>OX638069.1:23561512-26461423 GCA_951804385.1 Trifolium dubium | reverse complement strand
CGTATCACTCGATCAATCAATGAATACAAATTTGATTTACTTATCTCTACTATTTTTTGACATAATTCACCAATAGTAGACAAATTATAAAATATTTTATTTATTTATTTTATTTTATTATTATTATTATTATTATTATTATTATTATTACTATTGTACTTAACATAGTTAAAAGATTATTTTTAGCAAAAGTCCCAATATATAATATGTATATATGTATATATTGTCAAAAAATTAATATATATAATATGTATACATTATTTTTAGCAAAAGTCCCAAGATTATTAATTTTTTTGTCAAAAAAAATATTACATATATATTATTTCTAAAAAAAAAATAATAACACATATATAATATATATAATACTACTAGTCAAAAAATTGAAAAAAGTGGAGGGACTACAACCCACTGCCAACTGTAGCTTCAAAGATGTTCCGCCACGTGTGTGTGCATATATATATATACATATGGAGAATGCTATGGTCAATGTTAGCAACTATGACTTACATAGAATATGGAGGGGGGGGGGGGGGGGGGGGCGCGGAGAAAGGGGGCGCGCATATTGTGGGGGGTGGGGTGGGGGGGAGGCGCGCGAGTAATTCCTTCAGGTAATAGTTGTTAATCTTGATCTACATCAAGGTTAGAATTCCCCTATATATATATATATATATATATATATATATATATATATATATATATATATATATATATATTTCTTATAAAATACTCCCTCCGTCTCAAAACTACTGTCCTTTTAGAGTTATGCACGTAGATTAAGAAACAACAAAGATTGATTAGTTACGTCTCTTTTACCCTTACTTTATTAAGAAAGAGAAAATATATTTAATTAACGATTTAACTTTTGTAAGAATACAAATGGTAAACTAACTTTAATTTTATATTGGTTTCCGAACAAAACTAAAAAGTAAAAAGATAATAGTTTTGGGACGGAGGGAGTAGTTTTGTTTATATATTTTACACATTGTAATATTTTAAGACTTATAAACTAACAAAATATATATTAAATAAGTAATCAAATAATTTTTTTATATATGATCTTTTATAATTTTGAAAAATAATATGTTTAAAATGAACTCTTAAAACAATCCTCTATTTCATCGTCTATGTCAAGGCAAAAATGATCATCCTATTTAACTAAGACACAAGAAAAAGAATGTCTTTATGCAACGGTCAAATTGAGCCAACCGCACATAATCAAATTACGTGATCCTTACAACAATGATTTTGCCTCAAAATTGCACACTAAGACAAATCAAGATCCAAAGTGAGGTGTATCTTCTCTTTTACCTGTTTATTTTTGCTCGTCTTGTACAGAAATTTGATTATATTAAAATCTAAAAAATTATTTTTGAGAGTTTATTCAAATATACCTTTAGTGTTTCTAATAAATAGTTTTCCACTTCAAAATCTTGGTTCCGGAATGAAGGTGAAGTAACAAATAAAAAATACCGAAAAGGAAAAAAGTATGGGAGAATTTGCTACACAGGCATGGTTTGTGGCTTCAATTATGCTGTCTTTGAGAAAAATAATAGTGACACATCATTCTTTTGTGTGAGTATGTAAAATAGAAAGACATTAGTTAACGTCTAGTTGCATTTTTTTGGATTGAATTGATATCTTTATTAGAGTCTGTTTTAGTTTGTTAATTGGTGGTATGCTTTTGACGGTGTCGGTTATTTTGTAGTTCTTCTTTAATTTTATTGGTATCTGTTTATCTTGTACGAAGATTCAGTATTTAATAACAATATATATAATTTGTTTTTCAATATATATATATATATATGCCTTTCAAAAAAAATAAAAATCCAAAGCAAAGAAACTATTCAAAAGCGAGTAAGGAATTTAAGGCAATGAGTTCATTTAATCCTCAGGAAGCATACTTCATTTAAAAAGTTCATGTATGCACACAAGAACAATGATCTAATTTCAAACAAGGAAGTCCTCTAATTTGTAGAAAGAAAATCCTTAATTAAGTGAGGATATTTAGGATTATGTTGTCTTAGTGTTCTGTAATTAGTTAAATTATCATTATTGTTAAAATTTTCAAATGTGAAGGGAATGGATTAGTTCCAGTTAGATTATCTATTCGTCTCAACACTGAATTGATTCAACTCAGCAGTTGTTGTAGGACTGGGCATGCCAAGTTGACTTACTAAGAAACCATTTTTATGAGGAGAGTTTTAGCTCATTAATTAAATGTTCAATTGAGACGGTTAACACCATTTTGCAATGTATTCCAAAAAATGATCATTATTTTAGAATTTTTTTTTTTAAATAAAATGAATGTTATTAATACTTTTCTATGTAAGCTATTTTTTTCTTTAAATGTTCCTCTTTGATCATTATCGATTATTATGTACACTATTTTTAAAATATTTTTTTTGAGAAAACTATTTTTAAAATATTATATTCTACTCATACCAATAGTTAATAAGGTTAATATATATAGTAAAAGTGTAATATATTTTTTTACAGCATCATTATATTTCTTAATCTGTGTACAAAAATTTTAAATGATATTCATTTTAAAATAGAGCCAGCACGACTAGTATTTTTTTTATGGAAAAAGTTAATATATGTCTTAAGAACACATGTTAAGAAATTTAATAGAGAAATATTTATATCAAAAATTGTACATTGTAATTTATAAAAGTCAAAATACTATTTTTTCAAATTATAAATTTTTCACTTTTAAATTTTTAACATATATCCTAATTTTTTTTTATTACACACATGGAAATTTTTCAAGGTAATCATCTAAGATTCAATGATTACTTATATAACTTGTCAGAGAAAATTAAGATCTAGTGGGTCATCATATATAATACCTAATAGTTAGGCCAACTTGCATATATAGAATTGCATCCTTTCAAAAAATTTAATTAGGCCATGCATTGATCTATATATATATGCCGATGGTCGGAGGAGCTACTTGTAGTTGCAATTACAAGTATTGTAGTAACATCCACTGATCCACGTGATTAATAATGCATACAAAGTAATAAAGATATATATTGAACCTCTTGAATTCTGTCAAAAAAAAAAAAAACTCTTGAATAGATGATCGATTAAAAGTTCGATTCTTAATTTTTGTGTATAAAAAAATAGATGAAAGAGAAAAATCTACTTTATATACTGAATATATTTATAAAATGGAGTTAGCATCTTTCTAGTAACTTTTTTTTGAGTCGGGTTGAAGTGTTTGGTGGTCAGAAAGTTGAAGAGTATCTTCTAAAAATGGGATTAAAATTGTTTCTCTTTAAGGTAGTGTAGGTTTTAGCTTTAACTTTGGTGTTTTGAGTATTTCGACGTATTTGTGTGTAGCGTGTATTTCTGCGCCTTTGTGTTGTAAACTCGTCTTTTATCAAATTTTGTTCGTCTTGAATAGATATCTGGTTTTATTAATAATATTTTGCCGTTAAAAAAAACAATTTATAAGATGGAGTTTAATTTTTTTTTGTCGAGAGCAGAGTATCTACTGTCAAACACAGAGACTATTTCCCTCATTAGATTGGAGACGCCTTAAAAAAATGTGATAGCTGACCTAAAAATTTATTCGTACTTAAGACGAATATCAAACCATAAATTATTAGTTAAGAGAGAATAAACTATAAGATGGGGTTTAGTCATTATGAATAACTGGAAAAAATTTATATCTATATCATTATAAAAAAATAATAACATTCACGTGATTTAATAAAATATTACCAAACAAAAAGGACACACACTCTATATTAAACTTAGCTTTGTTATTTATTAATTCAAATTAATTAAATAAGCTAAACTTCTAAGATCTTCTCCACAATCCACATAGTTCGCATGTGCTATTTAAAAAAACAAATCGATCACCACTACATTAACATTATGAGTGTATTAAATTTGAAAGAAATGTAATCATTTAAGTGAATATTCCAATATATTGGAAATTTCTTCTTAATTAAATCAAACATAGTTGACCTGTAGATTAAACATCATTCGAAGCTTAATTAGTAGTATATGATTGGTGATTGTCACGATACCCTTGATTTCCATGTCAGTGCAAGGAATTTACTAAGAAACAAGTTGATCACTAGCTATAAGAATCTACCACTAAAGATACCAATCAAAATGAAAACAAAACTATAGCTACTAGTAACCAAACAAGTTAAAAAAGGTAAATAGATTTAACTGCTTCGGAGAAATTGTGGATAATTTATCTAATATTCAATGAAAATTAGTAAATTTATTACACATATATAGTATAAATATCCACAAGTTAGAATATCAAAAAAAAAAAATATCCACAAGTTATAAATTCTTGATCTATTAATAAATTTTTATGTGATTAATTCTTAATATCATTGGGTGTCTTATAAGTAAAATACCCACAATTAAAAACTAACTAATTTGAAAAATAGACTATACATGAGCATACAAGTTCCAAAACATTTTTACTATATTAAATTTCTTAACTAGTGCCTCTAATTACAATTTCCTATTAGAAAACTGCTCAAAAAAATAATTCGTATTAGAAATTGGATTCCCTAAATTAATTATGAGAAATCGACATTTAAGCATTCGAGAATTTAATAACTGGAACGTTCGATTTTAACCCAGTGATAATCAATATGCTGTGTGAATAGACAAACTAAGTGTTAAACATAATCTATAGATTATAAGATGATAAATAATCAAGTAAAAAAAAAGATTATAAGATGATAAATAAATTGGGCTGACCAATTTTATTTTATTTTGCAAATTGGTAAAAACATCTCTATCTTTTAAATGTGAAAACAGTGTTAGCTAGGTGTTTTCTTCTTGATGAAAGTCTTAGGCAAGTCTTCCTACGTGCATGTTAGCTAGGGATCATAATCTATATAGGGAAAAGAATCACTAAAGTTATTACTTGACCCAAGTCTATTGTTTATGTCACATGGTAGCTATAGTGTATACCTTTTCAAAGAACAGTCCCCTACTGCATTTGATGAGAGGGAGCATACAAGAGTATCATTATCCAATGAACTCATATGCATCCTTTAAATGGGTCGTATTTATTATTTTATATTATTTTATACTTCATAATTATTTAAATAACTCAACTATATTTTTTAAATATTCATACAACTCATAAAAAACTATCAAATAAATCCCACTATACTTCACAAGTTTATACCCATGTGTTCACTTTTAGGCTTTAGCAACGTTAATATGCAGATGAACGGTGCAATATAAAGAACGACCATTATGAATGAAATATTCATATGCCTCTGACATAAATAAATGAATTGGGAACAGTGAAGAAACGATAAGTTGCAGGAGATATTCATGCTCTAAGTGATTCCATATGCTTAATTTGGGGACGGGATCTATATCATAATATCCATTCGATTAGATGTTTCATATGCTTTTTACACAGAGAAAAAATATATGACTATTGATTCTTAAATATAATAGAATTAACCATCGAAAATGATATTTTCAATTATTGGGCCTTAATTATAAGGCTTAAATACATATTTAGTCCCTGTATGTACACCAATTTTTCGTTTTAATTCCTGTATCGAAAATTTTGACAAAATAGTCCCTGTATCACGTTTTTTTTTTTACGTTAGTCCATGCCGTCCAATTTCATCCAAGTGGCAAACGTTTTGCCACCTAGACCCTGCCACGTGGCAAAAAAATGTTGCTGACTGGATTAATGAATGCTAGAGGGACCAAAACCAAAAAATTGAACTGAATGCAGGGACCAAAACCAAAAAATTGAACTGAATGCTAGAGGGACTAAAACCAAAAAGTTAAACTAATTGCAAAATGACCCATTTAAACTTTTAATGCCTAAATTGAAATTTGTTTCTCCACTCTTCTCTTCTCATAAACCAGCTTTCATGGCAAAAACAACTTTGGGTCGATCATTACGCCCCATTTGGATGAGTTTTTTGATGAAATTATGAGAAGCATTGCGAATGTTGACAACGTGATCAGAAAGCGCGTCGAGAAAACCACCACGGTTGGACGGTTGTTGATCGGGATCGTTGAAAGAGAAATCATCAGGATAATCTTTTTTAGCAATGAGTCTCTCTGTTGAAAGGTTGATATACTCAACTACTAAGACATTAATTACATTATATTACCGTTTATGGTTAATATATACTAATATTCACAACAAATATTTTAGAAATATTCAACAAACCAAAAATTTGAGACTCTTTATTTTTTGAGGTCATGGGCGAAGGATCGTCTTGTCCTTGCTGTGGATTGACTATACTCTAAATGTGTAAAAGACTATTTTGTGCTGGATAAAATGTCTTGAAAATATTTAGACTAAACTTTTAAGGCCCAAATTCCCTATAATTTATTGGATTTGATCGAAAGGTCTATATGAACGGTCTATATAAAGAGTACTAAGAGTTTAATGGACATGCGCCTATAATGTGAAATAGCTTTACAATGTTTATCTAATATATATCTATCAACTTAATTATCATATTGTTAAAAGTCTTTTTTTTTGGTAGTGATATTGTTAAAAGTCTAACATTGATTGAAAGATGATATAAAAATATGTTTATACGTGGAGAGAATTTTAATTTACCTTACAATTTGATTTTATAAGGTTGAGTTAATTAGACCCTAACTCAAATTCTATGACGTCATACAAATATTTCAAAATATATTTATAATTTGTCTTTTACACCATTGGAGCATCTTTTATCTTTGAATAAACCACTAAATTAGCCTTTAACTCTATAAAACACTTTTAAATAGGTCTAAAATTTTATGAATATTTCAAAAATATATCTGACTCTATTAAATTGTCAAATTAGTCTCTATATTTATTAACTTATTTTCAATTTAGTCTTTGAAATATTTTATGAAGGACTAAATTATGAGTCAAATATAACAAAGTCAGAGATTTTTTAAAAATATTTATAAAGTTATTGACCTATTTAATTTGAATGTCTCTTACAAAATTGGATGCCGTTTGATAGTTTACTCTTTATTTTTTTAAATACTAAATAGAAACATTTTTTTTGTTTATTATATATATCCCTTCAACCAAACATAACATTCATTGATTCTTTTTCCTCCGTGTTTCTAAGCTTCTTTTTATAAGAAACAATCGACTCTATAAAAGTTAATGTATTTGGTCAAATGTTGGTTCTTATGAATTTTTTTTTCTTGAAAGCTCGATATCCAGCCTAAGGACCGACTAATTCGAGGGGACCAATCTTACCGTCTACGTACTCTCGGGGACCCTATTTAAAGTCAGTGTTTTTATTCTGTATGGACTACCTCACTGAAATTGACACTAGTAAGAATCAAACATGAGATCTTGTAAAAAACACACTCCAAAAAACCAAAAAAATATTTAATATTTGATATAAACCAAAAAAATATATAAATATTTGGTATGTTAGTTACAAGAATGACTATTTTTATATTATTGATGCCCCCCGCCCTTTATTGCTTTCTTTTGTTATTTTAATAATATCTTTGCAGTGGAGGTAGAGGAGTGGTTTGCCTTGGGGATGCCAACATAGTTGGGATGCCTAGACGTGCCATGATACCTTACTCTCCAGTTTATCAAAAAAAAATGTTATATATTGACAATTTAAAAAAGTATTATTCTTTTTGAATTTTTAATATTCGATGTTGGGCCTTCAAATTATTAGTACCGGCCTTAAATTTTGATTCATATCAAATATATTAATTTTTATTTACTTAATTATTTTTTATAAAAATGATTGGAAGTAGTATTATTCTTCATTAAAATCTCCTCTAGGCTCATTTTGAACCAAACACACCCAATAATGATAAATAGCCAAAAGAAAAAAACCAGAATCTTATGAAAAAATCAGAGTGTGGTAACAGCCACAAGCTCGTATCATGTCTTAACAGTCTCCTGTGGCGTACCTCCAACTAAAAATAACCGTCTAAAATACAAACCAACCGAAAATATGTCTTTATCATAAAAATTGTCATGTCCACCAGCAAACAAAACCGACACACTTAACATCAAATTCATCTCATATATATATATATATATATGAAGATCGTTAACTTCGACCGTGATCAAATTTAGCAATATATAACTTATATATAATTATTTAGTGTACTCCCATTGTCTTCGCGCGCCTCCAGCTACTCATAAACCCCCTCATATGCATCCCTTTGTAATTATACATGAGTTATACTTGCTAATTTCGACCTACATGGTCAAAGTTAATAGCCCCTATATACAGAGACGTCCCTCACCCCAAGCAAGCCGTGTTGCTGTTTGGGGCCTCCAAAATAATGGGGTCTCAAAAAAAATTATTGGGTACTTATAGTGTTAGATCCAATTTATATTTGGCCCAAACAAAATAAAAATACTTAAAAAAATTGTTTCAAAGACAAAAAGCAAACCAGAAGAACGAACCGTAAATCCCTTCTCCACGCCTCCACACAATGCAAAAGGCAAACGAAAATCCGTCGCAACCACTATTTTCCTTTTTTTAAGTTATTGATACTATTTATAATTTTAATATATGATGTTCTTTTAAAAAAAGTAGTATATTTTTTTGGTATAATTTTTTGTTAGGGATCCATTTTTATTATTTCCTTGCGATCTCCAAAATGTCGAAGCCGACACTGCCTATAATTTTATGCATAACAAAAGATTCAAGCAAATAGTCAAATGTTCGATTTTAGATTCTTACATATATAAAAAAATTCGGTTGAAAATAATAAAAGCATATTGTGTGTCCAACCGGCAATACGACGATGAAATTTTATTTTAAACAGATAATTTTGCATGTAAAAGTTTAAACATCATTTTAGTCTCTGTATGTACGCGAAATTTTGGTTTTAATCCATATATCAATTTTTGTTCTAAATAAGTCCCTGAATCAATCAAATTTTTTGATTTTATTCTTTAAAGTAAGAATCTGTTGAAAAATTCGTAGAAAAATCTGCAGGAAACTTGCGAATTTTCGTGCAGATTTTAGTTTAAGGGACCAAAAACAAAACGTTTGATTGATTCAAAGATTTATTTAAAATAAAAATTAATACAATAACTAAAAGCAAAATTTCGTATACATACAACAGAGACTAAAACGATGTTTAAATCAATTAACATTGTACTCCAATAATAACAAAAATTGAAAGATGCCAAAAATGGTGTAACGGACAGATTAATTCATAGGACACAACCAATGTCCTCAAATTGCAAAACACAAAGGATGTAGACTTGTAATGGCGTGACAACCCCAGCAGCTGACCAATGGTTTTTGCCACACAATCCCGACATTTCGCCGCTAATATGTTTCTGTCCTTTTTCTTCCAATGTCAATCAATTATCCTATACCCTCTGTTTCTTATCACCTCTCACAAGATCTGTTTCATGGGTAAGTAAATTATCAAGGTTTTTTTTGTTTACTTATATGATCGTGAGTGTGATTATGTATGTCACATTCTAAGTAACATAGAACATGGTTCTAAATTGTGATTATGGTCAATATTACAGTTATGAACAATTTTGATTGTGATGAAAATATGGAGGAACACTTTAAACCTCGATTTAGATTAAGTGCAGTCATTGCTTCGTGCAGTCGGTTACATGCTTGTCATAAAAAATATCTGATTTAGATCGAACAATTTCTATTTAAAATAAGTTTTAATTTTTGTTTAATATTAATTTTTCATTATCAAATCACGATCGTTTAATCTTAATAGAAATGTCATAATTTGCTAAGTACATGGAGTCACTGATTTGTGACTGCATGCACAGAATAAGGATCCCTAAAACCTTGTTCTTATAGACTATAATTTAGAACTTTGTGATCAAGGCAGATAACGGTGAGGGTTCAATCTAACAAGTCCGATCCTATCTATTTGGAGGTTCATGTCTAATAATAAAAATGGACTCTTATTAAAACAACATAAAAAATTTAAAAAGATTCTCTAATTAATTTATAAATTACATCAACAATATAAAAAATAAACATTCATTGGTCGCAACGGGGAAATCTTTCGTTGGTTAGATTTTGATCTTTTATCTTCAAGCTCCATTACTCAACATTTTGTTTCCTTTGGTCGCTTAATTATGGGGAAATTCTGCAAATGTTTTCGCCACCTCATTTGATTGGCTACCACATGGTGTATTTGGCGGCTGCGCAACAATATTCTATTTAGATAGGCTTTAGTCAATATTCCTCTTTTAGTTGATCAGATTATTTTTATCTCTTGATTCCGGTTTATTAGTTGGGGAATCTTTGTAAATGTTATTTTTTATGATTGGTGTAATAACCTCGTTGCTTGCCTTTGGGGTATCCAACTCTCTTCCTCCTAAATTGCAAGGGTTGAACTTGAATTTCCTTTATACTTCTTATAATTCTCTTCCTCCTTATAATTGTAAGAGTCCCAAACTAATTTCAATTCATTCATTTTTAGATTGTTTTGTGTTGAAAGAAATGTGATTGAGAACATCAATAATGAATTGATGATTGAATAATTTCTAAACATCAATAATGTGATTTAGAGGAACAATTGTAGAGTATGTATACCTTTTTGAGTACAATGTATTTTTTTTTTTGATATATGTTATTTGTATATATTAACAAATTTGTACTTCACAAACCAATTATTTTAACACAAGTAATTAAAATTGCACAGTTGTGTTCAGCTATACATTCACATATCTAACAATGTATAAACATAGTTAAAGGTTTCGTAAAAAAAACATGATTAAAGGAAACTATATATATCACTTTAAACTTGATTTTGAAAATTTTCTAACTTGGTATACTATATTCTTTAATAAGTTATTTGTTGGAGCTTGGTTAATTTAATTTTGACATTGAAACAACACAACACTGATAAGTTAATTTGAGTACTTTTGTTTCATTCAACATGTGAAGATATAGTTCGTTGTCTTGAACAGTCAACAATCATAGTCAATGGGTCCAAATTTGAAGGCAACAACCCATGTAGTTGAAAACAAGAACCTATGGTTGAAAATTGACCAATTTATACAAAAATTTCTGCCACAAGTACTTGGCATTTTGAGCCATGTGAGTGTGTTTCCCTTGTGCTGAAATTAAGGACAATTTTTAGATCATTAAAACATGAGAGAATCAACTCAGTCTCTTAGTCTTAAGACTTGGTTCATCCAATAAGGATAAGAGTCCTAGTAAATAGAGGCCTCTAAGAATTGGGTTATTGGTCATGTGCCCATTACTCATGATTTGATTTGTCTCGTGACATGTCTAGATCATCTTTGTCTCTCCTGAATCTTGGTTTTTCTTTTTCCTTCATTTAGTTGTTGGGGTATACTAGTTAATTTTATGCAATTTTAGTTTCTAAAAGTTACATACGTAACTCTTTTAAGAGCATTGTACTTTCAAGAATAAGCTAGTCAATAATTTTGAAGTAAAAAAAATGTTAGTTAATAATTTCCTAGATAAGGAGCAGAAAATTCAAACGAAGTTTATCATCATACATTTTATAATAACTACATCCACTTCAACTTAGGAACATATGATTAAAGTTGAGCATCAGTCGGTTTCAGTCAGATTCATATTGAAAATTTTCAGACTGATAAAACTGCAATTATTTAATTTGGACCCAATTTTGACTGCCTATATCTTCGGGTTGTTCGATTGTTGGGCCGTACGGGTGACAGATAGAATGAGTCGATATTTGCAGGTTAGGTTGAAACTCTGTTGCTATAATTTTCAAAACTACATTGATCCAAAAATTTATATTCTTCAAATAGTTCAATACCTCGTACACAAGACAACAAATGACAAAGAGGGTGATATGTAGTTACTTTATTTGTATGATTATGTTGTTAATCCTTTATCAGTATCCAAATAGTTTTAAGTTCGCGTGTCTTTGATTTTAGTCCCTGCATGTTATTTTTTTTTGAATTAATCCCTGAATATTAAAAAATATTTTTGTTTTAGTCCCTAAAACTAAAATCCGAAGGAAAATTTGCAAGTTTCTTGCAGATTTTCCTTCGAATTTTCCTGGGAATTTTAACTTTATAGACTAAAACCAAAATAATTTTAACATTCAGGAATGAATTTCAAAAAAAATAATTTACAGGGGCTAAAACCAAAAAGAAGTGAACTTACAGGAACCAAAAGTCCATGCCTAACCTAATGTGCACTTAAATTGTCTCATCCTCACTTATAATGTTACTGTTTGATGATGGGGTACTTGAAATGTGAGATTGGTGGGGGATTATTGTTACTTGTTACAGAGGCAACACGGTTAATGTGGAAAGAGAAATTTTAAGTAAAAATGGTGTCCAAAGTTGTGAACAACTCAATGCTAATTCTGATAATTGTTACACTTGCAGCCTCAGTAACAACCATGGCTTGATTGTTACCAACATTGCCAAATTTGATGATGGTACGAAGATGAAATCTCAAGATTTTGTCATAGGTAAAAAAAAACCATCTAAGCTAGTATTGATAATATTAATAACAACATTCAATCATTAAAATCATTAAAATTTGAATTTTTGACTAAAATTTGAGATACAAAATATTTTGGCCTAATAAGAACGATCAAAGGTCAATTTCATCCTTCTGAAATAGCTCATAATTCTCCCATTGTAATATAACTAGCCCCTCGAGATAACGCATAACCAAAAATGAAATTTCCGATATGGTCGAGGACCAAACCTGCTTGAACCAACCATTAGCAAGAGGCCAAAAAGTTGGCAAAATACCATTCAATGACTTCATACTTAGAATAAATACCATTTATATTGAGCTGCCATTTGAATCCATGTTTGTACATATTTAGAATAATTTATCATACTTAACAAACACCAGTATCAAGATATCAATCATACTTAAACATTATACAAAAAGCTAATAAATGAATATACATTCACTCCAAGTCCATCTGTTCAATGTGCTTCTATTAGGGGAAGCATTTCATTCTCTGCAAAGTTACAAGTGAAAAAGAGTGATTTAATTCTTAGAACAAACATTGTGGTATTATCTTATGACTTATGTTTTGAATCTGATATTATTTATTACCTGTCTTTCAACTTCAATGGCTGATGCAGCTAGTCTGCGCTTCAAAATTGATCTGTCTTGCTCACAATTTTCTGCCTCCGTGTCTAACAACAAACGCGGGAAACAACATTAAAAAATGGAAAGAATCCAACACACAACTAATAAAATTTTGATAAAAAAACTTAAACAAACAAACTTGATAAAACCAAGATCAATAAAAACAAGACAAATACAAACAATCAAAATATAATTTTTTTATTGACAGATGTTAATATATTAGTTGTTATGCTAGTATTTCCTTCTTCGCTGAAACATCAGTCCTTTAACTTTTTCAACTACTTCAAGTTTATCATAGTCATTTTTAATATGCGCAAAAGCAAAATTTATAGAAACAAAAAACATGGTTTTATGATTTCTCAACTCGTAAATACATGCTAAGAACGCTAAAAATGGTTATGACTGTTATGACAAGAGTATTGAAACCATTCTTGCATGTCTACATTGATTTCTTACATATCACATACAAGAACAAAGTGACAATCCATGATTATTGTTGATACACTTTGTTTTCATTCAAACTTGTAAAAAACTATTTTCATTTGCCTATATTATATATCAACTACTCTAATCACTTATGATATGTGTTTCTTTAAAACAATTTGGAAGCAATACTAATTGAATCAAAAGAAGAAGAAAAAAGTAAAACTAAGAGTTTAGTTTGTAAAATAAAACATAGAAGTACACATTGGATCATCTTCAATAGGCCAAATGTCTTAAAAATGCATTATTGCCAATACTTAATTTTATTAAATTTGTAAACCATTGGTAAATTGGCTATAGTTTCTGTGCATGGGATAACCATTGCACTATCATCCTCTTCCCCATCACGTCCTTCCTTACGTTGCAGAAGTTACAGGGCTACTGGCACAGGGCTTGGCATATTGGCTATAAATAACTAACTTAATTCCTCCTCACATGACCTATTTTGTTAATTCACATCCTCTTTGTTGTTGGTTTCTAGCTTTTCCTTTACGGCCGTAGCTGTTATTCCGCCATAGTGTGTTGCCTTTCCCTTTTGTTTTCTAAATCCTAATCTCTGTTGCACTCACTAATCTATGTCTACGTTTCATTGACAAATTACCACAATACCTCTCTTTTGCTCTCTCGCTGTTTCGTTGACTAATCTATGTCTATGTTTCATTTGACACACTGTTCTACGAAGATGGGAGGGCAAGAGTTTTTCTTCTATGAAACAAAACACAATAACACATGTTTTCATGAGAGAAGATAAATAAAATATAAATCTTACCATAGTAATAAGATGAGAGGATGGTGATGCGCTCTGTTGGCTGGAAAAGGGAAAACAATATTATCTAAGTACGGAGGAAGAAGTATACATGTTGAGTAATTTTGAATTTAACACTAAAAGCTTAAAAGCAAAAGAACAAAAGATACACACATGTAGACTTTTGTTATATTAGAATTTAAAAAGCCAGCCAAACTAAGAAGTAAGTAGATACAATTTAGCCAACAGGTCAATCCATGAAACAGATTGCACAAGAGATACTTCAAAATTAGAGCTAAAGCCAATAAGGTGCTTAACATATGATTCTAATTTAGCATTCACATAAAGTCATAATAAGCATAAGAAATATTTGAAATATCGATATAAAGTTTTACCTCCGCCTCAGACAAATAAACATTTGCTGTCATTTGATTATAGTTTTTTGAAATATTCTTACATAAATCACATTCAATTTCAGCTACAGGTTACTATATACTATCCTTGGTCTTGAATATAAGCAAACAAAAAACTAACCCACCCTTTTAAGAAAATTGGTTAATATCATTTCAGTTTCTTGATATAACATAAAAAATAATTGCAATGTTCAAACTATCCTTCATTGAAAATCGTTTCATGAGAATAAAAGGTTAACGGAATCTTAAATTTAAAATTAGTTGTATGGTATTATAGGAATAACATCATTAAATAGTACTATCAAAGTAGTTAAGATTTGCTTATATTTTCAACTATCAAAGTTGGATTTTCTATTTCTTATGTTATTTAAGATCGGAGGGGGTAAAACTTTTTCTGACAGACACACACACACGAAAGATAAGATTTTTGCGTATTACCATGACAAATATTCCCTCTCTACGGGTAGGTAGTTGCTCAAGCTTTGTCAATGTATCATCACCTTTAGTAACTTTCCCAAATATAGCATACTGAAAGGGCTTATATCAGCATATCAATTTTAAACATCACAAAAATGAATCTTCGACAATCATATTTAGAGGTTATGGTTACCTCACCTTCCCATCAAGATGAGGAGAATCTCCAAGTAACATTGAAAACGAGGATGAACCACTATCTGGATCGTCATACCTGTATGAACAAACTGCATTCATTAGGTGACAGTTGTTTAAACTTTAAACCAAAGGGGAATATGGTTTCAGAAATCTAGAGCATTAGCAATATATAAGTCATTTGTGTTTGTGTATGTGCACGCACACATGTGATAGCATTAAAAGCGCAATAATGTAAAGCTCGAATAAGCTCTCAGCAAAGCAGTTTTTTGAAAATGACTCAATGCAATAAAGCATGAACATTTCATCAAAATTAAGTAACTAGTAGTTGAAAATATGTTGATTTTACGTTCAGGCATAGAAACTAATATTGGAACTGAAGCTAAACTAAATCTAGTAAAGCGTGGAACTGTATAAAACCATATATGGAATTTAGTGACAAACAAAAGAGAAACAACAACGACATGAAACCAAGAATTTGAAAAGAAATAAGGTTACAACAAACAATTACATTCAGTGAGAAACCTAACCTTCCCATAGAAAGAATACCGCGAACATGTTTGACATCACTAAATTCACCAACAACATTCTTTTCAGCTACTCTTCTTTGTTCCTCATTCATGGGAGCAGATCTTCCATTAGCAACATCAACTACTTGGGCTACAAATCCCTTATCCACCTGAGGATTGAATTAACGAAAACCATTCACTTGCACTGCAACAGCAATACTAGAGTTACACCCAACAACTTCATAAATGCACAATGCTCACTTGCTTTGTAAATTTTTCCAAAAGAACAATACCCGAAAGAAATGATTGGTGTTATAGCCTCCAAGTCTCACGAGCTTAAAAATGTGGTCAACAGTTTTTGGTGCAACAGTTGGATAGAAACCAAATTCAATGTCTCCATAATTTGTCTGCATTAAAAAATACAAGAACATGAAACAAAGTGTATATCTGGATTAGCTTAATTGAACTTATGTAATGGCATAAACATTTCTCAGAGCTTATTTATGGAAATAGTTTATGACATATCTATAAGCAATTTTCAACTTATTTCCATAAGCTATCTAGGATAGCTTATGAAAAAGATTTATAGCTAATATGAAAACAACTTGATATTATCTTTTTGTTATAGAAATAGCAAATAAAAAAGCACTTATACGATAAGCGCTTATGCTAGAAGACTTAGGGCCTGTTTGAATTGACTTATTTGAACTGATCTACTGGCAGTTTTGTGAGACTGTTAAAAGAACTTATGAAAACAAATTATGACAATGTTCATCAGTTTTTTTTAGCTTATTTTCATAAATTCTTTAGTACAATTCATCAAAACAGCAAGTAGCATATATAAATACAATTTATCTTTTGGTATAAAAATAGCTTACATAAGATTATACATAAATGCTTATCATGATAAGAGCTCGTGCTATAAGCTGCAAATAAGTTGTTTATCCAAAAAGGGACAAAAATTGATATCAATTTGAACAAACAAGTAACCTATTCTACAAAATAAGCAAAATTTTCATAGCAAGATGAGATTTTTCCCCTAGTGAACTACTTGATTCAAATTTTAACTCATACCCACAATGCAAATAATTGAGATATTCTCAATCAACAAAATGGGTCCTAAAATTCCAACTTTTCAATCACTCAATGACTTAACAAATTACAGATAAATACATTAACAACAATGATCATGGAAACAATCGAAATGGATCAAACACTGCACAAGCATTGAACTTTAACTGCAAAAAATGATTGAAACAATTAGAAATTATGATATAGAAAATTAACCTGAAAGACGACACGGGTTGATCCGAGTTGGGGTTCAAGAGAAGCGATCAAAGATGTAAATGACAGTAAAATATAAACCCTAATGAATCCTAAGGTCCACATTTCAACCTCTTCTCTTAAAATTGAAGTCAACAGTCGGAAATTCACAAATCTTAAGATAAAATTTCTCTCTTGCTTGCAAGGGTGTTCGCGATGGAGTTTTTTTTTTGGTTCGGATTTGTGCCTAAAAGTCATTCAAAGCGCCAAATAAAAATGCATGCGATTTGATATAGTAGTTTGTTTTGTTCCGGCATAGTTATATTTCTGATCCCTTAACTTATTTTTAGGATTTCACTTTAGTCCTTTAACTATTAAATGTTTTGTTTAAGTTTCTTAACTTATTTTTAAGTTTCATTTTAGTCCTTTAACTTTTTGTCAAAATTTAAACCATTGAATCTTGTGAGTCTATAGTATCTTACGGTGAACTATCAATACTTACTTTTTTCCTTTTCTTCATCTTCTTCCTTATTCTCCTTTACATCTTTATCATTATTTTCATAGCATTCATCATGTTCATCAAAAAACTTAGAAAATTGAAAATCAAAAAGGAACTTACCACAGCGTTATTTACTGTTATATGTCAATACTGGTGGACCAAAACTCAGTAAATGTGCTCTGATTAAAGGCAGAAATAAACGGTGAACCAACTTACCACAGCGCCATTTACTGTTATCTGTCAAAAAGGAAGCATCTTGATTCACTCAGCATGATAAAGGTCACAAACAAAACCAAAATATAATTGATTGGTGGAATATAGTTTATTAGGTTGTTGTTGTCTGAGGTGGTTTGTTTTGTTGTTTCAGTGGATCCGATTGACGTTTGAACAACTTGTTTGAATAAAGATGGGTTAGCTTGAACAAATTTTGTTGGGTATGTGTTATCTGGTTCAGATATGTTAATGAGTTTTGGTCAATTTGGTGGATATGATGAAGGTGGGTTGAGTTTCCATTGTTATTTGCTGCTTGAATATGGCGTGTGGGGTGAAGGAAAGTTGATTTGAACCAATGGACTCACACCTACATACCCTTGCAGCAAAGCAAAAATAAGATAGGGAAGAAGATGAAGAAAGAAAAAAAATTAGGTGTTGGTACTTCACTATTAGATACTATAGACTCACAAGATCCAATGGTTTAAATTTTGACAAAGAGTTAAGAGACTAAAGTAAAACTTAAAAATAAGTTAAAAGACTTAAACGAAACATTTAATAGTTAAGGGACTAAACTGAAACCTAAAAATAAGTTAAGGGACTAAAAGTGTAATTAAGCCTTTTGTTTTTAAACATTTATTCAATCCAAACTAAACAAATAAAATTTGATTGATTGATTTGTGAAATTTATCGCGATATAAAAAATATGGCAAAATTATCTGTTTGTCACAAAATAAACATAAAAAATTTTATTTTAGTGATGTAATATATATGCATATAAGGAAATTGTATATATTATAAATATTATAAATTATTTTTTTATATCTTATAAAAATATTTTTTTGTCAAGTAATTTAATGGATAAAATTTTATACCAAAAGGTGACATATCAGAACTCGAACTCCGACCCCTTTACATTACGTGCAAATGTCCTACCAATTGAGCTAGACACACGGAACAAAAAGAACTTATTTTTAATATCAATAGTGTAGTTCTGGATCACATGAAAGGATATATTTTAACAACCTACTATTTTATAGACTCGATTTAGGTTGGTTTGTTAAGTTGAACTATGTAATAAGTTGGTTGATATTAATTGATAGAGTTAAGTTACATATTATAGTTTGGTTTGGATTGATCAATTTTCTAAAACAAAACCGCAAACCGAATTAAACAGCGCGGTTTAGCAGAAATATTATCCGTGTGGTTTTAACTAAATACGATTTTCGATTTAAATTAGTTTCATTTGCACTTTACTTCTAGATTGGTTCAAATATGAACACGGCAGAACACCCTTATTTGCTTGATTGTTTCCTTAAATAGGGCTGATAATAACTTGCCACTCTACTTACAATCGACATAACCGCTAAAACATTGAAACATTGGGTTGGGTGTGGATCGGGTCTCAAGTCAATAGTTATGAAAAATCGGTTTTTTTTTTTGATAAGCAGTTGCGGGTGCGGGCCTTTAAAATTTATTATATCTTAATAACCGAAACCGACGGAACAACAATTAAGATGCAAATTAATTTGTTTCTCCAATTTCAAATGTCTCTTCTCTCTCTTATATTATTCGATTTATTGTTTTTATCATCTTTGATAGATAAGACAAAAGTTATACTTTACAATATTGTAATATGTTAAAAAATGAGATGTAAAATATACTCTAATATTCTTGGTTTATTTTAATTTTTACTATTTATGTAGTTGATCTATTATTGTTTTTGAATCTACAAATTTCAAACAAAGTAACTGTATTTCATCCTCTTTGGTGTATTTCATCCTCTTTAGTATGTGTTCATATGATATAGTTATTCTATTATTTTTTTTATCTTGTGTACAAGGTGTTGAATTTTTTTTTGAACAAACAAAAATGATATATATTATTAAAAAAAAGAAAATGATAACTAGTGCTCTAACCAAGATGTCTCCCCGGCACAAGGTGTATCCAGATAGATATGAAAATTTTACAAAAGAGTTACGATAAAAAATACAATGAAAAATTGAATTAATCGATGTACAAACATGTAAGCGGGCTATAAAAGTTTGATACTAATTTTATGTTCATATCCTTCAACGAGCAATACGTGTAAGCTTTAACCTTGTCTATTAACTAAGATAAAGACTTTCCAGAAAAGGTATTGAATTATTTGAAGAAGTAGCAACAAAATTTCAATCTAACCCGTTAAAATTGAACCGTTCTACCTTCACCCGTATGACCAGACACCCATAAAAAACTTAGATGTAGACGGTTAAAATTGAGTCGAAATTAAAAGCTTGCGATTTTTATCAGTTTGATGATTTTCGGCTCGAATCCGACCGATGCTCAACCTTATACTTAGATAATGGTTGACTCTTGTTGTATTTTCAATAAAATAATTTTACTTTTAAAAAACCAAATAATAATCTATATGTAAATCATTCTAGAAAGATCCCACACAATCAAATAAATCTAAAAACTAAGTAAATCATTCACGAAAGATCCCACGCAATGAACACAACGATCCAAACATTGAACACATCTCCAATTATAGATACTTAAGTAATATCAATTGGACACTGCAGATATATAGAATCGAAGAGGGACTACTAAAAGCATCCACACAATAATTCACTTCATGATAAAGATTAAGAATAAAGATAGAATAAAATAAAAATAAAAATAAAGAAAAATAAAAATGATATACATTTATCTTCCAATACAACTCTAATTAACATACTTATGATGTGTTGCACCACTCTACAATCGGCTACACTCCCTCCACATATATTTATCAATGTGTGGACAACTATATTTGAATCAATGAAGCTCTATACCTACTAAAGCTACGAGTACGAGGCAATCTCAAACCTAAAAGAGACCCCATCACTCAACCACATATGAACTACACGACCCCAAAAACTTCTAAAAATCACAAAGCTTACATTCCATTATCATTACACATTGGTAAACCACACTTTGCACTCACATGTGTTTGCCTTAATCCACAACATTGGAAGGAGGCCGCCAACATATATATCCACACTTTCATATTCAATGTTGCAATATTTTTGTAAGTTTCTGTTTGAGGGAGAGAATTGTGATGTGTCAAATATGAGTTTTAAGTTTCATATTTAATAAAAGAGTAGATGTTAACTAACATAAAAGTAACTCATATACCTTAAATAAGTTTTAAGTTTTGACATCTACTCTTTATACAAATAAGTAACTCATATACCTTAACTCATATACAAATAAGTAACTCATATACCTTAAGTTTTGAAGAAATCCCAAAATTTATAAAAATTATAGTCAGGGGCGGATCCATGTTGGGGTCAGGGGGTGCAGATGAACCCCCTCAAATTTGTAAATTTATACCAATTATTATGTTTTTCGGAATTGCACCCCCTGAATTTTTAAGATTGCACCTTACACCACTCCAACAAACCAATTTACATCACTAAAAACCCAATTTGCGTGGATTAACTACAATTTATTCACGTGAATTAATTACAATTTTAATAAAATATTAGCATAAAATGTATTCAATGGGTATCAAACCCATGACTTCTTCTTTCTTCTACTAAAAATACTTGAAAAACTTGTCACTAGGCTAAGGCAACTAATATGATATAAAGAAGGTAAAATGTCTAAGATATCTAATTTTAATAATACAATAAATTTCTCACCTGTTTATCTCAAGAGTAGAAACTCTAGTCACTAAATTAATTTGAACCAAGATCCTGGATCCGCCACTGATTATAGTCTGCTAAATCAAATTAAAGTGATGGTGAAAAAAAATATATATCTCTCAGATTTTTGCTAAAGTTTCGTTTTTTTTTTTCAATTTTTTCTAATCTACCCCTTCACGATTTGGGGGTATTTACCTTTGAACCATTAATAATGTTTTAACCGATATAAATTTTTATAAAATATACTGTTAGATTGAAAGTTTATATCATATAAATCAATTGTGTAAAATTTCAGACAAATCTATAAATATTTGATATGTTATTGAGACAAATAAAAATTAACGGCGTTTAAAAAACTCACACAAACCGTTAATTTTGATGTGTCTGGGTAACATATCAAATAATTTTGAATTTGTCTGAAATTTTACACAAACAATTTATAGGCAAATGCTAAATAGTGCCCCCGGGGCACTCTTTAAATCCTTAAATAGTAAACTTTTATAGAATATTTATGGAAATCTGTAAAGTCAACGCATTAGAAATTGTGTTGGATAACTTTTTAAATAAAATATTTCCTTAAATAGTATGCTTAAAGAGTGCCCCGGGGGCACTCGTTAGCATGACCCTAATTTATATGATATAAACTTTCAATCTAAAGGTGTATTTTATAAAATTTATATCGGTTAAAATACCCGCAAATCATGAAAAGTACCCTATCTCAATTTTTTTCTTCTTCCAATTTCCAATAGAAATGTTGAGCTAATTATTTTTCAAACCGAGTGTAATAAGGGAAATACGTTTTTTTACTTTATTCTGTACTTCTTATTTAAGCCCAACTATTGTATTTGTAAAATAAAAAACCCAACTATTGCATTCACATAGAGCCCAAATCTCCTAAACAACCAAAGCTAAGTAAAATATAATTTTCAATAAAACACCCTAAGAAAACAAACTAAAAAATAGATCAATTTAGTAAAAGTGTTATAATTTTTGACATCATAATTGTATTTTTTAATATATATGTGCCACAATTTTGAAATTAAAAGAGTATTTTAATTTCACTATTTATGTTCTTATTAATCAGCTATAACTCTACGCGTATCTCAAATAAACGATGTTATAACAATCAAATTCAGGTTCAATCTCTCACCACTTCACTAGTGATTATTAATATTATGAAGACTTTGAAAAACAAAAAAGTAAAATTATATAGGAGTATTATTTTGAGAGTGAAATACCAAGTTCCCCCTTGAAATTTAAAAATTTGTCAAATACCTTTTTGAAATTTAGAAATAAGCAAATACTCACTTAAAATTGTAAAACTTCAATCAAATTGTCTCAGCTCCGTTTACTCTGTCTATTTCGATGGCATGATCGTTAACTACATGTGTGACACCTATCAACGTGGCGCCATGTCACATGAGAGGGGGTAATTGACTAAAATTTGGAAAATTAGAGCGACATTTGACCATGATACCGCTAAATTTAGTCCATGTTTTTGCAAATATAAGTCAATTACCCCTCCCTGACGTGTATCCTAATCAATTACCCTTCCCTCATGTGATGTGGTGCAACATTAGCAAATGCTAAGTGTAATACCCTAATTTTGCGCTTTTTAAAATAAATATTTTATTTAAAAATTATTTCTTATTTTTATGAGAAATACCAAAAAAATAGTTTTTTCGATAATTTTGTTTTACAATTTATTCATTTTCCTTTATTTCTTTTAATTTGTCGCAATTTATCTTTTTATACGAAAAATAGTAAAAATAATCAAAAATAGTTTTTATCTCTTTATATTTTCATTTTTATATTTTTCTCCATTTTTATTCATTTTTTCTTATTGATTTTTTTACATTTTTACCATTTTATAAAAATTCTTTGTTTTTTAACCAATCACATTGCGACACATCATCCTCTTACACTTCATAATCTTTTTCATTATCATTTTACCATTAATTATCCCTTAACCTCAAAATTACACCAATATGACAAAAATGTCATTTACCCTAATCTTTCCCTATATATATTAAAATAATCAGATCACAAAAGGAGGCACATTTCCCAAGAAAACCCTAAAAAATCTTTCCTGCCTCCTCCACCAACAACCTCGCCGCCGGCCACCACCACCCAAATTCCGGCTGACGCCAAAACTTCACCAAAAATCAAAACCAAATATACCAAAAGCTTCTAAAACCACCGATAAACACGAATCCGTCATCAAATCAAGCAAAAACGCATCGGAAATATACCAAATGGAGCCATAACCGCCAGAGTTTCTAGAGTTTCCGATCAGGAACGATTTAGAGCTCCATTTCAACCGATCTTTGCTGTTTTAGACTCGATTTCGTACTCTGAACCATCTCCATTAGTCAGTTTTCGCCAAACTCGTCGGAATCGCGACTTCTCCGTTTCAAACTCCGTCGGATCTCTCCCCGTTCGCTGTGATTTTAGCCTCTGTTTGGAGAAACGGAACTTGGATTTGCAATCGCCAGATAAAAACGAGTGGAACGGAGGTTTTGGTCGCATGATTTGGCTGCTGCGTTGTTTTTCCGGCGTTGAACTTTAGTGGTGACGGACGGAGCAGTTTCTGCGTGGTTTTGGAGAAGAAGAAGTTACAGCGCCACGTGGCGCTCTCTGATTGGCCAGCTTCTTCTCAGCGGCCTAAACCGGTTCACAGTAACCCGGTTCAGTTGGTTCGTGGGTTGGATCCAACCCGTTTTTTTGTTTGGATTGTGGTATGGGCCAGTATCTCTTGGGCCTTAGATTTTTGTTTATTGAGTTTTTTTTATGATTACTGTTTGCTGCATTCTCTAACTGCTTCTGCACCCCTGCTGAGATATATTTGATTATGACGTTATAATTTATGAAAATGTTATTCCATTTTATGTTCGAAAACTCATATTCGGAATAAAAATAAATCGGACTCTGACGTACGTCTCGTGTCCTCGATTTATTTTATTTCGAATATTTTAAACGATTTAATTAATGTAGAGATAAAAGGGTTTGACTTACGACTTGTCTCTGTTTATCCTATTTTAATTAATTTCGTTTAAACGATTTTTTTCGTTACTTCGCCTGATCATTTATAACGTCATAATTATTTAATATCTCAGTTGTCTGTTAGATTTGATTTTGAGTGAAATAAAGATAAATTGGGCCCTGTCTTACGACTCGCGCTTTGAATTTATTTCTTATTTCATTCAAAATGTGATTTGATGTTCTGAACGTAAGATAAGTGAGAGTCTGACGTACGACTCGTCTTGAGCTTATCTTACGCTTGCTTGCTAAAATGTTCGTCAATTTGCCTCTCTGTTTTCCAGTTTCATTTTATGGCTGATTATCTGATTACTCATTTACTTATGTGTCCGCATATTTATTTCGAGTATTATTTAACTATCACATTATTACACTGCCATTACCATACATCATGCATTTGCATCTCTCAGCTTCTACCCTTTTCTTTTCTTTTCTGATCTGAAATCTGTTGTGAGAACTTGTCTTTGAATATGGAATATGAATAAATCAGTCTCTGTCGTACGACTCTGGCTTCGAATTATTCGTATGCCATTTAAAACGGAACTGTTTTTAATTAAATGAAATGGGAAGGAGCCTGACTTACGACTCGCCTTCGGCTCGTTTCACTTTAATTAAGAATGTTCATTTAATAAACTGAATGAAAAGAGGGAGCCTGTCGTACGACTCGTTTCTGCTCGGATGATCCGGTCTCTGACTTACGACTTGTGATTTAGGATCATTCTCATTCTCAAAACAACTTTCCAAAGCTCATAAAAGACACTCAACCCACTCAACTGTTTTTCCTGCCCTTGTGCAGTCAACTCTTTTTCAACTTTCAACTTTCAAATTCTTTTTATCTGTTTTCCTAAACGGATGGCGCTTTATCCATTCCCCTGCTACAGACAAACGCTTAAGCCTCCGAAGCGAACACACAAGCATACTGTTGTATCAGTGGAATGCGACCTAAGCATCGTTCACTAAAAACAACCAACAAACAAAATCTTTCTTTTCAGGAAGAACTACGTGAGCTTTGACTTCCTCATTGTACTTGGGGGATACATAGGAGCGAGAGCCTCTCTCGTCAAGCCAAATAATAAAAAACTCTTTTTTCCCTTTTCAGTTTAATATGCGGTAATTTAATTCTTTTTATGCGGTTATCTCTGTTTATGCAAACCAAAATTCCTCAAATGGTTCCCGTTGAGTACAACGGATATGAGGGGGTGTTAACGTCTTCCCCTCATGTAACCAACTCCCGAACCCGATCTTTTAAGGTTTTATCATTATTTTCCTTTCCCCTCACGGGATAAATAAAGTATGGTGGCGGCTTCATTGTTTACATTTGTACATTGCATTTCACCATTGCATATCTGTATATTTTTTTGCGCCGGGTACTACACTAAGTATGCAGTTAACGACCATGTCATCAAAACAAACATAATAAAATGGAGGAGGGAGTAATTTGATTGATATTTTACAATTTCAATAAGATATTTGCCTATTTTTAAATTTTAAAGAGATATTTGACGAATTTTAAAATTTCATAGAAATATTTGACACTTCACTCATTATTTTGACAAACATAAAAAGTAAAATTATAGGCATTTCTATAGTTAACTTATAGGCCTAGCCTTAATTTTGAGTACATGCTAATTTTTGGTCCAATATTTCAGCATAGAAATGATAGTGATTAATAGGATCATTGTCGTTCCGGTTTTTTTGTTTTTGTTTTTGAGGTATAAGAGTTTAGTATAAGAGTTTTAAATGCACTTAAACAAGTGGAGTATAAAATCTAATCTAAATCATTTACATCTTGAATTTAAAATGTTTGTAATAATAAAAATTCAAACTAAATTGTACCAAAAAAAATAAAAATTCAAACTAAATAAATTATTTGTCGCATGAATGTAGGTCAATTAGTAGCTATTAATGATATTATTGGAGTGGTCAAAGTTTCTGAATTTATCCTTCTCCACACTTAAGTGTATGAATCAACCACTAATCTATTTTTTTTCGGATATGGGAGTGTGGACTAATACAGGATGGTCCTGGAAATTCGTTTGGGAAACTTCTTTATCTATTTTTGAGCAGAATTTAGCATCTGATTTGATGGGTTTATTGACACCAATTCAACTAAGCTGGGAATCTTTTGATAGACGCCGTTGGATTCCAAGCTCGGCTGATATTTTTACTGTTCATTCTGTCTATTCCTATCTTCAAGAACAATATGGTGCATAGTCTCTAGATGATGTGGTTGTGGTCGCGTTGCAAAAGCTTTGGGCGAATAATATACCCTCAAAAGTTAGCATTTTTTGTTGGCGATTATTACTTGATAAATTACCGTCAAAAGAAGCCCTATTTCGCAGAGACATTCTTACAAATGATCAAGATAAGCGTTGTATTTTTTGTAATCAAGAGAATGAAGACTCGGTCCACTTATTTTTTAATTGCAAAGTGGTTGCCACTGTATGGCTAAGTATTTTTAAGTGGATGAATGTTGCTCATTTATCTACTAGTTCCATAATTCACCATTTCCTTTCTTTCGGAAGTTCAGTTACGGGGCAACGATGCAAGTATTTCCGTCATCTTATTTGGTTGGCCATAACATGGTGTCTTTGGAGGTTACGTAACAATGTTCTGTTTTGAGGCGATTCTGTTAATGTATCTTCTCTCATTGATCAAATTATTTTTATTTTTTGGTTCTGGTTTATAGGAAGGGGAGTTAATGTTAATGTTGTTTTTTCTGACTGGTGTAAAAGTCCAGTTGCTTGTCTTAAGGCATCATAAGTCTTTGTTCTTTGAAATGTAAAGATTGAATACCCCTTGTACTCCTTATAATTTATTATTTGCTTATCAAAAAAAAAACTAATCTACTATTTTTTTTGGTACAAACACAACAATAAAGGTCTCGATCAAGTTAGTTATTTTTTCATTGCATTCTTTTTTTTTGGCGAATATAGTTATTAGTTCGAGCTCACTTATTATATACTCCCTCCGTCCCATTATATAAACACTTTTACTACAAAAGTCTAGTCTCAAAATATAAGCCCATTTACAATTTACTAGGTACATTTATTACTTTTTTGCTTACACATACCCCTAATTATTACTACTAAATTGCATTGGAATACAAAAATTGTAAAGGGGCTTATATTTTGGGACTAGACTTTTGTAGTAAAGGTGCTTATATAATAGGACGGAGGGAGTAATATTTTTGTTTATTTACTTTTGTTAATAATAAAAAAGTCTATATAATGTATGTAAGAAAGTAGGTCCGATTGAATCGAGCCAACCAATTTTTTTATCAGTTAGGAGCAAAATGTATTGATTTGGTTGGATTTCATAAAAACTATTGTAAAATTCAAACAAACCAATTGTTTTAATTAATTTCAATTTCTTCTTCTTAAAAATTGAATCAAACCGACATATTACGCTACTTTTTTTTTAAGTTCGATATCCGACCTAAGGACATATTATCCTACTTAACAGCTAGGAAGAGCACTAGTCACAATTAGTAGAAAATCATATCATATTAACATAAAATTCTCAATGATTGGTATCAACTATTCACTAAACATAGGATAAGTGTACATAACAGTTCCCTATATATCTTCTCAATGTTCAAGTGGGCAAATAGAAACCCAAGCAATATTCTTTTCAAGTAGGTGTGGAATTTCTTCTATTAAGAAAAAGTGTTGGAATATGTTCTTGTGATCACATTTTGGACAAGAGTGTCATTAAATGAAAACTATTCTATTAATAAATGTTTGGTATTTAGAACCTTTCTTAATCAATTTTGCAATTTCAAAAACAATTCTATTCTTTGTTCAAATAGAACATGAACCTGATTCCAACTTGTGATGTTATATTCTGGCCCAAAAGCCCAACATCATTGTTGTGTCACATTGAAATTCCTTTCTCCAATTTTGACCTCTAAAATCATACAATATAAATTAAAACAAAATTGTGACTAATAATCTTGAAATTTGCATTTCCACACAAGTAAAAACCTCAATTTATATGACATCTCTTGTTCTTGTTCTTGTTAAACATCTTATATGAACTATATACATCTTCTATTTAAGGTTGATAGGTCATCATTATGATTATGAAAGAGCCAATAACTCAAATATTTTCTATTATTCCTTTAACTGTCTCATCTATAGACTTTCTTGTGGAATATCAAGTCTTAGAAAAAGTCAACCATGGACTTGACCAAGATATTGGTCTAGGTGGATAACATATTTGAGCTCTATCTAATGAAAATAAGAGAAAATAATAATAATTCGAGCTCCGTCTTGTGGAGATTACACATAGTATTTTGAGCTCCGAGTTAATAACAAAAATGAGGTTGGTACGTAGGTCTAAATGCACGGTCTTGATCGGTTTTGTTGGATGGAGACACGATTCTTGTATCTCCATCCGAGTAGTTCATTGAATCAAAAGCATTTGTGATATAGTTTAAATGACACAACCCTAAGAAAGCAAAAAAAAAAAGTTTGTCTAAAGTATGAACATTTTTTCTTCTTTTGGTATGATCCAAAAACATGAAGTAGTTAGTATAATGAGACACGGTTTCCATGATCGAATATAAAAAGTTATTTAAATTTGCCTATGATAGTAGTATTTATATTATTTTGAAAATCCACATAAGTGAACTCCAAAAACTTCAATATAAGTTGGTGTAGCTCAATTGATGATAGCTGCAAAATTTTATTGAAGGGATCAGAGTTCAAATTCTAATTTTTTTTATATATTCATATTTAAAAGTGTGCGAGTCTAAACTACTAAACTACTTCACAAATAAAATTGATCGATGCTTACTTTTGCTTATATGAAGAATATAATTAGTAGTTTTTTTGAAACATGTAATGTAAGAATAATTCTAGTTCATACCAAAGAAAGCATAATTTAAGTTCAACATATGAACTGTATGGACCAATTTATCTTTCATATTTCGTGTACGACTTAATTCGAATATGATGGTGGAAATCAAAAGGACTTTTCCTTTTGTTCTTGAAAGGATGCCGTAATCAAAACAAAAACCAAAAGAGTTGCATGTTATATTTTCCTTGCAAATTAATATGGATAGTACGTGATGATGAATGGTTGCTTTACTTACTCACATGCTCTCATCTATATTCGATTTAACATGCTAATTAAACTTTTGACCTACATAAAGCCAAAAACTAAATGGCTACAAAGAATTTAATGCTCAACCAAAATCCATTTAGGGCTTTGAGGGGCCTTTAAGAAAAGAAGTGGAAGGGGATTCTCTTGGGCCACACGAAACCCATGATGGTACCACTTACAATTTTGAAGCAAGAGTTAACTTCAAAAGACAACTTAACATTAATATGCACAATTATATTAAATACTATGAAAATTCCTAAGATTCATTACTATGAAAATTCTCTTGAAGAAAAACAAAAAGTTCAATGAATTGATTCAACTAACAAAAGATTTAGATTGCTTAAACAAATGACTAGATCGCTGACTTTTATATATGAAGAACATTCGATTAAAAGAGAAAAAATTATTTTATATATCTTACAAATTTTTTTAAAGAAATAAGTCGAGGCTAAACAATAAATACATATATAATTAACACACAAAAGAAAACGCAAAAGATAGCATGAAACTAAACTACCGTCATTTGTCCAGAAGTCCCAGCTCAATTCGCAGAAAATGTCGAAATTGATAGGCCGGACGTCTATGTCCTGGGTTCGAACCCCGGTCACTCCACTTATGTGTGTGAGTTTATTGATGGCTTTTTCATAAATTACCGTATATAAAATAATATCTAAGCATTAAACAAATGGAGTAAAAGAAAAGAAAAATTAATTAAACATGTGAACAAATGATGAAAATAATAATGAATTTGTAGTAATTGTCGTGCCGTCCTTTGGTTCTAGAAGGGTAGACAAAAAAAGATAATCCAAAAAATTAGAAAAGTAAAAGGGCTTTCAACTATCCCACACACAACAATTCATTTCACAATTAGTTATCCACATAGACACACTTAACTTTCACACGTTGTCAAACATCCTCATTCCCTTCTAAAACTCCAACCAAAAAGCATTCTTAATAAGAAAGCGACCTTTTTTTAATAATAATTATGGGTAAAAGAAAATGCCAATGACTCTTTAATATTTATGGACACAATTGGTTAAAGGTTTAGATTTGAATTTTCACTTATTCATAAGTGAATGGTTGAAGATTCCAAATTTTATGTATTTCAATTTGCTAGTTAGATATGTAAATTTTATTTACAGAGTCAATTTGCCAGGAAAAATATGTTAAAAAAGAAAAAAAAAAAACTCTTTGATTTTATTCTTATAAGTTTGTCAACAAAAATAAAGTTAGATGAGTGACGCTTAATGAGGAGTTGATGTATTTTGATTTGGTGAAATTGTTTGCAGTTTTAATTAATGTATTGTTATCTAAGAGTACTTGAATGAGATGGTAAGAAATCTTTTCCAACTCTTAATGTTAAATTTTTTTGAAGGAGAGTTTTGTCACCCTTTGTAGTCTTACCAGACTCGAATGATTAGTCTCTGCAGTTGCACGTAGAGGATATCTAATTCAATAAAAAAAATTAATGTATTTGTTTTAAGTGGACTTCTACTAATTAACCACCAAAATTCATAAATTTTAAAAAATGATTATGAAGATGAACTCATCACATTATTTTGTTACCTAAGCATTTTTCAACATAATCAATTACATTTTAGAAACTTTGCCCAAAAGGACTACTACATACTAATTAACCACCAAAACTCATAAGTGAATCAAATAAAAACTTTACATTGTATTGATGAGCCCTAACAAATTATTAATTAAAATGATTTGTATTTGGAGTAAAGGCCGGCCATGTGGTGAACCAGAAAATGTAGGGCTGGATAGATAGATTGCACCACTGTGGGTGGGTTGATTATTGTGTGCAATACATGAGAGTGATGTTTAATAATGTTAGGCATGGAATAGTGACACAGATAGACCACTAATTTACTTGTCGGCCTACAATTTTAGAAAGAGTGGTATAAGTCATTAATTAAAAAAGAAAGATATTGGAACATTGATGAAAAAAGAAGAGTGGTATAGTTCAATTAATAAAATATTAGAATATTGATATATCAAGGGATAAAATTAAGTGATTATCTTTTAATTCAATTAAGATTATATGTAGGTTTGATTTTTGACTTGAATATATCGTAGTATTTTATTGAGAGAGTTTATCTTTATTTGAATTTAACAAGGAGATTTTTTTTGGTCGAGACTGGGTATCCACCGCCGAACGCAGTGACTATTCATTCGCTAGATTGAAGGCACCTCGATAGCTGGGATAGTTGACCCAAGAATTTAAAATTGCTCCATATATCTAAGGTGATGATCGAACTCTTGACCTTTGGTTAAGAGAGAATGAGCCCCAACCACTCAACCACACTCCTTAGGTTAAATTTAACAAGAAGATTTGTTTATGTTGTTTCGTTCGAAAAAAAAAAATTTATCTTAAAAGAAAAAGAAAAATTTGAATATTAATATAAAAATATATGGTGTAATTGTGTGCGTAACAGTTTCAACTACCCTTCACAAATTGAACTAAAAAAAAAAACTTGTGTAACTTCATTTTGCACGCAACTCTCTCCTTCTCTATAATCTTTGTTTATTTTACTTCTTTTTATTGAGTTAAAAATATCATTTTTTGTAGGCTACTAATAGCTTTTTTTTTTTGAAAAAAATGCTAATAGTACATGATCAATTGAGTTAAATAATTAGAAAGAAACCAACATGTAAGATACACTCTTTTGAAAATCTAATATTAAAATGTGATTCGATTGTGGTTGAGTGTAACCCTTTGACGAATGTGGTTGAGGATCATAGTCTATAATACTTACATTTTTTATGAACAATATAAGGCCCGATATTTAGATTGTGTGGTTGGCTAGCTGTTGGACTATTTGAAGAAAAAAAAATAGTAAATTGTTTGAGTAAAGGGAAGTAATTGATGATGTGCTTCTTAATTGATAGAGTGAAAACTATTTTTGTGGTGGCGGTTGAAGTCTCACAAAAAACTTTAGTTTTTATTGAATTCTTAGTGGTATCATCCTTTAGCTTATTTAGATGATGGGACTAATGTTTAAGAAGTATGTTGCTTACAACTTTGTTTTGAATTTTTCTTTATAACTTTTTTTTACATTCGTAGTGTTAGATACATCTTGTGCTTAACCTATTGTTAAAATATTAATGATTTGGCTTAAAAAAAAAAGTGATAAATTAATAGTGTGCCATGCATGTGTTGAAGCTATTTTAAATAGTAATTATGTCTTTTGACTCTTGAACAAAATAATTTTTGACTTTGATTCTTAAGGGGTCAAATGCAAAAAATTTAATACAAAATTACTATTTAAAATTACTATTTATAGTACACTAACAAGTGCCTAAAATGGCACATGTTATAGTTTTTCCTTTAAAATTACTTGTGTTAGTTTTCAAAACTCAAATCAATCATTTGTCTGAAAACAATTTGGTGTTTATTAGTTTATCAATCAAGTTACAGTAATATATTCTACAATTCACCATATATTTTGTTAGAATTTTCGGAGTAATTTTGTAATAAAGTTTTTAGAGTACCATCTTTTTTATAATTTCTCAAATTTTTCTGATTTCTTCTTTTACTTCGTTTTGATCAAATGTGCACATTTGATTTTTTTTTTAACTAAGTTATTTTTTTTTCTTTCTATAAGTTGAAAGGAAGTAAAAAGCTAAAGTAGAATTAATAAAGTATTTGGGTAAAATTTGAATTCAATGTACCAACTAATTTTAAATAAATTGATGTCTTTTAATTTGTTTTGTACATTTCCTTACTAAAGTATCTATTCATGATATGTACCTAACCAAGGTACCTAATTAAGTCTCATTCAAAACTACTATATCATTGAGGTTTTTAATGTCTGAGTAAGTCTTACTATATATAGTTTAGAAAAAATAATTTATAACATGATTAGATCACTTATAGGGAGCTCGAATAACTGGTCCCCTTTAGACTTCTAAATAACAATGTTGAAATTGAACCTAATAATCTAACAAAAGAAGCTGATAAACAAAAATTTATCAATGAAGAATGACTTGTACATGAGAAACAAATAATTTTCACGAACTTAGCTCAATTCGTAGGGATTCAAAATATAAAATTTTACTTATTCACTTTAAAGAATGAAATATTAATCACTATAGTACTTGACCAAGAGAAAAGAGAAATAATTAATATTTATCTCTCATGATAAAAAATAAGTGAACATTTTGAAATCTTAAAATTTGATTAGATATATACACATCATTCAATTATTTAATGTCATGTTTTTATTCAATTATTTAATATCATTTTAATTTAAAAAACATTTTGTCTATAAAATATTACTAATATATTTAATCAAACTTCAAAGTACTTTAATTTAGGTAAAAATAAGTTTAATTTTATTTTAGAGACAACATGAAATATCATAAATGGCAGTTGGTACTAGTGTACCAAAACAATACATTTACTGTTTGAATGATGATAAACACTCAAAACTGCCCCCTATATGCATCAGTAGCCACAAAGAAGTTTATAGACTATCCTTTTCAAAATTAGAATAGAAAATTAGTTTAAAATCTATGGGCATGTCCGAATGACTTTTTAAAAATTGTTTTTAAGTTCTTAAAAATTTGAAAAGAGAAAAAATGTTTTGAAGACATTTTATTAAAAATTGTTTTTGAAAACTGTTTTTAGTTTTATAGTTTTATAAACTAAAAAATAGAAACAAGTTTTACCTGTTTTTCTTTTTAAAAATTGTTTTTGAAAACTAATTTATAAAACACATTTTAAGAATTAAAAAGTAAAATTGTTTCAAACAGATGTTGGAATATTTATATTTAAATATTATTCTATTATTATATTCCAATAAGCATTATGTGGGCATATATATTTATATTGATTAAGTGATCAAATAAAGTTAAAAGACATTTTAGATTTCTATTAAGAAATTAATTATTTAGTTAATTAATTCGGTATGGGCTAAAATATGGGTGGAAACCAGGATGACCCATTTCGGAATAATAGAAATTCGAATGGACCATCACTTTATATAAGGGCTATGGTCCCCGGTATATCAGTATGAAAAGAAAACACTCTATTCTCTCCATTTGAAGAATTCAAGGCATTAGAGTAATAGTTGAGGAAGAACCATACAAGTCGCCAAACTTTTGTGTTTCAAGATTACATCATGATCTTTTCTCCATGGATTTGGGATTGCTGAAGACAATCAAAGGGTACATCTATCCGAGTACTCCCAAAGATCATGAACTTGTCGATCCTATAAATTTATACATGCTTATATGACTATTTGATTTCTGCAATAAAGTATATGTATTAATATGTTTGACATGTATACGTGATTTTTTTCCAACAATAGACCCTATATCTCTATCTCTATATCTCTGTAATATATATTTGAGAATGTCTCTCTCATGGAAAAAAATTGTGTGGCAAACTCTCAACAAAGAATTGTTATGTGGCTTATGATGTGAAATTTCTAAGATTATCCCCATAACAACATATGTCTTCCTCAATGTATCACTATTCGATTCTCACTCATAACACATTTTCAATTGTAAGACTTTTTATTTTATTTTTTAGAGTTCTTCAATGTATCATTCTTCGATTCCCACTCATGACAGTTTATTTTATTTTTCAACTAATGATTTTTATATTATTATTAAAATTAATGAAAAAAATAACACACCAATAATATGTGACACAAGTGGTAGATACTTATGTCCTTAAATTTTTTATATAAGGTACGGCATCCAACATGTAAGTTGGGTACCAAAGAATTTTCTAAAATATTATATACACATTCAAAAATAAGTTAACAAATGCACCTTCCTATCTATTAGAAAAAACATGTATATTTCAATTTAATTATTATTATTATTATTACTAAAATAATTTAAAAAAACTTATATCATAATCGAAAATAAAAAGAGAAAGGTTATACTAGTTGTTAATTGTTACTCCCTCCGTTTCTTTTTATTTGTAATTTTAGAAAAAAAAATATTTGTTCATTTTTATTTGTAGTTTTGACTATTTAAGGTTATATTTGTCTATTATTCCCTCCTTCCTAATTTTTTTTATTGACTAAGTTTTATATAATTTTCTTTTGTTTCAATTTTTTGGAAAGAGAAAGTGTATGCAAAAAATAGGAATTAATCGGTGGATCAGAAGTAGGATATATATATATATATATATATATATATATATATATATATATATATATATATTCCAAAAAAAGAGTATAGTAGAAAAAAAGAGTGCAAAAAAACATTTTTTTAATTTGGTCTTTTTTTCTAAAATGATAAATAAAAAGGAACGGAGGGAATAATATTTAAGCAATTAGTTTACTACACAAAAATTAGACTATTCTCAAAAACTTATGTGAGTAAATATAACTGATGGTCAATTAAAAATTAGTTTTTTAATAATAAATTTATAAATAAAATAAAAATTAGTTTGTAATATCGACCACTTACAAATTTTTGGTGATGTAGCCTAGTGACTATAAATTCAACTCTTAAAAGTGAATAGGTGGATTAATTAGTGGTTGAATTCCAGTCTCTGCACATTATGTACGATGTCCTTACCGCTTGAGTTAAGTTCACGTGGACAAAAAAATTACTTTCAAATATCTTTTTTAAGTCAAGAAAGAAATTTATTTAAAAAAAGAGGAAAAATAAAAAATTGAGAAACATAAACCTAATCCAAAAACGATAAAGTCATATCACTTGGGAGTTTCTCATATCACTTAAATTTCTACCGCTAGAGCGGGTATTATGTAATTGAAATATATATCTTTTGTATAAAAACAAATTTAGAACAAATATACAAACATAAAATGAATTCTATTTTTGTATAAAATTTGTAAAAAAACTAAATTATACATTGAAATAACCTCTAAATTTTTAAATATAAAATAATTTTTATTTTTTTGTCTGTTAGCCTAATGGCTAGAGCTTCATCCTTTAAAGGTGAATAAATGGATGTATCAGAGTTCAAACCCCCGATGTGCAATGTCCTTACTATTTGATCTGAACTCCGGAACTAAATTTTATTTTATTTTTGTAAAAGAGGGCAAAGCTCAAAAAAGGAAAATTACACTACAACACTAATATTCCTAGGCATGCAAGTCTCAGACAAGTCAGCAAACAAGAGTTGTTGGAGTTCTTTGGGATGAACCTCTAGAATAAAGCAATTGAAATGAATAAAGTTAAAATAAATGTTTTAAGTGTGAGAGAATGTTCCCTAGGCAGTTTAGAACAAACAACAGAGAACATTCTACGAACAATCTAGCAGAATGTTCTTTAGTGTGCAAAAGTTGTATTAAAATGCAGAAATAAGGAGATAGAGAGAAGAGAAACAACACAAGCAATTTATATTGGTTTACCCCTAAAATGGGTTACGTCCAATTCCACACCAAGTGAGGATTTTCACTATGTTCCTTGAGATATAACAATCCCAAATTACACAAAATATTTTGATCCCAAGATCAAAAATCTTCAAGTTGTCACGAGGTTATCTTCCACATTTTATCCTAAAGTGGACTACAATATTTCCTTCTAAGGTAGTTTCTCAACAAATAGTCACGTATTCTTGAGCAAGTGTTCTTTTACAAAGAGTTTTCAGATCTAAAAGCTTTTTACAATAAACTAAACCAAGTTTATAAAGCTTCTAAGTAACAGTAAAAATTTCTCTAAAATCACTCAAAGATATTGACGATCCAAGTGCACAATGAAAAGTTTTGTAGTGAAAGAGATTAAAGAAGAGTTTGTAAAGATTCTTGTTCACAAAGACAAGTGTTGTATGATTGATGTTACTTGAAAACTCTTGCTTTGCTTCTGTTGTGGAACCTTCTATTTATAGGATGAGAGAGCCTCTGAGATCTTGGAGAAAGTATCCATAAAGCAGAGAACAACGAACTAGCCATTATATTCATTTAAAGAAGTAGATCTGGGTGAATGATGGAAGAATGTTCTCAGGTGGAGCGTATTTGATCAGCTGACATTGTCCTTTGCTTGCTTGAGACAAAAGCAAGGCTATTGTACTATTTTGACAGCTGTATTTGTTGTGAATTCGTTGAATAAAATCACACCAATAAAGATACTTGATGTGTGGAGCAAATAAAACAAGCAACCAAAATCGAAGAGTATATAGATGATAAAGATAATCCAAACACAAGAAAGAGAGAATAGAGAAAGCAAGAAAAAGACACAATCTTTGTTTACCCAGTTTGGTCAAATCAATCTACTCTAAGAGAGAGCGGCCCCTCTGTTCCACTGGAATTAATGAGTCACTTTACAGAAAATTTCATATACAAGGGTACCCTATAAGAGATAGTCTTCAAACTTAACTCTACCCGTCCCAAATCTCTTCCCTTGGCCAAGAGACTCAATTTACCCTAGTCTACCCAAGGTGAAACCCTAACAACCTTTTGCACACCTAGAATTATACCAAGAGAAATCCCTTTGTTACTCTCTAAAACCCTAGCCTTTTGTGGTGGTGGCAAATCCTTGTTTACAAATTTTTTCCTTAAAGCTACATGGTTCCTTCTTTCTCATGTTTTTCTATGAAGAAACAACCACTATTCATGGAAAACTATATCACTTAAAAATATGAACAAATCTGTTTTAAAATAAAACAGAATTTCACTTTGTTTGAAATATATCTAATTTAAAACCAAACAAAATCTTCATTTGTTTTCAAACAAATCCATTTTAAAAACAAACATAAAATTTGTTCCCTGGTTTTCAAGTCAATCTTCACAGTATTAATACAATATCATTCGCAACAATTAAGTACATTGCAAGTACTTCTCTCTTTTGTATAGCTTTTAGCTTCTTTTTTAGGGAACTCAATGAACGGTGCTGTCACACCCCAAATGTTACCTGCCTGCCTAATTTAATTATTATGTCAATTTTCTTTCAAATATGAAGGTTAGATGGATTGGTAGTTAGTAGAGAGCAATTTTCTTTCCTTTTTTTTGTTTGTTTGTACTCATCCCATTCCATTCCTTTCTCTATATTTTCGTTTGTTTCGTTATTTCTTTTTTAAACTTTACTATTTTTTTATTATTATTCTTATTGGTCCAAGCCCTTCATAAATAAATAAATAAAACAAAAATAAGATCAAATAAAATTAAAAAAAAAACCGAAAAAAACAAAGGGAAAAACACAAAAAGAGAATAGAAAATCGAGACTTGGGGGAGAGGAAAAGAGATATTTAGAAACAAACATTCATCAAAATATGTTTACAACCGAATTCAGCAAAGAAAGGAAGTGGATTTACATTGAAAATTCAATCAAATCTAAACCTAAAGCTCAACTATAAATAGAGGAGCAATTCATTGTATTCTACACAATAACAATCTGAGAACAAATACACAATTACAGTACAAAAAACTAGAGAAAAATAGAACACAAAAAATCACAGAGAATTTGAGAGCAAATCCGAAAAACTGAAAGCACAAACATACATAATCTGATACAGAGCGCAGAAAAACACACAGTCTGAGAACATAAAAATCTGCAACAAAAATTCTGCAGTCACACTCTGCAACACAAAAATCTGAAACCAAGTTCTGCAATGCACAAATTGCAGAATCGAAGTCCCTAAAATCCTAAAACCAAGTTTCTGCTCATGTCGTTGATCCAAAGTAGCACCTCGAATAGAAAGAGAAAGGAAAGTCAGACACAGATTGATAGCGCGGAAAATAGAAGAAAAAAAAAACACTACGAAACAGCAAGCTTATGCCGGAGATCACTGCAAGGCCGGTTGGTATCTTTCCCTCCTCGCTTTTGTTTCCATGTTTTACTTTTGTATATGTCTAGGGTTTCAAATTTGATGTTGTTTTCGTGCTAATAAATATGATTCGTGTATGTAGAATATATGAAGAACTAGTTTCGGGGTTTAGTTTAACTTGAAACGGATTCGAGCATAATAGAATTGAAACTTTGGTTTCCGGATCTAAGAATTTTTTGCATCGTTTCGAGGTTTGGTTCGTGTTTACGAAGGTGAGATTTATGGTTTAAAAAATGGTTTTAGAATAATTTCGGGCAACTTAGGGGTGTTTTTGAAAAAATATGGAATTTTAGCATTTCATTCGAATCTGGAAATTGAGGCGGTCGGCAGCGGTGGCTGCCGAAAACTAGGCTTGGCGGTGGTGCACGGTTGCATAAAACTGGGTTGATATGACCCTCAAGAATGTATGAATGAATATATGAACATTCATTTGAATGTTCTTGAGAAAAAAGAGGGCGTTTTCGGTTAGAGAAACAGAAGAGAGAGAAACTAATTGAAAAATAAGAGAAAATCTAATTTTAAGGTATATATATACATATATACCCCTTTGTGATCGTGTGCGTGGGCGACCACGTTAGTCCCTGTGTTCTCATCCTTGATCAGCAATCAGGCGGCCTAACTTTCTGGCGCGGTCTTAGGCCTCCCTTCCTGGGTTGGGCATTTTTTTAATATTTACCCGCCTATTGTTTGCTGTTCACGCCAATTGTGGTTACCATTCTTTCTTTTTTTATTTGGCCAATTTAATTTTGGTTCGCTTTTATTTTATCTTATAAAAATTTCAAATACACAAAAGCATCTTAAATTGAACGAAAGGAGGAGATATGGTGCATACTTTTTCTTCTCCGATTATTTAATTTTGCTGTGTAAATCTTTTTATTTAAATAACTGTCGTTCTTCTAAAATCTAAATAACATAATAAATAGAACGAAAGGAGGAGATATGGTGCATACTTTTTCTTCTCCGATTATTTAATTTTGTTGTGTAAATCTTTTTATTTAAATAACCGTCGTTCTTCTAAAATCTAAATAACATAATAAATAGAACGAAAGGAGGAGATATGGTGCAAATTTTTTCTTCTCCGACTATTTAAATTTTTGGTGTATACCTCATAATTTAGATTGTCATCATTTTCTTATGGGCCGGATTTTTAATATTTACCCCATGCTGTTTGCTGTTCACACCAATTCTAGTTACCATTCTTTTTTATTTTTACTTGGCCAATTTAATTTTAGTTCGTTTCTATTTTATCTTCTAAAAATTATGAATGCTTCAAAAGCATCTTAAAAAAATAAAATAATAAATTGAATGCATAAAGAGACGACATGGCGTATGTCTTTTATTCTCCAATTATTTAATTAATCGTCCTTCTTCTAAAATCTAAAAAAACATAATAAATCAAACGAAAGGAGGAGATCTGGTGCATATTTTTTCTTCTCCGATTATCTAAATTTTTGATGTATACCTCGTATTTTAGATGGTCATCAATTTCTTAAAATAATATATATACCTTTTCTAAATAAGACACGGAAAAAATATAAAATAAATTCAATGCATCAAACCAATTTTTTTCTCTTGTGCAATCAAATCAAAACAAAACTTTTTTCATAAACGAACATGTGGCCTACTTATTGTTCCCTAAAATCAACCAACAAACAAACATTTTCTACCCTGAACTACGAAGCTCTAATTTTCCATTACACGCGGGAATACGTGGGAGCAGGATTTAACATCTTATCGAGCGCAATAATAAAAAAAACTATTTTCCCCCCACTTGTAAATGATTTCAATAAAAAAACATGCAAGCAAACTTTAACACATTGTTTTAACCCTAAAATTAATTAGAAGGTTCCCGTTGAGTACAACGGATGTGAGGGGTGCTAATATCTTCCCCTTGCATAAGCGACTCTCGAACCCGGAAACGGTTGCGTTGACCGTCTTTCCATTAAACACAAGGGTTTTATTGTCGTTTCCCTTTAAAAATAAAACTTCGGTGGCGACTCTATAGTCATTCCGAGTGCTAATACACTCGAGCGTTTTTCGAGGCGCGACAGGTGTGGGTAACGGGGGCCTCTATAAGAATTCGAATGGCCGCTGGTTGAATGGATATACTCAAAGGATTGGAACTTGTGATGCACTTCATGCAAAAATATGGAGAATGTACACGGAATTACAAATTCCTAGAGAACAAGGTTTCACCTATATCATAGTTGAAAGTGATTCAAATTTTTTGATTAATATGGTTATTTGAAGATGTAATCTTAACGGAAATACCTATATCTTGATTTGCCGTATTTTAGATCTCGTTAATTTACAAATGACACATGATTTTCTAACACACTTGGCGTGAAGAGAACAAATGCGCATATTTATTTTTATATGCAAACATGTTCCTAATCCTATCTCCAAATATATACATATATCAATAAACTAATAAATGATTTTTTTCGTTGGTCTTAGATGAAGTGGTAATACACTGAAATTTAACTCACACACAACTGTGAGGTCCCGGGTCAAGACATTTCTTCTAACAATTTCGACATTTTCTAGTTGAGCTAGAATTTTTAGACAATAAATACAATATTTAGTACTATAATATTGTGCAAATAAATTAAATGAGAGGGCCGTCAATCCCTTTATGGTCACTCTCCAAGCATAATAATGAAAAGGCATATATATGTTGATCAAACTTCATTTCCAATGGATATATACGGATATTTTTTTTCTTTTTTTGTTTTTAACAAAAAACCTTAACATATTTCATTATTAATCAAAGCTTCAATATATATAGAGGCACAGCATCAAAGGTTAGTGATTAGTCTAAGAAATGGTCGCGCGTCCTCGCAAAAGAGTGAGCAATCATATTCACTTGTCTTCTTAAAAACTTAACCTAAAAATTAGACAAAGACGATAAATAAGCGCTAATACCAAAAACAAGAGAGCAAAATTTAGAATTTTCCGCATTATTAGATGTAATAGAATTAACTAAAGATTGGGAACCACTCTCAAAATTCACACTATCCCACCCTTGAGCAACGTGTGAAATTTGAGTTATAACAATGTGTTTGTGCACTTATATATAAACATGTCGTTACTTTGGCGAAAACAATTGGCAATTGATGTGAAACCAATATCCTTGTAAAATCTTGTGCATCAGACATTACATTTAATCCATCCAACCGGAGGCTGTAGCCATTGCACTGTATAATACTTTTTTGTTTTAGCTTTCACCACTAGTTTAATCTGGTTTGGGGTCAGTTTTGGCATTAAGTGGTTTCAGCCCTCTTTCGATCATAGTTGCGGGGGATCGAATCGTGGTCTTCCTTACCAAGTTCAACGTCAATTACCATTTAACCAACTTACAATTGGTTGTGTTGTATAACCACTTAAGCGTTCGTTTATACAGTTCCTACGCCTAGAACCACTGCTGCCATGCATGGAAGGCATGCATTGCTGGCCAACCTGCAGCGCTCTGTTGATGTAGTTATTCCATATCTTGTCATTCCTATTTTGTCAAATGCACCAAACAAGCATTACAACTCAACCCGCCATATTTTGATCCTCATGGTTGCAAATATTAAATAGTATACCGATCCCTTTTTAGATATCATTTTCTTTCTCTTTTATAATCAAGATTTGTGAGAACTCGGTTATCATCTCTCTATTTTCTCTTTTTATTTTTTCTCTTTATTGTTATATTTTTGAAGAATTTTAATGTGTACAATAAGTAATTTGATCTATGAAATGTTACATTTTATGTAGTCGAAAAAAATGTTACATTTTTATATTTATATTTATTCCCAAAATTTTGGTAATACAAATCCTAGCTCATTTGGTAGAAAATGCTGAAATTGTTATGGCGAATGTTGGAGGTTTAATCCCCGATTCTTCCACTTTGTCTGTGCGAATTTTCAATAGCTTATCATTTTATCTACGTATACTAAAAAAAGAATATTATAAAAAATGGAGAGGATTTTCATTCGTTTCTAAATGTATTTGAGTTGATAAAAGGATAAATCATATATATCACACAGGGTCGACTCAATGTATTTGTTGGACATTCATTTTATTTGCGAGAAACTTTTAGCTAGGTGGAAAAGAACATGTCTTACATGTCTCGTCGTGCTATCAAATTACGGATATTTTAGCTTAATATCTTTCTTTGTTGTTATTTCAAGATTTCAGGGACATTTTCAACACGACAAACTCCCGCTTTGACTTCAGGAGTGTGAAGGACGACATGGTCATTGAGAGATACTAAGTTAGAAGTGAAGCCCCAACGTGGAGCCCTGGTTATCCAACTGACCAGCGAGTCTTTCGGCCTTGTCGGTTGTAGCTGTGGGATAAGCGGACAAGAATGGATGAGATAACCACGTCCCCTTATCCCAGAATCGACAGTGGAGTTGCTGCTTATCCATTAGCACACACTACAAGAAATTTGACTTTTTGTGACACCCGAATGCCGTCACTAAAAGTCATTAATGTGTCACTATACGTATGCTGGACTTTGAGCGACACCCACTTTTGGTGTCAACTATAAGGGTGATTAAACTACACTCAATTGAGTGTCACAATAACTTTTAGCTATACCAAAAGTTTTTCCAACAGTTTAATTGTTGTCACTATATGTACTGCTAGATCACAAAATCCTTGAACTTTTACCTACAGCTGTCAATTCTTTAGGTGTCACTAAATCTTCAATATGAGGTTATTCCAATAAATATAATTAAATTGAAATTAATAAAAAAATATTAATTTAAAAAACTGAATAACAATTAACACAATTTTCTATTAAATTCAAATATTTGAATATATATATATATATATATATATATAGTAAAAATTCCATCTCATGATATTCATGAGAATTATTTACAACAAAGTTCAAATATTGAAAATATACTACTATCCCACTCCATATGTTCTCAACTCCTATATTTGAATTTCTATAAGGGGTGATTAAACTACACACTCAATTGAATTTTAGGAATTTGGTCAATGACCATCAATGAGAAAATCTTGATGTCAATGTATCTACAACTTCAATATTCTTGTACTTCACCTTCATCTCTCTTCATTTAAACTTCATTCCTGGAACATAGTTGAGAATAAATACATGTAAGATTAGATTATTGAGAAAATCAATCTAAGAGTCTCATGAATATATTACAAAACTGATCAATCATACTAACTGCTGATTTTTGACCCTCAATCCATTATTATTAAGGAATGTGGTATAATATTTGGGCAACATTACAAGTAACACCTAAGTGGTATAATCATAACAGAAATCAAGTGTCATACTACTAAATGTGAAGTGTATATGCACACTAAAACCAGGTGTATATATCAGATTTCTTTTGTATAGTATTGATTGACTATACACTAGTCAATAAGGACACATCTTAATATGAACCAACATGCAAACACTAGCTAAGATAAGGACACATCTTAATATGAAATAACTTACAAAAAATAGATACAACACCTTAATTAGTTATTCATGCATATCAGTAATATAGGAATCCAACATATCACTCCAGCTAAGATATTTGATTGGAGCACATTGGTGTCTCCTTACCAAACTTCTTATTACATTTAGTAGAGTTTTACCCTCCCAACCGATAGGAATTTAAAGAAACAGAAATATATTTACCTCTACTTGAGCTTTAACTTGGCCTTCATCTTGTGATTGACGACTATTTTGAATAGTATTCAACTTTCTCTGCCTCCCCATGCTACTTGCTACACATGCAAAAAACAAATTAGGTTTTAGTTGTGGTTAAAAATAATGTAACTCAAATGATACATATATAAAATTGTACAATGCTAAATAACAACACACACACCTTTGTAACTTCTATATATATATTAGAAGAAGTCTTCCTCGCCACTCTCATCCTCTGTACCATCAGTACCCTCATCATTTTGGGGAATATTCTCCATGTTTGTTGTAACTTCTATAATATCATGATTAACATCAACTTCTGGTCTAATCAAGTTGTTGTCATTTATCTCTTGTAATACTTGTTCATTGGCTTGAACTACATCATTAGACTGCTCATCACCTAAATCATACACATCTCTAAGTTTAGCATGTACAACAACACACCAATCACTTTCAACTTTATTATCCACATAGAATACTTTTTTGGCTTGAGATGCCAAAATAAATGGGTCATCACATAAATCATTCCCTTTATGTTGCAAATAATTGAAATTGACTAATTTCATGCCTAAACTATCAAACCTACAACCCTTATTTATGTCAACCCAATCACACTTGAACAATAGTGCCTTGTATCTTCCAGAATAATCCAATTGAATTATATATGTTAGCACACCATAATAATTTATCTCTCCTTCTTTAGGATGTTTATCTCTTGAACTAGCATAACTTTTCGTCTTGACAGTAACGACAATGCCACTATTTTGAGTCTTTAAGCATCTCTCACGGTTTTTGGTATGGAATCTAACCCCATTAATAATATAACCACTAAATCTTCTCACTATTTCTAGTGGACCACGTGCCAACCACTTGATATCATCTGTCAATAAAGCACTACCTTGCTCTTCCAAACGTGAAACCTACCATAATTAAAAATTTAAATTTCAAATTTCAAATATTAACTATTTAAAATGGTTGTGAAGTTCTATAATACATATGACAAATGATTTCTAACAATTACTCGTTCACGGAACCAGTCACAAAATGATTGACTATGAATTCTGTCAACTTCATAAGGGGATAGTCGACGACTTCCCCTCCTAATAAGATAAGTGTGTTCTCTATGTAAAAGAGTTAAGACATATTAAACATTGTAATTAGTAAATATTTGTCAAACCAACTTTCATTAACTAAGTATAAACATAAAAGAAATTGCATTACTTTTGAAAGACGTCAACATTCGAGCTATTAAAAAGCACTTATCTATGTGCTTGCAGCAATGTCATCTTGTCAAGGGAGCACCGGGAAGCCCTTTTCCTTTTCTTCCCCATGAACCCAACTTTGCACTTTCTTCCCAATGGTCTGCCTCTAGGATTTAAAAGACTTGTATTTTCCACAAAATGGGAATCATCATTTCTACTAGATCGATTGAAATAGGTTTCCACCACAGAGAGATATCGTGAACAAAATATCAAGCATTCATGAGCTAAATATCCCTCTGTAATAGATCCCTCTAGATGTGCTCGGTTACGAACAAATGATTTTAAAGTTAAAAGGAACCTAAAAATGATATTTTTAAATGACTCAGAATGATATTATAAATAATTGTAAAAAGTCAAGCAACGATCAAAGGAACCTAGAAATTCTAATACCTCTCAATGGGATACATCCATCGATAATGAACAGGACCTGCAACTTTGGCTTCATATGCTAAATGAATTACCAAATGTACCATTATAGTGAAAAACGATGGAGGGAATATCTTTTCTAATTGACACAATGTTTTAGCAATTCGATTCTCTAACTGCTCCAAATTATGCTCACTAAGCACCTTGCCACACAATTCTTTGAAAAAATAACAAAGATCGCTTATAGCTAAACTCACTTTTTCAGGTAAAGAACCTTTCATAGCAATAAGAATAAACTCTTGCATTAATAGGTGACAGTCGTAGCTTTTGAGACCAAATAGTTTCCGTTGCTTCACTTGCACACACCTTGAAATATTAGACAAATATTCATCTGGAGTTTTTATATTTTTGAGCACTTCCAAGAATATTTCTTTCTCACTCGATGTCATTTGGTAACAAGCTCTAGGCAAATACTTTTTACCTTTACTTGGATGCATCTTTGGATGTAACTGACTTCTTATTTTCATGTGCACAAGATCAAAACATGCCTTATCATTATCCTTTGATTTTCCTTCTAAATGCAACAAAGTTCCAATGATGTTATCACAAACATTTTTTTCAATATGCATGACATCAAGGTTATGACGAATAACATTATGTTTCCAATAAGGCAATGTGAACAAAATGCTTTTATTTTTCCATGGTGAATTTTCCCCTATTCCATGATCTTCCCATTGTGTCAAGACACTTGCACCAGTAGGTATCTCAGGTGGTGCTCTAAACTCTTGTGTTCCATCAAATTCTACTCTATTGTATCTCCACCTATTGTTTGGCTCTAACCAACGACGATGACACATGTAGCAAAACTTTCTACTATAAGACAACCACTTAGAGGGAGTTTCAAAACCACAACATGGACAACCATATCGACCTTTAGTGCTCCATCCAGACAAATTTGCATATGCAGGAAAATCATTGATAGTCCACATGATAGCAGCACGCATTTGGAATGACGCTTTTTTGTGTGCATCAAACATTTTCAGTCCAATTTCCCATAATTCTTGTAGTTCGTCCACAAGTGGTTGCATATAGACATCAAGTTTATTTCCGGGACCTTTTGGACCAGGAATAAGCAATGATAGTATAAAGTTTGGTTGCTTCATGCACATCCATGGAGGAAGGTTATATGGAATCAAGATGACAAGCCAAGTGCTATGAGAAATTGACATAGTTTTGAAAGAATTAAAGCCATCAGAAGCTAAGCCTAGTCGAACATTACGGGGGTCACTAGAAAAATCTGGATGTTGACGATCGAAATCTTTCCAAGCAAAAGAATCAGCTGGATGCCTCATTAGACCATCTTTTGTTCTACCATCTTGATGCCATGTCATAGATGAAGCTACTTTTGATGTTAGAAAGAGTCGTTGCAGTCTAGGTTTAAGAGGAAACCAACGAAGAACTTTTGCAGGAATCTTTTTTCTACCTTCAACATCATCAGAGTTTGGTTTCCATCGTGACGCACCACATTTAGAGCAAACTTCAACATTAGCAAGATCTCTCCAATATAATATACAATCGTTGGGGCAAGCGTGGATTTTTTCATAGGACAGACCCAATCCAGACATAATCTTTTTAGTATAATAAAATGATTTTGGTAATGTATTTTCTTCTTGAAGTGCGTCATTTAACAACTCTAATAGCATTGAAAAGCTTTTGTCTGTCCAGCCATTAAGACACTTCAAGTGATACAAATGCACAATGAATGATAATTTGGTAAACTTTTTACAACCAGGATAAAGACTTTGCTCTGCCTCATTTAACAACTTATAGAACTTATCTAAATCACTACCCTCTTTAGATTGTTGAACATGGGGTTTATTTACGAAAGCTCTAGGATCCTCTTCCTCCTCATTTATACTCATACCATCATTCTCATTATCAGCATGCATTCCAAATGCCTCATGAATCAACATATCCATGTCATGGTCAAAATCTCCTAATTGAGATGTACTTTGAGAATTAGACGAGGTAATCTTTTCACCATGAAAAATCCAATTAACATAACCTTTTAGAAACCCATTACGGACTAGGTGCTCATAAATTTCTACCCGAGAATGTGGCTTGCAATTAACACATTTGGTGCAAGGGCATAAAATTTTTCCATCCTTTGATTTTGCAAATGCAAAATCAAGAAAATTAAGAACTCCTCTAATGTACTTCTCTTTACTAAGAGAGTTGTTAGAGTTGTCAGATATCCAACTCTTATCCATTCAATCCTATAAACTGAAAAATAGAATAAAATAACTATAATAAATTTAATATGCTTACGACTATCATGCTAAAACTATCACAACTAATTCTAACAAATATAAGATCGTCGTAATTTTATCAACAGTTAAAACAATAATATGGTAAGAAAGAATAAAGAACCTGATTGTTAAAACTTATAAGGATAAATCTTGAAAAGGACTTATCAAGCACGATACTTCAACAAATGGATAGTGTGCGTGATGGGTTAGAACCTGAGAATTAATTAATAAGAACTGTCATTTTAAGAGACATAAGGAGATTAATTAATAAGAACTTAACAACAAACTACTTAGGACTCAAACTTAAGAGACATAACCAATATAGGAGAAAGATATAAGGAGATTAATTAACAAATACTCTTACTCTTCTAAGATAGCACAAACAAATCAATATTAAGTAAGAAATATAACCAATATAGTCGCATTGTCGCAACCTGTTGCTAAGAAGAGGGCATCCTCTGTGAATTGTAACCTACAAGTTATCGCTCCACCGCACGATGTTAATTCAGCAACCAAATCATAAATTTTATATAGAAATTTAAAATTTGTCACTAAATAAATGTACACAAAAATTCAAATGATTAGTTATTATTCTTCATTATAATTAAAGCATTTCATCCACTAAGTTTCAAACTTAGAGAAATCATATACACTCAAACAAATCATTCAACAACAACAATAGACAATTTATACTCAACAAATCATATACTCAATTAAGTACAAATCTCAATAACAACTAAGTTTGCACCCTAAGTTGGAAATTGAAATGGCAATTCATTGAAACTGAACATAAAATCGAAAGAGAAATTGATTGAAATTGGAAACGAAAATGAAAAGATAATTTGCACAGAAACCCTAAATTTGAAATTGAACTAGAAATTGAATGAGAATCCGTAATTGAAATAGAAATTGAATGAGGAATCAGGAAAGCATGTTAAATGGACTCGAAAGATTACCTGGCGCGAGGATACAAAAATTGCTTCACTGAATGGACTGAAAGTGGTGGTTCTTCACTGAATGAGGCGGCGGAAGGATTGAAGCTCGCGGAGGAGGGAGCAAAGCTCGCCGCTGTGGTTCCGGTGACGAGAAGAAGTGGTTCCGGTGAGGAGAGAAGCAGTTGCGGTGAGGAGCAGAAGTGGTTCCGATGAGGAGAGAAACGGCAACGGTGAAGTGAAATCGGCGACGGTGAGGTGAAATCGGCAATGGTGAAGTGCAATCAACAACAGTGAAGTGAAATCAGCAATGATGAAGAGAAATTGGTGACGACGGTGAAGAATCCTGAAGTGAAGCTCGGTGACGGTGATGTTGAAGGATCGGTGACGATGAAGCTCTGAAGGATCAGTGAAGAGAGTTCGTGAAAAAATAGTTTCACGAAGATGAAAATGAAGAGAGTTTGTGAAAGTGAAAAGTAAAGTGGTTGAAAGAGGAAAAGGGGAAAAAACAAATTAAAGAATTAAAAAGTAAAAGAATAATATTTATGTTGTATAAAAGGGAAATAGTGACAGACTTGTAAATAAAACTGTAGGTAAAAGTGATATATACTTATGAATCACAAAGTGTCACAACAAGTGAGTGTCACAGTAGGGCATTTTTCTTGTAGTGACATTTCTATCCGCCATTGTTGATGAGGTGATCGAGCATGTCTGTGCTAGCTAGGTGACATGGCGAGCATGTGCATTGTTGCTATACGTTAAGGACATGTGCTCAATGTGCCTAGTCCGATCAAGAGGACTTGGGCCTAATTGATGATGCGAGTTAGGTGGACTGGGCCTCTTGCTTGTTGGGTTGAGCAGGCGCATGCTTGGGCTTCTACTACCAGTTCAAAACTCATAATAAACATCCATCATTTTTTTTGACAAGAATAAACATGCATCATATCATCATTAATATAAGATACTTTATTTTTTTTTAACGTAATACAGACTTAAAATACTTTATTAATATAAAATACTTTATTTTATCATTACAAATTGATAACAACATATATAAAATCTACCATAATAAACTAAATCAAACTAGTAAAAAAGATCTATTAATTAAGAATTACTTATTTAGGACAACTCATGTTCAAATACTGATTGAAAGTATCATTGACCTTTTAGTCACAATTTAAATTATCATATCTTACTTTTATAAAAATTAGAAGGTTAATACCAAAATCAAATAAATCACCACTCCATAACATCTACTAGCTATGCAATGAACATATATTAGAGGCCACTCAAGTTTTATCATAATTTCGTCCGTATCTTTTGCCAAACTCTTAATGGTGTGCACTCATTTTCAGGTTGAAATGGGTTGGTTAAAATAAACCATTTTAGGAGAGTAGGGTTGAGTTCTCTCTTTGTACCAAAATAAGAACGGTTTTGTTTTGGTTAGGCCAAATTCATGTATTTCTTGCATACCCTCTTTATTATCTATGAATATGACATAAAGCTAAACTATATCACCCATACATTTCCCTGACATGTAATATTTACATATCAATGTGTACTTTAATAATTAAAATAATTAATGTATAGTTTTTATAATTGGAAACATACGGAAGAGAAATATAAAGGCAAGTTTATTTAAAGTGACGTTTTCCTAACTAAGGTGTTAGTAGTTTTCTTTGTAATTCTTCTTTTTTTGAGTCATTTTTTTTCCTATTTTTTCTTTTGAATATTTTTGATTTGATTATGATAAGATAATTAATATAATATTCTTTGTTGTGGAAAAGGAACGGTGATAGATAGCCACCAAAGATAAATAGAAATACGTCTCTTCTATCAATTCAATCAAAGCTCTTTGCGTTTGGCTTTTCCTTATGCTTATTATTGAATTTGGTTGCTATCAAACAAAGACACCCACCTTCCATTTTCAGCTACATTTTCAACTGAAATAATATTTTATTTCATATGTTATTAAGATAAAAAAAAAAAAAAAAAAAAAAAAAAAAAAAAAATTTATCTCTTTTTACATTATAAAATAACGTTTTTTTATTCTCTATCAATCAACTTTTCAGTTGTAAGTTGAGATTCCAACACATGCATATATTATAAAAAAAAAATTCTCTTTCTAATTCCTCTTTTTTTTTTTTTTGTTTGACATTTTTTTTTTATTTTTTTTTTCAGATTATACATTTTTCTTTCTCACAACAATATTATCTGAACATAAAAATAATTTATATGTTATATAATTACACCATTTATAGTACTTCATCTGAGGCTTATTTTTTTATTACTTGACTAGTTATATATGAGCTGCCAAATTATTGAACCATGTGACACTGTTTAAAAACTAGTCGATTAAAAATAACAATTGTTTTGGTACACCAAGATAGTTCAAATATTGGTTAAAAATCGAAACTAAGAGTATTCATCAACATATATTTACTTTATAATAATTTTGGTAACTAACATTTATTTATTATATTTTATAAAATGATAGAAAAGAAAATATCTTTCAAAAATATCCATTTACCTGTTATAATTTTTTAAAGTATTTATTTAATTTTTTGTATTCAAAATACTATTTTAAAGTATTTAATTAAATTTTTTAACGATCGACTTTATATTTATTATAACTTAAAATTTTTCTATATAATATAATTTTTATATAATAATTTTTTAGCTGCCCACCCGGACATTTTTTCCTAGATCCGCCACTGTCAACATCCATATTTTTCAATCAATTAAGATATTTTTACAAATAACAAAATCGTGAGATCTCATACAAAGTCACAAAACAGACAATACCCTATGTGTGATGTAGTGAAGCCGAAACGTTGGCACTAAAAGGATGCGAAACATGAGGCCGGAACCTTGGACTATTTAATTCTCTACATATATAAAATACTAATATTTTTTTACGTAAACAAAATGACAAATTATTACAAACCCGCACACACAAAGGGGACTAATCAGGATTATAACTATTTAATTAATTTTTGGTTTTTACCTTATGGTTTCTATGGGAATGAGCCTAATTAATAGTCTAAAGTTCAGAACGAGTTCTAGGATCAAATAATTTCAATCCCCTTTTAAATGCAGTTGCGAAATCGAACGCGGTCCTCTCTACTAAATTATATGTCAATTACTATTTGATCAACAAACTTTAGTGGTTTAAAACCATTTTAATGATCAATGAATGAAAAAATAAAATTGATTATAATCCTTTCTGCATACGATGTTCAACCGTTTCTCTCATAACAACTTTACTCTCTTTTTTTGCTTAAACTCTTAACTTTTAGTTTTTGCTTAGTTCCAATTTAAACCCACTTACAAGAAGGCAAAATGCCTTAAAAAACTAATATTGGATGAAAGAACTTTTAAAATGGGAAATGAAGTGCATTGGTGATTTTAATCCCACTTCTAATGGTATTATATATTTGTATGATGCTTGAAGGGCCCCTTTGTCAGATAAAACCCAATCTAACATGCAATTTATGTCAAGTAAAAACATACATGTCACATGGGTAGCCCCCCACTCCAGCTACTTCATCTCCTTCTATTATACTCAAAAACACATGTATATCATCACATAACCACCTTCAATGCTGTCTTTTTTTAATAAATATAGGTTCATTAATTTTCTAAACTATGCATATGATTTTGGTGTATCAATTTTCAAAATATCATTTTCTTTACCCATACGTACATTTTATTAAAAAGTCTCACATCGAATATGAGATGGCATGATTAAATCTTTATAAGTAAGTGACTACTCTTACCTTATAAGTCGTTTTTGTGAAGTTGAGTTAAGCTCATACTTATTTCTAATATCGTATCAGAGTCTCTCTAAGATTCATTAGACTACTCGTTATTTGGGCAACCCGTTTGTAAGTCCATGTTCCAACTTATTCAGTTTTAGACGTGGGGGGTGTGTTAAAAAGTAAGTAAGAACTCTTATCTTATAAACCAGTTTTGTGAAATTGAGTTAGACTCATACTTATTTCTAACACATTTTATATATTTTGAAGATGTAGCAAATGACATGTTCATGTTGCAATTGGGAAAAGTAAATGAGATTTTAAGTGAAAATCCATTTTTTTTTGACAATAAGTGAAAATCCATTTAAATAATATCTTTATTAAATATTTATATAAAAATTAAAATAATTGACGACGAAAAGTATAACGGAAATAATATGCTTAATACTAAATTTAATGTCTCTAAAAATTAAATAGAGACAATTTTACGTCTTTTTTATATAATATTTCAAAATTTTATACTATTGAAACTAATTGATTATGTGAAAATTGATCATGGATATTTTAATAACTACATGGAGTTAAATGATCTAGTTTTTTTTTTTGAGTAAGGAGTTAAATGATCTAGTAGTTGTGAAGTGAGAATCTATAAGTCTATGTGTAGCACTATTAACCCAATTGCAGCATAACAGCTCACCTACATGATCAAGGTTCGTCCCTATAATACATATAGGTGAGAAAAGTCAAACATTTTAAAAATTCAATAATCAAAAATTCTAAATTTGAAAATAGAAGAATCCATATCTTTATTCTATCTTTGATATGTCTTCAATTCAACGAAAAAAATAGTGATTGTGTTCGGCACGAAACAAACAAAAAAAAGAACTAATTAATATCATTTTTTATATAAGTCTAATAAAAATGATGAAATTGTAAAAACATATTCTCATATAGAATTTTCTCATATTTTCTCGTGCGAAAGAGAATTTATAACCTTAAATATTTAATCCTTCTATTTATTATATTTTTTATATTAAACACTCAGATTTTTTATTTTGAATGGTTAAGATTTCATTGAATATTCACTTCCTAACATATGTGGAGACCAAACAAACGGAGACTAATCTTTATTTAGCGTAAAAAATGTATGTATATCATCTGCACGCAACAAACGGAGACCAATTTCTCGAAGTTGGTGAAACTCGATTAAACGACATATTCTTTCTAAATTTTTTTTCGCTGATCCATACCAAATTTTTCCTAAGCTTAGAGATTAAATTGATGATAAACTATTTCCTCTTATTTTCTTGTAAAAAGAATACTAATTCCTCTTATTTCATACACCAAAGTTAGCTAAATATAGAATTAAAACAAAAAGAAGCATTTTGTATAAACAACAAAGACACCCTTGATTATATTCTTTGGATACGCATCCATTTCTTTTTCCTAACGCTCTCCTTTTTGCTACATCTATTTAAGTCTAAAGCCGTGGCTTTGTTTTTGTTTTCTTTCTAAGTACTAGTCAAAATATATAATAATAAAAATTGTTATTTTAATGGCTTTTCAATTGGCTCAAATCACGAACTTTATCTCAATTATTTAAAAAAAAATTATGTAGCTAGTTCTGTCACGTACTTAATAAACGTGTTTAAGATAAATCACACGTGCTTACTAGATTGTGCATACAATTTTTTTTTTGACAGAACAATTTAATTTTGTTATTGACTATAACCAAAGAACCGTTCATGAAAAGACTATAACCAAGAAGATATGGTGAAGATACATGAGCCTTGTTGATGTCCAAGAGACAGTGACATTAAATTGTTGCAAATGTATGGAAATGATAGAGGAGACCCCGTTGAAGGACAAATATTTAAGACTCTTCATGGTTTCATTGCAAAAGGAAGGGAACAATGACTAATATGGAATTTTTGGATGGAAGGTTTTGTTTTAAAAAAATAGGGAAAGAGAAATTTTTATTAATTAAATTAAGTGGTAATAATAATTATTTTACAATTGTTCTCGAGAATATTTGAGCTTTATACCTTAAGATAACAAGGATAAACTTGTGCCACTGATCATTAACACCTCAAATGAATCCATATAGTTTTAGCGGAGGTTTTAAACCGCCACAAATAAAACTCGATGCAAAATATAATTTTAACGAGGATTTTAAACCGCCGAAAAAAATAACCGCCACAAAATATTATGGTTGAATTAGTCCAAGGGATATTGCAAAAAATCAAACATTACATGTGGGAATCCTCAAAAAAAAAAAAACATTACAGGGGGTATCGTAAAACTCGCGTATTTTACAAGAGAATATTGACCTATTAGCCCATTATTTTATGTTCTCTAAATGATTTTTGTTTTATTAATCAATTTGAAGTCATTTTTCATGATGTGAGTCATATCATAGAATTTTTATGATCTTGTTTAGGAATGTTAGTTAAGATTGTGTTAGTTAATACACTATGTGTATTTTATTTTAACCGCGGTCTTGTTTTTTAAAAAATATTTACAAACTCAGAAAGTGTTTTCTTAAGAATCAAAAAGGGTTATTAACTCTCAAAGAGTGGCACACGGCTCATACTCAAAATCTGCCAAGACACTCTGAAAACTCGGTTAGCAGTTCGAAACAGTAAAGGGGAAACTGAGAATTTGTCAGAAGAAGAGATAGGTGAAATGCATGGAGTTACTTCTGATATTCACTCTTTATCCCGAATGAATGCTAGCATTTGTCGGCAACAATCCCCCTGTCTTTGTGGTTAAGGGAAGGCGACACAAACTCTAAGTACTTTCATGTTGTTCTACCGAGTCGGTATAGGGGAAGTGCAATTTGTTCCATTCAGATGGATGAGGCCACTGTAGAGGGAGTGAATCCCATCCGCTATGTAGTTGTTTTGCATATTGCTTCTCACTTCAAGGTGGGCAACATCGATAGCCTTTTGTGGACAATTTCCAATTCAAAATGCTGAGTTCGGTAGAAAGTGGTAGCTTGACCAAACCTTTCTTTGTTGAGGAGGTTAAGGCCGCGGTGTGGGACTGTAACAACTACAAGAATTCGGGTCCTGATGGGATAAACTTTGACCTTATAAAAAAAATTGCGGAAATGCAGGTGGATGTAATGAAGTTTGTTGATGAGTTTTATACTTCCATCGAAATGACAAATTAACAAGAGGTATCAATTATACTTTTATTGCTCTTATACCAAAAGTGGGTAGTTCACAAGTGCCTGAATGACTTCCAATCCATCTCTTTGGTGGGAAGTCTGTACAAAATTCTGGTAAAATTTTAGCTAACATACTACAATTGGTTATTGAAACTATTATTTTTGAGACCCAGATTGCATTGTAAAGGATAGACAAGTTTTTGATGAAATTCTCATTACAAATGTGGTGGTCTATGAGGTACATTTTACGGATTAAGCAGAGTAAGAAACAATCTCTCTCTTTTTTTGTAAGATTAGCTAATACTCCTTTCGACTCAAAATAAGTGACATGGTTGACCATTTTGCACTATATTCACATAATATATCTTGACCGTATTTTTTTTACTAATATATAAGTGTAAATATTAACATTTAAGATGTTTGTTTTGTCTCGTTGAATATTTTTAAGGTATACAACTTTTATATTTTTTTAAAGATAGATAATTAAAAATATTATCAATCAAAGTTGTGCGTTGTTAAACATAAACTGATCAACCCAAGGGGTGTGGTTGAGCGGTTGGGGCTCATCCTCCCTTAACCAAGGGTCGGGAGTTCGATCCTCACCTTAGGTATGGAGCAGCTTTAAATCTTTGGGCCATGTATTCCACCCATCGAGGTGTCTCCAATCTAGCGAGGGAATTAGCCACTGCATTCGGCAGTGGATATCCCGGTCTCAACCAAAATAAAAAAAAACGTAAACTGATCAATTGTAACACTTATTTCAGATCAGAGTTAGTAGTATTAACTACTACCTCCGTACCAAAATATATGTCGTTTTGACCAAATCACACAAATTAAGAAATGTAATCATTGTTGTATGGAAAAGGTAAATTATGGGTTAGTTTACAAGATTATCCTTCATTAATGGTATGTGAGAGATAAATTATATAATTGAAAGAAGAAAGAGAAATAAAAGGAAAAAGAACATTAAATGTTTTATTGGTAATATAAAACGACATATATTGTAGTACAATTTTTTTTTTCAAAACGACATATAGTTTGATACGGAGGGAGTAATATTTTTTTTTTCTAACTAATATTCCTTGTTTAGTGTGTTTTAGTGAGTCGTAATTCGTCATTAAGGTCTTTCTCAATGCCCAATAATGTTTCACATGACTACACATCTTTACATGAGAGTTTGACACGTGTGCAGCTAGCAATGGAGAGAAAAGTTATCTTGATTTGTGAAGGAGCCGATGGATTATTTACAAGTGCTTAGTGCACGCCACGAATCTTTTTCTTTAGGCTTAGGACAGTGCAATTGCTTGGTTTTGAAGCTTATGTTTATTTATTTCTCTATAAAAATTCTAGTATGTGTATTTTTTATTTATTTGTTTAATTTATTTAATGTACAAATATATTGTTTATCATTGCTATATCTCTTTGTAAAGTGACACGTGCACGTGCTAATGTCCTAAGTTTTTTTTCGATAAATTTTTTATTGGGTGCTTCTTTTAAAGTGAATTAATTAATTAATTAGATCTAAAAAATGCTTGTTTGATCCAACATGTACTTTACCTTTCTTTACATTTATGCAATTTCATTGGAAGACATATTTCTTTACATAAACAAAGTGTTGTTATTGGTTTGTACCCAAAAAAAGTGTTGTTATTGGTATACGTTTGTTCTAGGAAGATTTTAGCAAAATGACATAAACAACTTTAAATTACAATTCGTATTGAAAAGCAACAACAACATTGAGAGGTCAGTACTAGTAGTATGTTGTTTCTTTATAAACTATTTTGAATTTTCGATACCTAGAAATGTTTTGTCTTATTCAACTTTCCAACGGAAAAGAAAAAATGACCATATAAATTTATGCTTGTACTAGTACTATACAACTTTCTATTATTGTATTCTAGTCTTAGAATTGAATGAGAAATTTATTTTGGCTTGATTCTTATAGTATAGTAAGACAGTAAAATTTATTTGATGATCCAAATTGAAATAAATGTTTCGGTCCCTAGCTAGCTATAGCTTTCTCCACGAAAGAAACAGCAAGAGAGAATTTCTTTGCAAAATAGTATATATACATAGCAAATCATTTAATCATATCATATATATATATATATATATATATATATATATATATATTATATACACAAAATATTGTATGGTTCATGCAACTGCCACTTGTATTGGTTTTGATATTAGTTGTCCATATTTCAACACAGGTTGCTCTTTATTGTATATTTAACTTGATTAGACTGCCCTCACCTAAAAAGGCCAACTCCTCCACTTGAAATGGTAGGAAAAACTTAAAAAACAAAAATAAAAAGCCTACAATTATGCCATGAAAATAAAGGATCATCTCAACTAGCAATTAGGAGTACTAATTAAAGAAACAAAAAATAATAAATAATATTATATTGGGAAATATATTTTTATATTTTTAAAAATTTAACTATAATTTTTTTAAGATGCTTATATATATATATATATATATATATATATATATATACCTTCACAATATTTTAGTTTTAGGTCTTTTAATTAGTTAATTTAGTACTAAAATGTATTTTTTGTAAGTCAAATTTAATGGATTTGTATATTATATGTAAGAATATATCATATATTTAGAGAGACTAAAATGACTATTTATAAAAAATTTAGTATTACACATGTGACAATAGTTAAAAGAGATATATAAGTCATCACTTCTTCAATGGGTTAAATATGTTTTTGGTCTTTATAAAGTTACAAAATTTTGTTTTTATAATTAGTCCTTATAAAAAAAGTGGCATGTTTTGGTCTATCTAAATTTTTTATCTATGCAATTTAGTCACTACGATTTTCAAAAGTTTAAAAATTATTTAATAATCATTAAATTTTTAAATAATTTTTTTCAAACATGTTTAATTACTATAAAAGTTTTTTCACACAAATTTAGAATTGTTTACAGTGAAAATAATTAAATATAATTTTTTCAAATTTTTAAAAGTTAGATAAAAGTAACTGAAATATCGATTTAGAAATCAAATTTTTAAGTTCTTTTTTTTTCTGAGGAACTTTTTGCAATGTGGTAAACAGATCTATGAAAAAATCATTCAAAAATACACATTAGTTTAATTGTAGGGACTAAAATTACATGCATAATAATTTTATAGGAACCAAAAAATGGCAAAAAAATTTAGAGAGACTAAAAGTAGAAAGTTCAAATATTTATAGAGACTAAAAACATATTTAATCCAAAAAATATAAACCCTCACTACTTAAAATTTTTGGATCCGTCCATGAATTGTCCATTAAGTATTAAAAAAAAAATATCATTAAGGATAAAAAAATGTGATTTTTTTATAGATACTTAAATCAAAATTCTTTAATAATTATAGAGATAAAAAATATATTTAACTTTTAAAAAGATTCATGACTCTATTAAATTTACTTCCCTAAATTTATCCACTTATTTTTAATTTAATCCCTAACACATACTGTTTTCGTAGGATAGTTCAAGTAGTAAAAATTAAAAGAATATTAGTTGGATAGAAGAGGCCCAAGTTCAACTTCTCTTGAGAGCAATGATGTACCAAAAAAAAAATCCTTAACATTATTTTTTTTTTGATAAAAAAAAATCCTAAACATATACTTTTAAAAATTGATCAAATTAAACTTTAATAGAATAATTTTTTTTAAAATATCCATTAAATTAAAAAATCTATTTAAATTTATTTTTTCAATCAAATATTTATTTGATTGTTTCACAAAGAAAACATGTCCAATTATTTAGTAAGGAAAAGTACTTTTGATTATAATGACACGGGTGATAGTCACCAATTAGAAGCAAAAGAATACCTTATCCATCAAACTCAAGGCTTATGAGATTAGATAGGGAGTAATGACATTTGGAATCATAATTAAAACTTTGACGTGATTATGAAAATTTAATGCAAGAACATCACACCGTCTCCATACAATAGTTTTATTACAACAAATTTAAAGTTAATCTCTTTGTTCATTTGTAGAGGTGTCCAAATGTCAAACCTCTAGATCAAGCCAACATATCCTTTCGGTGACACTTTATCTTCATATTATATTGTTGTTTTTAATTATACTTGCTACAGTATGGATAACGTTATATAAATCCATGCACTTATATTACACTCTTTTCTTGTACCAAAAATAAAACAATATTACACTCTTCTGTCAAAAAGAAATAAAACATTATTACACTCTTTTCGTTTTATTTTTACGGTAAGGGCACTCTTTTCGTTTTAAATACAAGTATGAAGTTTGCCGGGGGGTCAGGGGTTGTAGCGCCCCAGCCTGCTGTTCGCTTCAAAAAGATTGCGAGGCTATCTAGTCAGGATCGTAGGAAGATCTTAGGAGTGCTACGACTAAATGACCGTAAGGGGAATAAGGCTGTACACTCGGTTTCTTCGGCTGAGGCCCCTCGTCAGTTTCTGTCAATAATGATTGACAGAACTAGATGACGATGCAAGGGAATGTTGAGGCAGTTGTGAAAGATGTGCTGGGGTTAGGGCATGCTCCAGGGATTAGTGTAAAGGGATAGCGGGAATATGTTCAATGTTCTGTCTAGGACGGGACGAGGTAAAAATAAGGATATCGGTCAGGTAAGGGGTATCGTTAGTAACGCGAGGGAGGGTGGTCTATGAAGATCATATCTTGGAATATAAGGGGGTTATGTGAGGTGGAGAATCGAAAGGAGGTTCGTAGATTAATCAGGGAGAAGAGACCATTTGTTATTTGTATTCAGGAAACCAAAATGCAAGTTTGTGATGGAGCGTTTGTATCTAGCCTGTGGGGTCTTCCACACATGCTTTTTCTTTCCGTCCTTCAGATGGGGCTTCATGGGGGTTTGCTGACTATTTGGGATTCATATGAGGGTGTCGCGCAGTCAACCACGTGTCTTGTGAGAGCGCAATGGAGTGCTCTTTCCGGTGGATGGGTGGAGAGGCCATGTCCTCAAGACGAAACACAAGTTAGTAAACTGGCATTGAAAGAATGACATTTAACTCATAGTCATAACCTGCCAAGCAGGATCAGGTCTCTGAAATCTCGCATGTTAGAATTGAAAGATTGTGGATTTTCATGGGATTACATCAGATATTCATTCCTTGTCTTGCTTGAATGCTAGCATTTCTTGGCAACAGTCACGGCCTCTGTGGCTCAAGGAGGGGGATACTAATTCCAAATTTTCATTCGATTTTGGTAAATCGCCGGAGGGGAAATGCGATTAAGTCTATTCTGGTGGACGGGGTGCTGTCGGACACTGTAAAACCTATTAGGCTAGTGGTGTTTAGTCATTTTGCTTCTCACTTCAAAGAAGGTAATGTGGAAAGACTAGGGGTGGAGAACCTTCAGTTTAAGCGTCTGAGTTGAGTGAAGGGTAATAGTTTGATCAAGCCTTTTTCGGTCGAGGAGGTCAAAGTAGCGGTCTAGGACTGTGATAGTTATAAGAGCCCAGGTCCTGATAGGGTAAATTTTAGTTTCATTAAAGACTTTTAGGGGAGATGCAGGGCGATATCATGCGGTTTGTATATGAGTTTCATCGCAATGGGCAGTTGACTAAGGGCATGAATTCTACTTTTATCGCTCTGATTCCTAAAGTTGATAGTTCCCAAAGTCTTAATGAATTTAGGCCAATCGCACTAGTGGGTAGCCTATAATAAATATTGGCTAAGGTTTTAGCAAATCGATTGTGTCTGGTTGTAGGGAGTGTTGTCTCTATGTCTCAATCCGCTGTTGTTCGTGATAGACAGATCCTTGATGAGATACTAATAGCAAACGAGATAGTGGATGAGGCTCAGAAAAATAAGAAAGATTTGATGTTGTTCAAAGTGGACTTTGTGAAAGCTTACGATTATGTGGATTGGGGTTACTTGGATGTTGTGATGAGTCAGATGGTTTTTCCGCCTCTTTGGCGGAAATGGATTAAGGAATGTGTCGGTACGGCCACAACGTCTGTGTTGGTTAATGGTAGCCCAACGGAGGAGTTTCCGCTAGATAGGGGCTTAAGACAGGGGGATCCTTTGTCCCCGTTTTTGTTTTTATTAGCATCGGAGGGGTTGCATGTTCTAATATTGTCGATGACGAAGCAACAATTGTTCACGAGTTACAATGTAGGTTTGCTGGGTAGCATCACTATGTCTCATCTTCAATTTGCTAACAATACCCTTCTACTATGGGCCAAGAGTTGGGCCAATCTGAGAGCATTATGAGACGTCTTTATGCTTTTTGAGCTCATGTCAGGGTTGAAGGTTAATTTTCATAAAAGTATGCTGGTCAGGGCCAATATTCGGGATTACTGCTTAGTCGAAGCAGCGAGTGCTCTGAGATGTAGAGTAGGTAAGATTTAGTTTGTGTATCTAGGCCTTCCTATTAGGGGTGATCCGAGACAGTTAGGTTTTTGAGATCTAGTGTTGTCACGCGTTAAACAAAGATTGTATAGTTGGAAGAGTCGTTTCTTATCTTTTGGTGGTCGTTTGATTTTGCATTTGTTATGACCTCTCTTCCTGTCTATGCTTTTTCCTTCTTCAAAGCTCTCAGGTATCATTTTTTTCCTTGACTCTATTTTGCTTAATTTTTTTTGGAGAGGGTGTGAGGAATCTAGGGGTTTGTGGTTTAGAGTGTTGGCGGCTAGAAATTCTTTGGAGGGTGGACGTCTGTGTGAGGGGGGGAGGAGAGGGTTAGCGTGGTGGCGGGAGATAGTGAAGATTAGGGATGGGGGTGTTGGGTTTGAAGGAGGTTGCTTTGCGGAGGGTGTGGTGAGACGGGCTGGGCATGGGAGAGACACTTCTTTTTGGTTGGATCCTTGGATGGGTAGAGTGCCATTGAGTGTGAGGTTCGGTTGTCTGTTCGATTTGGTAGAGACTAAGCAACATATTGTGGCTGAGATGTTTGCGTTAGGGTGGGGGGCATAAGGGGGGCGTGGGTGTGGCAGAGACAATTATGGGTGTGGGATGAGGAGTTGGTGGGGGAGTGTCAGGCCTTACTTCACGATTTTCAGGAACAGGTAGTTTATGCTTAACAGTGGCGTTTTGATCCAGAGAGTGGGTATAAGGCTCGCGGAGCTTATCAGTTATTGACTACTCAGGAGAAGGTTCCTTTATATGATGCAGCAGATCTTATTTGGCATATACATGTTCCCCTAAAGGTGTATATTCTTGCTTTGATACTTCTGCAAGACAGGTTACCGACGAAGACAAATTTGGGTCGACGAGGTAATCTTTCAGCGGAGGATCAGTTTTGTGCTTCTGGCTGTGGAGACATTGAGTCGACTCATCACCTTTTATTTTCTTTTCTTATGGAGTCTTTGGTTCCTTGCAGACGTTGGTCAGGTCTTGCATTGGTTTTGCAATGATGGATCCTTCGACTCTCACTGCTCATTTTACACAGTTTACATTTGCAGCAGGTGACAGTCGGGTTAGGAGATCATTCATGTAGCTCATTTGGTTGGTTTGTGTTTGGGTTATCTGGACAGAGCGCAATCAGCACCTCTTCAAGAACTCGACGCAATCGACTTCTCATTTGTTGGACCTGATCAAGCGACATTCATTTTGGTGGTTGAGGACTCAGTATCCAGGGTTAGGGGTTAATCTACATAGTTGGTGGATGAACCCCTTATTGTGTTTGGGCATTTGATTTTTGGCCGGCTTGTTGTTTTAGTTCTTGATGTAAACATTTTTGACCTTTTCTAGCACACCTTGTGTTGGAGTTTGGTTTTTATTCGTATATATATATATATATATATAGGGGATGTTTCAAGTGAGAGGGATTTTAAAATGAGAGGGTGAGAGGGTTAAATCCCAGCCATGAGATTAAATAAATGGTTTAGATTAGATCTTAATTTTAAATGAGGTCACGTGAATTTTTTTCATTCATTGTTCACTTTCTTCTTCAAGTGTCTCTTCTCATTCTTTGTAACAACAACCCTATGAACACACCGTTTCTCTATCTCTTTCAGTTCTTCCAGCTGCTTTGCTTCTCTATTATCCTTTCAATCTTGGTTCTATACACTCTCAACTACACAGATCCTCTCCCTCTCTTCATACACGTGAAAATTAAGTTTAAATGATAATCCCCAATTTTGATACATTCAGTTGATTCAGCAAGGGATAAGAACAAGTAACAACAGATAGATATGGATTCAGCCAAATAATAGTAGTCGTGGCACAAAGAAAGCAAATAAGTATGAAATAAAGTTAACAAATTTAAGAAATTATGCAAGGCAAAGATGCAATTCCGGTTACTAAACTTTTGAAGTAAAATTAACTCAAAAATTATTGTGGAGTGTCGTGAAATGACTAAACATATCACTGTTACAACATAAATTGCTTTGTTTGCTACAATCATTTTGTGAATTGAATCCAGAAAAATAAGCAGACAATCCAGTTCATTACACCGTAGCAATTGGAAACTACACTTTCTAGACCATTTCGACCCTTCCACATATACCCGACGGGACTCGTATTGATACCATGTCTGACAAATCTCCGCCGTATTCGACCGCCGTGATGTTCCGTTGAGAGAAACACTTCAAGGACATCTCGAGTCTCTGCTGGTAAAGCATTCGCCTTCGTCGGCGGAGATGTATCCCTTCATATTCCCCTGGTTGGAATCCTTTCCCGGAGGCAATATGCCTGCTTTCCACCACTCCATAAGGTTGTTCTTGTTTGTCATCACCGCCACTCCATAAGGTTGTTCTTGTCCTTCAGTCTTGGTTCAACGTAACGTAGTCGGAGAAAAGAAAGTTCAATTTGGTCGCACAAGAGGAAGAGAAAGAGGAGAAGAGGAAGAGAAAGAGGGTCACGTGAATTCATTATATCAAAGATTTAATCTGAACCATGTTTTTAATCTGATGGTTGGGATTTAACCCTCTCACCCTCTCATTTTAAAAGCCCTCTTATTTGAAACACCCTATATATATATATATATATATATATATATATATATCATTTTGGCTTGTTCAAAAAAAATTAAAAAAAATTGTGACAAACTATATATAAATCATTTTACCATATCAATAAAATATTGATATTAATTTTCTTATTATACTCTTAATTTCTTTAATTTATTTTACTCTTAATTACAATGCACTTATGCATGTGTTCACGATATCTTCATTAATGTTTAGTTGTAATAATGTATTAGATCATCTAAAATACTTCATTCGTTCCAAAATATAAAGAAAAGAAATAATCTCACTTATTAAGAAAACATAATCATGAGAATTTGAAATGTACTTTTGTGAGTATTTTCTTGAAATAAGTTGTATAGGAAGGTGTAAAATTATTTTTTATTGGTTATTATATTGTTTTTGAGAAAAGGAAAGAGAAGGAAAATTAAATACAATTTGCATTTAATTTTATGAGAATAAAGAAAAACACATTCTTGAAAATGATTTTTCCCTTATATTTTGGGACAAAAAAAAATACTTTTTTCCTTTATATTTCGGAACGGAGGGAGTATATAGGTTAAGTGAGTTTATAGAATGATAAACTTGTTCCTAATTAGTTTTTTAATTCATCGGAGAAACTTGACATGACAAATGGAATATCATAAATTTTACAAAAAGTATCTTAAATACAATACAGTAACATCATTAATATTTCGTTGCAATAAAATATTTTATCATCATTAATATATGGTACCTTATTTTTTTTACCATTTTTGAAACAAAATGTATATAAATTATAAAAATCTTCTTCTACCTTTTCGACATTTTTCATTCGTACACGGTACAATTAGCAGATAAATCATTTCTTTATTTTCTTTTTTTATCATCAAAAGTTATAATGAACGAGATTTTTTTTATAAACAAAGATTGAATTATAAGGAGTATAAGAGATACTCAACCCTTACAATTCAATAACACAACACTCTAGGTACATTTTAAACAAACTAAAAAATTATTACACCCATTAGAAAAAGATACATCGACGTTTCATCTCGAGCGATCAATAAACCAAAACCATGACATGTAAAATAATGAATGAGATATTAACTCAAACATGTTTTATTCTAACATATTTCCCTCCAAGCACATGATGACTTGATTAAGTCCTTTGTTATTTAACATATCCTGCTTACCCAAAGCATGTTGAATCTCATGCAAGGTTTCCAATTTAGACATAGTCGACTAATTTGTCTTCTCATACCAAATTTAGATGTCTTTCTAGACACTTTTTAAACAAAAAGTTGTTGATTACAACAAGATGTGGGTTTGCATCCGAGTAATATAAAGTTATTGTTCTAGCTAGGATGATTATTTTTATTACAGAGAGAATATTACATTTCAATCCTACATCAATTTAACTATTTTTCAAACATTTTAATTGATTTACAATATCATCTAATTAATAACTCTAAAAGAGGGGGTTTTGAGACTTTTTCTTATTGTTTTGTCGTCCTTCATCAACCATCATCATCCTTATGTTCATCAATTTTCATCTTTTTATTGTTATCATCATTAATATTTTTATTGTTATGTCATCAACCATCATCATCATCATCGTCATTATGTTCTTCAATCTTCTAAATTGCATTGTGAAATCCTATTTATTGAGTTTCCTTGTTAAGAGTGAGACATACATATTCATGAGGCAGTACTCCATCTTTCAACTCCATTAACCCCCCAAGTTCTTATTTTGTAGGTTGATTTTGACTATCATCATCTTCCAAATGAATCGATAAACCCCTAATTAATTTTTTATTTTGTAGGTTGATTTTGACCTAGTTAAACTGATTGTTTAAATGTGTGTGCGATTAATTTCGATTGAGCATTAGGGTTTATAAAGTATTGGTTTTAAGTTTTTTGAGGCTGAAGATGTACGAGAAGAAGGTTGTGTGTTAATTTTGAGAGATAAAAGAATTTAAGAGGATACCGAGTTTTATTTTTTATAATGAAGAATTCAAGAGAAAAAAAAATTTCGGTACAAAGAGGAAAAAAGAAAAAGACAAAATGAAACTACATAGAAAATAAAGTCCCACTAGCATCAGCTAGTAGGAAAAGACTCATTCCAGCTGGCGGAGTAACAATGGTTGTGTAAGGTTCAATGTTACGAGCACTAAGTTTGGCTAAGTAATCAACACAAACATTACCCTCTCGGAGAGTATGATAAACTTTGACCCTCCAATCTTTCGCAAGGAGGTCCTTGATGTTGTAAATGATAGTTGCATAGTGATGCCAAACATCAACAAGATCAGTAATTAACTTGATAGCGGTTTTAGAATATGAATAGCACCACAGTTCTTTAATATCGAATTCCCAAGCCAAAGCTAATCCATAGTAAATAGCCAGAAGCTCCGTTTGAAGAATGTTCGAAAAACCTATATTGCCAACAAAACCTTGAACCCACGCACCATCAGAATTTCTAATTAAACCTCCAAAACCAAAGACTCCAGGATTACCAATTCTACTCCCACCTACATTCAAAATCATGCCGACACTGACATGATTTTCTTTGTAATGGTTTATTAAAATTTAGAAATTTTTAACATGATATAAATTAAATATGAATTTTTCTAATAATAAAAATTCGAGATAAAAATAACGTAAATTATTACCTTGAAATCAATATTTGAACTCATTTTTTTGGAAGAATTTTTTACGATGATCTAAACATACATGCAAAAAAATCATTCAAAAATACATGTTAATTTACCAGTAAGGACCAAAATTGTGTGCATAATTATTTTTCAAGACTAGAAATTTAATAAAAATTAAACAAAGACTAAACTTAGAAGATCATCATTATATAAGGACTAAAAACATATTTAACTTTTTTTATTGAATATATATGTATAGTATGGTGGACATATGTTTATTTGTGTATAGAAGAACACTTTTTAGGAGATTTAGAAGTTTTGATCTCCGGTCCTTTCATATTAGTGTATATTGTGTGTGCGAATTTATAATACATTTGTCATTTTATCTATGTACTAAAAAAAAGAATCACTTTGTTATTATTTTTTTAAATAATGTACTTTTTTTATTTTTCCTTATTTAAACATTAGAATTTATTTATAATATTTTTTATGTACTCTTGTTAACTTTTAAACATTAGAATTTATTTATAATATTTTTTTATGTATTCTTGTTAACATTAGAATTTATTTATAATATTTTTTTATGTATTCTTGTTAACTTCTTTTTTCTTTTTAATTTTTTTTTTAAGTTTAATGGATATATTATATATGTTATAGTGAATTAGTTTTACACTGATCAAGCACACTTTGTACAAATAAAGTCAAGCACTCCACCCTGTCATTAATTAAAGTGAAATGTAGTGTAGAGGGATGATTTGATAGAATATATGATTGTTATTAAATGTTAGTTGATTTAGTAGCGATTGATACTGAATTTGATAAGGAGGACTACAATTCAATTTCCCACAACTGAGTTCGGGAGAAGACTTAAATCATATAGTGTCAGAATGACTTCCAAATTAGATTAAACTGGTGGTGGAAAAATGAATACATAATTGCAATATTGAGTCATAGTATATGTATAACATTATTTTACACTGCAAGTGACATTTTTCGTTCTCAAATTTCATTGAATCATTTGAAATCTTAAAAATTCATAAAATAATTTGAAATCATAAAAATCTGTGTTATAAATCTATATAAATTACTTGTTAAAATTTCACAAAGTCAATACAATTTCTCAAAAGTCTTTTAAAATAGGCTAAATTGCAGTTTTAGCCCCCCAAGTTTTACAAATGTGCGATTTTAACCCCTCAAGTTTTAAACGTGCGATTTTAACCCTCCACGTTTCTTAATTGTGCGATTTTGATCTCCTAAGTTTCAAAAGAGCGAATTTAACCCCCCATGTTTGCCCCCTTTTGCAAAAGTTTCCTTACATAGAATTTTTTTTACACATTATTTACAATATAAAAGTTTAGAATTAATAAACAATAATAAGAGTTTGAGCAACTGTATCATACGCAAGACATATGACCATTAATTCATAATTCAAAATATTCATATATAATATAAAAGGATTTATGTCTAACAGCAAATTATTGACATACGCCTAATGGTATGTATGTTCTTACCGAATCAAAATAAACTCCAAACTAAATGTTACAAAATCGATAAACACATAAACATATAATTAAGAGTTATTTGTCGATTGTTGTGTGCTCATTATATCTTCATTTTTCTTCTTTCTTCCCCTTTTGGCTCCTCCTTTTTTCGCATTTGAAGTAATAGTTGTGTGACTTTGTGCTGGTTGACCTTGTTCACCAAATTGTGCACCAACTTCAACACTTTGAACATCAATTTGTGATACACTATGAGATCCTTGAACCTGTGATACAATTGTCCGAGGATGTGCTTCAGGATGTTGGATAGACGTGTTTGACTACAAAAAATAAATATCATAAATTAGTAATGGGATAAACATAACAAATTTTATCACATTTTATACAAACCTAAGATTACCTTGTTTCCACCTATTGGTATAAGCCTATTAGCTGCTGTCTTCATCGTAATCACTATCTTCAATTTCCAACTCTTTACTATTGGCATCAACTTGATCATCTACTTCAACATCATCATCTAATTCAGTATCATCATCTAATTCACAAATGTGTTGAGGATTCCATTTCCGCTCCCTCCAGAACCGTTGAACGCCATTAACGTGATGCTTCGTTTTTCTTGTTCTTCTGTTTAGTTGTCTTCTTTAGGTTTTTTTACGTGAGAATTTTGATTAGAAAAACCCTAATATCTCATTACTATATAAGGATTTGTTTTCTGACAAAAAAAAAAATAATTAGCCAAAATAATATTAAAACTTTTTAAATATTTGTAAAAAAAAAAATAGTCAAAATAGTCAAGCGTTATAAAATTGTATAATTAAGAAACGTAGAGGGTTAAAATCGCACGTTTAAAACGTGGAGGGTTAAAATCGCACATTTGTGAAACTTGGGGGGCCGAAACTACAATTTAGCCTTTAAAATATTAAAGATGTTTTTTTTCATCAAATTAGTCTTTTAAACTATATTTTTTAGGACACACCAACATGAAACATGCAAAAAAACAATAAGAAAAACAGCACAAGGAAATGAACCTTTTTGAAACCAAAAAAAAAAATAACCTTTAAATTATTTTCAGATCTATATACGGTGTACAACTATTTTATGAAACTGAAAAGAATTAAGTTCTGTTCATAAAAAAGTCAAGTGTTAACGCAAAATACTGTAGAAATAAACGTAAAATTAAAAAGTACGATAAGACCGATATAAATCACATCAAACAGTAAAAAAACAAAGACGAGTTCAACAAGAAAATTGAAGTTAGAAGATTTGACACAATCTACTTTTTTGACTTATGTTATTTATTTACAAGCCGTGTTTGGCAACCGTAATGATAATAAACCATGATCAAAATTTTAAACATTATCATCATAATAGTGAACAAAACTTTTCCTGTAATTAAAAATCAATTTCTTAACCAACAATAAATTAGTCAAAATAGTAAGAGTTTTGACTCGTTTAAGTATGTGGTTAGAGATTTAATTTTTGACTCATGCATATGCAGTAATACAAAAAATTTAGTTGAAGAAAAAACTCACCTTTTTTTTTCTGAAAATCTTTTGTACTCTACAAATTCCCCAATAAAAATTAATTATCGTTAACATCAATGAAAATTTCGTACTACTATCATGTAACTAAAGAGAAATCAATTTCTACAAAAAGAAGTAAATCATTTAAAATAGTCTACATAAATTTATCTTAGCTTATACAAATAAATGAATTAAAATTATTGACAAATTCTAATTCAATTGATAAATACTAAAATTGCATTGTTATTAATGTCTTTACTAATTAAACTAAACTCGCAAAAATATTCGTACGTACAATCTTTAACAATCTTCGACATTCATCTATTAAAAAAATAATTAATTAAAATGTAAAATCTAACTCGACTAAAAATATAAATATTTCAAATACAAGATTTTTATTTGACTCGAATGTAAAATTTCACAAGTTTTTATTAATTTTAGATGATCTTTATTCTTTTTTTCAATTGATAGGTATTAATTTCACATTAGTTATTCAGATGAAATTTCTAAATAGTAAATTACTTAAAAAAAATAAAAAAATTAATGTCAAAAAACTAATTAAAAACTTTCATAAAAAGAAACTAATTAAAAAAAAAAAGAATTAGACTATTTTACTACCCCATCAAAATCAAAATGGACCAGTCAATACACCCAAATGCGTAGAGAGATTTAACGGTTGCCTTTACAAACCCAACCAATCAAACCACGCCACATAATCACCAACGCGTCGCATGCGATTCCACGAGAAATTGACTAGCCGATAAATTAGAATAATAATCCAACGGCGGAGAAAGACGTATTAAAAACGGAACGGTTCTCTTTTTCTCTTCACACAGTCTCTTTCTGTCTCCGTCCAAAACGTGTCATAACCGCTTCAACCGGTAACCGGTCACAAAACGGCGATCATATAGTGGACCCCACTATAACTTCTACCACCGCTTCCTTTACCACCGTCCACCGCCTCCACTTACCTTCCTTCAACAAATTTAGAATTTCCAAAAAATCTATAACCTAAAGTTTTTTTTTAATTAAAAATTAAAATAAAATAAAAATTAATTGTTTAATCGATTCAGTTGTGATTGATATTAAATTTAATAAAAAATGACCACAATTTAAAATTCTGTAACTGCCTTTAAAAGACGACTGAAACAGCTTTAGTTAAAATTGATCTTTAAATTAAATTAAGTAGGCTAATAGACCGAATACTGATGATGAAAATTAAAAAAAAAAAAAAAGAACTTAGGAAAAAAAAAAAGATTATTATTTAATTGGATATTAAGATATGATTTAAGAGAGATAAGGGCATGAAGAGAGTTCTCTTCTCTTCTCTCTTTTAGATTTTGCTTCAAAAATAATAATCAGATTAACAAAAAAATCACGGTCTATCTGATTTGTAGAGAGATTTCTCAATAACCCAACAAAGATACTGTAGAGAGAAAGAGAAAATTTGATTCTTTTTTTTTGTGAGTAACATGCAATAGATATTATTTATTGTTGTTTATATTATACACACTACAAAATGAGAGAGAGAAAATTGAGTTGAAGATTGTTGTTCAATTTTTATAATTGTTCATCAATTAACCTTTTTCTGATTTTGATTTCTTTCTCTGGTTTTGGTTCTTATTCTTCACTGTAAGTCTCTCTTTTCTAGCATTGCTTTCTTTTGATTTTTTCATGATTTTTTTTTGTTTTTTTGAATGAGTTAATTGGATTAATTTAGATCTTGATTGATTGATGTTATTTTTATGAATCATTTGGTTAATTGAAAAATGGGTTCTGTTCAAAAATTGATTTTTTTTGTTCTTAATTATTGCATTGGATTGATGGATTCATTTTTGCATGAGTTTGTTCAATTGAAGAATCTTGTTGTTTCTGTTGTTTATCTGAATTGGATCTATCTATTTGTTATTCTGCAAGATACATTTTTTTTTTCTTTCTTCCAATCATAGATTCCATCTTTGTTTATCATGAGAAAAAAAATGTGATTTTTTTGTGGATTTATAGTTGGTTGAATTGAATGGATTACGATCTGAAATCAGTGTCCTTTTTCTTATGTTTGTGTTTCTGTGTATTGATTATTGATTGATTATAATTTATATTCATCTTGCTTTGATTCTCTTGATGAATGTTTTTTGATTTTTCTGCAAAGGATAAGAAAAAAGGGAATCTATGAATTGAGTTCATCAATTTTGTTTTGAACAGGTTGTTGATTTTGCAGAGACATGTTGGAGAATCGTTCCTGTGCTGTTCCGAGGTTGTTTTGTAACACTTGTGAAACAGAGAACGATTGGTCTTACATGAAGTACATGTTGGATTTGGACATCAAAAATGGCAAAAGACCAATGGAAATTGATGCTGCTGAGGATGAACATCATCCTAGGAAGTGTACTAAGATGTTGGAGTCTTGTCACATAGTTGAAACCGTTCGTATTTCGTTTCAACAGAAAAATGATTCTGTTGTTTCTCAAGTGGATAATAAAACTGTTGAGCCATTGAATGATTGTCAAGGAGTTCATGATGATGGTGATTCAATGGATTCATCAGATTCTGGTAATCAGCAATCTGATGAGGAACAGCATGCTGGAGATTCATCTGATTCTGGTTCACTTTTGCCAAGGATGAACCGAGACAGCTCAATTGCTTGTCTCAGCCGCTGCTCAAGGTCTGATTATGGTTCACTTGCTTCGTTGAATAGTAGCTTTCGTAACATAATCCGAAATGGTGAGCTTTATAGATGGAGGAGAATAAATGGTATCATGGAACATTGGGTTTATTTCTCATGTGCACTTCTTGAATGGGAAGCGTACGATCCTATTCGTCAAAGGTGGATGCATTTGCCGAGGATGGCTTCAAATGAATGCTTCATGTGTTCTGATAAGGAATCTTTAGCTGTAGGAACCGAACTTCTTGTCTTTGGGAGGGAGCTTAGATCTCATGTCATTTATAGATACAGTCTTTTGACTAACTCATGGTCCTCGGGAATGAGAATGAATGCTCCAAGATGTTTGTTTGGCTCTGCAAGCCTCGGAGAGATTGCAATATTAGCAGGTGGTTGTGATTCAGAGGGACGTATACTCGACTCAGCTGAACTGTACAATTCTGAGACGCAGACATTTGAACTACTTCCGAGTATGAAAAAACCTCGGAAGATGTGTTCTGGTGTATTCATGGATGGTAAATTTTATGTTGTAGGTGGAATCGGAGGACGTGATTCAAAGGTTCTTACATGCGGTGAGGAGTATAATTTACAGACTAGAACATGGACGGAGATTCCGAACATGTCCCCTGGACGAAGTAGTAGGGGTTCTGAGATGCCTGCTGCAACAGAGGCTCCACCTCTTATTGCTGTTGTAAATAATGAATTGTATGCTGCTGATTACGCTGACATGGAAGTTAAAAAGTATGACAAGGAAAGAAAATTGTGGATTACTATTGGTAGACTTCCGGAACGAGCAATGTCGATGAATGGTTGGGGTCTTGCATTCAGGGCATGCGGAAATATGCTGATTGTTATTGGTGGACCTAGGACTCATGGCGAAGGTTACATTGAACTCAATTCATGGGTCCCAAGCGAAGGACCTCCGCAATGGCGTCTACTTGATCGAAAACGATCAGGTAACTTTGTTTATAATTGCGCTGTGATGGGTTGCTGAAACATTCAACAGTTCAAAAAGTACACATTTTGAAACAACTTTGATTCATCGGACGTCCATCGACACTGGATTCTTGCTAATTGGTACTTTTCCCTTTATTTCTATGATATTATTGTTTCGAATGCAGGGGATGAGATTAAGACATTAATCAAGATTAGGGAGGAGCACTTCAGTCTTTTAATCATATGTTAAAAATTTAATTCACTTTTTTTTCGTTCCATTGAAAAATTTGTATCATCACCCCATTTTCATTGACAAGATTTTTCAAAGCTTGGTATCATTTAGCAAAGGAAATAGGTTAAAATAATTCAAGTTCCAACACAGATTTAGGTTACTTGTGTTTGTTTGTTTAAGCTTCTTTTGAAGGAATGAAATAATTTTCTGGATTATTATGTAATGATTCAATTTTCCATTGGAATTCATGGATTTTGTATCTTAAGCTCTTTCTTTTTTAAACATTTGGAATGTGAGTCTTCTATTTATTCATTTATTACATGCAACAGATACAACATGTGTTATCATAAATGATTCATTTTTTTAACAATAGATTTATTTCATTATATACAAATTGCATGTACACTATAGGGCAATAGTCTTTATTGTTAGACATTGATGGAAAATTACATGTACACTATAGTTGCAGCTGAAAAACTTGAAATTGAATCATGGAAATATCCAATTTGTCTTAATCTTATTAAATACTATAGTTATTAGATATTATTAATTTGTAAGTACATAACAATGGTCCTCACTATAGTTGCATATATGAGTTGCTTTAAATGATAAGTTGAGTTGTTGAATCACAATTATTAGACATAGAAAAATGTCCTTAAACAACCGTAGTCCTTGCTATGAATTTTTATGAGATTGTAGTAATCTATGATCAAAATAATTTAGTGAAGTGGTTAATGAGCTCTCCTAGGACGGTTCAGTTTTATTTCTTCTGTGGAGCAATTTTTGGTCAGATTTTATTTACCTGGCGGTTGGACTTTGTTTTCCAAAGCCGCTTTCTCCTAGGAACCGGGTGGTTAAGACCAAAATAATACTATAATTGAGTGAAATGTGTTATTATGTTAATAACATTTAACATGGAACCTTCATGTAACATGGCTTAGGGAGTAATGAGAGGAAATTGTCAACAAAATATCATGGTAAAGTATAAAGGTTAAATTTGAATGGTGATAGTAATTCTATTTATTTTGTGACACATTTTGAGATATGTTATATAGTACAGTACTTGCTTAGTTGTTGTTTCACATTGTGTGTCTATGTTTTGTGATGATGTGGTTGGTTGTGTTGTTGATTGGCTTCTGCTCAGGGGAAGTACTTAGATGTACAGAGTCAGATTCTGCAAATTTGGTAAAAAAGTTTTGGTTTGACATATAGTTTTGAGTGTGCTTAAAAGATTTTATTTATAGTTTATTTTGTTGTATACTTTAGAGAACATGTGAAAAAACTTTCCTCTTTTATTTACTTTAGTATAATTTTATATTATGTGTTTATATAAAGCTCTTATTTAATAAGCACTTATATTAGTTTTTTATTTTATTAAAACACAATATACAATATAAGAGTTTCATCCAACTTGATGTGTCGTAGGAATATAGGATGTGATATCACTATACACTATGGTTGTTAGAGCATGTTTTTGACTTTTTTTCCTTCTAGAAAGATATTGATTTGAGACTCAATGTTATTCTTGAGAAAAATAAATCAAAGCACTTTATTTCTAACCTCAATAAAATTGGTTTCACTCTAGATTTATAAGTTACTACATGACACTTGATCATTGAAATGAATTCTATTATATTTTGGGTTGACCATTTGGTTTCCTAAAGTTTGTCCAAAATGCTTAAGTTCTAAAATATCTTCAGGTGCCTATTCAAATTTTACCAGTTTGTATTTTTATTGAATATGTTTAATTTTTATAGATCTAAATAACATATTAAATTTTTTTAAAATATGATGTATATAATATAAAGTTTTAATCAAATGGTGGATTTGTGACAATTTATAATCTTTAAAATGTTATTGAGGGTGCAATTATATTATTTAAATGTTATACTGGTATAATTTGATCTATCCATGCATAGCTAGGTAAAGTATACATACAGTACTTTTGTCCTTGTAAGCTTGGTTTAGTTGGTAGGAGCATCGCATTTCCACTTATTCATTTCAAGGTAAAAATTTTAGTCACTGGACTACTTGACTAAAAATAAAAAGTATATATAATTTGATCCACTTTTCAGATATATATCTAGCTAGGCTATTACATTCATTTCCACAAAGTATATATAATTTGGTCCACTTTTCAAATATATATCTAGGCTATTACATTCATTTCCACTTCGTTCTATATCACTAATCCAACCATCTATACCACTAATCCAACCATGACGTGATAAAGTATAATTTTGAGTTGAGTTGAAAAATTAATGATTTTTGTGTTAATTTTTTGTTATACAAAAAACACACTATTAAAATAAATTTTCATTTTCGTTAATTTAATTCAGTTAATAAGGACATTATATGAAATTTATAGATATCGAAGTTTCAATTTTGATGGATTTACTTATTCATCTTTAAAAGGTTGAATTTTAATCATATTACAATTTGAATAAAAATATCTTAAACAAGTTAAGATTTTATATGATGGTTGTTGGTGATTTCTCATCTCACCTCCAAAACGCGAGAAGCGGGCCATAAGACTAGCGTCATGAGTTGAGATTTTATATGATGGTTGTTGGTGATTTCTCATCTCACCTCCCAACACTCCCTTATACAAAAAAGTTTTTACTCTTATACAAAAATCATTTTTAAGGGGGGGGAAAGAGAGTGTTGAGGAGTAGGATGAGAAATCATCATAGTTTTTTATCTCTCAACTACAGTTGCAATTTGCAAGTGGACTCAGAAGCTGCGGTGAAATACATATGCTTAAGATGGTTGTAAAACTTGTAGAAGACTAGTCTACTACTACAATATCTACTATTACAATATCAATTTTAATTGCTACAAATTTTACTTAACTACCCTTATTAAACTTAATCAACTCATTAAATTTGTGGACTTTATGTGTCTTTTTAGTTTTTTATGTGTTCAATGCACAAAAAAGTTAAATTTTACATATTCTAAAGTCAAAAAAGCTGCATTATAGCAACTTCTAATAAAATCTATTAGCGGTGCAACACATTTTGAGTTTTTTGAGTGAGCTCCACAATGTCATGTCGTATGAATTAATTTTATATTTTTTGTTTAGTGGTGAACAAATTCTTCTTATTTATCGTTTTTTTTTCTTCTTTTTAACATTAGTTTAATTGTTTGGTTCAAAGTTAAAGTTAAAGATTAGAGATTACTTTTCTCGGATTGGATCTGCTCATCATTGAGGTGTACTAGGAAGTGATTGGCTAGAAGTGTACAGTTCAATCGTGGTATTAAAAATATTACTACTAATTAATCTGCAAGGACTTGTGAGTATTTAAATATGACTTTATCTAATGTACACGCAAAAGTTACGATGAACACTATAAGGAATATGAATTTTACAAAAATTGTTGTTGGATTGAAAGTTTATATCATGCAGATCATCCATGTCAAATTTACATAAACTGAAAATCATTTGATATGTTATCGAGATCCATCAAAATTAACGATAATAAACCGTTAATATTAATGAATCTCAATAACATATCAAATGATTTTAAATTTTTGTAAAATTTATCATAAATGGTCTATTTGATATAAACTTTTAATCCAACAAAGAATTTTATAAAATTTGTATTCCTAATTCCTTTAGTCCCAAAACTTTGATCTTTTTAACTTTTTAGTTTTCTTCCAAAAATTTGGTCCTTTTGCCCCAGAAAATTATACATTTGAATTTGCTATTTTATTTTGCCGTTATACCATGAGTATTGCCAAGAGAAGCACCATACATTATGTTTTTACTTCTTGTGTCCATCTCTACATTTTGAAAAAAATATATAGCTTAAAAAGAACCATGAAATTGATTGTCAAGAGATATTGTACCCAAACGAATAACCTTACTGCCATGCTTTGCAGCCTTGTATGTTTTTTTGCTTATGACCTTACAAAACTTTTATCTGTCCATTGTTTTAATATTTCATTCATTCAATTGCGCCTGTATTTATATTTTGTCAAACTCTAGAGGCTCGAGAACAACGGTTGTGTGCACTATCCAAATACGGGGATGTTCGTTTTCGTAGAAAACAATTGATTAGTTTTAAGAGGAAGATACATATGGGTCCATATGGATCCACATCCCCTCCAAATGGTTCCGACATTGATATTTGTTTTCTTTTAACCTACTTCATTCATATTGTATTTTGTTTGAAACTATTGACCGGGTATTTATACTTACACTTAATAACATCTATATATAAATCCATTTTTTTTACTTATAAATATCTCTATCTGTGTTCCTCTTTTTCATCGAAGGTGCAAACTGCGATTGATTTACACTTTTTTCTCTTCAACTTTTATATCTTTGGGAGAGAAATAGTGGATCAATGGTGTAAAAGGAAATTTTCAGGGTGTGCAAAGTAGGGATGTCAACATGGCAGAAATTGAGCGGAGCTTATTTTAATTTACCACATCTTGCCCCATTCTCTGCTTCGGAGACATTTCTTCCTCCATCGCCATCTATGCAGAGAGATTTCTTCCTTCATCCTCATCCTCACGGATCCCCACGGTATCCATAGAGCTCCACAAAAATAAAAAAAATTAACAAAATTGCTATACATTTTAATAAAAAATATGATACTAATATCTTATTTTTTCTAAAAAAATACATATTTTGTATCTTTCATTTTTTAAAAATAAAAGTAAATTTTGCATCAATAATAAAAAGCCACAAAAGCATTTTCTAATATTTCTTTCGTCAAAAAGAAAAAATAAATACTCCCTCTATCCCACAATTATAGTTGTTTTAGGTAGAATTTTTTTTCCTATTATAATAATGGTTGCTCACAGTTTTCAACTTCGCCCTCAAACACTTTAACAATATGATGCTTGTTTTTTCTGGGAAACCGAAAAGGCTACGCTGTGTAAATACTACTTTATGCATGCCAACCTTTTAATTTCCCTTCTTAGACTTGATTACTTTTTTTCTGGTGGAATATTTTTATCTTTCCAACATGTGTGTATTTTTAAAAAATATAAAAAGAAATAGTAATAAGAAGAATAGTTTAGTAAAATTAATATGTTTGTTGACCTTTTTAATGTTTTTTTTAATTTGTGTGTAGAAAGCTTAAAAGACATTTATTTTGAGACGGAGGGAGTATCCAATTGAACTTGTTGTCACCATACATAATCATAATCTTTATAACGCATTACTTATTGTTTTTTATTAAAAAAATGTAAAGTTATATAATTATATATTATATATATAATTTAAATAATATGGTCGGGGTCCGGGAATTTGCGGTGGCAGAGGGACCTTCCCCGTTCCCCACTCCAAATTATCTATGGGAGAATTTCTCCCTTCACCTCGTCTCTATGGGAAAAAAAATTCGCAACTTAAGATCTCCGTATAGATATTCACCACAAATAATTTATTATCAGATGCAATACATCTCTAGTGCAAAGTTCAACAAAGATAAGATTATATATACAATTTTTAAAAGTTCAAAGTATACAAGTGCACACCCTCAAGTCTATGTAGATCCACCCCGGACGTTATGACATACAATTGGTCGAATGACCATACTTCCTTCATCTTATACACAGTACAACATTTTTAGTCTACTACGTACACGAGTATCCAAAAAAAATAATTGTCTAAAATGACAAAGACAACACTATTTTAATTGGTTGTCACAGATATTTAACAATATAATTACACAATAATTTTTTACTTTTTCCAAAAATTAAACAATATAAGAGTGGAGTTTCTAGCCATTAGGTTATTTGATCAAAAAAATTAAAAATTAAATTGCTTATTTATTTTTTTAATTATTTTATTTATGCCTATCTTATCATATTTTTTAGGGTTAAATATATTTTTGATCCTTATAAATATACCAAATTTTGATTTTAATCCCTCTAAAAATTTTCTTCGACTTTTAATCTATATAAAATTTTCTATCACCATTTTTACTCCCTATTTTTTTGGTCAAATAGTCTAGTGGCTAGAATTTCACCCTTAAATGTGAAGAAGTGGGTGTACTAGGGTTCGAACTCCGATCCCTACACAACTGAGCTGAACTCACATGATTTTTAATTCAACTCATGTGTAAAATATTATGAAAATCTATTGTTATTGGGAGAGATTATTATAATTATATAAGTTTTTCTACAAACTCTGGTTTCAATCTCATGGTCTATGGTTAAGTTATAAGAGATCCCTTACCATCTCATCTAAGTGCTCTCGAGTATATAAATTCTACATATGAATTTACTTAGGCTTTGTTTGCGAGTTTGGAGGGGAGGGGAGGGAATGATTTTGAAAAAAAGGAAGAAACAAGTGGAAGGAATAGAGAAGTATGGAAGAGGAGGAGTTTGGAGGGTTATTTTTTCTTCATAACACTAAAACCCCCCAATTTGGTGGAACCCAAAAATTGTATTGGATGGGGGTTTGGAGGGTTTATATGATTTCTTCAAATTTAATTAATGTTGTTATAATATTCTGAAATTCATAATATATAAATCATAAGTATTTATTTGTCATTCTCTATAAAAAATACTTTCTCAAAAAATGTAAAAAATTTCTCTATTTTTCTCTCTATTTCCCTCCCTCCAAAGCCCTCCCCTCCCTTCCCCTCCAAACTCGCAAGGCTTTGTTTGCGAGTTTGGAGGAGAGGGGAGGACTTCGAAGGGAGGGAAATATAGAAAAAAATAAAGAAATCTTTTACATTTTTTTAGAAAGTGTTTTTTTTTTATAGAGAATGACAAATAAATACTTATGATATGATTAATATATTATAAATTTAAGAAGAGGAGGGATCAATTGACTCCAAGAGTAAGTCTTGTAACTTACTCCAAATCTTGACCATTAGTTTTGATATCAATTAGTGGTTAGGATTGATTGATAATAATTGTTAGAGTGAGACTTATTATTTTGTTGCACTAGATAATAAAGATTATCAAAACATACTATATAAAATAGAATCAATTAAATAACACAAAAAAAGAATAGAATCATTAATTATAGCATAAATTAAAATATAAATGATTGTATAAAAATCATATAAAAAATCATTCATTTGCTGACGGAAATAAAAATATAAAATACAAATACAAAATGTTTAATTAGTATTGACAAACAAATTATTTGACGTTTTACTATAAATATGCAGGTGTTTTGCTATTGCAATGAAATTTGTTGGTCGATATACTTGGTTTTTTATCACTACCATTCTCCATTGTCAATACCAACTATATATTATATGTTTTTTTATGCCATCATTTGTATTTTAATTTATTCTTTGTAAAAAAAAAAGAAGCAATGAAAATGAATCTGTATTTGTAAACAAAAAAAAATGAATTTGTATTTTGACAATTATTGCCTATAATTAATTGATTATATTCTATATGAAGTATAGAATAAATCTCACTCTATATTCAATTGATCCTTCCTCTTATTAGAGTGAGATATTTTTTTTTGTTGCACTAGATAATAAAGATTATCAAAACATAGTTGCTAAGTAATTTTGGAGGGTGGGGGGCCTGTGTAGTAAATTGGGGGGGGGCGCAGAGTAATTTTTTTTTTTTTTTTTTGCATTGGTCATAGTTGCTAACATTGACCCACATGGTCAAAGTTAGCATTCCTCATATATATTTATATAATGCAATATAAATATATTTTAAACGAATTAAAATCAAAATTTAGTATATTTATAGGGACAACAATCTAGGGCTGAGCACGGACCCGCAACCCGACTCGAAACCTATTAGTATATGAATTTTTTTTGTTTTGAGAACCCTTCTCTCCCTCATAATCTCTTATATATTGTACTTTGTTGCTTTTATCCATCTTAGATAAAGAAGAAATATGTTATATTTTACAAGCTTGTAATATGTTGTTAAGTGTGAAAAATACTTTAATATTATATTGTAGATCTAATTTAATTTTCAATTCTCATCAATTTGATATAACTCATAAGATTATCTTCAGACTATAATTTGAAAACAAAATAATTTCATCTCACATTCTTTGTTGTTCATTTAGTTTTTCTATCTTTTATGCCTATTTTATCATATTTTTTAGGGTTAAATATATTTTTGATCCTTATAAATATACCAAATTTTGATTTTAATCCCTCTAAAATTTTTCTTCGACTTTTAATCTATATAAAATTTTCTATCACCATTTTTACTCCCTATTTTTTTGTCAAATAGTCTAGTGGCTAGAATTTCACCCCTAAATGTGAAGAAGTGGGTATACTAGGGTTCGAACTCCGATCCCTAGACAACTGAGCTGAACTCACATGATTTTTAATCCCTATTTTTAATTCAACTCATGTGTAAAATATTATGAAAATCTATTGTTATTGGGAGAGATTATTATAATTATATAAGTTTTTCTACAAACTCTGGTTTCAATCTCATGGTCTCTGGTTAAGTTAGAAGAGATCCCTTACCATCTCATCTAAGTGCTCTCGAGTATATAAATTCTACATATGAATTTACTTAAGCTTTGTTTGCGAGTTTGGAGGAGAGGGGAGGACTTTGAAGGGAGGGAAATAGAGAGAAAAATAGAGAAATCTTTTACATTTTTTTAGAAAGTGTTTTTTTTTATAGAGAATGACAAAAATACTTATGATATGATTAATATATTATAAATTTAAGAATATTATAACAATATTAATTAAGTTTGAAGAATTCGTATAAACCTCCAAACCTTTATCCAATACAGTTTTTGAATTCCACCAAATTGAAGAGTTTTTTTGTTATGAAGAAAAAATAACCCTACAAACTCATTTATTCCTTCCACTTGTTTCTTTCTTTTTTCTAAAGCCCTCCCCTCCCTTCTAAACTCGCAAACAAAACCTAAGAAGATTAGACCAAAAATAAAGAATTTTTTTTTGTTAATAAAGATAAATTTTTTTGAAGGACATAAAATCGAAGACAAATTTTAAATTATATATATATAATAACCCAAGGGGTGTGGTTGAGTGGTTGAGGCTCATCCTCCCTTAACCAAGGGTCGAGGGTTCGATCCTCACCTTGGGCATGGAGCAACTTTAAATCCTTGGGCCAGCTATCCCACCCATCGAGGTGCCTCCAATCTAGCGAGGGAATAGTCACTGCGTTCGGCGGTGGATACCCCGGTCTCGACCAAAAAAAATTATATATATATAATGCAATATAAATATATTTTAAATGAATTAAAATCAAAATTTAGTATATTTGTAGGGACAACAATTTAGGGCTGAGCACGGACCCGCAATCCGACTCGAAACCTATCAGTATATGCATTTTTTTCGTTTTGAGAACCCTTCTCTCCCTCATAATCTCTTATATATTGTACTTTGTTGCTTTTATCCATCTTAGATAAAGAAGAAATATGTTATATTTTACAAGCTTGTAATATGTTGTTATGTGTGAAAAATACTTTAATATTATATTGTAGATCTAATTTAATTTTCAATTCTCATCAATTTGATATAACTCATAAGATTATCTTCATACTATAATTTGAAAACAAAGTAATTTCATCTCACATTCTTTGTTGTTCATTTAGTTTTTCTATCTTTTGTTGTCTTGTATACGAGATATTAAACTATTTGACGAATATCATTTTTTTGATCAATGAAGTTTTAAATACAGTAACCAAGTTTCAATTTAATCCGTCATAACCGACTCATTCTACCCACAACCTGTGTTAACCGAACCCGAATAAACCAAACTTATACACAATCGAAATTGAATCCAAATTAAGTGATTGTAATTATAAACGGTTTTACAAATTTTAACCCGAACCGGACCGAACCTCACCCCTCCAACAATCTATTTAACTCATTACTAAAAAAAAAGAAACCTATTTAACTCCATTTTCTAAAACAAAATTTGCAACACAACGTTCATCATCTCCCTCGCTTCGCTGCATTAATCTTCATTCTTCATCACCGTCATTAGAAATCACTTCAACTTTCATTCTTCACCTTCATATAAACCGATCCATCTTCACCTTGCTCACGCATCTCGCATAATCATCTTCACAGAAATCGCTTCAACATTTCGATTCAAATTAAACTTCGATTCTGTTCTTTACGATTAAAATTCATTCCGATTCTATTCAACTCAAATTCCGATTATAATCGTTCAGGTACTCATCTTCATCTTCACCTCAAATTCCAACATTGCTTAGGGTTTTGATTCTCTGATTTGATGCTAAATTGATTCTTAACTTTTATATTTCTGATTGAAATTTTGGATCAGTTGTGCATGTTTAGGGTTTGATATTTTTGATTTGATTTTAATTTGATTCTTAACTTTGCTCACATATTTTTAAGTTGTTTCACGATATGCTTCACTTAGAGCATATTGAATTCTTTGAGCTTTTCCTCCACCATACGAATGTATAAAAAGTGATTCGTGATATATCAATCTTGAACTGAAATTACAGAGATTAAAATATCACATTTTTGGTCAATACACTTCCATGAATTTGGCTATAGTGAACTTTAAGAAAAGAGCCTCTGAAGCACGGACACTTGACACAACACGAACACTGATACGTCGACACAGATAATTTTTTATTTATTTTTAAAAGTGATATAATTCAATGTAATTGTAAGTGTCGGTGTCGTGCCAGTGTCGGACACGCCTAATTTAAGGAGTGTCAGAGCTTCATAACCATTTCATATTGTAACTATTCTGATTTTGTTTGTTATTATTATCTTAATTGGTTTTGGATCAATAAAGTCTAGTGCGGAACCTTGCAAGTTGCATCAATTATTGAACTAATGAATTAATTTGTTCATAATTATTGAGCTGCTACTTGCTACCATTGCATTCACCTCACATATCTTCTTTTTCCTGCAGCACTCCTCAATCTAAACCACGACCATTTCAAGATTATGACACTAGTAAAAAGCTTGAACATGCTTACAAATCATTTCAATATGATGCAACCCGGATCAAAGCACTCACTGCCTCACCCGTCTTGTGAGTTTAGATAGAAAGACTATTGTCCAATAGTGTTCAGGTAAGCTTTTGATGCAAAATTGTTTTTGTTAATTAGGTTTACCATGTTTTACATCAGAATCTTTTAACTTGTTGAGTATATTTCGATGAATTTTTTACCTCTCTTTTAAGGCAAAGAGTTAGATGATACAGGCTTTTAGTCAGCGTTGTTATAAATAGCAGCTATATAGCATATCATAATCTTCTAACTTGATGAGTATGATTCTATGAATGAAGTTTGAGTAGACTCTTGTTTTAGCTTTCATTTTGGAACTTTGTTTTATAGTGGACTCTTAACTTGACACTTTTCTATTTTAATTAAGTTTTTATTGCCTTTCATATCTTCCATTTCTGCTCATATAAAATTGAATATCTATGATTTCAAATGCATGATTTTACCACCTTATAGACACTAGTAGATCAAGGAAGCAAACCGGTTCTCATGTTATGCAAAAATACAGCTAGGTCATATACATTATCAGTTTAATACAATTCCACAGGATCATACTCAAATATTAACAAAGCTAATGAACAAGACACGTTAAAAAGATGGAACTAATGCCTTGTTTATTTTGTGAAAACATTTCTATTGTAATATTTTAAAACTTGTTAACAAAGAGAAAATAAACTCTTGAAGTGAACAATTGTCTTGCATATTTTTACGTTTTCATTGTTGAGCTGTTCATATCAGATATTACTAGAGTTTTATTGTAATTCAATTGTCTGGTGTTGCATAGGAAGTTATAATGCTGGCGTTTTTCTTCTGAAAGGTCATCTTGTTGTCATGTCACGAGCTCGACAGTGTTACAAACAATGTAGAACAATACAGAGGTTAGTTGCTAAAAACTGTATTATTGAGTAAACCATGCTTTGCTTTTACTAATCTTCAACTATGTATCGAAAAATCATAATTACCATGCATATTATTGAGTTGAGATTTTAGACACAAAAAGTAAGTGCCGTTAGTATTTAAATCTAATGTGATTTAGCTTTTTCATGTTTCACTTACATGACTTGAGTCATGGCTTATCTTCCACTCATAGTTTGATGCTCAATAATTCATGTCCAAATTTTACTTAAAAGGTTATTTTTAGAGAATTAAGGATTATCATATTGTTTTTATCAAATATAGTGATTATACAAAGAAAGAGAGAACACCTAACTCACAACCAAATCATTCACATTCTTTTTCATTTTTTTTAACAAAAAGAGTGCAAATGTATCACACAAGAAACCAAGACATCCCAACAAAGTTGACACCCCTTAGCTGTCAGTGCCACCTATCATTTGCAACACTTAAAGATATTATTAAATAAAAAGGAAGATACAAAAGCACTTGGGGGAACTAGAACAAAACCCAAGTTAGAATAACAAATGGAATTCAACATCTGTCTCATTAAAAACCTTTTCAGGAAAACCCAGAGGGGTAAAACCTTACAAGGGAAAAAGAGTACAGAGCAATCAACAACAAAAGCATGGAAAAATCAAGGAAATATAGCAAACATATCCTTTGACACAAAGTTCAAACTAAAAGATAGATATTATTACAAGCAACACACACATAAGAAAATATTGCAACATATTATTCCATCCTAAAATGTAGGAAACGATGATTTTAATTTTTCAAAGCCTTCTTCAGCCAAATTCCTTGCTCGTTCAGTCTCTCTTATGCCGACCTCCGATGAAACAAGTTCAGAAATGAATTTTTTACTTTGTTGGACCAACTCTAGGCTTTCATCCTTCACCTTCATCTTCTGAACATCACATTTGTTGACCACCGACTTCAAACCATCTCTTTGAATCTCAAGATCTTCAATTTGTAAAGATAGCTCATGTATCTGAGCATTAGCAGTTGAAGTTTCACTGTCAATGCGGATTTGTGCACTCTTTGCACTCCCAAGCTTGTTCATGAGATCGCTTTTCGAATCAAGAAGTTTGTTGTGCTTCTTGAGTACTTCTTGAGCAGTGTCATGTTTGGTAATGTTATCATTGAAGAAGTTTTGTACTTGCTCAACAAACTCGTTCACATCAGAAGGTAAGAGTCCTTGATGCTGATTCAATCCATGGCAAATAGAAATCAATTTCGATCTGGACTTTTGGTTAGATACAAGATGATCAAGGTCTGATGACGAGTTCATCAAAGTCTTCAATTCTTGAAGTAAAGTTCCAATGGAAAAACTTTGCACTCCAGTAAGAAGCTTCTCACATGCAATTAGGTCTTCTTCTATCAGCTTGTTAATGTCTTCCATTGCTACAATTATCATTTATTTTAAGAAACTAAACACAAGGTAGGAGGAGAAACCTTGAAATTTAAAGAAGAGAAAAACTCACCAACTGTTTCCTGATAGTATCCAACTTCAACATCTTTGGTGGAAGGAGGTTTTGTATTGCTGGCATCAACACCTTCCTAGTAATTGAAATTAATAACCAATTAAGCTTATGAAAGGTTGGTTCTATACTAGTAAACTCACAAGATCAAAATTAACTAATGCCTCTGATGATGAAATATTTGGTTCTGAATGAGTTGGTGATGTTATTGACTTGGATGATGGCACTAATGTTGTTATATCTTCAAAACTTAACTTGATACCCTGCATAAAATTAAAAAAGTTATTTAAGTGGGTAGCATAATTCAATTCCTATGTTGAAAAAGAGTCAAGAGAAAAAAAAGGGGAATGCCTTTTGCTTAAGCTCAACAACTAATTGTATATGAATATTCTCATTATCAAAACCACAGTTGCGCACATCTTGTAATAACTCAACAAATTCAGAGTTGCTTGAACATAAAACATCTAACAAACTATGCGTTTGGAGGAATTTCAATAACTCTGCTAGACAATTGTAAGCATAACCCTTGTATCTGTTACTAAGTGAAGTGCCCTTTAAAAGATTTGACGGATGTTTAACAAGGAAATCAGTCAACAAAGACAAGTTCTCAATAGCCAAAAGCTTCTTCGAGATGAGTTGCTCAAGCTCCCGGATGACAAGAGAAGGAGAATTCATGTCTTCCACTTTTTGAGAAGGGTTCTCTGACAAAGAAGAAAAGACGACCAATTAAGACTCTTGAGAACCAAAACGAAAAACATTATAAACATAAATTAAGGGATAAAATACCTTGAAAAGACATTGAATGAGTTTGAATATTGCTTGGAGAGGGATTATCTTTAGGAAATTGTTCTTCAATAATTGAGCTTAGTTTCATGAAAGCGTCGTCATTTAGAGACACTGAACAAAAATTTGGGAGAGAAAATAGTTCAACTTCAAAATCAAAAGAGTGATGAGGTAATATAAGAAAAGAAAACTGATCGCGAGAGTTTTCACCTTGATCATTATTGGTCTTAGTAGTTTTCTGAGAGTCGCTGACATCAACATCCTGTTCCTACAAATATTCAAATATACAAATGATATTAAGCATTAACAATTTATTTGTAGTTTGGAAGAGCCAGAATTCATTATAGAAAGAATAAAAATAGAAAGCTAAAGAACATGTTTGAAAGTTTTTTGCATAATAAAAAATCACACCTGTGATGAGCTGACTAATTCTAATTGAGTTGAGGGTGTTATTATCTTGCCACTAATTAATGTTCTTCCTTCTTCAACAAACTGCATAAAATTAATTAAACGATGTTTAAGGTAGAAATATAATTCAATTCCTGCATCGAAAAATAGAAGAAAAAAAATAGAAGCAAAATGAGAGGAAATACCTTTTGTTTAGGATCAAAATATAGTAGATGTGGCTCATTGTTTGTTTCTGAAATGGAAGACACATTTGCTGCTACATTTTTTTGTGATGTAGTAGAACTCTCCAACTAATTGCATAACATGAAAATGTAAATAATTTGTAGTATATTTGTAAAAAAGCACTTTGAAGTAAAATTTATTTAATTTCGTCTCTCTTTTTATTGGGTGTCCAAGCTATAACATGATCAATCTCACAATATTTAACAAAATATATTTAAGACAGGTTAATCCTCATTTCACTATAGAAATAAAATAAAATTGAAAATTAGACTCTTTTAAATCCAATTTCATGGTCATGGCATTTAATGCACAATTTTAAGTTGTGGCTGCAGTCGCGAATGCGGTATCAGTTGTCATTGTTGCGATTACGGTCATTGTGGTTGCTGCAACGCGCAATGATAGAAGTGGGCCTGTTAGTGATGAAGGTAATATATTGGTTAACAAAAGTGATGTTCAGCCCAAAGTTTGGCGTGTGTATGAGAGGAGGATTAAGAAATGAGTCAAAGAGAGAATGTAAAAGCTGAAGTGGAATTCTGCTAAGATGTTTCCTCATTAAGTAGCAGAATAGGAATAGTTATCATCATAGTGGATTCCCTCATTAAGTAGCAGAATGGGAATAGTTATCATAGTGGGTAGTTATGATATCCACTCAATAAATAGAGGAATGGAAATAGTTACCAGCATAGTTGTTATTTTCATTCTCACTTTTTGGTGTTAGGCAGTAAGAGAAGTTGTTTCTCTACTGAGGAGCTTGGCTCTGGTTTGTATTCAGTTTCAATAATCATACGTTCAATAAAATATTATTCACCTTATTTTATCTCTGCTCTATCAATTGGTCCGACCTACCATTGTTGATGCCCAAAGCCCGAGCTCCTACGCTAACTTATCGTGTTGTTGCAATGGAAGAAAGATTGGCAAGTGTTGAGGCTAGTATTGTTGCGTTACGGGAATTCATTAGTGCTGAGATTCAACGTGTGACGGCTAACCATGCATCGCCTCAGACTAGCGGTCCAACGGTTACCCCTCAGACCAGCGGTACAACAGTTACCTCACCGTTGGATGAGTTTCGTTTATCAGCGAAGAAGGTGGAGTTACCGGCATTTACCGGCGACGATCCAGTAGCATGGATTACTCGCGCAGAGACATACTTTGAGGTACAACAAATTTCTGAGGATGTTCGTATTCAATTGACGAAATTGAGCATGGAAGGTCCTACAATCCATTGGTTTAATCTATGGCATGATTCCACAGAGGAATTATCATGGGATAACCTCCGTGAAGCGATGATGGTACGATTTGGAGGTGGTCGTTTGGAGAACCCATTTGAAGAACTCAAGGACTTGAAACAATCTGATTCGGTGGAGGATTACATTGTTGAATTCGAACTGTATTCCTCGCAGTGTGGAAGATTACCAGAGCAACAGTTTCTGGGTTATTTTGTTGGTGGTTTACGTCACGATATACGTTCGCGCATACGTACGTTCAAACCACGTAATCGGTATGTGGCGATGTAATTGGCACGTGATGTGGAACGTGAATTTGCTGAATATACAAGTCATGGATCAGGGTCGCGCAACAAAGCTAGTCACGGATCTTGGGCTCGAACTCATAAACCTTCTTGGGCCTACCGTGAAGGTGAAGGGAGAGGCCTTTCTAATTCGACCCAGACTGGGGGTGACTTGGGAAAAGCACGCACAGGCCTTGCATCTGGATCTCTAGCCGGGTCAAACCGTTCCCAAAATTCCACGGCAAACTCGCGTGCAAGCTTTGATCGTCGGAATCCTCGTGGAATTCGTCATTTGCCGGCATCAGAGGTGAATGAACGGCGTGCAAAAGGCCTCTGTTTTCGTTGCAATGAGCGATGGGATCCTCTCCATCAGTGTGCTTCGAAACAGTTGCGGGTTCTCATTCTGGGAGATGATGAATTTGTCAATGAAGAAGGAGAGATTGTGGGTGTGGAAGCTGACTCTGAGGAAGAGAAGGAGACTGCGGAACTTGAATGTAAATCTCTAGGTGTGTTTGGCTTATCAACAACTCCTAGACCACGAACTATGAAATTAGAAGGTGCATTGCAAGGGGCTAGTATTCTGGTTTTGATCGATAGCGGTGCGACACACAATTTCATTTCCCCCAAAGTGGTTGAAGCTCTGGGTTTATCTCTGGTCCCATCCAATCCTTTGGGTGTCAAGTTAGGCGATGGCCATCGTGTTATGACTATGGGTAAGTGTGTTGGAATTTCTGTTGTGTTGGGTGACATGGAAACCACTTTTGATGCTTACATACTGGAGTTAGGTGGTGTGGACTTGATTTTGGGAGTGGTATGGCTGGAGACTCTTGGTAAGGTGACTATGGATTGGAAGGAAATGTCTATGTTGTTCACATACAAGGGTAACATAGTGAAGCTTGTTGGTCAAACCTTAGACGAAAACACGGCTACCTTCCAGAATTTGATGACTACTTCTAGAATGTTTGAGGAGGAAAGTTGTTCAACCTTGATGGCAGAAAATGAGGTGTCGGACCAGGGACTAACCGAGGTTCAAGATGGGGCTCTTCAAGCGCTATTGACCAAGTTTTCAGGTGTTTTTTGTGAAATCAGCGGCCTTCCTCCTGCTAGGAACACAAGTCACTCTATTGTGTTGTTACATGGCGCTGGGCCTGTTAGTGTGCGACCTTATAGGTATCCTCACCATCACAAAGACGAAATTGAAAGACAGATTCAGAGCTTGCTTCAGCAAGGGGTGATCCGAAATAGCACTAGTGCTTTCTCTAGTCCGGTCATATTGGTTAAGAAGAAGGATAATTCTTGGCGGATGTGTGTCGATTACCGCGCATTGAATAAAGTCACAGTGCCAGATAAGTACCCTATTCCGGTGGTAGATGAGTTATTAGATGAATTGCATGGCTCTTCATACTTTTCCAAGCTAGATTTAAAATCTGGATATCACCAAATTAGGATGAAGGAGGAAGACATTCATAAGACTGCGTTTAGAACTCATGAAGGCCATTATGAGTATATGGTAATACCATTTGGTCTTACTAATGCCCCGGCTACATTTCAATCGGTAATGAATGAAATTTTCAAACCTTACTTGAGAAAATTTGTCCTTGTATTTTTTGATGATATATTAGTATATAGTACTAATTGGGCAACTCATTTGGAACATTTAGCTATGGTTTTACAAGTTTTGTTGAAACATCAGTTTGTGGCTAATAAAGGTAAGTGTGCTTTTGGTAAAGAGAGGATTGAATACCTTGGACATGTTATCTCCAAGACAGGTGTTAGTGTGGATCCTTCTAAAGTTGACAGTGTGTTACAGTGGCCAGTTCCAAAGAATGTGAAAGGCGTCCGTGGGTTCTTGGGTTTGACTGGCTATTATCGGAAGTTTATAACTAACTATGGGAAGATTGCTAAACCTTTGACTGATTTGACCAAAAAAGATGGTTTCCATTGGACTGCGGCTGCTCAAGAGGCTTTCCAACAACTGAAAATTGCAGTCACTTCTGCCCCTGTTTTGGCTTTGCCAAATTTCAATTTACCTTTTGAGATTGAATGTGATGCGTCCGGAAAAGGAGTCGGGGCTGTGCTGATGCAAATGAAACACCCAATTGCCTACTTTAGTAAAGCTTTTGCTTCTTCTAAACTATCCAAATCAGCTTATGACAAAGAGTTGATGGCGTTAGTCTTAGCTATTCAACATTGGAGGCATTACTTGTTGGGTAGACGATTCATTGTATACTCTGATCAAAAGAGCTTGAAGCACTTACTTCAACAACGTATCACAACGGCTAACCAACAAGAATGGATGTCTAAATTGCTTGGGTTTGATTTTGAAGTGATCTATAAGGTAGGGGTGGAGAATAAGGTGGCAGATGCTTTATCAAGGCAACACGAAGAGGCAACAATGCATGCAATGCTATCATTTCCCATCTGGACTCAAGGGAAACAGTTGCAACAAGAAGTTATGCAGGATCCTACCCTCAAAGGAATCATTGAAGCCATTCAATCTGATCCTACATCGAAACCAGGTTTCGTTTTCAAAGGTGGTGTACTGTTCTACAAAAATAGGTTGGTTATTCCAGCTAAATCACCCATAATTGATGAATTGTTACGAGAGTTTCATTCAACTCCTAGTGGAGGGCATTCAGGGTACCTTAGAACATATAGACGGATGGCGGGGACATTGTATTGGCAAGGCATGATGAAGAGAGTTCAAGAGTTTGTGAAGGCTTGTGATACGTGCCAAAGGCAAAAATATGCTGCCACTACACCTAGTGGGTTACTACAGCCCTTGCCTATTCCTGAGTTGGTATGGAGTGAAATTTCCATGGATTTTATCACTAACCTACCTAAGAGTAACGGTTATGAAGCTATTTTGGTGGTAGTTGATCGTCTTTCAAAATACAGTCATTTCATTCCTCTCAAACACCCTTTCACAGCTCGTTCCATTGCTTCTATTTTTGTGAAAGAAGTGGTGAGGCTTCATGGTGTTCCAGAGTCAATACTCAGTGATCGTGACCCTTTGTTTGTGAGTATTTTCTGGAAAGAATTGTTCAAGTTGATAGGAACTGTGCTTAAAATGTCCTCAGCTTATCATCCTCAAACGGATGGTCAAACGGAAGTAGTCAACCGGTGTCTTGAAGCTTATCTTCGTTGCTTCATAGCTGACCAACCTAAATCATGGGCTCATTGGATTCCTTGGGCTGAACTGTGGTACAACACAACATTTCATATTTCTACAGGTTTCACGCCGTTCGAGGTGGTTTATGGCAGAAAACCACCGGTGTTGGTGCGTTTCCTAGAGGGTGAGACTAGAGTTGAAGCGGTGGCTCAAGAATTACGGGATAGAGATGAGGCATTGAGACAACTGAAATTCAATTTACAAAATGCACAGGAACAAATGAAGTTGCAAGCTGATAAAAGAAGGAAGGATGTGAAGTTTGATGTAGGTGAGTGGGTCTTCCTCAGACTAAGGCCTCATAGACAGCAATCTGTGGTGCAAAGAATCCATCAAAAGTTAGCTCCTAGATTCTTTGACCCTTATCAGATCATCAAGAAAATTGGTCAGGTCGCGTACAAACTTCAGCTACCGGAAACATCAAAAATTCACCCTATTTTTCATGTCTCACAACTTAAGAAAGCAGTGGGTAACTACAACGTGACTAAAGAATTGCCTGCAAGTCTAGAAGTGGACAAAGGGAATGTGGCTCCTGCTAAGTTGTTATCATGGAGAGATAAGTTTGATGCTGGAAAACATGCTAGAGAATGGCTGGTGCAGTGGGAAGGCATGGATATTGGAGATGCTACGTGGGAAGAAGAAGTGTTGTTAAAGAGTCAATTTCCAGATTTCAGCCTTGAGGACAAGGCTGTTGTTGGAGGAGGGAGTGATGATAGAAGTGGGCCTGTTAGTGATGAAGGTAATATATTGGTTAACAAAAGTGATGTTCAGCCCAAAGTTTGGCGTGTGTATGAGAGGAGGATTAAGAAATGAGTCAAAGAGAGAATGTAAAAGCTGAAGTGGAATTCTGCTAAGATGTTTCCTCATTAAGTAGCAGAATAGGAATAGTTATCATCATAGTGGATTCCCTCATTAAGTAGCAGAATGGGAATAGTTATCATAGTGGGTAGTTATGATATCCACTCAATAAATAGAGGAATGGAAATAGTTACCAGCATAGTTGTTATTTTCATTCTCACTTTTTGGTGTTAGGCAGTAAGAGAAGTTGTTTCTCTACTGAGGAGCTTGGCTCTGGTTTGTATTCAGTTTCAATAATCATACATTCAATAAAATATTATTCACCTTATTTTATCTCTGCTCTATCACGCAATGTGGCTGTTGCAGCGTGAAATCTTTTTGAAATTTCACAAACTGTATAAAATGACACCACTAGGCAGTACACTATTTACCCACCATTGCAGAGTCTTAGTTTATTCCATCAGCACTGATTCAAATGTGCTTAAAATACAACGTTAAGAAATTGTTAAAAGTAAGATTTTTCATTATATTTGACGAAATTAGGATTTTAAGTTCATAAATTTTATTTTTTGGTGAGAGAATTTGAACGAACATGACCGAAATTGTCTGATGCGGTTACAATGCGACCATACTTGTGAATGAAAATCACACCGCAATTGCGCTGTGCAATGCACCGATGCGGCTGAGGAGGCTACCGCATCAACAATAATGCGGCTGCAATTGCAGATGCAGACCGCAATTTAAAACCATGAATTAATGAATAAAAAACACTAAACTTGTAAGATGAAGTAAATATTTTAAAGTTTGGTTCCATAAAATAAACTAACCTGTGGATGTGTTTTATGCTCAAGCATAACCAATTGCCCGGATGATGAAATATTCTGCTCTGAATGAGTTGGTGATGTTATTGTCTTGGATGATGGCACTAATGGAGTTATATCTTGAAAACTTAACTTGATACCCTGCATAAAATTAAACAGATATTGAAGTCGGTAGCATAATTCAATTCCTATGTTGAAAAAGAGTTGAGAGAAAAAAAGAGGAATGCATTTTGTTTAAGATCAGCAACTAATTGTATATGAATATCTAAGGAAGGGACGTGGCTTGAAAATTACATCTGATTTTGTTTGTAAATTTTCTATTGAAGGTATCTCTAAACCAGGAGCGCTTGAGTCGATGTCATTTTCGTGTGAAAAAGTTAACGCATGTCCATATGTTGCTTGAACTTCATTCCCATCCGGAGGAATATGAGATGCAATAGAAGTGAGTCTTGATTTGGAAACTATTGTTTCATCCTCCTTTGGTAATTGTTCCTTAATCGTTGTGCATACTTTCATGACGGCATCATTGTTTAGAGGATCTGAACATGTAGAAAAGAAGGGAGTTAAACTACAAAATAAAAAGGGTGATCAGGTAACTTAAGACAATTGATCACTAGTCTTACTAGTTTCACGCGGGTTTTCAACATCAGCATCTTGAGTAAAAGGTACGGTTGTTTGGCCATCACCATCTTTCTGCACAAATTCAAATAAACAAATTATTGATATCATTATCAAGTCTTAATATTTTGTTGGACTAGCCTCACTATAAAAAGCAGTACTAAAATTTGTTACATACAATATACTCACCTCTAAAGATGTTATTCTGTCGGCATTACTAGTTGATGTAGTTCCTTCTTCAATATTTACCTTGATATAATTCATTTGAAATTGAGTAAAAACAAAATACAAGCTAAACAGAGGAGATTCCCTTGGTTTAGGAGCAACTAATTGTATTGTTGGCTCATTATTTGTTCCTAAACGTTCTATATATATATATATATATATATATATATATAATGGGAATCGCTAACTTCGACCTAGGTCAAAGTTAAGCAATGTATGACCCACATGTAATTACTTAGTGCACCCTCTATTGTCTTCGCGCCCCCCTTGTAATTACACATAGGTCATAGTTGCTAACTTCGACCCACATGTAATTACAAGGGGGTGCATGTGGAGAGGGCTTATGAGTAGCTGGGGGGCGCGCGAAGATAATGGGGGTGCACTAAATAATTACATGTGGGTCATACATTGCTAACTTTGACCCACGGTCGAAGTTAGCAATCCCCTATATATATATATATATATATATATTAGAAACAAATAATGAGCCTGCTATACAGTATAGTTGTGGCTGCTGTTTCTTCCAATTAATTGCATAACATTAAAATGTATAGAAGGCAATACCTGTGACGAAATATTTTCTTTTGATTTTGACATTTTCATGAACATATTCCTAATCACATGGTTAGCTGCGATTTTCTGGTTGGGACTGGGCTCTGAAAAATTCAATAACTGTAAAGATGTTGATTGAGATTCAATCTCAGGCTCAGCTGCTACATCTTTATACTCGCGTAGTAACTTAACTAATACGTCGTGGAAACTCCAACTCAACTCTACATCAATATATTATATAGATCATTAACATAGTTAAACAATAACTCATAATCATACTAATAAAATCTTATGTCCATGTCTTGTAAGGTTAGTTCAATTGGTAACTATTAAAGATATTTTTGGAGGGGCTGGTGTTCGAACTTCATATTTCTCATTTCTTTACAGGCCATGTCTAACATGGAAGAGTGACTCAAGTGGTGCACGGTGCACTGCTTATGAATAAGACTATAACGAATAGAAATTTTACAAAATCGAATGTTGCAATAGGGTCTTATAAAAAGGGACAAAAAATTTGTCAAACAAGGTTTGATAATTAGGGACGGAGGTAGTATTATATAGATCATCCATACAAGTTTTTAAAACAATTAAAAATTATTTGATATGTTTTTGAAATTGATCAAGATTATCAGTGTAAGTTTAATCACTAAAGTACTAAACAAAAATGAAATAACGTATGGTTGTTAACTATCGCCAAACAATTAAATTTTTTAGTTGGTCACTCTATTAGCTCTAACATTTAATCTGAAATACGTATTTTTTATTTATTTTCATCCTCTGGTTCATAGGGAAGGGGACTTTAGTACTCCAAAGTTCGGGGCGAGTTCTAACATCAATCACCACTAACTAGATCAACTAACATTCCCCTCCCAAACGCAGTTGCGGGAGATTGAACTGTGGTCTTCCCTACCAAGTCCAGCATCAATCCCCACTAGCTAGATCAACTAACATTGCATACTTCTATGTTAGAATCTTCAATTGTTTATATCTTTACCCAAGGGGTGACAATTTAGAGATGAACTTTACATGAAAATAACATATTTGAAGGGCTTGAAACAATTATTTTAAGTCAGTTATTTATAAAACCAATATCGTATATTTGTAAAACCAAACCGTCTGCTCCCCTAATTAACAACTTGACAAATGATATATATTCGTTCATATAGAAAGTGACATACATTTTATTGTATTCTAATGGACTTTTACCGTAGTGTAGGATTTGGATTTCATGTAGTTTTGACTGCATACAATCATGTAGTCAAGAGAGATATGGTCGTGCGGTGAAGATCGGACGGTCCAAATTTCAAACAATTTAAATAATAAGAGTTAATTGTTTTACATTTGGATCGTCCTATCGTAATCAGACAACCAGTTCTCTTCTAAATGCATAAGTGCATACAATTCGTACTCGTAAACACACATTAATAAATCCTGTGAAGCATCACAAGAAATAAGCACAAATATGTTTGTTTTTGTTGTAAATATTATTACTACATGATATGAAATTATGTCTAGCAAACATGTAATGATTTTGAAAAATATTGGATTGGATGAAGTGTGTACCTTATCTTGAGTCAAAACCTAAATTTCTACTTAAATCAAAGGCTTCAAAGCCAAATGATAAAGTTGAAGTCAGAGAGATATTTTGACAATTTCTTACAAAACAATATGGTATTGTCTGAAATTGAATCCCTTGGGCATGACATAGGCTTGGTAGGTTGACAAATGCTATCAATGTTAGATTTGGAATCTCAACTTTCTGATTGCTTTTAGTTCCAAATATTTCTTCTAGTTCATTTGCTTCTTTTATGATGACAGCCTTTAGCATAGGGAGCTTGTTACATATGTGGATAGGAAACACACTTTTCAACTTGTTGCACTTTACTATAACAAGTACTTCTAACTTTGGGAAACATGTTTTTGAAGACACGTAATTTGACATTTTTTGATTCTCAATATCACCTTCAAATATATGTTTCAACTCTTCGCATTCTTGAATTAACAAAAACTGCAACTGTGGCAGACACCTTATTATAGAAATAGAGAAAACTATTTCCAATTTTTCACATCTCGCAATTTGTATGCGTTTGAGGTTTTTGAGAGCAAAATAACTTTTGGGACATTCAAAAAGGCATGTCATCATAGGCAGACTATACAACTCAACATGTTCCAAACCTAAATTAATTTGCTGTTCATTTACTTCATTGAGGCAAAATATATTTTCTACATTGGAGTTATGTGATACAAAGAGTTTTTTCAAAGTGAGAAAGTGGTCCATATTCCCATTCAATTCCTGCAATAAAACGAACGATAAATTAACGGAACTGGATTTGGTGCAGTAAAAAATTCAAGCATTGAAGATCTAAACCATTTGATACTAATCAGATGGCTCACAGGTGAGGATTGCATTGACTGTATCATAGTGATGTATTCTAGTTTCAAACAAAAATCTTAGTTTTACCTTGAAAATTTTCAATTTTGAACATAAAAACTTAATTTTGTCATAAACTAATTTTAAAAATCTCAATTTTAACCTAAATTAAGTTTTAAAAATATTAACATTGTTGTTTGTCAACAAAAAAATAATATTAACATTGTTTTCCAGAGTTTGGGCAAGTGCCTTGGCTGGGTGGGCTATAAATCCACCCCTGCTTGGTGTGTAAGATTTTGATTAATAAATTCACAAACAATAATAAAAATATATTGAAAGAAGGGGTGCGTACCTTGGTGGCTGTACTAATTTCTTGAGATGTTGAAATCATTGAAGAATTAGAAAGGATAAAATCACCAAAAGACTTAAAATCTAATTGAGGGCATTGAGATAGCTTAGCTTCTGTCAAAGGTGGCATCGTTGTTGTATTGTTTTTGGTACACATGCCCATTAAACTTGGGAGCCAGGTTAAAATGAGAGATTCCAAAGCAGGAAGATGAAGGTGGGTCGTCACATGATCTTTACCACTAATGTGTCCAAATATGTATTCCAATTTGTCACAACTTGAAACCGTGAGCTTCTTTAATTTTGGGAAGACATTGTCCAATTCAGTTCTATCACTTCCATCTCCAATGTCTACTATTATTTGCTCCAAATCAACACAACAAATAATAGTTAACTTCTCTAGCGGCATATTTGGTGCAGTAGACATGTACAACATAAACACTGATTTTATCTTTGGAATATACAGCAGCTTCAACACTGTAATATTGCACACTATATTTGATCTTGAAAAACAATTCAAATTTGGTACCTATAATGCAATTCTAATAATTAGGAACTTAAATCAAATATCGTACCAAATAATTTCTTACAATTAAAGATCTACCTTTACGATAAAGATATTGTTAATTTCATGCATCATAGCTTTTTTTTTGTTTCAAAGTGTCTTGTGGTGGTGGACTAAACACACAAAAGTGGAGAATTGTAGGATTTGAACTCGCGGTTCAGCATGATCAATTATATATCATCATAGTTGTACTTATGAGACCATGCATCAAAGCTTTAAACACTTCAAAATAAAACCAAATCTATAATTTTATTTTGGGTTAAATATGCTTTTACTCATCCTAAATACACTAATTAATTTTCATTTTCAGTTCTTCTAAAACTTTTTTTGAAATTTTAGTCCCTTTTTTTAGGAAACATATCATTATTAAGACATTAAAATACATTTAGTTTAATAAGTTAACTATTTAATTTTTGTTTATTTATTGACAACTTCAAATTAAAGATTAAATAAATGTTATCAGAATAAATAATTTCAAACATGCTACATGAACTTTTATAAAAATTGTGGGGATTAAAAATGAAAACTCAAAATTTAAAGGGACCAAAGTTCAAAGAAAATTTTAAAGAGACTAAAAATGAAATTTTTATATATAAGAATAGAGAGCTAAGTTGTTAGAAACATTGTATGTAATGTGCAGGGACCGGGTACAAACTCTGATATATTCATCTTTAAGAGATGAAATTTTAGCCACTTGATTGTAGAGACATTTTCACTATTAATCAATTCTTAAGTATAAACAAAATTCAAATTATATTTAGTCTATATTTGAGCTAATATATGAAAAAAAAATGAGGGTAAATTACCGTGGATATTGAGCAGTCTTGTGGTTGATCCTCCTGGCAAGGCAATGGGATTTTAGAACTTTTGGCAATCCTCAATTTTGATCTATAACAACATGCTATATGGCTCCAAGAGAATACATTGGATTTGATAGGCTTCAATTGTGGCTTGGAATTGGAAGTCGACGACCCTTCAATGGAATGATAAGATTCTGGAAATATGTCAATGAAATTTGGCACATTAAGTAGCTTCAATTTTTTTAGTGAAGGGAGTTCAACATGTTGGCCAAATATGTATGTCAACTCGAAACAAATTTTTATTTTGACAATTTCCAATAACAAAATGTCTTTTGTTGAAATAAGTGGAAATATAATTTCCATTTTTTGACAATCGTCAATAATGATAACCTTAAGCTTTGGAAACTTTGAGTTGGAGGAGCTCATGTTATTACCATCAACTAATGTTTCTTCAATCTCATCATCCACTCTACTTTCACATGTAAATATGTTCTCCAATTGCTTACAACTAATTATTTTCAATTCTTCCAACTCTGGCAGGCTAGACAGATGAAAAGCAGAAACTAATGTTGAGCATGAGTCTAGTTTCACAGCCTTTAAATTGCGTAGATTCGGGCTACGATTAAACAAGCTTCTCAAATTTCCACAATGCCTGATAGTTAGTTCCTCTAAATTGTTCATTGAGTCAAAGGAGACGGGGCCATTGCATAATCCTTTCAAATTTTTCATTTGATATAGATTTAGCACAACCAATTTGGAGAAGACAATTGGATTAACATTAAGTGTAGTGTCTATGAGGTGCTCTAGTTTTGAGTCATATTCCAATCTAAGCTTAATTAGATCATTCATACCTTGATCTATAGGAACAATTTCAGGTATGAGATTTCTCCAACCACTGTTAATTTTAATTAGCACAAGAACCTCTGTTGTTTGCATCCAAGCCATGTCTGTTCCTTTTGGAAAATACGCTGCAGTACCTATCCCATCAATAACCATAGATTTCGACGGGGATTCATCGATTGAACCATCCCCAATAAAAATATGACACCTTTGCAACTCAGGTAAGGTTATTTTTTGACTGTGTTGATGATGCTTGCATGTGAAATACAACTCCTCAAGTGATGAACATTCTACAATGACTTCAAATGGATTATTCATTATAATGACACAATCTTCCAAACTCAACGATCGAAATTTATTCAGTTTTGCAATTCCAATTGGCAGTTCCTTGATTGTGCATCCAACCAAATCAAGAGTCTCTAGACTTTGTAGCTTTCCCAAAACAGAGATGTTACCTAAAAGCACCTTACGAACTAATATAGATCGAATGTTTTTCAATGATTGAATTGAAGTAGGTAATGACATTATTGTATGATCATAACCCAAAAAGTAAAAAACTCGAAGGTTGACAATATTCTCAAAGAAAGAATCTGGGACCTTTTCAATGTATACCTCTTTATTGACATGGACAATTAGAGTCTCAAGTTTGGAACTATCAAACTTACAAGAAAATAAATCTATGTCCCTCCCTTGACAATATAAACATCTAATATTTGTTTCCATTTCAACCAAAGACTTTTGATTTTTGTTAGACAAATCCATTCGTCGAATCTCTTCTTTTCCTATCCATTGAGCCACATCACGAACCAGATCATGCAATTTTACATGTGTTTTGTCGACCTCCAACAATAAACAAGAATCTATGAGTAAATCTTTGGCAACAACTACTTTGTTACGAACATCATTGTAGATGTCAAAATCTTCCCCAAAAGAACCCACTCCTATGTAAAGCCTGGTTAAAATTTTATCTGAAATTTCTTCATCTTCTGGGAATAGAGAACATAAAAGAAACAATCTCTTAGCTTCAATATCCTCCATGTTATCATAGCTAAACTTCAGACATTTATAAAATCCAACCATATCCTTATCAACATCATGCATGGATAAGGGATTCTTCAAGGATGTTAATGCCGCATCCCATGCATGCATCCGATGTTGTTGACCTTGTAAACTGCGGGCAATAGCTGCAATTGCAACTGGTAATTGCTTGCATTCCTCTGCAATTTTACGTCCCTTGTCAATCACACTTGTTGGGGAATTATCACTTATATTGGCAAACATTTTGAACATTGTCCATGCGTCTTCTTCAGATAAAAGCTTCAATTCAATACTCTTATCAAAATTCATTTTGTGGGATATTTTTTTACTACGGGTGGTTACAAGAACTCTACAACCTTTGTGTTTATCCCGATTTGGAATCCCTATTGCATCAAAATCAAGAAATGCATCTTGATCTCGATCCCATATATCATCCATTATCAAAAGAATTTTCTCACCATTTGTTAATCTGTCCCACAGTATTCCAGGTCTGTCCGATTCATTACAATCCTCCCATTTCAATCCTAAACGTCCAGCAATAACATCTTGAATCTTTTTTATATCAGGAGTAAACTATAACAGAAATGACATGTGTGAAATGTCCAGATTCCTTAAGTTCTTTACCAACTTTATTTGCCAATGTAGTTTTTCCGGTGCCACCCATCCCTTGCAATCCAGTTATATAGTTTTTGTCATCTTTTAGTGCATCCAACAATTCTCTGTATGCTGACTCTCTACCCTTAAAAGAAATGTAATCTTGTGACGAAACCCGTTCAACATCTGGAACACAGCGAGGGAGTTCAATATTTTGAAATTTCTCTCGCTTTTCTATTAGTCGTTTAATATCACCCTTACTATTGTCCAATTGTTTTCCTCTGGTATATCGCCATACGCAATCAGGACAAAATCCAAAAAAACATGTTTGTTTTGTTTCGGTGTCCTCTGCAATGAGCTTATCAACTTCCTTTTCCCAATCAATAACATCAGCTGAAATGTCTTTGTTTCTTCCTATTGCCACTTTGACATGTTGATCCAAAGATTCTCTTTCTGGTTTCAACCTTTCCCTTTCTTCTTTGAATTCTTTAACAATACATGTGAAGCAAACTATAAAATGTAATTCTTCTATTGCTCGCTTTATCAACTTCTCGAAACATTTCTTTCCCCATTCCGTTAGGATACTCGTCATCTAATTCAATTCAATCAAACAAAGTTAGGCATAAACAAATGTTTACTTTCACGCATTACTCCCTTGGTACATAATATCAATCGTTTTGATAAAAAAAAATTGTGCTAAAATGCAAGTCACTTTACAATATCAATAAAATATTTAATATTTATGTACTAAAAAAATATTTAATACTTTTGTTTTTCTATTATACCCTTAATTATTTGTTTCTTTTTCTTCTTTCAATTCTACAATTTATATTTCTCATACCATTAATGAAGGTTAATTTTATAAATTAGCTCATAATTTCTCTTTTCCATACAAAATTAATTATATTTCTTAATTTGTGTTGTATATTTAAAATGACTTATATTTTTTGTACGAAGAGAGTATTTAGTTTTGAATCTAAGTTCTATAAGGAACAAATATAGAATGAAAAGTATTAGACCAAAATAAATAAAGATTCACTACCTGTCATTTATTAACTACATCAACACCTGTTTTTTGATAAATTACTTCGTGTCTACAATATAGACACAAAGTAATTTTTAATTCATATATCTTTGAGAATTTTTTTTTCAATGTTTCTGTTATATTTCATAAAAAAAAATACTCTTTCGTTTTTAAAATAAATGTCACATATTGATTGTGTGCACTATTTAAAGATATATTCTTTTTACTATATCTTTAAGTTTATGTATTTAGCAATTCATTCATGTATATAACTTTATTTTTAATTTGCAAAATCACCTTGTCGTTAAATATGATTCTAGTTATTCATTAATATTGATGTTATCCTTCTTTTTAATGCTTTAATTTATGGATACTTTAAGAAATGTTATTTAGAAATACTTTTTGAATCTAAAACTAGGAATAATCATATGTTGAAAATGAAAAGAGTGAAAAGAAGAGTTTAAGAAAAAAGTGAGTGAAGAGAGGAAGAGAATAAGTCAGAAAGATAGAGAGGACTAAGGTAATTTGAAGAGTTTTCTTGTTGAAATTTATCCTTATCCACATGCTCCTACCAAGAAAGACAAAGAAAGGCAGTATGCAAGGTTTTTAGATAATTTAAGATATTGTATATCAACATTCTATTTTCAGAAGTCTTGAAGCATATGCCTACATATATGCTAAGTTCATAAAGGAGATTCTGACGAAGAAAAGAAGATTCACCGATGATGAAACCATTCAATTATATGCGAGTTATAGTGCTATCATTTAGATAACCCTACCACAAAAAGAGAAAGATCCAGGAGAGTTACATTGCCTGTCACTATAGGGAATGTCAATGTTGGAAAAACCCTTATAGATTATGGCTCAAGCATCAATCTTATTTCGTTATCTATTATTGAAAGGATTGGCGATCTAGATATGAGAGGGTGGGAAAGGAGTGCAAAGAGGAGAAGGTAGAGTTAATTTCTTAAAAAAGTATGTTTAATATTTGCTTGCTTAAGAAACAAAGAATTATTTTTTGATGACTCGACTATTCATAATTTACGGGGGCATAAGGAGGTTTATGGGTAGCTAAGGGTTGTATTGGTTTATCTAGAGGACCGTTAACAATTTGGAATTATAATCTTTTCAAATCATTACATACTTTCTTTGGTGATGGCTTGGCGGGGTTATGTGTGGAATGGGAGGGTTTGAAGGAGAATATTGTTAATGCTTATTCGTCGTATACTGAAAAAAGAAAATTGTGGAATGATCTGATTCATATCAAAGGTCAAGGGAGTGGAGAGTGGTGTATTGGAGGAGATTTTAATGTTGTCTTTCATCCTTGTGAGAGAAGGGGAAGTAACACCATTAGTAGGATAAGTGAAGTGTTCTTTTAGAGAGTTTGTTGAGGACATGGAGGTGGTTGATATTCCAATGTTGAGAAAGAAGTTTTCACGGTTTAGCCCGGATGACAAAGCTATGACCAGGCTTTATAGGTCAAAGGATTAGAGATTGTGACATATCAAATCATTACTCGGTGTGGTAACTTAATTCGCAAAGTAAATGGGGCCCCAATCTCTTTATAGCCTTTAATGCATGGTTTGATCATCCTGATTTCAAACTCTTTGTCAAAAAATTCGTGGAAGAGCTACCATGTTAGAGGGTAAGAAAACTTTTGTTTTGAAAGTAAAGCTTAAATTTTTGACGGAAAGTTTGAAAAAGTGGAACAATGAGGTCTTTGGTATTCTAGATCTTAATATCAAAAAGATTGTCAAAAAATTAAATGAATTTTAAGGACTCATGGCCCAAGATAATGGTGCAGGGGAGTATATCAAGAGAGATGGCCCGAATAAAGTTTTTTGGAACCAACCTTCATTAGAAGGCAAGCGTGCTAAAACAAAAATCACGATTGACATAGTTAAAGAAGGTGATTCCAATTCATGAGTTGTCAAAAGTCCATTAATGAAAAAAAGGAGGCATGAATAGTTGGTAGCGATTCGAGATAATAAAACTTGGATCCAAGGGATTGACGAGATCAAAGAGTATGTGAACAATCTCTTTTCAAATTTTTTCTTCTGAGGAATAGAACAACATGACTAATTTAGATGGTATTACATTTGATTCTTTGTTTGAGGAGGATAACATTTCTCTTGTGGCCCATTTCACATTGGAGGAATTTCGAGATGTGGTGTGGAGTGGAGTTGGTAATAAGTGACAAGGCCCGAATGGTTTTAACGAAATTCAATTTCCTAAAGTGCTGTTGAATATGTTAAAAGATGATATTATAGAGTTCTTGCATGAATTCCATGGTAATGTATATTTCTACCTAAGGCAATAACAACATTTTTTTGTCTCTCATTCTGATGAAAGACAATCCTCAAGTATTATTAGATTACAGACATATTTATCTTGTAGGTTGCTTATACAAAATCCTTTCTAAAGTGTTAGCAAATAGATTGAAATCTGTTATGGGAAAGTTAATTTCAGTTTGTCAATAAGTTTTTCTTCCAAATAGACAAATTATGGATGAAGTGTTGGTTAATAGTTGTGAATGAATTAATTGATTTGGCCAACAAAAGAAAGGATAAATGGAGTAAATGGAATTTTGAAAGAGCTTATGATACAATGAACTAGAATTTTGGGAGTACATTATGAGGCGCATGGGTATTGCGAAGGCTTGGATGAAATGGACGCAAACTTGTCTATTTAATAGCTCTATGTTGGTGTTAGTTAATGGCAGTCCAATAGAGGACTTTTTAGTTGCTAAAGACTTGAGGTATGGTGATCAATTGTCTCCCTTCCTATTTTTGTTAGTGGGTGAAGGGTTATGCCGTCTAATGAAGAAGACAATTGATAGTGGTGTGTTCATAGGTTATAAGGTTAATAGTGATTTACTTTTCCATTCTCTACAACTTGTGAACGACGCATTTATTGTAGGAGATGAGAGTTGGGATAATTTGTGGTCTTTAAAAACAGTTTTGCAGAGTTTTGAGCTAGTGTATGGGCTAAAGGTTAACTTCTTAAAGAGCAAACTCTACAGCATCAACCTTTATGACGATTTCTTGTTTACTGCCTCTGATTTTCTTCAATTTGAGGTAGACTCTATTCCTTATCGCTTTTTAGGAATTCCAGTATGAGCAAATCCGAGAATAATGGCGACAAGGAAACCCATTGTGGAATCAATGAACAAGCACCTCAATAGGTGGAATGGTTGAGATTTCTCATTAATTCATTGCTTTATGGTCTACCTTTGTATTTTTTTTCTTTTTTCAAGGGACCGACTTGTGTAATAAAAGATTTGGCGGGAATTAAATAGATTTTTTTATGGGGACGAGGTTCAGATTCGAAAAAAATTTGTTGGGTTGGTTGGGACACTATATGTCTACCCTAAGATAGATGGGGCTTGGACATTATGAACTTTGAGTGATTCAGTCATGATTTACTTTGTAAATGGAAGTGGAAAGCTTATTGTGAAAAAAAATTCTCTTTAGCATGCAGTTCTGGTTTATCTATATGGTTTGAACTTTGATGTAAGTTACAACTCTCTGTACAACAAACCAAGTGGATCCTAGTCACTCTTTATGATGGCATGATTTATTGAACATTGGTAGTGATCAGGATTATGGGTGGCTTAGATCAAATGTAAGCAATGTTTTAAGTAATAGCTTATCTTTGAGTTTCTGGCATGATAAATGTTGGATCCAATGGCTTTGAAATTGGATGAAAAATATACCATCCAAAGTAAGCATTTTTGGTTGGAGATTATTAGTAGATAGACCTCTTACGCGTATGGCTTTGGCAAGGAAATTGTTAGAATTGCCTTGAAACCTCATTAGAAATGCCTTGAAATCACATTACAAGAGTTGTTTATAAACATTCTCTAGTTTACTTCTTGTTCGAATTGCCTTTAAATCTCATTGGAATGGAAAAGGAACACTAAAATAGCGAAAAAGGGAGCAGTGAGGCGAAAAACAGCACCCAATGCTTGAAGCTGCGCCATGGCGCGGTAGATTGACGCCATGGCACGGGCGAGCAGGGCCAGTTACTGGATTATGGTAGGATTATGTTAACGGCTAGGTTACGGGAAGAAACTTGGGATTATGGTAGGAAACGGCTGATTCTTGTAACCCTAATTTTGGGAGTTTCGCTGTGACGGTGATTCTTTGGTTATAGTGGAACAGAAGGGTTGCTCTTTCCTCTAGATTAGGTCATATTGACTGAACTAGGTAAACAAACTGATTGTGTCTGTTACTGCTTTCTCTAGAATCTCTCTTTCTTTATTGTGTTGGATTATTATCTTTATTGTCTTTATACTCTTTGATACTTGTTTGCTTGATCACTTATTCAAAAAGAATTCACAACAATTGGCGCTCACCGTAGGGCAAGGATCAAATCGTGAATTAGGCACCATGGGTTCGAAATTTAATGTTGACAAGTTTGCCAGGATAAACGACTTCGGGTTGTGGAAGGTAAAGATGAAGGCGATCTTAGTCCATAATAATTGTGATGAAGCCTTGAAGAGAGAAGCACAGATGCTGGCTAAACATTCAGCTGATGAGAAATCTGAGTTGAATAAGAAAGCGGTTAGTGCTATTTTCTTGTGTCTTGGAGACAACGTGCTGAGAGAAGTAGCTAAGGAAACCAATGCAGCTACTATGTGGGTCAAACTTGATTCATTGTACATGAACAAGTCAATGGCAGATAAGCAGTTTCAGAAACAAAAGCTCTACTTTTATCAAATGGAGTCGAAATCCATAACGAAGCAACCGGAGGAATTCAATAAAATTATTGATGATTCGGCAAGGTCAAAAGGAGGAATTCAACTGTATGCGTTAAATGTTTCTGGTGGAGATAGAGGTAGGAAGGCAAGGTCAAAAGGAAGCATTAAGTGGAATTGTCATCATTGTAAAAGGAAAGGTCACTTCAGGAAGGATTGTCCGGAATTAAAGGGCAATAATAATTTTGCGCATGTTGTGGAAGCCTCATCGAAGTATGAGGGTTATGAGAATGCGGAAGCACTAGTGGTGTATAGTTAGAAACCAGAGGAGATTGAGTCTCTGAACTCTGATGATTCTCATGACGGTGGAGAGTTACGGGATTTCGCGTTGGAAGTTTCAGATGAATTGGAGAGGTCTTGCCAATTACAAGGTAGCTCTTGGAAATAGGGAAGAAAGTGTAAGTGTTGAACCAAAAGGGTATGGCCATGGGGACCTTGGTGGTAACATTTCAATTGTGGCTGAAGAAGTGTAAGACCTTGAGAGGGTCTTTAGGGAGGTAATTGAAAGCAACCTTGATCAAACTAGAGAACTTGTTAGACTGCGGGAGGTAGTTGGAAGCAAGAGGAGTTTGATGTTGCAGCTTGAAGTTGGTTGGTTTGGTTTGGTGCCAAGCAATACTTCGGATGCAAGAAGGTATTCCTATGGATCGGAGGGTGGGTGGGCTTGTTAAGCTATCTAAAATTCTGGTGATAGTTGGGAGCAAGAAAATCTTTAAGAGGACGAACCTAGCTACTCTGGGGGCTGAAGAGGAAGCGGTGTATCTTGTTGGGCTACCTAAACACCCTATGGTAGTGGAAGACGAGAAGTTCATATAAGAAGTCATTCTGAGGGATGAAGGAACGGAAGCAAAACAAGTGGAGAATAAGTTGTCAGCCTGGAAGGCCAAATAACTATCCTTTGTTGGAGGAGTTACTTTGTCAAAGTCTATCATAGAGGCTATTCCTATATATCTCATGATGACAACGGCGATTCCTACACTGTGTCTCAATGAAATTCAAAAAAATCCAACGAGCTTTATATTAGGTGAGGAGGATAGTGGTAGGAAATATCATGCAGTGAGTTGGGAGAATGTTACAAGACTAAAAGCTTATGGAGGATTGGGAATTTGAAGATTAACTTAAATTAACAAAGCCTCTTTAATGAATTTAGGATGGGTTGTTCGAAGTGGTGCTGAGGCTTTGTAGATAGAGGTAATTAGAGGAAATATTTGGAAGAGGTAATACAAATTTTGAGCTGGCTATAGTTAAAGAATACAACTCCAGTCTATGGAAAACTTTAGTTAAACTATGGAATCATTTCGGTCTATATGAATTTTGGACTATTGGTAATGGGGATACAGTGAAAGCTTGGAAGGACAGGTGGTTGTTTGCATAAAAATCTATTGAGAGATAAGTATTATGGTCACAAAAGACATGAAGATGTGGATGGTGAGGGATCTGGTAAATGCCAATGGGAGGTTGTAATACACATACAAATCAGTAATGATATTATCAAGGTGCTAGTTGGAGGAATATTGCAGCTGGATGTGAAGGGCTCCTTTGAACCTCTAATGGTCGATGGATGGGTGGTTTCTCACGCCATTTAGTACGATGTAATGCTTATCTCGCAGAGCTTAGGAGAGTTTTCGATGGTCTCAGTTTTGTAAATGCACCAGTTCCCCTCCAGGTTTTAATAATTGTCAAAAGGCGAGAAAATATAATAGAATACATTTAGGCATTAACTATACATGACTTGACAGTGAAAATGCTTTATAAACTTTGAAAAATAAGTTTGCAGGTCATTTGGATCGATACACATTGTTTTAGGACTATTTGTATCGATACACATTGTTTTAGGACTATTTATCGATACATATGTGCCATAAAATGGATGTTTGTTCGAAGATTTTACAAGTATGCAAAAAGACATGGTATCAAATTTTCGAACAAAAATAGCTCAAAGTCACGAAAGTAATCAAAGGATGATAAGATTGATGTAGAGAATGAAAAAAACAAGCCTGACGGGAAATGTTATGAATGTGGCAAATCCGGACACTACAAATCGGAATGTCCATTCTATAACAAAAGAAAGGAAAAGTCCTCCAAAAAAGATCACAAGGGTAAAAGAGCTTATGTTGCTTGGGATAGTGCAAGTGAAGATGGATCTATGTCCAAAAGCTCAAGTGAAGAGGAGAAAGAACGTGCTCATGTGGCACTCATGAACGGTTCACCAAGTAAAGGCAAGAAACATCACAAACATCAAGTAAGTGAATCTAGCTCTATCTCTAATGATAATCCTTCATATGATGAACATTAAAACGCTTTTGAAAAACTATATGGTGAAGCCGCTAATGCCTTTAAGAAATTGGCACAAAGGAAGAAAGTGATTTCTCTCTTAGTGTCACAATTTGAAAAATTACAAGATGAATTAGAGGCATTAAAACTTATAATGGTTAATTCAAAAGATGATTTTGAAGATGATAAGTCATCAAAGAATGATTGTGATTCTTGTTGTATTTGGCAAGGAGAAGTGAAAAATCTTCAAGCCAAATTAGACAAGGCTCATAAGTCATCTAGGAATGATTGTGATGCTTGTTTTATTTGGCAAGGAGAGGTGAAAACCCTTCAAGCCAAATTAGACGAAACTCTTGTACTAAAAGTTACTTTTGTGGATATACCAAAGAATTTTAACAAGCCTAAGATTAGGCCCTCTAAAAATGACAAATTTGTTAAAAAGAAAATGAATCCCAAAAGTAGATTTTTGATTCACAAGGATCATTACAATGTTATTTGTTATTATTGTTGTACTAAGGGACATACTATTGCAAAGTTTCAAACAAGAAAAGTTTTAGTACCAAAAGGCATGATGCAATGGATTCCTAAGTGCAACAAAGTTTGTACTAACCACATAGGACCCAATGAAGATTAGGGACCTCTTTCAAATGTTTAAAGTTGCTAGGAAATGTCTTGAACCATTGAAAGAGACACCTATAACGATGACGTTCAAGACATACAAAGGCATAGAGGTATGAGAAAAGATTCGACTCAACACTTACGAAAGTTGCGGAGCTTGATCACCTCCTACACTTGACACTTAAGGGAAGATTTCTATCTCAACTTTATTCCTTATCCTCTACTTTACATTTAAACATTTTGTTCATATACATATATAAAAAATTAATATGTTATTTGTCATGATTAGTGACAAATCCTCCATTTCCAAGAATTTTGCTTAAAATGTTGATATATTAGTTCATATGATAAGTTCAATATGTGTATATTTGGTGTGGTTACATGAGGTCTTAATTGTATGGTTGTATATGTACGTGTTTAATTATTTCATTATGTCTTGATATGTTGGTTTTAATAATGTCGATGTTTTGATATTCATGCCTATATTGTTTGGCTTGTTGTTCTACATGCCATATGTGTCAAGGTTTTTGGTTATTCGTCATTAGAATACATTTTGCATATCTTGCATTATTTAATTGATATGGTTGTTCGTCATAAAGTGCATTTCGACAAATGTAAGTGCACAATATAACCAAATCTTAAAAATATTTGAATTTCGATACTTCTCATTTGTGTATTCTTGTCTTCTTTTTGATATTGTCAAAGGGGGAGAGAATAATGTATGCATAAGCTAAGAGGAAAGCTAAGAGCTATGAAAACCGTTCAATCTTTCAAGCGCTATCGACATCAACACAGGGGTAGCTTGCTAGTGGTATATTAGCTTTGATGTTTGCGTCTGTATCATGCTTGATATTTTATGCATTTAGGTATCTTATGCAATAGGTTTTGACAATTATCAAAAATGGGGAGAATGTAAATGCACCAGTTCCCCTCTAGGTTTTAATAATTGTCAAAACGCGAGAAAATATTATAGAATACATTTTGGCTTTAACTAAACATGACTTAACGAAAAATGCTTTATAATAAGCTTTGAAAAATCAGTTTTCAGGTCATTTGGATCGATACACATAATATATGTATCGATACATATGTGCCATAAAGAAATTTTTTTACTGAAGCTCAATATGTATCGATACACACTTATATGTATCGATACATATCATTTCAATTTTCAACAGAAAGCTTCATGTGTATCGATACACATTTGTATGTATCGATACATGACAAAGCCTCTTTCAACAGAAAGCTCTACGTGAATTGATACACATATGTATGTATCGATACACATCAAAGCCTTCTTTGACAGAAAACTTTACATGTATCGATACTCATTAAATATGTATCGAGTTAATATGTATAGATACATATCAGTCAATTTTTAAAAAAATTATGTTGTCATTAAAGATATATCGATACATATTAGTTAAAAAGTGCCAAAATTTACTCCATACTATTTTCCCTATATATAGCAACATGGGGTGAATTTATAAAGTGTGAGAAACAAGTGAAAAACATATATTTGATCTAAATTGAGAGAATTTAGGATCAAAGGGTTTATTGCAATCAAGTTCTTCATCTTCATCTTATCTTCAATCTCCAATTTGCCTACTCTTTAAATGGGTTCAGAAAGAGGTTTCGATTGATTGGGTGATAACGTCCATGGTGGACCTTGTTTGATCAATCTTTGGGTGGAATTGATCGCAAGGGTTTCTCATCGGTTTTCATCAAGAAGATTGAAGGTATCGATTTCTTGAGGTTTCAACACGTTGGCGGAGGATCAGCCGGATAATCAATTGCAAGGGTTCTTTGGGTTAAAGAACGAGTGTAGATTGAATTATCGTAATCGGAGGTTCGAGTCAAGTATTGTGTTTGAAGGTTTCGCACAAGGGTTATTGAAGCTACATCGAGTGAGAAGATAGAGTATTAGATATCTCGAGTACTGTTTTCCCTAAACTTATGCATTATTGTAATAATTCAAAGATTTTCTATATAGTGCTCAATTCTGATTTCCGCGGAATTGGGGGGAGACATACAGGCCAAAGTGAGGACGAAGTACCAAAGAACTCCCATATCACGTCTCGTTTGTCTTTCATTTCCATATCTCTTTAATTGTTCTTGATTATTCAATTGATTTCATTTATTGGAATTTGATCAAAACATATCGCACACCAAGTGTTCGATCAAATTTAAATTCTAAGCTTTACTTGAGACAGACTAGGACTTGACCATATAATTTGTTGTAAAAAGATTTTCAAAACATTAAACGCATTCAATTAGTATCGATTTATCGTTATTTGTTCAAGGGTGTATACGACTTTTCCTTTGATCAAGCTAGGTGCAAAGTAGACTGCCGATCCGGTGGGCAACCTCCGTTTAGTTTTTGGATCACTTATTCAACCCTCCTTCTGAGTGAGTAGTCAAGTAGTCTAACAAGTTTTGCGCATGAGAGAGGAGCTACCAAAGGTGAAGGTGCATGTAGAGTCTAATGTTGTTGTTCAGACTCTTACTAGTTCTAAGGATGGTAGTGCCATTGGATGGAGGATTATACAAGAAATCTGGAGGTTATTAGCGTTGGATTCAGAGATAGTGTGTCATTTCTATGGTAAAGTAAATTCGTGTGCGGATACTCTTGCTAGCTTGGGATGCGAGCACGGATCGGGACTTCGTGTATATGACCAATGTCCTGTTAAATTGAAAAATTTGTTGCTAGCCGATAACATGGGAATTACTACCCCTAGACTTGTTATTGTTTTGTTTTCTCTCCTTTTGAGCTTAGACCACTTTTGTATCCGACAAAAAAATTGAAAAATAAACTATATAAATTATTTTAAATTTATTTCCAGAACTTCTTTTTGACAAAATTTTATTTACAAAACTTAAAACATAATAATTTAAAGTATGACTTTTTAAGATGTTAAAATAATTTTTGTCAATTATTAATTATGAAGAGTCTAGATGTTTTAACTCAACCGGCAAAAAATACTAATATTGTTAAGTCGGATGTTCATGACTTTGATTCTATCCTTGATGCCTCCACTTTGTGTGTGTGAGGAGTTTATGATAGTTTTGTAATTTCATCTATGTACCAAATTTTTTTATGGAGGATACAAGATTCAAACTCCGGTCATGGACATTCGACCTAAAATTTAACATTTTTTATCAATTAAGTTAAGACTTATGAATGTAATTTATATTTAATTTCATAAGAATAAGTAAAAAAAAAAACCTAAAAAGTTTATAATATATATATATATATATATATATATATATATATATATATATATATATATATATATATGTAGCGATCAATACACAAAAGAAAATGTTGAATAAAAAATTCAGTATATAAGAACTGATATATAGTATTACCTTCGTTCCTTATTATAAGAGACAAATGAGCTTTTTAGATTCAATAAAAATACATGATCTTGATTCATTAATTAGCCGGATTCATGAGTTTTTCAACAAATACAAAAATAAATTCAGAAAATACATTTGTCTCTTATAATAAGAAGTAGAAGTAGTATTAAAGAGACACAAAGAATATTACCTCGTTTTTGTTATGTTAAACCATTGCAAATGAATGGACTCCTTCCGCTCTCTTTTTCTAATTGCAAATGTTATTTAAGCTTTGAGATTTGTTCTGATTCCAAGGAACTTTCGAGACTCTTCACCTAAATTTTGAAACTAAGAAAATTATATATGAACTTTCAAAAATATGTTTATAAAGATGAGTAAATATCTAACTTAGTTCTCACTTTTATAAAGTATCACTTTTGTCTCTTATCTAATAAGTAGTCCTTTCCAAAATAATCTTTGAAATTATGTGAGATTTTAATAAGATCTATACTCACTCTATTTCAAATCATACATAAAAAAAATATTTCATACTTACTATTTACGAAGAAAACTAAAATATGATAAATCAAAGTAAGACTTTTAAAGATGTTAAAATAAATTTTATTACCTCTATTTCTAATTATAAGATCTTGTTTGATAAATTCTTTGTCCATTTTTATAAGATTTTATTTCAATTTTCCACTACATTTATTATTTCTTTACATATATACCCCTAATTATTTTACCTCTTTTGCTACACTTTACAATAAATGTTATAATAAAACATCATTAAACTCTATCTCTCTTAAGGGATAAACTTATAAAAACAACATCCACTATCAATAAATATATTACTACTTTTCATTTTCTTAATTCCCGTAATTTAGTCACCATGATCTTATAATTAGGGACGGAGGTAGCATCAATTATTGATTATGGAAAAAATTAAAGAGAACAAATAAATATAATTTATATTTAATTTTATGAAAACAAGTAAAACAAATTTTGCATACATATTGAGATAGATATATGGTTTTTTTTTTGAGGTAGCTTAATGACTAGAATTTCACTCTAAAAATGAATAAGTGGGCGTACCAGGGTTCGAACCCCGGTCCCTAGACTTTACGTGCAAAATATCCAATATAATTAACTAAGCTAGACTCATAGAACGATATATGACCTTTTTAACGGGAGAAAAGAAAGTTAATACATATTTAGGAATCAATAAACGAATGAAAAAGTTGAATCAAAATCCGCATATACAAATAGATAGAATAACAAGACGAATATAAAGTCTATAAATTCTAGTTCACCTGTTAAGAAATTCTGAAATTATTAGGTTGTTTATGATCGGGAACGAAACCCAATCCTTCCACATTATGTTTGAGTCGGTGATTTTTTATTTTATCTATGTACCAAAAATAAGTACATGAAAACAATATTACCTTGTTTATGTTATGTTAAATCATTATTGCACATAAAAAGGATCCTTCTTCCTCTTTCTTTCTCCAATTGCTGGTAGAAGCATGAAATGAAACAATCGTACGTAGCAAAGAGAGACTATACCATTTCTAAGCCCAAACTATGGATTTAGAAAACAACCCATTAGATTCGTGTATTATATGCATTCCACTGAATTTATTTTAATATTTTTGGTCAAGTACTTAACTTATTTTAAACAGCGATTTTTTATTTATACACCAACAAATGAAAGTCAAACATTTTGATCCCATCATTTCAAGCTTCAAAGCTGGCTTATTCAGTTTTTTAATCAAGTATAAAAAATAGAGATAATATATAGATGTTTATTCAATTATTCTCTATCATGTGTATGAGTTTTAATATTTTTCCTTATAATGTGAAGATGCTGTTGTTTATCTCCCTTACAGAATATGTTGACTTAAGATTGTACATAAATGATAATGTGACATGGTAAGTGAGGGGTAAACCAAAATTTACTAACATTATAGGAGGCAAATTGACAGAATCTTAAACCAACATATTCAATAAATTAGCAAAGGACAAAATTTTAACATTATAGTTGGTAATCGTAAAAAAAAAAATTACAAAAATAAATCAAAATAATTGCTTCAAATTATCGGTCACTTTATAATATTAAAGTCACACTACTACGCTAATGACATTTAGTAACACTCACATGCAACATTTTATAAAATTGTTACTGATAATGGTGATTTTGTAACATTTTTAAAAAAGTGTGACATAATTAGTAACACTTTTTTCAATTTTAATTCTTTTATCTTTTCCTTTCATAAGAAAAAAAACTCTTTTAACTTTCCCTTTCTCTCTAAACCGAAACCGTGTGACTGAGAACACCAGACGCAAATGTGAGAAGCTCAAACTCGATTCGGTAGCAAAATTCCTAATACGATTCGTTTTACTCTTCGATTTGAGTTCTCATTCGTCCATCACACCGTCTTCTTCCCCCGCCATAGATGATTCTGTTGGGATCAAAGTGCACAGCGGAATATTCAGAATCGTTAAATTAATCTCTTTTTGTGGAGCCTGAACAATTCAATTACCAAGTGGTACCAACACCAACCGCAATAACAATAAAGGAGTAAAAACTATAAATAAAGGACACCTCAATTTAACGTGGAAAACCCTCAATGTGAGAGTAAAAAACCACGGGTCGTACAGACTAAATAAATAACTCCACTATAATTAAATATGAGAGTACAATCACCAATTCAACAAACATATAATAGTCACCAACACCTATGGTAAACTAACAACAAGAGAGCTAACAACCTCACAACAAGTGGGTATCCCAAACTGACTCAAAGAGAAGACAAATATACCCAGAACAATTCACGCACTGCACACTTTTCACGTTATGTTTGTTGCTTCCTTTTAATATTAGGATTCAAATCCTATATATATCACACTACACACACAAAAACGTGTGACAAGCCCAACACACCAAATATATATATTTTTCATATCTTTTATATATATATATTTTTTTCTTTTTATTTTGTGTGTGTGGTCCACTTGAGGAGGGACCCACCCAACAGATTCCACATCGGCGACGGCATCAAAGTCCTCGATTCGGTTTGCTCTCGATCCCGATTCGCCGCAGTTTCTAGTACCAATTTCACATCTCCGTTCTCCTTCGCCAAAGGTAATCTTGTTGCTCTCTTTTTCCCTTGAAAGAATGGTTGAGTTGAAGTGACGTGACTCTTTGTATTGTGTTGTTTTTTCTTTGTTGTGTGTCTCATTATACAATGCTTGGTTTGTAAAATATCATGAGTAAACATACAATTGTATGTTTACTCATGATATTTTTCTTGGCTTATTTTATTTTTCTCTTGAAACTTTAGGCATGGTTGTTGAGGTTAATATATTTGAATACTTATGTGCTTTACATTTTTGGTTCGGTGCTGACTGTAGTGTTCTAGACTCTTTGGTTGGCTTGGCGGACCATGTGTTGTTCGGTTTGTCTGCAGCTGTTGTCGTTTACGGACTGTTGCTGCAGAAGTTTCCAGCTTGCTTCTGTTCTGTTCTTGCAGTTGCGATTTCACGACCAATCTGTGCTATGTTCCCTTGTGTATTATAGCTGATTGGGGTTTTGCTTTTTAAGGGTGTATGTAGGCATGTTTTGCTGCTTATAGCCTAGTTTTTTGTGTTGCTTAGTATTATGGTGGGTTGTTTGGTTATGGTTTTCTATTTCCATTGTTCCATTTTGTAACACTTATTTGGGTACTCCTTCTACTTATTAATAAAATTTGCATATAAGTACAATTTTTGGAAGTAACACTTTTTTGTAATACTTATTGGGAAGTAACATTTCACCATATGATAGTGTAATATATATAGTGTAGTGAATGTGAAAGAATCCCTTTAGTAACACTTTTTATGTTTTGATATTTAAATTTAGCTATAAATTAGCTAGGAAATTATTTCATAGCAAATTTGCTACTCAATCACACTTTAGTCTTAGCTTAACTTATTTGCTACAGATCGGCTAGGAATTAGCTACGAAAAAGGTAACATTTTCTAAATGTTACTAATAATACCGTTATGTGTTACTAAAACCTTTTAGTAACATAGGCTTTACGTAACACATGTTGAAATGTTACTAAATGTAATTAGTAACACTTTTTTTGATTTAGTAACATTTTTCAAATGTTACTAAAACCCAAATTTGTTGTAGTGTCAGAAGCATGAAATGAAACAATCATGGTACGGTACGTAGCAGAGAGAGACGTACTATACCATTACTAAGCCCAAACTATGGATTTAGAAAACAACCCATTGAATTTGTGTACTATACACTCCACTGAATTTAATTTATTTTAAACAGCCATTTTTTATTTCTATGCCGACAAATGCGAAGTCAACCATTTTAATCAAGTATAAAATAATAGGGATAACCCAAATAAACACACTACACCTTCTCTATAATTCTCTAATTAGTGTTCATCCAACAACATATACGGTGTAACTTATTTTCTACAACCAGCCTCGTATCAAAATCAAACCAATAATTTTGATGTATCGAGTAAAGTAATCAAGAAACAAAAAATTAAAAAATATAGAGATGATAAAGATAATCCAAAACACAAGCAAGAGAGCAAGAGAGAATAGAAAAAACAAGAAAATACACAATTTTTGTATAACCAGTTCGGTCAAATCAACCTTCTCTAGAGAGAGAGTAGTCCCTCTGTTCCACTAGAATAATGAGTCACTTTAGAAGAATTTTCCTTCATAAGAATTACAAAATATAGTCTTCAAACCTAACTCCACCCAAGTCATGAATCTCTTCCCATGGCCAAGAGACTCTACTTGCCTAGTCTACCCAAGGTGAAACCCCAACAACCTTTTGCACACCCTAGAATTATACCGAGCGCAACCTCAATGTTACCATCTAAAACTCTAGCTTTTTGTGGTGGTGGCGAATCCTTGTTCACAATTGTTTACCTTAGAACTACATGGCTCCCTCTATCAAGTTTTTATATGAAGAAAAACCTTTATTTATAAAAAAATATATCACTTAAAAGGATGAAATCTTAAGCCCACATATTCAATAAGGGGTAAATGTTGGACTTTTCACATTATTAGGTAATCGTAATAAATATTACAGGGGTAAAGCAAAACTGACCTACTCCGTCCGTTTCAAAATATTAGAGAAAAGAGTTCATTTTTTATATTAAAATATAAGGGTATGTTTGGATAACTTAAAAGTAACAGTGCGGAGTGGAATGGAATGAAACGGAACGGAATAGGACACAGATTTCATTCCATTGTTTGGATATTTTATGATGGAGCGGAACAAATTTCTCACTCCATTGTTTGGAAAGTGAACGGAATAGAATGAGTTATAACTTTTTTATTCCAATTATACCTTTTATTTTTAAAATCTTAATATGATGCGTTTTCTACTCAATTCAACCAATATATTTTACATATATCATTATTTTTTTTGAAGAAGCTAAACTAACCCAGCTAAATTGGCACTGGAGAGAATTGAACCTGAGACCTCAAGGAGGCTTCCTCGCATCTGCGCTCGTCAAGCCAACTTTGCTTTTTGGGAGGTTAAGCGGACATTTCGAAATGACAGCATCGAAGATTTATATATTATTATATGGTAATGGTTATCCCGGACTGCGTTCCGGAAAAAGTGGCCGATGGAATAGACGAAGCCAGTAAGTAACGAGGATGCCGGATCTGTGAAGAAGCTTAGAGGCTCAGAGCCAAGGATGAATAAAGGTTAGACGCGCCTGTTATTGTGCTTGTATCGTTCTTGTATCAGTAGTCAAGTCAATACCACTAGGTTAACCCAAGTGGATTAGTACATATATCATTATTAATTCATTGTCCAACCATAATAACACTCTTAATTGAACACAAACTACCAAATTAAATGATGTCAAAAAAAAAAAAAACTACCAAATTAAATTAAAATAAATTTTACATATTATTAATTTTGTATTGTTTGCTACTGATATGAGGCTGGTGTTGCGGGGATTTTGGGATTTCCACCACTAACATTGACCTTTTATTTCCAAAGAGGGGAAAGTGTCGAAAACCTATTAAAAGAGATTCTAAGGTACGGGGGTTAGTTACACCTAGGGAAGGTTTTAGCATCCTAAGCGTTCATAGTATCCTATGATAACCTCTAGTTTATTTACTTTATTTTATGTGCTTAAGAAAATGAGGGAGAAGTGGTAAGAATTGGAGGAAGAAGTTGTTAGAAAGAATCGTGTGTGCATGTGGAGAGTTTAGATGAGAAGAGAAAGTTTATGACATAAAGATAAAGCGTTAGCCTAAAATTCTAATCGTGCGAATAATTGGGTTTTTATGGACTAAAAGAATTTTGTTTTGAGGGAGAAGAAGTTTTAGTTATTTTTCCTAAGTTTTTTTTCTAAAGAAGTTTACTATCGTTCCTCTTTGGAAATGAAACGTCGCATTTTCTTAGTTTTTTAGACGATTGCGGAAAGCAGTAAAAAAGTAAAATGCATGCGATGCAAGTACTACATCCTCTTCGGGGTTACATTTTGAGCCTAAGTACAATCTAATTTTTTTGCGGAAGGACTGAAACAACCATCATCCACAAGAGAGGAGTCTAGTGGGGAGTTTTTTTTTTTGAAACAAGAGGTGTACACTTATCTGCTTAAACTGACACTCTAATTGGGGAGAACAACATGCCCATCCCAACTCTATTTTGTAGACACAGATAAAACGAAAGAGACAGAAAACTGTATATGATGTAACAATGTATGAATGATGTCAGTGTTTTTGTCACATGTAAACGATATGTATGAATGAATGTACGAATGTATGAATATATGTTATGAATGCATGTTATGAACATATGTTGTGAATATTTGCTGACAAAACAGACATGACGAACGAGACTGGAGACAAGCCCACGTCGAGGTACAACTCAAAATATCTCAACAAGGTGGTGTATGTTACTGTAGGTGGATCAAGAGAATCTCTTCTTGGGGAAGGAATAACTTCTCTGGGGAAACGAATGTTTTTACCGAACGATCTGTATTCAACGATAGCATGATCAACTCTTCACTTGGGATGTACCCTCCTTTCGGACATAATGTGCAAACTGGAACCAACCTTTGCGTATTGGAATTAACCATAATTGAAGTATCTGGGGATATCCCTTCTTTTTGTATCTCGTTTCAAAGTAAAGAAATGTCGCCATTTTAATCAAAAACGCATAAAATTTTCTTGTTTTGTTTTATCGAAATATTTTTTGCAATATGTCTTTTTCATTTTAAATGCAATCATCAATAATTATAAAGGAATCTTGTAAGAAGAAAAAAAGCAGTTCAAACAATGAGACGAAGGCTCAAAATCATGTATAAGAATGGTAATCTCCCAATGGCCAGATTCCACGGATCATTACAAAGTTGGAATTGGTAATTAATATGGAAAGGGTACATTGAACACAATAAATCTATTCTCCCTAACAACTTTTGAATTCCACTGTGTCATCAACTTCCAAGTGTAGATGATTCCGATCATAGCTTTCTTCAACCATCTTCTTGTGCCCCAAGTGACTGAACTCGAGTGAACGCAGCTACTTTGTCTTGTTTTTTCCTAGCTTTTGCGTAGACCGCCTTTTCAGGTTTTCAATCTACCGAGAAGTGTATATTTCTTTTTTGTTTTTGTCTCATTTTTTTTGTATGAACCGCCCTTTCGGGTTTTCGATCCACCAAGACGCCCTCTTTTTTGACTAAGCCGCCCTTTCAGGTTTTCAGCTTGACGAGCTATATACACTTTTTTTTTTCTTTTTTTTTTTTTTAGACAAAGTATTTCTTGACTGCATCTGCATTCACTGGACGAGAGAGTTCGTCACCATCCATGTTTGTAAGAATCATAGCACCACCAGAGAAAGCTTTCTTGACAACATATGGGCCTTCGTAATTATGAGTCCATTTGCCCCTAGCATCAGGTTGAAAAGACAAAATCTTCTTGAGCACAAGATCACCTTCTTTGAACTCTCTAGGACGAACTTTTCTGTCGAAAGCTTGCTTCATCCTGTTCTGATATAGTTATCAATGACACAAAGCAGTCATGCGTTTCTCTTCAATTAAATTCAACTGATCATACCGGTTCTAACACCATTCAGCCTCTGTCAATTTTGCTTCCATCAAAACTCTCATTGACGGGATCTCAACCTCTACGGGGAGTACTGCTTCCATACCATATACCAAAGAAAACGGAGTTGCCCCAGTCGATGTGCGAATTGAAGTACGGTATCCATATAAAGCAAAAGGCAACATCTCATGTCAGTCTTTGTAGGTGACCACCATCTTTTGCACAATCTTCTTGATATTCTTGTTTGCAGCTTCAACAGCCCCATTCATCTTAGGTCTGTAAGGAGAAGAATTGTGGTGCTCAATCTTGAACTCATCACACAGCTCCTTCATCATTTTGTTGTTCAAGTTCAACCCATTATCAGTGATAATCCTGCTTGGAATACCGTATCGACAGATGATCTGATTCTTAATAAATCTGACAACCACTTGTTTTGTAACATTAGCATAAGAAGCTGCTTCGACCCACTTGGTGAAGTAATCAATGGCCACTAGAATGAAGCGATGACCATTTGAAACTTTTGGTTCAATCATCCCAATCATATCGATTCCCCACATAGAGAAAGGCCATGGAGAAGACATTACATTCAACTGAGTTGGTGGTACATGTATTTTATCAGCATAGATTTGACACTTGTGACATTTCCTCACATATCTGCAACAATCAGACTCCATTGTCAACCAGTAGTAACCTGCTCTCAACACATATTTAGCCATAGCATGCCCATTGGCATGAGTACCAAAGGCCCCTTCATGTATTTCATACATCAACTGATCAGCTTCATGCTTATCCACACATCGGAATAAGACCATGTCAAAATTTCTTTTGTAAAGAACATCATTATTCAGAAAGAAACTGCCAGATAATTTTTTCAAAGTTCTCCTGTCTTTTTTAGATGCCCCAGGCGGGTAGTGCTGATGCTGCAAAAAATTCTTGATATCATGATACCATGGTTTGTCATTAACTGTTTCTTCAACTGCAAACACATAAGCGGGCCTTTCAAGGCGTGCAATATTAACACGAGGCAGGTCATTCCATCTACTCACTTGAAACATGGAGGATAAAGTAGCCAAAGCATCAGCCATCTAATTCTCATCACGGGGAATATGGTGTAATTCCACCTTGTTAAAGAAAGTCAACAAACGTCTTGCATAATCTCTGTATGGGATCAAGCCAGGGTGGCGAGTCTCCCATTCTCCTTTGATCTGATTAACCACGAGAGCTGAATCTCCATAAATATCTAGAATTTTGATTCTCAAATCAATAGCTTCTTCGATACCCATGATGCAAGCTTCATATTCCGGTATATTGTTTGTGCAATCAAAAAGCAACCTGGCGGTGAATGGAATATGGTTACCTTTGGGAGCGATAAGAACTGCGCCAATTCCATTACCATAAGCATTAACAGCTCCATCAAAAACCAAACCCCATCTCGATTCAGGATCAGGGCCTTCTCCAAACACTGGTTCATCACAATCTTTCATCTTTAAGTACATGACATCTTCATCAGGGAAATCAAACTTGATAGACTGGTAGTCATCAATTGGCTGGTGGGCCAAATGATCAGCAAGAATACTTCCTTTAATTGCTTTCTGAGTACGGTATTCAATGTCATATTCAGATAACAACATCTGCCAACGTGCAATCCTTCCTGTCAAAGCGGGCTTCTCAAAAATGTACTTGATTGGATCCATTTTAGATATCAACCAAGTAGTGTGATTAATCATATACTGTCGGAGACGTTTAGCAGCCCAAGCCAAGGCACAACAAGTCTTCTCGAGCATGGAGTAGCGAGATTCACAATCTGTAAACTTCTTACTCAAGTAATAAATAGCATGTTCTTTCTTACCAGTCTCATCTTGTTGGCCAAGTACACAACCCATAGAATCTTCTAACACAGTCAAATACATAATCAAAGGTCTTCGTTCAACAGGAGGAATCAGAATAGGAGGTTCCAACAGATATTCCTTAATACTGTCAAATGCTTTCTGGCAGTCTTCCGTCCACACTATTCCTTGATCTTTTCGAAGAAGCTTGAAAATTGGTCCACATGTAGCAGTCATGTGAGAAATAAATCTGGAAATGTAATTCAATCGACCAAGGAACCCTCTTACTTGCTTTTCAGTTCTTGGTGCAGGCATCTCTCGAATGGCTTTCACTTTGTTAGGATCCACTTCGATACCTTTCTGACTAACCACAAACCCCAAAAGTTTTCCGGATCGAACACCGAAGGTACACTTGTTAGGATTCAGACGAAGCTTGTATTTCTACAGCCGTTTGAACAACTTCAAAAGATGATCAATATGCTCTTCTTCAGTATTAGACTTGGCAATCATATCATCAACATAAACCTCAATCTCTTTGTGCATCATGTCATGAAACAACGTAGTCATTGCTCTTTGGTATGTAGCACCAGCATTCTTTAAACCAAACGGCATAACTTTGTAACAGAAAGTTCCCCACGGTGTAATGAAAGAAGTCTTTTCTCTATCTTCCGGAGCCATTCGTATCTGATTGTAGCCGGAGAAACCATCCATAAAGGAGAAGACTTTGAACTTTGCAGTATTATCAACCAACATATCAATGTGAGGTAAAGGAAAGTCATCCTTCGAACTAGCTTTGTTCAGATCTCTGTAATCAACACACATTCTGACCTTACCGTCTTTCTTCGGCACGGGTACTATATTAGCCAGCCATAGAGGGTATTCAGATGTAATCAGGAAACCGACATCAATCTGCTTTTGAATTTCCTCTTTAATCTTAACTGCCATATCGGGATGTGTTCTTCTCAACTTCTGCTTGACTGGCGGACATTCAGGCTTCAACGGCAAGTGGATTTCCACAATGTTGGTATCCAACCCTGGCATATCTTGATACGACCAAGCAAACACCTCTATATATTCTCTGAGAAGCTCTATCAACCTTTCTTTCACATTGGCATCTAACAATGCCCCTATCTTGATTTCTTTCTTGTCTTCCTCAGTACCCAAATTAACCACCTCGATAGGTTCTTCATGAGGTTGAATGGCTCTTTCTTCGTGCTCAAGCAACCGGGTAATCTCATCAGGGATATCGTCCTCATCCTCCTCTTCAGCCTCAAACACAGGGAATTCAAAGTTGGGAGAGAGCATAGGTTCAATGTGTTCAACGGGTCGATCAACAATTAATCTGCAATTTATGATTGATGCTTGATTTTAGAAAACTCGAAAGAAATAAGCATTATGCAGATCTTTTTGAAAAGAGAAATTATTTTTATGTTCTTTGTGTTACCATGTTCAGAAAAGGGTAAAAAGCAAGAAAAACTAAATGCACAATAAATTGGAAACAAAAATAACTTTTATTATTGATGACTTTAATTAAAACGGAGGCCCGACAATTATTCCACCTTCGCCTTGGGCAGAGCGATAGGAATTATATTTCTAAACATCGACCCCAAAAACATGCATACTTTCATCTTGGGCAGAATGAAAGATTTTGAAAAAAACAACGGTAAATCATTACGTGGAACGAGAAACGACAGAAGGGACATCCACAACACTCCAATTGCAGCAAACCCCTCCACGCACCACATAGCCAACAACTTCCTCAAGCTTATCTTCATCCACAGCATGGATATCTGAAACAGTTGGATGAATGAAACCGGCACTCTTAAACATATCACCAAGAGGCTTAACAACATTATCAGATTTAGAAACCTTACCATTTGGGTCAAATCCCAGACCCTTCCTGTCCTTGTTGTCTGTCAACTCTAACAGTTTTCCCCAACCTGTGGTAGATTCATCCAACAACGCCTGTTGCGCATCTTTCAAAGAAGCCATACAAACACTCCCTTTCTTAGCACTCTTCCCCTCATCAACTGTCAATCCTTGAAATTGTGTCCCATCAGTAACATCAGCACTGATACATGAGTATGATGATAACTGGCTCACAAATAAGGCTTGTTCACCTCCTACAGTTATAATTTTGTCGTTCTTCTCAAATTTCAACTTTTGGTGTAAGGTTGAAGTAACAGCACCAGCCTCATGGATCCAGGGGCGACCCAACAAACAACTGTATGCAGCATTAACATCCATTACTTGGAAGGTGATCTGAAAAGTGTGGGGACCAATAGTAATAGGCAAATCAATTTCTCCCATCACCATCTTTCTTGACCCATCAAAGGCTTTGACAACTAACCCACTTCGCCTCATAGGGGCGCCTTTATAGCTTAACTGATCAAGGGTAGTCTTTGGCATCACATTCAGGGAAGAACCAGTATCAATAAGCACATTAGATAGAGCATCAGATAAACAATTCACTGAGATATGGAGGGCACGGTTGTGGCTTCTCCCCTCCTCAGGGAGGTCCTCATCACTGAAACCCAAATTGTTACAAGCAGTGATATTCCCCACTATACCATCAAAGCGGTCAATAGTCACATCGTGGTCCACATATGCTTGTTCTAACACTTTCATCAAAGCATCTCTATGCGCCTCAGAATTCAGCAAGAGTGACAAGATAGAAATCTTGGCAGGTGTCTGTATGAGCTAATACACCACTTTATATTCACTTTTCTTGATTAATTTCAAGACCTCCTCAACATCGGAAGAAACATCATCCTTATTAGACAAACTTGAACTCTTACTGTCGCACCGCGAAAATCGCCCGAGCGTTTAGGACACTCGGTATGACACAGAGTCGCCACCAAATTTTATTTAATTAGGAAAATATTGATAAACCTAAAAAGCAATGGAAAGATGGTCATCGCAACCATTTCCAAGTTCGGGAGTTGATTATGCAAGGGGAAGGTATTAGCACCCCTCACATCCGTTGTACTCAACGGGAACCTCCTAATTAATCCTAGGGTGTCAAGTAATTTTGTAAAGTTTTATTTACATGTTTTTTATATTTTTATTATTTACAAGAGGGGAAAAATTAAGTTTTTTATTATTATGCTTGACAAGATGACTCTTGCTCCTACGTATCCTCCAGTGCGATGAGGAAATCAAAGCTACGTAGTTCTGGGCATGGTGTTGGTTTGTGTTTTTTATGAAAAAGATTTTATTTTACCTCTTAAGGTGTTTTTTAAGAATGACCCGAAGGCGAAAAAATTAATTTGATTGGTTGACGTTTTTTAATGTCTTTTTATGGCTTTGAGTGGAAGACGAATAACCGGTGGAAGAAGCGTGCGCTAAATCTTCGATTATTCGAGGGGAGGATGAATGTGCATTCGGGCGCCCCTTTTTAATCCACAATATTTTAATATGTTTTTTAAGATATATTTTTTACATTAGTTAAGTTTAATAATCTATATAGCTGCATTAGACTAAATAAACTAAATGAATTACACAAATATATTTACATGAACTAAGCAAGGTAGACAACAAAATACATGATCTCTCTATTAACCAAACATGATATATGATAAATTAAACAATTAAACAAACAAATGAATGATAAATTAAAGAAACAAAAACCTGGTTTCGGTTGGAGAAAGGTATTGGAGTATATGGAAAACTTGTGTATTGAAGAAAGAAGGAGAATTTGTGACGGTGATGATGATGATGATTTGCTGTGTTTGTGATTGAAGATGGTTGTGGTTTGTGAAGAATTGATGATGATGAAGGTGAATGTGTTGTTCTTGGGGAGAGAACACACACTAGAAAGTAGAAAAGAGAATTGACTCTTAGTAGTTTTTTGGTTGTGTGTAGAGAATTAGTTGTGTAGGGAATTTTTTATTGTGTGAATGAAGAATTGGTGTGTGAATTATTGTGTAGAAAGAGCCTCTATTTATAGTGTTAGAATTAGGTCTCTAAAATTTAATTGTATCTCTTGAGATATTTGGTTTGGAAATTAATTTGAGAGATTTTGTTTGTTTTTAATGATTGATTTGCTCTTATTTTATATTTTAGTGTTAATTCTCTTGCTTGCTCTCCAAGGCTAGAGATTTGGTTCTCTTTTGTTTTGATTCACTCCCTTTTTTATATTTTTGTGTCTTTCTCCTTTTCTTTCTACACAAGTTTATATATTTCCTTTCTTTTTTATATATATGCTTTATTTTTATAATTTTGGACAAACAAAAAGAGTGCTAACAAATACTTTTATACAAAAAGTTTCTTGTTAGAAAAATAAATAAAATTGACTAAAATAAATATGTACTAAAATTTGGAGGGTAAAATTTGGGGTATGACAGCTGCCCCTATTTAAATATCTTTAAATGTCTTCGAAAGATAATTAAATATAAGAATACCCATAATTTTGCCTTATGAAAGTAAATGATCGATTATCGCCTTGACGATGTTTAGATCTTAAGGATAGTCCCTGCCTCGAAGGGTGTTTAAACCAAGAATAGGCATTGTCCCGTAGGGTGCCTAATTTTTGAAAGATAACCATTTCCCTATAGGTAATTAAACAAGAAGAAGTCATCACCCCGTAGGGTACTTCAACTAAAGGCAGGCATGATCCCGAATGATGTCTAACTTTGAAAGATAACCATTCGTCACCTTGAAAGGTGCGTCTATCCATTTGTCACCTTGAAAGGTGCATCTATCCAAAAGTTTTCCATTTGTCACCTTGAAAGGTGCATCTATCCAAAAGTTTTTCCATTTATCACCTTGAAAGGTGCATCTATCCATTTGTTTTTCCGTTTGTCACCTTGAAAGGTGCATCTATCCAAAAGGTAATCATCACCTCGAAAGGAAATCGTCGCTCCGCAGAGTGTTTCCGCTAAAGGATATTCGTCGCCCCTCAGGGTGCTAAAGGAAATCGTCACTCCGCAGAGTGTTTCCGATAAAGGATAGTCGTCACCCCTCAGGGTGTTTCAACTAAAAGGAAATCGTCACTCCGCAGAGTGTTTCCGATAAAGGATAGTCGTCGCCCCTCAGGGTACTAAAGGAAATCGTCACTCCGCAGAGTGTTTCCGCTAGAGGATAATCGTCGCCCCTCAGGGTACTAAAAGGAAATTGTCACTCCGCAGAGTGTTTCCGCTAAAGGATAGTCGTCACCCCTCAGGGTGTTTCAACTAAAAGGAAATCGTCACTCCGCAGAGTGTTTCCGATAAAGGATAGTCGTCACCCCTCAGGGTACTAAAGGAAATCGTCAATCCGCAGAGTGTTTCCGCTAGAGGATAATCCGCAGAGTGTTTGGTGCAGTGGGCATTGGTTGGCTAACATAGAACAATGAAGCAGAGACTGAGGTGCTATCAGGAGAAGAAACATTCAAAGCCTGTGTTGGGGGAGGCGGAGCTCTCACCATAGTCAGTGATTCAACCAAAGCAATCAGATGGGCCACATTAGCCTGAAGAGAGGTAACCTGTTCTTGTAGAAGTTGATTCTCTTGCTCGAGTCCTTCCATTCTTTTCTTGAAGTTTGCACGGGTATTGTAAGTTCGTGTTGGCTTGAAACGAGAACGTCGGGCCAGGATCTGTAAGAACGAGAGACTCAGAAAATTTGAAAACTTGAAATATGAATGCAAATGATGCATGAGATGTTATGCAAAAGCATAAAAAGAAGGAAATGTGAATATCGTTTTGTTTTTGTTTGATCATATTTTCTCATCTTCAAAGGACCTTAAAGTAGAATGTGATCATAAAACAGGGACCTTGATTCATTAATAAAAGCGAATAAATTACAACTGATTGAAGCACATATGACGCTTACAAGATAGGAAATACAAAAGAGAAACAAAAGAAAAATACATAAAAATAAATTACAACCACCATAACACTGAACAAAATACATAAACTGACACAAACTAATAATAAATAAACAGACATTGGTCCCTTTCTTGCACTTGGTCTTTAATCACCTTGTCTCTGCCTCTTGAGTCCTTCAAGCTCATCTGTCTTCTCAAACAGCCACGTATCATATTGTTCAATCATTTGCTTGTCAGCTCTTGCTTCTTCCTTCAACCTCTCTATTTCAGATTCGAGATCGCCGCACTTTGATTGCCAGCACTCCCTCTCAGCTTCTTCACAGAAATGTCTACCTTCCCAACCTTTCTTCTCTTGTTCGGCTGCCAAATATTTCTTCTTCCAACTATCTCTCTCAGCTTTCATTTTAGCCAAGGATCTTCTGAGGTCAACTATCACAGCATTAGACGGTGTAGCAACTGGTGGTGGTGCGGGAACTGAGGACGATGCAGTCTGAGAAACATCTTTTGGAAATGGTGGAGGAAGTTTAGGTGCTTCAAGAGAATAGGGCATCTTGAGTCTCATAGCTTTTTCAATAACCCAATCAACATATGGTTGAGCAACAACCAAATCTCTTTTACCCAAGTTATTCCTTCCTTTCTTGACAATGGTCCTCCAAGCCTTCACAAACTTCTTCCTAATAACCATATCATTATCTTTATTGTCATAGTACTCACTGAAAAGGAGACGATTATTGGGAGCTTCTAACATGGTAAGTCCAAACTGACGCCTTGCAAGTATCGGATTGTAGGTAATACCTCCTTGTGTACCGATGAGAGGCACATTAGTAAATTCCCCACAACTGTCAATGATCACTCCTTTGTCATAATTGCTACAGTACCACCCTATATCCTTGTAAGTGAGAGGCATAATTCTCTGAGACCAACGAAGGTTGTTTGGATTCTTTCGGAAATCATCATCCCATGGCAAACGCACGTTGTACCATTTGTGAAGCAATTGCGCACAACAGTTAACGAGCCCTCCTCCCTTCAAAGTAGCCTTTTGCATAGCATGATAAGTGTCACCAAGTAGAGTGGGAACTGGATTTCCCATCAAATAAATTCGAAAAGCTTGAGAATCAACAAATTGATCCTCTTTCGGAAAGAACAGCAACCCATAAACCAAAACAGCGAAAATAGCCTCTACAACCGGGAAACTCATTGTTTCCACAAACTCAAAAGCCTTCTTGAACAAAAACTCAGAAGTCAACCCACGAAGTCCTCCTTTAGTGGTCAAATTGTCACGCACCACTAAAACAATAAGATGAAGAGCAGCAGCAATTTCTGAAACATCGGGATCTCTTTCAAAACCGGTGAAAGGCGGAGTGTCCTTCACAGGTAATCCCGTCCAATAAGCACATTCTTCCAAAGTAGGTACAAGTTGATAGTCTCTGAATGTGAAACAATGGTACACAGGATCATAGAACTGCAGGAGAGTTTTGAGAAGCCCGTCTTGTATATCAATCTCAAGGATGTCTAAAAGTTTACCATACTCACGTTGAAAGTCGGGACGGAACGGTATATGAGACCCCAACTCCTTCAATCTTGTCAAATCCGGATTTCTGAAAGTGAACTTCTTCGTTTTCCTTGTTTCAAGATCCATACCTATGATACAACTAACACTTTTAGATCCTTTGAAAGATGATTTCAAAAAAATTTCATGTATGCATGGATGTATGGATGAATGGGATGTGATGATGCAACAAGCACAAACATAGGCAAACATGGTTGGTTGAGATATCACAATGTTGGAGCCAAAGGTAAGAACCACCCACAAGGTATGAACTATTGGTTTTCTTCTTTTTTGTAACACGGGTTCTAAAAGAGTTCCCAACGTCATCAACTTTTCTATAGGATACCATGTGCACATAACTACTCACGGCCCAATGAAATATCCAAAGAAAAATCTCGTTTGAGCGTAGCATCGCGGAACAACTAAAATCAAAACTACTTATGACTTTAGCCATCGCGCTACATCCTAAAAGCCAAGATGGGTTTAAAGGTACATAAAAGGTCCCCAAGCTTCTCGGGATCTATAAAAATGGTGTCGCCAACACCACTACTAGTGCCGACTAACCCCACTTTTACAAACCCTCCACTCGAGCGTGGCCATATCACATGTGTATATGCAGAACTACTCCATACACAACACTATGATTCCACCACAATTCCTATCTTATTTGTTCACTCAAGCAGGTGTATTGTGCTTGTCTCACCACTCAAGAATTCCCACAAGGTATATATTAAGCATGTAAACAAGTAAGCACATAGGAAAGCAATAAACTAGATAGGTTCAACCCTCTTAAGGAGAGAATCCCCAGTGAAGTCGCCATTTTTCTGTTGCGGGGATTTTGGGATTTCCACCACTAACATTGACCTTTCATTTCCAAAGAGGGGAAAGTGTCGAAAACCTATTAAAAGAGATTCTAAGGTACGGGGGTTAGTTACACCTAGGAAAGGTTTTAGCATCCTAAGCGTTCATAGTATCCTATGATAACTTCTAGTTTATTTACTTTATTTTATGTGCTTAAGAAAATGAGGGAGAAGTGGTAAGAATTGGAGGAAGAAGTTGTTAGAAAGAATCGTGTGTGCATGTGGAGAGTTTAGATGAGAAGAGAAAGTTTATGACATAAAGATAAAGCGTTAGCCTAAAATTCTAATCGTGCGACTAATTGGGTTTTTATGGACTAAAAGAATTTTGTTTTGAGGGAGAAGAAGTTTTAGTTATTTTTCCTAAGTTTTTTTTCTAAAGAAGTTTACTATCGTTCCTCTTTGGAAATGAAACGTCGCATTTTCTTAGTTTTTTAGACGATTGCGGAAAGCAGTAAAAAAGTAAAATGCATGCGATGCAAGTACTACATCCTCTTCGGGGTTACATTTTGAGCCTAAGTACAATCTAATTTTTTTGCGGAAATTTAAACATGAATGAATGCAACATTTGAATGGAGATGCAAGAACATAAAACAAAAATTACAAGTCCGTCGGAATTAAAGAAATTATAAGAAAGAAACTAACTAAAAGACCTAAGGTTTAACTAAATCAAAAAGTCCGTCTCCAATTTGCTAAGGTATTTATTTTAGTCCCAAAAGTTCAATCAAAAAACACAAACAAATAAAATGAAATATTATGATATAAAAAATAAAAAAAAATGCAAGGAATTAAAATTAGAGCTAAAGAAACACATAAAATAAATTAAATTAGACTAATCAAAACTAAACTAAAAAAAACTAACTAGAATTAAAAAAAACATAAATAAAATAAATGCTAGAAATGAAATAAAATGGAGAAACAATAATAAAAGGGGTAAATAAATAAATAAATAAATAAATAAATAGATGAATAAATAAATAATGAAAAAAAACATGAATAATAATAAAAAGGAATGGGGTGCAAAAATAGTAAAAAAAGAGTACATAAAAAAAACTATAGGAAAAGGGGGGGTGTAGAAATGAAAATGGATTGTTGGGTTCAACTGGCTGAACCCGGTTTAATATGTAGACCGGTCCGGTTCGGTTCAGGTCCCTTAAGTTGGACCAGACCGAGCCGGTTTTGGTCATGTGTGTGTGTGTGCAAGTGATCCTATCAGCATCTGATTAAAGTGTAATTAAAGTGAGTATTTTATGTATAAAGATTACTAAATTGCCCTTTATATAAGCCCCTCCGTCCCATTATATAAGCCCCTCTGACCAAAATCACGCTTATTAAGAAATATTAGTAGTGTAATTAAAGTGAGTATTTTATGTATAAAGATTACTAAATTGCCCTTTGTAACTAATTATTTGAATTCTTTTTCGTCCACAATTTTTTGTTTTTTTGTGAGACACGTCGCCTAATTTTTTGTTTTTTTAAAGAAAGGTGTTTATAAAATGGGAAACAATTGTGACTGAAAGAATCTTAAAAATTAGTTACAAATAATTGAGTTAAAAATTAGTTATAAAAATTCAAATAATTCAAATTCTTTAAAAAAAAAAAAAAGTTATACTTAGGAGTATATTTGGAAAACAATCTTAAATTTGTATAGAAATTTGAAAAGGTGCTTATAAAATAGGACTAAACTTTTTTCAAAAGGGTGCTTATATAATGGGACGGAGGGAGTATAAAACATGTTGATTTCAAAGCATGTTTGACCCTTTTGCTTGATGCAACTTTGAGTATTGTCTGCCCCGCTGTAAAATCCACAACGTCCAATCTCACAAATGGAAAAACTCCAATCAAATCTACACAAACATGCTTCTCACATATTCATTCATACACCAAAATATTTGTTGAGCAAAGTGTCGATCTTCCATCAATACACAATCTTTTTTTAATCATATTTAAGTTTTACTAAAGATTTGTATTAATTTTAGAGTATTTTATTGTTAGTTGTAAAAGTAATGTAGAATAATTAGACCTATGATTCGTCAAATAAAAAATTAGATGTATGATACTAAAATTGTATGCAGCCGGCCATTTTTTCAAAAGTCAATTATTGATTGTGTTTATCGATGTTGTTTGGTTGAGAAATATAGTAATTAATTTTTCTTTGAATTAGAGATACATTTCAAAAAGTGGAACAATCACTCCAAAAATCATGTTTACTAACATAATATGCGTTTCCAAGTTTTGATCTTTTTTTATTGTCAAAATAAAAAATGAACATCTTGGTCTTTATTACTACCTCCGTCTCTTTTTATAAGACCCCGTTTGACCACTGTATCGTATGCCAATACATAATTTTGATCACTAATATCTTTAATTATATTATAGTAAAAATTATTAAAATTTGATATTTTGAAAGTACTCGTCAAAACAAATCAAACAATATCTTACATGCTAATATGCATTTATATATTATTAAAAAAATACAGTCAAAACATGATAGATGAATAGTGCAATTTAGTCAAACGGGATCTTATAATTATGGACGGAGGGAGTATTTTTAAACTATTTATTGTGATAGCCAATTCTATCAAAATAAATAATTGTTATTGTGATGTACTCCTTAATAGTCTATTTAGATTGATGGAAAATGGTATAATGAAATGGAATGAAATATGTTTATATTCTATTGTTTGGTTTTGTAAATAATATATATATATATATATATATATATATATATATATATATATATATATATAATGGAATGAAATATGATGGAACTCATCCCTTTCAATACCACTTATTCTTCTAATTTTTTCATTTTTCCCAATTTGGAGGGGTGTACATGATGGAATGGAACACAACAACTTAAATAAATACTACTCCGTCTCAAAATATAAAAGAATGTTTGGGTGTGTTTGTTTCAACTTTTTTTTAAAAAAATTCTATTTTTTCTATAAAAACATCATTTTTTTATTTTACTTGTGTTTGTTTTAGATTTTATAAAAATCATTTTTTTAAAAAAATCATTTTTTTCTTCAAAATGAAAAGCTATTTTGAATAGCTTTTTTCAAAATCTATTTTTTTAAAAACATAAACCATGTGTTTGTTCTCAAAAATGATTTTTTTAATTGTAAACAAACACAAAACAATTTTAAATTTTTTTCAAAATCTCTACAAAATAAATCTATTTTTTCAAAATTGATTTTTTTAAAAAAATCTATTTTATTTTAATCTCAAACAAACACACCCTTAATCAAATAATAAAGTTGATTTAATGTATATAGACAAAATTCTTAACTAAATATATCAACTTTTATTTATCAATTTTCTTATATTTTAAAACTGAGAGAGTACAATTTTATCGGTCCTATTCTTTCTATTTACTTTTCACACAGCCCTGCTCACAAATAATTTTAAATACTTGTTCTTCTTCTCCTGCGTTTGCCTTTTCTTCTTCCCACTAACGCTCACGTTATACTACCATTACCTCCATAGATGTTAATTCAGAATGGAAAGAATATGTAGTTCCGTCAAAAAAATGGAAACATAGGTAGTAATGAATTTGTATATTAAAAATGGAAACATCTGCTGTTCCAAATTAATTTTTTTTTTTTACACAACTGTTGCAGATTATTGAGATGTATGTGAAATATTAAATTAAAATATTATTAATGATATGTGAAATATGTTGGTTGAATTGAGTAAAAAATTTAACTTATTAATATTTTATAAATAAAGGATAAAATTAGAATAAATAAGTTAAATTCTCTTTCTGCGGACCATGCTTCGTTTAATTCGTTCATCGAGGATAACTTCTTGGTGGATCTACCCTTGAGTGGTCGCAAGTTTACTTGGTACAGAGGGGATGGGACGTCGATGAGTAGGCTTGATCGATTTTTGCTCTCGGAGGAATGGTGCCTTATATGGCCGAATTGTTTGCAGTCTGCTCAGCTGAGGGGACTGTCGGACCATTGTCCTATTATCTTGACTGCTAGTGAGGAGGACTGGGGGCCGCGGCCATCGCGGATGCTAAAATGCTGGGTTGATATTCCTGGTTATCGGGAGTTTGTCAGAGAGAAATTGGGAGCTCTTCAGGTAAAGGGGTGGGGAGGCTATGTTCTTAAGACAAAGTTCAAGTTACTCAAACTGGCTCTGAAAGAATGGCATTTATCCCATAGTCAAAATCTGCCTAGTAGGATTGATGTTCTGAAAACTCGGATGGCGGAACTGGATAGCAAAGGGGTAGTGACCACTCTCTCTGACGATGAGATTGCGGAGTTGCATGGAATTACCTCTGATGTTCATTCTTTATCTCGATTGCATGCTAGTATATCATGGCAGCAGTCCAGGGTCCTGTGGCTCAAGGAGGGGGATGCTAACACAAAGTATTTTCACTCTCTCTTGGCCAACCGCAGGCGGGGAAACACGGTCAAGTCTATCTTAGTTAACGGGGTTCAGTTGGACACCGTAGCACCTATCAAGCAAGCGGTGTTTGACCACTTCGCTTCTCACTTCAAAGCAAGGAATGTGGAGAGGCCGGGGGTGGAGAATCTTCAGTTTAAGCGTTTGGCATGGGCGGAGGGTAATAGTCTGATCAGACCTTTTTCGGTTGAGGAGGTCAAAGCAGCGATTTGGGATCGCGATAGCTACAAAAGTCCCGGCCTGATGGGGTTAATTTTGGTTTCATTAAGGACTTTTGAGGGGAGTTGCAGGGCGATATCATGCGGTTTGTGTCCGAGTTTCATCGGAATGGGAGGTTGACTAAGGGTTTGAATTCTACTTTTATCGCCCTGATTCCTAAAGTGGATAGTCCGCAGAGTCTTAATGAGTTTCGGCCTATAGCTTTGGTGGGAAGTCTGTATAAAGTCCTAGCGAAAGTTTTAGCTAATCGGTTGCGTCTGGTTATTGGGAGCGTAGTCTCTGAGCCTCAATCTGCGTTTGTCAGGAACAAGTAGATTTTGGATGGGATTCTTATCGCAAACGAGGTCGTGGATGAGGCTCGAAGAAGTAAAAAGGATTTGATGTTGTTCAAAGTGGATTTTGAGAAGGCCTATGATTCAGTGGATTGGGGTTATCTGGATGCTGTGATGGGCCGGATGGCCTTTCCGACTCTCAGGCAGAAGTGGATTAAGGAATGTGTTGGCACGGCCACTGCGTCTGTGTTGGTAAATGTTAGTCCAACGAAGGAGTTCCCGTTAGAGAGGGGTTTACGACAAGGGGATCCGTTGTCACCGTTCCTCTTTTTACTGGCAGCAGAAGGGTTGCATGTTCTAATGACTTCGATGACGGATCAAAAGTTGTTCACTGGGTATAGTGTGGGTGTGCAGGGTAACTTCACAGTCTCTCATCTTCAGTTTGGTGTTGATGCTTCTGATGACTTGTTGCTTCTGATGATCATCCCTTCTGATAGATCATCAGATCTTGCGTTGATGCTTCTGATCACGTCATCAGAACCTCTAAGCTTTAGTGCATATTAATTTTAACTTGTGTTCCTGCATTCTTAGATTAAATATTAAAATACCATATTGTTCATTAATACTTTGTTATCATCAAAACTTAAACGAGTAGTTGTCAGTACCACTTTTGTTCCAACAATGTGTAGTCTAGAAGGTAGTGAGACAAAGAAAGATTTGACTTGAAAAATATTAACGAAATATTTTTTCATACTCTACGGTTAATCGTAAGGTTCTCATTTAATTAAGTATAGTGTGAATAGATTAGAGGATCATTAAATAAATTACAATAAAAATGATATTTAATTCTAATAAATCGTTTATGAATTAAAGGTGAGGGATTACTTAAGGTTGTAGTTGTACCAGTGTAGCAAGCCGAGGTAAGGGCACTCTCTAAATATTAAATATAATGTTAAAAAGAATGCCTTGTTTTTCATATATGCTTAAGTGTTTTGCTATGCAATAATTTGATATGTTTGATATATATATGTTCGTTATAACATGTATTCTCGAAATGAAACCTTTGTTGAAAACATGTTATATCTTATGCATACGTTATCTCGTTTTCAAGAATTGTGATAGGATTTCGACACAAAAACACATTGACAACTGAGGGTTATTCATCCGGCATAATTGGACTTGGACGTGGACCTTTTTCATTAATATCTCAATTGGGTTGATCAATTGGTGGAAAATTTTCTTATTGTTTAGTGCTGTTATTTTCAAAGGTTAACATTTCAAGTAAACTAAATTTTGGAGATACGGCCGTGGTTTCTGGTCAAGGGGTTGTCTCAACTCCCTTAGTAAGATCACCTTTTTATAATATTGCTTATTTAGCAAATTTGGATGCATTTAATGTGGGAGTCCATATTATAAAATTCAAGCGCTCATCATTTTAATCTAGTAAGGAGGAAAACACCATAATTGATTCAGGGTCAACATTAACACCTTTGTTAGATGATTTATATTCTAGGTTAGAATATGCAGTGGCATCTATGGTTAAGTTAAAGCATGTCAAAGATCCTACTCATCAGTTGAGTCTTTGCTACAAAACTAGATCAAACAAATACGATGTTCCGACAATCACAACTCATTTTCGTGGTGCAGATGTCAAGTTGAATGCTCTTAATACCTTTATTAGAATGAATCATGAGGTTGTTTGCTTTTCTTTTAGTTCAGGTGGAATTATTCCTTATGCCATCTACGGACGGGAACGTAGCGCAACAAAAAATTCTGGTTGGTTTTTGACACAGTAAAAAAGTCGATCTCTTTTAAGCTCACATATTGTACCAAGCAGTGAAACAATACTTCTTTATTAATTTAAAAATATTAATAAAAGTAATTTTTATTTCATGTCAATGATAAGTATTTCAATTATTATTATTTTAAATTTAATTGGTGGTTGATGAAGTATTATTTTAAATGCTTTTGTTTTTTTTAATTAACTTTTGTTATGAATTGTAATACTTTTTTAAACATTATCGGTTGTTGATCTTTTGAATCAATTTCAAAGTGTAACTTACAATTATGTATAATAATGTGGTGTCTCATAAGTCTCAAGATGTAATTTTTAATAAAAACTAATTTTGCCATCAAAAAAGGGAAAAGCTGCACAACTTGTTATCCACTTGTCTTTCATTCAAGTGTAAATATATGTAATCTATAACTCTATTGTACAGAATCTTTTTATGGATTTTTCTAACCTGTGCAATACTGCACAGGATAAAGGGATAGTTAATGCACCAATTAATTAACATTTTCTTAAAATTTGTTTTTTTTTCTCTCTCCAATTTATTTCTCTGTCTACTCTTCCACTTTACCCAGCACAGCTATGGTTTCTTTTTCACTTTTTTGTCACCGAGCTATGGAGTAGTTAACGTCGGACAACAAACAACCGCCACTGCACCATCAACTTTCTCAGCGCCGTATATTACATCTCCTATTTTATTTTTCTGTTTTCTTTCTCATTCACTGTGTTCAGATCTGGGAATATGAAGACAGTTAAAGAAAAACACAGATTGCAGAGAAGACGACGACGGCAACCAGAAAAGGTGATATGAAATCGTTGAAGATGGAGGTGATGATATGCGAGTTGATTAAGGAAGGTGGTGGTGAGATGTGAGATGAGAGTTTATTGGAATATGAGATGCGAGTTTACCAGAGTAGGTGGTGATGATGGGAGGTGACCGGAGATGTGGTGCGGAGCTGGTACTTGGAGAGTTCCAGCAAAATCGAAGGAAGAGGAAGTTGTAGAGAAGATGACAGTGCAGTTGATAGAGAAATCAATTTTCAAGAAAATCAATCATTACTAATATTTGGAGAAAATTAATAAAGTTGTGCATTAAATGTCCCCTTATCCTGTGCAGTGTTGCAGAGGTTAGAAAAATCCTCTTTTTTATAATGTTCTGACCATGTTTGCAAAATAATCATTCAAAAATATGCATTGATTTAAGAGTAAAGACTAAAGCTGTATGTATAATGTTTTTTATAAATACTGAAATTCTAGCAACCAGATAAACAAATGCTGTGCACAATGTTATAGCACTTGTCCGAGCACTTGTCACACAATAATAATTAAACGCAGCGTAGCAAGGTAAAATAAGCGTGACAAAATAATAAAGAACACAGTGAGTTTGTTAACCCAGTTCGGCGCAACTGCCCTAGTCTGGGGGATACCAATCCAGGAATGAACTCCACTATTATAGTTCTAGTGAAAAGCACAACGTAGCCTCACTACTTGTCTTTGCACCTAGACCCTACCAATGAATGCCCTACCTAGGAACTCCTAGATATGAGACCCCGTCTCAATTCCCACTAACAGTACAGACAGCACTGTTATTGAACACACTTGTTCTTTTGTTTGTTTAAGAGTCACACTCTAAAGACACAGCTAACTCCGTACTTCAAAGCTTAGGAGAAGTACACCATTACAACACAAAACACAGAGTACTTGACTTGAATCAGGAAGATACAAGTAAGACTCACAACTAACAAGAAAACCTAAAACCTTAAGTCACACGCTTTATTACACACACGGTTTTCCACACCCAAAACTAGGGTTTGTCTTCACATATATATAGTACTGAGCTAGCATGGTTTTGGGCTTCAAAACATAGCTTGGACGTTGTCAGGTCCAGCTAACAATTCTTCATGAGCAAGAATATTGTTTCCAAAAATATATCAATATTATTTATGGAAATATACCAAGGCTTGACAGCCTGTACAACTCATTCAACCTGCGCGTCTTGGTCTGCACGCTAGGTTAAATATAAAACTTCATAGAATCTCCAGAAGATCTTGCACAGAAATATAGCGCGTGTTGGCGCGCAACAATCAGGTCACACAATGTTGTTCCACATGCTACAGCATTTGTCTCAGCATTTGGCTAGTAGTTGTTTTTGCAAAATGTAGCCAACATACAAAAACCCAACAAATACAAAAAACAAAGTTGAATAATTTTATAAGGACAAAAAAATATATTTAACACAAACTTTAAAAATTAAAATACACATTCGTTTTTTTGTTTTTTTTTTGTTTTTACTTTCACCCTCTAGTTTTTACTTTTTTTTTTTTGTTTCAAAAACTGATAAACAGAAAACAGTTTTTGAAAACACTTATATAAAATTGGATACCAAATAAGTTTTTAGTTTTTAATTTTTAAAAATTAAAAATTAAAAAAATCTTTTTGAGAAGGGAATCAAACAGACCCTTAGAATTAAAAATATGGGAAAATACTAAACAGTGCCCCCGGAGCACTAATTAAGCTTATTAAAAAAGAAATTTTATCTTTGAACTTATGCATTTAATATTTCTGTCTTAGAACTTGTGCATTAATTTCATCTTTTATTTTCTTTTTTAATATGCTTAATAAATACCCCACAAGAATTGTTTAACATGACCCAAATAAATTATGATATCATGGTTTTTCAATTCCCACTTAGTTGCAGATCTAAAAACCCATATAATTTTCATATCCAATATCTAAAAATTAGCCCTCCCACTCCTACACTTAATCCCTCACCCCTACAAACTATCTAATAACCATATTTTACCCTTTACATTTTTAAAATTTTATATTATTTATTTTATCATTCATTTACACCGTTCCGAAAGCAACACTCACCCCAACAATTTAACTGTACCAACAAGTCTAATAGTTTTCCGATTTAATGCATTTACCGGAACCGTTTTTTAATCGTTCCGGTGTTCTATTTTTTTTAACATGTTCGCCGTACATTGATATCGGAACAATGCTAAACCGTTTCGGTTCAATAGACAATACCAGAACACATCTTACATTGATCCGGTGTATACATTTCCAGATATTGTTACCGGATCAGCACGTCATGTGTTCCGGTGTGCATATTTTCCAGAAACTAATACCGGAACAAAATACAATGTGTGTTCTGGTGTGTAAAATTTTGCAGAAATTGATACCGGAATAGCCTTACGCGCGTTCCAGTGTGCTTTATTTGCCCAGTAACACCGGATTATACTATAAAGTGTTCCAGTTTGATTTATTTTGTCAACATTTTTTACGATTTTATATACTTTAAACAGGTATGGCAAGTTCTCAAACAAGAATTACCAATCAAACTCCTACAGATACTACTGTTGTATTCACAACAACTCAAAAATTTGCTACACGCGAAGCTGTGGTATAATGGGCTAGAGAGGTTGGATTTACAAATAGGGTCACTATTAATATTATTAGGTCAGATACAAAGACTGGAAAGAGAGGAAGAAGTGATAAGTTAATTCTAAGTTAAGATAGAGGCGGGAAATATGAACCTGAAAGTTCAAAAAAAAACTGTTCATAAAAAGTGTGGTTGTCCATTCAAAATTAGATTAACACCAACACTGTAAATATATGGTTCAGGATGAAAAGTTGAAGTGAGATGTGGAATACACAACCATGAACTACCTGATAGGTATAAAGGTCATCCTCATGTGAGACGTTTAACTGAAGATGAAAAGAAACATGTAGCAGATTTGACAAAGTGTCGTGTAGCACCAAGAAACATACTTCTATCGTTGCAAAGACAAATTCCAGAGAGTGTTACTCATATCAATCAAACATACAAGAAAGACAAATTCTACAACAACAGGAAAGAGGTCCTAGAACAAAGATGCAATAATTGTTGTAGTTGTTAGATGATGCGAAATATGTATGTTGGAGTAGAAGAAGAGATAATGATTCAAAAATTTTGAGAGATATATTTTGGGCACATCCAGATTCAATCAAGTTGTTGAACATGTTTCTAATTGTTTTGATTATGGACAACACATACAAAACCAATAAATACATACATCCACTTCTTGAAATTGTTGGTCTGACGTCAACTGAGTTGACATTTTGTGTTGGATTTGCTTACGTGGAATAAGAGCGGGAGGATAATTTTCGTTGGGCAATAGAGAAACTTAAAGAATTGTTTGTTAAGGAAGACTCATTTCCAAAAGTAATTTTGACTGACAGGGATATTGCTTTGATGAATGTGATTGAAATTGTATTTCCGCATACGGTTAATATGCTTTGTAGTTTTCATATAGAAAAAAATGTTAAGGCCAAGTGCAAGGAGAATCTACCAAGCGATGTGGTTGATGAGGTCATGGAATTGTGGCAAAAAATTGTATGGAGTCGTGATGAAGAGAAATGTCAGGAGCAGTTAAACGAGTTTGAGCAAGCATGTGTTGAATGGAGCACTTTTGTTAATTATGTGAAAGAAACATGGTTGAAGCCTCACAAAGAAAGATTTGTTGGAGCATGGGTCAATCAAGTACTGATGCATTTGGGAAACATGACGACTAATAGGTAAAATTAACAATATTTCAAGAAAAAAAATTTAATTTTTTTTAACATTGCATTCAGTTGATTAACTTTATGTAATTTATCCTTGGATTTAAGGTTGAGTCAGAACATTGGAAGTTAAAGTAAATGTTGGAAAATAGCAAAGGTGACTTGTGCAAGTGCTGGGATGCCATGAATCACAACATAATTTTACGAATAGGTAAAATTAGAGCTTCATTTCAAAAAAGTTTTTATTATACTGAGCGCATGCACAACGGCCCATTTTTTCAAAATTTGAGAGGATTTGTGTCTAGGGCCGCTATGACACATATTGCAAAAGAGTTGAAGAGATGTGAATAAGTGGAAACAAATTAGGATATATGTGGTTGCACATTGAGATCAACATGTGGGTTACCTTGTGCATGTGAATTGAGTGGGTATACACTTAGTGGTGTGCCGATACCATTTGATTCTATTCATGTCCATTGGAAGAAATTAACTATGGAAGGTCCAATAGAGGATGACAAAGAAGATGGATACGAGTTAGACATGACTCACGCAATAGATACACTGTGGAGTCGATTTCGGTCGCTTGATATTATTGGAAAAAGAGCATTAAAAAGTAAAGTGTGTGAACTTGCTTATCCAGCTATAAGTTCCATGTGTGCACCGCCTGAAAAAATAAAAACTAAAGAAGGAGTGAAGAAAGGTTAAAGCAAAGCACCAAAAGGTTATGATGCGTATCGTGATCCTTCATACTTTGAGCATGTCGACAAAGAATACGAAGATTCCCAAGGATCGTAGAAGAGGGTGTGTACACAACAATCTCAACCATCTTCATCTCAGAAACAACCATCTCAAAAACAACCATCTCATAAGCAACCAAATATAAAATATTTGGAACAATTTCCTAAGTCTATTCATCCATATATTGTTGACATTGTCGATGTTGAGCCAGAAGGAAATTGTGAGTTTAGAGCAATTGCATCATTACTTGGATACACAGTGGAGGGTTGGCCCGTTGTTCGTCGTGAGTTGGATAATGAGCTGAGAAATAATAGCAGTTTATATGAAAAATTATTTGGAAAATTCTAAAAGTTGTCAGAGATTCTTTATTGATTAACATGATTGGGTAATCAATTCTCAGATAGATGGTTCACCATACCTGCCACGGGCTATCTTGTAGCAAATCGGTATAATGTTATCTTAGTTACATTGGGAAAATCTAACACGACTTTCTGTCCCGTGATGACATCATATTCCCCTTCGACAAGGTTTTTTTGCATTGGATTTGTTGATGGAAGTCATTGGGTTCAGGTATATATTTATTTTAAATTATTTTAATTTTTAATATTTAATTAGTTTATATAAATAAATGTAACTTTTTATTTCTTTCAGGTAAATATGAAATCAGGATTTCCGTTGCCTAAACTTACACCTGATTAGAATAAGTTTCGTTCACAAGAAGCAGAATATTGGAAGTCAGCATATGCCGGACGTTTTCAGTCTTGGTTACAACTAAATTTCGTTTTACCTGGTGTGGTCATAAGATAGAAATTTTGAGTTTTGATATTATAATGATTTTTTTAATTTTAAATTGACATTATAGATGTTATTTATTTTAAATTGACATTAAAGATGTTATTTATTTTAAATTGACATTGTAGATAATATTTATTTTAAAGATGTTTTTATTTTAAATTGACATTATAAATGTTATAATGTTTTTTTATTAAATAATGTTAATTATGTTAAATAATAAAAACTCGTCATATAGTACATAACAATCAATACCGATAATAATATCAAGTCAATAGTACATCATAATAATAAAATATTACTAGTGTAAATCTGCACCACGAGACAAATCTAGTGCCCTAACAAAAGATGCAAATGGTCCCTCATCTCTATCAACACCACAAACATGAAGTCCATGCTCTATCTTGGAAGCAATCGCAGCCAATCTCTCACGTGCATCATGAATTGGCACCTTTTGTGCATCATGAATTGGCACATCCTGTGCATCATGCTGATGTGGTAGCTGCCACTCTGGAACTAAAGGTGGCTGCCACTCTTGAACTGAAGGTGGTCCATGTGGTCCATCAACAGAACGACAAAGTCTAGGATGTGATACCTGATAATACCATGACATGTAATCTGGTGCAATCTCCCATGAATACCTCGCAATCTGCGCCGGCTCAAGGACCCGCTCCACACTGGAATGATAATCAATCCAGTCACTGTCGACATCAGCAGTGGCAACAACTAGTGGCGGTGGTGGTATATATTGTATTTAGCCAAACTGTCTAATACATCTCTAAGGCAAGTGAGGAGTTGTAATGCCACACCAACGCAAACATCCACTGTACAAACAAATGGTATCAAAGGGAATGATATTCTGATGACCTTCTAATGGACGCCACATAACATCATCAGAAGTCAGATCATCAATAATGTTTCGTAGCTCATCAACCTTTTTATCCCCCTGTTATACTTCCAACACGCAGCACGAGGACCAGGTGCATTTAAATCATCACAGTTAATCGCAGACATGGCACACATACTAATGGTTGGAAAATACTCGTGGATCCAACATTGATACAAAATAAAATTTTCGTGAATAATAATTCAAAATAACTTAAAAACAATAATTCTATAACATAAAACTAATAAATTTAAAAGTTAATTAAATAACATAAACCAAATAAATCAATAACATAAAAGTTTATTATCTGTAGGAGTGAAGGATACCCTGCAAGCTGCTTCGTGACATACATCGAGGCATCTCCTAAACTATCATATAAAGTCACCAAAGCAGCTACGCCCCAAGAAAACCTACTACATGTACCCAAAACTCTAAAGAGCGGTAGATTCTTTGGGTCTACACGAGAAAAACTCTTGTCGACAAAGATGGTGCACCCGACCAATAACAAAATATATGCCCTAACAGCACAATCAGATTGACCACGCAGAATTTGTTTCTCATATACTGAATGTAACCACTCTTGGCTATAATATCCACCTCTTTGTTTTCTAGTCTCCTATTGAGCTTCTCCATATGTCACCTCCAACAACTCCACTGCAAGTAAAGTAGCTCCTTCTTCAGTCACTGGTGGAGGTCGATCATAAAAATGTCTTCGAATACGACGTTTCTGGGTGCCATCTCTAAACAAATGCAAATATAATATGGGGATCAACCATCTTCAAACTAGTCCTCTCGAGTGGAGCCAATCCTGATCCATCTAGCCAACCTTTAATGAGTGGGGGATGTAGTGTTGGTATCCATCCCATAAGCTTATTTCACATAGAAGTTATTTTTAACTCCTTTTTACTTCCGAGGCGCTCCTGTATTAATTAAAAAAATAAATTCAATAGTATCACTCCCCCATAAACCTAGTTATAAACTCTTTTCAACAAAGTCTAGGATTTAAATATATACATCTTTACAAATTCCACACATAAAATAATCACAATAATTACATTTTATTAATATATGTGAAATTTGTTTAAAAAATCAATTATATAAATTAAAATTGTTAAAATAAATATAATTTAAAAATTTTTGACGTTATAATTCAAACTATTTATTTAAAGTTTGTATAAAAATAAATTAGTTACCTCACCAAACTATAGATAACGAGCAACATGCTCGTTATATCTGGTGAGAAGATTCGTATCTACCGGTCCTCCACCCCACTGCTGGTGTGGCTGATACTCTACTACTCAGCGTGCTGCTCCTCATAATATTGCTCCTCCTCCTCCTCCTCCTCATAATATTGCTCCTCCTCATACTAGAACAATATTTAACGCATTCCAGTATTAATTTCTGAACGATTGTTTTATGTTCCAATAACAACACCATGCAAAACTAATCCTGGAACACTATAGATCTGTTCCGTTACTAATATCTCATAGATATGCATACCGGAATACTTAAAACATTGTTCCGGTGTTATAACATATTCATCCTGAAAAACTTTTGTTTCATTGCAGTAACAATGATAAAATCGGAACACATAACAATGTGTTCCAGTGTGTTAAAAACTTACTTTTTCTCCACCGCTCTCTATCAAACCATAATGTTTTTTTATAAAAAGTGAGAAAGTGAAATTTTCAAACTGATTTTACTATATATATAAAGGTAAATTGGTCAGTTCAGCGAAATGTGTAGGGTTGAAGGATTAAGTATAGAAATGAGAGACTTATCAAAAAAAAAAAATTGTAGGAGTGGGAGGACAATTTTTCCCAATATCCCATGTAAAGCCCAACTATATAAACCCATCATGTTCCCAACGAGATAGCGAAGTTCCATTTTTCTCTCATTCAAACTCCATAAAATAAAATGCAAACCTTTCGAAGAATCACAACAACAGCAAAGCAATTCACAACAAATCCCCACTTCCGATCCACCGCCGAACTTCCGGCGAATTTCCGACGATTCTCAACCCGAAATCCTCGAAGCGGCGAAGAAGAATGGAACGAAGCATGGGAATCAGCGTGGCTACCACAAGACCTAACGCCGAAGACTCGAGCACCATGGGAGAGTGACGTGAACTTCGCTTCGGAAGTGGATCCCGAAACGAAGGCATTCGTAGAGGATATGAACGAGAATTGGAACGAAAGAAGGAAAGGATTGAAGAAGGGGAAAGAGAAGGAGAAGGAGAAGGAGAATAGTGTGAAGGGAGAAGAAAACGGTGCGCTTTATAGTTTGGAGAATATAAAGAAGGATTATAGATTGAAGAAACAGAAGTTGCATGCTGGTCTTTGGACTAAAGAGATTGAGAAACTTGAGGAAGCTAAGTTGGGTGATTCTGGTGTTCCTGATGGTGATGATGATATTCAGAGATTGCTTGATAGTTGCTCTGAGTATGTTTCTCTTTCTCTAACTGTTTGTCTTTTATAGTTTTATTAGATGTGTTGAAAACTATGAAGCACAGACACTCTTCGGATCAGGTGTGTCACTATCGTGTCAGTGTTGTGTCTGTGTCTGTGGTTCATAGGTTGAAAATGAAAATTTGGTTTTAATTTGATGCATGATGATGTGAATGATATGCGTAGACGTTGGTAATAATTTGAGTAAATGGAAGTGATTGATTGATGTAAGTTTTGTAACAATTATGTTTTAGTGTCAAATTCGGTGCATCTTTAATTTGAAGTGTTGGTGTTATATAGTCTACATTTGTCCTAAATGGGTTGATATTTAAACCCTAGAATTATTGTTTATAGTCTACATTTGGGAGTTAAAGGGAAATACACGTTTGAAAGACCAGGTCATCTGGCAAATGTCGATATTGCTAGGCTAGACAGCTTCACCTGTGTTAAAACCCAGGATGTCACAGTTGTGCGTGAGTTTTTGGTGGTGATTATCACTTCGTCGAGGAACCCAAAAAAAGGAGATAAACTATCAATTAAAAATGTTTAATACCAAGTCACTGACGAACAATAATAACTCTATATCTTGCCCATGACATAGAATCAAATTCAAAATAGGCTTACATGAGTGGGATGATGTGGTAAAACATTGAATCTAATTGGACTTTTAGTGTTAAACTGTTTTACACTGATACAGGATGTTCTTTAAACTCAAAATTTGGAGGCTATTTTAATGTGTTTGAAATTAAAGTCATTTTGAATGAACTTGATTATGTGAAATTGATTTAGTTAAAATTGAAATTGAAGTGTAGTGATTTTAATCTATACTTGGGTGTTTTTTTTATTTTAAAAGCATGTTTGATGTCAAATTTAGTGTAAGTTTTTCAATCTATCACAAAAGCAACTTTTCATCGCTTCTAGTTAAGTTGAAGTTTCAATGTTAATTGAATTTTGACTCATCCGATAGTGTTAGTGTTATCAACTTTTCTAAAATTATATTTATTTGAGTGGATGAAAAATCAATTATGATAGTCTACTTTGAAACTAATCACACACTTGATTTTTTTGGACCTTGATTAGTTATTATCATGTCTGATAGATAAATTGAATTGCATCATGTTGAAAGAACCTGTGCGAGTATCATTATGTGTTTGATCGTCTCAAAGTCTGATGATTGAACTTTTAATGTGTGTTTATTCCATTGTGTACTATGATTATTGACTAACTCTGCTAATATATCTAGTTTTAGGAGAATATGTGAGATTAGTTTATATTTCTAGCATGCTTTTTGTGCTCTCTACCTTGTATTGATATTAGATTTCTTTTTCTTTAATGTTGAAGAAATTGGATGGGGAATATTGAATCCTTATTTCTTAACCAGTTGATTATGAAAGCTATGAAGTCATGTCAATGACTAACTTATATTTTAGCTTATGCTTTTTCTGAAAGTTAAGGATTGATTTTATGTCGCTAATTATGCTTTTTCCTTTTCAAATGCCATCAATATTGTATTGCTTTCTGGGAGATGTGAGAAAAAGGAAGTAGAGATTGCAAATGACGATCTATAAAGTAGTAATAATTTGGTCGTGCAGCATAATAGAAGTGTTTTCTTTCACATCAGAATTCCACTCTGTATATATGTTATGTTTAGGTGTTTAGTGATGAATTATTTAATTTTTTAAATATATTGTTATTCTCGCACACCAAACAGACATGTAAGTCCATGAGATTATGTGTTATAGACACCTTGGATTTTTGAGGTCTCTTGTTCCGTGTTTTTGTCCACATTAATCTATGTTGTCAATCGTGGAAAATAGCACGGCTATCGTACCGTCATGTTGTTAGATTGCGTTTGTGTCGTAGAATGGTGTTGCGTTTTACATATGTCGCGATCACCTTGCTTTTAGTGTTCCAAAAAACCATGAATTACCCTTAAAATGTAAGTGATACTGGTAGTGGTCCAAAAATCCAGAATTATCCATAAAATTGAGTCTTTTTCCATGTCTTCTCTTCGGTGCGAAGGACCACACCCTTTCAATCATCTCTTTCACTTACCCTCTGCTTTATTTTTCAATCACCTCTGCTGCGAAGTGCAAACCAGACACCACGAACTCAGTCCCAGCTGTCTCTAACCACCATCATCCCCTCCTTTGTTTGCAGACTCTGCCTGTTTCACAGCCTCTCTGTTTGTTTTTCTCCCTGTTTTGCAGGCACTGTTTTCATTTCTGTTTAAGTTGAGTTTTATATTTAGTTATTCTAAGCTTTAAAGGCTTAGCGTGTATGTTTCTTTGAGTTTTGTTGGTATTTTCATGTATGTTTTGCTTATACATAATCTTCTCAAATGTCAGACATGCTTTACTATTTATGTATCTTATACATAATCTTCTTAACAACTGCAGCATTTTTGACTCTGGGAATAATGATCTGAACAACGCAAAAGTCCAAACTTCTGAATTTAAAAACATGCCTGATGGCTGGGAAACAATATCGAAAAATAAAGATGGAAATATATGGGAGATGTCCCAGAGAGAAGAAGATATACTTATGCAGGAATTTGAGCGACGAATTGCTTATAGCAAATTTCAGGTGCTTACAAAAATAGACTGAAATGTTACCTTTATGATCCTAATTGGATAGCATTATATTGTTTTCAGAAATCATGATATATAGTCTTGTTTTTTCATGTACCTTGATCATTCTTTCATACATTTATTAAACTTGTATGCAGATTGCTAGTTTTATCAAGACTCATATATTTAGCCGGAGGAGGCCAATTGATGGGTGGAAATACATGATAGAGGTGGTAGGACCAAATGCTAAGAGAGGGAAGGGAAGTGTTTCTAGAGTACCAAGTTTATCCGATCCCTCTACTCAACCATTCAAAGAGGAGAAGACTTCAGTTGATAAGAATTACATTCCCCTCGGAAGGAGATAGCATGGAGATGTAGTTTAATGTATTCCCTTTTGCTGTGCAGAGGTGGTCGTATTATTCAATATCGGCAAACTTGAATTAAACTGATGGTTTCTGCAACTTTGCCGAGGTGCGGTAAAATAGGCTGCAGAAAATCTGGCCTGCAACATTTGTTCTATATAGAATCTTGGTTAAGGTTCAAACCATGGAGGAAGTTTTGTATGATGAGACAATATGATGTACTGCAATGGTGGTGCCAATTAGTTGAAGTCTAAAAAAGCAGAAGCAATGTTCGATATTTCATCAGTTAATGTTGCTGTAATACGTAATAATATAATTAAAATGGAGTTATTTGAACCAAGGAGGAGGGTGTAGTATATACACTTTATTAAACGACATTAAATTGTTCTGTGGCTCTATCAAGCTTTCTTTTTCTTCAGATGTGAGTTATTGTGTGAAAAATGCTAGTTTCATAGTTATTAAGAAATTTGGTTAAATGCAATTAATTTTCTGGATTTCAAGCAAAACATAAATTATCAGCAAAAGATACTGTTGATTACTACATGGTCTTATAATTAGGGATGGAGGTAGTATAATGCAGAAAAACAATGTCAAATGGAATTGTATGGCTTTCCCAATGGTCAAGTTAAAGCTTGAGTTTGAAAGAAACTGGTATCAGCAGGAAGTAATAACTAACTGAATGTTATTGATTAATATCTACAGAACTTTTCTTGATCATATTTGGATAATACAATTAAATACCCGAATAGAAAGTATTCAAAATAATGTAATGTGTTACACAGAAAATGTTAAACAAGAACACAGTTCCGTCAAGATTTGGTTTCGAGAGCTTGGTATAGTAGTTTAGTTATCACATTAATCGGTCTCATGCAATGTGCTATCAATGACATTGGTACAGGAATACTTCTGAGTTCTGATATCAATGTGCAATATATCCCTGAGGTCGACTCTGCGCGAGCAGCAGCAGAGGAAAAGTTGGCTAAGTAAGACCAATAATGATCTTCTCACAGGCAGTTTGAATGTGAGTATTGTGTTATGGATCTTGGTCCTCTGATTTTATATCATTGCAGCAAAATTTACCATTTACAGTAGCAACTGTAGCAGTGTCATCGGTATTACATCCAAATATCTAGTATTGCGTTAAAGGCATGCAAATATCTAAGAGTATAACAAACATTTATGAAGTTTATATCGGCATCATTTCACCTTTTATTTGTATTAAATTATTGTGTATGTTTTGCATTCACGTGATTCTCTAGCCTCGACTGCAGAAGAGCATGAGTCCATATATCGCGTGTAAATGTGGTGAGAAGCCATGCAAATGCACTGGAGATGTTCAAAAAGGATCATGATGGACAAGAGGTTTCCATCAAAATCAGGGCATGTGAAACATATTTCAGCCGGAGTATACTGTGGGTTTATTGTGTGGTCTTATCACTTAAAATTTGGTTTATTGATTCATGTTGTGTCTTGCAGCACCAAAGAAGATATGAGTCCGAGGTTCCGAGTAAGGGTACAATTGACTCTCTTCGAACATTGCCATTCGAAGCCCTAGCGAAATGAGAACCAAAGGAAATTAATTTAATTATGAACTTTTGTCATCAATACCCTCCATTTTCAACTGGTACCTACTAAACATATGTCTATTGAAAATTTTTCAAGAAATTACAGACAAGTCACAAGTTAAGCCATTATAGAACTATTAATAATAATTGAACATAATATATTAATAATAATTCCTAATAATTGATTATGTGAATCCATAATTGATTAACTAAATAATTAGTCTTACAAAAACATCATGTAATGTCACATGGTTAAAACAGTTAATATCTATAATCATCATCAAAGATCATGTAGTTTCCACTCCTCGTTGCTTTAGCTTCTCTGTCATTCTGCACATCAACAATATGTAAGTGTTTTACATTGCATGATTAAAATAAAGTATGCATTAGAAAATGGTTTCTTATCTATCCCTATAAGTTTGATACTTAACAAAGAATTTTAACTCATGTAATCATACTATCGCATGGCCTGTTGAGAAATTCTAAATCAAATCACACGACGAACAAAGGTGTGTGGGACAAAATTAATGACAACCAAGCTAAAGAGTCCAAACAATAATAATAATATAATAATAATTTTAGTGTAAGCAAATCCAATCAAGCCAAAACAATAAGAAAAGAGGAAAGATGAACAAACACAGAAAGATGGGAAGCATCATGAAAGAACAAGAAAATGGCTTAAATAGGATAAAGGTGTTGGTTGACTGGCGCCCTACTCCAAACGCCTAGCGCCCGGCTTTCAGCCCATCAAAAGGGCTTGTGTTTTGACCCACACGCCAGGCGTTAATTACAGCCCAGAAAACGTGAAGGAAAAAAAAACTCAGAAAAAGCCGCACATTTTAGCTGCAAGGGCCAAGTGTTTTTTACGGAATCAAACCAGATTTCAGACTCGGAAAAGATATTTTAAGGCACACACAATATGATCAAGTTTTATTTTTAATTTGATGAACAAATGCACAAGTTTTATAGCTTATGTCCAAAATTAGTAAGCTTAACTTTGGAACTATAAATACTCTTCACCAAAATAATTTAGGTGATATATTGTTGTACCTTGGTAATGAGTCTTTCAAATGCTTCTGTTCCATGTTCTTGCATATATCTCTCAGCAGCGGATAGAACATCATCTTGCTTACTAAATATGTTCTTCCGTGGAACATGCCACATTTGGGAAGTTCCCGGCATCTGCGGCATTTTTGGCAATTGTGGCAATTGTGGGTTCATGTAAAATGGTCTAAGATAATGTCTATAAACATGTGCTGCTCCATTAAAGTGAGGAAGAACCAACCAACAACTCAGTATTAACTTTGCATAAGGCCAAATTGGAAGCCTGAAATAAGCAACTATCAACTTGGTATAAAAAACAAATTGGAAGCTAGAAATTAACAACGTGCAACAAAAAAATTGATACTTTCCTAATAATTTCTCTTCCCTACCAAATAAAAAATGCAAATTTTGATAAGGCAAAACCAAATGACAAAAAAAAAAAGGGCAACAATGTTATGTTCAAGAAAATGCAAAAATCCGCACAACTAACAAACCAATCTTGAATTATTTATTAACAAACTCTAATATTATGAAGTACGGAATCAATGAAGTTAAAGTCGTACACATGCTTCGAGTAAGCGTTAGCTAGCCTATGCATAAAACCATGATAACCATAACAATTCTGAAAGTCCTTTATAGCATAGCCATCAGAAATCTTATAGGTAAATACTATTAAAGTTGATCTAAATAATGCACAACAAAGTAATTTGCTCCTTTGGCCGGTGCGTATGGAAAAACATTTGTTAGGAGATGTCAACCCTTAAATGACTCTCAGTTACCACGAGAGATTATTCTCTGCAATTGCGCATGGAGGACACTTTGGTTTTCCAAAAACATATGGTCATGACAAAGAGCATTGTCCTGATAAGAAACCTGCAGTGCAGGGGAAGAAAATTAGAATCTGATTCTGGAACAAAAGAGAATGATGAAGGGGGATATGGCCCTTGGAAGATGGTCCGATGAAAAGAGGTGTGATTAATAGGAACTTTGTCAGAGTTTGTACTATTGGGTTGATCAGAAAAAACAATCCGGAGATTTTCATCGTGCTGGAAACTTGTTGCAATAGTTAGAAAGCTAAGAATATCATTAAAAACCTTGGTTTCACTAATATCATAGTGGATAGTTTGGAAAGGAGATGGTTTATATAGTAAAACTATTGATATTCAAGAGCAAGTGGTTCACATGAAAGCCAAAGATTCTAATTCCAATCCTGGGATACTTTCTGCTGTTTATGTCGACCCTCAGTTTGCTAATAGCCTACTACTAGACATGAGAAACATGTTTCACCCCCATTGATTATTTAAAAATCGTACCTTTCTGAATTTATCCATTCGGAGTGGAAAAAACACAGTTTTTTCTCACATTTGAATGAGTAAATCCAGATGGAAATGATTTTTAAGAATCATTAGCAAGGCTGAAGGGTCTCAATAAGTACGTATATTTTTATATGTATTTACCCCTAATAATATACTCCCTCTAGTGTCTCCATGAGCAGTTGATAGGAACATTGCATGATAATGTAGGGACCAAATTTGAACTCTGATACGTCCACTATATACTCTCTCTAGCTACCATTATAAGCAGAAAAAAGTCGCCTTAAATATTCTACTCCCCGTTAGCATATCTCAATTGATAGAGATATTGTAATATGTGGGGTTCGCCGAAACCTAGGTTTCCCAACTTGTTTTACTCAAGGGATGAAACTCTAGCTAAAATGCTAATTGACAACAAAAAAGACCTTAAATCTTTTAATTTTTTTTTAATTTAAAATTTGTTTACCCCTATAGATATCAATTTATTATAACAATACATCTTTTAAATTTTCACTACTTTTTTCATGAAGATTTTAATTTTAATTACTTCTCACGTGTGTTGAAATCAAATTAGTTATAATAAAAAAGAATCAAAGTATATAACTTTTCATTATTAAAAAAAATTATAACTTTTCCATAAACCCTTAAAAGCTAAAATAGACTTTTTGTTAAAAACTCAAATTATTGCAACAATATATCATAAAAAGGTCAGATTCAGTGGTAAAAAAACATACACTTCAAGAACTTTAGCAAATGTGAGCTCAAAGAGTGCGATCAAAGAGTAGAGAACCCAATATGTGAGCCATTGTTGATCATCAACAATATTTTTGGTCTCTATTGCCTTGATTGAAGCATATCTGCCAAAAAACAACACAATAATTACAAAAACTCAAACATAAATTACATAATAATGTTATGCTACAAAATTCACAAAATCATAACATACTTACAATGGATAAACAAGGGTCACCAAAGGCCTAAAAAGATACACAAAAAATCAAATTAAAAAATAAATAAAATAAAATGTCATTAATCAATTATGTAATGAACTTATAGTACAAAAGAAGAAGAACATACAGAGCAAGAACATCGAAGTTTTTGGCAACAACTTGGAGAAAATTGTTGTTAGAAGTGCCCATGGATTTGGAGAAAAAATGGGTTTTGAATTTGGAGTTGAAGGGAAGAGATGGGACTAGTGAGTGAGAGGAGAAAACATGAAAAGGAATGAGAGAGTGAGTGAGTGACACTATTGAAAGTAAAGAACGCAGATTTTGGGCACGTTAAAAGAGGCACCGAAATTTGTCTCAATGTTATTTTCCTTATTACCTCGTGGACCGTATGTTGACACTTTGACGCGGTTGTCTCTAATCTCTATGGTCTATGATCTCATCCTTTTATGTCGACTAAATTTCACTTTTTTTTGGTAGAAATGTAGAATACCCCCCTATATTTATTCATGATATGTTAACATGTGGGTTTAGCATACTTTAAATAGTAATTTTATTTAAAAAAAATAATGTTTGACTTAAAAGTTCTAAAGAATGCACAAGTTTTAAGATTATATTTCTTTTAATAGTATATTAACAAGTGTCTCAAGGGTACATGTTAACATTTCATTTTATTCATTGCTAAAGTATTTATTGATTGTAAGGTAAATAGACTAATACCTCCCGTAAAATATATGATTTTTGCAATACCTCATGTAAAAATTGTTTTTGAGAATTCCCCGTAATGTTTAGTTTTTTGCAATACTCCTTGGACTCAATCAATCATAATATTTTGCGGCGGTTTTTTTTGCGGGGATTTTATATTTTTGCGGGGGGTTCTGTTTTTCGGGGGTTATGTTATGGTTGATTGAGTTCGGGGGTATTGGAAAAAGTTAAACATTACAGAGGAATTCTAAATTGTTTTTTTACAGGGGGTATTGTAAAAATCATGTACTTTACAGAGGGTATTGACCTATATACCCTTTATTGTATTTTATACTTAAAAGATTAAAAGATTGTTATTTAATATAATTTTAAATATGATATATGTTGTTCAAAAAAATACGATTTAATGATGTAGATTTGTTTGGATGGATTAAATATTTATATTTTATTAAAAAATATAAAAATAAATAATTTTGAAATTGAAGCTGAAATTTTTAATGAGTTCTCCGTCAATTTTATAATTATTTGATCACTTTTTTTGTTTGAATCGGGTATCTCTGCACGCAAATGCAGAGTCTATTCCTCGAGTCAATCAAGAGAATTTAACACTGCTAAATTTTTTTAATCATTTAATATCATCATATTGTATGTCACATCATTTAAAATATATTAAATTATTATTTTTAAATACAAAGAATACTCGTTTTACGTACGAGGGAGTGAGATGAGAAGAGAAGATTACATTAAGAGAATTTAAGAAAGACATGATACGCATGCCGTATTTAAAATCCCAAATAAACAAAAGAGTAGACTAAGACCAATAGGCCATAACCGATCACAATAAGAACATAATAACAAACATACTTTATTATTATGATTATAAGTCTAAATCATGTTTAATTAAATTAAACTTCCATGAATCATCATATACATTGATTATACGAGGTCAAGAGATTGTCTTGATTCTAAAATACTTTTGAAAACTTTGAAAAATCACATTTTTTGCAGTATAGATCGATATATATCCTATTTGTATCAATACAGACAGTTCCCAAACTCACTGCTGTATCGATACACGCTTTTCCTGTATCGATATAATCTTTTTAGTAACTTACTCTGTATTGATACAAAATCTGATGTACAGATACATACCTCACTAGAACCAAGATTTGTATCGATACAAATCAATGTGTATCGATACATGTCGAACAGGATACAGTCTTGTATCGATATGTATCGATACATGTCGACAGAAATTTCATTTGACTGTCCGAGAATATATATATGTATAGATACATACAAGATTAGGTTTTGAAAATCTCAATGAAAACACAACTCTTGTGTTCTTAAGAACCCTAATGCAATATTTTCATGCCGTCAAACCACCATGACCGAAAATAAGTTTGATTCATCACCATGTCAATGTTTAACCATTCAAACATAGGTTCTGAAACAATTGGTCACAGATCGTTCAATACGGATAACGATTATTACGTGATTTCAATGGATGAAATATAGTATATCAAATATACTCTCTTTGCATCATGTTCACTTATATCTTGTTAAGAGTTTTAATTCCTTAATTTTATCTTGTTAAGAGTTTTAATCAAATTAAAACATAAAAGATAGGATTTAACAAACGTCAGATACATGCTTTCGTGAGCGGCTCTAATACCACTAAAGCAAAATTGGTAAAGTAAAAGCAACAAAATTCAAAAAAATTCCTTAAGCAATCCTTACGAATGAGCATGATCATGTGTTTAGGAGTTTTACCTCTTGTAGAGAAGAACTCTTTAGTTCACGAACAAGAGAAGATCACGAGCGTTAAAGATGATCACCAATACCCTTATCATATTTTACATTCTCTTAGGTACATCGTACCTCACGGTGTTCATTAATTATCTCAATAATAGACCGTCCTTATTGGTGTGACCCTGTATGTTTCTGTCACATTGACAATTATATTAAATCATATATTTATTATATTAAACAGTATGCGGTATCTGATGACTCTTGTCATTACTTCATTTTAAGGTCATTTCAATGGTGTTTTAGAGGAGTTTTGAAATGACTTTTGATCATAGTTGAAGTGCAAAAGACTTAGGATGGAGATATATTGTGTGACAAGGTAAAAAGAGGGAAAATTCATGTTTTTAGAAGCAAGCCGCGTGCCACATGTTTCCTGTGGCGTGGCACGCATTAACTAAAGAATTTTGGTCTTTTGCTACTGCCTATGGGCATGGCACGCAAAACTAGGTAAGGTTGAGCATTTTAACCGGTTTAATGGATTAACCATAACCGTATCCACATCCGGTTTTAAAAAACCAGTTAATTTTATTTGGTTTTATAACCAAAGTCATTTTTATTTTATTTGTTTATCTATAACCAATTAATGGATGACCAAAACTAAATATCAAACCTAAATTGATCAAAGCCCAACACTTCAACTCAAATTTACTTTTTTTTCAAAAAAAAAAATGTTAGTGTTTTTATGTTGGCCTCATTTATGGCAAAACACAATGTGGAGGACAATGTGTGCACATCAGAGAAGATGTGCAGAACAATGTGCGCACATCATGGAACTCCGGAAGTGTCAAGCTTATTTTCGCGCCATATCTTTTATGGAGATTTGTTTCGCTTTTATGTTGGATAGCTTGCTGGCCAAGGCGTGTGCTCTATGTGAACTATTAGGATTACTTGTAAACCTAATTTTATTTGTAAAAAATATTTTCCAGTTATGAAAATATTTATATGGTTCAAATTTATGTTTCTTGGGTCATAATTACTACAAGACTTTTCTTGAAGCCCAAGACACGTCTACAACTTGTGCTACTCAGAAGATTATAAATATGTGTGAAGACTAAACCTATTACTCACTTAAGCCGTCATTGAAGAATAGAGTTTTAGGGTTTGAGTCTTGTGTTCTTGTGTTCGTTGTTATTTGTGAGTCTTTGCTTGTGTCACCTAGATGCTTGCATAAGGACTGAGTCTTTAAGTTGTAATCCGAAGCTTTTAAGCAAGGAATATTGTTCACTACTCTAAGCTTTGAAGTACGAGTAGTGTATTATTGTTTGGGGACTGTTCTCTAATCTTTGATTGATTTTGTTATAGATAACACTGGTCTGTGTTTAGGATTGGAAATGAGATTGATTTCTCTTACCTATGGGGTACCTAGGTAGAAATATAGCATTGGTATTGGCGAAGACCTAAGTTGTAAACCGAGGAGAAAGCCAGATTAGGACGTTGGGCCGAACTAGGTTAACAATTTCCTTGTTTTATTTACTACTTTTATTTTTTGTTACTTTACTTCTTGTATTGTAAGTCTGGTTAATATGCGCACAGTAAACCGCACATTATTTTCAAAACAAAAAATTATAAGTAGTACGCCAGAATTTAAAAAAAAAACTCAAAATTAACTGCTTTTCTATCAAATCTAAATTCCAAATACGATCCCAAATTCTTTTTTTTTCAAATTTTCACGATCTCACCACTGGTTTTCTCCCAAATTGAATTCATGAACCCTAATTCCAAAATTCACTTCCAAAATCCCAAAATGTGAACCTAATCCAAAATCCATTCCCTCAAAATCCAAATTAAGCCAATTCCGAGCTTCAGTGTTGTGCAAAATTGGATTCCGACTCAATTCCAAATCAGTTACTGAGCTTCAGTATCGAGCTTAAATCAGTCATTGAGTTTCAGTGACGAGTTAATTTCGACTCCGTATCGAGCTTAATAATAGTTTCCGACTCAATTCCAACTCGTTTGCGACTCAGTATCGGGCTTCTCAGTTTGCAACTCAGTATCGAGATTCAGTTTGCAACTCAATTTCGACTCGTTTTTCAACAGGAAGCTTCTCACTCAATTTCCTTGGTGGGTCTTACCGTCTTAGTTGAATTACTGATATTCAAAGCATTTTCTATATAGATTTTCTTTGTGGGTCTTAGTTGAAAAAGTGTTGAATTAGTGTTGAACTAGTGTTGCTTTGAGTTTACTGATACTATATGCTTTGAGTTTAGTTGATAATTGTGCTTTGTTACATTATACTTTTATGAATCAATGTTCTAATTGAGGTTAGTTGAATTGAATTTAGTTTGATAAATTTGTTTATCTACTTTAAGTGTAGTTCGTTTTGCTGTGTCGCTTTGAATAAAAATTTCAAATCTATGTGTTATTAGTTTGTTTCTTTATTGTTCTGTATCATCGTTGAATGTGATGCGTTCAATAATGTTCTATGTAAGTGATGATTTGAAGCTTTGTTTTAGTTGATTTCTTCAATTCATGCTTGATCCTTGAATGTTGAGGCAACACAAAATTTGGGAACTACTATTTCACCTATTGTGTCAACTCGAGCACCAACTCATCGTAAAAACAGATCTCATGTAGGGGATCACTTCACTCTTAATCCGGTCTTGATTGGGATGGCTGTTTGTAACTATTGTCAAGCCAAACTCAAGTGCACTAATGGAACAACTTCCATGTCTTCTCATTCGAGTAAGTGCAAGAGTAACCCAAATAATGAAGCAAATAAGAGACTTAAAACAACATCAACGACAACGCATGTGACTTCCCCTTCAGCAATAGTGGCAGAAAAATTTGACCAACAGAAATGTCGGGAAGTAGTGGTGGCCATGGTTGTCGAAATGGAGCTTCTGTTTCGGCATGTGGACCACAAAGCTTTCCGTCGTTATATGAATGTCTTTGAGCCAAAATGGGTTCCAATCTCCCGACATACAGTGGCACGTGATGTTTTGTCTTTATGGGATGAAGAAAGGACAAAATTGAAGAGCTTTCTTTCTCAACATTGTCGAAGTGTGTGTTTGACCACTGATGGCTGGACATCGTGTCAAAACATGAGTTACATGTGTGTAACAACACATTTTATAGACAACAATTGGACATTGCACAAGAAGATTCTGAATTTTGTTCATGTCTTAGGCCATATAGGAGAGGTTATGGCAAATACAGTTACAAATTCCTTGGACAGTTGGGGGTTGAACAATGTTTTTACTGTGATAGTGGACAATGCATCGTCAAATGATCGTGGGATCAATATTCTGAAAAAGAGGCTGAGAGTGAGGAATAATTTGGTTTTAAATGATGATTATTTTCATGCACGTTGTTGTGCACATGTGTTGAATTTAGTAGTTAAAGATGGTTTACTGGAAATTGATGATTCAGTTGCTAGAATTCGGGATGCTGTTAGGTATGTTAAGGGGTCTAATCTTCGGGAAGATGCATTTTTGAAATGTGCTAAAACTAGCCAAATTGAAAACAAGGGAAATGTTATAACGGATATTGATACCCGATGGAATTCAACTCTTGACATGTTGAAGGTTGCTTTAAGACTTGAAAAGGCATTTGATGAGCTTGATGCTACTGATTATAAGTTTCGTAATGAGCTTGAGAAGGGGAAAGGTGTGCCTACCTTATTAGATTGGGAGAAAGCACGTGAGATATCACAATTTTTGGAAATTTTTAAGGCTTCCACCTTGCATATCTGGTTCATCTTATGTGATAAGTAATTTGTACTTGGGAGAGGTATTTTCGATCAGAATGGCAATAAGAGATTTATGTGAATCTGATGATCCAAAATTAGTTCATACACAAACTATAGCTTTAAATATGAGGGAGAAGTATAATAAGTATTGGGGAGGTTATGAGAAATTTAACATGTTGTTACTAGTTTCTTGTGTTAGACCCTAGGCAGAAATTGGTGTATGCAAATTAGTTAATTGAAAAAAACTTTGTTAAAAATGAGGCTGATGTGTTGAAGGAAAAATTGGATTTGAATTTGAAAGCTATATTTGAGGAGTATAATAATAGTGTTGGCGGTGGAGTAGGTGAGTCTCAAAGTGATTCTAAACCAACCAAATCTATTGGACAAATTGGCAATCCCTGCTATTATTATGGTAAGTTTTTGGAATCAACTATGCAATCAACCGGTGTTGTCAATTCAAGTGGCTTCAAATCCGAATTAATCAAGTACTATAATGATGGGTTAGAAGTAAATAGTCCTAACTTCGATATCTCGAACTATTGGAAGGTAAATTCAAGTTGATTTCCAGTTCTAGCTAACATTGCAAGGGATTTGTTAGCTATACTTGTTTCCACAGTGGCATCTGAATCTGCCTTCAGTACCGGAGGACGGGTGCTCGATGAGTATCGTAGTCGCCTAAGTGTTAAAACAGTGGAAGCACTTATTTGCACAGAAGATTGGCTTGGTTGATCACCTACACCATTTCCTAACCAAGAGGATATGGAAGAGCTTGATAAAATTGAGCGAGGTAAGGTTAAATGAGGGTGAAATGTATTTCTGCATAATATACTTTAATTGTTCTGGTTTGAAGGTGAAACGAATAGCATTTGTTTAATAGTATTTTTTTCAGATGTGTTTTCGCAAAACTTATCTAGTGGAGGAGCTAATACTTGTGTGAATCTTTCTATCTTTGAGGTATCTTGTTTTTATACTCGTAGTCTTGAATCATATTTTTCAAATGATCTTGTTGAATAGATATTGCCTAGCAGTTTTTTAAATTATCTTGATGGATTACTGTTCTCTTTAGGTGTTAGTGACAATTTTTCTTTCTCTCTATTTTCATGTTGAAGACGTGAAAATTAAATCCTCATTTTTGTTTGTAAATGATCAAAAGATTTTTTTTTTCAATGCAATCTTTTTTTTTTTAAAGTCCATGATGATTGTGAGGTTTATAAAGAAATTTCTCTAAGTCCTTTGAAAACCAATGGGAATATATTTTCATGGATGCATGGATGAATGAGATGTGATGATGCAACAATCACAAACATAAGCAAACATGGTTGGTTATGATATCACAATGTTGGAGTCAAAGGTAGAAGCCACCCACAAGGTATGAACTATTGGTTTATTTCTTTTCGTAACACGGGTTCTACAAAGTTCCCAACGTCATCAACTTTCCTATTGAATACCATGTGCGCATAATTGACTCATGGCTCAATGAAATATCCAACGGAAAAGTCTCATTTGAGCGTAGCATCGCGTGACAACTAAAACCAAAATTGACTCGTGATTTTAGTCACCGCGCTACATTCTAAGGCCCAAGATGGGTTAAGGTAACTAAAAGGTCCCCAAGCTTCTCGGGATCTACAAAAATGGTATCGCCAACACAATTGACTCGTGCCAACTACCCCACCTTCATAAACCCTCCACTTGAGCGTAGCCATATCACATGTGTTTATGCAAAGACCTAACATCAAGCACAACACTATGACTTCACCACAATTCCTATCTTATTTGTTCACTCAAGCATGTGTATTGTGCTTGTCTCACCACTCAAATAATCCCATGACATAATAAATAAATCATTTAAGCACATAGGAAAGCAATAAATAAAGAAACATAAACTAGATAGGTTCAACCCCCTTAAGGAGAGAATCCCCAGTGAAGTCGCCATTTTTCTGTTGCGGGGATTTTGGGATTTCCACCACTACATTGACCTTTCATTTCCAAAGAGAGGAAAGTGTCGAAAACCGTTTAAAAAGAGAGATTCTAAGCTCGGGGGTTAGTTACGCCTAGGGAAGGTATTAGCATCCTAAACGCCCATGGTACTCCATGGTAACCTTTAGTTTATTACTTTTTATTGCTTTTAATGTGCTTAAGAAAATGAGGGAGAAGTTGTAAGAAATGGAGGGAGAAGTTGTATAGAGAGAATTTGTGTGTGCATGTGGAGATTTAGATGAGAAAAGAAGGTTATAACATGAAATGTGAATTTAAAGTTTATTCCTAAAAAAACTAATCGTGCGACTAATTTGGTTTTGGACTAAAAGAATTTTGTATTAAGAGAGAGAAGATGTTTTTGTTATTTTTTTTCTATTTTTTCCTAAAGAAATTACTAAACGCGTCTCTTTGAAAATGAAAGTTCGTTTTTATACTTGGTTTTTAGCGTTTGCGGAAAGCGGTAAAAATAAAATGCATGCAATGCAATATTTACATCCTCATGGGGTTACATTTGAGCCTAAATACAATCTAAGTCTTTGCGGAAATTTAAACATGAATGAATGCAACAATTGAATGCAATGCAATATTTACAAGTTAAAGTGAATTATAGACGGAGCAAGAAATATAAACTAACTAACTAACTAAGAAAACTAGCTAGAATTAACACTAAAAAAACTAAGTTAAGGTACTAAAATTCTAAGTCCGTCTCCATTAAAGCCAAGGTATAGTTTAAGTCCGATAACTCAATTTTAAGCATAAACAAGCAAATGCAATGACATGACAACATAAAAAAAATAAAAAAAATGTAAGACAAAGAAACAACTAAAATAATAGAATAAATAAATAAATACAAAGCTAAAAAAGGAAAAAAACTGTATATAAAAAAAAAACGAATAGATAAAATAATAATAAAAACAACAATGATAAAGTGAGAAAAAAAACGTGAGAAAAGTAAAGAAGAAGGGACGAAACATAAACAAAACAGACAGGGGGTGCAAATAAAAGAAAAAACAGTGTAATAAGAAAGACTGAAAGAAAGAAAAAAAAGAGCCCAGCCCAATGAATTTTCACAACCCAACACGCGGATCCAGTAAGGGCGAGGCAGCGATGACTCACCGTAGGTCATCGCCATTATCACTTGATCTTAATCAAACAGATCTGGTTTAAAAACAAATGAACGCACGCGATCACATATTCAGATCGGACGATCATGATTAAAAAGAACAGAAAACTGTTCATAGTATGATCTGCCTCTTCCAACCGAGCGAGTCACTCACTCAGTGACTCGGTGAGTGACTCGTCCGCCATGGACGAGTTGGAAAAAGCTTCAGAACCGGACCAAAAAACGTATACGAGTAGTCGATTTGACTCGCCTTCTCACGTAGATCACGAATCTAGGCTTAGTTTTCAAAAACGACTTATGAATAAAGAAAAACGAGCGATTAAAGTTTAGATCTAGAAAATCAAAAACGAGATGTATGCGAAATTGATGGAAACTGATACATGAGTCAGCTTCCTTACAACTTCGCGAGTTCAATGGGCCAAGATTTGTTGAAAACGGAGTTGTAAATTTTGGGAATTGTGGGTGAATGAATGAGTGATGTGAGGTTTGTATTTATAGGAGAAAATTAGGGTAAATGGTATTTGTGTAATATTATTGAAATGATAAGATATTTTGGTAAAAATGATAAAATGGGTATATTTTGATTTATTTTTAATTGGGAAATTGGTTTATGATGAGAATGAGATGATGTGGCACAATGTCATTGGTCCATGCTAAAGATTTTTTTGGTGAGGTGGTGACAACTATTTTTGATTTATTTTAAAAGACATAAAGAGATAATATTGATGAGTCATGAGATAGAATAACTTGTGCTCTACTCTTTCCTCTCTTGGCATATTTTTAAAATAAATGTAAACGGATATAAATTGAACTAAAATGGATGGAAATAAAATATAGATGTAAATATTTTTGATATTTTTGAAATATATAGAAATAAAATATAAATGCGCGTAAAATAAGAAAAAGACTATTTTTTGATAATTTTGGACTTTTACGCTAAAATGAGAACTATTTAAAATAAAGTGAAATAAAATAAAATATTTAGAAATAAAAACAAATTTAAGAAAAATTATAAAAATATGAAAAATGAATGAGAAATGCATGAAAAGAAATAAAATATTTTTTTGTATATTTTTATGTAAGAAATGCAAAATTGGATTTGCAGGTCCAAAATTGGGGTACAACAGCTGCCCCTATTTAAGTTTTTTCAATCAGAGAAATGAAGATTATAATCTTTGTTTAGACGGGATTGAAGAGACTTAAATATAAAACGTGCACCATTTTTAGACCTAAAATCGTCTAACAATGCTTATGATGTAGATGTGAATGCAAAAATGCAGATGATTTTTTTTTCTTTGGATTTTGTATGAAGTGTTGTGAGAAATAAACAGAGGAAAATGATGAAGAAAAACTCCACAGGGGAATAATAAAACATGGCCCGACTGAGAAAAGAAATCAACAAAAAGTATCCTGAGTCCATTGGGAGAACGAACTCCACTGGGGAACAGAGTAAAACACTGGGAAAAATATTACCCACTATCATATGAATGACAGTAATGTGAGAAAAACATTGTCCACCGCCTTCCAAAGACGGATTGTAGATAAAAGACAACGTCTACAGAGCACAAGAGCATTGTCCTCCGCCTTACAGAGAGACGGGTTGCAGATAAAAGACAACCTCTACAAAGAACAGGAACATTGTCCACCGCCTGACAAGGACGGAATGCATAAAGAAGACAATTTCCACATTACCTACCATCATACAATTGACGGCGAGTCAAGGTAAATTAAAGAGACATGGTATTATCTACTATCCAACAAGGTGATAGCGTGTCAAGATAAAAGAACCAAATATTACTTACTATCATGCAAACGATAGTGTGTCAAAGTAATATGCAAAGATGAAACATTATCTATTGTCCAACAAAATGACAACAAGTCAAGATAATGAAACAAGGAATTACCTCCTACTATGTGAATGGCAGTGTGCCAAGGCAATTCGAAAAGATAGACATCATCTACTATCTAACAAGTGATAGCAAGTCAAGACAATGGCTAGATATTACTTACTATCATGCAACGATAGTGTGTCAAAGTAATATGTAGAGAAGAAACATTATCTATTGTCCAACAAAGTGACAACAGGTCAAGATAATTAAACAAGGAATTACCTCCTACCATGTAAATGGCAGTGTGTAAGGCAATCCGAAAAGATAGACATCATCTACTATCCAACAAGTGATAGCAAGTCAAGACAATGGCTATATATTACTTACTATCTTGCAACGATAGTGTGTCAAAGTAATATGCAAAGATAAAACATTATCTACTGTTCAACAAAATGACAGCAAGTCAAGATAATGAAACAAGGAATTACCTCCTACCATGTGAATGGCAGTGTGCCAAGGCAATCCGAAAAGATGGATATCATCTACTATCCAACAAGTGATAGCAAGTCAAGAGAATGACCAAATATTACTTACGACCGTATAATGATAGTGTATAAAAGGTAATATGAAAAGATGAGGGACACTGCCTACCATCCAACAGAGTGATGGTGTATAAAAGACAATGACCAGATATTACCAACTATTGTATGATGATAGTGTATGGAAGGTAATACTCATCTTTGAGGATCAATAACTCTACCGGGAACTTCAAAAGAGATGCAGGTAGGTCAGATTGTAACAGTGTATATGTTTGTAGAGAAAAAGATTTGTGTGATCTTTTGTGTAATGTTTGAGTAAGATTCATTGGGGATAAAGCCACCTGAGGAATTGTTAAGTGTATCTGGTAAAATACAAGCTTCTTGTGTGGAAACTTGTCACTTGCTGTTTTGAAACGATGTCCAGTCCGGGAACAAACCGGAGGGAAACTGTGAAACAAGACTTTGTATCCAATTGAAGAATAAATTCAACCGGAATTTTCCATTTATTGAAGGAAAAACTGAAACAACCATCTTCCACAAGAGGAGAGTCTAGTGGGGAATTCTTGAAATAAAAGAGATGTACACTTATCTGCCTAACCTGACACTCTAATTGGAGAGAACAACATGCCCATCCCGACTCTATTTTGTAGACACAGCAAGACAAAAGAAATAGAAATCTGTATATGATGTCACAATGTATGAATGATATAAATGTTTGTCACATGTAAATGCTATGTTTGAATGTATGAATGGATGTTTATTGTGAATATTTGCTGACAAAACAGACAGCACGAATGAGACTGGAGACAAGCCAACGTCGCAGTACAACTCAAAGTATCTCAACAAGGTGTATATTCTGCTGTTGATGAGGTAAGATAAGCTCTTCTTGGGGAAGGAACAACTTCTCTGGAAAATGACCGTTTTAACCGAACGATCTGTACAGAAACTTGATTGTATTCAAGACAACATGATCAACTTTCGTCGGGGATGTACCATTTTCTTGAGATGACTGTTGACATTCTCTTAGAGAAACCATGTTTACTGTTGATGAACAACTTGAGAGAACGGTGACGACTTGCCCCTTGCTTTAGATTATTGCATCAGTCTGATAAATCTTTGGAAGAATCACTCGAAGAGCATGACTGGTTGACCTTTTACACTTAGCGTACTGCAGTCATTATGCCTTTTATTTATTTTTTTTGAAAATCCCTAACTTTTGCCTGAACCACTCTTTTGAGTTTTCAGTTCATCGGGATTATACCCTCTTTAATTTTTTTGCCTAGGCCGCCCTTTCGGGTTTTCAACCTAGCGGGCTTTGTATACTTTTTTTTTGTCCTTAATTTTTGCCTGGATCGCCTTTTCAGGTTTTCAATCCACCGGGACGCTCTTTTTTGCCTATGCCGCCTTTTCAGGTTTTCGACTTAGCGAGCTCCTTTTTTTTGTATATTTTTTTTGTAGGCATTGTATGTGTTAATTGCAGCAGCATGCATCGAAAGTGAGAACTCTTCTCTATCCAAGTGGTCTTGTCATAGTATGCCACAAGTGTTTGAAACCTTGAAGGATATGCCCCTGACCAACTGATGTTTGCAGTGTAACCAAATCTTGAACCATTTTCAACCTTGATTAAAAGGATATTCAATTTGTTTGCCCCTGACTGGTAGAATCCATATGTAATTCGTCTCAATTCAACTTTGCCCTTGATCAGATCATAGCTCAAACTTCTTTGATGTCAAGTATTAATTTGAAAGTAAAATTATTTCTTTTGAAAAGTATTTTTTGATAAAATGCACATGCAAGTTTTTTGAAATTGAATATTTTTGTGGTGGAAGCACATATGGTGTGTAGAAAGATAATTACTGATTAATCAAAAAGGAGGAGTCAGCGTAACAATAAATTCGCCGAATATACTTTCATAGTGAACCTAGTTTCAATTAGGTCTTTTGATTGTTATAACGTGGCTGGGCTCACGGTTATAACGTGGCTGGGCTCACGGTTTACAAAAAAAGATTGTTAGGCTCAAAAATTTATTTGGTCCCACCCATTATTCTTGATGTTCTTCGATCCTAAGTTCAATTAACTCAATTGATGCACTCAGTCGACAAGAGAATTTTTTTGGCAATGATATTTGAGGTTGACACTTTGGTCGAAGCTTCATTGATATCCTTTTTGTTGAACAAACTTTGATGAGATTTCTTGAAGTGATAGTCACTTTTTGTTTAGGAAGTTGTTCCTATATTTTTTTTTTTGAGTCACTCTTTATTTGTCTGGGATGGACTAGTTCTTTTTGAACTTTAAATTTGTGGTCCATCAGGATGCCCCTCTTTTTTTTTATGGGCTCTTTTTCTCTTCTTTTTTCTTTTTTGTAATCACTCTGTTTTTTTTTTGTATTCTTTTTTTTTTGTGTTGTCACTCTCTTTTTGTTTTTGGAACAACCATTGTAAGATATTGATATATGAATATTGTGACTGCCGTATGAATTGATGTGAGTCTCATCTCTTGACAGCTTGTTCAGTTTGAGGTAAGCATTGTGCTTAAACCTCTTTCTTGGTATGACCAGACAAATTGATTCTCTTGTATCAGGATGCATCATCAAATTAATTGAAATACTACCCTGTCCCAGGTTAAGAATAAGGGTTCAGAAAAAAGTAGAAAGAAACACCGACTTCGGGCTCAAAGGGGTTGACTACGGATTATCTCCTTATATCTCCACTGTTTGGGAAGAGAAACAATGCCTTACATCATCAACTAGGTTTTTCATCATTGAAATCATATATCAGTAAAAATCAGTTATTTATTTTCATCATCCTCGCTCCAAGTTTGTAAGTAATAAAACAAGAGAAAAGAGTGAATATGAATGGATTAATTTCAAAAACATGCATGTTTATTATATTAAAAGTACTTGACAAAAGACATAATGTTAAAAACAAACAAATGCTTGACAAGAAAGAAACAAGAAGTCTAGCGATCATAGGGATGAGTTTCTTAGTATCACCCACTTCAACTTGATAACAGAGTAGCAGAGATGACATCAACATCAACCCAATGGTGTCAAACCATATCCATGCATAAGAGAGCTGAGTCTATTTCATCAAAAGAAAACTTATTAGCTTCGATCAACCTTTGGACTTCACCCTTCAAAGTCAAACAATACTCAATACTGTGGCCAGGTGCCCCTTGATGGAAAGCACAAAATAACTCAGGTTTATACCACCATGGTAATTTCGCAGGTATCTTAGGTGGTGTTCTAGTCTGGATCAGATTCCTCTCAAGCAAAATAGGAAGTAGATCTGCATACAACATAGAGATCAGTTCAAACTTAGGCTCTCTCTTTGGAGCAGTATCAGTAGTAGGAGTTATAGCAGCAACATACTGTTGTTTGTTCTTCTTTGGCTTCCCATGAGCCACCATGCTTGCTTCTTGTTCTTTCTTTGTATCAAAGTCCGACCCAAACTCTCTAGCATTTCTGGAAGAAGTAGTCTCTCTTGTTAAACGCCCTTCTCGGAGAGCTTCCTCAATGCGCACACCTATGTCTACCATGTCGGTGAAATCATGAAGCGCACTAGCAACCATTTTGTCATAATAAAAAGCATCAAGAGTTTTCAGAAAAATTTTAGTCATCTCTTTATCCTCTACGGGTGGATTAACCTGAGCAGCAAGTTCATTCCATCTCTGAGCATATTCTTTTAAAGTTTCCTTGTTTTTCTGAGTCATGGCTTAGAGCTGATCTCTATCAGGGGCCAAATCAGCATTGTACTTGTACTGCTGCACAAATGCTTCACGTAAATCATAAAAGGACTTGATCTTCGAACCACCTAAGCTCATGTACCACTTAAGAGAGGCACCAGTCAAACTGTCTTGGAAGCAATGAATAAGCAATTCATCATCTTTTGTCAGAGCATACATCTTTCTAGTATACATCACAAGATGTAACTGAGGACAAGAATTCCCTTTATACTTTTCAAACTCAAGCACTTTGAACTTCGGTGGAAACTTGACATTTGGCACGAGACAAAGCTCATGAGCACTCTTTCCAAACAAATCTTTTCCACGGAGAGCACGGATCTCACGTTGCATCTCATCAAACTGATCTTGAACATCCGCAGAATATGCCCCAATACTTTCAGCTTGTTTGGCATTGTAAACAGGTTCATTCTCATGTGATGTAGTATGAACCACAGGAACTGGACAGTGAAAACTGGTGACGTAACAGCCACAGTAACTTGAGGAACATTCAAAGCAGGAATCCGAATACCAGAAACATTGGGATGATAACTCTCATTGAAGTTATAAGTCTCCAGAATAGTACTTGTCAAAGCTTGGGGAGGAAGAGATGCTGGTGGCGGAACTCTTGCAATAGTCAAAGATTCAACCAAAGATGTTAACTGAGCCAAATTAGCCTCTAGAGTAGCAACTTGTTCACGAAGCTGAAGATTCTCTTGTTCAATTCCTTCCATTCTTTTCCTTTGATTAACACGAGTGTTGACTTGCAAGGCGATTTTGGACAAGAGCGTCGGACCACTGAGAGGAAGACATGAAGCTTAGACTTTTTTGAAGAAGAACATGGATGCATGATAAAGAAAGCTTTGTTTTGATTTTGATTTTCAAAGGACTTTAGGATATTGATCAAAATGGACCTCATTTTTGTTTGTAAATGATCAAAAGAATTTTTTTTTTCAATGCAATCTTTTTTTTTTTAAAGTCCATGATGATTGTGAGGTTTATAAAGAAATTTCTCTAAGTCCTTTGCAAACCAATGGGAATATATTTTCATGGATGAATGAGATGTGATGATGCAACAATCACAAACATAAGCAAACATGGTTGGTTATGATATCACAATGTTGGAGTCAAAGACCTTCATAAACCCACCTTCATAAACCCTCCACTTGAGCGTGGCCATATCACATGTGTTTATGCAAAGACCTAACATCAAGCACAACACTATTACTTCACCACAATTCCTATCTTATTTGTTCACTCAAGCATGTGTATTGTGCTTGTCTCACCACTCAAATAATCCCATGACATAATAAATAAATCATTTAAGCACAAAGGAAAGCAATAAATAAAGAAACATAAACTAGATAGGTTCAACCCTCTTAAGGAGAGAATCTCCAGTGAAGTCGCCATTTTTCTGTTGCGGGGATTTTGGGATTTCCACCACTACATTGACCTTTCATTTCCAAAGAGGGGAAAGTGTCGAAAACCGTTTAAAAAGAGAGATTCTAAGCTCGGGATTTAGTTACGCCTAGGGAAGGTATTAGCATCCTAAACGCCCATAGTACTCCATGGTAACCTCTAGTTTATTACTTTTTATTGCTTTTAATGTGCTTAAGAAAATGAGGGAGAAGTTGTAAGAAATGGAGGGAGAAGTTGTATAGAGAGAATTTGTGTGTGTATGTGGAGATTTAGATGAAAAAAGAAGGTTATAACATGAAATGTGAATTTAAAGTTTATTCCTAAAAAAACTAATCGTGCGACTAATTTGGTTTTGGACTAAAAGAATTTTGTATTAAGAGAGAGAAGATGTTTTTGTTATTGTTTTTCTATTTTTTTCTAAAGAAATTACTAAACATGTCTCTTTAGAAATGAAAGTTCGTTTTTATACTTGGTTAAGGTACTAAAATTCTAAGTCCGTCTCCATTAAAGCCAAGGTATAGTTTAAGTCTGATAACTCAATTTTAAGCATAAACAAGCAAATGCAATGACATGACAACATAAAAAAATGTAAGAGAAAGAAACAACTAAAATAATAGAATAAATAAATAAATACAAAGCTAAAAAAGGAAAAAAAACTTTATATATAAAAAAAAAAAGCGAATAGATAAAATAATAATAAAAACAACAATGATAAAGTGAGAAAAAAAAAAGTGAGAAAAGTACAGAAGAAGGGACGAAACAAAAACAAAACAGACAGGGGGTGCAAATAAAAGAAAAAACAGTGTAATAAGAAAGACTGAAAGAAAGAAAAAAAAGAGACCAGCCCACTGAATTTTCACAACCCAACACGCGGATCCAGTAAGGGCGAGGCAGCGATGGCTAACCGTAGGTCATCCCCATTATCACTTGATCTTAATCAAACAGATCTGGTTTAAAAACAAATGAACGCACGCGATCACATATTCAGATCGGACGATCATGATTAAAAAGAACAGAAAACTGTTCATAGTATGATCTGCCTCTTTCAACCGGGCGAGTCACTCACTCAGTGACTCGGTGAGTGACTCGTCCGCCATGGACGAGTTGGAAAAAGCTTCAGAACCGGACCAAAAAACGTATACGAGTAGTCGATTTGACTCGCCTTCTCACGTAGATCACGAATCTAGGCTTAGTTTTCAAAAACGACTTATGAATAAAGAAAAACGAGCGATTAAAGTTTAGATCTAGAAAATAAAAAACGAGATGTATGCGAAATTGATGGAAACTGATACATGAGTCAGCTTCCTTACAACTTCGCGAGTTCAATGGGCCAAGATTTTTTAAAAACGGAGTTGTAAATCTCTCAAATCGAGTACCTCAAGTTTTGAGTCCGAAAATGGTTTTTGTTTGTGTTCGGACGCGTTTCCAGGCTTGTTTCTGAGTTATTTTCGTGATTTGAGATGATGAATGAGTTTATAGATCAAATAGGAATGAATTTGATGAAGGTTTCATGGATTTGAGTGGTTGATTTTTGGTACGGTTATGAAAAAAAAAACGGAGGAAGGAATATGTTATCTTGCTGGAAAAATGAACGTGAATGTTCTTTTCTTTTTTTTTGATTTTTTTTTGTTGTTGATTTTTTTTGATTGGTTGAAGGGAATGGAGAGAATGAGAGGAATTTTTTTGGGAATTGTGGGTGAATGAATGAGTGATGTGAGGTTTGTATTTATAGGAGAAAATTAGGGTAAATGGTATTTGTGTAATATTATTGAAATGATAAGATATTTTGGTAAAAATGATAAAATGGGTATATTTTGATTTATTTTTAATTGAGAAATTGGTTTATGATGAGAATGAGATGATGTGGCACAATGTCATTGGTCCATGCTAAAGATTTTTTTGGTGAGGTGGTGACAACTATTTTTAATTTATTTTAAAAGACATAAAGAGATAATATTGATGAGTCATGAGATAGAACAACTTGTGCTCTACTCTTTCCTCTCTTGGCATATTTTTAAAATAAATGTAAACGGAAATAAATTGAACTAAAATGGATGGAAATAAAATATAGATGTAAATATTTTTGAGATTTTTGAAATATATAGAAATAAAATATAAATGCGCGTAAAATAAGAAAAAGACTATTTTTTGATATTTTTGGACTTTTAAGCTAAAAAGAGAACTATTTAAAATAAAGTGAAATAAAATGAAATATTTAGAAATAAAAACAAATTTAAGAAAAATTATAAAAATATGAAAAATGAATGAGAAATGCATGAAAAGAAATAAAATATTTTTTTGTATATTTTTATGTAAGAAATGCAAAATTGGATTTGCAGGTCCAAAATTGGGGTACAACATTGGGCATTGCTTTTTAGATAAGTTAAGTTTGGATAAACTTTTATTTAACATGAAAGATGAAATATCAAAAGAATTCGACAATGATTGTGTTTCTTAAATCTATAGCTTCTTTTATGAAGTGAAAGAAGTCAAACTTATTTAAGTGAAAAAATTCCTTGAGGTGGAAATTGATTCAAATTTGGCTTAGTAATGTTGCTATTAGAAATGGAATGGATTCTCAAGTTTGCAATCTGGTAGTTACCTCATTTTGGTAGTTTGAATGGAAACTTGAGACTATTGAAAACTTTGAAAACTTGAGAGAGGAATGTGTGGTGGATTGTAAGAAGTTAGTTGAAGAGGGTTTCATCTAACTCTTATTTTCCTTCATTTTCTTTATTCATGTTATGAATTAGCTATTGCTGTTTTGATTTAGAAACTTGCTCTTTCTCAGGTACAATTTTTATGTTTTTCCACGTCAGGAGCTTGCAGGTTGTTGGCCTTTGAACTAGAGGAATATTTGTGTGTAATATGTGATGTAAGAGTATTGCTAAAAGTTCAAACCTAAAGAAACATTTTACTGCACACACAATATGATTCATGTAACCAACTTCATCTATTGAGAAATAGCTTTTGTTGTTGCTGTAACAGTAGCGATCTTGTCAACTACTGATAGCATATATTGATTATTGATCTAGAAATCTATTTATCTTTTTTTTTCTTTGTTGTGAATTTGGTATAAACTCTTATGTGGAACTACAACAGATTTATAAGTAAAATAGTTTCACACAGTTTCAAATCTTGTGAGTTGCTATATCAGATTTATGATGCATTTCGTTGCCTGTTGCCTTGATTTGGGCACAATTTTTTTGATAGAAAAAAAATATGTGTTGAAAAATGGATTTTTACTCAAAAACTGGACAAATTTTTTTTTTAAAAAAAAATCAATTATTTAAAACAAAAAACGGTTTGCAAATCGATTTCCAAACCCCCCGCTACTGCTTCTGCAAATCGTTATCGCCTCACCCCTCGCTACTGTTTTGCGATCGATTTGATTACAGTGTTTCTGTTTGAGAAATTGAGGTACTAATTTTTTTTTATTGTTTGTTGTTTAGGTTTATTGGTTCTGAATCATGGACATGCTTTGATGTGTAGTTTGATTTATAATTTTACTTAGTAAAGTATTGGTTAGGTTTAGGTTTACTAGACAGGTAGTTTGATGTGTTTCTATCACTTGATACACCTTAAAGATTGGCCAGGTAGTATCAAAACTTGGTAGTTATGTGGTTTAAAGAGAAAGAAAAGAGAGTGGTCTAAAATATTCATGTAGTTTAAAAATCAGCTTTAACAGTAAGAGACTACCTATACAATATAATATAAATTATATCTTTAAAGAAAATATTTGTCATTGCTAATTAAGTTTAACGATGCCTCTGGAAATTCTTTTGGGACTTTGGTTCGTTGTGATGTTTGTATCACTTTATTGCCTATGCTTTTCAATTTATTATGTTTGTAACACTTCTTTGTGTTTCTTCACTTGAGTACTGGTAGAAGTTATCATATACTTATTATATGTAGTAGCACACTTTTCCGTTTATATATATAATAGATAGCAAAATGATTTCATACATGACTTTGACTGTCTAGTCTTCATCTATTCCTCTTTTGATAGTAAAGTATTGGTTCTGTTTAGGTTTACTTGGTAAAGTATTGGTTAATGTTGTGTTTAATATCTAATTATTTTAATGTAACTATGTTGTCACTTGCTGATTTTAATACATCTTGTTTAATGTAAATATGACAGGGATGGCTAGGAAAAATAGCGGTAAGGATAAGATGGACGAGGAGGGCAAGAAGGGTAAAAATAATTTCCGACGTATACGGAACGCGGAAGGGACTAGACCATTTTGTTCGATGCCTGAACCTGGTAGTACTCCACCGGCCCACACCACTCCTCTCTCGACACATCCAGTTAGTACCTCTCGATCTACTACTACTCTTCCACCTGGATACCCTACTATGACAATCCCGACACAACCCCCTCCCTACAGTTTTTACAATACTCAAGTACCTGACCAGGATTTACTATTCCAGTTTCAAGTTCCCAAGGTATAATACTACTCCAATACCTTCAATATAAACATCAGACCTACTCCAGCAACCCTGTGATCGTCCCTCCTCTTCTCATTCACAACACTCTCAACAACAATCCTGTGATCGGCCCTCCTCTTCTCATTCACAACACTCTCAAGAACAACAACAATCTCGTGATCGCCCTTCCTCATCTCATTCACAACACTCTCAACACTCCTCACATAACTCTCAACAATCCTGACACTACTCGTATCACACTCAGCACACCTCACATCACTCTCAACAATCCTCACACTCCTCACAGCACACTCAACACTCCTCACAACATTCAGCGGAACCAGTGCGACAAGGACATGCATGACGTCGCTTCCGTGAAGATGTAGAACAAGTGGGAACACGTTTAGTAATCTACCCAGTGGCTGACTCGTAAGTATTATAAAATGAATAGTTTTGCTACTTACTTAAATTTAAATCTTATTTATTTATTAAATGCATAATTTAATTAACGATATAAATGTTTAGGTTGGAGCCGTCGAAGATAGCCACGGAAGCAATAAGGATGGCAATCCACGCTAAATACACACAACCATGGGCTGTTTATAGTGATCTCTGTAAGAATGATAGGGCTGCTCTTTTTGATGAATTTAAGGTAAACAAATAATTAAATGTTAAATAAATTATTCATGTTTATTTTTAAATATACGTAGTCTAATAATCATCATTTTAGTTTGTAGTTTTGTTTATTTTTTAGAATGTGTTGATTATTAATGTTATTAATGTTACTGTAAATCTAATAGAATGTGCACTTGATAGGAAAAGTATGTGCACTTGATTTAACAACCAATTGAAACTGCATGGGACAATATCATGCATTTTTTAAACTACAATGACCAGAAGTGTAATTAAACATTTAAATTGAATTTGAGATGACGTTTCTCTTGTTGCTAAGTTTGGTTCTTGGTCTGGTGGCTGGTTTTGTCTAGACGGTTGTGCTAGTTCCTCTTTTGTTATGTCTCTGCTGATGTTGTTGTCGTGTCGCTGTTATTGGCCTGGTTTTTCCTTTTGATAATTGCCTAGTGTCATTATGTGTAGGTAGCTTGTTTTTAGCTTTTCTATCCTGGTGTGTGTTGAGAAAAGGTGGATGCTTTCTATTGTAATTGTATTGCTCTTTTTCTTGCAGAGATACTGTGCATGGGAACCTCACTTGGAAGCTGAAGTAGAGCGCATTTTTCACCGTATTGTCTGAGGACGTTTATCAGACATGCTACATGATGAACGTGGCTCTCACAAAGACAACAATAGCTACTGCCCTTACTGGATCGGTGAAGATATATGGGCTAAATTGTTGTGGTACTGGGCAAATAACTCAAGATACAAAAAATGCTCAGAGTCTAACAAAAGAAATAGATCTTACAACACATGATGCAATCTCCACACACAGAGTTGTGTCAGTCTCCCTACACATGCTAGACATTTGGTAAAAATATATTTGATTTGAAGGTGTGAAAAACACAAGAAGGGGGGGTTGAATTGTGTTTTAGTTAGTTTAAAAACTTCTTATATAAGTTCTTTCGAACTTATCAGATTTGGCAGCGGATAACATAATAAAGGAGAGTAAAGAGAGAGAGAGAGAGACACAAGCAATTTTATACTGGCTCCTCTCACAAGTTGAGAGTAGTCCAGTCCCCTTGCACTTCCAAGGGAGTTCACTAAAATCAGTTAGATTACAAATGCTCAAACACACTAGTAAGAGACTTCCAAATGCTCAAGTATACCAACAAGAGACTTCCTAAACTAGATGAGAAAATATATGGTTTTTGAGAACCTTTGAGTACTTGATAAAATAAAATACTCAAGGCAAATTACAACACTAAACACAAGAACTACACTTAGGATTCTAAAGAACAATAAGTGAATAAAGCAAGGCTGTTTTGTTATCAGAAGCGTTGTTTGCTTTCTTGTGAGTATGATCAGTTTGCAAGTTGTAATCCACACTTGACTTCAAGTACGAGGTCTCTATATATATGACAAGATAGAGACGTTGCAGATTTGACCGTTGTCAAGTTGTTTTGTCCGCTGGAGCAGTTTCTAGGTGGTCACATGTGATTAAGCTCAACAAGGAAACTTGTTGACTTCACTTTGCAGGTTAAGACCTTGTGTGTGTCCAAATGCGGTAATGGGAAAATGACTAATGCATATATTATCTTCCCAAGATAATATTATAACGTGCTTTGATTTTTCCTTCACACATATTTGAACTTAACCGTTGATGATCCTAAGTTAACCATGTGATATCCTTTCTTTGAATCTTCTAGCGCAAGACTGATCACGAAAGTCTGTACTCCCAATACAGCTTCTGGTGTTGTGTACTTCTGATGACTTGTGCTTCTGATGATCATCCTTCTGATAACTCATCAGAACTCGCGTTGGTGCTTCTGATCAGAACTTGTGTTAGTGCTTCTGATCATCATCAGAACTTCTAAGCTTCAGTGCATTGTTGACTTTTCACTAATGTTCCTGCACGCTTAGATTAAATATTAAAATACCCTATTGTTCATTAATACTTTGTTATCATTAAAACTTAAGCAGATAATTGTCAGAACCACTTTTGTTCCAACATGATTATTATATTTTCTACATATGCATATTTAATTATTCATAGGTTATATAATTAAGTATTGGATCCTATAATTAAGTACCCAATCCTATCAAAGCACAATTATGACCAAAGGCAGCTGGAAAAGCATCAATGCATAAGGGATATGGTCTTGGGCCGTATGCCCCCTACGTAGTTGAGTATTGGTCTCTATTTGATGTTCCTCCTCCTGGAAAAACGTCCTCAGCTGCAACACTCACTTCTGAGGTTCAAGAAAGGATAAAAAAATTGTCGCGGGAACTTGAAAAATGGGCTTAAGTGGAGAAGGAGCTAAGGGAGAAAAACACTCTAATGGAGCAAGAACTAAGGGAGGAGATGCGGGTTCGAAGTGAACAAGAAGCTCAAGAGAGACAAAACATAAGACAAGAGATGATGAGATTTTTTACACAACAACTTGCAACTATGAATAGTCATATGCCTTCTACGTCAACACAAAATATCCAAATCTCCTCTTATGGAGGATGAAGAGGGTGAAAAAGAGGATGATGGAAATTAATTTTTTTTTTTTGCGTAATAATATTAAGTATTGGATTTAAATTATTATTTTTTTCCTTTTTTCATCATCTATTTTCAACCAATATCTGATTCAACAAAGTTTGATGCTCCCTTTCTCCATTTAACCACAAAACCCTAATGCTCTTAGCATATAACAGAAGCAAAATCTCAAAGAGCAGGAGAGAACATTTTTTGAGAGAAGCGGCAGAGAAACAAAAACCACAAATACAATCAAAAAACCAAAACCTTCAAAAAATCATCTTCAAAACAGAATCAAGAACAAAAACTTCACAAGCTAAAAAACCACTTATAATCCAAACATCCAAACATACAAAACAGAAATCAAACAACTAAAAAAAAACAAAAATCTCTTCACACACTGTGAAGAAGTTTGTTTGCTCCCCATCTACTGTCCATCATCATCGACCTTGCATAAAGAAAAGGAGGAGTCAGAGCAGTGAAGGAGGTTCAAAGAAGGTCAGAAACAGAACAAAAGAAGAAGAACAGAGGAGAAGCAAGACGGGAAAGAAAAAAGAAGGAGGTCCAGAACGCTTACCTTGAAGATTCACTGCGGATTTGGTACGTTTTTTTTTGTTTCATCATCATCATTCGCATCAAACACATATTCATGGTTCTGTTTTTGTGCCTCTTCCGTTTCGTGGTATAGATCTGTTTCCTTGAATCAATGAATTTGTGATTAAGTGTTTCCTTTACTTGATTGCATCAAAAAAATGTTCGATTTCATAAAACTGAGTGTTTAGGTTTTGGTTTAGGGATTAGGGTTGGTTCGGATTCGACCCCGATCCGGACGATTTGTTGATTATTTGATGTTTTTGATGTTGGATATGTGTTTAGGAGGAGATTTAGTGTAAGGTTTGTGTTTATTGATTTTAGATCCGAGCATCTTGGTTGTTAGGGTTCTTGAGGTTTTCATGGTTTTTTTTTTGAGAAAAAAAATGAAAAGAACAGAGAAAGAAGAGAAAGAAAGAGGGAGAACGAGAGAGAAGAAGAGAGAAAGAAAGAAATTATTTTACCAAAAATAGAAAAGAGATTCACATATAACTCCCCCCATTCTTCAGTTTCTACGCGCACCCCCCTTAGTTTCTCGCGCGCCCCCAAATCGGTTCAGCGAACTGGGTCATGGACCGGGTCGGGTTTAACCCGGCGCCCAGTTCGCCTTGGTGAGTTACTGCGCGCACCCCCCTGGGGCTGTGAGAAAATATGGGCCTTTAGGCCCAACTGAGTTTTTTTTTTTTATTCTGTTTTGTTGTGTTTGTTTTGTTTGTTGTTTTTTTTGTTTTTAATAATATGTCATTTCTTTTATTTTTTAGAGGTATGTTTTTTTTATGATTTAATAGGCCATGGAAAATACATGTGTGAGTATTATTGTTTGCTTTTTCTCTCTTATAAAATTTCTAAGTTTAAATATTAATACAAAAAAAATTGAAAAAAACTTACCTATTTTGAAAAATGCATAACTTGAAAAAGTCTGGTGATAAAACTTCTTTTATTTTCTCTTGACTTCTTGCTTATTTTATTTTAATTATTTAGAATATGAATATAAAAAAATAAATAAATTAAGATATGACATTAATGTTGCTTATTATTTTTAGCTTTGCTTGTTAGTTGCTTGATCATATGTTTAGCTTGTTTGAAAAGTGTTAGTTTCTTTTTTTATATATGCTATGAATGAGAGTGTTAAGTTAATGTATGCTCAATATGTTTGCTTTGTCCTTGCTTTGTGCTAATCTCATGAATTCTATGACTTTTTTATTATTTATTTAGCTTTGCTAGTTTGATCATGTAGATATCTTTGTTAAGTTTTTTTATATACCATGTTTGGGATGACTAGGTAAAATTTTATGCTTAATATGCTTTCTTCTTCTTTGCTATTTAGATATGATATGTCTTCATTTTTTTCTTTCTTTGCATATGTTAGAGATAGAACTATTTGCATCATGTGCATGCTCATGCATTTTTAATATGGTACATTTTACACTACAATTTACATGCTATACTACAATTTCACATAACATGATTCACTTCACATTTTTACATGCATACATGCATTTAGGTTAGGACATTGCATCATTCAAAAATGCACGTTAGAGACAATATCTTACATTTTAGATTATTGAGCTCTAACACTTGCAATAAAAGTTAAGGACCATTTTGGCCTAAATTCATGCATTCATACTTTGGTATTTGTTTCTTTTCTTTTTCTTGTTTCTTCTTGATTAAGCTTGTGTTGCTTTTTGACATAACATGATTAGTATATAAGAGCTCTTGAATGATGGTTTTTGTTTTTTTATATATATATGTTCTTGACTTAATATATTTATGCCCTTATGCTTGACTATGACACTAAAAATGATAAGTACACATTCATGCTAATCTTACATGCTATATGATTTTCTTCATTTTTTTTGCTTCTTGATAATGTTATTGCTTGACCTTTCATGAGTGGTTTGTGTGCTTGTGCTTGCTTTTGTTGTGACTAAGTGCAAAATAGTCATTTCTTTTTACCTCCGTCTCATTTTCACACACATCTCACTCTTATAAAAATGCTATTTTCTTCTTACCATGTCTTTTAGGTGCATTTCATTCTCATATTTATTTTTCTCACTTGCATTTTACTTTATTTATAGCTTTATGCATCGCATTTATTTATTTATGTCATTTATTATTTATTTGCTCAATTCGATATGGTTGTAAATATTAATTATTCAATTGGGTTGTAGTAGCGTAGAACTTTATTTATCGCTTTTTATTGCTTTCTAGTTTACATAACACACACAAAGCCAAATTTCATTTCCAAACGAGAGGACTCGCAGTTAAATTTCAATTGATTACGAGGTCTCTCGGGACAAAATTCCTCTCCAACCCAAACGCGATATTTTATAAAGATAACAAAGACAATCGTAGGTCCATTTTAGTCGCAACGTCGTTATATCACTTCACTCTGCTATTATTGACTTTTTTCTCTCTCTTTACATAACAATATTTATACCTTCTCACAACCTCTTTCTCTCAACAATATTTTCTTTACATACAACAATTATACTTTTCTCTCAAAAAAAAACTCTTCTCCTTTTTTACAAACAAAACATTTACACTTCTTTTCTTTTATTTACTTTACAAAGAAAATTTTCTCAAATTTTTACTACTTTACAATACAACACAATAGTTACATTACTCTTAAAAAACCTTTTTTTACAAAGAACAAAACTCTTTTTCCTTTTATTCACTTCATGAAAGAAAACTTTCTTAACATTACTTTTTTACTTTTAAGAGACTTTTGTCATTCTTAGTCTCAAATTTTGACGATCCTTATAAACATTGCAAGAATTCAATCATTCTCCTATCAAAGGGGGAATGGTTTAGTGTGTTTATATTGATCTTTAAAAGGTGAGACTTAAAATGACATTAATCTCTTTCTTTTTTCTTCTATACAACTTCTCCCTCCATTCTTAAAGCATGTTTTCCAAAAGCACTAAAAACATATAAGTGGTTACCATGGAGTACCATGGGCGCTTGGGGTGCTAACACCTTCCTCAAGTGCAACTAACCCCCGTACCTTAGAATCTCTTCTTTTAAAAGGTTTTCAATTTTTCCCCTCCTTTGGAAATGAAAAATAAAACTGGAGTGGGGTATGTCTCAAAAATCCCGCAACAATAAAATGGCGACTTCACTGGGGATTCTCTCCTTAAGAGGGTTGAACCTAACTTATGTGTTTATATGTGTTTATTTGTTTACATGCTTTATATATATTGTGGGGGATCATGAGTTGAGATAAGCTTGACCCGAGCTTGAATGCACCATGAGATAGATTGTGGTAAGATCATAGTGGATGGGCGAAACGGTGTTTTGCACTACCCGCATGTGATGTAGCCACGCACAATGGAGGGTCATGTTGTAGTATTCATTTCGACGTGAGGTTCGCGTAGATTGTTGCTATGACATGTATTCCGAGGATGTTGTGGACCTTTCGATACCTTTTAACCCATCTTAGCCTTTTTAGGTTGTGGTGCGATGGCTAAGCCGAGAGGTTCTTGGATTAGTTGTTCCGCGATACCATGCTCAAACGAGACTTTCCCTTGGATATTTCATTTGGCCATGAGTCTCGTGGACATTGGTATTCAAGAAGGAAAGTTGATGACGTTGGGAACTTTGTAGAACCCATGAAATTCAAAGATACAAACCCAAATGTGCAGGCAAATCCACTTCCTCTGCATGGGACTGCCACTATTAACATGGTGCAATGTGATGCAGATTCTTATCGGGTGTTCAATGTTCGACAGATTAAGGAAACCTTGGTGCAAATCCATGTCGATTTATGCAAGCTATCTCTGTTCCAACATAATCATGCTGCTTGCATGACTTGCCCAAGAAATCCTAGAGGATGTCAGAAGGTGAGGGATGACCTACAGACTTTGTTGAACAAGAGAGAACTAGTTATCACATACAAGAAGAAGGGTGACGAAGAATCTGATGATGAATTTTATTTTGACAGTAGTGACGATGAAGTGTTTGTGATTATTCCATAATTTACTGCTCCAAGATGTATTGAGTTGACATATAACAGCCAAGAGCGCATTGTTGAGCCTTTGGTGATCTGTTTGCCCGGTCCTGTGCCTTACGCTTCTGATAAGGCAATTCCATACAAATACGGTGCTACCATGATGAGGGGTAACGAAGAGGTTCCTATTCCTGCTTTATCTTCGGTTGCCAATATTGTGGGATCGAGCAAAATGATGAGAAGTGGTCGTGTGCTGCCACCTCCTACCTTGAGAAAGACTGATGCTCCTACAAATGAGCCGTTGGTGGTGGAAAGGCCCGAAGTATGTGTTGATCTTGACAAGGGTAAGACCAGTGTTGGTTCCGATGCTGATGAAGTGTTGAAGTTGATAAAGAAGAGCGAGTACAAGATTGTTGATCAGTTGATTCAAACGCCTGCCAAAATCTCTATGTTGTCCCTCCTGCTGAACTCCGAAGCTCATAGAGACGCTCTGATGAAAGTGCTCGACCAGGCTTATGTTGATCACGATGTGACAGTTGGCCGTTTTGACGGCATTGTGGGAAATATCACTACTTGTAACAATCTGAGTTTCAGTGATGAAGACCTTCCCGTTGAGGGGAGAAGCCACAACCTTGCTTTGCACATATCCGTGAATTGCCAATCTGATGCTTTATCCAATGTGCTTGTTGATATCGACTCATCTCTGAATGTAATGCCGAAGATTACTCTCGACCAGCTGAGTTATAAAGGTGCTCCGATGCGGCGAAGTGGTTTGGTTGTCAAAGCTTTCGATGGAACGAGGAAGACGGTGATGGGAGAGGTTGATTTGCCCATTACCATTGGACCGAATACTTTTCAGATTACTTTCCAAGTTATGGATGTCAGTGCTGCTTACAGTTGTCTACTAGGACGCCCTTGGATTCATGATGCGGGCGCTGTGACTTCGACTCTGCACCAAAAGCTGAAGTTTGAAAAGAATGGCAAGATTGTAACTGTGTGTGGCGAGCAAACTCTGTTGGTGAGCCAATTGTCATCATACTCTTCTATTAGTGGTGGTGCTATTGATGGAACCCAATTCCAGGGTTTAACTATTGACGAGGGAACAAGCGATAAGAAAGGTAGTGTGTGCATGGCCTCTTTGAAGGATGCGCAACAGGTGCTGTCAAATGAATCTACTACTGGTTGGGGCAAGTTGGTTGAATTGCCAGAGAACAAGAATCGAGAAGGGCTAGGTTTTGACTCGAATGGTAAGGCTCTTGAATCTTCTAATGTTGGAAAACCTCTTAAAGATATGTTCAAGATTGCTGGTTTCATCTATCCAAATGTTTCAGATGTGAATGTGAATGTTGTGGTTGATGAAGAGCCCGAAGAGGTTTCTGGCCTTGTGGTGCGTGGAGGGATCTGCTGCAATTGGAGTGCTGTGGATGTTCCTTCTGTTGTATCTCGTTCTGAGTAATGACTTGTCATTATTTCTTTTTTTCAAAATCTTTCATTCTGCCCAAGATGAAAGTATGCATGTTTTAGGGCCTATGTTTTAAGAAATAAATATTCCTATCGCTCTGCCCAAAGCGAAGGTAGAACAATTGTCGGGCTTTATTTTAATGAAATCATTAATAATAAAGAGTTATTCAGTATCCACTTTATTGTACATTAGTTTTTATTGCTTTTTGCTTTTTCTGGAATATGGTAACACAAAGAACATAACAATATATCTTTTGAAAAAATCTGCATATGCTCACTCTTTTATATCTGTTTTCTAAAATCAAGCATAAATCATAATTGCAGATTAATTATTGATAAACCCGTTGAACACAATGAACCTATGCCCTCTCCCAACTTTGAATTCCCTGTGTTTGAAGCTGAAGAGGAGGATGAGGATGATATTCCTGATGAGATTACCCGGTTACTTGAGCACGAAGAAAGAGCCATCCAGCCTCATGAAGAGCCTACAGAAGTGGTTAATCTGGGTACTGAAGAAGACAAGAAAGAAATCAAGATTGGGGCATTGTTGGATGCCGGTGTCAAAGACAGATTGATAGAACTTCTCAGAGAATACATGGAAGTGTTTGCTTGGTCTTATCAAGATATGCCAGGATTGGACACCAACATTGTGGAACATCATCTGCTGTTGAAGCCTGAATGCCCACCGGTCAAGCAGAAATTGAGAAGAACACGCCCTGATATGGCAATTAAGATTAAATAAGAGGTTCAGAAACAAATTGATGCAGGTTTCCTGATTACATCCGAATACCCTCAATGGTTGGCCAACATAGTACCAACTCCGAAGAAAGATGGTAAGGTCAGAATGTGTGTTGATTACAGAGATTTGAACAAAGCAAGTCCGAAAGATGATTTTCCTTTTCCTCACATTGATATGCTGGTTGACAATACAGCAAAGTTCAAAGTTTTCTCCTTCATGGATGGTTTCTCTGGTTACAATCAGATACGGATGGCTCAAGAAGATAGAGAGAAGACTTCCTTTATTACACCATGGGGGACTTTCTGTTACAAAGTAATGTCTTTTGGTTTGAAAAATGAGGGTGCTACATATCAAAGAGCAATGACTACTTTGTTCCATGATATGATGCACAAAGAGATCGAGGTTTATGTTGATGACATGTGTCGCGCCGCGAAAATCGCCCGAGCGTTTAGGACACTCGGAATGACACAGAGCCGCCATCAAATTTTATTTTAAAGGGAAATATTGATAAAACCTAAAAAGGGACGGTCGTCGCAACCATCTTAGGGTTCGAGAGTTGGTTATGCAAGGGGAAGGTATTAGCACCCCTCACATCCGTTGTACTCAACGGGAACCTCCTAATTAATTCTAGGGTTTTTTTGAGTTTGTTTACTTACTTTTTATATTGTTTTATTTTATTGAAGATATTTACAAAATAAAAGAGAAAAAAGATTGAATTCTTTGTTATTTGCAAGAGGGAAAAAATTAAGTTTTTTATTATTATGCTTGACAAGATGACTCTTGCTCCTACGTATCCTCCGGTGCGATGAGGAAATCAAAGCTACGTAGTTCTGGGTATGGTGTTGGTTTGTGTTTTTTATAAAAAATGTCTTGCTTTTACCTCTTAAAATGACTTTTAAGAATGACCCGAAGGCGAAAAAAATTTGATTTGATTTGTTGATGTTTTTTAATGTTCTTTTTATGGGTTTGAGTGGAAAACGACTAAAAGTCGGACAAAGTGTGCACTAAGCCCCCAATTAGTCGAGAAGCGAACGGATGTGCATCCGCCTCCTCTTTTTTAATCCCCCTTGTTTGAAACAATTTTAATTAATATGGTATAAAACTACACTATTATTTCTAAGTATTATATTATTTGACATTTATGCTATATTTAAAGTGACGTAAATTATTTGCATTATTGAAACTAAATTACCACTATACAAATAAGTAAAATAGAATATACAATAAACACAGGGGGTATGAATTATACAAACGGGTTTAGAGCCTCAAATTAGCAACCAGCTTAGTTAACTAACATAAAAAACGAAAGTAAACAAATAAGTAACTAATAAATTAAACAAAAACCTGGTTCCAATTGAAGCAAGCACAGAATGAAAGCAAAGAAATAGAATATTTTCCTTCTTCTTCGATTTATTTCCTCCCCCAATATAAAGGTTTGCGGCGGCAACGAAGGCTAGTGACGTTTGTATGGCCGGTAGCTTGTGATAGATGAAGGCTAATGGCTATTAACAATGGTGGAGAGTTTGTTGTGTAGAGAATTTTTGTTGTTTGTGAAGGATTTCTTGTGGGAAGGAGAAATTGGTTGTATGGAGAGGAATTGGTTTTCTCTGATTTTTTGTGTGTAGAGAATTTTTCTTGTGTGAATGAAGAATTGGTGTGTGAATTATTGTGTAGAAAGGACCCCTATTTATAGTTTTGAATTAGGCTTTTTAAAACTTGAATGAATCTTGAGAGATTTGGTTTGTAAATTAATTTGAGAGATTTTGTTTGTTTTTAATGATTGATTTGCTCTCATTTTATATTTTAGTGTTAATTCTCTTGCTTGTTCTTCAAGACCAAAGATTTGGTTTTATTTTGTTTAATTTACTTCTTTTTTATATTTTTGTGTCTTTTCTTATTTTCTTTCTATATAAGTTTATATATTTTCCTTCTTTTTATATATATGCTTTATTTTTATAATTCTGGACAAACAAAAAAAAGTGATAAAATATTTTTAATACAAAAAGTTTCTCGCCAGAAAAATAAGTAAAATTGACTAAAATAAATATGTACTAAAAATTTAGAGGGTAAAATTTGGGGTATGACAGCTGCCCCTATTTAAATATCTTTAAATGCCTTTGAAAGATAGTTAAATATAAGAAATACCCATAATTTTGCCTTATGAAAGTGAAAGATCGATTATCGCCTTGACGATGTTTAGATCTTAAGGGTAGTTCCCGCCCCGAAGGGTGTTTAAACCGAAAATAGGCATCGTCCCGTAGGGTGCCTAGTTTAACTTGAAAAATAACCATTTCCCCTTAGGTAATCGAACCAAGAAGAAGTCATCATCCCGTAGGATACTTCAACTAAAGGCAGGTATAATCTCGAATGATGCCTAACGTTGAAAGATAACCATTTGTCACCTTGAAAGGTGCATCTATCCATTTGTCACCTTGAAAGGTGCATCTATCCAATTTTCCATTTGTCACCTTGAAAAGGTGCATCTATCCAATTTTCTATTTGTCACCTTGAAAGGTGCATCTATCCAATTTGTCACCTTGAAAGGTGCATCTATCCAATTTTCCATTTGTCACCTTTGAAAAGGTGCATCTATCCAATTTGCCACCTTGAAAGGTGCATCTATCCAATTTGTCACCTTGAAAGGTGCATCTATCCAATTTTCCATTTGTCACCTTGAAAAGGTGCATCTATCCAATTTTCTATTTGTCACCTTGAAAGGTGCATCTATCCAATTTGTCACCTTGAAAGGTGCATCTATCCAATTTTCCATTTGTCACCTTGAAAGGTGCATCTATCCAATTTGTCACCTTGAAAGGTGCATCTATCCAATTTTCCATTTGTCACCTTGAAAAGGTGCATCTATCCGATTTTCCATTTGTCACCTTTGAAAAGGTGCATCTATCCAATTTGTCACCTTGAAAGGTGCATCTATCCAATTTTCCATTTGTCACCTTGAAAAGGTGCATCTATCCAATTTTCCATTTGTCACCTTGAAAAGGTGCATCTATCCAATTTTCCATTTGTCACCTTTGAAAAGGTGCATCTATCCAATTTGTCACCTTGAAAGGTGCATCTATCCGATTTTCCATTTGTCACCTTGAAAGGTGCATCTATCCAATTTGTCACCTTGAAAGGTGCATCTATCCAATTTTCCATTTGTCACCTTGAAAGGTGCATCTATCCAATTTGTCACCTTGAAAGGTGCATCTATCCAATTTTCCATTTGTCACCTTGAAAAGGTGCATCTATCCGATTTTCCATTTGTCACCTTTGAAAAGGTGCATCTATCCAATTTGTCACCTTGAAAGGTGCATCTATCCAATTTTCCATTTGTCACCTTGAAAAGGTGCATCTATCCAATTTTCCATTTGTCACCTTGAAAAGGTGCATCTATCCAATTTTCCATTTGTCACCTTTGAAAAGGTGCATCTATCCAATTTGTCACCTTGAAAGGTGCATCTATCCGATTTTCCATTTGTCACCTTGAAAGGTGCATCTATCCAATTTGTCACCTTGAAAGGTGCATCTATCCAATTTTCCATTTGTCACCTTGAAAAGGTGCATCTATCCAATTTGTCACCTTGAAAGGTGCATCTATCCAATTTTCCATTTGTCACCTTGAAAAGGTGCATCTATCCAATTTTCCATTTGTCACCTTGAAAAGGTGCATCTATCCAATTTTCCATTTGTCACCTTTGAAAAGGTGCATCTATCCAATTTGTCACCTTGAAAGGTGCATCTATTCAATTTTCCATTTTTCCATTTGTCACCTTTGAAAGGTGCATCTATCCAAAAGGCGTTGCCCCAGAGGGTGTCTGTATACCAATGATATGAAATCATTACCCCTCGGGGTGAGTAAGAAGAGTTAGGTCATTTCTCCTTAGGGATCTAGATCCTAGGAATGAGCATGATTGCCGCAGGCCCGTGGCCGGACAAGAGTTGAAAGATAAGTTGTCGCAGGCTTTGTTGGGCCGGACATAAATTGATTAAATTGTCGCAGGCTTTATGGGCCGGACAAGGATAAGCTGTCGCAGGCTTATGGGCCGGGCAGAGATTGATGAATCAATTGCCGCAGGCTGGTGTGCCGGACAGAGACAAATTGTCGCAGACTTTTGAGTCGGACAAAGATTGATTAAATTGTCGCAGGCTTTATGGGCCGGACAAGGACAAATTGTCGCAGGCTTGACTGCTGGACAATGATATTGAATGAATTGTCGCAGGCTGGTGTGCCGGACAAAGCCAAATTGTCGCAGACTTTTGAGTCGGACAAAGATTGATTAAATTGTCGCAGGCTTTATGGGCCGGACAAAGACAAATTGTCGCAGGCTTGACTGCCGGACAATGATATTGGATGAATTGTCGCAGGCTGGTGTGCCGGACAAAAATTGTCGCAGGCTTGTTCGCCGGACAAAGAACAAATTATCGCAGGCTTATTAGCCGGACAAAGGTAAATTGTCGCAGGCTTGCAAGCCGGACAAATATTCAAAAAAGTTATCGCCGCAGGCTTACGGGCCGGGAAAAGACTGAAAGACACATTGTCGCAGGCTTGTGAGCCGGACAAAGATAAATTGATCTAATGGGGATGAGGTCATCCTACTTAACCGTTTTATGCTAAAGACTGATCCCTAAAGATGATCTTTTGACAGAAGTACGTGCTTGAGGGGTACCATTTCTTGGTATGCATGACTTATGCTCAGGAATTATATGTCATGGCCTATGCTGTGAGGAATGCATGATGTATGCATGAAATGAAATGCTGGCGGAGACTGAGCTTTGAGTGCATTGTGATGCAGATGCATTTGTGATTACGCATAGTATATGTTACGCATGAAATGAAATGCATAATTGATGCATGCCAATGATAATTGGGCTTCAACATGAATGTGTTATGCGAATCTTTTTCTTTTGATGGGAAAGGCCAAGTAGACTTTTGAAATGCCAGTGAGGATTGACCTTTGGGGACCAAGAAGAATCGATGTTTTTTGGATAATTGATTGAGGTTGAATGAAGATTGCGTTTTGGGGTTGCCAAAGGATTTTGGTGAATTGATTTGAGTTTTTGAGTGGTAATGCAAATTAATCACAGGGATGCCAATGCATGCTTTGATGCTAGATGGATGCGAACATGAATAATGCATGAATATGATTTGAAGGTGTATGAAAGTTCCCTTGTGTTGGGCAATTGAATGGTTTAAGGCTTGAAGATATGGTTTACAACAGAGTTCTTTGTTTAAAGGTTACATGAGTTTTGTTAGCATGGTCTCCCGACACTCATTCTGAACTCAACGGTTGCTGATGCTTGACATGGTTCACTTGAACAACTTGAAAGTACGGAGAGGGATGGCCCCTAGAGTAATTTGTCTTGCCCCCCCCCCCCCTTTTTTTTTTTTTTGGGCATAATATCCTTGACTGCATTGGAGTTCTATGAGCAGAGGTTATTTTCCTTCCATGGTGGCGATAATCAAGGATTCTCCACAGGGTGACCCTTCGATGGGAAGTACTACTCTTAATGTTGAGTGCTGGTGCAAAGGAAATTGCTTGAAAAGGAATTTGGATCCATCCAGGTCTGATATGACCTTGCTGCGAACTGCCCCATCATTTAAATTCTCGAGGGGTATGCCCACCAACTAACTGGCGTTTAGGGATAGTGCCTCTTGAACACTTTTGACCTCGATTAGCGGGAACTTGGATGTCCTGCCCCTTGGTCGTGGGGAATTTGCCACTGATTGGTAGGCCCCTTAGATGCCTTGCCCCTAATTAGGAGCGTCTTGATTCAGTTCTTCTTTGATCGAACCGTTTGCTGAATTAACCAGATGCCGAGTATTGATTTGCAAGTAAAATTGTTTCTTTTGCCAAGTATTTTTAACACAATGCACATGCGGGTTTTTGAAATTGAATATTTTTTGGAAGCACATATGGTATGTACAAAAGATAATCATTGATTACATAACAAACAGGATGAGTCAGCTTAACAATAAATTTGCCGAATATGCTTTCCTGGTGAACCTGCCTTCAATTAGGTCTTTTGAGAATTATTCATATAAATGAAATTCATGTAAACCAAGCCAGAAATGATATAAATTTGTGTTATCAGATTCCCCCATACTTGAACCTTTGTTTGCCCTCAAGCATAAAAATAGTATCTCTTTTTAGCACATGTTTGAAACAGGACACGACGACTGTAATCGTACGTGGTTGCCGGCTAGATAGGAAAATCAAGTAATAGACATCAAATACCAAGGGCACCGTAGTAACACAAAACCACTCGTTGCGGTCAAAGATTCCCATCATATGAAGACAAACCTGAAGTATTTTATTATGACTCTAACTTTTGCTTAAATTTTATTTACCCTTTTCATTCAAGTGCAATCACATTAAGCCCGTTATCTTGTACACGCCCATGGTAGGAAAATCTGTTAGTGATTATGATCATGTATCGAGGGGTGCTGATAACGAAAGTTTGGCAAACCCCTTTTTTTCTCCCAAATGCAGTTGTGGGGGATCGGATCGTAACCCGCCCTACCAAGTTCAGAATCAGACACCTCTGAACCAACTACTAAAAGGGTTTATTTACCATGGTTTTACTTTGTATGTTCAATGATCGTTGAATTACACAACCGAGTGATGGTCATCTAACTCAACAAATGCATTCCCACTTTTAAAATCAACCAATGTATGTAAACTTTTATTTCTGGATCATTCACTTATGTTCATTGATTTCCCACTTAGTTTGTGCTTAAGATGGTGCCGACTGCTAAGATAAACCACTAAGGGTTATTTTAAAATTTAAGTTCAAGTCTTTGTCAAGATTAGTACCCAAATTAACCTTACATATTTCTGGGCGTCTAAGGTGTTAAGACGGTACCGATTTTATTGAATTATTACTAAACCTTCATAATGTAGCCAAAAGTACGAAAACAACCTATATACTCTTAAAGTGTCATGTCAAGTATCAAACCAAAAATGCTTGCTTTTTTCTTAAAAATTTGATATACCTCAAGAAACTGGGAGAATCAGATAACAACGAAAACACATCCAAGAATGACTCAACTTAGTATGAACTAATCAAATTTTATATATATTTTTTATTTTGAAAACGCCTTTCATCATCAACCAGTTTTTTTTTACCATTGAAAGCATATATCAGTAATAATCAGTTATTTATTTTCATCATCCTCGCTCCAAGTTTGTAAATAATAAAACAAGAAAAGAGTGGACACGAATGGATTAATTCCAAAGACATGCATGTTTATTATATTAGGAATACTAGTCAAAAGTTACAACTTTAAAAGCAAAGAATTAAATTAAGACTGGAAATTCAAAGCTTGATGACCCTTGGAAGGGAGCTTTCTTGATGATTGGCCAACTCTAAGGGATGTTACTTGGGGTTCTTGCACTTTGTTGAAGAAAAGGGTGACCATTGATGAATGGAATTCCTCCATTGAAACTTAACTTCTTGTTGTCGATGAGTTCTTGAACCTTATACTTGAAAGCATTACAATTTTCAATGGTGTGACCCGGTGCCCCTTGATGAAAGTCACATTTGGTATTTACATCATAACCTGGCGGATATGGCGGTACCATGGGCTTGAGAGGTCTCGTCTCTACCCACCCTTGTTGGAGTAAGTATGGTAGGATCTGACCATATGGTACGGGAACAGGATCGAACTGCACACGGCTCTTCCCATAATTATTCCAAGGACCGGACTGATTCCCAAGTGGATACCCCTTTCGTCGTTGTTGATTTTGTTGAGGTGCCATGGACGGCTGTTGTAGTAAATGCTGCCGAGGCAAGGGTATCACCCATGGTTGTAGGGTTTGAGGCGCTGGATGACCTTGTGACTGATAAGGTAACAGGTTTTCATTTTTCTCCAACAAGATTTGAATGATCAGTTGAATCTGAGTCTTCAACTGGGCAACCTCTACCTTCAATAACTCATGTTCTTTCTTGAGCTCTTCCACACTTTGTTGAGACATTCTTCCAAATCCATTCATGGGTATCTGGATACCTGCTTGCGGTATTATAGTTTGAGGACGGTGAGGAAAGAAAAGATATGACTATTTATTTTGACGATGCAAGTGCATGAGAATGTATGATATGCATGATAGATGCAAGATGGTGAAGGTTGGATGACCTAATAGGTAGGCTTCCCTACATATGATGGTTCTATGTTTCAATTACCCAACCCCTCACAAGGACGGCTCCTACGGGATTTTGATTTTTTTTTTTTTTTTTTTTGAAGGCTCCATTTAAGGTGGTAGATTCCTTTGATTCTTCCACATGATACATGGTGAAATTTCAAAGGATCTCCCTTAAATGGAGTCTTTGGGTTCTAAAGGGGGTCCTAGAGTCGCTGACCGAATCCAAAGTTTTGCCAAGCGGAGGGGCTAGCCCATTCCTGACAAATCCTTTTGAACCAGTCTACTCTAGGCGGAGTCTTCGTACATCACCCATTGGGATGTTCATCCCATAGGTCCATACTACCAACTCCTAACCTAACCTAGGGTTTTTCTCAAATTTTATTCAAAAATAAACTCACCCACAATACATAAAAAGAAATATAATAATGCAGAAAAATAAAAAATAAAATAAAACAAGAAAAAAAACAAAGTAAACAAACAAAACAAATAACCCTAAAACTAGAGGATAGGCTTAACTCTCTAATTTTTAAAAGTCCCCAGCAGAGTCGCCAGCTGTCGCGCCGCGAAAATTGCCCGAGCGTTTAGGACACTCAGAATGACACAGAGCCGCCATCAAATTTTATTTTAAAGGGAAATATTGATAAAACCTAAAAAGGGACGGTCGTCGCAACCATCTTAGGGTTCGGGAGTTGGTTATGCAAGGGGAAGGTATTAGCACCCCTCACATCCGTTGTACTCAACGGGAACCTCCTAATTAATTCTAGGGTTTTTTTGAGTTTGTTTACTTACTTTTTATATTGTTTTATTTTATTGAAGATATTTACAAAATAAAAGAGAAAAAAGATTGAATTCTTTGTTATTTGCAAGAGGGAAAAAATTAAGTTTTTTATTATTATGCTTGACAAGATGACTCTTGCTCCTACGTATCCTCCGGTACGATGAGGAAATCAAAGCTACGTAGTTCTGGGTATGGTGTTGGTTTGTGTTTTTTATAAAAAATGTCTTGCTTTTACCTCTTAAAATGACTTTTAAGAATGACCCGAAGGCGAAAAAAATTTGATTTGATTTGTTGATGTTTTTTAATGTTCTTTTTATGGGTTTGAGTGGAAGACGACTAAAAGTCGGACAAAGTGTGCACTAAGCCCCCAATTAGTCGAGAAGCGAACGGATGTGCATCCGCCTCCTCTTTTTTAATCCCCCTTGTTTGAAACAATTTTAATTAATATGGTATAAAACTACACTATTATTTCTAAGTATTATATTATTTGACATTTATGCTATATTTAAAGTGACGTAAATTATTTGCATTATTGAAACTAAATTACCACTATACAAATAAGTAAAATAGAATATACAATAAACACAGGGGGTATGAATTATACAAACGGGTTTAGAGCCTCAAATTAGCAACCAGCTTAGTTAACTAACATAAAAAACGAAAGTAAACAAATAAGTAACTAATAAATTAAACAAAAACCTGGTTCCAATTGAAGCAAGCACAGAATGAAAGCAAAGAAATAGAATCTCTTCCTTCTTCTTCGATTTATTTCCTCCCCCAATATAAAGGTTTGCGGCGGCAACGAAGGCTAGTGACGTTTGTATGGCCGGTAGCTTGTGATAGATGAAGGCTAATGGCTATTAACAATGGTGGAGAGTTTGTTGTGTAGAGAATTTTTGTTGTTTGTGAAGGATTTCTTGTGGGAAGGAGAAATTGGTTGTATGGAGAGGAATTGGTTTTCTCTGATTTTTTGTGTGTAGAGAATTTTTCTTGTGTGAATGAAGAATTGGTGTGTGAATTATTGTGTAGAAAGGACCCCTATTTATAGTTTTGAATTAGGCTTTTTAAAACTTGAATGAATCTTGAGAGATTTGGTTTGTAAATTAATTTGAGAGATTTTGTTTGTTTTTAATGATTGATTTGCTCTCATTTTATATTTTAGTGTTAATTCTCTTGCTTGTTCTTCAAGACCAAAGATTTGGTTTTATTTTGTTTAATTTACTTCTTTTTTATATTTTTGTGTCTTTTCTTATTTTCTTTCTATATAAGTTTATATATTTTCCTTCTTTTTATATATATGCTTTATTTTTATAATTCTGGACAAACAAAAAAAAGTGATAAAATATTTTTAATACAAAAAGTTTCTCGCCAGAAAAATAAGTAAAATTGACTAAAATAAATATGTACTAAAAATTTAGAGGGTAAAATTTGGGGTATGACAGCTGCCCCTATTTAAATATCTTTAAATGCCTTTGAAAGATAGTTAAATATAAGAAATACCCATAATTTTGCCTTATGAAAGTGAAAGATCGATTATCGCCTTGACGATGTTTAGATCTTAAGGGTAGTTCCCGCCCCGAAGGGTGTTTAAACCGAAAATAGGCATCGTCCCGTAGGGTGCCTAGTTTAACTTGAAAAATAACCATTTCCCCTTAGGTAATCGAACCAAGAAGAAGTCATCATCCCGTAGGATACTTCAACTAAAGGCAGGTATAATCTCGAATGATGCCTAACCTTGAAAGATAACCATTTGTCACCTTGAAAGGTGCATCTATCCATCTTGGAACCTCCTATTCTGATCCCTCCTGTTGAGGGAAGACCTTTGATCATGTATCTGACTGTGTTAGAAGATTCCATGGGTTGTGTGCTTGGACAACAAGATGAGACTGGTAAGAAGGAACATGCTATTTATTATCTGAGTAAGAAGTTTACAGACTGTGAATCTCGCTACTCCATGCTTGAAAAGACTTGTTGTGCCCTGGCTTGGGCTGCTAAACGTCTCCGCTAGTATATGATTAATCACACTACTTGGTTGATATCTAAAATGGATCCAATCAAGTATATTTTTGAGAAACCCGCTTTGACAGGAAGGATTGCACGCTGGCAGATGTTGTTATCTGAGTATGACATTGAATATCGTACTCAAAAAGCAATTAAAGGAAGTATTCTTGCTGGTCATTTGGCGCACCAGCCAATTGATGATTACCAGTCTCTTAAGTTTGATTTTCCCGATGAAGATGTCATGTACTTGAAAATGAAAGATTGTGATGAACCACTGTTTGGAGAAGGCCCTGATCCTGAATCCAGATGGAGTTTGGTTTTTGATGGAGCTGTCAATGCTTATGGGAATGGAATTGGTGCAGTTATTATTGCCCCTATGGGTAATCATATTCCATTCGCTGCCAGGTTACTCTTTGATTGTACAAACAACATGGCAGAGTACGAAGCGTGTATTATGGGTATTGAAGAAGCTATTGATTTGAGGATCAAAATCCTTGACATATATGGAGATTCAACTCTTGTAGTTAATCAGATCAAAGGAGAATGGGAGACTCGCCACCCTGGCTTGATTCCATACAGAGATTATGCAAGACGCTTGTTGACTTTCTTTAACAAAGTTGAATTACATCACATTCCTCGTGATGAGAATCAGATGGCAGATGCTCTTGCTACTTTATCATCCATGTTCCAAGTGAATCGGTGGAATGACTTGCCTCGTGTTAATATTACTCGCCTTGAGAGGCCTGCTTATGTGTTCACAATTGAAGAAGCGGTTGATGATAAGCCGTGGTTTTATGATATTAAGAATTTCCTACAACATCAAGAGTACCCGCCTGGGGCATCTAAAAAAGACAGGAAAACTTTGAGAAGGTTGTCTGGTAGTTTCTTTCTGAATGGCGATGTTCTTTACAAGAGAAATTTTGATATGGTTTTGCTTCGGTGTGTGGACAAGCGTGAAGCCGACCAACTAATGTATGAAGTACACGAAGGTTCCTTTGGTACCCATGCCAATGGACATGCTATGGCTAAGAAGATGTTGAGAGCAGGTTACTATTGGATGACAATGGAATCTGATTGTTGCAGATATGTGAGAAAATGTCACAAGTGTCAGATTTATGCTGATAAAATACATGTGCCACCGACTCTGTTGAATGTTATGTCTTCTCCTTGGCCTTTCTCTATGTGGGGGATCGATATGATCGGAATGATTGAACCAAAAGCTTCGAATGGTCATCGTTTCATCTTAGTGGCTATTGACTATTTCACCAAGTGGGTTGAAGCGGCTTCCTATGCTAATGTTACAAAGCAAGTGGTTGTTAGATTTATCAAGAATCAGATCATTTGTCGATACGGTATTCCAAACAGAATCATCACTGATAATGGATCGAACTTGAACAACAAGATGATGAAAGAGCTGTGCGATGAGTTCATGATTGAGCATCACAACTCTTCTCCTTACAGGCCTAAGATGAATGGTGTTGTTGAAGCTGCAAACAAGAATATCAAGAAGATTGTGCAGAAAATGGTTGTCACTTACAAAGACTGGCACGAGATGTTGCCTTTTGCTTTATACGGATACCGCACTTCAGTTCGCACATCGACTGGGGCAACTCCATTTTCTTTGGTATACGGTATGGAAGCAGTACTCCCCGTAGAGGTTGAGATCCCGTCAATGAGAGTTTTGATGGAAGCAAAGTTGACGGAGGCTGAATGGTGTCAGAACCGGTACGATCAGCTGAATATGATTGAAGAGAAGCGCATGACTGCTTTGTGTCACGGACAGTTATATCATAATAGGATGAAACAGGCTTTTGACAAGAAAGTTCGACCTAGAGAGTTCAATGAAGGTGATCTTGTCCTCAAGAAGGTTTTGTCTTTCCAACCGGATGCTAGGGGCAAGTGGACTCCCAATTATGAAAGCCCATATGTTGTCAAGAAAGCTTTTTCTGGTGGCGCCATGATTCTTACAAACATGGATGGTGATGAGCTCCCTCGTCCAGTGAATGCAGATGCAGTCAAGAAATACTTTGTCTAAACAAAAAAAGAAGAAAAAAGAAAAGTATATATAGCTCGTCAAGCTGAAAACCTGAAAGGGCGGCTTAGTCAAAAAAGAGGGCGTCTTGGTGGATCGAAAACCCGAAAGGGCGGTTCATACAAAAATGAGACAAAAAAAAAGGAAATATGCACTTCCTGGTAGATCGAAAATCTGAAAAGGCGGTCTAGGCAAAAGTTAGGGAAACAAGACAAAGTAACTGCATTCACTTGAGTTCGATCATTTGGGGCACGTGTTGGCCAATGAAGAAGTTATGATCAAAATCATTTGTACTTGGAAGCTGAGGACACAGTGGAATTCAAAAGTTGTTAGGGAGAATAGATTTATTGTGTTCAATGTACCCTTTCCATTTTAATTACCAATTCCAATTTGTAATGATCCATGGAGTCACGCTATTGGCAGACTACCATTCTTATACATGAATTTGAGCCTTGCTCTCATTGTTTGGATTTCATATTTTTAGTCTTACAAAATTTCTTTATGTTTTGATGATTTCAATTAGAATGAAAAAAGACATATTTCAAAATATATACAAAAAATAATGAAAAAAGACATATTTTTTAAAACAAAAAATAAATAAATGCGCCTTTGATTAAAGATGACGACAAACATTTTCTTTAGAGCGAATACAAAAATAAGGAATATCCGCGACTACTCTAATCGTGGTTAATTCTAATACGCAAGTTTGATTCTAATGAGGGGCATTTCATTGAAAAAGGATACATCCCCTATGAAAGTTAACGATGTTGTTTTGAGTACAATCAAGCTTTGATATACAGATCGTTTCGGATAAAACGGTCATTTCCCCAGAGAAATTGTTCCTTCCCCAAGAAGATTTCTCTTACTTTATCTACAATAACGTTTTACACTTTGTCGAGATATCCTGGGCAGTGATGCGACGTTGGCTTGTGTTTCCGGTTTGGTCACTTTGTCTGTCCATCAAAAGATGATATACATACATACATTCATAACATACATACATTCATAACATACATACATTCATACATACTTTCATTTATTCAAGCATAGCATTTACATGTGCCATGAACATTTACATTATTCATACCTTATTACATCATATACAGATTTCTGTCTCTTTTGCCTTGTCTGTGTCTACAAAATAGAGTCGGGATGGGCATGTTGTTCTCTCCAATTAGATTGTCAGCTTAGGCAGATAAGTGTACACCTCTTGTTTCAAAATTTCCCCACTAGACTCCCCTCTTGTGGATGATGGTTGTTTCAGTTTTTCCTACAACAAAAGGAAAATTTCCAATTGAATTTTTCTTCAATTGAACACAGAGTCTTGTTTTAAAGTTTCCATCCGGTTAGTTCCCGGATTGGACATCAATTCAAAGCAACAAGTGACAAGTTTTCCACACAAGAAGCTTGTGTTTTACCAGATGCACTTTACAGTTCCTCAGGTGGTTTTTATCCCCAGTGAGCTTTACAGACATAACATAAAAGATCATACAAATCTTTTCTCATTACAAAAGACCATACAAGTCTCATACAGTTCAGCCTACAAATGTTCGTGTTACAATCTCTCACTTTACTGTCGGTCAGTCGATAGTAATTACTCTTAAGCATTGTATGTCGGTGTACGATGTTTCAGCTGTTGGTCAGTCTATAGTTGGAGTTCCTCAGATGTTATATGTCAGTGTATAACATTCTTATTGTCGGTCAGTCGATAGTTGATAATTCTAAATGTTGTATGTCAGTGTACAACGTCCTTGCTGTCAGTCGGATGATAGTTTGAAAATATGAAAATGTTATATGTTGGTGTATAACAGTCTTGCTGTCGGTCAGTCGATAGTCAAAGTTTTAAACATTGTATGTCAGTGTGCAATGTTCCAATTGTCGGTCAGTCGATAGTTGATGATCTTAAATGTTGTGTGTCAGTGTACAACATTTTTGCTGTCGGTCAGTCGATAGCCTTTAACCTTTAAACGTTATATGTCAGTGTATGACGTCTTTACTGTCGGTCAGTCGATAGCCTTTAACCTTTAAACGTTATATGTCAGTGTATGACATCTTTACTGTCGGTCAGTCGATAGTTTTTGGTTCTTAAATATCGTACGTCAGTGTACAATGTTCCAGCTGTTGGGTCAGTCTATAATTGGAATTCCTCAAATGTTATATGTCAGTCTATAACATTCCAGTTGTCGGTCAGTCGATAATTGATGATTTCAAAAGTTATATGTCAGTGTATAACGCTCCAGCTGTCGGTCAGTCGATAGTATTACTCTTAAGCATTGTATGTCGTTGTACGATGTTCCAGCTGTCGGTCAGTCTACAGTCGGTAACATTTTCTCCCCAGTGTTTTCCTGTTCCCCAATGGAGTTCGTTCTTCCAATGGACTTGGGGCACATATTGTTATTTTCCCAGTCGGGCCATGTTATATTCCTCCCCTGTGGAGTCTTAGCCATGCTCTTCTTCCTTTGTTTGTCTTTTACAACATTCATACAAAAATTCAAAAAAAATTTCATCATCTGCATCTCATACATTCACATTTGCATCATATGCATTGTTAGAGGATTCGAGGTCCAAAAATGGCGCATATCTTATATTTAAGTCTCTTCAATCCCGTCTAGACAAAGATTTTAATCTTCATCTTTCCGGGTGAAGAAACTTAAATAGGGGCAGCTGTAACACCCCAATTTTAGACCTCGAATCCGTTTTCCGTTTTATGATAAAAATATCAAGAGCATCTTTTGAATAAAAATGTCATATCATCTGTTCTTTTTCGCCGTTTTGCTTAAATTCCTTTTAATCACTTTTTTGTGGTCGTACTTTTATTTCTAATCTTTTATCATCGTTTATTCTTAACCATTATCATTACTATTATCATTATTATACTTATTATCACTATATCACTATTATCCTTTTTATTATTATTACCTTTTTATCAAAAATCCTTTTAAGAAAAAGCTTTTTCCTTGGTCTATTATTATTATTACTATTAATTATTATTTACTATCATTATCAAAAATCTTCACAAAAAGAACTTTTCTTTTATTTACTCATTTTTTTCTTTTATTTATTGTTATTAATCTTAATTCCTTTTTATTTATTTATTTATTCACTGAAAAAAAAAAATAGTCACAAAAAATGGAAAAAAAAAACAATTTTTATATATAATTTCCTTTTTTACTGCTTTCGGTTATCATTATTATTATTACTACTACTATTATCAAAAATCTCTTTTTCAAAACCTTTTTCCTTTATTTATTCATTCTCTTTTCTACTATTATTATTATTATTAATCCAATTTCCTTTTTATTTATCTTACTTGAAAAATATATAATCACAAAAAAGAAAAAAAAAACAGTTTTTTTCATTTCCTTTCCTTTTTTTTCGGTCACTGTTTTTAACAAAAGAAAAAACACAGCAAGAGAGAAATAGAGAAAAAGATTTCAAATTTGAAAAACAGAGGATCCAATATTTTTCTGAAACAAAAACAGAACTTGATAACGACACAATATTGTCTTTTTCCTTTTTTCATCATCTATTTTCAACCAATATCTGATTCAACAAAGTTTGATGCTCCCTTTCTCCATTTAACCACAAAACCCTAATGCTCCTAGCATATAACAGAAGCAAAATCTCAAAGAGCAGGAGAGAACATTTTTTGAGAGAAGCGGCAGAGAAACAAAAACCACAAATACAATCAAAAAACCAAAACCTTCAAAAAATCATCTTCAAAACAGAATCAAGAACAAAAACTTCACAAGCTAAAAAACCACTTATAATCCAAACATCCAAACATACAAAACAGAAATCAAACAACTAAAAAAAAAACAAAAATCTCTTCACACACTGTAAAGAAGTTTGTTTGCTCCCCATCTACTATCCATCATCATCGACCTTGCATAAAGAAAAGGAGGAGTCAGAGCAGTGAAGGAGGTTCAAAGAAGGTCAGAAACAGAACAGAAGAAGAAGAACAGAGGAGAAGCAAGACGGGAAAGAAAAAAGAAGGAGATCTAGAACGCTTACCTTGAAGATTCACTGCGGATTTGGTACATTTTTTTTCGTTTTCATCATCATCATTCGCATCAAACACATATTCATGGTTCTGTTTTTGTGCCTCTTCCGTTTCGTGGTATAGATATGTTTCCTTGAATCAATGAATTTGTGATTAAGTGTTTCCTTTACATGATTGCATCAAAAAAATGTTCGATTTCATAAAACTGAGTGTTTAGGTTTTGGTTTGGGGATTAGGGTTAGGTTCGGATTCGACCCCGATCCGGACGATTTGTTGATTATTTGATGTTTTTGATGTTGGATATGTGTTTAGGAGGAGATTTAGTGTAAGGTTTGTGTTTATTGATTTTAGATCCGAGCATCTTGGTTGCTAGGGTTCTTGAGGTATTCATGGTTTTTTTTTTGAGAAAAAAAATGAAAAGAACAGAGAAAGAAGAGAATGAAAGAGGGAGAACGAGAGAAAAAAAGAGAGAAAGAAAGAAATTATTTTACCAAAAATAGAAAAGAGATTCACATATAACTCCCCCCATTCTTCAGTTTCTACGCGCACCCTCCTTAGTTTCTCGCGCGCCCCCAAACCGGTTCAGCGAACTGGGTCATGGACTGGGTCGAGTTTAACCCGGGGCCCAGTTCGCCTTGGTGAGTTACTACGCGCGCCCCCGGGCTGTTGCGCGCACCTCCCTGGGGCTGTGAGAAAATATGGGCCTTTAGGCCCAACTTAGTTTTTTTTTTATTCTGTTTTGTTGTGTTTGTTTTGTTTGTTGTTTTTTTTGTTTTTAATAATATGTCATTTCTTTTATTTTTTAGAGGTATTTTTTTTTATGATTTAATAGGCCATGGAAAATACATGTGTGAGTATTATTGTTTTCTTTTTCTCTCTTATAAAATTTCTAAGTTTAAATATTAATACAAAAAAAATTGAAAAAAACTTACCTATTTTGAAAAATGCATAACTTGAAAAAGTCTGGTGATAAAACTTCTTTTATTTTCTCTTGACTTCTTGCTTATTTTATTTTAATTATTTAGAATATGAATATCAAAAAAAAATAAAAAATAATTAAGATATGACATTAATGTTGCTTATTATTTTTAGCTTTGCTTGTTAGTTGCTTGATCATATGTTTAACTTCTTTGAAAAGTGTTAGTTTCTTTTTTTATATATGCTATGAATGAGAGTGTTAAGTTAATGTATGCTCAATATGTTTGCTTTGTCCTTGCTTTGTGCTAATCTCATGAATTCTATGACTTTTTTATTATTTATTTAGCTTTGCTAGTTTGATCATGTAGATATCTTTGTTAAGTTTTTTTATATACCATGTTTGGGATGACTAGGTAAAATTTTATGCTTAATATGCTTTCTTCTTCTTTGCTATTTAGATATGATATGTCTTCATTTTTTTCTTTCTTTGCATATGTTAGAGATGGAACCATTTGCATCATGTGCATGCTCATGCATTTTTAATATGGTACATTTTGCACTACAATTCACATGCTATACTACAATTTCACATAACATGATTCACTTCACATTTTTACATGAATACATGCATTTAGGTTAGGACATTGCATCATTCAAAAATGCACGTTAGAGACAATATCTTACATTTTAGATCATTGAGCTCTAACCCTTGCAATAAAAGTTAAGGACCATTTTGTCCTAAATTCATGCATTCATACTTTGGTATTTGTTTCTTTTCTTTTTCTTGTTTCTTCTTGATTAAGCTTGTGTTGCTTCTTGACATAACATGATTAGTATATAAGAGCTCTTGAATGATGGTTTTTGTTTTTATACATATATATGTTCTTGACTTAAAATATTTATGCCCTTATGCTTGACTATGACACTAAAAATGATAAGTACACATTCATGCTAATCTTACATGTTATATGATTTTCTTCATTTTTTTTGCTTCTTGATAATGTTATTGCTTGACCTTTCATGAGTGGTTTGTGTGCTTGTGCTTGCTTTTGTTGTGACTAAGTGCAAAATAGTCCTTTCTTTTTACCTCCGTCTCATTTTCACACACATCTCACTCTTATAAAAATGCTACTTTCTTCTTACCATGTCTTTTAGGTGCATTTCATTCTCATATTTATTTTTCGCACTTGCATTTTACTTTATTTATAGCTTTATGCATCGCATTTATTTATTTGTGTCATTTATTATTTATTTGCTCAATTCGATATGGTTGTAAATATTAATTATTCAATTGGGTTGTAGTAGCGTAGGACTTTGTTTATCGCTTTTTATTGCTTTCTAGTTTACATAACACACACAAAGCCAAATTTCATTTCCAAGCGAGAGGACTCGTAGTTAAATTTCAATTGATTACGAGGTCTCTCGCGACAAAATTCCTCTCCAACCCAAACGCGATATTTTATAAAGATAACAAAGACAATCGTAGGTCCATTTTAGTCGCAATGTCATTATATCACTTCACTCTGCTATTCTTGACTTTTTTCTCTCTCTTTACATAACAATATTTATACCTTCTCACAACCTCTTTCTCTCAACAATATTTTCTTTACATACAACAATTATACTTTTCTCTCAAAAAAAAACTCTTCTCCTTTTTTACAAACAAAACATTTACACTTCTTTTCTTTTATTTACTTTACAAAGAAAATTTTCTCAAATTTTTACTACTTTACAATACAACACAATAGTTACATTACTCTTAAAAAACCTTTTTTTACAAAGAACAAAACTCTTTTTCCTTTTATTCACTTCATGAAAGAAAACTTTCTTAATTTTACTTTTTTAAGAAGACTTTTGTCATTCTTAGTCTCAAATTTTGACGATCCTTATAAACATTGCAAGAATTCAATCATTCTCCTATCAAAGGGGGAATGGTTTAGTGTGTTTATATTGATCTTTAAAAGGTGAGCCTTAAAATGACATTAATCTCTTTCTTTTTTCTTCTATACAACTTCTCCCTCCATTCTTAAAGCATGTTTTCCAAAAGCACTAAAAACGTATAAGTGGTTACCATGGAGTACCATGGGCGCTTGGGGTGCTAACACCTTCCTCAAGTGCAACTAACTAGGGGTGGCAAAATGATCCGTTAATCCGTTATCCATCCAGTCCATCCAACATTTTATCCATCCAATCCATCTATTAGTAAGAAAAATGCTTCATGGATCGGATTAAATCCATCCATTTAAATTTAATGGATAATCCGATCCATCCACTATATTTTAAAAATCCAATGGATCTTTTATTAATATTTATTAAGATCCAATGGATCAATATTTATTATTATTTATCATAAATCTATTTATGTAAAAAACACAAAATTATAATAATAAGGGTGTTAAAATTAAAAATTTGGATGAATAAGTTTGTTTTTTCTAAATGTAGACAAAGCCCAAAACCTGATATGTAGATAAAGCCCAACATTAATTTCATTTTAAATTTATTATTCATAATTTATTTATATATATTATTAAATAATAAATATATATTAATTGGATGGTTGACCATGAACACCACCGGAGTTGACCACCGACCTCCGCCGCCGGACCACCTACCTCCACCGCCGGACCACCGACCTCCTCCGCCGGGACACCGTCCTCCGCCGCGGACTCCGCCGCTGGGCCACCGCGGTCAACGCTGGCAGAGTCCGTTGACCACCACCACATCACATTTTGAATTATTTAATTAATAATATGAAATATTTTTAAATTATTACATTTATTTGATTTATTTTATATTCTGGTATTATTAATTAATTGGGTTAAATATTGGGCTTAAATAAAAAATGTAGTATTGGGCTTTACAAAAATTCTGTTTAGACAATTATGAAATTGATGATACAGTAGATTAGTATCCTCACCTCCTAAAATAAATTAATATGCAATTGATTATTAAATTAATTTATACAAAAAAATAATACACTTTAATATATGGATCGAATGGACATCCATCCATTAATAATCTAATAACGGATGGATTTTATATTAAACGGATTGGATTGAATGGATTTTTTTAATAAATTTTTTAGTGGATTTAAATGGATTAATGGATTGTTTTGATCCATCCATCATGATCCAAATCCATATCCATCCAATCCGTCCATTTTGCCACCCTTACAACTAACCCCCGTACCTTAGAATCTCTTCTTTTAAAAGGTTTTCAATTTTTCCCCTCCTTTGGAAATGAAAAATAAAACTATAGTGGGGTATGTCTCAAAAATCCCGCAACAACTTTCACGATATTTTATTGGCTACTTTAAGCTTTTGTGAAAAGGCATTTGTAATTTTGTTAAGAAGAAGATTAAGGAAGCTGGTGCTTATGTTATTATGTAACATCTAATTTTGAAGCTTTAATCAATAAACGTTAATAAGAAAGAATAACACCATCCAAGCAGTAAATCTTAAAAATATAGCAAAATGTCTGAATATTGACATTATAAAATCCATAAATAAGTTTTACATATAAAGTACTATGTAGACTTTCCGTCTACTTATTCTCAAACTTCCAACCTAAATTTGAATAAACTAATGCTTTTAAAATGCCAAACAATTTAGTTCTCGACATCGTCAATGGTTTCCGTCTCTGAAAACAACACTTTAATGAGATACATAATCCCAATGAATAATACACACAATTAAAAAAAAAATAAGTATTGTTCTCAGCCGGTGCGGTAACCGAAAAAATCAACCAATGGTATCCGCTTTCTTTCAAAATAGTCTTTAAAAATGAATAAGTAACATAGATAATTTATTTAGCTCAAAATAGTCAATTTCTCATAATCAAACAAAACTCTTACCTTTACAAATTAGTACTCCCTCCGTACCAAAATATATGTCGTTTTGAGAAAAAAAATTTGTACCACAATATATGTCGTTTTACATTACCAATGAAGCATTTAATGCTCTTTTTCGTCTTATACCCTTAATTAATTATTTCTCTTTCTTCTTTCAATTCTATAATTTATCTCTCACATACCAATAATGGGGGATAATCTTGTAAACTAACCCATAATTTACATTTTCCATACAACAATGATTACATTTCTTAATTTGTGTGATATGGTCAAAACGACATATATTTTGGTACGGAGGTAGTAATTAGTAATGTTTCGTAGTTATAGTAAATAAAAGAATTCAACTCAAGTCTCATTATCATATGTAGATGTACTCTTTTCTATGAAGTGAATATCATCTCATCATGTGGAACTTCAGCTCATCTAATATATATGGAGTATAAAACTCATGTGATAAGGGGTACAAGATTCATATATATGGAGTATAAAACTCATCTGATATGGGGTACAAAACCCATCCATATGGACCATAAGCTCATGTCAAACACTTATAATAACAATTCATTAAATCTCAAACTTTTATATGATAATAATTTAACAGATGTATTATAATACTATGACTATCTCCACGACACACCTTGCATAGAACATTATTTCAAATCTACCTTACACCAAAGGTTCAAGACCCTGTACGTATATGATTCATAAACTCACCCTTAAAATTCAACCAATAAAATATAGGGTAAAAATTCTAACTTATTATTGGTATGTATAACTAATTATATGGTATTTGGATTAGGTTTTCATGAAAATAAATAATAATATGTGAGACTTATACTTCTTACTCTCCAACTCCTTTCTACTGCTCTGTAATTAAGGTTTCGTTAATTTTATTTATGAACCAACATATAGAGCCAAAAACTATCGACAAATTCTTAATAATTATTAGTCTAAGAAATAAGGATTATGATTGATATACAAAAATATGCACGTACCTCCCCTTTCAGTGTACATCCCTTTAATACAAAACAAGTGTATTAATTCCTAGAATTCATTCTAATACTAAAATAATAACGCAACAAAGCATACTGTTTAGAGGATGATGAATCTATTGAACAAATAATATACCATGGAAGGTTGTTAAAGTGTGTGATTAGTCACCTCTTAGAACAATTGATATTGAAGTTTCCCTTCTTATGATTGATTCTTCTACAATAGATCTTTGTTTTTCTAGGATTTTTCTTTTCTTTTCTTTCTTACGTGTTTTCTATCTTTTTTCTCTTTTTTTTTCTTTTTTTTGTACGGTTACTTCCTTTTTTTTTCTATATACTCTCTCTTTCCTTTCTTTCAACTAAATACTCCTATTTTTTTGCTAACCTCCCTACTTAGTGGTGCAATTAACATACCCATGTTTTCTTTATTCAAATACATGTGACTTATAACTAGGTACCACTCACATTCTAATTTTATTCAAAAATTAATAATTCAAAATAATATAACTAGGTACCAAATACTAATATAATTTATTTATTTTGGATGTTACATTTTCTCCCCCCTCAAAGAAATTTCGCCCCCGAAACTTTTGGAAGATATTTTAAGAAGTCAAAATACACGATTGGCACAAAACTACAAATCAACTGTACCTGCACAAGTGATGTCTGGATACTGATGTAAAACTTCTTCTTCTAGTTCCCAACTAGCCTTCTCTGGGGTTAATCCTTCCCATACCACTTTTACCAATGAAATCACCTTGTTCCTTAGAGTTTTACTGCTCTTGCCAATGATATGAGTAGGTCTAGGCTTAAAAATTAAGTTATCTTTCAATTGTACTGACTCAGGAGTTATCACAAGCGACATATCCAACACATATGTTCGAAGTTGAGAAATATGAAATACAGTGTGAAGATTAGATAATGGTGGTGGAAGAGCCAATTGGTAAGCAAGAGACCCGACTCGTTTTAGAATTTGAAACGGACCCATGAAATGAGGATTTAACTTCTTGACATTCATTGCCCTTCCCACCCCAGTCTTAGGAGTGACTCTCAAGAATACATGTTCTCGTTCCTGAAATTCCAGAGGTTTTCTTCTCTTGTCATTATAACTATTTTGCTTGCTCTGAGCCGTACGCATCCTTTCCCTAATCAACTAATTCTATCAGTGGTCTCTTGCACTAAATCAGGTCCTAACAAGGACTTTTCTCCCACCTCACACCAACACAAGGGATACCTACACTTCTTTCCATACAAGGCCTCACACGGCGCCATTCCTGTGCTAGAGTGATAATTATTGTTATAAGCACATTCTATTAAAGGTAAATACTTATCCCAACTCCCACCTTCATCCATAACACATGCTCTAAGCATATCCTCAAGATTCTGAATCGTTCTCTCTGATTGACCATCAGTTTGAGGATGATAAGTTGTACTAAAATTTAATCTAGTGCCAAAAGATCCCTGAAAGGCTTTCGAAAATCTTGATGTAAATCGGGGGTCTCTATTAGACACTATGGAGATGGGTATACCGTGCAAATTTACTATCTCCTTGATGTAAAGATCGACCAATTTATCTAAACTATATGTTGCTTTGATAAGGAAAAAATGAGCTGATTTGGTGAAACGATCAACTATCACCCAAATGGCGTCAAAACCCATATGTGTCTTAGGTAAACCCATCACAAAATCCATGGATATCCTCTCCCATTTCCACTCAGGAATTTCTAAGGGTTGCAACGATCCTGAAGGATTTTGGTGTTCAATCTTCACTTTCTAGCACACTGGACATTTAGGAACAAATTCAGCTACATCATTTTCATTCCTGGCCATTAATATATTTGCTTTAAATCTTGATACATATTGGTTATTCATGGATGTATGGTGGTAAACTTACCCTTGTGAGCTTCCTCTAAAATTCTATCCCTGAGACTCCCCTCTTTAGGAACTACAATCTTATTCTTAAATAGAACTAACCCATCAGTGGACAAGGTATAATCCACTTTGTCTAAAAGAGATTGTATTTCTCGGTCTACAAGTTACTCCCTCTTAATTAACTTACTTAGGTTGCTACTAGTTTCTAGCATACTCAATTCTAAACTTGAAGTACTAAAACTTAAATCTAAATTCATATCTCTAAACTCCTCTATAAACTAGCTTGTTGTATCATCATATATGACACGTACAAATATTTTCTACTTAAAGCATCAGCCACAACATTAGCTTTTCCAGGGTGATATTTCAATTCAAAATCATAGTCTTTAAGGAAATCCATCCACCTTCTTTGCCTCATATTTAACTCTTTTTGGTCAAATAGAAATTTAAGGTTCTTATGATCACTAAAAACCTCAAATTTTGCCCCATACAGGTAATGTCTCCAAATTTTAACGGCAAAAAACCACAGTTGCTAATTCAAGATCATGTGTGGGGTAATTCCCCTCATGTGACCAAAGTTGTCTAGATGCATAAGCCACTACATTTCCACCTTGCATTAAAACACATCTTAAACCATTCTTAGACGCATCACAATAAAGTGAAAAAATTTCTACTAGCGTCTGGTATAGTTAAGACAGTTGCTAATACTAATTTTCTCTTAAGCTCATTGAAACTACCCCACACTCTTGATCCCACACAAAAGATTTCCCTTTTCTCGTTAACTTAGTGAGAGGTAAGGCTAGGCTAGAAAACCCCTCTTCGAGTTTCCTATAATAACCTGCTAATCCTAAAAAGCTTCTCACCTCAGTTACCGTTTTAGGTCGTGCCCAACCCAACACTCCATCTACCTTACTAGAGTCAACCATTACCCCTTTATTAGAGATGGTATGTCCTAAAAAATTTACCTCATCAAGCCAAAACTCACATTTATCTGGTTTTGAATACAAGTTCTTATCTCTTAAGATTTGCAAAACTGACCGCAAGTGTTTTTCATGTTCATTGACACTACCTCAAATATATCAGAATGTCGTCTATGAACACAACCACAAACTTATCTAAGAAGGGTGTAAAGATTCGATTCATATAATCCATAAAAATGGCAGGGACATTGGTCACTCTAAAAGGCATCACCACATACTCATTGTGCCCAAATCTGGTCCTGAAAGCTGTCTTCGGGACATCCTCACTCTTAACTCTAATTTGGTGGTACTGTATCCCGACCTTAAGTCTATCTTGGAAAATACTGAAGCTTCTCTCAATTAGTCTAAAAGGTCATTTATCCAAGGCAATCGATATTTATTCTTAATGGTTACCTATAGGTGTGGACAAGAAACTGTTTCCGTCTGTAATCCATCAAATCCGATTTTTTAAAGTGCCTCACGAGTGGTTAAGGACGGGTCAACGGGTCTACGGATTGGTCAACGCAATTTAAAATGGATATTAATGGATCAGTTCGGATACAAATATCACAACTATTGGGATCCGTTTCTGACCGAGCATAGAGCAGTACTGCTATGGTTTTATTCCTATTAGTTATTCAATTCATGTTATAGTATAAGTATTATAGCCTAGATAAATATAAAATATTTGTTTAATGCCTCCAATGTCTTAATTAGAGTGAGAGTTGTCTTGAGCCTCACAAATTAAAAGATATATTTATTTAATTTCACATTACCACATCAAATAAATTTAACTTTTCAGAGAAATAAACTATAATTTATCCTCTCTCACAGGTCACAACAACAACATTGCTCTCTCTCTGTTATTACTTCTCCAACACAAGTTCCATTGTTTCTTTTATGTGAACAAGATCCATGTTATTATTTTCATTTTTCACAAAACCTTAAGTTCCTTTTAAGCTCCATCATCCTTATCGTTTTTCTTCTGAAAAATGAAGAACAAGCCCCTGCGAAGATCTGTTTGAAGTTCAAACTGTGAATAATATTAGAAAAGCTTGTTCATTCATGTATTTATTTGAGTTTTGTAGAATCTTTTTAGTTATGAGAGGTTTTTGATTTATGAAGATTTGTTCAATTTAGTCTGATGTTATAAACCGCTACACCCACCCGTTTTACCCGTCAAACCGCCTAACCCGTCATCTGAGAAAACCGAAGCATGAAACGGATCGGAATGGACTGATATTCTCCAACCGTGGGCACAATCGGATTGACGTTTTCGGTCCGTCACTGATCGAACTCGTATCTCATAATGCCATCCTTCTTCTTCACTAAAAGAACTAGCGCACCCCAAGGTGACACACTAAGACTAATGACTCCTTTCTGTAACAGCTCTTCTAATTGTTTCTTTAGTTCTCCTAGCTCTAAGAGTGCCATCCTATAAGTTTATCATAGGATTAGATGATGAATCTATTGAACAAATAATATACCATGGAAGGTTGTTAAAGTGTGTGATTAGTCACCTCTTAGAACAATTGATATTGATGTTTCCCTTCTTGGGATTGATTCTTCTTCAATAGATCTTTGTTCTTCTAGAGTTTTTCTTTTATTTTCTTTCATACGTGCTTTCTATCTTTCTTCTCTTTTTTTTTTGTACGTTTACTTCCTTTTTTTTTCTTCTATATACTCTCTCTTTCCTTTCTTTCAACTAAATACTCTTATTTTTATGCTAACTTCCCTACTTAGTGGTGCACTTAACATACCCATGTTTTCTTTATTCAAATACATGTGACTAATAACTAGGTACCACTCACATTCTAATTTTATTGAAAAATTAATAATTCAAAATAATTAAAATAAATTTTAATTTATTTATTTCGGATGTTACACTCTCTCCTTAATTTAATTATTTTTCTATGTTATTAACTTATTACTTTTCAGAAGAAAAAAGTTATGGCTTTCCCTTTTTTTTTTTTTTTGCTTTTGTCATGTGATGTCAATCATATTATTTCCAATTTTAAAAAGTTTAGTTGATTCCAAGTTTTCAAAACTACATTTCATTCGGTGTGACCTCAAGATGAGATGGTCACAAAACCTCAAAGAATTGTGACGGCAAGATGTTATGGCAGAGAGACAATGATATGAGTGACGAGACAACCAATAGGAAGAATCAAGTTGACGACAACGAAGATAGTGACTTCTTGATTTTAGTAATAGTATAACATCACAATTCCTTCTCTCTATCTCTTTCATTTTCTTTATTTGTTGATCTAATTAAAAATGTTATTGTTTTATCAAAGTTTTTGGGTTTGTTGGGAACAAGTAAATTTTAATTTTTGTTTTGTAATTTCGTGATTTTTGATTTATAATATTTTACGTTTCTGTCAATTATAGGAACTTTATGTTTCTCTATTGGATTATATATTTGATTACCTTGGTAAAATTTGCCCACGAAAACTTAGAACTAATGTCATTGTACAATGTGGAAACATGTTTAAGTAAGATACCTATGGTACATTTGATTGTTCTTTTTGAATTAAGTGATTTCAATTTGATTCAGGAGTCCCCCATGTGCTAGGATCTTGGTTTCTTGCTTACAGTTTTAGTATTGTTGGTGACGCACTTGCTTCTGCATTCGGTTTTGGTTATTTTTGGCCATGTATTGCATATTTATTTTTTCAGTGTTGGCGGTATGTGTTGGATTGGCCTTTGATATGTTTCTGTTGAAAATTTTGGCCTTCAATCAAGGTGTGCTTCTCGGGGCGGTATCTTGTTTTTTTCATTTGATTTTTAGTTGTGTTCTATTTGATTTTGATGGATTTGCTAAGTTATTTTTGACAATTAGTAGATTTTTGAGTGAAATCAAGCTCCCTTGAATCAAAATTCCTCATGTTGAGACTTTGGTTGTTTTATCTTTTTATAGAGAATTTTACACGTGCACACATACATAATTGTATTACAAATATTACTAAATGATTTAATATGTGTTATCATCTATTCTATTTAGTTACGGCAGCACAAATCAATAATTCAGATTTACAACATCCAAATTCTTCAAATACATATAAGCCAACAAGAACCTTTTCATTTCAAGAAATAGAGAAAAATCCAACAATAGTCTCATGCATTAGTTTGGTGAAATAAATTGGAATTGTTTATTAGCAATGGAGGAGAAGGGAGCCAAATTGATGTGAATTTAGGTAGCTTAGACATTTTTCCTTTTTTTCTATCTTAATCTTGTTTGATTTGTATTGAAGTTATTCGGGTTTTATTTATTTCTCTTTTGCTGTTCTTTTTCATAGTAGATTAGATAGTGACATATTAAATTAATAACTCTATTTTGTGTTAAATTACAGGTTAAGTATGAATGTTTCAACTATTTCACAAAGAAATATTCAGAGAACAACTACACAAGAATTAATATTATTGTTGGCTATAGTCTCAATTTTATTTGTCAACTATGTAATTTTTTTAGTTTTTCATTTTTATGAGAACAAAGTTGTTTGTAATTTATTAATTTTTTATATTAAGAGAGATAATTTATAAAATTTATATTTGTTAATGTTATATTAATTTGTATTTATTTTTTTTAACAAAATAAATATATTAAATGAAATCAGTTAATGGAAAAAGTAATTTATTTGTTGATATATAAATAATATAGCAACAATTTATATCGTTGGCAAAAAATAACTTAATACAACAACTTTAGTTGTTGGCAAAAATATTTTATTGTAACGACTATACTCACTATGATGCATCATAAGGCAACAACAATTGTTGTTAATTTAGACAGTGACATTAAATGTCGCTGCAAAACTTTTTGCAACAGCACTTATGCCAATGACATGCAGCGACACTTTTTTCGCTGCAAAAAAAACATTTCCCAACAACTTTTTATTTTTCTTAACAACATTTGTCGCTGCAAAATACCTTTTTTCTTGTACACCATTATTACCATGAGAACAACTTATGATACTTTACGTAGCATTCCATGTAGTACTCTCATAGCGGGTCAATCCAGTATAAATATTACTCTTAATATTTATACCTATGTCAAGAATTGATAACTCCTTATCCTATGATCCATGAGATGCGATCATCAATCTATCTTCATAATAGTCTTTATGCTTTATGGTAATCCCTTTTTACCTTAAAGCTCGACTATGGATACTTTAAGAGTAGAGTCGTTATGTTTAATGTAATCTCATGATTAAGTCACACTTAATATTAAACGGACTATCTATTCTAAGGACTTCATTATTTTAGAAACACAAACATAATAAAGAAAGTGCCTTTGATTATTAATAAAAGAAAAATTATATTATTAATAAATAATTTGATACAAGTACTAAAAATATTGGCTTCTAGAGCTTACACCAACAGGTCTAGCTTTTGAAGCCATTAATCAGTCACAGTTTTGAAAAAGAAAAACAAAGTGGTGAAGGATAGAAAGAAAAAAAATAGTGGTTTTAGAGGTTGAAAAATATAGTACAATGGAATGGAAAACAAAGGAGAACAAAAATACAGTTTCAGACAAAGCGGAAATACAGAGGAGAACGGAAGACGGTGCCGGTGGTGAAGGATTTATGCAACGACGATTTAAGGGTTTTCTGTTCGTTTGTTCAATGAAGAATAATGATGGTCGTACTATTGTTTTCGTTTGAATGAATGAGAAAAAAAAGATATAATTTTTATTGAACTCGTTTCTTGGTATTTTGTTAATCTGACCTATTTCGCTAGGGCCCAATCGATTTTGTGGGAAAATTTTGACCTGTTAAACAACAAATGTTCGAAAATGTGTACTCCCTCCGTCCCGAAATATAAGGGAAAAAAACTACATTTTTTTGTCCCAAAGTATAAGGGAAAAAAATCAATTTCAAGAATATTTTTCCTAATTCTCATGAAATTAAATGTAAATTGCATTTAATTTTTTTTCTCTCCACTTTTCTCTATAAACAACAATCAATCAAAATTGATTTTACATCTTTCCATGCACTTATTCTAAGAAAAATCCCACGAAATTATATTTCTAATTTTCATGTTTATGTTTTCTTAATAAATGTGTTTTTTTTATTTTCCCTTATATTTCGGGACGGAGGGAGTATTAAAGAAGAAAATTCACCACATCATCTTTTTATTTCTTCTTCTTTTTTATCTTTAATTTTCTATGAAGGGAAAACACCCAACTACCTCATTCACTAAGAAAAGAAAAAGAAGTAAACGATGAAACACAATTTTAGTTGGTCTTTGGCCTACAAAAATAATGAGAATAATTTTTAAAATATTGGGCTCACAAAAACACAACCCATACCCAATATTTAAAGAAGGTTGCTCTTCTCCCCTCCACATTGCTCACATTGATAAAAAAATACTATCCGTAGATACCAAAAATTTGTTCTATCAAAAATTATTTTTTAGTAAGATTTATACTACCTAAAGTTTGCTCTCGGTAAGTGAAAGAATATAGAAAAATTCTGATCAATTTAGGAAGGTGAAGAACAAGTATCGTATTTAAATCTACTAGAGCCTTTTTTTAAGATAAAAAAACTTGTTGCCCAACTTGTGGTTTTTTTCAAGCGCCTTTGCAATTTGGGCTTAAATATATTTGTGGCCCAACATAAAGCTCCCTATCTTCTAACACTCAACTGACCTCTCCCTTACAACTTTATGAACTTATGATGAATCCTACCATTTACTCAAGATATTGTTAACAAATAATTACTTTAGCTTTTATCAACAAAAAAAAAATTACTTTAGCAAGCAATATAACACGATAATATTCTCCAATGTGATAGAACTCGTTGTAAGAATAGCCATTTTTAATTTAAGAACTCTATATTGATTAGCATCAGACACAATTCTAGTTTTTTTATGTAGATAAAACGACAAAATTATCGTAAACTCTCATACAAAATTAATAGATTGGAAATCGAACCCCAATTATAAACATCTAACCTTTCCAATTTGACATTTTTTATTAGTTTAACTAGGACTTTTGAACAGAGACACTATTTCAGTTATGATATATCATCAACTAACAACTTAATATTTCAATTTATTAGGTTCCCAAAAGCATCCAGCTGGTCCACTTCTTTATATTGCCCTTTAACAATTTATTACATTTTTGTTTTTGTGATATACATTGGATGTTGGCAATTTCTTTCCTTTTTATAGCTGGCATTTTAATAGCTGGACTGTTTAATATATAACATCAAAAAAAATATAGTTAGTTTTTTATAAATAAAATAAAAATATCAACAATAAAACCACTTAAACAAATGATCATATTTCGATTTCTCACTTCTACATGTAAAAATAATTTTGTTGGGTTGATGCTCACGAATTTTCTTAAACAATCTATACTATTATTATTTAAGACCTTTTTTTCAAAACATTTTGTACACATGTCATTATTAGAATGATTCTCTTCTCATATGATTTTGACAATTAATTTTCATCAATTCAGAAATAAAACAATTAATTCTCACTCAAAAATTATTATGATTCATTAGTACTATTTTATTATGATGATATGATGATATGGAAAATCAACATTAGTCAAAAATTGTTCATGGCCACATTTAATATTCAGTCTATATAAGGCAACACTTATTACGGTATTACTACGAAATTAAGAAATAAGGAATGTAGAATATTGTATGTTTATGCTAATTATTACATTTCACATTTTCACTTCAATGTTTTACATCTATAAATAGACTATCTCATGTACATTTTTATTCACCAATTTCAAAACAAACACTCATTTTTCTTTGCTCCACTCTTATTTGCACATTTTATTGGCCGTTGAATATGATTTTGTTGCTTGAGTTATTGATGTCAAAGGAAATTGGAATTTGGTGGGCTGTATTGTAATACTTTAGTATGTGAAAATTTTGCAAGAGAGAAGTTATCATTTTCAGTAGAAATATTTAAGATAGACAACAATATGTAATTTTCTTATTATAGTCGGTTTTTTTTATATTGTTTGATGCTTGAAAATTCACATAAGAATTGTTTCTCTTTCTATTTGTTTTTTTTACAATATTTTATTTCACATTATTTTTTAACTATTTACTTTTTATTATGTGGTAATGATGATGTAAAATGTAAGTGTTATTTCTTTACAAAAAACGTGAAACTATATATAAAAATATGAATTTTTTTAATGTCTTTGTCCAAAGTGTATATGAAAAAACATGAATATATGAATAAGAAAAAAAAAGTGAATCTAATTATGAAATAATGGTATATATTTTAACGAAGAATTCGTCTAAAGTTAATTTTTTTTGAAATTGTGTATTAAATAAATCAAATAATTTGGAACTAAATTTTGATTTAAAAATAAAAAGAAGAAAAAAGAAGTTTAAATACGCTTATAAAAAAAAGAAGTTTAAATACGTTCAATGATTTCGGTACATATTTTTATTTTTCTCCTCTTTATTCTTCTCCAAACCAAACACATCATTTATACAATTACTTTTTAGGACTCTTTTTCAAGGAAACTTGTATGCGTGTGGCGTCTTCATATGATCTCTATCTCATGTGTATTTTGTATTTATTTCAATTGAATTTTAATGACCAGCAAAAAAAAACAACAAAATATGTTCAGTTAATAATTCTTTTTCTTCTCCCTACTACCCTAGGAGAAGAAATAGAGCGTATGCTTAATTCTTTTTAATGGGTAAAAGAAAAACGGTGGCCGAAGTCTTAATTGGTTACGTTGGGATAAGATGACGGTTAGTAAAAATCATGGAGGCATGAATTTTCGAGATCTTGAAGGTTTTAATCTTGCCATGCTAGGTAAACAAGGATGGAAGCTCATCACAAACTCTTCCTCTCTCCTTACTAGAGTTCTCAAAGCTAAATATTTCCCTAGAAGCGGTTTTTTGGAGGCCAACCTCGGTCATAATCCAAGTTATACATGGAGGAGTATTTGGAGCACCATCTCTCTTTTATCTCTTGGGTATAGGTGGAAAATTGGTGACGGGAAAGACATTAATGTCTGGACAGCCCCGTGGATCCGAACACGTTCTAATATGCGCCCTACTACAACTGTTCATCCCAATCTCTCAGATTTAAGGGTATCCGACTTATTTGATCCGATAACAAATTCTTGGAATGACACTCTTATCGCTACCTTTATGAATCAGCAAGACTTCATTGATATTTGCAAAATTCCTCTTCATTCTCGAGGCACTAATGATACTATTATTTGGAAGGTTTCCTCAAATGGTTGTTATACTGTAAAATCAGCATATAAGTTGTGTTTGAGCCTCACCCTCCATGATGATAGCTCCCAAACTAGCGGCAATTGGCAACACATTTGGTCCCTCCAACTTCCGCCAAAGATCAAACACTTTTGTTGGCGTCTTCTCCGAGGTTGCCTCCCGACGCGCTTTAACTTGCAGAGGCGTGGAATTCCTTGTCCTCATGAATGTGTTCTATGCTCAACTACTCTAGAGGATGAAACACACCTCTTCCTTGACTGCCTACATGCTGTGAATTGTTGGAAAGAAATGAAATTATGGAGCAAAATTGAGCAACACATTACGCACGGACATACTTTTTCTACAATCATCTTTTCCCTTTTTGCAGGTTTAGACGACGAATCTAAATGTCGTGTTTCTGCCACCCTTTGGAGTATTTGGCGTAGCCGTAATGCAGTGTATTGGGATCATAAACCTTTCAATGTTGCTTCTACTTGTATCATTGCGCAAGACATCATCCGTGACTACAACTGGTGCAATCGAGCGTTGGAAGAACCTCTAAGTGCATCTCATTCGAATTCTTGGCAAAAGCCAAGTAGTGGTTGGATTAAATGTAATGTAGATTGTGCTACTTTCTCCGCTGAAGGGTGTTTCGGTATAGGTATTTGCTTTCGTGATAGTTTGGGTCACCTTGTGCTAGCTCGCACTATGTGTTTTCCTCACATTGCTTCTGCTGTGGAATGTGAGGCTTCAGCCCTCCTTGCTGCGTTACAGATTGCGACAAATAGTGATTATGACCAAGTAAATTTTGAAAGTGATTGTCAAATCGTGGTCAATGCTATTGTCAACAACAACACTTATGATAATGAGCTTGGATCTATTCTAAATAGGTGTAGGTCCATTATTACATCTCATGCTAGTTACAATCTAGCTTTTATTAGGAGGCAAGCTAATACAGTCGCTCATAATCTTGCAAGAGCGTCTATATTTCAGTCTAGCCCCAATACTTTTTATACCCCACCTGATTGTATTGCTACTGCTATTCTTAATAAAATGAATTGATCGTGTTTGGTTAAAAAAAAAAAAATAATATAGATTTGCCAACGATTTCATGCACTAATCTACTTAAAATATATTCATTTTTTTTTTGTTACTAATGAAATGTATTCTTTAATTTCAAAATAAAAATACGCATTCTAATGAAATTAATGCACTTATTGTCATTAGTTGTCATTGTCATTAAAAGTTGATTTTGTTTTCAAAATCATATTGTATTAGTTGTCATTGTCATTGTCAATGCGTCAAAAAAAATTAATACAATGAAAGTGTTTAAAGGTAAAATCATAAATTCATTATCACAATCAAATGATATTTTCAAAAATAATAATGATATTATCTTAAACTCACTAATATAAACATGCTATATTATAGTATTTTTTAAAATGACATAAAATCAAATGAAGATGGTTTTTGACATAATAATTATGCTGATTAAAATTTTGCAGTCCTTAAAAAAAATGAAGATGGTTTTTCAATTATAATTTTAAAAAATTGATTTAAATAAAATACAAATTAATATTTTTTTATTAAAAAATGGTTCAAAATACAAAATCCTATTATTAATTTTACGTTTATTATGATGGAGATAAGTTCTTTTTTTTACTACATGATGGACATATGCTTCTTTAATAGAGATTATGCTTCTTTTTTTTACTACATAATTTACAAAATTGAAATGAATATTTTTTTTAAAAATAAAACAAATTACCTTCAATCAAATGCTAATTATCCCACCCTTTGTAATGCTATCCGACTCGAAAAATTAATCTCTGCAGTTGAGCGCAGAATTATGCATGCGCAACATTTCTCTTTTTTCCATGATGTAGATATAATATAGATTTTTCATGATTTTTTTTATATTTATAATGTACATGTATAATTTTCACCATGTGATTAATCCTTTTTTTTTTTTACCTATCCACTTTTTGTATTTTTTATATTTATAATATTATGTAATTTACAATATATTAATATTCTGTAATTTCAAACCATCAACAGTAATATCTATTCTTCTCTTTTTTATTTTTTGGAAATTTGAAAGTAGAAATTAACTAGAACAAAATAAAGGAAACATGAAGTAAGATGGATAATTATTGAAGAAATGAGGTTATTTTTGTTATATTTGTTTCATATTTATTTTACTATATATATTATGATATTAATTTGACTTTTATTTTACGGGTTTTTTTTTGACAAAAATAAAACGATGTTCATTCATTCAAATAGATAAAGTATATCAGATATAAATAAAAATTTAACATCGCTAAAAATATAAAGAATGTTCATTCATTCAAAGTTAATCAGTCGATCTGAACCAACACAAATACCGCATAAGACGGGAAAACAAGAACACCGCACAAGACGGAAAAACAGGAAAACCGCACAAGACCGGAAAACAAGAACTCCACACACGACGGGATAACAAATAAACGTCGCACTAAGATGACAAAATCATAAACAAAAAATTTTAAAAAAATGTATTAAATGTGAAAACCATTTATTTAGATTGAAAATGAGAAGAAAAAAGATGCACAGGGACTTTTTTATTTATAAAATGTATAAAAATATAATTTTATAAAATACGTTTAAAAATCGTTAATACTACAAATGTACTTTTTTCCCGTGCATTGCATAAACTAGTTATCATTAACTAACAACCGTGAAATGTGTATCCATGATGTTGTAAAAAATATCTAGAACATTTCTTGTAGTTGATCAATTATATTTGTGTGATGTAACACGTACGAGCAGTTGATTGAGCACAAAGCACTCATTGCTTAACCCTTTATTTTTTAGTACACATCTTTTTCTTTTTTGTTGGAGACTCATCGTTTACTTAACTAGGTACCCTCTCTTGCCCTACCTAGCTTCTTACCTACCCTAAACTCTACGCCATGCACTGATTACTCGTTACTACGTGCGGATAAATCTGTCTTAATTTTGTATCCCAAGTACATTCTAAAAAAATGTACAAAAGTTTACAATTTTTTTTTTGAAAAAAGGAAAATAATTTTTTAATTTACAAAAAAAATTATTAGCAAGAATTTTTTTCAAATTTTATCAATTTATATGTCAATATTATTAGAACATGAGAGGGCAGCTCGAGAATCATCCACATTGATCCAAAGACATTGTTATAAGTGAGTTTGACATCACACTCTTATCTAAAACTTTAAAATATTGAGTTTATGAATTATTTCACTTATAAATGTTCAAATTTCTATATCTCTAACTAATGTGAAACTTTCCCACATTACTCACACTTATTTTTCTCAATAAATATTCGGTATAAGTATAACGTAGAAGCTTCTTTCATAAAAAAGAATGCAGAAGCTCCCTTAAAGTAAACGATTTTTTAAATGTAAGTTTTAGAGGAGGAGACACAATTTTATTTCACTATGACGACATGAGATAAATTTAAGAGTCAGGGACATATTAACAAGGACATAATTAGTATATACATGAGTATTTATTTATTTATTTATTTAAAAAGTATATATACGTGAACTTTTATATAGATTTATGATGAGTCAAACTTATATGAATTTTTTTAAAAAAGAGTTAACCTTACATAATTTTCGCTGTTATTAACAGTGAGTAATTTTTGTTGTGTAGAACATGGTGAAACGTAACTCCAAATAATACTGTGGTGTTTTTTGAAATAATTCATTGAAAGAATTAAAAATGCAAAATAAAGTCAAGCTGTAATGATAAAAGTATACATCAAGTGAGTCCATTAGTCCGACAAGAGCATTTATATATATAAGTCTAAGATGCTGAAAAGAAAACAAATATTTATACAAAAAAATTATATACTAATATTTTTACACTTTAATTAGTCCAATGGAAAAATAAAATATGGTAAAGAGAAGTTTCCTATAGTGGATTAATATTTTATATCTATAAAGGAAATGATAATTTTTTTTTATGTTCTATTATAATTAAAGAAAAACTAGAAGAAGGAAGCTATTCATCTAAAGGTTTAAATTATTGTATAAATTAATTCTTATATAAGAAAACAATAAGAAGGTGGGGGCTGAAAATGAGAGTCATGAAATTTGTGATATAAAAAAACATTATTTTAGCATAGCTACTTAGCTTTAATTTTTTCTTTTTGAAAACAACAGTTCATAATAATAGATGCAAAAGGGTATACAAATATGTGATATAATAAGTTATGTTCATAGCTTAGCTAGAAGATCATTAGATCAATCACTACATACTACACTATTACTAATTCCTTCAATTATAGCTAGCTATGATGATTCCAACAAAGTTAACACATTTATCTTATATTAGAAAATGAAAGAATGAATCTCATATTCATCAAAGAAATTTTATATCAAATTTAGGTAATGGCTTCATTGGTCACTCACCTGAGTTTATGAGCTATTTCAAAATGTATTCAAAATAGTGAACTCTTTAGATACAAAGCATATAAATTATTACTATTATAGTTATTACATACATTGATGTAGATATTGGTCCCTAGGTAGCTAAATAGTATAGTACATATACATAATTCATAACTGCAGCAATAAGAGATGCATCGTGCATGTGACAGTTTTTGCAGTACTCACCAGAAAGCCACAGCATCTTCTCCTTTCAACTCATTGCAGTAATAGATGTAATTCGTACCTTATTAAAAAAAATTCATACAGCAATAATTCACTGTTGTAATCAGTTTGTTAAACCTACTCCCTAGCTTTTCTCTTAACAGCCTCTTTCAAATTGGTTTTTGATGAGTATGTTAGAATCATAAAATTCCACCGTAATTATACTATATAATTTCTATAATAAAATTAAAGTGTGATTCTTATACCAAATATACACATAATTGTCTATCTATAAATATCTGTGATACTATTTGAAATGTTTTATAGAAATAATAGAGTGTGTCTAATAATATGAATTTCTCAAAAATATTATTTCAAAGGTGAATATCCTCTATGGTTAGTAAAATAAATAATAATGATGTTTCGTGAGTCTAACTCAGTTGGTAGGACATTTGTACGTAATGTGTATGGATCGGAATTCGAACCCTGATACATTCATTTGTTCATTTTTAAGAGGTGGAATTTTAGTCACGGTCACATGACCAAAAATCAATAAATAAATAAATAAATAATGATAATAAAAATGGGGTGGACGTGATACATCTATAATAAGTTGACTCTATTATTTTTAGTAAATTAAAAAATATTATTTTTGTTCTTCATTTTTTAATAAAATTAGTAAGGTCTATCTTTAATTTGGACCAGATATATATTTGATACTCTTGCAAAAAACAAAAATTAATGAAAAAATATATTAATAGACGAAATGTTAAAGAGTACGAAGAGCAAGGAGTACAAAGTTTATTTATATCCACACAACAAGGTGATAAATAAAATGAGAAAATAAAAATAATAACTTTGAAACACAACAAAAAAAAGGAGACAAAAACAACCAACAAAGAGAACAGAAAATAATTTGACTTTATTTTTTAAATTTTATAAGATTTTATGCTATATAAGCGTTTAAATAAATTGTTTGTATTGGTCAAAAAAAAAACTAAATTGTTTTTAAAGAATGAAACATAAGTATTCAATCTCTTTCAACTCTGGCTCTTCTTGTATATGAGTTATACTCTTTGTACTATTAATAATTAATTGATCTAATAAGTGATAGACTCTTAAAGCCTTTAAAATTGTGTAATCAGAGGTTCGATTCTTTACTCATGCATATGCAAATAATTTGGTTGGTAGGGGATAATCTACTCTATGTGCCATAGATTTTTCGACAGAGATTAGTCATCGTTAACGGCAGTAAAAATTTGATATCTATATCGTAATAACAAATAAAAGGTACTCATTGGACTCTTTTCAATAAATTGTTTGTTTATGGTAAAAAATATATAGCATTTGTCTCCATTAATTAAATTTTAAGATTAATCAATTACTCCATAGTAAAGTTGAAGTGTGAACAAAATGATCACATGCTATAGTTATAGTTATTGTGCAGCAAATCAACACAATCCTAGATCATAAATAAAATAAAATCATGATTGGATTAATAAGAAACAAAATTTATACTAATATTGATATATTTGAATTTGAATATCTATGTCCAGATAAAAGTTTGTAAATATTGCTTCTCAAACCCTAACACGACTAAGACAATAATCACACCACACTAACAAATTCCAAAATTGAAAATTGAACTCAATATCCCAAAGCAATCAAACTTGCAAATGGACATAACATATAACATATATAATATATTTATATATGTATACAATATTATATATTTTTTGCAAATTAACATTGGCAAAACTAATAATAGTAATAATTATAATAATTAAAAGAAAATTAACATGCTAGATCATACACTTGTAATTACTTTGATCCATCCTAATTAGGATTGTTGACTGCTTGAGTCATCATGTCCATCATCTCCTCCTCCATGATGTTGTCCGGACGATTCAGACATGCCATTCGTCTGAATCTGTCTATAGGCATTCATGGCCGAAAGCATACTCAAATTACTTTCGGCCATAATACCACCACCACCTCCACCGCCGCCGACAATTCCAGAACCTAATTGACTTCCAGGCATAAGATTCATTGGTGAAGCAAAATTCATGAAATGAATTCCATTAGAAGGCATAGCTCCTCTATACAAACCATTATTCCCAGGAATTGCCCAAATTGGATCATTTCCATTACCACCATTATTAACACCTTGATTACCATTACCTGTTACCATCCAAAACGCCGCCGTATTGGAAGCATGACTTGAAGGAAGTGACCCCACATTTGATTGTAACAAATAACTTCCCATATTTTGTGATAACAATTCTTGCTCTGACCTTCTTTTCCTCCCTATGTTTTCATCCGAATCCGATCCCAATAATTCAAATCCACCGCCGCCGCCACCACCGCCAGCCGAGTTTTCTTCCCGTAGCTCCTGTTTTGCTTGTAGAATAGCATTTTGTACGCTGTTGAAGTTTAAAAGTGCTGATAAAGAAGAAGGATTCTCCAACATGGTAGAATTACCATTTCTTCTAGAATCTTCAGCTGCAACGTTCATGTTCATGTTCATAGTTCTCTCCCATTCCGCACGGTTTCTCAGCTGAGCTGCCGCCACGGCGGCAGTTGAGAATGAGCTAGGGTTAAAGTAGTTACCTCGAAAATAGTGTGAAGGCGCCGACATGGTTGAACCTGAGCTTCTAAGAGAGATGTTAAGAGAAGTGAAGTTGGCCGGAATTGTTCCGGTACCAGTGGCGGCGATGACAGCTGGCTCGGCTTGCTGAAGCAGCCACTCGATTGTCTCGCCGTCCGATTTATGTCCCAGCTCACGCGTGAGCTGGAAAACTCTAGCTGCACAGGCCGCCGGCATGCGGATCCGGCGGCCTCGTCCGTCCACTTTTGTATGCCGGTCTTTCGTCGAGGCCCGCTTCGGAGCTGGCTTTTTCTGGCTGTCCGATGTGATGATGGTACCTGAACCGTCGTTTGCGGTGGTTGAACAAGGTTGTTCTTCGGAGACATCAAGGATGTTGTTGTGATCTTTTTTCTCTAAAAGTTGAAGAGGGAAATTGGGTCTGCTTCGGATTCCATTAATTTGATGATCATCTTCCAATTCCATGATATTGCTTTCTCATATAGTTAATTTCTCTTAACAATAAGCACTTTTTTAAGAAAACAATTTGGTGGGGTTTATTTTTCTTATAAAGAAAAAACTAATGTTTTTTTAACTATATATTACTAAATTTTTTGTGTGTGTATGAGAAGTGAGAGATGAATTGAGGTGACAAAGAAATTTTTATCGGTTTGTGGGCAAGTGGGTCTATCTTTTGTGTGTTTTTGTGGAGCATGGAATTCCTTTCAGATGGGAGCTAGCTTCTGCAGCTGAGTTGTTGTGTGTGATGGAAAGAGAGAGAAATAAAGATTGAGAGAGAGAGAGAGAGAGAGAGAGAGAGAGAGAATGGAAATGAATAATGATAGAGGATAAGGGAGAGGGCAAGCTTTAAGCAACAAATATAATGAGTGGGAATAATAAGGGGTTTTTGTGAAAATTTTAAAAGCACTCATTTTTCCTCTTTCTTTTTGTTGTTTTTTTGTTTTTGGGATGGAATCATTCTTGCAAGTCTTCTCTTGTTTTATGACTTATTTCTTCTTTTCAATCATCATAAAATAAATCTTCTAAGAAAACTTAAAATAAATATTTTGTCATAAAAAAATTAAAATAAATATCTCTTTATATTAGTCAAAGATAAATGTCCAGATTCCCATTTTTTAATATTTTGGTTTTCAATCTGATCACTAGATCGAATAGTCTAATTCTGGGTGAATTCATAAATCCCATTTTTTTTAGTAAAATAAATTTAATTCATTGTATTTTTGACTAAAATAATTCATATTATTATAATTATTAATTAAAAAAAACTTAGTTTATTAGTCAAAAAAAACTTAGTTGAAGGAGAGAATAATTTAGAGACTATTTATTAATTTTAATAGTTTACGACCACATTGGTGAGAAAGTGATAGCTTAAAGACTAAATTGAAGGTTTAAGTTATTTATTTTTTGAATAAATATCATTAACTACTATAAATCAATAGAAGAAAGAATAATTTCAAAAATATGACGACTAAATTAATGAATGACCGCTTTCACAAATGGATGAATAATCATGTTTGTTTGCATTGTCGCCTAATAAATTAATTTATCTCAATTATTTATTTTGAATGACAAATATATTTTCTATAATATATTAGTATATAAAAGGAACAAAAGAAAACTAAGTTATATATAAACCAAGTATAAGTCATACTTTTTTTGGTACATCCGAAGATAATAGTATAAGTCATACTAAACTTCTATAAAACAATTACTATAATAAAAATCTTCTATAAAACAACCAAAGATAAAAAAATATATAAAGCATTTTCAAAAATAAACTCGGTATGTAACTTACAATTACCTTTGACAAAAGAGAGGCATCCACAAGATTTTTAATCACTTTTAATGTAACTTGGGACCAATATGAAGAAATAAAATTATAATTTGAGAATAATTTGCAATTTTGAAAACTAATAGGGACTAATTTTAAAAATAAAAATAAATATAGACTGTTGGGTAAAAATGTTAAGTATTTAAAGACCAATTTGAGATTCACAATTATAAAGTAAAATAGAAATTTCAAATTCTTATCTTTTAGGTGGTATTTGAAACTCCTAATTTAACTTTGTAATTCAGGGAGTGGTTGAGCGGTTGAGGTGCATTCTCTCTTAATTAAAAGTCGAGAGTTCGACTCTCGTCTTGGGTACAAAGCAGCTTTAAATTTTTGGATCAGCTGTCTCACTCATTAAAGTATCTCCAATCCAGCGAGCGAAATAATCACTACGTTCGGCGATGAATACCCTGATCTCGACCAAATTTTTTTTAACTTTTGTAAAATATTCATACAATACAGGGTAAAATATCCTCCAGCAATGTGTATGAGTTTTACTTTCCCCCTATAATAATGTGAATTTTACTCGTCTCTGTTGAGTTTTAATTTGTTGACATGTCATTAGACTTTAGCCTGTCACATTAGAAAAATTCAACAAATAGAATAAATAATAGATGCAAATCGACCGTTATATCGATGCAAATCGACCGCTATATGAAGGGGCTTCAGAATCAAAACTTTCAATGTGTGAAAAACTTATGGCTTGCAAAACAAATTGGAACATTCTTGAAAAGTGTCTTGATTTCTTTGCTAGCATGCTTGTAGACGTGTGTCCTTCAAACGATTCATTGCCAAAAAAAATTACCAAGGAAAACAATTGGTTTCCAAGCTAGGATTAAACTATGAGAAAATTGATTGTTGTCCTAACGGGTGCATATGTTGCATTATAAAGAAAATAGTGTAGATCGAGACTATAGGTTTTGTAACGAACCGAGATATATTCCTCGTAACACTGCCATAGGTAACTACAAAGACATTCCTGCTAATAGAATGTTCTACATGTTAATCACTCCAAGGTTGAAAAGACTGTATGCATCAGTGGATACTTCAACCAAAATAAGTTCGGGTGTTTTACGTCATCCTTCTGATGGGGAAGCTTGGAAGCATTTTGATGCAATGAATCCGGACTTTGCAAGTGAACCACAAAATGTAATGCTTGGTTTATGTTCAGATAGATTCACACCTTACATTCAAGCATCGTCATCCCAATATTCTTGTTGGCCTGTTATTGTCACCCCATATAATCTACCCCCTGAAATGTGCATGACTAAGTCATTTATGTTTTTGACATGTATCATACCAGGACCATCTAACCCAAAATCAAAAATTGATGTATACTTGCAACCTTTGATAGATAAGCTAAAACAATTGTGGAGTCATGGGGCTTTGACTTATGATAACTTCAAGAAAAAAAACTTTGTAATGAAGGCAACCTTAATGTGGACAATCAATGACTTTCCTGCTTACAGCATGTTATCTGGATGGACTACCCAAGGTCATTTGGCATGTCCGGTGTGAATGAATGACAATAAAGGTTTTTACTTGACGCATGGTACCAAAAATTCATGGTTTGATTCTCATCGTTGATTTTTACCACTAAATCATGCCTTCCGAAAAAGTAAAAAAGGGTTTATTAAAGATAAGGTTGTGAAGGAGGGTCCACCTCTTATATTCACAGGGGAAGAAATATTTTTTGAGGTTCACGATCTTCCACAGGTGGTATATGGTCTAATTTCTAAATTGCCTCTATACTGAAAAACTCACAATTGGAAAAAACGAAGCATATTTTGGTATCTTCCGTATTGGAAAGATAATTTATTGAGGCACAATTTAGATGTTATGCACATAGAAAAAAATTTCTTTGATAATCTCTTTAACACTGTCATGAATGTTAAGAACAAGACAAAGGACAATGATAAAGCTAGAATGGACTTATCAAAGTATTGTCAGCGTAGTGACTTGGAGTTGATTTCACATGACAATGGAAAGAAGACAAAACCGAAGGCAAATTATTGCCTTTCGTCGAAGGCTATAAAAGTTTGCGAATGGATTAAAGAGCTTAAGATGTCTGATGGGTATGCTTCAAACTTGGCAAGATGTGCAAATATTAATAAAGGGGAAATGTATGGGATGAAAAGTCATGATTGTCACATTTTTATGAAGTGTTTACTCCTATTTGCATTTAGTTCATTGCCTGACTTTGTTTGAACACCACTAATTGAATTAAATCAAATCTTCAAGGGTTTGTGCTGCAATACTTTAGGGCAGGATGAGTTGATTAAATTGACTGAAAATATTCCAATCATTATATGTAAACTTGAAAGAATTTTTCTTCCAGCTTTCTTTGATTCAATGGAGCATCTTCCCGTTCACCTCCCGTATGAAGCAAAGCTTGGTGGTCCAGATCAATGTCGATGGATGTATCCATTTGTAAGGTATTTTGTACACACCATACATAACTAATATTGTTTCGGTCTTTCCATGTCTTTTAAGCTACCACTTTATTTTTTTTTCCCAGAATGATGGGTGATTATAAACGGTTAGTGAGAAACAAGGCTAGAGTGGAAGGCTCAATATGTATGGCATACTTACAGTGAGAGACAACATATTTTTTCTCCCACAATTTTAAATCAGTCTCTTTGTATGCAACAAGTCAGCATAATGAAGCTGCAAGACTGAACGATGTTGTCGCAACAACACTCTCAATTAGCAATCAACTAGGATTGTTGGAACAAAGGTGGTTCTGATCTAAACCTTTGAGTTTTGATAATGACAAAGTATTAATGAACAATAGGGTATTTTAATATTTATTCTAAGTGTGCAGATAAAATAAAATTATGAATGATCACACTTATGATAAGAAGCTCTGAAACAAGCTTAAGCAACGATATCAGAAGCAACAATATCAGAAGCAAGAAGATCAGAAGCAACATGAGTAAGAAGCTACTACAACTCAGAAGCATAGCTGATTAGAAGCTAGATAGTTTCAGAAGCTGAAGACTCAGAAGCTATGTTGGGTACATAGGTTCTGAATGACAAGTCAAAATGTCAGTGTTAACTGATAGTGATTCAATGATTGGAAATCATTTGAATTAAAGGTTGTGATTGATTGTGAAATCATTGTACTACATCCTTATCATCAAGGATAGTGACGTTAGTACTATTTTACCTCATAAGGGCGAATATTCTCATACAAAAGGAATGAATGGATAAGCGTTACCAGAAATGGCAAATATCCCATGTTACCTTTGTCCTTTCACAGCTGGCTTGACAATGCCTCTGCAACGGTCATTATTTTCAAACGTCTCTATTTTCTTTCTATCTATAAATAGAGAACTGCAATTTGAAGATTAAGGTTACACACACTCAATATCAAGGCTACAACAATACTCTGTTTTTGAGACTGAAAGCACTGCTTCTGAAACATATTATGTTGTGCTTCTGACACTCTATTTTTCTATTTCATTAGGAATTCTGTGTTAGAGTCTTAGAGTCTTGAGTTGTAACTTTAAGTGAACTCTTGATTTTAACATCAAGTGTTCTTCACTTTATTATTATTTTGTTTTGTGTAGGAAGTCTCTTGCTAGTGAGCTTGAGCAAGTAGGAAGTCTCTTACTAGTGTGTTTGAGCATTGTATAATCTAGGTGATTGTAGTGAAATCTCTTGGTAGTGCAAGGGGACTGGACTACTCTCGGTTTGTGAGAGGAACCAGTATAAAATTGCTCGTCTCGTCTCTCTCTCTCTATCTTTTATCTTTGTGTGTGTGTTAATTGTGTTTATTTATCCGCTGGTGATTCTGACAAGTTGTCAGAACATGGAAGAAGTTTTTAAAATACCAAAACACAATTCAACCCCCCTTCTTGTGTTTTTCACACCTTCAAGGACGTCCTAGTGGAAAGCATGAAACACATTGGTTAAGTGATGCTGAAAAGAGATATGCTCATGTGCATATCCTCATCAATTGCTATGAGGTCAAGCCATATATTGAGTAAGTAGTCCGTAAACACACAAAATATGTTTAACAAATATATGTTATAACGATTCACTCTTTATTGTCAGTACTTTTTTGCATTATAACTCCATTAATGAAGAAGATCATTTATCCCAAGTCCGTATACATGGAGAATTCCCAAAATGGTTTAGGGCATATGTAAGTGTCTTATCAATGTATTGGATTAATTTTTTTTCTTCATATAAATTATAACTCCTAACCTAGATACAATTAATAACTTATTTGTATAGGCTACCAATAAGGAAAATGGTGTGTCTAATCCCAACTTGATATCATTAGCTTGGGTTCCGGAGTCAAAGGCCATTAGTTGGCACAAATATTTCATTAATGTGTACAAATTTCACACAAATTCATGGACTCAAGGCAAGAAAACAATTAATAGTGGGGTTTATGTGAGAGGGGTTACTGGAGGAGGAGAAGATAATTTTTATGGAGTCATCGAACATATCTTCGAGTTACAATATCACTACTTACCTCACAAGGTAGCCTTGTTTTATTGCCAATGGTTTGATCCTAAACGAAATAGAGGAACAAAAGTTCATCCACAATATGATATTGTAGATATCAATATGAACAGAACATATGCACCTTATGATCCATTCATAATTGCACAAAAGGCTAGACAAGTGTATTATGTACCATATCTTGAAATGCGAAGAGACAAACATGGTTGGTGTGCAGTGATAAAAACAAAGCCAAGGGGTCATGTAGAGGTTGACGATATTGATAAGGACATACCCTATCAAGATGAAGATATGACACACATTGAACGAATAACCGAAATTGAAGCAACGAACGGCTTGCATGATGAAACACATAGTGATGAAGAAGTAGAGGACGATGCTTGAACTTTGTCTTTTATTATAGGTTGTTTGGTTTTTATTTTTGTCTTTTCTTTGAATTTTGGGCTTGTATCTTTTTCAGCTTCTAATATTGGTTTGTTCAATTGCATATGGTTTTATATTTGTTTTTATTTTTGTTTCTAATTTTCACTTGTTTCTGTTATTTTTATAGATGCCTCTAAATGAAAAACTTAAGGTCAAGAGGAATTCTTTGAAGAAGAGTCGTATGATTTTACCGCATACGGTTACACAAGCAGCTCAGCAAGTAAGAGACATAGTTTATTTTACACCATATGATTACATAATTTATTTTAAATAATGTTTTATATGCAAATGTACAGGTAAAACCATCAGCCGCTCCTAAGCCACTACATAACACTGCCACTACACTAGTCCAGCCAAGCCAAATGTATTAGATGTACCAATCTGATCCGGTTATAAGGATGATGCCTACACCAGGTTTTATTCCACAAGACACACCTTGTTCTGCTAGGCATGATCACGTTTCTCCATCTCAAGCATTTGTCCCACTAGGTTTTATCCCCACTCCTAATCATTCTCCATCGCAGCCAGAGACTTCTGTTGCATCACGACATACTCCCCTTTCAGGAAATCTACCTTCTCTGGTACCTGCTAGTAATGGTAGTAGGACACAAGGGTCATGATGCTTTCGCAATATCCATGAGATGATAGACGACGGGAGGCCGATCATTCGTCCGGATGGTAATGGGTAAGAATTTAATAAATGTCATTTACTCATTGTTACATGTGAATACTTGTATAATATATTTTATTTTTTGCTTTTAAATTATTTGCAGGTGGTTACCTTGTAGGGTGGCTTCTAGGGCTCTTACCGTGGTAATTCAATCACAATATGAGGAAGCTTATGTTAAATGGTCAAATGTTCTGGAAGGTTTGGTGACCATATGGTTTCAAAAATTTGGTGTAAGATGATATTACAACTCTTTTCTTTACGCATGCTATTTTAACTCTTGTGAATATATTCTAACTTATTTGCAATGTAATAATGTTCAGAAAATAGTTGCTTGGCGGCCTGAGCATGATTATCAAATTAAAAAAAATCTTTGAATCCAAAGGCACAAGGCGTCTTTCTGTGTTGATGTTGGATGCAAGGGAAAAGAAAATACGCCCACATTTGATCGGAGCGAATGCTTGGAAAGGCTTTGATGCTAAGTGAAAGGAACCAGCCTTTATAGAGGAATCACAGATAAACAAAAGAAATTGTGCTTCTACTAAAGGTGGGTCAGTCCATACTAGAGAATCCATAACCACTATTGAGCATATCTTACGAATGGTACGTTTAGAAAATTAATGTTTGATTATTACAATTTTGCTTATAGACTGTGAGATTGATCCCTTAAATTAGTAAATCATAAAATTAGTGGAAATGAAGTAAAGTACTTGTTGTTGCATCTGGCTCTTGGTCTGTTTAAATTATTACAATTCTGCTAACACAGGACAAATGTGAGACCTTATATCATCTTCATATATATATAGTTGTAATCAATGAAATCACATTTCATGCGACTTACAAGACTTTTAATGACTTTAGTTGTTCAGAAAATCAGGTAAGGGATTGTCTAAGCTATTGTTAATTGTTTGACAAATCCCTGAAAAAGAACAGTTTAATTATATGGAAAATTATAATTTAGAATTACCAATTATTATAAAGAGAAAATATTTAACCAAATGAGAAGAGATTAGGAACTCACAAGTACTGTTACATAGTAAGTTTTGAGATAAAATATGATATCTTCCCTATTAATCCACTTGAAGACAAATTCCTGATTAATTGGTTTCATTTCCAAATATGCATGCATGCTCAAAGTCGGATGATAATTGAATTAAGTTGTCGAATTTATATATGCATGGTTGGTTTTAATATTGTAAGTAATAATATATAAGACTGTCTCCACACGAATTGTGTTAGTTTTGTTTAGGAATTTAAGACAGAAAAGTAAAGTTGTGTTTGCTTGTAAGTTGGGTAAAAGATAGATATATGACAAATAAGAAAGTTTTTTGTTATTGGTTAACTTTTAACTTTGTGTTGAATCTGAAAATTATGTGTGTTTTTTGTTGTTTTTTCCAATATTTTTTTCTCTATATTGAAGGCTGAACAGTTGGGTAGAGAACCAACTGTGGACCAGGTCTTTTTACGAACTCACACCAGGCAGAAAGACTCCTTTTGGGTTGACGATAGAGCTAAAAAAACTTATGTTAGGAAAATTAACAATTAGCTTATGTTTTGGCTCATCTTTCCCTTAGTGTGTTTTGTATTAAGGGATATTTGTGTGGTTAGCTTGGTTTTCTGCCTTTGTTTTTCATATTGTTTTTCATGTTGAACAGGAGAAATTTCAAGATAAGTTGCATCAGACCTCAGATAGTATAGATGGTAGTATTTCTCTAATGGTCGACCCTGCTACTCGTTTATAACTATGGGCCGAATAAGCTGGGGGAAAAAACAAGGGACATCTCTACGGTGTTGGAGATAGGTCCTCACTTTATAGACCAGGTGTTGCAAGTCTTACCCCAAACACTATTCCATCTATGGGTTGCAACCAAGTTTCATCACAATATTCTCACGAGATGGCAACTTAGATGGCTGCATTTGAGGAGCGAGCAACGGCGGCAGAGGATGAGGTTCGACAAACACAGGAATGGTTTAAGAATGCAGAGCTTAAGAGACAAAAGGAAGTTCAACAATCAGAACAACGTGTTGTAGAGTTCCAAAGACAGTTGGAAGCGCTGACAAAAAGTGTTGTTGCCATGCAGGCTAAGTCATCCCGTCGTCAATGTCCTCATCCAGATTATGATGAGGATGAGTCTGAGGATGAGTATGATAGTACTAGTGATGATAAAGAAGATAATTAACTTTTTACTGTATTTTGTTATGACTTAATCTTATGTTTACCGTAGCGATAATACTAATGTATTTTGATGGCTAAGTTTATTCTAGCTTACTTTTAAGGACAATACTAGCTAGTGCATTTTGATGGCTAAGATTATGACTAAGTTCATTCCAGCTAGCTTAGACTTGTAGCGACATATGTTATGACTACATAATTTGTTTAATATAGTCTTATGTTTTTAATTTGGCACTTGTAATAGTGTCAATTTTTGTTAACATTACACTTTAGTTAAATGATATTGTGATGACTATAATCTCTTTAATTTTAAAGTTAGTTAATTTGTTAGTGGTTGTTTAATATTATTGGTTATAATATTTGATGAAAATGAAAGATATAAATCCTTGGACAGGGTACAATTAGAATATTAAACAAAAAAAATTGATGTTACCCACGACAATGTTGCCATTAATATGCGTAACTGGATTTTCATAGATATGTCGTGGCCCATGGGTAACGTTTTCTGAACTTTTGGCACGGAAATATTGTGGGTAACAATTACAGATGGCTATTCCGTGAGTAAGCAATTCTTAACGTTTAATACAGCAAAGTTGTGGGTAATAAGTACAGACGGCTATGCTGTGAGTAAGCAATTATGAACATTTTCTACGGAAACGCTGTGGGTAACCATTACAGGACGGTTATTCCGTGGGTAATTAGTTACAGTCTAGCCATCAATAATAACATCAGTTAGGCCGTGGGTACTGCGTGAGTAACGTTACCCACAGCTTTTGTATGAGTAATGAATTACCAACGAACTTTTTCGTCACACACCCGACCCGTGGGTAAGGCGTGGGTAATTTTCCTTTAATCATATTACAGTCGTGGGTAATGGTAAAAAAAGCCATGGGTAGAGACAAATTTTCTTGTAATGACTGTTGTGAACGTTCTGAATGTCTTAACGTTGCTTGCTGCAGGTATGTTGGCGTACGGTGGAGATGATGGTAGTTCAGCTCCTTTGGAGAGGGGGGGGGGGGGGGGTGTTCCTGCACAAAAAGAGACTCCGACACTCAAGTCAGTATGTGTGCAAGATGAGAGAATTAGGGTTGAAAAGATCGTACCATGAAGTGGTGTGAAACCACTTATTTATAGAGGAATTTATGTACGGATGAGAAGTGACTTGGTGTAGGAATCATGACCATTATAAAGCGTGATGCTTTATTCTACGGGTAATAGCGTGCCTCGCGTTATGCCCGTTTAGGGCGAGTGTACAGTAGTATTGTGGTGGAATGTCCTTGGAATCTGTGACAGATCCTCACGCGTAGTGGGCCTTGTTATGTATTGAGTATTGGGCCTTTGCCCAGTCCAAAACAAAGTTATATATAAATTGCTTAAGATTAATAATAATTAAATTTAAATGTACATAACTTCTTATATCTATTAATTATAAACATTATAATAATATTTTTCTTATATATTTAAGAATTTAATAATGTGTATAAATTTGTTAAAATATTTGGTAATTATAACAATTTATTTTTGTTGGTAATTATAGTTTCCGATGTTTTTTACCCATATAAAATTATAAAATTATTGTTTACAAATTATATGAAAATCTCTATCTCTATCTCTATATTATATAATTGTAAATGTCTCTCTCTTAAAAATTTTCCTACATGACTTCCTCTCTTTTATCATTGGATTATATGGCATTCTCTCAATTCAAATAAACAAGACATGCTTCTCATGTATATATATTATCCAATTTGAATGATATTTTTTTGGGAACATTTTCTAATATTTTTTTTTCTAAAAGAACATTTACTAATATTCAAAGACATCAATTTTTCTATGATTGAATTTTGATTTTTTTTTTAATGAACGGAAATGAAACAAAAAAAATTAAGATGATAAAAAATTATTACTTTTTTAATTATACATTATGAAAAATAATTGAATATAATCTATATCTCTATAATATATGTCTCTATCTCAATAATATATATTTATGGATATCTCTCTCATTAATAAAATCTGATTGAAAACCTATTTTTTCTATTGTGACTTATATTTACACTCATTTTAATACGAGTGTCTTTTGATCTTATAATTTACATGGGGATCAATGTTTATACTCATAAGTTAATATGTGACCCTATTTTTTTTGTAATTTTTACGGGGACCGGAAAAAAAACATCAAATTGTTCGAAATGACGAGCGGAAGATCACTTTATAATATTTTTTTTATAACTTCTACGATGACGGGAGAGAAAATACCATATTGTTGAGAATAAAAAGTAGGAGATCACTCTCTAGAGTTTTTAATTTTATTCTTTTCAAATTTCTATATTTGTATTATTTTTCATATTTGAATCAAATCAATATCAAAATAAAAATCATATACAAATATGAAAACTTTTTTTTTTTAATTTTACGAGAATATATATTTCTATGAGGACCAATATTTGTACTTATATTTAATACGGGACAATATTTTGTTTGTAATTTCTATATGACCTATATTTATACTCATATACAAGGTTTATTTTTGTAACTTTGAAGGAATTATATTTTTATAAATGTTTTAATACGGGGGTTTATTAATAAGAGACGGAAGACTTTTTTTCTATAAGAACTTAAATATTTATACACATTAATATGGTAAACCAATTATCTTTTGCTATAACTGATATTTACACTCATATTAATAAAAGTTCTTTTTTATTTTATAATTTACACGGGAACCATTATTTATATCTACGAGGACTGGAAAGGAAATACCATATTATTTGAAAAGGGAGTAAGAGATCACTCTCTATGCTAATTTTATCTTTTTAAAATTCCTAAAAATATATATTTTTTTTCATATTTGAATAATATAAATATACTAGTTATATATAATAATATTTTTTTATAATAATATAATTTTGAAAATTAACTCGTGCATTGTACGGGTTAGTTATACTAGTAATATATGAAAGAAAGTTTTCATTTAATAAAAATTTTGTAAAATATTTCCTAAAATGTTTATCTTATAATGAATTCCTAAATCTATATCTATATAATATGATATTTAGGAATCTAGTATAAGAAAAATATTTTAGAAAATATATTTAATGCTTTTCTCCTAACAATCAAGCATTTATTTCTCCTATTTTTAGGCTCAAGGTAAGCCATTTTAGCAAAAAAAATAAAAATAAACAAATTGTTGAATAAATTTTTATTTTTGTGTATTATTTAAAAAAAATTCAAATAACAAAAATAAATAATTTAAAAAATTTTGTGTTTGAAGTTTTTATTTTTAACAAATAAAATATTTTTAATTCAAATTGTTATTTCAAATAATTTCTTATTTTCGTGTTTGAAGTTTTTGTTTTCAACAAATTATATTTTTTAAACCACATAAAATAAATAATTTAAGCACTTTATGTAACGCCTTTTCTACTCGCTCTTTTATTTTTATTGCTAATAAAAAAATTAATTGAACTGACGTTGCTATTTTTAATTGATGCTGTTTTTTCTTAAAAAAGATTATTATTGTATACAGTATATAAATGATAAATAATACATTAATTTATATAGAGTATATTTTTGTATGATAAAAATATCAATTTTTTATACGGTAAAAACAAATCTCATTATTTGTTCTCAAAAATCATTTTTCTAAAAAGAATTCTTATTTACTTTAGAATAATTCTCCAATGCAATATAGGTGACTAAAATCCACCAATTGTGATTTGTGAAACCTAAGGAGTTAAAATCAATTAATTGAATTATCAATGCAAAAGTAATGTAAAAAATCACACGGGATACACACACATTCAAGATAACATTTAAAAACACACGAGGTACACACGCACATTCAAAAAATTATAAGAAAACAAACAAGATACAAACACATTTAAAAACATACTTTATTTAAAAAACCACATAAAAAAAATTATTTGAAAAAAGCCAATGGGGCTACAAAATGCAAAACGGGGTAATTTTGATTGTCAAAATTCAACAATTGAAATTTAAGCGAATAAATTCGAGCAATCGTGAAACTTAGGGAGTTAAAATCAAGTGATTGAATTTTCGATGCAAAATCTCTACGAAAAATCACACGAGATACACACACATTCAAGATAACATTTAGAAACATACGGGGTACACACACACATTCAAAAAATTATAAGAAAACACACATGATACAAACACATTTAAAAGCATATTTTATTTATTTAAAATACAACATAAGTAATTTTTATTTAAAAAAAGTCAACGGAATTAGGAAATGCAATACGGGATAAACTTAAGTACCAAAATCAAATAATTGAAATTTAGGTAACTAAAATCGAGCAATTGTGAAAAATAAGGAGTTAAAATCAAGTAATTGATTTATCTATACAAAATTTTTGTGGAAAATCACACGGGATACACACACATTCAAGATAACATTTAGAAACACTTTAGGTACACGCACATTCAAAAAATTATAAGAAAACACACAAGATACAAACACATTTAAAAGTATATTTTATTTAAAATACTACACAAATAATTTTTATTATAAAAAAGTCAATGGGGCTAGAAAATACAAAACGGGGTAAACTTGATGGCCAAAATCAAACAATTGAAATTTAGGCGATTAAAATCGAGCAATCGTGAAACTTAGGGTGTTAAAATCAAGTGACTGAATTTTCGATGCAAAATCTCTGTGGAAAATTACACTGGATACACACACATTCAAGATAACATTTAGAAACACCTTAGGTACACACATACATTCAAAAAATTATAAAAAAATACACAAGATACAAACACATTTAAAAGCATATTTTATTTAAAATACCACATAAATAGTTTTTATTTAAAAAAAGTCAATGGGGCTAGAAAATGCAAAACGGAGTAAACTTTATGGCCAAAATCGAACAATTGAAATTTAGACGACTAAAATCGAACAATCTTGAAATCTAGGGGTTTAAAATCAAGTGATTGAATTTTTGATGCAAAATCTCTGTGAAAAATCACACGAGATACACACATGTTCAGGATAACATTAAGAAACACACAGGATACACACGCACATTCAAAAATTATAAGAAAATACACAAGATACAAAAATATTTAAAAACATATTTTATTTAAAATACCACATAAATAATTTTATTTAAAAAAAGTCAAGGGATTATATACACACCTTCAAAAAATTGATGGGGATTATTGCACATAAAAGTATTGCAACTAAATTTAGTTGTCACGTCTCTTAACAACTAAATTAATATTCATGGAGATTATTGTACAAAAAATTCTAACTAATCAAAATATCATGATTTTTATATTCTTATTAAAATCAATAAAAAAAAATAAAAAATCAATTATATGTGAGACAAGTAATAAATACTCAGATCCCTAAATTTTTTCTATGGGGTACGATATCCAACAAATGTAAGTTGGACACCAAATATTTTTTCAAAATATTATATACACATTCAAAAATAAGTTTTTTTTTTGAAGCGGCACATTCAAAAATAAGTTAACAAATATACTTTCAAATTTATTATAAAAACATGTACATTTAAATTTAATTATTGTTAAAATAATTTTAAAAATAACTTATATTATAATAGAAAACAATTTATATTTTTATAAGTAAAAATAAACCGGTGCTTTGCACGGGTAACTTATACTTATATAAATAGATATCTCTTTGCCATTAAAATAAAAATAACACTTACCCAAACATTGGTTTAAATATTTTTTTATTTTGTCTAAACAATATCGATTATATCCCTAATCATAGAGATGACAATGATAGACCATGTCATTAATATATTTCATTTGCCATTACAAAAAAGTTATGGTTCTAAGTTCTAACAGAATCCCTCAAACAGATGACATATATTGCGGGATTGACATTTAGAATGAGCCCACTCCTCATAACATATTTAGATGAACTGGAATCCTACCATATAAAAGCCATAACCTTATAAGAAACAGAATTTTCTCGCAAATCACGCAACACATCAGTCACAACCATTGTAAATGGATTGTTAATCACCATCATAAATTTACACAAATTTTGAATTTACTCCCTCTGTTCTAAAATAATTGACCTATTTGTTAAAATTGTTTGTCACAAAGTAATTGTCTTATACTATTTATAACAATTTTTATTTTACCCTTATTACTCTATAGTGTAATGATTAAAAGAGACAATAAAATAACTAAAAAAAATCTATTTTTTAGTATTCTAATGTCTACTACCAATAAAAATTAAGGACATTTCTATAAAAGTCGTAATATCTTTCTTTCATTGACACACTTTTCTTAAAGTGTGTGAAATGATCGACAAAGAAAAATATTATGATAGTTGAATATTTAAATTTTATAAAGCAATTATTTTCAATTTTGAAAGAGGGTAAAGAATGAAAAGAAATACTTATCAAATTAAGCTGCGGACCATACTTTACAATTTTATATTGTAAGTGCATCAGTTTATCCCTATGTTTTAATAATTGTCAAAATACATGAAAATAGAGTAGAACATATTTTGGTAACAATATAATTGACTTGACAGCGAAAAACTATTTTAAACTTTGAAAAATTGTTTTATAGGTATTTTGTATCGATACATACTTTACTTGTATCGATACAAATGTCCTGAAAATCCTTCAGGCTGAAATTTTGTATTTTGTATCGATACAGGACTTCTTTGTATCGATACAAAATTGGTCTCACGGGGACAAAGAAGCTCCTGTGTATCGAATCATGCTTGCATGTATCGATACACATCAGACTCTCACAAGGACCAGATAATGCATGGTGTATCGAATCATGCTTGCATGCTTCGACACATATCAGTCTGGATTTTCAAGATACTGGTGTATGTATCGATACAAACACGTTTTTGTATCGATACATAGCTGAAATATTTCAAATTTTGTACGTTGTCAGGTGTTTGTATCGATACACACCATCATATATATTGATACAAGTCTGTTAAATTGTGCATAAATTTGCTCCATTCTATTTTCTCTATAAATAGCATCATGGGTTTTGTTGTAATTGTGAGAAACCTTTGAAAAACACTTTTGATCAGAATTTTCGAAAAGTTTTGGATCAAAGAGCATTCAACACAAGATCATCATCTTCTATCAATTCACAATCAATTTGAGATTGAGTATGAGATCAATTGAGAGTTCTTAGTGCAATTGATCGATAACGTTCGGTGCAATTATCGGTGGATCAGAATTGCGATCGGGTTGATTTGGGTTGAAGGTTTGGTTTCTCATCAAGCATTCAAGATTGAGAAGAATTCTTGAAGGATCAACACAATCAAGTGAGGTAATCAGCTGGACGATTGTCACAAGGGTTTTCGGGTTGAAAACGGTGTGAGGATCAATCGTTTGAATCAGAGGTAGAAGCTTCGAGGTATGTTGAGGTTTTCGCACAAATTTCATCGATTCGGTATAAGTGAAGAAAGGGGTATCTTTTGTATAGTATTATACGGTGTAGTCTTTGTATAATTTGTGCACATTGTATCAAGGAATAAAGTTTTAAATAAAGTCTCAAATCGTCCGTTTGACGATTTGGGGGGAGTCGTATCGGCCGACCGCGAAGACAACACGAAAGCCTAGGGAACTCCCAAATCATGTGTTTGTGTTTCTTCTATCCTTAAACTCTTTACTTTCGTATTATTTGTTAATTCGATATCAATTGAATTTTTTGTTCGTACGTGTTCATTAAAATTCAATTGATTGTGCTTGAATTGTGATTCGTTAAAACTTAATTGGATAACTTGTTGTGTGTAGTTAAAACTAGTTATCTTAAGTATTTGATTTCGAAACATTATCTTAGTTCGATTTATCATCATTCGGTTCACTGCTTAATACTACTTTTACTTTAATCAAGTGGGTGCAAAGTAGACTACCGATCTGTTGAACTTCCGCGCATTCAAAATATTTTAAAACCGCATTGTTTAAAAGGGTCACTTATTCAACTCCCCCTTCTAAGTGATAACCAAGTAGTCTAATATATATATATATATATATATATATATATATATATTGAAGAAGAGTAGTCTAACATATTTAGATTATGATTTTAGTAAACAAGTTAGAACGAATCAATGGAGGCGTTACTTGATAATGTGAAAGTTCTATCGTGGTGGTGGTTGAAGAGTAAGAAGAAAATTTTCATCTTTGTTTTGATTTTGTGGTGGTATAATCTATTGTCTTATTTGAGGTTACAATTGGAGTAGAGGTGTTTTGGGGTTAGTTTATGTTATTTTGTAATATTAAATGGTGAGCACGAAGAAGATGATATGCTTAAATCTTTTAGTGAGATGATTAGATGGAAAGATTCACTTGCATTAAGATGCATCATCAAATTAATTGAAAATTACTTGCTTTTTTAAAATAGAAAGAACACCTATTTCAGACTTAAAGAGGTTGTCCATTAGTTAGGGGTTATCAAATTCAATCCAATCCCAAAACCAAACCAAGATAATTAAAAAATGAAATTATCATTTTTTTGGATGTGTTTTGACCACCTTATAGTAGAAACAATTAATTCGAATCGAATATTGGATGACTTCCGCATATTTATTGAGAAAAAATTACTTCTTTTTTTTTGACAAAGAGTACAGTTAAGTTAGCAATTTTTATTTATTGATACAGTTAAGTTAGCACCTTTTATTTATTGAGAAGAAATAACGATTGAATCGCTACCACCCCATTACTTGTGCTTAACTTTATTTTATTATCATTTTATTGGCTTTTTATTAAAATAAAAATAAATAGTATAAATATTTCAAATTAAATAGGAATATGAATATAGTTGCACAGTCGACAGTCCCTTTGATACAGACTCCACGTGCGGTGCTCTTTACTAATTCATTCCAAAAAGACTGTGGTGGCCGGAATGGGACCCAAACTCCCAAGTCAAAACTACAAAATTGAGAGTATTTTTACTTTTAATTTTAATTTTGGAGGAGTTAAAAACTTAAAATTGAATATGTATAAATTGGTCCAAATATTAATTGATTTGCGTCTCTTAAGTACTCCTCCCGTCAAAAAAAATAAAAATCACATTTATTAAAAAAAAGTAGAATGTAATAATTAGAGGTTGGAGCCCCCAATTGTGCGACCTTATCAGAGTGGCGGTTGGCGGTTGTCAATATTTTGTGGTTGATTTGGAAATGCACGAACAATATTCGATATAATGCCATCTCGCCTAATTTCTCTCGCGACCTCAATTTTTTGAAGAGTCTCATGTGCCAGGCTGCCTCCCACTCCAAGGGCCATATGTTTTCGTCTATACAAGAGTTTTCTATTATCAAACATTTTGGAGTTGTTTGTCATCCTCCTCCACCACCATCTATCACGGAAGTTACTTGGCTTCAGCCGCCTTACAAGCAGGTCAAATGTAGTACGGATGGTGCTTCACGAGGCTCTCCTGGTGTCTCGTCGTGTGGGGTATTTTCCGCAACCACATGGGCGAATTTATTGGTGCTTTCTCCGCCAATATTGGTGTTGCCACGTCCCTTTATGCTGAAATTTGTGCCGTCATCTATGCGATTGAGTTTGCCACGGCTAGGGGTTGGACTAATCTTTGGTTGGAGTGTGACTCCTTTTACTTATTCAAGTCTTTTTGAACATTCACTTAGTCCCTTGGAAGTTGAAGATTAAATGGAATAATTGCTTTTATAATATCCGGCACTTTCGCTTTCGTTTCTCTCATATCTACAGAGAGGGAAATACTTGTGCTGACAGGCTAGCTAATGCGGGATTTTTTGTTAATGGGGTAGTCTGGTGGGATCACCTACCTAGTTGCTCTAGGGATAGTTTCTCTAAGGATAGACTAGATTTGCCGAATTATCGTTCTTTTTTTTTCGACAAAGCCGAATTATCGTTCTTGTTAACTGTTTATGGTGGTTTTGGTTTATGCCCCCACACCCTTTTTTCTTTTGTTTTATTGCTATTTTAATAATATCATTGGAGTGGAGGTAGAAGTGTGGTTTCTCATAGGGGTGCCGGCTTAGTTGGGGTGCCCGCTTACCCTTTATTCAAGTGTTATTATCTTGTATATATATATATATATATATATATATATATATATATATATATATGAAGTATTTTATTTTGTGTTTTATTTAAAAAAAAAAGTTGTATGAAAAGATATAAAAGCAGTTTTATTGATTGTTGATTATGAAAAAGATAAAAGATAGAGTAAATTTTTCTTGAAAAAAAAATGTTTGTACTTTTTCTCTTATATTTTGGGACAATTTTTTTCTTCTTTTATATTATGTGACATAGGGAGTATGTTGTTAAAAGTTTGAATTTTGGCTAGTGTTTGAAAAAAAATCAGCTAAGAGAGAAAAATCGACCTTGTATGCCCATAAGTTCTCCGGTGGAGATTAAACATCATTAACAAGGACACTTATATATGTAAAAAAAGTAATAAATGTAGTTGAAAATTGAAATAGAGTCTTATTCAAATGACAAATTTTTTTCCAATAGGTCTTATTAAATAAGGACATATGTAATATTGAAAGATAAAAGTAATAAAAATATTATTATTATTATTATTATTATTATTATTATTTATTTTAAAAAGATCGTGCTAGTAAACTTAAAATATTTTTGTTATTTTGTAGTTTGAAATATTTAGCTAAATAGATTGATAAAAATAATTGGTCTGCTTTAATTCAAAAAATCGTTTGGTCTGAGCTAATATAGGCTAAGTCGCAGTCCTTGTCATGGACGTATCCACATACATCAAATTGGGGGCAATTGACCCCACTTAATTGTTGTTTTTTTAACCAATAATAAAATATTTTTACATATTGACCCCACTTGTAAAACTTTATTGTCCCCACATAATATATTTACTTCACTAAGTTCACTAAGGCTTTGTTTGGGAGATGGGTTTTGGAGGGGAAGGGAGGGGAAGGAGAGGCTTGTGGAGAGCTAATCCCTTGTTTGGGAGTTTTAAGAAAATAGAGAAAGGTTTTGGAGGGTTTCAAGGGGCTTAATTTATCCAATTTCAAAGTTCCCCCAAATTGGGGGGTTTTGGAGAGTTAAGTATATGTATTGATGATTTTACCCCTCACAATAATTCAACTTTTTTTCTCGATATCGAAAAAAAATTCCGCAAACTTTTTTTATCGAATTCGGAAAAATTTCGATAACTTTTTTTTCCAGATATCGAAAAAAATTCCGCGAAGTTTTTTTCTCGAAATCGGAAAAAATTTCGACAATTTTTTTTCTCGATATCGAAAAAAAATTCCGCAAACTTTTTTTATCGAAATCGGAAAATTTTCGATAATTTTTTTTCCCGATATCGAAAAAATTTCCGCAAACTTTTTTCTCGAAATTATAAAATTTTCGATAACTTTTTTTCCCGATATCGAAAACAAATTCCGCGAAGTTTTTTTCTCGATATCGCAAAAAAAAATCCGCAAACTTTTTTCTCAAAATCGAAAAATTTTCGATAACTTTATTTCCAGATATCGAAAAAAATTCTGCGATTTTTTTCCCAAAATCAGAAAAAATTCCGCAAACTTTTTTCTCGAAATTGGAAAATTTTCGATAACTTTTTTTTCCCGATATCGAAAAAAAGTCTACGAACTTTTTTTATCGAAATCAGAAAAAATTTCGACAACTTTTTTCTAGTCTTATTTTCCCCATATCGAAAAAAAGTCTACGAACTTTTTTTTCCCGATATCGAAAATATCAAATATGTTTTTTATACATAGAAAATTTAAGCTATTATTATTGTATCAAATTTTTAATAAAATTATAAAAAAATTCAGATTTAGAAAAAAAATAATTAAAAAAAAGTTTTCATGCTTTTAAGAATTTTAATAAAATTGGTAAAAAAAATTATAAGATAAACTACAAGGTATAACACAATGTATTGATTTTAGGAGAAAAAAGGATAAAATAGTAAAATTATTACATAAACCCTCCATCTCATTTCTTTGTTGACTTTTTAACTTCCAAATAAGGGGAAGGTTTTCCCTCCTTTATCCATTCCCTCCCTTTCTTTCCCTTCCCCTCCTTAGCCTTTCCTTTCCTTTCCCTCTAAACTCCCAAACAAAGCCTAAAGATAAACTAAAACTACAGTAGAAATATAAACTCCTTAGTCTTTACTACACTAAAATAAATTAATAGAAAGAAATATAGTAGTACTAATAACTTGGTAGAGCGGTAATTGTAAATTGTAATTACTACTACTAGTACTTAGTTAAGTGAGAAGTTGAAAAGATTGCAGACACAACCTGTCAAATGACCGATTATCCCAAAAGCTTAAGCTGTTAGGAAAGACCACATCAATGATTTTATATTATTTCTAACACGCCCCCTCACGCAAGAGCTCATTGGGCTTGAAGTGTGGATAATGCATAAGCCCATCTACCATATGCTTAAAATTCCACTTTTAATTAGAAAGTGAGGGGAGCGGGAATCGAACTCTAGACCAATTAGTCATAGAGGCTCTGATACCATGTCAAATGACCGATTATCCCAAAAGCTTAACCTGTTAGGAAAGGCCACATAAATGGTTTTATATTATTTCTAACACAACCTCTTATTACTGTATCAAACCAAAAAAAATTAATTCCATAAGAATTTCTATCTCCTTTTCATCTCTCTCAATTTATATTTCGCAGTTTGGCAAAGAACAATTTCTGTTATTTAAATTGGTTGAAGACAAGAAACTAATTCATGTAAGTTGTTGTCTATCTCTTATCTCTTATTAAAACAAGGAAGAAATCATTCAGATTTACTATTTTTTTCCCATTTTTTGTGTGTTTATAATTTGAATCAAGTAGTTAATTAGTGGTAAGTTATAATTAAAAGTTATCTTTCAATTTATTCAGAGGTTTTGAGTGCAACAATATTAAAATTTTTAGTGGAAATTTTATCATCTATTGTGTGTTATTTAGTTCAATATATTAGTGTCTATAATTACACATAGAGAATACTTGATTCATATACACACAAAAAATATGTAGACCTTACAAGGATGTACTTTTTAATGTAACATTCAATTGAAAGGCGATAATATATTTGATAGAGTTGAAAAATAATAAAAAAATCTTACAACAATCAAATTCAAAATAAGAAAATATATGGTGAGTGATTATATCAACTTTTGAATGAACAATGCTACAATTTTGCAATATTAAAAAAAAAATTCGTAGTTTAACGATGTCATCATTTTATTGTTTATATATTCATATTTATAGTAAATGACCTTGACCTCAGTAGTTAAAATTTCTGGATACGTCCTTGGTCCGTGTAGATCGTTCTGACTCATACCCGCCCTTATTTGAGGGTCAAGGGCAAGAGAAAGACAAATATATTTTCCTCCATTATAGGATAACATTTTGTCTTCGGCACAAGTTATTTAAAATACAAAAATAACAATATTCAAATACTTAAAAAATAACTAACATTTATTTTGTGTTGTTCTATTTTCTATTCTATTATATGTAATATTTATATTATAGATCAAAATAGCTTAACATTTATTTTGTATTGGAAGGGGAAGCTTGGGCACTAATATGCACGCGTTAAAACAACATGGCATAAACAATGTTATTATAGAAACTGATTTTAAAAGTGTGGTAGATGCTATTTGAGGTCGTCGCGGTGGTAGTTCCGATTTTAGTAGCTTTATTTCCCATATTATTACTATTTTAGGTTGTAATCCAAACTTTGAGGTAGATTTTTTAAGCGACAAGCGAACATAGTAACCCATACTCTTGTTAGGGCGGCCATTTCTTGATTTCATTGCTGTATTTTTGAATCATTACCTCCTTGTATCTCGTCTTTGTTGAATAATGAAATAAATTAAGCTTTTGTATTTAAAAAAAATCAAAATATCAAATAGATTTATAATATTAACAAAACAACTAAAAGGGATCCAAATTTTTTAAGAAAAAATTATTTTCCATTAAGTCCCACCTCATTCAACTCATCAACGTCCTTCTTCTTCTCCCTTTATTCATTTTTTATTTCCCATTCATCATTCCTTTAGTTGATTTATCACTAGCTAACTTGCATTTTAGCTCTATAAATTAATCAACTATTCTCCTTAATTTTCTTTTCTTTCATTGTTTTAATATAATTTTCTATGCTTTTCATTATATGACTGACACAGAAATAATAAACAGGCATATTGTACTCATAGCAATAATAGAAAGACCACTAAAATTACATCACCTCGTAAATCTTTGTACTTATTGTCAGAATTGTTGTTCAATAGTATCAGCGATTTCAAATATAAATCGATTTTAAAGTTTATGGAAATACATGTAATTTTCTTTTTAAGCATCCAAAAAGAAAACTATATTAATAAGGCACTAGGTTAAAGCAAAAAAGTGTAGGTACATGGAAACATGACCAAAGAAGAAGAAGAAACATCTTTAGAACAGTACAAAATAATTCAACCATCCTTCCACCTTAAACTAACCCACGGATTAGAGTATCAAGAACTATATTTAAAAAACAAAAAAAATTATTCACTTTTAGCCACTACTAAACATAAAGACGGATTTGATCCGACATATGACACCTCAAAAGGTTTGTTCTGAAAAAGAAAATTATTACGAGCTTTTCAAATTCACCAAATAGTGGCTAGCCATAAAACTTGAAAGAACTAACCCTTAAACTTCAACATATGTGACTGTAGGCCTCAGAACTGATGAGTATGAGAAGTAGTATCCGAATGTATAGCTCCCTGGAGACCGACCCACCTAAGAAAACCACTCCACACCTTTTGAGAAAAATCGCAAGAACAGAAAAGGTGGGATTAATATTCAGCAATAGAGCAACCAAAACTACAACCATAAGAACCTGCTGGTAGAATTCCCCTACTTAAAAATCATTAAATGTAAATCAAATATAAATCATTCATTTTGTACCAAAAAAATAAATAATCATTCAATGAATATTAAAAAATAATTTTTGTTTATATTTGAGATTGGAGAGAGTATTATTTTAATAAAACAACAATTCTTTATATATCTATGGTATAGATGAATGTAAAATTAAGGTAGATTTTTTTATTGAAAAAAAAGATGTTTTAAATTTTCAAAAAGAATTTAATAACTATTTTCAATACTATGTATTCATAAAGGAATACATATACTATATATTATTGATATACTATATATTATTGGATTGTTGGAGAAGCTTCCACTTGAGGGGGAGCATAACGAATGACTTATACTTGAGGGGGAGTTTGTTGTGGCAAGTGTGAATAAGTCCTACATTGTTTAGAAAAGTGGAAGTTGAATATTTTATAAGTGTGATGACCCCTAAACTCATTGCCTTAAAGTTTTGAGTAAGATTGTGGTGTCCGACTCACTTATGTCGATATTCTTGGATTCAATATGGATGATTCTCCGACTGCCCCTCGTATCTCAACATCCCTAACTAGATTAAAGTTAAATCGACGGTGAAAACAAATGTAATTGATAAAATATTTATTATTAATTAATTAACTTTTTTTTTTTTGACATAGTTAATTAACTGTTTAAAAATTGTTGTTTACCCAATATGCGATCAAACAACATTTTCATTAATTTTTTTAGTAAAAAAACATTTTCATTAATTTTTTTTAGTCAAATTGTGTTTGACTTAAACCTACAAATTCAACTAAACGTTAGTTGATCCAGTAGTAATTGATGCTGAATTTGTTAGAAGATAGCAGTTCGATCTTTTATGCGTTTAAAAGATGACTGAAATCATTTGATGTCAAAACTCATCATGAACTCTAGAATATTAGACCTCTTTTCACCTAAGAATCAGAGGGTGAAAGAAAAAAAAAACTACAAAAATCATATTCTCACACACGATTAAACATATGGAATGTGACATGAATCACCCGATAATAAAAATATGGTAGCATATATGTGGTCCAACGGATATTAGATATGTTCTAATGTCGTATTAGAATTGTTGGGTCTAATTCAAACCGTCTATCATCAAATGTGAAACTTTTTAAAAAAATTATAAATCCAAAACTTAGCCAAATTGACATTTTCAATTCATTTTGCTTAAAATTAAATTAAAAACAATGTTAGAAGTCTTACATTGGTTAGAGATATGACATAGATAGTCTTTATAAATGTGTGTAAATTTCAACTCTCAAGTTAGCTTTTGTGGTTGAGTATAGGCCTCCCAAATTTTAATATGATATCAGAGCGTATCTTAGATTCATTTATTGTTTGTTGTGGAGACCTCGTTATTGTTGATTTCACGTTCCAGCTTGTTTATTTCTGGACGTGAGAGAGTGTTAAAAGTCCCATATTGACTAGAGATATGGTATAAATAACCTTCATAAATGTGTGCAAACCTCAACTCTTAAGTTAGCTTTTGTGGTTGAATATAGACCTCCAAAATTAACGTTACAAATTAAAACCACAAAACACTGGGACCTTACTTTTTCATAAGCTTTTATAATTTATAGTTTATAATTATAAATAAAAACTTAACATTCAAGAGAAAGCAGATTAAAGCATGGCACGTGTCACCCCATGTGGCCAAAAGACCCAAGTGTAACTTTAAAGGGAACAAAAAAATTGAAATTATATGACACCGCAATACAATTTGCATATATAGTACAATTACATTTCAACAACCAACATACCTAACAAAATGATGAAACAAAATATACAACATCGCAATTATGCACACTCTACTATATGATTTTGGAATGAAATGTTTAAATTTTAATGTAATGTTGTTTGCACATGTGACAAACTAATTTGAATCTTAACTTTCAATTATGTTTGTTTGATTTGTACTAAGATTAACTTAACTACCTATGATCTAAATGACACTTAGTCATATCACTTAATTAGTGATGCACTTTTTATAACCCATCATATGGCCATGCCAACGACCCAATATAGTGCATTTGATTTATTCACATGTAACCAAACGTACAATTTGATTTCTAAGAAAAGAATCAAAAACAATAATAATATTTGTGCGCTGTCTCATGCATTGTCACTATAGCAAAAACGACACATTCACGTTGTGCTCAGAAATCTAATGGGACTTATCATTATTTTGCCTGCGTAACAGCAATCTACAAGCATGTTGAGATGAAGCACAAAGTTCATAGTGTAATCATATGTTTAAGTGATGTAACATTCAGCTCATATTAGAAAACATAGTTTTTTCCACCAAATATGAACATTTTAAAATTGTTGGGTCACGATGGACAGTCTGGAAATCATTCCCATTAGATCAAAAATATCGATATTGATATAATAAGTGAGTTATACACTACAATTTTATCCAAAATATTAAGAGATTAAGTTTATGTGTGTTCTAACATGTAGGAAACTCACATCATGTACACTTGTCACAACGCCGTTGTCGTCGCTACATTCAACGGAACTTGCCGCCTCCTTTGTCTGGAAGACTTGCTCTGATATCATTCTTAGGTCACGTGGGCAGTCCGATGAACTTTTATATTGAGCCAAGAACATCGATACAAGTAAGTAGCACACCACACTTTTACGCAAAACTTTAAGATATTGAATTTGTAAAAGTTATTTCACTTATAAAATGTTGAACCTTCAATTCATTTTTTTAAATAAGGTGAAATTTAACTTACTTCACACCTGTCAAAACAAAATGAGACCCAACATTAAATGTGTTAGTTGAGTAGAAAATAATTTGAGTCGAGTTAACATCGATACAATTTCTTAAGAATTGACTTGTTTTTTGATTCAAACTCAACTCAATTTTAGTTCACGAAGAATTTGATTCAACTCGTTATAACTTGAGTGGATTTTCAACTAAATTATATTTGAATTGGCTCTATTCTTTGATAGGCCCTAGGTGAGCTCTAAAATGGAAATTCTAAAGACAAAATATAGGAAAGGGACCGTGTGTGCAATTTTTAATAATAAAAAAGGAGACGAGGTCATAAATTATTAGGGGAATTGTATGGTAAATGGTTGTGAACCAAGCATTGTTGTTTGTCTCACTTTATGTTTTGGGCTGCCCCTACATATGCGTAAATCGAAATGTACTTACTATTCCAATCTTATCATGTATAGTTGATGCATCTTTTCCAGGACCTCTCTGCAACTAAAAACATTAAATTAGCAAGGGAAAATTAATGAGAAAAAATATATTATATTGAATGGAATTGGAAAACTATATGTCAATTATTGACGGAAGATATTTGTGCAAATATTGCTACCATCAAATTTCCTTCTACTGAGTTGTAAGTTGATTTTCCTAATTGGAACTGACGAATTGTACTACTAAAAATTTCCTACTCAAATTGACTTTTCTCTTATCATATGCATGGATAAAATACGACTAGAAGGAACGTTTCAAAACTTTTTCAATTAGTTTGGGAGCGGAGATGCCCTAATAGGATTCTCTTTTATTAGTTTCGGACCTTATTCATTCATAATCAATAAGTTTAGGCTTTAACTAGGGATGTCAACGGGGCGGGGATTGACCGGAGGGTACTTTACCACGCCTTGCCCCATTCTCGTTTCGGGGAGATTTCTACCTCCATCCCCATCCCCGCGGGGTGATTTTTTCCTCTATCCCCATCCCCACGGATCCCCACAGTATCCACAGAGCTCCACGGACATAAAAAATTAACAAAATTGTTATACATTTTAATCAAAAGCACGACACTATTATCTTGTTTTTTCTTATTTTTTTCTAAAAAAAATACATATTTTGTATCTTTCAATTTTTTTAAAATAAAAATACATTTTGCATCAATAAAAAAACTGCAAAAACATTTTTTACTATTTCTTTTTGTAAAAAAAATAAATATTCAATTGAACTTGTTGTCACTATACATAATCATTATCTTTATAACGTATTAATTATTATTTTTTATTAAAAAAACATATAAATTTATATAATTATATATATATATATATATATATATATATATATATATATATATATATATATATATATATATATATATATATATATATATATATATATAATTTAAATAATATGGTCGGGGTCGGGGAATCCGCGGTGGCGGAGGGACCTTCCCCATTCCCCGTCTCAAATTATCCACGGGGGAATTTCTCCCCCCATCCCCATCCCTACGGGGAAAAAAATCCGCGACTTCGGATCTCCGTACAGATAATCTCCACAGATAATCCGTTATCAGATACAAATTGACATCCCTAGCTTTAACTCTTGGCTTGAATGAAACTTTAGTAAGTAATAAGAACATTGGCAATAATCCGTGGAATTGGATTATAATCTTTGGTATTTTATTACTCATATTAGTATTATAATAGTAAATATTGATTATTTGTAAGATAAAATATTTATTATTCGTATAAACAATGAAATGATGTTTTTTCTTATGAAATAATAGTTCTTATAATATAAGAGTCGATAAATAAATTTTGATTTCGTAAAAAAATTCGTTAATTTATTGATTTAGGAACCAAATGTATCGGTACACTTGGATTTACCAAGTGTACTGTAGAAACTCCCTTCTATTAATGCCTTGGGGAAGATTCAAATGAGTTTATTTTTAACCAATTGTTCAAACTTTGTGTGAGAACTGAGTTTTTAATATAGTTAATCAAATCTAAATGGTTATTGATAGCATTACTAAATCACCTGTATATTTCGAATACGGCTGACATAGTCATTCCTATTAAATATGGGAACCTCCTGACCAAAAAAAAAAAATATGGGAACCTCTGCCTGATGGTAAATACAAATTTAATATTAATGACTTTTATAACAAGAGGAGTGATAACTCAACTTGTGGAAGTTTATCGAGGGAAGCTCGTGTGGAAAGCTTATTCAAGGCTTTTATTCTAAAATTAGTCCTAGTAACTCGCAAAGTGTCGAAATGTGGAGCTTGTAAGTTAACAAACATACTCCTCCCACTATATATTGACAAAAAAAACTAATTATACTTCTTTAAGTTTGTTTTTAAAATAAAGGATAATTTAGTCAATGTCATTAAAAATATTTTCTTACAAATTTATCTTCGAAAATAATTAATGTTTCCTGTGGATTTTTTTGTAGGAAAATTAACGTACAAAAAACACTATATTTTTGAATTAAAATGGTTTCTTCGAAAATAATTAATATTTCTTGTGGACTCTTTTTAATATAGTTTTATTTAACTGTCTTTTTCTGGTGGACTCTTTTAAAATACATGATCCTTTTAATATATTATTATAATTTTAATATTAAAATGAATTTAGGTTATTTTGCTAAAAAATTATATAAAAATAAACCTAATGCAAAGCTTGGTTGTCCATGGCATACCCTTTCTATCAGTGCCCCTACTTGACTAATGTATTATGCATGAGAATATGTATGTACTATGTATTACAAATGTCCCGTGCATTATTTATATTTGTTGAAATTCCTCACTTTATATGGAAATTTTAAGAACGAGAGAGCCAATAATAAAAGATTGATCTAACTGATAAATTTTTTTAAAACATTTAAAAAAATTATTTATGAGTTCAACTCTTAACTTATGAAAACAATTGAAAAAGAAGAATACAATTTATCTACCTAAACAGATTTTTCCTCAAAAATTATTCGCCATTAGTAAATATAGTAGAAACAATTGATATATACTTATTAACATCGTAATAAAATTTAAAATGAGAGTGAAAAAATTTCTAGTTTGGATTCACTCTATTTGTTTTATCTAGTAAGTAAATATTTTTTTTTTTTGGTACAAATCTAGTAAGTAAAATTTTAACTTATATTAAAGTGATTGATTGAGTGTATCAAAATTCAAACCGATGTTACCAACTGAATTATATTCGCAAGACATTTTAAATTCTTCATAATTATTGATGCTAGATTACCTTAGAATCAAAGTGAAACATAGTAAAATAAAATTAGTGCCCTCTTCATGAGGCAAAAGGAAAAGGACTAGTACTTGATGTAGTGACAAATCAAAGAGTTATTTTTGCCAAAGTAAATGGACCATGTGCTTTACTTCCTTCCTATATTTGCCGGTGATGAGGATGGCTCACCATCCATATCACCTCAATCATACACAACAATTTTGTCGGAATATTGGTGGTTATTGGCCTTTAAATAAATCATTTTCCATCCATTTTTGGTCAATCTAGTCACATATTTTTAAAGGTGCAAATCTAACACCTATTCTTTTATAAATCTCACTCACCTTTTGTCTACACATAAAAAGATTACTTCAACAAACGAATCGTTTTGATAACTATTATAACATGTTTTGGATAATATATATAAAATTAGTTTTATGGTGCACCATACGGACCTTTTATGTATAATTGTTAGTATTTGATAAAAAATGGAAATACGGTTGTACCAAATATTATGGGAATATGGCAAATTATGACTTTGAAAACATACATGCATTTTCCATAAAAAAAAAATGTTAGATGAATTTATTCTTTTTAGGAAAACGGTAAGGGTCAAAGGATTTGAAGGAACCGATTCAAAATTATTGTGAAAGCTAAAAAGTATTAATTAAACTAACATTGATCCCTTTAAAAAAAATAGGGTTGTTAGAAGCAAAATTTAAATTGATTCCGAATATTATCTAGTCTAAATGTTCTAATATTTGAAAAAATATAGGCAAATTCGAAACAAATCGGTGAGAATTTGAAGAAGCAGCAATGTTTGAGCGCCAAGAGATGATTCTCACTAAAATTCAAATTCAAACAATACAAGAAGAATCTTAAGCTATTTTAGAAGTTCATTTTCAAAAGAGAAAACACACAGTCTAAAATAAAAAAACATATACACGTTACAGACACAAAATTGTATAAAGATAAACTTCACATGTGGCTTGTAAAATTCTCGAAAGATATATGAAACTCAATTTATTTAAATGCAATTTACTTTCAGTCATTTACAATCCGTGGTACTTGTAGTAACCGGCATAAAACAGAAACATGCATATGCAATGCAATACAATGAAGCCGCTGCCATATTTTATTTATCACGGAAGGGGAAAGGAAAATAAATGATGAAACCTTTCAGAGATGGATTCGGGAGTTGGTTACATGAGGGTTGTTATTAGCACCCCTCATATATGTTCTACTCAACGGGAACCATTTGAGGATTAAAGTTTACTTTAACAAATTAATTGTGTAAATTAAATTAAATTAAATTAAATTACCGCATATTAAACCAAGAAAAAGTTTTTTATTATCGGGCTTGACGAGATATGATCCCGCTTCTACGTATCCCCGAAGTGAGATGAGGAATTCAAAGCTCACATAGTTCGTCTTGAAAATTGTTTTGTGTGTTGGTTGTTTTTAATTAATAATGCTAAGTTGCATTCCACTGATACAACAATTGCTTGTGTGCTCGCTCTTCCGAGGCTTAAGTGTGTGTCTGTATCAGGGGAATGAATAAAGCGTTATCCATTTAAGAAAACAGTTGAATAAGTTTGACTGTGCAAAGCAGTTGAAAAGGTTGACTGCATAAAGGCTGGAAAAGTGTTGAAGTGAGTTGAGTTGTTTTATGTTTTGAGAAGTGTTCAGTGAATGGGGACTGCACGCTACCCCAAGATGTACATCAGGGTTCGGGCTCATCCGGGCCGAGAAAGATATCAAACTCCCCCTTTTATCCACTCAGTTTAATTAAACGTTCATTGATTAAGGTGAGAATAGTACACCGTCACAACTCACAATATGTACATTCGGGACTGTACTATTCGGGTCGAGAAAGATGTACATCAGACTCCCCCTTTTTACCTTAATTAAGGAATCATTTTCAAGTTATTTGAGAGAAGAACTTTTACAGTTCAATTACCAGACATACAGATAACTGAGCAATAATAGATAACATTGTATGAATTTATCAACCGATAATGAATTTATCGAATGATAAATAATTTTATTGACTGATAAATAAATTTATCAAAGATAAATAAATTTATTGAAGGATAAATAAATTTATCGGAACATAAATAGATTTATCGAACGATAAAATAAATTTATCGAAGGATAAATAAATTTATCGAAACATAAATGGATTTATCGAACGATATAAAAAATTTATCGTTGTAGAGGAGGTGTAAACCTGAAATAGGTGCAACAAAAAGCAAACCAGATTTGAATAGCAGGGCCCAAAGCCCAAATAGCACTCAGCCCAGAGGGGGTGCAGAAGCAAGGCGCATGGTGCAAATAGCCATCTAGCCCAATCCATTATTCGACCAAAGGGAGGTTTGAATAGCGCACGCACATGTGCAAGAAGAAATAAACCAAACTAGGCTTAGTAAAAACAGAGGCCCATATCCACATCTGAATTGGACCGGACCGGGTTGACCCATAGGTGCGTCGGATCCGGTCAATGAATCCCACACATCTAATTCGCGTGCGCACTGTACACGCCACCTAATCATCGTATGATCACATTATATAGAACTAATCGGACGACTGAGATTTAAATAGACCAGAGAAGGGTACATCGTGTTCCTCCTTCTTCTCTGGCGTGCAAAACAGTCTCGGCACGGTGGTGGAACGGTGTACAACTACTGAACGCCAAAACTTGTGAAAGATGGGTCTATCCCACTCATTTTTACTCGTAGAACTCCTTTTTCTTTTCTCATCAATCGCTAGATCGATCACATCCACTGGTTCTTGATGAGGTTGAGTCATTCTTTGCTCTTGAAGCAGCTTGACCAACTCTTTCTTGTATATCCTGTTGTGGGGAGGCGCCAATTTGACCTCTTTCTCTACTTCTTCAGTTTCTAGATCGATCACATCCACTGATTACCGATGAAGTTCAATCAACCTTTGTTCTTGATCCAACAATTAGATTAACTCTTCAACAAGGTTCGCAACATGAAATCACGAGGAATTACAACACTGTTATGATTCAATGGATTCACTTCTAAATGATGATATTTTTTGAATTTAGAATGAATGCATAAGTGTTTTATGATATGCAAGAAGTTATTGCCATTTTATTACTATCATTTTAAAATCGAAAAAAGAAGAATAAAGGGGACAAAAATTGTGCACAAAAGTACTTTTTATTCATTGACAATTAAAGCATTAAAACAAAGTGGCCCTACAAGCACATACATTTTTTCTGGGCTGAACAAAGGTGTTTTGAAAAAAGCAAATTATTTGGAAAATAAAATGATTTCAGAAACTCCAACAACCTTCTATTTTGCAAATATTGTGTCTGAAGAACTCAGGTGCACCCTATCTTGAACTTTTCATTAGTCTCTTTGTCTCTTATGACGGTAATATGGTCATCACTGGAAATCAACACTAGAGAAAGTTTCTTGAATGCTCTGAGTTTTTCCCTAATCTTTCTCTTGAACTGCTATTCCTTTGGATGACTGATAACCCAAACCAAATTAAACCAGTCCTTCTCCTTGGTATATTCAACACTTGTCCCTAACCTTCAGGAAGCTCTTTACCCATGACCATATTCAAGTTCTCATGTTGCTCTATTGTTGTAATCAAGGCTTCTTTTCTTTTGTTTGCCGCATAAGATCGGATTTTTTGTGTTGACAAGACTTAACCTTTTATTGCCAACGAAGACTGAACTTTTGAGACGGACAACTTAAAACTGAACACTTGATTGCTAGCGAAGACTGAACTTCCTTTGATCGCTAGCGAAGACTGGACTTTTGAGAGGAACAGCGAAGACTGAACCTTTTGATTGTCGGCGAAGATTAGACTTCTAAGATGGACAGTGAAGACTGAACCCTATAATTGCCAGCGAAGACTAGACTTTTGAGATGACCTCTTTGACTTTCAGCGAAGACTGAATTTTCTTTCGCTTTCAGCAAAGACTGAACAGAGATAACAGCGAAGACTGTACTTTTGTTTTCAGCGAGGACTGAACTATCTTGATTTTGAGTGAAGACTGAATTTTTTTCTGGTATTCAGCGAAGAATGAACTTTCTGATTTTCAGATAAGACTGAACTTTTGCATTGGAGTACTCAATTTGTACCAACCCTTGATCCATCAAATTTTACAAACACTCTTTCATCATGATGCAGTGATTAAGGTTATTTCCACGGACTTCACAGTCAGGATGTAATTTCAATAATTGATCATAGTTGAGTAACATCTCTCGGAGAAATGACATAGGATTATTGGTCATAGAAACATTTTTTATCAAGCTTTCAAAGGTTTCAACTTGATTTACATGAGTTCCTAAATGCCCCAATAATTGTTTATTTTTAATAATTGGCTCACCTTCCCCGAAAGACAATATTTATTTATCACAAAGCTCTTGTATATTGTACTTAAAAGATCTGTAGTTATCAGTGGCATTCCCCTCAATACCAGCATGATAATCACACTTGGCGTTAGCGCCACACCAAGCTGGGAATAGTGCAGCCAGAGGTTTCAAAGCTTTAAAGTGTCACCAAACCATTGTGTACCACATAAGGAAGAAGTCGTCTGTAAGACACTATAATAGGATCAAAAAACTTTCTACCTCGTCGATGTGTCTTTTGTTACCTCGACTGACTTGCGAGGATATCGGAGTTACTACTTCTTAGTGCATGAACAACCTGAGCATTAACTTAAAAATTATACCCAACTAGCGAACCAAAACATGGCCATGCCCCAATTTATGCTGAGGGCCCAATTTGGAATTTCAAAACCACATAAATTGCCCCTTCACATAATTGACTGTGTTGGTAATTTCAGACTATCCAACATTTTAAGTATCTGATTCACTTTTTGGCTAAGTGAGCTACCTCGCCTTTCAAGGCGTCAAGTTGTTCTTGCAAATTGTGCATGATATGATGAGAAACCTTTTTTGTCCAATATTGATGCCAGGAAGGTAACTGCTGGAATGACTGAATGAAAAAGAGTTTTTTCATTTTGAAAATGCATGATTTTTTAGCCAAAAAACTTTTGTCACTTTTCTTTGTAAATGCACGCAAAAGATAAATATGCATGGTTATTTTATGAAAGCATTGATCTATGGATGCAAGGCATGTATGGATCCACTGTTGTATTATTGTATCATTCGGCGAACTTGGTCACAAAGTAGCAAATTCATTCACAGTCGAAGAAAATTGGGTTTTACAAAGTGAATCTGAGGCCAAAAGTTGGAGGTCACCTATAACCCTTCCCTCTCACATGTTGTTCTAATGGTTGACATGGCTCCCAAAATCATTGATTACTTTTTCTCAAAAAGAATCTCATCTAGGTGAGATTAAAATACCAACTGGATGAGTTGACAACATAATCTCGACAAATGTTCTAAAGGGTGGTCCCTAGACAAAAGTTTCAGATATCTAGACTGGATAAAAAGGTCTCCATAGTCATGGACCCAACACGAAGGAATTGGCGCTCAAAGATGCACATCAGAGAACCCATCACTTCGAGATAATCTATTTTGGGCGGAATTTTTATGTCGACGCTCAAAGATGTACATCAGAGAACCCAACATAAAAACCCCTCAACTAATCCTAAGTTTTCCTCAAACTCGGGTGCAGAGCTTCACACAGTAATCGGTAACCAAAAAGAGAAAAGAAAAAAAAAAGGAATAGAAAAATCGTCGGTTATATATCTTCCATTAAATCATCAATATTTGTTCTATTCATATTCCTTGAAAGCTAAAACCGATTATATATTGAATTGACTGACATAAGTCCATTTAAAATTTCATCGGTTATATTTTTTATGATTCACATCTCATTCTATTCATTCATTTTCAATTCACCAACAAAAACTATTACAAAACATACAAAGCAAGTTTTAGTAATATATATACAAATTATTATTTTATCATTTTTTTTTTGACGAATATTATTTGATCATATCTAAAAACATTTTTAATTATAAATTGATGAGCTACATATTTTTAAATTACATAGAGAAGTAAAGCAAATAATTACATTATACAGTGACACAATTTTTCAACAAAGATCAAAAGAAAAAACTAAAGTGAAAAAATTATTAATGAAAAAAATAAAAAAAGTTTAGTAAGCATTACCTTTTCCATTTAAATTTTAATTTGTTAAAAAACGATATTGTTTTGCGAGAAACTACTCAAAATACTTCTAATTTAAATAAGTTTTAATATTATATTTTTTATTGTAAAAGAAAAAGAAAAAATAACACAAATTGACAACTATTTTTTTCCACAAAATAAATAAATAAACAAGCAGCAATAAAAATTCTATCATAGGAATATATAAGAACAAATAGTAAATGAGAAGATAAGGGGGTTGTGTTACATAAAAAGAGAATGTTCTACAAAAACAAAATAATTAGGAACAATTTTTGTATAAAATTAACGACTTTTTATAAAAAATTAACGGAAAAGACCAAAATGGCTAATGGAAATTAAGTTAAGGAACCAATTTGTAATAATAATTAGTTAATAGACCAATATGAAACTAATAATTTAGTTAAAGGACTAATTTGTAACAACAATTAGTTAAAGGACCAAAATGAAATTCATAACTTAGTTAGAGGACCATTTTGTAACAAAAATTAGTTAAGGGGCTAAAATATTCAATTAAAATAATTTAAAATAATTATACTTCCAAAATAGTAAAAAAAATGAAAAGAGATGAAAGATTAATTGTATAAAAGCTTATATAAAAGATAAATAATTATTTTTAATTCCTTAAATCTACTATTATTTAAAAGATAAGCTTATATAAAAAGCTTATATAATAAAAATAGATGCAAATTTTTGTTAAATTGAACGAATCATAGGAATCACATAATTTACATATTTTTAAATTTCTCTCATTTTTAAGATAGTAAATATCCAACAATTTTTATGTTAGAAAAATATCAAATATTTTTAACAATCACACTTTTTAAAAATAAATAAAACAATTAGGCAATAAATATATTAAAATTATTATATTTTGAACAAACAAAACACTTTAAACAAATATGTGCAACACATGGGTTTATTTCTAATATATAGCTAAAATAGATTATATGAACAGTGCATATGAACAAATGGTGACATTTATTTTGGAAAAAAGATAGTACTAGCATATACAAGGCATATAATTCTAAGATACTCTTCGGCTTGAATTCAATTTACGTACGATAACATTCTAGTAGATATATTAATCTTTATAACTCCTTATTATAGAAGTACAAAAGTTATTAAAAACAAAAACAAGAGAAAATTAAACAAATCTATATGAATTTTAATTTTATTATTAAATAAACTTCCATTGAAACTGAGATTTTTCGACCCACAAAAAAATCAATATAATCGTCCAACTGTTTCTTTTTTTTTTTTTGGTCATGTAGTTTAGTAGCTAAAAAATTCACCTATAAGGTGAATAAGTGAAATGTCTACGAAAGAACATGACTCTTGCATGTAATGAGGCCCTTTAAAAGCTATCTCTGGCGGATTAATGTGACTGACGCTCTAAGTGGATTAACTGCGGCTGATTTAAAACTCATTGCGGCGGATTTGCGGAACAACCACAATAACTTAGCTTATTACAGCGGTGGTTAATTGAACCGCCCAATAAATCCAAAAATTGCAGTGCTTGCAACACTTACTATGGCGGGTTAATGTGACTGACGCAATAAACAAATTAACCATGACAAATATAAATTTATTGCGGTGGGTTGGCAGAAGCGGAACAGCAGCAACATATTCTAATTACGGCGAGTGTTTGAGGTCATCGTCCAACTGTTTCTATTGATTAGAATAAGATTTTTCTTAGTCACACCCTAAAAAACCTAATTACATTTAAATTTAATTATAATTAGTCATAATATTGAAATTGTCCTTCTACATATATAATTCTAAGATACATATATGCATTTTTTTAAAAATCTATCATTGAAAATCATTTGATATCCTATTGAGATTTATAAAAATTTATTCTTAAACCATTATATTTATTATGATATTCATAAACCATTATAAATGATTTTCAAAAAATTTTAAAAAAATTATGATGTCATATGTTTATATGATATAAATTTTCAATTTACCAATAGAATTTGTAAAATTCATATTTATTATGATACTTTTTTACAACTTATGCATCATGTAAGACTTCCATATTAGAACTCGCCCATAGTTAGAATACTGTGAAGAGCTGTTTTTTTCTTCTTTTTTTTGCTAAACAAAGTGCATGCCTAGGTTATATGCAGCTTCTGCAGGCACCAATTATCAAAAAGATTTTTTTTTTTGACTAAAATATAAATTATTCAAATTAAACATGTATCGTTATAATTAAATTCAGGATTGCTAAAAACTTAAAAAAGTGAATCTGTAAATAATCTCGCAGCACCTAGGTTAATAGTATACAACGGCATCATAAAAGTACCTACAAATATGACAACATAAAAGTAATCGGAATGTTCATACTCCCGAATTTGTATCATTGACTTCCAAGTCTTCATCAGATCTGTAATGAGTTGATGTAAATATGTCAATTTAAACTCCGAACTCCGAACTAATTTGAATCAAACGCCGCACAAAACGACGAACAAACATAACGCAGCACAAGACGACAAACAAATATAACGCCGCACTAAGATGACGAACAACCACAGCATCGCACTTAGACGGCGAAAACTTTAAAAAATGAAGAACTAAACTTGTGTGAATAACCCCTTATTTTAATAAAAAGAGAGAAATTACCAAAAAGATCTAGTTGTTGTCTGATCATATATGAATTTTCCGACAGTTTTTTTCATTTAGCTAGATGCCTAGATCTACCACTCTTTGCATTGTCTTTTCAATTCATAGATAAAATTCTTAGCTAATTAAAAAATGAATCTATATTATTATATACTCTAAAATTTTTAGTTCAACTGATATAAAATAACAAAATTGTTAGATCAGACTGTTGTCCATTTTATGTGTATGAGTTTTCAATGGTTTATTATTTCGTCTATATACCAAAAAAATATTATCTTTAAATTTAATACATGAATGTATATATGTTATTTTATCACACTCCAAATAACTAATATAACTTTGTGTAAAAAACAAATATAACTTGAACGTCATGCCTAACATGCATGAAATATCAAAAGCCTCCTGAAATTTTAATTTTCGTTAAATACACTCTTGAAATTTGGATATAGGCAAATACCCCTCTGAAATTGAAAGACGTTAGCAAATACCCCCTGGTCCGTTAACTCCGTCAATGACAATTTTAAAAGTCAAATACCCCCTTGAAATTTACAACTTATTGTCAAGTACCCCCAAAAATTTATAACTTAAATGCAAACTGCCCCCTAAAATTCGAAAAAAAATAAGCCAAAATGTCCTTTCTGAAACGCATAATATTCACTCATAATGGAATCAAAGCATCATCTATACTTAAACACAACGTAGAAATATAAGTGTTTTTCAATCGTCATAACTTTAATTTATGCAATTGTGGATGTTGAAAAGAAAGACAATTGAATTTTTTTTCTAACATTGTTGCAAGAAGACTTAGGTGACTACCCACAACATGGTTGAAACTTCATGTGAGATATGCAAAACGTAAATTTGAATGGTCACCTATGTTCATGAAAATATATTGATTAGTTTCATTTGGTTTAAGCGACATGCTACAACTATTCATATCTATAAATTATGCGCTTCAGATTACTACGTTGTGTTTAAGTATAGATGATGTTTTGATTCCATTATAAATGAAAACTATGCGCTTCAGAAAGGGCATTTTGGCTTATTTTTTCGAATTTTAGGGGGGACTTTGCATTTAAGTTATAAATATCTGGGGGTACTTGACAATAAGTTTTAAATTTCAAGGGGGTATTTGACTATTAAAATTGTCATTGACAGAGTTAACGGACCAGGGGGACATTTGCTAACGTATTTCAATTTTAGGGGGTATTTGCCTATTTCCAAATTTCAAGGGTATGTTTGACGAAAGTTGAAATTTCAGGGAGGCTTTTGGTATTTCACTCTGCACAATTAGTGCACAAATGAAAAATAATACTATAACGAATACAAATTTTACAAATTTTACCGTTGGATTCAATCATATCATATGGATCATCTATACATTTTTACAAAAATTAAACATCATTTGATGTTGTTATATATTAAGATTAACAATATTATTCAATAAAAAAATATATAAAATTTTAATCTCCATGAGGTCTCAAATATTTTGAACAAAAACTTATAATTAAGAATTAGACTTTTTGAAAGAAGGCTTATAATTAAGGACGGAAGAGGTAACTGTTAAGGCAAATTCTATGATACATTCAAGAATTTGAATATACTGGTACATTAAATTTTAAAATTAAGGGGGGTTATTTAATTGGGATTTCAATAGATTTTAAAAGATTTTTTTATGATAAAAAAGTCTTGAAGATTTTAAAAGACTTTGTGGGATTATATTGATTCTGTGAGATTTTGAGAGACTTGTTTAAAAAACTTTTGTTTATTTTTTATAAAAGTCTTGATTGAATAACACAAGATTTGCTTACTTTTTTAAAAAGTCTTGATTGAATAACACAAGACTTTTTTATCATAAAAAATTCCTTAAAGTCTTTTAAAATCCATCGAAATCCCAATTGAATAACCCCCCCTAATAGAAGAATGAGTAATTTTTGAAGAAGTGTTTAAAAAAATATTATTCATCAAAATTGTCAATTTTTTTTTAGTTTTTTTTTAATTTTTATTATTCAAAATAGTGAGTATTACTTTTTTTTTATGAAATAAAGAAATTAAATAAAATAATATTTATAAAAAATGAAATTGTGATTTTTCTTATAAAATTATGTTCTCTACAATATAATAGCCAACGAATAACTTTTTAATTTATATAAATAATTATTAATTTATCATTTTAAAAACCAAAAAAAGATGGGTTAAATACGTTTTTGGTGCCTATAAATATACCAAATTTTAGTTTTAGTCCCTTTGAAATTTTTCTTCGACTTTTAGTCCCTATAAAATTATCAATTACCATTTTTAGTCCCTATTTTTAATTCAACTCGTTAGCTTTTGTATTTTTTAACAAAATTGTGCAAAATTGTGTAAAATATTATGAAAATCTCTCCCAAAAAAAATTGGAATTTTTTAACAAAAGATGAATTTAATATGAATTTTTAACCACAAAATATTTAAAAATTCATAATTAATTCCTATTTTGTTCCACACCAAAAAAAATTCCTATTTTTTTAAAAAATTATAATTTTTTTTGGGAGAGATTATTATAATGTCATAAACTTTTCTGCAAAATTTTATTCAAAAATATGAATTCTATAAATGAGTTTACTTTGAAGGATGGAGTAAAAGTAAAGATAAATTTTTTTATAAAGACTAAAAGTCTAAGAAAATTTTTGGAGAGACTAAAACTAAAATTATACTTATGGGGATCAAAAACATATTTAACCCAAAAAAGATTGGTTCATTATATATTTTTTTTGTAAATCAAATGTCTCCTCTGCATGCAAATGCAGATACTAATCCCTCGAGGTAACTGAGATTCATTTAAGGGGTTAATCTCTTCAACAAATGTTTCCCCATATGTACCGGCCGGAGATGCAACCCAAGATTAAATGATTAATAGACTCAAGTATCTACTAGTTGTGTCATATTATGTTGGTGGTTCATTAGAATTTTCTAATGTACCATAGAAGTTCTCAATATTTTAATTGTAAATCTGCTTTAAAAAATTCTAATCTCGTCCCGTGAGCTTAACTCAGTTGGTAGGACATTGTATATATATATATATGTAGGGGCAGAGGTTCGAACTCCGGTCATCTAACTTATCCATCTTAAAAGTGGAATTTATAGCCACTAAACTACTCGGCCAAAAAGTAATGTCTAATCCCTAAATTAATTGATGAATTTATTACTTTTACCTACACATTTTTTTATTTTTTATTACTAATTCAGATTGAAAAAAAATCAAATTAAATATACATATAAATAAAGGGCAGTTTAATAAGATTTACATACAAATTACATACAATAAATACACTATTAATTTTTTTAATATACTTCCTCCGGTCTCATATAGAAGAAACAAAATAAAAAAATTGAAAGTCTTAAATATAACTAAAAGTAACATCTAATCATTACAACCAATGTCATTTTTCTAAATTAGAAAGTGTGTTGCTAAAACATGAGAGAGCGTGTTCTGACAATCAACATGCGTTCATATATGTTGCATTTGACTTTGACACTTTTGGTTTCCTAACACTAGAGTTTTTGGATATTTTGAAAAGAGTTCAAAAAGTCATGCATAACAATGTAGTGTCTTTTAGGTCCCAGGATGTTATAAGAGGATTAAATTTGCCATCTAAAAAAGGAAAATGACGCAACTTGTTAATCGCTTGTCTTTTATTCAAGTGTAATTATTTTATACAAAAATATTTAAATAGATTTTTTTTGCTTATCTATGAGATGGCATGAGGTGTGAAATTAGTTAAAGAGGTGTAAGGATTGAGGGAGTACTTTGTGAAAACTTTCTTAAAAGCTGTTTAAATAGAATTTTATAGGAAATTTAATCTTTGATTTCTTCATTAACATTTGTGCAGAAGGTTGAGCGATTTGACAATGATTTAATGATTTGATGTTGATTGCTCACCTATAATTTTCAGGGGTATTCCTTTTTTGCATTCACAAGGTGTGAAACCATCTAGCATAAAAAGACTGCAATATCATCAAATATTCATACTGTATAAACATTTTATTATTTGCTTGGGCCCATATGATGCATTATTTTCTAACTAGTTCAATGACACGTGAATTGACTCGTAAAAAAATCACAATTTTAGAGATAATATTTTTGGTAAGAGTTTTAGAGATAACATTTGGATACTCACAAAAAAAATATATATAATGAAAAAAGGAGAAAAAGGGAAAAAAATTAAATAATATATTTATATTTTTTGATCAAATAGTGGTCATATCAAGGTGGATTTGATTTTTTTTGTTTTACTCAAGGTGGATTTCAACTTAGTTCTTACATATTACATTTAATAATATCTTTAACAATTGAATTTTTTGTCGAGATCGAAGTATCCACCGCGAACGCAGTGACTAATTCCTCGTTAGATTAGAGGCACCTCGATAGGTGGGATAGCTGGCCCAATCTTTAACAGTTGAATTGAGTTCACGAGATCAAATCATTTTTTAAAATTATTAAATAATATATTTTTTGTCACAATATCATAGTCTATATTATAAGTTGTATAGTAGTAATAAGATTTGAGGTCCTAAGAGTGCCACCTCTAAAATGGAATTGTCACACTTCCTAACTTACGATTACATCATCATTGGTTGTGACTTGTGAGACATTGATTAATTAAGTAAAACATAAGTACAGGGGCAAGTTTTGGCTACATATGAAATCGACATCCAACTCTCACTGTATGCCTAACAAAGGTAGAATTTGCATGATGTTCATCCAACTCCATAAAATACATTATATTATAGATTTTAGCATTTGATTGTGTATTTTATTTTTAGTAGTTTATTTTGATAAATTTAAATATGAGGGGTTCTAATATTATTATCTTGTAAATATTCTTTTTAACATTTGGTCTTAAATCTTAATTGAGTGAGAAAAAATTGAAAATTAAGGAACAAAATGAGAAAAAAAGATTCCTATGACCCATATTTGCAAGGATAGTAGAATCATGATTTGCCTCAGCCTCACCATAAATATGCTTAATTAGTTTGTATAGAGGTGAGATCCGTGTATCCTTTATGATTTGAGGCACAAATTATGGTGCATAAGTCATGCATATGTACCGACGCATAAATACTTCATATTATTTAGTGCACCCTCTAAATTTGTAATGCACCCCAACTATATTACTTAATGCTCCCCCCAAATTTCTAGCGTACCCTCCAGTTTGGGAGTATGCTAGAAATTTGGGGGGTGTAGTAAGTAATGTGGTTGGGAATGCATTAGAAATTTGGGAGTACACTAAACAATTTTTATTATTTATACACGTTGCACAAGGAAAAAGCTTATGTACCATAACCACTCCCATGATTTGAGGGTATATATCCTTGAACCACTCAATAATATTTTAATCGATATAAATTTTATAAAATACCTAAATACAATACAAATTCCCTTGTGGTATAAATTTTTGTCAAGAGAGATAAGTCATTCATTCAAAAAGCTACCCAGTGAGATACACTATGTACATATCACTATATGCTAACAAAGTAAAGTACATAATTCATGCTCAGATTGGTTTGATTCGATTTTAGTGTCAAAATTACAAACTGCATATCCAACAAGCTAAAACAATAGAAAATTGATTTGATCTAATATCTTTTGTCATAAATGATCAACTTTGCTTAACTGTGTATCTTTTCTTTGAATGAAAAATGAATTCTTGATTGAACCCATAGTGAAAAAGGGGGTGTAGATTATAGAAGGAAAGTTTGAAAACGAAACACGGGCTTATGAGCTGCGAGTTCTTGAGTTTGAATTCGGTGAAAATGTTCAACCTAACAATATCAACATTGCTAGTTAAGCTAAACTTAAATAACAATAAATAAAATTTATATAAAAATCATGCATAAGGGAAAAAATCACCAAAATTTCTTAACATTAAACATTCTTTCCATTTCCTAGCTGAAAATCCTACCAACTACACATCATGGAACTAATAAATACTAAAAATATAAAAAGTTCTGCCCAAAGGAAAATCCCATGAGGAAGACCAATACTAAGAAAAAGGAATTACACCTATGTTCAAAATTTCACTAACTGATGATAATTCTAAAAGTTCCCAAGACTCCAACTCCATATAGTTGAACATCAACTTGCTCAGCACACACTTAGGGTTTTGTTTCATTAAAAAAGACTCCAATCATAGACCTTGAAGTTTGTAACAGCAAGCTTAAAGACCTCATCCATTGACATACATCCAGCTTGTGCAGCAGGAACAGCCAAGCCGGCACGAACTGTTTCCGCACTTTCGCTAAAAGGGCTGCAAAATAAAATAGAATTAGTGTGTATTTGGAAAACACCAAAATTGCCTCATGGTCAATAAAAACTACATATTGGAGTTTCTAAAATTCAGAGTGAGAGCTCTAAATTCATGATGGTGGTTGGCCACCGATCAACCAAACACATGCCTAAATGACAATCAACCTAGCTTCCACAACGCGGTCTAAATTAAGTATTACAGTCAACATTTCATTTGTTATTCTAATTTGACCTATAATCTGGGTAGCTCTCTAACATTGTTCGGGTTAGAGAATGTTTAGAAAAGCTTATTTAAGACTGATTTAAAACTCATCTCATAGAATATGCTCTTGTATTAAGCTTTAAATACATTGAAAAAAGTATATTAACACATAATTATAGACAGGTCAGAATAGCACATGGCTAAATACTTAAGCTCTCTAGAATAGTTTGTTGAATAAAAATGGATTATTTGAAATTTGAAAACAGAAGTCTGAATCTATGATTCTGAATCAAACCGGAAAACCAATATATAAAATTCAACTCAACTCACCCAATCAGTAAACATATGATACAGCTGAATTGCAAGACAATTTTGCAAAGAGATTATGCGAAGAAAAATATATTCCAGAAACTCACTTGATAACAATGGGCTCATATGCAGTGATTAGTACATCAGTATCAACTCCTTTAAGACGCAAGTTTGCCAAATAAACCTGATTAAATGAAACAATGTCAATTTAGCAAGACTAGTCAATTATTATGGAAAACATATTATAATTTAGCAATTGCAAAAGTTAAAATCTGCCGAGCAAAACAGAACATACTTTGACAATATTTTGTGCTTCCCTTCCTTGTCGTCCCTTAGAAATCGCCTAGCAATATATGTTAATAACAGAGTTAGTGAAGGGTAAATAGAGTGCACTAGCATAAAAACTATTATAAAAGAACACACACATATGATAAGGTAAGGACGTCAATTTATTTTACATTATCATATATCATATTCCTATCCTATCCTATCATTTAAGTGAGTTGAAATTAACATCAGAAATGCAAACGGACGAAGAATATAGTAGTTAACTAGTACAAAATGCCAGTTTCCGGTTTCTTCAAGTCACAAAAGTTCAAGTGCTTTGAATGTTCATAAGTCAAAGCCTAGAAATTCATAACATCAGAGGACAAACTCAAGGGCTAAACAAAAGGATTGCAATATCTAATTGGCAATCCAAAGAAGCATAAGAACAATGTATGACTCAAAATAATGTAGTATTCGTAAATTACATAAAAGTAAAAAGCACTTTACCATTTGGCCTACTGCAGTTGTTACAACAGCTGATACATTATTGTACACCAAACCAGGTGCTTCAATAACTCCCGATTGCTCTATAACCTGAAATAATTTAAAGGAGGATAGATGATCAAACAAAACTAACAATTCAATGTTCAACGAAATCAAACAAAACCACTCGGCACAATACATTCATTAAGCGACCCAATAATACGACAAAACAATTGAATTTTCAAAAAAAACATGATTCATCAACCATTCATTGCTGCCACATATGATAAACATACACAACAGGATCCAATTTCTATATACCAGTTGCAATGTCGAATTTCGAATTAACTTTGAAGATACCAAAACAATAACATACCACAACTCCTTCAGCATCCTGAGCCATAGCAAGGTCTTGAAAAAACCATTCAGCACTTCCATTATCAGCAACATCAGGTTTATACTCTAAAAGCTCAACTATCAAGCTTTCATCGCGGCTAGGATCCGTAAACGCCTCCTATATAAAACACAAACCCCCAAAATTTTAATAAAAATATAAAACATAACAATACAATATAACCAAATTCAATGAAAAAAGCACAACAAACCTGATGATCCGGAACTTGTCGAATATCACTGACATCCTACAAGAAAAAACCAGAACCTTAATTTCATCAAAGAAATTTAATTTTGATCTTATGTCAGTGTCAAAAGTTTTACAACATCAACAAATCACAATCAATCATATGTGTCACAATTTTTGTTGATTGACCGTATAAATATCTATGAAGCACAGACACTCTTCTCCTTAGATTAGGTCGGACATGTGTCAGTGTCGGTGTTAGACACGACACATATTCATATTATTACATTGAATTATGTTATTTTCTCAAATTATTAGTGTGTCAACGTGTCTGTTTCCGTGTAAAAGCTATACAAAAGTGTATATAAACTAAATTCTTTCAACAAAACTAAAACTTAAATTGTCTTTATGCAAAGAACATTACAAAAAAACTACCAAATTTGAAAAATTATAAACAAAACAAAGACAAATTTTCACCTGGAACCTGTTAGGGAACTTGGTTGATAATTTTCCCCCAAACAAAGGGCGCTCATAAACAACACCTTGTGACATCGTAATGGTAAGGGAAGAAGAAAGAATGTTCTGGTTTATTTGGATTTCGGCCACTGCTGAATAAATAGTAGATACTCTGCTTCAAATTTACGCTTAATTAATCTGCTTCAAATTTAAGCTATATATGTTTTGGTTACAAAATTTAGGCTAAATTTATCTGCTTTAAAATTAAGCAAAATTACTCAGCTTCAAAATTAAGCTAAAAACTTACCCAAAAAAATTAAGCTAAACTACTCTGCATAAAATATAAAAATAGTTTAATTTTTTTTTTTTGCCGTTGCAATTTTTTTTTTTGTTATATGCCTTTGCAAAAATATTTACTGCATAAGCATTGTTTTTATTTTTTTTATATTGTAAGAAAATGTTTAACTTTGTTTTTTTGGTTACACTTTGTTATTACCAATTTTTGTTATTTAATTTTCTTAACAAAAAAATTATATTTTTTTGGTCTACGAAATAATCTGTAAGCACATTTTTAGTTCATGTTAATCTAAAAAATTATGTCAAACAAAAAAAACTAAATTGTTTTAATTGTGCTTCGACATTTAAATTTTTGAATGCATTGAGGCAAAAAAACAATTAAATATTATAAAAACTTCATCAATCAAAATTTATAATTTTTAACATGTTAGTATGAATTATTTTGTCGAAAAAACATGTTATGAATTAAATATAAATTTGATAAAAAAAAAAGAATTAAATATACAATTTTTAAAAGTAACAGAATTTAAGATCTATATTAAAGTTTATCATCTCTGTAGGATAGTTCAAGTAATAAGAACTGAGAGACATATGGATTTGGTAGGGTGAAGGTCATGGATGAATTCTTGACGGCAGTAATTTATCTTTTTGATGTACCAAAAAATAATTAAAGTTTATCATCAAAAAAATAAGAGATTAAAGTTTAATGAGTTAACTTTTTTTTGAAATACTTTTTATTACTTTCCAAGCATGTCTACAAAAGATTAATAAAAAATATATGTTGATTTGATTGTATAAATTAAAATTAAAAATAAATTATGCAACCTGAACCAAAAAATATTATTCAATTTAAATACACATTTTACATTTTTTTTTATGTACATTTACATATTTTTGTTCTCAATTCAATGCCTTTTTTTTGGTCAGGTTCTCAATTAAATTCATATATAAATAAATCAATATATAAGTATTGGTGTTGGGTGACAATGTCCGCGTTGAGTATTAAGTTTTATACTTCAGTTGAAATCGTTAGTGTCTGGAATGCGAAGTTTAAATCAACAATGACCTAGAAAGATTGGGACACCCCAATCCAAAATGCGCATATGTTGGAGTTCATTTCCTATTCCCTATTAGAGGTGGAAATAGGTCATGCTGACCTAACCTATTTAAGTCCAGGTCAAAAAAAATTATGAAATATAGTAGGTCAAGACTTTTGTCTAGAAGATTATTTTCAAATGGCAAAATTTGAACGAAAAATACAACTTTAAAAGTAATATTACAAGAGTAAAACCTAAAAAAATAAACTTACGAATCTCAAGTATAGTAACAAAAATGAGGATGTTAAGGTGCAACATCTTTAGTTTTTTTTACCATCTACACTTTTAATTTTAAAAAACTAATAAGATGGACAGGGCATACATGAACTGGATCTCCTCCGATGAATTCTTCACGGGGAGAATCCAAACCTATGATCCCTTGTGATCTATATAGGTTATGTTTCTGAATGTGCGATAAATTGTTTGTTTAAACGTTAAATATGTTAAGAGTCTCACCTTGAATGAGATGGACTAAACATATGTTTATAAACGAGAAAATTTCTCAGATTGTGATAGGCTCAATCCAAAATTATAAAATGGTTTTGAGTCTCTTAAAAGATGAGGACAATTTTCACACAGTAAACAACCTCAGCCGGTAATTTGAGATCATACGACTCATTACACATTCACAAAATTTGTATAAGCAATCTCTATCATTGATTTAGATCAAACAGTCAAGATCGATTATTGAGTGACACAAAACGATTAACAGAAATTTGTTAGGACATCATCAACCATTTATAACTTTAGAATAGACATTGCATGCAGAAAATTGAACGCGACACTAAAGCAGGCAGCAGTTAATCAGAAACATGGAATTACAAGTTTTAGTTGAAGAAAATAAAGCAATTAATTAATACAATAGGAATTTGCAAAGGTTCAATTAAATATCAAATTTACAAATACAATAGCAATTCATCATGGTCGTCTTAACCGGTCACAAGTTTTGACCGTGGCACAATCTACAAACTTATAGATCACCAAATGCACGAAAAATAATCAAGAGATTCGAAATCATCCAAACCATCATTGTGCAAGATGAAACAAATGTCACAAGAATAATCATAATAAGAACATAACAGCCACATAACAATGTTTATCCTTCTAACCAATACTAGCTTCTCTCATAAACTGAAATCAACTTTTGCACATAAAAGTTTTCGTGAACAAAAACTTGTAAGAGCTTTTTTATGAGTTAACTAGTTTCAGTTGGAAAGCTCCTATAAGCTAAAAAACTAATCCAAACAAGGCTTATGGCTTATGCTATGTTCCTTATCAAAAAGAAAACGAAGATCTGTCATTTTCTTTTCTGAAAAAAAAACCCTCAATATTGCAAAGGGTATTTTTAACCCTTCTCTATATCTAGTAGCGAAACTTGCTTGAATTGAACACACAGAACAAAAGATTCTAAAAAATATCAACCAGAAAAATGTAAAAAATAACAAAAAATTTATTACCTTGAAACTGAAGTTACTACATAAAAGAGGGTGCTTATTTTATTTATGAAGCACCTAAGCCACTATTAAGGCTTAACTATATCCTTCCAAAGAGGGACTTCCACAACATACCAAAATACCAACTATATAACAAATCAAATCCATTTATTGTTAAGACTTTCAACCTATCTATGATCTATCGTGCATTTGCGTAAATTCTTGGACCATTTGTTCTACATCAATAAGCACGTAGGAAAAAAGAGAAGCCATAAAAGAACCTCGTCTCAGCTAAGAAGATATGGATGTATCCGTCAAAATGTACTTATTTCATTCCAACCAAATCCATTATCCGATATGCACAGAAGCATCTTCCTCCAAAAACAACTATATTAAAACTTACAAGTTCTTAACCCTACCCTTTGGGAGTAAGAGATACCTTTTAATTGCTAGTATAAGGACCCAAGTAGTAGCCGAGATCTTTTCCTTGATCATCAAGAGCAATGCTGAGCTCAAAACAGTTTTCAATATCTGAGCATGTAGTCCTTTAAAATAGCCCAAAATGCCCTCCTTTTTCCATATTCCGTAGAGAACACTGGACACGGTTTTCGGTGATTTTATCAGTTTTGTGGAAGATTCTTCATCTGCGTCAGCAGCTTGAATGATGACTTTGCACCTATATAAAGAACAGAAGATCTCAGTAGCGCCGTGGAAACTAAGTTCACAGATTAAAACAAGTTGAAGATACAACTATATACCTGATAGCAGGATATGTTAGACAGGTAGCAATACTCTTTGAAATTGCACCTAAAAGGAAGGCCATAAATGCAGACAGTGATGTTGGAGATACTCCTTTCTCGGATATGTTTTGGTTATTTGTCAGTACTCGGTTTTTCAGCTGATCAAACACTGTATACTGTAGCACACAATATTTCAAAATTAAGCTATATTGGTCTTACAGATCAAGCCTTCTTAAATACAATGTAACTTAAAAGAAACAACAGAAACAACGGTTACGGTTGTTACAACCTAGCTCAAGCTACCTGAATTGCAGGGTTTGAGGTGAGCATCAAGGAAATGCTAAGACCATCGAATGCATCACTCCATGTGCCTTCTGTAAGGGTTTTCAGTAGCCCTTTAGATTTTCCAAAGGCACTTGTCTGCATCCTTGACGAGGCTGTATCCAGGGGCTACATAGTCATCAATAAGTTACTCTTGTATTAAACTTACATAGTTTTATTAAAATACCTTGTCTCTCATACACAACATAACAACAACCCAAACAGAAAATATGTTTGTCGATAGTAACAAATTATTGCAACCATGATTTATTATATCTACTTGTTTAACATTATGTATGGTTGACTAAATAACATAGTCAGATAAGTATTAGAAACATGACACTTATTTTGTATAAAATGATTGAACTTAAAAAATCACATAGATGAATCAGTTTATTTATTTTGCAAGTTGCGCAACTATGTTATTGGTGCGAGATGTCCATCTATGTCGGAGAACTTGGCTGGCCACCTTTAGTGGCATCTCCCCTCCCAAAACCTTTTTTCCATCCACAAGGCTCGGACACGAGACCTTTCTTAAGTGATCTGAGTTCAGTTCCACTCAAACAAATGTAATGTTGGAAGAGATGAGTCAGTTTGGTTCCACATTCCAACAGTGGAACTTCAACAAAAATAATCATACTATTAAGCATAACCATAAAAGACTTAAATCACAATTTTGAGCTATCCAAAACAACAATGCTAATATAAAACGATTATTTGGTACGGTCAAAACATCACAGAAGATGTATTTTAAATACGATGCTAAAACTAAAACTAGAAATAAGTAATGCTACCTCACCTGAGTTGTAATGGCTGTGACAGCCCCAGCAGCAGCAGCAATTAACAAGTTTGCTCTTGTTCCAATGGATTTATATCCACTTTTTTCCAGATACAGCCTTTTAAAGTAACTATAACCATAAAAGTAGACAAACTGTGAAAAGAAGGATTGAAGATTTTTTGTTCCAAGACCCTGGTAAAGGGAAAGAATCTGTCGCTTAGATATTGCCTCCCATAACACATCAGAGAGATTCCTGCAATGGTAAAACAAATACAATGTAATTAAGTGCATAAACCCAAGAGATCAATGTTGTCAATCTTAGTATTGTGGAAAATACTAGTTGGTTCAAATTATGCCATGCTACAAAGCTATAGTGCCGCTATTTGACAACACATTATACTAAACAGCGTATCGCAGAACAATAGTAATTTGATCAAATTATGCTATAGCATTGCTATTTGACAACACTGTAAGAGATACATTCAACCAGTATACTCAGCAAATTGAATTCTGATAACTACAGAACCATATTTTTTATGCCATTAGGCCCACTCACATGTGAAACACATACTTATCATTTGTAAAATTTGAATGCATCCACTTCATTCCCGTGTTTAATTCACTCAAAACAATAAATCATTCAATTGTTGCTTATAAGACATAGTTTTCCTCAATGTGGTCTCTCTACTTCTGATTTCCCCAATTGGAAGCTTAAACATTTTGATTTCATCCAACTTAACGTGTTGGCACATTACATAAGCTTTAAAGCTAAAATGAATACTAGTCACAACGCAATTTTAAAGCATAATCACAAAAAATATTTGTCATAATCCAGGACTTCTAGTTCTTCGAGTCTTTTCAATAATGCTAATGATCAAGTGGCTCAGTAAAAGGTTTCTTTCGTTTAATTAAGGGTTAAGAAATGCAATACATCTCATTCAAGTATTTGATTGAGAAAATTAGAAGTATTATATCTCATTCAAGGATTTGATTGAGAAAGTTAGAGGTATAGTAAAAACCAAAGCTAACAACATTCCGTCTTTCAATGTCCACACGAATACATTATGAAGCATGACACTTCTAGAATTACCCGTGTCTCCTTGTCCAACAAGCGTCGGTATCCGACACCATATGTAGGGGTGTGCAGGATCCAACCCAACCCAACGATTTTGAGTTGGTCCCACCTAACTCTGTCCCACACAAAAATTTTAACAAAAAGGACCGTCCGTCCAAATAATAACTGGAAATCAGGTCAAGACAAGTGCGGGTTGACCCTTGATTTACCCAACCTGTCCTATTATGCATGTAGTTCTATTAATTTATCTTCAAATGATTAGAATACTTATTTTCAAATGTTAATCACAATTTTGTTAGAATAATATGACAATGGTGCTGATTTCCAAAAGTTCCCAACTGCAAACTACTAGGATAGTTTAGTCAAAATAAACAGAGATACTTATTCTACAAACTAGATATTTTAAACTTGTAAGTTATGAAGCACGGACACTCCTCCGATTCAGTGTGTTCCGTTGGCGGACAGGCGTCGTGTCTGACACAGACACATACAATTACATTGAATTATATCATTTTTTCAAAAACTTTATCAGTGTCTGATATTCGTGTCGGTGCCCGTGCTTCATAGCTTGTAAGGCATGGCAATTATGAAGACTAGAGAACTATAAAACAATTACTCAATTCAAAATGAGGTCTCATTAATTTTGGGATACATAAAGAAAACATTTTTAAACAGAGGAAATAAGAGTCCTTTCCCACCACGTCAAGGAACTACAACACAAACACACAAAACTAACTCAATTCAAAGATCATTTTTTTTTGTTGTAATGGAAAAACTAAAAGACGCAATCTTTACACAATCAAAACCCAAATAATCAAAAACCCACCAATCAAAACAACTAAAAAATCGATATTAACAAGGTAAAACCAAAACCAATAAAAAAAACACTCACAAATCAAAATTCAACAATGAATCAAGAACAAAAAAGTGATCTTTATCATAAAGGGTATAAGGATCAAAACTAAAAAACCATGAAATGAAGATTAAAGGGATATTAAACCTACTTGTACTTTCTGTTACCATGAGAACGTGCCTCAGCTTGATACTTAGTCTTGCAGGTATCAAGTGGGTAGAGAATTGTTGTACTAAGCAATGATCCTATGGCTCCAGAAGTTGCTTCTGCCAAGGATTCCAGATCCACGTTCATCTTCTTCTTCTTTCTTCTTTCTCTCAGAATCAATGACACGAGTGCCAAGGTGGTGGATAGTTGTTGTATTAAATTAAATTAAATTATAATATTTAGAAAGACTGTATAGTTTTATTTTTTGTTTTTTTTTGGACGGAACTAAATTATTATTATTATTATTATTACTACTACTACTAGTAAGATACCCGTGCAACGTACGGGTGGTGCGTTTCGCACGATTCATTGTGAGTGTCTTTAGTCGTAATAGTTATATTATAAATATTTTTGTTTATAAATAGCTAAAAATAATTAAATATTTTAATCAATGTAATGATATTTTAACTAAAATTTTAATCATTTTTTGTATTAAATAATTGGCAATGATAAAATTAACAATGATACTAAAAAAATGATAAAATTGACAATAATATTATTCAGCGATAAAATGATATTCTCCCCGTGAATATACTAAAAAATTTAACAATGATAAAATTAACAATCTCCCCATGAATCTACTATAAAATTGGCAATCTCCCCATAAATTTATTTTTGTATAATAACAATATTTTAATCAACTTTTTTAATAATAATAAAAATTATTTCCCGTATTCTTGAACAATAGATATTAGACATATAAATTTAATTAAGAATTGTTTTTGTTTATAATTTAAAAATTGATATAATAGTCGTTTAAATTTTTCATAAACAACTGATTGTTGAAAAAAAAATATAAGTTTGCCCGGTTTATATTTTTTCCGACTACCACAAACATTTATCATAAAAAAGAAGATTATTTTTTATCTTCTTATCATCTAAGCTATCATTTGAATGAAATAAATTAAAGTTTGAAGCAATTTTATTACAACTCTTTTTTTCTCCCACAAAGAAATAAAAGTTTTTATCGTGAAAGAGAAATAAGAAGTTGAAAGAAAAGACAAATTATGTTTGTGTCATAAAAAGTACAAAAAGTTGTCATAGTAATAACTTTTGTTAAGGAAAACCATTTTTAACCTCAATTTTGCTGAGTTGGCAGCTCAAATGAAAAAGGCAATTTGGACTTTAGACCAACATCTTACTTTCTTATATTAATTAATAGTAGATTATTATTATTATTATTATTATTATTATTATTATTATTATTATTATTATTATTATTATTATTATTATTCGCAATAAAGAATTCATATTATAGAATGAAAATACAGAGTTAGTTAAAGAAAAAAGGGTCTTGCTAACCAATGCACCCTATGCAATGGTTAAGGAACCCGAAAATAGTAAATTTTATATTGAAACAAACATTACTTACACTTTGAAAAAGTTTGATACACAAATTCTAAGACAATTTTACTATTTGTAGTTCCTTAACTATTGCAAGGGGTGCAATATTTAGCATTTACCAACAAAAAATTGAAGCGCAGGGATCAACAATCAGGTAACCCAAACTACAAGGACTTTTTTTTTTGCATATTTCTTTATAAATTGTAAAAGGATGACATGTACATGAATAGACATTTTTTTGGTTATATAGATGGAATGACGAAACCATTATAAACACAAACACAAAAAATGGAGGAATTGGGAATCGAACTCTGGTCATGAACGTTCGGTCTAACAATTTCGACATTTTTTGTCAGTTGAATTAGGACTTCTAGACGACTAAACATTGTTTAAAATCTTGGTAAAAAAAATAAATTATGGAAAATTAATTAGTAAAAAAATGTATTAAAAATTACTCCCTTTGTTTCTAAACATTTTTTATCGAGTAATTTAATGACTAAAATTTTACTTTTAAAGATAAATAAGTGAAAATGTTCGTATTGCAAATTTCTGCTCCTGCATATAAATTTTGATGTCTCTATCAACTGAATTAAGTTCACGGGAAAATTAGTTTCTAAACATATAAACACTTGTTATTTTTCTTCATTATTATTAAAAAAAGTTGATGGAGTATTATTTAGTTTTAGTGTATCAATTTTATTTGTAGATGTACTTTGTATATTTTCAATATGTGTATATTTAATCTTGATTTTTTATATTCCAATACTTGTAGTGGTATTAATTATGATTTAATTTGAAAAAAATAGTAATGGTAAAAAAAAATAAATCTAATAATTTAAAAAGACACTTATATTTAAATATAATTTTTTCGGTAGTATTTATATTTAGTGTATATTTAAGGAGTTTTTTTTTCACTACCAATTTAATTTGGTTTGAATGTCATTTCTGATATTAAGTGGTTTCAACCCCCTCTAAATTATAGTTGTGAAAAATTGAACCGTAGTCATCTCTATCAAGTTCAGTATCAATCGCCACTGGACCAACCTAACGATTACAATTGGTTCCTTAAATAGGTTTTGGTGATTGATAAGGACCATTTTCTTATAATGTGCTTACCAACAATAAATTATAGTTGCTCTTAAATACAAACAAAACTAACATCAATCTGAGTTCCAATGGTTTGAAAATTATTAGAAAGAAAAGAAGAAGATGGATTTTAATTTGTAAGTTTCCAAATTTTTACTAACGCGTCTAGATATAGGAAGGGTCGTATTCATAAATCATGGAACGGCACCACGTAACGTTGTTTCTTGTTGGTAACAACAACTAGATACCATGATGATACCGTTCTTGTGAAAAAAAACGTGGGGGACTACGGGTCATGTTGGTCCCCTCCTAAAATAAATTCAATTTTTTTAACTCTTACCAAAAATATATTAAGAATATTTTACTTTTCATTCCTGATGAGATCATGAGCTCATTAAGCATGTGGAAGGAAACTTATAAAAAAATACACTAAAATTAATATTTTAGTTCATTTTAATTTTATAAGTTTGGTATTATTTGGAAGCATATCATAAATCTTTATTCCTATTATTAATATTGGTCCAAGAAAATATGCATGAATGTCTTTGAAGCTACTATTCACGTTTTGGAGTAATTTTGGAAAGTGAATCATGGACTATTTCATAGGTCAACTATTTGGCTCTTAAGTATCATGATTAAGGAAATGTTTGAGAGGTTACGGATGAAAAGAAGTTGGAAGCAACTAGCACATCATCAAATCCATATAAAGGTGACTCTTTGCATGCACAATCAATGTCTTTGAGATTGAGCGATCATTTTATAACGTTTATTAGAAATGCTGATTTATTTGCTTACTTTTCATCAGTCTTTTATTTATAAGTTTTATTTCAATTAATTAGTAACTATTGAGCTACTTAGCAAAAGCTCTATATATTGTAATTTTCTTGCATGAGAAGAAGTTGAAATTTGATTAAAATACTACACTTTTGTGTGTGTGTGAGCTTTGCTCATTTTTTTGGTCTTGGATTGGACCATGTTTTGATCTTATCAAGAAATCATTTTCTCGTGGCGATCCTCATTCCATCGACTTATCACTTCTCTTGGATTGGAGAGTGCGGCGTCCCTTTCTTAATTTTCTACCATTTCTTCTTTATTTATAACATTTGTTCTTTATAATTTTGTGAGTCTCATCAATTCCTACAATTTCACCTTCAACCCTATAGATCACCAAATATTTCAGTTTTATCATTTTTTATATTTAACTTTTTACAGTTCATTTTTTCATCCTTTTCAACTTTTTCTGAAGAAGGTGCGTTCACCCCCACTTTGAGTGTGTTGGTATATGTTTTGAACAGGTAAAATTAAACAGCTCCGGTAAAAAAACATGAAATCTTAATGAGTGATTTGTGGTTAGGTTCTGGTATCAGCCTCATTTTCAAAGGGGATGTATTACAAAAAAGGTTAGCACTCCGACGCACAATTGTTAGTATTTGCTTGAGAGCTAGAGTTCAAGGGTATATATATATATATATATATATATATATATATATATATATATATATATATATATATATATATATATATATACATACATACATACATACATAGGACAAATGAGAGTGGCACTATTGAGGACACGTAATAGTACAACGAGTCACTGTTTCGCTGTGGGCGGATACATCATATAAGCTGAATGTTGGGGTTGATTGTCGGTAAAGCCAATGTTGGTCGGTGTAGACAATAAAGATTGAAGACCATTACAATCAAGGGGGAGATTGTAGGGATTGATTGCAATGTATACCTATTATTAACATTTGTTCTTTATAATTTTGTGAGTCTCATCAAGTGGTGTCAGAGCACGGTTCCGTTCGGACCAATTTGCGTTTCAATTTTAAAATGTTCTTTATTTCTCATTGTTATCATTGAAATTCTTTATGATTAGGAGGGTGTTGAAAAACCAAGTCAAGGAGGACGAATCAAATCAAAGGGAAAATCTTTTCCAAACAAGATGTCTCGTTCAAGAAAAGGTATGCTCTTTAATTATTGATGGAGGTAGTTGTTCTAATTTTGCTAGTACACGGTTGGTGTCTAAATTGGGATTTGAAACAAAATCTCACCTTAGGCCTTACAAACGTCATTGGTTTAGTGAAAATGTAGAAATTTTTGTTGACAAACAAGTAGAAGTTTGTTTTAAAATTGGAAAGTATGAAGATATTGTTTTGTGTGATGTAGTACCTATGGAGGCTTGTCATTTGTTGTTAGGGAGACCTTGACAATTTGATAATAAGGTTAGTCATGAAGGGTATTCCAACAAATATTCTTTTGTGCATCATGGTCAAAAGATTGTTCTTGCACCTTTGAGTCCTAGTGAGGTGAGAGAAGATCAAAAGAAAATGAAAGAAAATTTTGAGAAAGAAAAGAATGAAAAAGAAAGAGAAGAGAAAGAAATACAAGAAGTTGAGGAGAACAACAATAAAGAAGAGATTGAAATCTATGAGAGGGAGAAAGAAGAATGTCGTAAAAAATCACCACATACAACTACACTAATACCTTCTTCTAAGTTGGTTTGTGTGGTAAAATGTTGGAGTTCTTATAATATTTCATTCTCTAACATTTCTTCTTTATGTCATAAAGAAAATAAAATAAACAATGGAAACTTTTATCAGCAAGAAGATAGAAATTATGATTTTTGGAAAGATGATTATGAGCATGATTCACAAAGTTTTTCAAATCACACAAATTCTTTTAATCAAAATGAAATTTTTTCTAAAAGGGAAGTGGTTACATGTCATGGATTCTTTATATTTATTTTTGATCCAGGAGGTACTATTGCTATAAATTCGAGGTCGAATTCTCTTGAAGAGGGAGAGTATGATGTGATCCTAAAATTCTATCCCTTAACAAAAAGAATTGTTTCATTTATGGAATGTGCATGCCCTTTTTATGATGCATGAATTAATATCCACATTATTCCCTTTGGAAATAATAATCTCACTGAAAGAGTTGATGGGGATATAATTCATAGTTCATTTCTATTGCCAATAATTTGCCTTTAGAATATTATTATTTTGAAGACCAAATACGGTTATTGAAAGAATTGGATCAGCATATATTAAATTGGAATGATAACATCAATTTGGAAGATAATTGAGAGGTTACGGTTATGAAGAAATTGAAAGCCAACAAGCACATCATCAAATACATATAATATTGACTTTTTGCATGCACCATCAATGACTTGAATTGAGTGATCCGAAAGTTATTTATTTATTTGCATAATATTTTAAGTTTTAGTTTTATAAATAATTGTAAGGCTATTTGCCATTTATTTTATTTTATTTTAAATTAGGTGCTATTTTAATTTATTGATTAGGGAGTATTTAGTTACAAGGATCAAAAGTTCTATATAATGTAATCTTCTTTCATGAAATAAAACAAGTTGAATTTTGATTAAAATACTACACTTTTGTGTGTGTGTGTGTGAGCTTTGCTCATTTTTGATCTTGGATTGGACCATGTATTGATCTTATCAAGAAATCATTTTCTTGTGGCGATCCTCATTCCATCGACTTATCACTTCTCTTGGATTGGAGAGTGTGGCGTCCCATCCTCATTTTCTACCATTTCTTTTTTATTTATAACATTTGTTCTTTATAATTTTGTGATCTCATCATTTGGTAATCAGAGCTTAGGTTCAAATAAGGTGTTATCTATCTTTTCATTTTTGTTCTTGATTATATTTTTTTGTTTTTTTTGTACTTCTTCATTGTTTGAAAAAAAAAAGTGAAAAAAAAGCAAGTGAAAAAAAAACGTGAAACAAAAAAAACAGCAAGAAAAAAATAGAAGCAAAGTTATCATTTGTATTTTTTTCTACTTTCTCATAGTGGTGAAACATGGAAGCCAAACAAAAGAAATTATTTTTTTTCAAAGATGTCTTGTGAATGATAAAGTTTGTGACTTGTTCATTGATAGAAAATAGTGGATCAATATGGCAAGTACAACCATGGTGGAGAAATGGGGACTTCCAGTTCTAGAACATCCAAGACCATATATACTTTATAGTCTCGAGGATTCAGAGTTTAAAGACATAGCTGATTATTTGGTGAGCAAACAAGTACGGGTTTCATTCGCACTTGGAGAATATAAAGATGAAGTGCTATGTGATGTGGTGCCTTCAAAGACGAGAAATTTCTTACTTGGACTTCCATGGAAGCATAAACGTCGAGCAAGGTATGATCACCGTACCAACACATACTCATTTTCATTTGAAAATTGTCAAGTCACTATTGTTGAAGACGAAGCTCGTCAACACCAACTCTTGAAACAAGAGAGTAAGAAGATTCTTGATATTGAGATAGGAGAAAAAGAGCGAGTGCAAGAGAAAAAAGAGAGAGAGAAACAAAAAGAAGAGATTATTGAAAAAGAAGTTGAGAGCATTTTTGTGCCTACCGAAATTCCAACAATTCCCACTAATAATGCATCTATTACTTCTTGTGCTCTTGAAGTGAAGTTTAACTTTTTATCTCCAATAGAGGTTAGTGAGGAAAAGAGAAATTCCACTTTTGAGACAAGTAAAGAGAAAGAAGAAGAAAGGAAGGAAAATTGTGAGAGAAAATATAATGATGTGATAGGGGTGATAGAAAAAGAAAATATTGATAGCAAAGAAGAGGTTGGAAAAGATGATTAGTTTGGGAGTATTGAAGAAAAAAAAGTCAATTGGCAAAAAGAAAGAAAACATGCAAAAGAAAGAATATTTTTTATTGATCTGTTAATTCATTTTGCCGGTTTGGATTTGAGGACAAATCCTCTTCAAGAGGGAGAGTATGATGAGATCATGAGCTCATTAAGCATGTGGAAGGAAACTTATAAAAAAATACACTAAAATTAATATTTTAGTTCATTTTAATTTTATAAGTTTGGTATTATTTGGAAGCATATCATAAATCTTTATTCCTATTATTAATATTGGTCCAAGAAAATATGCATGAATGTCTTTGAAGCTACTATTCACGTTTTGGAGTAATTTTGGAAAGTGAATCATGGACTATTTCATAGGTCAACTATTTGGCTCTTAAGTATCATGATTAAGGAAATGTTTGAGAGGTTACGGATGAAAAGAAGTTGGAAGCAACTAGCACATCATCAAATCCATATAAAGGTGACTCTTTGCATGCACAATCAATGTCTTTGAGATTGAGCGATCATTTTATAACGTTTATTAGAAATGCTGATTTATTTGCTTACTTTTCATCAGTCTTTTATTTATAAGTTTTATTTCAATTAATTAGTAACTATTGAGCTACTTAGCAAAAGCTCTATATATTGTAATTTTCTTGCATGAAAAGAAGTTGAATTTTGATTAAAATACTACACTTTTGTGTGTGTGTGAGCTTTGCTCATTTTTTTGGTCTTGGATTGGACCATGTTTTGATCTTATCAAGAAATCATTTTCTTGTGGCGATCCTCATTCCATCGACTTATCACTTCTCTTGGATTGGAGACTGTGGCGTCCCTTTCTTAATTTTCTACCATTTCTTCTTTATTTATAACATTTGTTCTTTATAATTTTGTGAGTCTCATCAAGTGGTATCAGAGCACGGTTCCGTTCGGACCAATTTGCGTTTCAATTTTAAAATGTTCGTTATTTCTCATTGTTATCATTGAAATTCTTTATGATTAGGAGGGTGTTGGAAAACCAAGTCAAGGAGGACGAATCAAATCAAAGGGAAAATCTTTTCCAAACAAGATGTCTTGTTCAAGAAAAGGTATGCTCTTTAATTATTGATGGAGGTAGTTGTTCTAATTTTGCTAGTACACGGTTGGTGTCTAAATTGGGATTTGAAACAAAATCTCACCTTAGGCCTTACAAACGTCATTGGTTTAGTGAAAATGTAGAAATTTTTGTTGACAAACAAGTAGAAGTTTGTTTTAAAATTGGAAAGTATGAAGATATTGTTTTGTGTGATGTAGTACCTATGGAGGCTTGTCATTTGTTGTTAGGGAGGCCTTGACAATTTGATAATAAGGTTAGTCATGAAGGGTATTCCAACAAATATTCTTTTGTGCATCATGGTCAAAAGATTGTTCTTGCACCTTTGAGTCCTAGTGAGGTGAGAGAAGATCAAAAGAAAATGAAAGAAAATTTTGAGAAAGAAAAGAATGAAAAAGAAAGAGAAGAGAAAGAAATACAAGAAGTTGAGGAGAACAACAATAAAGAAGAGATTGAAATCTATGAGAGGGAGAAAGAAGAATGTCGTAACAAATCACCACATACAACTACACTAATACCTTCTTCTAAGTTGGTTTGTGTGGTAAAATGTTGGTGTCGCGCCGCGAAAATCGCCCGAGCGTTTAGGACACTCGGAATGACACAGAGTCGCCATCAAATTTTATTTTAAAGGGAAATATTGATAAAACCTAAAAAGGGACGGTCGTCGCAACCATCTTAGGGTTCGGGAGTTGGTTATGCAAGGGGAAGGTATTAGCACCCCTCACATCCGTTGTACTCAACGGGAACCTCCTAATTAATTCTAGGGTTTTTTGAGTTTGTTTACTTACTTTTTATATTGTTTTATTTTATTGAAGATATTTACAAAATAAAAGAGAAAAAAGATTGAATTCTTTATTATTTGCAAGAGGGAAAAAAATTAAGTTTTTTATTATTATGCTTGACAAGATGACTCTTGCTCCTACGTATCCTCCGGTGCGATGAGGAAATCAAAGCTACGTAGTTCTGGGTATGGTGTTGGTTTGTGTTTTTTACGAAAAAAGGTCTTGCTTTTACCTCTTAAAATGACTTTTAAGAATGACCCGAAGGCGAAAAAAATTTGATTTGATTTGTTGATGTTTTTTAATGTTCTTTTTATGGGTTTGAGTGGAAGACGACTAAAAGTCGGACAAAGTGTGCACTAAGCCCCCAATTAGTCGAGAAGCGAACGGATGTGCATCCGCCTCCTCTTTTTTAATCCCCCTTGTTTGAAACAATTTTAATTAATATGGTATAAAACTACACTATTATTTTTAAGTATTATATTATTTGACATTTATGCTATATTTAAAGTGACGTAAATTATTTGCATTATTGAAACTAAATTACCACTATACAAATAAGTAAAATAGAATATACAATAAACACAGGGGGTATGAATAATACAAACGGGTTTAGAGCCTCAAATTAGCAACCAGCTTAGTTAACTAACATAAAAAAACAAAAGTAAACAAATAAGTAACTAATAAATTAAACAAAAACCTGGTTCCAATTGAAGCAAGCACATAATGAAAGCAAAGAAATAGGATCTCTTCCTTCTTCTTCGATTTATTTCCTCCCCCAATATAAAGGTTTGCGGCGGCAACGAAGGCTAGTGACGTTTGTATGGCCGGTAGCTTGTGATAGATGAAGGCTAATGGCTATTAACAATGGTGGAGAGTTTGTTGTGTAGAGAATTTTTGTTGTTTGTGAAGGATTTCTTGTGGGAAGGAGAAATTGGTTGTATGGAGAGGAATTGGTTTTCTCTGATTTTTTGTGTGTAGAGAATTTTTCTTGTGTGAATGAAGAATTGGTGTGTGAATTATTGTGTAGAAAGGACCCCTATTTATAGTTTTGAATTAGGCTTTTTAAAACTTGAATGAATCTTGAGAGATTTGGTTTGTAAATTAATTTGAGAGATTTTGTTTGTTTTTAATGATTGATTTGCTCTCATTTTATATTTTAGTGTTAATTCTCTTGCTTGTTCTTCAAGACCAAAGATTTGGTTTTATTTTGTTTAATTTACTTCTTTTTTATATTTTTGTGTCTTTTCTTATTTTCTTTCTATATAAGTTTATATATTTTCCTTTTTTTTATATATATGCTTTATTTTTATAATTCTGGACAAACAAAAAAAAGTGATAAAATATTTTTAATACAAAAAGTTTCTCGCCAGAAAAATAAGTAAAATTGACTAAAATAAATATGTACTAAAAATTTAGAGGGTAAAATTTGGGGTATGACAGCTGCCCCTATTTAAATATCTTTAAATGTCTTTGAAAGATAGTTAAATATAAGAAATACCCATAATTTTGCCTTATGAAAGTGAAAGATCGATTATCGCCTTGACGATGTTTAGATCTTAAGGATAGTCCCTGCCCCGAAGGGTGTTTAAACCGAAAATAGGCATCGTCCCGTAGGGTGCCTAGTTTAACTTGAAAAATAACCATTTCCCCTTAGGTAATCGAACCAAGAAGAAGTCATCATCCCGTAGGATACTTCAACTAAAGGCAGGTATAATCTCGAATGATGCCTAACCTTGAAAGATAACCATTTGTCACCTTGAAAGATGCATCTATCCATTTGTCACCTTGAAAGGTGCATCTATCCAAAATGTCACCTTTGAAAAGGTGCATCTATCCAATTTTCCATTTGTCACCATGAAAATGTGCATCTATCCAATTTGTCACCTTTGTCACCTTGAAAAGGTGCATCTATCCAATTTTCCATTTGTCACCTTTGAAAAGGTGCATCTATCTAATTTGCCACCTTGAAAGGTGCATCTATCCAATTTGTCACCTTGAAAGGTGCATCTATCCAATTTTTGATTTGTCACCTTGAAAAGGTGCATCTATCCAATTTTCTATTTGTCACCTTGAAAGGTGCATCTATCCAATTTGTCACCTTGAAAGGTGCATCTATCCAATTTTCCATTTGTCACCTTGAAAGGTGCATCTATCCAATTTGTCACCTTGAAAGGTGCATCTATCCAATTTTCCATTTGTCACCTTGAAAAGGTGCATCTATCCAATTTTCCATTTGTCACCTTGAAAGGTGCATCTATCCAATTTGTCACCTTGAAAGGTGCATCTATCCAATTTTCCATTTGTCACCTTGAAAAGGTGCATCTATCCAATTTTCCATTTGTCACCTTTGAAAAGGTGCATCTATCCAACTTTCCATTTGTCACCTTGAAAAGGTGCATCTATCCAATTTTCCATTTGTCACCTTGAAAAGGTGCATCTATCCAAAAGGCGTTGCCCCAGAGGGTGCCTGTATACCAATGATATGAAATCATTACCCCTCGGGGTGAGTAAGAAGAGTTAGGTCATTTCTCCTTAGGGATCTAGATCCTAGGAATGAGCATGATTGCCGCAGGCCCGTGGCCGGACAAGAGTTGAAAGATAAGTTGTCGCAGGCTTTGTTGGGCCGGACATAAATTGATTAAATTGTCGCAGGCTTTATGGGCCGGACAAGGATAAGCTGTCGCAGGCTTATGGGCCGGGCAGAGATTGATGAATCAATTGCCGCAGGCTGGTGTGCCGGACAGAGACAAATTGTCGCAGACTTTTGAGTCGGACAAAGATTGATTAAATTGTCGCAGTCTTTATGGGCCGGACAAGGACAAATTGTCGCAGGCTTGACTTCCGGACAATGATATTGAATGAATTGTCGCAGGCTGGTGTGCCGGACAAAGCCAAATTGTCGCAGACTTTTGAGTCGGACAAAGATTGATTAAATTGTCGCAGGCTTTATGGGCCGGACAAAGACAAATTGTCGCAGGCTTGACTGCCGGACAATGATATTGGATGAAATGTCGCAGGCTGGTGTGCCGGACAAAAATTGTCGCAGACTTTTGAGTCGGACAAAGATTGATTAAATTGTCGCAGGCTTTATGGGCCGGACAAGGACAAATTGTCGCAGGCTTGACTGCCGGACAATGATATTGGATGAATTGTCGCAGGCTGGTGTGCCGGACAAAAATTGTCGCAGGCTTGTTCGCCGGACAAAGAACAAATTATCGCAGGCTTATTAGCCGGACAAAGGTAAATTGTCGCAGGCTTGCAAGCCGGACAAATATTCAAAAAAGTTATCGCCGCAGGCTTACGGGCCGGGCAAAGACTGAAAGACACATTGTCGCAGGCTTGTGAGCCGGACAAAGATAAATTGATCTATTGGGGATGAGGTCATCCTACTTAACCGTTTTATGCTAAAGACTGATCCCTAAAGATGATCTTTTGACAGAAGTACGTGCTTGAGGGGTACCATTTCTTGGTATGCATGACTTATGCTCAGGAATTATATGTCATGGCCTATGCTGTGAGGAATGCATGATGTATGCATGAAATGAAATGCTGGCGGAGACTGAGCTTTGAGTGCATTGTGATGCAGATGCATTTGTGATTACGCATAGTATATGTTACGCATGAAATGAAATGCATAATTGATGCATGCCAATGATAATTGGGCTTCAACATGAATGTGTTATGCGAATCTTTTTCTTTTGATGGGAAAGGCCAAGTAGACTTTTGAAATGCCAGTGAGGATTGACCTTTGGGGACCAAGAAGAATCGATGTTTTTTGGATAATTGATTGAGGTTGAATGAAGATTGCGTTTTGGGGTTGCCAAAGGATTTTGGTGAATTGATTTGAGTTTTTGAGTGGTAATGCAAATTAATCACAGGGATGCCAATGCATGCTTTGATGCTAGATGGATGCGAACATGAATAATGCATGAATATGATTTGAAGGTGTATGAAAGTTCCCTTGTGTTGGGCAATTGAATGGTTTAAGGCTTGAAGATATGGTTTACAACAGAGTTCTTTGTTTAAAGGTTACATGAGTTTTGTTAGCATGGTCTCCCGACACTCATTCTGAACTCAACGGTTGCTGATGCTTGACATGGTTCACTTGAACAACTTGAAAGTACGGAGAGGGATGGCCCCTAGAGTAATTTGTCTTGCCCCCCCCTTTTTTTTTTTTGGGCATAATATCCTTGACTGCATTGGAGTTCTATGAGCAGAGGTTATTTTCCTTCCATGGTGGCGATAATCAAGGATTCTCCACAGGGTGACCCTTCGATGGGAAGTACTACTCTTAATGTTGAGTGCTGGTGCAAAGGAAATTGCTTGAAAAGGAATTTGGATCCATCCAGGTCTGATATGACCTTGCTGCGAACTGCCCCATCATTTAAATTCTCGAGGGGTATGCCCACCAACTAACTGGCGTTTAGGGATAGTGCCTCTTGAACACTTTTGACCTCGATTAGCGGGAACTTGGATGTCCTGCCCCTTGATCGTGGGGAATTTGCCACTGATTGGTAGGCCCCTTAGATGCCTTGCCCCTAATTAGGAGCGTCTTGATTCAGTTCTTCTTTGATCGAACCGTTTGCTGAATTAACCAGATGCCGAGTATTGATTTGCAAGTAAAATTGTTTCTTTTGCCAAGTATTTTTAACACAATGCACATGCGGGTTTTTGAAATTGAATATTTTTTGGAAGCACATATGGTATGTACAAAAGATAATCATTGATTACATAACAAACAGGATGAGTCAGCTTAACAATAAATTTGCCGGATATGCTTTCCTGGTGAACCTGCCTTCAATTAGGTCTTTTGAGAATTATTCATATAAATGAAATTCATGTAAACCAAGCCAGAAATGATATAAATTTGTGTTATCAGATTCCCCCATACTTGAACCTTTGTTTGCCCTCAAGCATAAAAATAGTATCTCTTTTTAGCACATGTTTGAAACAGGACACGACGACTGTAATCGTACGTGGTTGCCGGCTAGATAGGAAAATCAAGTAATATACATCAAATACCAAGGGCACCGTAGTAACACAAAACCACTCGTTGCGGTCAAAGATTCCCATCATATGAAGACAAACCTGAAGTATTTTATTATGACTCTAACTTTTGCTTAAATTTTATTTACCCTTTTCATTCAAGTGCAATCACATTAAGCCCGTTATCTTGTACACGCCCATGGTAGGAAAATCTGTTAGTGATTATGATCATGTATCGAGGGGTGCTGATAACGAAAGTTTGGCAAACCCCTTTTTTCTCCCAAATGCAGCTGTGGGGGATCGGATCGTAACCCGCCCTACCAAGTTCAGAATCAGACACCTCTGAACCAACTACTAAAAGGGTTTATTTACCATGGTTTTACTTTGTATGTTCAATGATTGTTGAATTACACAACCGAGTGATGGTCATCTAACTCAACAAATGCATTCCCACTTTTAAAATCAACCAATGTATGTAAACTTTTATTTCTGGATCATTCACTTATGTTCATTGATTTCCCACTTAGTTTGTGCTTAAGATGGTGCCGACTGCTAAGATAAACCACTAAGGGTTATTTTAAAATTTAAGTTCAAGTCTTTGTCAAGATTAGTACCCAAATTAACCTTACATATTTCTGGGCGTCTAAGGTGTTAAGACGGTACCGATTTTATTGAATTATTACTAAACCTTCATAATGTAGCCAAAAGTACGAAAACAACCTATATACTCTTAAAGTGTCATGTTAAGTATCAAACCAAAAATGCTTGCTTTTTTCTTAAAAATTTGATATACCTCAAGAAACTGGGAGAATCAGATAACAACGAAAACACATCCAAGAATGACTCAACTTAGTATGAACTAATCAAATTTTATTGAAAACGCCTTTCATCATCAACCAGTTTTTTTTTTTACCATTGAAAGCATATATCAGCAATAATCAGTTATTTATTTTCATCATCCTCGCTCCAAGTTTGCAAGTAATAAAACAAGAAAAGAGTGGACATGAATGGATTAATTCCAAAGACATGCATGTTTATTATATTAGGAATACTAGTCAAAAGTTACAACTTTAAAAGCAAAAGAATTAAATTAAGACTGGAAATTCAAAGCTTGATGATCCTTGGAAGGAGAATTCTTGATGATTGGCCAACTCTAAGGGATGCTACTTGGGGTTCTTGCACTTTGTTCAAGAAAAGGGTGACCATTGATGAATGGAATTCCTCCATTGAAACTTAACTTCTTGTTGTCGATGAGTTCTTGAACCTTATACTTGAAAGCTTTGCAATTTTCAATGGTGTGACCTGGTGCCCCTTGATGAAAGTCACATTTGGTATTTACATCATAACCTGGCGGATATGGCGGTACCATGGGCTTGAGAGGTCTCGTCTCTACCCACCCTTGTTGGAGTAAGTATGGTAGGATCTGACCATATGGTACGGGAACATGATCGAACTGCACACGGCTCTTCCCATAATTATTCCAAGGACCGGACTGATTCCCAAGTGGATACCCCTTTCGTCGTTGTTGATTTTGTTGAGGTGCCATGGACGGCTGTTGTAGTAAATGCTGCCGAGGCAAGGGTATCACCCATGGTTGTAGGGTTTGAGGCGCTGGATGACCTTGTGACTGATAAGGTAACAGGTTTTCATTTTTCTCCAACAAGATTTGAATGATCAGTTGAATCTGAGTCTTCAACTGGGCAACCTCTACCTTCAATAACTCATGTTCTTTCTTGAGCTCTTCCACACTTTGTTGAGACATTCTTCCAAATCCATTCATGGGTATCTGGATACCTGCTTGCGGTATTATAGTTTGAGGACGGTGAGGAAAGAAAAGATATGACTATTTATTTTGACGATGCAAGTGCATGAGAATGTATGATATGCATGATAGATGCAAGATGGTGAAGGTTGGATGACCTAATAGGTAGGCTTCCCTACATAAGATGGTTCTATGTTTCAATTACCCAACCCCTCACAAGGACGGCTCCTACGGGATTTTGATTTTTTTTTTTTTTTTTTTTTTGAAGGCTCCATTTAAGGTGGTAGATTCCTTTGATTCTTCCACATGATACATGGTGAAATTTCAAAGGATCTCCCTTAAATGGAGTCTTTGGGTTCTAAAGGGGGTCCTAGAGTCGCTGACCGAATCCAAAGTTTTGCCAAGCGGAGGGGCTAGCCCATTCCTGACAAATCCTTTTGAACCGGTCTACTCTAGGCGGAGTCTTCGTACATCACCCATTGGGATGTGCATCCCATAGGTCCATACTACCAACTCCTAACTTAACTTAGGGTTTTTCTCAAATTTTATTCAAAAATAAACCCACCCACAATACATAAAAAGAAATATAATAATGCAGAAAAATAAAAAATAAAATAAAACAAGAAAAAAAACAAAGTAAACAAACAAAACAAATAACCCTAAAACTAGAGGATAGGCTTAACTCTCTAATTTTTAAAAGTCCCCAGCAGAGTCGCCAGCTGTCGCGCCGCGAAAATCGCCCGAGCGTTTAGGACACTCGGAATGACACAGAGTCGCCATCAAATTTTATTTTAAAGGGAAATATTGATAAAACCTAAAAAGGGACGGTCGTCGCAACCATCTTAGGGTTCGGGAGTTGGTTATGCAAGGGGAAGGTATTAGCACCCCTCACATCCGTTGTACTCAACGGGAACCTCCTAATTAATTCTAGGGTTTTTTGAGTTTGTTTACTTACTTTTTATATTGTTTTATTTTATTGAAGATATTTACAAAATAAAAGAGAAAAAAGATTGAATTCTTTATTATTTGCAAGAGGGAAAAAAATTAAGTTTTTTATTATTATGCTTGACAAGATGACTCTTGCTCCTACGTATCCTCCGGTGCGATGAGGAAATCAAAGCTACGTAGTTCTGGGTATGGTGTTGGTTTGTGTTTTTTACGAAAAAAGGTCTTGCTTTTACCTCTTAAAATGACTTTTAAGAATGACCCGAAGGCGAAAAAAATTTGATTTGATTTGTTGATGTTTTTTAATGTTCTTTTTATGGGTTTGAGTGGAAGACGACTAAAAGTCGGACAAAGTGTGCACTAAGCCCCCAATTAGTCGAGAAGCGAACGGATGTGCATCCGCCTCCTCTTTTTTAATCCCCCTTGTTTGAAACAATTTTAATTAATATGGTATAAAACTACACTATTATTTTTAAGTATTATATTATTTGACATTTATGCTATATTTAAAGTGACGTAAATTATTTGCATTATTGAAACTAAATTACCACTATACAAATAAGTAAAATAGAATATACAATAAACACAGGGGGTATGAATAATACAAACGGGTTTAGAGCCTCAAATTAGCAACCAGCTTAGTTAACTAACATAAAAAAACAAAAGTAAACAAATAAGTAACTAATAAATTAAACAAAAACCTGGTTCCAATTGAAGCAAGCACATAATGAAAGCAAAGAAATAGGATCTCTTCCTTCTTCTTCGATTTATTTCCTCCCCCAATATAAAGGTTTGCGGCGGCAACGAAGGCTAGTGACGTTTGTATGGCCGGTAGCTTGTGATAGATGAAGGCTAATGGCTATTAACAATGGTGGAGAGTTTGTTGTGTAGAGAATTTTTGTTGTTTGTGAAGGATTTCTTGTGGGAAGGAGAAATTGGTTGTATGGAGAGGAATTGGTTTTCTCTGATTTTTTGTGTGTAGAGAATTTTTCTTGTGTGAATGAAGAATTGGTGTGTGAATTATTGTGTAGAAAGGACCCCTATTTATAGTTTTGAATTAGGCTTTTTAAAACTTGAATGAATCTTGAGAGATTTGGTTTGTAAATTAATTTGAGAGATTTTGTTTGTTTTTAATGATTGATTTGCTCTCATTTTATATTTTAGTGTTAATTCTCTTGCTTGTTCTTCAAGACCAAAGATTTGGTTTTATTTTGTTTAATTTACTTCTTTTTTATATTTTTGTGTCTTTTCTTATTTTCTTTCTATATAAGTTTATATATTTTCCTTCTTTTTATATATATGCTTTATTTTTATAATTCTGGACAAACAAAAAAAAGTGATAAAATATTTTTAATACAAAAAGTTTCTCGCCAGAAAAATAAGTAAAATTGACTAAAATAAATATGTACTAAAAATTTAGAGGGTAAAATTTGGGGTATGACAGCTGCCCCTATTTAAATATCTTTAAATGTCTTTGAAAGATAGTTAAATATAAGAAATACCCATAATTTTGCCTTATGAAAGTGAAAGATCGATTATCGCCTTGACGATGTTTAGATCTTAAGGATAGTCCCTGCCCCGAAGGGTGTTTAAACCGAAAATAGGCATCGTCCCGTAGGGTGCCTAGTTTAACTTGAAAAATAACCATTTCCCCTTAGGTAATCGAACCAAGAAGAAGTCATCATCCCGTAGGATACTTCAACTAAAGGCAGGTATAATCTCGAATGATGCCTAACCTTGAAAGATAACCATTTGTCACCTTGAAAGATGCATCTATCCATTTGTCACCTTGAAAGGTGCATCTATCCAAAATGTCACCTTTGAAAAGGTGCATCTATCCAATTTTCCATTTGTCACCATGAAAATGTGCATCTATCCAATTTGTCACCTTTGTCACCTTGAAAAGGTGCATCTATCCAATTTTCCATTTGTCACCTTTGAAAAGGTGCATCTATCTAATTTGCCACCTTGAAAGGTGCATCTATCCAATTTGTCACCTTGAAAGGTGCATCTATCCAATTTTTGATTTGTCACCTTGAAAAGGTGCATCTATCCAATTTTCTATTTGTCACCTTGAAAGGTGCATCTATCCAATTTGTCACCTTGAAAGGTGCATCTATCCAATTTTCCATTTGTCACCTTGAAAGGTGCATCTATCCAATTTGTCACCTTGAAAGGTGCATCTATCCAATTTTCCATTTGTCACCTTGAAAAGGTGCATCTATCCAATTTTCCATTTGTCACCTTGAAAGGTGCATCTATCCAATTTGTCACCTTGAAAGGTGCATCTATCCAATTTTCCATTTGTCACCTTGAAAAGGTGCATCTATCCAATTTTCCATTTGTCACCTTTGAAAAGGTGCATCTATCCAACTTTCCATTTGTCACCTTGAAAAGGTGCATCTATCCAATTTTCCATTTGTCACCTTGAAAAGGTGCATCTATCCAAAAGGCGTTGCCCCAGAGGGTGCCTGTATACCAATGATATGAAATCATTACCCCTCGGGGTGAGTAAGAAGAGTTAGGTCATTTCTCCTTAGGGATCTAGATCCTAGGAATGAGCATGATTGCCGCAGGCCCGTGGCCGGACAAGAGTTGAAAGATAAGTTGTCGCAGGCTTTGTTGGGCCGGACATAAATTGATTAAATTGTCGCAGGCTTTATGGGCCGGACAAGGATAAGCTGTCGCAGGCTTATGGGCCGGGCAGAGATTGATGAATCAATTGCCGCAGGCTGGTGTGCCGGACAGAGACAAATTGTCGCAGACTTTTGAGTCGGACAAAGATTGATTAAATTGTCGCAGTCTTTATGGGCCGGACAAGGACAAATTGTCGCAGGCTTGACTTCCGGACAATGATATTGAATGAATTGTCGCAGGCTGGTGTGCCGGACAAAGCCAAATTGTCGCAGACTTTTGAGTCGGACAAAGATTGATTAAATTGTCGCAGGCTTTATGGGCCGGACAAAGACAAATTGTCGCAGGCTTGACTGCCGGACAATGATATTGGATGAAATGTCGCAGGCTGGTGTGCCGGACAAAAATTGTCGCAGACTTTTGAGTCGGACAAAGATTGATTAAATTGTCGCAGGCTTTATGGGCCGGACAAGGACAAATTGTCGCAGGCTTGACTGCCGGACAATGATATTGGATGAATTGTCGCAGGCTGGTGTGCCGGACAAAAATTGTCGCAGGCTTGTTCGCCGGACAAAGAACAAATTATCGCAGGCTTATTAGCCGGACAAAGGTAAATTGTCGCAGGCTTGCAAGCCGGACAAATATTCAAAAAAGTTATCGCCGCAGGCTTACGGGCCGGGCAAAGACTGAAAGACACATTGTCGCAGGCTTGTGAGCCGGACAAAGATAAATTGATCTATTGGGGATGAGGTCATCCTACTTAACCGTTTTATGCTAAAGACTGATCCCTAAAGATGATCTTTTGACAGAAGTACGTGCTTGAGGGGTACCATTTCTTGGTATGCATGACTTATGCTCAGGAATTATATGTCATGGCCTATGCTGTGAGGAATGCATGATGTATGCATGAAATGAAATGCTGGCGGAGACTGAGCTTTGAGTGCATTGTGATGCAGATGCATTTGTGATTACGCATAGTATATGTTACGCATGAAATGAAATGCATAATTGATGCATGCCAATGATAATTGGGCTTCAACATGAATGTGTTATGCGAATCTTTTTCTTTTGATGGGAAAGGCCAAGTAGACTTTTGAAATGCCAGTGAGGATTGACCTTTGGGGACCAAGAAGAATCGATGTTTTTTGGATAATTGATTGAGGTTGAATGAAGATTGCGTTTTGGGGATATAATTCATAGTTCATTTCTATTGCCAATAATTTGCCTTTAGAATATTATTATTTTGAAGACCAAATACGGTTATTGAAAGAATTGGATTAGCATATATTAAATTGGAATGATAACATCAATTTGGAAGATAATTGAGAGGTTACGGTTATGAAGAAATTGAAAGCCAACAAGCACATCATCAAATACATATAATATTGACTCTTTGCATGCACCATCAATGACTTGAATTGAGTGATGTGAAAGTTATTTATTTATTTGCATAATATTTTAAGTTTTAGTTTTATAAATAATTGTAAGGCTATTTGCCATTTATTTTATTTTATTTTAAATTAGGTGCTATTTTAATTTATTGATTAGGGACTATTTAGTTACAAGGATCAAAAGTTCTATATAATGTAATCTTCTTTCATGAAATAAAACAAGTTGAATTTTGATTAAAATACTACACTTTTGTGTGTGTGTGTGTGAGCTTTGCTCATTTTTGATCTTGGATTGGACCATGTATTGATCTTATCAAGAAATCATTTTCTTGTGGCGATCCTCATTCCATCGACTTATCACTTCTCTTGGATTGGAGAGTGTGGCGTCCCATCCTCATTTTCTACTATTTCTTTTTTATTTATAACATTTGTTCTTTATAATTTTGTGATCTCATCATTTGGTAATCAGAGCTTAGGTTCAAATAAGGTGTTATCTATCTTTTCATTTTTGTTCTTGATTATATTTTTTTGTTTTTTTTGTACTTCTTCATTGTTTGAAAAAAAAAAGTGAAAAAAAAGCAAGTGAAAAAAAAACGTGAAACAAAAAAAAAAACAGCAAGAAAAAAATAGAAGCAAAGTTATCATTTGTATTTTTTTCTACTTTCTCATAGTGGTGAAACATGGAAGCCAAACAAAAGAAATTATTTTTTTTCAAAGATGTCTTGTGAATGATAAAGTTTGTGACTTGTTCATTGATAGAAAATATTGGATCAATATGGCAAGTACAACCATGGTGGAGAAATGGGGACTTCCAGTTCTAGAACATCCAAGACCATATATACTTTATAGTCTCGAGGATTCAGAGTTTAAAGACATAGCTGATTATTTGGTGAGCAAACAAGTACGGGTTTCATTCGCACTTGGAGAATATAAAGATGAAGTGCTATGTGATGTGGTGCCTTCAAAGACGAGAAATTTCTTACTTGGACTTCCATGGAAGCATAAACGTCGAGCAAGGTATGATCACCGTACCAACACATACTCATTTTCATTTGAAAATTGTCAAGTCACTATTGTTGAAGACGAAGCTCGTCAACACCAACTCTTGAAACAAGAGAGTAAGAAGATTCTTGATATTGAGATAGGAGAAAAAGAGCAAGTGCAAGAGAAAAAAGAGAGAGAGAAACAAAAAGAAGAGATTATTGAAAAAGAAGTTGAGAGCATTTTTGTGCCTACCGAAATTCCAACAATTCCCACTAATAATGCATCTATTACTTCTTGTGCTCTTGAAGTGAAGTTTAACTTTTTATCTCCAATAGAGGTTAGTGAGGAAAAGAGAAATTCCACTTTTGAGACAAGTAAAGAGAAAGAAGAAGAAAGGAAGGAAAATTGTGAGAGAAAATATAATGATGTGATAGGGGTGATAGAAAAAGAAAATATTGATAGCAAAGAAGAGGTTGGAAAAGATGATTAGTTTGGGAGTATTGAAGAAAAAAAAGTCAATTGGCAAAAAGAAAGAAAACATGCAAAAGAAAGAATATTTTTTATTGATCTGTTAATTCATTTTGCCGGTTTGGATTTGAGGACAAATCCTCTTCAAGAGGGAGAGTATGATGAGATCATGAGCTCATTAAGCATGTGGAAGGAAACTTATAAAAAAATACACTAAAATTAATATTTTAGTTCATTTTAATTTTATAAGTTTGGTATTATTTGGAAGCATATCATAAATCTTTATTCCTATTATTAATATTGGTCCAAGAAAATATGCATGAATGTCTTTGAAGCTACTATTCACGTTTTGGAGTAATTTTGGAAAGTGAATCATGGACTATTTCATAGGTCAACTATTTGGCTCTTAAGTATCATGATTAAGGAAATGTTTGAGAGGTTACGGATGAAAAGAAGTTGGAAGCAACTAGCACATCATCAAATCCATATAAAGGTGACTCTTTGCATGCACAATCAATGTCTTTGAGATTGAGCGATCATTTTATAACGTTTATTAGAAATGCTGATTTATTTGCTTACTTTTCATCAGTCTTTTATTTATAAGTTTTATTTCAATTAATTAGTAACTATTGAGCTACTTAGCAAAAGCTCTATATATTGTAATTTTCTTGCATGAAAAGAAGTTGAATTTTGATTAAAATACTACACTTTTGTGTGTGTGTGAGCTTTGCTCATTTTTTTGGTCTTAGATTGGACCATGTTTTGATCTTATCAAGAAATCATTTTCTTGTGGCGATCGTCATTCCATCGACTTATCACTTCTCTTGGATTGGAGACTGTGGCGTCCCTTTCTTAATTTTCTACCATTTCTTCTTTATTTATAACATTTGTTCTTTATAATTTTGTGAGTCTCATCAAGTGGTATCAGAGCACGGTTCCGTTCGGACCAATTTGCGTTTCAATTTTAAAATGTTCGTTATTTCTCATTGTTATCATTGAAATTCTTTATGATTAGGAGGGTGTTGGAAAACCAAGTCAAGGAGGACGAATCAAATCAAAGGGAAAATCTTTTCCAAACAAGATGTCTTGTTCAAGAAAAGGTATGCTCTTTAATTATTGATGGAGGTAGTTGTTCTAATTTTGCTAGTACACGGTTGGTGTCTAAATTGGGATTTGAAACAAAATCTCACCTTAGGCCTTACAAACGTCATTGGTTTAGTGAAAATGTAGAAATTTTTGTTGACAAACAAGTAGAAGTTTGTTTTAAAATTGGAAAGTATGAAGATATTGTTTTGTGTGATGTAGTACCTATGGAGGCTTGTCATTTGTTGTTAGGGAGGCCTTGACAATTTGATAATAAGGTTAGTCATGAAGGGTATTCCAACAAATATTCTTTTGTGCATCATGGTCAAAAGATTGTTCTTGCACCTTTGAGTCCTAGTGAGGTGAGAGAAGATCAAAAGAAAATGAAAGAAAATTTTGAGAAAGAAAAGAATGAAAAAGAAAGAGAAGAGAAAGAAATACAAGAAGTTGAGGAGAACAACAATAAAGAAGAGATTGAAATCTATGAGAGGGAGAAAGAAGAATGTCGTAACAAATCACCACATACAACTACACTAATACCTTCTTCTAAGTTGGTTTGTGTGGTAAAATGTTGGAGTTCTTATAATATTTCATTCTCTAACATTTCTTCTTTCTGTCATAAAGAAAATAAAATAAACAATGGAAACTTTTATCAGCAAGAAGATAGAAATTATGATTTTTGGACAGATGATTATGAGCATGATTCACAAAGTTTTTCAAATCACACAAATTCTTTCAATCAAAATGAAATTTTTTCTAAAAGGGAAGTGGTTACATGTCATGGATTCTTTATATTTATTTTTGATCCAGGAGGTACTATTGCTATAAATTCGAGGTCGAATTCTCTTGAAGAGGGAGAGTATGATGTGATCCTAAAATTCTATCCCTTAACAAAAAGAATTGTTTCATTTATGGAATGTGCATGCCCTTTTTATGATGCATGAATTAATATCCACATTATTCCCTTTGGAAATAATAATCTCACGTGAAAGAGTTGATGGGGATATAATTCATAGTTCATTTCTATTGCCAATAATTTGCCTTTAGAATATTATTATTTTGAAGACCAAATACGGTTATTGAAAGAATTGGATCAGCATATATTAAATTGGAATGATAACATCAATTTGGAAGATAATTGAGAGGTTACGGTTATGAAGAAATTGAAAGCCAACAAGCACATCATCAAATACATATAATATTGACTCTTTGCATGCACCATCAATGACTTGAATTGAGTGATGTGAAAGTTATTTATTTATTTGCATAATATTTTAAGTTTTAGTTTTATAAATAATTGTAAGGCTATTTGCCATTTATTTTATTTTATTTTAAATTAGGTGCTATTTTAATTTATTGATTAGGGACTATTTAGTTACAAGGATCAAAAGTTCTATATAATGTAATCTTCTTTCATGAAATAAAACAAGTTGAATTTTGATTAAAATACTACACTTTTGTGTGTATGTGTGTGAGCTTTGCTCATTTTTGATCTTGGATTGGACCATGTATTGATCTTATCAAGAAATCATTTTCTTGTGGCGATCCTCATTCCATCGACTTATCACTTCTCTTGGATTGGAGAGTGTGGCGTCCCATCCTCATTTTCTACCATTTCTTTTTTATTTATAACATTTGTTCTTTATAATTTTGTGATCTCATCATTTGGTAATCAGAGCTTAGGTTCAAATAAGGTGTTATCTATCTTTTTATTTTTGTTCTTGATTATATTTTTTTGTTTTTTTTGTACTTCTTCATTGTTTGAAAAAAAAAAGTGAAAAAAAAGCAAGTGAAAAAAAAACGTGAAACAAAAAAAAAAAACAGCAAGAAAAAAATAGAAGCAAAGTTATCATTTGTATTTTTTTCTACTTTCTCATAGTGGTGAAACATGGAAGCCAAACAAAAGAAATTATTTTTTTTCAAAGATGTCTTGTGAATGATAAAGTTTGTGACTTGTTCATTGATAGAAAATATTGGATCAATATGGCAAGTACAACCATGGTGGAGAAATGGGGACTTCCAGTTCTAGAACATCCAAGACCATATATACTTTATAGTCTCGAGGATTCAGAGTTTAAAGACATAGCTGATTATTTGGTGAGCAAACAAGTACGGGTTTCATTCGCACTTGGAGAATATAAAGATGAAGTGCTATGTGATGTGGTGCCTTCAAAGACGAGAAATTTCTTACTTGGACTTCCATGGAAGCATAAACGTCGAGCAAGGTATGATCACCGTACCAACACATACTCATTTTCATTTGAAAATTGTCAAGTCACTATTGTTGAAGACGAAACTCGTCAACACCAACTCTTGAAACAAGAGAGTAAGAAGATTCTTGATATTGAGATAGGAGAAAAAGAGCGAGTGCAAGAGAAAAAAGAGAGAGAGAAACAAAAAGAAGAGATTATTGAAAAAGAAGTTGAGAGCATTTTTGTGCCTACCGAAATTCCAACAATTCCCACTAATAATGCATCTATTTCTTCTTGTGCTCTTGAAGTGAAGTTTAACTTTTTATCTCCAATAGAGGTTAGTGAGGAAAAGAGAAATTCCACTTTTGAGACAAGTAAAGAGAAAGAAGAAGAAAGGAAGGAAAATTGTGAGAGAAAATATAATGATGTGATAGGGGTGATAGAAAAAGAAAATATTGATAGCAAAGAAGAGGTTGGAAAAGATGATTATTTTGGGAGTATTGAAGAAAAAAAAGTCAATTGGCAAAAAGAAAGAAAACATGCAAAAGAAAGAATATTTTTTATTGATCTGTTAATTCATTTTGCCGGTTTGGATTTGAGGACAAATCCTCTTCAAGAGGGAGAGTATGATGAGATCATGAGCTCATTAAGCATGTGGAAGGAAACTTATAAAAAAATACACTAAAATTAATATTTTAGTTCATTTTAATTTTATAAGTTTGGTATTATTTGGAAGCATATCATAAATCTTTATTCCTATTATTAATATTGGTCCAAGAAAATATGCATGAATGTCTTTGAAGCTACTATTCACGTTTTGGAGTAATTTTGGAAAGTGAATCATGGACTATTTCATAGGTCAACTATTTGGCTCTTAAGTATCATGATTAAGGAAATGTTTGAGAGGTTACGGATGAAAAGAAGTTGGAAGCAACTAGCACATCATCAAATCCATATAAAGGTGACTCTTTGCATGCACAATCAATGTCTTTGAGATTGAGCGATCATTTTATAACGTTTATTAGAAATGCTGATTTATTTGCTTATCATTAGTCTTTTATTTATAAGTTTTATTTCAATTAATTAGTAACTATTGAGCTACTTAGCAAAAGCTCTATATATTGTAATTTTCTTGCATGAAAAGAAGTTGAAATTTGATTAAAATACTACACTTTTGTGTGTGTGTGAGCTTTGCTCATTTTTTTGGTCTTGGATTGGACCATGTTTTGATCTTATCAAGAAATCATTTTCTCGTGGCGATCCTCATTCCATCGACCATTTCTTAATTTTCTACCATTTCTTCTTTATTTATAACATTTGTTCTTTATAATTTTGTGAGTCTCATCAATTCCTACAATTTCACCTTCAACCCTATAGATCACCAAATATTTCAGTTTTATCATTTTTTATATTTAACTTTTTACAGTTCATTTTTTCATCCTTTTCAACTTTTTCTGAAGAAGGTGCGTTCACCCCCACTTTGAGTGTGTTGGTATATGTTTTGAACAGGTAAAATTAAACAGCTCCGGTAAAAAAACATGAAATCTTAATGAGTGATTTGTGGTTAGGTTCTGGTATCAACCTCATTTTCAAAGGGGATGTATTACAAAAAAGGTTAGCACTCCGACGCACAATTGTTAGTATTTGCTTGAGAGCTAGAGTTCAAGGGTATATATATATATATACATACATACATACATACATAGGACAAATGAGAGTGGCACTATTGAGGACACGTAATAGTACAACGAGTCACTGTTTCGCTGTGGGCGGATACATCATATAAGCTGAATGTTGGGGTTGATTGTCGGTAAAGCCAATGTTGGTCGGTGTAGACAATAAAGATTGAAGACCATTACAATCAAGGGGGAGATTGTAGGGATTGATTGCAATGTAAGTCCCACATAGCTAATAAAGGAAAATAAAAGGTCAAGAAAATTATATTGGAGAAGTCACACATTGCTTAGAATAGTGGAGAATGGGGGAGTTCAATGCTATATAAAGAGACCTCAAGTTCCTTGTTTCTACACACCAAGATGTAACATCATGGAGTAATACTTGTAAACACTTTAAGTTTATATTTGTGTCTTTCTTTTTCTCATATGCTCTTGTTTTAGAGTATATGTGAGATGTAGTTCAAATATTTACTTTGGAGAGTGTGGGTGTACTTGGGTCATGGGTGTGGTTGAGAGTGAATCTATGTGTTGTAACAATTTTCACATATTCTCTGGTTGTCGGTTTTGACAACGACCATGGTTTTTTCTCCGGTTTTGGAGTTTCCACGTTATATTCTTGTGTTGTTGATTGCTCTCCTTATTTATTATTACTTCTTTGGTACTGTTATTTACCCAACACTTAATTGGGTGGTGCTAGTTACCATGATGATATCGATGGAGGTGAACAGTACTTTTATACTAATTTATTTACCTTTGAGTTGAATTGGATCTTTGCTTGCTGGATTAGGCTTTATTGTCTCTCAAGTCGTGCTATGAACATAGTGCAAGTTTATTTGTTGTTGCTTCTCACTTTGTTTGTATTCATCTTCTCATTCTGTTCGTATTCACTAGATATGTTGGGGATGTTGAGTTTGTGAAAATTATGAAGAAGAAATTGCTTTGATTTGGAAGAAGAAAGAATTTACTTTGATTTGGAAGAAGAAAAAATCATTCATAATATTTTGAAAAAGAAATAAGATCAGCTTTGGAAGAAGAAGGATTTTTGTTTTTGCTTTAGAAGAATAAGCTAGGTCTAATTTTAGAAAGAAGAAGAAAGGAATTATGGTTTCTGTTTTGGTTTACTATTAAATAATTAATTAAATAATTCCAATTTTATTTAAGAAAAATACTATAATGTAACGGCGGCTTAAACCCTATGTATAGGCTTCTTCGTGAAGCTTTAAATGTGCGGCGATCTGACCCCAATTACAATTTTAAGTGGCAGTTCAGGCCGCTAATAAATCTACTGGCGAGCTATATATAGGGGTTGCTAACATTGACCATGTGGGTCAAAGTTAGCAACTATGACTCATGTAAAAAATACAAGGGGGTTGGGAGGGCGCGCAGGGGGCGCAGAGAAAGGGGGGCGCGCGGAGAAATGGGGGGCGTGCAGGGAAGAGGGTGGGGGGCGCGCGTGGAAGAATTGGAGGAGGGGGGGCGCGGAGCAATTCATGTGGGTCATAGTTGTTAACTTTGACCTACATGGGTCAAAGTTAGCAATCCCCATATATATATATATATATATATATATATATATATATATACTTTTTTGGAAGAGAATAGTTTCTTATTTTTATTTATAAGTATACCTGCAAAATCAAAACCAAACCATAAAATTATTAATTGCAATTTTCTGAAAACAAATTTTCAGTATGATTAACATAAATTTGTCTGAGTAAAAAAAAACATAAATTTGTCAAATCAATTAAGTGATCCATTTTTAAACAAAAGAAATTATAAAATCTTTCAATCAATATTAAAGCAATAATCATGTTCCTGATACTTTACTGATAAAAAATTGTACCTTTCATAGCACCAAGTAGCATGTCTACAATTACCTCAACACATTGCCGCACAGTAACACAAAAATCTCTTGCAACCAAAATTTATGATCCTAGCCAAAATTTATATATAGGGTAGATTTCTTAAACAAAAGCCAATGCACAGTGACAAGGACAATTCCAGATATTGATTAGAATAAAGGTAGGCTTTTATTATCAAATGATCGTTATCAAACAAAGAAAACGATAATGATTATAGTGTTGTTATTCCTAATAATATACAATTAAATGTATAATAATATGAGGAAATAATAGTTTGATTTCACCATAGTAATACTCGGTCAATGCACTAATTAAGATGGTGATATGAAGCAAAGAGAAAAAAATTAAAGTAGGAGAAAAAGAATGATTTTGGATAACTTTTGAAATAAAATTACAACATTTTATAGTTTAGTTTTTTTTTTTTATTTGATATCTTTCTCATGTAATTAATATTTGATGAAAGAGTTTTGTTCAATAATATAGAATATAGATAATGAATTTATTATCAGCGATTTCAAAACGTAAAACTGTGTAGTGAATACATATGTAATTTTTTTTTTAGTACAATGAATTTTTTGAATCACTATATGTATAATATTCTTTAAAATTTTTGCACGCCTGAGCCAGTGTTTGAGCACCGCCACTGTTTATAATATTATAAGAACCTCTCCCACAAAAATTTAGAATTGTTTAAAAAAAAACTTATATTTAATTTATTCATTGTTAAAAACATTTTAACTTTTGCAAGAGAGTATATTTTTATTCTCCAATCATCAAATATAAATGTAGGAGTATATTGTTGTGGTATAGACAAATTAAGATAGAAGAACAATTTATTGCTTTACTTCAAAAAAAATCCATTTATTCAATAATTCAATGACATGTTATGGAGTATTTTCATAAATTATATTTTGTAGATCGATGCTTGTGCAAGAAATCGTTCTTCCTAGCAGAAATCATAACACTCTTTTTGATCTTGTCGTCATGGGTTTTGAGAGACCATTTGGAAAAAGACAATCACATTGGTGATCAATACACCTCGGTATCCGAGGACGCAGACACTTAATATATGAACATTGAGAATCATAATAACAATAACAATCAGAATAGCCTGTAATGAAAATAAAGACAATGAAAATGTTACTAATCAAAAGGATACATTTTATATTTGAAGTTGAGAAGAAAATTTTAAAACATTGAAAAATATCTTACCAGCAATGTTCTTTGCAAAATAAAATAGGTAAAGAAAATGGATCATAACAAAGACAAACTTCATAAGTTTAACCAAATATTCACCTCATTTACAAATAGCAAATAGGAAATTATTTGATCACATTATAATGTACAAAGCTCCACATTTCTTTAAACATATTAAATAATTTCTAGCACTTGAAGTGTAGAGGAGGCATAAAAGTGTACTTTAATTACATTGAAAAGTTGTGTTTCACCCTTCATCATGCTTAGTAAGGATGCCCCTCTTAATTGCATTTGTTATTTAAGATCAATTCATTAATTCATCTGTTACGAAGTCTCATATTGTTTGTGAGATAACCTGAATATTCATATATAAAGCAAAGGCAACTCTCACTTTACAAGCCTAAAGATGATATCAAAGCAAAAGATCACAACATTTTTATTTACTCGTTGACTACAAGTGTTACGAGCATGTTTACCCAACTAACACGACTGACACTCAAATGACGAAAGATTAGAAAAATTAAGAATTATAAGACGCATTTTATAAAGGCTAGGATGCCCCTAAACGCTGATGTGTAAGGGTTGGAGAACAACATACATGCATTAAGTTGAAAGGACAACTAGTAATATAGAGTACAAAATCTAAACAAAAATTTGGAAGGGTGTGCCTGACCAAGACCTTGAACTTTAATTTTAGAGTCATCCGCAACTGTGATAGAAGGTAAAGTCTTTGAATAAGTCAAATGAGATAACATATGTTGTGAACATAGATAGTGGCGGAGCCATAAATTTTTTGAAGTCCGGACAAAATTTTAAGCTTAAATAAATATCTCATTTTAGAACAAAAAATATTAAATTTACACTAAATTAATCTTAAAAATCTCAACTTTACCCTAAAATAACCCCTCAAATATAAAAAAAATTGATTTACAATGAAAAATCTCAATTTCGAACAAAAAAAATAAATTAATTTTGCCCTAAATGAATCCCTAAACATTACAATTTTGCTTTAAACTAACTCTAAAATACCAAAAAATTTAGACCGAGCCCGAGCTAATGTCATGGAAGCCCATATGGTGGCTCCGCCACTGAAAATAGGTACGATCACACCAATAAAATACTTGATTTGTGGAGCAAAAAATGAATAAGCAACCAAATAAAGCGAGACGACAATAATAATCACGAACAAAGTAAACAGCAAAAAGATAAAAGAATACAAGATATTGTTTACCAAGTTCGGCTAAAGTGACCTACTCTGGGGAAGCTCACCTCTCCGTTCCACTATAATACTTCGATATCGTTGAAAAGAAATACCAAATTAATGTTACAAGAGAAAGTCTTCAAACCTAACTCTATCCTAATTCCAAGTTTCTTCCCGCACCACGCCACTTCTCCTGCGTGCAATGGTAGTGGCGAAGGCTAATTCTTGCTTGCAATTGCGAGCTAGGCGTGCGCCTTCTTGCAGCGGCGCCTCACACCCGTTACTACTACGCCTCGCGCCTGCAACTTTCTTTTCATGGTTTTTTTGTTGCTTTTATTTTATTTTATTGTAATGCAATTTCAAGACAATTTTAACAAGAGATTTATTACCATTCATAAATACTTTGATCCATATGGCAACCTCGACATGTGTAATATGTTCAGTTATCGCTTGTTCAAAAAAAATATGTTCAGTTATTCCAAGTCATTAAATACCATATTTTTAAAATTTTAAAAAACATCAAAATAAAAACATAATTTGGCGAAAAAATTGCTTATATAATTCATGAAGAATAAGTGATAAAAACATAATTTAAAATAATAACTTAAAGTCATTAGTGGAGAAAACTTTTCACATCAGGTGAATTTAACTTTTCACATCGGTTCCCCAACTAATGTGCCCAAGGTTGTAATGGAAAGTCAGCACATTTCACATCGGGGGAGCATCAGATGTGAAAAGGCTATTTTTCACGTCGGGGTGAGAGATGGGCCAGTGGGAAAGGTCCTCCCATATTGGGTAGTTTGCTTTAGCCTAGCTTTCTTTTAACCGATGTGAAATAATGTATATATTTTTTTAAAAAAATTCAGCCGTTTTTCCTGGTATATTTATATATACAAAATCCTAAATAAATTTAAATCTCCACTCATAAATAACACAACATGAAACTAACATGGACATAGCCAAAGTAGGAAATATCCACGGAGTTACAAAACTAAACACCAACATTAAAATAGCCAAAGTTTCAAAATGTAGACTTTGCTCATCTCAAAAACTAAATAAATATTTTGACAAGGAACAATAAACACATGCAAATATTCATCGTAGAACATTGCATTACAGAACTAACTTATTTACAGAATAGAACCAACATTACTACAACAAAGAAAATAGAAACACTACCACTACAAGGCTTATAAATAGACTACAAACGGCTGGAGCATATAAGCAGAGCAAGTATATATAAAATATACCAATTTGTTTAACACTCATGTCGAACATGTTGTGTAGGCTCTTAAAATTCTTGGGGGCAGATCTTTTTGGAATGTGCCTATAGAACAAAGTGAAAACCCTTAGAAAATTTAGTCCGAATATATGAGCATCCACTCATAAAACCAACCATACAAGCACCAAAAACAAGATCAGTGTTATTAACACAAACCTGTTTGGCCATCGCATCTGCTTGAGAATTTCATAAGAAAACAGAGAAATTGAGAGTCAAACCCAATTTTATAGGAGGGTTAATTACTTTTTACCCCCGTGTAAAATAGGTCAAAATTGCTTTATCCTTTGTAAATTTTTGTTGTTGTTTTACCCCCTTGTAATATAAGATTTTGTGCTTTATTCGTTGGACTCAAGTCAACCATACTATAACGGCCGCTAAAAAAGCTGCCGCAAATAAAACCGCTGCAAAAAAACAACGCCGCAAAGTAAAATTTTAGCGACGGTTTTAAACTGTCGCAAACAAAAACCTCCGCAAATTATATTATGGTTGACTGAGTCCAGGGGGTAAAACATAAAATTTTATATTACAGGGGGTAAAACAACAATTTTTTTTATAGGAGGGTAAAACAAGTTTGGTCTATTTTACAGGAGATAAAATGTAATTAACCCCTTATAAGATGAGTAGATGTTATGGGACTTGTTGCGGGGATTTTGGGATTTCCACCACTACATTGACCTTTCATTTCCAAAGAGGGGAAAGTGTCGAAAACCGTTTAAAAAGAGAGATTCTAAGCTCGGGGGTTAGTTACGCCTAGGGAAGGTATTAGCATCCTAAACGTCCATGGTACTCCATGGTAACCTCTAATTTATTACTTTTTATTGCTTTTATGTGCTTAAGAAATGAGAGAGAAGTTTGTAAGAAATGAAGGGAGATGTATAGAGAGAATAGTGTGTGCATGTGGATATTGGATTGAGAAGAGAAAATTATGACATAAAATAAATTTAAAGTTTTATCCTAAACTAATCGTGCGACTAATTTTGATTTGGACTAAAGAATTTTTATTAGAGAGAGAAGAAGTTTTTTGTTTGTTTTCTATTTTTTTCTAAAGATTACTAAACGCGCCTCTTCGGAAATGAAAGTTCATTTTTTTCTTGGTTTATTAGCGTTGTGTGTGATGTGTCAAAAGCAATAAAGTCCTACGTTATTACAACCAAATCGAATAATTATTACAACCATATCGAATCAAATGAAAAAAAAATAATAAAAGGCAATAAAATGCAAGCGGAGAAATAAACATGAATATGAAATGCACTTACGAAGAAAAGAAAATAAAATATGTAAAGTGTGTGTGTGAAAATGCAATGTGAAATATAATGTGTATGTGGAAAAAGAGTGAAAAAACATAGAAAGGGCACAAAGTCGCATAAAACATCATCGCATATGAGCACACACTTTTAAAACTAACAAGGAAAAATAAATCAATTAACAAGCATGATAAAATGAATTTAGGCTAAAAATGGTCCTTAACTATTAATGCTTGTGCTAGAGCTCAATGATTTTATAAAGCAAAATATTGTCTCTAACATACATTTTTAAATGATGCATTGTCCTAATCTAAATGCATGTATGCATGTCAAAAGGTGTAGTTGTAGTATGAAATGTCATGTAAAAGTATGATGTAGTGTAATGTAAAAATGTAGCATGTAGATATCATGTGAATTGGCATGAAAACGTAATGTAAAATATGATGCAAAAAATATGAATATGAGACATATATCATGAAAAGAGCAAAAACAAATAATAATCGAACATATGCAAGAATAAAACATATCAATGAAACTTAGAAATTAACATTTAAACCTCAAAAGAGTTTCTTAAAATATTAGTTTAAGAGTTTAAGCTCAATAAGCTATTGTCCCAAACAAACACTTATTGAATAAGCTAGAACTAACACATAATCAAACATGAGCAATTAAAAAAAAGAAGTTAAGAATTAAATCTCAAAAGAAACCCTAAAATATTAGTGTAGAAATTTGGACTCAATAAGCTTAAATAAGCTATTGTCCCAAAATCACTTATTCAAATAAGCTAAAAAAAAAATGATGATAATAAAATACATGTAAATGAGTGAAGAGAGTAAAGGGAGTGCAAACCTGAAAATGGGGACAGCAAACAGCAAACAGATCAGAAAAAGAGAATAAGCCCAAAGCCCAAGTAGGAATCCAGCCAGAGGGAGTGCAGGAGCAATGCGCGCGCATCTAATAGCAAATCCAGCCCAATGAATAAATCAGCCCAGGAGGGGGTGCAGGAAGTAAGCGCGGTGCAAATAGTAAAGAAAAAAAACTGGTCCGGTCCAGAAACAAACCAGCTCGCGCCGGTTCACAGCGGTTCAGTAGAATTGAACCGGATGGGGGGCGCGTTGAGTAATGTGGGGGGCGCGCAAGAGAAACCCCTTCAGTCAACCAGAAGTCGCCACGTGGCGACCGAGTCTTCTTCTTCACCAAAACCAAACCAATCGCCGTCGTCCAAGCTCCTTCACCGACGCCACCGTCGAGTTCTTCTCCGATCACCAAGCTCCTTCACCGACGCCACCGTCGAGTTCTTCACCGACGCCACCGTCGATTTTTCACGCTGAATCCGAATCCGTGCTTAGATTTTGCATCCGAAGCTTGTAGAGTCGAAAACGAAGGCAAATCCGACGAGATTTGGACAAAATTATCAATTGGAAGAGGTTTCTATCAGTTTCAGGAAGCAAAAGCGATTCAAATCGTGTTCGTTTGATGCTCAAATGGACGGAAACTTAGAAACATTAAGTTATTTCCGGCTTCGATCTGTCAGTTTATACCGAGTTTCTGTTGAAATCAACGATGGAATCGTGTTCAGAACATCGTTTAGATTCTTTTTGTTCAATCATTTTTGAGATTTGGCAAGGATTGGAGGTTTTGAGTTTTCCAGCGAGGGGTGGTTTCAGAATCGGTGTTTTCCGGCCGTTTGTGGGTCGTTTTTGATGAAATTAATAACGGATTTGTGATGAGAAGATGATTAGGAAGCTAATGGTGTACTTAGATTTTGATTTGGATGAGTTTTGAAAAATGGGTTGTGGTGGTTGAGTTTTCCGGCGACCGGAGGTGGTTTTCCAGCGCCGGAAAACTTTTTCTGACTTATGTGATTATTCTCTGATTTTTTTGGGTATTGGAAATTGTGAGAATTGATTGTTTTTGATTGAGTGATGTGAGGTTTGTATTTATAGGAGAAAATTAGGGTAAATGGTATTTTTGTAATAACATGTGAAATGGTAAATAAAAAATAAATGATAAATGAAAATAAAATAAAAATGGTGAGGTGGAATGATATGAATTTTACTATTTTTGGTAAACTTTGAGATAAAAAGAAGTGAAGATGAAATAAGTTGAAATAAAATGTGATAAAATGTAAATCTTTTTGATATTTTGAAATATATTGCAATAAAATCTAAAATGCGCGTAAAATAAGAAAATGACTATTTTTTGATATTTTTGGACTTTTATGCTAAAATACGAACTATTTAAAATAAAGTGAAATAAAATGAAATATTTAGAAATAAAAAGAAATTTAAGAAAAATGATAAAAATATGAAAAATAAAAGAAAAATACATGAAAAAGAAATAAAATATTTTTTGTATGTTTTAATGCAAGAAATACAAAATTGGATTTGTAGGTCTAAAATTGTGGTACTACAGGACTGTAAAGTGGAAGCAAAAACCAAAGACCCAAAAACTTTTAAAGATTGAATGTGAGGTAAATGACCATATATAACACTATAAGGTGATTGGTTTTGTAAAATAGGTGTGGGAATACGATTCATTAAATGAACTGCAAGCACAACATAAGACCAAGTTTTAGGTAAGTTGGACTGAATTAAGAGAGCTCTGCCTATGTTTAAGATTTGTTGGTGCTTTCTCTCAACCCGACCATTTTGCTGAGGTGACTCGACACAACTGGTTTGGTGCAAAATCCCTTTGGAAGCAGGGACGGACCCACGTTCAAGACATTGAGGGCCAAGACCCTCGCTACCATTTTAATTTCTTACTACTATATATATGTTCTTCATTGCATTGCCTTATAACAGTGGATTTTTGGTCTCTTATTATTGTATGTCATATATTTATATGTATTAAATTATAATATAATCTAGTAATAATATATGCAAGTCATCCATTTCTCCTTTTATTTTTTGCGCAAGTTTTATTTCTTGTGAGTTGCGTGTGTTTTAAATCTTATATTTTTGTTTATGTTGGTAAAAATATTATAATATGTAGAGATTAGAATTGGAATTCAAAATTTCTCACTTATTCACTTTATAAAGAATTATACTCTAACTACTTAATCTGAAAAATTAATATATCAAACCATTTTTTAACACCATTGCACTTTTGTTATTAGCTATGTACCATTTATATTCTATCGGTTACATATTTTATTATATATTGGCCCTCACTACTCAAAATCTCTCGGTCCATCCCTCTTTGGAAGCATAATATGAAGGCATCAAAAACTCTAGTCCATTATCGGATCTGATAACTTTTACTGTTTTGTGATATTGATTTTCAATACATGTAATAAATTTTTTAATGTGATCTCTAGTTTTAGATTTATGTTTCATCAAGGTTATTCAGGTATATCGAGAATGATCATCTATGGCAATAAAAAAAAGATGATTATGAATAGAATGAACATAAATAAGGCCCCAAATGTCAAGGTGAATCATATCATAAGATTGTAAGGCTCTATTAGTTTTGAAATACCATGTTAAGTTGTGAAATAGCTTTGTGTAATAAGCAGTAGCATATTAGTTTAGTTAGCTAGAAGCATCACAATAACATAGCTAACACACTATGATAAACTTGTATAAATACTGAGCTTGTAGCTTTTACACATTAATGAGAATCTCTTTTCATTTCTCATCAATCTTAGATCTCTCTTCTCTCATCTCTTTGTAACCGTTTTAACTAACTCAACATGGTATCATAGCCTATCCTAGATCCACTTGTTTGTTGCTGAGATCTCACATATTTGGACCATCCGTTATTGTTGATTCCACGTTTCAGCTTGTTCAGTTCTGGACGTGGGGTGTGTGTTAGAAGTCTCACATTGGCTAGAGATATGGCATAGATAGCCTTTATAAATGTGTGCAAACCTCAACTCTCAAGCTAGATTTTGTGGTTGAGTATAGGCCTCCTAAATTCTAATATTGTATCTAGAACCTTCATGATCTAGTTTTGCTTCCGCCACTCCATCTTCATCATGCCACTGTGTCTTGCTCCTCCCACCGCCGGTGGATCCTCTTTCCGACATTTCTAGTCCGTTTTTCGTTCACTCTAGCGACGGTCCTTCCTCCGTCAAGGTTACTCCGGTGTTGAACGGCTTCAAATTCAAGTTCGAATTTCTTGACGGAACTATTCTGATGCCTATCGATGCGTTTGATCCTACCTATCGTGCTTGGAATCGTTGCAACATGTTGATTCATAGCTGGATTATGAATTCTGTTGATGAATTCGTTGCACAATCTATTGTATTCATGGAAAATGCTTCTGATGTATGGCTCGATCTCAAAGAACGATTTTCTCAAGGTGATCTTGTTCGTGTTTCTGAAATTCAACAGGAAATCTACGCTCTCAAGCAAGCTTCACGATCGGTAACTGAATTTTATTCTGTTCTTAAGATTTTGTGAGAAGAATTGGAGGTTTACATGCCAATTCCGACCTGTACTTGCCGCAATCGTTGTAATTGCGATGCAATGCGTATGGCACACAACAACCATCACATTCTACATGCTATGCGTTTTCTGACTTGCTTGAATGAAGAATTCAATGTTGTTAAGACTCAGATTTTGTTTATTGATCCTTTACCTCCTATGAAAAAATCTTCTCTCTAGTTCTTCATCATGAACGCCAGTATTGTTCCTCTACTGTTGATGAATCTCAGGCTTTGATTAATGCTTCTAACGGTAAATCCAATGCACCTCGCACTAGTAAGGTTTCTTCTGGTACTAAGCGGTATTGTACCTAATGTCATCGTACCAATCATATGGTTGAGAATTGCTTCCAGAAGAATGGTTTACCTCCTCATCTTCATAAAGGTAATGCCTCTGCTTCTGCTCATAGTGCTGCTTTTGAGGGAAGTGATTATGGAGACGAAGTTGCAACTACTAGCACTGACACTAAACCTCAACCTCCTACCTTGACTCAAGATCAGTATGATAAGCTGATTAATCTACTTCAGAATTCTTCTATTAACCAAGGATCAACTCTTGCTACTTCCAATCAGGTTAGCTCATTCAAAGCGACTGATCATCCATCAGTTAGCTATTAAGGTAATCACATCAATTCCTTTTTCTATCCTTTAGCCTGCAATAATGTTACTCTTTGTTCTTGGATTATTGATTCAGGAGCTAATCATCAAATTTGTGATTCCCTGCATTGGTTTCACTCTTACGGTGAAATCACTCCTATGACCATTAAGTTACCAAATAATCATCATGTTATCACCAAGTTTGCAGGCAATGCCATTTTTTCTCCTCAACTTAACAGTAATTTTCATCAACAGAAAATTGCACCATCAACATTACATTTTAACCAAAAGAGTTAAAACACCAATTATAATCGCTAACTATGTCCAGGTCAAGTCTACAAATGATATCAAAACAACCGATTTGTACTTCCAAAGGTACTCATTTGTCGCGTACCAAATACTCCATAAGAAAGCAGCAAAGCAAGCACAAGGAGCACCATCAAAACATGTGAAATGGAGAAATGTAATCAAGAATTCAAACAAATGGGGAAAAGTGATAAAACATGAGGAATAAACTTTTTTTTTTGAATGGCACATGAGGAATAAACTAATTCAATATACATTACTCTTAGGAACATCATAAAAGTAATTATGTCCTTGTAGGTATTTTTAGTCACTAAACATTATTAGATAGTATAACTTAAGATTACATAGAGCAAACACAAATAATGAGGATAAAATCACAAAACTAGTAAAGCAAAAACAGTTCAATCTTTTCACATACTAATTAACCTAAACTGTCATAACTCTCTAGTCACTACAAAACACCAATTAACCAAAACTGTCATAACTCTTAGAGTATCATAAAAAACTACAAAATAGTCCCTAAATATTTAATTTTTTTATGTTAAACACCAATTCTATTTTTTTTGAAAAGGAGTTAAATGTGATTAATGTGAGAAAGATCCATGCATAAGAAAAGAACTAAACAAAATGAAGATGCAACCAAATAAGAAAACAAGAACAAGGCTGGGAAATAGTAAAAAAAAAGCAAAAAGCCAAAAACTTCTTAAATCAAGAGCCAATAGACTAAACACATGTAACCACAAAAACACACCAAGGTCACCATAAACACATGCAAAACAGCATGAGCAAGACTTCCAGCCCACACACGAGAACCTGAAGCAACAAAAGTAGAGCAAAAACTAACAGAGAAACTAAAACAAAAGCTAGAGTGCAGTGCACAAAAACATGTGCTGTATGTTTGGCCGAAAAGATCGACGATCGACTTTGTTGTCACACAATATATCTTCGAGTGCAATGCAATCTCAATACATAGCATAACATATAGCAAATGCTAGATAAAGTTCTGCTCATTAGCATAATGTGGTTTTCACACTTATCTTTCACACAACACTTATTTTTATTTAGAAAACAAAGAAAATGTGAAGAGATCATAAAACTATATACGGGTTTATAAAACAATTTCACCTAATAAATAGACATGAGTATAACACATAAGAAACTTTTGAGTTCCATATATATATATATATATATAACAGGACAAAACAAAAAGTACAAAAATGACACTAAATTGAAGAATCAATGTAAAATCACTAAAAAGATAAACCAAAGTGGCAAATATCCACCAGATTTGAATGAGAAATGGAATATGCAGAAACAATAGATGAAACTAAGCAACCAAAAGAAAAATCTTATAACTTATTTTTAGTTTTCAAAACAACATGGAGAAATAAAGCAAACAAACAACAAACATTTCATTAATATTGCAGAAAAATTGGACAGCTACTAGAATCTGCAATTCCCTAAACCCACCAGCAAACATATTAGACGAAAATAACATAGATAAATAACAAAGAAAAAGCTACAAGAATATGAGTTTTAGAATCAACTTCGAGAACCTCTGATGATGAAATGAACTTCGACGGCAGAATCATCTAAAGGAACGACTATGGATTTGTGGTTTTTGAGAGGCGATTGAGTTTGGAGGTTGAGATGCGTTTGCGTTTTGAGGCACGATTATGGGTTTGGAGATTGCGATTCTACCATTTTGAGTTAGGGTTTTGCGATTTGAACCCATACTTTTCATTTTTGTTTTTGTTGTTGAATGTGTTTTTGTCTGTGAAATAAGAAAGACGGGGAAATAATTGGAAGGGTTTTGGTGAGTGATGAAAAAAGGGGGAAAACAAAAGTGAGAAAGAAAAAAAAACTAAAAAAGGGTTTTTGGAGTGATGTTTTATTTTTTATTTATTTTTAATTATTTTAGAGTCGGATGCACAGAGCCAATTTAATTCCAAAAACTCAACGTCGGTCATTATAGTGTAGAGCTTCAGCCTAGCCGACTCTAATATTTCGTAAAACAAAAACAAAACAAAAAGACGATTAGCGTCTGCTTTTCCGACGCTATTAGCGTCGGTGTCGCGAGCCGACGCTAATATCGGAAGCTAAAATGCTGTTTTCTTGTAGTGATATGTGAGAAGCTGCCACTTTGTCTTTGATAAAACTCCACTTAATTCCACAATTTGCTTCCTTTCAACATTGAACAGCCTGAGAACAATCTAGAAACAAGTGCATTAATCTAAATGTTTTCTTAATCTAATTAGCTTCCTCCCAACATTAAACATCCAGAGCACAAATTAGCTTCCTCCCAAATTATATTTTCTATACTCTTTCCGTCCCAAATTATAAACACCTTTTTAAAAATAGTCTAGTCTTAAAATAAAAGTCTCTTTATAAATTCCTAGATGCAATTATTACTTTTTCTTACAAATATCCTTAATTATTACTATTAACTTGAATTGTAATACAAAAAACCCAAATTTCTACACATACAAAAAAATAATAATTTAGTAAAATTTACACACAAACTAAATACTATAATTATACTACAAACTTTTCTTAATATATGTGAAATAAGTCAAAAAAAATTATATATTAAGACGAAGGAAATATTATATTTGAAACTCTTTGTTTTAATCTCTAATGGTTTTCTCTCCATATTAGTGCCACATAATCATCCAATGAATAACTGCCATGTAACATAGACAAATAACAAAATTAAACAACTTTTGAAATCAAAATTCGAAAACTTACAACCACTTCGATTAGTCAATCCTTAGCCGGCGTAAGCAGTATGATCTCCTTTGGTTGTGAAGAGTTTTAATTAAGCTGAATCATATGTTCCAAATAAATACAAATTTTTAGCCATTTTTTTTAATAAGAATTTTATATAAAATGAGTTTGGTCCTACTTCTAACTTAAAAAGATAAAAGGATTAATAAGGTTATATTCCCTTGTAAAATATGTGTTTTTTGCAATACCCTCTGTAAAAAAAATTTGGGAATCCATCCCTGTAATGTTTGATTTTTTGCAATATCCCCTGAACCCAATCAATCATAACATTTTGCGGCGGTTTTTATTTGCGGCGGTTTAAAACCTCCGCTAAAAATTATATATTGCGGGGGTTCTGTTTTGCGGGAGTTATATTATGTTGACTGAGTCTAGAGAGTATTGCAAAAAATCAAACACTACAAAGTTGGTTTGTCAAAAAAATATTTTACAAAAGATATTACAAAAATCACATATTTTACTGAAATATAACCTTTATTAACCCAAGATAAAATATGTTGAAACAAAGAATAATGGACACTAAATAAAATGATAACATAGGCAAAACAGTACATGGAAGCAAGAGGTGACACAAAATAAATGGTCCCCTATCTGTTATTTTCGAAATGGGACCGTTCACAAAGTCGATATGAATAAAAATGATTTTGATGTCCTCACCTAAACGATTATATTTGGTATCAGGGTACCATAATTATGATTATCTACTGTGATTTAACAAAAGTTATAATTCGGAGTTTTTGTTAAATTATAGTGGATCATTGTAATTCTTTTTTTTGGTACAAAGATCACTGTAATTTTAATACATCTATCGTGATATCTAACATGCACTTAATTATAGATATTATTTCATAAAAATTGTGTTCTTCAATATAAGCCCTTCTATCATTTAAGAATCATGCTACAAAGTGTCCCGGAACACTTGTTAAGCATATTAAAAATGGAATTAAAAGATAAAATTAATGTTGGTAAAATAACTTTTCATATTTTTAAGGTATTGAATTTATAAGTTCCAAGTCAGAGTTTCATTTTTAATAAAATTAACCAGTATCTCAGAGACATTGTTTAAAAATTATAAAAATTGTATATTTTAAAAAGAATAATCGAGATAAATCAAATTACATATTATTTATTTGTTAATATTTGAAATTACATATAAGTAAAGAAAAATTGGTCAAAATAGATTACATGAATAATACATAAATAAAGCTATAGGTTAATTATTTTGGGAGAGAGAGAATGATTTTGATGTCATTATTATCTAGTAAATGCCAATTTTTGTTGACAATGCAACACATGTATATCACGTGGATGATTGAAACAGAATCTATGCATGACTTACACACTTTAGTTTTGAAAATTGAGGTGGATTAATTGATTTTAAACATTAAAAATAAAATGAATAGCGTTGCATGGTACGGGTACGGTACCGGTACTCGGTACTGGTACGGGTACGGGGTACGTTATTTTATAAAAAATTAAGGTACGTGTACGTTAGTATAATTTTTTTTAATTTAATTATATAAATAAAAAATAAAAACCCCTAAAACATACTATTAAAACACATAATTAAACATAAAAAATACCACACTTTAAAAGTAATTAAAATTGTTCAAAAACATCAAAACAATCATAACAAAATTTAAAAACAATTTTCTCAAAAAGAGTGAAATTATAAGCAATAACAAAAAAAAACATTTTAAAAATGTCGATTATTCGACGAGTCAAAATTTAATCTTAATATTTCCACTTCATCATCATTTAAAAGAGCGGCATTTAGTTCAAGTTCATGGAGAGACAAATTAGCAACTTCAAGAATACCAGCTCAATCAAATAGATCCAATTCATCTCCACCAATATCCCACATTCTTGTTGCTCCTTCATTATAATTCTTACTCTTTCTTGACAGAAGACGAAGATTTGTATGAATAAAAACTAAATCTTCAGTTCTTTTTGGATTGAGTCTATTCCTTTTCAATGAGTGAATAAATTCATATGTGCTCAAATTTCTCTCAGCAGAAGATGAATTTTTTTTTGACAAAATATTCCTAAAAAAAATAAAAAACAATTTTTTTTTTTTTTTTTAGTTTCAGGAGTAGTTCGAGTACCCGATAAGTACCCGGGAAGTACCCAAACCAAAAAATAAAAATAAAAAAAGGGTGTGGCGTCGGTGCGTACCCACTAAGTACCGGGTGCTTACCGGTACCCGGTACGTACCAGGTACCGGTACTCTCTCTAAAACGGAGTACCCGTGCATTATTGAAAATGATTAACTAGTATTCATCATTTTGCATTGTGAGTGAATTTTAATTTATTTCTATAATATATTTTTGATATTTTTTTTTATAATGTGAAGATTTTATTGTTTACCTTCAAGTAAACATATAGATTTGAAATATTTATTAAGTATTGTGTCAGATATTGTATTTAACATTGATATGCGTTTGATATATACCGGTTAACCTGTGTTTAAATTTTATTTTCTTATAAATAAAAAATACCGACATTTCTTCAATACTTAGCTTTTCTGAACTTCCCGATACATATTAGAAAAGTATTTGATGTTTATATTTTATATATTCATTGAAAAGAAATAAAATGGATCTAAAAAGGGCTCAAGATTTGGTTTAAGTGCATACAAATTTTCAATTCTCATCAAAAAAAGATGAAGAATATAGGAAAAGAGTGACAAAGGTTATAGGATATTAGTGGAAATGCACATGATCCGCTTTTTGGATAGTATTTAAGATATGTAATTCACTTGTTTTGATAATTTTAGTAATGTGAATGTTTCTTTATTATCAATTTTAGTTATGTTTATATATTTTGCATTTATAATTTCAATGAATATAATTGCACCTTTTAAAATATATAAGTGGACGTATCAAAATTTGAATTTTAATCTCTGTATTTTACATGCAATGCCTTAACAACCGAACTATAAACTCAAGGGGACTGTTTTGTTTAGTCTTTAATAGATATGATTTTGATATATTTTTGCCCTTTTTTTAACATAGTTAATATAGATATACATAGGCTTGACAAAATAGATGGACATAACATTCATAGTTGCCACCTCTTGAAAATGAAATGGTGGTAATTTTGTTTACTAGACACGCTTAAGTAGTTAATCATTCATAAGTTCTATAGAGCATGATGTCTTCATTTTACACAATCTTTTCAATTAATTCAATATGTTTTTCAAGATGCAATCTTATGAGAATAAATATTCTTAATGCTACTCATTTATATGATCTTTCACTTCTTGTTTCATGAATCACTAACAAAATATGTGTATTGTGTAAAAATTCTAGCTCAATTGATAGAAAATGTCAAAATTGCTAGATCTGATATCTATGATTGTGGTTTGAACCCCAATTTTTCAACTTATAAATGTAAATTTTTAATAATTTGTCATTTTGTATGCATACAAAAAAAATGTAACAAAAATTATCTTGTAACACTTTATTTGTAAAATAGAAGTGAAGTCTGGGATTCCACTATGGAGTTCATAAGATTTTGGATTCCCCATCAACAATAGTTAGATTTAGTGGTGTGGTTATCTCAAAACTCGTATCATTTGTTATCAGAGTCGTCCACCATGTCTTCCAAGTTTTTGTGGTAGCCTATTCAAAGGGGTCGAATCTAGTCTGGCAAATGGGATTTGGTGGTTTGAGTAAGGGTCAGGGGCGATGCTCTACAGATCTGAGGGGGTGCAGCTGCACCCCCTGGATCTTGATATTTTACACTAATAATATGACTTTTATTGATATTGAACCCCCTGAATTTTAGGTTTTGCACCTTACTTGCACTCGTGTCATTTTTTATCGGTAATTGTATGACTCTCATTTTCTTTGTTGCTTTTTGTGTTATCATAATTATATTATTAATTAGTATATTAGTGATTATACGAGAATTAAGATTAATATTTTGCTTCTTAAAATTAATTAATTTACTAGAGTATCAAATTATTGATTTTTAATGTGGAAAATATATTGCATAAATGCATACTTAAGTTATAAATTTTATAATTTAAATGTTTTGTTTGTTTTAAAATTTAAATAATGCTCAATTTTTGTTTTGATTTGATTCAAATTTATCAATTACAAATGACTATTTTTTTATTAGTTAAATTTTGTTTCTTTCAAAATCTCGAACTAAACCAATTTGTTATATACACTCTAACTCAAATTTCTTTCAATTATTCATTGAGTGTGTGTGTGTGGTATGCCCGCGCGCGTCCGTGCGTGCGTGAGAGATTATAATTATTAATTTAATTTTAGAAAAATATCAGGTGTATATCAATATGAGTGTATACGGCTTGAGAGAGAAAGTGATAAAATATTGATATTTGTATGATAGACGTGATAAATAAGTGATATGATAAGAAAAAATGTATAGATATAAAATAACATGTTGAATAAATATAAAGAATAAATGTTTTTCAAATATCTAATCTTTTTAAATTTGAAACGTTATTATAAAAGAAAAATTAAACGTCTGCACCCCTGACCTAGGGTCCGGGCATCGTCAATGACTGTTACATGTCCTCTTCACGCGATGCAGCTCATACTAAGATCTTAGGAATCCAAACAAACCCTAAAAATCGAAGTTCCCAATACATGTCCTCTTCACCAACTCAAATTCACCATTACTCAAATAATCCCTTCTTCTTTTTCCTCTTCTCTCCATCTATCCCTCAACAGAAATGACGAAATCAACGCTTACTCCCCGAACGAATCCATCCGCTCACAATTGGCATTGCCGCCGACGATCTCATCTTCTACACCTTCAACCCTAACGCCTTCTCCGCCAAAACCCTCCCTCACAAACCCACCCACCAGCAACAAACCGACGCTCTTTCCATTCCAGAAGTGCAAATGAAGAACATTTTCAAAACTGATTTTGTGAAAAGGGTGCTTAGAGAAGCAACATCGCTTGGAGATGATGAGGTTAATGATTTCAAGCTACTGGTATATGCGGTTCATGCGGTTATTCTCGAATTCGAGTTTGTTCGTGTTGATCAAGTTTCTGGTGGTCGTATGGCCATTAGTTCCTCTCATCTTCTTGTTGATCATCACATATTGTCTTCTCCTGCAGTGATATCTTTGAGGTATATATACCCTTCCTCAGATTCTTGCTAATGGTTCATCTCACTATGTGAACTTGAAAATTCAAACATTAGGGTATTTGTTGTGTTCATTGTCTGATGATGTTGCCTCAAGGGTGCATGGGTTTACTTTAGATAAACGTAGACTTGCTAGGCCTTTATAGTTGATGCTGGCAAATTCTGAATGTAATGATAGTGGTGGTGGAGATGAAATTTTTTTTGAAATGTGGAGGACAGTGAAAGATAAGCTGGTATTGCCTCTTTCAATCGATCTTTGTGATAAAGCTGGATTGGATCTTCCACCTTGTTTTATGCGTCTTCCCATGAAAGTTAAAGCTCTTGATATTTGAGTTTCTTCCTCCTGATGATTTGGTCAAAGTGTGTTGCACATGTTCAGAATTGCAATACCTTAGTTCGGATGATGACTTGTGGAGGAAGAAAGTTGAGGAGGAGTTTCGACTAAGGACGGATGTTATTAAGTTATTTAAGAACTTGTTTGCGATAGAGAAGAAGAAAGCTGAGAAACTGCTTCGTATGAGATATAATATACAGAAAATGAGAAGACGTCCTCATTTCGTGTAAATTTCCTTGCAGACCCACAAATGAGAGGACGGATGGTGACTCTCATTTTCTTTGTTTCTTTTTGTGTATATTAGTGATTATACGAGAATTAAGATTAATATTTTGCTTCTTAAAACTAATGAATTTACTAGAGTATCAAATTATTGATTTTTAATGTGGAAAATATATTGCATAAATGCATACTTAAGTTATAAATTTTATAATTTATATGTTGTGTTTGTTTTAAAATTTAAATAATGCTCAATTTTTGTTTTGATTTGATTCAAATTTATCAATTACAAATGACTATTTTTTTATTAGTTAAAATTTTTTTTCTTTCAAAATCTCGAACTAAATCAATTTGTTATGTACACTCTAACTCAAATCTTTTTCAATTATTCATTGTGTGTGGGTGTGTGTGTGTGTGTGGTGTGTGCATGCGTGAGCGCGTGAGAGATTATAATTATTAATTAAATTTTAGAAAAATATTAGGTGTATATCAATATGAGTGTATACGGCTTGAGAGAGAAAGTGATAAAAGATCGATATTGGTATGATAGACGTGATAAATAAGCGATATGATAAGAAAAGATGTATAGATATAAAATAACATGTTGAATAAATTTAAAAGAATAAATGTTATTCAAATACCTAATAATTTTAAATTTGAAACGTTATTATAAAAAAATTAAACGTCTGCACTCCCTGACTTAGGGTCCGGGCATCGCCACCGGTAGGGGTTGAAGTTGGAGTTATATGTTTATACTCCCTCCGTCCCTTAATATAAGACTCCGTTTGACCACAACACGTACGCCAATGCATAATTTTGATCACAAATATCTTTAATTATTTAATAGTAAAAATTATAAAAATTTGATATTTTGAAAGTACTCATCAAAACAAAAACAAGATCTTATATACTTATATTTACATCTATGTATTATTAAAAAAAGGGATGAAGGGGGTACTTTTTATCTTATTCTTATGGTTGAAAATTATATATATATATATATATATATATATATATATATATATATATATATCACGTCTATCATACAAATATCGATAAGATAAAAAGAATATATATTTGCTGTTTAAAAAAATATATAATAAAACTTTTAGAGTGTTGGGGCCATGTTAACCGCCAGCCATTTCAATATCCACCACTTGGTTGCCTTATTACTTGTCAAGACCATGTTAAAACAGAGGCCAAATTTGAGAAGATGGGCAATGATTTTATCATCACAAGTAAATGTAATGCATGACATGTTCTCCACATCATAAATATGGAAATTGCAAGGTGTTTGAGTGAGCACAATAATTGTAGTACTCATAAAGGTCACTATATCTAATGTTTTTTTGTAGATAAGGAGTAACCATATACCAACAAGAGAACAAAGGATGCAAATTAGATGAAGGAATTATGGTGATAGAATCACTTATGAATTTTTTCCAACATTATTTGTCCATTTGTGCCCTTCTTGTCTGGCTTGTTTTCAACAGTAGCATATGAACATCTTCTCTATTGGTGCCAAAATTTAGTAAATGCCAATGACTTTTTAAAGAATATTCACACTGACAGATCAATAATAGAGAATTGGAAACTGTAGAGGGTGTCACATTGGATATTAGATGGAAATATATGTTTATAAACTAGAGATATCTCTATGTTTAAAAGCCAAATTTGTAGAGTTGAATTCGACTTATCAAATTTTTCAGGTATTAGAATGCGTCAAAGATTCGTTGGAGTATTTGTTGTCGAACTAGTCGAGTCAAGCTTATGAGCTTCTCAGATTAAATAAAATATGACTTGAAAATATGTTTATAAGTGGACGAGATCTCTCACATCACAAGCCAACCTTATAGAGTTGAAATAGATCAAACGTGAGTTTTGATAAGAAACATAAAGTTTCTTAATGATGATTTTGCTTACGACGTTAAAGATATAAAGTTTTTACTATTGTTTAGTAGTGACTCTGTTGGAAATCCTATGAGGCATGTAGGGTAAGTTATTCCCTGTTAACCGAATTTTTTTCATACGCACAAGTCAATAATCCAGCCCTTGAATCTGACCACATACATAAGGAGTCTAAGTCTTTTATACCACTTTCACCAATTCATTGGAGGTGGTGACTTTGTTTTCTAACTCTTTCATGTCTCCATGTCTCCACAAGATTAAATCATTTTTATATCTGGGAATTTGTTTGTAATTGGAATTTGACAAATGGAGAAAAAGAAGCTATATTTAAGAAATAAAATACAAGAACCTTGTGAAATGGTATTCTATTTGTTGATATTCAAATTTGTAACCGAGTTTTTTTGGCAGAAACTATGTACATAAAAACCTTCATAATCTTGAGGATAACCTTGAAGATCTAAAAAACTCCACCTAAAATTTGACTGACATTATGATAAATAAAAGAACTAAAGAAGATGAAAATTGTTTTTGGGTCTATTTGGATTGACTTATTTGAGTTTATCTACTGACAAAATTTTTAGAACTTATTTTCATGAGTTTTCCAATATAGCTTATGAATTCAGCTAATTAACATGATATATAAAACACTTTTTTATTTATTTTATCTTTTACTATAAAAATAGCTTGTTAAAACTTATACATAAGTGTTTATCATGATATGCGTTTGTGGTATAAGCTGAAAATAAGCAACACACCATGAAAAAAAATTGAATGCTCATCAAGTACAAAACATTTCTAGCTGCTTACCACTTCCTCCTACAACTCTCCTCTCCACCTAAGGATTATTTTCCTGAAATGAGGAAAATAATGAATTTAACTTTTGAAATAATTAAGCAAAAATATACATACATATTGTATATATCTACATACACAAAAATATTGAATTTATAAATCAAATAAAAAAAGAAGAAGCATTGTTATATGTATATATATATACCTATTGATTTTTTGCAATGGAGTACAGCTTCGTAAATTGAGTTATCATGAAAATCACCAATAAGAGATGCTTTATGTGAATTGCTCAAACTTTTAACTAACCAATCTTTCTTATCAATAACATCAACTTGGGTACTTTTCCTTGACCTCTCCATTTTCTGCCTTAATTGGTTGAAACAATTAAAATAATGTGCCAAAGTTCTCCATGTTGATTTTCTCAATCTTATAAGAAAACCATGATGACTTTTCACACTTCTTGAAGAAAATGTTGTAGATGAAAAAGTGGTATCAATCTTTGTTTGAATAGGATTTGAGTTATTGCATAAAACCTCTACTTTTGAAGGGTGAAGAAAAAATGGTCTTAAAAAACCATTAGAGAAAATTTCATCAGCATGAACAAGAACAAGATTTGATGGAGAGATACAAGTATCAAAATTGAAGTTTTGACCATTATTTGAGGTACTATCTCCATAGAAATTGTTCATAGAGACTCTATGAGGTTCAACATCAAGGTAATCCACAGGGGATTTATTAGAGTTTGATAACCAACTATAAGAAAAACTATCACTAGCTAGAGTCATTGAGGTATCCATTTTGCAATGTTTAATGCAAAGGCTGTTCTGAATTAATATAATACCTTATATCTACCAATAAGGACAAAGTTTTTTATAATTTTTATTTAATTTTTAAAGTAAAAATAAAGGCAAATAACCGAGATGCATGTTTTTTGCTTATGATATTAGTCTTATTCGGTACGTCGAGAAGTGGCGAAGCAAATAATTTTTTGAAGTTCGGGCAAAATTTTAAATTTAAATAAAAAATTCAGTTTTGAATGGAAAAAAATCAGTTTTACCTTCATTAATCTTTAAAAATCTCAGTTTTATCTTAAATTAACCTCTAAAATATAAAAAAGATTATTTTACAATAAATAATCTCAATTTTAAACAAAAAATATTAATTTTACCCTAAATTAATTCTAAAAATTATAATTTTACTCTAAACTAACTTTAAAATACCAAAAGATTTAAACCAAGGCTAGGCAAGTGCCCGAGATAGCCGGATGGTGAATCCGCCCATGGTGTCGAGAGAGGAATTAAATGGGAGGTTTTTTTTTTTGGTTTTTACCACCAGTTTAATCTGGTTCGAGGGTCAGTTCTTGGATCAAATGGTTTCAGCCCCCTCCCGATCGCAGTTGCGGGGGATCGAGCCGCGGTTCTCCCTACCATGTTCAGCGCCAATCACCATTGAATCAACTAACGATTGGTGAGGTTCTTAAAAGCGTACAAATTTCGCCTAAATAGAAGTAAATTAAAGTACTCCATCCAATTAAGTTGATCATTTAATTCTATGAGAATAATAGGAAAAGTTATCGTCTTTTCTAAATTACCCCTCATATGAACTTGTTCCATGAATGTTGAGAGATTTGTTGAAAAAAAAAATTTAAACTAATTGAAGGGTATTTTAGAATGATAACATCAAATTTGAGTCTATATTAGAAAACGACGAAGAAATAGGATCGGGTGTTTAAGGCGGAGTGGTTATTAAAATGGAGGAGGTGCTGAGGTGTTTTCTATGAATCAAAAGTATAGTACAACAGTCAGACCGATGATAATATAATTAAAACAAAGTGTTGGGAGGTAAAGAAGCAAAATGAGGGTAAAAATCAGCGTAGCATAGAAGAGAATGTGTGATAAAACTAGATAAGATAGGATTAAAAATGACAACATTAGAGAGAAAGTTGGGATATTATTTGTGGTAGAAAAGATGAGAGGAAACTAGACTTAGGTGAGTTAATCATGTAAAGATAGTCAAATCAAAAGAAGATAGTCAAACCACTAGGGGCAAATAAAAACCTAAATAAAACTTACTCCACTTAGTTCGATAAAACTTAAGTTTTTTTTATCTATTGTTTGTTGAAAATAAAACAAGCTTCATTGATATGTTAAAATTATAATAATGCAAGACATGAAGATAGTTAAATACGCACTAAAAAAAAACTTTTAACTAATAATAATAACTAGAAAATAAGGAATAATAGAAAAAAAGTGTACTTAAAAATATATACCTTAACATCATAAAGAAAATTAAAAATGCAAAATTAAAATAAAATGATGTTAAAGTGTATATATTTAAGTGAATAAGTATTAAGATTTGGTATGATGTGCCAAATGACAAAAAAAGTAAGCATTATAATTTTATAGTGTCTAATTAAAATGTCTAAAAGATGAGTTGATTAGGTGGTATTGACTTGAGACATGTGAGTGTGTTCCTCTTCGAAGTTTTAGGTTCGATTCTCTAACGTCTTAATTTAGGTAAATTAATTTAACTTATAAAAAAAATGTCTAAAAGACATATGCAAAGTAAGTAACTATTATGATTTTAACCCAATTTTAATAATTTCATTAAAATACTATTATGAATTCAAAAATATATCCTTAAAATTAAGATTTGGTATGATGTGCCAAATGATAAGCATTATAATTTTATAGTGTCTAATTAAAATATCTAAACGATGAGTTGATTAGGTGGTATTGACTTGAGACATGTGAGTGTGTTCCTCTTCGAAGTTTTAGGTTCGATTCTCTAACGTCTTAATTTAGGTAAATTAATTTAACTTATAAAAAAAATGTTAAAAGACATATGCAAAGTAAGTAACTATTATGATTTTAACCCAATTTTAATAATTTCATTAAAATACTATTATGAATTCAAAAATATATCCTTAAAATTAGCCTTAGATTTTTAATAATAGAGGCTGTTGCAACTTGCAACATTATGTGTGCCTATGGTGACAAAACAATGGTGACCACAAGGGGAAAGTTTGTCTATTTGTGTTAAGGTCAATAGGGAACAAATGGAACAACATAAATGCAAATCTGTAATGACTTTAAGGTGCAATTCTATTTAACAAACAAGTATTTTTTTTTTTTTTGAACATCAAAATTTTTATTGATTAGAAATGAACAGCACAAGTAGTACACAACATTTCAAAGGCATGAGACAATGGCAGAGAGACGTGCTAGCCACACAACTAGCCAAAGCCACATCCCTTAATACAACCCTTAATACTATTTAACAAACAAGTATGAAGTATGCAATAGAACAATGAAATTAATTAGATCTGTTTTTCTACTACGTTATTATATGTTATAAGCACAAAAAAAAAAACCAAGCATAAACAGCATGATGATTGCCATGTTTGATGATGTAAAACGGTGTTTTAGAATTTTAACCTATAATGAGCATGAAAATTGCCATAGTATATATATATCTTTACTATATCTCCTTACTTTTTTATAAGCAACATTATATTCAACACCTCGAAAATTTATAATAAATCTATTAGAGTGTGTTTGGATGGGATAATATTTTGAGAGAAATGTGAGAATTTAAATGACTTGCAACCTAATTACTCTATTTGAATAAAATATTTGAAGCGTTTTTAAAATTCAAGTATTTTGTAAGATATCTTATTCTTTCTAAAATAAGGGATTTGAAATATCATTTAAGAGCTTTTTCAAGAAATCGACAAAAATTTCAAGGAATTTTTTCTCGAAATCAAAAAAAATTCTAATAGCTTTAATATCAAAATCGAAAAAAAAATTAAATTTTTTTTCTCAAAATCAGCAAAACTTCTGAGAATTTTTTTATCGAAATAAAAATAAAATTCGAGAACTTTTTTCTCGAAATCGACCAATTACGAGAACTTTTTTTATGGAAATCGGATATTTTTCTAGAACTTTTTTCAAAATCGTAAAATATTTGAGAATTGTTTTTCTCAAAATCGATATAATTCAAGATTTTTTTTTTGTCAATATCAGAAAATTTTCTAAATATTTTTTACCAAAAACAAAAAATAGTTGAGAACTTTTTTCTCTATATCATAAAAAAAAATTAGAACAATAAATTATTTTGTTATTCATTACTTTATCCAAACAATAAATTTTGAGAATGAATTAATTCAATTATTTTATCCAAACAAAAAAATTTAAAAATAAAAAATTAGAACACTTTAATTTCGTGATTTTTAGTGGTTCAAATAATATTATGTCGTTTTTAATTTCGAGTATTTGGTTTGATGGTTAAATCCTATGTTGTATCTTGAGCTTCATTCTCTATTGTATTTTACTTCATTTGTAATCTTAAACTACTTTAACTTCCTTTGATACACCTTGTACTAGAGGAACTTGTTTTTTTTTTTTTTAATATATTCGATTATATTCTTAAGAAAAATATAAAAAGTTAATCAACATGTCATATCATTATTATTTTGTATATTTAAATGTTATCACGTTTGACACGAACGTCTAAATTAAACTAAAGAATCTTAAAATTATAAACACGAAATAGCAATATTTTTTTACAACTGTGTAAACCAAAACTAGGGCAAATGACAAGAATAATTTTTTTAATATCCTCTTTTTTTTTAATTGGTTAAAATTAATGTAGATCTCTTATTTTAAAAATGCTTAAATAATTAATTGGTCTTGTATGTTCACGCGTTTTTTATTTTGGTTCATTTATGTTATTTTTTTAGAATTTATTTATGAATGTCAAAACTATTTTGGTTTTAATTCCTATAGCTAAAATCCGCAGGAAAATTTGCAAGTCTCTGATCGGCTTACTGCGTATATAAAATCAATTAACTGTAAGTGTACAGTCGTGTCGAGTAGTTTTAAAAGATATCGAACCCAAGGGGCCAATGTGAGTATCGTATTCTGTTATTACGTTGTAAATCTAAGGTTAGTGATTAATTGAAGATTGGTAGTCACGTTTAAAATTAAAATTAAGATTTAATTAATTAATAAAAAGAATTACTAGGATTTATTCTTAGTTGCTCAACAGGGCATAGTAATTAATTTGTGTTTAGATAAAAAGAATAGTTTTCAAAGAATTATAATATTTCAAAAACACTAATCGCAGCTCTCGCAAATTTGACTAGTATTACACTCATATAAATAAATGCCGGCTCTCGCTCATTCCACCTACTTATATAAATTCTTTTTGGATTACAATATAATTTCACTAATCCTAAATAGCTCTCGCGGTGTTTAGAATTAATGTATCAATTTTTACAATCTAGTGTAAACCGCAGCTCTCGCTAATTTGGCCTACACCTTAGTTAACTCTCACTCTCGTGACGAATTATGGTAACTCTCACTCTCGTGATGAATTACGAAACGTATACTTAAAAATTGATTATGGAAAACTCATTAAAAAGGATCACACAAACTAACTACCTAGCCCTATTGGCTCCTAATCCTACATCCTAGTAATATTAAATTGGCTAGACATAACTAAAACTAAAACTAAAACTAAAGACATAATAAATAAATTGACATAAATTAAACAAGACATAATAAATAAAAGCATAAAACAAATAAAGCGGAAAAATAAATAAAGCAATAAATAAAAATAAAGACAAGACAAAAATAAATAAAAAGAAGACTTCTAGTACAGACACCGCCGGAACAACAACTAAAACATTACAAAATTGAGATTATACAAAACAAAGGACAAAAGTCCTAAGTTTATCTCTCAATCACTCAAAGGAGCGATAATTGTGGTGTGTTTCAATTGTGAAGAAAAGGTACATATTTATACTAGTTGAGCACTACAAAATTGTTAAAATTGGCCGATATGAGACTTTTTACGTGTGGCTTTTCAGCCACACGATTGATCTTGAGGCGGAGGGCACGCGTCCGATGGAAGGACCAGCTTGCTCGTCACGATTTGTCGTATTTTATATATTTTTTTATAATTTTTGAGAATAAAAGAGAAAATATTGAAAGGGAAATATTAAAAGGGAAAATATACTGGAAAATAGAAGGAAAAAGTAGAAAGGTAAAAATCATGGGTTGCCTCCCATGCAGCGCTTTGTTTAAAGTCGGTTAGCTCGACTTCTTAACCCTTTAGATCAATATGGATCCTCCTCCAGACTTAGATGCTTAAAATTATGCCCAACATCCCTAGGTCTCCATTCGAACATGTTGAACCATCTCATTAGTGTTTTCTTTTTTCCTTTCTTTTTCTTAGATTCAAACATGGGTACTAGGTAAGAGCGAAGTTTATCTATAGCAAATACGACGGCGATGAGTTCTTTTTCTGTTGTGGCGTAGTTTATTTGTGCAGAGTCTGGGGTTCTACTTGCATAGTATATAGCATGAAGCTTTTTATCTTTTCTTTGACCTAAAACTGTGCCTATGGCATAGTCACTATCGTCACACATGATTTCAAAGGGTAAACTCCAATCAGGTGGCTACATAATTGGTGTTGATATAAGAGCTGTTTTTAATTGTTCAAAAGCTTTTAAGCATTCAGTGTTAAAAATAAATTCGGCATCTTTCATTAATAAACTAGTTAAAGGCTTGGTGATTTTAGAGAAGTCTTTGATGAAGCGCCGGTAGAATCTGGTGTGTCCTAAAAAGCTACGTACTTCTCTTACTGTTTTTGGGGGTGGAAGATTCTCTATAACTTGAATTTTAGCATTATCTACTTCTATCCCCTTGTCGGACACTATGTGTCCAAGAACTATTCCTTGTTGGACAATGAAATGACACTTTTCCCAATTAAGAACAAGGTTAACTTTTACGCATCTTTCAAGTACCTTTTCTGGGTTCGAGGCAACCTTCGAAACTCTGCCCACAAACAGAAAAATCGTCCATAAAGACTTCCATGATGTTATTTATAAAATCAGCAAATATTGCGGTCATGCATCTTTGGAATGTTGCGGGAGCGTAACATAGTCCAAATGGCATTCGCTGATAGGCAAAAGTTCCATAGGGACATGTGAAGGTAGTTTTCTCTTGGTCATCACGATGAATAGGGATTTGAAATAATCTTGAGTAACCATCTAAATAGCTGAAATATGAATGATTAGCCAATCGTTCGAGCATTTGATCAATTAAGGATAAAGGAAAATGGTCCTGAAGAGTGAGTTTATTTAGTTTCCTATAATCTATGCACATTCTATGTCCAGTTACGACTCTTTGTGCGATAGACTCGCCTTTTACATTTGTTACAAATGTAACTCCTCCTTTCTTAGGTACGACATGAACTGGGCTGACCCACTTACTGTCGGATATTGAGTATATGATTCCTGCTTCTAAATTTTTTTGCACTTCTTTCTTAACAACCTCACTTAGATTAGGGTTAATCCTTCATTGAGGTTCTCTAGAGGTCTTATAATCTTCCTCTAGTAATATGCGATGCATACAGATTGAGGGGCTTATTCCTTTTAAGTCAGTGATGTTATATCCAAAGGCAGTTGGATATTTTCTTAGGACATTTAATAATTTTTCAGTTACTAATTTTCCTAAGTCCGCATTGACTATTACTGGCTGTTCGTGATTTTTATTGAGGAATTCATATCTTAAATTTTCAGGTAGAGTTTTAAGTTCTATAGTTTGTTTGCAAGGCGTAGGATCAGGTGTATCTTTTAGATCATCTGCTAGGTTGTCATCGTCAATTTCGTGAGTTAAAGGAGTAGATTTTAGAATTTTAGGATATTTTAACTCATCATTTTCTAGTTCTTTTCTACATTCTTCGATGACATCTAATATACAGAACCTATCTTCTACGTCTGGTGCCTTTAGAAATTGTGTTGAAATAAATTCGACTTTTTCTTCACCTACTTCAAAACTAAGTTTTCCTCGTTTCACATCTATTGTGGCACCGACTATTGCTAAGAATGGTCTTCCTAAAATGATAGGAGTATTTGAATCTTCCCTTATGTCCATTACTATGAAATCGGTTGGAATATAGAATTTACCTACACGTACTGGTACGTCTTCTAGCATACCTAAGGGATATTTGACAGAACGGTCGGAAAACTGTATAGACATATTAGTTGGGATTAATTCTCCTATGTTTAGCTTCATGTATATGGCCACGGGCATTAAGCTAATGCTGGCTCCTAAATCGCATAAGGCCCTATCTATGACATATTCCCAATTACACAAGGTATTGAGATACATCCTGGAGCTTCTAGTTTAGGAGGCATTTTGTTTTGAAAAATAGCACTACACTCGACATTAAGTGTAATTGTTTCATTATCCTCTATTTTTCTTTTGTTGGTTAAAATATCTTTTAGAAATTTAGCATATGAGGGCACTTGGGTAATAGCTTCGGTGAAGGGTATTGTGATATTTAAATGTTTAAGGATCTCCACAAATCTATTAAATTGTCCTTGACTTTTAGATCTTTCTAACCTTTGAGGATAAGGGATAAGTAGTTTATAAAGTTGTGAAGGCACATAAGGTTTCTTTTTCTCAACGTTCTCTTCGTTTTTATCTTCTTGTTCATTTTTTTTAGTTCACTCTCTTTTTCAGTTGGTTCAGTTGATTCATTAAGATTTTTAGGTTCAGAATCTTTAGTCCTAGGATTAACTGGTTCTTTGTAATTTGTTCCACTTCGCAGTGTTATGGCATTCACTTGTGCCTTTGGATTGAGCTGGGGTTGACCAGGAAATATTCCGGCTGGGGCACTAGTGGAAGCTATTTGTTGTGATAATTGCGCAACTTGAGTTTCAATCATCTTATTATGCGTAGCGTAATTATCAAGTTTGTTATTTACAATCTTAATTTGCTCATTAATATGAATGTTTTGATTTATGAATTCTTTGTTGGTTTGTTGCTGAGCAGACATAAAGTTTTTGGTGGCTGCGGATGTTGCGGCTATGCTTTCGTACTTTTGGGTCAGAGCCTCAATTTGGACTTTAATATGGTCTAGCTCGCTTATCTCATGCATACCCCCTTTCGTTTGAGGTTTCTCAATAACAACTCTTTGACTTTCCCATTGATAATAATTTTGAGCTATACTTTCTATAAGCTGGTAAGCTTGGGTATAAGGTTTATCCATTAATGCGCCATCGGTAGCAGCGTCTACTGTCATTCTTGTTTGATACAAGAGACCATTGTAAAATGTATGGATAACAAGTTATTCTTATAGACCATGATGCGGACAGAGCCTTATTAGGTGTTTGTATCTTTCCCATGCTTCGAATAAAGATTCGTCTACTTTTTGTTTAAATCCATTGATTCGGTCTCTAAGCATAACAATTTTGCTAGGTGGGAAATATCTTGCTAAAAAGACTTTCTTCAACTTATCCCATGTGGTGATTGAGTTTGATGGTAGAGACTGGAGCCAAGCTCTAGCTCTATCTCTTAATGAGAAAGGGAATAAACGAAGTCTTATAGTGTCTTGAATGACACCATTTGCTTTTATTGTGCGCGCATATTGCAAAAATATAGATAAGCGAAGATTAAGGTCGTCCGTGAGATTTTCTGAGAATTGGCTTTGTTGCACAACTTGCAACAACGAAGGTTTAAGCTCAAAATTATTCGCTTCAATATTAAGGGGAGCGATGCTATTGTGTGGTTCAGCTTCTGAAGGAGTAGCATAGAACTTAAGGGGTCGATCTTGTGGAAAATCTCTCATTTCTGGTTCTATGTTTTGTTCGATTAATTGTTCTTCAACTATTTCGAGAGTAAGATTTTCAAGAAGATTTTGATTTTCTAAAGTGTTTAGAATTTTGTGTCTTAGGAGATGTTCGGGATTGTCAATTGGTTGCTCAATGTGCTCGCCTCGAGAGCGGGTACTTGGCATACAACAGACAAACAAAAAGGGTATTTTTTTTAGATATTTTTAATTTTTTTTTAGATAAATTGCCTTAGTCTCTACGGTGTAACACTAGAGTTACGATATCGACTAAATTGGTCCCCGGCAACGGAGCCAAAAACTTGATCGGCTTACTGCGTATATAAAATCAATTAACTGAAAGTGCACAGTCGTGTCGAGTAGTTTTAAAAGATATCGAACCCAAGGACCAATATGAGTATCGTATTCTAATATTAAGTTGTAAATCTAAGGCTAGTGATTAATTTAAGATTGATTGTCACGTTTAAAAATTAAAATTAAGATTTAATTAATTAATAAAAGGAATTACTAGGATGTATTCTTAGATGCTAAACATGGCTTAGTAATTAATTTGTGCTTAGATAAAAAGACTAGTTTTCAAAGAATTTAAAAACACTAATCGCAGCTCTCGTTAATTTGATTAGTATTATATTCATATAAATAAATGCCGGCTCTCGCTCATTCCACCTACTTATATAAATGCTTTTTGGAAAACAATATAATCTCACTAATCATAAATAGCTCTCGCGGTGTTTAGAATTAATGTATCAGTTTTTACTATCTAGTGTAAACCGCAGCTCTCGCTAATTTGCCCTACACCTTAATTAACTCTCACTCTCGTGACAAATTATGGTAACTCTCATTCTCGTGATGAATTACAAAACATATACTTAGAAATTGATTATGAAAAACTCATTAAACATGATAGCACGAACTAACTACCGAACCCTATTGGCTCCTAATCCTACATCCTAGCAATATTAAATTAGCTAGACATAACTAAAACTAAAACTAAAGACATAATAAATAAATTGACAAAAATTAAACAAGACATAATAAATAAAAGCATAAAATAAATAAAGCGGAAAAATAAATAACGCAATAAATAAAAATAAAGACAAGAAAAAAATAAATAAAAAGAACCCGAATAAATAAAAAGAAGACTTCTAGTACAGACACCGGAACAATAATTAAAACAATTACAAAATTGAGATTATACAAAACAAAGGACAAAAGTCCTAAGTTTATCTCCAATCACTCAAAGGAGCGGTAATTATGGTGTGTTTCAATTGTGAAAAAAGGTACATATTTATACTAGTTGAGCACTACAAAATAGTTAATATTGGCCGATATGGGACTTTGTGCGTGTGTCTTTTCCCACACGATTGATCTTGGGAGGCGGAGGGCACGCGTCCTCTGGGAGGACTAGCGTGCTCCTCACGTAGGGCGCGCGGAGGGAACACGTGGCCGCTGGTAGGAGCAGCGCGCGCGTGGGATGCTGGCGGGGCGCGTGAGGCAGGGCTGGGTCCATGCTGCGCGCGTGCAGGCGCGTGAGGTGTGGGTCCGGCAGTGTTTTCGCGTGCTTTTCGTGTCTTTTTGATCCAATTTTCTTCGTTTTGCTAAATGTGTACTTTTTAGCTGCTTCCGGGATAAATGACTGAAAAACATAAAAATACCAACGTGATACAATGAAAAAGTAGAAATGAATCTTAATCTTAATCTTAATAATCTTAATCTTAATCTTAATAATAGACCTTCACCACTAGCAATTATAGGCCAAAAATCACACTTGTCATCTTTTGAAGCATGACACTTGGCATTATCAATGCTTAATACATCCAATTACTTTGCCATTTTGGAGCAAAAACATTCTTCAACCAATAGTAATTAAGCATAATATATTGGGGTGAAACTTGAAATCATTAAGGCCCAATGGTTGCACGGTCCAAACCAATTACACACAATGACAAAAGATCAAGCAGGGTATCACATGGTTTTGCAGCAACATACAAACAAAACACAAAGATTAAATATGTCACTCGTCCCTTTCTCTATTCTGCCATTGCTGAATTTGCTTTAGAGTGGTTAGCTTAGTCAATTGGCTATGAACGTGATGTCCCTTTATTCAACAAAATATCAGCTACAAACATGCTAAACATGTTGTACAACAATTCTCCAATTTTCAAATTTCAAATTCAAATCCCCCAAAATGTCTACCTCATCTTTCTATTTCAATCTCTCTTCCTTCTCCCCTCTTCATAAGTTTCTCTCGGCTCCTCTCTCTTCTTTTCTTCTCCATCCATTATTTCAATTTCAATTGATTTCATATTCTGATTTTTTGTTGAATGCTTTAATGTAAGTCTGCGATTGAAATTAAGGTTCAAAAAGTCTGCAATTCCTTCACGTGAGTTTGTTTTTTTATTGCATAAATAATGAAATGTGGTTATTTAATTTTCTGTTGTTCTTATGGTGACAGTAACTGCTGGAGAAGAAAATCAATGGGCAAATGCTAACCATATATGAGGCATCCTCGGTTGGCTTCTTTAACTTCGTCGAGTAAAAGGTTTCAACTTGCTTCTACATCCTTTTCTTATTTCATGAACTTTTAATAGTTGTTTAAATTGATTCAAATGTGGCGATGCACTGAAAAATACTAATGCTATATATGGTGATTAATTATAACAGAAATTCATCATGTTAAACTTATTTAATTATTTGTAGTTTAGTAACAATTTGCTATTTAACTGATTCCATTATTAAAGAGTGGTTCGTAATTCTAAATTGGAAAAAAAAATTTGTGGTTTTTTTAGCATAACTATGTTTAGAGTTTAGTGATTCATGATTCAAGGGGAAGATATATGCATTATGAACTATGTGTGGTAAAAGAGGATTTCAATTTCCCCCTTCTGATACAATATATGGTAGGTTTAGTTTTCCTCAAAATTTTAATTAGGTTCAGTTTTCATTCATTAATCTATATCTTTGACCTCTACCAAGGTTTTAAATTGCAGTCCGCAACCGCAATTGCGCCCGCAATATTGCTGATGCGGTAGTCACCGCAACCGCATCGGACCGCAATCGCGGTGTGATTTGAAATCACGTGTTTTGCCGCATCGTAACCGCATCAGGAGCCGCATCGGACAATTTGTGACATATTCGTTAAAATTTTCTCATAAAAAATTAAAATTTTAGAATCCCAACTACTAAAATACTAAAGATTTAATGAAAAATCTTACATTTAACCGTCTATCCACTTTGTATTTCAACCACGTCTCAGTTAATATTTACTGAGCAAACTAAAACTCTACTATAGTGGCTAAATTGTATAGTGGCGTAGTTGTACCACTTAATATAGGTTGTGAATATTAAAATTCATTTCACGCCGCAACAGCCGCAATGTGTGTCGCAGCACCCGCATTGACCGCAAACGCAACGTCCGCAAGCGCAACCGCATCCGTTACCGCAACCGCAATTTAAAACCATGACCTCTACATCATGCAGATTGTAATTTTGAATTTCCCCCCTTCTGAGTAAGTTTAATGATGATTAAGATTTCTATTGTTCTTTATTTGTTTGATTTGATTATTCTACCAATCTCATAGATGCTATGTTGCTCTGTATCTATTCAGGTTCTTGACACCAATCTAATCTGAGGTATTTTCTTTTTTTCTTTTATGAATCTTAATATTGAATATGCGTGTAATCTCTTATCACCGTCTTTTTCATTATAAATTATTCATTTCTCCTTAATTTTGGAACCATGTATTAGTTTGAGTATGCCTCTTAATTTGTTTGTGTTCTATCAGATTTTGAATCAATGCGAGGAGGGATAGGTGGTATCGGACCTGTGAAGATGGAGCCTCAGGGAAACAACGATCAGTTTGGGCAGCAATAGCAGCACTTGTCATCACTAAGGAATCTTGCTCAGGTGAAATTGGAACCTCAACAACTTCAATCAATGAGAGGTATGGCTTCTGTAAAAATGGAGCCCCAGCATAGTGATCAACCATTTTTGCATCAACAACAACAACAACAACAACAGCAACTCCTCCATATGTCAAGGCAAACCTCTCAGCCTACTCCTGCACAGATGAGTCTTTTATAACAACAGAGAATTATGCAATTTCAACAGCAGCAACATCAGCAGCAGCAGCTCTTAAAGTCAATGCCTCAGCAGCAACGGTCCCAGTTACCTCAGCAGTTTCAACAGCAGAATATTCCTGTTAGATCTCCTGTGAAACCGGCATATGAACCTGGGATGTGTGCTAGGCGACTGACACATTACATGTATCAGCAACAACATAGACCTGAAGTAATAATTATTCTTTCTACTTTTTTTTCCTTCTAAATATGTATATTATTTTATTGTCTATCATATTTATATACATTTGTTCTTGATTTAACATAGGATAACAATATCGATTTCTGGAGGAAATTTGTTGCCGAGTATTTTGCTCCAAATGCCAAAAAGAAGTGGTGTGTTTCCATGTATGGAACTGGCAGACAAACAACTAGAGTCTTCCCTCAGGTCTGCTGCAAGAGTTAACCTTATTTTCATCCCTGTTTATACCTATATGAGTTAGTATCTTGATTATTGAATGATGTACATAGTCCGTTCTCCATTGTACTATATTCATTTATTAGCGACTTCATTTTGTTATGATTGCAGGATCCATTGTTGTATTAGATGACATTGTTTAATTTGGTATATAGAACTAAACAAAAATAAAGGCATTGTTGAATTGTTAAACAATGAATATAGAGACTTCATTTTTTTAGCGTTCTCCATTGTACTATGTTTAATGGTTGAACTAAACTTTGGTTTTATTTGTTTTGCAGGATCCATTGTTGAAGTGTGTATATAGAATGTAGTGCAATTTGAGAGTAGCAACTTGCTTATGGTAGAGAATGTAGTGTATATTGAAGTAAAATTCTGTTTCTTAAACTTAAGTATATTGCTATGTAATTTTCTTTTCTTTCTTTTAGTTGACTATATGGAACTATGCCTTTTAATTTAAAAATTGGACATCCTGAAGAGCTTCTAAGCATAAATGGTGTGCTTCTAAGCTTCAAAAAATGTTGTTTGTATGAGAGTCTACCATATGACTAGGAAAATAAGGGGAAAATAAAAATATTTGCTGCACATCCTGAAGAACTTTGAATTTGTTTTGTCCACTTTTGTATGTTTCTGATTCTCAAGGTTTGAATATATGAACATTCTTCACTTTGTTGAATGGTGAATTGAATTTGCTTTGAGTTTGATTGTTAATCATGATTTGAAATTGAAGTATGTTGGATTATTTTTCTATTGTGTTTTCAACTTCATTTTAAAGAACAACATTGCAGAAGAAACATGTTAGTATGTGACATATGGATAGGTAAAAAAATATTATTTTATCATTTAAATGAATATATTTATTTGGTACTACATATTTCTGATAAGTCTAAGGGTAATTATATATATCATTATGAGTCAAAAAAAATATATATCATCTAAATTGAGGGGGAAAACTAAGAAAACTTAAATTTGAATTTGATTTAGGTCATGTTTGGTCCGACTTATTTTCTACTCTTTTTCTTCTCCTTAAAAATAGTAAAGAAGGAAAAAATTGTGTTCGACTCCACTTCTCTTTATTTTTTACTTCTTTATTTTATTTCTCTAATACTTTTAAGGAGAAATATGGCTAAATTCAATTTTATACTTCTATATTTTGTTTAAGAAAAATAGAAAAGTAGAAAATAAGTCGGGGTCAAACGGAGTCTCAATATCCTATTAATAAGTACTTCTGACACTAATTTATTTATCTTACTCTAAATTCGGATAAATTTTCAATCTTCCCTAAAAAAGTACACTTGACTTACCATAAGGTATTGCATATAAATCTTTATTTACCCATTCAATAAGATAAATTAATTTAGTATCTTAGATTTATAGTTGATATTGTTTTTTATATTGATTATATTGATTAGTAATACAATAAAAACACAGTCTCAAGTGTTTAGCTCAATTGATTGGACACCATATTATATATGCAGGGGGCGGAGATTCGAACCCCAGTCATCCAACTTCTCCACTTTAAAAGTGGAATTTCTAGCCACTAAACTACTTGATAAAAAAAATAATACAACCAAAACACGTTATAGTATAATTATATTAGATCTTTCTTTGACTAATCATGAGAGGCAGAGAGAGAGTGAGAGGCGACCACACTAGGGTTTCCCTAGGGCGGCCGCGCCGGTCCTTTTCACCGGCGGCGAGAGACTTTGGGGGGGTACGGGATGCCGGCAGGGTGCCACAAAGGGGGGGAAAGAGGAAGAATGGACGGTGGTGAGCCGACGACGGAGGAAATCGCAGTACACGGACGATCGAGGGAAGAGGCATGAGCAATACCAACATCACCATAACTCATACGATTGTTCTCTTTCAGTATCTTCTTCACGTTTTGGCCAGCAACAGCATCGGGAATCATTCTCAACTTTCTCTGGTTCGTACCGCAACAGAAATAACCAAGGACGTCGGAATGATCTGCGATATTTCGATGAGCATGATCGCAAGCCATGGAGAACAGATGATTGGGAGTGGCGATCATGGCTGGGCTTGCACGCGAGGGAGAGGTTTCAACCCCGACGGAATGGACTGTTTGGCGACAGAAATGGCGGTGAAGGCGTGGGTCTGTACACGCGATATGGAGAGAGGAGGCAGTTTAGAGGGGATAATGAAAAATCTGGTCTACACGTGGGGAAGGGGATGACTCGCGAGAAGGGGGTAGAGAATGGAGCAAAAAAGGGGCGGTGAAAAGGTTATGGAGAACGTGCTTGAAAAAGGGGTTATGGAAAGGTATGTAACTTTTTACTTCACCAACTTCCCGCCTTTACTGTCTAGTTTCTTTTTGAGAAAAGGCTTTGAGGTTTGTGGCATATTGGAGGACGTATATGTCGCAAAAAATTTGAATGCGAACGGACAACCTTACGGTTTTGTCCGGTTCTCTAAAGTAAAAAATATAGACAGTTTGACTAGGGCTTTGAATGACGTTTGGTTTGGCCACTATCGCATTAGAGCTAGGTTGGCTAGAAATATGCGTGAAAAGCCCAAGGATGTTAATTTTAACAAGGCGGAAGTGGTTGACTTGACTAAGGGGGTTAAGACGGTGACTGTTAAGCCGGTTGACACAGGAGCTAGGTCCAGTGCTGGAATGTCTGTGAGAGTGGGACAGTTTGAGATACCGCTAGACAAAAATAAGGGGGAGGAGGGGGCTAAGGGTGATAGAGAGGGTCTAGGCAAGCAGATGCTCTTGCGTAAGTTTAGGACTACGGAGTGGTAGCCTCAGTAAGTATTGGGGAAGCGATACCTCTGATTCAGAATCGCGTTCTAGATATGGGTTTTACGGACCTGGTTGTCACGCCGATGGGAGCGGACCGTGTCTTCATACATAGTTCGTCATCCACTGATGTGAGTGCCATTTTGGATGGTGCAAAGGATTTCTTCGGACTTTTCCTATCGACGTGGGCGAAATGAGAGAGAGAGATGGTGGCATTCCGTCGAGGGGCATGGGTGCGGTTGTATGGAGTCCCTCTGCATGCGTGGCACGAAGAGTTTTTTAAACTCTGTGTCTTTGATTGTGGGAGGTACCTTAGAGCCGACAGTACGACCTTGGATAAGGACAGATTAGACTATGCTAGAATTCTCATTGCTACACCGTCCCTTGAACTTTTGAAGGCAACTGAGAAATTGGTAGTAGATGAGACAGTGGTAGAGGTTCAAATTATTGAGGAGTGGGGTTTTGCTCAAGGGGATGATGCTTGTTTGGTTGGGCAGGAGAGTGAATCAGAAGAGAATGCATCGGACGATGATGAGTTCTGACCTGAGTTTGAGGGAGGACATCGTGATGAGGATGGGGTGGTAAATAAGGTGGTGGAGGAATTAGGTAAAGCGGACTTAGCAGGTTTGCAGCGTGACCCTATTCTTACACATCCTGAGTCTTCTTCAATGAGGCTGCAGAAGAGCGGCGAATCAGAGAAAAAATCTGATTCGCTTGCTGGGGAACTTGAGGAGAGAGTTGAGGCTTCACCGAGGAGGCGCGAACAAAATCATGTCCGCCTTCTGCAACACGGTCCATGGTGTCTGGGCCTTGGAGTCTGGAATGGTTACGTGAACACAATCATGACAAGAGTGGTGCCTATCCTTTGGGCTGTGCAGTCAAGGAGGTGGACATGGTTGTAGAGCAAAATGTAGAGGGACAAGCAGTGAGGGTAAATCAACCTGTGGTGCGCCTTAAGAAGATTGCGAGGTTGCCTACTGAGGACCGCCGAGAGGTCTTAGGCGTTTTAAGACAGAATGAGCGTAAGAAGAGTTGTCCAAAGGGAGGGTGTAAAGGGTTTTCGGGTGGGCACCTAGGTTCTTCCGCCGCGGCATCTTCGTCCGTTTCTGTCAATGATTGGCAGAATTGGGTGACGATGCAAGGGGATGATCAAGCTGCGAGGAAGGATATGGTGGGTTTTGGGCAGGTCTTAGGTATTAATGTTCAGGGTACAAATGAGAATAGATTCAATGTTCTATCCAGGAATGGACATAGTAAGGGTAACGAGGGTAGTCAGGGAAAAGGGGGTGGTAGCTCTGCGAGAGAGGGTGATCAATGAAGATCATCTCCTGGAATATAAGGGGGTTGGGGGGGGGGGGGGGGGGGGGGGGCGGAGAAGAGAAAGGAGGTCCGTAGCCTAATAGGGGAGAAGAGGCATTTGATTATATGTATTCAGGAAACTAAAATGCAAGCTTGTGATGCAGCGTTTGTGGCGAGTTTATGGGGTCCATCTTCTCATGAGTTCTCTTTTCGTCCCTCGGTTGGGGCTTTAAGGGGGTCTGTTGACAATTTGGGATGTCGAAGAGGTTGAGATGCAGACGTCAGTCAGTCAGCCACATGTTTTGTGGTGTCAAGGTAGGTTTAAGAGAGGGGGGGAGGATTTTCTTGTGGCAAATGTTTATGCCCCGTGTGAGTTAGGGGCGAAGCAGGTTTTGTGGGAGGCGATGTCTGTTCGTTTGCAGCGGCTTGCAGGTAAAGCTGTTTGTGTGTGCGGAGACTTTAATGCTGTTAGGAACATCGCTGAGCGCAGATCGGTGCGTTCTAGTCCTCTTCCTGCGGATCATGTTCCTTTTAATTCCTTTATTGAGGATAACTTTTTGGTAGATTTACCTCTGAGTGGTCGCAAGTTTACTTGGTACAGGGGGAATGGGAGGTCGATGAGCAAATTGGATAGGTTCTTATTATCCGAGGAGTGGTGTCTCATTTGGCCCAATAGTTTGCAATCCGCTCATTTGCGGGGTTTGTCGGACCATTGTCCTCTCATTTTGACTGTTAGTGAGGAGGATTGGGGACCACGACCGACGCGGATGTTGAAATGTTGGGCTGATGTTCCTGGTTATCGGGAGTATGTGAAGAGTCAATGGGGTGCCATTCAGGTCGACGACTGGGGGGGCTATGTCCTGAAGACCAAGTTCAAAAATATAAAACTGGCTCTAAAGGAGTGGCACCTAACTCATAGCCAAAATTTGCCCAGCAGGATTGAAGCTTTGAAGATTAGAATGTCGGATGTGGATAGTAAAGGGGAGGAGACTCCCCTCTCCGTTGATGAGATTACGGAGCTACATGACATTACCTCTGATATTCAATCTTTATCTCAGATGAATGCCAGCATCTCTTGGCAGCAGTCCCGGGCTTTATGGCTAAAGGAGGGGGACGCTAACACTAAGTATTTTCATTCCCTTTTGACCAATCGCCGGCGGGGTAATGCGGTTAAATCTATTTTAGTAGATGGGGTTCAATTGGATACTGTAGCCCCCATTAAGCAAGCGGTGTTCAATCACTTTGCTTCTCACTTCAGAGCGCGCTCTGTAGAGAGACCGGGGGTGGAGAATCTTCAGTTTAAACGTTTGGGGTGGGCGGAGGGTACCAGCTTGACTAAGCCTTTTTCGATTGAGGAAGTCAAAGCTGCGATATGGGACTGTGATAGTTATAAAAGTCTCGGCCCTGATGGGGTCAATTTTGGTTTTATTAAGGAGTTTTGGGAGGAGATGCAAGGGGATGTCATGAGGTTTGTGTCAGAGTTTCACCGTCACGGGCGGTTGACTAAGGGCTTAAACTCCACCTTCATCGCTTTGATACCAAAGGTGGATAGTCCCCAGAGTTTGAATGAGTTTAGGCCTATCGCTCTAGTAGGCAGTTTGTATAAAATCTTGGCTAAAGTCCTAGCCAATAGGTTGCGTATGGTCATTGGGACTGTTGTTTCTAAGTCTCAATCTGCTTTTGTCCGTGATAGACAGATCTTAGATGGGATTCTTATAGCTAATGAGGTTGTGGATGAGGCTCGGAAACATAAAAAGGAACTGATGTTATTTATTTAAAGTGGATTTTGAGAAAGCTTATGACTCTGTGGACTGGGGTTACTTGGATGTTGTGATGGGACAGATGGCTTTCTCGACACTTTGGCGGAAATGGATTAAGGAATGCGTTTGTACAGCCACAGCGTCGGTGTTGGTCAATGGCAGTCCAACGGAGGAGTTTCCGCTTGAGAGGGGTTTAAGACAGGGGGATCCGCTGTCTCCGTTTCTTTTCTTACTGGCAGCGGAAGGGCTGCATGTTTTAATGACTGCCATGACGAATCAACAATTCCTTACAGGGTATAAGGTCGGCATTGAGGGTGATACGTCGATATCTCACCTGTAGTTTGCCGATGATACCCTTCTGCTAGGGGTCAAGAGCTGGGCTAATGTGCGAGCTTTGCGGGCAGTTCTTATGCTTTTCGAGGTTATGTCCGGATTGAAAGTAAACTTTCACAAGAGTATGCTGGTTGGGGTCAATATTCCTGATTATTGGTTAGCCGAGGTTGCGAGTGCTTTGCGTTGTAGAGTGGGTAAGATTCCGTTTGTATACTTAGGTCTTCCTATTGGGGGCGATCCGAGACGGTTAGGTTTTTGGGACCCGGTGTTGTTGCGAGTTAAGCGACGTTTATCTAGCTGGAAGAGTCGGTTTTTGTCTTTTGGTGGTCGATTGGTATTGCTCAAATCCGTTTTGTCCTCTCTTCCGGTATATGCTCTTTCTTTCTTCAAAGCTCCCACAGGTACCATTTCTTCCCTTGACTCTGTTTTACTTCATTTTTTTTGGGGAGGGGGTGAGGACTCTAGAAAGGTTTCTTGGATTAGCTGGAAGTCTATATGTATGCGTCAGGAGTATGGGGGTTTGGGGGTTCGGCGGTTGCGGGAGTTCAACACTGCTCTTCTTGGAAAGTGGTGTTGGCGGATGCTGGTGGATCGGGGGGGTTTGTGGTTTAGGGTGTTGGCGGCTCGGTATGGTGTGGAGGGTGGTCAGTTGGGTGGGGGGGGGGGGGGGGGGGGGGGGAGGAGGAGTTCAGCTTGGTGGCGAGAGATAGTAAAGATTAGGGATGGGGATGCGGGGCTTGGAGGGGGATGGTTTGCGGATGGTGTGGAGCGTCGGGTTGGGCATGGGAGAGACACCTCTTTCTGGTCGGATCCTTGGTTAGGGGTAGTGCCGTTGAGGGTGCGGTTTGGTCGTCTGTTTGATTTGACAGAGACCAAGCAGCACACGGTGGCTGAGATGTTTGAGTTAGGGTGGGAGTCAGGAGGGAGGGCGTGGGTGTGGCGGAGACAGTTATGGGTATGGGAGGAGGAGATGTTGGGGGAGTGTCAGATCTTACTTTCAGATTTTCAGATACAGGAGCACGTGGCAGATGTCTGGCGGTGGCGTTTTGATCCAGAGCGTGGGTACACTGTTCGTGGCGCGTATCAGCTGTGGACTACTCAGGATGACGTTCCATCAGATGAGGCAGCAGATCTTATTTGGCACCGACAGGTTCCTTTGAAGGTGTCTATTTTAGCTTGGAGACTTCTGCGGGACAGGTTACCGAGGAAGACTAATTTGTGTCGACGTGGCATTCTTCCTCAGGAGGATCAGTATTGCGTTTCTAGATGCGGCGGTATTGAGACAGTTCATTATCTCTTCTTTACTTGCGGAGTCTTTGGTGCTTTATGGTTTTTGGTTAGGACTTGGATCGGTTTCGACATGGTGGATCCTGCGACACCTTCTGCTCACTTCACTCAGTTTACTGGTGCAATAGGTGGTCGCCGGGATCGGAGACATTTCATGTAGCTTATTTGGCTTGTTTGTGTTTGGATTATTTGGAGAGAGCGCAGTCAGCACCTTTTCAAAAATTCGATGCAATCGGCCCCTTTTTTGTTGGAACTGGTCAAGCGACATTCTCTTTGGTGGTTGAGGACTCGGTATCCAGGGTTGGGGATTAACCTGCACAGTTGGTGGGTGAATCCGCTATTATGCTTGGGTATATCACTTGTATCGATTGGTTGTTTTTGGATCTTGTAACTCTTGATGTACTTATAGGGACCTGTTTCTACCACATCTTGTGCTACGGGTTTCCCTATTATTTTGATATATATATAATCTCATTTTGGCTTGTTCAAAAAAAAAAAAGTATAATTATATTAGCATTTCATTTAAATTATAATTTGTTATTAAATATATAAGCAAGTGTATTGCACGGGTTCTATAAGTAGAATACCAAAGTTGGATATAGCTTTCAAACGTGTACTAACCGATGCTGATTTTATTTAAGAGGGTTTTGAAGTTGTCCGTACTTGGGAGGTTTATGTTTCAAAATCTATGGCTAAAGGAAATAATATCTTGGTAAATCATCATATAATTTGTTTACGGATTCATTTTTATAGCATAATCATAAATTTCATTGTAGTTAGGAATTGTTAAAGTATATTTTTTCTATGGTTTTTTTCTTTCAATAAAACCATTTATGGTTAACCACTATTATATATATTAACAGAGTTTCCCAATTGACGTGGCACATAAATATTTGAATAAAAATCAACAGTCAATTACTTTGGTTGATAACAATAATGAAAAACATTATGAATGCAAAATTTTGAAAAACAACAATTCTTCAATTCCAACTGCATACATTGACCAAGATATATGTGAATTTGTTATAGATACGAAACTGAAACTTGGAGACAAACTGATGTGTACTGTATCAATGCCTCCTCAGTTTTTGGAGATCAAAGTTATGAGGCGTGGTTCTCTTCATGAATGAATTTTATGGTTGAGCTCATCTTTGTTGAGGGTTATTTTCTTTAATTTACTATTTTAGTATCATGTATGGTTTGAACTAAGTTTAAGTAAATCATCTGTTTGGTTGTTTAATGTTACTAAACTTATTATTCAATGTAGACAAATAAAATTTAAAATCTTGAACAATTCTATTGTTAATGTTTGCTACCAGATAATTTGAACTTTTAATGTAATATGTTTAATTTGAATGTCTTAAGTTAATCTGCCGAATGATACACCTATGTATAATCTCCTTTATTAGATTTACCTAATTTTAATATTATTATGATTTCGTGAAGGCATTTTTGCATCTTTTTAAATATAACAATACTTATTGTCAAAAAAAAAATACTTAAAAAGTAGTATATTTATATAAGCATACTTTTTAGATGTCATTTATTGATATTATCTTATTTTAATATAAAATTTAAATGATCATATCAATAGAAAAACAAAGGAAACATCTTTCTATATGTTTCCCGTGCATTGCACGGGTGTTGTAACTAGTAGTAAAAACATATATAAAAATGACTAAAAAAATAGTACTTTTTTCGGTGTATCAGTCTCCTACAAATTTTTCTTCTAATTTTCCTGCGGGGTTTTTGTTTTAGGGATGAATTCCAAAAAAAAAATAACATACAAGGACTAGAAGCAAAAATAGGCAAACTTACATGAACGAATTGATTATTTAAGCCATTTAGAAATATGTTTTTTTAAAAACAAATATGTTTAATATTATAAAATGTTGAAATTCATTATAGATGTAGTAGTTACTAGGCCAAACGTCCATGACCGAGATTCAAACTCTGATCTCTCAACTTTGTGTGTAAATTTCCAATGGCTTATTTCTTTTGTCTATGTATCAAAAAAATAAAATAAAAATTTATTTGAATTTTAATTCACTTAATTAAAGAGTAATGATGACATGAATTTATATGATGTAATTTAATACTACCTCCGTACCAAAATATATGTTGTTTTGACCATATCACATAAATTTAGAAATGTAATCATTGCTGTATGGAAAAGATAAATTATGAGTTAGCTTACAAAATTATCCTTCATTAATGGTATGTGAAAGATAAATTATATAATTGAAAAAAGAAAGAGAAATAATTTATTAAGGGTATAAGAGGAAAAAGAGGATTAAATACTTCATTGATAATGTAAAACGATATATATTGTGGTACAATTTTTCTTCTTCTCAAAACAACATATATTTTAGCACGGAGGGAGTAGTTTTTAGGATGGTTTTTAGGTTTAAATATTGTTTTGGTTCCTTAATTATTTTTGAGATTTCATTTTGGTCATTTAATTATTAAATGTTCCGTTTAAGTCCTTTAACTTTATCTCCGTTATCCAAGAAAGTCCTTTCCGTTAGTTTTTAACACCAAATGTGTAAGGCGGACCAACATTGTAGTGGTCCACATAGACTTCATTAATTTTTTTTAATTCTAACCATTTGATAATCTTGTGTAAATGAGAATCATTGAATCTTGTAGATCTATTGTATCTTATGATGTGCATCAACACTTAATATTATTTCCTTATCTTGTGCATCATGTAACAGAGTGACTTTGGATATTAGGGAACAATCCGATAATAATCCTAATCTTAACCAGGAATTCCTATTAATGAAAAGAATTCGATGATATAAGATAAATTTGAAACATAGTAGGAGAAATAAGAAGAGATTCTGTTTGATAAATAATGGTTATTTTATTCTTTCTTGGCCTTTGGCTTTTTATAGAAGTTGGCTACAACGGTTCAATGCCACACCACTACAGTCCACAAAAATAACAATTGTCCTACATCCTTATCCTCACAATACAGCTCATCAAAAAGTAGAATAATCTAACTAGAATAGGACAAAACATGAAACAATACTCTTAAGTCTAAGTAATAAAGCAATTTATTAATTAATGATAGTAATTATACTATCACAATACCCTCTTCTTCAAGAACACCCTTGACCTCAAGGGTGGAAATTTGGAAAGCGCTTCAGCAAGTCATAATAGTACTCCCAAGTTGCCATTTCAGGAGGGGTATCTTTCCACTGAACCAGAACTTTAGTAGCAGCAACTCGGCCTCTTTTAACCATCTTTCTATCTAAGATGCTTTCAGGAATTCGAGCAGGAGGCTTGGACATGAAACCTGGAATGTGATGAACCTCTGCTGTGTCCAGATTATGACATAACTTCAATTGGGACACATGAAAAACATTGTGGATCTCAGCATCTTTGGGTAACTCTAATTGGTAAGCTGCAGCACCAAATTTGTCCAAAATTTTAAAAGGGCCGTAGTATTTGGGGAGAAGCTTGTGGAATTGAGTCTTCCTCAATGAGTGTTGTTTGTAAGGATGTAGCTTGAGGAACACATAATCTCCCAAAGAAAATTTCCTATCACTTCGATGTTTGTCAGCTTGTTGTTTCATTCTGTTCTGAGCTCTTAACAAATGAAACTTGAGCAATTTAATTGCTTCCTCTCTAGCAGTGAGAGAGCGATCAACGGACTGATTTGCAGACTCACCGGGAAGATAGGGTAAGTTCACTGGTGGTGGCTGACCATATACCACCTCAAAAGGAGTGGCCCGAATTGCAGAGTGAAAACAAGTGTTATACCACCACTCGGCTAATGATAACCATTTTGACCAAGTTTGAGGTTTCTCACTACACATGCACCTGAGATATGTTTCAAGGCTTTTGTTCACAATCTCGGTTTGTCCATCAGTTTGTGGATGATATGCAGTAGATTTGTTGAGAGCTACGCCTTGTAGAGTGAAGAATTCAGTCCAGAATTTGCTTAAAAAGATAGGATCGCGATCACTTGTGATTGAGTTAGGCATTCCATGTAGTTTAAAAATATGATCCAAGAAAACTTGTGCCACATCAAGTGCAGAATAAGGGTGTGCTAATGGGATGAAATGAGCATACTTGCTTAGTCTATCAACCACAACAAAAATGACATGTTTACCTGAAGATGCTGGTAAACCCTCAATAAAATCCATGCTAATATCCGACCATACGAGTGATGGAATTGGGAGTGGCTGAAGTAAACCGGGAGAGGCTGCCAGATCAGGTTTGCAAGTTTGACAAATCTTGCAATTCCTAATGTATTGTTGAACATCTTTAAACAATCCTTTCCAAAAAAATAGGGACTTAATTCTAGCTGAAGTAGTATCCTTACCAGAATAACCCCCAGCTGCAGAATTATGCATCCAATGCATAATTTGTTGTTTGAGCTCAACATGATTGCCGACAACTATTTTGCCTTTTCTTCTAAGTTCACCCTTGGCCCAACTGAATTTTGAGTGTGTGCTAGGATCCACAGTAAGTTCAGAAATGATCTTGGTTAAGTAAGCATCAGAGTCCCATGAAGCCTTAATTTGATCCATCAAACTTGGAATGTTTGAATCAATTAAAGAAACCAAGAGTTCAGCACCTTCTCTTCTGGATAAGGCATCAGCAGCCGTGTTCAATACTCCCTCTTTGTATTGAATGTCGAATTCAAAACCCATCAATTTAGACACCCAAGCTTGCTGAAACGGCGTATTGAGTTTTTGCTCGAAAATGTGTTTAATGCTCTTTTGATCCGTTTTAATGGTAAAAGCAGCATGTGAAAGATAAGCTCCCCATTTTTACACAGCATATATGATTGCTAAGAGTTCCCTCTCATAAACAGATAAAGCTTGCTATCTAGGACCCAAAGATTTACTAATGTAAGCAATGGGATGTTTCTCTTGCATCAAGACAGCACCTAAACCACAACCAGATGCGTCAGTCTCCACAACGAACTTTTTTGAAAAATCAGATAATTGTAAAACTGGTGCTGAAATGAGGGCTTGTTTGAGTGTGTGAAAAGCGTTGGTGGACGTTGTATTCCAATGAAAATTATCCCTTTTAAGCATATCTGTCAAGGGCTGAGCAATTTTCCCAAAATCTTTCACAAAACGCCTATAGTAACCAGCTAATCCCAAGAAACCTCTTAGCTGTTTCAAGTTTTTTAGCAACAGTCAACTGCTGACAGCTGAAATCTTTAGTGATGAAATGGCCTAGGTACTCCACACAAGTAGTAGCAAAATGACACTTTGATCTATTGAGAAACAAACCATTATCTTTGATTGTTTGGAAGACCATTGCTAGGTGAACTTCATGATCCGCAGAACATTGGCTATAAACCAAAATGTCATCAAAGAAAACGATGACAAATTTCCTCAAGTAAGGTGCAAATAGATGATTCATGAGTGCCTGAAATGATGCAGGGGCGTTGGTTAAGCCAAAAGGCATTACCAAATATTCAAAGTGGCCACTATGTGTTTTAAAAGCCGTTTTGTGTTCTTCCCCTGGTGCCATTCGTAACTGATGATACCCTGATTTCATATCTAGTTTTGAAAATATGGATGAACCACCTAATTCATCCAAAAGATCCTCAATTAATGGAATCGGGAACCTATCCTTGATAGTATGACTATTGAGCCTTCTGAAATCGACACACAATCGCCAAGTTCCATCTTTTTTTCTGACTAAAACCGTAGGTGATGCAAAAGGACTGGTGCTGTGCTGAATGATGCCTTGATCCATCATATCTTGTACCAATTTATCAATAATATTTTTCTGCACAACGGAATATCTGTATGGCCTAAGATTGAACGCTTCAGTACCTTCCTTGAGAGGGATTTTATGATCAAATCCAGTCCTTGGAGGTGGTAGTTGAGTTGGATCCTGGAAAAAATCTTCAAACTGCTCAATAACTTGACAAATAGGAGCAGGTATAGTGAAAGGGACAGATGTGGCTTGAATAACTTGGCAAGAAGGCATGTAGAATTGTGGAGTCTGATCCTCAATTGACATGAAGCACAACTCAGCACCTTGTTGTACAATATGAGCAAAAGATTTGTTGTTGACAAGTTGGAGTTTTGGAGCTTTAGCACCTCGGAGGACAAATTTCTTTCCTTGTGTGGTGAATTCCATTTGAAGCTTTTCAAAATCCCAAAGGATCGGACCCAATGATTTCAGCCATTGAATACCCAATATTAAATCACAACAAACAATGGGTAGCACTATCACATCAGCTGTAAAATTAGTTTGCTGTAAAACCCAATGAAACCCACGACATACATATGGAGCTTTCAAAAGGTGACCCCCTCCACCAGTGACAGTTAAAGGAGGAATGGCTTCAAGTTTACATCCTAATTTCTTGGCCATTTCTAAATCCAAGAAGTTATGAGTACTCCCACTGTCAAGCAGAATATGCAAGAGTTTTTTGTCATGTAAACCAGAAATGCGCATCGTCTGATAGTTAGACACACCAGTCAAGGCTTGCAGGGATAGTTGAGGGTTTTCTAGGTGGGATATGCCTGCAATGAGAGTTTGAGCAGGTGATGGAATGTTTTCTGATTCAGGTTCCTCGTCCTCAAGTTCCATAATCATCAATTGAGTACGAAGGTGTTTCAACTGGTGACCAGGGGTAAAAGGTTCATCACAGAACATACATAATCCTTTTGAGCGTCTGTCCGCCATCTCAGAAGCAGAGCGGTTTGTGAGAGTTTGTGTTGGTCTCTGGCTGGCTTTTTGTGGGGATGGTGGTGTTGTAGTAGAAGATGAAGGAATAGAAGTGGTAGGGGTGGTGGGTTTAGGAATGATAGGGTTTGATTTAGAGTAGTTGAAGGCATATTTAGAGGGTTTTTGACTAGTTTCTTTGGCAGCTTCATGGAGCTTAGCAAGGTTGGCAGCATGAGCTATGGATGTGGGGTTAAACATTCTAACATGCATTTGTGTATGGTGTTCCAATGCAGCTAAAAATATGCTAAGAGAGTGTTCTGGAATGAGGTTTACCTGAGTCAAAGCAAGCTCAAATTTATCAATATACTCCTGCACCTTACCAACATGCTTGATTTGAAGGAGGGAAGAAAGAGGATCTTCATACACCTCTCCGAAACGGGCCGTCACATCTGTTACGTACTGATTCCATGTGGAGTATATATCGAATTTTTGTCTCAAGTAGTTCAGATGCCATTGAAGAGCAAGGCCATCAAGGTGGATAGAAGCAAGACGCACCATAGATGTTGGTTGTGTTCCATCAAGAAGGAAGAATTGATCGCATTCGTACAGCCAATCTCGAACGTTTTTTCCATCAAATCTAGGAAATTCCACCTTGGAAATGCGAGTTGAATAAGCATTACGTTGATTTTCCGATGTCGAAGTTCCGTTATTTCGACTTCCAGAGCTGGCGTTATCACTACGGTTTGACTGATTCAAAATCATGTTACGCAAAGACTCCATTCCAAGAGCCATTTGAGCACCCAACTCATCGAACCTGGACTGCGTATAAGCATAACGATCATCCATCATTTTTTCTAGATCTGAAACTGAACGCGGCGGTGGTGGCGGCGGCGGTGGGGTAGTCATAGCTGGAGAACAGGTTGATACCAATTGTAACAGAGTGACTTTGGATATTAGGGAACAATCCGATAATAATCCTAATCTTAACCAGGAATTCCTATTAATGAAAAGAATTCGATGATATAAGATAAATTTGAAACATAGTAGGAGAAATAAGAAGAGATTCTGTTTGATAAATAATGGTTATTTTATTCTTTCTTGGCCTTTTGCTTTTTATAGAAGTTGGCTACAACGGTTCAATGCCACACCACTACAGTCCACAAAAATAACAATTGTCCTACATCCTTATCCTCACAATACAGCTCATCAAAAAGTAGAATAATCTAACTAGAATAGGACAAAACATGAAACAATACTCTTAAGTCTAAGTAATAAAGCAATTTATTAATTAATGATAGTAATTATACTATCACAATACCCTCTTCTTCAAGAACACCCTTGACCTCAAGGGTGGAAATTTGGAAAGCGCTTCAGCAAGTCATAATAGTACTCCCAAGTTGCCATTTCAGGAGGGGTATCTTTCCACTGAACCAGAACTTTAGTAGCAGCAACTCGGCCTCTTTTAACCATCTTTCTATCTAAGATGCTTTCAGGAATTCGAGCAGGAGGCTTGGACATGAAACCTGGAATGTGTACTAACCGATGCTGATTTTATTTAAGAGGGTTTTGAAGTTGTCCGTACTTGGGAGGTTTATGTTTCAAAATCTATGGCTAAAGGAAATAATATCTTGGTAAATCATCATATAATTTGTTTACGGATTCATTTTTATAGCATAATCATAAATTTCATTGTAGTTAGGAATTGTTAAAGTATATTTTTTCTATGGTTTTTTTCTTTCAATAAAACCATTTATGGTTAACCACTATTATATATATTAACAGAGTTTCCCAATTGACGTGGCACATAAATATTTGAATAAAAATCAACAGTCAATTACTTTGGTTGATAACAATAATGAAAAACATTATGAATGCAAAATTTTGAAAAACAACAATTCTTCAATTCCAACTGCATACATTGACCAAGATATATGTGAATTTGTTATAGATACGAAACTGGAACTTGGAGACAAACTGATGTGTACTGTATCAATGCCTCCTCAGTTTTTGGAGATCAAAGTTATGAGGCGTGGTTCTCTTCATGAATGAATTTTATGGTTGAGCTCATCTTTGTTGAGGGTTATTTTCTTTAATTTACTATTTTAGTATCATGTATGGTTTGAACTAAGTTTAAGTAAATCATCTGTTTGGTTGTTTAATGTTACTAAACTTATTATTCAATGTAGACAAATAAAATTTAAAATCTTGAACAATTCTATTGTTAATGTTTGCTACCAGATAATTTGAACTTTTAATGTAATATGTTTAATTTGAATGTCTTAAGTTAATCTGCCGAATGATACACCTATGTATAATCTCCTTTATTAGATTTACCTAATTTTAATATTATTATGATTTCGTGAAGGCATTTTTGCATCTTTTTAAATATAACAATACTTATTGTCAAAAAAAAAATACTTAAAAAGTAGTATATTTATATAAGCATACTTTTTAGATGTCATTTATTGATATTATCTTATTTTAATATAAAATTTAAATGATCATATCAATAGAAAAACAAAGGAAACATCTTTCTATATGTTTCCCGTGCATTGCACGGGTGTTGTAACTAGTAGTAAAAACATATATAAAAATGACTAAAAAAATAGTACTTTTTTCGGTGTATCAGTCTCCTACAAATTTTTCTTCTAATTTTCCTGCGGGGTTTTTGTTTTAGGGATGAATTCCAAAAAAAAAATAACATACAAGGACTAGAAGCAAAAATAGGCAAACTTACATGAACGAATTGATTATTTAAGCCATTTAGAAATATGTTTTTTTAAAAACAAATATGTTTAATATTATAAAATGTTGAAATTCATTATAGATGTAGTAGTTACTAGGCCAAACGTCCATGACCGAGATTCAAACTCTGATCTCTCAACTTTGTGTGTAAATTTCCAATGGCTTATTTCTTTTGTCTATGTATCAAAAAAATAAAATAAAAATTTATTTGAATTTTAATTCACTTAATTAAAGAGTAATGATGACATGAATTTATATGATGTAATTTAATACTACCTCCGTACCAAAATATATGTTGTTTTGACCATATCACATAAATTTAGAAATGTAATCATTGCTGTATGGAAAAGATAAATTATGAGTTAGCTTACAAAATTATCCTTCATTAATGGTATGTGAAAGATAAATTATATAATTGAAAAAAGAAAGAGAAATAATTTATTAAGGGTATAAGAGGAAAAAGAGGATTAAATACTTCATTGATAATGTAAAACGATATATATTGTGGTACAATTTTTCTTCTTCTCAAAACAACATATATTTTAGCACGGAGGGAGTAGTTTTTAGGATGGTTTTTAGGTTTAAATATTGTTTTGGTTCCTTAATTATTTTTGAGATTTCATTTTGGTCATTTAATTATTAAATGTTCCGTTTAAGTCCTTTAACTTTATCTCCGTTATCCAAGAAAGTCTTTTCCGTTAGTTTTTAACACCAAATGTGTAAGGCGGACCAACATTGTAGTGGTCCACATAGACTTCATTAATTTTTTTTAATTCTAACCATTTGATAATCTTGTGTAAATGAGAATCATTGAATCTTGTAGATCTATTGTATCTTATGATGTGCATCAACACTTAATATTATTTCCTTATCTTGTGCATCATGTAACAGAGTGACTTTGGATATTAGGGAACAATCCGATAATAATCCTAATCTTAACCAGGAATTCCTATTAATGAAAAGAATTCGATGATATAAGATAAATTTGAAACATAGTAGGAGAAATAAGAAGAGATTCTGTTTGATAAATAATGGTTATTTTATTCTTTCTTGGCCTTTGGCTTTTTATAGAAGTTGGCTACAACGGTTCAATGCCACACCACTACAGTCCACAAAAATAACAATTGTCCTACATCCTTATCCTCACAATACAGCTCATCAAAAAGTAGAATAATCTAACTAGAATAGGACAAAACATGAAACAATACTCTTAAGTCTAAGTAATAAAGCAATTTATTAATTAATGATAGTAATTATACTATCACACATCATCTTTATCAAACAAACTCATACCTTCAAACAACAAACCCTGAAAAGAAAAAAAAAAACTCTTGCTTCAATAAAATAAATAATATGTCTTCATATTTTTCTGCTTGTTCAAGTTGATTATCATTGTGATAAATTCATCCAACAAACCAAGAAATAAACACCTCAACTTAAAAAATTAATAGTTAATTAAACTAAGATCTTGTTTTTCTTCATCAAACTCAAATCTTTATAAAGAAAGAAAAAACACATCAACCTAGAAGGAAAAAAATCCTCTTTTCTATTTGTTCAACTAAAAAATTTGGGTTTGAATTTTAATATGGGTTTGATCTTGTCCTTCTCCTTTTCTTCTTCATCTTATTCATATATTTATCATTTAAATTCATATTTTCAACCAACTTCAAACACAAACCAGAATTTTTCTCCAAAATTAAAAAATTTTAACTTTCAAAAAAAACCCCAAATCTTCAAACAAAAACCTAAATCTTCAAAATCTCTAAATCTTTAAAATCCCAAATCTAAGAACTATTTTGGCTGTAATCAGATCTCATTGCCACAACAAGAAGAAGACACACACTTCTCTCTCGCCAACAAAGGCATACCTTTCGGATCCGTTAAGTGGATAGCTTACGTCGGAATCTGCTGCTTTCTCATTCTCTTAGCCGGAATCATGTCCGGTTTAACTCTCGATCTCATGTCTCTAAATCTCACCGACCTTGAAATTCTTGAATGTAGTGGTTCTTCTTCTGAGAAAAAACAAGCCGTTTAAGTCCTTTTATTAATTCCCTTCCTTAATTTGTAGTTTAGTTACTTAATTAATTGATTATTATTGATATTAAAAACAACTAAATTCATCTTAATTATGCAGCGATCATACTTCCGGTGGTTAGAAAACAACATCAGCTTCTTATTACTCTATTTCTCTGTAATGTTGTTGTCATGGAGGCTCTACCTATATACCTAGATCTCATTGTCATTGCCACAATTATATGAAAAATGAAGAAGAATATGGAAATGAGTTTTGTTTGCTTAAAAAAAAATTGGGCTTGAGTTGATGAAGATGAAGAAAAATAGAAGGAAGAAGATGAATATTTTAGCTTCTTCAGACCTAACGTTTTTTTAAAACTACTTTGATTAACAGAGGTATACTTAGAGGACCAAAACGAAACAAAAAAAATTAGTTAAGGATTAAAATAGAACGTTTATTAATTAAAGGATTAAAATGAAACTTCAAAAATAGTTAAGGGACCAAAACAATATTTAAGTCTTGTTTTTATTCATTTTATAGACTTTTGATAGCAAATTCATAGAAAACACATACGAAATTGTCGAAGAAGCAAGTGTTGAAGAAATTACGTAAAATAGAACAAAAAAATGAAGAAATTTGCTCAAAAACATCAAGTCACGCTGTCCCTCATCGTGCCTCGATAGAAGGGCATATATTTGAAGAAAATTTGGGTAAAATAAAGCTACATCATGCCACGATGGCACCTATCATGCAACGATTGCGCGCACCAAACACATCGTGCCACAATGCCTTGTATCCTGCCACGATGGCGCGCTGATCCAAAATACATGCATGTGACTAATACTCCTTTCGTCCCAAAACTTTGGTCCTTTTAGAGCTTTTTATGTATATCAAGAAATAAAAAAAATTAATAAGTCGTTTCTACCCTTATTTTAGTTTTGAAACAAACACAATCAACGCATTTCATTAATAATAAAAGTTTCAATACAATAAGTTACACTGTTAAAGTAAGCACGACCAGACTAAGAAATGGCAACCTTTGCTACGTATGAGCCACTCTTGTCGCTTAATGAACTTAATCTCAAAGTTCGAATTACTTTGTAACAATAACTTAATGGATGCCATAATAGAGTTCAACTCTAATCTTCCTTGAGGATGAGGTTGAATAGCGTCCACCACCACATTAGAATCACTTTCAAAAACCATATTAGTCCACCCTCGAGATATATCTTCACCCTCTACTGCAATGAGTTTATGCGGACTGTAGTTAGTACTTGCTGTAACAGCCCGGACCCCACTCATATATAGTCGATGACCTGGCTGCCACCCCTTCTCACTAGTGGAGTTTTAGCCTTCCGTGAGAATCGAACTATGTACCTTGGGGTTAAAGTACATGTTCCTTCCATTTCCACTACCAATTGGGCTACACCTTTCACCAGCCCTGTTAGAGTTATCCACACACCAGCCCCAACATTTAATGTTTGAGAGAAACTTTCATCGACGTTTGCACCACCCGGCATGAGGTCGCTGCCATTGTAAAAGCTCTGCTGAAAGCGAGTTTGACTGCCTAAAAATGATTGTAGCAAAATTCCCACTACTTTGTACAGTAGTAGTATCACTAATATTGTTAGTATGCTGCAACATGTGAACTGCTCCCCACTCCCCTATCATATGGACAACTTTCAACGCTACTTGCTTCGTTGAATCTTTAACGCATTTCCATACCCAATTGTTTTTGTTTTGCAAAATGCACCATTGTACTAACAACATTTTCTGCATCATTCCTGCAAATATCAAACAACACATCCTGCACATTATTAAAAGTTCTTAATCTAGGCTTGATAACCTCTTGTAACCCGACTTCAATCCGTACTTGACGACTTTCTCTACCACCGAATAAAATATGCTAATCATCCTCCTCAGTGTTGGAGCATAAACGGAAGTCACCCGGGCACGATATATACTTCTCCTTAAAGCGTAACCACATTGGTAAACAACTACGACAAATTCGCCAAAGTAAGTGTTTGGTCTTGGGAGGAGCACTAAATGACAATACGGAATTCCAATGACCATCTAACTTAATACTTTGATGCTCTCATTTATTCTTAATGTAGTGTTTATACCCGGATTTCACCGTGTAATTTCCATGGTTCTCATAATTCCAAACCATCTTGTCTTCCTTCACCTCCTCTAACAAGGGTGTGGTAACTATTGTGTCTGGAAAAAAAAAGGAGTGGATTTTATTTCTATCCCACCATTTAACATCATGTAATAATAATCGTTGACATATAAATCATACATACTCTGGCCCTGCGGCGCTTGCACCCATAAATATCCTCCCCTCTCAGCTAAGGTTCAGACATAATTTTGATCTTGCTCCCATCACCTATCTTCCACCTATAGCTGTTATCAAGTACATCTCGAGACTTCCAGATACTTCTCCATACATAACTAGGATTAACATCAATTTTAGCATCAAATAAGGAAGAACCTGGAAAGTAACTATCTTTAAAAATTCGAGCCACTTACTTGTCTGGTTCTGAAATTAACTTCCATGTTTTTTTGAAATCATAGCCATATTAAAAGCATGAAAATTACGGAAACTCAAACCACCATCATCTTTTGGCCTAGCCAACCTATCCAAAGCTACCCACCAAATTCCTTTATTATTAGAAGCATTACCCCACTAAAAAGAATTTAGCATTTTCTCAATATCATCAATAATAGAATTTGGAATCAAATACACACTCATAACATATGAAGGGATAGATTGTCGAACATCCTTGCCCGCTTTTGATAAAGCTCTCCCCCGCCATGAATTGATTTGCTTCCAAATTCTATCCTTGATATAACCGAATGTAGCTTTCTTACTCTTTCCCACCATCAATGGTAAGCCTAGATATGTGCCCTTGCCCATAACATGCTTCACTCCCATTAATCCGGATAGATCCTCCTGTGTAGCTTTACATAAGTTTCTACTGAAAAACACCTTAGGTTTAGACAAGTTGACTTCTTTTCCACTCGCCGCGCTATAGGTATCAAGTAAAGACATTATGTGAGTAGCCTCTGCTATATTAGCCATGCAAAACAAGAAACAACCATTAGCAAAAAAGAGATAGGATACCAATGGGCCCTTCAATAGATTTTGATGCCATGTAACTCTCCTCTCCCTATGGATTGCTTGATAAGAGTTGTTAATCCTTCAGTTGTCAAAATAAAAAGGTATGGAGAAAATGGATCGCCTTGTCTAAGATCTCTTCTAGGATAGATAGGTCCAATCTTGTCAAAATTCATTAGCACCAAATAGTTTATTGTACTAACACACATCGTCATCTACCAAACCCATTTATCTGAGAAACCCAACCGAAGTAGCATTCCTTCAAGAAGCCCTAGTGAACCTTATTGAATGCCTTGCTAATATCAATCTTAATTGCCAGCTCCCCCTTGCTACCTCTAGTTCTTCTTTTCGGAGCATGGATGACTTCCATAGCTATAATAGCATTGTCTAAAATGGACCGCCCTTGCACAAGAGCCGACTGTTCTTCTGAGAAACATTTATCAATACACATTTTGAGCCGATTAGCCAAAAGTTTAGAAATCATTTTATAGAGTACATTACAAAGAACTATGGGGCGCAAATCCTTCAAAAAACTGTAATTTCACACGTAATTTCACACTTCAGTATAAGGAAAATATTAGTAGGAAGAAACCTTTATCTAACCAAGAAGTCATTGCCGCAAAAGTATCATCTTGACTAAGAGAAAGAAAATTCATTAAATGAATGTTTTAGTTTTTGTAAAGGTACAAATGATGAATCATTACTAATTTTATCTTAATTTCCGAAAAGGACCAAAATTTTAAAATAAAATTAAAAAGTTAAAAGGACCAAAATTTTAAGACAAAGAGAATATTAAAAATATGAAATAACTGCTTTGTTACTTTCTGTCGCTCCCTTATATAGTACCCTCAAGCATTGTCCTATATTCCCAAACTTTTGGGAACTCGGTATTGTAATAACAAGTTTTTATACCATATTAACAAAAAATTTGAAATTTGGAAAATAAGGAAAAAGAAAGAAGGCTATATAGTAAAATCTTGAGAAACATTAATATACACACACATATATATATATATATATATATATATATATATTAAAATTTAATAGACTATACTTGCAACTTGGAAATCTAAAGAGACAATAGAATAAGCTCAATCACTTATTATCTTTTCAAATTATTCAATAGTATAAATAAGAGCAAACCACCCACTCATTTTTTTGGTACATATATTATTGAAATGACAAGGCTATTAAAAATTTACACATACAAAGTAGAAATATCAGAGTTCAAACCTCATAAACGTCTGACTTAACAATTTCAGCGTTTTTTGTCAGTTAAGCTAAGGCTTCTAGACTCCACCCACTTTTTATTGTAACCAACGTACAACAAGAACAAAGTAAAATAACATTTTATGAAAAATAGTAAAATAATATCTTCATCCAAAAGCAGCAGATGCTGGAGGTGGAGGATCTACAAGAAATTTATCAAGAAGTTGATCAATGGATTTGTAGTTATAATCAGGATATAGCTGTGAAGCTTCAAGATCATCTTCTTTTAGATCAAAGATATGGTCTCCTCTAACAAATGCACTATGAAGGATACAAATTGGTATATCTTGTGGAGGAGGTAAAGCTGCATCATTACACAAACATTTTACTATTAGTCAAAATTGATTTCCACATTTTAACACCATTATGAGTTCTGTTGAGAGTAACTCTACACTATAAATTGTAAACAAAATTGAGATTTAATATCTAATCATAATATTGTCACTCGGAAAATATAATATGAGAAATTAATAAGTAAAACTTATTTATACGGTCATAACATATATTTGTCAATTAATTAAACCTTCAAACTAATCAATTTTTATTTTAAATTTTAAAAAATGAAAAATAAAAACAAAAATTATTATTTATAACTAACCATATGAATGAGATTTGAATTCATCATTTGAAGTTTTAAAATCAAGTTTTTACTAACTAATGTGATGATAGTCATGATACCTTACTCATGGATAACTAATTGTGATTTATAATAAAAATATGCAAATTATAATCTCTAAATTGGTTAAAACTGATAAACTAATCCTTTAAAAAAAAATAGTATAAAGCTAATTGATTATTCAATGATAAAACACTAAAACAGTCTTACTTTGTGATAGCTTAACAATTTCTTCTTCTGGAACAAAAGTCTTGGAAACAAATTTACCACTCTTTTGCTCCCATAGTGATCTCAACTCATTTTGTGATATGATATTCTTTGAAGGTCGATATATAACTATGCGATTGAATGTTCTTGGATCATTTGCAACTTTAATAGTGTAGGTACCAATATCTTCTTCATAATTCATTACACCTAACCAATATAAGAGAGATTGTTAATCTCCTATACTAATAATTTTGACTATCAACCATTTTTTTTAAATCCAATTCTTCATACTATAACTAATTTTATAGTGTCAAAAAAATAAAAAAACTAATTTTATGTAAAATAATCCTTTTCTAACAAATTATACTACAGTTATATATTGTGCATCTTACGTAGCATTTTTATACTTTTTATTCCTCCCTCCGTCCCTAAATATAAGACCCTATTTGAACACTGTACATACAACAATGCATAATTTTGATCACAAATATCTTTATTTATTTAGTACTAGTAAAAATTATAAAAACTTGATATTTTGAAAGTATATCAAAACAAATCAAACAAGATTTTATATGCTAATATTTACATCTATGTATTATTAAAAAAATATGTCAAAACAGGATAAGTGAATAATGCAAATTTGTCAAACAGTTCTTACGAAAAGGGACGAACGGAGCATATTTTAAATCATAGCAATAGGTTGACTCAATCTGATGCCAAAGTAGCTCATGTGTAACCAATAGAGTTGTACGGAGTCGTACATTTGGTTTTACCATCACCATAGACAGTAATATCCTTCTTTTCCTCATAAGGACGAAGCAAATAATTCACAAAGTATGCACCACAAAAATGTGCAGCGATGAAACTATAAGGGATGCCAGCTTCTTCAATCTGCCTTCTAATTTTTCTCTTCTTGTCAAGATATACTTGAAAAGGGGGAAGAGGGTTCACTCTGTCTTCTTCCACCCCAAATTCTGATGGAAGGAATCTCTGCAAAAAAATATAAAAATAAGATTTAAATGTTGTTTTAGTCCCTTAAGTTGACGTGTTTATGGTTTTAGTCTCTATATTTTTTATTTTTTTAAAATTGATCTCTGTCTGAATGTTAAGAGCATTTTGATTTAGTTCTTAAAATTAAAATCCGTAGGAAATCTGCAGTTTTCGTGCAAATTTTTTCTTCCTAATTTTTCTGCGGATTTTAACTTTAGAAACTAAAACTAAAATAGTTTTAACATTCAAGGATCAATTTCAAAAAAATTAAAAATACAGGCCATTAAAACCAAAAACACGCCAACTTATAAGGACCAGAACATTATTTAAGCCTAAAAATAATGAATAGTTATAAAATTATTACATATTACAACATCTTGCTCATAGAAGGAAAAGTCTTTTGAACTACTTGTAGCAAATTAATACGTTGAATAATTTTTGGTGAGACTATTTATAGTTTTTTTTTTACCAAAGGTGAGCCTATTTATAGTGATATAATTTTAATAGGGAGAATTTATACGGCATCTCTTGTTTTTTTTCTTTCTTCGTACGTAGACGATATTGAAAAATTAGTAAAAACTCACACACCTAAAGACAAAAGATTGAATTTAAGATTCTCCATTTAATCATTTAATTAGTGTGAAATTCTTTTTGTTTTTTGGTTACACTTTGAAGTTAAAATTCTCACCACTATTATTTAACTAAAAATAAAACATAATATATAATACTTTTATATAAATAAATATTTTATTTGTTTCTAAAACATACATGATTTATAATTGATTTTGGGCTGACCCTACCATGTTGGAGTGGGGTGACAATATAATAGAAATTTTACTAATAGCAACCGGCCCAAAATTAAGAGAACACACACTCCCCGCCTTCTAAGAAAGAATTAAGATTTGTGTAAAAAAAAAAAAAAAAGAATTAAGATTTGTTTCATAAAAAAAAATGAATCAAGAGGGTAAAAATAAATACACTATTGAAAGGCCAATTCTATGGTAAAAGACTTTGGTAAGTCTTTCACGGTACAAATCACCGAAAATATTATAACGAATAGGAATTTTATAAAGTTTATTGTTGGATTAAAATTTTATATTATATAGATTATTCATGTTAAAATTAAAAAAATAATTAAAAATTATTTAATATATTATTGAGACTAATCAAAATTAACGATATTAATAAAAACTCATAAACTGTTAATCTCAATAACATACTAAATTATTTTCAATTTCTTTTAAATTTTATATGAATAATCTAAACTTTTAATCTAAAGATAAATTTTGTAAAGTTTATATAAGTTATAATATTTCCGGCAACTTGTGCACCGTGAAAAGGTCTTTCACATTAGATAAAGCCTATTGAAATATTATTATTTTTGAGGAAATATACATTACCTTGATATTACCAGCAACTTTGATAGCATCAATAATTTTGAGTTGCTCCATAACTTGAGGATATCCGAACGTACATATGACAATGTCAACTAGTTTAATCACTGCCACAAGTTGGTCATGCTCAAGTTCTCCCTGCAGTTATTATTTAGATACTCATTACAAAAATGAATTGGTAAACTTTTTTTTTATACTCTAAAGTTTTGCAAGGTAATAAAATTTGTATTGAATTATATATGTCACTTTGTAATACTGATAAAACATACAATTCTTTATTATTTATTACTGTATTTATTTTGATTCTTCAATTTATCTTTTTCATACTATTAATAAATAATAATTTTGTAAACTAATTCATAATTTTTCTTTTTCATACAACATTAATTATATTTTTTTATTTGTGTAATATAATCAAAATTATTTATATTTTGGCACAAAGAGAATACTATTTTCTTTTGACAAAGGTGCTAATATTATTGTAAAGTCGAATAATTGAATGTTGATTATATACTCAACAAAACTTTAGGCCATTATATACTCAACAAAACTTTAGGTCAGTGAGAGCAATGTCAAAATATCATAGATTTTTCTTGCTCTACGTGTCTCTCTAAAAACGCACATTCGGCCAATGTCATGCCTCTGACGGGTCTTCTTTGGCCACATCGCCACCATTTTGGAACTCATCTATTTCTTTTCTGCAAAATTTATTATTTTTCAAAACTATTAAATTAATTTTTGTAACCACCACTTTCCTCAACAAAACCCTTTTAAAAACTACCGTTTTGTTCACCAAAAAAAAACTACCGTTTCAGAAAAAAATCTTCTCAATATTTTGCAAAGTTTGAATTTTTTAAAAAAAAACCATAAGTTTAAATCTTTCAAAATTTTCTATAACCACAAAGTTGTAATTTTTTCTATTTTGATTTATTTTGTGTTCCAATCTTTTAATGTTTTGAGTTTTATCTTTGTGTATTTTTATTTTCGTTGCAAATATCTTTATCATTGTTATCATCTGCTCTCCATATTGTTATGGTAATTTTTGGACATGTCCTTGTTCTTGATTTTGCTAGGAATTTTTTATTTTATTTTAGAAGATTTACAATATGAATTATGTTATTGACCATGAGATCGAGGAGACCCCCTACTAAAAACTTTTTGAACATTTTGCAGTGAAACATTTTATTTTAGAAGATTTACAATATAAAATTCTTTTTTTTTTTATTTTAGAAGATTTTGCAGTGAAGCATGATGCATAGATCATATTAAATTTAGTAGGAGATTTAAGTGGGATACGCCCCCACTAAAATCTTTTTGAAGCAATATGGTGCCTTTCTCATTGAGAGAGTTCCAAGTCATATCTTTAGATCAATTTTGAGCTATGGACGGTGTTTTATAGTGCAAATTAAGTATCCTCAATTATAAGTGGTTTTCATGACAAACACTATTGAAGTTGTTTTTTTTTAAATATTAGCTTTTTTTTTTTAAATTATAAGATGCATTTAAAAAATTGTTCTTAAATAATATAACTTATTTTTAATACCTAACACTAATTAATACCTAGCACAACTAATAAAAAAAATATCTAAATTGTTGTGTTGGACGTCATGACCGATGTTTGAACCCCGACTCCTCCACTTATACGTGTAAGTTTATTATGACTTTGTCATTTTGTCTATCTAAAAAAAAGTAATATAATAAATTATCTTTAAACATGAAAAACCATATTGAATACATGAATATAAAAAAGATTATAATCGATGTCCCAAAAAAAATTAAGATTGATTTGTGGGAGATCTCAAATTCGATTACTTGGAATATTTTATTGATCGATAAGACCCATTCCTTACAAATAAGAGAGTTAATAAAAATAAATTACGTGTTTAATTAAGTTTATAATATCACACACATTGGGAGAAAAATGAATTACCTCAACTAATGTTACTCCTATTGATTGAAATTCCTCGTAAGTTTGTTTCTTAAAGGGTGAAGTTTTTGAGTTAATAGGACGAGTGTATACAAATGTTGGATAACCTAAAGAAATGCTTGCCTTCACCACATACTTGCCTAAGTAACCACTTCCACCAAATATAAGAATCCTATTCTTCTTATTACTCTCCATATCTCTTCTTTTTTGGGTACTCGATCTACTTTTGCAAATGTGTATCTAAATTGTTGCTTTAAATAGGCATCTATTTTTTTTGTACGTGCTCAACATTAAATCATTTTTTGTCAACAAAATATTAAATAATGATTTTTTTTTTGTTTGATTTGATCCTTGCACCTACCTTTTTTTGACGATAGATAAAAGTAATATTCAGACAAATTGATAGAGTACGTCGATGCAATACAAATTTAAAATAGCCAAAAACAAAAATGATGAAACTATGAACAAACTCACAGTCCATGCTATTAATTAGCATAAAACAACAAATTGCATATGCCTACAAATAAGATTGTATTGAAGTGTCTAGACTACCCAAGCCTTTGGATCTGTATCATTGATGAAACCTAAATCATTGTTAGATCTGCACTAAATTGAAATTAATTATTCAACCTGAAACAAATGAACACCGCATAAAAAACAGAAAACCAAAATACACCGCACAAATAAATATGTGTAAATCACATTTATTTAACTAAAAGTGATAAATAAATGATTGGAAAGGTGACTTTGAATAAATATTGCCCCTAAATCACCTCTCTCTAATAAATCACAATCAAGAAATAAGAAGAAAGAGGAGGAGGAGGAAGGGGTGAGGGCTAGACCTAGCTCTCAGACCAAATTCCTTGCGCACCTACATACCTTTGTTTACTATGACATTGACATTAGAAGATATTTGGTTCCTTAATTAATTTATTAGTTTTATTTTGCTTTCATAACTAATAACTAATTGTTGTTACAAATTAGTCTTTTAACTAATTTATTGGTTTTATAATTTGATCTTTTAACTAATTGTTATTATAAAATGGTCTCTTAACTAATTTATTGGTTTCATTTTGATCTTTTAATTAATTATTGTTACAAGTTGGTCCCTTGATTTAGCTTCTGTTAGCCATTTGATCTTTTCCATTAACTTTTATTTAAAAAAAGAAAACCGTTAAATATGTCATGTGGCTGATGATGTGGCAAATTATGGTATGTGATGTATCTCAAAAAATGTTAAAAATAAATAAGTATATAATGATTTTAGAAAAAAGTTAAAGGAAAGGAACAAAAATGTCTAACATAAGTTAAATTATGGGACCAATTTGTACAACAATTAGTTAATTAAGGGACCAAAATTAAACGGATAAATTAGTTAAGGGACTAATTTTTAACAATAATTAGTTATGAGACCAAAATGAAATCAATAAATTAGTTAAAAGATAAATTTATCATATTAAATTACTTAAGGGACTAAAATAAAACAAATAGATAATTTGTTAAGGACCAAATATCTAATTAAACCTAAGATTTATCATAAATGACTTTTACAATTTATATTCCCTTCTTTCTTGTTTGTGGAAATCTTTGTGTGAAGAAAAGTAAAAAAAAATTAATGAAGGTGAAAATAGTGACAATTCAAATGTGTCATTCATAGGTGAGAGGTAGGGATGACAACAGATAGGGTCGGGTGTTTGTTTGATATTAACTAAATTCGAACTCGAAATAAGCACCCGAACCACAACAAGGAAAGAAGAAAACACGCCAAGCTCAAAAAATTTAAAAAATTACGGTATACAACATGCTAAATAGTTTTCAACATTAAAATTAAGGTATACGATATTGTAATTGACGATAAATAAAGGCGATATTCAGTCAAATTGATAGAGTACGTCAATGCAATATAAAATCCAAATAGCCAAAAACAAAAAGGATGAAACTGCGAACAAACTCACAATATCCATGCTAATAGCATAAAACAACAAATTGCATATGCCTACAAATAAGATTGTATTGAAGTGTCCGGACTACCCAAGCCTCTCGATCTGTAGCGGTAATGAAACCAAAATCATTGATTAGATCTGCACTTAATTGAAATTAATCATTCAACCTGAAACAAATGAACACCGCACAAAAAACGGAAAACCAAAATACACCGCACCAAGACGGAAAACCAAAATACACTGCACAAAGACGGGAAAACAATATGTCGTACAAAGACAGAAAATCAAAACAAAGAAAGTCGCACTAAGTAGACGAAATCAAAGGAAAAAAAGAGAAAATAAATAAATATGTATAAATCACATTTATTAAACTAAAAGCGATAAAAAAAATTATTGGAAAGGTGATTTTGAATCAAAATTGACCTAAATTACCTCACTCAAATAAATCACAATCAAGAAATAAGAAGGAGGAGGAGGAGGAAGGGGTGACGGCTAGACCTAGCTCTCAAACCAAATTCCTTGCACACCTACATACCTTTGTTTACTAGCTATGACATTGACATTACAATTTTCTCAATTAAGTTTTAGTTTTAATTGAATATTTGGTTTCTTATTTAATTTATTAATTTCATTTTGCTTTCATAACTAATTGTTGTTATAAATTAGTCTTTTAACTATTTTATTGGTTTTATTTTAATTCTTTAACTAATTTTTGTTATAAATTGGTCTCTTAACTAATTTATTGGTTTCATTTTGATCTTTTAATTGTTGTTAAAAGTTGGTCCCATAATTTAGCTTCTGTTAGCCATTTGGTCTTTTCCGTTAACTTTTTTTAAAAAAAAAACGATAAATATAAATTGTGGTGATAAAATTTTAATTAAGTTTTTTTGAGAACAATGGTCTGTTCATGGGTTGAATTTATTTGTTATTTTAATATGTCTTTTTTAATTTGTGAAAAAAATGTTTTATTATGGAGCATATTTATTTTGAGAGAATTAAGGTTGATGTTCTATATTAATAATTTGATTTAAAAAATACTAGACCTCCGACCCGTGCATGCACGGGTCTTATAAGCTGTTATATATATAACAATAAATGAATTTATATAGAATGTATAATATTGAAAAGGAGTTAGATTTTATCAAAAATAAAGTGGTAAGACAAAAATATAATAATATTGATCATGAAAATTAAAATAAAATTGAAAAAACGTACATATAGCATCAATAATCAAAAATATTTTCTTTATACACCAAATTAGAAGTTATAACAATATCTTTGTAATCTTCGTCGATTATTAACATATTTAATCATATTTTTGAAGTTGCTCATGATATGGCAACATATAAAAATCACATGTGTGAACAAATATATGACAACATGTGGAATTGATTGGTTTTGACGTTTGAATATGAATAGACAAAAGCCTTATAATTTTTGGTTTTTTTTATTAGATTTAAAGAAAATGTCATTGACAAATAATATTTTAAAACCGAAGACTTGTATTACACCATTAACAAAACTTCTTACAATCATGTTATGAAAATTTTAGTGGAAATGATAGGTCCAAAGAGATACTAAGCATATATAGATAAAGTAGCTACATAATTAATTTCTTTACTTTGTATGAATTTAATCCAAAACTTTAAGCTCCATAGAATTCATTTGAATGGAGGAATTCTTGAAAAACAAATGTAGAGTTTTGAGTTGAGGGTGGGAGAACGATGTTGATGGTGGTGAGATGATGAGTTTGATGGGTAAAGATTACAAAGTAAAAAGAAGAAGAACAAATAGAACATGAGAAAGAGAGAGAAATTGGAATTACACAGTATTTTGCAAAATTATTAAACTTTGGAATAAGAAAAGATTTAGATTGTACCAAAAAAAAAATAAAGAAAATATTTAGTTGAAGCAGATAAAAAAGTGAACATTGTGTCAAAAATAATAGATTAATAATATTAAAAAATAAGTATATGCTTAATAATGAGGTGGAGTTTATAAACTATAATTTAATATTTGAGTGGAGCAATTAATGCTATTTAGGAGGGAAAAAAATAGGGTTAGATGTTACTAACCTAACAACATTTAAAAATAAGAGATTATTTTTTATATATTGTGAAAATTAGTATGCAAAATATTGTGGGAATTAATTTTGTTGCATCATGACTTGAAATATTTTATTGTTGTTATTATTATTATATTGTTATTATTATTAATTATTTTGAGTTGTGGTTGTGGTGGTGGTTTTCGGTGTTGGTGGAGTTTTGTTGCTCCGGCGGTGAATTCGTGTTATTTATGCTGCGGTTTTGCGGTGGTTTTGTGTTGTGGTTGTGGTGGTGGTGGTGGATTTCGGTGTTGGTGGAGTTTTGTTGCTCCGGCGACAGCTCCGACGGTGATTTCATGTGTTACCTTGGCTTGGTTTTGTGCTATGGCTTGTTGACTTGGGATGGTGGTGGTGGTGGTAGTTGGAGGTGATGTAGGGTTTTGTAGTGGTGGTGGCTTCGGGTTTGGTGGCTGTGGCAGCGGCGACAGTTGCGGTTGTGGCTTAGTGGCCTTTGGTGTTGTGGTGGAGTGAAGGTGGTTTAGGTGTTGAAGGGGTTTTGTTTCTTGCTGTTTGATTTGTGTTGGAGAGGCGGTGGTTCTTGAAGGTGATAAGGGATTTTATGGCGGTGAGGCATTTAGATCTGATGCTGATATTGGTGTTTTGATTGTCCTGTTTTGGTGTTTTAGTTGTTTTTGCTAGTAGAGTGTTTTAGTTGGAGGTTTGTTTTATTTTTTGATGTTTGTTTGGTGGTTTTTGGGTGTTGTGATGGGGAGTTGCTGGTGGTTGGAAGTGTTGAAGCTTGTTGTGGTGGTAAGATGTTGACTGTTTGGAGGCTGAGATGTATCTGCCAAGGTTTTTTCTCTACTGTTGACCCTCGACTTTTGACTATAGAATTTGGTTTTTGAATTCTGATGGGCTGAGTAATTTTGATTCGAGTTCGGGAGTTAGTGTTTAATGACTTTTTTAGGTCGAGTTGAGGATTTTCTAGTGGTTTGAAAGTTGAGGTAGTATAGGTTTTAATATTTACATTGGTGTTCCGCCTATATACGGCGCCTTTGTTTTGTAACTCTCTTATACCGGTCTCGGTTCATCTTGTGCTGAGACTTGGTCTTATTAATAATATTTTGCCGTTCAAAAAAAAAAAAAAAAACAGACCTAAATATGGTTGTTACTAGTGAGTTATGACTCATGAGATATTTGAGAGATATATACTATACAATGATATATTATGAGTTAACCATATTGTATTAGAATAATACAATGATGTTTAAGAAATTGTTTTCTATATGAAAATAAATTGTATCGATTTGATATCTCAAATGTGGGGGTTTGTCGCTTGAATGTTTTCAAGTAAACTTGTACAATAAATCTAATTATAAGAATGAAATTCTTATTCAGCGGAGATTTTGTCGCTTAGAATTTATCTAAGTAGACTTGACGAAATATATTATGAAAGTCGATTCGACAATATATGATATATTGTTAATATTGGATGAACAATTGCATTGAAATAATACAATGATGATTAATTGAATATGAGACTGTGAAGGAATTTTTTTTAAATTTATTTAATATTAAATAAAAATAGTGTCTCTTAGTAAATTAAACAGACATGTACTTATTTATTTTAGAGAACAAATTTATTGTTAAAACTCGAAAAATATGAGTTTAATTTACTTAGAGATGTCTTAGTCAATATTATATGATGTAAGAAAATTATTTTTCATCATTTGTGTAAAATAATTACTGAAAAAGTCCAATGGAGCATTTGCCCCACAGCTCAGTGTGGCGCCCGCCATGATGACGAGAAACAAAATTCCTTGTTTTCTTCTTTGCTTCAACGAGACTTCAATGGTAGATTCTTTTTGTTTGGCTTATCATACGGTCCCTATCTCTTCTCCTAAAAGCAAGTTAATGATCTCATCTATTCCTATTTTGGTGGGACGGAGGAGTGTAGATTTCAACTATAAATAGAGCCATTTTTCTAAGATTCATCTCTCTTCTTCACGTCATTTATTTTAGTTTATTTTTAGGCAGTTTTTCACTTTATAAAAAGTGGTAGTTCTTCCACATTCAGAGACTACTACACCTTTAGATTTAAGTTTTTAATTCAAGTTTCTTTACCGGTTAATTCAAGCATATTTATTTATTCAAGTCTTCAGATTCAATTTTCTTTCCAGGTTTTTATGAATTTAATTTTTAGTTTATTTATTGTGTTTAATTTTCTATTATGTTTTAGTTTATTTATTTCCTTCTCCATGTCTGGTTCGATTAATTGATATCGGTATGTAAACTTAATTCTCTGACAGGGATTCAATAATGATTTGGCACGAATTTTCATAAACTATTTTTCTGACTTCAGTTTCTATCTTTAAAACTCTTAGACTTTTGAACGATGGTAAAACAAAGCAATTAAGGTTAGAGTTAATAAAACGAAAGTTTGAGATTTTAACCAGATAGTAGAAACAATATATTAATTTTAAATACAGTGACAACATCTTTAAAATTAATTAGATCTTATTGATTTTCAAAAAGTACTTTTAAATTTAAATGAAAAGAGTGATAGTAAAACATTTAGTTTTAAAAGTGCAGTCTTAATCAACTAACACGACGGTGTGAGGTCTAAGCTTTTAAATCAATATTTATCTTATGAAAAATATTTACTTTTTACCCGCGCCAATGATTTACCGAATCCCTAAAGCTTGATTAGTTACATACCGATATCCTGCTATTTTAATTTATTTAAAAATCTTTAATTTAATTTCTAAACACCTCTAAAAAAACCAATAAATTAATTAGCTTTATATTTACATTGTAGCATTAGAATCACGGTAGATCAACTATTAGTCCTTTTCGTTCGATCATCTTTTTAAGACTACGCGATACGACTGTCCACTTGCAGTCGTTAGATTTAGATATACAAAATTGCGATCAAGTTGGAAAGAATTTTTTTAAAAAGAATTAAAATAATAAAAGAAAATGCCACATGGCGCCACGTCACAAATTCTACTCAGTCAGATTTTGTTGACTTTGACAGAGGATAAGGAGCCAAATCTTATACTACATAGAGTAAAGCAACAAAAAAAATTTATAAGGGATAAACCAACTTTAACAAATTTTATAAGGAGTAAAAGATAATTAACTCTAAATTAAAATTAACTTCATTTTACAACAAATCAACTTCTGGATTAAAATAAAAATACACCCAACAAAGTTCCAACATACTTCCATATAATACCAAATTCTTCACATTTGCATTCAAACCACTTTTTTTTAACGAGAATAAAAGATTTCATTCATTGAATTTGATTGAGTACATAGGATGCAAGAACAAATTACACATAGTTAAAAACCAAAAGGATGAATATGCGAACAAACTTACAACATCCAAGTTAATAGAATAAAACAGCATACTCATTTCTACAACAATGTGATTAAATTAAAGAAACCGGAATGTTATTTGCATCGTTGACAAACTTAGTCACTAGTTTAATCAGTAACTAATCAAAGTTGATATGATAGTTTGAACCAAATAATCATCGCAACATGACGAGAAAACAAGAATGCCGTACAAGACAGATAAACAAGTGTCATCATATTAAGACGATAAAATCACAAAAAACAAACAAATAAAAGAGCAACTTAATCAAGGAGTAAAACACTTATTTAGATAAAAAGACTGAGAAAAAGATGTCCAACAAAATATTTATTTTAATAGCAAGAAAGAACATTTGTATTAACCTAATTACCATTGAGCCTTTGAAGTTTGAGTGACTTAAGCTCCTCAATCAATTGCATCAAATTGGCATGAGAAGACCCACCATCAACTATAGCTTTCTTTGCACCATCACTCAAAGCTTTGGCTCTTAATCTCATCTCCTCAACTTCTTTTCCATTTTCCATCACCAAATCAATAGCTTTTTCAATATCCTCTTTTTTCACAACCTCACTCCCAAAGTCATTCCAATTTCTCCATTCTCTAACTCCAACTGACACCCCAATTCTCAAAACATCTACCACTAGTTTCTCATGAAAAAATTGCTCAGCAAACAAAGGCCAAGTGACCATAGGCAACCCAACATTAATGCTTTCAATTGTTGTGTTCCAACCACAATGAGTCACAACTGCTCCAATAGCTTTGTTTTCAAGTATCAACAATTGTGGTGCCCAACCCCATATTAAATAACCCTTATTGCTTTCTTTCACTCTTTTCTCAAACTCTTCCATGAAACCTTCATCTAATTCTTTATCACCATTATTCTTAGGAACCACCCAAATGAAATCATGGCTTGAGGCTTCAAGTGCATGAGCTATTTCAATGAGTTGAGATGTTGGAAACTTGTTCATGGTACCAAAACTTACATATATAACAGAACACTCTTTTCTAGAGTTAAGCCATTTAAACAAACCATCTTCTTGATCCACATTTTTTAGTACTCTCTCTGCCTCCAATTTTTTGAGTCCTCTTTCAGCCTTATAAGAAGCATCTTGGTTTGCCCATAATGAAACTGGTCCTAAGTTCCAACACTTTGTCCCAAATGCATTTTTGTAATGCTCTTCATAAGCACCCTCTAAATCATAAAAGCTATTGAATACTCCCCCATAGCTTCTGCTAGTTGAATCATTGATCGCCTTCATAACAAATTTGAGTAATTAGCAGAATGTCTTATTTTATAATTAATTAAAATACTTCCTTCATTCTACATTACGCTCTAAAGTGTTGGAAACTTGTTCATGCTACCAAAACTTACATGGATAACAAAATTCTCTTTTTCATGAGATGGAGGGAGTAGCATTTATATTTCAAATAAATAAGTAAAAATTTTACTCAATAAAATTAAAGTTTATTTTTTGGTTCAACTTTTTAACGAGGGGAGGGGAGGCAATAATTAATTTACTTTTTTTATTCTTAACATAATAAACTTAAAATAAGGATTAAATTATAATGGATATATTATGTCAAACAAAAATCTAAGGGTTTGTTTGGATTGATGGTATAGAATGGAGCGGAGCGGAATGGAACATGACGGAATGGAATGGAGCGGAACGGAATGGAATTGACATTCCAGTCCATTGTTTGGATATTTTACGATGGAATGGAGTTAATTTCCCACTCCATTGTTTGGAAAGTAGACGGAGCGGAATGAATTATAACTTGTTTATTCCAATTTTATCCTTTATTTATAAAACAATATTTTTTGAAAAAAAAAGCTTTTTTTTTTCAATATCAATCCCTTTTTTCTAGGATTCAATTTTACAGATCTAAACTAATCCCTTATATGTTCTACAAACCAATCCCTTTCATTAATATTTTTTTCAATGAAAAGAAAAAAAATTAATTTTACCGAAACTAACTGGGAAACAGATTTTTTTTCAATTGAATCAATCTCTTTTACAAAAACGTATGGAATCTAAAAAAGTTGTAATTGTTATGAAAATAATATTATGAAATTAGGGATAAAGTTGTAATTGTTAAATTAATTTGTTTCATTCCATCACATACACCCCAAATTGGGCGGAATAAAAAATTAGAGTAATGGGTGGTATTAGATGGAATGAGTTCCATCCCACTCCATTCTATTCCATTCATATTTAGCAAAACCAAACAATGGAATCTAGTTCCATCCCATCCCATTCCATTTCATTCCACCACTTACCATCAATCCAAACAAACCCTAAATGATATATATAACCAAAAAAAATTATTGAGTAGAAAATTTAATTTTTTTTTGTTGTCAAAAAATAAAAACCTAAATTTTTAATATTCCAACAAGGATAATTTAAGATTTTAATGAAAAAGTGAAGGTAAATTTGTCAATGTTGAGTCTTTGGTATTGACTGCATTTTTGGTTGATAAACCATTGTGACAGGATGTTTGATACAATGCTTCGAACACTATACCAACATACTGGTCTGCATGCGCGCGTGTTTTCTATTTAAGGAATATCCATTTCTCTCTCATGAATCATGCATGGCGCCTTTAATGCTTCAGATTATTGTCAAATATATTTTTATCAAAAATCTCTTTGAAGCATATTTCTGTAGAGAATCTCTCTCATTTATTATGAAGAAATTAGGTTGGATCAAATATGTGAAGCCCAAGTTACTTGCTTCTCAAGAACGTGTACTGGCTATTTAAAGGATGTGCTAAACCTAATCCTACAGAGAGACTTGTTCACGCCTTTTTGTTTCTAGAGTCTAGGATTCTAGGTTTTGCGTGTGTGTTTATTTGTGAGCCTTTCTTGTGTCTCATTGATGCAAGATTAGGTGTGTTCTCTTCGAGTTATATTATTTGTGATCTTCTCCTAAGCTGTCAAGTACGGAGTTAGGATTATGTGGTTTTACAACACTCTAAGCCTGTAGGTACGAGTGTGTAGTTTTTAGGAGTGTGTCTCCAAGAATAGTATTTGTTATTGTCTAAACTGAAAATCCTTGCTGTCTGTAAGGTTGTAAGGGAGTGAGATGGGATCTCAAATCTAGGAGTTCCTAGGTTGAAGAGTCATTGGTCGTGCCTAGGTGATAAGTTGTAAACGGGGCATTTGTTGAGAACTTTGAACTAGGACCATCATAGTGATATTCCTTCCTGGATTGGTATCCCCTAGATTAGGTTGTCGTTGTGCGCTGAACTGGGTCAACAAATACTGTGTCTCTTTTATTTGTTGCTGTTTATTTATTTATTTTGTGTATTGCGTATTACACCTGATAAAGTGCTTAGCACATCGTATCCAGCACTGTGCAAGTGCTTAGCACATCGTATCTCACACTGTGCATAGCGTGCCAGGAATTTCAGTCAACATAATACAGAAAATTATATTTTCCCTCACTTCACCTCCATAAAAATTTCTCCCCTCACCTCTCTCCCCTCCCCCTCAATTGAACCAATCAAGCCCTAAGTGAACAAATCACTTTAGAGAGTAATATGAGAAATTTTAATGATTAAATTATCAAATTAGTTTCTAACTCCATATGACACTCTCAAAAAAGTTCATAACTTTGTGAATATTTCAAAAAGGTCTTTGGCTATATTAAAATATCAAGTTGATCTTTCTCTTTAACCACTTAGTATCAATTATATAAGTCCCCATATTTTATAACTTACTATCAATTTAGTCCTTAACTTTATCTATTTATTCTCAATTTAATCATTAACATATTTTTTGAAAGTTTAATATGAATAAAATTTAACAAAGTGATGGACCTTTTTAAAATAGTCATAAAATGAAGAACTAATTTGAAAGTGTCTTACAAAGTAGAGGGTCAATTTGGCGGTTCTTTCTAATTTAACTAGCAAAATACCCGTGCGATGCACGGGTATGTTAATTGTTAATTAATAGTTAAAATTTTGAAAATTTATGAAAATTTTAAACTGCTGTTTTAATAAAATATTTGTATTTCATTCCGTTGTAGATTTTATATATTTATATGCAATTTGTTATATCTCATATATTTTTATCAGTGATAAATATTTATTTCTTGTTAATGTTATATATTAGTGAAATATATTTTGTCCACTTTTACAAATTTTAAAATTTTCTTAATGAAATTTTTAAGTATGTTAGCTAAATGTAGTTATTTTAATTATATTTGACAGTAAGTACTATTTTAACATGGAGAAAAATTATTAAAAGATATTTTAAATATCAATATTAATACAACATTTGAATAAAATATTTATTTATTTTATATTTGGAAAGTCATTTTAATATTACCCCGTGCCCGTTGAAAATTTTTATGCTTATATTTGTATTTACAAAATTTTTGTTGTATTTGTCGAATTTATTCAAATTATTGTTTCTCAGTGACAAACACTCATCTTGTGCTTTTTTTATAACTTTATGAGTGACAAAGACTCATCTTGTCACATTTTTATCTATTTAACAACGAGATATATTTGTTCCATATTTTTCATTAATATCGATCAATACACAATTATATAAATTCAAATAAAGCGATCTCCGAGTCCACACTAATAATGAACCACAACAATAATATGTTATTAAAATAAATTTTAATAAAATGTTGAATATTCGTTAATGAGAGTGAAAATACGAAGTAGTTAATGAAAAAAGAAATTAGAAAATAAATAGAAATGTAAAATATATTTATCGAAAAAGTGAAAATAAAATTTTGTATTAAGATAGATGATTTAAATTTAAATAATAAATTAAAAGAGGAAAAATAAAAAAAAAAGTTAGAAAAGAAAATAAATTAATGAAAAATTGAAAAATGAGAGAGAGAGAGAGAGAGAGTAATAAATAATAGTATAAAAGTAAGAGAGATGAGTGGTGGAAAGAGAAATAATAAAATATTTAAAAAGTAAGAAAGAGAATATAAAATAAAATAATAATAAAAGATAATTACGTGTGAATTGACACATAAGGGTAAAAGATTTGGATAAAATTTGTGAGGATAAATAAGGAATTTTGGTAGTCATTAAGTTTATTATAGTAGTAGTAGACTATTGATAAAAAACAAATCAAAGATAGATTTTATAGGTATACCATAACAAATCATGAATTTGTTAAAATATCAACCCTTGATTTTTTCAATTTACATATTATTCAGTTTAGAATATCCAAATCCAACAAAAATAAGGTAAATGAGTTAAGTGATCTATCACCTTCATTATCTCTCCAAATTTGTTTATCTCTTTCATCCAATCTGGCAAATGCAATCTAGTCATCTCCAACTTATGCGGCAATCCTACAATTGTAAACTTATCAGAATCAGAATCCACCTTAGTTTGAGTCAAATGTTGTTCAAACCAGAGCTCCACACAACGAGAGAAAACACTCCCGGGACTGAAAACAATTCTTGGAATGCCTAATTTGGTTGCAGCTTCCACAGTCCAAGGGTAAAACATGTCACTAATTATGCAGTCAACTTCTAACTCATCTCCAAATAAGTAGTTCTCTATTTGCGGTTGTAGCATCCAAAACCCCTCCACAACTTTCGGGACCAAGTTAAGAGGAATATCGGCGTTGAAATTTTCCATTCCAATAGGAACACCGACTTTTTCAGCTGGAAACTCTACAATGTGTGTTTTAATGTAGTGGCCGTGAATACTGAAATCACGGTCGATGGACTTTTGATAAATCTCAATGTTGCCTGGAGTGGTGATTATGGTGATTTCCACACCATGCATGGCAAATAACCTTGCCATGTCAACCATGGGGATGATGTGACTTGTACATAAAAATGGAAGGAAAATAACCTTCAGCATCGTAAGGGCTTGTGAGAGGTTTTGGAGATTGGAAATGTATACTAAATGTAGCTTGTAATGAATAAATGTGATGAGTCAAAACGGTTGGAGAAGTAAATTTATAGTAGTTCATACGTCTTTGTATTAGTTAAATTATTGGGTTTTTCTTTCTGAACAATTATTGAGTTGTTCACAAATCTTTATCAAGTGGGATGAGTAGTTCAATTTATTAAGTTAATTAAATTAAGAGTTAAAGAGTTGGACGTCCAGAGTTGATAAAGAAGAAAACTAACAACGTAATATACTACTCCCTCCGTCTCATTTTAAGTGTCACACAAATTACACATTTAAGAAAAGTGAGTAAATGAAAGCGAGAGAATATGATTTTTACTAAAAATTTTCACTTTTTATTAGTAGTAGACATTGAATTATTAAAAAGTAGATATTTGAGAATAAGTTTCTCTAGCCTAATGATTGCTTAATTAAAGAATAAAAGAGGAAAAACCAATATTATAAATAGTATAGGACACTTATTTTTGGACAAACAATTTTGGCAAGTAGGACATCCTACTTATTTTGGGACAGAGGGAGTAACAACTAACATTGCTTGTAAAAAAAATAAGTTTTTTTTTCTAATCTATCCTTTCATGATTAGGGGTATTTACCCCTAAATCACTCAATAATGTTTTAATTGATATAGATTATTTGTGTAAAATTTCAAACAAATCCAAAATCATTTGATATGTTATGGAGACAAATCAAAAATAACGATTTTTTGAATTATTAAAATATAAATACTCCAAATTATGAAAGAATACACCATATGTCACTCAAAAAATCTTAACCAAGAATCCACCATTCATTGGGCATCCAAGGCGCGCATAGATATAGATTATAGACAAGAAGGAGATTGTGTGGGTCGGACAATGTCAATAATGGCACTTCAGCAATAAAGTTTTGTTGTTTTGTTTTTGTTTGATAAAAACAATAAAGGTCCTGTTTAGTACCGTAACTATCAAGAGAAAATAATAATAATAATAATAATAATAATAATAATAATAATAATAATAAAGTATTTTATTGTCCATTTTATAAGATATATTTTAAACTTTAGTATATATGTAAATTTTCATAAAAATACTTCTAATTAAATAAAGAGAAAGTAAAAGATGTCATTTTCTCTCTTAATATATAATAACTGAAAGATAATTTTGGAAAGAGAATGTACATATATATTGACAAACTCATTGTTTGTATCTGCTAAATTAACCGATTGAATTTATATACATTTTAGTGAAATTAATGGTTTGAACTAACTGATTATAAAAAAAAAGTGATTTGAACTAACTTGTAAATATGAAATAACAAAAAAAATTAGTATTTCATTTATTTTTAAGTAATATAATAGGAGTAAAATTGAAAGAAAAAATAATAAATTAAAAGCTAATTGAAATAGCTTCTGGGTCGGAGCCCTTAAAAGGCTGGGGACGGCCATGGCTCACCCAAAGTTTCATTTATTATATATTATGTATTGCAAATTATTAACAAATTGAATGAAACAGCTTAGTGGTAATTGGTAAAGAAATTTACCTCTATGTGAGATGTGAATCCTCATCTTAAAAGTCAAATTAAAATGAACAAACTATTATACATTTAATGATGAATGATAAGTTATGATGATATATATATATATATATATATATATATATATATATATCGTAAAGGATCGTGATAAATCTTGGAGGTTGATTGCTTGGAGATATATTGCTTGTATAATGAATTAAATAGTGGCTGTATGTAGCTATAATTTACAGCTGCATTAATTTCAACTTAAAGAGCACATGCAAATTAGCTGAATATGACAAGTTCACTTTCCACCACTGGAAAGCTAAGTTGAAATTTGAAACGTTTTACATTTTATAGAAATTGTTTTTGTAAGTTTTTTCCTTTATAGAGGTTGCGGCATTAGAATCAAGATCCATTCTATATTTTTTATTTTCTTCATTTTTGTCGTTGTTTAAAGTTTTCAGAATATAAATGTAATGATATATATGACATTTTTGGTAGATCCGATGATTTACTCCCTACGTACTAAAATTGTTCTTCATTAATCGTATAAAAAAAATAAATTGAAGAATTAATAAAAGAAAAAGTAATAAATAATTAAGAATATAATAGAAAGCAAAAAAAAAAGAATATAATAGAAAGAATATTTTTAAATGCTTTATTGGTATGGTAAAGCAGCTTAGCTAATAAGTTGGTATAGTTTTCAGCCCTATGAAAAATCACATATTTTCATCTCTAAAAAAATTGTGTTTTGTTTTAGTCCTTAATTAAAGAATAAAATTTTAACATGTTTTTGACATTTTTAACATAATATAAACATATCTTGAACAGAATATAAGTGTAATAACATTGACATCTTAATTAAACTTGTGATTATTTTATTATAGGAAAACTAAAATATTCGCTAATTCATAAGGACAAAAAATATATTGAACCCAAAAAAATATAATTAAGTACATATATAATAATATTAGTATTGGGTCTTCAGCCCTCTTTTGTAAAAAGATAAAAACAATACCATTATTTGAACCTGATCGTTGCAATTTTTCTTCTATTTAAATTGAAAAGAACTCATCATATAAGTCAAATTGAAAAGAACTTTTTTATGAAGAAATTATAAGAAGTAACGAAGTGGAGTGACTTTGATTGAAGCCAAAGTCTGATTCTTTTACATATATGAATAATATTTCCATTTAAATTTATATCATCTCTCAAAGACATTTTCTAACTTATTTTGCATAGTGTATTACCACTAAAATAATAGATAGTTGATAAAATAATTTATAACAAATGAACTTATAATTTATAAGTTAATTTTTTTATATATATATATATATATATATATATATATATAGGGGGCTGCTAACATCCTCCCACCTAAAATCATGTGGGAGGAAGTTAACAAGCCTCCTCCCACTACATATTTACTAAAAACCCAACCTTATATGCACAAACTTATTTTAGTTATGAGGCTACTTTTGTAATTTTCTTTTTAATTAATTAAAAACAAAAATCAATTTAGCTTCCTCTGCAATCGGTCATTGTTGCTCTCTCTCCGATCATCATTGTCGCCCACTCACGTTCCCACTTGCTATGCAAGTTCGATGTATCTTCCTTCATCACCAATATGCAAGCTCGTTTCCCCCTTTTCATATAATCCCATTCCCTTCTTTATGATTTGTTCTTGCTACTGCAATTTGTTTTTAGCTTTGTTGAGTCATTGTGATTGTGTGGATTAAAGTGCAAAAGAGAAAGTGGTGTGGATTGAAGAGAGAAAGTGATGAGATATGCTACTTCTGTCAACAGAAAGTAATTGATATTTGTGAATTGAACAGAGAAAACGGTGAGAACTTGTAACAACGCGACGACGCTTCGGCGGCGATATCGTCGGCGGTGTGAAACGGTGGAACAATAGGCTACTAAAAGTGAAACATTTTTTAATATTTTTTTTGTGATTTTAAACCTTTTAATCTGAGCCATGAAAAGTTTCAATTGCCACATGTCACATATCTATGAGAGAAATAGGATAACTAGAGGATTAAAACATGTGGGAGGAGGTTCATGGGAGGAAGTTAGCAAACCCCATATATATATATATATATATATATATATATATATATTATCTTAGATTATCTATTTGATTGAATTTGTAGTATTTGATAAAATTAAGTTATTGAATTAGCTTATAGATATAATATAGCATAACAAAAAATTTGTTTATTTAATTTTTTTTTTCAATAAGATTATAGAAGTAAAATTAGAAGAAAAATGATAAGATATGAGCTTTAAACTAATTGCATTTATCAAAATAAGTAATAAACTAATAAAAATAATTAAAGCTCGTGAGAAATTTTTTTTTTAAAAAATAAACTTTATAACTATAAATTATAAATTCAAAATTTATCACTCTTAAGTAAAGCTGTCAAAATGGGCCGGGCCGTCAAGCCCGAAAAAATGTCAAGTTTGAACCTTAAAAATTTTACTCAAATTGTCATCCGGACTTTTTAGTCCGGCCTGTATACACCCATTTAAAATATAGGCTTATCCGAATGGGCCGTCAAAAAAATATGTTTACGACCCGTAAAAAAACAATATATATTTAAGAATGCCTCTCTCATGAACAAAATTTCACATGACAATCTCTTAATGAACCAAAGCTTATTATGTGTTATCTCTCTCTCATAGTGGAGATTTATTTTAGAAATTGGCAAAAACTATGTTAAGAATATAGTTAACTTCTATGTGATAGAAGTATACATGATCTTATAAATAAGTCTTATGTAATCTCTCCAAAATGTGTGAAAAAGTATAAGTTACTTTGTTCAAGTTTTAGTTTCATTGTTCAATAGATTGATCTTCATAATAGATGATTATGAGAATGTGAAAGTGAATCCAAAAATACAAATCCACTTTGCTCATATTTTGGTTCTATTATTCAAGGGGTTGATAGCAAAATTAGTCTCTGTGTGGATACTTGTAGTTTCTTCACATTATTGAAGAAAATTGTTATGATTCAAGAGCTGAATGTCAGGTACACGTTTATAGCATGATATAGTTTAATATAATTTAAGCGCAAAATAAATCCGAATTTTTTTCGCTGCGCATGTTGTGAACATCGTTTATCCTTCAAATGGTATCTCTCTCTCTCTCTCTCTCTCTCTCTCATGAACAAAATTTAATGGTTTGATTTCTATCAACAACTAAAACTATATTTTTATTTTTATTTTAAAGGGATTAATATTAATACTAATATATTAATACAAGTGCCTAATTTATTTTGAAATTTACATGAGACTTATATTTATATTGATATATCAATACAAGATTTATATTTTTTTTTAATAATTTTTACGGTGACGGGAGAAAAAATACCATATTGTTGAAAATATAAAGTGGAAGATCACTTTCTAGAGTATTTTATTCTTTTAAATTTTTTTAATTTGTATTATTTTTCATATTTGAATGAAATGAATATAAAATCAACGTCTACATAATATAAAAATAAAAACCATATACTAATACACATATTTTTTTTTTAATTTTACGAAAACATATATTCCTATGAGGCCCTATATTTGTACCCATATATTAATATGGAGATTCTTTTTTATAATTTCTACAGGACCTATATTCTTACTCATGTACGAGGTTTAATATTTTTGTAATTATTACAGAATGATATTTCTACAAATGTTTTAATACGGTTTTACTATGACTTATATTTACACTCATATTAATATGAGTGCCTTTTGATTTTATAATTTACACATAGACTAATATTTATATTCATATATTAATACATGACCATATTTTTTTTGTAATTTTAATAGGGACAAGAAAGGAAACAACATATTGTTCGAAACGGAGAGTGGGAGATCACTCTCTACCCAATTTTATTTTTTTAAAATCGCTAAATATATATTATTTTTCATATTTAAATAGTATAAATATAAAATCAATTTCACAAGTAATTAAAAAAATAAAAATTTCTTGACAAAAAAAATTCACTAATTTCAAATAAGTTTCAAAAAATTAAAATTAAATTAAAAAATTTAATATCTCAACTAATTTATTTTAACTTTAATTATATGTATTAATATAATTTTGAATATTAACCCGTGTATTGCACGGGTCAGTTACACTAGTAAAGACTTATATAAGCATACATTATAATAGACGAAATAAAAAACTAGACCGGACCGGACTTAACCGAAAGTCCGCCAACCCGTATAAGACTGAGTTCAACTATTTTTTCAACCCATATTTTCATCCGAGCTTTTTTACTTGGCCCGATAAAACTACCACCCGTTCGGACCGAAACAGGTCGGACCACCCGTTTTGACAGTTCTACTCCCAAGCCGAATTTTGATGAAAAAATTGAACAAGTTAAAAATGACTTAAGTTTTTTTTTTTTTTTTTTAACTTTATTTGTGCTAACTCTTTGATGTTGGAACTGGAAAGTGAACTTTGCATTGAGCTATAATTCCCATGTGTTGAAATTAATGCAGCCGTAAATGGTTTTAGTTTAGAACCAAAACCATAAATATAGTTTGGTGTGGTGTGGTTTTAAAACCATGCACACCCCTACATATATCCACCATTTAAAATCTTCTTGAAATGACTAAACTAAAGACGGGACATTCACACGGGTCACCACCTAATATGCCGATAATTATTTTTTTTACTTTAAAAATAGAAACATATTAATGTTAATGTGATTATTTTTTGTTCCATGTCTATATCTATTTTTAGATTAATATTACTAGGTGAAACATTTTGTTACCCTTTCTTTTTATCAAGGTATTGTACCATGATGACATAACTTAGTTTAATAGGTCCACATATAATACTAATCATCATAATACTTATTTATACAAATTTTAGAAGAGAAAAGCTACTGTATAATGGAGAAATTGTCATGTACCGGTACATTAAACATGAAGACCAATAATTATTTGACATGTGTCTTATTATTATTATTAAAATTATTAAAATATAAAATATAAATGCTGACTTGAACAAAATTTACATTTTTATTGATTAAAATTCTTATAGTACAAATACGATAGATTTTGACAAAAGTATCATAGGATTCTCCATTTTAAAAATTATTCTTTTAGTTAAATGTCCATGGTTCAACTCCCTTAAAGGGTAAATTTTGTTCTTGTTTTCTAAAAAATATATTACTTTTTTTCATGTTTATTTTTTGATACTACAAATTATAATATTTTGAGTAAAAAAGTATAGTACGTAGATTTTTAAATAATTTTTTAACGAATGAACTTAAAAGGCTTTATAAAATTTGGATTAGATTTTTAAAGCTCAAACCCTACGTTTGGCAAATTGACATCAGGTTATTTAATTTTGACAACTTTAACGTCTTCACATACATTTTATAAACTTAACGTTAACGAAAGTTCCTTGAGTAATCCTGGTAGACCTAATTATAGTGACATCATTAGTAATAACATTGGTGGATGTTTTTATAGTTTCTCGGAATTTAGTAGAACCACCAATAATTTTTTTTCTTTGAAGAATAAAAAGTAGAATATATTAATACTAGTTGAGGGTGCTGACTAGCTCAAGGTGTGCTAGAGAGGACCTCAAAAAGAATACATCAAACAACAACCTATCAGAAACAAAACAAATAAAAAACTTAGTCGATGCTCATACAAGCTAAAGGGCTCGACCACCAAATATGTGAGTTTAAAGCTAAATTATTAGTCATTGTTTTCAATCTTAGTTTCACTAGGTCAAAAAGTTACATTAATTTATTTCCTAATTGATATGAAAAATACTCAAGAGCTCAAATTTCGACTAATACAAAATGAGAACTGTGACTTAAGACTCAACTTTGACCTAATTAGAATGACAACCACTTAATAACTTGAATTTTGATAATATAATAGTTCAATCACAACAAGATAGACTAATGATAACTCAAGAAAACCTTGTTCATATAAAATCATTGATATAAGTTTCAACTAATTGTGTTGATTGTAACCAAGGGAATCACTTTATCTTGATCAGACCGTTTATTATTTTTAGTCCAGAGTTTGGGGCGAGTTCTGCCATCAAGTGGTTTCAGTCATTTCCCAAACGTAGTTGCGATGATCAAACTGCGGTCCTCCGTACCAAGTCAAGCGTCAATAACCAATAGCTAACTAACGTTTGGTAGTCCGTTTAACTTGAAACATAAACAATGAAATAGTTCAATATCACCTAGTAGAACTAACTATAACTTTTCTTTTTTGACAATAGAACTAACTATAACTTAAGAAACCTAATTCATATGTAAATATCAAATTAATTTTACTAATTAAGTGTGACTAAGAAATTCAAATTTCATTTTTCATCCTCATAAAAAATGTGGCATTTATTATGCACAATTTTAATCTTATTAGTTTTCAAAATCATGTTTATCTTTGCAATATTAAATTTTTCAATAATTTTTTTCAAGTATGTTTTGAATAATATAAAATTAGCATAAATTTTGACCTATAAATTCAATTTTGAAACTCTTAATTTTTTAAAGAATTTTTTATAATATTCTAAATATGCATAATTATAAAACAAACATCGGCTTAACATCATAAAGCTAAAATAATTTTGTAGAAATGATATCATGATGTTTTTTATAAGATGGAAAATAAAATATAATAAATTTTGAAATATAAAAATTATATAGATATAGTAAATAAATAAACATAATTTAAAGGTAAAATATATTTACCAAAAAATTGAGGTATAATACCCCAAATCTTAATCTTCAAAAAAAAAATACCCCAAATCTTAAAAATAAAATCTTTATGCCAAAAATTGAGGTATAAGGCAAAAAAAAAAAACAAATACCCCATTCTTATATTATAAAAAACGTTGATGCATTATAACGTCCAAATTTTTTTTTTAAATAGTGGTTTATTTATGCTTCTATTTGTGAGAAGGATATATTATTTGCAAATATTAAAAAATAGTGGTAAATATAGAAATATTAAAAAGATATTAATTTAACATTTAATGCAGTTTCACATATTCTCTACTTCACCATGGTACCGGTACCCATCCACCTAAGATGAGTACCTAAGAATTGGTATGTTTATACCCATCCACCTTTGTCATTCAACTGTTTTCTTCTTGATGCATGTTATTTGTTCGATCTTCTTTATACAATATAGAATTCTACAATACCTAATGGTCAGATTTTAATTTTCATTTGTACTCTATAAGGCATTTGGGTCCTATCAATTAGTAATGTTAGTAAAAGTTTTTAACTATATGATGATTATTATTTCTGAGCGTTCGGTTTAGTCGCCTTTATGAATTGGCTGTTAATAAGTTGTGTTATGTTGCGGTCATGTGTGAGTTAAGGTGGGAGGAAGGGGAGCGGCTTGGTAGTGGCGTCTTCAGTTGTGGGCGTGGGAGGAGGAGTTATTGGGTGAGTGTAGGAGTCTTCTTTTTGGTATTACTTTGTAGTCTAACATTTCAGATAAATGGTAATGGAGACATAATCCTAATGGTGGGTACTCAGTGAAGGATGTGTGTCACTTTACTAACTCATCTGTAAGTGCACCAGTTCACCCTTATGTTTTAATAATTGTCAAAACATATGAAAAAAGAGTAGAACATATTTTGGCAACATTACAAATCACTTGACAGCGAAAAACCATTTTTTATCTTTGGAAAATTGATTTTTAGGTGTTTTGTATCGATACATAATCACTTGTATCGATACAAATGTCCTGAAACTATTTCAGACTGATTTTGTGAATTTGTATTGATACATATATCCTTTGTATCGATACAAAACTGGTCTCTCAGGGACAGAGAGTCACTTGTGTATCGAATCATGCTTGCATGTATCGATACACACCTAACTCTCTCTGAAAACCAGAGAACGCATCATGTATCGAATCATGCTTGCATGCTTCGATACATATCAGTCAGTTTTTCAAGAAACTGATATATGTATCGATACATACTCGTGCTTGTATCGATACATAGGTCAAATATTTCAAATTTGAACGCTGGTCAAGGTGTTTGTATCGATACAAACCATCATTTGTATCGATACGTTTCTGTTCTGTTTTGCCTAAATTTGCTCAATTCTATTTTCTCTATAAATAGCAATGTGCTTTGTTGATGTAAAGAGAGAGAACCTGTGATAAAGTGAAATAGCTTTGAAAAACTCTTTGGATATCAAATTTGGTGAATAATTTGGATCAAAGGGTCATTCTTCACAAGATCATCATCTTCTATCAAATTACAATTAATTGAAGAGTGAGTATGGGATAATTCGGATAAAGATTGTACATTTGATCGATAACGTTCGGTACGGCTTGAGGTGAATCAGAGTTCGTGACCGGGTTGATTTGTGACAAAGGTTTTGGGTTTTCTCGGTGATTCAAGATTATGCGATATCTTGAAGGATCAACAACGAAGGAGCGAGGTACTCAGCTGGACGATCAGTGCGAGGTTTTGCGTACGGATAGGATCGTTGGAATCAGAGGGAGAAGCTTCATTATTTGTTGAGGTTTATTCGCATAGTTTACATTAGATTCGATATAGGGTTATTGGAGTCTTTGTAAATTGTGCACTAGTATCTGTTCTGATCGACAAAACTCGATCTCACTGTGATGTTGGGCCGACGGAGGAGATTGCCGAAATCCATGGAGGAGAGGGGGGTGTACCTACAAAAGGGACTTCGACGCTCAAGTCAGTAGAGTAAATGAGGTGGAGGCAGGTTAAGGATGAGATAAGCTACCTTGAAGGCTAAATAAGTGTCCTTTATATAGGACATGAGAGAAACAATTAGGTTTGTCACCTAATTGGGCCTTGCCATGAAAATGGGCCTTATTTGAGTAATTGGGCCGTTTGGCCGGTCTAGAACAGTTGCCCCCCAAGTCGACTGCTTAGGGGAACTCTGAGCGTTGACTTGAATATAATTGTCGGTGTAGTGTCAACCTGCGAGGTTAGTTGAGCATAATAATATCAATGTCTATGAGGGAGTTGTAGAAAACTAAGATGTACCTCATTTTAGCATACCGCACCCTATTTATATTCCCCCGGGTGCGGCGTTGTCATATCTTCCTTTGTGGTGCAGTGACCAGGTGATCATTAGATCAGATCAGGAAGCTTGACAACATCCTCAGTGTTTTTGTCCTTTGCAATGAAATTCTTGAAAAATGATATCCGGCAAAGGGTGTTTTCTCTTGCCCCCCAAGTCTTCCTTGGTGTTAGAGTGGGCTTCAAAGTATTCGTACCGTTCTTCACGCCATATATAATTCTCGAGTTCGGAATCTATATTGACTTTGGTGGCTTTATGGTGCTCGGTGCTTTGGACCATAATTATTTTGCTATTATTTCCCTGAAATGAAAATGAACAGATAGACAAGATTCCAGAAAATGTGAACTAGAAAGAATGATAAATGCCGAAATTGGTAAGCGGTCTTCTTAATGAGATAACGTCGGAATAATTGTGTGTTTTCTACAAGTCGATAAATCATGTGTTTTCAGATTGCAGGGGAAGATCATCCGGGATTGAATAATCTAAAGAATAACATGAATGATGTCGGGAAAGCATCCAGTCGAAATAATTTGAAGCTGGGAAAGCGTCCGGTCTAATAATTTAAAGCCGGGAAAGCGTCCTGTCTAATAACATAAAGAGTGCCGGGAAAGCTTCCGGTAACATGAAGAGTGCCGGGAAAGCTTCCGGTCTAATAGTGTAAAGAGTGTCAAACTCCAATAATCAATTTTGAAGAATAGTACGAATGTAGTGTGAATAGTCATTTGCGAAGAATCTAACTCCTTTGTTGTCAATGGGATCCGTTGAGAATGAGGACGTGAGGAGGCATTTCATGTTGACTCCTAAGTATTGAGAACAAGTTCAGTGCGGCTTCAGAATACTAAGGACGGGTCCTTTGAAGGTGGAACCATTGAACTGAGTATAAAACCATCGAAGGCGGAAACACTTGAATTGATTACGGTACCACTGTTACCGGAGTTTTTGAAGACGGACACATTGTAGCCGGAATCTTTCAATGCAAACATAATAGACTCATTGAAGATGGAATTCATTGAGGTCGGAGTCAAATATATGGAAAAATCATAGAGGAATGACTTCAAAACGGTCGCTTGAAGGGATGATTGAAGCTTTGATTTGTTTCCGGTCGTTGAGAGAGTAATGTGGTAGTGATAAAACATACACAATTCTTCAACAATGGTGTGATTAAGTTTCTTTTAGAAAGAAGAATCAAAAGCATCGATCCATAACAAAAATATGTTGAATGTTGTTGAACATTGTATTGGCGGAGCCTTTGGTCTCCGGTGGTGGTAGTAGCTATAACAAACTATGATTTCAAATCTCCTTCATTATGCTCACAAGGTGTGTCATAATGCTTTTGGCAATTCCAACACCTTTTTCTACTTTTGAGTTGGTGAAATTTGTTGGCTGTTCTTCATAGTGGGCATTATTGCGATAGTGAGCTTGCCACTCATGGAATCAATGTTGTTAATGAGGCCTTTGAAGGTGTCTCATCTTGCTTAATCAAATTTGTCGATTAGTCTTGTAATTTGTTGATGACTAATGAATGAATGAACTTCCTCTATTTTGATTTGTTTGGAATGCTTCTTAGTTTTGCCTTGTCGGAAAGGGCTTTGTTCCTTATTTTGCATTGTAAAAATGCTTTTTTGCCTTTTCGTAAAGATCTTTGTTTCTTGTTGACTTCATGCCTTTTATATCATCATGCTTTATTTTCCTTGTTTATTTCGTATACCTGCCTTATCGTAAAGGTCTTATGGCTTGTGCCTCACTTTGAAGGTCTTGTGCCTTTCTTTGAAGGATCTTTCACAAATATTCCGTTTACAGAATCATGTTTTGTTTTAGGTAACATTTATGCCTAAGTTTATAGGTTTTTTTGATTTGGCCTTATTGTCTAAGGTCTTACCGGAATCGAGGGATAGTCTAGCCAAGAGTTCCCTTCTCCCCAACGAATATGCGCTACTTTCCGGTGGCTAACCGGAAAAGCTATTCGCCCGGTGGCCTCCGTTGAAAGAGGGTCTTTTGCCCCCGTTGAGAGAGGGTCTTTTGCCTTTCCTTGAAGGTCTTTTTACCTTGCTTTGAAGGTCTTTGTTATGCCTTGCTTTGAAGGTGTTTTTACCTTGCTTTGAAGGTTTTGTGTCTTACTTTGAAGGTCTTTTTATGCTTTAACCTTGAGAGTCTTCTTGCCTTGCTTTGAAGGTCTTTTTTACCTTGCTTTGAAGGTCTTTTTATGCTTTAACCTTGAGAGTCTTCTTGCCTTGCTTTGAAGATCTTATGCCTTGCTTCAAAGGTCTTTTTGGTAAGATGATGCCGGAATAAGCATTCGGGCTAATAAAATATGCCGGGAAAATTCATCCGGTCCAAGCAATGAGAATATGTCAGGAGAGATCATCCGAGCGTATAATATAAAGAATGCCGGGGAAGATCATCCGGACTATGTAATATCAAGATGCCGGGCTAGATACCGGACTTTGTAATATCAAGATGCTGGGCTAGATGCCGGTTTTTTTAATATCATGAGGCCGGGCTAGATGCCGGTTTAAAATAATAGAAGATGAAGCCGGGGAAGATCGTCCGGTCTTAAATAATAAGAAGGTAAAGCCGGGCTAGATGCCGGTCATAAATAATATGGAGGTGGTGCCGGGCTAGATGTCGGTCATAAATAATAAGAAGATGAAGCCGGGGAAGATCGTCCGGTTTTAAATAATATGGAAGTGCCGGGCTAGATGCCAGTCTTAAACAATATGATGAGGATAACTTCAGTCTAGACTTAGAGTCATGTAGAGAACTCATCGCGTTATGCCGGTCTTAAACAATATGATGAGGATAACTTTTGTCATAATTTATAATTTTGATTTAGCTTGTCCTTGTATGATTTCTTCACTTGTTTGGTGCACGATACATGGTAATCATAGGGGTAGTCTTTGTTTGCATCTCATCTGACATGGAAATCACTCAAACAAAAATAAAAGAAAATGGATTAGCACATGAAACTTCAATTATGGCTAACAATTATCTTAAAGTGCTAGATGTTAAGACAAGGAAGATGTTGATATTTTATCTTTGTGCAACATGTATTAAAGATGTGTTTCATCAATTACATAGTGCTAACATAAATAAATTCAATGACATAGTGTTGTAATGGTGATCTTGTGAGATAAAAGTTACAACTTAGACATAAGTATCAGTTTTGTTCGAGAGAGTAAACGTCATTTTAACGCAATTATTTAACCAAACTTTAGTCAAAGGTGAAGTGGACTTATCTTTTTAGTCCACTTGATGATTCAGAACAAGGGATGTTCTCAATTATTTGCTCCATAGTGAGTTTTGAACGTTCCTTGGCGGACTCAAGTGCCTTTCTTTGTCGAAAGTATGAGTTGAGGCAATGTTGATGATGGTGGATTTTGGTTCGTCATGCTCATCATCTTTATAGTCACCATTGTATGGTTCAATTATTGTTATTGTTTTCTCCCTCGTCGCGTCTTTTAGACGATCAAATCATAAATTGAGGGTAAAGCGTCATTGCTAATTTCTACAATACACATCTCAACAAATTCTGCCTCTTCTTGTTAGAGTATATTTGTTGTCTAATAATAAGCATTTCCAATCATGTTCGATTATGCCATGTAAGTAGTATGAATGTCATATAATCATGCTTTATGCAATTTTAAATCCTCTTAGGGATAACAAGTTGTCAAACATGGCAAGATGCATGCTATGTAACTCAAATCTTATTTGTTCAAGTTGAGAATTAGTTCAACGTCTAAGAACTTGTATTGTAAATGATGTGAGCGATGCGGAATCATTTAATAATGCAACATTCAAGTTTAGCATTTAACATTTTTATTAAAATGTGCGTGTGATGTAAGATTGCAAGTCATGTCATGTTTGTCAAGTAATGCTTGAAGACAGGCATATGATGCAAACACTTATTGTCATGGATAACATGCTTCAGCATAGATTCAGAGTGCAAGTCAAATAAGCAACACATGTGAGATTGCAATTTATATGATGCATCATAGATATTATGCAGCACATAGGATGATGTTTCAATCATTCAGTTCACATGTATGATGCTGAAAGTAATGAATATGAACTTTTCACCGTTAATCTTGACAATGTAAGAAAGATATCACCTGATTTATGGTCTGGAGACTGTTCTGAAGAGCTTTTGTCATGCAATTTAATCTCCGTCAGTATCAAATAGATGAGCTACACTTGCATTCTTAAAATCCATTTTTTCTGAAATCCCCAATTGCATTGTGGACAAGTCCACGGGTGTGATACGGCTTGCATAAATTTGACTTCAGCTGGACAACAAAGCTTTTCCTCCTTAACGGATCATTGTTGACGGAGACGTTGAGAACGGAGATAGTGAGGTCGGCTTATCTAGCCGGTTTGCTGTCAACGAAATCGGTTCTAGCTTGTTACCGTCAACAGAATCATTATCGAGAACGACTTATCTAGCGGGAAATTTTGATTGCCATCAAGGTTTCATTTTAGGCGGATACTTTTATAGCCGGAAGTTGTGGGCATAATCATGAGGACAAAACCTTGTTGTATCTTACCGGAGTTTGTTGGATGCTAACTGTTGAGAACGGAAGCATCGATGCTGTTGGCGGAAACCGGAGGCGGTGTAGATGGTTTGGCCACAAGTTTTTGTTGGCTGAAACGTTGAGGACGAGATTCGACGAAGACGGGATATTGACGACGGAACTTTTGTTCCCGGGAGTTTAGATTTGTTAACGGAAACTATGTAACCTTGTGAATAGGACCCTCTTGAATCTAGTTTGTCCTCACCGGAAACTGTATTGCTGGAGCTCACTGAGAACGGCTTGCTGAAGACGTGATATTGAGAACGGAGACATTGATGATGAGAGTCAACGAGGACAGGATACATTGAAGACAGCTCTTCTAGCCGGCTGTTGTCAACAGGATTATTTCCAGATTGTTACCGTCGACGGGATATTGAAGATGGTGATAATGAGAACACTTGTTGTCTAAAGCTTTGATGACGGACGTATTGATGAGGCCGGAACCTTTGGAAGACAGCTTATCTAGCCGGAACTTTAGATGTTGTTAGAGGAAATCTTTGGATTGAGGACGGACGCATTAAAGCGGCGTCGTTTTTGCGGTTTTGACGATTCTGGTAATGCACGTGTGAGTGCGAGCGCGTTTGTCAACCCTAATTCCCAGTAGAGTTGTGGATGACGCAGCGAGATGGGTGACTGAACTATTGCGGCGGCGGCAGAATGAGTACGGTGATGATGTTCTTCAAAATTTTTAGAACAATCTTCAAATTGAAGCAGAATGAAGCTTTGATTCTAGTTGTTTTTGAGATTAGTGTTGTAATATTACCACATTTATTATGTGAATTTGATTTTTGGTGACTGAGTTGACTCAGTGTTGTTGTGTGACTCGGTTGAAATAGTTGAAGAAAAGGGGTTTTGATTAGCGATGCTGCCCTTTGGTGAGTTAGCCATTAATAATGGTTTTAATGTTAATGTTGAAGAAATGGGTTTGCAGCTAGTGATTGAATGAATAAATTTATCCATTCTGTGAGTGACTCGATGATGTTGTGAAGGAGTTTGAAACAATCGATTTGCAAAACTACCCATTTTCTTCTTTTCTTCTTCTAGCTTCTCCTTTTTTCTTTGTTGTTGTCGTGCATCTTGCTCTTTCTTTCTTTGAAAGAAGTTTTTCTTTTTGTTTGTTCTTCCAAAAGTTATAGCACGTTTTGGATTTTGGTATGTGTTGTTCAATTAGTGATTAGCCATGTGTTTTCATGATTTGGCTTATTTGAAGAAATGGGATTTTGGTTCCAGAAGCTTGTTGATCCTTTTTGCTTCCATAGAAAACTCTATAGATTTAGATCTCTTCTTTCCTCCATGACAGTGAGATAAAAAATCAAGAGATTTGAGAACGAAAGTCGTTCCCACAGACGGCGCCATTGTTCTGATCGACAAAACTGGATCTCACTGTGATGTTGGGCCGACGGAGGAGATTGCCGAAATCCATGGAGGAGAGGGGGTGTACCTGCAAAAGGGACTCCGACGCTCAAGTCAGTAGAGTAAATGAGGTGGAGGCAGGTTAAGGATGAGATAAGCTACCTTGAAGGCTAAATAAGTGTCCTTTATATAGGACATGAGAGAAACCATTAGGTTTGTCACCTAATTGGGCCTTGCCATGAAAATGGGCCTTATTTGAGTAATTGGGCCATTTGGCCGGTCTAGAACAGTTGCCCCCAAGTCGACTGCTTAGGGGAACTCTGAGCGTTGACTTGAATATAATTGTCGGTGTAGTGTCAACCTGCGAGGTTAGTTGAGCATAATAATATCAATGTCTATGAGGGAGTTGTAGAAAACTAAGATGTACCTCATTTTAGCATACCGCACCCTATTTATATTCCCCCGGGTGCGGCGTTGTCATATCTTCCTTTGTGGTGCAGTGACCAGGTGATCATTAGATCAAATCAGGAAGCTTGACAGCATCCTCAATGTTTTTGTCCTTTGCAATGAAATTCTTGAAAAATGATATCCGGCAAAGGGTGTTTTCTCTTGCCCCTCAAGTCTTCTTTGGTGTTAGAGTGGGCTTCAAGGTATTCGTACCGTTCTTCACGCCTTATATAATTCTCGAGTTCGGAATCTATATTGACTTTGGTGGCTTTATGGAGCTCGGTGCTTTGGACCATAGTTATTTTGCTATTATTTCCCTGAAATGAAAATGAACAGATAGACAAGATTCCAGAAAATGTGAACTAGAAAGAATGATAAATGCCAAAATTGGTAAGCGGTCTTCTTAAGGAGATAACGTCGGAATAATCGTGTGTTTTCTACAAGTCGATATATCATGTGTTTTCAGATTGCCGGGGAAGATCATCCGGGATTGAATAATCTAAAGAATAACATGAATGATGCCGGGAAAGCATCCAGTCGAAATAATTTGAAGCTGGGAAAGCGTCCGGTCTAATAATTTGAAGCCGGGAAAGCGTCCTGTCTAATAACATAAAGAGTGCCGGGAAAGCTTCCGGTAACATGAAGAGTGCCGGGAAAGCTTCCGGTCTAATAGTGTATAGAGTGTCAAACTCCAATAATCAATTTTGAAGAATAGTACGAATGTAGTGTGAATAGCCATTTGCGAAGAATCTAACTCCTTTGTTGTCAATGGGATCCGTTGAGAATGAGGACGTGAGGAGGCATTTCATGTTGACTCCTAAGTATTGAGAACAAGTTCAGTGCGGCTTCAGAATACTAAGGACGGGTCCTTTGAAGGTAGAACCATTGAACTGAGTATAAAACCATCGAAGGCGGAAACACTTGAATTGATTACGGTACCACTGTTACCGGAGTTTTTGAAGACGGGCACATTGTAGCCGGAATCTTTCAATGCAAACATAATAGACTCATTGAAGATGGAATTCATTGAGGTCGGAGTCATTGCATTGCTTTGATTATATCGTCTCATATTTTGATATGTTACTTGATTAAAATGTCGATGTTTTATAATATTCATGCGTTGGTCTTGGTTTGTTGTTCTACATTCCATATTTGTCATGATATTTTGTATTCGTCATTGATATATTTTGGCATATCTTTGTATATGTTTATTTTGATTAGAAAATTTCATCATATAGTGCATTTCGACAAATGTAAGTGCACGATATGACTATGGTTAAAACGTTTTGAACTTGATACTTCTAATGAGTTCTCTTCTTCTTTTTGATATTGTCAAAGGGGGAGATATTTGGATTGCACAAGCTAAGGATGAATAGCTAAAGAAGTTTTGAATCTTATCAACATATCAAACTCGTTATGGCATCAACTCAGGGGGAGCATGCTTATGGTTAGCCTTGGTGTTATTGAGTCTATATACATATTGCTATTTTATTTCATATTAGGTATAGGCTTAGTTAGCTTATGCAAAGTTTTGACAATTATCAAAAAGGGGGAGAATGTAAGTGCACCAGTTCACCCTTATGTTTTAATAATTGTCAAAACACATGAAAATAGAGTAGAACATATTTTGGCAACATTACAAATCACTTGACAGCGAAAAACCATTTTTAATCTTTGGAAAATTGATTTTGAGGTGTTTTGTATCAATACATAATCACTTGTATCGATACAAATGTCCTGAAACTACTTCAGACTGATTTTGTGCAATTTATATCGATACATATATCCTTTGTATCGATACAAAACTGGTTTCTCAGGGACAGAGAGTCACTTGTGTATCGAATCATGCTTGCATGTATCGATACACACCTAACTCTCTCTGAAAACCAGAGAACGCATCATGTATCGAATCATGCTTGCATGCTTCGATACATATCAGTCAGTTTTTCAAGAAACTGATATATGTATCGATACATACTCGTGCTTGTATCGATACATAGGTCAAATATTTCAAATTTGAACACTGGTCAAGGTGTTTGTATCGATACAAACCATCATTTGTATCGATACGTTTCTGTTCTGTTTTGCCTAAATTTGCTCAATTCTATTTTCTCTATAAATAGCAATGTGCTTTGTTGAAGTAAAGAGAGAGAACCTGTGATAAAGTGAAATAGCTTTGAAAAACTCTTTGGATATCAAATTTGGTGAATAATTTGGATCAAAGGGTCATTCTTCACAAGATCATCATCTTCTATCAAATTGCAATTAATTGAAGAGTGAGTATGGGATAATTCGGATAAAGATTGTACATTTGATCGATAATGTTCGGTACGGCTTGCGGTGAATCAGAGTTCGTGACCGGGTTGATTTGTGACAAAGGTTTTGGGTTTTCTCGGTGATTCAAGATTGTGCGATATCTTGAAGGATCAACAACGAAGGTACAAGGTACTCAGCTGGACGATCAGTGTGAGGTTTTGCGTACGGATGGGATCGTTGGAATCAAAGGGAGAACCTTCATTACTTGTTGAGGTTAATTCGCATAGTTTACATTAGATTCTATATAGGGTTATTGGAGTCTTTGTAAATTGTGCACTAGTATCAAATCATTTTTAATCAATAAACGCTCAAATAACCCGTTTGGTTATTTGGGGGGAGACGTACCCGGCCCGAAGCGAGGACGACGTGAAAGCCGTTGGGAACTCCCTAATCAATCTTTGGTGTCTTTCTTCCTTAATCTTTTACTTTACGAATTTGCTTTAATTTTCTGATTCAATTGAATTTTTGTGTTCGTAAGTGTTCATAGAAATTCAATTGACCTATATCTTGATTGCAATTGATTTGGAATTGAACTTGTGTAACTTGATTGATTGGTTTTATTGGATTGTTTAATTTAAATATTTTGTACACAATCGTTTCTTATTTGTTATCATCGTAAGTTCAAGGCTTTACTACATTTCTAGTGATCAATTGGGTGCAAAGTGACTACCGATCCGGTGGGACTTCCGCGCGTACCTTAAACAACTTTTTAAAACCGACATTGTTTAAAAGGTCCACTTATTCACCCCCCCTCTATGTGGTCTAGCCAAGTAGTCTAACATCATCAGGATTTCTCAAGTTGATAATACTACTTCAGATCTCATTTGGCACAAGCAGGTGCCTATGTAGGTCTTTATTTTGGCTTGGAGGCTTCTTCGCAACAAGTTACCGACTAAAGACAATTTGGTGATGCGACACACAATTCCTAATGACTCTCAAGTGTGTGTTACTTGTTGAGGCAAAATCTCAATTATATGTTTTAAAGATAACAAACATCTTAAATATATTTTAAATATAATTTTGGTCATTATGTTATCTAACAAGTGCTCTTGAGTGTTTTTAATAAAATAGCAACCATTGAGCCTTTTTAACAAATTGAATTAAGTCCAAAGATTGATTCACAAAGTTTCAAGATTAATCTTCCATCAATTTTTGACCTGCACTACATATGATAAGGCAACTCACTTATTTATTTTAAGTGAACAATGAAAAAAACAAAAGAACACTTTATCATCACTTATCATCATCAAGATCTCCTTAACTCTTTTGGAATTGAATTCATTAAAGTCTTTCATGAAACTTGCTCTTTAAAGCCAAACAAAGATATCAAGTATGTGCCAAAGAATATTCTTGCAGCAAATAGACATTTAATATGTCTCAAGAATTTATCATGATGGATAATATCATAGACCAATAAGAAAGCAACAACAAGCCTACTACAATTGAAAAAATACTTACAAAAATATTATTAAATGTTCATTATTTCAGGTAAAGGCTAAAGACTACAAAAAGGAGGTTGTACTTGCAAAGTACTACATCACATCTACAAAGATACTCCTTGACAGCAAGAAGACCTTTTGAAGAGGCTGTCCCCACACCATTCTCCTATGTTTCTTAAAGAACAATCTATGAGAGTGCAGATCATTCTTTCAGTTTACAGATCAATCTTTGATCACTCTTTGGAAATGCAAGAGACTAAAAGAGGAAGATTAAATCATGAAAGTATCTCTTAAACACGTGTTAATCACAAGCTACAACACTAAATTAATTTCCAAGTAAAGAAAGTACAAGTGCCAGCTCAACTCATACGCTCCTCTCAAAGAATGATCTTTCATCAATCTTCTAGGTCTGCCTACACTAATTTGAATGCAACGGCTAGTGCAACTTTCTCTGATATTTATTACATTCTTCAAGGTATTTAGACGCTCCTCCTCTCTATAAATAGAGGACCTCTCAGCAGAAGAATGGCAAGAGTTTCCAAACAACATCATTCTCTGAATATTTGTCTTTGTGAACAAGATTCTTTTCAAACTCTTTTCTGATCTCATTCACTCCTATACTCAACACTTGCAACTAGATCAAGCAATATTATTGAGTGATTCTTAGAGAGATTTTTAGTTCCATTAGAAGCTTTATAAACTAGGATTAGTTTATTGTTAAGTTTCTAGATCCAAACAAACTCTTTATTAATAGAAATGAAAAACTTGCTCAAGGGTACGTGACTACTTGTTTGAGCAAAGAAGGAAAGTCCATCTCAGTATATAGGTGGCATTGAAGCTAGTAAAAGCTTGAAACAACTTGATCTTGGTTTTAAGATCAAGAGACCTTGAGAAACTTGAGATTGTAACATCTCATAAACATAGTGGAGATCCACACTTGGTGTGGGAACTGGACGTAACCTATTTAAGGGTGAACCAGTATAAATAGCTTGTCTTTATACTCTCTTTCATTTATCACATTTATATTCTGTCATATAAAACAATCAAGCTTAATCTGAAAGATTAATCTTTGAACGTTCTTTGACACAGTTTGGTACATTGTTCAAAGAACATTCTTTCGATTGCAAATCTTTAATATTTGATTTAATACTCATATTGAGTTATTGTTATGTAACTATTTATACTAACAAGTTTTTGATATTAATTTTTAAAAGGTTCACAATTCAAACCCCCCTTTTTGTGAAAATTTTTGCTACTTCATTACTGGTTGCGGGGTTTGGAAATAGCTCGATATTTATTCTTAGCTTGTCACAATGTTGCTCCGTTGTGGGGCTTGGTTAGGTGTTGGATTAGAATATCTTCAACTGATCCAGATTTAGTGCAGGATCATTTTGAGCAATTTATTCATTCTGCCGGGTGGATGAGAGCTCATCGTTCGTTCTTGCAGCTCATTTAGCTATGCTATATTTCGGTAGTTTGGTCTGAACGTAACAAAAGAGTGTTTAAGGCTAAAGTAAGTACAATCTCCCAGATGCTAAATAAATTCAAGATGAATTCATACTGGTGGTTGAGAGGTTATAATGTAAATTTGATTTTAAACTCTCATATGTGATGGTTGAGCCATCTAGCTTGTATGGCTATCGACTAATACCCCTTTTTGTTTTGTTTTTGGTAGGACATGTTAGACTATAAAGCTACTCACTTAGAAGTGGGGGTTGAATAAGTGATCTAAAAACCAAACGATAAATTTTAAAAAATTTACACGCGGAAGCGACCACAGATCGTAGTATAGTATGCACCAAATGTTTTGACCAAAAGAAATGTTGTATAAGACCCTTGGAACGAATACGTTAAAAAGCTAAATACACGAGTACTAAGACGATTGTTTCACTCTTGATGTAGCTTCCAATATTCTTGCGCGAACTTTCATACAACGTGTGACTTGAACCTCCGATTCCAACGATTCGATCTACCCCGTTCTTCGAGCTTGAAGAACATGTGCAAACAATCGTTCCGGCTGATCCTCCGCTTTGTGTGAAACCTCAAGATTATGATACTTTTCAAAACCTTGATGAAACCTTTGATGAGAAACCCTTGATTCCACAACTCAACCTAAAAGATGCTTCTCAAGCGATCCACCTTGGACGTTATCAAACAATCACTCGGTACCCTTTTATTGAACCCATTGAAAGAGTAAGCAATTTGGGATTTTGTTGAAGATTGGATGAAGATGATGAACTTAGAACCAAAACCTCTCTAGATCCTAAATTCTCCCAATTTAGATAAGATAATATGTTTTTCACTTATTTCTCACACTTTACAAAGTCAAGGCATGTTGCTACTTATATGGAAAAAAAGATAGAGTAAAATTTTGGCAACTTTAACAGTAGTGTAGTATCGATACATAGCAAAGTGTGTATGAATACATCTTTAATGATAACAGAAAAATTAAGTTTTGACTGATATGTATCGATACATATCAAGTGTGTATCGATATAGATGAATTTCTCAGGAAAAAATTTGGACTGATGTGTATCGATATTGTAGTACCCTAATTTTGGACCTACAAATCCAGTTTTGCATTTATTGCATAAAAATATACAAAAAAATATTTTATTCCTTTTTCATGCATATTTCGTTCATTTTTAATATTTTTATTATTTTTCTTAAATTTTCTTTTATTTCTAAATATTTCGTTTCATTTCACTTTATTTTAAATAGTTTGTATTTTATTGTAAAAGTTCAAAAATATAAAAAAAAAATAGTTTTTTTCTTATTTTACGCGCATTTTATATTTTATTTCTACATATTTCAAAAATACCAAAAATATTTACATTTTATCACATTTTATTTCAACTTATTTCATCTTCGCTCTTTTTATCTCAAAGTTTACCAAAAATAGTAAAAATCTTATCCTTCCACCTCACCATCTCTATTTCATTTTCATTTATCATTTATTTTTATTTACCATTTTACACATTATTACAAAATTGCCATTTAACATAATTTTATACTATAAATACCCCATTACATCACTCAATCATTAGAATCAATTCTCACAATTCCCAAAACAAAAATCAGAGAATAATCACAACCTTGATCAGAAAAGAAATTCCGGCGCCGGAAAACCACCTCCGGTCGCCGGAAAACCACAACCACCACACCCATTTTTTAAAACTCCTCCAAATCAAAATCTAAATACACCATTAGCTTCCAAATCATCTCTACTTCACAAATCCATTGTTAATTTCATCAAAAGCGACCCACAAACGGCCGGAAACCACCGGATCCGTCACCACCCTTCACCGGAAAATTCAACCACATCAAATCCTCACCAAAACTCAAATCTAATTGAACAGAAAGCTTCTAAATCATCTTCTAAGCTTCAAACCATCGTTGAAAACACAAAATACGCACCGGGAACACACGAAACAGAGCCACGGTCGCCGGAGTTTTAGAGTATTCGATTGGAAGTGTTTTAGAGCTCCGTTTTGACCGATCTACAAGGATTTGTACTCGCGATGATGCTCTGAATCGTTTCCATGTTTTAATTTTAACCAATCTCACTAGAATTGTGAGTTCCCGTTCGAGGATCCCGTCGGTTTGTACTCGTTCCCGGCGTTACAAATCTCGTTTCAATAATCTAATGCTAGATTCGGATTCTACACAGAAAAACGAGTGGATTGGATATAGATTTCGCAAGTTTTGGTGAACGAATCAAACTCCGATAGGATTCCAGAGAGCTTGAAGACGGCAACAATGGAGGACGGGGACGTGATTTCTGATTCTGTTTTGATGAAGAAGGAGACCTTCCAGGTGCCACGTGGTGCTACCTGGTTGGTCTATAACAATTTCTCATGCGCACCCCCAACCGGTTCCTGGGTCACTGGTTCATGGATTGGGTCGTATGACCCGACCCGTTCGTTTTACATGAAGATGGATTTGGACTGGGCTTGGTTTTGTGGCTGACTTACTTTCTGCACGCGCGTGATTGCTGCTGCACCCCCAGGCTGGAGCTTTGAACTAGGCTTTGGGCTTGTCTTACTTATTTCTGATTCTTATTATTTGCTGCACCTATTTCAGGTTTGCACCCCCTTTGCTCACTTCATTCATTTGCATGCATTTATTATTATCTTGTTTTTTTTAGCTTATTTGAATAAGTGATTTTGGGACAATAGCTTATTTAAGCTTATTGAGTCCAAATTTAACATAAATATTTAGGGATCTTTTTTGAGACTTATTTTATTTTTTTAACTTCTTTTTTTTAGTTGCTTATTTTGATTATTTGTTAGTACTAGCTTATTCAATAAGTGTTTGTTTGGGACAATGACTTATTTTAAGCTTATTGAGTTTAAACTCTTATACTAATATTTGAAGACCTCTTTTAGGGTTTGATTTTTTAATTTCTAAGTTCTCATTGATGTGTTTTGCATAGGTTTGATTATCATTTATTTGCTCTTCTCATGATATGTGTTTCATGTTCACATTTTTGCATCATACTTTACATTACATCTTCATGCCACTTTACACCACATTTTACATCATTATATGCTACATTTATATGCTACATTTTTCTACATTACACTACATTACAATCTATATTTTGCATATTACATGACATTTGACACTACTTTTTTACATCACACTACAATTGCACTACACAATTTTTTACATGCATTTGCATTTTAATTAGGACAATGCACCGTTTAAAAATGCATGTTAGAGACAATATTTTGCTTTATAAAATAATTGAGCTCTAGCATTAGCATTAATAGTTAAGGACCATCTTTTGGCCTAAATTCATTTTGTCATGATTGTTGATTGATTCTTTTTTCCTCGCTAGTTTTAAAAGTGTATGCTCATATGCGATGATTTCTTTACATGACTTTGTGCTCTTTTCATTTTTTTTTTCACCCTTTGTCACATTCACATTATATTTCACATTGCATTTTTTTTACACACACACTTCACATCAATATTTGATATTTTGTTTTCTTTTCTTCGTAAGTGCATTTCATACTCATGTTTATTTCTCCGCTTGCATTTTATTGCCTTTTATTTTTTATTCATTTGATTCGATAAGGTTGTAATAATTATTCGATTTGATTGTAATAGCGTAGGACTTTATCGCTTTCTTTATCGCTTTTGGCACATCACACACAATGCTAAAAAACCAAGTATAAAAACGAACTTTCATTTCCGAAGAGGCGCGTTTAGTAACTTCTTTAGAAAAAATAGGAAAACAATAACAAAAACATCTTCTCTCTTAATACAATTTTCTTAGTCCAATACCAATTAGCCGCACGATTTGTTTAGGTTTAAATTAAATTTACTTTTATGTCACAACTTTCTCTTCTCAATCTCCACATGCACACACTTTTCTTTTTATACATCTTTTCCCTCAATTTCTTACAACTTCTCCCTCATTTTCTTAAGTACATTAAAAGCAATAAAAAAGTAATAAATTAGAGGTTACCATGGAGTACCATGGGCGTTTAGGATGCTAATACCTTCCCTAGGCGTAACTAAGCCCCGAGCTTAGAATCTCTCTTTTTAAACGGTTTTTGATACTTTCCCCTCTTTGGAAATGAAAGGTCAATGTTAGTGGTGGAAATCTCAAAATCCCCGCAACAGATATAAAGAGGTCTGTATTGGTACACTTTGATCCTCTGGAAAAAAATTCTGCTGTGGCACATGTGTATCGATCCACACATTATGTGTATCGATATATATGGTTCTCTCTAGAGTGTCCTCTATCGATATATATGGTTCTCTCTAGATTGTTACAGACAGAGCCTGTAACAATCCAGTCGTCCTGAAACTATATGTATCGATCCAGATACTTTGTGTATCGATCCAAATGACATGAAAACTGATTTTTCAAGTTTCTTAAAGCATTTTTACTACCAAATCATATTTAATAATTGCCAAAATGTATCCTGTATTGTTTTCACATGTTTTGACAATTATTAAAATTGAGAGAGAACTTGTGCATTTACAGGACGTTATATGTTGTACTATTTTTGAGGTCTTTTCTGACACACCTTGTGTGAGTAAGGACCCTCAATTTCTATTAATATTCCATTTATGTTTTTTCAAAAAATATATTAAATACGAAATTATATTGTATATAACAAATGAAGTTGTATGAGTGACAAAAAGAATAATTGAAGTTCGAATAATAAGTACAAAGTCGCTCACTCATAATTTTATGCACACATAAAAGCATCTAAGTAATTTCTAATTTTTTCGAGTGGGCGGTAGCCTGGCGGAGCCAATGACGATGACACTTTTAGTAAAATTCAAAAAAAATAACTCACACAAGAATCTCCTTTAGTAGGGGTGGACAAAGACCCGAAACCATGTTCAACTCACAAAACTCGAGATAAGAAAACCGAACCGAGTCGGGCTGTAATTAATTGACGATGCCACATATTGGATTATTTATAAGTATTTATAGTTAATAAGTTAGTTGATAGAATATTTAGTATTAGATAAAATTAAAAGTAATTTAAACTGATTTATAAATATAAAATGACATAAAATAGATATTGTCATATCTCAATTTTGGACCTAAAATTCCATTGCATTGTCTCATAGTAAAATATGCAAAAAATATCCGTGGTTGGAAGGAAAGAAATGACAGTAATTAAATACAATGAATGAATCTATAATAATTTTTAAATTAAATACATTTTTTTGTTACTTTCTTTTCTTCCAACCAAATAAAAAGTAAAAATTTAACTCGTTGTCATAGTAATCACTTATTTACATGAAATTACAAATTAATCCTTTACTATTAACTATAAGTCATTTTTTGTCTTCTACTTACTAAAAATATTACTCCCTACGTCTCAAATTATAAATCTCTTCCAATAAAAGTCAGATCCTTAAATATAAACACCTAAACAAATTATTAGATATATTTATTACTTTTTTTCTACACATACCCCTAATTAAATACATATACAAACAAATGACAATTTAATACTCCCTGTCTCCTTATATATAAGCCTCTCTGACTTATTTCACGTATATTAAGAAAAATTAGTATCGTAATTATTGAGTCTAGTTTATGTGTGAATTTACCAAATTGTAATTTGTTTGTATGTGTAGAAATTTGTCTTTTCGTATTACAATGTAAATTGGTAATAATATTGTAATAATTAGAGGTATTTATAGGGGAAAAAGTAATAAATGCCTAGTAATTTGCAAAGGGACTTATATTTAGGGGTTAAACTTTTTTTTTTGAAAGGATCCTTATAAACAGGAACAAAGGGAGTAAAATTAAGACACAAACTGAGCAATGATAATTATACTACCAACTTTTTTAATATATTGAGTAAAAAAAAAATTTTTTTTTAATATATACTCCCTCTGTCCTATTATATTAGCTCCCTGATCAATTTTACATTTATTAAAAAATGTTAGTAATATAATTATTGTGTCAAATTTGTGTGTGAATTTTACTAAATTGTCATTTGTTTGTATATATATTTAATTTGACTTTTCGTATTTCAATGAAAGTTAGTGTAATAATTAGGGGTATGTGTAGAGAAAAAAGTAATGAATGCACATAATAATTTGCAATGGGGCTTATATTTAGGGATTAAACTTTTTTTGAAAGAGTTGTTATAATTTAAGACAGAAAGAGTATAAAATTGATACGGAAAAGTTTATAATAAGAGACAGAATGAGTAACTCAATTAAAAACACGGATATGACCATTAAAAAGTCTTATTAAAAAACCATAAACATACTCCCTCCGTCCCAAAATAAATGTCCTATTTGCAAAAATTGGTTGTCCCAAAATAAATGTCATATACTATTTATAATATTGGTTTTTTCTATTTTATCTTTTAAAGCAATCATTAGGTGAGAAAAAAAGTAATATCAAAAATCTATTTTTTAATATTCCTATGTTTACTACCAATAAAAAAAAGAGACATTTTAATAAAAGTTATATTCTCTCTCTTTTATTTCCACATTTTTTTAAAATGTTTGAAATAGTTAACTAAGACATTTATACTGGCATGGAGGGAGTATCAGTTAAATTATGATGTCGGATTTACCATTATCGGCAACAGTTACAGCTACTCCTTATCAGACCAACAAATTATCTGTGATTTAGATATGCTTACAATGTCGTTTTTCACAAATTTGGTCACATGCTACGTTATGGTAGGGGTGAGCAACATATCTTGAACCAACCGAAACAGTAACAAAATTTAGTCTAGCGGGCGAGTTGGTGCGGGTTTTCGGATTTTTGGGTGGAGAAAATTGAGTTAAAACAGTTTAACATGGGCGGTGGCAGTTTAAAAAAAATTAAACCGTCGTTAACCATACCCGACCCGACCGATAAAGAAGAAGGAAGGCTCGTGTCTATTTCACTGTGTCACACTGTCACTGTGTGAATGTAACGTTTAATGCAAGGCTCATGACTGAATGCAAGTCTACAACCTAACTATGTGCCTCTGTCCTCATTAAGGTGTGAGGTGACAAATCTTTTAAAAAGTGTTTATTTTACTTCACCATTTTTCTATTTAATTCTAGAAATGCAAGCTGGCTGAAGATGTTTGTTCATTCATTCATGTGTCCAATAATATAAAATTAAAACTAATTTTTATAATAGTACAATAGCCTGTTAATAACATTTCCTGATAATAACACAATACCCAAGTGATGAACTGTTCCTGAAATAAGAAATTGAACTTAAGGTTCCCCACTATAGCGTAGCATGCATGGGTCTTTTGAGTTGTGAACTAATGCAAACATCATCCTTGGACTTCTTCATCTCTATCAAGAACCAAAAAAAATTTGTTTTGAGCTGTAGAGATAAATGTATTTACCAGATGCCAATACAAAAAGAAACAACAATGACAAAACTAGAATATTGCCTGATTTGCCTCAGCTCTATCAAGTTTGTTTTTTTTATCTTAAAGTCATTGTTTTTGCAGGGAAGCAAACAAATGGTAGCTACAAATTAGCTAGGAATCCAAACCTGTTAAAACCCGCACAAAGTTCAGATTTTATAATCCGAACGAACCTGCTAAAACCCAAGTTCGGATCACAGAATCCGAACTGTATTTTTACATGAAAATGAATGACAATTTTGAATTTGAGGTTAAAAGAGAAGCATAGGGGCCAGTGGCGGATCCAGGACCCTGGATCAGCGGGTGCAAATTTTATATGTTATTTAATAATAATAATAATAATAATAATAATAATAATGTATTCCGGCACATCACTTCACTTCATCTATTTTTTTGATATGACTCGGAGATTTAAACCATTCTTATTGGATGTTTGTGTAAAAATTAATTTACATTGATGTCGTTTCTATTAAACTGTTTAATTAAATAACAAATATAAATATTTAAATTAATTTAAAGACAAAAAATTAATTTATGGTCTCGTAAGTACAACTTAGTTGATAGTCATTAGAGATATTATTAAAAGAGTCAGAGTTCATGTAGCCAGATAAATAAAAAGAGGTCGGAATCAAACTTCAACTTCTCCGATTTTTGACACGTAAAGTGTGTCTTCTAATATTTATCGTTTGGAAAAAAAAAATATAATAGTTAGAATTTTATTTTTAAAGTTAAATAAATGAAATATTCAGAGTTATAATCGAGACTTCTACATATCCTGCCAACTAAATAAAATTTACGGGAATTGAAGCTTTTCATTAAAGAGGAATTTAAGTAATAATTATTAATTAAAAAAATAATAGTAATAAGATGTGTAAAAATCTAAGCTTGAAGAAGGAAACAACAAGAAAAGTCAATTTCCTAGAAAACTTAAGCTATTTTGGGTCAGGTGGTATGTGCAAAAGTTAGGATAAAGTCAGCAAAAGTAGCACAAAAGTTTGGGTGGTGCAGATTAAAAAACTCAGGGTATGCAAAATAGAATTAACTAGGATAATTGGTTCCAAATTTAAAAATCCAGGGTCTGCAAGTGCCCACCCTCACACTAGTGTGGATCCGCCCCTGATAGGGGCTAGAAGAGAAATTTTCATATTTTCGCTTTCTTTTATGAAGCCCAAGAAATCAAACGGTTCCAGCACTATATTGTAAGTTTGTAACATAACCAATTGTAGCTGGATACAGATATGAAGTCATTATGTTTAAAAAAAGAAGGGGTTGAGTTGTGTTGTTCCTAGATTTAAGGGTAGTATAGTATGAAACACAATCTTTGTCCTCAGGTTAGATATTAGGTACCACTACTGTTTTTTTGTGTTTCATCTCTGTAAGTTGCAATTTAATCTATATTGCTAAAAAAGTTTGTTCTTTGTTTGAGTGAATGGTCAACTTAATTATTTAATTGTAGAGTATTGTTGAGTTATTATAGTTCTTCTATTAATGTTTACAAAAATCTTAGTTTTAGTATCTTGGATCATATTAGTACTTTTGGATAAGCCATATTAATTTATCATAAGTAGAACCATGGTTTGTTCTTCGTTACTGCCAGGGTCGGCCCAATAGAGTGTGCGGCATGAGCCTACGCACAAGACCTCAAAAAAATAAGGGCCTCCAAAAAAATTATAACTATTAGTATTAGTATATATATGGGTGTGTAAAATATAAAAAATATCACTAAGGTATAAGTTACTGACTCAAGCAATCAAGCCCAATGATCCAACTAAAGAAAAAAAAAAAGGAAAAGAAGAATAGGAATATTTTTTGTTAGTTAGAATGTCTTGTTTTTTTGTTAGTTAGAATGTCTTGTTTTATGTAAGCCAAAATGTATTATATCAGTGGTAGAACCAGAAAATTTGTAAAGTTTGGGCAAAATATCAATTAAAAATAAAATTTAAGTTTTACACTGAAAAATCTCAGTTTTGAAACAAAAATGTTAAATTTCTCTAAATTAAATTTTTTTTTGATACAATAAATTAACTTCTAAAAAACTCAATTTTCGCCTAAACTAACCCTAAAAATACTAACATTTTTTGCCGAATCTCAGTTTTAATAAAAAAAAATCTACATTTTCCCCTAAATTAACTCATAAAAATCTCAATTTTTGTCTAAACTAACCCTTCAAATAAAAATAAAATTTGTACAGTTTGGGCAAAATATCAATTAAAAATAAAATTTAAGTTTTACATTGAAAAATCTCAATTTTGAAAAGAAAAATGTTAAATTTTCCTAAATTAACTATTTTTTTTGGTACGATAAATTAACTTCTAAAAAACTCAATTTTTGCCTAAACTAACCCTAAATATACTAACATTTTTTGCCGAATCTCAGTTTTAATAAAAAAAATCATTTTACCCTAAGTTAACTCATAAATATCTCAATTTTCGTCTAAACTAACCCTTCAAATACCAACATTTTTTGTTGGAGTCCGGGCTCAAAATCCGCCCTATATTATATTGTTATTGATTAGAATACGAATATTTTTAAGTTAATTATAAAATTATTATTATTCGCTATCATTTGTAATTTAAATTAAAGTTAATTTTTCTTTTTAGTTATTTTTTTTTTGCACTTTTTTTATTAAAGGTCCATTTTTAAGTTTTGAACAAGGCTTCTAAATACTTGGGGCCGGCTCTGGTTATTGCGGCAAATGCCAAGCCAAATAAAGTAAAATAACTTTATTGTATGATACGCACGAAACTGCGAATATGAAGCCGAATCAAAATTTATTGAACCGTGCAACGCACGAGATGGACACTAGTTTCCATTCAAATCACTTATTAAAAGCAAACAAAGAACTATTATATTGACCTAATAAATTAATAAATAATATTAAAAAAAATCGTGTACGACACGGGCTAACATACTAGTTTCAATTAAGGTCAAATTGTTCATGAGAACCCGGTTACAAATCTTGGCTGAAGTAATTATTGAACATTTTACTTATCGTACATCCAGCCGAACATTGGATTATCAGAGTTTCATTCCTCTGAAAATCAAAGAGTTTTACAACAAACAAAATATTAAAGCAAGATGCAAAATACCTCTAATAAAAGTAACGGAAAGAGTGTTCACTTAAAAAAAAAAAAATAATGGAAAGAGTTTAATTGACGACATTTAAGATTACATGGTTTTCCACCTTCAGTTTGCTGATGACACCCTCTTTTTAGGGGCCAAGAGTTGGGCCAACGTGCGAGCGTTGAGGGTTGTTTATATCCTGTTTGAGGTTATGTCGGGTTTGAAGGTGAATTTTCACAAAAGTTTGCTTGTCGGGGTCAATATTCCGGATCACTGGTTAGCTGAGGCAGCAAGCGCTTTGAGATGTAGAGTGGGTAAGATTCCTTTTGTTTATCTAGTTCTACCTATCGGTGGAGATCCGAGACGATTGAGTTTTTAGGATCCGGTTTTGACGAGAGTTAAACAGAGACTATCAGGTTGGAAGAGCCGTTTTTTGTCTTATGGTGGTCCGTTCTGACCTCTCTTCCTGTCTATGCCCTTTCTTTCTTCAGAGCTCCCACAGGTATCATTTCTTCCCTAGACTCTATTTTACTTAAATTTTTTTGGGGGGGTGGTGAGGATTTTAGGAAGGTTTCTTGGATCAGTTGGTCTTCTATATGTATGAGTCGGGAGTATGGGGGTTTGGGGGTCAGGCGGTTGCGGGAGTTTAACACTGCTTTTCTTGGGAAGTGGTGTTGGCGGATGTTGGTGGATCAGGGGGGTTTATGGTTCCGAGTGTTGACAGCTAGGTATGGTGTGGAGGATGGTCGTTTGCGTGAGGGAGGGGGGAGAGGGTCACCGTGGTGGCGGGAGATAGTGAAGATTAGGGATGGGGACATTGGGACAGAGGGAGGTTGGTTTGCGGAGGGTGTAGTGAGACGGGTTGGGCATGGGAGGGACACTTCTTTCTGGTCGCCTGTTTGACTTGGCAGAGACCAAGTCGTGCTCGGTGGCTGAGATGTTTGCATTAGGGTAGGGAGTAGGAGGGGGGCGTGGCAGTGGCGGGGATAGTTATGGGTGTGGGAGGAGGAGTTGTTGGGGGAGTGTTAGGTCTTACTTCACGATTTTCAGATGCAGGAGCAGGAGCCAGACATATGGCGGTGGCGGTTTGATCCGGAGATGGGTTATACAGTCAGTGGTGCCTACTAGTTATTGACTACTCAGGACACGATTCCACTTGACGCTTCAGCTGATCTTATATGGCATCGACAGGTTCCTCTGAAGGTGTCTATTCTGGCTTGGCGACTTCTTCGTGATAGACTACCGACGAGGGACAATTTGGCTCGACGAGGTATTCTTTCTCAGGCGGCTCAGTATTGTGTTTCTGGTTGTGGCGGACTCGAGACAGCTCATCATCTTTTCTTCACTTGCAGAGTTTTTGGTTCCTTGTGGACGCTGGTGCTTCCTTCGACTCCATCTACACATTTTTCACAGTTTACTTTAGCAGCAGGTGGCAGTCGGGCTCGGCGATCTTTTATGCAGCTCATTTGGCTTGTTTGCGTATGGATTATTTGGACTGAGCGCAATCAGCACCTATTCAAAGATTCGACGCAATCTATCTCTCATTTATATGATCTGATCAAGCGACTTTCTTTCTGGTGGCTGAGGAGTCAGTATCCAAGGTTGGGGGTTAATCTACATAGTTGGTGGGTGAACCCTTTGTTATCTTTGGGTATTTGATGTATCTGTATTTTCTGATTTGGACATGGATTTTTGATGTACTCATTGTTGACCTATTCTAGCACATCTTGTGTTGGGGGTTGACTTCGTTTTGGTATATATATATATATATATATATTTCATTTTGGCTTGTTAAAAAAAATGTTTACATGGTTTTCTTGACATTAAATATCAAATAGAATATTTAAATATATTTTATTTTTTTTGCAACAAGAATTAAACTTCTTAGTTAAAATAAAAATACACACTCCAAAGTTCAAATTAATATACTTCCACACAATACCCAATTCTTGAGATTTCCATTCAAATCACTTATTTTAAAAGCAAACAAACAACTACTATATTGACCTAATTACCATTGAGCCTTTGAAGTTTGAGTGACTTAAGCTCCTCAATCAATTGCATCAAATTGGCATGAGAAGACCCACCATCAACTATAGCTTTCTTTGCACCATCACTCAAAGCTTTGGCTCTTAATCTCATCTCCTCAACTTCTTTTCCATTTTCCATCACCAAATCAATAGCTTTTTCAATATCCTCTTTTTTCACAACCTCACTCCCAAAGTCATTCCAATTTCTCCATTCTCTAACTCCAACTGACACCCCAATTCTCAAAACATCTACCACTAGTTTCTCATGAAAAAATTGCTCAGAAAACAAAGGCCAGGTGACCATAGGCAACCCAACATTAATGCTTTCAATTGTTGTGTTCCAACCACAATGAGTCACAACTGCTCCAATAGCTTTGTTTTCAAGTATCAACAATTGTGGGGCCCAACCCCTTATCAAATATCCCTTATTGCTTTCTTTCACTCTTTTCTCAAACTCTTCCATGAAACCTTCATCTAATTCTTTACCATCATTATTCTTAGGAACCACCCAAATGAAATCATGGCTTGAAGCTTCAAGTGCATGAGCTATTTCAATGAGTTGAGATGTTGGAAACTTGTTCATGCTACCAAAACTTACATAGATAACCGAATTCTCTTTCTTAGAGTTAAGCCATTTAAACAAACCATCTTCTTGATCCACTTTTTTGAGTCCTCTTTCAGCCTTATAAGAAGCATCTTGGTTTGCCCATAATGAAACTGGTCCTAAGTTCCAACACTTTGTCCCAAATACATTCTTGTAATGCTCTTCATAAGCACCCTCCAAATCATAAAAGCTATTGAATACTGCACAATAGCTTTTTCTAGTTGAATCATTAATCACCTTCATAATATATTTGAAGAATTAGCACAATGTCTCAATTTATAATCAATTAAAATGTTACTTTCTTCATTCTACAATTAATGATCTATAATATACCATTGTATAGGTCCTCTCATTTCCAATATAATACTCTTTAACAAATGCTATTGTCAAGTTAAATTGAGTTTAGTGTGTATGGCGAATTTCTGAGCAAAATTAATGAGATTTTCACCTCAAGGATTGAGTTTTGGAATAAACTTCTTGCTAATTGGATCCAACCATTGTGAGTTGTGACAGTCTTAATTAGAAAATAGTAAACATCTGGGTCACTTTGTGTACACTTACTCCCCTCAGTTTCATAATAAATGTCTGATTTAATTTTTATTTTTTTTACTAACTGATTTGAATTTTTTATATATATTAAAAAAAATATTAATTTTGTTGATTTTAATATTAAAATAGCTTAGAGAACAAAAGAAATCGTATCTAAAACCGAATTTTCTTGTAGTGAGTGAAAGTCTAATTTGTAAAATTAGGCCTAATTTTTATGGTGGGGCTATGAAAGTCAGAAAGTTGTTAAGCTCTGTACAAAAATATATTGTAATTTGTAAGGCACCATAAACAAAAATAGATGTAACTCCTTTAAGTGAATAATTAACTTTAGAGTGTAAAATAAGTAATTTTAACAAGATATCCTCAAATAAGTTCCTAATTTAATTTTGTGAATATTTCATAAAGATGTCAAGTTGGTCTTTATTCTTAACCACTTAATTAGTATCAATTAGAACTCCTGTATATTTTGTAACCTTTTTTCAATTTGGTCATTAACTTTATATATTTATTCTCAATTTAGTCCTTAACATATTTTTTGAAAAACTAATATGACTAAATTTGAACAAAGTCATGGGCCTTTTTGAATAGTCATTAAATGAAAGACTAATTTGAAAGTGTCCTACAAAGTAGGGGACTAATTTTTTTTCTAATTTTAACTATTGGTTAAAATGTTAAAAGTAGATATTATAGATACACCATTAACAAATCATGGATTAAAGGAGTCAGATCTATTTTTGTTTATGGTGCCTTACAGTATATTTTTGTACAACCTTTGATTTTCTCAAAATTTGAACAAAATATCCAAATTCACCATTGATTTTCTCACTTTACACATTATTTAGTTTAAAATATCCAAATCCAACAAAAATAAGGAAAATAAATTAAGTGATCGATCACCTTCATTCTCTCTCCAAACTCGTTTGGCTCTTTTATCCAATCCGGCAACTGCAATCTAGTCATCTCCAAGTTATGCGGCAACCCTACCATCGTAAATTTTTCATAATCAGAATCCACCGAAGTGTGAGTCGAATGTTGTTCAAACCAGAGCTCCGCACAACGAGATAAAACACTCCCAGGACTGAAAACAATTCTTGGAATGCCTAACTTGGTTGCAACTTCCACAGTCCAAGGGTAAAACATGTCGGTAACTATGCAATCAACTTCTAACTCATCTCCATATAAGTAATTCTCTATTTCTGTTTGTAGCACCACCATCCCCTCCACGACTTTAGAGGCCATATTAGGAGGAGTATCAGCATTGATGTTTTCCATTCCAACCGGAAGACCGACCTTTTCTGCCGGAAACTCTATAATATGTGTTTTAATAGAGTGTCGTTCGTGAGTATTAAAATCTCTGTCGATGGACTTTTGAAAAATGTCAACATTGCTTGCGGTGGTGATTATGGTGATTTCCACACCATGCATGGCAAATAACCTTGCCATGTCAACCATGGGGATGATGTGACTTGTACATAAAAATGGAAGGAAAATAACTTTCAGCATCGCAAAGGCTTTTTGAGAGGTTTTGGAGATTGGAAATGTATACTATAAGTAGCTTGTAATGAATTAATGTGATGAGTCAAAACGGTTGGAAAAGTAAATTTATAGTAGGTTCATACGTCTTTGTATTAATTAAATTATTGGGTTTTTCTTTCTGACACAATTATTATACTCCCTCCATTCTAAAATATTGTATAAAAGAAAAACTCAAATTTTTTGTTCTAAAATATATGAGAAAAAATTCAAACATTTATATTTTTTTATACAACTTTTTTTAAATAACATACTTCCAATCATTATATTTTACTTTTTTCTAATAAATGTGATTTTTGTTTTTTCTCTTACATTTTGGGAAGGAGGGAGTACACCATTATAAATAACCATTCAATAATGTTTTAATCGATATTAATTTTTATAAAATACACTGTTAGATTGAAAGTTTATATCATATAGATCATTTGTGTAAAATTTCATCTAAATCAAAAATCATTCGATATGTTATTAAAATACATCAAAATTAACAATTTGTATAATATATTTTTAATGTATTTTATAAAATTTATATCGTCTAAAACATTATTAAATAATTCAAAGATGATTACCTTCAAATCATAAAGAAGTACACCAGATCTCACCCAAAAATATCTTAACCAAGAATCCACCATTCATAGGGCATCCAAGGCGCGCATAGATAGACAAGAAGGAGACTGGGTGGGTCGGACTATGTCAGTAATGGCATTTCAGCAATAAAGGTTCTGCTACTTTTTTTGTTTGATAAAAACAATAAAGGTCCTGTTTAGTACCGTAACTATCAAGAGAACAAAACAAATAATAAAGTGTTTTTTTTGACAAAAATAATAAAGTTATCTTTAGTACTACCGTTTATTTCCAAAAGTTTACTGTTCATTTTATAAGATATTTTTCAAAGTTCAGTATGTATATACTCCCTCTGTTTCAAAATGAGTGTCGCTTTTGGCGTTTTCACACATATTAAGGAATACAATTATTATGTTAAAAGTAATAGTACATTTGCTAAATTAAGTATATTTTTTCTTTTTATTTTCTTGGGAATAGTGTATAAAGTAGTAAATAGATGATATAAATGGAAAAAGTTGCTTTGGGAATTGAAAAGCGACATTCATTTTGAAACAAATTTTTTGAGCTAAAGCGACATTCATTTTGAAACAGAGGGAGTAGTAAATTTTCAAAAAAATACTTCTAATTAAATAAAGAGAAAATAAAAGATGTCATTTTTCTCTCTTAATAATTGAAAGATAATTTTGGTAAGAGAATATACATATTGACAAACTAATGTGTTTTTGTTAAAGAACTTATATTTTTTAAAGTTCATTATGTTGTTTGTATCTGCTAAATTAACCGATTGAATTTATATGTTTTTTGGTGAAATTAATAGTTTGAACTAACTGATTATAAAAAAAATGATTTGAACTAACTTGTAAATATGAAATAACAAAAAATATTAGTATTTTTAAGAGCTTTTTTTTCAACAGCAATGAAATTTTATTTATATAAGTGAGGAGAAAAAAGTACGAGAGGTACTCTACTCAGACGTGTAGGATAAGTTCCGATGATACTCTGTCTACCAAGCTATGAACATAAACAATAACCAAACAAAATGATCTATCTAAGGATACAATCCAAAGGTTCTACACACCATTCATAATATAAACATTGTGAGTTGCCCTTCTAAGATAAAAGTCACTTCCAAGAAGCATATTTGATCAATTCCCCAATTTCGCCCACCTCAAGCACTTTGTCATCAAATATTCTTTCATTCCTCGCGCGCCACAACGTCCACACCACTGCATGCCAAATCATTAAAATTCTCTTCCAACCGATTTTTCCTTTCCGCAATGGAGTTAGAAAGCTATCAAACAAAGAAGTCATTGTCCCGGGAAAAACCGTGTACACGCCAAACCATGAGTAAACCATGCTCCAAACCTCCCAAGCATTTGGACAAGAACAAAAAAGATGATCTTCCTGAAGGAAAATAGTAACAGTAAAGCAGCAGAATTTCAAAAATTTTCCTTAAGAGATCCTTACGAAGGGGCATGATCATGTGTTTAGGGTTTTACCTCTTGATGCGTAGAACCCTTTGAATCACGAACAAGTAACGATCACGAGCGTTGATGAAGATCACCGACGCCTCTAGCTAGTCCACACGAACAGCTTTCCTTCACTCCAAGTGCTAGCTTGTGAATGAGGGACTTTTGTGAGAACGAGAAAATAGAAAAAAAATTTAGGATTCAAGTAACCCTAAAATTCTTATGGCTTTCTCTTGTGTGTTTTTACTCTTGTACAAGATCTCTATTTATAGAGTTTACTATTCTTGTTCTAAAAGATAGAATATTTATTTTGTCCAACAAAAACAAATTTACAATAAAAACAAATAAAATAAATAATAAGATTTTGTTTGAAACAAACAAAATATATCCAATAAAATAACTACTAGGACGCGCGCCCCATGAGTCTTCCACTCATGTGCACGCGTGCCCACCGTATCTTATGGTGTATCTCTTATTATTAATTCTGTGATACGTTATCACATTATATTTATTTCTCTAAAGTGTACCGTACCTTACGGTGTTCTCAATTCTCACATTCTACTGTCCTTATGTGTGTGACCCTGTAGGTTTCCATAACGTTGGCAATTATATTAAATCTCCTATTTAATATAATAAACAATGAGCGGTATCTAGCAACACATCATTGCTACCCAAGTCATGAGAAATTGACATGTGATCAAACCATAACCTAAGTGATAATATTGCGTGTATAATTACCCCTTTGCCTTTATGTCTATATTGAACACAAGGTATAGACCGTGTCATCCTTGTCCAGTTCAATATTGGGCCCGTAGACATCTATCCTGTTATGTAGGATTGGCAAATTCCATCTAGGACACTACTGTCCCTCAGCATGCTTTGTACAAGTACCCATCTACTGCCTTTATGATTATCCTGTTACGGATAATGTTAGATTAGTGATAAAGCACTTGACTCTACATTTAGGGTACATAGTGGTTTCAGGTCTAAGGGTGGCTTACACCATTATCACCATGAGAGTGACTTATGACACATTACATAACATTCCATGTAGTCCTCTCATAGCGGGTCAATCCAATATAAATATTACTCCTAATATTTATATCTATGTCAAGACTTGATAACTCTTTATCCTATGATCCATGAGATGCGATCATCAGTCTATCTTCATAATAGTCTCTATGCTTTAAGGTTATCCCACATCACCTTAAAACTTGACTACGGATACTTTTTAAGAATAACGTCCTTATGTTTAATTTAATCTCATGATTAAGTCACACTTAATATTAAACGGACTATTTATTCTAGGGACTTTATTATTTTGGACTCTTACAAACATAATAAAGAAGTGCCTTATATAATTAATAAATAAAACCATTATATTATTAATGAATAATTCAATACAAGTACTTAAAATTATTGGCCTCTAGGGCTCCTAAAAACAACACTCCCACTAGCACTAAGGCCAATTAGGCATTCCTCTAATGCCCATAGACCTAGTGTGCCCATCATGCTTCAACTGCGCAAGTGGCTTTGTTAATGGATCAGCTATGTTGTCAAGTGTAGGTACTTTGCATATTTTCACATCTCCTCTATTTATTATATCTCGAATGAGATGAAAACGCCTGAGTATGTGTTTGGATCGTTGGTGAGATCTAGGCTCCTTAGCTTGTGCGATCGCTCCATTGTTATCACAATATAATTCAATGGGATCCACAATGCTAGGGACTATGCCAAGTTCAGCTATGAACTTTCTGATCCAAACCGCTTCCTTCGCTGCATTTGATGCGGCAATGTACTCAGCCTCGGTTGTAGAATCAACAATTGTCTCTTGCTTTGAACTCTTCCAGCTTACAGCGCCACCATTTAGGCAAAACACATAACCAGATTGCGATTTAGAATCATCCTTATCGGTTTGGAAGCTAGCATCGGTATATCCAATAACCGCAAGCTCTTCCGAACCTCCATAAATCAAGAATGTATCCTTAGTACTTCTCAAGTATTTAAGGATATTCTTGACTGCCATCCAATGGGCTTCACCGGGATCAGATTGGTACCTACTCGTTGCACTTAAAGCATACGAGACATCTGGTCGAGTACATAACATGGCATACATGATAGATCCGATTGCTGATGCATACGGAATCTTATTCATGCGTTCCCTTTCTTCTTTAGATGAAGGGCATTGTGTCTTCACAGACTTAGACCATGTTGCATAGGTATGAATCCTTTCTTGGAATCATGCATACTAAAGCGTCTCAACACTTTATCTATGTATGTACTCTGACTTAGGCCAAGCAGTTTCTGTGATCTATCTCTATAGATCCTTATTCCTAATATATAGGCTGCTTCACCAAGATCTTTCATAGAAAAGCACTTCCCTAGCCAAGTCTTTACTTGTTGCAAGGTAGGAACATCATTTCCAATTAGTAATATGTCATCTACATATAATACTAAGAAAACGATCATGCTCCCACTAACCTTCTTGTAGACACAAGGTTCATCTTCATTCTTAATGAATTCATACTTTGTTACGGTTTCATCAAAACGAAGATTCCAGCTTCTGGAAGCTTGCTTCAATCCATAGATTGACCGTTGTAGCTTGCATATCTTATGAGATTCATTTGGAATGTCAAACCCTTCCGGTTGTGTCATGTACACATCCTCAAGGAGATTCCCATTTAGGAAAGCGGTTTTAACATCCATTTGTCATATTTCATAATCATAATATGCAGCAATAGCAAGTAAAATCCGAATAGATTTAAGCATTGCAACTGGTGAAAAGGTTTCATCATAGTCAATGCCATGAATTTGTTTATATCCTTTAGCAACCAGTCTTGCTTTATAGGTATTCACATTACCATCCATGTCAGTCTTTTTCTTAAAGACCCACTTGCATCCTATAGGACGAATTCCTACAGGAGGTTCTACCAAGTTCCAAACTTGGTTTGTGTACATGGAATCCATTTCAGATTTCATGGCTTCTAGCCACTTCTCAGATTCAGGACCAGTTATGGCCTCTTGGTAGGTTACAGGCTCATCTTGATCCATGAGTAATACATCACCTTGATCAGTTATGAGATACCCATATCTCTCTGGTCCGTGATGTATCCTAGTGGACCTACGCTGGATTTGTTCTACTTGAGCAAGTTGTTCTTCCACAACTTCTTGTGGTTCTTGCTCATGTTCCTCCATAGGTTCATCATTACTTTGTGGTTCTTGAATTTCTTCAAGTTCTACATTCCTCCCACTGTTTTCTTTGGAAATAAACTCTTTCTCCAAAAAGACTCCAGTTCGAGCGACAAACACTTTGCCCTCGGAAGGATTATAGAAATAATATCCTCTTGTTTCTTTAGGATATCCCACAAATAGGCATTTGTCCGATTTTGGTTCAAGTTTAGTTGTGATTTATCGTTTCACATAAACTTCACAACCCCAAACCCTTATGTAGGACAAACGTGGTTTCTTGCCACTCCATATCTCATATGGTGTTTTATCAACCTTTTTGGATGGAACGTGGTTAAGGGTATAAGCTGCTGTCATTAGGGCATGTCCCCAAAAGGAATTTGGAAGATCCGCATGACTCATCATTGATCGTACCATGTCTAACAAGGTTCGATTTCTTCTCTCAGATACACCATTCCATTGTGGTGTTCCGGGAGGAGTTAGTTGCGGTACAATACCACATTCTTTAAGATGGTCATTAAATTCTTGGCTCAAATATTCACCACCTCGATCTGATCGAAGTTTCTTAATATTCTTGCCTAGTTGGTTTTGTACTTCATTCTTAAATTCTTTGAACTTTTCAAAGGATTCAGATTTGTGTTTCATTAGATACACATATCCATATCTACTAAAGTCATCAGTAAATGTTATGAAGTATGTAAACCCACCTCTAGCCGGTATGTTCAATGGTCCACACACATCAGTATGTATGAGTGCCAAAAGATCATTAGCCCTTTCACCTTTTCCTGTGAATGGGGTCTTTGTCATCTTTCCAATTAAACAAGATCTACATGTATCATATGATTCAAAATCAAAAGAGTCCAAAAGTCCATCTTTATGGAGTTTGGAGACACGTTTCTCATTTATATGGCCTAAACGACAATGCCAAAGGTAACTTGGATTCAACTCATTAGGTTTCATCCTTTTAGTATTAATGTTATAGATTGGCGTTGCAAGATCAAGGACATATAGTCCATTATATAATTGAGCACTAGCATAGAATAAATCATTTAAATAAATAGAGCAACAATTGTTCTTTATTATAAATGAAAAACCAAACTTGTCCAAACAAGAAACGGAAATAATATTCCTGCTAATGGCAGGTACATAATAGCAATTCTCTAATTGTATTATTAAACCACTAGGTAAAGTTAAACTATAAGTTTCTATAGCTAAAGCAGCAACTCTTGCTCCATTGCCAACTCGTAGATCAACTTCACCTTTCGCCAACTTTCTACTCTCCTTGAGTTCCTGCACATTAGTACAAATGTGAGAACCACATCCGGTATCTAATACCCATGATGTAGAAGTAGAAATATTAATTTCTATAACAAAAATACCTGAAGTAGTAGGAGCTACTCCATTCTTTTTATCTTCCAGGTACTTTGGGCAATTTCTCTTCCAATGTCCGGTCTTACCGCAATAGAAGCAATTCCCTTCCTTTGTTATGCCTCCTTGAGGTTTTAGAGCATGGGCTGTTGGTTTTGGATTGGCAACTCCCTTGCCTCTCCACTTCCCATTAGGCTTCTTGTGATGCTTCTTTCCATTACTGACCATCAGTATGGCTTTCCCTTTACTCTTCAGATTTTGCTCGGCAGTTCTCAACATGCCTAGCAATTCAGGAAGAGTCTTTTCCATATCATTCATATTGAAATTCAGAATGAACTGACCAAAACTATCCGGCAACGATTGCAAGATAACATCAGTCGCAAGCTCCTTATCAAGTGGGAATCCCAATCTCTCTAGGTTCCCCACATACCCAATCATCTTGAGCACATGTGGACCTACTGGGGATCCCTCGGCCAACTTGGTTTGGAAAAGGGACTTTGAAACTTCGAACCTCTCATGACGGGCTTGCTCCGCATAAAGAGTTTTCAAGTGTTTGATCATTTCAACAGCATTCATGTTTTCATGTTGTTTTTGCAACTCAGAATTCATGGTAGCCAACATGAGGCAAGCAGCCTCATTAGCATCATCAACATGCTTCTTGTAAGCATTCCTTTCAGCCCTAGGAGCATCAACAGCAGGCTCCTCAGGAACAGGGTCCTCTATGGCATACAGCTTATTGTCATGCTTGAGGACAATCCTCAGATTTCGGTGCCAATCAAGAAAATTTGAACCATTCAATTTCTCTTTGTCTAGGATGGATCGCAAAATGTTGCTTGATGTGTTTGAAGACATGGTTATCTACACAAAGAAGTGAAAATATAAATATCATATTCAATTAGGCCTTTAATTAAATATGCTCCCACTATTTTATTCAAAACAAATGACCCTCATCATTTGATTCGCAAAATCTTGTTGAAAATTTTCTAGTGGGTCGAGATCCATAATTTACTTTGTCTTGAGTTTGCGGTAGGCGAATTACACAAGACTTAGTTATTTAGGTAGGAACTCCTTCCAATTACATCTCATGTAATTCTCGAATATCTCCGTTGGGTGAATAACTCCTTATTCGAATTCATCATATGAATTATTCCCAACGCTTTCTTCTAAATATCATACAATCTCATAGTATGCATTTAGTTAAGTTTGACCCAATTTTAGAAGTTGGATATTACCGTTATCCCATCGCATCATACCTATATAGACAATGTGCTTTGCGGTAGGCAAACCCACATTATTCGATAACGGTCTTGATGAGTTCTAAAATATGGAAAGCATAAACTTAATATTTTTCTTTGAGGGATTTTGCTTTAGTTAGATCTCACCTCTTTAAGTCAAATTTATGTAATTGATCATATCAAAATCGTATCATGATTTCATAAACTGTGTCAAAATTCAGCAAAACCAGAATCTGCCTAAAACAGGGCCATCGTGTCACGATGACCCTCATCGTGTCACGATGGTGCAGATTTGAGCACCTTCTGTCCTGGCCATCGTGTCACGATGACTCTCATCGTGCCACGATGGGCCATCGTGTCACGATGACTTTCATCGTGCCACGATGGTGCTGTTTTCGGGACATTCTGTCCAGTCCCATCGTGCCACGATGACTCTCATCGTGTCACGATTTTCGCGAATTCTGAAGCAGTTTTTCATCACAAAACAATCCTTGTATTGTGTTGAATCCTAATGCAATAACTTCATACCATCAAGAATCACCATTAACGATTATTGGTTCATGAATTCAATGGATGACAGTTAGTATATCAAATATACTCTTTTGCATCATGTTCCCTTATATCACATATAAGTTTTGATCAATTTGATTCCTAATCCTAATTAAAACATGATGTAAACAAACTTCATAATCATGGTTTCGTAATTAGGCTCTGATACCACTGAAGGAAAATAGTAATAGTAAAGCAGCGGAATTTCAAAAATTTTCCTTAAGAGATCCTTACGAAGGGGCATGATCATGTGTTTAGGGTTTTACCTCTTGATGCGTAGAACCCTTTGAATCACGAACAAGTAACGATCACGAGCGTTAATGAAGATCACCGACGCCTCTAGCTAGTCCACACGAACAGCTTTCCTTCACTCCAAGTGATAGCTTGTGAATGAGGGACTTTTGTGAGAACGAGAAAATAGAGAAAAAATTTAGGATTCAAGTAACCTTAAAATTCTTATGGTTTTCTCTTGTGTATTTTTACTCTTGTACAAGATCTCTATTTATAGAGTTTACTATTCTTGTTCTACAAGATAGAATATTTGTTTTGTCCAACAAAAACAAATTTACAATAAAAACAAATAAAATAAATAATAAGATTTTGTTTGAAACAAACAAAATATATCCAATAAAATAACTACTAGGGCGCGCGCCCCATGAGTCTTCCACTCATGTGCACGCGCGCCCACCGTATCTTATGGTGTATCTCTTATTATTAATTCTGTGATACGTTATCACATTATATTTATTTCTCTAAAGTGTACCGTACCTTACGGTGTTCTCAATTCTCACATTCTACTGTCCTTATGTGTGTGACCCTGTAGGTTTCCATAACGTTGGCAATTATATTAAATCTCCTATTTAATACTCCCTCCGTCCCATTATATAAGCACCCTTTTAAAAAAAAGTTTAGTCCCATTTTATAAGCACATTTTCAAATTTCTATACAAATTTAAGATTGCTTTCTAAATATACCCCTAAGTATAACTTTTTTTTTTTTGACGAACCCCTAAGTATAACTTGTTAAAAGAAATCCCAATTAGGATTACAAGAGATAGTCTTCAAACTTGACTCTATCCTAATCTCAAGTTTCTTCCCGTGACCAAGAAACTTAAATATAGTGTTTCCCAAGAATTAAGAATAAACCCCAACCCTAGTAATATTACCAAGAGCAAAGAAAAACTCTTTAATAACTAGCTTGCTTGTTGGCTTCAAAACCCTTGAATTCTTGTTTACTCTCTTTCTTGGTTGTTCTCCTTGTTTCTAAACCTCCATTCATATAAAATAAAATATACCTTTAAAATATGAACAAATCTATTTTAATCTGGAACAAATCTGACCAAAAACTGCCAAACAAAAAGTCTGGTCTCGCGCCCGCGGTCAGCTTTTTTTTTGTGTGGTGTTATTGGATTGTTTTTTCACAATAATTATGTTGAAGCTTTTAAAAATTACAAAGGGCAATTTAGTAATCTTTATACATAAAATACTCACTTTAATTACACTCCTAATATTTCTTAATAAGCATGATTTTGGTCAGAGGGGCTTATATAATGGGACGGAGGGAGTATAATAAACAATGAGCGGTATCTAGCAACACATCATTGCTACCCAAGTCATGAGAAATTGACATGTGATCAAAACATAACTTAAGTGATAATATTGCGTGTACAATTACCCCTTTGCCCTTATGTCTATATTGAACACAAGGCATAGACCGTGTCATCCTTGTCCAGTTCAATATTGGGCCCGTAGACATTTATCCTGTTATGTAGGATTGGCAAATTCCATCTAGGACACTACTGTCCCTCAGCATGCTTTGTACAAGTACCCATCTACTGCCTTTATGATTATCCTGTTACGGATAATGTTAGATTAGTGATAAAGCATTTGACTCTACATCTAGGGTACATAGTGGTTTCAGGTCTAAGGGTGGCTTACACCATTATCACCATGAGAGTGACTTATGACACATTACATAACATTCCATGTAGTCCTCTCATAGCGGGTCAATCCAATATAAATATTACTCCTAATATTTATATCTATGTCAAGACTTGATAACTCTTTATCCTATGATCCATGAGATGCGATCATCAGTCTATCTTCATAATAGTCTCTATGCTTTAAGGTTATCCCACATCACCTTAAAACTTGACTACGGATACTTTTTAAGAATAACGTCCTTATGTTTAATTTAATCTCATGATTAAGTCACACTTAATATTAAACGGACTATTTATTCTAGGGACTTTATTATTTTGGACTCTTACAAACATAATAAAGAAGTGCGTTATATTATTAATAAATAAAACCATTATATTATTAATGAATAATTCCATACAAGTACTTAAAATTATTGGCCTCTAGGGCTCCTAAAAACAACACTTCCGTCTCCATAGCATTCTCACACCATATGCACCGAGATGCCTCTCCATTTTGGATCCTCCCTAGGAGTGATTGCCAAGAGAAGACAATTACCTTTAACAGCGCCCAACTCTGCCAAACTTTAGCAACCACCTTCGGAAGAGCCAAACCAAAAGAAAGAAGAGGAAAGAACTTAGAGTAAAGGTACATGTACATAGCACTAACCGAAAATGTATCTCCAAGAGCAAAACTCCAAAAATCCTCCTCTTTAGTAATTGGGCGCGCCTCAAGAGCGTCGACTAACTTCACATACACTTGTTCCTCCCACATGAAAAAATTCCTCCTCCATATTAATCTCCATTACCACCTCTCACCCACCCACACACCCATTTCTTATATATTGCACTCCGGTTGATTTGAAATTTTAAAAATTCTAGGAAAAATTTCGCATAATGGAGCCTCTCCAGGCCAATGATCACACCAAAAATTAGTTGAGCCATCACAACCTAAATTTTTGACAAAAATTTGTTGGGATCAATCACCCACCATGCCTCTTTGAAACCCCAAACTCACTAAGTCACTCCACCACAAGGAGAAGTTATTACCCCTTCCAAGAGACAAATTTTATTCGACTCACCTCTCCATATCAGCTTCCAATACCTTTTTCCAAAGTGAACCATCTTCCACTAGCAACCTCGAACGCGACTTTGTTAGTATAGACAAATTGAACCACTTTAAATCCTTCACTCTGAGCCTGAGCCCCTCACTTTTTGGTCGACACACATCCCTCCAACTAACCCAAGAAATTTTACTTTTATCACCTGTAGATCCACACCCCATAAAAAATTCCTTTGTAACCGTATGATCACCTTCCTCACCTTTGCCGGAATCTTAATAGAAGAGAGGTAAAAAATCGGTATTGCTGATAAAACCGAATTTAGAAGCACCACCCTCCCACCCAAACTTACATACCGATTACGCCAAGAATGTAGTCTCCTTTCAATTGTCTTGAACACCGGATCCCAAGTGGAAGCTCTCCTAAGATTCGCGCCCACCGGAAGATCAAATAAATAAAAGGCATTGAGCCAATTTTGCAATCAAGAAAAGATGCGGCTTCTTCCATGAAACTTTGACCCACGTTCACTCCAAACAATCTACTTTTGGAAAAATTCAGGGAAAATTACACCATTAGTCCTTTATCTTTTACATTTGTAACAAATTGGTCTTTTATCTTCCATTTATAACAAATTGGTCATTTATCTTTTTCATTTGAAACAAATTGGTCCTTTATCTTTTTTTGTAACAAATTGGTTCATTATCTTTTTTATTTGTAATAAATTGGTCCTTTATCTTTACTAATATTTGCACCGTTATCCAATTTTTCATGGCTTAAATAATGTTCGGGTCCCTGTAAGTTCACACTTTTTTGGTATAAGTCACTGTAAATTTTTTTGTTTTAAGTAAGTCCCTGAAATTATATATATTTTTTTAAATTAGTCCATAAAGTCAAAATCCGCAGGAAAATTCGAAGGAAAATCTGCACGAAAACTGCAGATTTTCTTGCGGATTTTGACTTTAGAGACTAATTTCAAAACAAGATATAATTGCAGGGACTTATTTAAAACAAAAAAACTTGCAGGGACTTATATCAAAAAAACGAAAATTTACGGTGACCTGAACATTATTTAAGCCATTTTTCATTTCCATTTAGTAAAGATAAAGGACCAATTTGTTACAAATAAAAAAGATAATGGACCAATTTGTTACAAAAAAAAAATAAAGGACCAATTTGTTACAAATCAATAAGATAATGGACCAATTTGTTAAAAATAAAAGATAAATGACCAATTTATTACAAATGAAAAAGATAAAAGACCAATGGTGTAATTTTGCCAAAAATTCACCTTGAGACCCGACACTAATTCAAACCACCGAAGGATTGCCTTCATAGCCCAAATATTCTCCACACACGCCTCCCCAATAAATAAAGTGTCATCCGCATATTGCAAGTGAGACACCGATAGCTTCAAACTAACTTTAAATTCTTTGAAGAAGCCCAAACACAAGCCTTCATCCACGCCCTCCATTTATCACTGAATCCCACTCGCCCTAACATGTAGTAAAGGAAACTCCAACTCACCGAGTCATATGCTTTTTTAAAATCTACTTTGAATATTACACATTCCTTCTTTGCACCCTTAGCAAAGTCCACTACTTCGTTGACCAAAACAACACCATCGGCCAAATTCCTCCCTTTTAGGAGAGCCGATTGATTTTGTGCAATAATTGATATCATAGCTTTACTTAATCTCTTTGCCAACACTTTTGCTACAAGTTTATGTAGGCTACCAATAAGTGAGATCAGCCTAAAATCACCCAAACTATTAGGGTTCAACACCTTTGGAATCAAGGTAATGAAGTAGGAAGATAAGCTTGTAGGAAGTTTATCCGAGACAAAGAATTCCTCAAATAAACTCATTATTTCGGGTTTAAGAATTCCCCAAAACTTCTTAAAAAACGAGAAATTAAAACCATTCGACCTCGGGTTTTTATTACCATCCGATTACTCAATCACATCATGCACCTCCTCCTCCCTAAAAATTGCTTGTAGCTCCCCCACCTCCCCTTCAGAAAGTTGTGTGAAGTCAACCCCGTCCAATCGCGGGCGCTCCCATCTCACATCATCAAAGTGAATTTTAAAATAAGAAACAACTTCCGCTCTTATTTGATTCGGTCGCGTAAGCCACACATTACCCTTTCTAAGAGCCACTAAATTATTTGATCACCTCCTACTTTTAACACAAGTGTGAAAGTTATTTTTCACCTGTTTGTTCCTTGTAAAATCCCCCTGATGTTAATATAGGTCTTCACCATCACCCTTTTGAGCCTCTTCAATCACTATCATCTGTCCTTTTTTATTTGCTTCACCTAAACCTACACCTGATGTGTCAGACGTACTAGGTTGATAAATCTCCAAAGGGCAATACTTGGAACCACCCCCTCCATCGAGTTGTCTTCCAACCAGCCGTCCACCACTTTTCATCGTCGCCGTCACAATCATCTTCCGCCGATGAAGCTTCATCACTATACATACAAATCCTCTGTTCTCTGTCTTGACACTCCCAGATCGATGTCTCCGTATCGTTCTTCCACAATCCTAATGACGAAGAGTTTTTCATCTATTTTGATTTCATGTATTAGATCAACACACCTCCATGAAGTAACCATAACTTTGACTCTTGCTATATCTAACCGCTCTTGATTTTCTGTTTGAGTATCAAGTTGTACCAAAGTGCCAAAGCATCCAACAATCCGTCGAAAGCACTCCAGCCCCCAAGCATGAGGTGGAATACCAAACAGTTAGACACAAATCCGTCGACCTCTTGGTTTTGGTTTTTGTATGGATGACCAAGGTTTGATTTCCAAGAACTTCGTTTTCCATCAGTTCTTGTCTACGTTGATAGCTTCCTCCACACCGCCTTGTGTTACACTTGATAAAAGAATTTTATCCATTCCTAACCATGTTGCTGATACTTGTTGAAATCCATCCATCTATATCTTCAATTGGATATTATATGCTTCTAGTATTGTGTGTAAAGTGCCCACATAGCTCTCCTTAAGCTTTGCCAAATTTTCTGGTACAACATCAATTTCCATTACTCCTTCTAGCTTTTTGTCTGTTGCCGTCTCCTTCTTGTTAGCTTTAGAAAGATTTTTTGTATCTAACCTGTTTAAACTCTTCCCCTGACCTTCCATCAACATATCTATAAAAGACAATTTCTGTTTTTTCTCAACCCCCCCCCCCCCCCCCCCTCACACCCTCTCTCTCTCTAACTCTCTCACCCATCTCTCTTTTTTAAAGTACCTACTTTGGACATCCTCATTTTAAGAGTCAAATTAAAATGAACAAACTATTACATATTTAATGATGAATGATACATTATGATGAAAAATATATATCTATTATTGTAAATATGATCTTCTATATCAATTTTTTATCTTACAAACACGGTCCTCCCAAAGAAACAACATAGCTCCACCTTTGAATATCTTATCAAAATAAGTTATAAAGTACTACCTCCGTTCCTTTTTACTTGTCGTTTTAGAAAAAAATATTTGTTTCTTTTTACTTGTCGTTTTAACAATTTAAGTTATATTTTGCCTATTATACCTTCCTTCCTATTTTATTTTATTGCTTAAATTTTGTATATTTTTTTGTTGAAATATAATCTTTTTATTGTATACAAATTTGGTTTCTTATAGCATTTGTTTGTTATAGCTTTTAAAAATAATCAAAATCTGAAAATAATCTAAAAATTGTTAAAAATTTGAAGCTGACATTTATAACTTTTTTTTATACATTTTTTTAGAGGAAAGAAAAAACAAGTGTCAAAAAATTTCAGACAAAAATATCTTTAAATTTATTCTAATATTCTAATAATATTATGTTTAGAATTTATAGAACTAGTTTATTATTTTTAGAAGATAAGATTTAGAAATTTGTTTTATTTGTAGCTATATATATATATATATATATATATATATATCCTTTCAAAAAAAAAAATATAACCATCATGAAAAACAAGAAATTTAGTATTCTTCATATATTTATTTTATATGATATATTGCATTTGGAAAATTGTACTTTATGGTAATTTTATGATACAAAATCACTTTTATATAGTTTTATCCAAACACAAATTAAAGATTAATTTTTTATAAAAAGTAATTTTTATGATGGTAAATAAACACAAAATAGCTTCTGCTTTTTGTAAAATCTTTAAAAAGTAATCTCTAAATTATTTAATGTCAAAATCACTTATTTTTTAATTTATATCAAACGAGCCTTTAAGGTCACATGTGACATGTAAAACATAGTAGAAAAACATATCTCTTTTTTTATTAATAACGTGCTTATAAACTATAAGCTGAATATTTGGCATCGCCAAATAGAGCTAAGGCGGCATTCAGTGGCGGAACTTTAAAAAAGTAGGGTGGGGCCGCTAAAGATTTATAATATAATTAAAGAGATCGAAAAAATAGAATGCAAAATTTTGATTTCTATAGAATATTAGTATAAAATTATTTTATAATTTACATTGACATATGTAAAATATCATATCCATTAAACTCTAAATTAAATATAACATTACATTTCATATATAAAATTAAGTCATACTAATAATTAACAGAAAAAAAATTAAATCATAATAGTTATCAAAAATTATTAAGTCATAATAAACACAAATTTTATCATAAAAAAAATAAATTATATAACTTTAAATAATATATTTTTTGGAAAAAAAATGTTTTTCTTTTGTATTGATATTACTTGCTTTATTGGTTTGTCATAGGGGTGTTCATGGTGTAATTTAATTCGACTTTGAGCATAAAAGTCATCAAAATTGCAAGAAAAATATGCATGATGAGGATCGGTTTGGTTCAGTTGATTATTAAAAAATAATCCATACCAAATTGATGCAGCTTGGTTTGGATCAGTTGGTGCGGTTTATCCTGATATAAAAAAATATGACAATATAATGTTGGATTGCGGATATTGTTTGGTTTTCTAAAATGAAAACCACCATCCGAACCAAGCGTGTGGTTTAACAGAAAAATGAACCGCGCGGTTCAAATTAAATACGTTTTTTTACGATTTTCGATTTGAATTAGTTCAGTTTGCAGTTTTATTTTTGGATTGGTTCAAATATTAACACCCCTAATATTTTGTGATAATGTTTTGGTCTCAAATGATGTAGATTCAAACCATATTAACAATATTTTTTAAAAGAAAAAACAACAAAATGCCAAAAATTATCTATTCAAAAGAAGAACGAGGTTTTAAAAATGAATCAGGATTCGTTGAGACCAGGTGTCAAAATTTAGATTGACACCAAATTTTATCCATTAGTTTTATATTTTATCCATTGGTTTTATTTGATTTAACGGACAATAGTTATGTATTTAATATCTATTTTTGTGTTTTGTTTCAAAAAAAAAATCTATTTTTGTCATTAAGGAAATCACTTAAAAATTATTCTAATATATCTAAAAAAAACATCTCTTTCCTTAAAAAAGAAATTAAAACATATTCATCTTCCTCACTTCAAGTTTATTTGCTATTGAATCGTAGAAGCCTCATCAACTATTATGCATCATCACTATAAAAATTGTGCATAGCATGAAAATGGGTTATAAATTACTAGTGGGAGAAGTTAATAATGAATCTAAGTTAATAATGATTTATTAGTAAGAAAAAAGCTTCTTATATACGTCATAAACTAATGAAAAAAGACCTCAAAAAAATATAAAGACCTCTTAGAATAATAAATATAAAAATGAAACAATAACATTATAACTTTTCAAGAAATTTTAAATAAAATTTGCTTGAGATCTAAAAAAAATATAAAAGGTCTCTCTTTAGAGCTTGTTTTAGATCTCATTAAGTGTTGGGCAAGCCCTGATATAGTGTTCATGCAAGATGCAACTATCAACCATGAACCTCCACCATTATGGAAAAAAAAAAACACAAACAACCAATTAATGACAAACGATGCTTGAAACGAAGTATATGTGCCAATAGAATTTTCACGCAAGAATGACATGACATAGGATCAAATAGGAAAACATTTTAACTCAGGTGTGGTTGAGCGGTTGGAGTTCATCCTCCCTTAACCAATGGTCGAGGGTTCGATCCTCATATTGGGTATGGAGCAGCTTTAAATCCTTGGGCCAGCTATCCCACCCATCGGGGTGGCTCCAATCTAACGAGGGAATAGTCACTGCGTTTGGCGGTAGAAACCCCGGTCTTGACCAAAAAAAAGTAGAAAAACATTTTTCTGACGTTATTTTATCGTAAAACAAAAAGCAGAAGAGTTCTTAATTGTCATGAGTGAAATTCTATAAATTAAAGAAACTATCCATCAATAAAGAAACCGCCGGCTGTTATGGTTGTGCTATGGTGTTCTTGTTTCTTGGTCAGTGTTTGGTGGTGGTTGTTCCGCCGTAGGCTAGTCTCGTGGTGTGGTGTAGGGTGGTCCAGATTTGTGCTCGTTTTTTGGTGGTTGTGGTTTGCGGTGGTGTGATTTGATGGTGATGTTATTCCGAAGTTCGTATCAATTGTGTTCAAAATCGACCACTTTGTTTACCATTCCTTGGCAAGTGGACTCTTCGGTAGGAGATTATTTTGTTTTCAAATCATTTGTCGTGAGGTGCTGATGTGGTGGTGTTTCATTTTGCTGTTGTCGGTGTGGTTATTGTCGTGTGTGATTGATTTATAATGGTACATGATTCTTTGACTACTTTCAAATCTGTTGAGATTTATAGGATTCTGTTTGAGTCGCTGATGGTTTCTAAATATGTTGATATTTGCAGGTTTCTTTGTATCTGATTTACCTTTACTGCGTCGGTGTTGTCTCTATGGAGGAGGATTGCATGCTGAGACATATATACCTAAGTTTTCATTCAACAGTTGGTCATCATCATCTGGTTCACGAAGTTGTTTATTGGATTCTAGTGGGCCGATCACTGAGTTTGGGAGCTAGCGTCTAGTGACATCTTTTTGGGTCGAGTTGATGTCTTCTCATGTGGTCTAGAAACTGAAGGGTGTCTTTCTAAGAATGGAATTAGAAGTTGATCTCTTTTAGGTGGTGTCTATTTTAGTATTTTTCATTGATGTTCCATCTATATACGGTGTCTTTGTTTTGTAGTTTCTTTTTTTTCAGTCTTTGTTCGTCTTGTAGTTTCTTGTCTTACATTAAAATCTAAATTGGTCTTTATTCTCTTTAGTTATTGATTCTCGAGATCGATTGTATTTCTACTCTTTTTAATATTTCAATTTTTGATTTTGTTGCTATAAACTTTATTCCCATAATTTTAAATTGTATAAAATTTTCAACAATAAATATTTGATTATCTATCTAACGATATCAAACAATTTTTTTTTCAAACTTAGATAATTTATCTTTAGATTTCAAGTGTTAAGATCTCAATTTTTTATTCTCTTTTGTCTATTTAGTTAGATTATATTTTTTCTATCAATTGTAGAAATGGAGTATTACAAAAATCATCTAAGATTTTAAAACATTGGTGACTTGAGGTACATCGCCTGTCATAATTAATTCATGTTTCATTTTTTGTTAATAAAAAATTATAATGTATTATGAACGGGACTGATAACAACGTTAAAAATTAGGATAACAACATTTGGTTTCTCCAACTGATCAGCTATAATTTCCAAATGATAATGATTGCTTTTTCGGAAACACATTTTCTATATATTTATATTGTTTGTCTAGAAAATAAATCACAAGTTACTACATTATTTATAGTTGCTTGAAATAAATTATTACCATTAAAGGTTTCAGTGTCGGTATGAATGGATATCATTGTAAAATAAATCTCATTGACAACCTTAGTTACAAGAGGTATATTGATCAAATAACAAAAGTTAACATGGTACCAGAGTCTATTGTTTCGGGTCATCAGGTCACCTACTATTTCTATCCATGCATCAAACTCAATAGTGTTAGGCATAAGAGGATGTATTGAAAAAATCAAGTCTCAAATAAAGTGTTTCGCACTTATTCTTCGGTAAGAATGGATAGGTTTCATGTAATTTAGTCTGTAATTGTGTGCATTTGTGTATCAGGGAAATGATGCAATGAAAAAACATTTAAAAACAGAAATGGATTGGTTGAGTCTGTTGTAAAATTGTACCTATAATTATAAAATTAATAATTAGCAAAATATATACTCCCTCCGTCCCAAAACTATTGTCCTTTTGGAGTTATGCACGTAGATTAAGAAACAATAAAGATTGATAAGTTAAGTCTCTTTTACCCTTACTTTATTAAGAAAGAGAAAATATATTTAATTAATGGTTTAACTTTTGTAAGGATACAAATGGTAAATTAACTTTAATTTTACATTGGTTTCCGGAAAGGACAATAGTTTTGGGACAAAATTAAAAAGCTAGAAGGACAATAGTTTTGGGACGGAGGGAGTATTTAAGTATCAAACAAATACTAAGAAGAATAAATGAAATAGAGATTGTAGAACTTATCTTTCTTAATATTTGTGTAGTCATTTGATGTTGACAACCTTGAAACAAGCAAACCGTCAAACCACAAATGATGGATGATCGGTAAAACAATCAAACGGCGAAATAGTCTGAGACGTGCTGATCGCACTGTCCTCAAGGATTTTCCGCGTATTACGCTAATCCCCCAGGATTTAACAGACTCTTCTCAGTAAAACCGAAGATCAGAACTAGCAAGAATAATTTTTAACAGGAAGATGAAACCGAGAATTTTTGTGTAAAAGTATGTGCATGCCAATGTTCTTATTTTTCTTGCGTCTATCTCCTTTTCCTAAATATACAATTGACCGTGTATTTATATATATACACTATACATAGTATATATTCCCATATTTCATTGTACCGTAGCACAATTAATTAGTTTCTTTGTAGTATATAATCATATTAGAATATACATTTAATTTTGGTTGCTTATCTTTTATACAAAATGTTGGGTTACATCATCCTGATAAAAATAATTGTTCTTGCTAGTTCTGATCCTCGGTCTTACCGAGAAGAGTCTGTTAAATCCTGAGGAATTAGCGTAATACGCGGAAAATCCTTGAGGACAGTGCGATCAGCACGTCTCAGACTATTTCACCATTTGTTTGTTTCACAGATCATCTATCGTCTATGGTTTAGTGGTTGTTTGCTTCATTCTTGTCGACATCAAATTACTACACTGTTGTGAAGAAAGATAAGTTTTACAATCTCTATTTCATTTTATTCTTCTTAGTATTTATTTAATACTTAAATTTATATTTTACTAATTCTATTAATTTATGATTATAGGTACAATTTCACAACAGAGTCTAGGCTAAGAGATAAAGTGGCTAAAGAGCAAGGTGCAATATTTCACGTTTCAACTCCAATTAGATTGCATGCAATTTGATTGTTATAGGTAGCTTGGTTTAGTCCCATATTGTGTTTTGTTTTTGGTTGGGGTTGATTTTCTTTTTTTGTAACATATTTTATGCCTCATTTTTATTTAATAAAATCTTCATTTTACCTTTCAAAAAATAAAGAAATAAAAAAAATTATGTGTAATTACAACTCATTGCGCCCATAATTTATAAAAACATTTCTAAATAAGAAACAACAAAATGATCATGATAACACTTCATGCTAAGCTTAAGGGTCTGTTTGGCAAAAATAGCGGATAGCTGATAAGCTAGCTGATAGCTTATAGCTTATAGCTGATGGTTGATAGCTGATAGCTTATAGCTTATAGCTGATAGCTGATGGCTGTTAGCTGATAAGCTAGTTGAAGTGTTTGGTAAAACTAGCGGTTCAACTGACTAATAAGTATAAAATGACATAAAAGGACATTTTTTATTTTAACATCTCTTGTAAAAAAATCATTATAAAATTTATAATTAAATTAATATTTAAAATACTTAAAATTTAAATAATTTAAATTTATTAATTTAATACATCTTTTTATATTCTTTAAATTGTTTTTATTTTTATTTTTATATTTTATAAAACAAATTATTATAAATAACAATTTTATAACATATACAAAATTGATAAATGAAAAGAATTAAAAAAATGATATAAGTATATGACAGGCGTAGAACAACGTACATATATACCAAAACTTAACACAAAATAAATACTAGTGTGATAAAAAAAAATACCAAGACGTAACAAAAAAAAAGCATAAAAGTTACCGTAAATAAAAGTCATAAATAAATGAAAAAAAAAAGAAGCTCATAGTGATACCGTAAAAAAAAAAAATTGGTAGAAGTGTCCACAATAATATATGTACATGTTTTGTTTTAAATATACATAAAAGGATAAAAAAGGATTTTAGGTGAAGTAATAAGGGTAAAATTGGAAGAAAAAATGATAAGCTATAAGCTATAAGCTAAAACGCTATATGAAATAGCGTTTGGAAAATAAGCTAAAAGCTAGTAAAATAAGCTATAAGCTCATGTCAAAAATGTTTTGCCAAACAGAGCTTATTTTTTACAAACAAGCTTATAAGCTATAAGCTAAAAGCTATAAGCTCATTTTTGTGCTTGCCAAACAGACCCTAAGTAGTTAATGATCATGTAACTCCTCTAAAAATCGAGGAGTTACAACAAAATAATATTGAAGAAAGACGCAAAATATTTCTAATAAAAATGACAAAAAGAGTTTAATTATTATCATTTAAGTTTGGATGGTTTTGTAACATCATATCTCAAATAGAATATTTAAATTCATTTTATTTTGAAACTAGAATTCAACTTTTAGTTAAAACAAGAATACACCCTCCAATGTTCTAACATACTTCCATACAATATCAAATTCTTGAGATTTTTCATTCAAATCACTTATTTTAAAAGCAACAAAGAACATTTATATCAGCCTAATTACCATTGAGCCTTTCAAGTTTGAGTGACTTAAGTTCCTCAATCAATTGCATCAAATTAGCATGAGAAGACCCACCAACAACTATAGTTTTCTTTGCACCATCACCCAAAGCTTTGGCTTTTGATCTCATCTCCTCAACTTCTTTTCCATTTCCCATCACCAAATCAATAGCATTTCCAATATCCTCCCTTTTCACAACCTCACTCCCAAACTCATTCCAATTTCTCCATTCTTTGACACCAACTGACACCCCAATTCTCAACACATCAACCAACAACTTCTCACTAAAAAATTGGTCAGCAAACAAAGGCCAAGTGACCATAGGCAATCCAAAATCAATGCTTTCAGTTACTGTGCTCCAACCACAATGAGTCACAATTGCTCCAATAGCTTTGTTTTCAAGTATCAACAATTGTGGTGCCCAACCCCATATCAAATAACCCTTATTATTTTCTTTCATTCTTTTCTCAAACTCTTCCATGAAATCTTCTTCACCTTCTTCTAACTCTTCATCATTATCAATATTCTTACGAACCACCCAAATGAAATCATGGCTTGAAGCGTCAAGTGCATGAGCTATTTCAATGAGTTGTGATGTAGGGAACTTGTTTACACTACCAAAACTTATATAGATAACAGAATTTTCTTTCTTAGAGTTAAGCCATTTAAACAAACCACTATATTCTCCTTCTTCTACTTTTGTGTCTCCTCTTTCTGCCTTATCAGAAACATCTTGGTTTACCCATGATGAAATTGGTCCTAAGCTCCAACACTTTGTTCCAAATGCATTCTTGTAATGCTCCTCATAATCACCCTCCAAATCGTTAAAGCTATTAAATATTGCACCGTAACTTTTTCTAGCTGATTCATTTAGCACCTTCATAACAAAAAATATTGGGAGAATAATTAGCACAATGACATTTTATATAATCATATAAAATTTCAATATATATAGGGACCGAGTTTGAATCTGGTAAGCCTATTTATTCATTTTTAAAAAAGGTGGAATTATAGTCATAAAGCTATATGACCAAAAAAATATTCAATATATGTTTGCCATTGAAAAAAAATATTCAAATTCAAATATTACCTTGATTATCTTTCCATACATGTTTGGTTTTCTCATCCAATATGGTAATTGCGATCTAGACATCTCCAACTTATGGGGAAACCCTACAATCGTGAACTTATCATAATCATTTTCCACCTCAGTGTGCGCAGTATGTTGTTCAAACAAAAGCTCCGCGCAACGAGAGATGACACTCGCAGGACTGAAAACAATTCTTGGAATGCCTAACTTGGTTGCAACTTCTACAGTCCAAGGGTAACACAAGTCACTAACTATGCAATCTACTTCTATCTCACTCAACAAATATTCCTCTATTTGCGATTGTAGCATTATGAACCCCTCCTGGATTTTTGGGGCCATGTTACGCGGAGTATCCGTGTTGAAGGTTTCATTTCCAACTGGAATATCAACTTGTTTAGCCGGAAACTCTAGAACATGTGTTTTTATGGGACGACCGTGACTGGAGTCACGGTCGATGGACTTTTGGAAAATCTCAGCGTTGCCTGCAGTGGTGAGTATGGTGGTGTCTACACCATGCAATGCAAATAGCCTTGCAATGTCAACTAATGGGATTATGTGACTTCTAGCTGAGAAGGGAAGGAAAATGACCTTTAGGTGGTTATTGGCTTGGGATTCATGAGACAACATCGCCATGAGTTAATGAATGAGTATTAACAAGAAGATTTAGAGGTTGGAGGCACTCTTAATTGGAATGAATGAATGTGATGAGTAAAACCATAGGATATCTGAATTTATATATAGTTCCATTATGAAAGACTAGTTGTTTGACTTGTAAAAAAAAATTGTTGTTTTTTTCAACTATTTTAGTTGCTCGACTTTTTTTTTTTGATACACTAGAATTTTCGGACACCGAACTTTTCTAAAAAAAAAAATACTGTATTTGCTAGAATTTACCAATGAATAAATAGAGTGTTTGGGTTCAAACTTCAACTACTATATATAAAATTCGATCTCTAAAGTAAAATATAACAAAGTTTGATTTCAGTGGTTAAAATAAAAATGTTGTGTTTTTCTTTTTAAATTTTTTTTGTTTCTTTTTTAGTATTTAATAATCAATTCATGTTCATTTTAATGTTAAAAGAGTTTAATTTTTTGTTTGATAGGAGTTTAATTGTTATGCACTGACAATGTAATTATTTGTTACACGTGCATTCAATTAAATCACACCATAATGACACTTTTATAAATAAGTTTCTAAAATATACATATAGCATAATTTGATTGGATGCATATATGTAAAAAAAAAGTGACAACTTGTCTACTCCCTCGAGATTTAGGGGTATTTACTCCTAACCACTAAAAAATATTTTAAATGATATAAATTTTTATAAAATACACCGTTGGATTGAAATTTTATATTATATTTACGATTAAAATCTTTTAGCTTTTTTTTTGAGCGAATTTTTTTTTATGCAAAAAGAGAACATCTTGTAGAAGTTTTTGCTAAGGATTTTTCGTATACTTTAACATTCTTCAAGGATCTTTTGTAAAATTTAAATAAATCTAAAATCATTTTATATGTTATCGAGACGCATAAAGATTAACGGTGTTTAAAAAATCACACAAACCATTAATTTTGATGCATCTCAAGAACATATCAAATGATTTAGATTTGTCTGAAATTTTACATAAATAATCTAAATGATATAAACTTTTAATTCAATGTTGAATTTTATAAAAATTTATATCGGTTAAATTTTTCGTGAATTGTTGGGGTAAATACCTCCAAATTTTAAAGGGTTGGACAAGAAAAACCAAAAATAATATTACAAATTAAATTCTTCTAAAACAATATCAAGAACATGGTAAAATTATGTCGATTAAGATCCAAAAACGAAACAAAAAATTATTAGAATTTAAATTAATTTATTTTTACTAAGAAAATATTTTATTATTATGTATTATAAAATTTTAAAATCAATGTTTACAATATATTTTAAGACAAAAGAAAAAATTGTTCCTAAGAATATAGTGAATTTTAATTTTTTTTATCTCTAAAAATAAAAATAAAATATATTCGTCCTTAAAAAAATTTGTTACAAAGCTTCTGGTTAATGATAATTAATTACCGTCCTCCATATCCTTATTAGCTATAATATAATTTAGATCCCGTTTGGCCCGACTTAACTTCTACTTTCTATTTTTTAAAAATGAAATAGAGAAGTTTAAAATTGAATTTAGCTATATTTCTCCTTAAAAGTATTAGAGAAATGAAGTAAAAAAGTAAAACATAAAGAGAAGTAAGATCAAACATAATTTTTTCTTTCTTTAATATTTTTAAGGAGAAAAAGAAAAGTAGAAAATAAGTCGGGCCAAATTCAATTTTATACTTCTCTTGTTTGATTTTTCTTCTCTTCTTTTAAGTATTAAAGCCGGGCCAAATTCAATTTTATACTTCTCTAATACTTCTCTATTTTTAAGTAGAAAATAAGCCGGGCCATATACAATTTATTTTTTCTATGTAAAAAAAATATTGAAGATGCTCTTTTTTTTACAGAGAATTCAAGATGCTATGATTTGGATTTTAACGCTACTAATTCATAGATCTCTAATTTTAGGTATATAAAAATCGTTGGATTTAACGCTAATCGTCCGTCAATTAGTCCAAGAATATTAAAAGATGGTCCGAGAGAAGAAAAAAAATCAGTTTATTAGCCATGTGTCTGAACTCTCACGTTAAAGTATCGTCGTTAATCAATTTGGTCTGAAAACAAATTGTCTCAACTCTCACGTTAAGTATTGTCGTTAATCAATTTTTTATTAACCTTAATTAATTTTGCAAATGTTATCAATTAATTATTGTTCCATGCGATACACGTTAGTGCATTTTTATATTTTTGAGGCCCTAGTTAACATGCGACGTCTCCGTAATCTTAGCTCTAGTAGTAAGATATCACATTCTATAAGTATGCAATGGCGGTAGAGGTGTTCACGAGTACGGATGATCCGTTCAACCCGGTGACCCAATTCAATTTAACCTATATTTTATCCAAATATGTTCAAGTGTGAGTCTAATCCGAATCAGCTTGTTTAAATTCAAAGTGGTTTGGTTCGTGTAAAGGATTTATGGTTTTAAGTTTATCAGGGTCGGCCCAAGGGTAAGACAACTCAATCAAGAATTTTAGGCTTTCGAAAAAATATAAAAAATTACTAAAAAAAATGCATCAAATAAATCATAAACCTTTAAATAAAAGCCTCTTAAAAAAAATATAAAGGCCTCTTAAAAAAATTATAAAAATGAGACAATAACTTTTCAACTTCTCAAGAAATTTTAAATAAAATTCGCTTTATACCTCAAAGAACAATTCCTTGAATAAAAATAAAAAGGTCTCACTTTAGAGTTTGTTTTAGGCCTCACTAAACGTTGGGCCGTCACTGGGAGGGCCGAGTTAAGGGTAAGGCAACCCAAGCAAGGGTTTTAGGCCCTGAAAAATTAAAAAAAAAATACTAAAAAAAAGGCCTTTTATAAGTCATAAACTCATTAGAAAATGAATAAAAAAAATATGTAAAGTCCTCTTAGAAAAAAATATATAAAAATGAAACAAGAACATTACAACTTTGCAAGAAATTTTAAATAAAATTTGCTTGAGATCTAGAAGAAAAATAAAAAGGTCTCTCTTTAGAGCTTGTTTTAGGCCTCATTAAGTGTTGGGTCAGTCCTACTGATCGGGTCCTCCATCATATATTTATGTGTCCCAAGCCTAATAATACTGAACGTGAGGGGGATGTTAAGAAGTCTCACATCGATTGCGAGACAGTCTGAATATATATTTATAACATAGAGATAATCCTCACTTTACAAGCCGGTTTTGTGATGATGAGTTAAGTCTAACTCTCGATTTTAAACTTTCAAATTCAACCAAACTATTGAAAAAAAACCCATTCTTTATTGCTTTTTTAAATTCGTAAAGATTCTTTGGTTGTAATTGTTAAACACAATCTCTAGACGATTCTTTATACATATTAATATTACTTAAAAGACAAACCATCATCTCACTACTCTACATGGAAACATGATTCTACTTAAGAATTTATTTTGCATGTGTAAAATTAGTGCATTTTGGCACATATTTTCTAATATTATTAAAGGTGTGAAAAACACAAAAATGATGAGTTGAATTGTGTTTTAAGTTTTTTAAAATTTCTTCTAAGTTCTTTCAAACTTATCAGATATTGCAGCGGATAACACGATATAAGGAGAGATAGAGAGAAGAAAAAAGACACAAGCAATTTTATACTGGTCCCTCTCACAAGTTGAGAGTAGTCCAGTCCCCGTGCACTTCCGACGGAGTTCATTATAATCACACAGATTACAAATGCTCAAACACAATAGTAAGAGACTTGACCGTTGTCAAGTGATTAGGCCAGCTGAAGCAATTCCTAGGTAGTCACATGTGATTAAGCTCAAAGAGGTAAACTGTTGACTTCAATTTCCTTTGTGGTTAAGAGCTTGTGTGTACAAATGAGGTAAAGAGAACACGACTAATGCAACCATTATCTTCCCAAGATGATAAGATTAACGTGCTTTGATTTTCCATCACTCATTTGAATTTGACCGTTGTCAATTCTTAACATATTGATTTTATCTTATGTTCATGCACGCTTAGATCAATATTAAAATACTCTATTGTTCATTAATACTTTGTTATCATCAAAACTTAATTCAGTAATTGTCAAAACCACCTTTGTTCCAACAATTATAATTTAGCATATTAATAGTCTTTCTACTATAATATTAAGTTTTTACTATGTTTCTAGGTCTTGGGTCATAATTGAGCCTTAATGAATAAATTTGACCAATTTTCTGATTTAATGAGATTTTGGCACCTTCTCATTGTGCAGACCATAACTTGATCTAGGAGTATTCAAAATGAGGCGTGCAAATATGAGTTGTAAAGATAAGACAAAGAGTTGCAACTTTCATGTTGAAAACAAAAGCCAATTTTAAACGCAAAGCAGTAAAAAGTACACGTCAATGTTCCAGACGCTTTGCTAATAATCTAAAACCGGGTCAAACTTGTATTTTTCGACCCAAGGCTCTTAAAGCTCATTTCCTTTGCATATTTAAACCAAATTTCTCCTTAGAACAAGGAGAGGCTGCAGTTCACGAAATAATAAACCCTAGGGCAGCCGCTTTCTAATGGAGAACTAAATTCCTCCTTCGATTCATTCGGTGATGGAAACACGTTTGTATGTTCTTGAGGTTCGGTGTTTAATAACAATTTCCTTCATATATCTATTGTTGTTTTATATAAGTTTTACATTCTTTTATTATTTTGTGCATGAGTTCGGTGATGGTTAATCTGTTCGAGTTTGTGTTTTAAAGTTATTCGAATCAATTCAACGCTTGTTTAAGTTTATTCGAATAGGAAATTGATATGAACTATAGTGCTTAGTGATAACTCCCGGTTATTACATGTAAAAAAGATGCAAATCCAAGTAGTTTAAGCTTAGTTTGAATCCTTTTGATACCTAAAAAAGGAGTAATTGCATGAAGTTGAATCACTTGAAGACCCAAGAAAAATGCACAAAAATAGAACATTATCAGCATTTTTCGCCCATGCGAACACTCTTGTGCCTGGCGAAAAAATACAAAGGAAATTAGTCCAACTCTCAAACTTTTTCGCCCCAGAAGAAAAATTGTGTGCTAAGGGAGAAAACTCGCGCCTGCAGCCAGAACTTGAACTTATATTGTTTTCGCCTGGATTGAAAACTCTTGTGCCCCAGGCGGAAAATGCGTAATTGTGACACATCAGCCCTATTTTGAAACAGTATAAAAGGGTACTTGATCCAATGAATAGAGGGACGATTTTTAGCACAAAAACTAAAATTTCTACCTTTAAAGCAAATGATTGAAGATCATTGGATGCAAGATTGAAGAATCATTCATCCTTTAATCATGTATTCATCTCTGATTCCTTGTGATGTTTGTTCATTGAATATGTGTAGTTAAATTCCTTTTGATTGAGTCTTGAGATGATTTTAGTTGTAATTTCTTGAACATATGGAAGGATTTGATTTGATTTATGAATTTACGAAGTTAGTATTATCCATTCATGTTTGTTCTTAATTAATGCTTCTTATGAATTGGATATTTGTGAGATGATTCTAGGTTTTGATTCACTATGATCATTAGGTTTTGACATCGGACCTAACATGAATGTTCAATTACTCAATCGTTTAGAGATATATGATTGTTAATTGTGATTTAAAAATTAACGTTCACACAAACCTCAATTGATTGGTAATTCACCCAAGAGATTTTGGGATTAGAATCAATTGAGAGGTTCATGAGTCAAGAGATTGATCATGAATAATTTTGGGTTAATTCATCTCAATACTAACGGAATAAATTTGTTAATCAAACATTCTTATCAAGCAACTGCAATTAAATGATTCAAAAAGATTCAATCGCTTTTTCCGATTGAGAACTTATTCGTTTTATTTTAAATTTTCTTGAACTAAATATTATGATAAACCCCCCTATTTTAATATTTTTCTCTAAGTATCAAAATAAATTTTCTTGTTAAGAATTGAGCAATCCATGTGGATCGATATGTTTTTTATTACTTGTGGTAATTTGTACACTTGAAAAATATCTATCCCTTAGCAATAGGGCTGGCCGAGTTATGTTATGAAGTCAACTGTGTTCGGTGACGCTTGTTCATCGTCTACGATTGGTTGAATGCATTCTTTGCTTAATCGAATGAACTCAATAGGCAGTTTTGTTTAGGCAGTTTTGTACATAACTAGCCGTCAATAGATATTGAATGAATATGTTTCAGAACCTATGATAGATATCAATAAACAATGTTTACCTAAACCAATGGATTGATTGTCTTTTATTAATTGAAATACAACTCTCTTTCTACTGTTTTTCTTACAAACCGAAACCCCCCTATCACAGTTTTAATCATTCTAATAAATGTTAAATATTGATTGCGAGTCTTTGGGAGACAACCAAGGTTAACTACCTTGTACTACTCTTAAATTATATTTATTTTGATCACGAAACGACAATGATCAAGGACTCTCACAAAAATGAATTGAATCATAAGCTAATGGTATGTTTTGTTCTGCGTTTTCACAAACTCACGTGCGTATAGAATTTATTTTTCTTCAGAAATGATTTTAATTTGAAGTTAGGATTTGTAGCTTTTGATTTGATTCAACATGATTTTACTTTCAAAGAAAGTTAATGCAAAAACTAGTGTAATTTTTTTAATGCAACACAAAATTTACTAATTATCATTACTGATCTAAGTGTGTATTTGCTTTCATGTTTGAAGGTCATCCACATGCATTGTGTTGAACTGAACCTAAAATACAAGTTATAGCTAGTTTCAAACACACTTGATTTCACACACACCACAACTAAGATTTACTAATCAATTCAATCAATTTTGCAGGATAAAAATCAAACACCTATACTTTGACTGAATTTGTCTTGTGGAACTAGACACACACCTACAGACATGACTCATGAGGGTTAGAGTCTAACTATTTTGTCTAACAAGAAACCAAGACAAAATGAAATGTTTTAGTGAAACTGAATACTGTTTGATTTACATAATTCTTAAAAAGGATAGGAAAAGTGAAGTAAAATGTTTTAGTTGTTCTGTTAGGAGATCTTTCAAGTACATATTTATAATAAAATTAGTTGTTTACAATTACAATGAGTCTGTTGGATTTTGATCCTAACTGATATTATTTGACTTGACTTTGATATGTAGGTGTATAATGTATTCATTGTCATAGGAAATAAATCACAAGTTGATCAAAATTCATTTTTCTAAATCAGAAACAACAAATTAATAATTATGTTAAACTCAAGGGATTAATTAGTTTCAGTTAAAGATAAATAGTTCTGAGAAATCTGATTTCAAATTCTGACTGAAACAATTCTGACTGATAAATAGTCAACCGAATTTTAGATAATCAAAGTCTCATTCCCTTCTTCTCTTAAAAATTAGAGAGTTAAAACAAACAAAAAATCAAAGAAAGACCCAAAATATCTCTAATAAAAATGAGAAAAAGAGTTCAACAAAGCGTCACTAAAATTTTGATGGTTTTATGTCATTAGGTCCCAAATAAAATAAATTCAAATTCAAAGGTTAATAGGTTTTTAACCCCTACAAATCGAGTAAATTTTGATTTATCCCCTGCAGAGACGGACCTAACTTTTGTGTAACGAGGGTCAAATTTATTATAATTTAAAACATTAATTAAAATATAATCTAGCATTTTTATAATATAATAATATAACAACTAATATATAATTGTGTGATAGTTTATAGGGAATAAAAGTTAAAAAGTGCACAAACTAATGTTGCATATTATCTCTATTCTTATAAAATGCAAATTTAGGCTTGACAAATATATTATAAACTAAAATTCAAGAGAAATGTTGTGAGGTTATTGGCCCACATTGTGCCAACTTGGGTCCGCCCCTGATCCACTGTCAAATTATTTTTTTGGATAACCTCCTTACAATGTGAAGATTTTATCATTGACCTTCTCTGTTGACTTTTTATTGATGTGGCAGTACACTTTTGCAGACATGACTGTTGAGTCTTTGGTATTGACTGCATTTTTTGTTGATAAACCTTGTGACAGGATGTGGGATATAATGTCTCAACATTGTATCATCTGACTGGCTAGTGTGTGCGTGCGCGCGTTTTTATTTTTAAGGAATATATTTTTTCTCTCTCATGAATCATGCATGGCGCCTTTAATGCTTCAGATCATTGTCAAATATATTTTTATCAAGAATCTCCTTGAAACATATTTCTGTAGAGAATCTCTTTTATTTATTATGAAGAAATTAGGTTCGATCTAATATGTGAAGCCCAAGTAGCTTGTGACTCAAGAACGTACTGGTCTATTTAAAGGACGTGCTAAACCTAATTCTGCAAGAGACTTGTTCACGCCGTTTTTGTTTCTAGAGTCTAGTATTCTAGGTTTTGCGTGTGTGTTTATTTGTGAGCCTTTCTTGTGTCTCATTGATACAAGTTTAGGACGTGTTCTCTTCGAGTTGTATTACTTGTGTTCCTCTCCTAAGCTTTGAAGTACGGAGTTAGGACTAGTTGTGGTTATAACACTCTAAGCGTGTAGGTACGAGTGTGTAGTTTTTAGGAGTGTGTCTCCAAAAAGTATTTGTTTCTGTGTTAGTGAAATCCTTGCTGTCTGTAAGGTTGTAAGGGAGTGATATGGGATCTCTGATCTAGGAGTTCCTAGGTTGAAGAGTCATTGGTAGTGCCTAGGTGATAAGTTGTAAACGGGGTATTTGCTGATAACTTAGAACGAGGGCTATTATAGTGATATTCCTTCCTGGATTGGTATCCCCCATATTAGGTTATCGTTGTGCGCTGAACTGGGTTAACAAATACTCTGTCTCTTTTATTTGTTTTGTTTTATTTGCTTTACATTACTATGTGGTAGATCTGACAAAGTGCTTAGCAGATCGTATCGCACACTGTGCATAGCGTGCCAGGAATTTCAATGACAATTGACTTTTGTCTACTACATCAGCAAAAAATCAACATAAATTGGTAAATTAAAATTCGCCCACTTTAATTAAAACAAAATTCAATCAATTACAGCCTAATTAGCAGTGAGCCTTTGGAGCTTTAGTAATTTAAGCTCCTCAATCAATTGCATCAAATTGACATGAGAAGACCAACCAACAAGTATAGATTATTTCTTTGCATCATCACTCAAAACTTTGGCTCTTAATCTCATCTCCTCACCTCAATCCCAAGTCCCAAACTCATTCCAATTTCTCCATTCTTTGGCCCCAACAGACACTCCAATTCTCAACACATCAACCACCAACTTCTCATTGAAAAAATGCTCAGCAAATAAAGGCCAAGTCACCATAGGCAAATCAACATTCATGCTTTCAACTATTGTGTTCCAACCACAATGAGTCACCATTCCTCCAATAGCTTGGTTTTCAAGTATCAACAATTGTGGGGCCCAACCCCATATCAAATAACCCTTATTGCTTTCTTTCACTCTCTTCTCAAATTCCTCCATAAATTTTTCACCTTCACCTTCATTGTCCTTATTTTTACGAACCACCCAAATGAAATCATGGCTTGAAGCTTCAAGTGCATGAGCTATTTCAATAAGTTGAGATAATGGAAACTTATTTAAGCTACCAAAACTTACATAAAGAACTTAATTTTCTTTCTTGGAGTTAAGACATTTAAGCAAATCACTATCTTTTCCTTCTTCTACTTTTGTGTCTCCCCTTTCTAAACATCTTGGTTTTCCCATAATGAAACTGGTCCTAATTAAGCTCCAACACTTTGTTCCAAATGCATTCTTGTAATGTTCCTCATAAACACCCTCGAAATCGTAATAGCTATTAAATACTGCACCATAGCTTCTTGTTGCTGAATCATTAATTGCCTTCATAACAAAAATCCTTGGGTGATTAGCATAATATAATTTAGTTTTGTCTATACACCACCTAAAATTCATACATACAACTATGTGATTTCAGGTTCAAACTAGGATGATAGTGTTCAGGAGCTTAGTACTTTCCATTTAACATGTGAAGTTTTTTTTTTATGATTAGTAATTTTGTGACTAGAATTTTACCCCTAAGGATGAATAAATGGATAAACTCTCTACATATTATGTGTAATGTCCTTATCAATTGAATTAAACTACCTTAATTTCAATTTTCAAATGTTATAAAACTTTTAAATGTATTGAGGAAAAAAACAACTATATATTAATTTACTACAAACAATCTACAAAAGAGAGGTGCATAAAGGTATTTCTCTTATTATCACATAAAAATTGTATTTTCAGTAGCGTGCATAAAGGTAGAAAAAATTTCACTTGCCTTGGACTAGATTTGGGCCCAACCCAGAGTGATTTTTTTAAATATAAAACTAAAACAGCCTAGAATTAGTTATTATTCTTTTTTTTTTTTGGTAAGCAATAAACTGGAATTAAACGGAGTACAAGAGGTACTCAACCCTTACAGTCAAACCAAAACTTTACAATAAATTGTGAATACAAGCAAGCGGATTGACACACCAATCCTGAAAAGAAAAATTAGGATTATCCCGAATCCGTCCAACAAACCAAAACCATGAAATATATCGAACGTGGACAAACAACATATCCGTATTAGCCTCCACACCCCTGAAAATATAATTATTCCTCATGCGCCAAATACTCCAAGTAGTCGCCAACCAAATGATATGGCGATAACCCTTTCCTTTCTTGCCCGATACCTGTTTCCCAAACTCCACAAAGTGTTGAACCGCTCCTCCTAGAGGAATAACCCCCGTTCCAAGCCACATATGAATTTTTAGCCAAAGCTGGTGTAGAACCGTACAAGAGAAGAAAACATGAGTCAAATCCTCTACCACGGTATGACAGAAAATACACAAGGGATCATGATCAGACAAAGAGACACCACACCTAATGAGGGCTGCCTTTGTGGGTAACCGATTCAAGAGTAAACGCCATCCAAACAGACCAATTTTTGACGGAACATTATTACACCACAATTGTTTCAACGCTTTCTGCAAAGATGACTCTACCTTACCAACGGACAACTGCTCTAAAAGAGAAGAATAAGCTGAACTCACCGTAAACAAACCCAAAGTCTGAGGGATCCACTTCCGTCTATCCCTTCTATCGCTAAAAGGCTGAATATGTTCAAGAATCAAGCTTAACTCTCCTACCAAAGCTTCCTCCTCAACCGACAGCTCTGACACCCACTCCAAATGCCACGACCAAGAATTATCTACCCATCGGCCCATATCATAAACTGATGTTGCTTGTGACACCGAAATTGCAAACAAAGAAGGAAAAGAAACCAAAAGCGGTTGCGGTGCTAACCAACGATCTTTCCAAAAACTGAGCTCCTTGCCGTCCCCCAACACACTACTAACATTTTTACCGAACCAACCACCATCCCCCGTCCCCCCTAAATTAGTAGTATCACGCCACCATATTGAATCACGCGTAGCAACATGCCCCGGACCCGGATCCGGGTGTAGAACAGAAACCGGAAAAGGTCCATAACGGAAGGATAGAAGGTCAAACCAAGGAGCAAGAGAGTCAATCAAACACCTCCACTTCCATTTACTCAACAAAGCATAATTAAACAACCTTAAATCCTTGATACCCAAACCACCGTTCTCTCGAGGCTGACAAATACGTTCCCAACTGACCCAACACAACCGCTTGTCATCCCCACATCCTCCCCACAAAAAGTTCCGTTGAATACTAGTCAACTCCTGTAAAACACAAGTCGGTGCTTTGTAAAAGGAGAAAAAATAGAGCGGTAAACTTGACAGAACCGATTTGATAAGTGTAACTCGCCCACCAATACAAAGTTGTCTCCCCTTCCACACACTCAGCTTCCTTCTCATAGCATCTACTACCGGTTGCCAAGTTGCTCTACGCCTTGGATTAGCACCAACCGGAATACCAAGGAAACGGAACGGAATAGAATCAACAGCACAATGTAAAAAAGTTGCCGCAGCATTCAAGAAACCATCATCCAAATTAACACCGTACAATTTGCTTTTGAAGAAATTGACCTTCAACCTAGACACGAGTTCGAAACTACGCAGAACTGTCTTGATAGCCCATAAATTAGACCAGCTCTTCCCCTACAAATATTGTATCATCCGCAAATTGTAACGTATGAAAATTAAGAGTATTATTAACTTGAAATCCTTGAAACATATTACGGTTGACGGCATTATGCATTAGCCCTGTTAAACCTTCTGCGACAATCAAGAACAAAAAAGGGGATAAAGGATCGCCTTGGCGCAACCCCTTGCCGACCGTGAATTCTGCCGTAGGACTACCATTAACCAACACTGACATGGTACTTTGGAAAACACACGTTCGAATCCATCTGCGCCAAACCTCTGAAAAACCCATCCTTCCCATCATATAATCTAGAAACTTCCAGCTAACCGTATCATATGCCCGCTCGAAATCAACTTTAAACACCAAACATTTATTTTTCCGACGTTTTGCAAGATCCAATAATTCATTCACAACAAGAACACCATCCAAAATATGTCTAGATGGTAAGAAAGCCGATTGCACCTTCGAAATAATGTGACCGAGAACATGCTTCAACCGTGACGCTAACAACTTTTCTAGTAACTTATACATGCTGGAAACCAAGCAGATAGGGCGATAGTCCTTCAAGGATTGTGGGTGATCTTTTTTCGGAATTAATGCCAAAAAAGACGACGTGAAAGCCTTCGGAAGACAAGCTCGATCGTGAAATTCATTCAAAAAACCCAACACATCTTCTTTAATGATATCCCAGCAGGCCTTAAGAAAAATGAAATTAAAACCATCCGGTCCCGGACATTTGTTCCCATCACAACTCCATAGCTCCTCTCGTACCTCATCACACGTGAAAGGTGATATTAAGGAAGCATTTTCTTCCGCTGTAACCCACTGAAAATCAACCCCATCAAGATTGGGTCTAGTCTCCCACTCTTCCTTAAAGTTGGTCTCAAAAAAAGATTTGCAAAATCCTTAATCTCATATGCCCCATGTAACCAACTATCACCATTCTGTAAAGCCACCAATTGATTCCGGCGTCGTCGACTTTTAATTGTTGCATGGAAAAATTTCGAATTAAAATCGCCCTCCTTGACCCACTTCACCCGAGATTTTTGTTTTAGTAAGCACTCTTTATGCTGCAATTGTCGCCAAAAGTCATGATACAAAGCCTCACGACACTCCAAACCCGCGACCTCCCTTTCACCCGTCAACAGCCCCTCAAAGTCATTCAATTCCTGCACCGTATTATCAATGTTAAGATCGAGTATACCATACACCTCCTTATTCCACTTACGCAAACTGGCTTTCAATAGTTTCAGCTTTTCATTCAATACAAAAGACTTAGTACCAACAACATTGAAACTGTTCCACTCAGACTTCACAAAAGGAAGAAAGTTAGGATGTTCTAGCCAGTCGTTAATAACTCGGAAAGGTTTTGGTCCCCAATTGGTAACGGAAACCATCAACCATAACGGACAATGATCATAAATGTCCCTATCACCTATCCACTGACCAGTAACATTGAACAAAGTGATAAACTCATCGGAAAGCAAGAACCGATCTATCCTGCTCATAGCTCTACCTGACGGACTGAACCAAGTAAATGATGGCATGTGTATTATTCGTGAATTAATTAAAATAAATGATGGCATAGTTATTATTCGTGAATGATGGCATGTGTATAAACACAATAAATTAATTAAAATAAATAAATAAATAAAGAGTTTAATTTTGATACTAAGCCATGGTAATAAATTTTACAATGTTTCTTCAAAAAAATAAATTTTACAATGTCAAAGATTCACAAGTCTACTGTATACACATTTTTTTTTTGACGAAAGTATACTGTATACACATGTATGGCTTTAATTGTCCATAAGCATTTGGCTTTCTCATCCAATCTGGTAACTGCAATCTAGTCATCTCAAACTTATGCGGCAATCCTACCATTGTGAATTTCTCAGAATCATGATCCACCTTACAAGAAAAACAGAATTTCCCGACGGCCAAAAGTCTTCAGGAAGTAGTCAAATCCATCAAGAAACATTAACTTCCCGACGGCTATCTGACGGAAAAATTCTGTTGAGAAATGCTCCCTCAGGAAATTTCCCGACGGTTTAAGCATTCAGAAAATATTCAACACGAAACAGACAGATTTCCCGACGGCCAATACCTTCAGGAACAACTAAATAGGTTTGTAAACTTCTCGACAACTTTTTCCGTCAAGAAATAACGACAACATAATCGACGGCCATGGCTGTCAGGATGTTCGTTTGTTACATAATTTTGTGACAGTTTTAACCGTCGGGAATTTCCATAAATTTAACAAAAAAAAGTCACTTTATATATATATATATATATATATATATATATATATATATATATATATATATATATATATATATATATTTTTCTTTTTTTTTGGTATATTCTTTATATATATAATTACTGATTAATTTATATATATAATTTAAAATAATATATAATTTATTATTTTTAAAAATATACTAAATAAACATTTAATCCATAATATATTCTCTTTATAAATGAAAAAACTATAATATATTCTCATTGTCATAATATTAAAAATACAAACAAATAAAATATTGTCATACACAATATTACAAACCAAAACAAATAAATATTGTCATAATATTACAACTGCGCGCTAATAAAAAACAAGAAAATATCATGAACGGCCGGCGCCTCCTCTTCCTCCTCCTGCTTTTCCTCTTCCTCCTCTTTTACCGCCACTCGTTCCTATTGGTTGAAGAGAATGGTATTGTAACCGGACACAGCTAGAAGTCATTGGTAGTAGCTTCACCAATATGGCTACTTCAAAACCGTTACATCAAAGCGTAATTATGTCTAAATTTAACAACTCCGCAATCAACATAGATTTTGGGCAAACAAGTCATTTGTAGTGATTTGAATTTGGTCACGCAATTACAGTTGTCAACCATTCAATTTAAATCAACAATCAAAATCATTTAACTATATAAAACCCCAATTTCTCATACAATTTAAACCGTCTAATATCAAATCAACGAGTTAAACCTCAATTCAATTTGGCTAGGATGCTCTGTACATGACACACAAACACACAAAATAAACCTCAATTCAACTTGCAATACCAGACAACAATTCTAAAATGCAAATTAACTCAAAATGCAGAAACTATAGAGAAAAGACACAACAAAACACTCATTTGGATACATTTAACTCAACACACAAAATGCAGCACTTATTAATGAGAATTTGACGTGAAGAATGGGGAATTGTGACAAACAAGCTTTGAGCAGAAACAAACCAGGGAATTGTGATAAAAAGGTTGGTCACACAAGAGTGAAGTTGAAGACAAATACTTGAAACTGAAATTGGAACACAGTTCAATACTTCACACGAAATACGCCACACATCAGAAAATGAAGAAAGTAAATAAAATTAAAAGAAAACAAAAAATTAAGCTAAATAAACAAAACTCATACATTAAACATCGAAACGACAATTAATACATGTTAATTAGAAAGAAAAAACTTTCAACTCTCATCACAAGGTCTACTAAATCAATAAAAATATGATATGATTAAGACTCAGTCGGTCAAAACATACCTGCTCCAACTTCACTCAACATCACTACTAGAAAAAGTCTAAATACCGACGGAATTTAGAGACGAAATTTATTTCATCTCTATTAGAGACGGAATTAGAGACAGAAAAAAGTGTTTAGAGACAAAAATTAAAATATATGTTCCAGTGACGGATTTTAGAGACAGAAAAATTTGTCTCAAAAATATTCTGTCTCTAAATCTGTCTCTAGTTATTTAGATTTTTAATTTATAAATAAAAAAGTAATTGGAGACAGATGTTAGAGACGGATTTTTATCGTGTCTAATAGTTTTCGTCTCTGTTTTCGTCTCTAAAAAGTCAATTTGTTATTAAAGTAGTTAATCATCTACCAGAGACGGAATTTATTCGTCTCTGAATTAATTTGTCTCTAAAATACATCTCTAAATGAAATAACATTGAAGATTCATCTCACCAACAAATTTCCCGCAAAAAAAATTCCCGCCAAATTTTTTATTGTCTGCCAAAAAACTTTGCCGCCAAATTATTTAATGTTCGCCAACAAATTTCCCGTCAAATTTTTTTATTGTCCGCCAAAAAAATTTCTGCCAAATTTTTTGTTGTCCGTCCAAAATTTTAAACAAAACAATATATTTTATTTTTTATATTAATTTTTTAATGTTACAAAACACATTTTCCTTGAGTCAAAACTAGGACTATCACTACAAACAATCAGGAAACCAACGGCAGTTTTTTTGGCCAAACAAATTGCCGCTAAATGTCAATCGATCCAGAAAGAGGCATCGCTCATTTAGTAACGGTTCTAGGAAACTGTTGGAATACCTACTACTAGCATCGCAATTTCATGGAATAGTGATGTTAGAATATAGCATTTTAGCATTTAAACTTGTGTTATGTTTTTTTTGGTAGAAATATGTTTTTTCTTTTCTAAAAAACAAATAAAAGTTGTTTTTCCTAAAAAGATTTATATAAGTTTAGGATTAAATAAAAGTTTACTTAAAAAACTATAACAAATTAATTATGCACCCATTTAATTTGTATGACAATTCACAACCCGCATCAATGAAAAAAGAATATACAGATGAAATCAGAGAACTGAGAGAAAAAAGAAGAAGCAATGGGAGTATGTGCAGAAAAAGAGAGTCAAATATAAATCATATAGGAAGCCGGACATGATCAAGGACAAGCATTGTTGTTTTTTTAAAATGGGGTTTAATCACAACCACTAATTTAGATCGGAGGGTTATTATTTCACCCTCTAATCTCTTATCATAAATACTCCTCCTACTCGATACGCCATATATATATACATATATAATTTGAATAATATTTAAAAATTTATATTCTTAAATGTAATTTTACTCGAATAGCTTAAATATTTATATTAAACATTTTTAACCTTTAATTTAATTATAACTTAAATATAATTTCTTGTAAAAAAAAACTTAAATATACTTTGACAAAAAAAACATAAATATAAATATGTGTCAAAAAAAACTTAAATATAAATAAAAAAATACGTGAAAGTAATATATATATTTGAAAAACTAAAAGTTTCTTTTTTTTTTTTTTGACAAAACTACAGTTTGATTATAAAAACAACGTATATTTATATTCAAATTTAAACAATATATGGTTATACATAAATTGATTCTTTAGTCTTTATCAAAAACATAAAATAATGGTTCTTTAGTCAAAAAAAAAAAAGAAGTTCTATGAAGTGTTAATAATTGGAAGAGAACAAATATATTTTTGTTTGAATAAGATTTGTTGGAAACAAATATTTGTTCATATTTTTGGAGAAAATTATTTTTATTTGTTTGGAAGTGAACAAATATATTTTTGTTGAAAATTTTTATTTGAAGATATATATTTAAAATTTAATATTTCTAAGAAGTAATTTTTTGAAGATTGGTTTTTATTTTATTTTTGTTTATCAGCTTTTTTTTGAAGCAGAAATTGATTTTGGAAAAGCTTTGTCTTGTTTGAAAAATAAATCTTTGGAAAAGATCTAATGAAAAATTTGGTGCTAACAAACTTTTTTTTTTGACAAATGGTGCTAACAAATTAAACTTTATCAAATTGAAGCTAATTCTTTATGGAAGACTTGAATATTATCTTATAGTCTATTTTACAATAAATAGAGACTCAAGTCCAACAACAATACTCACCCAAAAATATTGTGAAAGTCTAAGAGTTTTTATGAGTTTTGTTTGTTTTTGTTCATTGTATGTTTTTTCTAGTGTGTAATTTCGATATAACTTCAATTGTATGTTTTTTGGAAGGTGTGTGTCTAATATTAATCAAAACTCTCCGATTCAACTTGAAAGAGAAGGTGATAGTGAAAATGATGAGAATGAGTGATGAAGTTTAGCTTTAGTTACTTTCTTTTATGTATTTTTGTTAAATTATTTAAATTTATTTGTGTGTTGGACACCTTTAAGTTTGATATTGATACTTTGTAAATATGACATACATTTTATGTTAATGTTTCAAATTTAGTGTTTATTGAAACTTGATTTTATCACATTGTAGAATTATATTAATTACATGGTGCGGGTAGCGGCGAAGAATAACAAAGTGAGGCAAGAATTTTTTGTTGATTTGGCATACTACAATTTGGTCGATTTAGAAGACGCGTAATGGTAAGATTTTTGTGAATGAAGTAATGAACGCCGGTGCTTTGGTAGATGATATTAAAGTACTTAGTTAGAAGTGGAGCCTTGCTAGATTAAAGTTGCCGCCGAATTTGTTTTACGAGTGGTGTTGAAATCCTGAGATTGCTTAGTTAGATAGTTTTTTATTTGATCCATGTGTGTTGTAGTTTAGGTGATGGTGTTGTTTTTTTTTTGTTTTCGATCTTGGAGCAGGTTTATTTGTTTTGTGCGCTGGAGTTATGACTTATGTACCATGGGCTATGTTTTGAGTGGGTTACGGTAGATGTTGTGGTGTTGTTTTTGATGTTAGTGGCTTTTACTTTTTCTTTGGCCTTTGTGTCTTGTATATCTTGTAATTGAGTTCGTTTTATAAAATTTTGTAAATAAAAACTAATATTTGAAAAAAATATATAAGCATTTAACAAAATTTTATGATTAGAGACAAAATTATTTGAATTTTAAAGATGGATAATTCTGTCTCCGATTGAGACAAACTTTTATGCTTAGAGACGGAATTTTAAAGACAGAATTATTTGAATTAAGAGACGAATAATTTTATCTCCGACAGAGACAAATTTTTTTGCTTAGAGACGGAATTTTAGAGACCGAATTATTTGAATTCAAAGACGGATAATTCTGTCTCCAATAGAGACGAATTTTTTTGTTTAGAGACGAAATTTTAGAGACAGAATTATTTGAATTCAGAGACGGATAATTCTGTCTCCAATAGAGACGGATTTGTTGTGTTTCGAATTCAACATTTAGAGACAGATATATAAAATCCGTCTCTGAATCAGATACGGATAAATTTTGTCTCCAATCAGAGACAGAACATAAAATCCGTCTCTAATGGCTTAGAGACGAGAAAATTAACGACCAAATTAAATCCGTCTCTAATTCTGTCTCTAACGTGGTTAGTGACGGAATATTTGCCTTTTAGAGACAAATTTTGGCCGTCGGTATTTAAGATTTTTCTAGTAGAACATTGAAATTAGAATTTTAAATCACTGAATTTCGCTCTGCTAATACCACTCATAAACTAAAAAGGGTCGTTCAAAAACATTACTTTATTGCGTGTCATTGTGTGTGCATACACTAAATGTATACAAGTTAATCTTGTCAAAAAAAAGTTTCACTGTGAAAAACTTTTTCATTAACAAGTAGCAACTACTAATATTAAAGCTTACTTTGATGCCAAATAAACCTTTAAATTGCAGCTCCAGCCATGAATCCCACACAATGGTAATATGACATAGGAAAACAATAATGAAACCAAGCCTACAAAGTGAAAATGAACATGATATTGTGATATTTCTAAAGAATCTCAATGTATTATTCAACAAACCTAAGTTTTATTTTTATATTCAGCAAACACATTATTAAAAAGTGCTCAACCTATGCATAAGAAATACATAAAGAGCAAAGAAAACTACACGCCAGCCAAGCAAGTAATAGAATAGCAAAAGAGCTGAACTAAGACAACAAAAATTAAACTGAAAAGGATTCCCAAGCTGATAAAAAACAGAAACAATATGTGATGAAGAACTTCACTTTAAAAGGTGAGTATCATTCCAAAGATGCCATGATTATTGTAACATAAAAAATTTAGGTAGAGTTTGATTCATTCATCCTCTGGGACCAATTTAATACTCATTTCATCTTCACTTTTGGTCCCTCCTTCTAAGTAAACTCATATGTCGCAAAATTTTATAAGGACTAAAAGTTAAAGAAAAATTTTAAAGGGTTAAAACTAAAATTTGGTATATTTATGAAGATTAAAAATATATTTAATTTTTTAATTAAGGGTTAATTACATTTTACCCCTATTAAATAGGCGAAAATTGTTTTACCCTATGTAAAAAAAAATTGTTGCTTGATCAAAGTCAACCATAGTGTATTTTGCGGCGGTTTAAAACCCTTGCTAAAATTATATTTTGCGGTGGTTTTTTTTCGACAATTTTTTTGCGACGGTTATATTATGGTTGACTTGAGTCCAGGAGAGTAAAACACAAAATCTTATATTACAAAGAGATAAAACAACAAAAAAATTTTACAAAAGAATAAAACAATTTTAATGTATTTTACAGGAATAAAAGGTAATTAACTCTTTAATTAATTAGTGATAATTCAAAGACAAAATTGCCTATTTTTTACTTTCGGTGAAACTTGGTCCAATTTGAAGATATGAATTTTTGACCAAATGAACCGAAAACAGTGTCGCCCAAAGAGAATATTAAACTTTTTTAATAAAATTTACACATAAATTAAAAATAATAATTACACTATCAATTTTTTATATGCTTAAAATAAAGGGTAAATAGACCATATATCCTCTGTAAAATATGTGATTTTTGCAATACCCTTCTATAATTTTTATTTTTTTTAGAATCTCTTGTAAATTTTGATTTTTTGTAAGACACTCTTAAACTCAATCAATCATAATATTTTGCGGCAGGTTTTCTTTACGGCAGTTTATAACTCCACTAAAATTATATTTTACGACGATTCTTGTACGTGGTGTATCGATCTATTTACTCTAAAATAAATTAAAAGAGCTTATATTATATTATGACGGAGGGAGTATATACTATGGTTGAAACTTGGTCCGGTTTGAACCGAAAAAGACACTGTGCGCCCAAAGAGAGTATCGGAATGGCATTCAAAACTCCAACACGTTCCAACACCACACCTCTCTCCAATTCATTCTTCAAATCCAAACTCGTACGATTTCTCTCTTCAATCTCTTCTTTCTTTTTCTTCACCAAATCATCAATTTAATTTTTATTTTCTTGTTTTTTTTTTTTTTGTAGATTTTCTTACATGAATGGTGGCTTACGAAGCCACAAAACCAATGCAAGGGGTTAGCTCTTGCTGGAATGGCTTCAATGGAGTAAGTAATTTTGCAAATTTTCAATTTTATTTTTAGGGTTTTAACTTGTTCTTTATTTGGGTCATTAATAATTGTAACTATTGATTAATGTAGGAGAGAAAGATTGTTTTATTCCTCTGTGATTGTAAAGAGACATGAACCTAATGTTGTAGAGACTGATGATGGTATTACTATAATGTTTCGCGGTTTTATTAATGCTTCTCGGACTTCTCAGAATGGGTTTTCGTCTGAGGTGTGGTGCCTTTGTCTTGATTTTGAATATATTTAGTGTGCGTTTGCTTATTTGGTGGAAAATTTGATTTTGATTATGTGAAACTAGACAAACAGGCATGATGTTTAGATTTTGAGTCTATTGATTTTATCTGAATAAACTCATAATCATCTTAAATGCGTTCAATAAGTACGTTGTGTCTGATTGTTATTGTGCTTGTGTGACACAATCAATTTCTTATTGTGTTTGGTTCTATGGTAGAAATTTTGATTTTGATTATGTGAAACTAGACAAACAAACATGATGTTTAGATTTAGGGCATGTTTGAAACAATTTTGGTTTTTAGTTTTTAAAATGTGTTTTAGTCTTTTAGAAAACTGTTTTTAAGAGAAAAGCAAAATTCCTTGAATCCATTTTACCTTGTGTCTGATTTTTATTGTGTTTGTTAGTGACACAATTAATTTTCTTGAAATATCGAATGTATTTCGACAGATATGTCGCCGATTCTCAGTTGGATTTCCACACAATTGGAAAAGTTATTCGGGAAATGAATGTGAATATGTGGATAAAGTTACTGGTTTTGACGAATCAAATGCTTCTTCCCACAAAAAAACACTTGATGAGACTTCAAAGGAAGCTGTGGAAGCTGAAGGTAACAACAATAGGTTGTCTCAACCGCAGGTTGCTGTGGTTTATAATGGTAAAAATGTAATCTCGGATGTTAACGACTTACATGCTTGTTCCCATGAAAAGACAGCTGATGTGACTTTACATCAAGCTATGGAAGCTGAAGATAACAACAATATCGGGAGTCATAGGTTGTCACAACCACAGGTTAATGTAATTAATAATGGTGAAAATGGAGTCCCAGTTGTTGCTGCAGCTGAAAGTAGTCGATCTCTGTTGGACGTGTTTGAATTTGATCCTATCCATGACCAAAGCAATGTTATGTCTCCACTTTATGCAAAGAAATTGGATTTTGGCCAATTATCAAGTGACCGCAAGGAGAAGAAACACATGAAGAAGAAGATTGTAGAGGATACCGGTAATTTGTGTAGGAGGGTATTGACAAGAAGTATTGCCAAAAAAAATCAGAAAAAGCTTAAAACCGATGAGAAAGTTGGAGTAAAATGTTTTAGTGCTCCTGTTAGAAGATCTCCAAGGGTACATAATTATAAAAAATGAGCTTTTCACAATGATTCTGTTGAATTTTGATGCTAATTGAACAATTATTTGGCTTGTTTATGAAGATCTATATAGTATAGGTATAGTTTGTCATAGGATAGGAGCCTTTTGAATGTTAAAGTTGGTACCTCAGGACTGAGGAAGCATATTTTGTAAGTTTTAGAGTTCGCTTCTTTTATTTATCCCCTTTTTTGATCTGTTGAATTAAGGGTATATATTATATATATGCACATCTGATATGTTTATTGATTTTGTGATCATTGATGTTGCTTTAGTTTGAGAATTACCTACACTGATGACTGATCTCGCGTATCTTAATTGTAGGACTAGTTCATTACAATATTTATGCATATTTCTTAGTTGTGTTGTGTTTCTACCTATCGTGAGTAGGGATTCTCTCCTATTGGTGTTGTTTTATCTTATTATAACATAGTAATGTTGTTGCCTCCATGACACTTCTTTCCATTTATTTGTGGTTAATGGCGTGAGGTTTTAAAATCTGCTACCCTGACAATGTTATTGCTGACAGATAGAAAGTTTCACTGAAAAATTTGTTGTACTTATATAGAATGTTGTATTCAAATAAAGTACAGTATGTTGTGCTTCCAAAATACAAAGCTTTTGCAAACTCGAAAAACATGGAACTTTTGCAATTTGTGTTATTCTTAGTTCTTTTTTTCTCTCCTATCAAAACCCTAGTGTTATTCTTAGTTCTTTTCGCCCCAGTGTCGGTCTTCGTTCTCTTTGCCATCAGGTATTTTGGGTCCATTTGCTGGTTCTTTTTTCTTGTGCTTTTTATTCCCAATCCTCGTATTTTCAGTCGATTTGCTGGCTCTTTCATTCCTTGTTGCACATTTGTGATTTTTGCTTGTTCCTGTGTTCCATTTGTGTTTTCTTTCACTTCCTTGCAAAACCTTATTCTATTTGTTTATGCGCATATGCTTATGAGTTATTGATGTCAAGCAATTTCAACTTTGTGTGTTTATAAATTGATCTATTACTATGTCCGTCTTCATGTGGTTGGATTTATAACTGTTTACCTGTTACATGTATTTTTCAGTTGTTTTTGTTCTATACTCATCGGTCCTTTGCTTCAAATAGTTGATGTCCTACTTATTTGTAATTGATATATACTTTTATGTCATATAGTTAGTTTCAGTTATGCTTGACTTCATCTTTAGTTAGCTACTGGACACTCTTCTCATACATTGTCCCAAGTTTGGCAATGATTATTTACCTGTTCTTGTTCAACTTGGATTCATATATACTGTCCCTCTCCATGTTCTAGAATTCTGTTCTGCAGTACTTAATTACTATGGATTTGGTTTCAAAGCTTAGTTTAGAAGAGACTAGCATGAGTCTCAAGCACATGTTTCAATATTCCATTGACATATCAATCATGAAAGGCACATTTATTAATTCTTTGTATGTGCTTTGCCTTATCAAATTGTCTTCTTATTGCATTCCCATGGATAGTGAGTGTTTGTCAATGTTAGCAATATTTTTAGGTGCTGCATATTTTTCCAATGATTTGTTGTGTACCACTTAAGAAACCTATAAATTGATGGTGTATTTGGAAAGGAGTGCTATGGGCATTATTTTTTTTTTGACCAAAGTGCTATGGGCATTATGATAATTGATTTTAAGAGAAAATGGACTTTCTAGATTCATTGAAAATTTAATATATCTGGTCATTAGATAGACCAAATATATTATTTCAAAAAAAAAAAAAAAAATAGACCAAATACATTAATTTTTTAATGAATCTAAAAAATGAATTGTCTCTTATAAATAGGAATGGAGGTAGTACTATTTATTTACTATTCAAACAGGGTCTTAATCTATTATTTACTATTATCAAGACTCTTATGATAAACTCTTACACCATAAGCGCTTAAAAAACTATTTGCTATTCAAACAAGGTTTTTATCTATCAAGACTTTAGATAAACGGGTCTCTTATGAAATCCTTTTTTGTTAACACTCAAGTATCCGGCCTAAAGAGCAACTAATTCAAATGACAACAATTCCAACACTCACTAGCAGAAGGTCCACTTGAAGTGAGGATTTTACTCAGTATAACTCAACACAAAAAATATATAATTATGCAATTCATATGTTAAACTTTTATTAGATTAAATATAGTTTGATACATAAAAATCTCTCATTATCGAGTTCTTTCATTTTATTCTATCCTCCTTTTTGTGACATAACTTGTGAGAATATAAAAGGAAGCTGAATCAATGCCATGTCTGCGGCATAGATAACACAGATCTATCAAAAATATTTACAAAGTGTGGTAATGAAATATTGCAGATAACTTAGACTCCTGGTTATTGCTTTCACTTTTCCTCTCAACATTCACAATGGTCAGCACAAAAAACAGATGGTTTTGTCTGTTCACATCCGTAAGTAAAACTATGCCTCTGAATTGAGAACGCGGATTCGTATCTCGGAGAATGTCTTCACATCAATACCCAACAACCTGTTTTGACATTTCAAGTAATTAAGAAATAAAACATTATTTGGAAAAAGCAATAATCACTTGAAACAAGAAAAAGCTCTCACCAACAATCAATTCCTACAGCATTGGCCCCTAATTTATCTGCCTTTAGATCATCTCCAATGTGTAAGGCTTTGCCAGCCTCTACATTTACTTGATCTAAAGAGAAAACATTGGTCATGAGACTCAATTAACTAAAGCATTATTGCCACAATTACGGTTAAAAACACTATGCATTATGAGAAATTAAAGGGATGCAAACCCTTGAAAGAGTGAGATTAACAACAAAAAGAAAGTATTCTACAATCGACAAGGAAACGAGACAAATTGTCATTGCTCTTTTACTAATGCAAAGAGATGCCATGAAAGGAGGTAATATGCAAATCATATTTTCGTTACAAAGAAACATAATGATAACATATACAAATAAATAACATTTATTTTTTTGCAAATGAAGTCTGCACAAGTGTTACTAATAATCACATACCTAGAGCAGCTTGAAATATTCTTGGGTCTGGTTTTTCATATCCAACCTCTGATGATATAATGACAGCATCAAATCTGAGTTGAAAACCAAAAATTAAACATTAAAAACCATGTATAAGGTACATTTGGATTATATCAATATTCATAATTTATATAATTTATTTACATATAAATAGAAGGTACATTAATCAGACATTATGAGATTTCTCCAAAATAAGCAATTTTTCAACAAACAATCTTATCTGAACACCTCACAAAAGATGCCAATAAAATATCAAAAAACGAAATTTAGTTAGTATAACTATAAGCATATTGAAGGCATTGTTTATGCTCACAGATTTAAAACATTAAGATCCTTCAATAGCTTCCTTAAGCGGGAGTCGAAATTGGATACAACAGCCATCTTAACTGCGTCACTGTTTGTCACGTTAGTAACAATTAACTTCAAAGAATGTTGAAAACTTACAAGTTTCACAATGTAAATAGCTTGGGAAAAATGAAATATTTAAATTATTTGACCTCCAGCATCTTTGAGAAGAGTCATTGTTTCAAAAGCTCCATTAGGAAGATGCCATGCATCACCTTTTGCATAGTACTGATACAAACAAAAACTAAAGTTCAGACCTAAGTGTGTCTCATATTTTAAGTTTGACAATAAATGTCATCAAAACACTCTCGGGCCAATTGTTTATTCCTAGGTAAGTAAGCAATAACAATCTATGTAGCACCAACACTTCAAATCAAAAGTGTGTCTGGCGTCGGCATGTGTCGGTGTCGAATACTGATGCGACACTGACACATATGATTACATTCAATTAATTCATTCCTAAAATTATCGCTGGTGCCACGTGTCAGCATCGTGTCTGTGTCAATCTTTCATAAATAACAACTAGCAATAACAAGATAAACATTCTTGAATCAACAAGATAAGAAACTACAATGTCAATGAAAACCACAAGATCATATTTTGGTTATGTTTCAACGGAGATGATGTATAAAGTGAAGAGATATTGTCAATTTTTACAAATCAATATATAGGTATAGATAACTTTAAATATATTAAAGCATTGTACATATAAATTACTAAATTAGCTCTGGTTGATTGCATCTTGTTCGATTGGAAATGATGGAATAAGAAATAGAACATCCAAGAAAAGTTACCTCATAAACTTCCTCAAAAAAGTCTTCATCTCCACAACCAGTGGCTTCAGAAACTACAAATTTCCAAAATGGCCTCCCATCACCCTGTAGTGAGTACAACATAAAGATTGCATGTTATTGCCATAAAAATGCCATTTGCCAATAAAAACGCTATCTGTTTAGGCATTATTTTGAAAGAAATTAACTGAGATTAGGTTTCAGGTTAGAAAAATATGTAACTACATGTAACATGGAAAACCACAATGACATGAATATACACTAGAATTACAATAATACAAAGTTGGCTTCAATTGAAACAGAAATTGAGCAAGTTGTCACTTTGTATATCATGATAGTTAAGTTCCTTTGAAGAGGTTCTGGTCAAACTGCAAAAGAGTAATTTTTTCTTGTGGAAACTATTATGGTCCTGCTAGCATATGAATCTTTTCTAGTCAACAAAAATATAAAGACAATATATAAGCCAATACTTTGTAAACAAAACCATTACAACTTACGATAAACTTTCATTACAACATTTTCTATACACCATCTTTACAGGGTCATTACTCATAATATAAAAGCTCAATTTCAAAAAGTGAAGGGGAAAAATGGTTAAAAGAACAGAGAATACATCAGAAGAACACGGGCTTAAAATGATGATGGTCATCCGAACTTATTGCACAATCATGCAAAAACTACAAGCAAACATATCAATGAGCATTTAGACCTGATAACGTAGTTTTTCAGGCCATTTAGCGGTAAATGCTCTCTTAAATCCTTGCTTTATCTCAGCTGGATTTACAGTCAAACCTGAACATAATAGACATAAGCATAAAAATGAATACACTGTTCAAATAAGTAATGGAAGGAAAATGCTGAAAATAAGAGGATATAGCAATATAACGACTCTTATTAATGTGTATACAAGTTAAGAGTCACACAATGGATATATAATATGTGATCTCAAAACGTGTTTAATTTTTTGTTACAAAAACGTGTTTATAAGAGAGAGTCTCTCACCTCGTAAGCATATCTTTTATATAACTTTTTCGCTTAGAGGAGTGCTAGCAACACTCTCTTTCGAACACTCACTTTCTAATTGGACAAAACTCATTATCTTATTTTGAATTCTAACATATTTGAGAGAATAGCAATAACCATTCTATTAGCAATAGAACATTATATTGTTATTATCACGTATTAGGCTCTATTAGGTAAGGCTAAACCACTAGATTAGTGATGACAACTTATAAAGTATAAACTCGTATGACGAGAAGAGATTTTTAATAACAATCATTCACTCACAAGCTTACAGATGCTACTTCAAGTAGCATTTTAGCTTATACCTTATAATTTTTTTCTTGCATTTTTACCCTTAGTATTCTAATAGAAGAAATTTTAACATGAGAAAAATGCGATATGCACGATCGGTGTAAACTAGTTTTACAGTTTACACTAACATCTAATGAGAATCACGTATTTGATAGTTATTTTAAAAAACGGTTACAAATTGGGCTTGTGTAACAATATGAGTAATTTGATGAATTTTTATTGGATGTCGGTATAAATTAGATTTCCATAGTGGATCACCATTAACAACCTTTAATATTAATATAATATTAACTAAAAATATTCTTCATGTCATTTTATATTTATTAGTAGTTCAATATGATAAGTTTATCGGTTTAGTGGTAAAACGACAAGCCTTGAACCCAGAAGTTCCGGGTTTGAACCCTGCAAGTTCACTTAGAAAAAAGTAAATTTAAATCTATGTGTAAGCGTTCTTTGAACCTCTAAGGTCTTTCCTACCTTAGAGTAAGAGTAGGCCATCATCCCGTCACCCTAAATGTCTTTCATAAAATAACAGATAATTTTACTAAATACTTTAAATTCATTTTTCTAAATTTACCTGCTTAGCACCATAATATTATTACCTAAGGCCCTGTTTGGATAAATAGTTTATTTGCATCTTATAGCACAAGCGTTTACCATGATAAGTGCTTATGTATAAGCTTACATAAGCCATTTTTATAGCAAAACAAAGATAAATTGTTTTATATATGCCACAAGCTCTTTTCATAAACTCAATTGGAGAACTTATGAAAATAAGCTAGAAAAAAAACTTATGAAAATTGTCAAAACCTGTTTTCATAAGTTCTCTCTAACAATCTCACAAACTTACGTCAGTAGATAAGCTCATATATAAGTCATTTCAAACATGCATACACCTAGTTTATCCGTCATCGGCTATCGCCTAATTGTAAATAAATAAAACTTTGACACGCATATAGCCCAATGAAAGAGATGAGTGAAGAAAGTAACTAACCATATTTGGATCCAATAGCAGCATAAGTTTCCTCAACAGGATTGGCCAATTGCAGGAGAGTACCTCCGGCATCCAACAGCAATGCATCATATGCCCTTCCGCCGCTGCTGCCACCACCAGACCTTGATCCACTTCCTACAAAATTCAATTCAATTCAATTCAACCATCACAAAATTAATGTAAGAAAATACAGTAACAAGTTAGGGAATGAGTGAAATAAATGACCTTTATTAATCGGTGTTGAAGATGAAGAGAGTGGAAATGAATTGAATTTGGGAAGGTTTGAATTTGGGGAAATTGGTTTGAGAGCTCTGAAGAAAGCGTTGCAGGGAGAGCATTTCATCGTCACTCTCGCTCGTTATGAACTAGGTACACCATTTCTTGCATTTTTACTATTTTTTTCTAAAATATAAAATTTGGTTAGAAAAATTGTATTCGCTTCTAGTTCAACTGGTAAATCTCGAAATTGTTAGGTTAGATGTTGAAACTCGGATTTGAATTCGAGACCTCACAATTCTGTTGTGTGTAAGTTTAATTTCAATAACTTGTCAAAAAAAAAAGTTTAATTTCAATAAATTATCACTTCATTTAAAATTAAAAATAGTAATTCAACTCTATTTTTATGAGGGAATATGTGAGACATGTGCGTTTGATTTGCAAAGTAGTAAGTACAACACAAAACAGTACATGACAGAACAAGATAGTACAGGATAAAATAAAACAGTACAGGACAGGACAAATTTGTATCGAAGAGAGATAGGGAGATAATTTTTTATATTTGAAAATAAAAAAGGGTATTTTTGTATTTTTTTTTATAGTTGTACTGTGGACAAAAAGTTGTCCTGTGGTTTAGTGAAGGACAAAATTTCCTGAATTTGTCCTGTCCCTTGCTGCCTATTTTGTCCAGTCCCATAACCAGTTTTTAAATCAAACAGGGTACAAAAATTTGTTCTGTCCAGTACTCTGTTTTTTAGCAGATCAAACGCACCCTATACAAAATTCGATAGGGAGGAGAACTACTGTCTATAATTTTGTTTAAATATTATCTGTCTATAATTTTTAAACTTTCTCTCTCAATACATCCACTTTTATATATAAATAAATAGTTTTTTCTGGTATAAGAAAGGAGGGAAGTCTAGCCAAATGCATCTATAGGTTAATTAAGTTTTTTTTTGGTAATACATAGGATTTTTAAATTTCAATTTGTACCACATAAGTCTTTTAAGTTTTTTTGTAACACATATGTCCTTTAAGTTTTAAAAATATAATATATAGGCCTTTTCAAGTTTTTTTTTTTACAGATAGGCCCTTTCAAGTTTTATACATCATGTTATAAAAAAACTTAAAGGATCTATGTGTTACAGTTTTAAAATTTAAAGGACTTATGTGTTACAAAAAAAACTGAAAGGACTTATGTAGTACAAACTAAAAACTTAAAGGACTCATGTGTTACAAAAATAACATAAAAGACTTATGTGGTACAAATCGAAAACTTAAAGGACTCGTAGATGCATTTAGCCAAAATAAAACTATAAAGTTACACGAACATTCTGAGACCTACAAGTACCGGATATGTTATCAAACAATAGCCTCCGAATATCTCTAGGAGGAGCCTCCAAAACATGGAAAGCAAAAGAGTTTAAAGATAGACTAAAGTTAGCTATCTAGCTAATCAACTGATCTATTTCCTTCACGCAGAATATATTTGATATTAACTTGCGAATTCATGTTCTTTAGATCATGAATAGACCGAATTAAGGTGGGAATATTTCCATTAATTGTGTAGTTTACTATTGAAATGTAGACTAACACCTTTAAGTCACTATCAATTTTAAGGTGGGCAATTACTTGACTTGTAGTCAAATCCGTACTGATATACATGTCCCACATTTATGCTTGGTGCACATCACAAGTTCTGAGTTTGGCGGCATAACTAGCCAAGCAAACACTCCTATCACGAAGAAGACCACCATCATAGTTGAGCTGGATCCAACCTTCTCGAGGTTGCTTCCAGCCAATGAAAATAATATCTTTGTTGATGTCAACCAGGCAGTCATATGTGTTTGCTCGCACCAATCAATCCCTCTTGTCATCTTGAAAAATAAGGTGGTAAAATCCTTCTTCAAATATAGTTTTAGTTCTCCACATCAAGAGTTGCCAACATGTTATCCTAAAAAAGTCGACCACTTTTTTTTGAAATTTATTAAAAAAAATACTACCTCCGTTCCTTTTTACTTGTCGTTTTAGAAAAAAATATTTGTTTCTTTTTACTTGTCGTTTTGGCAATTTAGGTTATATTTTGCCTATTATATCCCCCTTCCTATTTTATTTTATTGACTAAATTTTGTATAATATTTTTTTGTTGAAACAATATAATCTTTTTATTGTATACAAACTTTGTTTGTTTTTAAATAAACTTTGTTATAATTTTTTTGGAAATAGATAATGTTTGTGAAAAACTATGAATTTATTGGTGGATTAAAAATATAATATATATTTAAAAAAGGGCATGATAGGAAATTTAGGTGCAAAAATACATTCTCCTATTTTGGTATTTTTTTCTAAAACGACAAGTAAAAAGGAATAGAGGTAGTAATTATTTATTAAAAAATTATACATTGAATATAAAAAATGCACAAATTTAAATACAGATTTAATATTTTAAACTTAATAAATTTGTCTAAAAATGCTAGCTCAATCGATAAAAATGTCGAAATTATTAAGCCGAACGTCATGATCTAAGTTCGACCCGAATTTCAGTGAATTTAATTTTAGTGGATTATCATTATTCCTCCATGGAATACAAAAAAAAAAAACTTTATAAATTCACACGGATACAAAAATCCTAATTTTAAAGATCGCCGTTAATATTCATTCTTCTCATGCAAGCAACGATCACGTTTTGCTTTGTGCTACTTCTTACTCTTGACTTGATTTTATTTCCAGCTTCTAATCTCGTTTACTTAAAAAATAATGGCAGAAAAACATGAAGGATGTGCTGTGGGAATAGACCTTGGAACAACGTATTCGTGTGTTGCTGTATGGTCGGAGCAACACAATAGAGTTGAGATTATCCACAATGATCAAGGAAACAGAACAACACCTTCTTTTGTTTCTTTCGGTAATGATCAAAGGTTGATTGGTGATGCTGCTAGGAATCAAACTGCCACAAACCCTGAAAACACTGTTTTTGGTAAACTTCTTTTATCTACCATTTCATTTATTTGCTGTAATTATTGCATTGCATTACTATGTTAATCAGTTGGAGAAATGAAGAATAAACCATCAATTTGGTCGCTGAGTTTGTAAGACACTCTCAAATAGGTCAAGAACTTTGTGAATATCTCAAAAAAAAGTTCTTTGACTTTATTACCTTATTAGTATGTGCCCGTTTGGCCCGGCTTATTTTCTACTTTTCTATTTAGCTTAAACCAAATAGAGAAGTATAAAATTGAATTTAGCCATATTTCTCTTTAAAAGTATTAGATAAATAAACTAAAGAATTAAAAAATAAAAAAAAGTAGAATCAAACACATTTTTTTCTTACTTTACTATTTTTAAGGAGAAGAAAAAAAGTAGAAAATAAGTCCGGCCAAACGGGCACATATCTAGTCTCTAGCATACTTTTTCAAAAGGACTAATTTGAATAAAATTTAATAGTCAAAGACTTTTTTGAAATATTCATAAAGTCAATACCTATTTGAGGGTGTCTTATAAAGACATAGACTAGTTTGGTGGTTTACTCATAAATGAATGATGAGGATTTACAATTATCAATATTTTTTATTTTCAGATGCTAAGAGGTTAATCGGTAGGAAGTTTAGCGATCCGATTGTTCAAAAAGATAGAATGTTATGGCCATTCAAGGTCATTGCCGGTGTCAATGACAAACCCATGATTATCCTTAAGTATAAGGATCAAGAGAAGCGCTTTTGTGCCGAAGAAATATCATCTATGGTTCTTGCAAAGATGCGAGGTTGCAGAGGCATATTTGGAGTCACCTGTTAAGAATGCTATTGTTACAGTGCCGGCTTACTTCAGTGATTCTCAGAGCCACCATGGATGCTGGTGCAATTGCTGGCCTTCATGTCATTAGGATAATCAATGAACCTACTGCTGCAGCTATTGCATATGGCCTTGACAAGAGAAGTGGTTGGAATGGTGAACGAAATATTTTTGTCTTTGATCTTGGTGGTGGTACTTTTGATGTGTCTATCCTCACAATTAAGGGTGATGTCTATGAGGTAAAAGCCACCGCCGGAAACAGTCACTTAGGGGGAGAAGATTTTGATAACAGAATGGTGAACTATTTTGTAGAAGAGTTCAAAAAGAAGAATGAAGTGGATATTAGTGGTAACTCAAAAGCTTTAAGGAGGTTGAAAACTGTGTGCGAGAGGGCAAAAAGGATTCTCTCCTTTGCTTTTCTTACCACTGTTGAGCTAGATTCTTTACTTCATGGAATTGACTTCTCTTCATCAATCACTCGTGCTAAGTTTGAGGAAATTAATATGGATTTGTTTGATGAGTGTATGACGACGGTTGAGAGTTGTATAAGTTATTCAAAGATGCACAAGAGTGACATAGATGATGTTGTTCTTGTGGGTGGCTCGTCTAGGATTCCCAAAGTGCAGGATCTATTGCAGAATTTTTTTGAACGGAAGGATTTGTGCAAGAGTATCAACCCGGATGAAGCGGTTGCATACGGTGCTGCTGTTCAAGCTGCTATTTTGAGTAAAGGCTTTCACAATGTCCCAAACTTGGTGCTGCGAGATGTTACCCCATTATCACTTGGTATCTCAACTGATATTGATATCATGGATGTGGTTATTCCTAGGAATACTTCTGTGCCTATCAAGATGACAAAACAATATCTCACCCCTAATGATAGTTGCGAAGTCTCGATTGCGGTTTATGAGGGTGAGAGAACAAAAGCCACGGACAACAATCTGCTTGCTGTCTTCAGCCTTTCTTGCCCTCCAGGTACTACTTGTGACCAGCCTGTGGATGTATGCTTTGCCATTGATGAAAACGGTATCCTAACTGTTTCTGCTAAGGAAATATCCTCAGGCAATATGAACGAGATCACTATAACCAATGACAAAGAAAGATTGTCATCATTTGAAATTAGAAAGATGATTGAAGAAGCTGAGAGATACCATGTGGAAGATCAGAAATTTTTAAGGAAGGCGAATGTAATGAGTAAATTGGATTGGTGTGTTTACAAAATGAAGAATGCTTTAAAGAAGAAGGATGTTAATCTAAAGCTTTCTCCTCAAGAAAGTGAGAAAATCAACAATGCAATTACTGTAGCCACCAATTTTCTTGATAAGAATAACCTACAGAAAGAAGAAGTAGAAGTTCTTGAGGTTCATCTGAAAGAATTGGAGAGTATGTTGGAACACCTTATACCCAAGACTGAGTAGTTTTATTTTTCTTTATTTAGAATTAAAGTGATGTTTTGGTTTTGTGGATGATGAATGCAAACCTTTAAGTTGATTATCATTATCAAATAGTAGTAGTATTCAAGTTTATGGTAAAGTTTTCATTGAACCTGTTACTTAATTTGTTTCTGTTTTCTGTCTTGTTTTCTAGTTTTAGTAGCATCTTTGAAAACGTTTTTTTTCTGATCAACATTCCTCACTGGCTCTTGTGCTCTAGTTAATCTTTTTGGTGCTTCAGTTTAGCGAATAGTTTGTACTTTGTTGATATGTGGTTGAAACCATAGCAGGGCTAGACATCTTCAAGAATTGACTTGCCTCTTCATGTTTATATGCTTAATTGGCTTCACTAGATTCGTAATTCATACTGTCTTTGCATAAATAAGATTATTGATACTACTCACCTTCGTGTGACCAGTAATTGGGCATTTAATTTGGAGCCTTATAATAATACATCCAAAAGTCAAAAATCTGCTTTGGAGGGCTTGTCGTAACTGTTTGACGACATGATTTCGCCTATACGAAGGAGGGGTTGATTGTGCAACCAATCGTGCTTTCTTCGATACAAAAATAGAAGATAGTATGAATCTATTTTTTACATGTTCCAATAGTGCCTAGTGCTGGAGAAAGAGTGGAATTTGGACGCAGATTGCAGCTACCACGGCTGGAAGCAGCAGCGTTTATGCTATCCTTTTCGTGGTTCTGCGTAATCTGTTATAGGAGGTCCTTTATTCTGTTAAAATTACAGCTGCAAATAACAGACTAATTAAATGGAGTAAACCAAGCTTGCCAGATTTAAGCGCAACTTTGATGCCACTAATATCCACTTTATTCTTCTTTTTAAATTGATCAACCAAATAACCAAAAATGGCTCAATGTGAGCAAAGAGAATATGCAGAATTTTATTTCACAAAAGCTTAAACATACAATGCATAGGCTTGTCTATTTATACATTGATACAACTATAACTACTATCTAACAAACTAATACAAAGGCAGTTAAGTAGTTACAACAGAATCTATCATAGAATCAGTTAACTTGTGATCCAAGTAACTGATTCATCTTGGTAATATCCTCGTCTTTTACACTAATCAAGACAATGACAAACGCTTGAGAACTAAAACATCACCTTCTTTTGCTTCGTAACAACGATATTCCCATTTGGAACTTGGGACACACGTTAGGTAGTGGTACCAATGGCAATGATCCTATCTATTGCCATCCTAAACAGCAACACTAATCCAACTGATAATCTGCATTCAGTTAAACAACTTAATTCCAATGCCTAACATAGAGTCATAGACAAGTATATTTGCATTTGTGAGGAGACCAACCCAAAGCTTGGACATCTTGTTGATTCGAGCATTCGAAGACATTATAAATTTCATAATCCTATGTTCAACGGATCTTCAATATAAAAAATTATAACATTAATGTCACCGAACTTAGATTAAAAATAAGATTAGGATAAACCTTTACTCAAGCAGAGGTTCTGTTTTCTTAGAGAAACCGGCTGCAGAGAGTAGTAACTTGGGAGAAGAATGGAGTATAGAGAGAGAAAGATAGTTTTGTGGAATGAGTAGTAATAGTTTTCATTCATCTAATATTGCTCATATAGGCAAAACTCAAAAGTGTTACACCTCACATTAGAGAATACAAACAAATTATAGATTAGACATCTCACCACATCTTGAACAATTAGATGAAAAATTGAAAACTAACCGATTATGGACATGTTCATCATTTCAAGAAGTTGGAATTGATTGAAAACTATGGAAAGATGACACAACGGATGAATATAGTAGAAAAGAAATATAACAACGTCACTCAAAAACCATTTATAAACTAAAATACAACTTTTCAAATGAAGAAGTTTCACATTTTATTATGTATTTTATTTATTTGTAATAGGTTTGTTTTTGAGTCTTCCTAAGTTCAAACTAGTGCATGAGATGCACTAGTTACGGAATTAAAAAAAGAAATATAAAAATTTGCATTAGAAAAATTAAAGTTTATACTTTAAGGTATTTGATTATATAACTTTTAAGAATTTTTTTAAAATTTGTATTTTTAACTAGTGTATGACATGCATTGGTTATCATTTGTCATTGTTTTTTATCTTTATATTTTCAAACTAGTCTTTTATTTTCATAAACATGTACAGATTCATGCTTTACCTTTTTTATTTATACAATTAATTCCTTAATCTTTATAAACGTATAAACTTTAAAATTGTAAGAATTAATGTGTTTTGTTTGTTGCAATCTTCTTCTAAATTCTAAAATTGAGATCATCAATTATCATTAAATTCTAAATTTACCAAATTAGAAATTTTTGGTGGTTTAATGAAAAGTTTCAAACTATTCACATGTGTTCTTATTTAAAATAAAACTCTTCAACATTTAAATAAGATAAAGGATTACCAACATAGTGTATTGTGTGACACATATACTTGAGTCTTTTAACTATTTAGTTTTAGGTTTGATACTCGGCCGGTGTATATGGAGAAACATTTGTTAGAAAATGTCAACCCCTTAAATAGACCTCAATTACTTCAAGGAAATTAGTATCTGATGTTGCACGCAGATGATACTTTTTGTTTACCAAAAAAAAGTTAAACGATTAGTCATCATTATATTATTGGTTGTGTTTTTTTTGTCCACCGTGGCGTAGTGACTAATTCACTCGCTAGATCGGAAAAATCTCAAAGGATGAGCCACTTAATCCCGTTGTTGGTTGAAATCACATTAAAGGTGGAATAGCTGATCCAAATATTTAAAGCTACTCCGTATCCAGAAAGAAAATCGAACCAACAACATTTAAAAGAAGATGAATTTCAACCGTTCAACCACACTTTTAATCTTAAATTTTATTAGTTGTGTTTAATGATTAAATATTAGATAATGCCTCTCATGAAAAATTTCACACATGGTAGAATGAATTTTTTTAATTAACATCCCATGTATTTAAATTAAAAATCACATTACAAAAAGTGTGCATGTCGTTTTAATGATATAAATAAATGATAAATCTCTTGTCTTAATAGACGCAAAAAAAAAAATCAACAAAAATCAATTTTCATCCTATAGAGGCGCCAAATGAAATATTTCCCGGCAAACAACGCGCGCGCTAGAATATTCGAAAACCAAAACCACCGCTAACATGCCAATTTCATCTATTAATCTCCCAAAATCCAAATCTCATTTCACTTCCAAAAAAAAATCCCAAACAAACAAAAACAAAAAATGGATATCTCAGAAATTGCAAAGAAACTTGGATTCTCCGATTCCAAATTCCTCATCCGTAAAGCCGCCGAACTCCGTCGTCTCTGCGATGTTCATTTCGATTCTTCCATCATCGGCGTCGTAAGTTCAAAACCGTAACTGCTTCTTAGTTTGTTACATTCTGTAACCGTTTTCAGTTTTTCTGTAACCGTTTTGTTTCAATGTTGTTGTTGTTTTAGGGTGAGGTTGCGAAAGCTATAATCTGTATGGAAATTGCTGCAACGAGGCTCGGTGTTTTATTCGATCGATCCTCTGCGGTGAAATTCAGTGGAATGTCGGAAAGAGCTTATATTAGATCGTATAATTCACTTCACAATGGAATCGGTGTCAAGTTAGTAATTCATTAATTCCTCTTTTTGTAGATTTGTTTATTAATTTTTAGATTTTTTTTTTGTTTTTTAATTGATGAATTTGGTGTTTTAGGTTGAAGCTAGATGTGAGAGAATTGGCGATTCAATTCGGTTGTGTTCGGATTATACCTTATGTTCGTGATGGTCTTAAGCTGTAAGTTGTTGATTTTGTGGTTTAAATAATGTCTGCTACATGTTTGATGAAATGCTATGGAGCTATGAAGCACAAACACGGACACTGATATATTGACATTGATAATTTTTATGAAAAATGATATAATTCAACATAATTGTAAGTGTTTGTGTCGCACATGGTGCGTATCTGAAACCGAGACACGCCTAATCTGAGGAGTGTTTGTGCTTCATAGATATTGAGAAAAAACACTAGTGTTTTGCTATAATGTGTTGTTGAAATGGTTTCTTGTTGTTTGTAGTTATAAGGATCGGTTTCTTTCGTCGTTGCCGGCTGCTCGTCGTGCTAGTGCTGATTTTACTCGTCCTGTGTTCATGGCTGTTGCTTTTTATTTATGTGCAAAGAAACACAAGGTATAATTGTAAATGTAATAATCTCAACACAAACGGGCATAATGTGCTTATACATTGTAATGACATGATTTTTTATTGTTCTTTGCAGCTCAAAGTTGATAAGATTAAGCTAATTGAACTTTGTGGTACATCTGAATCTGAATTTTCTAGCGTAAGTCTATTATCTATGATGAATCTATAATCTCTAATATGTGATGGTTTGATTAGGTTTGTAAGCGGTGTTAATAGATTTAATTGAATTGTGAATGGGTGCTGCAGGTTTCTGCTACTATGAAAGACTTGTGCCATGATGTTTTTGGGGTAGCCAAAGAAAAGAAAGATCCTAAAGAAGTGAAGACCAATAGAGGTATATCCTTTTTCAGTTGTATGTATTGCTTAACACAGTATGCTCTATTCAGATTATTATTTTTCAAATCCGTGTTTTTGTATTAACCATGTTCTTTTCTGCTTCTCCCCCTCTTTGTGCAGATTTGCTTGATGTCTTACCAAGCAAAAGAAAAGCTGAGGATGGTGGCTATTTGTCTGATGATGGGGCGGAGGTATGCATGGCTAACCTCTCTTTGAAACTTACATAATTAAGGATTATTTTCTTTTGGTGTCATTTTGTTAATTATGGGCAAATATTAAGGAATTGGTTCTTTTCACACACTGCCTATTTTTTATTGGGACATGAAAATGATACTTAGAGATTAGCTTTCATAATGGTTTTACCCATGTTGAACACACTCATTGCAGATATATTAATTTTGTGACCATCTTCTGTACTGTGTATTGTTGGGGGCTTACAGTTAGAACTTAGAAATTGTGTTAAATCATATGGGTAAATGCTTAATGTTAAATCCCACATTTCTGTATTACCTGTTGGTTGTGTTCCCTATTCCTTCTGACCATTCCTTGTTGCCCTGTGTTAAGTAATAAGTACCACATTTTTTAATGGCTTAATTTTTACATGCACTAATGATCCCCTGCAATTTAAGGACTTAAGAGCTAAAGTTGACAACAAACCTAAAGATGAAGGTTAATGTGTAGTGATTATAGGTTACTGTTGTAGCTTTATGCAATTTATTAAGGCTTTTATCCTTTTAGAAATTGTTTGATGACCTGATAGTAAGAAGATCCAACAGGCCAAAATGACCCAATTTGTTTTGCTAATGTGGCCATTAATACTTAAGTTGGTCATCTACAATTTGTTTTAAAATATGTTGATCACAATTACTTATCTTCGAAGATTATACTAGGTGTTTATGTGCTGTTGCATTGTTTTGTTCGTTGTAGTGGCCTCTCTATTTGGAAGTGTCGTAGTAAACCAATTCCACATCACATAATTATGATATTCTCAATTCACCTGAAATATTTTTGCATAATTTAGATAATAGGATATAAAGTGTGCACTAGAATGTACAGTTAAATTCTTCCTGTTTTGTTCCAATAATAAATTCTCAATTTAATCTCCTTTTGTATTTAGTTTAAAAAATTATGACGGGGAGTTGGTTTTAAATGCAATACCACCTTGCTCCACCTTTTGATTCCTTTGTTTACCTTTCACCATTATGCTGTTCTGATGCCATATATTCTAACTATTTTATCTTAAAATTTTCTGTATTGTATTTTCCAATTCATATGAATACTAAAGTTGTCATTTATCTGTATTTCTAGGTTTCAAGTTATAAAAAAAGGAAACAGACGGAAACACGTGATTATGAGAAATGGAAATCTTCAGTCCTTACATCCAATAAAAAAGATAAGAAAGAAGGTAATGAGCCGGTTCTTGCACTTTTCTTATTCCACATCTGAGCCAAAGACTGAAAATATCCTAACCTTGTTTTTGTGTTTACTCTCTGTAGTGCCTTGCAAGAAACCCAGACAGACTAGCCTCCTCAACTTTGTCAAGGAAGCTCCTGAGACTCAGAAGTTGGAGGCGGTGTGAGATGTTATTGCTTCATATTGTGGTGAAAGAAGATTTCGGAGGAAGTTCCGTACATTATAAATCAAAGGATGAAGATTTGCATTGACCTATATAGTAACATAAGAGAAGTGTTCTAGATAGTTATTCTTACATATAGGGTTCTCAATTTTGTTAGAAGTTGTCTTTTCGGCGAATTGCCAAAGTATTAATCAATGGCAAGAACTCTGTACAGACTGTCACTTTGTATAACTTTCATTGGTATTTGGCTTCAAAATGAGTCACTTATATTTGTTAACTTACTGGTGCAAGATAGTAATATGTAAATTAATGTGTATGTGCATATTTTTTTAAACAAAGTTTTGGATAATGTCAGCTTCAGATTTCCAAAAATAAACTTCAGTCCTGATGTGAGTAACATTTTCTAAGTAGTGAGTTTATTAGAAGTTTAGAACCACAATGAACCACTGTGGTTTGTAGAAGCTACAGTTACATAATCATTGCAGTTTGCTGTGATATCAAACATGCTTATAATCAATGAAAGCCATTTTTACATTAGTTCAAAAAATTTGATGTAAAAAGTTATTATGTACAACATCAACAGATTCTTGATTTGTATTTAATTGATGTAGAAACCTTTTCTGTCCAATTTAAAAAAAGCTTTTCTTCACTTGTGTTGTGCCTTGTTTAAGAAGTAATAAGAAACAATTGTGCGCCTTGTATATAAAAAAAATACTAAAGTGTCTTAATTCTTTCAAAGAGATTAAAAAAGTTGAAGCTCTTTCCAGTATTCGCTCGAAGGAGCTTCACCAGTCACCACCGAATGATATAAGATGATAAGAACGAAGAGCAAATGCATAGCTAATCCTAATCTAACATTATACAACTCATGGACTTAGCTCAGACAATTAAAAGGAAGCCCCTGAGTTTCATACAAGAGATTATCCACAAAGACCATAACTGATAGAGTGTGATGGACTTAATTAATTATAGGAAAATGCTGACCGGTGCTTCAGGGACAGTGGTTAAGGAAGTAAATATAGTAATATAATATTGAGGTTTGTGCATTCAACTCTTCACAAGTTTAAAATATGTAGGATAAAGTAGCTTATAATTTAAACTTGATGGTTGATGGAATAATGGTTGATAATTTATAGTTGAAGAATTAACTAAAATATTTGATAAAGTGTGGGGATCTGTTTATTTCAAGAGTAATTTTGAGATAAGTTACTTTGTTTAATAACTCACTGTTGACAATAAATTTTATTAATCTAAGTGTCTAATTATATGTTTTTATTGAATAGATTACCTATACAACTTTTTATGAAATTTTAAAATTATTTGATACAATATTAAATAATTTCAAATGAACATATAATAAGCTTTAAAAAAACACAATTAAATATCAATATTTAGATTATATAACTATAAATTTTGAATTTATATAAAAAAATATGTGCACTTAATCATTAATATATAACAATAATAATCAATTGTTGAATTAATGAAAATACATTGTGAATAATAAACTAAACAAAATAACTCATTTCATAGATATTTATTTCCATATACATATATAGACGAAAATGATGTTTAATCCTTTAATTTTTGTTCTCACTCATTTTCTAAACATAAAACAATCAATAAAAATTGATTTTACATCTTAATTTATTTCAAAAAAAAAAAAAACCCAAAACTATACTTCAAAAAATTTTATATTTTGATTTTCTTAATAAATTTGATTTTTTTTTATTTTCTCATATAATTTGGGCGAGAGAGAAGAAATATGTAAACTGCAATGCAATTACTTCTAAAGTCAATTATCATCTTCAACAACTAAACATCCTCTACAATCTACATATTAACGGTCACAAGGTGAATCTAGATGGCTCTTTTAAATCTAATCTAAAATTTGTAAGCTTTGCACGGTTAATTGTAGGGTTCAACACTTGATCAATTTCAAATAACATCAGTGTTAGTTACCATCATACTACATACATGAATTCCTCTCCGGCAAAATCTCCGCATTCAGACGCCGCACCAACGTCGCTGATGGTCCTCCTTGATGAACTCATAGCAGAAATTCTTTCAAGGCTTACTGTAAAAACTCTTATGCAAATGAAATGTTGGTTCTTATTACCGATTGAGGAATATGGATTGCTGTAACATTGTTGGTTCTTGCAATGGGTTGATTTGCTTGCGCCATAGTTCTCGGTCCTGCTTCAGTTTCTGGAACCCAGCCACTAACACATTATCTAAATAATTAGGATATGTAACTAACTTTTACAGGTTCACATTTGGTTATGATATTTCAACCGACACCGATAAAGTCGTGGCCTTCTCTTCCGACAAGGTTAAGATTTTCAGTTTGAGTGATAGTGTTTGGAGAGATATTCAAAATTTCCCTGTTGTTCCTTTTGGCCTTCATCCTAGAAAACATCATTGTCATCAATATCATAATCATGGTGTGTATGTGAATGGAACTATTAACTGGTTAGCTATTCGAAATAAGAATGAATATGAATGGAATGATATTACTATAGAACAATTTGTGATTATTTCACTTGATCTGGCTACTGAGACATATCGACAGTTGATGCCACCTAGTGGTTTTGTTGAAGTACCTCCTGTTGAACCATCTGTTGCTGCGTTGATGGATTGTCTGTGTTTTTCTCACCGTTTCAAGGAAACCCATTTTGTTTTATGGAAGATGATGGAATTTGGAGTTCAAGAGTCTTGGACTCAATTCCTCAAGATTAGTTATCAGAATCTTCAAATTCATGATGGCATTAGTAATTCGCTACCATATCGTTCTCAATTGTTCCTGTTCCCATTGTGTGTTTCTGGGAGTAGCAATACACTGATAATGGCAAGCAATCAAGAAAGCTATGATGGTCACTTGTACGACCCTCAACATGCAATTGTCTATAATTGGAGAGATAATATAGTAGAGCAAATTACATCTATCGATGAAATAATGTGGTTTTATACTAAGGATTATGTTGAAAGCTTGGTTTCGACATGTCAAATGTAAGTCCCTCTTCAATGATTTATTTGTTCGATTTTTATTCGTAAAATCCATGTATGTTGTTTTCAAATCCTAGTCATTTCTCTAGTTGGTGAGTACTATTTTTTCCCATGACCTAAGACTTATGTTGTTTCTTTGTATTTACCTTATATATTACTATAACTACAAGTTGATCGTCTCTAAACGAAAATTAATGACTCTTGAATGATCTTTATTTGGTTAGTCTTGAAAACATTTTATACAAAACTGATATATGAAATGCATGGAAAGAAAACTTAAAAAGTATAGAGTGAAATGTCAAAACGAGAATCATGTCAATGGGTTGGTGACACATATGAGACATATCTTTTATCTTTTATAGGCTAATGCTACACAAGTGGTCCACCGTGGACAAGTGATCAATACTATTATAACGAAAACGAATTTTACAAAATTCATCGTTAGATTGAAGGTTTATATCATATAGATCATCCTCATTCATAAAAAATTTTAGAAAAATTGAAAATCATTTTACATGTTATTGAGACTTATCAAGATTAACAGTACTTAATAAAAACCGATAAACCGTTAATCTTGATGGGTCTCAATAACATATCAAATGATTTTCAATCTCTCTAATTTTTTAATGGATGATCTATAAGATATAAACATTCAATCCAATGGTGAATTTTATGAAATTCGTATTCGTTATAATGTTATTCATGACTGGTTCACCATGGACCACTTGATTAGAATTTTCCATCTTTTATTTCTATACATAGATGAGAAAAGGAAAAACATTATTTTCTCTTCAAACTGATGCTAATTTCATTTTCTTCAAAACTTTGTTATAGATAATGAGTGTGTTTGTACATGTACTTTGTATTGAATAAATGTTTAAACTGACTGAATGTATGTTTGTGAACCAACCTCCATTGTTACTTATGGGTGAACAGAGCTTTTGAATGAGTACCAACTTTGCTATGATTGAATAAATAGATTGATCCTGTTATCATGTGTTTTTACCAATCCTATTACAATGTTTAAATCTATATCTAGGTTATCTATAATATTAAGCATATCCAAACTAATTTTGGAAGCTAGGATTATTTTATTTTTTGTATTGATAATGATATCGCCGTAGTATCTAATTTTTATTATTTTATCCATCATGTCACTTGTGGTATTGGCTTACTGGCATCAAGGTTGAAACTAATTTCTTTATTTTTTTTTCTTCTACATTTTGTATTTTGATGTTTCTATCTCCTGACTAATATGGATCATTTATGAATCATAGGACCACACCATCAGCTTCAAGCACATCTGCGGGCGATATTGATGGTTGATGGCAGGAAGAAAGGAAAAAAAGAGTCTTATTTGAGTTACATTTTCATCAGTTATAGCACTAATTTTGTTTAAGACAATTAGGTCCTTTTTGATGTCTTTTTGGACCTATTTGAAAGCGTATGTAGAAATTTACCCCAAAATATTTGTGTTGTTTTGCAATTGTAATCCGATTTATGTAAGGTCTAGTGGGAAGTTATCTTTAACTCTTCAATGGAAATACTTTTGTTGATACTTCACTAGTTTTTCCATGATCTATGGTTGGATGATCTTCCTTTGACATTTTCTGTGTATTTTCCATCGATCTAAATTGGTCCTGATATCAAGCAATTTTTCCAATTCCTTTTTATCCAATTGGGAAGCCATTGTAGAAGTTGTCGGTACATAGTCCTCAACAACTAACTTTTATTTCTGCACATTGCTTCTTCAGTTTCTTGCTTTGCACATTGCAACTAAATTTATTGTATGCCCTAAACAAAAAAACCAAGCAAGGTGTTTGGTCTTTATTCACATTCAATGATATATGTACTTTCTTCGTGTGAGTTTAAACATTCAATACTTCATGTTTTGTCTTTATTTTCTTGTTCACATTCAATACTTATGTGCTTTCCTCACATGAGTTTAAACATTTAGCTTATTTGTGGTAAATATTTTGGCATTCCTGATGAATCCCAACAACAGTAGGAGGGGGATACATTGAAGAGATATGATGCATATTATTTTTTAGCGTGGTTCTCAACCGTTGATTAAGTCAGATTGCTCAAGTCCCTACTAATCGAGCCTTCACTTTAGAAGTCACCTTTGATTTCATTTGTAAATACAATATCTATTTTTGTTTGTAATTTCTATAGAGACACTAGAACTTTGACCCGTGCAGCACGGGTCTTATAAAAGACCAACTGCATCGACCAATAACATTCAGAGTCGTCAATCAAACAGCTTTTATGGATATAAAATTTGGATATTCAATGTATATGAAAGTCCGACAACAATATAAATATAATTGATCCATGAAAAATAATATACCACAAAAAAAATCAACTAAATATAAGTCTTATGTATTACTACTATATCCAGATTTAATATCAACTATGGTCAACTGTTTGGTGATAGAATACATAAAACTATCATTTTCATGCGAATAATTGACCGTCGAGATGATACCATTAAACTTCAGATTACCATCTTCTCCATAAATTGAATGATCAAGTTTAAACTTTGGAGGTGGAACACATAGGATATTTGATCTCAATATTATATGCATTTTTTTTTTTACTAAAATAAAAGATATTCATTCATTCAAATTGGTAGTGTACATCAGATTCAAGTACAAATTCGTTAAAAACAAAAAAGATAAATCTGCGAACAAACTCACAGAATCCAAGTTAATAGCATACAACGGCTTACTCATGCCTACAAAATATTGTAATAAAACTAAAGTAACCGGACTACCTATGCCTCCATATTTGCATCGTTGACAAACTAAATTACTCTCTAAATTAGTAGTTGATCGAAGTTGATCCGTCAATTCAATCGAACGAACACCGCAACAAGAAAGGAAAACAAACACCGCACGAAGACGGGAAAACAAACAACGTCACACTAAGACGACAAAATCAAAAAACTAAATTATGTGAAAGTCACTTATTTAGGTTAAAACAAATGAAACAATATGTAAAGGGATGATTTCGAGTAAAAAAAAAACTCAAAATCACCCCTTATTTGATTAAAATAGATGAAAAAAACCTAGAAAGAAGAAGAGTTTTTCTCGATATTATATACATTTTGAAGCTTCATATTCTAAACTGTATGCATTTTGAAGCTCATTTACACCATGAGTAAAACATAAAATTCCTTGTTCTTTATCAAGCATAACCTCATAATTAGTTTAGAACATGATCAATTAAAATAATGCATTGATATAGTTTGTTTTTCTTTTTTTTTCACCATTAATATTCGATTCAGTGGACCGACCAATATAATGACCACTAATATAATTAGTTAGTATTTTTTTTGGATTAAATATGTTTTTAGTCTCTATAAATATATCAATTTTTATTTTTAGTCCCTATAAAAATTTTCAGCTAATTTTGGTCCCTAAAATATTTTCTATCATGATTTTTGGTCCCTATTTTTCATTCAACTCGAGTATATTATTCAAAAATTTAAATTTCTTTCTGCTGACATGTTTAGTATATTATAGGGATCTCTATTACAAAATTTGAAATTTTTTTACCAATAGATTAATTTAATATGAATTTTTTTAGTTTTTTGAGTTTAAAAATTCATAAATAACTCATCTTATGTTAAAAAATTCTAAATTTTTGTGGGAGAGGTTCTTATAATATTATAAACATGGATACAAAAAATCATTCAAAAATATGAAAGTATACAAAAGTATTATAGGGATCTCTATTACAAAATTTGAAATTTTTTTACCAATAGATTAATTTAATATGAATTTTTTTAGTTTTTTGAATTTAAAAAATCATAAATAACTCATCTTATGTTAAAAAATTCTAAATTTTTGTGGGAGAGGTTCTTATAATACTCCCTCCGTCCCATTATATAAGCACTTTCTTACAAAAAGTCTAGTCCTAAAATATAAGCCCATTTACAATTTAAAGATATATTTATTACTTAGTAGTAATAATTAGGAGTATGTGTAAGTAAAAAAGTAATAAATGTACCTTTAAATTGTAAAATGGCTTATATTTTGAGATTAGACTTTTTGTAAGAAAGTGCCTATATAATGCGAGGGAAGGAGTATTATAAACATGGATACAAAAAATTATTCAAAAATATGAAAGTATACAAAAGTTGATTTAAAAGTAGGGACTATAAATTATTATAGATAATTTTTAAGGACCAAAAATTGATAAATTTTTTTATAGGGACTAAAAACAAAATTCAAGATATTTAACAAATAATTAGCTAGTATTTTTTTTTGGTTACAAGAGAGAATAGCTAGTATTTTTTTTTTTTGACAAAAGAATAGCTAGTATTTGAATATTCATTCTATGAACTTTCGACCAGCTGAGTTCATTATTCAAATACCACTTGCCTTGCCCGGTCAAAATCGGCGTCGTTTTGTTAAATCCATTTCCAATTAAATAACGTCAAAAATGTCATCCACGGTTTCAATCCTCTACAACTTAAACCACCATACTTCTCTCTACCTCAACAATTACATCCTTTCACATTTTTTTTTTTTACAAAACAACCTTTCACTTATAATACATTACTCCCTCCGTCCCAAAATATAAGAAAAAAAAAAAAATCACATTTATTAAGAAAAAGTAAAATATAATGATTAAATGTAAGCTTTTTAGTAAAAAGGTTACTTGAAAAGATGTATAATCCTACTAATGTGATCCTCAAGACGGCAAAAGATATAGACATTTGCGATCAAACTCGCTCTACTGACCTGCTGCAACAAATTAACACTATTTACATTGGTTGGAAACGACCTTTAGAGGGACAAATCAAGTTGAACTGTGATGGAGCTTCAAAAAAGTCGATTGATCTTGCGGGGTGTGGAGGTCTATTTCGTGATTCTGATGGACGCTGGTTGAAGGGCTACATCAGAAAAATTGGAACGTGTGACGCTCTCCATGCTGAGATGTGGGGCATGTATGTGGGAATGAAAATGGCTTGGAGACAGGGTTTTTCACAACTTATAGTGGAAAGTGATTCCAAGATAATCGTTTACATGGTTCTGGGCGGATGCAACATTAACGGAGCAACCCCTATTTTGATTAAGCGGATTCGCAATCTCATGAATTTGCATTGGCATGTGCAAGTAACACATACTAGGCGGGTAGGCAACAGAAGCGCATATTTTCTAGCTATTCTCAGTCTTACGCTGAATTCCTTTGATACTCATGTTTTAGAGACTCCTCCTCGTGAGCTTCATAGTCTCCTTTTTGATGACATATCCGGGGCTTGCATGCATAGGAATGTTCGTTTAGAGTTGTAATTTTTTCTTTTTTCTTGGGCTTTGCCCTCTTTTTTTTACCAAAAAAAAAAATAAAAGATGTATAAACAATTTTGATTGATTATTGATTATGGAAAATGTAAGAGAGAGAGTGAACTTTTCTTGCAAATGTAAAAGTTTGTATTTTTCTCTTACATTTTGGGACAAAAAATTTTAAATTTTTTCTCTTACATTTTGAGACGGAGGGAGTATTTAACATTTTTTAATACATAAATGAAATGACAAAATCATTATAAACTTACACACAAAATAGAATAAACGGAATCAAATTCCAATGATAACATTCTCATCTATCTAACAATTTCAACATTTTCTATCGGTTAAGATAAAATTTTTAAACTATTTTAACAATAGTTTTTATCCATTCATTCACGAGTACACACAATAAACACCTACACTATCACACACAGGAAAATTATGATATTTTTCTCTTGTTCGCAGCAGTCTGGAACCTGCAAATACAATTGTCAACATTCTCTCTCTTCTTCTCTTTGGAACCTTCCTTCTGTAGAATCCTAACCATGATTAAATACCCACCCAATATTTAATCAGGTTCTGAAGAAGAAGAGTTTCAATTTCATCAATTTCTTTCATTTCCCAATTAAGGATTAGGATTAGGGTTTCCACTTTTTGTTATCAAAATCCTATCTTTTTTTGGGTAATCTGAAATTCATGCAATTGGGTATTCTGGGTTGTTCTTAAATCTAATCGGAGTGGAAAAAAAATTTGATTTTTTTTTCTGGGAGTTTGAGATAATAATGGATTTAGGGATTTCTGATGAGATGTTAGGGACTTTTGCACCACTTTTAGTTTATTGGATTTATTCCGGTTTTTATGTTGTTTTGGGTTTGTTTGCTGAAGATTATAGATTACATACAAAACAAGATGAGGATGAAAAGAATTTGGTTTCTAAGTTTGATGTTGTTAAAGGAGTTCTTCTTCAACAAGCAGTTCAAGCTGTGGTTGCAACCCTCTTATTTGCAGTGAGTTTTATTTATTTGTGTGTTCTTCATAAGTAGATTTAATAATTGAGTCAATTTAATTTTGTCAAAAGTGTTTTATTGAGGTTTAATTACTTAATTAACATGATGTCCTATTTGGTTCCTTCATGTCTTTTGAGGAAACATAGACAACAAACAAATTAGTTTCAATATGTTTTATTTATTTTTGTGTAATTGTATGGTTTTTTAGTTTACTCTCTTTTGCAAATACCAATAGGCTGTTTGGATTGACTTATTTGAGCTTATTTACTAGTATAAACACTTAGAAGACGCGTTGAGCGAGCTTGTGAAAATAGTTTATGATATGCCTGTAACTTGTTTTCAGCTTATTTTCATAAGCTCTCTAAGATAGCTTATATAAAATAGTTTGACTTTATTTTATATTTTGGTATTAAAATAGCTTATTTACATAAGCACTTATGTTATATACGTGCTTAATTAAGCTGTTTATCTAATATCTAAATAGGGTCAAGTATGTTTTGTGTAGTTGTTTAGAATTCAGATCTAAATGTGGTTCATTTTTTATGTATTGTGTTTTTTCTTTCTTTTTCTTGTTGTCGTGATTCTGATAAAGTTTTGTTGTTATTTGGCACATGTTACTTTGTTACATAATCTCTTGAGTTGGAGTCTTCAATACATTTAGATGATTAAATTGTTTATGAGCCTGTGTTTATCATAGGCTACTTTAAAAGCGAGAGCTGCATCTGTAGATAGTTCTTTGGTATGTTATAGTCACTCCTTAGTGGTAATATGTTATGCAACCAAAATAATTTTATTAAAAGTGAAAGAAAAGGATGTAACACTAACACCATTGCAGAATTGGGTCCTATTGGTTACGAGTTGTTCTTCCATTTTGATAATTGAAAAAATAAATTGTGAATTGTTACCGACATTTAATTTTCTTAATCAGTTATGAGGTGTTACATTTAATATTTATGAAAGTTTTCTAGGTAAATCTTGTGTGCATTCGTTGATTTAAACATCATCCGTACTTTTTGTGTTTACTACAATGAACCATTGTGAAATTGTGATTGGATCTTATAGAACAAATTAATGATCTGGTTTTTGTGTTTGTGTAGGTGACAGGAAGTGATAGCCAAACTAGTACCAATGAGAATGCTTCTCTCCTTGTTTTAGCAAGACAATTTGTTACCGCCATGTTGGTAATGGACACATGGCAATACTTTATGCACAGATACATGCATCAAAATAAGTTCCTATACAAACACATTCACTCTCTACATCACAGACTCATCGTTCCCTATTCATTTGGAGCTCTATACAATCATCCCATTGAGGGGCTTCTTAATGACACCATCGGTGGAGCTTTATCTTTCCTCCTTTCTGGTATGAGCCCTCGAGCATCCATCTTCTTTTTCTCCTTTGCGACCATCAAAACTGTGGACGATCACTGTGGGTTATGGCTTCCGGGAAACCTGTTCCATATGTTTTTCAGTAACAATTCTGCATACCATGACGTACACCATCAACTCTATGGTAACAAGTACAACTTCTCGCAACCGTTCTTTGTTATGTGGGACAAAATCTTAGGTACCTACATGCCATACTCATTAGAGAAGAGGCCAAGTGGTGGTTTTGAATCTAGACCTTGTAAAGTTTACAAGGATGAATGAGGACCTTGTAAAGATTACAAGGATGGAATGAGTAATTAATCTTTTTGTTTGATGAGTATTCTTTGTGTACTAGTATTGTTTTTTTTCCTACACGTTTTGATGATGAACACCACTACCTTAATGAGAGTGATCATGCCTGTGTATATACATATGATGTGTCCTATTCTATATTTTTCTTTCCCTTATGTTCATACTAGATAGTTTGAATAATGAGGAGGAACTGATTACAATGTGATTTTTACCCATGTATTGCTGGCTGTTACAGCAATTACCTTGTATTTTTGCTATCTTACACTGTTTAACTTGCTTATGCTTGCAATCCAATGTTGTTAATGCAGTGTTGTTAAATAGCAGCATTATATCATTGCAAAATTTGAATAGTTTTCTATTGTTTTGTGATACAGTACTTGGTTGAAAATGTAATGTAGTGGAATATGAATAAACTTTTATTTTCTGCCATTTATGATTGATAACACCGATGGAATGGTGGCCGTGGCGGTGCCATAGGCCACAATGGCTTTTTTTATATGGTGGTTTTTGGCCTTATGTCATATTCTGCCGTCCGCCATCAACAACATTTATTCAATCTTTGATATCATAATACTTTATTTGTTTTGCCAACTTAGTATCTGATTATATTTCTATTTTCTAGAAAGGTTAATTTATGCCTAAAGCATGGATATGGATTGCATGCAGATATATGTCCGTCTGATTGTCTAATTAAAGTCAGGCAAGGGTTTTTAAATCTGAACCGTCCCATCTTGATTGGACGGCCAAATCTCTCTTGAGTGCATGACTGCATGCAATCTAAATCCCTAAAACATGGCTATCTAAGTTGATTATTTTAACATTAAATTAAATTAAATGGACATGCCTGCTTCTAAGTAATATGATATCTTCTTTTTTGAACAGAATATGATATCTTCTTACGTTGTTTAACTTGCTTAGGAATGAAATTTTTTCAAACATAATACTTGTTGTGCTCTGCCAACTTTTTATCTATGATTCTATTTAATAAAGAGGTGAATTTTTGTGCAAAGGTTGGGTATTAAATTTGGTTGTTGTAAACAGTAAATGTAAATGGACATGGCTGATTCTCTGCAGTGGAGCCCATAATGTATGTACTGTATCTATCTATTAATTAATCATTCTAATATTCTATAGTGTGGAATACTGGAATTGATTGTTTCTGGTGAGTGGTGACAACGTGTATTTTGATTTTTTTTTTTTGACACAGACGTGTATTTTGAATTTGATGATGAAAAATGCCAATTTTTTTTTGGCTTCTAGTTCTCATTTCTCAAGCAATTGAACTGTCAATATGATTGGCACAAAGTACTCTCTGCATTCTTGAATAATTGTTGTTTTAATAAAAATAGGTTATTTAAAAAATTGTTTGATTTTTTAAATGCAACAATAATTATTTCCTGCAACTAAATTAATAATGTGTATATCACTTTTAAGTTATTACTATCTCTGTTCTTAATTATAAGATTTCGTTTACTAAATTAACAAATTAAGAAAATTGACAGTAATAGTAATAAATTTGTTGACATTATTACTCAGAGTAATAGTAATCTTAAGTTGTTTTTATAATTTTATCCTTTAAGAATTAAGAGAGAATTTATTTAAGTTTTTTTTTTTTTTTTTTGGTCAAGGAATTTATTTAAGTTCTATTATAGTGTTTATTGTAAAGTATAAAAAAAGATGTAAAATAATTAGGGATATATATGTAAAGAAATAATAAATGTTGTTGAAAATTGAGCCTTTTATACTATTTTTCGGTATAAGTTATGGTGCATAAGTCATGCTTAGTGCACTCCTTAGGAAGTGTGTTAGAAATTTAGGGGTGCACTAAGCAATATGGTTGGGAGTGCACTAGAAATTTGAGAGGTGTACTAAACAATTTTTATTATTTATGCACGGTGCATAAGGAAAAAGCTTATGCACCATAACCACTCCCGAGTGTAAATATTTATAAATTATTTTTAGCATTTATTATCAAGCATGTGCATAGTGTATCGGATGTTTTAGTGTTCGACAATAATAGCTAGGGGTTAACATGGGTGCGGGTCGATCCGCGAATCCGCACACCCAATCCAAAAATTACCCGAACCCATTCATCCGTGGGTAGAACCCAACCCAATCCATTGAACCCATAAGTTATTGGTTCGGGTATCGGATTTTGTGTTTTGAACCCGCGAACCCGTGAGCCCAACCCGCTGACATTATTAATTATTATTATTTTATTTTTAATAAAAACTCATTGTAATTTCAAGATGTTCGTCTGATTTTTTTCATTCTCAAAAATTTCTCATTCAAATTTTCCAATTTTATTCTTTAATTTCTTCAATCTTCATTAATTTTTCTTACCAGTTACTATGGTGTCATTTTCAAATTGAGTACCACTAAATTGAAGTATTAGCTTGCAACCAAGTTACCTCTCAAGAATCTCGCTCATTGATTTTTCTTAAAATCACTTTTTTTTTTGGTGAACATCTTAAAATCACCTTTAAATGTTAGTGTTTATAGATGAATTTTTATTTGATATTAAAATAGTATTACATATTTTATCCAAATTAAATGTTAGTAATGTGTCACAATTGTGTTGAATTGAATTATAGATTTTTTAGACTTTTTAAAATTTTTAAAACGTGTATTTATTTTTATCAAAAAAAATTTCACAATATATGTACAACCCGCGAACCCAACTCAATCCAACCCATAAATAATCGGGTTGGTTTGGTTTGGGTCTAACCATAAAAATTCGGGTTTGATGATGAACTCAACCCAATATATATTGATCGGATTGAATAACGGATTAAGCTAAATCTTACCCAACCCAACCCGTGTACACCCCTAATAATAGCCATTTGGTCAAACATGGTCAATCAACCCTTAAGTGTGTGTATGCTCTTTTATACTATGTTATTGTTTCAACCTCAAATTTGTTGCTATGCTATTTTGATGTGTTATTCACTACACTTTGTATATTATGTAAACATCATAACTTTCGGTGGATTAAAGTGTATGTGAGTGTGAATATATTTTTTTTTGGTGGGTACATCGACAAAATTGCAAGTCACTAGAACATACAAAATGGAAAAATCAAAGTTCGAACTCCGATCATAAATATCTAACTTAACAATATCGATATTTTCTGCCAATTGAACTAAGATTTGTGCACGTGAATAAACTATCTTTGATATCAATATTTTAGTGATGCAATACTTTTATGTGTCTTGGAACCTAAAAGCATAAGATTTTCACATTACTTATACTAATAACTACACATTTTGGGTACATGCTTCAAATTAAAAGAAAAGAAAATAAACACAATTTTTACTTAAAGTATCATAGGGAGAGATCAATTTGCTTACTTTGTTTCATGCTTGTCACAAATAGTCATACTAATAATTTAGAAAGAACCGAAAATTCATCCTCTGCCATTATTGATATTATGTTAATAATATAATAGTTGGCCAACATGTCTTGCCATCTATCTAAATCAAGAAGCCTAAGGCTCAAACCGTGTGAAATAATAATTGGTTAGTATTTTAAATCTAAACACGTTATGTCGTATTCATCTTCTAAGACAAATATACATTGTTTACTTTCCTATGGTGAAGAGGATATTAATTTGACGTACGAATATGGCCCTAGAAATGTTATCAACATGGCCCTCCCTTCATACATAAATTTGACACTGGAGAGGCTCTTGACGGAGCCACATAAAGGCCACTAAGCCCCAAGTGTACTTTAATATAGAAAATATCATTTCGCACCCCTGGTATTGCCTCGCGCCCCCTGACTTTTTATTTTTATCCCGCACGTTATGTAGGTAGCGAGTGTCTAACTCGATGAAAACTGGAAATTTAGAGTTTCGCCGCCTACACATCAAACATTGTCCGCTATATAAGTGGCGAACACACATTGGCAGTGAAAAAAATCAGTCTTTTATATAGTCAAAATTCATTGCCACGTGACCAATTGTGATTGGCCACGTGGGAGACCGTGCCTATGCACCAACCAATCACAATGCACTAAAAAAATTATAAATAGAAGGCATTTGTGTGGAAAAATTTTCACCACCACCACCACCACCACATTCTCTCATTTTTATTTCGATTTTTGCTTGTGTTAGTTTGTGTAAGTTTCGTGTAAGCGAATGCATGGTCCATTGTCAATTACTCATATAGTTCTTATCAATGTTCTTTTGTGATCACGGTTTAAAGTACGGTATGGTAAACGCCGTTGGACTTTTTGTGTCCTATTTGAGAACGATACGAGTAATCGAAATGAGTGCAAAAATCATATTGAAGGTGGGGAGGAGGAGTGTCTTGTGAGAAGCTGACCAACATCCTCGTCCTCCTCTCGTGATTGGAAGCTATGGATACAATCTATAGAATTCAAGCTCGATATTAGATCTTCCTCAGATAAGTGTGAAACATAAATCTTTCACATTTAACACCTCTATAATCTTTCACATTTAACACCTCTATGTTGGAGCTTCCTCTTTTTTTTATTCATTAGTAATTTACTTATACTATTTTAATTTAATTAATTCAACTAGTTTAACATTTTTAAAATATATTATTTGTATAAAAAAATATCGATTAATGACATGGATTATATTTTGTCCACATACATACTGCCATGTCATTAATGAATCTGATTATGGGTGACTAAAATCTTCAAAAAATAAAGAAGGAAGACTAGAAAGTTGACTTTTAAAGAAGGGGTATCAAAAGTTTCACTTTTTAAAAATAGAAGATTAAAAAGTGCATTTAAAAGAATAAAAAGGTATACATGTCACTTTTTTGTAATTTTTCTTTTATTAGCCATCTAAGAATAATATCATGACTAGCAGGCAGTTGATGAGAAAGGGAAAAACTCTTTAATTTTTTGTTAAATGGATATTCTTTGTTTATATCTATGACTATGATCCTCAAAATCAAACCCAACAAAACATAAAATAAAAAAATGTTATGCAACTAGCAGGCAGTTGATGAGAAAGAACATTTGAAGAGGCAGTTTACAATGCTTTGACAATACGAGGATCACATTTCACATCATATACCAAATGCATGAATACAAGTAATTCTTTCTCATCAAGCTTTTTTTTACTAGAAAGTGCAAAAACTAATTAGAAGTATATAACACAACAAATAGAAGAATACATGGAAATCAGTTAGAGGGAGACACAAGACACTTCACATTTGAGGTGGGGATTTTATGCCTATAAAATGTTTTCTTTGCTTCTAAGCTAGTAAGTCCGTCAGATTGACTCATTACAAAAGTACATTGAATATGAAATAATTTATGTTTAAATTGATTAATTTAAAATTGAGTTGAACAATAAACTTGAATGTAAAAATACTACAAATTCTAACTTCAAATTAAACTTATAGAAGTTTGGTTTATGAAGTCTCACATCAATTGCGAAATAACCTGAATTAATATATGTTTTTGAACAAGAAGGTATTAGATCCTCCTCCACGATCCGCTGGACCGCCTGCTATCAGGTTTTTGAACGGATCATCCACCATTCATATTTGCGTACCAAATTCAATAATGTTGGTCGCAAAGAAGTGTTAAAAAGTCTCACATCAATTGTCAGATGACCTAAATATACTTTTAAAAAGTGGAAGTAATACTCACTCTTTTTTATGAATGAATTAGTCCCGACTCTTAATTCTAAAATTACTTACTTCGGCCGAATTTTAGACTTCTCTAACTCTCTTTCTTTAAGAATCAAATAACTAAAATAAAATAAAAAAGAGACAGGCTAGGACATCATCCATAGTGGAGACTTTAGCTTCATAAAGATTTGCAACCATATAAGTATCCAATTGGAGAGGAAAATGGAAGAGAGCTTATTCAAATAAATATCATGTGAGCATGCATTTATCACAAATAAGTCACACGGCTAAGTGTGATTGATTATCTAACACCATTATCCAGAGACTTTGGTTTGCTACAGTAGTAAAATCACAAGGTTATGATACAGTAATCAATTTCGATCGTCGATTTAAGATCAAGCAATATAAATTTTGTATGCACTAAAACAATTTCAAACCATTCATTGATGGACGGTTGAGAATGTAATTAGTTATTACACACAATTTGTTTCCATTATACTGGGTGTTTTTTTTACTATTTCATTTTTAAACTCAATATAGCCTTCCTAAAATTTCATAGTAAAAAATCATATGATGTATAACATTTTTCGTCTAATAATTATGAGTTATGTATGTAGTATTTTTCTACATAATTGAAATTAACTTTTTCACCACAATATTTTGAAAAAAGTAGGACAAGTTTCTTAGAATCTTTATACTTATTCTATGTGACATGCTAGTCAAAATTGGGTTTAAACTTTAAAAGCTAGTCAAAATGTTTTTTTTTTGTTGTTAATTTTTGTTTTCATTAAATTTTCTAGTGAAAACACACAAAATTGTGTTTTTTTTTTAAATTACAAAGACGGTCTAAGTCCAAAATAAAATTGCTTTTTCTATTTTTTGTACAAATATCATAAAATCAATGTCGTCTTATAAACCGAACCAAATCAAATGATTCAATTGGTTGAACTGTGTACCGATGCGGACTATAGTTTGATTGTTTGAGTAGTTTGATTGCAGTTTTGTTGCAATTCAAACGGTTTAAGACAGGTAAACCATAACCTAAGGTCTCGCTGATTTAATGTTCGATTCGACTTTTAAAACATTGCTAGAAACACGAAACATACTAAAGATCTGAAATACAAAGAACATTTTCTCTCATTTATTTATTTTTCTCATTATTCTAAGAACACAATGGCCAATAAAATAACTACTTTATTGCTCTAATTGAACAAATTTCAACTACACATAAAAATACACTTGTATTATTAAATGCAATATCTAAATGTACAAAAGTTGTGCACCATGTGGTGAATGTGATCTCCTAGGAGGTAGTTTTCCATAACCAAATTGTTCATTTCTTGCATCAAAACTTTCCACCTTAAACTTTGTCATCTGAGGTAACATTTCTGACTTACCAACAATTTTCTGATTACTACTTTGTTTCTCATATGTTGTTGTAACTGCATCAACAGCAACACCAACAGATTTCTGACTATTACAACCTAAAAACTTACTCGAACGCCGCCTCGGTGCCATCTCTTTGTTGATTTTGTGTTTACCATTTGATGATGTTCTTATAGGACTTCTTATAGTTATAACTGAACCTTGATCTTCATGATCTGAAACAGCTGAATAATCAACTGCACTAGCTGTTATCACACTCCATTCAATGCTTACTTCACTTGGTGCATAACATGTTGGACTAGTACAACCAGAAGCACCATATGATGTTGTTGATGTTCTTGTCAAAAATGAATTGGTTTTATTACCAGCTAAACTTTCAATCTCAAATAAATCAGAACTTGCATCACTTCCAACATCATCATCATCAAGATCATAGTTGTTTTCATCACAATTTGTTGAAAAATCAATTTCTTGTGGAACAAGTTTAGAACTAGCTTCCCAAGATGGTTTTTTTAGTCTCATATCAAAGCTTAAAGATTTGCATCTTTCATCTAATATTGGTGAACCAAACACTTCCAATGTTTTTCTTGGATTCTCTACTTGTTGAAGTTGCACTTTGTAAGTAGAAATATTCTTTTCTTGTTTTTGTAAGTAGAAATCTTTATTCATAGGAGGGGTCTCAATTCTCTTATTCTTAACATGATTAGAAGAATCTTGATCATTTTTGAAAAACTTTTCTGAGGTTGTTTTTCCATGAACTAGACCTTTGTTGAAACTGATTTCACCTGCATGATCACTTACATCAACAGAATTTTTATCATAACAAGAGCAATTGCATCCAAAAGTAGCTAGAAGACTCTTTCTATGAACTTGGTTTTTTCTTCTAATAGGAGAATTTTTCAAAGCACTTGGTAAAAGTGCACTTTGGCTATTCAAACTTGATTCTGAGCCAACACTTTTAGTTCCATAATGAACTTTGTAGTTTCTATTTTGTTGTTGGTCTTTCAAGTACTTGAATTTATTAGCATCTATGGTAGAAACTCTTGGAATTGGAGTTTCTATTTCAACTCCATTGAAGTATTTTTCAGCATCAAAAACACCAATTTCTCCATCTTCTTCCTTCTTTACTCCAAGGTGAAGAGGTTCCTTTCTGCTGCTTGTAAAAGGATCCTTAACTTCCTTGTTGGTCAAGTAAGAAGAGAAAGAAGCATCATGGAGGTTATTGTTGTTATTCTGAGAAGTGAAAGTGGTTGCTGAGATAACCATGGTTAAAAGGATCAAGTACAAAGATAGTATGAAAGGAGAGAGTTAAATAAAAGTGGTAAAGACAAAGATACTATATATAACACTTTGAGAAATGAAGTAAAAGAAGTAATATTATATTATGATGAGAACTTTTTGGAGTGCAAAAGGGTCAGAAGAAGTTGAAAGGTTTTTAAAGGAAAACTCAACTATGTGAAGGAAAAGAAGTAGATGCAAGAAATGGTTTTAAATGAATAGCATATTTAAGACTAGCTCTATAAGTAGGCTAATGGAATGCAAATTGTCAAGTAAGTAGGTCCATATGCTTGTAGCTTAATTGACCCTTCACCAATAATGTTCACAAGTAAATTTCGACTTGAACTCCGAGGCTCACTAGGGTCAGAGAAAATCTCGACTCAAAGAGTATTTACGGAAGTACTTACATATTACCTATCAATAAGATTCTTACACCGACAATAGAATTCTAACTCAAATTCACCAATAATGTTCAAAAGTAAATTTCGACTAGTATTCTGAGGCTCACTAGGGTCAGAGAAAATCTCAAGACTCAGAGTATTTACAGAAGTACTTACAGTATACCTACTACTAATAAGATTCTCATACTGACAACGAAATTCTAACCAAGATCCTTGTAAGATATGAGTTGAATCTTTACCAACTCGACCAACCTTTATTGATTGAAGAAATTTCTTTTGATTTAGACTGATAACAGTTTAAAATATTAATTATGAGCCTAATAACATGCATAATAGAGAAAGTTTAGGTGGGTATTATATTAACAGTAGTTTGTTGCTTATAATAGAAAGCCTATGATTTGTCTCCTTCCAGGAGGAAGTGTGATAAGTACTAAGCAGGAACATGTTCTAATCTAGTTGATTGTGTAACCTGTAGTCCCCATCTTTTTTTCAAAAGTATTGTCTTTTTCCCTTTTCACAGTTGGATCTAATCCTTTCATCCCTAGTGAATAGTCCATTGTTCTTAAATACAACTTTCAATAATTCAAATGGAATAGATTCAAACGTGCTAGTGATTTTATTTTGACAGACATGAAGGGACATGCAGGGACTAAATGGTGATTGCACTTAATGCACTTGTTTTACTGTTTTTTATTTTAGAGTTTTTAGAATTCGGGATACATCATACTCAATCATATAAAACAGACTTGTAACAAGAGAAATGTGAATCACTTTTATATATATATATATATATATATATATATCACTATTCAATGTTAGACTATCGATGCGCTTACATCTACTTAGACATCGAGAGTGTGACTATGGTGTACAGATAACATGTGATCTAACAAATCTACAGGTGTGTTGTTTTGACACAAATTTGACATCAAATTTCGACAACAAAATAGAGTTAACAAAGTTCAAATATATGGTTAATTACGTTCGGTGGATGATTAATGAATATAACAAGATGTTGCAATTCATTAATCCTCCACCCAACACAATTGACCATGATTTTAAGGTGTTTAAGTTTACGTATATATCAAAGTGTTCGAATATGCATGATATTCAATAATCCCAATTTATATTCAAACATACACTTGAAAGTCGAGGTTAATGATATTCAAAATCGTGATTAACCAAAAATTAAAATTGCATTAACCATCTAATTTTTTTGTTAAAGTATCAGTTCTCCAAATTTAAGATAGGTTGTGAATATTAAAATTCATTTCACGCCGCAACAGTCGCAATGTGCGTCGCAGTAGCCGCATTGACTGCAAACGCAATGTCCGCAGGCGCAACCGGATCTATTACCGCAACCGCAATTTAAAACCATGCTGCACATAATTAACTACACATTCAAATTGCATTAACCATATAAATTTTGTTAAAGCATCATTTCTCCAAATTTAAGATAGACTCAAGACACTATTTTGGATTGAGACTAGCTCAACTCCACAAAGATGACATGTGCAATTGTGCACCACTTACAATCACCTAGACGTTACATAATTATTTAATGCACGACACTGAACAAGAATGATGTTTTGACATATACCAATTTCTGAAGTACATTCATGAAAATAAACAAAGCTTCATACTTTGGAATGCCAAAATCACCACAAAAACCATTGCTGACATAGAGAGTAACCAACTAGTTTGTCTACCTGATTCATTCAGAAATATGCTTCTGTCCACACAAATTGATAGTACTCACACAGCCAGAAAAATTTATCATCAATAGCATTCATTAGCCTATCATATATCATATAAATCCAAACCAGTCATTAAATATTGACAAGATTTAATAATGCTATCATGCTAGTAGTATTTTACACCACACTTTTAAGCCAAAGTAAGATAAATGATACAGAAAATATATAGCTTTGAGGACCCCATGTGGCTATGCTATAGTAGGTTTGAATTTGCTCGGTGTTGATTTTTAGTGTTGAGTCAGTTTATACAAAGTTTTGCTCTGCCTTTATTTGGCCCCTGCTAATGAATGGTGAAATTGATATTCCGGATTAGTTGGTCTTTAGGCGGAATTCTGAGTGTTTTTAATTTTTTTTTTATAATATATAAAAGTTATAGTTGTCAAATTGACTTCTATATTACTTCCACAATGGTAAAATTTCTTACCTAAGATTTTGTATCTTCATTTGTCTTCTTTTTTTTGTTACTCACTCGCCATCGTAGGTCCAACACCACACACATTCAGCCCTACAAAGACGATAATTGAATGGTGGAGATCGAACGCTGTTTTGCTCATGGCAGCAAAAATCACACAATCAACCTCCTCAATAGACTTATCATATTCTCTTGAACAACTTCATTATATAAGGACATTCTTCGCTCACGATGAATGTCCACATCATCTATACTACCCGAAACCCATGTCAAGCCTCACTAACTTGAACGTCTAAGTGCTTAAAGGTACACTGCCGCTGCTGCCGCCAGAGAGGTCGTGTCCTCGTTCTCCTCCGCACCTCATTAAGCCGTCGTTATTTCAGTGTTATCGCCTATTATAACCACAAATTTAATATCAATACAATAATAGAAATAGGTGTCCAAAATTCAAAGTATCACCTACAAAAAAAATTCATTTCTATTTTGTCTCTTTATCTCATTTTTCAACTTTAATAATTGATACTCATTCTTTCCTCATATTTGGACTGCCTTTTGAATGTACTCTCACAACAAAGTCTAAAGCTATAGATTTAATATCAATTTGAACAAAATAGACAACCCCACATTAAAATCATGATTAGCTAATCAATTTCATGATCTAGTACTATAGAGTAATCATTGTTTTCATAATAAACTTTGGTTGTCTCCTTAATCAAAAAGTATATGGTGGTTGGTTAGTAATTACTAAAAATAAATAGAATAGATAGTTTGAAATGGCTTTGTCACTCTACAAGATGCCCTTCAAGTACAAAGTACTATAGCTACTTATATTTTAACCTTAAATCAAAGGTGTGCCGACAATATATATTGACTCTTAACATTCACATTATCTTTGTAATACTTCATCAATCCAACAATAATAGGCATATTTAACAATTTAACAAAAAAGTGAAAGTGTTTGGATTCTCTATAGTTGTAATATGTTGTTGTACTTATATGAACTGTCTTAGAAGGGAAAAAAATTATCAGAGTTGTTTTTCTCTCTAAATGTTACGATCTCTACAACTGTAGCACCATAATGTAGCCATAGAATATATTCTAATAAAAACTGTATAAATAAAGGAGAGATGATTATCAAAAAAAAAAAAGGAGAGATAAAAAATTGTGCTTTTTGTACCAAAAAAAATTTGTGCTTTTTTAAGTATTTAATTCAAATGTACCGTAGAAATTCCCTAATATTATTTTTCTTTTCAAAAAAATAAATGATATTAATTCATTCCCTTTGGCTAATATTATTTGTCTCTACTCTCTATTATTTTTTATCCTATCCCATGAGTTTATCTATTGTTGATAAAAAAATATTGTTTGTCCCTATTTTTAAGTTAACTAGTTTTTGAGCCCGTGTCATGCACGGGAAAAAGTATATTTATAAATTTATTGATTTTTAAATATATTTTATAAAATTATACTTTTATACACTTTATAAATAAAAAAACAAATGTGCATATTTTTTATTCTCCTTTTCAATCTATATAAATGGTTTACATATCTATTAGATTTTCTATTGGTTTTTTATTTATGATTTTGTCATCTTAGTGCGACGTTAGTTTGTTTTTCCGTTGTGTGCGGTGTGTGTTCTTGATTTCCCGTCTTGTGCGGTGTTCTTGTTTTCCCGTCTTGTACAATGTTCTTGTTTTCCCGTCTTATACGATGTTGTTGTTTTCCCGTATTGTGCGATATTCTTTTTTTCCCATCTTGTCCAGTGTTTGTTTGGTTCCGATTGAGAGATCGACTTTGATCAACTAATGATTCAACCAATGATCAAGTTTGTCAATGATGCAGATCTGGAGACACATGTATTCCGGTTACTTTATTTTTATCATATTATTTGTAGGCATAAGTGTATCGTTTTATGCTATTAACTTGAATGTTGTGTGCTTATTCGCATATTCATCCTGTATATTTTTAGTGGTGTTGAATTTATACTTATATTTGATGTACTCTATCCATTTGAATGAATGAACATTCTTATATATTTGTAAAAAAAAACCTAAAGAAACAAAAAAAAGTCAAATAATCTCATAATATTTATAGTAAAATAAATACGAAACAAAAATAACATTAATCTTTAAAATTTTGAAATTAACAGAGACTAAATTTACATGGATAAAAATTTTATATGGACTAAAATTTACTATTTATAGAGACTAAAAACAAAATTTTATAATATTATGGAAACCAGAAATATATTTAACCCTTAGTAAAACAAATAATGTATTCGGTGCGAAAAATATTTTGTTAAACACCACACTAAATATACCATGTTAGGCTCACACACTAAATCAAAAGTGATATCAATACACCGACTTAGGATATGAAGATCCATTGAATTTGTCCCGTCCAGTATAATGATCACCAAAGTGTTCATTCTACTATTAACTTTTTCTTTTTACAATTTCTACTATTATCTTTTAGGTATATAATTATGTATTTCATGTATTAATTATATTTTTTAACCAAAGAAAAATATATTAAATAAAGAAAAAGTGTAAAAAATTGTGGGAACATATAAACCTGACCCTGTAACCACACAAAACTGTAAAAACACCCGTAAAAGGTCATTCATTCTTATTACAATAAATTGACAAAAAAAATAGTAAAATTCATAATAAAGTGCATCCTAATTATATAAATATAAACAAATAAAATATATACATTGCATATTACAAAATTTCTATATTACATAATCATTAGATTGCAAGCTACTTTTATACTCAAAAACAATGAACTCAACCAAAACTTAACAAAAATGTCAACAACATATACATCGAATAGAGTAGAGATGGAAAATAATCAAAATATGAAGCATGCATCTATAAAAAAAATTGAGAAGAAGTTCGATACTGCATTTTAAATTTTAAAATGGTGTGAAAATCCTCATGGTCAATGACAATATTTATAGTAAAAGATAGTCAATAATCACATTAATTATTCTCTTAAATTGGAAAAGGAATATTTTACATTAAATTGAAAGAATATTACTCAAATTTTACCGTACAAAAATATTTTAGAAAGGAATATTCTTTTTTTTATTATGCCAAATAGAATAATAATAGTAGTAACCAAAAAAAATAAAATAATAATAGTATAAATATCATACGTTTTTGTCTATATTGCATTCATAAAAATTCATGCCAATTTTTTTTTTTTAAATTTCATTTATTTTGTAACCAAAAAAAATCAAAATTTAAAATCAACTTCAAAAACCATTGTCGGTCAATTTTCAAAACAATTTGCATTAAAATTATTGTGGTAATTTGCATAAAAATATAATTTTAATTTTTTACCAATCAAACATATAATATTATTTTGATAAATGATAATGAATTTATCATTTATGGTTTTAATTATTTTTATTTTATAAAGTGTTAAGTACTTATAGTTTTATTTAATTTGTCAATAAAAAAAAGTAGTTGTAGATATGAAAGACTCTCGTAGTAATAAAAAAATGGAAAAACTCAAAAATAGTGATTTAATCATAAATAATAAAAAAAAAGAGAGAGAATAAGAGAATTGAATTCATATATTCTTATACCATTAATTGCATTATTGTGAAGATTCTTTGAAAATATTTAATGCTAAAACAATGTGAGAGGAGAATCAATGTGGAAATGACATGTGTACACTTTTCTTTGAAAAAAGGGTCCTAAATAATAATAGTATAGATTTATTTCTTTTAAATTTTTGAATAATTTTTTGCAATCGTGATCCATTTATTCTTTCATTTTTTTTACTTTGTTTGTTGTTTTTATTTTGGTTAGTTTTGTGTAGACGGATGCAAGGTCCGTCGTCGATCACTTATATTGCTCTTATCGGTGTTGTTTAGTCAACATGATTGCAAACGATATAGTAATCGACAAGGCAGTTTTTGTGTCATAATTGAGAACGAAATGGGTGAGAGTGTAGAGGTGGAGACCTGTATGTTTAACAGGAGATCGTGAGGGAATTGAAAAACAAGTGAGACTCCCAAGTCAAACTCTTTGTAAATTTTCAATTACGGGGAGAAGATTTGCAATTAGGGGGAGCATGATGTAATTTTTTTTTGCCTAATGTAATTTTATTTTTCGTTGTAATGAAAATCAATAAAAATTTTGTCATTGAAATTGTAGTGCAATGTAGTTTCCTATTATTTTTTTTTATAGCAAACACGTTTACATGCTAGAAAGGGAACAAATCTATTTTATTTTAATATATAAATTGTAAGGCTCCAAATCTCCTATTGACAAGTGTCCTTTTACTCTCCACCTATATTATACATCAAATGCCAACTCTGCACAAAATCTGACGTGTCCCTTTCATTGTGATTCTCTTCTTTTTACCTTATACGACTCTTTCTTTTTGGTTTCCTTCACGTCGGCTCTCAACCCTTTCCAATCCTTGCAAATCTGATCCCATCCTTCAATTGAATTGCTTAAAGTCAAGCATGGCTGGACACACTCAGCGCCCTTGAACATTTGGAATTGAGTTGTCATTCTGTGAAGGAATTTTTCTACCTCCTAAATTACAATCAATTGTGAAGGAATTCTGTGATTTTCGCTCGACCTCCTTTCCAGATTGTTGCACTTCGCCCAAACCTGCCTTGCTATCATTCTCACTACCTCTACTTTAGTGATTAATTTTTCTTTCTATCATTGAATCTTCATCAATCTAATGCAAATTACTTGTATATATATTCTTATTTGTTCTGTAATTATTGTTCAAATGGGGTTATTCTTTTTTCAGATTTTTGTAATGTCTTATGCCACACATGACGCTACTAGCATACATTAGTTAAACAACGGTGACGGAGAATCCGGGAACGCGTCTCCTCTGCTCAGTCACCGTAGTGTCCGTCACCGTAATGTCGGCAACGCAATTTGCTTGATTCGCGCTCCCGTGACTGACTTCTATCTCCTCGCCGTCGTTCGCCCACCCCCTTTCGCGTGTCTCAATCAATGGCTGCCTTCAATTGCCGCCGAGTAAGTTTCAATTTATATATTGTTGTGCAATTTTTGTTCTTTTTTATGTTGCCTTCCCATAATGTTTTGATATTTGATGTTTCATATAATTAAGATTATATGATCTACTTTTCTGTCAACATTGCATCCAAAACTACTTTTCATTGCATATAAACTTCAAAATCAAAAAGTAATTTATGAGATATGTTGTTTTGAGTTTCTACTAAGTACTAACAATTATAAAAAAACACTCATTCATTCATATATGTGGCAACATGGCAACATCTTAGTTTCAAACATAGTACTATAGGTATTAATTGGATTAGAAAAGAAAAAACTTAGGCACTAGACTATTATTAGTAGTGCTACTGCTAACTTAAAAATATGACAAGGGCATGCTCAGCTCAAGTGCCAAGGAATGCCTGTGCTACTATTATCATGTCTGTATTTTGTACCTTCTCAACAATAATTAACCCTTCTTTTAAATACTAAGATTTATCTAGCTTAATTATGCGTGTACTTTTGTTTTGAAGAGTGAACGAGGATGGAACAATGTCGAATGAGTTTGATGTTGGGGAATTTGATCTGGAGACGGTGGATGAATCAGAGACACAAGTTGATGATTCTAATGTTGGATTGAAATTTGTGGTGAAGAAGTTTGCGTTGTGTTCAAGTAATATGAGTGATTATATATCGTGTTTCGATAGAAGTCGAGGCGATTGAGAAGCTGGAATCGGTGGAGAGAGGGGAAAGGTTTGAGAGGCATTGTCCTGTTGAGGAGAAACGGCTTAATTGCTTGGTTCCGCCACTTAAAGGTTACCGGACTCCGATTCCATGGCCGAAAAGCTGCGACGAGGTACTTTAATAGTTTGTGGTTGAAGAGGTGTAGTACCACCTATGAAGCACGGATACAAACACTGGACATGACACTAACACGTCGAAAGTCATGTCTGTGCTTTATAGAGTACCACCCTAGCTATATAGTTATGCTAATAGTATAATATAACCAAATGGTATTCTGTTGGGATTTAATTGATAACATGGTAATGCAAAATATGTTTTACATCGTCAATCAATCGTAATTGTTGGATCGCTAGAAATTACTTAAAGAATTTCTAACTTAAATTTCATACAAATGATGAATTGTGATCGGATGACAGTGTAAAAGTGCATAAGAATTAATCTCTTATTATCATACTGTTATATAATAGTATAATTAGCAAATAATAACAAAATTTGCTTAATTAGGTGAATAATCGGAAAGGCTATAAGTGAGAAGCTCAATTTATGTTGGTTTTATATATATAAATGGATGGACCTATTCTGAACTGTGGTGTAAATTTTATGAGTGTTATAGACTTAAAAGAGTGTTGATATTTTGCTAGCATTTCCCAAGTTTTTTTTATGTATAAAATTTCGGTCGCCATTGTTGTCAACTTCCTAATGAGTTCACTTGGCCAAAATTGTCACTTGCTAACAAGTTCATACATTTGGAGGCAATTTACATTGACATAAGCTATGCAAGTTAAACTAACATTTTTTTAGAGACTGAATTGTACAAGGTTAATTACATTCTCCTCTCATCTGGTAAGCTTAGAGTACACTTTGCTTTCATCTTATTTTAAAACCTACACCCCTTATTTTATCCTATTTTAACTTTGATGAACCTTTTACTGATGGTGAACAAGCATGAATGAATCTTCCAACAACATTTTTCCTTTCTCCATAACTTTCAGTATCACTGTCAATTAATTTTGCACATTTATTTTATATATTAAAATAGAGACTCAAATTGTGTTGTTGACATCTCAACATATTTTTGCCACATAACATGATATGTGCCACATCATTTAAAATCTGATGTGTCACTCTTTATATTGCAACACCACTACTCTTCTATTCTCTATTCATTCACTTTTCAATATCACCTCCATTTAAAATCCTTTTCTACGGTTACACTACTACTTTGTATATGCCTTATTCAATTTCATTAAATTTATATATTAACTATTCTTCTAACTCATTCAAGCCATATCTTGTAACATATATTTACCTCTTAAATTTTGGCTATTTATATTCTCCTTGCTATATGCTATAGTATATATGTCACTGATATGGTCTAGATTTTTCCAATCAAACTTTTTGCTCGATGCACACAATATGCTCTAAGGTTCTTTGCACTTATAATTGTGAAGTTGTGATGGAGAGATCTCACAGTGATATCAGTAGGTATCTTGCAGTTTTCCTCTAATTATTTAGTTATTATCACATAATTGAGAATATATCATGAGTTGATCTTCAATCGGTTCATTTTTCGATGGTTATGTAGTTATTTTATTCTTACAACTTTCTTTATTCACTACCTACAGGAATTTTATTTAAGTGAATCTCTTTACCTTTATGTAAAATATAAATAAAATCATTCATAAAGTTATCCTATATACTAATTTCATGAAAATGTATAAGAGTAAAGAATTTTTCTTCAATATTCTGTCATAGTTTCCTCTAAGTTGAAATTTAATTTGCAATTGATTCTATTCATACTATGCATTTCCCCTAACTCAAGTCCACTTACGAGTCATGACTCATTAATTCCTCCTAAAAATTTATGGAATGGGAAGAGACGGTTATTTTTTCACGTCGCTCATTGGAGGTTAGCGGAGATAGACATCGAAATTCCACTTAGATGGTTAGTTTGGTTTTGTTGATGGTTTACTTACTACTTTGACACAATTTCTTCTAATATATTGCCTTTGAAGAACACATGTAAGGTATAGTATTGAAATGTGTTTCAAATACATTATTACAATTTATACGCTATTATGACAATATGTAAGTTTTACGTTTCACTGATTACTTGATTAATGGAGTAGAAATAGAACGAAATAACATTATGGCTTAATTACCACAGAATGAAAGTTGCGATGGACATTTTAGGCCACCGACCAGAAAATGGTACCCTTAGGCATTCAAGTGATTATTGTTTATCAAAGTTATTTCAAGTCGACTCTGGCAACCACCTTATTCAATAATCAATTGTGATATGATATTGCACGTGTATTTAATGTAATGCTTCACAATGCATGATTTTGCTGATGAATATATGTATCAGATCAACTTGATTGGAAGTTAATATTGAAATGAATTTTTTGATTCATGGAGTTAGAATACTAACTCATCTATCACCGACACACTTAATTATCATTTTATGAAAGGACAATTATATTTTATGCCAAAATATTTCACTAAAATAATATTATAACATCTTATTCAATTAACATTTTAATCTCAAACTATATATGTCAATGCAATTCTACGCCCGCGCAATGCGCGGGTCTTAATCTAGTTTTATTATTGATTTTAGGAGAAAATAAAATGAAATTTTTAGTATTCATTTATTAGTTTTGGAACTATGTCAAGAATATTTGTTTTTGTTTTTGTATTATCTTATAATCGATAGCAGGGATCCAAAACTATATGTCAATGATGCTAAAAATCACAGATGGATAAAAAAATCCTACTTATTAATTTGGATGCAACATCCAAAGCTCAAATGCAAAGATTTGCAAATTGAATACTTAATGTGGGTGATGGAAAAGACTACCCTGATATTGGAGAATCATGGATACCACTCAATCTATGGTTAATGCTATTTATCCAGATTTAGACAAACACATTGGGAAATCAACTCTACTTCAACCGCAAGGATTTATATCAACATGGACACACCAGAGTTTCGGATGCTTTCGCAAATGTAAGACTTAATTATGATTTCTTTTTCATTGTTTTTACCTTTTATCTTTCATCTTTGTTCACCACCTTTATACCATATCTCAATGTATCCAATATACAGAACATCCAATGAGGCAGATGATGTTAAAGAAATCTCACTGCAAGAATTCCCCAACAGTACACCTAAAAAAAGAATGGTCAGGAATAGGTCCAAATTGCGACCATGAAGTGGGAATCTGATGAACATGTTGATTTCTTCATTATTTTTGTACAGTGCGCATCTGCTTCAAAATTATATCAAATTATAATATAATATTTTCCCCATAACACTACTATTATTATTTATTTTTGTAGCCTTTATTTACGACTTTACACAAGATCATGTAAAATTAACTCAAAACCGCGCAACACTCGCACAATATCATGTAAAACTAACTCACCGCCGCGCAACGCGCGGGCCTCATGCTAGTTATATTAAATTTGTTGGCTACATGGCAAATAATATTTTTTGGAAATTTACATGTTGTTTCATCTAGGGGGTGTGAAGCGTGCATACATTGATGTTGGATGAAAAAAAACACTTGACTCGCACACAAGTAACGAACAAAAGTTCACTTCCTAAACAACGAGAGGAACATCTATGTCGTTTTCAGAGAACACCAAAAATGAATAGAATAGAATGGATAGTGTGTATTGGCTTTGTCACTCTACACGATGTCTTAATTTCAAGCACTATAGCTAGTTGTATTATAACTTTAAATCAAAGATGTGCCGACAGTATATATTGCCTAGATTATTATTATTATCTTTTTAATACTTCATCAATTCAACAATAATAGACGGCTTTGTCTAATGCGGAAGACAGTCATCCACTATGCAACACTTGTGAATAACACTATAACGAATACAAAATTTATAAAATTCACCGTTGAATTTAAAATTTATATCATATTAATCATCTAGTTAAATTTTACAGAAATTGTAAATATGTTATTGAAACTCGTTTAGATTAACGGTTGGATTGAAAATTCAATTTTAGTCTCATTTGCAAGCAATGAAGGAATTCTAGCCAGGAAGTTTATATAACAAAATAAGCAAGTACATGGGATCAGTAGAGCTTCAACATAAAAAGCCAGTGTTTGCTTGACTTTTGAATGTAATATCCTATGCCAAAATAACTAAATTATAAGAAGAAAAAAGAAGAAGTTTAATACCATAAACCTCAAGCTAAGGGATAATTGAGCATAACTTATCAGCTGGCCCTATGAAGCAAGGACACAGACACACTACACAGGACAAAACACTAAGACACAGACACCATTGAATATAACTGCATGTGTAGGTGTCCAACACCAAACACACTTTCAAACTGAAATGTTGGTGCTACGTAGATGAGCCCTTCGTGTACAACGGGTGCGATGATAATCGCCAACGTGCTCATATGACAATTATATGAACTCTAAGGATTGTTTTGAGAAAGGCACCAACAACCTATGACCAAGCCTTCCAATTTGTGTTTGAGTGGTTACTGTGTTGATGTGGCATTTGTATCAGCAACCCAATACTGCTTGACAGCAATTAGTATCTTTTCAGGAACAAGTGGACCATCTTCATGGTCAACCAATTTAGTATCCCATCTCATTCCTCCAACAATTTTCTTTACTTTGATTAAGATGTCGACTTCATCGCGGAATATCACGGCACCTTCTGGTCGTAAAATTCGGTCCATCTCAAGAAGAATGTCTTCTATGTTACATCTGCAATTATTCATTAGATAAGGCTTTCGAGACACAAGCATGAAACTAGATAAAGATCTAATAAGCTCCGAATTCCATGGAGCCTTTTCGTTGTAGATCTTCAAGAGCGCGTAAATAAATGACTGATGGACAATATTTAGTGAAGATAATAACCATGGTTTTGAATTGCGGTCTACAAACGCAATTGCGCAATTGCATATAAAGGTTTTAGAGGACTCTTCATAAACTATAGTCTATTTCTAAATGCTGGTTACTTGCAAGATCCAAAAAGCATGACAATTACAGATTCTATTGCGCCTTTAAGCAAAGTTGTTTAAGCTTATTATCCAGAAATAATTTTCATACCACCTAAAAACAACAATTTATAATGCACTCTATGCAAGGGCTAAACTATTGTTTAAGACTTGATACCAAGTTCAAAAATAATTAGAAGATAATAGAATAACTATATAACCAAAGGAATGCTTACTTGTCCTTGTACAGACTAAAGAGACCACTGCTATGAATGAGGTCGTATGTCCTCGGATATGTCGAGAAAGCTTCACACCTGGATCATAAAGGCACAAATAAATAAGGAAAAAACATGCAAGACAGAAGCAACCTGATCACAGAAGCTTCTACATCTAGTCTAGTAACAATACAAGATAGAGTTTATATTTTCATATAAATACATCAAGAGAAATAAAATAAAAATCGAATAATAGTACAAGTATTAGTCTTATCATAACAAGCATTTAAATGTAAATGTATACAATCAAGACATGCCACGAATAAAATAGAAGGAAGAATTAAAATACTATACCAATCATGATAAATGCCTATAAGTCCTCGCTGATATATGGCTCCAAGTGTATGTTTCTGCGCTATGGTAGGCACGACATTCATGACCCATAACTTAGGAGATTGAATAGCAGCAGCAAAACTACCCAAACCAGCATTCATATCCATTATATTGCGATACCTTCCAGAATCAAGAAGTTTATTAATTTTCTTGTAAGCAGTTACATGTTTTTTCCAACTTTTGTTATCATCCTGATATGTCTCAGCTGAAACTCCAGGAACAGATCCACTAGCAATTTTAGGAGGGATAGCATATAGTCTCTGTGGAAAAGGCTTAACATCGCCGTTGACTTTATGGTTAGGAGTAACACATGCCTCCATTTTCTTATACCTGAAGCCACAAAACAAAGTCATTCCAAGTCGGTACCGAATTTTCTAAATTTTCGTCCACAATTTTTTTTAGATTTATGCACGCTCGTACGATCTCATGGTTAGTAGAAAAAAATTAATAAATGGAATATTAATAACGGGTGTTAAAATATATAAAATCATTAAATTGTTTAATAATACCAAAAGAAAGCGCATACCAAACATCATCAGCATCTGTTGATTCACAGAACTTTACACCAGAATCTTCTTGTCTACTTCGACATGTTTCAGAGTCAACAGTTTTTTGCCAGACAGCAATTTCATGCTTCTCAGACTTCTTCTCCCAGCAAAGGAGCTTAGCAACCTCTTCAATTTTTCTCTGTTCTTCCTCGAGATCTTCCTTAGGTCTTTGCCAGGCTTTATAGTTAACCTTCCAATGGATTGGAGGCCCCGAAAGCACCCAATAACCACCAGGTCTTAGAACTCGGTCAACTTCCATCATATAAATTCCACCTAACAAACAATCAAAAATGCATTTTTAAATAGCTTTTATCACAAATCGGGTGATACATGATGCCAAATCAAACAGAACAAGAATGCACCAAGAAATACAATTCTTAATGTCAATTTCTCACCATTTGATCCCCAAGGAATTAAGCAACGAGAACAATGCGCCATGTCAAAGGCTGCAGATGGATAAGGCAGTCTTATGGTTCCCAGGACACCAATGACAGCAGGTACACCCCTTTCAAGTGCAAATTGTACTTGTGCTTCATGAGAGTCCCTCGGTGCAAATGACATGGCAATAACATTTCTGCTCCAAAGATATGCACCCCAACTGGCAACCTGTGTTAAACAACCTTACATCATGGATATATCTTCATAACTAAAACAAACTAACTCAGTGATGTCAATCGCAGATAGTGGAAAATAGCGGTTTGTTCAAATTCTGCTACGATGCAATGTTATAGACTATAGAGCCACTATACTGCTATATGACAATAATTTGTGCTAAATAGCTCATCGCGAAACAATAGCAATTTGTTCAAATTCTGCTATGATGTAAGCATAGTCTATAGCCATTCTTTTACAACCCTGAACTAACCATGATGCTGATCAAATTAACATGCACTAAAAAACGATGAAAAAAAATATGATACAAGCCCTAAGGAATTCACAATGGTAAACGTACCCCACAACCAGTGTCCAGTGCTGTCCTGACTGTTCCATTCTCTATCGGTATCACAGAAGCAATTTGATCAATATACTTGTCAGCCCCTTGAGGGAATTGAGTTCCACCACCAGGGAATCTAAACACATTTCCCTCATATTGGATCCAGTTCTGGATAGCCTTCTCAACGGTAAGACTCTTGTAGGGTGCATTTGCATACGGAACATAATCACGGCTCTTTGGCCATGGAAACGGAGTTACATACCCTTTAGGTGCTGGTATTAAACAGTGTAACTTCTGTTCCTCACGAGGGCAATGCCTCTCTCGATAAATCATATTCTCTCTTGAAAATGTCATGGCACGCCGTTGATCATGGCAAGGCGTGTAATCAATATATCGGGCCTTGCAAGGTTTAAATACCTTAGGTTTTGAGTCAACCTCATCAATTTTGCTAACTTCTCCACCATGGTGAGAATCAAAACTTAAATTTGGAACTATATCACAGCCAACACTTTTCTTAGTGATCTCCAATGCTAAGCTATCTCCCTTTCCAAAACCACTTCTTTGCCATGCACCTAATATGTAGAAGAAACAGCAAAGACCAACTACTATAACGATATGCACAAAGCTTCTTGTTCTACTACCAGCTGAACTTGGTTTTGCCATACAGAACCTGAAAAACACCAGTTCTTAATCAGAACAACATAAACAACACCACTAACAAATTCAAAAAGCTTAATTCTACATCATCAACTCAAGATCCATAACATAAATCTAGTCAAAGAAAGCTAACTACTTCCAATGAATAAACTAACAACTTGCACGTTCCAATAAACAAAATTAAGCTCAAACAAGTTGCTATCAACTAATGGTCAAAAAAAAAAGTTGCTATCAACTATTTTTTTAACACTATCATGAAGCAATTATTAGACTTTGAAAGGTCTAATTGGATTGACGCATTTGAGCTTATCCATTGGTATAAACACTTGTGAGACTGTTTGAGAGAGCTTATGAAAATAGCTTATGGTATGTCCATAACCTCTCCGGTAGAGCTTATGAAAACAACTTATATGAAAACAGTTCAACTTTATCGTATCTTCTTATATAAATTATACATAAGCACTTATATGATAAACACTTACTACTATAACCACTTAATTAAGTTGATTATACAAATAGTCCCCAAAAAAATAAGAGAAAAAAAATGCAAAACAAGGTTTAGATCTTCCCAACAAAATAAAGCGTAAGCTCCATGAGTAAACACATTTTACACATGGCAATCAACAAATTAAGATTATGCATAAGTACAAAATGAATCATATGGGATCTAGCTTTAGTACTTAGTAATAACAAATTCAGTGCTATAAATGAAGAAGACCCACAAAATCTTACTAAACATAAACTACAAGGGACACAAAATTGACCTCAAAAAACTCAAATTTCGCAATACCCATTTGGAAAAACCATGGTTTTAAGAATAATAAGAAAAAATGCAAGAAAATGGGAAGAAAAAAAAGATAGAGAAAACTGAAATGAGGGGAAAGAGGTTAGTTTTACCGATTATATGAAGCTAGAAGAAGCAATGATTATTTTTCAGTTTGGTGGTTGATGCAGTGAGAGTGAGAGAAGGTAAAAGAGTCAAAGAAAGAGTGTTTCTAAAACCCTATGATTCAACAGCGTCAATCATGTTTCAGATGAACAACAACAACCGACACAAGTAAAAGGGAAAGTGAGAAGAATTTAGAACAACAACATCAAAAATAAATGGAAATTCTTTAATTTATTATATTTTTTTAGTTATATAAAAATTTACTCCATCCCGTCCATAAATAAAAAAAATAAAAAAAATGTAAATAATAAAAAATTTGCACAAAAAAAAGGCTTATAATTAATTTGTTTGAATTGTATATAACTATTACTAAATTCTCTTTGAAGGAAATGACTATTATAAAATTATAATGTGTATTCAAGTTATTTAATGTTATTTTTTTATTATTGTTTTTTGACGTTTAACTAATTTATTTCATTTAAATATTTATAAATGATTTATCTTTAAAGACAATTATTTAAAAGAATTTTATAGAGCGAAAAACATATACATTTGAAGTGTTAACTCAATGTTAAGAGTTTAATTAACTTCAAGGTGACGAAGAACTTATTATAATAATGACAAAGTCATGTTAACAAGTGCTAAAGAACATTTAATAAGTTTGAGTATTAATATTACATTTGTCTTTAAATATAAGATTTTGTTGACTACTGCACGTCTGTCTGTTATTGTTATTGTACAATTTTGATCATTAATATCTTTAATTATTAGACAGTAAAAATTATAAAAATTTGATATTTTAAAAATTCTCATCAAAACAAATCAAACAAAATTTTATATTTAATAATATTTATATCTATATATTATTAAAAAAATACAGTCAAAACATGATAAATGAATAATATAATTTGGTCAAATATAATCTTATATTTAGAGACTGCGATAGTATATCACAAACTTTTTTTTTACAGAAACAAAAAGAAGTTCATTTATTCAAATAGATAGAGTCCATAGAAACAAGTATAAATTCAACATCGCTAAAATAAAAATGATAAATTACGAATAAATTAACATCATCTAAGTTAATTGTATAAAATCGCATACACATGCCTAATAATGTGATAAACTTAAAGTAACTGGAATACCTACATACGTCTCTGGATCTACATCGTTGACGAAGTTAGTCATTAATTAAATCAGTAGCTGATAAAAAAAATGATTTGTCAATCAGAAACAAATAAACACCGCAACCTACTTTTTTTATATAAAAAAGCCACAAGAGTATAAAGGTGGTATCTAAGGCATCCCAACTATGTTGTCACTCCCAAGAAGCACCTAAAAAAAAATACTCTAGTGAGATATATTAAAATAAAAAATATAAGAATGATACAAAAGAACCTTGAGGGGACTAGACCAAAATTCAAGGTGTAAATATATCTCTGCCTCGTTAAAAACCTTACCAAGAAAAACCCCATAAGATAAAACCTTGATGAAGGGAAAAAGAGAAGAAAAAAGATATTTTAGAGTCAGCTATTGTTGTTGCGAAACTTAAATAAATACATGTAAATAAATACACTAAAAATATGATTAGTCAAAAAAAACACTAAAAATATGTTCTTGTTCATGTTAGCACCAGTTGTGTGCACACAATTTCGACTTTTACTGACAGTTTCGGCTGTCACTAATATAAAAGAAAAGTTTCTTTAAACTTAATTGAGAAATCGGAATTTCAAACAAGGTGTTTCGGGAGAAGTAACGAAACCGGAAGTCTTTGAAAATTGTTCCGGTTCATGTAAGAAATACCTCTTTGTACATATTATTGACTTTTAGTGACAGTTTTAGCTGTCACGAAAGGTCAATGCTCTTTGATAAATAACCGGAAATTCAAACATGGTGTTCCGGGAGGAAAAAATAAACCGGAATTCTTTGAAAATTTGTTGTAGTTCATGTAAGAAGTAGCTCTGTGTACACATTTTCGACATTTAGCGACAGTTCTCTTTGTCACCAAAAGTCAAGTTTCTTTAAACTTAAGTCAAGGAACCGGACTTTGAAACAAGGTGTTCCAGAAGGAATATATAAACCGGAATACTTTAAAAAAAATGTTCCAGTTCACGTAAGAAGTTGATTTATGTTCATATAACTACCTAAAAAAATTAGTGACAGTTTTATCATATAACTACCTAAAAAAAATTATGTTGAGCCCTTTTTTTAGGAGGCCCGAGAATGGAGCCTATGTTGCCTTGGCTCAAAAACGGGTCTAGTGAAGAGCAAGAAGAAAGAAAAACATGTTTTTATTTTATTTTTCCTTCTTCTTTTCAATATTTAATCTCATCTCTTGAATGCTTGTTTTCCAACTAATATGATTTTTGCATTAGCAAATGGTAACTTATGTGAGAAGAAGAGGTGTTATTTAGAATGAAAAAATTCCTATTTATGTAATTTTTTTAACTCTACTTACTTCTCCTTTTACATGTTCGATGAAATGCCTCATTGAATTTCACTATCATGAAAATTGTATCCACTCATTGTTTTCTTTTATTGTGAAATTGTTTTGAAATCAATCATGTTCTCTTTTAGTCCGTCTGTCCCAAAATAAATGTCTTATTTGCTAAAATTATTTGTCCCAAAAGAAATGATTTATACTATTTATAACATTGATTTTTCCTATTTTACCCCTTAAAGCAATCTCTAAGTGGGAGAAACAAATACTCAAAAATCTACTTTTTAGTATTTCAATATCCACTGCCAATAAAGAGAAGGTATTTTTGTAAAAATTATATTCTCTCTTTCATTTACACACTTTTATTAAAGTATGTGATTTGGTCAACTGTGACAAATAAATTGAGACGGAAAGAGTATTACAAATGTGTTTTTTTATAGATTTAGGCCTTGCAAATTGTATTGCTGCATGTAGTTTTAATTTGTTCACTAGTTTTAATTTATAGATTAAGATTAAATATGAAGAATTTTCAAGTATGAGTTGGAAGAAGAAAAAATATTATATTTGCATGCCATGAAGTGTAATTATGAGAGAGTATTGTACTAATTTAGTTTTGGTAAATTACTTCAAATGTATGCCATCAAATGTCATATTCAGTTGTAATTCAGTCTAACAGACTCCCTCTTATAAAAAAATAATAATATGTAAAAGCCAACAAATGTAAGGGAATTGTCAAAAATAACCTTAAAAATTGATTTGTCAATAGTATAAAGATTGATAAATAATTAAAATAAATTAATTCCTCTGATCCTTTTTATAAGCGCAACAACAAAATTACATTAATAATTCTAAAATTTTATTCAAAAACTAACCCTGAACTAGCATGGGAAATAAGTCTCTCTAATTAATGCACTAACAATGGAATGAATTGTTTGATTTGAATTAATAAGGATACAAATAAAAATTCCAAAATATTGTTTATAAAAAGGCAGAGGAAGAATATTAGTTGTGAAAAAAAAATAGAGACAAAATTATCAAAGTCATTGTTCCATTATGTCTAAAAAGTTTCACATCGTTCCATTTGTGATCAGGAGTGCCCTTCCATCATCATATCCGGTTTTTCACTGTCTACTGGGATTGATTGAATTTTTATCTAAGTGAAAGATGATGGATATTAGTCTTTGTAGATTGTGGATAGAAGACTCCTAGTGAGAGTGGATCGGTGGAAACAATGCTTCGAGATGGAGATGACCGGCAATGAAAAAGGGGATGTAAATGCAAAAGATACTCTGACGTCCAAATCAATATAAACTTGAGGTGGAGCCAAAGGATAACATTAATAAGCTTAGATCAACCAAAAATTCAATCAAAAACAATCACAAAAATTCAACCGAAGATAATTTTGATTAAAAACAATCAAGGGTCAATGACTCTAACAAGGAATATGATACACCCCTTTTACTTGACATAGGTGTATTATTTAGTTATTAGGAGTCAAATAGCCCAATACTTGAGAAGAGATAAATCAAGAAGTCTTTGAGAAGCTCCTGCTTTTTATCTTTTGTTTATTTTTTAAGTGCACATTATATAATACAAGTGTAACATGCATAACAAACTTACATAATTTGCAAAAATGAAAAATAAACAAAAGATAAAAAGTAGTAGCTTCTCAAAGACGGGATCGGTTATGGTACATAAACATTGTTTATCTACCATGCATAAACCCAGTCAATTTATTAATTAGCCCAACTAATATTACTTTCCACCCACCCATTTCTTCATACACCCCCCATAAACTCATCAACAGGATTCATACGAAAATCTTACGAACTCATAATCATCCTCACACACGAATAACACCGAAATCCGATTCCGATCAACACGCAAATCATCATCTTCAACACCACAACGAAATCATCATCTTCATCTTCACCGTCACAGATCTCATCACCATCATCCTCCATTTGTTTCTTAATTTTTTCACTGAAAAATCCAAAATCCCTAAAAAATAAAAACCCCAATTCGTTTCTTCACTACTTGAGAACACCGTCATCACCGTGTTTGATTTCTTAGGCTCCCAAAAATGGAGTTAAAGCTCCAGAGCTTCTAAGAAGAAGCTAATAAGTAACAGCTTCCATTTTAATCTTTTTCAAATTCATTTTTTGTTGTTGTTTTTGATTAATTGCATTAATTTGAAAATGTTGTTGTTTTTGTATTGAAATTGTAGGAGCACTGTCATCGCCATCACAGATCTTCATCACCATTCAAACGAGATTTTATGGATATTAAGGAACATGGATTTTATTGCTGGTAATGACGTAAACTAGGAAGATGAAATGTATTGATGTATTTTAGCTTCTGATTATCTAAATTGATTTAATGTGGTACTACTCTATTATCTAAATTGATTTAATGTTTCATAAGTTAGTAGTTAATTTGCAATTAGTTAGCAACTTAGTGAGAAATGGATGCTTGTGTCAATTATGAGGTTTCTTCTTTGCTTGAAGCCATGGTTTATCCATCTTTTCAATATAAACTATGAATTGTCGAATACAAATCAATGATCAAAATTTACTATTACGACTGCTTCTTTAACAGGCGGCCCTGATCCGCCATGCTTATCTGATCAATTGACTTGACTTTTGAATATAATCTCTCAATGTGGTTCAGCTTCTTTCAACTTTGTAGGACTTCCCCATCAAGAAAGCATAATCAATTTCTTCCTATCAATGTGGTTCAGCTTCTCTCAATGGATTCAATCAATCTCATATACTAGTACATATAAACTATATACATCAATACACATAAATAACTAAGGTTATTAGAGTAATGTGAGTAGTAATATTACATGTACAAGATTTATATACATGCATAATCACAGGGGAAGGAACATGTTTTTTTATCTCTTCCAACAAAAGCTATATAACATAAAAACTTCATAGTCTTACTACTCAACCAAAAATGAAGTCCTTTTCTTTCTTGAATCCTTATACTTTTATATGTATACCTTCATCTTATTTTCCTTTTTACCTTAAATTCAATGTGGCTTAGTCCAAACAAAATCACTACAGTGGCTGCATTAGGAAACAAAATTGTCTACTGTGACTATATGTACTTTTGTGTTGGCTACTCAATATTTTGAAACAATTTAGTTTTTACTCAGGCTTTGGTTTTGATCGCCTTGAAACATGGTGGGAACCATTAGTTTTGTTAAATGGTTTTGATCGTCTTGTATGTAAAACCAAAATAATTGTGTAATGATTTCTAATAAAATAAAAGAACAATGAAATTATTATTGTTAAATTGTTTTATAATAAATGGTTTTGATCGCCTCTAATATGCTTATTCAGTAGAAAAATTGTTTTGGTTTGTGGGTTATTGAATGTCAATGTGTCCTGTTTCTTTTGTGCTTCTTCCTGTTCAAGTTGAATAACTGTACTTTATGGTTTTCTTTGATGCAGATGGAAAAATCTAAAATCCTAGGGCCATTGTCATCCTTCAGTCTAGGATTGACATAATTAGAGGAGGAGAATCGGAATGGTTTTGATAGTCTTCTATGTGAAACCAAAATAATTGTCTAATGGTTTCAAGATGTTATACAATGAAACAATTAATACTGTTAAATAGTTTCAAGGTGTTATACAGTGAAACTATTAATCTTGTTAAATGGTTTTATATAAAATTAGTATTGTTGAATTGTATTTGTATAATCTTCTATATATTAGCTTTATTTCTACATATACTGGCTATTGAAACCATTAGTCGTGTTAAATGGTTTCAATGTGTTATACAGTGAAACCATTAATACTGTTAAATGGTTTCATATAATCATTAATTAGTATTGTTAAATATATTTTTGAAACCATTAGTATTCTTAAATGGTTTTGATAATCTTGTAATAAAATAATTGTCTAATGATTTTGTAATAAAACAAAAGATCAAATGTGATAAACATTTAAAAATAGTGAAATGCTAACCGGTGCCCCCAGGGCATTAGTCAAGGAACCAAATATAGAAATCTAACCTTGGAAATTGTGCAGTCAACTTCTCAAAAGTTTAAAAAGTGATAATTTTATTTTAAAACTTTTTTCTTTTAGGTTTTTTAACCAATGCCCCGGGGGCACCGGTTAGCATATGACCCTTAAAAATATAATTCACAAATTAATTAACAAATATAAATCAATCAATGACCTTTTTTTTTAAAATCTCATCATCTCTCTTTTGTTGTAAAACAAATTTCTACCTTTGGCTTCAAAATCACTTTGAATTCAAAATAAAATATGTAATGGTTTGTAATAAAATAAAGAAGACTGAAATTATTATTATTATTAAATGGTTTTAAATAATGCTTATAACTGAAACCATAAAATAGATCTTTGAAACCATCAATATTGTTAAATGGTTTCAAAATGTTATATAGTGAAACCATTAGTATGGTCTAATGGTTTCGATACCTTAAAATAGTAAAATAGATCTTTGAAACCATTAATATTGTTAAATGGTTTCAAGGTGTTATATAGTGAAACCATTTGTGTGGTCCAATGGTTTCGATACCCTAAAATATTAAAATAGATTTTTGAAACCATTAATATTGTTAAAGTGTTTCAAGATGTTATATAGTGAAACCATTAGTGTGGTCCAATGGTTTCGATACCCTAAAATAGTAAAATAAATTTTTGAAACCATTAATATTGTTAAATGGTTTCCAGGTGTTACATAGTGAAACCATTAGTGTGGTCCAATTGTTTCGATACCTTAAAATAGTAAAATAGATTTTTGAAACCATCAATATTGTTAAATGGTTTCAAAATGTTATACAGTGAAACCATTAGTGTGGTCTAATGGTTTTGATACCCTAAAATAGTAAAATAGATCTTTGAAACCATTAATATTGTTAAATGGTTTCAAGGTGTTATACAGCGAAACCATTAGTATGGACTAATGGTTTCGATACCCTAAAATAGTAAAATAGATTTTTAAAACCATTAATATTGTTAAATGGTTTCAATATATTATATAGTGAAACCATTAGTATAGTCTAATGGTTTCGATACCCTAAAATAGTAAAATAGATCTTTGAATAGTGAAACCATTTGAAGATAAGTAAAAATTTATGAGTAAAGAAATCCTAACTTGTTTTTTTCTTTTCTCATTTTGCCATATTACTTATAGCAGCTATTACAACATCAGTACTTGAAATATTTTTTACATTTTTTCTTTCCTTATCTATATTTACCATATATTTTGGTAACAAGGAATGACTTAAAGTTGAAACTTTGCCTCTACAAAAGTTACAGAAAGTTATAGTACATTAGCTAAATAACCGAAAACTAAAGCAAGATCATCACATTTGGCTTCTTTGGTAGATTGCTAGCAACTCCATCTTTGACTCATCCAGTAAATTTCTTTGCCTCCACAAATGTTTGCTCTGAAAAGATCGAACCCAATAAGGATTATAATAATTGAACAATAATAATTGAACAAATGTCTACAATAATAATTGAACAAAACATTAAGCATAAGTTAGAACATGTCACTATAAATGAAGAAAAATACAAACAAAGAGTTATAGTTTATTTACCGGATTTATCATTGCTTTGTAGGGAAAATCATCCAAAAGCAATGTGTTTGATTCATTGTAATATCCCTTCTCCCAAGGAAGATTAGGATCATACTTGTCCCAAATTTTCCTCAAATCCTTAAAAACAAGTGGCTTATGCTTGTTTTCAACAGTTTTGAAACCAGTTTCGGTACAATGTGACAGGTCCTGTAAAAAATATGTAGAATTAAATGAATCTTTAGACAAATGTTTTACAAAAGAGACCAATAATGCTAAAAAATGCAAATCTCAATCAATATAGAATTAACAATCCATGATTCCTGTGGTTTTAATCTCAGCCAGACATTGAAAATCGGAAGGTAATGATTTGAAGTTGTATGTAAATCAGAATTGAAAAAGTTAAAACACAAATCAACTGATTTGCATCTAACAGTCGATGTTTACCAACTGCAACAATAGCAGCATTTTGAGATTGCAGTCGATCTGGATTGATTTTAAAGTCTCTGCAACGGCAGTGCAAACTGCAATTTTGTACATTCTGTCGTAATATAAAGGTTTGGAATGTAACCGCGACAGAAATTTAAAACCATGATACCACTAATATATGGAACTAAAGATTACATTATGAAAACAGCTTAATAAAAATTAATGCAGACATAACTTAACATGGATGCTCAAAATCTCACAAAATTTAATCAAAGATATAATATAATTTATAGCAAATCAACAAAACATATTCTCTATAGGACAAGTTAGTTGAGAAACCAAACTAGCTAGTGTTAGAGCAACACAAAGAAGTCCTTATCAAAAGTAAGTAAGTTACCATATGATAAGAAAACATCAACTCCAAATGGATAATATGCAGAGTTATAGGAGCAAACTCCTTCTTCCTGCCTCTGTCATAAACAACAAAAGCTAAATCAACATTATTTTTACTATGAATATCTATTCAAAAACATGATTTTGATCATGTTGTTTAAGGTTATTATGCATTCATAAACAAATTGCAAAAAACCAACCATCGGTGTCTAGTGCTAGTGGTTGGTGTGCAGTGTGCGTGCAGCGTGAGTGTTCTAAACTCTGAAATACTGAATTCAATTTCTACTCATAAAAATCTAAATCTTACTTGAAATAATTTACGCCTCAGACTTTGAAACTTCCTGGTTCAATGTGTGACCAACAATCAAGCATTTTCTTGTCAAGTGGACAAAAGGGTACTTGAGAACCTGCAATTGGTCTTTGTAGAAGTGTCTTTGATGAAACTGAACCATAAAAAGGAACAAAAAGAAGAATTAATTCTACATTATATATGAAAATAATATTAAAGAATGTTGTGTCAAGAATCCGAACTCACATCGAGTAGAAAGTTTCGGAAGAGTCTTCTTCTTTGAATTAGGAGGACTTGAATATGATGATCTTCTTTTCTCAAGAGAAGGAATGGTAGATGCAAGACATGGTAAACAATTGTTTGGAAGAATACCACAGTTCACAGTTGTCTAAAATTCCTTCATCCTTATTGGAATTCGCATCAACCGAGGAAATGTCATCGAGGAACACAGGTTAATTTACTTCAATTATATTTCCATCTACACCAAAATGTTGAACATCTGAACTTCTTGCAGCCTCGGAAATAATCAGTTTCTGCACTTGATCAGTTTAAACTCTATGGTTGGTAGCATCTCTTGAAGATGGAAAACTTCATACAGATTCCCCTTCAATTCCATTCGGAGATAGAACATCAGCATATATCAAATGTATTTAACAATTTCGTTCATCGATTTCTTTCATTTACACTATATACTATCGGTGTAACCTTTTTTTACATTGTAAATCAATCAATCATAATTGTCAAATCATTAAAAACATATGATTTTATAGAAAGTGTATCAAAATTAAACTCTTAGTTTATTGTTCCATCAAAATCAAGGAGTTCGCACTAAAAATACAACAAATTTCGAAAATATTTGAAACCATACAATCAGGAACACTCTGGTAATCATCATCACAGTTAAAATTGATTTAGAATGACAGCAAATGGAATTGAATTAGAACAAAGAGTTACCTTTATAGTTGTCACCAAATCGAATTGAGGTAAAATTGCAGAATGTTGTCTTTATGGTTGTGGAAGGATGAAACGGTGGTGGTGGCGGAAAAATGAGCTGTTGGTGCGATGGAAGAATGTATTGCGTTGCCGACGGTGGTGGCAGCGGCTGAAGAATAAACTGGTTGTGCGATGGAAGAATGAATGATGATGAAACGGCGGCGGCGGCAGAAGAATTAGCTGGTGGTTCGATGCAAGAATGAATCAGTTGACGATGTTGATAATTTCGTGTAGGAAAGATGATTACGATTTCGTGTAATCTCGTAATGGGGAGAGAGGAGAATGTGAGCTGAGCTAGGATTAGAACAACTGGAACAGAATCTAACGGTTATGATCTCTTTATGCATGGTGTATAAGGATATTACTTATGCATAATAACTTTGCCCCTCAAAGACTTCTTGATTTTTTTTCTTCTCAAGTTATCTAACTCTTGATAGCTATTGGGCTCATCCATGACTTGAATCGGGCGTATGAGAATAAGGATACACTTTATTTCAATTATTTTGTGAAGTACACTCCCCCTCACTATCTCTCGACAAAGTGACGAGAAACACATGACAAACCAATTTATTTTTTATATTAGTTTAAGGTACATCCATTTTTGTAACATGTTTAAATGAGGCCATGAGGCAACTCGTTGTTAGCATTAATTTGTAGAGGTAATTGATGAAACTTGAGTAATTGAAGTTTGGCCCCTAATTGAGAAGATTGGTGGTGACGGTGTGTGTTGCACGTATAAAGAGGCATATATGTGTGGGTTTGATAGTTTGACTATGATTTTTTACTTTTGTTACACGCATGGGTAACAAACCCAAGGTCAATTATGGTTCAAATCGAGGGCTAGATTTTAGGGTTGATGGAGGTTTCACTGACTTTTGAGTCCCAAGTTTGTCATTTGACTTGATCAACATTTTTCATTTAATCAGTGGTACGGTTCTTGTTATCCAATCACTAGACATATTTGGCAAAATCAAACAAAATTGGAGAAAATCTTGATAGGTGTGTCTTCACTCTTAAAGAAGGATTTAACTCATTGATGAGCCATAACTAGGTAGTCCGTTTTAAAACATACGACCCAACCTGTTTTAATTGGCCCGAACAAATTGTAGACTATTCATCCGGTCTCATGTAAAATTAATTTTTTAGATTTTTTGAAAAAATAATATATATGGTTTATATTATAGTCTAGATACATATTTTTAGAATGAATCTAAAAAGTTATTTATTGCTTATACACGAGACTAGAGGGAGTATATGCGAATGGGTTGATAAGCTCAAATAAAAAAAAAAAGATGAAAAAATATCGTTCGAATATTGGTGCTTTTCCTATATGAGCTAACTACTGATATCCAAAGTCTTTTTAACAACAGAGGTTAGAAATGTGTCATATCCAGTGCAACGGTAATAACATTGCAATTGTATGTAAAAGACTTCTGTTCGAGAAGGAACAAAAAAAAAAAAGGAATGACCCATACTTAAGAGAGAGAATATTGTTGTATAGCAAGTTTGAAGTTGAAGTTCCACATTATTTTAAAAAAGTGTTTAGGTCAATCAATGTATATATAATTTTTTTTAGAGAGGTTGAACAATATATAAAACTCGTAAACCTAACACCTTAAATTTTGAATAAATATATGATATCTAATTCTATTGTGTGGTTACTCTGATCTAGACTTAATCTAGATCATCTCTCGTATTTATGAATGTCAATTTATATCTGATAACGAATTATCTGTGGGGATTATTTGTTCGGAGATCTGAAGTCGTGCATTTTTTTCTCCGCGGAAACGGACATGAAGGTAGAAATTCCCCCGTGGATAATTTGGGGTGGGGAATGGGGAAGTTCCCTCCTCCACCGTAGATTCCCTGACCCCGACCATATTATTTAAATTATATATATATAATATATAATTATATAACTTTATATGTTTTCTTAATAAAATAATACTCCCTCCGTCCCAAAACTATTGTACTTTTAGCTTTTTAGTTTTGTCCCAAAACTATTGTCCTTTTCGGAAACCAATGTAAATTTAAAGTTAGTTTACCATTTGTATCCTTACAAAAGTTAAAACATTAATTAAATATATTTTCTCTTTCTTAATAAAGTAAGGGTAAAAGAGACTTTACTTATCAATCTTTGTTGTTTCTTAATCTACGTGCATAACTCTAAAAGGACAATAGTTTTGGGACGGAGGGAGTAATAATTAATACGTTATAAAGATAATGATTATGTATGGTTGCAACAAATTCAATTGAATATTTAGTTTTTTACAAAAAGAAATATTAAAAAGTGTTTTTGCAGTTTTTTGTTATTGATGCAAAATATTTTTTTATTTTGAAAAAAAAATGAAAGATATAAAATATGTATCTTTTAGAAAGAAATGAAGAAAAAACAAGATATTAGTGTTGTGCTTTTGAATAAAATGTATAGCAATTTTATTAATTTTTTAGGTCCGTGGAGCTTTCTGGATACTGCGGGGATCCATGGGGATGAGGATGAAGGAAGAAATCTCCCAGCGGGAATGGAGAAAGAAATGTCCCCGAAACAGGAATGAGACAAGGAGTGGTAAAGTACACTCCGGTTAATCCTCGCCCTGTTGACATCCGTTTACTCTATCCCTCTGTTTCTTTTTAAGTATTGTTTGTTTGATCATGTGAACTATTCGTATAATTTAATTTAAACTTTTTTTTGGTTAATATATATAAAATCAAGGGTTAAATATATTTTTAGTCCTATTACAAATAATATGTCAAATTTTGTTTAGTCCCTATACAATTTTTCAACAAATTTTGGTCCCTTAAATGTTTTCTATCATAATTTTTGGTCCTTACTTTTCATTCAACTCGAGTATATCATTCAGAATTTTAAATTTTTATCTGTGATTTAGTAGATTATAGGAATCTCTCTTACAAAAGTTGACATTTTTAACAATAATTGAATTAAATTTGATTTTTTTAGATTTTTGCACTTAAAAATTCATAAATAATTCATCTTATGTTAAAAAATTCCAAGATTTTATGGGAGAGGTTATTATAATATTATAAAAATAAATACAAAAAACCATTGAAAAATGTAAAAATACACAAGAGATGATTTAAAAGGAGTCCAAAAGTTGTGAGAGAAAATATTTGAGGGATCAAATATTGCTAGAATTTTTTGCATGGACAAAAATCAAAATTCAAGATATATTTGTAGTGACCAAAAATTTATTTAACCCGAAAATCAAATTATATTAGCATATGTCTTGTTCAATTTGTCTCAAGAAATATTTTTATAATATAAATTTTTTGAGAACCAAGTAGATTTCACTAGTTTTAGAGGTAGAAGTAGGCGAAGCTATGAGTTTACTAAACACTCTAAGTTGGGTCAATGAGTTGAAGTTGTTTGATATGGACTTCGATATATATATTGTAAAAGGCTATAGTGGAATTATAGTTTCTACAACAATAAAATTTAGAGTGTGTTTGGATGGGGAGATTTAAAATTTAAAGAATTTTGAGAATGCATAGAATTCAGATGTCTGAATTTGAATTCTCTTCATTTCAAAATTTATTTTTTAGATAAAATAATTGAAATTTCTTCGTTGTCAAAATTCATTGATTAGATGAACTAATGAAAAGTAATTCATTCTCAATTTTTTTTTCTATTTTGATACACAAAATATTTCAAAAATTTTACGTAGTCGAGAAAAAAAATTCTGATTTCGAAAAAAAGTTTTGAGCATTTTTTTCGATTGTGAGAAAAAAGTTCTAGATTTTTTTTGCGATTTCACGAAAATAAGATCTTTGCATTTTTTCCGATTTCTTCAAAAAAGTTTTCAAAATTATTTTCGATCTCGAGAAAAATGTCGTCGAGTTTTTTTTTCAATTTTGAGTAAAAAAGTTTTCGGCATTTTTTTCAAATTCGAGAAAAACATTTTTCAGAATTTTTGTCGATTTTGAGAAAAAAGTAGTCGAAATATATTTCAATTTTGAGAAAAAAGATTTCGGCATTTTTTTAGATTTTGGGAAAAAAAGTTCACTGTAATTTTTTCGATTTTGAGAAAAAAGTCGTCAGAATTTTTTTCGATTTCGAGAAAAAAGTCTTTGGAGTTTTTTTTTGATTTGGAGAAAAAAGTTTTCAAAATTTTTTCGATCTCGAGAAAAAAAGTTCCCTGCATTTTTTCGATTTTGAGAAAAAATATTTTGGCAATTTTTTGAATTTCAAGAAAAAAATCGTCGAATTTTATTTTGATTTCTAGAAAGCAACTTTTCGGCATTTTTTCCAATTTTGACAAAAAAAGTTTTCGGCGTTTTTTTCGTTTTTGGGAAAAAGTTCGGGGAATTTTTCAATTCTGAAAAAATATTCTTAATAATTTTTCCGATATGAGAAAAAAAAGTTTGTGGAATTTTTTTTGATTTTGAGAAAAAAATTTCTCTGCATATTTTTCGATTATGCAAAAATATTTCTTTTTAATTTTCCTGTTTTTGAGAAAAAAAAAATGATATCAAGAAAATAAGTTCTCCCATTTTTTTGATTTCGATAAAGAGTGTCCAGAATTTTTCAATTTTGAGAAAAATGTTTACGATAATTTTTCCGATTTCAAGAAAAAATAGTTCTCGGAATTTTTTTCCATTTTGAGAAAAAAAGTTCTCGGTATTTTTTCAATTTCGGAAAAAAAAATTTGCGGAATTTTTCAAATTCAATATTAAATTTCTCGGAATTTTTTTCTGACTTCGAAGCGTGAATTGAAGAACAACATGAGAAACATGAAAAATTAATGTTTAGAGAATTTTAGAATTCTCACGAATTATAGGGTATTTCAAATTCCCTCATTTTGAGAATAGTAAAATGACTTACAAAATATTTGAAATTTGAAAATCCTTTAAATATTTTATCTAAGCAATGTAATTTGGGATAAGTCATTTGAATTCCCTTAAAAAAATTATTTTCCCTCAAAAAATTCTCTCATCCAAACACACTCTTATGTCTCAAATAATCTTGGGGCTATTATTAATTATTGTATTTTTTTTGGTACAAAAGGGAAAGAAAAAACTAAATAAAATAAATAGGAAAATTATCTCATGAAACAAGTCCCACAAGCATCAGCGAGTAGGAGTAGATTTAAGCCAGCAGGTGAATGAGCAATGGAAGAAAAGACTTCATTGTTGTTTGCACCATGCTTCGTGTTGGTGTTTTTGTGTTGGCGTCATTTTTGGCAAAACATAATGTGAAGGATAATGTGCGCACATCATAGAAGATGTGGAGAACAATGTGCGCACATCATGAATTCTGAAAGTTTTGAGCTTATTTACGCGTCATATCTTTCAAGAAGATTCGCCTTGCTTTTATCTCGCCTTTCTTGCTGTCCAAGGAGCGTGCTCTGTATGAACCATTAGGATTACTTGTAACCCTAATTCTTTTGTAAAAAGTATTTTCCAATTATGGAAATATTTTATATGGTTCAATTTTATATTTGTTGGGTTTGGAAACTTGCTGATCAAGAAAGCCCATGAATCTCAGGCTATTTAAAGGAAGATTCAGAACCTGAGAAATCATGGACTAAGGCCGTCATGTGCCTAATGATAAATCTAGAGTTTTAGTCTTGTCTAATGTGAGCATTTGCTTGTGTCACCTTGATGCTTGCATAAAGACTATGTATTGAGTTGTAAACTTCTGTACTCTGAAGCTTTTAAGCAAGGAGTCTTTTCTTGTAAATCACTCTAAGCCTTTAGGTATGAGTGAGGTTATTTATGTTGGAGTTAGTCTCCTATTTTGATTGTACTACTCAAAGCTTTGAAGCACGAGTAGCTTGCTATTTGTTTGGAAAGTGTTCTAGTAAACATGGGGTTGTTTATGCAAATCTTCAAACCGAGGGAAGTGGGCAGATGTTCTCATATCTAGGTGGTTTCCTAGGTAGAAGTCTAGACGGATAGTTAGGAAGTGAGAAGTGCAAACAAGGAGTTTGACTTTGAATTCGTTTTACTTAGTGGATTTCCTTCCTGGATTGATATCCCCTAGATTAGGACGTTGGGCCGAACTGGGTTAACAAATCACTTGTTTACTTTACCTTACTGTCATTTATTTTTTACTTGTTCATTGTATTTTTCGCTGGTAAGATGTGTGCACATCATGCTCCACTTCTTTTACTGGTGCACCAGAAATTTCACTTCGCTAAGTAGTCAACGCATGCATTACCTTCTCGAAAAGTATGACAAATTGATACAATTATTAATAATTATATGAAGATCGACGTACAATTGTTAAAGATGTACTACTCTTGCGAAGGGTGCATTTGATATGCAAAGTAGTAAGTACTGGACATAACAGTACATGACATAACAAGATAGTACAGGATAAAAAAAGATAATACAGAACAGAACAAAATTGTATCGAAGAGAGATAGAGAGATAAATTTTTTATAATTGAAATTAAAAAAAAATATTTTTGCATTTTTTATTATTGTACTGTAGACAAAAAGTTGTTCTGTGGTTTAGTGAAGGACAAAAAGTCCTAATGTACTGTCCCTTGCTACATATTTTGTTCAGTCTCATAACCAGTTTTTAAATCAAACAGGGTACAAAAAATTGTCCTGTCCAGTCCCCTGTTTTTTAGCAAATGAAACACATACACCCTTATGTTAAATTTATTGAAAGATAAACTAATAAAGTTGCTCAATCTGCTCCATTTTAACAGTTTTCATGTCCTTATCTATATTCCAACATATATTTGTAATACTCTTGAAAATAAAATGAGATAAGTTATTTGTAATAAATAAAAAAGTCAATTAATCATTCATGATTTTATTACTGTTCTACTCGGTGAAGAAAACGTCAATTAAATACCACCCATTTGAAACAAACACCACATTGAAAATAAGTTTTACCTAACTCTCATGTTAAACACATTGATACTATTAAAACAAATTGCTAAATTTACCTTTTCAAGATTAAAATTTAGACACAATGTTCCTAAAAGGGCAAAGCGGTCCCCTCAAGCATATATTTTAGACTTAGAACACACGCTTGCTTGTTTTTATTTGAAATTTTAATTAATAATAAAACTACTGATTCAAACCTGGTAAATTCAGTGGAATAGAAACTGTGAGAATGGAATAGAAACTGGATTTTGTGATTCCAAGAAGCTTACAATAATATAATCCTAAGTGTGTCACAGTGGAATTTGCAGTTGAATTATAAATTTGAGCTGTTTTGAAATCTGGTTCACTTCCACGTTTCCAAATGTTATTTCAAAGTTTCAAACATTATATATTGTATTTTTTTTTTTTTTGATATTCAACATTATATATTGTATTATTTACGTGGAACTTTGATATAGTGTATTGACTTGTAGTAATGGATAGACCAAAACTTTCATGACATTAATGTTTTAAAGGGTTATTAAATATATGATCATAATCCCAAAACCTACAAATTAGGCATTTTATTGAGATTCCACCATTAAGGTCATAGTCTCATATTCATAGACAAATCAACATTTAAAAAATATTGCGAGAAATAGTAGCAAGTAGTATCATTGCGGACAAATATCGTTTCAGTTGATAAAGATTCATCTCATATTTACAGAATTTGAATTACGTTGTTGATGTGAAATTGTTTCATTTAATTGTAGGTAATGTATAAATATTATCTTTGTTCTTTGAATCTTGAGATTTTTTCTAACTTTGATGAACCTTTGAGACTTAACGAACTCATCTTAATTTTATAAAAAAAAATATATAATATTGTACTATATGAAACTTTTTTTTTTATAGTGTGACATAAGGGATATATATTAGGAGTTTATAGGAAGGATCGATATGTGGTTGTCCTTATACGAAAAATAATCTATGGCAAGACTCTTATAGATTTTTATTTTATTTTATTTATTGTACTATAGATAGATTTCAAATTTCAAATATCCAAGATATTGATTTTTATATTAGTCTAACACATCATTACAAAAATCAATTTATAAGATGATGAATGTCTTATACACTCATTTTAATTATGTTATCTTTATTCTATGTGAGACTTTTGTTTTAATTTCTAATCACATTTTCATGTTTAACACGTACTATTGAGTTTGGTGCATAAATATAAATAATATTCGGTGGTCCAAATCTATAGATTATGATACCATATTGTGCTTTTTAAGCCTAATTTATTATCATGTAGGAATCTCTTTTTCATGTTGTATGAATGGTATGTGGATCCGTTAGATTGTATTTTTAGATAGATAGATTGCATGGTTGGGTATAGTTCTTATTGTATTAGGAGGGTTGAATACTCACTGTATTTATTCTACGCGTGCGGAGTGAATACCTCTTGTATTTTCTCCTTCTCGTTTTATAAATAAAATCTTGCTGCTGTTAAAAAAAAAGAAGATAACTTCGCTCTTTATATATTGTATATTTATTCATAATTGGTGATGCGGAGCCAGGAAACTTATAAAGCCTGGGCGAAATTTAAAATTTAAATAAAAATTTCAATTTTGTAATGAAAATTTTCAAATTTGAAAAAATAAACTCAGTTTTGCCCTAAATTAATTCTTACGAATCTCAATTTTACTTTAAATTAACTCTTAAAACACCAAAAACATTATTTTGCGGTGAAAAATCTGAGTTTTGCCCTAAATTAATCCCTAAAAATATCAGTTTTACACTAAATTAACCCCTAAAATGTTAAAAAATTCCGACCGAGCCCGGGCTGCAGCTCTGGCAGCCCGGGTGGTAAATCCGCCCATGGTGATGTGTACTTATTTTTTTCATACTAAAAAAATAGAGGTACTCATAAAAAGTCTCTAGTACTATAGTGATCTCTTTTTGACTTGAATAGTAAGTGACTTTAAGTACTACATACTATTTCTTGGTATTTGTTCATTTTTAATTAAGAGCAATTGCCCTTTGCTTGTTGTCATAAACCAAATCTAAGCAATCCTCGCAAAACACACAATGCTTTAAAAGTCACCACAAAAGGTGGCTGATCCTTCGGTGCTATACCCCTTATTAGGAAGCATATAATCACTTCAAATTAACTCAAAAACTTCACTCTCACTTAACCTTTCATTTTCATCATGTTTTCATAAACTTCTCATACCTCATTCACTTAGCTAGGGTTATAGTAGTTCTTCTTGTTTTTCAAAACTCTCAACCATCTCTTTGAAAATATCTTCCACTTTCTATATATACCTTGTTTTTTTTTCTTTTTAGTAGCTTTGGCTTAAAAGATTCATAAAGAGGGTTAGTTTAGTTAGGGTTTATTTTTTTTTTTAGAAAAAAAATAGCTAGCTAGGTTTAGATATGGAAGAAAGAAATGATGGTGAAAAAGTTGATGAAGTTATATTACCAGGGTTTAGGTTTCATCCAACTGATGAAGAGCTTGTTGGTTTTTACCTAAAGAGAAAGGTTCAACAAAGGCCTCTTTCTATTGAACTCATCAAGCAACTTGATATCTATAAATATGATCCTTGGGATCTTCCTAGTAAGATACATATATCTCTCTTGGTTCTTCACATATAATATAAGAACTTTTTTCAAACCAACCTTAGTCTATTTAGATAAACAACTTAATCAAAAGCTTGTAGCATAAGTATTATTTATCATATTATTATAAGCGCTTATTGCATGTGTAATAACAAAAGATAAAACAAGTCAAACTGTTTTCATATAAAGTTTTTTCTTAAAGTGTTAACCTAGTTGAGATGCGAGCTAATATCTTGATGTTTTGCATGTCCCTAGTAATAGCATTTATAAAAAATAAATAAAAGTAAAAATAGAAGATAGTTATGCTCATATGCTATCATGTAGAGTTTACATGAATAAGTTGAAAACAACTAGTAGAAGATAGTATACAAGTATTTATATATCAATCCAAACAGACCCTTATAACTAACTACTGCTAGATCTAGCTCCAAAATTTAAGTACTTATGTTTTCATGAATCTATGAATGCAGAGTTTGCTAGTACAGGAGAGAAAGAGTGGTATTTCTACTGTCCAAGAGACAGAAAATACAGAAACAGTGCAAGGCCTAATAGGGTAACTGGAGCTGGATTCTGGAAAGCTACAGGAACTGATAGACCTATCTATTCCTCAGAAGGTTCAAAATGCATTGGCTTGAAGAAATCATTAGTCTTTTACAAAGGAAGAGCTGCTAAAGGAATTAAAACTGATTGGATGATGCATGAGTTCAGGCTACCTTCTCTCACTGATCCACTTTCACCAAAGAAGTATTTGGAGAAAACCATTCCTGCTAACGTGAGTAAAACTTCTCCAATATTTATGATTATCTTAGAAAAGTTATCTGTTTAATTCGAGCAAGGTTTCAAATTGCGGTTACAGTTGTGTTGCGATACATGATATTGCGGGGAATCGTAGTCAAATGTGACTCATGCAACCTCAGTATTGGTTATACATGTTTCTTAAGAAAATAATTAGTTATTTTAGTTATGTTATTGTAGTTAAAAATTATGCATCACCTAATACTTATATTAGTTAGAGCGGTTGAAAGTATTAGTAGTAGTTAAAAAGTTTGGTGGACATTTTAATAAAATGGGGATATAGCTGAAAAAAGTTGATATGTTGTTTTTATATTTTAAAGTGACAAATAATTTAAGATATACCAGAGAATATATATATCAAATTAAATTAATAAACGATGTCTTTGTATTTACAAATGTTTTAATTGAGACTGCTATAATGAGATGGAGGGAGTATCAAAACTTGATGTCATGTTTTAGATGGTTAGATGTGGCGCGGTCGCAGACATTCACTTAGTTTAATTGATAAGAATATTGCATTTTATCTGCAGGAGTTGAAGTTCGAACCTCAGACACTTCACTTAATCTTTAAGAATGAAATTATATTCACTAGACTTCTTGACAAAAATAAAAGGAAATGGGCGTGGCAATTTACTTAAAAACTTTGGTTTTAAGTTTTATGGTTTGTAAATATTATTTTGGACATCTTTAATTAACTTGTTTTTTAACATGCAGGAATCATGGGCTATTTGCAGAATATTCAAGAAAACAAATTCTACAGCTCAAAGAGCTTTATCTCAATCTTGGGTTTCTTCCCTTCCTGAAACAAGAACCTCAATGCTAACCAAAAATCAAGAAATCAACCAATTTTGTTCTGATAACATGTCATTGACAAAGAAAACTACCTTAGCCAACAACTTTTGCACTAACAATAATCATTCCCAAAATTTTGATTTAGATAGTGTGGCCCCTTATAAATCCATTATTAATCCATTACTCCACAAAGCTTTTGATCAATTACCCATTTCAAATGAAGATCTTAATAGAAACTTGATATTTTCATCATCACCATCTCAACTACAAACATCTAATAACACAAATTTTACTCCCAAATCTCCAATGGATGTTTCATCAATGTTGTTGAGTATGACATCATCCTCATCAATGTTTGGTGATTTTAGCAAAACATGTGATGAGGCTACAACTACAAATAACTTCATGAATGGTGTGTTACAAGAGCAATTTAGTGACTACTCATTATTACCATATGGTAACAATTATGAAAATAATAATGCATTGGTAAAGGTACCTTATAATGTGAATGTGCCTCGTATTGATCATGAGCAAGAATTGATGCATTTCAATATTGGTGATACATGGAAGTCAAATTTGCTTTGGGATACTTCATTTTGTCCTTGTGATGTTCCCTCTAGTTATTATTCTACAACAACCAAGTGTTACACTTAATTAGTCTTTTTTATTTATACATATTAGTGGAATTTAGAAGCACTTGTTTTTTTCTAGCTAGCTTCTAATAGGAAGTGAGTAGTATGATTTTGACTTTTGATTTGTGTTCAATTTTACATTAGCGTGTAGAATTTTTAATATAATTTTAGTTGATCTTAGTGTACTTTGAAAAAATTTGTAACTTGAGGAAATTTGTTAACTCAAATGTCTATGGAATAAAGATTTGATTGCACTAAGAAATTTCCAAAATGAGATTTAAAAGAGTTAAGCAAATAAGGCCAAATACCAAGAAGCTTATCCTAATTAAACATAGTATTATTCGAAACGAGAAATTTGAAGTATCGTATTCGTTATATATGTTGAAAGTGAATAATGAACCATCGTCTTCTCTAGTCTCTACTACTCTTGAGAGGATTTCACTTGAGAAAGTTAGTATTCTAAGACGGGAAAGTGAATATAAAAACTGACCAATCACATTGTTTATTTGGTTCTTGCGATTTCACTAATCGCTACAAACAACATTATTCTGTTAGAGAAATGGGGGAGTGAGAAGGTGGAGTTTGAGTTTGGAATCTTAATTGGCGTAGAACAAGTTTTGTTTGGGAGGAAGAGCTTCATAATAGACTTATGTCCATGTTGGCCTCCGCTAGAATCTCGACCGAGATGGACTCTTGGGTTTACCGGCTAGACAACGGAGGTAGGTATTCGGTCAAGGTTAATTATTTACACCTTTGTTCTCTTTTTGCCTCGTCCTCTTCTTCCTCTTTGGATGCCTCTCGCCGTCAATTTACGGCGGGTATTTGGGAGAGTTGGGCTCCGTCAAAGGTGATTGTTTTTTCGTGGCAAGTTCTTCTTGGGAGGCTTCCGACAAAAGCAAATTTGGCGAAAAGAGTGATTATTCCGTTTGGTGAGCAGGAGGGTTGTCCTTTTTGTAGCCATGAGCTTGAGACGGAAGATCATCTTCTTTTGCTTTGCCCGTCTGCTTGGACTATTTGGTTGGAAATTTATAAGTGGTTCGGTTTGCTTGAGGTTTTACCCAATTCTATTGGGAGTTTGTCCCTTAGTTTCTTCAGCTCTATTAAAACCAAGAAAGCTCGGAAAGGGGTTGATATGCTTTGGCAAGCGGTGATTTGGGTGATTTGGAGAACTAGAAACGATACAATTTTTGCTCATAAAGCTCTAGATATTAATCAAGCGGTTGAGAGAATTAAACGTATCTCTTGGGAATGGTTGTTGGCTAAAAAATCTTGTTCTCCTTGTTTATTTTATGCATGGAATGTAAAGCCTCTTGATTGTTTAGTTAGTTGACGGGGGTTTAGTTGTGCTCTTTTTGGCGGGAGTATATTTGTTTCGGTAGAGTACTACTTGTACTTAACTACCTTCATTAGGTTGAGTACCATTGTATTTCAATCTTTTTATAATATATATTATATTTGGCCGTTCAAAAAAAAAAAACATTATATTTATCTTATTTAAATGACAGATATTGAAGTTGTATTCATCTTGTGCGCACAGAGATCTGATTTAATAATAATATATTTGTCGTTAAAAAAAAAAACCATCCTTTGTTCAAAAAAAAAAACCATCCTTAATACTAGCGGCTAAATTTTAGATAGATTTGACCGCATTATTGCTTAACAAGGCTCGATCTCGAGGCATATACTTCGACAAATCTGACTTTAATTTCACTAAAACTAATGTAATATTGATAAAAGTCTATGTACCTGTATTTTTTCCACAAAAATTATAAAAAATAAAAAATATATATTTCAAGAAGAATAGCGTAAAACATTGACGGGAACTTTTTATTTCAAAAGTTTAAATATATTAAATAGGTTAGTCAAAAAAATATAATAAATAGTTGCATAAATATAATAAATATATAAAACGACTTTTTCATTTTCATCTTATCATCTTAACAAGTTATAATAAATATATAAAATGTTCTTTTAGCTTGAAGACATGTGTGTGTATAAAAAATGCATTTGAGAACCAGCGTTAGTTTGGTTTAGTAGTGTTGGATTTAAGATGACTACAATTTGATCTCTTATAACTGTGTTCGAAAAGGAACTGAAATTATTAAATGTTAGAATTCGCTTCGATTTCTGGATTACTAATAAGGCCCCTTCCTCTAATAGATTTGACCGCAACATTGCTTAACAAGACTCGATTTCAAGGCATATACTTCAACAAATCTGACTTTAATTTCACTAAGACTAATGTAATATTGATAAAAGTCTATGTACCTGTATTTTTCCCACAAAATTTATAAAAAATAAAAAATATATATTTCAAGAAGAGCGTATAACATTGACGGGAACTTTTTTTTTCAAAAGTTTAAATATATTAATTAGATTAGTCAAAAAAATATATTAAATAGTTGCATAAATATAATAAATATATAGAACGTCTTTTTCATTTCATCTTGTTTTCTTAAAAAGTTATAATATATATATATATATATATATATATATATATATATATATATATAATGTCTTTTTAGCTTGAAGACATGTGTGTATAAAAAATGCATTTGAGAACCAAAGTTAGTTGGTTTAGTGGTGTTGAATTTAAGATGACTACAGTTTAATATTTTATAACTTCGTTCGAGAAGAGACTGAAACAATTAAATGTTAGAACTCGCTTCGAATTCTGAATTACTAAAACCCCTTCATCTAAAAACTAGAATCTAGAGAGTAAAAAAAATATAGCATTTGAGAAAGAAAAAGAAATAAAAACAGTTCAACCTCTTGAAGGTTTCAACGTAAAAATGCATATTGAAGAGATCAGATATCTGCTCGCCTTGGTTTACAACCCTCATGCTGATCAAATTACTCAAGTTATGGCTTCATTTCAAAATTATGTGAATAAACTTTCTGAAATTATAAAAACTAGAACACTCTTTTCAAATATAGAAATATGAAACCATTTGGAAGGAGATCAAATCTATTTGATACCAAAATTTGTCCCAAATTTTTTTGTTCAGTAGACGAGATTATGTTGGTTGTGGAAACCAAAAATGAAAAACTATAGTTGAATCAAAAATAGAATAACTAAAACTGCATTTCAAATTTTTATATATTGAAGTTTCTTTGACTATTTCTTTTATTTTTGGTCAAGATTTCTAATTTTGACTATTCATCTAGATTAATTACACAACATAAAATAAATATATCATCAACTACACATTATAAAAATAAAAAATTTGCATTTGAAACCTATAAAACCCACATAAAGTTAGACTGTTAAAGAATCAAAATTCATAATAGAAAATGGATGAGGAAACTAGTGAAGTTGTGTTGTTTGGATATTGGGCTAGCTCTTACTGCACCAAGGTTGTACTAGCCCTTAAACTGAAGGGCATACCTTACAAATATGTTGAGGAAGATTTGAGAAACAAAAGTGATTTTCTCTTAAAGTACAATCCTATCCATAAAAAGGTCCCAATTCTATTGCACAAAGGAATACCAATTTGTGAGTCAGACATCATTCTTGAATACATTGATGAGATTTGGGATCACAGTCCTAAACTGTTGCCAGTGGATCCTTATCAAAGGGCTAAAGTCCGTTTTTGGGTTAACTACTTTTATCAAAAGGTTTATATCCTTACTTTTTTTTGCTTCTTGTTTTTTAGTAGTGTGTGATTAAAATTATCTTTTTAAAATACATAAATTTTTTATTCGAACTCTAACTCCTACAGATATAATATGAAGTTTCTATCAACTAAACAATACTATCAACTAAACAATACTCATAGAAACTGCTTTTGCTTTTTTTATCATTAGGTAAATAATAATTTTGGTCTTTGAATTCTCACTACAATTTATTTTTTAAATTTTTTTTTCTATAGGTTATCTTAGGGGCCTATCCAAGGATCAAATAGCCAAGACTATAATTTAGACTTAAAATGTTTAGGTCAAAAGAAAGCTTAAAAAAATTAATTTAATTATGGGTTAATTATATTTTACCCCCTTGTAAAATACAGCAAAGTTGCTTTACCCCCCTATAAAATTAATTTGTTGCTTTACCGACTTGTAATATTAGATTCTGCACTTTACCCCCTTGGTCAAAGTCAACAAAATATGACATGCCAGAATAATGATGTGGCAGCTGACGTGGCGTGCCACGTGGCATTTTATTTATTTTTTTAAATTTTTTTTTAAAAAAAATTGTCAACTCAGTTTTTTTTTTTTAAAAAAAAATTTTCAGCTTATTTTTAAAACTTTTTTTTTAATTTAGCGGAGGTTTTGATTTATGGCGGTTTAAAATTCTCGCTAAATAGTCAATGCACTTTTTTTAATAGATCTATTATTTATTGTCGGTTTTTAATATAATTTAACTGCGGTTATAAACCCCCGCTAAATAACATGTGCACTTTGCATAATAAATTCTTAATTTGCGAGGTTTATTAAACCGCCGCAAAATAAAATTTCCGCTAAATATTATATAACCACCGCTAACTATAATATAACCACTGCAAATTATACTAATTTTGTCAACATAATAAATTATATTTTCTCTCATTTCACCTCCTTAAAAATCTCTCCCCTCCCCTCCCCCTCGCTTTAAAAAAAAAGTTTTAAAAAAAAGCTGAAAAAAAATTTTTTAAAAAAAAAGTTGAGTTGGCAATTTTTTTTGAAAAAAAAAATTATAAATTAAAAAAAAATGCCACGTGGCACACCACGTCATTATTTTGCCATGTCATATTTTGTTGACTTTGACCGGGGGGTAAAGTGCAGAATCTAATATTACAGGGGGATAAAGCAACAAATTAATTTTATAGGGGGGTAAAGCAACTTTGTTGTATTTTACAGGGGTAAAATATAATTAACCCTTTAATTATTAATATAAAATACAACAAACTTTTAATATATAATTGTCTTGTCTATCTTAGCTTAACTGACAGAAAATGTCGAAATTGTTAGGTCAGACGTCCATAATCGGGGTTTTAACCACGATCACTCCACTGTGTATGTGTGTGTGTGTGTGTGAGTTTCAGTGACTTTGCCATTTTGTCTATGTACCAAAAGAAAAGGTGTAATGTCATTCTTAACACAAGTTCAAACTTAAACTAAGCAAAACTTTATTTTTATTAGACAGTTGCTCTTCAGCCCCTCACATTATTCACACTGAAAAAAAAACATTACTGAGAAATATCTTTAGGTAAGATTTACACTATCATAAGCTTCTTTCGATAAGATTTACGCTACCGGGAGTTATCTCCCACAGTAGGTGGGGGGACATGGGGGATAATATAATGATCATTTATTTTTTTGGTACAAGGGATGATGATCAATTTAAGAGGATAATATAATTTGTCAAAAAAAAAATCTCATTATAAAACAGTCAAAATAAAAATCTCATTGTAAAATTTATTTTAGACTTCTAAACATGTTAGATTGGCTTTGGTTCCTTCGACCGAATTAAATATCAAAATTAGAATAAGATCTTCAAATCTTAAACAATAGACATATTTAGTGATGTTATTGCAATTTCAATACATTCAAATCTATAGTGGCAACTTATCACACATTTAGATATCAAAATAAGGGTGTTTTATCTGCCAAAAAAAAAGAGGAACATGACAATTTCAATTGTAATGTGTTGTTTGATTTTAAAATTGTTCTTAGAACATAACAAATTGGGGGCAAGAGACTAGACCAAAATGAAATTCTCATTCATCACTAAATCACATTACAAATTTTTGTCCCAAATACAAGTTATCAAAAATATTAAAATAACATTTTGTTTATCAAATATAGTACACAACAACAAATCGTTCAATACATTAAATACCGTAAAAATTTGTCATGTGATGTTTTATCCTATGTTATTTTATCCAACTTTATTTTGTGAATCAAATGCATCCTAATTGACATACATCATGCACCAATTTTTAAGTATTTACTCATAGATTAAATTTTAACAACTTAAAAGTATCACTTCTTTAATTTTGACAATGTTTATTTAGATCATTCCTAGTTCCATCCGCGTTCTCCAATTAAAAGGGGAAGAGAGAAACAAAGCAATTGCAGACATGGTTGAGATACTTGGGGTGTTTGAAGAAGGACTCAAGGAAGGTTTTGATGAGCAGTTCCAATTCTTCAACGGCGAAACACCAGGACTCCTTGACATTGTGGTCGCCGCAAATTGTTGCACCTATGAAGCCTTTTCCGAGGCCTCAAGTATAGAAGTCTTTACGCCCGAAGTGACACCGAAAATTTTCAAGTGGGTAAATGCCTTGAAGGAACATCCTTTGGTGAAGGAGACACTTCCTCCTCATGACAAGTTGGTGGCCATGCTGAAAAACATTATTGAAACCTGAATTTAAAAGCTGCTAAATAAAGTAGTAGTTGGTTTTATGTAATTTACTACAAATAAAAAGCTTTGTTTATATTTTGGTTTCACATTATGGCCTGATTGATTATAAGAATGAACATGATTTATTTGGCATCCTTTGAAACACGTTTGCTGCAATAAGAAAGTATATTCTTCCTTCACTAAAATGTCTGTATATGTGCCAACAGTTCAAACTAAATGCCAACCATATACCCGCATTTTTCTCACGAAATTTATTATAATAAATTTCAATCATAAGACTATAAAACATTGACGGGAATTTTTTTAATTAAGCTTCAAATAAAATAGTAGCAGAAATATAATGAATATATAAACATCACTTTCTTATGTTAAAAAATGTTATCTAGTATTCAAAAATCTGTAAAACGTCACTTCTTATATATGTGAAAAGTTGTCTCATATTTGACACATTTTATATAAACTAGTTCAGGATAGAACCTAGAAGTTAAACAATTTTTTTTTTTTACAAACATGCAATTTCTTACCTATCTAATCACGAATATCATACACATATTGTATCTCTTTGATTAATTGGAATTGCTACATATATTTTTTCCTCTCAAGAATCATTGCTATGTCTACCATGAAAGAGTTAAAATCCTCGGCCACCTCCTCCTTTACCTATGACATTTTCCTCAGTTTTCGAGGAGAGGATACTCGAAAGGGTTTTACCAGAAACCTTTATAATGCTCTTTGTGGAAAAGGAATCAAAACTTTCATGGATGATCAAGAAGTTAGAAAAGGAGAAGAAATCACACCAGCTCTCATGATGGCAATCCAACAATCTAGATTTGCAATTGTGATTTTTTCAACAAACTATGGATCATCCACCTTTTGTTTGGAAGAGCTTACAAAGATCATGGAGTGCATAAAACACAAAGGCAGGTTGGTTTGGCCAGTTTTTTATGGGGTTGACCCGTCTGATGTGCGCCATCAGAAAGGAAGCTATGCAAAAGCACTGAGCAATCATGAAAGAAGAAAAACCATTGACAAGGCAAAGGTCAAAAAGTGGAGGTTAGCTTTGGAAGAAGCAGCTAATCTAGTAGGTTGGCCTTTCAAAGACGAGTGCGTGTGTGCCTTATCACTATTTTCTACTTCTCAAATTTATTTATTATAAATAAATTAGTGTATGCAACATTCATTATTATGATATTAATTTAACTTCAGACTTATATTTGGCAATTAACCAGGTACGAATATAAGTTCATTGAGAAAATCATTCAAGAGGTGTCTAAAAAGATTGATGGTAACTCTTTACATGTTGCTAAATACCCAGTTGGGTTAGAGCGTCGAGTGCAAAAAGTGAACTCGCTTTTAGAAGTTGAATCAAATAAGGGGGCTCAAATGGTAGGGATTTACGGAATGGGTGGGTTAGGTAAAACAACACTTGCATGTGCTGTATACAATAGTATTTCTAATCAATTTGATAGTCTTTGTTTTCTTGGTGATATTAGAGAAAATTCAATAAAGCACGGGTTGGTAAAAGTACAGGAGATGCTTCTTCATAAATTAGCTGGAGAGAAAGATCCTAAGTTGTGCAGTTTAAATGAAGGAATTTCTATTATCAAAAGTAGGCTTAGTAGGAAAAGAATTCTATTGATTTTGGATGATGTTGACAGTTCTGACCAACTAAATGCACTTGCTGGTGGACTTGATTGGTTTGGTTCTGGCAGCAGAGTTATTATTACAACCAGGAATAAGCATTTGCTACGTGTTTATGGTATTGAAAGAGTCTATGAAGTAGAAGGATTGAATCATGAAGAAGCCCTTGAATTGTTTGGTTGGAATGCATTCAAGACCAAGGAAATTGATCCTAGTTATGTGGACATTTCAAAGAGAGTAGTGCTTTACTCTAATGGCCTTCCATTGGCCGTTGAAATAATAGGTTCTGATATGTATGGCAAAACAATATTGGAGTGGAAATCTGCTTTAGATACTTATAAAAAAATTCCTCATCAAAATATTCAGGAAATCCTAAGGGTAACCTATGATGGCTTAAAAGAAGTTGAGAAGGAAATCTTTTTAGACATCGCTTGCTTCTTCAAAGGATACAAACAAAGTGATGTCATGACCATACTATCCAGTGGTCGTGGCTTCGCCCCAGACTATGCTATACAGGTGTTGATTGATAAGAGTATGATAAAAGTTGAGGGTTATTGTCTCAGGATGCATGACATGATTGAAGATATGGGTAGAGAAATTGTGCGGCTGGAAGCACCCTCAAAGCCAGGTGAACTCAGTAGATTATGGCTCTCCAAAGATATTCTTCAAGTTTTCAAAGAGAACAAGGTACGTGAAGGGATTATTGTCTCTAGTCTAGGATTCTTAGGGCCTCTTTTAATGAGTTTTGGTTTTCTATTTTATAAATTAATTTTTAAAAACTGTTTTTGAGAAGATAATAAAATAACATTTGTTTTGTAATCCTTTTTTTTTTAAAAAGTGTATGTATTGGAAATGAAAAAATAAAAAACCTTGTTTGGCAAAATTGTTTTCAGTGTCTAGTTAGTAAAAAAATTCGCTTGTAGCATGTGCATGGTTCATAATGTGGTTTTAATGGTAGAGAAAAAAAGTTCAACATATTTACCACAATGCCATTAATGAAAGTTGTCACTTTTCCTTGTGTTTCTAAAACTGGGAATTGAGGAGCAAAACATCTAAAAGGTGTTTCCATTTTTCTCTTTTTAAAAATTGGAAATGAAAACAATTTTTGAAAATTGATGAATTTAATTAAAAACAATTGTCAAATTTTTTTTATTGTTTTACTATTTTAAAAACTAAAATACAGATTTTGAAAACCAATTCAAACTTTCAAACAGGCCCTTATTCTTTTTCCTTTTTTGAGAAAACCAATCTGACTTATAACTATGTATATAACCATTGTTTGTTGCTGGTGCCTAACTCAACCCCGGAAGTTTGCTTTTGAAGTGCGAGGTTGGCCCCCACTTATAACCATTTTGTTCTACACACACATCACACTTAAAATTAGATTTCAGGAGTGTGTGAAGTTTGACATCTTCATCTGTGGATATGCCACATAAATTTAGACAGATTCTGATATCATTTTAGAATGGGTTTGAGCTAAACTCAACCTCAAAATCTAACTTATGGGGTGGGGTGAAGATTGTCACCACTTATAAGTTATAACCATTTATCAGGTCATATCATTACCCAAAGTGGGACTCTTATTCTTAACATTGCCAATATTTACTTAATTAGTGCTTTTTGTTTGAAGGGATCTGATAAAACTGAGATCATCAAGCTACGCCTACTTGAAGATAAAGAAGTCCAATGGGATGGAAATGCATTGAAGAATATGGAAAACCTCAAAATACTGGTAATAGAAAAAGCTCGATTTTCCAGAGGACCTAATCATCTCCCTAAAAGTTTAAGAGTTCTAAAATGGCGTGATTATCCTGAATCTTCATTGCCAGCTTATTATAATCCAAAGAAACTAGTCATACTTGATTTGTCTATGGGCCTTTTTACATTCGGCAATCAAATGATCCTGGTATTGATATTTTATTTGTTTTCTAAGTTTTAATAATAATAATAATAATAATAATAATAATGAGACCTAGCTAATAAAAAAATAATAATATCGTAATTGTTTGCATTTTTTTAGAAGTTTAAATATTTGAAGGAAATGAAGTTAAGCAAGTGTCAATCCTTAGAGCAAGTACCTGACATGTCTGGTGCTCCGAATTTGAAGAAACTGCATTTTGATTCCTGCAACAGTTTAGTTAAGGTTCATGATTCTATTGGGTTCCTTGAAAAACTTGAAGATTTGAATCTTAACTGTTGCACCAGTCTGATTGTTCTACCTTATGGCATCAACTTACCATCTCTTATAACCATGTCACTTAGGAACTGTACAACACTCGAGAATTTCCCAGAAATTTTAGGGAAGATGGAAAATATGACATACCTAGTTTTGAGTGATACTGGGATATGTAAATTGCCCTTCTCCATTGGACTTCTTGTGGGGCTTGCAAACCTGACTATAGATAGATGCAACAGGCTACTTGAACTACCAAGTAGTATTTTTATGTTGCCAAAACTTAAGACCTTGGAGGCTTACTGCTGCAAGGGGCTTGCACGAATTAAGAAGGGTGAAGGTCAAGTAGAGGAAACAATACTTTCGGATGTGAGAAATGCTAACTCTCTTTTGATTCAAAGAGATATTGACTTCAGCTTTTGTCATCTGTCATGTGAATTTCTTGCTGTGCTTCTGCCGTGCTTGCACTATGTCACAGATTTATCCCTTGATTTCAGTAGCATCACAATTCTTCCTTCATGCATCAATGCATGTCATTCTTTGAAGAAACTTACTATAAATAATTGTATGGAGCTTCAAGAAATCAGATGCCTACCACCAAACATAAAATATCTTAGTGCAATAAATTGTGAATCACTGACTTCCCGATCCAAGGAAATGTTAATCAATCAGGTACCATATCAGTCATTTCATCATTTCTCATGGTCATTCAGTAAAAAACAATTAAATCCTCTAAAATTTGAAATGGCAGACAAGTTAGTCATTTTAATGATAATTTTTATGGATGTTTTAATTCTATTATAGATTATTTCGACATATTGTGGGTAACCAAATTAGTAAACTACATTTCAACCACATAGATCTTCGTGTTTTTTCTCGATGGCCAATTTGACTATATTATAAAAGTAAAAGAAAGTTATATCATAGAGCGAACACATCTAATTCAAATTTTCTAACTATATTTAATTGGCAGATGTTGCTTAATTCCGGGATCAAGTATATCATTTTTCCAGGATCAACTATCCCAAGTTGCTTCCATCAACATACAAGAGAACCATCCTTGTCCTTCCGGTTCCGTAACAAGTTGCCAGTGATGGCTATCTGTGTTGGAGTCTTGGGTCGTCATTTTTTGCCCCGCCGTATTGAGTTAAAGTTTGACCTGATCATTGATGGCGATCGACGAATCAAGAACATTGTCTATGTCAAATGGTATGAACAGAATTCAATTGATAAAAATCATATCATTTTGCTAGATGTGCAGCTCAAAGCTAACCTTACTATGATTGAAAGACTACACTTTGAGAATCGATGGACTCATGCTGAATTTCAGTTTGTGAAAAATCATGATAAATATATGAATTTGATGATAGTTCATGTTCGAGAACAAACAAAAAACATGCCAAACATGCAATTTAACCCACTTGAGTTGGCCTAGTAGTGTTTGCTTGAGACATTGGAATGTGCTCCTCTCAAGATCTCAGGTTCAATTCTCCCAATGTCAATTCCGGTGGCTAGTCCATACAGAGCAAAAGCTCTGACTTTAAATGGGGCCCCACAAGTGGACAGTGAGATTAGACCCCACAGATTAGTTGGTCATTGGACTAGATACCAAGTTTTCAAAACAAAACAAAAAGTTGTAGGAAAAGGAAATAAAAAGAACCAAGTGTAGGGAGAAGAGCTCGCAGAAAAGTTACTAGGTTTAGCAAGTAGCTACTCTCATGGTGATCATCTATGATTTTAAGACAGACGAGTGGATAGAAGATCATGAATGTTAATAATGCTTTTTAGTGTGTTTATTTATATACCTCTTAAAAATCAATGAATGTACGATCTCCTCTGATTTGTGTTTTAAAGTTTCTAGCATTTAAAAGTGAGGTTTTTCATTGTTAATATTATTATTACCCTATGAACATGGATGTTTATTATAATATATATATATATATATATATATATATATATATATATATATGTTTTTGAACATGTTGCATTACATATAGAGTTTTATAATTTAAATTATTTAGTAATAACTTTTATGACTTATTTCAATGTCTAATTTATTATATAGATTTAAATGTCTTTTGTCCTTTACTATATAGCATCGAGAAGGCCCAAAGTAACACATCTGATATTGAAACATAATAAGATAAATCAAAATAACAAATACTACTAGGCATCATATAAATCGAAAATTTCTCTTTTGCCCCCCCTATGTTTCTCTATTACCCCCTTAAAATTCCAAATTACCCTTCAATTCGGGACGTAGATCCCGAATTGAAATTCGGGATGTAGAACCCGAATTGGTGCAAGTTTTTAAGTTTCAGTATCGATACTAAAAAGTGCAGCATCCATACTGAAATGATTTTTGGGGGAGTTTTTGAGTTCAGTATCGATGCTGAAAAGTTCAGCATCCATACTGAAATGATTTTCTGGGTGAGTTTTTGAGTTCAGTATCGATGCTAAAAGTTCAGCATCCATACTGAAATGATTTTCTGGGTGAATTTTTGAGTTTAGTATCGATGCTGAACAGTTCAGCATCCATACTGAAATGATTTTCTGGGTGAGTTTTTGAGTTCAGTATCGATGCTGAAAAATTCAGCATCCATACTGAAATGATTTTTTGGTGACTTCTTGGGGTGCAAGCACAATTTTTAAGTTCAGTATCGATGCTGAAAAGTTCAGCATCGATACTGAACTTAAAATTCGGGATCTAAGAGTAAAAAAGTTAGTTAGCGGGGGGAAAGAATATTGGGGGGATTAAAGAGAATTTTTCATATAAATCACATATAATAAACTGACTCCTACATTGGATAAACAAGCAGTTAAAGTTTGTTTCACAGTTCGCAAGTTCAACGGATTAATTTTCAAATAGTTTCGGTTAACTTAACTTAGTTTCATGAAGTGTCATCAGTTCATGAACTGCTCCTGCATGTCGGCCATTTTAAGTTTACTTCGGTGCAATTCTCAGGTTCGGCGTGGTTCATATAAAATTTTGAACATCCCTACATGCATGTGACAAATTCAAAACATCTAATAATCTTGTAAAGAGAAAGAACATATTCTAAATGATAATGAAAAAAAAATTGATTGGTTGAACCAACACAGAGAAAGATAAACAAAGACTCATTTATTGAATTGCAGAGAGTTATGTATATGAAAAACATAACTAATATCGCAAATAAATTAAAACTTCATTATATACAAAGAAAATGGCGATATTGTATGGGACGGAGTGTTGGGCGGTAACCAACACGAACATAAAGCAAGTGTAGCAGTAATGAGGATGTTTCGGATGTGTGGTAAAACTATATGGGATAGAATTAGAAATGACAACATTAGAGAGAGAGTTGGGATAGCACCTATAGTAGAAAAGATGGTAGAAATTAGAAACTAAACTTAGAGCAACATTAGCGGGAGATCCTTAGACAATTTAAGCACCTAAGAAACCAATCCTTAAAATTGTCCAGCGCTGGAGATGGATGTGCTGGCAGTGCTTAGGACTTAAATTTAAGAAGTGGTGCTTGTTTAAGAATTTTTCAACCTTTGATACTTAGATTATAATAATATTTTTTCTCTTTCTTTCCATCACAAAAAGTCACCGAAAATTACATGGAAGGAAAGGAAAAGTTGATTGATTCACAATGAGATTCACAAAAAATAAGATTCAGTAGAACAAACAAAATCCAGAGAAATCCAATAGTAAAAATTGCAAATAAAGAGATAAAGATGAACAAAAAATGAGATGAACAAATAAACACAGATTGAGTGGAAGAGAAGAGATCTGTTGAGGAAGAGGAAGAGAAGCTTGTTCCGTCAGATCTGTTTTGTGAGATCTGTTATCCTATTTTTATGGTTTGAAGAGAAATAACATTTTTTTTCATTTAACAAAGAGAGGTAGAACATTTTATATTAAAAAAAAAAAGGTACACGTTTTTTTATTTGGCAACGTTTTTATTCCTGGCAAATAGCAATTCACCTTCTTTTTAATTCTTATTTTTATTTGTTAGAAATAAAAAAATATAAATATATGTGATATTGTGGGACCTAATGAATAGTGTTAAGTATCTCAAAATAAAAATCTATGAATAAAGTAAAATTTACCTAAGTTGCTTAATAATTGCTTAATCATATGTAGCACAGTAGGACCCACGTGAATAGTGATAAGAACCTTATTTCAAGCATCTAGGGATAAAGATGCTCTTAGGTGCTTTGGACATGTAGAGAGAAGACTTGTGGATTGTGTATTTAGATCACTAGCGATAGGGGTGGACCTAGAAAAACTATAAGAGAAACTATCAAGAAGGATCTAGAGATAATCCTACATGCATATGAAAAAATTCAAAACATCTAATAATCTTGTAAAAGGGAAAGAACATATTCTAAATGAGAATAGAAAAAATAAAATTTGGTTGATAGTTGAACCAACACATAGGAAGATAAACAAAGGCTCTATCATTTATTTCATCGCAAAGGGTTATGTTTTTTTTTTTTTGGTCGAGACCGGAATATCCACCGCCGAATGCAGTGACTAATCCCTCGCTAGATTGGAGGCACCTCGATGGGTTACAGCTTCATGATATACAAAGAAAATCATAGTTCTTAACTTCTTATACTGTCTAGATTTAAAATCAAATGCTCAAAAAATAATGATAATTCTGGTTTAAAATAAACAGCAACAAAACTGCATCATAATCTTCATAATATTCATAACGACATTGCAAATCATCACCTTAGATGCATGAAGCAAATTGATATTTAATGGCAAATAAATATAGCAACTCATCCATCTTTAAAACTATATAAGTATGATGCTTTTTCTGGCATGGTTCAAATAGATACTACAATATGAATCTATGATATAAAATGTACCGCGGATGGTAAACTTTTTAGACTTGAAATTGAAATTATAAACAGAAAACTTTGCAATTTACTTCATTCCAATTCATTTCTAATATTTTAAATTACATCCATGCATTACTAAGCAAGTAGCAACATAGTCATGAGTTACTTGTACTATTGGTATATGTTTTTGTGTTGAAACTCGTATTAAGTTGAACTAATTATGATAATTAAGTGGGTCTTAGTTTAAATTGAATTATGATAATTGAACTACAAGCTAAACAACATTATTATGCTAATGGAACTAATTTAGTGGTCAAAATGAAGCTAAATCATATAAATTGGGTCAGATTGAACTGCATCATTATTATGATAATTAAGTAGGTCTTTGTTTATATATATATATATATATATATATATATGATGTTTATTACTATCACAAAGACTCGTAATAATATTTTATTTTTTATTTTTTTTATAATTAAACTTTACTATTTCTTTACAATTAGGTTAATTTAAAACAATATAAATTTGATACTTTTTTAAGGTTGATGGGTCTCCGCGAAGAAATCTTCCCGAAGCAAGGAATGGAGCAAGGAGTGGTAAAATATTCTCCACTCAATTCCCGCCCTGTTGACATCCCTAAACACAACGCCGTACAAGACGACGAACAACACATCGCCGCACTCAAACAACGAAATCACACACAAAAGAAAAACTTAATCTATGTGAGAACCACTTATTAATATTAAAAGAAAGAAAAAACAAATGTAGAGGGGGATGATTTTAGGCCAAATGTAGAAGAGAATTTTCTCTTGCGAACTAGGGCCGGCTGCTCTGACACTATTGACAAGATTAGAATATTTTTTTTATGAAGTTTCAAATTTAATAGTTGCAGAAATATAATAAATATATAAAACATCACTTTCTTACATTTTTATATTAAATCACTTTCTTATGTTAAAATATGTTATCTAGTATTGGAAAATCAGTAAAACGGCATTTCTTATGTGAAAAGTTGTCTCATATTTGACACATTTAAAAATAGTTCGTTAGAACCTAGAAATTAAGCAAAAAAGTTGTTCTACAAACATGCAATTCCTTACCAATCTAATCACGAAATTTAAAAAGTTCAACTAAACGACTACAAAATTTGATGAAATAATCAAGTATTACTCTATCCATTTTAAAATGAATTTCAAAAAAGTGAATTTCATTTAAAAAAAAAAATTGTTTTAAAATGAATGCTATTTTCCCTCTAACAAATATAGTGCACACTACTTCAAAAGCATTACACTCCCTCTAGTCACTATATATTATAAACAAATTTGGTTTTATTTTTTAAAACATTTGACAATTGATGCATATTCTCCACAATATCAACAACATACACCAGTTGTCAAATGTACATAAAAAGTCAAACTTGTTTATAATAAGTGACTGTAAGGTGTATATTCCACTTTGACCAATAGTTTTTTTTTAAGAAACTAAATTAACCCACCTAAATTGACACCGGAGACACTTTTACCATTAGTTTATAAGGTTAGTTTACTAAAAGTGTTATATCTTTTGACAACATCATTGCATTTCTTAATGTGTGCACAAAAACCTTAAAGGGCATTCATTTCATTTTAAAATAGAGGGAGTACAATTTACATAGGCTTCATATTTTATATAATTGGTCCACTCTTTGATAAACTACGGTATCTCCACAAAGAACTACAAAGAATAATCAAACAAAATAACTTATATTCATATAAAGAATTGGTATCTAAGAACAGATAGTTCTCTCATTACAGCTCAACCAGAATTCTAAATATAACATATACATATTGTACCTCTTGGATTAATTGGAGTGGCTACATCTTTTTCTCTCGCAAAAATCATTGCTATGCCTACCATGAAAGAGTTAAAATCCTCGGCCACCTCCTCCTTTACCTATGAATGGGTTTATGATGTTTTACTCAGTTTTCGAGGAGAGGATACTCAAAAGGGTTTTACTGGAAACCTTTATAATGCTCTTTGTGAAAAAGGAATCAACACTTCCATAGATGATCAAGAATTTATAAAAGGTGAAAAAATCACACCAGCTCTCATGATGGCAATCCAACACTACTAGAAATTTGCTAATTTCCTGCGGATTTTCCTGCGGAATATGACTAAAAATCCGCAGGAAACACGTTTTCTGCGGTTTTTCCTGCGGATCTTGGTTCCCAGCTAATACCTTCGTGGGTAATTATTTCCTGCGGTTTTTAGATCCTCAGCAAACATTTCCTGCGGAATTAGTAATCCGCAGGAACATTTTCTGCGGAGTTAACTGCCAAAGCTATCCGCACCACAATTTTTCCGCAGGTAATTCCGCAGTTAGCTTCGTAGTGAACTTTTTTCCGCAGATAATTCCGCCGAAAACGGTACATTTCCTCAGGTAAATCCGCAGGAAATTAATCAATAATATTTTTTTACTAAAATCATTTTATATTATTTTTGTTGAAAGCATTTTGATATATTTTACTAATTAAAAGAAGGCATAATATTAAATGAAAACAAAACTAAATATTAATCTTTTACTAATGTCTTAACCAAGCAAAACTAACTTTAATATCTTCACCTTACAAGTTAGAATCCTTACAAGTTTAGCATCTCTTAAACTACCTCTCTGCAAAAAACCTTAAACAACTAACCATTTAATAATACTTCTGATTTCTATCTCTCATCCAGATAATCATATCGAGGTTAGAATCCTTACAAGTTTAGCATCTCTTAAACTATCTCTTTGCAAAAGACCTTAAACAACTAATTAACCAGTTGGCTGCGGACAAGATATGGCAATACATCATGCTTTTAACTTTGAAATGCACAATTCTGATCTAAAGCTTCTAGTAGAACTGATCTGCAAAAAAATTATGTTTCAGGATACAATCATGGCTAATTTAATATTTAGAGTAATATATATAAAACAATCAAAAAGTGGACAAATATACCTTTTGAATGCATACAAGTGGGCATCCATTAGATCAGCTCTTATTTCTATCTACGTGAAGAACAAAAAACAGAAAATAAATACCATAAGTAAAAATGATTAAAGATAAAATGTGAACATGCAAAATTATTTTGTTTGATTTTTTATAGTTGTATGATAAATTCATTTCTAAGAAAACTGTCATTTTGTAACGATTTTCTTACTTTGAACATAAGCATAATAATTACTTTCCATCTCTTGACAGATAGAAAAAGAACTTCATTAAGACATGCAATAACTGTACATAGCACAAAAATGTGCTTGAAAGAAATGTTTTAGATCTCCCACTCAATTTTCACACCAAAACATCTATAGCTTTTTTAAATAGGATAAATTCAAGGCAGGTGAAACTAGGGGAAAATTAAAAACCTGGCCAACGGCGCGGAGTATGCTCTTCTGAATTCGAAGATCTTTTTCAACTTCAGCTCCTAAAAAATGTTGCATGATTCAACTTGGGAGTTGAGGAACATATAAATCACTGAATAACACATATAATATGGAGATCTAACCAGTAGCTATTTGTAGTAAAAACTGTTTCGTAGCAGTGACAACCGCATCATGCCGTCGATGAGTAGCCGCAACAGCACCAACCGGCACATCGGAAACAAGATCACCACTGACAATCTACAGAAATTTAAAACAACCATAAAGATCAATATCACCAAGACCTTTCACGTGTAAGTGGTGTGAAATTGCTCGAATTGCACCTGCTGTTCCCACATCCTCAGGAACTGCAGCAACCTATATCATTTACAAACACAAAATCCTCACACATTTAGAAAGAGAATGAAGTATCAATAATATTTCAAGGTTAAAATCAAATCAAATCTATAAGAATCTACAATCAAGATCATCTAAAATGATCAGTTCACCTTAAAGACAAAACCGAGTAAAATATCAACAATTGATGAACAAATCAATAGTTCATTCGTAGTTGACATTATAAACACATACATATGAAAACGCTCATAGTTGAAATGTGAAACCCTTAATTTCCTCACTTAAATACGCCCAATCCAAAAATATGCACCGCGGATATTATTACGAATTTTTCTTAAGAGTAAACTATCAACAGTTAACGAACAAACAATAGTTTGTAGTTGACATTATAAAAATTGATCTATTAGCACTTAAAAAACTACAAACTATTGTAGATTGATCTATTAGCACTTAATAAAGTTATGGGATTAAGCTTCTTGGCATTCCTGCTCATAACAAGACACATTGTAAATTTCTCTATCTTGCATTCTTTAAAACATATACTATATAATATACCATCAGTCTAATGTTATTTGCTTTGGCTATGCATTTATTTTTCTAACAATTTTTTCTGGAACTGGGATCCTAGCTTATGCCTCCAACAACCCATTGTTGTCAAACACAAGTTGCTTAAGTCCTCAAAGTCTGACTCCCCTACTGTCAGCCCATCAACATCACCAAGAAATGGAAGCCTGGTTGCGCGATATGCCATGGAATCTAGCAAGCACTTGGCTTCTGGGTTGATCAATCTTAGTGATATGGGCTACAAAACATTGTCTAAATACTATCAAGATCTATTGCCTGATGGATCCAGTTCCCCTGTATCACCAAATTCAAGCTGGAAAGTTGGTCGATTTGCTTCAAATTCTACAGAAACAGATGCTGCTGGAGTGGTGAGTATTCTATTGGATGACAGCATAACACATTATATTTCATTTTCATTTGCAATGATTTTGGAGTCTGGACTGCTGACCAGATATTTTCTTTCTTAAAGTAATACTAATATTAGCATTTGTATTACAATTTACATGAGATCGCCTATTTGTTCAGCGTAGCCATAGAAGGATTTTCTAAGGTAGATGATAGTTTATGCCAGTGGCAACTGGAAAAATAAACATTCCATTCTATATGATATTTCCTGTTGACTACTATTTACTAATTTTCTGCAGGTTGTTGTCAAGGATTTTGTTTCTAGATATCTCTCACAGTAAGCAGAACCAAACTTGTTACACTTTTTTGTCACATACTTAAATATAGGATAACACTTAGGAAGAATAGGACAGAGCCATGTGTATACTTAAAATTCTAAAGTTTGTCTATAATTGAGAATAGGAAGCTTATAGTTTTTTATTATAACATATAATCATGATAAATTCATCAAAATGAAAAACATAACACGTTTATAGTTTTGACAGAATAATACATGAACATAAAAACAAGATAGGATGCACTTGCAAATAACCAAATGGCTTCAAATTTGCAGCCACGTATAACCAATAACCAGATGTTCCAATAATCTAAGCTTGAAACTACCATTTACCAATCATATAGAGGCAGTCCACACAAAAGCATCCATCATAGAATAGTAAGATAAAATGATGTCTCATTCGCAAATTTAATGTCTCACTTTGAGCATACACATCAGAAGTATGTCCTACATTGCTCTCAACTTGTAAGGCCAAAGGTGCTCACCACTTATATACCATATTACTATCCAATGTGTGAGTCTCAACATTCTATACATTTAGAAAGTGAATTCGTGCGAATTTTCAGTACCCTATAGACACTTCTACAATTCCACTTCCCATAAGTAAGCACAAAACAATCAGAATATTTGAATCTATCTATTCTATACAAACATTTCTAAGAAGCATTTCAACAAACAGTTAAAAGGCATTCACAAATATCACAGCAACACTCACAAATTCACAAAACTTAAAATTCATAGTAATTCACATAACTCAAGATTGAAGATAAAAATCATCATATTTCACATTGTCTAACAAATACCTGTGTGATAGGAAAATGAGAGAGGAGAATATCGTCGTCACAATCACCGTCACTATCGCCGCCACAATCGTCACCGCGCTCAGTCACAGCAACAATGCAAGAGGAAAAATCTGTGTGATTGAAAAGCAACTACGTGAGAGAGAGAGAGAGAGAGAGAGAGAGAGAGAGATGAAAATAAATCAAGGAGAAAGTGCGAGAGATGAAAAACCATTGAAAGCTAGGGTTCGGAGAACGATTAGGATCTCGATATGGATGCGTGAGGGAGAGAGACTGAATACGATCGTGGAGAAGCCGACAGAGATGGAGATCTGAGGATGGAGATCGGAGACGGAGATATGGTTCGTCGCGAGAGAGTGAGATAGATTGTGGAGAGATATTTTTTTCTCTTTTTTGGTAATTTAGATATTGGTAACAAAATATATATTTTGTATAAAAAAAATTATTTTTGTTTCTTTTGTACCAAAAACATTTTTTGTGTAAAAAAAAATGTAAAATGTATCTGCGGAATTACCAAAGGAAAGATTTACCTGCGGATTTACCTAAGGATAATTGTACCTGCGGATTTACCCAAGGATTAAAAAATTTATAGTTACGTGAGGAATTTCCTGCGGATATTTCCTGCCGATTATACGCGCAAATAAATCCGCAGAAAAGTTTAAATTTTCCTTAGGATTTTCCTGCAAACTGAGAAGCCGCAGGAAATTGCCTCTCATAGAGAAAATCCGCAGCAAATTCCTCAGCATTTCCTGCGGATTAATTTGTGCAGCAAAATCCGCTGGAAAATAGCATATTTCTAGTAGTGCAACAATCAAGGATTGCAATTGTTATTTTTTCAAAAAACTATGCATCATCCACTTTTTGTTTGGAAGAGCTTACAAAGATCATGGAGTGCATAAAACACAAAGGCAGGTTAGTTTGGCCAGTTTTTTATGGAGTTGAACCGTCTGATGTGCGCCAACAGAAAGGAAGCTTCGCAAAAGCACTGAGAAATCATGAAAGAAGAAAAACCATTGACAAGGCAAAGCTCAAACAGTGGAGGTTAGCTTTGGAAGAAGCTGCTAATCTAGCAGGTTGGCATTTCAAAGACGGGTGCGTGCCTTATCACTTTTTCTACTTATGAAATTTCTTTATTATAAATAAATTAGTGTATGCAACATTCATTATTATGATATTGATTTCACTTCAGAATTAAATTTGGCAATTAACCAGGTATGAATATAAGTTCATTGAGGAGATCGTTCAAGAGGTCTCTGAAAAGATTAATCGTAGACCTTTACATGTTGCTAAATACCCTGTTGGGATAGAGCCTCGAGTGCAAAAAGTGAACTTGCTCCTAGAAGTTGAATCAAATAAGGGGGCTCAAATGATAGGGATTTACGGAATGGGTGGGTTAGGTAAAACAACACTTGCATGTGCTGTATACAATTGTATTGCTGATCAATTTGATAGTCTCTGTTTTCTTGGTGATATTAGAGAAAATTCAATGAAGCATGGGTTGGTACAACTACAGGAGATGATGCTTCTTGAATTAGCCGGGGAGAAAGATCTTAAGTTGTGCAGTTTAAATAAAGGAATTTCCATTATCAAAAGTCGGCTTCGTGCGAAAAGAATTCTATTGATTTTGGATGATGTTGACAGTTTGGAGCAACTAAAAGCACTTGCTGGTAGACTTGATTGGTTTGGTTCTGGCAGCAGAGTTATTATCACAACAAGGGATAAACATTTACTGTATGTTTATGGTGTTGAAAGAATCTATGAAGTAGAAGGATTGAAGCATGAAGAAGCCCTTGAATTATTTGGTTGGAATGCATTTAAGACAAAGGATATTGATCCTAGTTATGTGGACATTTCAAAGAGAGTAGTGCTTTATTCTAATGGCCTTCCATTGGCCGTTGAAATAATAGGCTCTGGTATGTATGGTAAAACAAAATTGGAGTGGAAATCTGCTTTAGATACTTATGAAAAAATTCCTCATCAAAATATTCAAGAAATCCTAAGAGTAAGCTATGATGGCTTAAAAGAATTTGAGAAAGAAATCTTTTTAGACATTGCTTGTTTCTTCAAAGGATACAAACAAAGTGATGTCATGAACATACTATGCAGTGGTCGTGGCTTCGCCCCAGATTATGCCATCCAGGTGTTGATTGATAAGAGTCTGATAAAAGTTGATAGTTATCATGTCACCATGCATGACATGATTGAAGATATGGGTAGAGAAATTGTGCGGCTGGAAGCACCCTCAAAGCCAGGTGAACGCAGTAGATTATGGTTCTCCAAAGATATTCTTCATGTTTTCAAAGAAAACAAGGTACGCGAAGGGATTATTGTCTCTAGGATTTTTATTCTTTTTCATTTTTTTGACAAAACCCATCTGACTTATAACTATGTATATATCCATTGTATGCTGACTCATAAAATTTCAATTGGGGCCTAACTCAACCCCAATAGTTTGCTCCAGAAGTGCGAACCATTTTGTTCAACACACACACCACAGCCAAGATTAGATTTCAGGAGTGTGAAGTTTGACATCTTAGAATGAGATTGAGTAAACTCAACCTCAAAATCTAACTTATGGGGTGAAGATTGTCACCACTTATAAGTTATAACCATTTACCAAGTCATATCATTATCGAAAGTGATATTCTTATTCTCAACATTGACATTAATTAGTAGTGCTAAGCTAGTATATCCTGTAAAATCAGAGGTTAATGATATTTACTTAATTAGTGCTTTTGGTTTGAAGGGATCTGATAAAATTGAGATTATCATGCTATGCCTACTCAAAGATAAAGAAGTCCACTGGGACGGAAATGCATTGAAGAATATGGAAAACCTCAAAATACTGGTAATAGAAAAAGCTCGATTTTCCAGAGGACCTAATCATCTCCCTAAAAGTTTAAGAGTTCTAAAATGGCGTGATTATCCTGAATCTTCATTGCCAGCTTATTATAATCCAAAGAAACTAGTCATACTTGATTTGTCTATGGGCCTTTTTACATTCGGCAATCAAATGATCCTGGTATTGATATTTTATTTGTTTTCTAAGTTTTAATAATAATAATAATAATAATAATAATAATAATAATGAGACCTAGCTAATAAAAAAATAATAATATCGTAATTGTTTGCATTTTTTTAGAAGTTTAAATATTTGAAGGAAATGAAGTTAAGCAAGTGTCAATCCTTAGAGCAAGTACCTGACATATCTGGTGCTCCGAATTTGAAGAAACTGCATTTTGATTCCTGCAACAGTTTAGTTAAGGTTCATGATTCTATTGGGTTCCTTGAAAAACTTGAAGATTTGAATCTTAACTGTTGCACCAGTCTGATTGTTCTACCTTATGGCATCAACTTACCATCTCTTATAACCATGTCACTTAGGAACTGTACAACACTCGAGAATTTCCCAGAAATTTTAGGGAAGATGGAAAATATGACATACCTAGTTTTGAGTGATACTGGGATATGTAAATTGCCCTTCTCCATTGGACTTCTTGTGGGGCTTGCAAACCTGACTATAGATAGATGCAACAGGCTACTTGAACTACCAAGTAGTATTTTTATGTTGCCAAAACTTAAGACCTTGGAGGCTTACTGCTGCAAAGGGCTTGCACGAATTAAGAAGGGTGAAGGTCAAGTAGCGAAAATAATACTTTCGGATGTGATAACTGCTAACTCTCTTTTGATTCAAAGAGATGTTGACTTGAGCTTTTGTCATCTGTCATGTGAATTTCTTGCTACACTTCTACCCTGCTTGCACTATGTCACAGATTTATCCCTTGATTACAGCAGCATCACAATTCTTCCTTCATGCATCAATGCATGTCACTCTTTGAAAAATCTTACTATGAACAGTTGCATGAAGCTTCGAGAAATCAAAGGCCTGCCACCAAACATAAAATATCTTAAAGCAACAAATTGCACATCATTGACTTCCCAATCCAAGGAAATGTTAATGGATAAGGTACCATATCTGTCATTTTATCATTTATCATGCTCATTCAGTAAAAAATAAGTTTTTCTTTAAAAAAGGAGAGTGACGGGCCCGAATTTATCCTAGAGAAAAAACACAGACACTTATTTGATCTCAGAGATATGAAAAATATCAATTAAATCCTCTAAAATTTGTAATGCCAAACATGTCATATTATGGATAACCAAATTATTACATTTCATTTTCACCACATAGATATTTGTGTGTTTTTCTTGATGGCCAATTTGATTATTTACTATAAAAATAAAAATAAAAGAAACTTATTTCATAGTACCAATATGTTTAATTCAAACTTTTTAATTATATTTAATTGGCAGATGTTGCTCAATTCCGGGATCAAGTATATCATTTTTCCAGGATCAACTATCCCAAGTTGCTTCCATTCGCATAAACGTGAACCATCCTTGTCCTTCCGGTTCCATAACAAATTGCTAGTGATGGCCATCTGTGTTGCAGTCTTGGGTCGTTCTTTTACGCACCAATGTATTGAGTATGAATTTGACCTGGGCATTGATGGAAATCGACAAATCAAGAACATCCTCTATGTTAAATGGATTGAAAATAGTTTAATTGATACAAATCATATAATTTTGCTAGATGTGCTGCAACTCCAAGCTAACCTTGATAGGATTGCACCCCTACACTTTGAGAATGAATGGACTCATGCTGAATTTCAGTTAGTGAAAATTCGTGGAAAATATATGAATTTAAGGACACCTCATGTTTGAAAACAAATAAAAAACATACCAGAGATTCAATTTATATATCCAGAGGTTCCAACAGTAGCAAAAGAAAATAAAAAAATCCAGACGTTGGCACAAGAGATCGCAGAAAGGTTGCGAGGTTTAGCTAGTAGCTGCTATCATCGTGATCATGTATGATTTTAAGATAGATGAGTGGATACAAGATCATGAATGATTTTAAGATGGATGAGTGGATACAAGATCATGAATGTTGATAATGCTTTTTAGTGTGTTTATTTATATACCTCTCAAAAAGCAATGAATGTACAATCTCCTCTAGATATGTTTTATGTTTTAAACTTTCTAGCATTTAAAAGTGTGGTTTTACTCTTATCAAAATGAAAGTGTTCATTTTTTTTGTATATCGGAAAGATGAATTGCTCCCGCAAGGAATTGATCCCTGAACCTTCCCCTACCCAACCCATATGTCCCGAAGCTCTTACCACTCGAGCTATCTTATGGGGACAATGAAAGTGTTCATTTGCTTATCTCTAACTTAAATAAATATTTATCTTGAAAAATAATGATATTTGTTGTTGTTTTTTCATTGTTAATATTATTATCATCTTGGATGTTTATGATAAGAACCTTGGGAGAACTACACCACAAAAACTCCAAGGTTCTTATCAATTGGTGTCAAAGCTGACCACCATGTCTCTCGGCTGCAAACGAGCGGGGCGGGTGGTGACGTCGGTGTTGCAGTATTCACTTGGGACTAGCCAAAGGGACTCGTGCACAGCCAACCCACACAGGCACCGGGGCTGGGGAGCATGGTGGGATGTGGGGTTTATAAGGTTTTCGGCTCTCTAACAACAACAGCTAGCATTTGTGGTGTGGTTCTCCCAAGGTTCTGATCAGTTTATTAGAACACGTTATATATGTTTTTGAACATGTAGCATTACAGATAGAGTTTAGAATTTAAATTATTTAGTAGTAATTTTTAGGCTAATTTAAATATCTTATTGTATAGATTTAAATGTCTTTTGGCCTTACTGTATGGCATCCAAGGTTCAAAGTAACACATCTAATATTCAAACATAATAATATAAATAAATCAAAATAACAAATAAGGTCTTGCCTCCAACTCCGAGGCTCAAAATAACACATCTTTTTTTTTTGACCAATCAAAATTACACATCTAATTATTTAGTTAAATAATCTTCCTCACAATCACATTGCAGAAAACAGAGGAGAATGGGGAACGGAGTTACGGAAACAGAAAGTAGGGGACAGTGAAAACAAGTGTCAACATGGTAGTTAAAATCCCGATTTTAATCTTCAAATCTACTTGCCCATAGAGATTATGAGTACACATATAATCGTACTTTTGTAAAACCGGGTAGGATCCCAATTTGATACATAAAATCTTACAATTTTATGATTATGTTTGACCTCAGGCTCAGCGATTAGGTTTATACACATAAATCTTCTTGCAATTTAGCGGTTATACTTGTGTCTGTTGCAAACAAAATTCTTCTCCATCATCCTTCTTCTGTTTCATTATTTCCAAATGGCTTCAAACTCTCATCGTAATGAACTTAAATTTACATAAGTATGACAAGAGTGATTTAAGGTTTTTTTTCTCATGCAAATTCTGCCATTTTATATCCATATATATGAATTTATATGCATATATTTGAGTTTTATGAGTTTTGTATAATCTTACGATTAATGCTGCGATTGTGCGATTTAACTATCAAGTGATTGTGCTTCTCTTTTGCACTTAACTATTGGGGTCGGAGAGTTATGTAGTGCAATGATAAGGGTGGTATCGGTTCGAATCCCACCTCCAGCAAATACTAACAAATTAACATATTGACAATGGCTATTTTAAAAATAAAAACTATTTATAACTTTGTGTAGGTTGTAGAGAGATAGGCTAATCAATTCAAGTATTTAATTATGTAAACTTAACTTTGGCGTAGTAACCAAACTTTGCTTACAGTTAACTCAGTATGATGCTAAGTTGTTGAATAACCAAAAGATAAACAGTTCAAGTTTGGTTCACAGTTCACAATTTCACCGGATTAACCTTCAAACAGTTTCGGTTAACTTAACTAAGTTTTATGAAACGCCATCAATTCATGAACTGCTCCTACATGTAAGTCATTTTTTGTTTAGTTCGGTGCAGTTCTCAGATCCGGCATGGTTCATGTAAAACTTTGAACATCCCTACATGCATGTGAAAAAATTCAAAACATCTAATAATCTTGTAAAGGGGAAAGAACATATTCTAATTGAGAATGAAAAATAAAAATTTGGTTGATAGTTGAACCAACACATAGAAAGATAAACAAAGACTCAGTTATTTTTTCAAAGAGTTATTTGTTTAAACACATACTACCTCCGTTCCTTATTATAAAAGACAAATCACTTCTTAGATTCATTGAATAATTAATGTACCTAGTCTATATATTGACCAGATACATTAATTATTCAATGTATCTAAGAAGTGACTTGTCTCTTATAATAAGGAACGGAGGTAGTAGCAAGTAGCAACACATTCATGACTTACTTGAACTATTGGTATATGTTTTTGTGTTCAAACTTGTATTAAATTGAACTAATTATGATAATTAAGTAGGTATTTGTTTAAATTGAAGTAGTTATGGTAATTGAACTAGAACTACAAACTAAACAACATTATTATGCTAATTGAACTAATCTATTAGTCAAAATGAAGCAAAATCGTGTAAATTGGGTGAGATTGAAACAATATAGTGAGCGATGAGATGTAAAAGGGGGCAAAAGCAACGAACCTGCGGCGGCGGTGGCATTGAGAATGAACGCGGTGGTGTGGTGAGAATATTGCAAGAATTTGGTTGAATTTGAATACGAATTGTTGCACTCGTCGTCAGGGTTCTTCATTCTCTGTAGCATAAAACTTAAGTATCTCAAGTCCATAGATTCTAGGCTATGTTTGGACCCATGGTATCTAATTGAATTGAATGGAATGAAAAGAGATGGAATATATCATTGTTCCATTGTTTGAATTTTGAAAATAAAAAATGGAATGAATAGGATGAAATGAATTTTATCACGTATCCTCCGTTAGAATTCTATGGTATTTTGGTGAAAATCTACTATGTATCGGTATTATAAGAATTTTAATCAATAAAAATGTAAATTTTATTCAAGTTAATAATTATATTTTATATTTTAATAATTTTATTAATAATATTATGACACGTGTCGAATAATTATTAGTCATCATGTTTAATATATTATGACAGTTTTTGCATTATCCCGTAGCATTTCCCTTCTTATAATTTTGTTTTGGTAAAGAATAGAATGAAAAAAATGTTCAAACAATATATTTATTTCATTCTACTCAACTCTATTCCGTGCTACTTCATTTCATTATATTATGTCGATTCAAAGGTTGATTTTTTAGATTAATTAAATAATTGATGTATGTAACATATACACCTTCCGGCTATAATTATAAGCAATTTTCACTTTTTATATATATTCAATAACTAATGTATCTAGTCTAATTATTGAGTAAATACATAAGTTATTGAATGTATCTATAAGTGAAAGTTGTTTATAATTATGGTCTAAAGAGTATTTAGACCAGATACATCAGTTATTTAATGAATCTAAAAATTTCATTTTTGCATATATATAAACAAGGTCAAAGGGATCGAGTTAATAATACTCCATCTGTCTCAAATGATAAGCATCCTTTCAAAAATAGTCAAATCCTAAAATATAAGCTCATTTGTAAATTACTATGTGTATTTATTATTATTTTTCCCTAGACATACTTCTAATTATTACTAGTAACTTGTATTGAAAAACAAAAAGTTAAATTTCTACACTTAAAAATAGAAGACAATTTGTTAAAATTTATACACAAATTTGACAGAGAATAGTTACACTATCAACTTTTTTAATTTGCGTGAAATAAATCAAAAAGATTTATATATTAAGAACTGAGGAAGTAAGTGACAAGATAGACTTATGCTTTTTTTTTGACAAGATAGAGTTATGCTTTGTTTAACTTTTACGGATCTGTGAAAATTTAGATTGTTAAATCACAAATTGACGGTCGAGATTGACAATTGCGTGCAACTGCTTCAGCAACCAATCCATATCCTAATTTTACTTACCTTTTGCATATCAAAGAGTGTATTAATGGGAAATAAATCCGATGCACTTGACCGCACTGTAGTCGATAAATATAGATGTTTAATTTTGATTGAATAGTTATAATTTTAAGTTTAAAATTTTCTTTATTTTATATAAAATTGAGTTTTAATCTGACGGTCCGATCTTACGGTGAACGACCCAAATATACTGATGTAGACCAGTCACTAATCAGTGACTGCACTCAATTTTGATCCAAATCAAGGTTTGAATTTTAGGGGGGTGTATGGGATTGGGATTTTGAAAGACAATTTTATCGAAAAAAGTCTTGAAGATTTTAAAAGACTTTGTGGGATATATTGATTTTGTGGGATTTTAAAAGACTTTTTGTAAAAGACTTTTACAATCAAGATTCTTAACACAAGATTTTGTGGGATTTGGTAGGATTATAATTCAGATTTTTAAGATTTCAAAATATATTACAAATTTTTAAAATTTTGAAGGATTCAATGAATCCAAACAAAAAAGGAAACAATAACAATAAGAATTTAGAAAAAAAAAACATGTATTAATATTATTATTATTATTATTATTATTATTATTAATAATAATAATAATAATATATAGCACAAGAAATAAAAACAATAGACGTTTAGACAAAAAAAATGGAAAAACATAAGATACAGAGTGAGTGGGGGGTGGGGGGATAAGGAGGAAGAGAGTGAAGAGAGGAAAAACAAATAAGAATATAACAATAAAAGACGATAAAAATTGATAAGGATGTTAAAGATTATGATAGTTGACGAAGGATGATATATAATAATAAAAAAAATATAATAAACAAGAGTCTCATGAAATCTCATGAATTTTGGTGAGATTGTTGAGAAAGTGTTTTCTTTGTATTTTTAACTAAAAAGTCTTTCAAAATCCTTTCCATCAAAGAATCCATTAAAATTCTGAGATTTTTGAATACCAAGAGACATTTTAGAAGTCTTTAGAAATCTCAATCGAATACCGCTAGATTTCGTTGCCTTGAAAAAAAAATCTTAATTGTCTTGATTGAATACCAACGGATTTTCTTAAATTTTATAAAAGTCTTGATTGAATACCACAAGATTATTTTATCATAAAAAAGTCTTTTAAAATCTTTCGAAATCTTAATTGAATACACCCCCTTACTATTCTCACTATTTATGAGCGTTCATCATTGTTGTACACAAGCTATTTTATAAAATGCTTGAATTGTTGCATTTATAAGTGAGTGCACTCAATCTTGAAAAAGGTGGTTTATTGAAGATCAATTTTGATTAATTCTTGTGTAGTAACGCAGAGGCAGATTTGTGCAAGCTTATGCGAAGCGATTTGCATGTTGTCCACAAATTGCAGAAACAGAAGCCATGGGGCTGTTGGAAGTATTACGCTAGTTGAAGAATGCCATGAAGCTTATGCTAAAGATTGTTCCTGATATTAGAATGCCTGAAAATTTAGTTTTTTAACAGTAGCTAGACAATTTTAACTTCTTTTTCTTATCGGTACGTAGACTGCTTACTAATCGGGTGTTCTAATCAACTGAACTATTAAGCGAGAATTATACCACTAGATCAAATGCTAGGCAGTGTTAACTCATAAGGGAGGTAAGTGTTTTTGAAAAATAGTCCGGTATGAGTGATATTTGAATAGACCTTAGAGGATGTAGGTGTAATTTTCCCTAAAAAATAATGGACAGGTTAAATTTATATTGTGTTTGATTTTATAACTACTCCTGGGACTTACAAATTAGAGGCAAGGGACAAGAAAAAGCTAAAACTTTTCTCTCTTCCTAAACTACAATATAACTTTTATACTATGTACAAGTTCTTTAAAATACCAAAATAACATTTCGTCCACCAAACATAGTACAAAACAACAAATTGTTTCATTATATTTTTTTTTGTACATCGGAAAAATAAATGCTCCCACCAGGATTTGAACCCTGGATCTACCCCTGCCCACCCCATGTCCCCCATGTTTCATTATATTATAAGAATGGACATGATTTATTTGGCATGAATGCATGATTGATTATAAGAATGGACATGATTTATTTGGCATGCTTTGAAACCCGTTTTCTACAATAAAGAAATATTCTTCCTTCACAGAAATGTCTATATGCATTAGATATATTCACTATATGCTAACAGTTCAAGCTATAAAAAAAACCGTTTTCAAGCTAAATGCCAACCATATACCTGCATTTTTCACGAAATTTATTATAAATTTTAATCAAAAAGACTGTAAAACGTTGACGGGAATTTTTTTATAAGTTTCAAATAAAATAGTTGCAGAAATATAGTAAATATACAAAACATCATTTTCTTATGTTAAAAAATGTTATCTAATATTCAAAAATCTGTAAAACGTCACTTCTTATGTGAAAGGATATGTCTCATATTTGACACATTTTATGAAAAACTAGTTATATGGTTAGAACTTAGAAGTTAAACAAGTTATTCTACAAACATGCAATATGTTACCTATCTAATCATGAATAGATAGATGCAAAGAGCTACTTGAACTACCGAATAGTATTTTTATGTTGCCAAAACTAGAAACTTTGGACGCTTACAACTGCAAGGGGCTTGTACGAATTAAGAAGGAAAAAGATCAAGTGTGGGAAACAATGTCTTCAGATGTGACAAACGTTTTTGACTTCAGCTTTTGCTTTCTGTCTGATGATTTTCTTGCAACACTTCTTCCTTGCTTGCACTATTTCACAAAATTATCCATTGATTACAGCAGTATCACAATCCTTCCGACATGCATCAATAATGTGTGTCACTCTTTGAAGGAACTTTGAATATGTTGAAAAAACAATTACAGAATTTTGCAAAAACACAAGTTTTGAAAAACAGTAATCGATAAAAATTGCCAATCGAAAATTCGTAGCTGAGTCACGACCAGGTCGCTTTCTTTAAGACGTTTCGTGGTACTGCCAATTGTGCAAGCAGTTCTTAATTTACCGCGACGCCTCCAGGATAAAACAGCTTCGTTCTAAGTATACCGATAATCTACTGCACTTGTAGAAAACCGGTCAAGAATTACACCCTCTAAGATAATGATTAGTAAACTAATCACTCGAATATTGGTAAAGGATTACCAATTCTGAAACAAAGCAAGCAAAATCGCGTTTGAGATTTTGCCGGAGATAAATTTTTTCTGTTTGTTGTTGTTCTGTGTATTTCGTATATGGAGAAGAAGAAAAGAGAGCAATATATATTCTGATTACTGAATCAACAGCAATGAAAGGCAATGAAAGCAAAAAACGAAAACTGAAGACAAAGGATTAATTGGCATGGATTTGCAATAATACCGTTTTCCGTTTTTATGGCTTGGTCTCTTCACATTTTAAATGTGTTCTTTTTTCTTTTAGGTTAAGGAATGGATCAGAAACACAATTCTTAATTTTTCGGTCACCAAAAAATTAATACATCACACAAGCAAGCCCAGATCCAGATCCGAGCCGGACGGACGGACGGCGGCGGCGCGTGACGGTCAAGATTGATTGCGCTCTCTCCCATCCACAAAACTCTTATACCCCAAGGGCACACCCTTGTAAATGAGGTTGTAGTATATAAACACTCATAAGATGTTAAGATTTTCCAATATGGGACTTAACAACTTTTCAAATTCACACATAAGTGTTCATTTCATACCAAGTTCTTTTCTCATCATTTCCATGTTATTTCCAACAGAATAATTGTACAGAGCTTCAAGAAATCAGAGGCCTTCCATGTCACCCTGGTTCTAATTATGGCAGCCTCATATGCTAAAGTCACCCTGGTTCTGATCTTGGCCACAATATAGGTGTTTAAAAAATAGAGTCCATCTTCATTTCTACCTAACTCTATTTTCTTTATATTGCTAAACTCATATGGTTGTGATCAGACAATGCAAATTATTTTATAAATTATTTTATAGTTCTACATTTGTTATTTTATATGTATGTTTGAACTTTAAACCACATCATATACATGAAAAATAAGTTGGTAAATTTTGTAAGAAAATTAAAGAGATAATGCATGTATATGGAAAAAAATGTCCTTCCTCTCACTCTTACATTTAACCTTCTATGTACACTAATCACCTCTATAGTTTACCATTCCAATAATGTCTAAAATTAATCTGGTTTAATGTATTTATCGGAACAATTTTTAAACTGTTCCGGTGTGATAAATTTTCCAATTTTTTTTAATAATTAGTACCGGAACACTTGATAAAAATGTTTCGATTCAATTACCTATACCAGAACACAACTAAAATTATTCTGATTTTGTCAAATTTCCTCATCATCCCTACAACCATGAACTTCATCATACCGAAAATAACAAATATTACATAAGTGAAAAGTCATTTTGTATGTATATGATGTGGCTTTAAAGTTCAAACATACATATAAAATAACAAATGTAGGACTATAAAATAATTTGCATTGTCTTATCACAACCATATGAGTCTAGCAATATAAAGAGACATGGATAGAGTTAGGTAGAAATGAAGATGGACTCTATTGTCTAAACACCTACATATTGTGGCCAAGATCATCACAGGGTACTTTAGCATATCAGGCCGCCATAACTAGAACCAGGGTGACATAGTACCAGTGGCGGAGATAGCCAATTCTAAAAGTAGGGTCGAAAAAAATTAAGTTATAAATAATAAATGCATATTATATAATTTATGTTTCGTCAAAAAATTATATAATTTATGTTATATATCAAAAAATTAGGTTGTTATAAGCACATAAATGTGATTATCAAAACACATGATTTTTTTATTAATTAAATTTATCAATTACTAAATCACTCATTTGAAGAATTTTTTTAATTAAAATTAACGGTATTCAATAAAAATATATACGCTCTTAATTTTGTAAACTTGACAATTATTATAAAATTTTAATACAAGAATAAAATTTATACTTGCTAAGAGATCACCAGTACAATTTAATTTATCTATTATATGTAATTTATCGAAAATATCTATAACTATAAAATATATTTCACAAGAATAAATGTAGTAATTGCAAGTAAAAGTAGTACAATAATATATATTTTCTTTTAGGGTTCAATATGTTTTTGGTCCTTATAAATATACGAGTCTTCTACTTTTAGTCCCTTTAAAAAAAATTTCCACTTTCTGGTCCTCCAAATATTTCCGGTCATGATTTTTAATCCCTACTTTTGAATCAACTATGTGTACAATTCAAATTTTTTAACGAGGTTTTGTATTCATGTGTATAATATTATAAAAATTACTCACACCAAAATTCATAATTTTTTTAACAATTGATGGATTAACTATGAATTTTTAAGCGCAAACACTTCAAAAATTCATATTTAATTCATCACTACTTAAAAAAATTAAAATTTTACAATTCAATTTTTAATATACTAAACATGATTGCAATACATAATTCCAAATTTTAAGTAGTATACATAAGTTGACTTAATAAAGTAGGGATCAAAATTCATGTTAAAGAATTTTGTAGGGACTAAAATGTGAAAAAAAAAGTTTCGAGTGACTAAAAGTAGAAAGTTCAAATGTTTATAAGGATTAAAAACATATTTAACCCTTTCTCTTAACTAAAAAAGAGGTGCATAATAGGTCAATAGTGTTTTATCAACAAAAAGTTAGGCCAATATACAAAAAAAAAAGTGTGGCAATATTATTTAATGGACAAGTAAATGAATAATAATTGTAACAATTTGATAAGTAAAAGAAAAAATGTATTGGATAAGAGTTGAACAGGACATTTGTGTAACAAAACCATCACTTTACAAACAAAACTTATGTTAATAAACACCAATATAATGGTAAATATATATAACATCCATAACGAGAAATATGTATATATACTTATAAAAAGAAAAAAAAAATTGAGCTAAAAAGAGGACTATGACCCTACCATGCCTAAGTAGCTCTGCTCCTGCTCCTGCAAAGCATGTGCTTATAGGATTAAACTATTTATTAAGAAAAAATATGGGTGGTATGTAGTTGCGGTTGGTTGAGTCACACAGAATGAACGCTGTGGTAGTTGAGTAACTTAGAAAAAATGAGTTGTTTTTTCTCTAGAGCAATACTTGTTTCGGATAATATCAAAACTGAAAACAAAAATAGATTAAAATTGACTCTCTATGAACTTTAAGAAAAATGATTCAAAGCTCGTTAAAATGATTTTTTGAAACTAAAGTGTACTCTTATAAAAAATTGTTTTACAAAATATTTGAAGAGAGAAAAATTTATCTAACATAATTCGACCCCACACTATTAGTAAAATAATAATAATAATAATAATTCAACCCCACACTGCTACAATTTTCACCTATAGTGACCGATTTAGAGACCAATTTTTATAAAAATTGGTTACTAAATCAATTAGAGACCGATATAGAAATCAATTAAATCAATTTTTAAATCTATGGTGGCTGATCTGTGTGGCATGTTCAAAAACACTTTCAAACAAATGCTAGTTGTTGTTATTAGAGAGCCCAAAATCTTATAAATTCCACATCCCACCATGCTCTCCAGCCCCGTGCCCACGCGGGCTGGTTGTGCACTAGCCCCTTTGGCTAGTCTCAGGCGATTACTGCAATGCCGTCGTCACCACCCGCACCGCTCATTTGTAGCCGAGAGACATGGTGGTCGGCTCTGATACCAATTGATAAAAACCTTAGAGCTTTTGTGGTGTGCTTCTCCCAATGTTCTTATCATAAACATCTAAGATATTAATAATATTATCAAATGAAGAACAACAATAAAAATCATTATTTTTCAACGTAAAAATTTAATTTAGTTAGAGATAAGCAAATGAACCTTTTCATTTTGATAGAGTAAAACCACACTTTTAAATGCTAGAAAGTTTAAAACATAAAACAGAGGAGATTGAACATTCATTGTAAGAGGTATATAAATACACACACTAAAAAGCATTATCAACATCCATGATCTTGTATCCACTCATCTATCTTAATATCATACATGATCACGATGATAGCAGCTACTAGCTAAACCTCGCAACCTTTCTGCGATCTCTTGTGCCAACGTCTGGATTTTTTTATTTTCTTTTGCTACTTTTGGAACCTCAGGATTTATAAATTGAATGTCTGGTATGTTTTTGATTTGTTCTCGAACATAAGATATCCTCAAATTTATACATTTTCGACGAACTGAACTTCAGCATGAGTCCATCCATTCTCAAAGTGTAGTCGTCTGAACCTATCAAGGTTAGTGTTGATCTGCAGCACATCTAGCAAAATTATATGATTTGTATCAATGAAACTATTTTCAATCCATTTAACATAGATGATTCTTTTGATTCGTCTAGCAAAACTATTGTTTTAAGATGTTTTATGTTTGGTGGCAGGCCATTGATTTCTCGAAGCTTCATACAATTGTTCATAGTTAGATTTTTCAAAGAGTGACATGCATTGATGCATGAAGGAAGAATTGTGATGCTGCTGAAATCAAGGGATAAATCTGCGACATAGTGCAAGCAGGGCAGAAGTGTAGCAAGAAATTCACATGACATATGACAAAAGCTCAAGTCAACATCTCTTTGAATCAAAAGAGAGTTATCATTTCTCACATCCGAAAATATTGTTTCTGCTACTTGACCTTCACCCCTGATCTTAATTCGTGCAAGCCTCTTGCAAGAGTAAGCCTCCAAGGTCTTAAGTTTTGGCAACATAAAAATATTACTCGGTACTTCAAGTAGCTTGTTGCATCTATCTATAGTCAGGTTTGTAAGTCCCACAAGACGTCCAATGGAGAAGGGAAATTTACATATCCCAGTATCACTCATACTTAAAGGAAAGTTTTACCACAATTATAAGACCTGTAATGTCTTGTGGAATTAAAAGTTGAGCAGTAAAGAGTAAAAAAAGAGAGAAGAAAACTTAGTATCTCAAATATGAGAATATTACATGGATGAGAGCATGCACAAGACAAAATAGAATAATTAGAAATGCAATCATTAGAGAGAAAACCTGGATAGCTGCCATTGTAGAAAAGATGATAAAATCTCGTCTTAGGCGGTTTAAGCATGTCTAAAGAACAAGTGTTGACAAACAAGGTTGAAAAGATAGAAGATATAGAAGTAGAGGGAGATCAAAGAAGACTATAGGTCAAACTATTAAAAGCGTCGAGATATAAATAATAGTCCATCGTTGGACCAAATACAATATTTTGTGGCGTCAATTGATCCATGTTGACGAACTCATTTAGTGGGAAAATGCTTGGATCTTGGTGTTCTAGTTTAGTTTCTAGTTTATAATTATATAATACTTCATGTAATCTGGGTGGTATAATTAAACAAACTCCAACCTGGAACAGTTAGCACTTAGCAGAGATTTGAAGCTTCTTCCCTATGCTATAGTTTCAGTGTAATTTATTTTATCACAAATATGATTGTTTGCTTTTTCCCCACCTTCTAAGGATTGGGCTCCAATACTATACTTCATTGAAAAGGTCATCAAACAATTCTAGGAGGGAATCATAGCTTATGGTATACCCTCTAACTGCATCTTATGGACAATATATGTGTATATATAGATATAGATTGAAATTGCTGGTTTTTATACTTTAATTAATCTCTGAGATGTTTGCAGCAGATTTCTCCAATAAAGCCAATTATATGGTTCAAGAAGATAAATGGGAGAAAGTAGGTGCTGATGCCAACACCATTTCAGCAGAAGCCGGTAAAACTTCTAATTTGTGATCAAGTAATTTCCTTCCTTTTACACTAATTAAGTGGGAAAATTTCTGATCAAGTAACATAGTATTTGTAGGATAATATTACTAGAACTAGAACAATAATTGCACAAATGCTGCGTAGGTTACCGTAGATCATGTTGGTTTGGTTTCTCTTTTAGCATTTGAAGATTGTTGTCAAATATCTTCAATGCAGATATATCAAAATTTGGAAACTAAAAGCGTAAGGATTGCATAGACCTCTTCTTTTCCTCTTTAGACAAGCTAATTCAAGATGACAATAATCAATGCAACAGGGAGGATGTTAGAACCTCTGTTGATTACTTACATGGAAGAACTGAGATTTTCAAAGAGAAACAAAATAAGGGAAGGTTTCAATGTCAGACTAGTTATTCTGGCAGTTCACTTCTCATGCAGATGTCTCATGCACCAAAAACATGACCACCACTATGAAAAAGAATAACAATATTTCGAAGTATGATAGCAACGATTCATTGCAAGCAGTTTATTTTTTGGATGGCATGTTTCCTGCTGCAGAAAGTTTCTATGATAATATACCTTATTATGCAACAAGTGCTTTACATGAAAGAAAATTAAATAAAGTAGATGCTAGCATGATCTGTGAATCATTTGAAGGGGATTCCCTTTATGATTCCCATGGGTTTGGTTACGATGTAGAGATTGGTGGGATTTTCAAAAGCCGTTTCTAAAGAGCTGCTCTACACACAAAAAAGGAAGTATCCTGCATGTGAAGGCTTTGCTCTCAAATAATGAGGTTGAGCTCAAAATCTAGGGGAGGATTGTTGCAGTGATAAGGATTTATATGCCCGTCCCTGTGTAGAAGTTGCAAAAAAATTAAAGAAATGTGAAGATTCATGGTATTCAGCAACACAAATAAGAAATTCTGGTTCCGATGATCAGTTATCAAACTCTGAAAGGCTTCTTGTTCATCATACCAATGATCTTCGAGGAGCATCTAGATGCTATGAAATGATTCACCATACACAAATTTTTCATGACGAAGAAAATGGAAACAATTTCAGTTATGATCTTGAAGGAGCATTTGATGCTCTAAAAGGATCCATCGTACACATATTTTTGATGATGAAGAAAATGGGCACAACTTCAGTTATGATATGTCGAGGCATGTTATCCAGGATCCTTGCACCTCAAGTTTTGCAAATAGTGAATTCAGTTTTGAAGGTGCAGTTGATTGTAATGAAATATTCAACAGATTGGTTGACTGGCCTGATTTCGGTAATACATATTTCCCAAAAAGGTCGGATATTTTAAACGAGGAACCAGACTGGCTATTACCTGAGTCATGTGCTCGAAACTGTAAGAGTCCCGGCATTAACAAAGGCAAAAGGGATTGTATTAGGAATCCAACTTTGCAGAAGACTCGTGTAACATCTAAAAGAAGCTTCTCAGCTCCTCCATTTCATAGAAGTAAAATGAAGTTTTTCTCTTTAATTCAGCCTCCAGAAACGGTAGCTAAAATACCTACCGGTCCGGCATCCCACCCTGCTTCCAATCTTCTAGGTTTTTCATTTTCTTACTTTACTTCTACACCCTTTGCACCCTTTTTCTAATGTAACAACATATTCAATTGATCAAATTGGACTAATGTTGTTGTTTTTTTTTGACAAAATTGGACTAATATTTTTGAATCTGCGGAAGCTAGTGATTTTAAATATTCTCAACATCCTCCTAGTCCTCTAAGTACAGTATTATTATCTTATTAACCCTTAATTAAGCTTCTGAATTGTTGGAAATAATTTCTCACTGACCCCTTGTGGTTTTTCCCTGATCATAGAACTAATTTCAAACGGAGTTCAGAGGTTCCGGGGGCTACACAGGTTAATGACACATTGCCAAGACTGATGGTTTTTAAAGTTTCAATGTTCAACAGAATGATCCATTCAGGGGTGAGTTTAAACTTTAATGTGTTGGCAAAATTTTAGAATCAAGACATCCAACAATATCTGCTCATTTGAAATAGTTTTGGCATAGAACCATGTCAAATATTGTCCGCCGGCCTTGAATTAGGAGTGAGATGTATTATCTTGAGCAATTATTTACTACTAAAATAAGACATTTCTTTAAAACTAATTTCTTTATGCTGTGCAAAATTGGATATTGTTCGTTGTTACAAAATCTGCCATATCCGAAGACCAAAAATTGCGGAAGTCTTACATTTTATGTTATCTTCTGTGCTGAAGAAGTTTACGGTCAATCTAATTGGATTGTACTTGTAATTTTTTTTTTCACGTTTATATGCTTAATAAATGAATACATAAGGATTTGTAATATCATTCACCTAAGATTTGCTGTCAAACCCATATTATCTTGTATTTCAGAATTGATATCTAGGGAAGTGCAAGATTCCATAAATTATGGGACCAAATGGAGGATCTGCTCACCTCAAACCCCAGTAATGTTGTCTATCTTTTAGAGACATATTACATTACATAGGAGGGATTCATTAGTATGTAGGAGATTTTTGATCTGACTAGGATTCATTAGTATGCAGGTGCTACTAGAGATTGGTTATCTACTAAATAGTTACAATGAACAGATTAAATATTGGAGTTGGATCTGTAACATTCACACTCAAAATTCTGAAACCTTTAGAAGGTATACCTCACTGGTTGTCTCATGGACTTTGAAATAGTCATTTGTGTTTGCTGAATAAATATACTATTCTAAAAAACATTTTTGTTAATTATTGACAACTTTCTTTTAAATATATACGTGTCGTGAAATGCTTTTGCTTTTCATATTACAGATGTTAATTATTTACTTGTAGGTACCCTATATTTTAGGCGTCAATTTAAACGATGTTGATCTTTTAGAGTTTCTTCAGCAGGTTACAAAAATCTTGACTAAGCCCTTCTTCTTACCTTCAAGTTATCATTAATAATTGGGCGCATCTTCGGTATTTTTAACTAACATTATTTTTACCTTCAGCTAGCTGATACTGATGGATCGTCAACAATGCCACCCTCTGTTGTACGACTGCTAAATTCAAAAGCATGCAGAGGTATGTGCCCCAACCACTTACACTCAGGAGTTTGGAAAGCCTTGCTTTACTTGGAGGCATTGCATTAGCTAAGCTTGGACTGATGAATGAGAGCTCAAGTAACAAGTGACATGGATTACAACGACGTAAAGTGTCTATTATTGAACGTGCGGCACAGCGTGTTTAAGTTCTGCTACAAGGAGTTGAGACTTCAGAATATACTAGTTGTTGAAAAATAATCTCCAGTCCACTGCCAAATCATTCTTTTCCAAGCCTACAGCAAAATTTCCAGAGTTAGAAATAATGAAATACTTGTATCGTATGATATTAATTAATGTAATGCCATTTGATAAAGTTTTGTCATAATAAATAGTAATGGATCGAATTAGAATGCATATACACAATTAATTAGTCAATGATCAATGTACAATTTTGTTTGGTGCTAATCAGAGGTGATTACGAGCATAGCTGCAGAAGGTATCTATTTGTGTTATTCCTAGTTGGTAGGCACACTTAATTTTATTATGGACATCGTTAAGATATTATACTAATATATGCTTATAAAAAAAGATACTATATATTACACATTTAGTATAAACATTTGGTTGAGGGAAAAAAAGTATAATTATCAAAAATAAAATAAAAAATAAGTGTAAACATTAGAAATAATGTAACCAAGAAAAAGATATTAGGAATATTATTCTTCATAGAATTATAAACACAGGTCAAATTTTCAAATCTCTCAATAATTATTTTCCGTTGATAATTTGATTTTCATTTTAAAAAACATTTGTTCTTTTTGTTTTATTTTATTCAACTGTAGTAAGGGATATCTTCCAATTTAACAAAGAAGTCATGAGCTTGAGAATCAAGCAAAGAGAAATGTAGGGAAGAGATCGCATGGTTGAAGGTGATGATTAATCTACTATCATTAAAATGTAGGGAAAAATATATTAATTTCATATACATTTTCCCTTTTGGTCTATGTTAATTATGAACATTTACTCTATTTGTTGTTCATATTTTTGTTATAACAACTTTTAAATATGAGAAGTGACCATAAATGACTTTCAAATTACCGAGTGCATTCGTGATTCGAGCAACACTTCAGAAATCTTTTAAGGTACCACATAATAGATTTAAATTTCTTTGTTTTCTAATTTATCTATAACCACTTTTTTCAACTGCCGACTACCGTGTCAATTATGGTAATGTTCTTACTAAAATTTTCTTTTTTCAATTCAATTGCATACTCAATCTAAAATTAAAGTTCATGAAATGGAAAATAAGAGGTAACATAACCTTTTTTTTTCTTTTTCTTTTCTTGCGTTCATGTTAAAAAACATATATAACACTAACTTGTGATTGTGCCACACTGTTTGCATTGTGATAAATACTTTCCCGCCAAATAATCTCTTCTTTTGTAAAAAAATAATTGAATAAAATATTTTCAATTTCTTGTGTTTACATTTGTATCATTTTTATACTGTTATTTTCATCATTATTGTCTTTTTTAGTGAAACAAATATTTAGATAATTGTTGTATGAAAAAAGAAATTGGTTACTTTGATGGGTGTCATTGGGCAAAGAAAATATAGGTATAGAATTTTAATTCGATTAATTATTTGTGTTTTGCATTTGTGAATATTGTCATGAGAATTAATTTGATATTTTTCAAAATAAATTGCATGAAAAAAAAATTATTCACATCGTCATTAACATAATAGAAAAAAGATCGAACATTGGATATTTTGTCCGCATTTTCTGTTCTTTGGTAATGTTTATATATCAGTTACTTAATAGTTTCTTACATTTAATTTACTGTATATGAAACTTAATTTGTTGTTTTTAAATCTCACGACCAAGACGTCTTTTCTCTGTTCAGATAACCAAAATATCAAATCGTTCCTAACACATCAACCCTAAATCCTTTCAAATCGTACCAAAATTCCCATATCGAAATCGAGAGGTCGGAACCCTAGGCTAGCCGCGGAATAACGAACATTATCGATCATGTCGTCATCTTCGTCTTCTTCTTCGTATTCGGAATGGAAAGAAATGGAAAAACTACATAATCGATATCGAGCAATATTTGGTGAATGTTTCGCTGATTTTCCTCATCCTCCACCACCACCACCTCCTTACTCTTTTATCGTTCCCCAAAGACCCTCTAAGCTTCCTCATCCTGTCATAATCCCACATCCACGCATTGCAGATGTTTATGTTGCTACCGGTCGTAATCTTGATGATCTTAATGATTCTGAATCGCTCTTCCTCTATACTAGAAATCTCGTACCTGGGTTTAAATCTCACAACCAAGACGTCATTTTCTCTGTTCAGATAACCAAAATATCAAATCGTTCATAATACATAAACCCTAAATCCTTTCAAATCGTACCAAAATCCCCAAATCCAAATCGAGAGGTCGGAACCCTAGGCTAGGCGCGGAATAACGAACATTATCGATCATGTCATCATCTTCGACTTCTTCTTCGTATTCGGAATGGAAGGAAATGGAAAAACTACATAATCGATATCGAGCAATGTTTTGGGAATGTTTCGCTGATTTTCCTCCTCCTCCTGCTCCACCACCACCTCCTTACTCTTTTATCGTTCCCCAAAGACCGTCTAAGCTTCATCATCCTGTCATAATCCCACATCCACTCATTCCAGATGTTTATGTTGCTGCCGGTCGTAATCTTGATGATCTTAATGATTCTCAATCTCTCTTCCTCTATACTAGAAATCTCGTACCTGGTTTTAAATCTCACGACCAAGTAGTCATTTTCTCTGTTCAGATAACAAAATTCCCGAATCGTTCATAATACATAAACCCTAAATCCTACCAAAATTCCCAAATTAAAATCGAGAGGTCGGAACCCTAGGCTAGGCGCGGAATAACGAAAATTATCGATCATGGCGTCATCTTCGTCTTCTTCTTCGTATTCGGAATGGAAGGAAATGGAAAAACTACATAATCGATATCGAGCAATGTTTGGGGAATGTTTCCCTGATTTTCCTCCTCCCCCTCCACCACCACCTCCATACTCTTTTATCGTTCCCCAAAGACCCTCTAAGCTTCCTCATCCTGTCATAATCCCACATCCAATCATTCCAGATGTTTATGTTGCTGCCGGTCGTAATCTTGATGATCTTAATGATTCTGAATCTCTCTTCCTCTATACTAGAAATCTTGTACCTGGTTTTAAATCTCACGACGAAGACGTCATTTTCTCTATTCAGATAACCAAAATACCAAATCGTTCATAATACAGAAACCCTAAATCCTTTCAAATCCTACTAAAATTCCCAAATCAAAATCGAAATCGAGAGGTCGGAACCCTAGGCTAGGCGCGGAATAACGAACATTATCGATCATGTCATCATCTTCGACTTCTTCTTCGTATTTGGAATGGAAGGAAATGGAAAAACTACATAATCGATATCGAGCAATGTTTGGGGAATGTTTCGCTGATTTTCCTCCTCCTCCACCACCACCTCCTTACTCTTTTAACGTTCCCCAAAGACCCTCTAAGCTTCATCATCCTGTCATAATCCCACATCCACTCATTCCAGATGTTTATGTTGCTGCCAGTCGTAATCTTGATGATCTTAATGATTCTGAATCCCTCTTCCTCTATACTAGAAATCTCGTACCTGATTTTAAATCTTATAACCAATATGTGATTTTCTCTGTTCAGATAACCAAAATACCAAATCGTTCATAATACATAAACCCTAAATCCTTTCAAATCCTACCAAAATTCCCAAATTGAAATCGAGAGGTTGGAACCCTAGGCTAGGCGCAGAATAACGAACATTATCGATCATGTCGTCATCTTCATCTTCTTCTTCGTATTCGGAATGGAAGGAAATGGAAAAACTACATAATCGATATCAACCAATGTTTGGGGAATGTTTCACTGATTTTCCTCCTCCTCCTCCACCACCACCTCCTTACTCTATTATCGTTCCCCAAAGACCCTCTAAACTTCCTCATCCTGTCATAATCCCGCATCCACTCAATCCAGATGTTTATGTTGCTGTCGGTCGTAATCTTGATGATCTTAATCATTCTGAATCTCTCTTCCTCTATACTAGAAATCTTGTACCTGGTTTTAAATCTCACGACCAAGACGTCATTTTCTCTGTTCAGATAACCAAAATACCAAATCGTTCATAATACATAAACCCTAAATCCTTTCAAATCCTACAAAAATTCCCAAATCGAAATCGAGAGGTCGGAACCCTAGCCTAGGCACGGAATAACGAACATTATCGAACATGTCGTCATCTTCGTCTTCTTCTTCGTATTCGGAATGGAAGGAAATGGAAAAACTACATAATCGATATCGAGCAATGTTTGGGGAATGTTTCGCTGATTTTCCTCCTCCTCCATCACCACCTCTTTACTCTTTTATCGTTCCCCAAAGACCCTCTAAGCTTCCTCATCCTGTCATAACCCCACATCCACTCATTGCAGATGTTTATGTTGCTCCCGGTCGTAATCTTGATGATCTTAATGATTTTGAATCGCTCTTCCTCTATACTAGAAATCTCGTACCTGGTTTTTAATCTCACAACCAAGACGTCATATTCTCTATTCAGATAACCAAAATATCAAATCGTTCATAATACATAAACCCTAAATCCTTTCAAATCCTACCAAAATTCCCAAATCGAAATCGAGAGGTCGGAACCGTAGGCTAGGCTCGGAATAACGAACATTATCGATCATGTCGTCATCTTCGTATTCGGAATGGAAGGAAATGGAAAAACTACATAATCTATATCTAGCAATGTTTGGGGAATGTTTCGCTGATTTTCCTCCTCCACCACCACCTCCTTACTCTTTTATCGTTTCCCAAAGACCGTCTAAGCTTCATCATCCTGTCATAATCCCACATCCACTCATTCCAGATGTTTATGTTGCTGCCGGTCGTAATCTTGATGATCTTAATGATTCTGAATCCCTCTTCCTCTATACTAGATATCTCGTACCTGGTTTTAAATCTCATAACCAAGACGTCATTTTCTCTATTCAGATAACCAAAATAACAAATCGTTCATAATACATAAACCATAAATCCTTTCAAATCCTACCAAAATTCCCAAATTGAAATCGAGAGGTCGGAACCCAAGGCTAGGCACGGAATAACAAACATTATCGATCATGTCGTCCTCTTCGTCTTCTTCTTCGTATTCGGAATGGAGGGAAATGGAAAAACTACATAATCGATATCCAGCAATGTTTGGGGAATGTTTCGCTGATTTTCCTCCTCCTCCACCACCACCACCTGCTTACTCTTTTATCGTTCCCCAAAGACCCTTTATGCTTCCTCATCCTGTCATAATCCCACATCCACTCATTCCAGATGTTTATTTGCAATAATGAGTTCTAATTAACTTATTAATGTTATTCTTATCATTTGAATTTATTTTACTTATCCCAAGTAATCATGAAGCAATAGTATTCATGTTTCAAATTTTCAAATCAACTTTGAATTATCCTCAATACTCCCTTAGTTCAATGTTGGGAAATTTGTCTGATCGATGATGTAGTTCCCATCAACGCCATTTTAGTTAGAGCACTTTTCCCCTGAAAATTTCGGGCACATTTTCTAACCAAAGCCAAATCTATATGTCGATGCACTAGGTTCATATCTATAGCGGTGCACATCTCCATAATACTAAAATAGCAGTTCTTGGCAATACTTTTGCATATGTCCAAACCCAAGTTGAGGTTTTCTATAATACCAACAATCAATTTCTTTCTGACCATGTTTTTTGTAACAAACATTGAAAAATTGTTGTTTATACTTTAATTTGGCAACAAAAAGAAAAACCCTTCAACCACAAATTTCTGTATTTCTTATTTTTGTCTCTTTTTTTTTAGGCTTGCAAAGAATTAATTAGCTCTTGTAAGTTCTTACGCACTTATATATTATGAATATTAAGGATGAGTGTTTTTTCTAATGCCTTTTACGATTATACTATTAGGTACATACATATTCTCCTTCATAGAAATGGAATTTGTTCACTGCATCCATCAATTTGTCATACTCCATTATCATGTCATTTTCTTTTATGATTAAAGTCTAAAATTCTTATGAATTGTAACTCATATGCTAGCTAGCCTCGTAATTACACTGTCTATTTTTTATTTATGAATTGTTGTATTTAAGCAGCAATGTTAATGCTTATGTTGTTTGTAGACACACTGCCCGAGCAATTGTTTGAGTTCCTGGATAAAAATCTTCCATCAAAGAGGATGGAGGGTGGTGAACATTGTTATTCACTTTCCATTTTCAACGTAACTATATGGGAAAAAATAGTAAAAGCCTAGGCTAGGCGCGGAATAACGAACATTATCGATCATGTCGTCATCTTCGTCTTCTTCTTCGTATTCGGAATGGAAGAAAATGGAAAAACTATATAATCGATATCGAGCAATGTTTGGGGAATGTTTCGCTGATTTTCCTCCTCCTCCACCACCACCTCCTTACTCTTTTATCGTTCCCCAAAAGCTTCCTCATCCTGTCATAATCCCACATCCACTCATTCCAGATGTTTATGTTGCTGCCGGTCGTAATCTTGATGATGTTAATGATTATGAATCCCTCTTCCTCTATACTAAAAATCTCGTACCTGGTTTTAAATCACATGATCAAGACATCATTTTGTCTGTTAAGATAACCAAAATACCAAATCGTTCATAATACATAAACCCTAAATCCTTTCAAATCCTACCAAAATTCCTAAATCGAAATCGAGAGGTCGGAACCCAAGGCTAGGCACGGAATAACGAACATTATCGATCATGTCGTCATCTTCGTCTTCTTCTTCGTATTCAGAATGGAAGAAAATGGAAAAACTATATAATCGATATCGAGCAATGTTTGGGGAATGTTTCGCTGATTTTCCTCCCCCTCCACCACCACCTCCTTACTCTTTTATCGTTCCCCAAAAGCTTCCTCATCCTGTCATAATCCCACATCCACTCATTCCAGATGTTTATGTTGCTACCGGTCGTAATCTTGATGATGTTAATGATTATGAATCCCTCTTCCTCTATACTAAAAATCTCGTACCTGGTTTTAAATCTCATGACCAAGACATCATTTTCTCTGTTAAGATAACCAAAATACCAAATCGTTCATAATACATAAACCCTAAATCCTTTCAAATCCTACCAAAATTCCTAAATCAAAATCGAGAGATCGGAACCCAAGGCTAGGCACGGAATAACAAACATTATCGATCTTGTCGTCATCTTCGTCTTCTTCTTCGTATTCGGAATGGAAGGAAATGGAAAAACTACATAATCGATATCGAGCAATGTTTGAGGAATGTTTCGCTGATTTTCCTCCCCCTCCACCAGCACCTCCTTACTCTTTTATCGTTCCCCAAAAGCTTCCTCATCCTGTCATCATCCCACATCCACTCATTCCAGATGTTTATGTTGCTGCCGGTCGTAATCTTGATGATGTTAATGATTCTGAATCCCTCTTCCTCTATACTAAAAATCTCGTACCTGGTTTTAAATCTCAAGACCAAGACGTCATTTTCTCTGTTAAGATAACCAAAATACCAAATCGTTCATAATACATAAACCCTAAATCCTTTCAAATCCTACCAAAATTCCCAAATTGAAATCGAGAGGTCGGAACCCTAGGCTAGGCGCGGAATAACGAAAATTATCGATCATGGCGTCATCTTCGTCTTCTTCTTCGTATTAGGAATGGAAGGAAATGGAAAAACTACATAATCGATATCGAGCAATGTTTGGGGAATGTTTCCCTGATTTTCCTCCTCCCCCTCCACCACCACCTCCATACTCTTTTATCGTTCCCCAAAGACCCTCTAAGCTTCCTCATCCTGTCATAATCCCACATCCAATCATTCCAGATGTTTATGTTGCTGCCGGTCGTAATCTTGATGATCTTAATGATTCTGAATCTCTCTTCCTCTATACTAGAAATCTTGTACCTGATTTTAAATCTTATAACCAATATGTGATTTTGTCTGTTCAGATAACCAAAATACCAAATCGTTCATAATACATAAACCCTAAATCCTTTCAAATCCTACCAAAATTCCCAAATCGAAATCGAGAGGTCGGAACCCTAGGCTAGGCGCGGAATAACGAACATTATCGATCATGTCATCATCTTCGACTTCTTCTTCGTATTTGGTATGGAAGGAAATGGAAAAACTACATAATCGATATCGAGCAATGTTTGGGGAATGTTTCGCTGATTTTCCTCCTCCTCCACCACCACCTCCTTACTCTTTTATTGTTCCCCAAAGACCCTCTAAGCTTCATCATCCTGTCATAATCCCACATCCACTCATTCCAGATGTTTATGTTGCTGTCGGTCGTAATCTTGATGATCTTAATCATTCTGAATCTCTCTTCCTCTATACTAGAAATCTTGTACCTGGTTTTAAATCTCACGACCAAGACGTCATTTTCTCTGTTCAGATAACCAAAATACCAAATCGTTCATAATACATAAACCCTAAATCCTTTCAAATCCTACAAAAATTCCCAAATCGAAATCGAGAGGTCGGAACCCTAGCCTAGGCACGGAATAACGAACATTATCGAACATGTCGTCATCTTCGTCTTCTTCTTCGTATTCGGAATGGAAGGAAATGGAAAAACTACATAATCGATATCGAGCAATGTTTGGGGAATGTTTCGCTGATTTTCCTCCTCCTCCATCACCACCACCTGCTTACTCTTTTATCGTTCCCCAAAGACCCTTTAAGCTTCCTCATCCTGTCATAATCCCACATCCACTCATTCCAGATGTTTATTTGCAATAATGAGTTCTAATTAACTTATTAATGTTAATCTTATCATTTGAATTTATTTTACTTATCCCAAGTAATCATGAAGCAATAGTATTCATGTTTCAAATTTTCAAATCAACTTTGAATTATCCTCAATACTCCCTTAGTTCAATGTTGGGAAATTTGTCTGATCGATGATGTAGTTCCCATCAACGCCATTTTAGTTAGAGCACTTTTCCCCTGAAAATTTCGGGCACATTTTCTAACCAAAGCCAAATCTATATGTCGATGCACTAGGTTCATATCTATAGCGGTGCACATCTCCATAATACTAAAATAGCAGTTCTTGGCAATACTTTTGCATATGTCCAAACCCAAGTTGAGGTTTTCTATAATACCAACAATCAATTTCTTTCTGACCATGTTTTTTGTAACAAACATTGAAAAATTGTTGTTTATACTTTAATTTGGCAACAAAAAGAAAAACCCTTCAACCACCAATTTCTGTATTTCTTATTTTTGTCTCTTTTTTTTTAGGCTTGCAAAGAATTAATTAGCTCTTGTAAGTTCTTACGCACTTATATATTATGAATATTAAGGATGAGTGTTTTTTCTAATGCCTTTTACGATTATACTATTAGGTACATACATATTCTCCTTCATAGAAATGGAATTTGTTCACTGCATCCATCAATTTGTCATACTCCATTATCATGTCATTTTCTTTTATGATTAAAGTCTAAAATTCTTATGAATTGTAACTCATATGCTAGCTAGCCTCGTAATTACACTGTCTATTTTTTATTTATGAATTGTTGTATTTAAGCAGCAATGTTAATGCTTATGTTGTTTGTAGACACACTGCCCGAGCAATTGTTTGAGTTCCTGGATAAAAATCTTCCATCAAAGAGGATGGAGGGTGGTGAACATTGTTATTCACTTTCCATTTTCAACGTAACTATATGGGAAAAAATAGTAAAAGCCTAGGCTAGGCGCGGAATAACGAACATTATCGATCATGTCGTCATCTTCGTCTTCTTCTTCGTATTCGGAATGGAAGAAAATGGAAAAACTATATAATCGATATCGAGCAATGTTTGGGGAATGTTTCGCTGATTTTCCTCCTCCTCCACCACCACCTCCTTACTCTTTTATCGTTCCCCAAAAGCTTCCTCATCCTGTCATAATCCCACATCCACTCATTCCAGATGTTTATGTTGCTGCCGGTCGTAATCTTGATGATGTTAATGATTATGAATCCCTCTTCCTCTATACTAAAAATCTCGTACCTGGTTTTAAATCTCATGACCAAGACATCATTTTCTCTGTTAAGATAACCAAAATACCAAATCGTTCATAATACATAAACCCTAAATCCTTTCAAATCCTACCAAAATTCCTAAATCGAAATCGAGAGGTCGGAACCCAAGGCTAGGCACGGAATAACGAACATTATCGATCATGTCGTCATCTTTGTCTTCTTCTTCGTATTCGGAATGGAAGAAAATGGAAAAACTATATAATCGATATCGAGCAATGTTTGGGGAATGTTTCGCTGATTTTCCTCCTCCTCCACCACCACCTCCTTACTCTTTTATCGTTCCCCAAAAGCTTCCTCATCCTGTCATAATCCCACATCCACTCATTCCAGATGTTTATGTTGCTGCCGGTCGTAATCTTGATGATGTTAATGATTATGAATCCCTCTTCCTCTATACTAAAAATCTCGTACCTGGTTTTAAATCTCATGACCAAGACATCATTTTCTCTGTTAAGATAACCAAAATACCAAATCGTTCATAATACATAAACCCTAAATCCTTTCAAATCCTACCAAAATTCCTAAATCGAAATCGAGAGATCGGAACCCAAGGCTAGGCACGGAATAACAAACATTATCGATCTTGTCGTCATCTTCGTCTTCTTCTTCGTATTCGGAATGAAAGGAAATGGAAAAACTACATAATCGATATCGAGCAATGTTTGAGGAATGTTTCGCTGATTTTCCTCCTCCCCCACCAGCACCTCCTTACTCTTTTATCGTTCCCCAAAAGCTTCCTCATCCTGTCATCATCCCACATCCACTCATTCCAGATGTTTATGTTGCTGCCGGTCGTAATCTTGATGATGTTAATGATTCTGAATCCCTCTTCCTCTATACTAAAAATCTCGTACCTGGTTTTAAATCTCAAGACCAAGACGTCATTTTCTCTGTTAAGATAACCAAAATACCAAATCGTTCATAATACATAAACCCTAAATCCTTTCAAATCCTACCAAAATTCCCAAATTGAAATCGAGAGGTCGGAACCCTAGGCTAGGCGCGGAATAACGAAAATTATCGATCATGGCGTCATCTTCGTCTTCTTCTTCGTATTAGGAATGGAAGGAAATGGAAAAACTACATAATCGATATCGAGCAATGTTTTGGGAATGTTTCCCTGATTTTCCTCCTCCCCCTCCACCACCACCTCCATACTCTTTTATCGTTCCCCAAAGACCCTCTAAGCTTCCTCATCCTGTCATAATCCCACATCCAATCATTCCAGATGTTTATGTTGCTGCCGGTCGTAATCTTGATGATCTTAATGATTCTGAATCTCTCTTCCTCTATACTAGAAATCTTGTACCTGATTTTAAATCTTATAACCAATATGTGATTTTGTCTGTTCAGATAACCAAAATACCAAATCGTTCATAATACATAAACCCTAAATCCTTTCAAATCCTACCAAAATTCCCAAATCGAAATCGAGAGGTCGGAACCCTAGGCTAGGCGCGGAATAACGAACATTATCGATCATGTCATCATCTTCGACTTCTTCTTCGTATTTGGTATGGAAGGAAATGGAAAAACTACATAATCGATATCGAGCAATGTTTGGGGAATGTTTCGCTGATTTTCCTCCTCCTCCACCACCACCTCCTTACTCTTTTATTGTTCCCCAAAGACCCTCTAAGCTTCATCATCCTGTCATAATCCCACATCCACTCATTCCAGATGTTTATGTTGCTGTCGGTCGTAATCTTGATGATCTTAATCATTCTGAATCTCTCTTCCTCTATACTAGAAATCTTGTACCTAGTTTTAAATCTCACGACCAAGACGTCATTTTCTCTGTTCAGATAACCAAAATACCAAATCGTTCATAATACATAAACCCTAAATCCTTTCAAATCCTACAAAAATTCCCAAATCGAAATCGAGAGGTCGGAACCCTAGCCTAGGCACGGAATAACGAACATTATCGAACATGTCGTCATCTTCGTCTTCTTCTTCGTATTCGGAATGGAAGGAAATGGAAAAACTACATAATCGATATCGAGCAATGTTTGGGGAATGTTTCGCTGATTTTCCTCCTCCTCCATCACCACCACCTGCTTACTCTTTTATCGTTCCCCAAAGACCCTTTAAGCTTCCTCATCCTGTCATAATCCCACATCCACTCATTCCAGATGTTTATTTGCAATAATGAGTTCTAATTAACTTATTAATGTTAATCTTATCATTTGAATTTATTTTACTTATCCCAAGTAATCATGAAGCAATAGTATTCATGTTTCAAATTTTCAAATCAACTTTGAATTATCCTCAATACTCCCTTAGTTCAATGTTGGGAAATTTGTCTGATCGATGATGTAGTTCCCATCAACGCCATTTTAGTTAGAGCACTTTTCCCCTGAAAATTTCGGGCACATTTTCTAACCAAAGCCAAATCTATATGTCGATGCACTAGGTTCATATCTATAGCGGTGCACATCTCCATAATACTAAAATAGCAGTTCTTGGCAATACTTTTGCATATGTCCAAACCCAAGTTGAGGTTTTCTATAATACCAACAATCAATTTCTTTCTGACCATGTTTTTTGTAACAAACATTGAAAAATTGTTGTTTATACTTTAATTTGGCAACAAAAAGAAAAACCCTTCAACCACCAATTTCTGTATTTCTTATTTTTGTCTCTTTTTTTTTAGGCTTGCAAAGAATTAATTAGCTCTTGTAAGTTCTTACGCACTTATATATTATGAATATTAAGGATGAGTGTTTTTTCTAATGCCTTTTACGATTATACTATTAGGTACATACATATTCTCCTTCATAGAAATGGAATTTGTTCACTGCATCCATCAATTTCTTATACTCCATTATCATGTCATTTTCTTTTATGATTAAAGTCTAAAATTCTTATGAATTGTAACTCATATGCTAGCTAGCCTCGTAATTACACTGTCTATTTTTTATTTATGAATTGTTGTATTTAAGCAGCAATGTTAATGCTTATGTTGTTTGTAGACACACTGCCCGAGCAATTGTTTGAGTTCCTGGATAAAAATCTTCCATCAAAGAGGATGGAGGGTGGTGAACATTGTTATTCACTTTCCATTTTCAACGTAACTATATGGGAAAAAATAGTAAAAGCCTAGGCTAGGCGCGGAATAACGAACATTATCGATCATGTCGTCATCTTCGTCTTCTTCTTCGTATTCGGAATGGAAGAAAATGGAAAAACTATATAATCGATATCGAGCAATGTTTGGGGAATGTTTCGCTGATTTTCCTCCTCCTCCACCACCACCTCCTTACTCTTTTATCGTTCCCCAAAAGCTTCCTCATCCTGTCATAATCCCACATCCACTCATTCCAGATGTTTATGTTGCTGCCGGTCGTAATCTTGATGATGTTAATGATTATGAATCCCTCTTCCTCTATACTAAAAATCTCGTACCTGGTTTTAAATCTCATGACCAAGACATCATTTTCTCTATTAAGATAACCAAAATACCAAATCGTTCATAATACATAAACCCTAAATCCTTTCAAATCCTACCAAAATTCCTAAATCGAAATCGAGAGGTCGGAACCCAAGGCTAGGCACGGAATAACGAACATTATCGATCATGTCGTCATCTTTGTCTTCTTCTTCGTATTCGGAATGGAAGAAAATGGAAAAACTATATAATCGATATCGAGCAATGTTTGGGGAATGTTTCGCTGATTTTCCTCCTCCTCCACCACCACCTCCTTACTCTTTTATCGTTCCCCAAAAGCTTCCTCATCCTGTCATAATCCCACATCCACTCATTCCAGATGTTTATGTTGCTGCCGGTCGTAATCTTGATGATGTTAATGATTATGAATCCCTCTTCCTCTATACTAAAAATCTCGTACCTGGTTTTAAATCTCATGACCAAGACATCATTTTCTCTGTTAAGATAACCAAAATACCAAATCGTTCATAATACATAAACCCTAAATCCTTTCAAATCCTACCAAAATTCCTAAATCGAAATCGAGAGATCGGAACCCAAGGCTAGGCACGGAATAACAAACATTATCGATCTTGTCGTCATCTTCGTCTTCTTCTTCGTATTCGGAATGAAAGGAAATGGAAAAACTACATAATCGATATCGAGCAATGTTTGAGGAATGTTTCGCTGATTTTCCTCCTCCCCCACCAGCACCTCCTTACTCTTTTATCGTTCCCCAAAAGCTTCCTCATCCTGTCATCATCCCACATCCACTCATTCCAGATGTTTATGTTGCTGCCGGTCGTAATCTTGATGATGTTAATGATTCTGAATCCCTCTTCCTCTATACTAAAAATCTCGTACCTGGTTTTAAATCTCAAGACCAAGACGTCATTTTCTCTGTTAAGATAACCAAAATACCAAATCGTTCATAATACATAAACCCTAAATCCTTTCAAATCCTACCAAAATTCCCAAATTGAAATCGAGAGGTCGGAACCCTAGGCTAGGCGCGGAATAACGAAAATTATCGATCATGGCGTCATCTTCGTCTTCTTCTTCGTATTAGGAATGGAAGGAAATGGAAAAACTACATAATCGACATCGAGCAATGTTTGGGGAATGTTTCCCTGATTTTCCTCCTCCCCCTCCACCACCACCTCCATACTCTTTTATCGTTCCCCAAAGACCCTCTAAGCTTCCTCATCCTGTCATAATCCCACATCCAATCATTCCAGATGTTTATGTTGCTGCCTGTCGTAATCTTGATGATCTTAATGATTCTGAATCTCTCTTCCTCTATACTAGAAATCTTGTACCTGATTTTAAATCTTATAACCAATATGTGATTTTCTCTGTTCAGATAACCAAAATACCAAATCGTTCATAATACATAAACCCTAAATCCTTTCAAATCCTACCAAAATTCCCAAATCGAAATCGAGAGGTCGGAACCCTAGGCTAGGCGCGGAATAACGAACATTATCGATCATGTCATCATCTTCGACTTCTTCTTCGTATTTGGAATGGAAGGAAATGGAAAAACTACATAATCGATATCGAGCAATGTTTGGGGAATGTTTCGCTGATTTTCCTCCTCCTCCACCACCACCTCCTTACTCTTTTATCGTTCCCCAAAGACCCTCTAAGCTTCATCATCCTGTCATAATCCCACATCCACTCATTCCAGATGTTTATGTTGCTGCCAGTCGTAATCTTGATGATCTTAATGATTCTGAATCCCTCTTCCTCTATACTAGAAATCTCGTACCTGATTTTAAATCTTATAACCAATATGTGATTTTCTCTGTTAAGATAACCAAAATACCAAATCGTTCATAATACATAAACCCTAAATCCTTTCAAATCCTACCAAAATTCCCAAATTGAAATCGAGAGGTCGGAACCCTAGGCTAGGCGCGGAATAACGAAAATTATCGATCATGGCGTCATCTTCGTCTTCTTCTTCGTATTAGGAATGGAAGGAAATGGAAAAACTACATAATCGATATCGAGCAATGTTTGGGGAATGTTTCCCTGATTTTCCTCCTCCCCCTCCACCACCACCTCCATACTCTTTTATCGTTCCCCAAAGACCCTCTAAGCTTCCTCATCCTGTCATAAGCCCACATCCAATCATTCCAGATGTTTATGTTGCTGCCGGTCGTAATCTTGATGATCTTAATGATTCTGAATCTCTCTTCCTCTATACTAGAAATCTTGTACCTGATTTTAAATCTTATAACCAATATGTGATTTTCTCTGTTCAGATAACCAAAATACCAAATCGTTCATAATACATAAACCCTAAATCCTTTCAAATCCTACCAAAATTCCCAAATCGAAATCGAGAGGTCGGAACCCTAGGCTAGGCGCGGAATAACGAACATTATCGATCATGTCATCATCTTCGACTTCTTCTTCGTATTTGGAATGGAAGGAAATGGAAAAACTACATAATCGATATCGAGCAATGTTTGGGGAATGTTTCGCTGATTTTCCTCCTCCTCCACCACCACCTTCTTACTCTTTTATCGTTCCCCAAAGACCCTCTAAGCTTCATCATCCTGTCATAATCCCACATCCACTCATTCCAGATGTTTATGTTGCTGCCAGTCGTAATCTTGATGATCTTAATGATTCTGAATCCCTCTTCCTCTATACTAGAAATCTCGTACCTGATTTTAAATCTTATAACCAATATGTGATTTTCTCTGTTCAGATAACCAAAATACCAAATCGTTCATAATACATAAACCCTAAATCCTTTCAAATCCTACCAAAATTCCCAAATCGAAATCGAGAGGTCGGAACCCTAGCCTAGGCACGGAATAACGAACATTATCGAACATGTCGTCATCTTCGTCTTCTTCTTCGTATTCCGAATGGAAGGAAATGGAAAAACTACATAATCGATATCGAGCAATGTTTGGGGAATGTTTCGCTGATTTTCCTCCTCCTCCATCACCACCTCTTTACTCTTTTATCGTTCCCCAAAGACCCTCTAAGCTTCCTCATCCTGTCATCATCCCACATCCACTCATTCCAGATGTTTATGTTGCTGCCGGTCGTAATCTTGATGATGTTAATGATTCTGAATCCCTCTTCCTCTATACTAGAAATCTCGTACCTGGTTTTAAATCTCAAGACCAAGACGTCATTTTCTCTGTTAAGATAACCAAAATACCAAATCGTTCATAATACATAAACCCTAAATCTTTTCAAATCCTACCAAAATTCCCAAATTGAAATCGAGAGGTCGGAACCCTAGGCTAGGCGCGGAATAACGAAAATTATCGATCATGGCGTCATCTTCGTCTTCTTCTTCGTATTAGGAATGGAAGGAAATGGAAAAACTACATAATCGATATCGAGCAATGTTTGGGGAATGTTTCCCTGATTTTCCTCCTCCCCCTCCACCACCACCTCCATACTCTTTTATCGTTCCCCAAAGACCCTCTAAGCTTCCTCATCCTGTCATAATCCCACATCCAATCATTCCAGATGTTTATGTTGCTGCCGGTCGTAATCTTGATGATCTTAATGATTCTGAATCTCTCTTCCTCTATACTAGAAATCTTGTACCTGATTTTAAATCTTATAACCAATATGTGATTTTCTCTGTTCAGATAACCAAAATACCAAATCGTTCATAATACATAAACCCTAAATCCTTTCAAATCCTACCAAAATTCCCAAATCGAAATCGAGAGGTCGGAACCCTAGGCTAGGCGCGGAATAACGAACATTATCGATCATGTCATCATCTTCGACTTCTTCTTCGTATTTGGAATGGAAGGAAATGGAAAAACTACATAATCGATATCGAGCAATGTTTGGGGAATGTTTCGCTGATTTTCCTCCTCCTCCACCACCACCTCCTTACTCTTTTATCGTTCCCCAAAGACCCTCTAAGCTTCATCATCTTGTCATAATCCCACATCCACTCATTCCAGATGTTTATGTTGCTGCCAGTCGTAATCTTGATGATCTTAATGATTCTGAATCCCTCTTCCTCTATACTAGAAATCTCGTACCTGATTTTAAATCTTATAACCAATATGTGATTTTCTCTGTTCAGATAACCAAAATACCAAATCGTTCATAATACATAAACCCTAAATCCTTTCAAATCCTACCAAAATTCCCAAATCGAAATCGAGAGGTCGGAACCCTAGCCTAGGCACGGAATAACGAACATTATCGAACATGTCGTCATCTTCGTCTTCTTCTTCGTATTCCGAATGGAAGGAAATGGAAAAACTACATAATCGATATCGAGCAATGTTTGGGGAATGTTTCGCTGATTTTCCTCCTCCTCCATCACCACCTCTTTACTCTTTTATCGTTCCCCAAAGACCCTCTAAGCTTCATCATCCTGTCATAATCCCACATCCACTCATTCCAGATGTTTATGTTGCTGCCAGTCGTAATCTTGATGATCTTAATGATTCTGAATCCCTCTTCCTCTATACTAGAAATCTCGTACCTGATTTTAAATCTTATAACCAATATGTGATTTTCTCTGTTCAGATAACCAAAATACCAAATCGTTCATAATACATAAACCCTAAATCCTTTCAAATCCTACCAAAATTCCCAAATCGAAATCGAGAGGTCGGAACCCTAGCCTAGGCACGGAATAACGAACATTATCGAACATGTCGTCATCTTCGTCTTCTTCTTCGTATTCCGAATGGAAGGAAATGGAAAAACTACATAATCGATATCGAGCAATGTTTGGGGAATGTTTCGCTGATTTTCCTCCTCCTTCATCACCACCTCTTTACTCTTTTATCGTTCCCCAAAGACCCTCTAAGCTTCCTCATCCTGTCATAACCCCACATCCACTCATTGCAGATGTTTATGTTGCTCCCGGTCGTAATCTTGATGATCTTAATGATTTTGAATCGCTCTTCCTCTATACTAGAAATCTCGTACCTGGTTTTTAATCTCACAACCAAGACGTCATATTCTCTATTCAGATAACCAAAATATCAAATCGTTCATAATACATAAACCCTAAATCCTTTCAAATCCTACCAAAATTCCCAAATCGAAATCGAGAGGTCGGAACCGTAGGCTAGGCTCGGAATAACGAACATTATCGATCATGTCGTCATCTTCGTATTCGGAATGGAAGGAAATGGAAAAACTACATAATCGATATCTAGCAATGTTTGGGGAATGTTTCGCTGATTTTCCTCCTCCACCACCACCTCCTTACTCTTTTATCGTTTCCCAAAGACCGTCTAAGCTTCATCATCCTGTCATAATCCCACATCCACTCATTCCAGATGTTTATGTTGCTGCCGGTCGTAATCTTGATGATCTTAATGATTCTGAATCCCTCTTCCTCTATACTAGATATCTCGTACCTGGTTTTAAATCTCATAACCAAGACGTCATTTTCTCTATTCAGATAACCAAAATAACAAATCGTTCATAATACATAAACCATAAATCCTTTCAAATCCTACCAAAATTCCCAAATTGAAATCGAGAGGTCGGAACCCAAGGCTAGGCACGGAATAACAAACATTATCGATCATGTCGTCCTCTTCGTCTTCTTCTTCGTATTCGGAATGGAGGGAAATGGAAAAACTACATAATCGATATCCAGCAATGATTGGGGAATGTTTCGCTGATTTTCCTCCTCCTCCACCACCACCACCTGCTTACTCTTTTATCGTTCCCCAAAGACCCTTTAAGCTTCCTCATCCTGTCATAATCCCACATCCACTCATTCCAGATGTTTATTTGCAATAATGAGTTCTAATTAACTTATTAATGTTATTCTTATCATTTGAATTTATTTTACTTATCCCAAGTAATCATGAAGCAATAGTATTCATGTTTCAAATTTTCAAATCAACTTTGAATTATCCTCAATACTCCCTTAGTTCAATGTTGGGAAATTTGTCTGATCGATGATGTAGTTCCCATCAACGCCATTTTAGTTAGAGCACTTTTCCCCTGAAAATTTCGGGCACATTTTCTAACCAAAGCCAAATCTATATATCGATGCACTAGGTTCATATCTATAGCGGTGCACATCTCCATAATACTAAAATAGCAGTTCTTGGCAATACTTTTGCATATGTCCAAACCCAAGTTGAGGTTTTCTATAATACCAACAATCAATTTCTTTCTGACCATGTATTTTGTAACAAACATTGAAAAATTGTTGTTTATACTTTAATTTGGCAACAAAAAGAAAAACCCTTCAACCACCAATTTCTGTATTTCTTATTTTTTTTTTTTTTTTTTAGGCTTGCAAAGAATTAATTAGCTCTTGTAAGTTCTTACGCACTTATATATTATGAATATTAAGGATGAGTGTTTTTTCTAATGCCTTTTACGATTATACTATTAGGTACATACATATTCTCCTTCATAGAAATGGAATTTGTTCACTGCATCCATCAATTTGTTATACTCCATTATCATGTCATTTTCTTTTATGATTAAAGTCTAAAATTCTTATGAATTGTAACTCATATGCTAGCTAGCCTCGTAATTACACTGTCTATTTTTTATTTATCTTTATATCTTTATTCCTAACTAAGTCTGCAGCAACTTAAGTTAACCCTAATCCCTTAAATTGGCGGTAATCTATCTATATTAATGACAATAATAAAATAAAATTCACGGCAAGCTATAATTAACATAGATAAGCATTGACAGCTCACAGTAGGATACATAGGTAATAGATAAGTATTGATAGCAAGATACATAGGTAATAGGTAATAGCTAATCATGAATTAATTGCACTACACTATTCTCTATCACACATGCTTATCTTTTTCTTAAGAGTAGGCCACGCATGCTTCTCTTTTTCTTAGGGAATCAGTTTTCAATTATCATTAACAATGCAAAGCTATTAATTGCCACCATCATGAGAGCCTTTTCATTTACCAAGCATATCTTGGTATCAGATAGCCAAGATTCCTATGCAATCAAATTACACGTCCAATACCTAAAAGGTGAGCCTTTTCATCTACCCATTTCATTTAATGTGCACGGCCTCTCTTTTCTGCACAGGTTAGTTTAATATTTAATATAAATACATAACTTACATTCAGTTTCAGGTATTTTCTATTTTCTCTAATACCCCTGCATAATACTCTTAGGATTTCTAACAAGTTTCATAACCAGTGACCAATGTCTTCTATCATTACCCCAGTTTCTGCCATAGTGGCTGGAAAAATTAATTTCAAGTTGAAAGTACGTTTGATTCATATTTGGTCCATACCAGACTTTAACAATCCTATTGAAGAACAATGTATGCACATGCTTCTGCTTGATGAACAGGTAGTTATATGCAATGTCTATTTGTGGTTGGATAATACTACTTGAGTTATGAAATTTGATGTGCTACCTTTTTTTTTTCTTTTTTTTTTTTTGCTGAAACAGCTTGGCAAAATACAAGCAACTGCTAAAAAGAGTCTGGTGGAGAAAGTTAAGAAATCTGTTGAAGAAGGTTCTGTGTATGAAATTGACAATATGTTGGTAGCTCGAAATGATCGGTTGTATGCAGCTTCAAAACATAGGTTCAAAATCAATTTTATTGACGGGACAACTTTTGTTAAGATTGAGGAAAGTAGTATTCCACTGAATCATTTTGATTTTATGTCTTTCCAAGAAATCTTAGATGCTGACAGAGAAGATGAATATATTGGTAAGTCATGTGTAATATTTGATATTGAGTTTATCATTTTTGATATTATTGTGAAGTTTAATTCATGCTAATTTTTCTATATACTCTATATTGATAGACATTATCGGTCATGTTGTTGAAAAGGATGACTTAAAAGTGACAGAGAAGAATGGTAAAAAGAATAAGGTTATTGACTTAACACTGGAAGATGCAGAGTAAGCTATATATAGTCTGTTATAGTTAAAATTTCGTTATTTGTATACTGAATTTTTATATGACTATAATAATTGATTTTCGTTGTTTTTATATTTCTCAGGGGAATCAGAATTCATTGCACTCTTTGGAATCATTATGCAGAAAAATGCAGAAATTTCTTACAAGCTATGAATCAGCATCCCCTATCATAGTTGTTATGCAGCTTTGCAAACTGAAAAAGTTCTATGGTTAGTTAATGGTTTATTTTTTAGTTGCTGACATGTTGACTAATAAGTTAAACTCATAATTAAATCTAATTAAGTGATCGGATATGAAAATGTAGGTGTGATGGGAGTATCAAATGCTTTTTATGGTACAAAGCTAATTTTGAATGGTGATATTTCTGTTGTTAATGAATATAGAGCTAGGTGAGATATTCTATTTCTACTTGCATATCTATATTGAGCATGTTCATTCAATATATATGTCCATAAATGTCTAAGGATATATATATATACACTAGATTAGCTATGTATTCAACACTAGAATTTTTATTTCATAAACTGTTTATTTTTTTTCTTATAGAAGAGTAAGTCCTGCAACTATCCCATGGAATTGGATATTTTGTTGGGGAAAAAAATGTTGTTTAAGGTGGAGATCACTGATGGCCATTTAATACATGACTGGTGCAATTTTACTGTTAAGAGGGTGACTGACGATGTTGGCATTATTAAGCAATTTATGGATCTTCATAAAATTAAGGTAGTTTCATTCATATTTTATCATGTATAGCAATTTCAAATTATAATAACTACTTTTATCTAATATTATTTGTCAAATAGATTTGTAATGAGGAAGAACATGCTGATTGTATTGAGCATGCTACAAACCTTGCGGATGAATCACCATTGGAGGTTCGATTAATTGAATGCGGTGATTCCAGCAATACTGAAGCTGCCCAGAAAGATATTGAACTAACTCCAAGCAGCAAAGCAACTGGAAAAAGGACTACTTATGGTGTTGGGTCTGCTGTCATGGTTGATATTGATGATTGTGAAGGATCAGTTACCAAGCCTCCAAAAGTTGCACGTGTCAAAGTCGAAGCTGATGACTGATTGAAGTCTTAGAAATTTGGTTCAAGTCTTTTTGTTTTTTAACTATTTGAAGTTTGTTTTGTTTTTTGTTTAAGTATTTTGCTGCCATGGTTGATATTGCTGTCATGTGTTCCCATGTTAAGTCATGTGGTTTTTTTTTTTTGCTGAGACTTGATTTATAATTTCTAAGAATTATATATGCTATTGTTGAAGACTAATGACTAAGACTTGATTTATTGTCATTTTAAGATGAAAACTAAGTGTTTTTGAGATTAAATTCTATCATTTGAAGACATATCAAACAGCTCATTATCATATATATTGAAAATATGTATTCCCTCGGATTGGTCCCTGCAAGTGGGCGGTGGGATTAGTCCTCTCACATTAGTCGGTCCTTAGGCCGGATACCGAACATTAAAAATATATATATATATATATATATATATATATATATATATATATATATATATATATATATATATATATATACATATATAGTGAAAATATTCATAAGAACTCTAATTCTTAATATTCTTAACATGACTATAGAATCTAAATTTTAATATTCAATTAACTTGACTATAGATTGATCCGTATATACCCCAAAAAAAAATGATCCGTATAATATGGTTGGTGCCTATAAGTTACATGACTATTCATAAGAACTCATATTTTAATTGCCAAGTGTAACTTATTCAATTGAACCCATAAAATTTAGCAGGAAATCAATGGTGACTTATTCAAGTGTAACTTATTCCTGTTAAAAAATTATAATCACATTACAAATAAACTTACTTGGCCTTTTAAGGTGGTGACAGTTTCGGTACCTAGCTATTTCAATTGCTTTATGCACTTGCTAAGTCATACATATTAAAAGAGAGTCACCTGATTGTCTTCGTTCTAGCATTAGCTATTTAATAGAACCAAAAAATAAAAATCATGTTGCATTCTTTTTTTAGTTTATTTTGATCACTTAAATTATATATATACGTTAGATAATTTGGTCCCTTTAACTTTGGTTTTGTTTCATTGTGGTTTTTTAAAGGACCAAATTATATAATATGTGTAACTTAAGTGACTAAAATGAAACAAAAAAATTTAACGAATCAAAATGAAACCTAAAATTAACCAATACTCCCTCCGGTCCTAATTATAAGAGGAGATTTACTTTATAGATTCATTAGAAAAGTGATGAATGTGGTCTATATTATGAGTTAGTTTCATTACTTTTAAAATTTACAATTACACTCATAAGGTATTTGCACAATATCATGTTTTAAGTCACATATATACATATGACCCGTGCATCGCACGGGCATCCAGTCTAGTGAATTGTTGTATTTAAGCAGCAATGTTAATGCTTATGTTGTTTGTAGACACACTGCCCGAGCAATTGTTTGAGTTCCTGGATAAAAATCTTCCATCAAAGAGGATGGAAGGTGGTGAACATTGTTATTCACTTTCCATTTTCAACGTAACTATATGGGAAAAAATAGTAAAAGCCTAGGCTAGGCGCGGAATAACGAACATTATCGATCATGTCGTCATCTTCGTCTTCTTCTTCGTATTCGGAATGGAAGAAAATGGAAAAACAATATAATCGATATCGAGCAATGTTTGGGGAATGTTTCGCTGATTTTCCTCCTCCTCCACCACCACCTCCTTACTCTTTTATCGTTCCCCAAAAGCTTCCTCATCCTGTCATAATCCCACATCCACTCATTCCAGATGTTTATGTTGCTGCCGGTCGTAATCTTGATGATGTTAATGATTATGAATCCCTCTTCCTCTATACTAAAAATCTCGTACCTGGTTTTAAATCTCATGACCAAGATATTATTTTCTCTGTTCAGATAACCAAAATACCAAATCGTTCATAATACATAAACCCTAAATCCTTTCAAATCCTACCAAAATTCCCAAAACGAAATCGAGAGGTCGGAACCCAAGGCTAGGGACGGAATAACGAACATTATCGATCATGTCGTCATCTTCGTCTTCTTCTTCGTATTCGGAATGGAAGGAAATGGAAAAACTACATAATCAATATCGAGCAATGTTTGGGGAATGTTTCGCTGATTTTCCTCCTCCTCTACCACCACCTCCTCACTCTTTTATCGTTCCCCAAAGACCCTCTAAGCTTCCTCATCCTGTCATAATCCCACATCAAGATGTTTATGTTGCTGCCTGTCGTAATCTTGATGATCTTAATGATTCTGAATCCCTCTTCTTCTATACTAGAAATCTCGTACCTAATTTTAAATCTCACGACCAAGACGTCATTTTCTCTGTTCAGATAACCAAAATACCAAATCGTTCATAATACATAAACCCTAAATCCTTTCAAATCCTACTAAAATTCCCAAATCGAAATCGATAGGTCGGAACCCTAGGCTACGCACGGAATAACGAACATTATCGATCATGTCGTCATCTTCGTCTTCTTCTTCGTATTCGGAATGGAAGGAAATGGAAAAACTATATAATCGATATCGAGCAATGTTTGGGGAATGTTTCCCTGATTTTCCTCCTCCTCCACCACCACCTCCTTACTCTTTTATCGTTCCCCATTAGCTTCCTCATCCTGTCATAATCCCACATCCGCTCATTCCACTTGTTTATGTTGCTGTCGGTCGTAATCTTGATGATGTTAATGATTATGAATCCCTCTTCCTCTATACTAAAAATCTCGTACCTGGTTTTAAATCTCATGACCAAGACATTATTTTCTCTGTTAAGATAACCAAAATACCAAATCGTTCATAATACATAAACCCTAAATCCTTTCAAATCCTACCAAAATTCCCAAAACGAAATCGAGAGGTCGGAACCCAAGGCTAGGGACGGAATAACGAACATTATCGATCATGTCGTCATCTTCGTCTTCTTCTTCGTATTCGGAATGGAAGGAAATGGAAAAACTACATAATCGATATCGAGCAATGTTTGGGGAATGTTTCGCTGATTTTCCTCCTCCTCTACCACCACCTCCTCACTCTTTTATCGTTCCCCAAATACCCTCTAAGCTTCCTCATCCTGTCATAATCCCACATCAAGATGTTTATGTTGCTGCCTGTCGTAATCTTGATGATCTTAATGATTCTGAATCCCTCTTCTTCTATACTAGAAATCTCGTACCTAATTTTAAATCTCACGACCAAGACGTCATTTTCTCTGTTCAGATAACCAAAATACCAAATCGTTCATAATACATAAACCCTAAATCCTTTCAAATCCTACTAAAATTCCCAAATCGAAATCGATAGGTCGGAACCCTAGGCTACGCACGGAATAACGAACATTATCGATCATGTCGTCATCTTCGTCTTCTTCTTCGTATTCGGAATGGAAGGAAATGGAAAAACTATATAATCGATATCGAGCAATGTTTGGGGAATGTTTCGCTGATTTTCCTCCTCCTCCACCACCACCTCCTTACTCTTTTATCGTTCCTCAAAAGCTTCCTGATCCTGTCATAATCCCACATCCGCTCATTCCACTTGTTTATGTTGCTGTCGGTCGTAATCTTGATGATGTTAATGATTATGAATCCCTCTTCCTCTATACTAAAAATCTCGTACCTGGTTTTAAATCTCATGACCAAGACATTATTTTCTCTGTTAAGATAACCAAAATACCAAATCGTTCATAATACATAAACCCTAAATCCTTTCAAATCCTACCAAAATTCCCAAAACGAAATCGAGAGGTCGGAACCCAAGGCTAGGGACGGAATAACGAACATTATCGATCATGTCGTCATCTTCGTCTTCTTCTTCGTATTCGGAATGGAAGGAAATGGAAAAACTACATAATCGATATCGAGCAATGTTTGGGGAATGTTTCGCTGATTTTCCTCCTCCTCTACCACCACCTCCTCACTCTTTTATCGTTCCCCAAAGACCCTCTAAGCTTCCTCATCCTGTCATAATCCCACATCAAGATGTTTATGTTGCTGCTTGTCGTAATCTTGATGATCTTAATGATTCTGAATCCCTCTTCTTCTATACTAGAAATCTCGTACCTAATTTTAAATCTCACGACCAAGACGTCATTTTCTCTGTTCAGATAACCAAAATACCAAATCGTTCATAATACATAAACCCTAAATCCTTTCAAATCCTACTAAAATTCCCAAATCGAAATCGATAGGTCGGAACCCTAGGCTACGCACGGAATAACGAACATTATCGATCATGTCGTCATCTTCGTCTTCTTCTTCGTATTCGGAATGGAAGGAAATGGAAAAACTATATAATCGATATCGAGCAATGTTTGGGGAATGTTTCGCTGATTTTCCTCCTCCTCTACCACCACCTCCTCACTCTTTTATCGTTCCCCAAAGACCCTCTAAGCTTCCTCATCCTGTCATAATCCCACATCAAGATGTTTATGTTGCTGCCTGTCGTAATCTTGATGATCTTAATGATTCTAAATCCCTCTTCTTCTATACTAGAAATCTCGTACCTAATTTTAAATCTCACGACCAAGACGTCATTTTCTCTGTTCAGATAACCAAAATACCAAATCGTTCATAATACATAAACCCTAAATCCTTTCAAATCCTACCAAAATTCCCAAAACGAAATCGAGAGGTCGGAACCCAAGGCTAGGGACGGAATAACGAACATTATCGATCATGTCGTCATCTTCGTCTTCTTCTTCGTATTCGGAATGGAAGGAAATGGAAAAACTACATAATCGATATCGAGCAATGTTTGGGGAATGTTTCGCTGATTTTCCTCCTCCTCTACCACCACCTCCTCACTCTTTTATCGTTCCCCAAAGACCCTCTAAGCTTCCTCATCCTGTCATAATCCCACATCAAGAAGTTTATGTTGCTGCCTGTCGTAATCTTGATGATCTTAATGATTCTGAATCCCTCTTCTTCTATACTAGAAATCTCGTACCTAATTTTAAATCTCACGACCAAGACGTCATTTTCTCTGTTCAGATAACCAAAATACCAAATCGTTCATAATACATAAACCCTAAATCCTTTCAAATCCTACTAAAATTCCCAAATCGAAATCGATAGGTCGGAACCCTAGGCTACGCACGGAATAACGAACATTATCGATCATGTCGTCATCTTCGTCTTCTTCTTCGTATTCGGAATGGAAGGAAATGGAAAAACTATATAATCGATATCGAGCAATGTTTGGGGAATGTTTCGCTGATTTTCCTCCTCCTCCACCACCACCTCCTTACTCTTTTATCGTTCCCCAAAAGCTTCCTGATCCTGTCATAATCCCACATCCGCTCATTCCACTTGTTTATGTTGCTGTCGGTCGTAATCTTGATGATGTTAATGATTATGAATCCCTCTTCCTCTATACTAAAAATCTCGTACCTGGTTTTAAATCTCATGACCAAGACATTATTTTCTCTGTTAAGATAACCAAAATACCAAATCGTTCATAATACATAAACCCTAAATCCTTTCAAATCCTACCAAAATTCCCAAAACGAAATCGAGAGGTCGGAACCCAAGGCTAGGGACGGAATAACGAACATTATCGATCATGTCGTCATCTTCGTCTTCTTCTTCGTATTCGGAATGGAAGGAAATGGAAAAACTACATAATCGATATCGAGCAATGTTTGGGGAATGTTTCGCTGATTTTCCTCCTCCTCTACCACCACCTCCTCACTCTTTTATCGTTCCCCAAAGACCCTCTAAGCTTCCTCATCCTGTCATAATCCCACATCAAGATGTTTATGTTGCTGCCTGTCGTAATCTTGATGATCTTAATGATTCTAAATCCCTCTTCTTCTATACTAGAAATCTCGTACCTAATTTTAAATCTCACGACCAAGACGTCATTTTCTCTGTTCAGATAACCAAAATACCAAATCGTTCATAATACATAAACCCTAAATCCTTTCAAATCCTACCAAAATTCCCAAAACGAAATCGAGAGGTCGGAACCCAAGGCTAGGGACGGAATAACGAACATTATCGATCATGTCGTCATCTTCGTCTTCTTCTTCGTATTCGGAATGGAAGGAAATGGAAAAACTACATAATCGATATCGAGCAATGTTTGGGGAATGTTTCGCTGATTTTCCTCCTCCTCTACCACCACCTCCTCACTCTTTTATCGTTCCCCAAAGACCCTCTAAGCTTCCTCATCCTGTCATAATCCCACATCAAGAAGTTTATGTTGCTGCCTGTCGTAATCTTGATGATCTTAATGATTCTGAATCCCTCTTCTTCTATACTAGAAATCTCGTACCTAATTTTAAATCTCACGACCAAGACGTCATTTTCTCTGTTCAGATAACCAAAATACCAAATCGTTCATAATACATAAACCCTAAATCCTTTCAAATCCTACTAAAATTCCCAAATCGAAATCGATAGGTCGGAACCCTAGGCTACGCACGGAATAACGAACATTATCGATCATGTCGTCATCTTCGTCTTCTTCTTCGTATTCGGAATGGAAGGAAATGGAAAAACTATATAATCGATATCGAGCAATGTTTGGGGAATGTTTCCCTGATTTTCCTCCTCCTCCACCACCACCTCCTTACTCTTTTATCGTTCCCCATTAGCTTCCTCATCCTGTCATAATCCCACATCCGCTCATTCCACTTGTTTATGTTGCTGTCGGTCGTAATCTTGATGATGTTAATGATTATGAATCCCTCTTCCTCTATACTAAAAATCTCGTACCTGGTTTTAAATCTCATGACCAAGACATTATTTTCTCTGTTAAGATAACCAAAATACCAAATCGTTCATAATACATAAACCCTAAATCCTTTCAAATCCTACCAAAATTCCCAAAACGAAATCGAGAGGTCGGAACCCAAGGCTAGGGACGGAATAACGAACATTATCGATCATGTCGTCATCTTCGTCTTCTTCTTCGTATTCGGAATGGAAGGAAATGGAAAAACTACATAATCGATATCGAGCAATGTTTGGGGAATGTTTCGCTGATTTTCCTCCTCCTCTACCACCACCTCCTCACTCTTTTATCGTTCCCCAAATACCCTCTAAGCTTCCTCATCCTGTCATAATCCCACATCAAGATGTTTATGTTGCTGCCTGTCGTAATCTTGATGATCTTAATGATTCTGAATCCCTCTTCTTCTATACTAGAAATCTCGTACCTAATTTTAAATCTCACGACCAAGACGTCATTTTCTCTGTTCAGATAACCAAAATACCAAATCGTTCATAATACATAAACCCTAAATCCTTTCAAATCCTACTAAAATTCCCAAATCGAAATCGATAGGTCGGAACCCTAGGCTACGCACGGAATAACGAACATTATCGATCATGTCGTCATCTTCGTCTTCTTCTTCGTATTCGGAATGGAAGGAAATGGAAAAACTATATAATCGATATCGAGCAATGTTTGGGGAATGTTTCGCTGATTTTCCTCCTCCTCCACCACCACCTCCTTACTCTTTTATCGTTCCTCAAAAGCTTCCTGATCCTGTCATAATCCCACATCCGCTCATTCCACTTGTTTATGTTGCTGTCGGTCGTAATCTTGATGATGTTAATGATTATGAATCCCTCTTCCTCTATACTAAAAATCTCGTACCTGGTTTTAAATCTCATGACCAAGACATTATTTTCTCTGTTAAGATAACCAAAATACCAAATCGTTCATAATACATAAACCCTAAATCCTTTCAAATCCTACCAAAATTCCCAAAACGAAATCGAGAGGTCGGAACCCAAGGCTAGGGACGGAATAACGAACATTATCGATCATGTCGTCATCTTCGTCTTCTTCTTCGTATTCGGAATGGAAGGAAATGGAAAAACTACATAATCGATATCGAGCAATGTTTGGGGAATGTTTCGCTGATTTTCCTCCTCCTCTACCACCACCTCCTCACTCTTTTATCGTTCCCCAAAGACCCTCTAAGCTTCCTCATCCTGTCATAATCCCACATCAAGATGTTTATGTTGCTGCTTGTCGTAATCTTGATGATCTTAATGATTCTGAATCCCTCTTCTTCTATACTAGAAATCTCGTACCTAATTTTAAATCTCACGACCAAGACGTCATTTTCTCTGTTCAGATAACCAAAATACCAAATCGTTCATAATACATAAACCCTAAATCCTTTCAAATCCTACTAAAATTCCCAAATCGAAATCGATAGGTCGGAACCCTAGGCTACGCACGGAATAACGAACATTATCGATCATGTCGTCATCTTCGTCTTCTTCTTCGTATTCGGAATGGAAGGAAATGGAAAAACTATATAATCGATATCGAGCAATGTTTGGGGAATGTTTCGCTGATTTTCCTCCTCCTCTACCACCACCTCCTCACTCTTTTATCGTTCCCCAAAGACCCTCTAAGCTTCCTCATCCTGTCATAATCCCACATCAAGATGTTTATGTTGCTGCCTGTCGTAATCTTGATGATCTTAATGATTCTAAATCCCTCTTCTTCTATACTAGAAATCTCGTACCTAATTTTAAATCTCACGACCAAGACGTCATTTTCTCTGTTCAGATAACCAAAATACCAAATCGTTCATAATACATAAACCCTAAATCCTTTCAAATCCTACCAAAATTCCCAAAACGAAATCGAGAGGTCGGAACCCAAGGCTAGGGACGGAATAACGAACATTATCGATCATGTCGTCATCTTCGTCTTCTTCTTCGTATTCGGAATGGAAGGAAATGGAAAAACTACATAATCGATATCGAGCAATGTTTGGGGAATGTTTCGCTGATTTTCCTCCTCCTCTACCACCACCTCCTCACTCTTTTATCGTTCCCCAAAGACCCTCTAAGCTTCCTCATCCTGTCATAATCCCACATCAAGAAGTTTATGTTGCTGCCTGTCGTAATCTTGATGATCTTAATGATTCTGAATCCCTCTTCTTCTATACTAGAAATCTCGTACCTAATTTTAAATCTCACGACCAAGACGTCATTTTCTCTGTTCAGATAACCAAAATACCAAATCGTTCATAATACATAAACCCTAAATCCTTTCAAATCCTACTAAAATTCCCAAATCGAAATCGATAGGTCGGAACCCTAGGCTACGCACGGAATAACGAACATTATCGATCATGTCGTCATCTTCGTCTTCTTCTTCGTATTCGGAATGGAAGGAAATGGAAAAACTATATAATCGATATCGAGCAATGTTTGGGGAATGTTTCGCTGATTTTCCTCCTCCTCCACCACCACCTCCTTACTCTTTTATCGTTCCCCAAAAGCTTCCTGATCCTGTCATAATCCCACATCCGCTCATTCCACTTGTTTATGTTGCTGTCGGTCGTAATCTTGATGATGTTAATGATTATGAATCCCTCTTCCTCTATACTAAAAATCTCGTACCTGGTTTTAAATCTCATGACCAAGACATTATTTTCTCTGTTAAGATAACCAAAATACCAAATCGTTCATAATACATAAACCCTAAATCCTTTCAAATCCTACCAAAATTCCCAAAACGAAATCGAGAGGTCGGAACCCAAGGCTAGGGACGGAATAACGAACATTATCGATCATGTCGTCATCTTCGTCTTCTTCTTCGTATTCGGAATGGAAGGAAATGGAAAAACTACATAATCGATATCGAGCAATGTTTGGGGAATGTTTCGCTGATTTTCCTCCTCCTCTACCACCACCTCCTCACTCTTTTATCGTTCCCCAAAGACCCTCTAAGCTTCCTCATCCTGTCATAATCCCACATCAAGATGTTTATGTTGCTGCTTGTCGTAATCTTGATGATCTTAATGATTCTGAATCCCTCTTCTTCTATACTAGAAATCTCGTACCTAATTTTAAATCTCACGACCAAGACGTCATTTTCTCTGTTCAGATAACCAAAATACCAAATCGTTCATAATACATAAACCCTAAATCCTTTCAAATCCTACTAAAATTCCCAAATCGAAATCGATAGGTCGGAACCCTAGGCTACGCACGGAATAACGAACATTATCGATCATGTCGTCATCTTCGTCTTCTTCTTCGTATTCGGAATGGAAGGAAATGGAAAAACTATATAATCGATATCGAGCAATGTTTGGGGAATGTTTCGCTGATTTTCCTCCTCCTCCACCACCACCTCCTTACTCTTTTTTCGTTCCCCAAAAGCTTCCTGATCCTGTCATAATCCCACATCCGCTCATTCCACTTGTTTATGTTGCTGTCGGTCGTAATCTTGATGATGTTAATGATTATGAATCCCTCTTCCTCTATACTTAAAATCTCGTACCTGGTTTTAAATCTCATGGCCAAGACATTATTTTCTCTGTTAAGATAACCAAAATACCAAATCGTTCATAATACATAAACCCTAAATCCTTTCAAATCCTACCAAAATTCCTAAAACGAAATCGAGAGGTCGGAACCCAAGGCTAGGGACGGAATAACGAACATTATCGATCATGTCGTCATCTTCGTCTTCTTCTTCGTATTCGGAATGGAAGGAAATGGAAAAACTACATAATCGATATCGAGCAATGTTTGGGGAATGTTTCGCTGATTTTCCTCCTCCTCTACTACCACCTCCTCACTCTTTTATCGTTCCCCAAAGACCCTCTAAGCTTCCTCATCCTGTCATAATCCCACATCAAGATGTTTATGTTGCTGCCTGTCGTAATCTTGATGATCTTAATGATTCTGAATCCCTCTTCTTCTATACTAGAAATCTCGTACCTAATTTTAAATCTCACGACCAAGACGTCATTTTCTCTGTTCAGATAACCAAAATACCAAATCGTTCATAATACATACACCCTAAATCCTTTCAAATCCTACTAAAATTCCCAAATCGAAATCGATAGGTCGGAACCCTAGGCTACGCACGGAATAACGAACATTATCGATCATGTCGTCATCTTCGTCTTCTTCTTCGTATTCGGAATGGAAGGAAATGGAAAAACTATATAATCGATATCGAGCAATGTTTGGGGAATGTTTCGCTGATTTTCCTCCTCCTCCACCACCACCTCCTTACTCTTTTATCGTTCCCCAAAAGCTTCCTCATCCTGTCATAATCCCACATCCACTCATTCCAGATGTTTATGTTGCTGCCGGTCGTAATCTTGATGATGTTAATGATTATGAATCCCTCTTCCTCTATACTAAAAATCTCGTACCTGGTTTTAAATCTCATGACCAAGACATCATTTTCTCTGGTAAGATAACCAAAATACCAAATCGTTCATAATACATAAACCCTAAATCCTTTCAAATCCTACCAAAATTCCTAAATCGAAATCGAGAGGTCGGAACCCAAGGCTAGGCACGGAATAACGAACATTATCGATCATGTCGTCATCTTTGTTTTCTTCTTCGGATTCGGAATGGAAGGAAATGGAAAAACTACATAATCGATATCAAGCAATGTTTGGGGAATGTTTCGCTGATTTTCCTCCTCCCCCACCAGCACCTCCTTACTCTTTTATCGTTCCCCAAAAGCTTCCTCATCCTGTCATAATCCCACATCCACTCATTCCAGATGTTCATGTTGCTGCCGGTCGTAATCTTGATGATGTTAATGATTCTGAATCCCTCTTCCTCTATACTAAAAATCTCGTACCTGGTTTTAAATCTCATGGCCAAGACATTATTTTCTCTGTTAAGATAACCAAAATACCAAATCGTTCATAATACATAAACCCTAAATCCTTTCAAATCCTACCAAAATTCCCAAAACGAAATCGAGAGGTCGGAACCCAAGGCTAGGGACGGAATAACGAACATTATCGATCATGTCGTCATCTTCGTCTTCTTCTTCGTATTCGGAATGGAAGGAAATGGAAAAACTACATAATCGATATCAAGCAATGTTTGGGGAATGTTTCGCTGATTTTCCTCCTCCTCTACTACCACCTCCTCACTCTTTTATCGTTTCCCAAAGACCCTCTAAGCTTCCTCATCCTGTCATAATCCCACATCAAGATGTTTATGTTGCTGCCTGTCGTAATCTTGATGATCTTAATGATTCTGAATCCCTCTTCTTCTATACTAGAAATCTCGTACCTAATTTTAAATCTCACGACCAAGACGTCATTTTCTCTGTTCAGATAACCAAAATACCAAATCGTTCATAATACATACACCCTAAATCCTTTCAAATCCTACTAAAATTCCCAAATCGAAATCGATAGGTCGGAACCCTAGGCTACGCACGGAATAACGAACATTATCGATCATGTCGTCATCTTCGTCTTCTTCTTCGTATTCGGAATGGAAGGAAATGGAAAAACTATATAATCGATATCGAGCAATGTTTGGGGAATGTTTCGCTGATTTTCCTCCTCCTCCACCACCACCTCCTTACTCTTTTATCGTTCCCCAAAAGCTTCCTCATCCTGTCATAATCCCACATCCACTCATTCCAGATGTTTATGTTGCTGCCGGTCGTAATCTTGATGATGTTAATGATTCTGAATCCCTCTTCCTCTATACTAAAAATCTCGTACCTTGTTTTAAATCTCATGACCAAGACGTCATTTTCCCTGTTAAGATAACCAAAATATCAAATCGTTCATAATACATAAACCCTAAATCCTTTCAAATCCTACCAAAATTCCCAAATCGTAATCGAGAGGTCGGAACCCAAGGTTAGGCACGGAATAACGAACATTATCGATCATGTCGTCATCTTTGTTTTCTTCTTGTATTCAGAATGGAAGGAAATGGAAAAACTACATAATCGATATCGAGCAATGTTTGGGGAATGTTTCGCTGATTTTCCTCCTCCTCTACCACCACCTCCTCACTCTTTTATCGTTCCCCAAAGACCCTCTAAGCTTCCTCATCCTGTCATAATCCCACATCAAGATGTTTATGTTGCTGCCGGTCGTAATCTTGATGATCTTAATGATTCTGAATCCCTCTTCCTCTATACTAGAAATCTCGTACCTAATTTTAAATCTCACGACCAAGACGTCATTTTCTTTCTTCAGATAACCAAAATACCAAATCGTTCATAATACATAAACCCTAAATCCTTTCAAATCCTACTAAAATTCCCAAATCGAAATCGATAGGTCGGAACCCTAGGCTACGCACGGAATAACGAACATTATCGATCATGTCGTCATCTTCGTCTTCTTCTTCGTATTCGGAATGGAAGGAAATGGAAAAACTACATAATCGATATCGAGCAATGTTTGGGGAATGTTTCGCTGATTTTCCTCCTCCTCTACCACCACCTCCTCACTCTTTTATCGTTCCCCAAAGACCCTCTAAGCTTCCTCATCCTGTCATAATCCCACATCAAGATGTTTATGTTGCTGCCGGTCGTAATCTTGATGATCTTAATGATTCTGAATCCCTCTTCTTCTATACTAGAAATCTCGTACCTAATTTTAAATCTCACGACCAAGACGTCATTTTCTCTGTTCAGATAACCAAAATACCAAATCGTTCATAATACATACACCCTAAATCCTTTCAAATCCTACTAAAATTCCCAAATCGAAATCGATAGGTCGGAACCCTAGGCTACGCACGGAATAACGAACATTATCGATCATGTCGTCATCTTCGTCTTCTTCTTCGTATTCGGAATGGAAGGAAATGGAAAAACTATATAATCGATATCGAGCAATGTTTGGGGAATGTTTCGCTGATTTTCCTCCTCCTCCACCACCACCTCCTTACTCTTTTATCGTTCCCCAAAAGCTTCCTCATCCTGTCATAATCCCACATCCACTCATTCCAGATGTTTATGTTGCTGCCGGTCGTAATCTTGATGATGTTAATGATTATGAATCCCTCTTCCTCTATACTAAAAATCTCGTACCTGGTTTTAAATCTCATGACCAAGACATCATTTTCTCTGGTAAGATAACCAAAATACCAAATCGTTCATAATACATAAACCCTAAATCCTTTCAAATCCTACCAAAATTCCTAAATCGAAATCGAGAGGTCGGAACCCAAGGCTAGGCACGGAATAACGAACATTATCGATCATGTCGTCATCTTTGTTTTCTTCTTCGGATTCGGAATGGAAGGAAATGGAAAAACTACATAATCGATATCAAGCAATGTTTGGGGAATGTTTCGCTGATTTTCCTCCTCCCCCACCAGCACCTCCTTACTCTTTTATCGTTCCCCAAAAGCTTCCTCATCCTGTCATAATCCCACATCCACTCATTCCAGATGTTCATGTTGCTGCCGGTCGTAATCTTGATGATGTTAATGATTCTGAATCCCTCTTCCTCTATACTAAAAATCTCGTACCTGGTTTTAAATCTCATGGCCAAGACATTATTTTCTCTGTTAAGATAACCAAAATACCAAATCGTTCATAATACATAAACCCTAAATCCTTTCAAATCCTACCAAAATTCCCAAAACGAAATCGAGAGGTCGGAACCCAAGGCTAGGGACGGAATAACGAACATTATCGATCATGTCGTCATCTTCGTCTTCTTCTTCGTATTCGGAATGGAAGGAAATGGAAAAACTACATAATCGATATCAAGCAATGTTTGGGGAATGTTTCGCTGATTTTCCTCCTCCTCTACTACCACCTCCTCACTCTTTTATCGTTTCCCAAAGACCCTCTAAGCTTCCTCATCCTGTCATAATCCCACATCAAGATGTTTATGTTGCTGCCTGTCGTAATCTTGATGATCTTAATGATTCTGAATCCCTCTTCTTCTATACTAGAAATCTCGTACCTAATTTTAAATCTCACGACCAAGACGTCATTTTCTCTGTTCAGATAACCAAAATACCAAATCGTTCATAATACATACACCCTAAATCCTTTCAAATCCTACTAAAATTCCCAAATCGAAATCGATAGGTCGGAACCCTAGGCTACGCACGGAATAACGAACATTATCGATCATGTCGTCATCTTCGTCTTCTTCTTCGTATTCGGAATGGAAGGAAATGGAAAAACTATATAATCGATATCGAGCAATGTTTGGGGAATGTTTCGCTGATTTTCCTCCTCCTCCACCACCACCTCCTTACTCTTTTATCGTTCCCCAAAAGCTTCCTCATCCTGTCATAATCCCACATCCACTCATTCCAGATGTTTATGTTGCTGCCGGTCGTAATCTTGATGATGTTAATGATTCTGAATCCCTCTTCCTCTATACTAAAAATCTCGTACCTTGTTTTAAATCTCATGACCAAGACGTCATTTTCCCTGTTAAGATAACCAAAATATCAAATCGTTCATAATACATAAACCCTAAATCCTTTCAAATCCTACCAAAATTCCCAAATCGTAATCGAGAGGTCGGAACCCAAGGTTAGGCACGGAATAACGAACATTATCGATCATGTCGTCATCTTTGTTTTCTTCTTGTATTCAGAATGGAAGGAAATGGAAAAACTACATAATCGATATCGAGCAATGTTTGGGGAATGTTTCGCTGATTTTCCTCCTCCTCTACCACCACCTCCTCACTCTTTTATCGTTCCCCAAAGACCCTCTAAGCTTCCTCATCCTGTCATAATCCCACATCAAGATGTTTATGTTGCTGCCGGTCGTAATCTTGATGATCTTAATGATTCTGAATCCCTCTTCCTCTATACTAGAAATCTCGTACCTAATTTTAAATCTCACGACCAAGACGTCATTTTCTTTCTTCAGATAACCAAAATACCAAATCGTTCATAATACATAAACCCTAAATCCTTTCAAATCCTACTAAAATTCCCAAATCGAAATCGATAGGTCGGAACCCTAGGCTACGCACGGAATAACGAACATTATCGATCATGTCGTCATCTTCGTCTTCTTCTTCGTATTCGGAATGGAAGGAAATGGAAAAACTACATAATCGATATCGAGCAATGTTTGGGGAATGTTTCGCTGATTTTCCTCCTCCTCTACCACCACCTCCTCACTCTTTTATCGTTCCCCAAAGACCCTCTAAGCTTCCTCATCCTGTCATAATCCCACATCAAGATGTTTATGTTGCTGCCGGTCGTAATCTTGATGATCTTAATGATTCTGAATCCCTCTTCCTCTATACTAAAAATCTCTTACCTGGTTTTAAATCTCATGACCAAGACATTATTTTCTCTGTTAAGATAACCAAAATACCAAATCGTTCATAATACATAAACCCTAAATCCTTTCAAATCCTACCAAAATTCCCAAAACGAAATCGAGAGGTCGGAACCCAAGGCTAGGGACGGAATAACGAACATTATCGATCATGTCGTCATCTTCGTCTTCTTCTTCGTATTCGGAATGGAAGCAAATGGAAAAACTACATAATCGATATCTGGCAATGTTTGGGGAATGTTTCGCTGATTTTTCTCCTCCTCCACCACCACCTCCATACTCTTTTATCGTTCCCCAAATGCTTCCTCATCCTGTCATAATCCCACATCCACTCATTCCAGATGTTTATGTTGCTGCCGGTCGTAATCTTGATGATGTTAATGATTATGAATCCCTCTTCCTCTATACTAAAAATCTCGTACCTGGTTTTAAATCTCAGGACCAAGACAATATTTTCTCTGTTAAGATAACCAAAATACCAAATCGTTCATAATACATAAACCCTAAATCCTTTCAAATCCTACCAAAATTCCCAAAACGAAATCGAGAGGTCGGAACCCAAGGCTAGGGACGGAATAACGAACATTATCGATCATGTCGTCATCTTCGTCTTCTTCTTCGTATTCGGAATGGAAGGAAATGGAAAAACTACATAATCGATATCGAGCAATGTTTGGGGAATGTTTCGCTGATTTTCCTCCTCGTCTACCACCACCTCCTCACTCTTTTATCGTTCCCCAAAGACCCTCTAAGCTTCCTCATCCTGTCATAATCCCACATCAAGATGTTTATGTTGCTGCCGGTCGTAATCTTGATGATCTTAATGATTCTGAATCCCTCTTCCTCTATACTAGAAATCTCGTACCTAATTTTAAATCTCACGACCAAGACGTCATTTTCTCTGTTCAGATAACCAAAATACCAAATTGTTCATAATACATAAACCCTAAATCCTTTCAAATCCTACTAAAATTCCCAAATCGAAATCGATAGGTCGGAACCCTAGGCTACGCACGGAATAACGAACATTATCGATCATGTCGTCATCTTCGTCTTGTTCTTCGTATTCGGAATGGAAGGAAATGGAAAAACTATATAATCGATATCGAGCAATGTTTGGGGAATGTTTCGCTGATTTTCCTCCTCCTCCACCACCACCTCCTTACTCTTTTATCGTTCCCCAAAAGCTTCCTCATCTTGTCATAATCCCACATCCGCTCATTCCACTTGTTTATGTTGCTGTCGGTCGTAATCTTGATGATGTTAATGATTATGAATCCCTCTTCCTCTATACTAAAAATCTCGTACCTGGTTTTAAATCTCATGACCAAGACATTATTTTCTCTGTTAAGATAACCAAAATACCAAATCGTTCATAATACATAAACCCTAAATCCTTTCAAATCCTATCAAAATTCCCAAAACGAAATCGAGAGGTCGGAACCCAAGGCTAGGGACGGAATAACGAACATTATCGATCATGTCGTCATCTTCGTCTTCTTCTTCGTATTCGGAATGGAAGGAAATGGAAAAACTACATAATCGATATCGAGCAATGTTTGGGGAATGTTTCGCTGATTTTCCTCCTCCTCTACCACCACCTCCTCACTCTTTTATCGTTCCCCAAAGACCCTCTAAGCTTCCTCATCCTGTCATAATCCCACATCAAGATGTTTATGTTGCTGCCGGTCGTAATCTTGATGATCTTAATGATTCTGAATCCCTCTTCCTCTATACTAGAAATCTTGTACCTAATTTTAAATCTCACGACCAAGACGTCATTTTCTCTGTTCAGATAACCAAAATACCAAATCGTTCATAATACATAAACCCTAAATCCTTTCAAATCCTACTAAAATTCCCAAATCGAAATAGAGTTGTCGGAACCCTAGGCTAGGCACGGAATAACGAACATTATCGATCATGTCTTCATCTTCGTCTTCTTCTTCGTATTCGGAATGGAAGCAAATGGAAAAACTACATAATCGATATCTGGCAATGTTTGGGGAATGTTTCGCTGATTTTTCTCCTCCTCCACCACCACCTCCTTACTCTTTTATCGTTCCCCAAATGCTTCCTCATCCTGTCATAATCCCACATCCACTCATTCCAGATGTTTATGTTGCTGCCGGTCGTAATCTTGATGATGTTAATGATTATGAATCCTTCTTCCTCTATACTAAAAATCTCGTACCTGGTTTTAAATCTCATGACCAAGACATTATTTTCTCTGTTAAGATAACCAAAATACCAAATCGTTCATAATACATAAACCCTAAATCCTTTCAAATCCTACCAAAATTCCCAAAACGAAATCGAGAGGTCGGAACCCAAGGCTAGGGACGGAATAACGAACATTATCGATCATGTCGTCATCTTCGTCTTCTTCTTCGTATTCGGAATGGAAGGAAATGGAAAAACTACATAATCGATATCGAGCAATGTTTGGGGAATGTTTCGCTGATTTTCCTCCTCCTCTACCACCACCTCCTCACTCTTTTATCGTTCCCCAAAGACCCTCTAAGCTTCCTCATCCTGTCATAATCCCACATCAAGATGTTTATGTTGCTGCCGGTCGTAATCTTGATGATCTTAATGATTCTGAATCCCTCTTCTTCTATACTAGAAATCTCGTACCTAATTTTAAATCTCACGACCAAGACGTCATTTTCTCTGTTCAGATAACCAAAATACCAAATCGTTCATAATACATAAACCCTAAATACTTTCAAATCCTACTAAAATTCCCAAATCGAAATAGAGTTGTCGGAACCCTAGGCTAGGCACGGAATAACGAACATTATCGATCATGTCTTCATCTTCGTCTTCTTCTTCGTATTCGGAATGGAAGCAAATGGAAAAACTACATAATCGATATCTGGCAATGTTTGGGGAATGTTTCGCTGATTTTTCTCCTCCTCCACCACCACCTCCTTACTCTTTTATCGTTCCCCAAATGCTTCCTCATCCTGTCATAATCCCACATCCACTCATTCCAGATGTTTATGTTGCTGCCGGTCGTAATCTTGATGATGTTAATGATTATGAATCCCTCTTCCTCTATACTAAAAATCTCTTACCTGGTTTTAAATCTCATGACCAAGACATTATTTTCTCTGTTAAGATAACCAAAATACCAAATCGTTCATAATACATAAACCCCAAATCCTTTCAAATCCTACCAAAATTCCCAAAACGAAATCGAGAGGTCGGAACCCAAGGCTAGGGACGGAATAACGAACATTATCGATCATGTCGTCATCTTCGTCTTCTTCTTCGTATTCGGAATGGAAGGAAATGGAAAAACTACATAATCGATATCGAGCAATGTTTGGGGAATGTTTCGCTGATTTTCCTCCTCCACCACCACCTCCTTACTCTTTTATCGTTCCCCAAATGCTTCCTCATCCTGTCATAATCCCACATCCACTCATTCCAGATGTTTATGTTGCTGCCGGTCGTAATCTTGATGATGTTAATGATTCTGAATCCCTCTTCCTCTATACTAAAAATCTCGTACCTTGTTTTAAATCTCATGACCAAGACGTCATTTTCCATGTTAAGATAACCAAAATACCAAATCGTTCATAATACATAAACCCTAAATAATTTCAAATCCTACCAAAATTCCCAAATTGAAATCGAGAGGTCGGAACCCTAGGCTAGGCGCGGAATAACAAACATTATCGATCATGTCGTCATCTTCGTCTTCTTCTTCGTATTCGGAATGGAAGGAAATGGAAAAACTACATAATCGATATCGAGCAATGTTTGGGGAATGTTTCGCTGATTTTCCTCCTCCTCCACCACCACCTCCTCACTCTTTTATCGTTCCCATAAGACCCTCTAAGCTTCCTCATCCTGTCTTAATCCCACATCAAGATGTTTATGTTGCTGCCCGTCTTAATCTTGATGATCTTAATGATTCTGAATCCCTCTTCCTCTATACTAGAAATCTCGTACCTAATTTTAAATCTCACGACCAAGACGTCATTTTCTCTGTTCAGATAACCAAAATACCAAATCGTTCATAATACATAAACCCTAAATCCTTTCAAATCCTACTAAAATTCCCAAATCGAAATAGAGTTGTCGGAACCCTAGGCTAGGCACGGAATAACGAACATTATCGATCATGTCTTCATCTTCGTCTTCTTCTTCGTATTTGGAATGGAAGCAAATGGAAAAACTACATAATCGATATCTGGCAATGTTTGGGGAATGTTTCGCTGATTTTTCTCGTCCTCCACCACCACCTCCTTACTCTTTTATCGTTCCCCAAATGCTTCCTCATCCTGTCATAATCCCACATCCACTCATTCCAGATGTTTATGTTGTTGCCGGTCGTAATCTTGATGATGTTAATGATTATGAATCCCTCTTCCTCTATACTAAAAATCTCGTACCTGGTTTTAAATCTCATGACCAAAACGTCATTTTCCCTGTTAAGATAACCAAAATACCAAATCGTTCATAATACATAAACCCTAAATCCTTTCAAATCCTACCAAAATTCCCAAATCGTAATCGAGAGGTCGGAACCCAAGGCTAGGCACGGAATAACGAACATTATCGATCATGTCGTCATCTTTGTTTTCTTCTTGTATTCAGAATGGAAGGAAATGGAAAAACTACATAATCGATATTGAGCAATGTTTGGGGAATGTTTCGCTGATTTTCCACCTCCTCTACCACCACCTCCTCACTCTTTTATCGTTCCCCAAAGACCCTCTAAGCTTCCTCATCCTGTCATAATCCCACATCAAGATGTTTATGTTGCTGCCGGTCGTAATCTTGATGATCTTAATGATTCTGAATCCCTCTTCCTCTATACTAGAAATCTCGTACCTAATTTTAAATCTCACGACCAAGACGTCATTTTCTCTGTTCAGATAACCAAAATACCAAATCGTTCATAATACATAAACTCTAAATCCTTTCAAATCCTACTAAAATTCCCAAATCGAAATCGATAGGTCGGAACCCTAGGCTACGCACGGAATAACGAACATTATCGATCATGTCGTCATCTTCGTCTTCTTCTTCGTATTCGGAATAGAAGGAAATGGAAAAACTATATAATCGATATCGAGCAATGTTTGGGGAATGTTTCGCTGATTTTCCTCCTCCTCCACCACCACCTCCTTACTCTTTTATCGTTCCCCAAAAGCTTCCTCATCCTGTCATAATCCCACATCCGCTCATTCCAGTTGTTTATGTTGCTGTCGGTCGTAATCTTGATGATGTTAATGATTATGAATCCCTCTTCCTCTATACTAAAAATCTCGTACCTGGTTTTAAATCTCATGACCAAGACATTATTTTCTCTGTTAAGATAACCAAAATACCAAATTGTTCATAATACATAAACCCTAAATCCTTTCAAATCCTACCAAAATTCCCAAAACGAAATCGAGAGGTCGGAACCCAAGGCTAGGGACGGAATAACGAACATTATCGATCATGTCGTCATCTTCGTCTTCTTCTTCGTATTCGGAATGGAAGGAAATGGAAAAACTACATAATCGATATCGAGCAATGTTTGGGGAATGTTTCGCTGATTTTCCTCCTCCTCTACCACCACCTCCTCACTCTTTTATCGTTCCCAAAGACCCTCTAAGCTTCCTCATCCTGTCATAATCCCACATCAAGATGTTTATGTTGCTGTCGGTCGTAATCTTGATGATCTTAATGATTCTGAATCCCTCTTCTTCTATACTAGAAATCTCGTACCTAATTTTAAATCTCACGACCAAGACGTCATTTTCTCTGTTCAGATAACCAAAATACCAAATCGTTCATAATACATAAACCCTAAATCCTTTCAAATCCTACTAAAATTCCCAAATCGAAATAGAGTTGTCGGAACCCTAGGCTAGGCACGGAATAACGAACATTATCGATCATGTCTTCATCTTCGTCTTCTTCTTCGTATTTGGAATGGAAGCAAATGGAAAAACTACATAATCGATATCTGGCAATGTTTGGGGAATGTTTCGCTGATTTTTCTCGTCCTCCACCACCACCTCCTTACTCTTTTATCGTTCCCCAAATGCTTCCTCATCCTGTCATAATCCCACATCCACTCATTCCAGATGTTTATGTTGTTGCCGGTCGTAATCTTGATGATGTTAATGATTATGAATCCCTCTTCCTCTATACTAAAAATCTCGTACCTGGTTTTAAATCTCATGACCAAAACGTCATTTTCCCTGTTAAGATAACCAAAATACCAAATCGTTCATAATACATAAACCCTAAATCCTTTCAAATCCTACCAAAATTCCCAAATCGTAATCGAGAGGTCGGAACCCAAGGCTAGGCACGGAATAACGAACATTATCGATCATGTCGTCATCTTTGTTTTCTTCTTGTATTCAGAATGGAAGGAAATGGAAAAACTACATAATCGATATTGAGCAATGTTTGGGGAATGTTTCGCTGATTTTCCACCTCCTCTACCACCACCTCCTCACTCTTTTATCGTTCCCCAAAGACCCTCTAAGCTTCCTCATCCTGTCATAATCCCACATCAAGATGTTTATGTTGCTGCCGGTCGTAATCTTGATGATCTTAATGATTCTGAATCCCTCTTCCTCTATACTAGAAATCTCGTACCTAATTTTAAATCTCACGACCAAGACGTCATTTTCTCTGTTCAGATAACCAAAATACCAAATCGTTCATAATACATAAACTCTAAATCCTTTCAAATCCTACTAAAATTCCCAAATCGAAATCGATAGGTCGGAACCCTAGGCTACGCACGGAATAACGAACATTATCGATCATGTCGTCATCTTCGTCTTCTTCTTCGTATTCGGAATAGAAGGAAATGGAAAAACTATATAATCGATATCGAGCAATGTTTGGGGAATGTTTCGCTGATTTTCCTCCTCCTCCACCACCACCTCCTTACTCTTTTATCGTTCCCCAAAAGCTTCCTCATCCTGTCATAATCCCACATCCGCTCATTCCAGTTGTTTATGTTGCTGTCGGTCGTAATCTTGATGATGTTAATGATTATGAATCCCTCTTCCTCTATACTAAAAATCTCGTACCTGGTTTTAAATCTCATGACCAAGACATTATTTTCTCTGTTAAGATAACCAAAATACCAAATTGTTCATAATACATAAACCCTAAATCCTTTCAAATCCTACCAAAATTCCCAAAACGAAATCGAGAGGTCGGAACCCAAGGCTAGGGACGGAATAACGAACATTATCGATCATGTCGTCATCTTCGTCTTCTTCTTCGTATTCGGAATGGAAGGAAATGGAAAAACTACATAATCGATATCGAGCAATGTTTGGGGAATGTTTCGCTGATTTTCCTCCTCCTCTACCACCACCTCCTCACTCTTTTATCGTTCCCAAAGACCCTCTAAGCTTCCTCATCCTGTCATAATCCCACATCAAGATGTTTATGTTGCTGTCGGTCGTAATCTTGATGATCTTAATGATTCTGAATCCCTCTTCTTCTATACTAGAAATCTCGTACCTAATTTTAAATCTCACGACCAAGACGTCATTTTCTCTGTTCAGATAACCAAAATACCAAATCGTTCATAATACATAAACCCTAAATCCTTTCAAATCCTACTAAAATTCCCAAATCGAAATAGAGTTGTCGGAACCCTAGGCTAGGCACGGAATAACGAACATTATCGATCATGTCTTCATCTTCGTCTTCTTCTTCGTATTCGGAATGGAAGCAAATGGAAAAACTACATAATCGATATCTGGCAATGTTTGGGGAATGTTTCGCTGATTTTTCTCGTCCTCCACCACCACCTCCTTACTCTTTTATCGTTCCCCAAATGCTTCCTCATCCTGTCATAATCCCACATCCACTCATTCCAGATGTTTATGTTGTTGCCGGTCGTAATCTTGATGATGTTAATGATTATGAATCCCTATTCCTCTATACTAAAAATCTCGTACCTGGTTTTAAATCTCATGACCAAAACGTCATTTTCCCTGTTAAGATAACCAAAATACCAAATCGTTCATAATACATAAACCCTAAATCCTTTCAAATCCTACCAAAATTCCCAAATCGTAATCGAGAGGTCGGAACCCAAGGCTAGGCACGGAATAACGAACATTATCGATCATGTCGTCATCTTTGTTTTCTTCTTGTATTCAGAATGGAAGGAAATGGAAAAACTACATAATCGATATTGAGCAATGTTTGGGGAATGTTTCGCTGATTTTCCACCTCCTCTACCACCACCTCCTCACTCTTTTATCGTTCCCCAAAGACCCTCTAAGCTTCCTCATCCTGTCATAATCCCACATCAAGATGTTTATGTTGCTGCCGGTCGTAATCTTGATGATCTTAATGATTCTGAATCCCTCTTCCTCTATACTAGAAATCTCGTACCTAATTTTAAATCTCACGACCAAGACGTCATTTTCTCTGTTCAGATAACCAAAATACCAAATCGTTCATAATAGATAAACTCTAAATCCTTTCAAATCCTACTAAAATTCCCAAATCGAAATCGATAGGTCGGAACCCTAGGCTACGCACGGAATAACGAACATTATCGATCATGTCGTCATCTTCGTCTTCTTCTTCGTATTCGGAATAGAAGGAAATGGAAAAACTATATAATCGATATCGAGCAATGTTTGGGGAATGTTTCGCTGATTTTCCTCCTCCTCCACCACCACCTCCTTACTCTTTTATCGTTCCCCAAAAGCTTCCTCATCCTGTCATAATCCCACATCCGCTCATTCCAGTTGTTTATGTTGCTGTCGGTCGTAATCTTGATGATGTTAATGATTATGAATCCCTCTTCCTCTATACTAAAAATCTCGTACCTGGTTTTAAATCTCATGACCATAACATTATTTTCTCTGTTAAGATAACCAAAATACCAAATTGTTCATAATACATAAACCCTAAATCCTTTCAAATCCTACCAAAATTCCCAAAACGAAATCGAGAGGTCGGAACCCAAGGCTAGGGACGGAATAACGAACATTATCGATCATGTCGTCATCTTCGTCTTCTTCTTCGTATTCGGAATGGAAGGAAATGGAAAAACTACATAATCGATATCGAGCAATGTTTGGGGAATGTTTCGCTGATTTTCCTCCTCCTCTACCACCACCTCCTCACTCTTTTATCGTTCCCAAAGACCCTCTAAGCTTCCTCATCCTGTCATAATCCCACATCAAGATGTTTATGTTGCTGCCGGTCGTAATCTTGATGATCTTAATGATTCTGAATCCCTCTTCTTCTATACTAGAAATCTCGTACCTAATTTTAAATCTCACGACCAAGACGTCATTTTCTCTGTTCAGATAACCAAAATACCAAATCGTTCATAATACATAAACCCTAAATACTTTCAAATCCTACTAAAATTCCCAAATCGAAATAGAGTTGTCGGAACCCTAGGCTAGGCACGGAATAACGAACATTATCGATCATGTCTTCATCTTCGTCTTCTTCTTCGTATTCGGAATGGAAGCAAATGGAAAAACTACATAATCGATATCTGGCAATGTTTGGGGAATGTTTCGCTGATTTTTCTCCTCCTCCACCACCACCTCCTTACTCTTTTATCGTTCCCCAAATGCTTCCTCATCCTGTCATAATCCCACATCCACTCATTCCAGATGTTTATGTTGCTGCCGGTCGTAATCTTGATGATGTTAATGATTATGAATCCCTCTTCCTCTATACTAAAAATCTCGTACCTTGTTTTAAATCTCATGACCAAGACATTATTTTCTCTGTTAAGATAACCAAAATACCAATTCGTTCATAATACATAAACCCTAAATCCTTTCAAATCCTACCAAAATTCCCAAAACGAAATCGAGAGGTCGGAACCCAAGGCTAGGGACGGAATAACGAACATTATCGATCATGTCGTCATCTTCGTCTTCTTCTTCGTATTCGGAATGGAAGGAAATGGAAAAACTACATAATCGATATCGAGCAATGTTTGGGGAATGTTTCGCTGATTTTCCTCCTCCACCACCACCTCCTTACTCTTTTATCGTTCCCCAAATGCTTCCTCATCCTGTCATAATCCCACATCCACTCATTCCAGATGTTTATGTTGTTGCCGGTCGTAATCTTGATGATGTTAATGATTCTGAATCCCTCTTCCTCTATACTAAAAATCTCGTACCTTGTTTTAAATCTCATGACCAAGACGTCATTTTCCATGTTAAGATAACCAAAATACCAAATCGTTCATAATACATAAACCCTAAATAATTTCAAATCCTACCAAAATTCCCAAATTGAAATCGAGAGGTCGAAACCCTAGGCTAGGCGCGGAATAACAAACATTATCGATCATTTCGTCATCTTCGTCTTCTTCTTCGTATTCGGAATGGAAGGAAATGGAAAAACTACATAATCGATATCGAGCAATGTTTGGGGAATGTTTCGCTGATTTTCCTCCTCCTCCACCACCACCTCCTCACTCTTTTATCGTTCCCCAAAGACCCTCTAAGCTTCCTCATCCTGTCTTAATCCCACATCAAGATGTTTATGTTGCTGCCCGTCTTAATCTTGATGATCTTAATGATTCTGAATCCCTCTTCCTCTATACTAGAAATCTCGTACCTAATTTTAAATCTCACGACCAAGACGTCATTTTCTCTGTTCAGATAACCAAAATACCAAATCGTTCATAATACATAAACCCTAAATCCTTTCAAATCCTACTAAAATTCCCAAATCGAAATAGAGTTGTCGGAACCCTAGGCTAGGCACGGAATAACGAACATTATCGATCATGTCTTCATCTTCGTCTTCTTCTTCGTATTTGGAATGGAAGCAAATGGAAAAACTACATAATCGATATCTGGCAATGTTTGGGGAATGTTTCGCTGATTTTTCTCCTCCTCCACCACCACCTCCTTACTCTTTTATCGTTCCCCAAATGCTTCCTCATCCTGTCATAATCCCACATCCACTCATTCCAGATGTTTATGTTGTTGCCGGTCGTAATCTTGATGATGTTAATGATTATGAATCCCTCTTCCTCTATACTAAAAATCTCGTACCTGGTTTTAAATCTCATGACCAAAACGTCATTTTCCCTGTTAAGATAACCAAAATACCAAATCGTTCATAATACATAAACCCTAAATCCTTTCAAATCCTACCAAGATTCCCAAATCGTAATCGAGAGGTCGGAACCCAAGGCTAGGCACGGAATAACGAACATTATCGATCATGTCGTCATCTTTGTTTTCTTCTTGTATTCAGAATGGAAGGAAATGGAAAAACTACATAATCGATATTGAGCAATGTTTGGGGAATGTTTCGCTGATTTTCCACCTCCTCTACCACCACCTCCTCACTCTTTTATCGTTCCCCAAAGACCCTCTAAGCTTCCTCATCCTGTCATAATCCCACATCAAGATGTTTATGTTGCTGCCGGTCGTAATCTTGATGATCTTAATGATTCTGAATCCCTCTTCTTCTATACTGGAAATCTCGTACCTAATTTTAAATCTCACGACCAAGACGTCATTTTCTCTGTTCAGATAACCAAAATACCAAATCGTTCATAATAAATAAACCCTAAATCCTACTAAAATTCCCAAATCGAAATCGATAGGTCGGAATTCTAGGCTACGCACGGAATAACGAACATTATCGATCATGTCGTCATCTTCGTCTTCTTCTTCGTATTCGGAATGGAAGGAAATGGAAAAACTACATAATCGATATCGAGCAATGTTTGGGGAATGTTTCGCTGATTTTCCTCCTCCACCACCACCTCCTTACTCTTTTATCGTTCCCCAAATGCTTCCTCATCCTGTCATAATCCCACATCAAGATGTTTATGTTGCTGCCGGTCGTAATCTTGATGATCTTAATGATTCTGAATCCCTCTTCTTCTATACTAGAAATCTCGTACCTAATTTTAAATCTCACGACCAAGACGTCATTTTCTCTGTTCAGATAACCAAAATACCAAATCGTTCATAATACATAAACCCTAAATCCTTTCAAATCCTACTAAAATTCCCAAATCGAAATCGATAGGTCGGAACCCTAGGCTACGCACGGAATAACGAACATTATCGATCATGTCGTCATCTTCGTCTTCTTCTTCGTATTCGGAATGGAAGGAAATGGAAAAACTATATAATCGATATCGAGCAATGTTTGGGGAATGTTTCGCTGATTTTCCTCCTCCTCCACCACCACCTCCTTACTCTTTTATCGTTCCCCAAAAGCTTCCTCATCCTGTCATAATCCCACATCCGCTCATTCCACTTGTTTATGATGCTGCCGGTCGTAATCTTGATGATGTTAATGATTATGAATCCCTCTTCCTCTATACTAAAAATCTCGTACCTGGTTTTAAATCTCATGACCAAGACATTATTTTCTCTGTTAAGATAACCAAAATACCAAATCGTTCATAATACATAAACCCTAAATCCTTTCAAATCCTACCAAAATTCCCAAAACGAAATCGAGAGGTCGGAACCCAAGGCTAGGGACGGAATAACGAACATTATCGATCATGTCGTCATCTTCGTCTTCTTCTTCGTATTCGGAATGGAAGGAAATGGAAAAACTACATAATCGATATCGAGCAATGTTTGGGGAATGATTCGCAGATTTTTCTCCTCCACCACCACCTCCTTACTCTTTTATCGTTCCCCAAATGCTTCCTCATCCTGTCATAATCCCACATCCACTCATTCCAGATGTTTATGTTGCTGCCGGTCGTAATCTTGATGATGTTAATGATTCTGAATCCCTCTTCCTCTATACTAAAAATCTCGTACCTTGTTTTAAATCTCATGACCAAGACGTCATTTTCCATGTTAAGATAACCAAAATACCAAATCGTTCATAATACATAAACCCTAAATAATTTCAAATCCTACCAAAATTCCCAAATTGAAATCGAGAGGTCGGAACCCTAGGCTAGGCACGGAATAACAAACATTATCGATCATGTCGTCATCTTCGTCTTCTTCTTCGTATTCGGAATGGAAGGAAATGGAAAAACTACATAATCGATATCGAGCAATGTTTGGGGAATGTTTCGCTGATTTTCCTCCTCCTCCACCACCACCTCCTCACTCTTTTATCGTTCCCCAAAGACCCTCTAAGCTTCCTCATCCTGTGTTAATCCCACATCAAGATGTTTATGTTGCTGCCGGTCGTAATCTTGATGATCTTAATGATTCTGAATCCCTCTTCCTCTATACTAGAAATCTCGTACCTAATTTTAAATCTCACGACCAAGACGTCATTTTCTCTGTTCAGATAACCAAAATACCAAATCGTTCATAATACATAAACCCTAAATCCTTTCAAATCCTACTAAAATTCCCAAATCGAAATAGAGTTGTCGGAACCCTAGGCTAGGCACGGAATAACGAATATTATCGATCATGTCTTCATCTTCGTCTTCTTCTTCGTATTTGGAATGGAAGCAAATGGAAAAACTACATAATCGATATCTGGCAATGTTTGGGGAATGTTTCGCTGATTTTTCTCCTCCTCCACCACCACCTCCTTACACTTTTATCGTTCCCCAAATGCTTCCTCATCCTGTCATAATCCCACATCCACTCATTCCAGATGTTTATGTTGTTGCCGGTCGTAATCTTGATGATGTTAATGATTCTGAATCCCTCTTCCTCTATACTAAAAATCTCGTACCTTGTTTTAAATCTCATGACCAAGACATCATTTTCCCTGTTAAGATAACCAAAATACCAAATCGTTCATAATACATAAACCCAAAATCCTTTCAAATCCTACCAAAATTCCCAAATCGTAATCGAGAGGTCAGAACCCAAGGCTAGGCACGGAATAACGAACATTATCGATCATGTCGTCATCTTTGTTTTCTTCTTGTATTCGGAATGGAAGGAAATGGAAAAACTACATAATCGATATCGAGCAATGTTTGGGGAATGTTTCGCTGATTTTCCTCCTCCTCCACCACCACCTCCTTACTCATTTATCATTCCCCAAAGAACCGCAAAGCTTCCTCATCCTGTCATAATCCCACATCCACTCATTCCTGATGTTTATGTTGCTGCCGGTCGTAATCTTGATGATCTTAATGATTCTGAATCCTTCTTCCTCTATACTACAAATCTCGTACCTAGTTTTAAATCTCACGACCAAGACGTCATTTCATCTGTTTAAATAACCAAAATATCAAATCGTTCATAATACATAAACCCTAAATCCTTTCAAATCCTACCAAAATTCCCAAATTGAAATCGAGAGGTCGGAACCCTAGGCTAGGCACGGAATAACGAACATTATCGATCATGTCGTCATCTTCGTCTTCTTCTTCGTATTCGGAATGGAAGGAAATGGAAAAACTACATAATCGATATCGAGCAATGTTTGGGGAATGTTTCGCTGATTTTCCTCCACCTCAACCACAACCTCCTTACTCTTTTATCGTTCCCCAAAAGCTTTCTCATCCTGTCATAATCCCACATCCACTCATTCTAGATGTTTATGTTGCTGCCGGTCGTAATCTTGATGATGTTAATGATTATGAATCCCTCTTCCTCTATACTAAAAATCTCGTACCTGGTTTTAAATCTCATGACCAAGACGTCATTTTCTCTATTAAGATAACCAAAATACCAAATCGTTCATAATACATAAACCCTAAATCCTTTCAAATCCTACCAAAATTCCCAAATCGTAATCGAGAGGTCGGAACCCAAGGCTAGGCACGGAATAACGAACATTATCGATCATGTCGTCATCTTCGTCTTCTTCTTCGTATTCGGAATGGAAGGAAATGGAAAAACTACATAATCGATATCGAGCAATGTTTGGGGAATGTTTCGCTGATTTTCCTCCTCCACCACCACCTCCTTACTCTTTTATCGTTCCCCAAATGCTTCCTCATCCTGTCATAATCCCACATCAAGATGTTTATGTTGCTGCCGGTCGTAATCTTGATGATCTTAATGATTCTGAATCCCTCTTCTTCTATACTAGAAATCTCGTACCTAATTTTAAATCTCACGACCAAGACGTCATTTTCTCTGTTCAGATAACCAAAATACCAAATCGTTCATAATACATAAACCCTAAATCCTTTCAAATCCTACTAAAATTCCCAAATCGAAATCGATAGGTCGGAACCCTAGGCTACGCACGGAATAACGAACATTATCGATCATGTCGTCATCTTCGTCTTCTTCTTCGTATTCGGAATGGAAGGAAATGGAAAAACTATATAATCGATATCGAGCAATGTTTGGGGAATGTTTCGCTGATTTTCCTCCTCCTCCACCACCACCTCCTTACTCTTTTATCGTTCCCCAAAAGCTTCCTCATCCTGTCATAATCCCACATCCGCTCATTCCACTTGTTTATGATGCTGCCGGTCGTAATCTTGATGATGTTAATGATTATGAATCCCTCTTCCTCTATACTAAAAATCTCGTACCTGGTTTTAAATCTCATGACCAAGACATTATTTTCTCTGTTAAGATAACCAAAATACCAAATCGTTCATAATACATAAACCCTAAATCCTTTCAAATCCTACCAAAATTCCCAAAACGAAATCGAGAGGTCGGAACCCAAGGCTAGGGACGGAATAACGAACATTATCGATCATGTCGTCATCTTCGTCTTCTTCTTCGTATTCGGAATGGAAGGAAATGGAAAAACTACATAATCGATATCGAGCAATGTTTGGGGAATGATTCGCAGATTTTTCTCCTCCACCACCACCTCCTTACTCTTTTATCGTTCCCCAAATGCTTCCTCATCCTGTCATAATCCCACATCCACTCATTCCAGATGTTTATGTTGCTGCCGGTCGTAATCTTGATGATGTTAATGATTCTGAATCCCTCTTCCTCTATACTAAAAATCTCGTACCTTGTTTTAAATCTCATGACCAAGACGTCATTTTCCATGTTAAGATAACCAAAATACCAAATCGTTCATAATACATAAACCCTAAATAATTTCAAATCCTACCAAAATTCCCAAATTGAAATCGAGAGGTCGGAACCCTAGGCTAGGCACGGAATAACAAACATTATCGATCATGTCGTCATCTTCGTCTTCTTCTTCGTATTCGGAATGGAAGGAAATGGAAAAACTACATAATCGATATCGAGCAATGTTTGGGGAATGTTTCGCTGATTTTCCTCCTCCTCCACCACCACCTCCTCACTCTTTTATCGTTCCCCAAAGACCCTCTAAGCTTCCTCATCCTGTGTTAATCCCACATCAAGATGTTTATGTTGCTGCCGGTCGTAATCTTGATGATCTTAATGATTCTGAATCCCTCTTCCTCTATACTAGAAATCTCGTACCTAATTTTAAATCTCACGACCAAGACGTCATTTTCTCTGTTCAGATAACCAAAATACCAAATCGTTCATAATACATAAACCCTAAATCCTTTCAAATCCTACTAAAATTCCCAAATCGAAATAGAGTTGTCGGAACCCTAGGCTAGGCACGGAATAACGAATATTATCGATCATGTCTTCATCTTCGTCTTCTTCTTCGTATTTGGAATGGAAGCAAATGGAAAAACTACATAATCGATATCTGGCAATGTTTGGGGAATGTTTCGCTGATTTTTCTCCTCCTCCACCACCACCTCCTTACACTTTTATCGTTCCCCAAATGCTTCCTCATCCTGTCATAATCCCACATCCACTCATTCCAGATGTTTATGTTGTTGCCGGTCGTAATCTTGATGATGTTAATGATTCTGAATCCCTCTTCCTCTATACTAAAAATCTCGTACCTTGTTTTAAATCTCATGACCAAGACATCATTTTCCCTGTTAAGATAACCAAAATACCAAATCGTTCATAATACATAAACCCAAAATCCTTTCAAATCCTACCAAAATTCCCAAATCGTAATCGAGAGGTCAGAACCCAAGGCTAGGCACGGAATAACGAACATTATCGATCATGTCGTCATCTTTGTTTTCTTCTTGTATTCGGAATGGAAGGAAATGGAAAAACTACATAATCGATATCGAGCAATGTTTGGGGAATGTTTCGCTGATTTTCCTCCTCCTCCACCACCACCTCCTTACTCATTTATCATTCCCCAAAGAACCGCAAAGCTTCCTCATCCTGTCATAATCCCACATCCACTCATTCCTGATGTTTATGTTGCTGCCGGTCGTAATCTTGATGATCTTAATGATTCTGAATCCTTCTTCCTCTATACTACAAATCTCGTACCTAGTTTTAAATCTCACGACCAAGACGTCATTTCATCTGTTTAAATAACCAAAATATCAAATCGTTCATAATACATAAACCCTAAATCCTTTCAAATCCTACCAAAATTCCCAAATTGAAATCGAGAGGTCGGAACCCTAGGCTAGGCACGGAATAACGAACATTATCGATCATGTCGTCATCTTCGTCTTCTTCTTCGTATTCGGAATGGAAGGAAATGGAAAAACTACATAATCGATATCGAGCAATGTTTGGGGAATGTTTCGCTGATTTTCCTCCACCTCAACCACAACCTCCTTACTCTTTTATCGTTCCCCAAAAGCTTTCTCATCCTGTCATAATCCCACATCCACTCATTCTAGATGTTTATGTTGCTGCCGGTCGTAATCTTGATGATGTTAATGATTATGAATCCCTCTTCCTCTATACTAAAAATCTCGTACCTGGTTTTAAATCTCATGACCAAGACGTCATTTTCTCTATTAAGATAACCAAAATACCAAATCGTTCATAATACATAAACCCTAAATCCTTTCAAATCCTACCAAAATTCCCAAATCGTAATCGAGAGGTCGGAACCCAAGGCTAGGCACGGAATAACGAACATTATCGATCATGTCGTCATCTTCGTCTTCTTCTTCGTATTCGGAATGGAAGGAAATGGAAAAACTACATAATCGATATCGAGCAATGTTTGGGGAATGTTTCGCTGATTTTCCTCCACCTCCACCACCACCTCCTTACTCTTTTATCGTTCCCCAAAAGCTTTCTCATCCTGTCATAATCCCACATCCACTCATTCTAGATGTTTATGTTGCTGCCGGTCGTAATCTTGATGATGTTAATGATTATGAATCCCTCTTCCTCTATACTAAAAATCTCGTACCTGGTTTTAAATCTCATGACCAAGACGTCATTTTCTCTATTAAGATAACCAAAATACCAAATCGATCATAATACATAAACCCTAAATCCTTTAAAATCCTACCAAAATTCCCAAATCGAAATCGAGAGGTCGGAACCCAAGGCTAGGCACGGAATAACGAACATTATCAATCATGTCGTCATCTTCGTCTTCTTCTTCTTATTCGGAATGGAATGAAATGGAAAAACTACATAATCGATATCTGGCAATGTTTGGGGAATGTTTCTCTGATTTTTCTCCTCCTCCACCACCACCTCCTTACTCTTTTATCGTTCCCCAAATGCTTCCTCATTTTGTCATAATCCCACATCCACTCATTCCAGATGTTTATGTTGTTGCCGGTCGTAATCTTGATGATGTTAATGATTCTGAATCCCTCTTCCTCTATACTAAAAATCTCGTACCTTGTTTTAAATCTCATGACCAAAACGTCATTTTCCCAGTTAAGATAACCAAAATACCAAATCGTTCATAATACATAAACCCTAGATCCTTTCAAATCCTACCAAAATTCCCAAATCGTAATCGAGAGGTCGGAACCCAAGGCTAGGCACGGAATAACGAACATTATCGATCATGTCGTCATCTTTGTTTTCTTCTTGTATTCAGAATGGAAGGAAATGGAAAAACTACATAATCGATATCGAGCAATGTTTGGGGAATGTTTCGCTGATTTTCCTCCTCCTCTACCACCACCTCCTCACTCTTTTATCGTTCCCCAAAGACCCTCTAAGCTTCCTCATCCTGTCATAATCCCACATCCACTCATTCCTGATGTTTATGTTGCTGCCGGTCGTAATCTTGATGATGTTAATGATTCTGAATCCCTCTTCCTCTATACTAAAAATCTCGTACCTTGTTTTAAATCTCATGACCAAGACGTCATTTTCCCTGTTAAGATAACCAAAATACCAAATCGTTCATAATACATAAACCCTAGATCCTTTCAAATCCTACCAAAATTCCCAAATCTTAATCGAGAGGTCGGAACCCAAGGCTAGGCACGGAATAACGAACATTATCGATCATGTCGTCATCTTTGTTTTCTTCTTGTATTCAGAATGGAAGGAAATGGAAAAACTACATAATCGATATCGAGCAATGTTTGGGGAATGTTTCGCTGATTTTCCTCCTCCTCCACCACCACCTCCTCACTCTTTTATCGTTCCCCAAAGACCCTCTAAGCTTCCTCATCCTGTCTTAATCCCACATCAAGATGTTTATGTTGCTGCCGGTCGTAATCTTGATGATCTTAATGATTCTGAATCCCTCTTCCTCTATACTAGAAATCTCGTACCTAATTTTAAATCTCACGACCAAGACGTCATTTTCTCTGTTCAGATAACCAAAATACCAAATCGTTCATAATACATAAACCCTAAATCCTTTCAAATCCTACTAAAATTCCCAAATCGAAATAGAGTTGTCGGAACCCTAGGCTAGGCACGGAATAACGAATATTATCGATCATGTCTTCATCTTCGTCTTCTTCTTCGTATTTGGAATGGAAGCAAATGGAAAAACTATATAATCGATATCTGGCAATGTTTGGGGAATGTTTCGCTGATTTTTCTCCTCCTCCACCACCACCTCCTTACACTTTTATCGTTCCCCAAATGCTTCCTCATCCTGTCATAATCCCACATCCACTCATTCCAGATGTTTATGTTGTTGCCGGTCGTAATCTTGATGATGTTAATGATTCTGAATCCCTCTTCCTCTATACTAAAAATCTCGTACCTTGTTTTAAATCTCATGACCAAGACATCATTTTCCCTGTTAAGATAACCAAAATACCAAATCGTTCATAATACATAAACCCAAAATCCTTTCAAATCCTACCAAAATTCCCAAATCGTAATCGAGAGGTCAGAACCCAAGGCTAGGCACGGAATAACGAACATTATCGATCATGTCGTCATCTTTGTTTTCTTCTTGTATTCGGAATGGAAGGAAATGGAAAAACTACATAATCGATATCGAGCAATGTTTGGGGAATGTTTCGCTGATTTTCCTCCTCCTCCACCACCACCTCCTTACTCATTTATCATTCCCCAAAGAACCGCAAAGCTTCCTCATCCTGTCATAATCCCACATCCACTCATTCCTGATGTTTATGTTGCTGCCGGTCGTAATCTTGATGATCTTAATGATTCTGAATCCTTCTTCCTCTATACTACAAATCTCGTACCTAGTTTTAAATCTCACGACCAAGACGTCATTTCATCTGTTTAAATAACCAAAATATCAAATCGTTCATAATACATAAACCCTAAATCCTTTCAAATCCTACCAAAATTCCCAAATTGAAATCGAGAGGTCGGAACCCTAGGCTAGGCACGGAATAACGAACATTATCGATCATGTCGTCATCTTCGTCTTCTTCTTCGTATTCGGAATGGAAGGAAATGGAAAAACTACATAATCGATATCGAGCAATGTTTGGGGAATGTTTCGCTGATTTTCCTCCACCTCAACCACAACCTCCTTACTCTTTTATCGTTCCCCAAAAGCTTTCTCATCCTGTCATAATCCCACATCCACTCATTCTAGATGTTTATGTTGCTGCCGGTCGTAATCTTGATGATGTTAATGATTATGAATCCCTCTTCCTCTATACTAAAAATCTCGTACCTGGTTTTAAATCTCATGACCAAGACGTCATTTTCTCTATTAAGATAACCAAAATACCAAATCGTTCATAATACATAAACCCTAAATCCTTTCAAATCCTACCAAAATTCCCAAATCGTAATCGAGAGGTCGGAACCCAAGGCTAGGCACGGAATAACGAACATTATCAATCATGTCGTCATCTTCGTCTTCTTCTTCTTATTCGGAATGGAATGAAATGGAAAAACTACATAATCGATATCTGGCAATGTTTGGGGAATGTTTCTCTGATTTTTCTCCTCCTCCACCACCACCTCCTTACTCTTTTATCGTTCCCCAAATGCTTCCTCATCCTGTCATAATCCCACATCCACTCATTCCAGATGTTTATGTTGTTGCCGGTCGTAATCTTGATGATGTTAATGATTCTGAATCCCTCTTCCTCTATACTAAAAATCTCGTACCTTGTTTTAAATCTCATGACCAAGACGTCATTTTCCCTGTTAAGATAACCAAAATACCAAATCGTTCATAATACATAAACCCTAGATCCTTTCAAATCCTACCAAAATTCCCAAATCGTAATCGAGAGGTCGGAACCCAAGGCTAGGCACGGAATAACGAACATTATCGATCATGTCGTCATCTTTGTTTTCTTCTTGTATTCGGAATGGAAGGAAATGGAAAAACTACATAATCGATATCGAGCAATGTTTGGGGAATGTTTCGCTGATTTTCCTCCTCCTCCACCACCACCTCCTTACTCATTTATCATTCCCCAAAGAACCGCAAAGCTTCCTCATCCTGTCATAATCCCACATCCACTCATTCCTGATGTTTATGTTGCTGCCGGTCGTAATCTTGATGATCTTAATGATTCTGAATCCTTCTTCCTCTATACTACAAATCTCGTACCTAGTTTTAAATCTCACGACCAAGACGTCATTTCATCTGTTTAAATAACCAAAATATCAAATCGTTCATAATACATAAACCCTAAATCCTTTCAAATCCTACCAAAATTCCCAAATTGAAATCGAGAGGTCGGAACCCTAGGCTAGGCACGGAATAACGAACATTATCGATCATGTCGTCATCTTCGTCTTCTTCTTCGTATTCGGAATGGAAGGAAATGGAAAAACTACATAATCGATATCGAGCAATGTTTGGGGAATGTTTCGCTGATTTTCCTCCACCTCAACCACAACCTCCTTACTCTTTTATCGTTCCCCAAAAGCTTTCTCATCCTGTCATAATCCCACATCCACTCATTCTAGATGTTTATGTTGCTGCCGGTCGTAATCTTGATGATGTTAATGATTATGAATCCCTCTTCCTCTATACTAAAAATCTCGTACCTGGTTTTAAATCTCATGACCAAGACGTCATTTTCTCTATTAAGATAACCAAAATACCAAATCGTTCATAATACATAAACCCTAAATCCTTTCAAATCCTACCAAAATTCCCAAATCGTAATCGAGAGGTCGGAACCCAAGGCTAGGCACGGAATAACGAACATTATCGATCATGTCGTCATCTTCGTCTTCTTCTTCGTATTCGGAATGGAAGGAAATGGAAAAACTACATAATCGATATCGAGCAATGTTTGGGGAATGTTTCGCTGATTTTCCTCCACCTCCACCACCACCTCCTTACTCTTTTATCGTTCCCCAAAAGCTTTCTCATCCTGTCATAATCCCACATCCACTCATTCTAGATGTTTATGTTGCTGCCGGTCGTAATCTTGATGATGTTAATGATTATGAATCCCTCTTCCTCTATACTAAAAATCTCGTACCTGGTTTTAAATCTCATGACCAAGACGTCATTTTCTCTATTAAGATAACCAAAATACCAAATCGATCATAATACATAAACCCTAAATCCTTTAAAATCCTACCAAAATTCCCAAATCGAAATCGAGAGGTCGGAACCCAAGGCTAGGCACGGAATAACGAACATTATCAATCATGTCGTCATCTTCGTCTTCTTCTTCTTATTCGGAATGGAATGAAATGGAAAAACTACATAATCGATATCTGGCAATGTTTGGGGAATGTTTCTCTGATTTTTCTCCTCCTCCACCACCACCTCCTTACTCTTTTATCGTTCCCCAAATGCTTCCTCATTTTGTCATAATCCCACATCCACTCATTCCAGATGTTTATGTTGTTGCCGGTCGTAATCTTGATGATGTTAATGATTCTGAATCCCTCTTCCTCTATACTAAAAATCTCGTACCTTGTTTTAAATCTCATGACCAAAACGTCATTTTCCCAGTTAAGATAACCAAAATACCAAATCGTTCATAATACATAAACCCTAGATCCTTTCAAATCCTACCAAAATTCCCAAATCGTAATCGAGAGGTCGGAACCCAAGGCTAGGCACGGAATAACGAACATTATCGATCATGTCGTCATCTTTGTTTTCTTCTTGTATTCAGAATGGAAGGAAATGGAAAAACTACATAATCGATATCGAGCAATGTTTGGGGAATGTTTCGCTGATTTTCCTCCTCCTCTACCACCACCTCCTCACTCTTTTATCGTTCCCCAAAGACCCTCTAAGCTTCCTCATCCTGTCATAATCCCACATCCACTCATTCCTGATGTTTATGTTGCTGCCGGTCGTAATCTTGATGATGTTAATGATTCTGAATCCCTCTTCCTCTATACTAAAAATCTCGTACCTTGTTTTAAATCTCATGACCAAGACGTCATTTTCCCTGTTAAGATAACCAAAATACCAAATCGTTCATAATACATAAACCCTAGATCCTTTCAAATCCTACCAAAATTCCCAAATCTTAATCGAGAGGTCGGAACCCAAGGCTAGGCACGGAATAACGAACATTATCGATCATGTCGTCATCTTTGTTTTCTTCTTGTATTCAGAATGGAAGGAAATGGAAAAACTACATAATCGATATCGAGCAATGTTTGGGGAATGTTTCGCTGATTTTCCTCCTCCTCCACCACCACCTCCTCACTCTTTTATCGTTCCCCAAAGACCCTCTAAGCTTTCTCATCCTGTCTTAATCCCACATCAAGATGTTTATGTTGCTGCCGGTCGTAATCTTGATGATCTTAATGATTCTGAATCCCTCTTCCTCTATACTAGAAATCTCGTACCTAATTTTAAATCTCACGACCAAGACGTCATTTTCTCTGTTCAGATAACCAAAATACCAAATCGTTCATAATACATAAACCCTAAATCCTTTCAAATCCTACTAAAATTCCCAAATCGAAATAGAGTTGTCGGAACCCTAGGCTAGGCACGGAATAACGAATATTATCGATCATGTCTTCATCTTCGTCTTCTTCTTCGTATTTGGAATGGAAGCAAATGGAAAAACTATATAATCGATATCTGGCAATGTTTGGGGAATGTTTCGCTGATTTTTCTCCTCCTCCACCACCACCTCCTTACACTTTTATCGTTCCCCAAATGCTTCCTCATCCTGTCATAATCCCACATCCACTCATTCCAGATGTTTATGTTGTTGCCGGTCGTAATCTTGATGATGTTAATGATTCTGAATCCCTCTTCCTCTATACTAAAAATCTCGTACCTTGTTTTAAATCTCATGACCAAGACATCATTTTCCCTGTTAAGATAACCAAAATACCAAATCGTTCATAATACATAAACCCAAAATCCTTTCAAATCCTACCAAAATTCCCAAATCGTAATCGAGAGGTCAGAACCCAAGGCTAGGCACGGAATAACGAACATTATCGATCATGTCGTCATCTTTGTTTTCTTCTTGTATTCGGAATGGAAGGAAATGGAAAAACTACATAATCGATATCGAGCAATGTTTGGGGAATGTTTCGCTGATTTTCCTCCTCCTCCACCACCACCTCCTTACTCATTTATCATTCCCCAAAGAACCGCAAAGCTTCCTCATCCTGTCATAATCCCACATCCACTCATTCCTGATGTTTATGTTGCTGCCGGTCGTAATCTTGATGATCTTAATGATTCTGAATCCTTCTTCCTCTATACTACAAATCTCGTACCTAGTTTTAAATCTCACGACCAAGACGTCATTTCATCTGTTTAAATAACCAAAATATCAAATCGTTCATAATACATAAACCCTAAATCCTTTCAAATCCTACCAAAATTCCCAAATTGAAATCGAGAGGTCGGAACCCTAGGCTAGGCACGGAATAACGAACATTATCGATCATGTCGTCATCTTCGTCTTCTTCTTCGTATTCGGAATGGAAGGAAATGGAAAAACTACATAATCGATATCGAGCAATGTTTGGGGAATGTTTCGCTGATTTTCCTCCACCTCAACCACAACCTCCTTACTCTTTTATCGTTCCCCAAAAGCTTTCTCATCCTGTCATAATCCCACATCCACTCATTCTAGATGTTTATGTTGCTGCCGGTCGTAATCTTGATGATGTTAATGATTATGAATCCCTCTTCCTCTATACTAAAAATCTCGTACCTGGTTTTAAATCTCATGACCAAGACGTCATTTTCTCTATTAAGATAACCAAAATACCAAATCGTTCATAATACATAAACCCTAAATCCTTTCAAATCCTACCAAAATTCCCAAATCGTAATCGAGAGGTCGGAACCCAAGGCTAGGCACGGAATAACGAACATTATCAATCATGTCGTCATCTTCGTCTTCTTCTTCTTATTCGGAATGGAATGAAATGGAAAAACTACATAATCGATATCTGGCAATGTTTGGGGAATGTTTCTCTGATTTTTCTCCTCCTCCACCACCACCTCCTTACTCTTTTATCGTTCCCCAAATGCTTCCTCATCCTGTCATAATCCCACATCCACTCATTCCAGATGTTTATGTTGTTGCCGGTCGTAATCTTGATGATGTTAATGATTCTGAATCCCTCTTCCTCTATACTAAAAATCTCGTACCTTGTTTTAAATCTCATGACCAAGACGTCATTTTCCCTATTAAGATAACCAAAATACCAAATCGTTCATAATACATAAACCCTAGATCCTTTCAAATCCTACCAAAATTCCCAAATCGTAATCGAGAGGTCGGAACCCAAGGCTAGGCACGGAATAACGAACATTATCGATCATGTCGTCATCTTTGTTTTCTTCTTGTATTCGGAATGGAAGGAAATGGAAAAACTACATAATCGATATCGAGCAATGTTTGGGGAATGTTTCGCTGATTTTCCTCCTCCTCCACCACCACCTCCTTACTCATTTATCATTCCCCAAAGAACCGCAAAGCTTCCTCATCCTGTCATAATCCCACATCCACTCATTCCTGATGTTTATGTTGCTGCCGGTCGTAATCTTGATGATCTTAATGATTCTGAATCCTTCTTCCTCTATACTACAAATCTCGTACCTAGTTTTAAATCTCACGACCAAGACGTCATTTCATCTGTTTAAATAACCAAAATATCAAATCGTTCATAATACATAAACCCTAAATCCTTTCAAATCCTACCAAAATTCCCAAATTGAAATCGAGAGGTCGGAACCCTAGGCTAGGCACGGAATAACGAACATTATCGATCATGTCGTCATCTTCGTCTTCTTCTTCGTATTCGGAATGGAAGGAAATGGAAAAACTACATAATCGATATCGAGCAATGTTTGGGGAATGTTTCGCTGATTTTCCTCCACCTCAACCACAACCTCCTTACTCTTTTATCGTTCCCCAAAAGCTTTCTCATCCTGTCATAATCCCACATCCACTCATTCTAGATGTTTATGTTGCTGCCGGTCGTAATCTTGATGATGTTAATGATTATGAATCCCTCTTCCTCTATACTAAAAATCTCGTACCTGGTTTTAAATCTCATGACCAAGACGTCATTTTCTCTATTAAGATAACCAAAATACCAAATCGTTCATAATACATAAACCCTAAATCCTTTCAAATCCTACCAAAATTCCCAAATCGTAATCGAGAGGTCGGAACCCAAGGCTAGGCACGGAATAACGAACATTATCGATCATGTCGTCATCTTCGTCTTCTTCTTCGTATTCGGAATGGAAGGAAATGGAAAAACTACATAATCGATATCGAGCAATGTTTGGGGAATGTTTCGCTGATTTTCCTCCACCTCCACCACCACCTCCTTACTCTTTTATCGTTCCCCAAAAGCTTTCTCATCCTGTCATAATCCCACATCCACTCATTCTAGATGTTTATGTTGCTGCCGGTCGTAATCTTGATGATGTTAATGATTATGAATCCCTCTTCCTCTATACTAAAAATCTCGTACCTGGTTTTAAATCTCATGACCAAGACGTCATTTTCTCTATTAAGATAACCAAAATACCAAATCGTTCATAATACATAAACCCTAAATCCTTTAAAATCCTACCAAAATTCCCAAATCGAAATCGAGAGGTCGGAACCCAAGGCTAGGCACGGAATAACGAACATTATCAATCATGTCGTCATCTTCGTCTTCTTCTTCTTATTCGGAATGGAATGAAATGGAAAAACTACATAATCGATATCGAGCAATGTTTGGGGAATGTTTCGCTGATTTTCCTCCTCCTCCACCACCACCTCCTTACTCATTTATCATTCCCCAAAGAACCGCAAAGCTTCCTCATCCTGTCATAATCCCACATCCACTCATTCCTGATGTTTATGTTGCTGCCGGTCGTAATCTTGATGATCTTAATGATTCTGAATCCTTCTTCCTCTATACTACAAATCTCGTACCTAGTTTTAAATCTCACGACCAAGACGTCATTTCATCTGTTTAAATAACCAAAATATCAAATCGTTCATAATACATAAACCCTAAATCCTTTCAAATCCTACCAAAATTCCCAAATTGAAATCGAGAGGTCGGAACCCTAGGCTAGGCACGGAATAACGAACATTATCGATCATGTCGTCATCTTCGTCTTCTTCTTCGTATTCGGAATGGAAGGAAATGGAAAAACTACATAATCGATATCGAGCAATGTTTGGGGAATGTTTCGCTGATTTTCCTCCACCTCAACCACAACCTCCTTACTCTTTTATCGTTCCCCAAAAGCTTTCTCATCCTGTCATAATCCCACATCCACTCATTCTAGATGTTTATGTTGCTGCCGGTCGTAATCTTGATGATGTTAATGATTATGAATCCCTCTTCCTCTATACTAAAAATCTCGTACCTGGTTTTAAATCTCATGACCAAGACGTCATTTTCTCTATTAAGATAACCAAAATACCAAATCGTTCATAATACATAAACCCTAAATCCTTTCAAATCCTACCAAAATTCCCAAATCGTAATCGAGAGGTCGGAACCCAAGGCTAGGCACGGAATAACGAACATTATCAATCATGTCGTCATCTTCGTCTTCTTCTTCTTATTCGGAATGGAATGAAATGGAAAAACTACATAATCGATATCTGGCAATGTTTGGGGAATGTTTCTCTGATTTTTCTCCTCCTCCACCACCACCTCCTTACTCTTTTATCGTTCCCCAAATGCTTCCTCATCCTGTCATAATCCCACATCCACTCATTCCAGATGTTTATGTTGTTGCCGGTCGTAATCTTGATGATGTTAATGATTCTGAATCCCTCTTCCTCTATACTAAAAATCTCGTACCTTGTTTTAAATCTCATGACCAAGACGTCATTTTCCCTGTTAAGATAACCAAAATACCAAATCGTTCATAATACATAAACCCTAGATCCTTTCAAATCCTACCAAAATTCCCAAATCGTAATCGAGAGGTCGGAACCCAAGGCTAGGCACGGAATAACGAACATTATCGATCATGTCGTCATCTTTGTTTTCTTCTTGTATTCAGAATGGAAGGAAATGGAAAAACTACATAATCGATATCGAGCAATGTTTGGGGAATGTTTCGCTGATTTTCCTCCTCCTCTACCACCACCTCCTCACTCTTTTATCGCTCCCCAAAGACCCTCTAAGCTTCCTCATCCTGTCATAATCCCACATCCACTCATTCCTGATGTTTATGTTGCTGCCGGTCGTAATCTTGATGATCTTAATGATTCTGAATCCTTCTTCCTCTATACTACAAATCTCGTACCTAGTTTTAAATCTCACGACCAAGACGTCATTTCATCTGTTTAAATAACCAAAATATCAAATCGTTCATAATACATAAACCCTAAATCCTTTCAAATCCTACCAAAATTCCCAAATTGAAATCGAGAGGTCGGAACCCTAGGCTAGGCACGGAATAACGAACATTATCGATCATGTCGTCATCTTCGTCTTCTTCTTCGTATTCGGAATGGAAGGAAATGGAAAAACTACATAATCGATATCGAGCAATGTTTGGGGAATGTTTCGCTGATTTTCCTCCACCTCAACCACAACCTCCTTACTCTTTTATCGTTCCCCAAAAGCTTTCTCATCCTGTCATAATCCCACATCCACTCATTTTAGATGTTTATGTTGCTGCCGGTTGTAATCTTGATGATGTTAATGATTATGAATCCCTCTTCCTCTATACTAAAAATCTCGTACCTGGTTTTAAATCTCATGACCAAGACGTCATTTTCTCTATTAAGATAACCAAAATACCAAATCGTTCATAATACATAAACCCTAAATCCTTTCAAATCCTACCAAAATTCCCAAATCGTGATCGAGAGGTCGGAACCCAAGGCTAGGCACGGAATAACGAACATTATCGATCATGTCGTCATCTTCGTCTTCTTCTTCGTATTCGGAATGGAAGGAAATGGAAAAACTACATAATCGATATCGAGCAATGTTTGGGGAATGTTTCGCTGATTTTCCTCCACCTCCACCCCCACCTCCTTACTCTTTTATCGTTCCCCAAAAGCTTTCTCATCCTGTCATAATCCCACATCCACTCATTCTAGATGTTTATGTTGCTGCCGGTCGTAATCTTGATGATGTTAATGATTATGAATCCCTCTTCCTCTATACTAAAAATCTCGTACCAGGTTTTAAATCTCATGACCAAGACGTCATTTTCTCTATTAAGATAACCAAAATACCAAATCGTTCATAATACATAAACCCTAAATCCTTTAAAATCCTACCAAAATTCCCAAATCGAAATCGAGAGGTCGGAACCCAAGGCTAGGCACGGAATAACGAACATTATCAATCATGTCGTCATCTTCGTCTTCTTCTTCGTATTCGGAATGGAATGAAATGGAAAAACTACATAATCGATATCTGGCAATGTTTGGGGAATGTTTCTCTGATTTTTCTCCTCCTCCACCACCACCTCCTTACTCTTTTATCGTTCCCCAAATGCTTCCTCATCCTGTCATAATCCCACATCCACTCATTCCAGATGTTTATGTTGTTGCCGGTCGTAATCTTGATGATGTTAATGATTCTGAATCCCTCTTCCTCTATACTAAAAATCTCGTACCTTGTTTTAAATCTCATGACCAAGACGTCATTTTCCCTGTTAAGATAACCAAAATACCAAATCGTTCATAATACATAAACCCTAAATCCTTTCAAATCCTACCAAAATTCCCAAAACGAAATCGAGAGGTCGGAACCCAAGGCTAGGGACGGAATAACGAACATTATCGATCATGTCGTCATCTTCGTCTTCTTCTTCATATTCGGAATGGAAGGAAATGGAAAAACTACATAATCGATATCGAGCAATGTTTGGGGAATGTTTCGCTAATTTTCCTCCTCCTCTACCACCACCTCCTCACTCTTTTATTGTTCCCCAAAGACCCTCTAAGCTTCCTCATCCTGTCATAATCCCACATCAAGATGTTTATGTTGCTGCCGGTCGTAATCTTGATGATCTTAATGATTCTGAATCCCTCTTCTTCTATACTAGAAATCTCGTACCTAATTTTAAATCTCACGACCAAGACGTCATTTTCTCTGTTCAGATAACCCAAATACTAAATCGTTCATAATACATAAACCCTAAATCCTTTCAAATCCTACTAAAATTCCCAAATCGAAATCGATAGGTCGGAACCCTAGGCAACGCATGGAATAACGAACATTATCGATCATGTCGTCATCTTCGTCTTCTTCTTCGTATTCGGAATGGAAGGAAATGGAAAAACTATATAATCGATATCGAGCAATGTTTGGGGAATGTTTCGCTGAATTTTCTCCTCCTCCACTACCACCTCCTTACTCTTTTATCGTTCCCCAAATGCTTCCTCATCCTGTCATAATCCCACATCCACTCATTCCAGATGTTTATGTTGTTGCCGGTCGTAATCTTGATGATGTTAATGATTCTGAATCCCTCTTCCTCTATACTAAAAATCTCGTACCTTGTTTTAAATCTCATGACCAAGACGTCATTTTCCCTGTTAAGATAACCAAAATACCAAATCGTTCATAATACATAAACCCTAAATCCTTTCAAATCCTACCAAAATTCCCAAATCGTAATCGAGAGGTCGGAACCCAAGGCTAGGCACGGAATAACGAACATTATCGATCATGTCGTCATCTTTGTTTTCTTCTTGTATTCGGAATGGAAGGAAATGGAAAAACTACATAATCGATATCGAGCAATGTTTGGGGAATGTTTCGCTGATTTTCCTCCTCCTCCACCACCACCTCCTTACTCTTTTATCATTCCCCAAAGAACCGCAAAGCTTCCTCCTCCTGTCATAATCCCACATCCACTCATTCCTGATGTTTATGTTGCTGCCGGTCGTAATCTTGATGATCTTAATGATTCTGAATCCTTCTTCCTCTATACTACAAATCTCGTACCTAGTTTTAAATCTCACGACCAAGACGTCATTTTATCTGTTTAAATAACCAAAATATCAAATCTTTCATAATACATAAACCGTAAATCCTTTCAAATCCTACCAAAATTCCCAAATTGAAATCGAGAGGTCGGAACCCTAGGCTAGGCACGGAATAACGAACATTATCGATCATGTCGTCATCTTCGTCTTCTTCTTCGTATTCGGAATGGAAGGAAATGGAAAAACTACATAATCGATATCGAGCAATGTTTGGGGAATGTTTCGCTGATTTTCCTCCACCTCCACCACCACCTCCTTACTCTTTTATCGTTCCCCAAAAGCTTTCTCATCCTGTCATAATCCCACATCCACTCATTCTAGATGTTTATGTTGCTGCCGGTCGTAATCTTGATGATGTTAATGATTATGAATCCCTCTTCCTCTATACTAAAAATCTCGTACCTGGTTTTAAATCTCATGACCAAGACGTCATTTTCTCTATTAAGATAACCAAAATACCAAATCGTTCATAATACATAAACCCTAAATCCTTTCAAATCCTACTAAAATTCCCAAATCGAAATCGATAGGTCGGAACCCTAGGCTACGCACGGAATAACGAACATTATCGATCATGTCGTCATCTTCGTCTTCTTCTTCGTATTCGGATTGGAAGGAAATGGAAAAACTATATAATCGATATCGAGCAATGTTTGGGGAATGTTTCGCTGATTTTCCTCCTCCTCCACCACCACCTCCTTACTCTTTTATCGTTCCCCAAAAGCTTCCTCATCCTGTCATAATCCCACATCCGCTCATTCCACTTGTTTATGTTGCTGCCGGTCGTAATCTTGATGATGTTAATGATTATGAATCCCTCTTCCTCTATACTAAAAATCTCGTACCTGGTTTTAAATCTCATGACCAAGACATTATTTTCTCTGTTAAGATAACCAAAATACCAAATCGTTCATAATACATAAACCCTAAATCCTTTCAAATCCTACCAAAATTCCCAAAACGAAATCGAGAGGTCGGAACCCAAGGCTAGGGACGGAATAACGAACATTATCGATCATGTCGTCATCTTCGTCTTCTTCTTCATATTCGGAATGGAAGGAAATGGAAAAACTACATAATCGATATCGAGCAATGTTTGGGGAATGTTTCGCTAATTTTCCTCCTCCTCTACCACCACCTCCTCACTCTTTTATTGTTCCCCAAAGACCCTCTAAGCTTCCTCATCCTGTCATAATCCCACATCAAGATGTTTATGTTGCTGCCGGTCGTAATCTTGATGATCTTAATGATTCTGAATCCCTCTTCTTCTATACTAGAAATCTCGTACCTAATTTTAAATCTCACGACCAAGACGTCATTTTCTCTGTTCAGATAACCAAAATACTAAATCGTTCATAATACATAAACCCTAAATCCTTTCAAATCCTACTAAAATTCCCAAATCGAAATCGATAGGTCGGAACCCTAGGCAACGCACGGAATAACGAACATTATCGATCATGTCGTCATCTTCGTCTTCTTCTTCGTATTCGGAATGGAAGGAAATGGAAAAACTATATAATCGATATCGAGCAATGTTTGGGGAATGTTTCGCTGAATTTTCTCCTCCTCCACTACCACCTCCTTACTCTTTTATCGTTCCCCAAATGCTTCCTCATCCTGTCATAATCCCACATCCACTCATTCCAGATGTTTATGTTGTTGCCGGTCGTAATCTTGATGATGTTAATGATTCTGAATCCCTCTTCCTCTATACTAAAAATCTCGTACCTTGTTTTAAATCTCATGACCAAGACGTCATTTTCCCTGTTAAGATAACCAAAATACCAAATCGTTCATAATACATAAACCCTAAATCCTTTCAAATCCTACCAAAATTCCCAAATCGTAATCGAGAGGTCGGAACCCAAGGCTAGGCACGGAATAACGAACATTATCGATCATGTCGTCATCTTTGTTTTCTTCTTGTATTCGGAATGGAAGGAAATGGAAAAACTACATAATCGATATCGAGCAATGTTTGGGGAATGTTTCGCTGATTTTCCTCCTCCTCCACCACCACCTCCTTACTCTTTTATCATTCCCCAAAGAACCGCAAAGCTTCCTCCTCCTGTCATAATCCCACATCCACTCATTCCTGATGTTTATGTTGCTGCCGGTCGTAATCTTGATGATCTTAATGATTCTGAATCCTTCTTCCTCTATACTACAAATCTCGTACCTAGTTTTAAATCTCACGACCAAGACGTCATTTCATCTGTTTAAATAACCAAAATATCAAATCGTTCATAATACATAAACCGTAAATCCTTTCAAATCCTACCAAAATTCCCAAATTGAAATCGAGAGGTCGGAACCCTAGGCTAGGCACGGAATAACGAACATTATCGATCATGTCGTCATCTTCGTCTTCTTCTTCGTATTCGGAATGGAAGGAAATGGAAAAACTACATAATCGATATCGAGCAATGTTTGGGGAATGTTTCGCTGATTTTCCTCCACCTCCACCACCACCTCCTTACTCTTTTATCGTTCCCCAAAAGCTTTCTCATCCTGTCATAATCCCACATCCACTCATTCTAGATGTTTATGTTGCTGCCGGTCGTAATCTTGATGATGTTAATGATTATGAATCCCTCTTCCTCTATACTAAAAATCTCGTACCTGGTTTTAAATCTCATGACCAAGACGTCATTTTCTCTATTAAGATAACCAAAATACCAAATCGTTCATAATACATAAACCCTAAAACCTTTAAAATCCTACCAAAATTCCCAAATCGAAATCGAGAGGTCGGAACCCAAGGCTAGGCACGGAATAACGAACATTATCAATCATGTCGTCATCTTCATCTTCTTCTTCGTATTCGGAATGGAATGAAATGGAAAAACTACATAATCGATATCTGGCAATGTTTGGGGAATGTTTCTCTGATTTTTCTCCTCCTCCACCACCACCTCCTTACTCTTTTATCGTTCCCCAAATGCTTCCTCATCCTGTCATAATCCCACATCCACTCATTCCAGATGTTTATGTTGTTGCCGGTCGTAATCTTGATGATGTTAATGATTCTGAATCCCTCTTCCTCTATACTAAAAATCTCGTACCTTGTTTTAAATCTCATGACCAAGACGTCATTTTCCCTGTTAAGATAACCAAAATACCAAATCGTTCATAATACATAAACCCTAAATCCTTTCAAATCCTACCAAAATTCCCAAATCGTAATCGAGAGGTCGGAACCCAAGGCTAGGCACGGAATAACGAACATTATCGATCATGTCGTCATCTTTGTTTTCTTCTTGTATTCAGAATGGAAGGAAATGGAAAAACTACATAATCGATATCGAGCAATGTTTGGGGAATGTTTCGCTGATTTTCCTCCTCCTCTACCACCACCTCCTCACTCTATTATCGTTCCCCAAAGACCCTCTAAGCTTCCTCATCCTGTCATAATCCCACATCAAGATGTTTATGTTGCTGCCGGTCGTAATCTTGATGATCTTAATGATTCTGAATCCCTCTTCTTCTATACTAGAAATCTCGTACCTAATTTTAAATCTCACGACGAAGACGTCATTTTCTCTGTTCAGATAACCAAAATACCAAATCGTTCATAATACATAAACCCTAAATCCTTTCAAATCCTACTAAAATTCCCAAATCGAAATCGATAGGTCGGAACCCTAGGCTACGCACGGAATAAGGAACATTATCGATCATGTCGTCATCTTCGTCTTCTTCTTCGTATTCGGAATGGAAGGAAATGGAAAAACTATATAATCGATATCGAGCAATGTTTGGGGAATGTTTCGCTGATTTTCCTCCTCCTCCACCACCACCTCCTTACTCTTTTATCGTTCCCCAAAAGCTTCCTCATCCTGTCATAATCCCACATCCGCTCATTCCACTTGTTTATGTTGCTGTCGGTCGTAATCTTGATGATGTTAATGATTATGAATCCCTCTTCCTCTATACTAAAAATCTCGTACCTGGTTTTAAATCTCATGACCAAGACATTATTTTCTCTGTTAAGATAACCAAAATACCAAATCGTTCATAATACATAAACCCTAAATCCTTTCAAATCCTACCAAAATTCCCAAATCGAAATCGATAGATCGGAACCCTAGGCTACGCACGGAATAACGAACATTATCGATCATGTCGTCATCTTCGTCTTCTTCTTCGTATTCGGAATGGAAGGAAATGGAAAAACTATATAATCGATATCGAGCAATGTTTGGGGAATGTTTCGCTGATTTTCCTCCTCCTCCACCACCACCTCCTTACTCTTTTATCGTTCCCCAAAAGCTTCCTCATCCTGTCATAATCCCACATCCGCTCATTCCACTTGTTTATGTTGCTGCCGGTCGTAATCTTGATGATGTTAATGATTATGAATCCCTCTTCCTCTATACTAAAAATCTCGTACCTGGTTTTAAATCTCATGACCAAGACATTATTTTCTCTGTTAAGATAACCAAAATACCAAATCGTTCATAATACATAAACCCTAAATCCTTTCAAATCCTACCAAAATTCCCAAAACGAAATCGAGAGGTCGGAACCCAAGGCTAGGGACGGAATAACGAACATTATCGATCATGTCGTCATCTTCGTCTTCTTCTTCGTATTCGGAATGGAAGGAAATGGAAAAACTATATAATCGATATCGAGCAATGTTTGGGGAATGTTTCGCTGATTTTCCTCCTCCTCCACCACCACCTCCTTACTCTTTTATCGTTCCCCAAAAGCTTCCTCATCCTGTCATAATCCCACATCCGCTCATTCCACTTGTTTATGTTGCTGCCGGTCGTAATCTTGATGATGTTAATGATTATGAATCCCTCTTCCTCTATACTAAAAATCTCGTACCTGGTTTTAAATCTCATGACCAAGACATTATTTTCTCTGTTAAGATAACCAAAATACCAAATCGTTCATAATACATAAACCCTAAATCCTTTCAAATCCTACTAAAATTCCCAAATCGAAATCGATAGGTCGGAACCCTAGGCTACGCACGGAATAACGAACATTATCGATCATGTCGTCATCTTCGTCTTCTTCTTCGTATTCGGAATGGAAGGAAATGGAAAAACTATATAATCGATATCGAGCAATGTTTGGGGAATGTTTCGCTGATTTTCCTCCTCGACCACCACCTCCTTACTCTTTTATCGTTCCCCAAATGCTTCCTCATCCTGTCATAATCCCACATCCACTCATTCCAGATGTTTATGTTGCTGCCGGTCGTAATCTTGATGATGTTAATGATTCTGAATCCCCTTCCTCTCTACTAAAAATCTCGTACCTTGTTTTAAATCTCATGACCAAGACGTCATTTTCCATGTTAAGATAACCAAAATACCAAATCGTTCATAATACATAAACCCTAAATAATTTCAAATCCTACCAAAATTCCCAAATTGAAATCGAGAGGTCGGAACCCTAGGCTAGGCGCAGAATAACGAACATTATCGATCATGTCGTCATCTTCGTCTTCTTCTTCGTATTCGGAATGGAAGGAAATGGAAAAACTACATAATCGATATCGAGCAATGTTTGGGGAATGTTTCGCTGATTTTCCTCCTCGACCACCACCTCCTTACTCTTTTATCGTTCCCCAAATGCTTCCTCATCCTGTCATAATCCCACATCCACTCATTCCAGATGTTTATGTTGCTGCCGGTCGTAATCTTGATGATGTTAATGATTCTGAATCCCCTTCCTCTCTACTAAAAATCTCGTACCTTGTTTTAAATCTCATGACCAAGACGTCATTTTCCATGTTAAGATAACCAAAATACCAAATCGTTCATAATACATAAACCCTAAATAATTTCAAATCCTACCAAAATTCCCAAATTGAAATCGAGAGGTCGGAACCCTAGGCTAGGCGCGGAATAACAAACATTATCGATCATGTCGTCATCTTCGTCTTCTTCTTCGTATTCGGAATGGAAGGAAATGGAAAAACTACATAATCGATATCGAGCAATGTTTGGGGAATGTTTCGCTGATTTTCCTCCTCCTCCACCACCACCTCCTCACTCTTTTATCGTTCCCCAAAGACCCTCTAAGCTTCCTCATCCTGTCTTAATCCCACATCAAGATGTTTATGTTGCTGCCCGTCTTAATCTTGATGATCTTAATGATTCTGAATCCCTCTTCCTCTATACTAGAAATCTCGTACCTAATTTTAAATCTCACGACCAAGACGTCATTTTCTCTGTTCAGATAACCAAAATACCAAATCGTTCATAATACATAAACCCTAAATCCTTTCAAATCCTACTAAAATTCCCAAATCGATATAGAGTTGTCGGAACCCTAGGCTAGGCACGGAATAACGAACATTATCGATCATGTCTTCATCTTCGTCTTCTTCTTCGTATTTGGAATGGAAGCAAATGGAAAAACTACATAATCGATATCTGGCAATGTTTGGGGAATGTTTCGCTGATTTTTCTCCTCCTCCACCACCACCTCCTTACTCTTTTATCGTTCCCCAAATGCTTCTTCATCCTGTCATAATCCCACATCCACTCATTCCAGATGTTTATGTTGTTGCCGGTCGTAATCTTGATGATGTTAATGATTCTGAATCCCTCTTCCTCTATACTAAAAATCTCGTACCTAGTTTTAAATCTCATAACCAAGACATTATTTTCTCTGTTAAGATAACCAAAATACCAAATCGTTCATAATACATAAACCCTAAATCCTTTCAAATCCTACTAAAATTCCCAAATCGAAATCGATAGGTCGGAACCCTAGGGTTCGCACGGAATAACGAACATTATCGATCATGTCGTCATCTTCGTCTTCTTCTTCGTATTCGGATGGAAGGAAATGGAAAAACTATATAATCGATATCGAGCAATGTTTGGGGAATGTTTCGCTGATTTTCCTCCTCCTCCACCACCACCTCCTTACTCTTTTATCGTTCCCCAAAAGCTTCCTCATCCTGTCATAATACCACATCCGCTCATTCCACTTGTTTATGTTGCTGCCGGTCGTAATCTTGATGATGTTAATGATTATGAATCCCTCTTCCTCTATACTAAAAATCTCGTACCTGGTTTTAAATCTCATGACCAAGACATTATTTTCTCTGTTAAGATAACCAAAATACCAAATCGTTCATAATACATAAACCCTAAATCCTTTCAAATCCTACCAAAATTCCCAAAACTAAATCGAGAGGTCGGAACCCAAGGCTAGGGACGGAATAACGAACATTATCGATCATGTCGTCATCTTTGTCTTCTTCTTCGTATTCGGAATGGAAGGAAATGGAAAAACTACATAATCGATATTGAGCAATGTTTGGGGAATGTTTCGCTGATTTTCCTCCTCCACCACCACCTCCTTACTCTTTTATTGTTCCCCAAAAGCTTCCTCATCCTGTCATAATACCACATCCGCTCATTCCACTTGTTTATGTTGCTGCCGGTCGTAATCTTGATGATGTTAATGATTATGAATCCCTCTTCCTCTATACTAAAAATCTCGTACCTGGTTTTAAATCTCATGACCAAGACATTATTTTCTCTGTTAAGATAACCAAAATACCAAATCGTTCATAATACATAAACCCTAAATAATTTCAAATCCTACCAAAATTCCCAAATTGAAATCGAGAGGTCGGAATCCTAGGCTAGGCGCGGAATAACAAACATTATCGATCATGTCGTCATATTCGTCTTCTTCTTCGTATTCGGAATGGAAGGAAATGGAAAAACTACATAATCGATATCGAGCAATGTTTGGGGAATGTTTCGCTGATTTTCCTCCTCCTCCACCACCACCTCCTCACTCTTTTATCGTTCCCCAAAGACCATCTAAGCTTCCTCATCTTGTCTTAATCCCACATCAAGATGTTTATGTTGTTGCCGGTCGTAATCTTGATGATCTTAACGATTCTGAATCCCTCTTCCTCTATACAAGAAATCTTATACCTAATTTTAAATCTCACGACCAAGACGTCATTTTCTCTGTTCAGATAACCAAAATACCAAATCGTTCATAATACATAAACCCTAAATCCTTTCAAATCCTACTAAAATTCCCAAATCGAAATAGAGTTGTCGGAACCCTAGGCTAGGCACGGAATAACAAACATTATCGATCATGTCTTCATCTTCGTCTTCTTCTTCGTATTTGGAATGGAAGCAAATGGAAAAACTACATAATCGATATCTAGCAATGTTTGGGGAATGTTTCGCTGATTTTTCTCCTCCTCCACCACCACCTCCTTACTCTTTTATCGTTCCCCAAATGCTTCCTCATCCTGTCATAATCCCACATCCACTCATTCCAGATGTTTATGTTGTTGCCGGTCGTAATCTTGATGATGTTAATGATTCTGAATCCTCTTCCTCTATACTAAAAATCTCGTACCTTTTTTTAAATCTCATGACCAAGACGTCATTTTCCCTGTTAAGATAACCAAAATACCAAATCGTTCATAATACATAAACCCTCAATCCTTTCAAATCCTACCAAAATTCCCAAATCGTAATCGAGAGGTCGGAACCCAAGGCTAGGCACGGAATAACGAACATTATCGATCATGTCGTCATCTTTGTTTTCTTCTTGTATTCGGAATGGTAGGAAATGGAAAAACTACATAATCGATATCGAGCAATGTTTGGGGAATGTTTCGCTGATTTTCCTCCTCCTCCACCACCACCTCCTTACTCTTTTATCATTCCCCAAAGAACCGCAAAGCTTCCTCATCCTGTCATAATCCCACATCCACTCATTCCTGATGTTTATGTTGCTGCCGGTCGTAATCTTGATGATCTTAATGATTCTGAATCCTTCTTCCTCTATACTACAAATCTCGTACCTAGTTTTAAATCTCACGACCAAGACGTCATTTCATCTGTTTAAATAACCAAAATATCAAATCGTTCATAATACATAAACCCTAAATCCTTTCAAATCCTACGAAAATTCCCAAATTGAAATCGAGAGGTCGGAACCTTAGGCTAGGCACGGAATAACGAACATTATCGATCATGTCGTCATCTTCGTCTTCTTCTTCGTATTCGGAATGGAAGGAAATGGAAAAACTACATAATCGATATCGAGCAATGTTTGGGGAATGTTTCGCTGATTTTCCTCCTCCTCCACCACCACCTCCTTACTCTTTTATCGTTCCCCAAAGACCCTCTAAGCTTCCTCATCCTGTCATAACCCCACATCCACTCATTGCAGATGTTTATGTTGCTGCCGGTCGTAATCTTGATGATCTTAATTATTCTGAATCGCTCTTCCTCTATACTAGAAATCTCGTACCTGGTTTTAAATCTCACGACCAAGACGTCATTTTCTCTGTTCAGATAACCAAAATATTAAATCGTTCATAATACATAAACCCTAAATCCTTTCAAATCCTACCAAAATTCCCAAATCGAAATCGAGAGGTCGGAACCATAGGCTAGGCACGGAATAACAAACATTATCGATCATGTCGTCATCTTCGTCTTCTTCTTCGTATTCAGAATGGAGGGAAATGGAAAAACTACATAATCGATATCCAACAATGTTTGGGGAATGTTTTGCTGATTTTCCTCCTCCTCCACCACCACCGCCTCCTTACTCTTTTATCGTTCCCCAAAGACCCTTTAAGCTTCCTCATCCTGTCATAATCCCACATCCACTCATTCCAGATGTTTATTTGCAATAATGAGTTCTAATTAACTTATTAATCTTATTCTTATCATTTGAATTTATTTTACTTTCCCAAGTAATCATGAAGCAATAGTATTCATGTTTCAAATTTTCAAATCAACTTTGAATTATCCTCAATACTCCCTTAGTTCAATGTTGGGAAATTTGTCTGATCGATGATGTAGTTCCCATCAACGCCATTTTAGTTAGAGCACTTTTCCCCTGAAAATTTCGGGCACATTTTCTAACCAAAGCCAAATCTATATGTCGATGCACTAGGTTCATATCTATAGCGGTGCACATCTCCATAATACTAAAATAGCAGTTCTTGGCAATACTTTTGCATATGTCCAAACCCAAGTTGAGGTTTTCTATAATACCAACAATCAATTTCTTTCTGACCATGTTTTTTGTAACCAACATTGAAAAATTGTTGTTTATACTTTAATTTGGCAACAAAAAGAAAAACCCTTCAACCACCAATTTCTGTATTTCTTATTTTTGTCTCTTTTTTTTTAGGCTTGCAAAGAATTAATTAGCTCTTGTAAGTTCTTACGCACTTATATATTATGAATATTAAGGATGAGTGTTTTTTCTAATGCCTTTTACGATTATACTATTAGGTACATACATATTCTCCTTCATAGAAATGGAATTTGTTCACTGCATCCATCAATTTGTTATACTCCATTATCATGTCGTTTTCTTTTATGATTAAAGTCTAAAATTCTTATGAATTGTAACTCATATGCTAGCTAGCCTCGTAATTACACTGTCTATTTTTTATTTATGAATTGTTGTATTTAAGCAGCAATGTTAATGCTTATGTTGTTTGTAGACACACTGCCCGAGAAATTGTTTGAGTTCCTGGATAAAAATCTTCCATCAAAGATGGATGGAGGGTGGTGAACATTGTTATTCACTTGCCATTTTCAACGTAACTATATGGGAAAAAATAGTAAAAGCCAAAATTGCTTGCTCATCAAATGTGATTCACATTGACATTGCTCGTGGTGTGCGGATGAATAATGAACATTGAAATCGAGAGGTCGGAACCCTAGGCTAGGCGCGGAATAACCAACATTATCGATCATGTCGTCATCTTCGTCTTCTTCTTCGTATTCGGAATGGAAGGAAATGGAAAAACTACATAATCGATATCGAGCAATGTTTGGGGAATGTTTCGCTGATTTTCCTCCACCTCCACCACCACCTCCTTACTCTTTTATCGTTCCCCAAAACCTTTCTCATCCTGTCATAATCCCACATACACTCATTCTAGATGTTTATGTTGCTGCCGGTCGTAATCTTGATGATGTTAATGATTATGAATCCCTCTTCCTCTATACTAAAAATCTCGTACCTGGTTTTAAATCTCATGACCAAGACGTCATTTTCTCTATTAAGATAACCAAAATACCAAATCGTTCATAATACATAAACCCTAAATCCTTTAAAATCCTACCAAAATTCCCAAATCGAAATCGAGAGGTCGGAACCCAAGGCTAGGCACGGAATAACGAACATTATCAATCATGTCGTCATCTTCGTCTTCTTCTTCGTATTCGGAATGGAATGAAATGGAAAAACTACATAATTGATATCGAGCAATGTTTGGTGAATGTTTCGCTGATTTTCCTCCTCCTCCACCACTACCTCCTTACTCTTTTATCGTTCCCCAAAGACCCTCTAAGCTTCCTCATCCTGTCATAACCCCACATCCACTCATTGCAGATGTTTATGTTGCTGCCGGTCGTAATCTTGATGATCTTAATTATTCTGAATCGCTCTTCCTCTATACTAGAAATCTCGTACCTGGTTTTAAATCTCACGACCAAGACGTCATTTTCTCTGTTCAGATAACCAAAATATTAAATCGTTCATAATACATAAACCCTAAATCCTTTCAAATCCTACCAAAATTCCCAAATCGAAATCGAGAGGTCGGAACCATAGGCTAGGCACGGAATAACAAACATTATCGATCATGTCGTCATCTTCGTCTTCTTCTTCGTATTCGGAATGGAAGGAAATGGAAAAACTACATAATCGATATCGAGCAATGTTTGGGGAATGTTTCGCTGATTTTCCTCCTCCTCCACCACCACTTCCTTACTCTTTTATCGTTCCCCAAAAGCTTTCTCATCCTGTCATAATCCCACATCCACTCATTCTAGATGTTTATGTTCTGCCCGTCGTAATCTTGATGATGTTAATGATTATGAATCCCTCTTCCTCTATACTAAAAATCTCGTACCTAGTTTTAAATCTCACGACCAAGACGTCATTTCATCTATTAAGATAACCAAAATACCAAATCGTTCATAATACATAAACCCTAAATCCTTTAAAATCCTACCAAAATTCCCAAATCGAAATCGAGAGGTCGGAACCCAAGGCTAGGCACGGAATAACGAAAATTATCGATCATGTCGTCATCTTCGTCTTCTTCTTCGTATTCGGAATGGAAGGAAATGGAAAAACTACATAATTGATATCGAGCAATGTTTGGGGAATGTTTCGCTGATTTTCCTCCTCCTCCACCACCACCTCCTTACTCTTTTATCGTTCCCCAAAGACCCTCTAAGCTTCCTCATCCTGTCATAACCCCACATCCACTCATTGCAGATGTTTATGTTGCTGCCGGTCGTAAACTTGATGATTTTAATTATTCTGAATCGCTCTTCCTCTATACTAGAAATCTCGTACCTGGTTTTAAATCTCACGACCAAGACGTCATTTTCTCTGTTCAGATAACCAAAATATTAAATCGTTCATAATACATAAACCCTAAATCCTTTCAAATCCTACCAAAATTCCCAAATCGAAATCGAGAGGTCGGAACCCAAGGCTAGGCACGGAATAACGAACATTATTGATCATGTCGTCATCTTCGACTTCTTCTTCGTATTTGGAATGGAAGGAAATGGAAAAACTACATAATCGATATGGAGCAATGTTTGGGGAATGTTTTGCTGATTTTCCTCCTCCTCCACCACCACCACCTCCTTACTCTTTTATCGTTCCCCAAAGACCCTTTAAGCTTCCTCATCCTGCCATAATCCCACATCCACTCATTCCAGATGTTTATTTGCAATAATGAGTTCTAGTTAACTTATTAATCTTATTCTTATCATTTGAATTTATTTTACTTATCCCAAGTAATCATGAAGCAATAGTATTCATGTTTCAAATTTTCAAATCAACTTTGAATTATCCTCAATACTCCCTTAGTTCAATGTTGGGAAATTTGTCTGATCGATGATGTAGTTCCCATCAACGCCATTTTAGTTAGAGCACTTTTCCCCTGAAAATTTCGGGCACATTTTCTAACCAAAGCCAAATCTATATGTCGATGCACTAGGTTCATATCTATAGCGGTGCACATCTCCATAATACTAAAATAGCAGTTCTTGGCAATACTTTTGCATATGTCCAAACCCAAGTTGAGGTTTTCTATAATACCAACAATCAATTTCTTTCTGACCATGTTTTTTGTAACAAACATTGAAAAATTGTTGTTTATACTTTAATTTGGCAACAAAAAGAAAAACCCTTCAACCACCAATTTCTGTATTTCTTATTTTTGTCTCTTTTTTTTTAGGCTTGCAAAGAATTAATTAGCTCTTGTAAGTTCTTACGCACTTATATATTATGAATATTAAGGATGAGTGTTTTTTCTAATGCCTTTTACGATTATACTATTAGGTACATACATATTCTCCTTCATAGAAATGGAATTTGTTCACTGCATCCATCAATTTGTTATACTCCATTATCATGTCGTTTTCTTTTATGATTAAAGTCTAAAATTCTTATGAATTGTAACTCATATGCTAGCTAGCCTCGTAATTACACTGTCTATTTTTTATTTATGAATTGTTGTATTTAAGCAGCAATGTTAATGCTTATGTTGTTTGTAGACACACTGCCCGAGAAATTGTTTGAGTTCCTTGATAAAAATCTTCCATCAAAGATGGATGGAGGGTGGTGAACATTGTTATTCACTTGCCATTTTCAACGTAACTATATGGGAAAAAATAGTAAAAGCCAAAATTGCTTGCTCATCAAATGTGATTCACATTGACATTGCTCGTGGTGTGCGGATGAATAATGAACATTGAAATCGAGAGGTCGGAACCCTAGGCTAGGCGCAGAATAACCAACATTATCGATCATGTCGTCATCTTCGTCTTCTTCTTCGTATTCGGAATGGAAGGAAATGGAAAAACTACATAATCGATATCGAGCAATGTTTGGGGAATGTTTCGCTGATTTTCCTCCTCCTCCACCACCACTTCCTTACTCTTTTATCGTTCCCTAAAAGCTTTCTCATCCTGTCATAATCCCACATCCACTCATTCTAGATGTTTATGTTCTGCCCGTCGTAATCTTGATGATGTTAATGATTATGAATCCCTCTTCCTCTATACTAAAAATCTCGTACCTGGTTTTAAATCTCATGACCAAGACGTCATTTTCTCTATTAAGATAACCAAAATACCAAATCGTTCATAATACATAAACCCTAAATCCTTTAAAATCCTACCAAAATTCCCAAATCGAAATCGAGAGGTCGGAACCCAAGGCTAGGCACGGAATAACGAACATTATCGATCATGTCGTCATCTTCGTCTTCTTCTTCGTATTCGGAATGGAAGGAAATGGAAAAACTATATAATTGATATCGAGCAATGTTTGGGGAATGTTTCGCTGATTTTCCTCCTCCTCCACCACCACCTCCTTACTCTTTTATCGTTCCCCAAAGACCCTCTAAGCTTCCTCATCCTGTCATAACCCCACATCCACTCATTGCAGATGTTTATGTTGCTGCCGGTCGTAATCTTGATGATTTTAATTATTCTGAATCGCTCTTCCTCTATACTAGAAATCTCGTACCTGGTTTTAAATCTCACGACCAAGACGTCATTTTCTCTGTTCAGATAACCAAAATATTAAATCGTTCATAATACATAAACCCTAAATCCTTTCAAATCCTACCAAAATTCCCAAATCGAAATCGAGAGGTCGGAACCCAAGGCTAGGCACGGAATAACGAACATTATTGATCATGTCGTCATCTTCGACTTCTTCTTCGTATTTGGAATGGAAGGAAATGGAAAAACTACATAATCGATATGGAGCAATGTTTGGGAAATGTTTTGCTGATTTTCCTCCTCCTCCACCACCACCACCTCCTTACTCTTTTATCGTTCCCCAAAGACCCTTTAAGCTTCCTCATCCTGCCATAATCCCACATCCACTCATTCCAGATGTTTATTTGCAATAATGAGTTCTAGTTAACTTATTAATCTTATTCTTATCATTTGAATTTATTTTACTTATCCCAAGTAATCATGAAGCAATAGTATTCATGTTTCAAATTTTCAAATCAACTTTGAATTATGCTCAATACTCCCTTAGTTCAATGTTGGGAAATTTGTTTGATCGATGATGTAGTTCCCATCAACGCCATTTTAGTTAGAGCACTTTTCCCCTGAAAATTTTGGGCACATTTTCTAACCAAAGCCAAATCTATATGTCGATGCACTAGGGTCATATCTATAGCGGTGCACATCTCCATAATACTAAAATAGCAGTTCTTGGCAATACTTTTGCATATGTCCAAACCCAAGTTGAGGTTTTCTATAATACCAACAATCAATTTCTTTCTGACCATGTTTTTTGTAACAAACATTGAAAAATTGTTGTTTATACTTTAATTTGGCAACAAAAAGAAAAACCCTTCAACCACCAATTTCTGTATTTCTTATTTTTGTCTCTTTTTTTTTAGGCTTGCAAAGAATTAATTAGCTCTTGTAAGTTCTTACACACTTATATATTATGAATATTAAGGATGAGTGTTTTTTCTAATGCCTTTTACGATTATACTATTAGGTACATACATATTCTCCTTCATAGAAATGGAATTTGTTCACTGCATCCATCAATTTGTTATACTCCATTATCATGTCGTTTTCTTTTATGATTAAAGTCTAAAATTCTTATGAATTGTAACTCATATGCTAGCTAGCCTCGTAATTACACTGTCTATTTTTTATTTATGAATTGTTGTATTTAAGCAGCAATGTTAATGCTTATGTTGTTTGTATACACACTGCCCGAGAAATTGTTTGAGTTCCTGGATAAAAATCTTCCATCAAAGATGGATGGAGGGTGGTGAACATTGTTATTCACTTGCCATTTTCAACGTAACTATATGGGAAAAAATAGTAAAAGCCAAAATTGCTTGCTCATCAAATGTGATTCACATTGACATTGCTCGTGGTGTGCGGATGAATAATGAACATTGAAATCGAGAGGTCGGAACCCTAGGCTAGGCGCGGAATAACGAACATTATCGATCATGTCGTCATCTTCGTCTTCTTCTTCGTATTCGGAATGGAAGGAAATGGAAAAACTACATAATTGATATCGAGCAATGTTTGGGGAATGTTTCGCTGATTTTCCTCCTCCTCCACCACCACCTCCTTACTCTTTTATCGTTCCCCAAAGACCCTTTAAGCTTCCTCATCCTGTCATAACCCCACATCCACTCATTGCAGATGTTTATGTTGCTGCCGGTCGTAATCTTGATGATTTTAATTATTCTGAATCGCTCTTCCTCTATACTAGAAATCTCGTACCTGGTTTTAAATCTCACGACCAAGACGTCATTTTCTCTGTTCAGATAACCAAAATATTAAATCGTTCATAATACATAAACCCTAAATCCTTTCAAATCCTACCAAAATTCCCAAATCAAAATCGAGAGGTCGGAACCCAAGGCTAGGCACGGAATAACGAACATTATTGATCATGTCGTCATCTTCGACTTCTTCTTCGTATTTGGAATGGAAGGAAATGGAAAAACTACATAATCGATATGGAGCAATGTTTGGGGAATGTTTTGCTGATTTTCCTCCTCCTCCACCACCACCACCTCCTTACTCTTTTATCGTTCCCCAAAGACCCTTTAAGCTTCCTCATCCTGCCATAATCCCACATCCACTCATTCCAGATGTTTATTTGCAATAATGAGTTCTAGTTAACTTATTAATCTTATTCTTATCATTTGAATTTATTTTACTTATCCCAAGTAATCATGAAGCAATAGTATTCATGTTTCAAATTTTCAAATCAACTTTGAATTATCCTCAATACTCCCTTAGTTCAATGTTGGGAAATTTGTCTGATCGATGATGTAGTTCCCATCAACGCCATTTTAGTTAGAGCACTTTTCCCCTGAAAATTTCGGGCACATTTTCTAACCAAAGCCAAATCTATATGTCGATGCACTAGGTTCATATCTATAGCGGTGCACATCTCCATAATACTAAAATAGCAGTTCTTGGCAATACTTTTGCATATGTCCAAACCCAAGTTGAGGTTTTCTATAATACCAACAATCAATTTCTTTCTGACCATGTTTTTTGTAACCAACATTGAAAAATTGTTGTTTATACTTTAATTTGGCAACAAAAAGAAAAACCCTTCAACCACCAATTTCTGTATTTCTTATTTTTGTCTCTTTTTTTTTAGGCTTGCAAAGAATTAATTAGCTCTTGTAAGTTCTTACGCACTTATATATTATGAATATTAAGGATGAGTGTTTTTTCTAATGCCTTTTACGATTATACTATTAGGTACATACATATTCTCCTTCATAGAAATGGAATTTGTTCACTGCATCCATCAATTTGTTATACTCCATTATCATGTCGTTTTCTTTTATGATTAAAGTCTAAAATTCTTATGAATTGTAACTCATATGCTAGCTAGCCTCGTAATTACACTGTCTATTTTTTATTTATGAATTGTTGTATTTAAGCAGCAATGTTAATGCTTATGTTGTTTGTAGACACACTGCCCGAGAAATTGTTTGAGTTCCTGGATAAAAATCTTCCATCAAAGATGGATGGAGGGTGGTGAACATTGTTATTCACTTGCCATTTTCAACGTAACTATATGGGAAAAAATAGTAAAAGCCAAAATTGCTTGCTCATCAAATGTGATTCACATTGACATTGCTCGTGGTGTGCGGATGAATAATGAACATTGAAATCGAGAGGTCGGAACCCTAGGCTAGGCGCGGAATAACGAACATTATCGATCATGTCGTCATCTTCGTCTTCTTCTTCGTATTCGCAATGGAAGGAAATGGAAAAACTACATAATCGATATCGAGCAATGTTTGGGGAATGTTTCGCTGATTTTCCTCCTCCACCACCACCTCCTTACTCTTTTATCGTTCCCCAAAAGCTTCCTCATCCTGTCATAATCCCACATCCACTCATTCTAGATGTTTATGTTGCTGCCGGTCGTAATCTTGATGATGTTAATGATTATGAATCCCTCTTCCTCTATACAAAAAATCTCGTTCCTGGTTTTAAATCTCATGACCAAGACGTCATTTTCTCTTTTAAGATAACCAAAATACCAAATCGTTCATAATACATAAACCCTAAATCCTTTAAAATCCTACCAAAATTCCCAAATCGAAATCGAGAGGTCGGAACCCAAGGCTAGGCACGGAATAACGAACATTATCGATCATGTCGTCATCTTCGTCTTCTTCTTCGTATTCGGAATGGAAGGAAATGGAAAAACTACATAATTGATATCGAGCAATGTTTGGGGAATGTTTCGCTGATTTTCCTCCTCCTCCACCACCACCTCCTTACTCTTTTATCGTTCCCCAAAGACCCTCTAAGCTTCCTCATCCTGTCATAACCCCACATCCACTCATTGCAGATGTTTATGTTGCTGCCGGTCGTAATCTTGATGATCTTAATTATTCTGAATCGCTCTTCCTCTATACTAGAAATCTCGTACCTGGTTTTAAATCTCACGACCAAGACGTCATTTTCTCTGTTCAGATAACCAAAATATTAAATCGTTCATAATACATAAACCCTAAATCCTTTCAAATCCTACCAAAATTCCCAAATCGAAATCGAGAGGTCGGAACCATAGGCTAGGCACGGAATAACAAACATTATCGATCATGTCGTCATCTTCGTCTTCTTCTTCGTATTCGGAATGGAAGGAAATGGAAAAACTACATAATCGATATCGAGCAATGTTTGGGGAATGTTTCGCTGATTTTCCTCCTCCTCCACCACCACTTCCTTACTCTTTTATCGTTCCCCAAAAGCTTTCTCATCCTGTCATAATCCCACATCCACTCATTCTAGATGTTTATGTTCTGCCCGTCGTAATCTTGATGATGTTAATGATTATGAATCCCTCTTCCTCTATACTAAAAATCTCGTACCTAGTTTTAAATCTCACGACCAAGACGTCATTTCATCTATTAAGATAACCAAAATACCAAATCGTTCATAATACATAAACCCTAAATCCTTTAAAATCCTACCAAAATTCCCAAATCGAAATCGAGAGGTCGGAACCCAAGGCTAGGCACGGAATAACGAAAATTATCGATCATGTCGTCATCTTCGTCTTCTTCTTCGTATTCGGAATGGAAGGAAATGGAAAAACTACATAATTGATATCGAGCAATGTTTGGGGAATGTTTCGCTGATTTTCCTCCTCCTCCACCACCACCTCCTTACTCTTTTATCGTTCCCCAAAGACCCTCTAAGCTTCCTCATCCTGTCATAACCCCACATCCACTCATTGCAGATGTTTATGTTGCTGCCGGTCGTAAACTTGATGATTTTAATTATTCTGAATCGCTCTTCCTCTATACTAGAAATCTCGTACCTGGTTTTAAATCTCACGACCAAGACGTCATTTTCTCTGTTCAGATAACCAAAATATTAAATCGTTCATAATACATAAACCCTAAATCCTTTCAAATCCTACCAAAATTCCCAAATCGAAATCGAGAGGTCGGAACCCAAGGCTAGGCACGGAATAACGAACATTATTGATCATGTCGTCATCTTCGACTTCTTCTTCGTATTTGGAATGGAAGGAAATGGAAAAACTACATAATCGATATGGAGCAATGTTTGGGGAATGTTTTGCTGATTTTCCTCCTCCTCCACCACCACCACCTCCTTACTCTTTTATCGTTCCCCAAAGACCCTTTAAGCTTCCTCATCCTGCCATAATCCCACATCCACTCATTCCAGATGTTTATTTGCAATAATGAGTTCTAGTTAACTTATTAATCTTATTCTTATCATTTGAATTTATTTTACTTATCCCAAGTAATCATGAAGCAATAGTATTCATGTTTCAAATTTTCAAATCAACTTTGAATTATCCTCAATACTCCCTTAGTTCAATGTTGGGAAATTTGTCTGATCGATGATGTAGTTCCCATCAACGCCATTTTAGTTAGAGCACTTTTCCCCTGAAAATTTCGGGCACATTTTCTAACCAAAGCCAAATCTATATGTCGATGCACTAGGTTCATATCTATAGCGGTGCACATCTCCATAATACTAAAATAGCAGTTCTTGGCAATACTTTTGCATATGTCCAAACCCAAGTTGAGGTTTTCTATAATACCAACAATCAATTTCTTTCTGACCATGTTTTTTGTAACAAACATTGAAAAATTGTTGTTTATACTTTAATTTGGCAACAAAAAGAAAAACCCTTCAACCACCAATTTCTGTATTTCTTATTTTTGTCTCTTTTTTTTTAGGCTTGCAAAGAATTAATTAGCTCTTGTAAGTTCTTACGCACTTATATATTATGAATATTAAGGATGAGTGTTTTTTCTAATGCCTTTTACGATTATACTATTAGGTACATACATATTCTCCTTCATAGAAATGGAATTTGTTCACTGCATCCATCAATTTGTTATACTCCATTATCATGTCGTTTTCTTTTATGATTAAAGTCTAAAATTCTTATGAATTGTAACTCATATGCTAGCTAGCCTCGTAATTACACTGTCTATTTTTTATTTATGAATTGTTGTATTTAAGCAGCAATGTTAATGCTTATGTTGTTTGTAGACACACTGCCCGAGAAATTGTTTGAGTTCCTTGATAAAAATCTTCCATCAAAGATGGATGGAGGGTGGTGAACATTGTTATTCACTTGCCATTTTCAACGTAACTATATGGGAAAAAATAGTAAAAGCCAAAATTGCTTGCTCATCAAATGTGATTCACATTGACATTGCTCGTGGTGTGCGGATGAATAATGAACATTGAAATCGAGAGGTCGGAACCCTAGGCTAGGCGCAGAATAACCAACATTATCGATCATGTCGTCATCTTCGTCTTCTTCTTCGTATTCGGAATGGAAGGAAATGGAAAAACTACATAATCGATATCGAGCAATGTTTGGGGAATGTTTCGCTGATTTTCCTCCTCCTCCACCACCACTTCCTTACTCTTTTATCGTTCCCTAAAAGCTTTCTCATCCTGTCATAATCCCACATCCACTCATTCTAGATGTTTATGTTCTGCCCGTCGTAATCTTGATGATGTTAATGATTATGAATCCCTCTTCCTCTATACTAAAAATCTCGTACCTGGTTTTAAATCTCATGACCAAGACGTCATTTTCTCTATTAAGATAACCAAAATACCAAATCGTTCATAATACATAAACCCTAAATCCTTTAAAATCCTACCAAAATTCCCAAATCGAAATCGAGAGGTCGGAACCCAAGGCTAGGCACGGAATAACGAACATTATCGATCATGTCGTCATCTTCGTCTTCTTCTTCGTATTCGGAATGGAAGGAAATGGAAAAACTATATAATTGATATCGAGCAATGTTTGGGGAATGTTTCGCTGATTTTCCTCCTCCTCCACCACCACCTCCTTACTCTTTTATCGTTCCCCAAAGACCCTCTAAGCTTCCTCATCCTGTCATAACCCCACATCCACTCATTGCAGATGTTTATGTTGCTGCCGGTCGTAATCTTGATGATTTTAATTATTCTGAATCGCTCTTCCTCTATACTAGAAATCTCGTACCTGGTTTTAAATCTCACGACCAAGACGTCATTTTCTCTGTTCAGATAACCAAAATATTAAATCGTTCATAATACATAAACCCTAAATCCTTTCAAATCCTACCAAAATTCCCAAATCGAAATCGAGAGGTCGGAACCCAAGGCTAGGCACGGAATAACGAACATTATTGATCATGTCGTCATCTTCGACTTCTTCTTCGTATTTGGAATGGAAGGAAATGGAAAAACTACATAATCGATATGGAGCAATGTTTGGGAAATGTTTTGCTGATTTTCCTCCTCCTCCACCACCACCACCTCCTTACTCTTTTATCGTTCCCCAAAGACCCTTTAAGCTTCCTCATCCTGCCATAATCCCACATCCACTCATTCCAGATGTTTATTTGCAATAATGAGTTCTAGTTAACTTATTAATCTTATTCTTATCATTTGAATTTATTTTACTTATCCCAAGTAATCATGAAGCAATAGTATTCATGTTTCAAATTTTCAAATCAACTTTGAATTATGCTCAATACTCCCTTAGTTCAATGTTGGGAAATTTGTTTGATCGATGATGTAGTTCCCATCAACGCCATTTTAGTTAGAGCACTTTTCCCCTGAAAATTTTGGGCACATTTTCTAACCAAAGCCAAATCTATATGTCGATGCACTAGGGTCATATCTATAGCGGTGCACATCTCCATAATACTAAAATAGCAGTTCTTGGCAATACTTTTGCATATGTCCAAACCCAAGTTGAGGTTTTCTATAATACCAACAATCAATTTCTTTCTGACCATGTTTTTTGTAACAAACATTGAAAAATTGTTGTTTATACTTTAATTTGGCAACAAAAAGAAAAACCCTTCAACCACCAATTTCTGTATTTCTTATTTTTGTCTCTTTTTTTTTAGGCTTGCAAAGAATTAATTAGCTCTTGTAAGTTCTTACACACTTATATATTATGAATATTAAGGATGAGTGTTTTTTCTAATGCCTTTTACGATTATACTATTAGGTACATACATATTCTCCTTCATAGAAATGGAATTTGTTCACTGCATCCATCAATTTGTTATACTCCATTATCATGTCGTTTTCTTTTATGATTAAAGTCTAAAATTCTTATGAATTGTAACTCATATGCTAGCTAGCCTCGTAATTACACTGTCTATTTTTTATTTATGAATTGTTGTATTTAAGCAGCAATGTTAATGCTTATGTTGTTTGTATACACACTGCCCGAGAAATTGTTTGAGTTCCTGGATAAAAATCTTCCATCAAAGATGGATGGAGGGTGGTGAACATTGTTATTCACTTGCCATTTTCAACGTAACTATATGGGAAAAAATAGTAAAAGCCAAAATTGCTTGCTCATCAAATGTGATTCACATTGACATTGCTCGTGGTGTGCGGATGAATAATGAACATTGAAATCGAGAGGTCGGAACCCTAGGCTAGGCGCGGAATAACGAACATTATCGATCATGTCGTCATCTTCGTCTTCTTCTTCGTATTCGGAATGGAAGGAAATGGAAAAACTACATAATCGATATCGAGCAATGTTTGGGGAATGTTTCGTTGATTTTCCTCCTCCTCCACCACCACTTCCTTACTCTTTTATCGTTCCCCAAAAGCTTCCTCATCCTGTCATAATCTCACATCCACTCATTCTAGATGTTTATGTTCTGCCCGTCATAATCTTGATGATGTTAATGATTATGAATCCCTCTTCCTCTATACTAAAAATCTCGTACCTGGTTTTAAATCTCATGACCAGGACGTCATTTTCTCTATTAAGATAACCAAAATACCAAATCGTTCATAATACATAAACCCTAAATCCTTTAAAATCCTACCAAAATTCCCAAATCGAAATCGAGAGGTCGGAACCCAAGGCTAGGCACGGAATAACGAACATTATCGATCATGTCGTCATCTTCGTCTTCTTCTTCGTATTCGGAATGGAAGGAAATGGAAAAACTACATAATTGATATCGAGCAATGTTTGGGGAATGTTTCGCTGATTTTCCTCCTCCTCCACCACCACCTCCTTACTCTTTTATCGTTCCCCAAAGACCCTCTAAGCTTCCTCATCCTGTCATAACCCCACATCCACTCATTGCAGATGTTTATGTTGCTGCCGGTCGTAATCTTGATGATTTTAATTATTCTGAATCGCTCTTCCTCTATACTAGAAATCTCGTACCTGGTTTTAAATCTCACGACCAAGACGTCATTTTCTCTGTTCAGATAACCAAAATATTAAATCGTTCATAATACATAAACCCTAAATCCTTTCAAATCCTACCAAAATTCCCAAATCAAAATCGAGAGGTCGGAACCCAAGGCTAGGCACGGAATAACGAACATTATTGATCATGTCGTCATCTTCGACTTCTTCTTCGTATTTGGAATGGAAGGAAATGGAAAAACTACATAATCGATATGGAGCAATGTTTGGGGAATGTTTTGCTGATTTTCCTCCTCCTCCACCACCACCACCTCCTTACTCTTTTATCGTTCCCCAAAGACCCTTTAAGCTTCCTCATCCTGCCATAATCCCACATCCACTCATTCCAGATGTTTATTTGCAATAATGAGTTCTAGTTAACTTATTAATCTTATTCTTATCATTTGAATTTATTTTACTTATCCCAAGTAATCATGAAGCAATAGTATTCATGTTTCAAATTTTCAAATCAACTTTGAATTATCCTCAATACTCCCTTAGTTCAATGTTGGGAAATTTGTCTGATCGATGATGTAGTTCCCATCAACGCCATTTTAGTTAGAGCACTTTTCCCCTGAAAATTTCGGGCACATTTTCTAACCAAAGCCAAATCTATATGTCGATGCACTAGGTTCATATCTATAGCGGTGCACATCTCCATAATACTAAAATAGCAGTTCTTGGCAATACTTTTGCATATGTCCAAACCCAAGTTGAGGTTTTCTATAATACCAACAATCAATTTCTTTCTGACCATGTTTTTTGTAACCAACATTGAAAAATTGTTGTTTATACTTTAATTTGGCAACAAAAAGAAAAACCCTTCAACCACCAATTTCTGTATTTCTTATTTTTGTCTCTTTTTTTTTAGGCTTGCAAAGAATTAATTAGCTCTTGTAAGTTCTTACGCACTTATATATTATGAATATTAAGGATGAGTGTTTTTTCTAATGCCTTTTACGATTATACTATTAGGTACATACATATTCTCCTTCATAGAAATGGAATTTGTTCACTGCATCCATCAATTTGTTATACTCCATTATCATGTCGTTTTCTTTTATGATTAAAGTCTAAAATTCTTATGAATTGTAACTCATATGCTAGCTAGCCTCGTAATTACACTGTCTATTTTTTATTTATGAATTGTTGTATTTAAGCAGCAATGTTAATGCTTATGTTCTTTGTAGACACACTGCCCGAGAAATTGTTTGAGTTCCTGGATAAAAATCTTCCATCAAAGATGGATGGAGGGTGGTGAACATTGTTATTCACTTGCCATTTTCAACGTAACTATATGGGAAAAAATAGTAAAAGCCAAAATTGCTTGCTCATCAAATGTGATTCACATTGACATTGCTCGTGGTGTGCGGATGAATAATGAACATTGAAATCGAGAGGTCGGAACCCTAGGCTAGGCGCAGAATAACCAACATTATTGATCATGTCGTCATCTTCGTCTTCTTCTTCGTATTCGGAATGGAAGGAAATGGAAAAACTACATAATCGATATCGAGCAATGTTTGGGGAATGTTTCGCTGATTTTCCTCCTCCTCCACCACCACTTCCTTACTCTTTTATCGTTCCCCAAAAGCTTTCTCATCCTGTCATAATCCCACATCCACTCATTCTAGATGTTTATGTTCTGCCCGTCGTAATCTTGATGATGTTAATGATTATGAATCCCTCTTCCTCTATACTAAAAATCTCGTACCTGGTTTGAAATCTCATGACCAAGACGTCATTTTCTCTATTAAGATAACCAAAATACCAAATCGTTCATAATACATAAACCCTAAATCCTTTAAAATCCTACCAAAATTCCCAAATCGAAATCGAGAGGTCGGAACCCAAGGCTAGGCACGGAATAACGAACATTATCGATCATGTCGTCATCTTCGTCTTCTTCTTCGTATTCGGAATGGAAGGAAATGGAAAAACTACATAATTGATATCGAGCAATGTTTGGGGAATGTTTCGCTGATTTTCCTCCTCCTCCACCACCACCTCCTTACTCTTTTATCGTTCCCCAAAGACCCTCTAAGCTTCCTCATCCTGTCATAACCCCACATCCACTCATTGCAGATGTTTATGTTGCTGCCGGTCGTAATCTTGATGATTTTAATTATTCTGAATCGCTCTTCCTCTATACTAGAAATCTCGTACCTGGTTTTAAATCTCACGACCAAGACGTCATTTTCTCTGTTCAGATAACCAAAATATTAAATCGTTCATAATACATAAACCCTAAATCCTTTCAAATCCTACCAAAATTCCCAAATCGAAATCGAGAGGTCGGAACCCAAGGCTAGGCACGGAATAACGAACATTATTGATCATGTCGTCATCTTCGACTTCTTCTTCGTATTTGGAATGGAAGGAAATGGAAAAACTACATAATCGATATGGAGCAATGTTTGGGGAATGTTTTACTGATTTTCCTCCTCCTCCACCACCACCACCTCCTTACTCTTTTATCGTTCCCCAAAGACCCTTTAAGCTTCCTCATCCTGCCATAATCCCACATCCACTCATTCCAGATGTTTATTTGCAATAATGAGTTCTAGTTAACTTATTAATCTTATTCTTATCATTTGAATTTATTTTACTTATCCCAAGTAATCATGAAGCAATAGTATTCATGTTTCAAAATTTCAAATCAACTTTGAATTATGCTCAATACTCCCTTAGTTCAATGTTGGGAAATTTGTCTGATCGATGATGTAGTTCCCATCAACGCCATTTTAGTTAGAGCACTTTTCCCCTGAAAATTTCGGGCACATTTTCTAACCAAAGCCAAATCTATATGTCGATGCACTAGGTTCATATCTATAGCGGTGCACATCTCCATAATACTAAAATAGCAGTTCTTGGCAATACTTTTGCATATGTCCAAACCCAAGTTGAGGTTTTCTATAATACCAACAATCAATTTCTTTCTGACCATGTTTTTTGTAACAAACATTGAAAAATTGTTGTTTATACTTTAATTTGGCAACAAAAAGAAAAACCCTTCAACCACCAATTTCTGTATTTCTTATTTTTGTCTCTTTTTTTTTAGGCTTGCAAAGAATTAATTAGCTCTTGTAAGTTCTTACGCACTTATATATTATGAATATTAAGGATGAGTGTTTTTTCTAATGCCTTTTACGATTATACTATTAGGTACATACATATTCTCCTTCATAGAAATGGAATTTGTTCACTGCATCCATCAATTTGTTATACTCCATTATCATGTCGTTTTCTTTTATGATTAAAGTCTAAAATTCTTATGAATTGTAACTCATATGCTAGCTAGCCTCGTAATTACACTGTCTATTTTTTATTTATGAATTGTTGTATTTAAGCAGCAATGTTAATGCTTATGTTGTTTGTAGACACACTGCCCGAGAAATTGTTTGAGTTCCTGGATAAAAATCTTCCATCAAAGATGGATGGAGGGTGGTGAACATTGTTATTCACTTGCCATTTTCAACGTAACTATATGGGAAAAAATAGTAAAAGCCAAAATTGCTTGCTCATCAAATGTGATTCACATTGACATTGCTCGTGGTGTGCGGATGAATAATGAACATTGAAATCGAGAGGTCGGAACCCTAGGCTAGGCGCGGAATAACGAACATTATCGATCATGTCGTCATCTTCGTCTTCTTCTTCGTATTCGCAATGGAAGGAAATGGAAAAACTACATAATCGATATCGAGCAATGTTTGGGGAATGTTTCGCTGATTTTCCTCCTCCACCACCACCTCCTTACTCTTTTATCGTTCCCCAAAAGCTTCCTCATCCTGTCATAATCCCACATCCACTCATTCTAGATGTTTATGTTGCTGCCGGTCGTAATCTTGATGATGTTAATGATTATGAATCCCTCTTCCTCTATACAAAAAATCTCGTTCCTGGTTTTAAATCTCATGACCAAGACGTCATTTTCTCTTTTAAGATAACCAAAATACCAAATCGTTCATAATACATAAACCCTAAATCCTTTAAAATCCTACCAAAATTCCCAAATCGAAATCGAGAGGTCGGAACCCAAGGCTAGGCACGGAATAACGAACATTATCGATCATGTCGTCATCTTCGTCTTCTTCTTCGTATTCGGAATGGAAGGAAATGGAAAAACTACATAATTGATATCGAGCAATGTTTGGGGAATGTTTCGCTGATTTTCCTCCTCCTCCACCACCACCTCCTTACTCTTTTATCGTTCCCCAAAGACCCTCTAAGCTTCCTCATCCTGTCATAACCCCACATCCACTCATTGCAGATGTTTATGTTGCTGCCGGTCGTAATCTTGATGATTTTAATTATTCTGAATCGCTCTTCCTCTATACTAGAAATCTCGTACCTGGTTTTAAATCTCACGACCAAGACGTCATTTTCTCTGTTCAGATAACCAAAATATTAAATCGTTCATAATACATAAACCCTAAATCCTTTCAAATCCTACCAAAATTCCCAAATCGAAATCGAGAGGTCGGAACCCAAGGCTAGGCACGGAATAACGAACATTATTGATCATGTCGTCATCTTCGACTTCTTCTTCGTATTTGGAATGGAAGGAAATGGAAAAACTACATAATCGATATGGAGCAATGTTTGGGGAATGTTTTGCTGATTTTCCTCCTCCTCCACCACCACCACCTCCTTACTCTTTTATCGTTCCCCAAAGACCCTTTAAGCTTCCTCATCCTGCCATAATCCCACATCCACTCATTCCAGATGTTTATTTGCAATAATGAGTTCTAATTAACTTATTAATCTTATTCTTATTCTTATCATTTGAATTTATTTTACTTATCCCAAGTAATCATGAAGCAATAGTATTCATGTTTCAAATTTTCAAATCAACTTTGAATTATGCTCAATACTCCCTTAGTTCAATGTTGGGAAATTTGTCTGATCGATGATGTAGTTCCCATCAACGCCATTTTAGTTAGAGCACTTTTCCCCTGAAAATTTCGGGCACATTTTCTAACCAAAGCCAAATCTATATGTCGATGCACTAGGTTCATATCTATAGCGGTGCACATCTCCATAATACTAAAATAGCAGTTCTTGGCAATACTTTTGCATATGTCCAAACCCAAGTTGAGGTTTTCTATAATACCAACAATCAATTTCTTTCTGACCATGTTTTTTGTAACAAACATTGAAAAATTGTTGTTTATACTTTAATTTGGCAACAAAAAGAAAAACCCTTCAACCACCAATTTCTGTATTTCTTATTTTTGTCTCTTTTTTTTTAGGCTTGCAAAGAATTAATTAGCTCTTGTAAGTTCTTACGCACTTATATATTATGAATATTAAGGATGAGTGTTTTTTCTAATGCCTTTTACGATTATACTATTAGGTACATACATATTCTCCTTCATAGAAATGGAATTTGTTCACTGCATCCATCAATTTGTTATACTCCATTATCATGTTGTTTTCTTTTATGATTAAAGTCTAAAATTCTTATGAATTGTAACTCATATGCTAGCTAGCCTCGTAATTACACTGTCTATTTTTTATTTATGAATTGTTGTATTTAAGCAGCAATGTTAATGCTTATGTTGTTTGTAGACACACTGCCCGAGAAATTGTTTGAGTTCCTGGATAAAAATCTTCCATCAAAGATGGATGGAGGGTGGTGAACATTGTTATTCACTTGCCATTTTCAACGTAACTATATGGGAAAAAATAGTAAAAGCCAAAATTGCTTGCTCATCAAATGTGATTCACATTGACATTGCTCGTGGTGTGCGGATGAATAATGAACATTGAAATCGAGAGGTCGGAACCCTAGGCTAGGCGCGGAATAACGAACATTATCGATCATGTCGTCATCTTCGTCTTCTTCTTCGTATTCGGAATGGAAGGAAATGGAAAAACTACATAATCGATATCGAGCAATGTTTGGGGAATGTTTCGCTGATTTTCCTCCTCCACCACCACCTCCTTACTCTTTTATCGTTCCCCAAAAGCTTCCTCATCCTGTCATAATCCCACATCCACTCATTCTAGATGTTTATGTTGCTGCCGGTCGTAATCTTGATGATTTTAACTATTCTGAATCGCTCTTCCTCTATACTAGAAATCTCGTACCTGGTTTTAAATCTCACGACCAAGACGTCATTTTCTCTGTTCAGATAACCAAAATATTAAATCGTTCATAATACATAAACCCTAAATCCTTTCAAATCCTACCAAAATTCCCAAATCGAAATCGAGAGGTCGGAACCCAAGGCTAGGCACGGAATAACGAACATTATCGATCATGTCGTCATCTTCGTCTTCTTCTTCGTATTTGGAATGGAAGGAAATGGAAAAACTACATAATTGATATCGAGCAATGTTTGGGGAATGTTTCGCTGATTTTCCTCCTCCTCCACCACCACCTCCTTACTCTTTTATCGTTCCCCAAAGACCCTCTAAGCTTCCTCATCCTGTCATAACCCCACATCCACTCATTGCAGATGTTTATGTTGCTGCCGGTCGTAATCTTGATGATTTTAATTATTCTGAATCGCTCTTCCTCTATACTAGAAATCTCGTACCTGGTTTTAAATCTCACGACCAAGACGTCATTTTCTCTGTTCAGATAACCAAAATATTAAATCGTTCATAATACATAAACCCTAAATCCTTTCAAATCCTACCAAAATTCCCAAATCGAAATCGAGAGGTCGGAACCCAAGGCTAGGCACGGAATAACGAACATTATTGATCATGTCGTCATCTTCGACTTCTTCTTCGTATTTGGAATGGAAGGAAATGGAAAAACTACATAATCGATATGGAGCAATGTTTGGGGAATGTTTTGCTGATTTTCCTCCTCCTCCACCACCACCACCTCCTTACTCTTTTATCGTTCCCCAAAGACCCTTTAAGCTTCCTCATCCTGCCATAATCCCACATCCACTCATTCCAGATGTTTATTTGCAATAATGAGTTCTAATTAACTTATTAATCTTATTCTTATCATTTGAATTTATTTTACTTATCCCAAGTAATCATGAAGCAATAGTATTCATGTTTCAAATTTTCAAATCAACTTTGAATTATGCTCAATACTCCCTTAGTTCAATGTTGGGAAATTTGTCTGATCGATGATGTAGTTCCCATCAACGCCATTTTAGTTAGAGCACTTTTCCCCTGAAAATTTCGGGCACATTTTCTAACCAAAGCCAAATCTATATGTCGATGCACTAGGTTCATATCTATAGCGGTGCACATCTCCATAATACTAAAATAGCAGTTCTTGGCAATACTTTTGCATATGTCCAAACCCAAGTTGAGGTTTTCTATAATACCAACAATCAATTTCTTTCTGACCATGTTTTTTGTAACAAACATTGAAAAATTGTTGTTTATACTTTAATTTGGCAACAAAAAGAAAAACCCTTCAACCACCAATTTCTGTATTTCTTATTTTTGTCTCTTTTTTTTTAGGCTTGCAAAGAATTAATTAGCTCTTGTAAGTTCTTACGCACTTATATATTATGAATATTAAGGATGAGTGTTTTTTCTAATGCCTTTTACGATTATACTATTAGGTACATACATATTCTCCTTCATAGAAATGGAGTTTGTTCACTGCATCCATCAATTTGTTATACTCCATTATCATGTTGTTTTCTTTTATGATTAAAGTCTAAAATTCTTATGAATTGTAACTCATATGCTAGCTAGCCTCGTAATTACACTGTCTATTTTTTATTTATGAATTGTTGTATTTAAGCAGCAATGTTAATGCTTATGTTGTTTGTAGACACACTGCCCGAGAAATTGTTTGAGTTCCTGGATAAAAATCTTCCATCAAAGATGGATGGAGGGTGGTGAACATTGTTATTCACTTGCCATTTTCAACGTAACTATATGGGAAAAAATAGTAAAAGCCAAAATTGCTTGCTCATCAAATGTGATTCACATTGACATTGCTCGTGGTGTGCGGATGAATAATGAACATTGAAATCGAGAGGTCGGAACCCTAGGCTAGGCGCGGAATAACGAACATTATCGATCATGTCGTCATCTTCGTCTTCTTCTTCGTATTCGGAATGGAAGGAAATGGAAAAACTACATAATCGATATCGAGCAATGTTTGGGGAATGTTTCGCTGATTTTCCTCCTCCACCACCACCTCCTTACTCTTTTATCGTTCCCCAAAAGCTTCCTCATCCTGTCATAATCCCACATCCACTCATTCTAGATGTTTATGTTGCTGCCGGTCGTAATCTTGATGATGTTAATGATTATGAATCCCTCTTCCTCTATACAAAAAATCTCGTTCCTGGTTTTAAATCTCATGACCAAGACGTCATTTTCTCTTTTAAGATAACCAAAATACCAAATCATTCATAATACATAAACCCTAAATCCTTTAAAATCCTACCAAAATTCCCAAATCGAAATCGAGAGGTCGGAACCCAAGGCTAGGCACGGAATAACGAACATTATCGATCATGTCGTCATCTTCGTCTTCTTCTTCGTATTCGGAATGGAAGGAAATGGAAAAACTACATAATTGATATCGAGCAATGTTTGGGGAATGTTTCGCTGATTTTCCTCCTCCTCCACCACCACCTCCTTACTCTTTTATCGTTCCCCAAAGACCCTCTAAGCTTCCTCATCCTGTCATAACCCCACATCCACTCATTGCAGATGTTTATGTTGCTGTCGGTCGTAATCTTGATGATTTTAATTATTCTGAATCGCTCTTCCTCTATACTAGAAATCTCGTACCTGGTTTTAAATCTCACGACCAAGACGTCATTTTCTCTGTTCAGATAACCAAAATATTAAATCGTTCATAATACATAAACCCTAAATCCTTTCAAATCCTACCAAAATTCCCAAATCGAAATCGAGAGGTCGGAACCCAAGGCTAGGCACGGAATAACGAACATTATTGATCATGTCGTCATCTTCGACTTCTTCTTCGTATTTGAAATGGAAGGAAATGAAAAAACTACATAATCGATATGGAGCAATGTTTGGGGAATGTTTTGCTGATTTTCCTCCTCCTCCACCACCACCACCTCCTTACTCTTTTATCGTTCCCCAAAGACCCTTTAAGCTTCCTCATCCTGTCATAATCCCACATCCACTCATTCCAGATGTTTATTTGCAATAATGAGTTCTAATTAACTTATTAATCTTATTCTTATCATTTGAATTTATTTTACTTATCCCAAGTAATCATGAAGCAATAGTATTCATGTTTCAAATTTTCAAATCAACTTTGAATTATCCTCAATACTCCCTTAGTTCAATGTTGGGAAATTTGTCTGATCGATGATGTAGTTCCCATCAACGCCATTTTAGTTAGAGCACTTTTCCCCTGAAAATTTCGGGCACATTTTCTAACCAAAGCCAAATCTATATGTCGATGCACTAGGTTCATATCTATAGCGGTGCACATCTCCATAATACTAAAATAGCAGTTCTTGGCAATACTTTTGCATATGTCCAAACCCAAGTTGAGGTTTTCTATAATACCAACAATCAATTTCTTTCTGACCATGTTTTTTGTAACAAACATTGAAAAATTGTTGTTTATACTTTAATTTGGCAACAAAAAGAAAAACCCTTCAACCACCAATTTCTGTATTTCTTATTTTTGTCTCTTTTTTTTTAGGCTTGCAAAGAATTAATTAGCTCTTGTAAGTTCTTACGCACTTATATATTATGAATATTAAGGATGAGTGTTTTTTCTAATGCCTTTTACGATTATACTATTAGGTACATACATATTCTCCTTCATAGAAATGGAATTTGTTCACTGCATCCATCAATTTGTTATACTCCATTATCATGTTGTTTTCTTTTATGATTAAAGTCTAAAATTCTTATGAATTGTAACTCATATGCTAGCTAGCCTCGTAATTACACTGTCTATTTTTTATTTATGAATTGTTGTATTTAAGCAGCAATGTTAATGCTTATGTTGTTTGTAGAAACACTGCCCGAGAAATTGTTTGAGTTCCTGGATAAACACCTTCCATCAAAGATGGATGGAGGGTGGTGAACATTGTTATTCACTTGCCATTTTCAACGTAACTATATGGGAAAAAATAGTAAAAGCCAAAATTGCTTGTTCATCAAATGTGATTCACATTGACATTGCTCGTGGTGTGCGGATGAATAATGAACATTGAAATCGAGAGGTCGGAACCCTAGGCTAGGCGCGGAATAACGAACATTATCGATCATGTCGTCATCTTCGTCTTCTTCTTCGTATTCGCAATGGAAGGAAATGGAAAAACTACATAATCGATATCGAGCAATATTTGGGGAATGTTTCGCTAATTTTCCTCCTCCACCACCACCTCCTTACTCTTTTATCGTTCCCCAAAAGCTTCCTCATCCTGTCATAACCCCACATCCACTCATTGCAGATGTTTATGTTGCTGTCGGTCGTAATCTTGATGATTTTAATTATTCTGAATCGCTCTTCCTCTATACTTGAAATCTCGTACCTGGTTTTAAATCTCACGACCAAGACGTCATTTTCTCTGTTCCGATAACCAAAATATTAAATCGTTCATAATACATAAACCCTAAATCCTTTCAAATCCTACCAAAATTCCCAAATCGAAATCGAGAGGTCGGAACCCAAGGCTAGGCACGGAATAACGAACATTATCGATCATGTCGTCATCTTCGTCTTCTTCTTCGTATTCGGAATGGAAGGAAATGGAAAAACTACATAATTGATATCGAGCAATGTTTGGAGAATGTTTCGCTGATTTTCCTCCTCCTCCACCACCACCTCCTTACTCTTTTATCGTTCCCCAAAGACCCTCTAAGCTTCCTCATCCTGTCATAACCCCACATCCACTCATTGCAGATGTTTATGTTGCTGGCGGTCGTAATCTTGATGATTTTAACTATTCTGAATCGCTCTTCCTCTATACTAGAAATCTCGTACCTGGTTTTAAATCTCACGACCAAGACGTCATTTTCTCTGTTCAGATAACCAAAATATTAAATCGTTCATAATACATAAACCCTAAATCCTTTCAAATCCTACCAAAATTCCCAAATCGAAATCGAGAGGTCGGAACCCAAGGCTAGGCACGGAATAACGAACATTATTGATCATGTCGTCATCTTCGACTTCTTCTTCGTATTTGGAATGGAAGGAAATGGAAACACTACATAATCGATATGGAGCAATGTTTGGGGAATGTTTTGCTGATTTTCCTCCTCCTCCACCACCACCACCTCCTTACTCTTTTATCGTTCCCCAAAGACCCTTTAAGCTTCCTCATCCTGTCATAATCCCACATCCACTCATTCCAGATGTTTATTTGCAATAATGAGTTCTAATTAACTTATTAATCTTATTCTTATCATTTGAATTTATTTTACTTATCCCAAGTAATCATGAAGCAATAGTATTCATGTTTCAAATTTTCAAATCAACTTTGAATTATCCTCAATACTCCCTTAGTTCAATGTTGGGAAATTTGTCTGATCGATGATGTAGTTCCCATCAACGCCATTTTAGTTAGAGCACTTTTCCCCTGAAAATTTCGGGCACATTTTCTAACCAAAGCCAAATCTATATGTCGATGCACTAGGTTCATATCTATAGCGGTGCACATCTCCATAATACTAAAATAGCAGTTCTTGGCAATACTTTTGCATATGTCCAAACCCAAGTTGAGGTTTTCTATAATACCAACAATCAATTTCTTTCTGACCATGTTTTTTGTAACAAACATTGAAAAATTGTTGTTTATACTTTAATTTGGCAACAAAAAGAAAAACCCTTCAACCACCAATTTCTGTATTTCTTATTTTTGTCTCTTTTTTTTTAGGCTTGCAAAGAATTAATTAGCTCTTGTAAGTTCTTACGCACTTATATATTATGAATATTAAGGATGAGTGTTTTTTCTAATGCCTTTTACGATTATACTATTAGGTACATACATATTCTCCTTCATAGAAATGGAATTTGTTCACTGCATCCATCAATTTGTTATACTCCATTATCATGTCGTTTTCTTTTATGATTAAAGTCTAAAATTCTTATGAATTGTAACTCATATGCTAGCTAGCCTCGTAATTACACTGTCTATTTTTTATTTATGAATTGTTGTATTTAAGCAGCAATGTTAATGCTTATGTTGTTTGTAGAAACACTGCCCGAGAAATTGTTTGAGTTCCTGGATAAACACCTTCCATCAAAGATGGATGGAGGGTGGTGAACATTGTTATTCACTTGCCATTTTCAACGTAACTATATGGGAAAAAATAGTAAAAGCCAAAATTGCTTGCTCATCAAATGTGATTCACATTGACATTGCTCGTGGTGTGCGGATGAATAATGAACATTGAAATCGAGAGGTCGGAACCCTAGGCTAGGCGCGGAATAACGAACATTATCGATCATGTCGTCATCTTCGTCTTCTTCTTCGTATTCGCAATGGAAGGAAATGGAAAAACTACATAATCGATATCGAGCAATGTTTGGGGAATGTTTCGCTAATTTTCCTCCTCCACCACCACCTCCTTACTCTTTTATCGTTCCCCAAAAGCTTCCTCATCCTGTCATAACCCAACATCCACTCATTGCAGATGTTTATGTTGCTGTCGGTCGTAATCTTGATGATTTTAATTATTCTGAATCGCTCTTCCTCTATACTTGAAATCTCGTACCTGGTTTTAAATCTCACGACCAAGACGTCATTTTCTCTGTTCAGATAACCAAAATATTAAATCGTTCATAATACATAAACCCTAAATCCTTTCAAATCCTACCAAAATTCCCAAATCGAAATCGAGAGGTCGGAACCCAAGGCTAGGCACGGAATAACGAACATTATTGATCATGTCGTCATCTTCGACTTCTTCTTCGTATTTGGAATGGAAGGAAATGGAAACACTACATAATCGATATGGAGCAATGTTTGGGGAATGTTTTGCTGATTTTCCTCCTCCTCCACCACCACCACCTCCTTACTCTTTTATCGTTCCCCAAAGACCCTTTAAGCTTCCTCATCCTGTCATAATCCCACATCCACTCATTCCAGATGTTTATTTGCAATAATGAGTTCTAATTAACTTATTAATCTTATTCTTATCATTTGAATTTATTTTACTTATCCCAAGTAATCATGAAGCAATAGTATTCATGTTTCAAATTTTCAAATCAACTTTGAATTATCCTCAATACTCCCTTAGTTCAATGTTGGGAAATTTGTCTGATCGATGATGTAGTTCCCATCAACGCCATTTTAGTTAGAGCACTTTTCCCCTGAAAATTTCGGGCACATTTTCTAACCAAAGCCAAATCTATATGTCGATGCACTAGGTTCATATCTATAGCGGTGCACATCTCCATAATACTAAAATAGCAGTTCTTGGCAATACTTTTGCATATGTCCAAACCCAAGTTGAGGTTTTCTATAATACCAACAATCAATTTCTTTCTGACCATGTTTTTTGTAACAAACATTGAAAAATTGTTGTTTATACTTTAATTTGGCAACAAAAAGAAAAACCCTTCAACCACCAATTTCTGTATTTCTTATTTTTGTCTCTTTTTTTTTAGGCTTGCAAAGAATTAATTAGCTCTTGTAAGTTCTTACGCACTTATATATTATGAATATTAAGGATGAGTGTTTTTTCTAATGCCTTTTACGATTATACTATTAGGTACATACATATTCTCCTTCATAGAAATGGAATTTGTTCACTGCATCCATCAATTTGTTATACTCCATTATCATGTCGTTTTCTTTTATGATTAAAGTCTAAAATTCTTATGAATTGTAACTCATATGCTAGCTAGCCTCGTAATTACACTGTCTATTTTTTATTTATGAATTGTTGTATTTAAGCAGCAATGTTAATGCTTATGTTGTTTGTAGAAACACTGCCCGAGAAATTGTTTGAGTTCCTGGATAAACACCTTCCATCAAAGATGGATGGAGGGTGGTGAACATTGTTATTCACTTGCCATTTTCAACGTAACTATATGGGAAAAAATAGTAAAAGCCAAAATTGCTTGTTCGTCAAATGTGATTCACATTGACATTGCTCGTGGTGTGCGGATGAATAATGAACATTGAAATCGAGAGGTCGGAACCCTAGGCTAGGCGCGGAATAACGAACATTATCGATCATGTCGTCATCTTCGTCTTCTTCTTCGTATTCGCAATGGAAGGAAATGGAAAAACTACATAATCGATATCGAGCAATGTTTGGGGAATGTTTCGCTAATTTTCCTCCTCCACCACCACCATCTTACTCTTTTATCGTTCCCCAAAAGCTTCCTCATCCTGTCATAACCCAACATCCACTCATTGCAGATGTTTATGTTGCTGTCGGTCGTAATCTTGATGATTTTAATTATTCTGAATCGCTCTTCCTCTATACTTGAAATCTCGTACCTGGTTTTAAATCTCACGACCAAGACGTCATTTTCTCTGTTCAGATAACCAAAATATTAAATCGTTCATAATACATAAACCCTAAATCCTTTCAAATCCTACCAAAATTCCCAAATCGAAATCGAGAGGTCGGAACCCAAGGCTAGGCACGGAATAATGAACATTATTGATCATGTCGTCATCTTCGACTTCTTCTTCGTATTTGGAATGGAAGGAAATGGAAAAACTACATAATCGATATGGAGCAATGTTTGGGGAATGTTTTGCTGATTTTCCTCCTCCTCCACCACCACCACCTCCTTACTCTTTTATCGTTCCCCAAAGACCCTTTAAGCTTCCTCATCCTGTCATAATCCCACATCCACTCATTCCAGATGTTTATTTGCAATAATGAGTTCTAATTAACTTATTAATCTTATTCTTATCATTTGAATTTATTTTACTTATCCCAAGTAATCATGAAGCAATAGTATTCATGTTTCAAATTTTCAAATCAACTTTGAATTATCCTCAATACTCCCTTAGTTCAATGTTGGGAAATTTGTCTGATCGATGATGTAGTTCCCATCAACGCCATTTTAGTTAGAGCACTTTTCCCCTGAAAATTTCGGGCACATTTTCTAACCAAAGCCAAATCTATATGTCGATGCACTAGGTTCATATCTATAGCGGTGCACATCTCCATAATACTAAAATAGCAGTTCTTGGCAATACTTTTGCATATGTCCAAACCCAAGTTGAGGTTTTCTATAATACCAACAATCAATTTCTTTCTGACCATGTTTTTTGAAACAAACATTGAAAAATTGTTGTTTATACTTTAATTTGGCAACAAAAAGAAAAACCCTTCAACCACCAATTTCTGTATTTCTTATTTTTGTCTCTTTTTTTTTAGACTTGCAAAGAATTAATTAGCTCTTGTAAGTTCTTACGCACTTATATATTATGAATATTAAGGATGAGTGTTTTTTCTAATGCCTTTTACGATTATACTATTAGGTACATACATATTCTCCTTCATAGAAATGGAATTTGTTCACTGCATCCATCAATTTGTTATACTCCATTATCATGTCGTTTTCTTTTATGATTAAAGTCTAAAATTCTTATGAATTGTAACTCATATGCTAGCTAGCCTCGTAATTACACTGTCTATTTTTTATTTATGAATTGTTGTATTTAAGCAGCAATGTTAATGCTTATGTTGTTTGTAGAAACACTGCCCGAGAAATTGTTTGAGTTCCTGGATAAACACCTTCCATCAAAGATGGATGGAGGGTGGTGAACATTGTTATTCACTTGCCATTTTCAACGTAACTATATGGGAAAAAATAGTAAAAGCCAAAATTGCTTGTTCATCAAATGTGATTCACATTGACATTGCTCGTGGTGTGCGGATGAATAATGAACATTGAAATCGAGAGGTCGGAACCCTAGGCTAGGCGCGGAATAACGAACATTATCGATCATGTCGTCATCTTCGTCTTCTTCTTCGTATTCGCAATGGAAGGAAATGGAAAAACTACATAATCGATATCGAGCAATGTTTGGGGAATGTTTCGCTAATTTTCCTCCTCCACCACCACCTCCTTACTCTTTTATCGTTCCCCAAAAGCTTCCTCATCCTGTCATAACCCCACATCCACTCATTGCAGATGTTTATGTTGCTGTCGGTCGTAATCTTGATGATTTTAATTATTCTGAATCGCTCTTCCTCTATACTTGAAATCTCGTACCTGGTTTTAAATCTCACGACCAAGACGTCATTTTCTCTGTTCAGATAACCAAAATATTAAATCGTTCATAATACATAAACCCTAAATCCTTTCAAATCCTACCAAAATTCCCAAATCGAAATCGAGAGGTCGGAACCCAAGGCTAGGCACGGAATAACGAACATTATTGATCATGTCGTCATCTTCGACTTCTTCTTCGTATTTGGAATGGAAGGAAATGGAAAAACTACATAATCGATATGGAGCAATGTTTGGGGAATGTTTTGCTGATTTTCCTCCTCCTCCACCATCACCACCTCCTTACTCTTTTATCGTTCCCCAAAGACCCTTTAAGCTTCCTCATCCTGTCATAATCCCACATCCACTCATTCCAGATGTTTATTTGCAATAATGAGTTCTAATTAACTTATTAATCTTATTCTTATCATTTGAATTTATTTTACTTATCCCAAGTAATCATGAAGCAATAGTATTCATGTTTCAAATTTTCAAATCAACTTTGAATTATCCTCAATACTCCCTTAGTTCAATGTTGGGAAATTTGTCTGATCGATGATGTAGTTCCCATCAACGCCATTTTAGTTAGAGCACTTTTCCCCTGAAAATTTCGGGCACATTTTCTAACCAAAGCCAAATCTATATGTCGATGCACTAGGTTCATATCTATAGCGGTGCACATCTCCATAATACTAAAATAGCAGTTCTTGGCAATACTTTTGCATATGTCCAAACCCAAGTTGAGGTTTTCTATAATACCAACAATCAATTTCTTTCTGACCATGTTTTTTGTAACAAACATTGAAAAATTGTTGTTTATACTTTAATTTGGCAACAAACAGAAAAACCCTTCAACCACCAATTTCTGTATTTCTTATTTTTGTCTCTTTTTTTTTAGGCTTGCAAAGAATTAATTAGCTCTTGTAAGTTCTTACGCACTTATATATTATGAATATTAAGGATGAGTGTTTTTTCTAATGCCTTTTACGATTATACTATTAGGTACATACATATTCTCCTTCATAGAAATGGAATTTGTTCACTGCATCCATCAATTTGTTATACTCCATTATCATGTCGTTTTCTTTTATGATTAAAGTCTAAAATTCTTATGAATTGTAACTCATATGCTAGCTAGCCTCGTAATTACACTGTCTATTTTTTATTTATGAATTGTTGTATTTAAGCAACAATGTTAATGCTTATGTTGTTTGTAGACACACTGCCCGAGAAATTGTTTGAGTTCCTGGATAAAAATCTTCCATCAAAGATGGATGGAGGGTGGTGAACATTGTTATTCACTTGCCATTTTCAACGTAACTATATGGGAAAAAATAGTAAAAGCCAAAATTGCTTGCTCATCAAATGTGATTCACATTGACATTGCTCGTGGTGTGCGGATGAATAATGAACATTGAAATCGAGAGGTCGGAACCCTAGGCTAGGCGCGGAATAACGAACATTATCGATCATGTCGTCATCTTCGTCTTCTTCTTCGTATTCGCAATGGAAGGAAATGGAAAAACTACATAATCGATATCGAGCAATGTTTGGGGAATGTTTCGCTAATTTTCCTCCTCCACCACCACCTCCTTACTCTTTTATCGTTCCCCAAAAGCTTCCTCATCCTGTCATAACCCCACATCCACTCATTGCAGATGTTTATGTTGCTGTCGGTCGTAATCTTGATGATTTTAATTATTCTGAATCGCTCTTCCTCTATACTTGAAATCTCGTACCTGGTTTTAAATCTCACGACCAAGACGTCATTTTCTCTGTTCAGATAACCAAAATATTAAATCGTTCATAATACATAAACCCTAAATCCTTTCAAATCCTACCAAAATTCCCAAATCGAAATCGAGAGGTCGGAACCCAAGGCTAGGCACGGAATAACGAACATTATTGATCATGTCGTCATCTTCGACTTCTTCTTCGTATTTGGAATGGAAGGAAATGGAAAAACTACATAATCGATATGGAGCAATGTTTGGGGAATGTTTTGCTGATTTTCCTCCTCCTCCACCATCACCACCTCCTTACTCTTTTATCGTTCCCCAAAGACCCTTTAAGCTTCCTCATCCTGTCATAATCCCACATCCACTCATTCCAGATGTTTATTTGCAATAATGAGTTCTAATTAACTTATTAATCTTATTCTTATCATTTGAATTTATTTTACTTATCCCAAGTAATCATGAAGCAATAGTATTCATGTTTCAAATTTTCAAATCAACTTTGAATTATCCTCAATACTCCCTTAGTTCAATGTTGGGAAATTTGTCTGATCGATGATGTAGTTCCCATCAACGCCATTTTAGTTAGAGCACTTTTCCCCTGAAAATTTCGGGCACATTTTCTAACCAAAGCCAAATCTATATGTCGATGCACTAGGTTCATATCTATAGCGGTGCACATCTCCATAATACTAAAATAGCAGTTCTTGGCAATACTTTTGCATATGTCCAAACCCAAGTTGAGGTTTTCTATAATACCAACAATCAATTTCTTTCTGACCATGTTTTTTGTAACAAACATTGAAAAATTGTTGTTTATACTTTAATTTGGCAACAAAAAGAAAAACCCTTCAACCACCAATTTCTGTATTTCTTATTTTTGTCTCTTTTTTTTTAGGCTTGCAAAGAATTAATTAGCTCTTGTAAGTTCTTACGCACTTATATATTATGAATATTAAGGATGAGTGTTTTTTCTAATGCCTTTTACGATTATACTATTAGGTACATACATATTCTCCTTCATAGAAATGGAATTTGTTCACTGCATCCATCAATTTGTTATACTCCATTATCATGTCGTTTTCTTTTATGATTAAAGTCTAAAATTCTTATGAATTGTAACTCATATGCTAGCTAGCCTCGTAATTACACTGTCTATTTTTTATTTATGAATTGTTGTATTTAAGCAGCAATGTTAATGCTTATGTTGTTTGTAGACACACTGCCCGAGAAATTGTTTGAGTTCCTGGATAAAAATCTTCCATCAAAGATGGATGGAGGGTGGTGAACATTGTTATTCACTTGCCATTTTCAACGTAACTATATGGGAAAAAATAGTAAAAGCCAAAATTGCTTGCTCATCAAATGTGATTCACATTGACATTGCTCGTGGTGTGCGGATGAATAATGAACATTGAAATCGAGAGGTCGGAACCCTAGGCTAGGCGCGGAATAACGAACATTATCGATCATGTCGTCATCTTCGTCTTCTTCTTCGTATTCGCAATGGAAGGAAATGGAAAAACTACATAATCGATATCGAGCAATGTTTGGGGAATGTTTCGCTGATTTTCCTCCTCCACCACCACCTCCTTACTCTTTTATCGTTCCCCAAATGCTTCATCATCCTGTCATAACCCCACATCCACTCATTGCAGATGTTTATGTTGCTGCCGGTCGTAATCTTGATGATGTTAATTATTCTGAATCGCTCTTCCTCTATACTAAAAATCTCGTACCTGGTTTTAAATCTCACGACCAAGACGTCATTTTCTCTGTTCAGATAACCAAAATATTAAATCGTTCATAATACATAAACCCTAAATCCTTTCAAATCCTACCAAAATTCCCAAATCGAAATCGAGAGGTCGGAACCCAAGGCTAGGCACGGAATAACGAACATTATCGATCATGTCGTCATCTTCGTCTTCTTCTTCGTATTCGGAATGGAAGGAAATGGAAAAACTACATAATTGATATCGAGCAATGTTTGGGAATGTTTCGCTGATTTTCCTCCTCCTCCACCACCACCTCCTTACTCTTTTATCGTTCCCCAAAGACCCTCTAAGCTTCCTCATCCTGTCATAACCCCACATCCACTCATTGCAGATGTTTATGTTGCTGCCGGTCGTAATCTTGATGATTTTAATTATTCTGAATCGCTCTTCCTCTATACTTGAAATCTCGTACCTGGTTTTAAATCTCACGACCAAGACGTCATTTTCTCTGTTCAGATAACCAAAATATTAAATCGTTCATAATACATAAACCCTAAATCCTTTCAAATCCTACCAAAATTCCCAAATCGAAATCGAGAGGTCGGAACCCAAGGCTAGGCACGGAATAACGGAATAACGAACATTATTGATCATGTCGTCATCTTCGACTTCTTCTTCGTATTTGGAATGGAATGAAATGGAAAAACTACATAATCGATATGGAGCAATGTTTGGGGAATGTTTTGCTGATTTTCCTCCTCCTCCACCACCACCACCTCCTTACTCTTTTATGGTTCCCCAAAGACCCTTTAAGCTTCCTCATCCTGTCATAATCCCACATCCACTCATTCCAGATGTTTATTTGCAATAATGAGTTCTAATTAACTTATTAATCTTATTCTTATCATTTGAATTTATTTTACTTATCCCAAGTAATCATGAAGCAATAGTATTCATGTTTCAAATTTTCAAATCAACTTTGAATTATCCTCAATACTCCCTTAGTTCAATGTTGGGAAATTTGTCTGATCGATGATGTAGTTCCCATCAACGCCATTTTAGTTAGAGCACTTTTCCCCTGAAAATTTCGGGCACATTTTCTAACCAAAGCCAAATCTATATGTCGATGCACTAGGTTCATATCTATAGCGGTGCACATCTCCATAATACTAAAATAGCAGTTCTTGGCAATACTTTTGCATATGTCCAAACCCAAGTTGAGGTTTTCAATAATACCAACAATCAATTTCTTTCTGACCATGTTTTTTGTAACAAACATTGAAAAATTGTTGTTTATACTTTAATTTGGCAACAAAAAGAAAAACCCTTCAACCACCAATTTTTGTATTTATTATTTTTGTCTCTTTTTTTTTAGGCTTGCAAAGAATTAATTAGCTCTTGTAAGTTCTTACGCACTTATATATTATGAATATTAAGGATGAGTGTTTTTTCTAATGCCTTTTACGATTATACTATTAGGTACATACATATTCTCCTTCATAGAAATTGAATTTGTTCACTGCATCCATCAATTTGTTATACTCCATTATCATGTCGTTTTCTTTTATGATTAAAGTCTAAAATTCTTATGAATTGTAACTCATATGCTAGCTAGCCTCGTAATTACACTGTCTATTTTTTATTTATGAATTGTTGTATTTAAGCAGCAATGTTAATGCTTATGTTGTTTGTAGACACACTGCCCGAGAAATTGTTTGAGTTCCTGGATAAAAATCTTCCATCAAAGATGGATGGAGGGTGGTGAACATTGTTATTCACTTGCCATTTTCAACGTAACTATATGGGAAAAAATAGTAAAAGCCAAAATTGCTTGCTCATCAAATGTGATTCACATTGACATTGCTCGTGGTGTGCGGATGAATAATGAACATTGAAATCGAGAGGTCGGAACCCTAGGCTAGGCGCGGAATAACGAACATTATCGATCATGTCGTCATCTTCGTCTTCTTCTTCGTATTCGGAATGGAAGGAAATGGAAAAACTACATATTCGATATCGAGCAATGTTTGGGGAATGTTTCGCTAATTTTCCTCCTCCACCACCACCTCCTTACTCTTTTATCGTTCCCCAAAAGCTTCCTCATCCTGTCATAATCCCACATCCACTCATTCTAGATGTTTATGTTGCTGCCGGTCGTAATCTTGATGATGTTAATGATTATGAATCCCTCTTCCTCTATACTAAAAATCTCGTACCTGGTTTTAAATCTCATGACCAAGACGTCATTTTCTCTATTAAGATAACCAAAATACCAAATCGTTCATAATACATAAACCCTAAATCCTTTAAAATCCTACCAAAATTCCCAAATCGAAATCGAGAGGTCGGAACCCAAGGCTAGGCACGGAATAACGAACATTATCGATCATGTCGTCATCTTCGTCTTCTTCTTCGTATTCGGAATGGAAGGAAATGGAAAAACTACATAATTGATATCGAGCAATGTTTGGGAATGTTTCGCTGATTTTCCTCCTCCTCCACCACCACCTCCTTACTCTTTTATCGTTCCCCAAAGACCCTCTAAGCTTCCTCATCCTGTCATAACCCCACATCCACTCATTGCAGATGTTTATGTTGCTGCCGGTCGTAATCTTGATGATTTTAATTATTCTGAATCGCTCTTTCTCTATACTTGAAATCTCGTACCTGGTTTTAAATCTCACGACCAATACGTCATTTTCTCTGTTCAGATAACCAAAATATTAAATCGTTCATAATACATAAACCCTAAATCCTTTCAAATCCTACCAAAATTCCCAAATCGAAATCGAGAGGTCGGAACCCAAGGCTAGGCACAGAATAACGAACATTATCGATCATGTCGTCATCTTCGTCTTCTTCTTCGTATTCGGAATGGAAGGAAATGGAAAAACTACATAATTGATATCGAGCAATGTTTGGGAATGTTTCGCTGATTTTCCTCCTCCTCCACCACCTCCTCCTTACTCTTTTATCGTTCCCCAAAGACCCTCTAAGCTTCCTCATCCAGTCATAACCCCACATCCACTCATTGCAGATGTTTATGTTGCTGCCGGTCGTAATCTTGATGATTTTAATTATTCTGAATCGCTCTTCCTCTATACTTGAAATCTCGTACCTGGTTTTAAATCTCACGACCAATACGTCATTTTCTCTGTTCAGATAACCAAAATATTAAATCGTTCATAATACATAAACCCTAAATCCTTTCAAATCCTACCAAAATTCCCAAATCGAAATCGAGAGGTCGGAACCCAAGGCTAGGCACGGAATAACGAACATTATTGATCATGTCGTCATCTTCGACTTCTTCTTCGTATTCGGAATGGAAGGAAATGGAAAAACTACATAATTGATATCGAGCAATGTTTGGGAATGTTTCGCTGATTTTCCTCCTCCTCCACCACCACCACCTCCTTACTCTTTTATCGTTCCCCAAAGACCCTTTAAGCTTCCTCATCCTGTCATACTCCCACATCCACTCATTCCAGATGTTTATTTGCAATAATGAGTTCTAATTAACTTATTAATCTTATTCTTATCATTTGAATATATTTTACTTATCCCAAGTAATCATGAAGCAATAGTATTCATGTTTCAAATTTTCAAATCAACTTTGAATTATCCTCAATACTCCCTTAGTTCAATGTTGGGAAATTTGTCTGATCGATGATGTAGTTCCCATCAACCCCATTTTAGTTAGAGCACTTTTCCCCTGAAAATTTCGGGCACATTTTCTAACCAAAGCCAAATCTATATGTCGATGCACTAGGTTCATATCTATAGCGGTGCACATCTCCATAATACTAAAATAGCAGTTCTTGGCAATACTTTTGCATATGTCCAAACCCAAGTTGAGGTTTTCTATAATACCAACAATCAATTTCTTTCTGACCATGTTTTTTGTAACAAACATTGAAAAATTGTTGTTTATACTATAATTTGGCAACAAAAAGAAAAACCCTTCAACCACCAATTTTTGTATTTCTTATTTTTGTCTCTTTTTTTTTAGGCTTGCAAAGAATTAATTAGCTCTTGTAAGTTCTTACGCACTTATATATTATGAATATTAAGGATGAGTGTTTTTTCTAATGCCTTTTACGATTATACTATTAGGTACATACATATTCTCCTTCATAGAAATGGAATTTGTTCACTGCATCCATCAATTTGTTATACTCCATTATCATGTCGTTTTCTTTTATGATTAAAGTCTAAAATTCTTATGAATTGTAACTCATATGCTAGCTAGCCTCGTAATTACACTGTCTATTTTTTATTTATGAATTGTTGTATTTAAGCAACAATGTTAATGCTTATGTTGTTTGTAGACACACTGCCCGAGAAATTGTTTGAGTTCCTGGATAAAAATCTTCCATCAAAGATGGATGGAGGGTGGTGAACATTGTTATTCACTTGCCATTTTCAACGTAACTATATGGGAAAAAATAGTAAAAGCCAAAATTGCTTGCTCATCAAATGTGATTCACATTGACATTGCTCGTGGTGTGCGGATGAATAATGAACATTGAAATCGAGAGGTCGGAACCCTAGGCTAGGCGCGGAATAACGAACAATATCGATCATGTCGTCATCTTCGTCTTCTTCTTCGTATTCGCAATGGATGGAAATGGAAAAACTACATAATCGATATTGAGCAATGTTTGGGGAATGTTTCGCTAATTTTCCTCCTCCACCACCACCTCCTTACTCTTTTATCGTTCCCCAAAAGCTTCCTCATCCTGTCATAATCCCACATCCACTCATTCTAGATGTTTATGTTGCTGCCGGTCGTAATCTTGATGATGTTAATGATTATGAATCCCTCTTCCTCTATACTAAAAATCTCGTACCTGGTTTTAAATCTCATGACCAAGACGTCATTTTCTCTATTAAGATAACCAAAATACCAAATCGTTCATAATACATAAACCCTAAATCCTTTAAAATCCTACCAAAATTCCCAAATCGAAATTGAGAGATCGGAACCCAAGGCTAGGCACGGAATAACGAACATTATCGATCATGTCGTCATCTTCGTCTTCTTCTTCGTATTCGGAATGGAAGGAAATGGAAAAACTACATAATTGATATCGAGCAATGTTTGGGAATGTTTCGCTGATTTTCCTCCTCCTCCACCACCACCTCCTTACTCTTTTATCGTTCCCCAAAGACCCTCTAAGCTTCCTCATCCTGTCATAACCCCACATCCACTCATTGCAGATGTTTATGTTGCTGCCGGTCGTAATCTTGATGATTTTAATTATTCTGAATCGCTCTTCCTCTATACTTGAAATCTCGTACCTGGTTTTAAATCTCACGACCAATACGTCATTTTCTCTGTTCAGATAACCAAAATATTAAATCGTTCATAATACATAAACCCTAAATCCTTTCAAATACTACCAAAATTCCCAAATCGAAATCGAGAGGTCGGAACCCAAGGCTAGGCACAGAATAACGAACATTATCGATCATGTCGTCATCTTCGTCTTCTTCTTCGTATTCGGAATGGAAGGAAATGGAAAAACTACATAATTGATATCGAGCAATGTTTGGGGAATGTTTCGCTGATTTTCCTCCTCCTCCACCACCACCTCCTTACTCTTTTATCGTTCCCCAAAGACCCTCTAAGCTTCCTCATCCTGTCATAACCCCACATCCACTCATTGCAGATGTTTATGTTGCTGCCGGTCGTAATCTTGATGATTTTAATTATTCTGAATCGCTCTTCCTCTATACTAGAAATCTCGTACCTGGTTTTAAATCTCACGACCAAGACGTCATTTTCTCTGTTCAGATAACCAAAATATTAAATCGTTCATAATACATAAACCCTAAATCCTTTCAAATCCTACCAAAATTCCCAAATCGAAATCGAGAGGTTGGAACCCAAGGCTAGGCACGGAATAACGAACATTATTGATCATGTCGTCATCTTCGACTTCTTCTTCGTATTTGGAATGGAAGGAAATGGAAAAACTACATAATCGATATGGAGCAATGTTTGGGGAATGTTTTGCTGATTTTCCTCCTCCTCCACCACCACCACCTCCTTACTCTTTTATCGTTCCCCAAAGACCCTTTAAGCTTCCTCATCCTGTCATAATCCCACATCCACTCATTCCAGATGTTTATTTGCAATAATGAGTTCTAATTAACTTATTAATCTTATTCTTATCATTTGAATATATTTTACTTATCCCAAGTAATCATGAAGCAATAGTATTCATGTTTCAAATTTTCAAATCAACTTTGAATTATCCTCAATACTCCCTTAGTTCAATGTTGGGAAATTTGTCTGATCGATGATGTAGTTCCCATCAACGCCATTTTAGTTAGAGCACTTTTCCCCTGAAAATTTCGGGCACATTTTCTAACCAAAGCCAAATCTATATGTCGATGCACTAGGTTCATATCTATAGCGGTGCACATCTCCATAATACTAAAATAGCAGTTCTTGGCAATACTTTTGCATATGTCCAAACCCAAGTTGAGGTTTTCTATAATACCAACAATCAATTTCTTTCTGACCATGTTTTTTGTAACAAACATTGAAAAATTGTTGTTTATACTATAATTTGGCAACAAAAAGAAAAACCCTTCAACCACCAATTTTTGTATTTCTTATTTTTGTCTCTTTTTTTTTAGGCTTGCAAAGAATTAATTAGCTCTTGTAAGTTCTTACGCACTTATATATTATGAATATTAAGGATGAGTGTTTTTTCTAATGCCTTTTACGATTATACTATTAGGTACATACATATTCTCCTTCATAGAAATGGAATTTGTTCACTGCATCCATCAATTTGTTATACTCCATTATCATGTCGTTTTCTTTTATGATTAAAGTCTAAAATTCTTATGAATTGTAACTCATATGCTAGCTAGCCTCGTAATTACACTGTCTATTTTTTATTTATGAATTGTTGTATTTAAGCAACAATGTTAATGCTTATGTTGTTTGTAGACACACTGCCCGAGAAATTGTTTGAGTTCCTGGATAAAAATCTTCCATCAAAGATGGATGGAGGGTGGTGAACATTGTTATTCACTTGCCATTTTCAACGTAACTATATGGGAAAAAATAGTAAAAGCCAAAATTGCTTGCTCATCAAATGTGATTCACATTGACATTGCTCGTGGTGTGCGGATGAATAATGAACATTGAAATCGAGAGGTCGGAACCCTAGGCTAGGCGCGGAATAACGAACATTATCGATCATGTCGTCATCTTCGTCTTCTTCTTCGTATTCGCAATGGAAGGAAATGGAAAAACTACATAATCGATATCGAGCAATGTTTGGGGAATGTTTCGCTAATTTTCCTCCTCCACCACCACCTCCTTACTCTTTTATCGTTCCCCAAAAGCTTCCTCATCCTGTCATAATCCCACATCCACTCATTCTAGATGTTTATGTTGCTGCCGGTCGTAATCTTGATGATGTTAATGATTATGAATCCCTCTTCCTCTATACTAAAAATCTCGTACCTGGTTTTAAATCTCATGACCAAGACGTCATTTTCTCTATTAAGATAACCAAAATACCAAATCGTTCATAATACATAAACCCTAAATCCTTTAAAATCCTACCAAAATTCCCAAATCGAAATCGAGAGGTCAGAACCCAAGGCTAGGCACGGAATAACGAACATTATCGATCATGTCGTCATCTTCGTCTTCTTCTTCGTATTCGGAATGGAAGGAAATGGAAAAACTACATAATTGATATCGAGCAATGTTTGGGAATGTTTCGCTGATTTTCCTCCTCCTCCACCACCACCTCCTTACTCTTTTATCGTTCCCCAAAGACCCTCTAAGCTTCCTCATCCTGTCATAACCCCACATCCACTCATTGCAGATGTTTATGTTGCTGCCGGTCGTAATCTTGATGATTTTAATTATTCTGAATCGCTCTTCCTCTATACTTGAAATCTCGTACCTGGTTTTAAATCTCACGACCAATACGTCATTTTCTCTGTTCAGATAACCAAAATATTAAATCGTTCATAATACATAAACCCTAAATCCTTTCAAATACTACCAAAATTTCCAAATCGAAATCGAGAGGTCGGAACCCAAGGCTAGGCACAGAATAACGAACATTATCGATCATGTCGTCATCTTCGTCTTCTTCTTCGTATTCGGAATGGAAGGAAATGGAAAAACTACATAATTGATATCGAGCAATGTTTGGGAATGTTTCGCTGATTTTCCTCCTCCTCCACCACCACCTCCTTACTCTTTTATCTTTCCCCAAAGACCCTCTAAGCTTCCTCATCCTGTCATAACCCCACATCCACTCATTGCAGATGTTTATGTTGCTGCCGGTCGTAATCTTGATGATTTTAATTATTCTGAATCGCTCTTCCTCTATACTAGAAATCTCGTACCTGGTTTTAAATCTCACGACCAAGACGTCATTTTCTCTGTTCAGATAACCAAAATATTAAATCGTTCATAATACATAAACCCTAAATCCTTTCAAATCCTACCAAAATTCCCAAATCGAAATCGAGAGGTCGGAACCCAAGGCTAGGCACGGAATAACGAACATTATTGATCATGTCGTCATCTTCGACTTCTTCTTCGTATTTGGAATGGAAGGAAATGGAAAAACTACATAATCGATATGGAGCAATGTTTGGGGAATGTTTTGCTGATTTTCCTCCTCCTCCACCACCACCACCTCCTTACTCTTTTATCGTTCCCCAAAGACCCTTTAAGCTTCCTCATCCTGTCATAATCCCACATCCACTCATTCCAGATGTTTATTTGCAATAATGAGTTCTAATTAACTTATTAATCTTATTCTTATCATTTGAATTTATTTTACTTATCCCAAGTAATCATGAAGCAATAGTATTCATGTTTCAAATTTTCAAATCAACTTTGAATTATCCTCAATACTCCTTTAGTTCAATGTTGGGAAATTTGTCTGATCGATGATGTAGTTCCCATCAACGCCATTTTAGTTAGAGCACTTTTCCCCTGAAAATTTCGGGCACATTTTCTAACCAAAGCCAAATCTATATGTCGATGCACTAGGTTCATATCTATAGCGGTGCACATCTCCATAATACTAAAATAGCAGTTCTTGGCAATACTTTTGCATATGTCCAAACCCAAGTTGAGGTTTTCTATAATACCAACAATCAATTTCTTTCTGACCATGTTTTTTGTAACAAACATTGAAAAATTGTTGTTTATACTTTAATTTGGCAACAAAAAGAAAAACCCTTCAACCACCAATTTCTGTATTTCTTATTTTTGTCTCTTTTTTTTTAGGCTTGCAAAGAATTAATTAGCTCTTGTAAGTTCTTACGCACTTATATATTATGAATATTAAGGATGAGTGTTTTTTCTAATGCCTTTTACGATTATACTATTAGGTACATACATATTCTCCTTCATAGAAATGGAATTTGTTCACTGCATCCATCAATTTGTTATACTCCATTATCATGTTGTTTTCTTTTATGATTAAAGTCTAAAATTCTTATGAATTGTAACTCATATGCTAGCTAGCCTCGTAATTACACTGTCTATTTTTTATTTATGAATTGTTGTATTTAAGCAGCAATGTTAATGCTTATGTTGTTTGTAGACACACTGCCCGAGAAATTGTTTGAGTTCCTGGATAAAAATCTTCCATCAAAGATGGATGGAGGGTGGTGAACATTGTTATTCACTTGCCATTTTCAACGTAACTATATGGGAAAAAATAGTAAAAGCCAAAATTGCTTGCTCATCAAATGTGATTCACATTGACATTGCTCGTGGTGTGTGGATGAATAATGAACATTGAAATCGAGAGGTCGGAACCCTAGGCTAGGCGCGGAATAACGAACATTATCGATCATGTCGTCATCTTCGTCTTCTTCTTCGTATTCGCAATGGAAGGAAATGGAAAAACTACATAATCGATATTGAGCAATGTTTGGGGAATGTTTCGCTGATTTTCCTCCTCCACCACCACCTCCTTACTCTTTTATCGTTCCCCAAATGCTTCATCATCCTGTCATAACCCCACATCCACTCATTGCAGATGTTTATGTTGCTGCCGGTCGTAATCTTGATGATTTTAATTATTCTGAATCGCTCTTCCTCTATACTAGAAATCTCGTACCTGGTTTTAAATCTCACGACCAAGACGTCATTTTCTCTGTTCAGATAACCAAAATATTAAATCGTTCATAATACATAAACCCTAAATCCTTTCAAATCCTACCAAAATTCCCAAATCGAAATCGAGAGGTCGGAACCCAAGGCTAGGCACGGAATAACGAACATTATCGATCATGTCGTCATCTTCGTCTTCTTCTTCGTATTCGGAATGGAAGGAAATGGAAAAACTACATAATTGATATCGAGCAATGTTTGGGAATGTTTCGCTGATTTTCCTCCTCCTCCACCACCACCTCCTTACTCTTTTATCGTTCCCCAAAGACCCTCTAAGCTTCCTCATCCTGTCATAACCCCACATCCACTCATTGCAGATGTTTATGTTGCTGTCGGTCGTAATCTTGATGATTTTAATTATTCTGAATCGCTCTTCCTCTATACTAGAAATCTCGTACCTGGTTTTAAATCTCACGACCAAGACGTCATTTTCTCTGTTCAGATAACCAAAATATTAAATCGTTCATAATACATAAACCCTAAATCCTTTCAAATCCTACCAAAATTCCCAAATCGAAATCGAGAGGTCGGAACCCAAGGCTAGGCACGGAATAACGAACATTATTGATCATGTCGTCATCTTCGACTTCTTCTTCGTATTTGGAATGGAAGGAAATGGAAAAACTACATAATCGATATGGAGCAATGTTTGGGGAATGTTTTGCTGATTTTCCTCCTCCTCCTCCACCACCACCACGTCTTACTCTTTTATCGTTCCCCAAAGACCCTTTAAGCTTCCTCATCCTGTCATAATCCCACATCCACTCATTCCAGATGTTTATTTGCAATAATGAGTTCTAATTAACTTATTAATCTTATTCTTATCATTTGAATTTATTTTACTTATCCCAAGTAATCATGAAGCAATAGTATTCATGTTTCAAATTTTCAAATCAACTTTGAATTATCCTCAATACTCCCTTAGTTCAATGTTGGGAAATTTGTCTGATCGATGATGTAGTTCCCATCAACGCCATTTTAGTTAGAGCACTTTTCCCCTGAAAATTTCGGGCACATTTTCTAACCAAAGCCAAATCTATATGTCGATGCACTAGGTTCATATCTATAGCGGTGCACATCTCCATAATACTAAAATAGCAGTTCTTGGCAATACTTTTGCATATGTCCAAACCCAAGTTGAGGTTTTCTATAATACCAACAATCAATTTCTTTCTGACCATGTTTTTTGTAACAAACATTGAAAAATTGTTGTTTATACTTTAATTTGGCAACAAAAAGAAAAACCCTTCAACCACCAATTTCTGTATTTCTTATTTTTGTCTCTTTTTTTTTAGGCTTGCAAAGAATTAATTAGCTCTTGTAAGTTCTTACGCACTTATATATTATGAATATTAAGGATGAGTGTTTTTTCTAATGCCTTTTACGATTATACTATTAGGTACATACATATTCTCCTTCATACAAATGGAATTTGTTCACTGCATCCATCAATTTGTTATACTCCATTATCATGTCGTTTTCTTTTATGATTAAAGTCTAAAATTCTTATGAATTGTAACTCATATGCTAGCTAGCCTCGTAATTACACTGTCTATTTTTTATTTATGAATTGTTGTATTTAAGCAGCAATGTTAATGCTTATGTTGTTTGTAGACACACTGCCCGAGAAATTGATTGAGTTCCTGGATAAAAATCTTCCATCAAAGATGGATGGAGGGTGGTGAACATTGTTATTCACTTGCCATTTTCAACGTAACTATATGGGAAAAAATAGTAAAAGCCAAAATTGCTTGCTCATCAAATGTGATTCACATTGACATTGCTCGTGGTGTGCGGATGAATAACGAACATTGAAATCGAGACGTCGGAACCCTAGGCTAGGCGCGGAATAACGAACATTATCGATCATGTCGTCATCTTCGTCTTCTTCTTCGTATTCGGAATGGAAGGAAATGGAAAAACTACATAATCGATATCGAGCAATGTTTGGGGAATGTTTCGCTGAATTTCCTCCTCCTCCACCACCACATCCTTACTCTTTTATCGTTCTCCAAATGCTTCATCATCCTGTCATAATCCCACATCCACTCATTCAAAATGTTTATGTTGTTGCCGGTCGTAATCTTGATGATGTTAATGATTTTGAATCCCTCTTCCTCTATACTAAAAATCTCGTACCTTGTTTAAAATCTCATGACCAAGACGTTATTTTCCCTGTTAAGATAACCAAAATATCAAATCGTTCATAATACATAAACCCTAAATCCTTTCAAATCCTACCAAAATTCCCAAATCGAAATCGAGAGGTCGGAACCCAAGGCTAGGCACGGAATAACGAACATTATCGATCATGTCGTCATCTTCGTCTTCTTCTTCGTATTCGGAATGGAAGGAAATGGAAAAACTACATAATCGATATCGAGCAATGTTTGGGGAATGTTTCGCTGATTTTCCTCCTCCTCCACCACCACCTCCTTACTCTTTTATCATTCCCCAAAGAACCGCAAAGCTTCCTCATCCTGTCATAATCCCACATCCACTCATTCTTGATGTTTATGTTGCTGCCTGTCGTAATCTTGATGATCTTAATGATTCTGAATCCTTCTTCCTCTATACTACAAATCTCGTACCTAGTTTTAAATCTCATGACCAAGACGTCATTTCATCTGTTTAAATAACCAAAATATCAAATCGTTCATAATACATAAACCCTAAATCCTTTCAAATCCTACCAAAATTCCCAAATTGAAATCGAGAGGTCGGAACCCTAGGCTAGGCACGGAATAACGAACATTATTGATCATATCGTCATCTTCGTCTTCTTCTTCGTATTCAGAATGGAAGGAAATGGAAAAACTACAAAATCGATATCGAGCAATGTTTGGGGAATGTTTCGCTGATTTTCCTCCTCCACCACCACCTCCTTACTCTTTTATCGTTCCCCAAAAGCTTCCTCATCCTGTCATAATCCCACATCCACTCATTCTAGATGTTTATGTTGCTGCAGGTCGTAATCTTGATGATGTTAATGATTATGAATCCCTCTTCCTCTATACTAAAAATCTCGTACCTGGTTTTAAATCTCATGACCAAGACGTCATTTTCTCTATTAAGATAACCAAAATACCAAATCGTTCATAATACATAAACCCTAAATCCTTTAAAATCCTACCAAAATTCCCAAATCGAAATCGAGAGGTCGGAACCCAAGGCTAGGCACGGAATAACGAACATTATCGATCATGTCGTCATCTTCGTCTTCTTCTTCGTATTCGGAATGGACGGAAATGGAAAAACTAGATAATTGATATCGAGCAATGTTTGGGGAATGTTTCGCTGATTTTCCTCCTCCACCACCACCTCCTTACTCTTTTATCGTTCCCCAAAAGCTTCCTCATCCTGTCATAATCCCACATCCACTCATTCTAGATGTTTATGTTGCTGCAGGTCGTAATCTTGATGATGTTAATGATTATGAATCCCTCTTCCTCTATACTAAAAATCTCGTACCTGGTTTTAAATCTCATGACCAAGACGTCATTTTCGCTATTAAGATAACCAAAATACCAAATCGTTCATAATACATAAACCCTAAATCCTTTAAAATCCTACCAAAATTCCCAAATCGAAATCGAGAGGTCGGAACCCAAGGCTAGGCACGGAATAACGAACATTATCGATCATGTCGTCATCTTCGTCTTCTTCTTCGTATTCGGAATGGAAGGAAATGGAAAAACTACATAATTGATATCGAGCAATGTTTGGGGAATGTTTCGCTGATTTTCCTCCTCCTCCACCACCACCTCCTTACTCTTTTATCGTTCCCCAAAGACCCTCTAAGCTTCCTCATCCTGTCATAACCCCACATCCACTCATTGCAGATGTTTATGTTGCTGCCGGTCGTAATCTTGATGATTTTAATTATTCTGAATCGCTCTTCCTCTATACTAGAAATCTCGTACCTGGTTTTAAATCTCACGACCAAGACGTCATTTTCTCTGTTCAGATAACCAAAATATTAAATCGTTCATAATACATAAACCCTAAATCCTTTCAAATCCTACCAAAATTCCCAAATCGAAATCGAGAGGTCGGAACCCAAGGCTAGGCACGGAATAACGAACATTATTGATCATGTCGTCATCTTCGACTTCTTCTTCGTATTTGGAATGGAAGGAAATGGAAAAACTACATAATCGATATGGAGCAACGTTTGGGGAATGTTTTGCTGATTTTCCTCCTCCTCCACCACCACCACCTCCTTACTCTTTTATCGTTCCCCAAAGACCCTTTAAGCTTCCTCATCCTGTCATAATCCCACATCCACTCATTCCAGATGTTTATTTGCAATAATGAGTTCTAATTAACTTATTAATCTTATTCTTATCATTTGAATTTATTTTACTTATCCCAAGTAATCATGAAGCAATAGTATTCATGTTTCAAATTTTCAAATCAACTTTGAATTATCCTCAATACTCCCTTAGTTCAATGTTGGGAAATTTGTCTGATCGATGATGTAGTTCCCATCAACGCCATTTTAGTTAGAGCACTTTTCCCCTGAAAATTTCGGGCACATTTTCTAACCAAAGCCAAATCTATATGTCGATGCACTAGGTTCATATCTATAGCGGTGCACATCTCCATAATACTAAAATAGCAGTTCTTGGCAATACTTTTGCATATGTCCAAACCCAAGTTGAGGTTTTCTATAATACCAACAATCAATTTCTTTCTGACCATGTTTTTTGTAACAAACATTGAAAAATTGTTGTTTATACTTTAATTTGGCAACAAAAAGAAAAACCCTTCAACCACCAATTTATGTATTTCTTATTTTTGTCTCTTTTTTTTTAGGCTTGCAAAGAATTAATTAGCTCTTGTAAGTTCTTACGCACTTATATATTATGAATATTAAGGATGAGTGTTTTTTCTAATGCCTTTTACGATTATACTATTAGGTACATACATATTCTCCTTCATAGAAATGGAATTTGTTCACTGCATCCATCAATTTGTTATACTCCATTATCATGTCGTTTTCTTTTATGATTAAAGTCTAAAATTCTTATGAATTGTAACTCATATGCTAGCTAGCCTCGTAATTACACTGTCTATTTTTTATTTATGAATTGTTGTATTTAAGCAGCAATGTTAATGCTTATGTTGTTTGTAGACACACTGCCCGAGAAATTGTTTGAGTTCCTGGATAAAAATCTTCCATCAAAGATGGATGGAGGGTGGTGAACATTGTTATTCACTTGCCATTTTCAACGTAACTATATGGGAAAAAATAGTAAAAGCCAAAATTGCTTGCTCATCAAATGTGATTCACATTGACATTGCTCGTGGTGTGCGGATGAATAATGAACATTGAAATCGAGAGGTCGGAACCCTAGGCTAGGCGCGGAATAACGAACATTATCGATCATGTCGTCATCTTCGTCTTCTTCTTCGTATTCGCAATGGAAGGAAATGGAAAAACTACATAATCGATATCGAGCAATGTTTGGGGAATGTTTCGCTGATTTTCCTCCTCCACCACCACCTCCTTACTCTTTTATCGTTCCCCAAATGCTTCATCATCCTGTCATAACCCCACATCCACTCATTGCAGATGTTTATGTTGCTGCCGGTCGTAATCTTGATGATTTTAATTATTCTGAATCGCTCTTCCTCTATACTAGAAATCTCGTACCTGGTTTTAAATCTCACGACCAAGACGTCATTTTCTCTGTTCAGATAACCAAAATATTAAATCGTTCATAATACATAAACCCTAAATCCTTTCAAATCCTACCAAAATTCCCAAATCGAAATCGAGAGGTCGGAACCCAAGGCTAGGCACGGAATAACGAACATTATCGATCATGTCGTCATCTTCGTCTTCTTCTTCGTATTCGGAATGGAAGGAAATGGAAAAACTACATAATTGATATCGAGCAATGTTTGGGAATGTTTCGCTGATTTTCCTCCTCCTCCACCACCACCTCCTTACTCTTTTATCGTTCCCCAAAGACCCTCTAAGCTTCCTCATCCTGTCATAACCCCACATCCACTCATTGCAGATGTTTATGTTGCTGTCGGTCGTAATCTTGATGATTTTAATTATTCTGAATCGCTCTTCCTCTATACTAGAAATCTCGTACCTGGTTTTAAATCTCACGACCAAGACGTCATTTTCTCTGTTCAGATAATCAAAATATTAAATCGTTCATAATACATAAACCCTAAATCCTTTCAAATCCTACCAAAATTCCCAAATCGAAATCGAGAGGTCGGAACCCAAGGCTAGGCACGGAATAACGAACATTATTGATCATGTCGTCATCTTCGACTTCTTCTTCGTATTTGGAATGGAAGGAAATGGAAAAACTACATAATCGATATGGAGCAATGTTTGGGGAATGTTTTGCTGATTTTCCTCCTCCTCCACCACCACCACCTCCTTACTCTTTTATCGTTCCCCAAAGACCCTTTAAGCTTCCTCATCCTGTCATAATCCCACATCCACTCATTCCAGATGTTTATTTGCAATAATGAGTTCTAATTAACTTATTAATCTTATTCTTATCATTTGAATTTATTTTACTTATCCCAAGTAATCATGAAGCAATAGTATTCATGTTTCAAATTTTCAAATCAACTTTGAATTATCCTCAATACTCCCTTAGTTCAATGTTGGGAAATTTGTCTGATCGATGATGTAGTTCCCATCAACGCCATTTTAGTTAGAGCACTTTTCCCCTGAAAATTTCGGGCACATTTTCTAACCAAAGCCAAATCTATATGTCGATGCACTAGGTTCATATCTATAGCGGTGAACATCTCCATAATACTAAAATAGCAGTTCTTGGCAATACTTTTGCATATGTCCAAACCCAAGTTGAGGTTTTCTATAATACCAACAATCAATTTCTTTCTGACCATGTTTTTTGTAACAAACATTGAAAAATTGTTGTTTATACTTTAATTTGGCAACAAAAAGAAAAACCCTTCAACCACCAATTTCTGTATTTCTTATTTTTGTCTCTTTTTTTTTAGGCTTGCAAAGAATTAATTAGCTCTTGTAAGTTCTTACGCACTTATATATTATGAATATTAAGGATGAGTGTTTTTTCTAATGCCTTTTACGATTATACTATTAGGTACATACATATTCTCCTTCATAGAAATGGAATTTGTTCACTGCATCTATCAATTTGTTATACTCCATTATCATGTCGTTTTCTTTTATGATTAAAGTCTAAAATTCTTATGAATTGTAACTCATATGCTAGCTAGCCTCGTAATTACACTGTCTATTTTTTATTTATGAATTGTTGTATTTAAGCAGCAATGTTAATGCTTATGTTGTTTGTAGACACACTGCCCGAGAAATTGTTTGAGTTCCTGGATAAAAATCTTCCATCAAAGATGGATGGAGGGTGGTGAACATTGTTATTCACTTGCCATTTTCAACGTAACTATATGGGAAAAAATAGTAAAAGCCAAAATTGCTTGCTCATCAAATGTGATTCACATTGACATTGCTCGTGGTGTGCGGATGAATAACGAACATTGAAATCGAGAGGTCGGAACCCAAGGCTAGGCGCGGAATAACGAACATTATCGATCATGTCGTCATCTTTGTTTTCTTCTTCGTATTCGGAATGGAAGGAAATGGAAAAACTACATAATCGATATCGAGCAATGTTTGGGGAATGTTTCGCTGATTTTCCTCCTCCTCCACCACCACCTCCTTACTCTTTTATCATTCCCCAAAGAACCGCAAAGCTTCCTCATCCTGTCATAATCCCACATCCACTCATTCTTGATGTTTATGTTGCTGCCGGTCGTAATCTTGATGATCTTAATGATTCTGAATCCTTCTTCCTCTATACTACAAATCTCGTACCTAGTTTTAAATCTCATGACCAAGACGTCATTTCATCTGTTTAAATAACCAAAATATCAAATCGTTCATAATACATAAACCCTAAATCCTTTCAAATCCTACCAAAATTCCCAAATTGAAATCGAGAGGTCGGAACCCTAGGCTAGGCACAGAATAACGAACATTATTGATCATGTCGTCATCTTCGTCTTCTTCTTCGTATTCAGAATGGAAGGAAATGGAAAAACTACAAAATCGATATCGAGCAATGTTTGGGGAATGTTTCGCTGATTTTCCTCCTCCTCCACCACCACCTCCTTACTCTTTTATCGTTCCCCAAAAGCTTCCTCATCCTGTCATAATCCCACATCCACTCATTCTAGATGTTTATGTTGCTGCAGGTCGTAATCTTGATGATGTTAATGATTATGAATCCCTCTTCCTCTATACTAAAAATCTCGTACCTGGTTTTAAATCTCATGACCAAGACGTCATTTTCTCTATTAAGATAACCAAAATACCAAATCGTTCATAATACATAAACCCTAAATCCTTTAAAATCCTACCAAAATTCCCAAATCGAAATCGAGAGGTCGGAACCCAAGGCTAGGCACGGAATAACGAACATTATCGATCATGTCGTCATCTTCGTCTTCTTCTTCGTATTCGGAATGGAAGGAAATGGAAAAACTACATAATTGATATCGAGCAATGTTTGGGGAATGTTTCGCTGATTTTCCTCCTCCTCCACCACCACCTCCTTACTCTTTTATCGTTCCCCAAAGACCCTCTAAGCTTCCTCATCCTGTCATAACCCCACATCCACTCATTGCAGATGTTTATGTTGCTGCCGGTCGTAATCTTGATGATTTTAATTATTCTGCATCGCTCTTCCTCTATACTAGAAATCTCGTACCTGGTTTTAAATCTCACGACCAAGACGTCATTTTCTCTGTTCAGATAACCAAAATATTAAATCGTTCATAATACATAAACCCTAAATCCTTTCAAATCCTACCAAAATTCCCAAATCGAAATCGAGAGGTCGGAACCCAAGGCTAGGCACGGAATAACGAACATTATTGATCATGTCATCATCTTCGACTTCTTCTTCGTATTTGGAATGGAAGGAAATGGAAAAACTACATAATCGATATGGAGCAACGTTTGGGGAATGTTTTGATGATTTTCCTCCTCCTCCACCACCACCACCTCCTTACTCTTTTATCGTTCCCCAAAGACCCTTTAAGCTTCCTCATCCTGTCATAATCCCACATCCACTCATTCCAGATGTTTATTTGCAATAATGAGTTCTAATTAACTTATTAATCTTATTCTTATCATTTGAATTTATTTTACTTATCCCAAGTAATCATGAAGCAATAGTATTCATGTTTCAAATTTTCAAATCAACTTTGAATTATCCTCAATACTCCCTTAGTTCAATGTTGGGAAATTTGTCTGATCGATGATGTAGTTCCCATCAACGCCATTTTAGTTAGAGCACTTTTCCCCTGAAAATTTCGGGCACATTTTCTAACCAAAGCCAAATCTATATGTCGATGCACTAGGTTCATATCTATAGCGGTGCACATCTCCATAATACTAAAATAGCAGTTCTTGGCAATACTTTTGCATATGTCCAAACCCAAGTTGAGGTTTTCTATAATACCAACAATCAATTTCTTTCTGACCATGTTTTTTGTAACAAACATTGAAAAATTGTTGTTTATACTTTAATTTGGCAACAAAAAGAAAAACCCTTCAACCACCAATTTATGTATTTCTTATTTTTGTCTCTTTTTTTTTAGGCTTGCAAAGAATTAATTAGCTCTTGTAAGTTCTTACGCACTTATATATTATGAATATTAAGGATGAGTGTTTTTTCTAATGCCTTTTACGATTATACTATTAGGTACATACATATTCTCCTTCATAGAAATGGAATTTGTTCACTGCATCCATCAATTTGTTATACTCCATTATCATGTCGTTTTCTTTTATGATTAAAGTCTAAAATTCTTATGAATTGTAACTCATATGCTAGCTAGCCTCGTAATTACACTGTCTATTTTTTATTTATGAATTGTTGTATTTAAGCAGCAATGTTAATGCTTATGTTGTTTGTAGACACACTGCCCGAGAAATTGTTTGAGTTCCTGGATAAAAATCTTCCATCAAAGATGGATGGAGGGTGGTGAACATTGTTATTCACTTGCCATTTTCAACGTAACTATATGGGAAAAAATAGTAAAAGCCAAAATTGCTTGCTCATCAAATGTGATTCACATTGACATTGCTCGTGGTGTGCGGATGAATAATGAACATTGAAATCGAGAGGTCGGAACCCTAGGCTAGGCGCGGAATAACGAACATTATCGATCATGTCGTCATCTTCGTCTTCTTCTTCGTATTCGCAATGGAAGGAAATGGAAAAACTACATAATCGATATCGAGCAATGTTTGGGGAATGTTTCGCTGATTTTCCTCCTCCACCACCACCTCCTTACTCTTTTATCGTTCCCCAAATGCTTCATCATCCTGTCATAACCCCACATCCACTCATTGCAGATGTTTATGTTGCTGCCGGTCGTAATCTTGATGATTTTAATTATTCTGAATCGCTCTTCCTCTATACTAGAAATCTCGTACCTGGTTTTAAATCTCACGACCAAGACGTCATTTTCTCTGTTCAGATAACCAAAATATTAAATCGTTCATAATACATAAACCCTAAATCCTTCAAATCCTACCAAAATTCCCAAATCGAAATCGAGAGGTCGGAACCCAAGGCTAGGCGCGGAATAACGAACATTATCGATCATGTCGTCATCTTCGTCTTCTTCTTCGTATTCGGAATGGAAGGAAATGGAAAAACTACATAATTGATATCGAGCAATGTTTGGGAATGTTTCGCTGATTTTCCTCCTCCTCCACCACCACCTCCTTACTCTTTTATCGTTCCCCAAAGACCCTCTAAGCTTCCTCATCCTGTCATAACCCCACATCCACTCATTGCAGATGTTTATGTTGCTGTCGGTCGTAATCTTGATGATTTTAATTATTCTGAATCGCTCTTCCTCTATACTAGAAATCTCGTACCTGGTTTTAAATCTCACGACCAAGACGTCATTTTCTCTGTTCAGATAACCAAAATATCAAATCGTTCATAATACATAAACCCTAAATCCTTTCAAATCCTACCAAAATTCCCAAATCGAAATCGAGAGGTCGGAACCCAAGGCTAGGCACGGAATAACGAACATTATTGATCATGTCGTCATCTTCGACTTCTTCTTCGTATTTGGAATGGAAGGAAATGGAAAAACTACATAATCGATATGGAGCAATGTTTGGGGAATGTTTTGCTGATTTTCCTCCTCCTCCACCACCACCACCTCCTTACTCTTTTATCGTTCCCCAAAGACCCTTTAAGCTTCCTCATCCTGTCATAATCCCACATCCACTCATTCCAGATGTTTATTTGCAATAATGAGTTCTAATTAACTTATTAATCTTATTCTTATCATTTGAATTTATTTTACTTATCCCAAGTAATCATGAAGCAATAGTATTCATGTTTCAAATTTTCAAATCAACTTTGAATTATCCTCAATACTCCCTTAGTTCAATGTTGGGAAATTTGTCTGATCGATGATGTAGTTCCCATCAACGCCATTTTAGTTAGAGCACTTTTCCCCTGAAAATTTCGGGCACATTTTCTAACCAAAGCCAAATCTATATGTCGATGCACTAGGTTCATATCTATAGCGGTGCACATCTCCATAATACTAAAATAGCAGTTCTTGGCAATACTTTTGCATATGTCCAAACCCAAGTTGAGGTTTTCTATAATACCAACAATCAATTTCTTTCTGACCATGTTTTTTGTAACAAACATTGAAAAATTGTTGTTTATACTTTAATTTGGCAACAAAAAGAAAAACCCTTCAACCACCAATTTCTGTATTTCTTATTTTTGTCTCTTTTTTTTTAGGCTTGCAAAGAATTAATTAGCTCTTGTAAGTTCTTACGCACTTATATATTATGAATATTAAGGATGAGTGTTTTTTCTAATGCCTTTTACGATTATACTATTAGGTACATACATATTCTCCTTCATAGAAATGGAATTTGTTCACTGCATCCATCAATTTGTTATACTCCATTATCATGTCGTTTTCTTTTATGATTAAAGTCTAAAATTCTTATGAATTGTAACTCATATGCTAGCTAGCCTCGTAATTACACTGTCTATTTTTTATTTATGAATTGTTGTATTTAAGTAGCAATGTTAATGCTTATGTTGTTTGTAGACACACTGCCCGAGCAATTGTTTGAGTTCCTGGATAAAAATCTTCCATCAAAGAGGATGGAGGGGGGTGAACATTGTTATTCACTTGCCATTTTCAACGTAACTATATGGGAAAAAATAGTAAAAGCCAAAATTGCTTGCTCATCAAATGTGATTCACATTGACATTGCTCGTGGTGTGCGGATGAATAATGAACATTGAAATCGAGAGGTCGGAACCCTAGGCTAGGCGCGGAATAACGAACATTATCGATCATGTCGTCATCTTCGTCTTCTTCTTCGTATTCGGAATGGAAGGAAATGGAAAAACTACATAATCGATATCGAGCAATGTTTGGGGAATGTTTCGCTGAATTTCCTCCTCCTCCACCACCACATCCTTACTCTTTTATCGTTCCCCAAATGCTTCATCATCCTGTCATAATCCCACATCCACTCATTCCAAATGTTTATGTTGTTGCCGGTCATAATCTTGATGATGTTAATGATTTTGAATCCCTCTTCCTCTATACTAAAAATCTCGTACCTTGTTTTAAATCTCATGACCAAGACGTTATTTTCCCTGTTAAGATAACCAAAATACCAAATCGTTCATAATACATAAACCCTAAATCCTTTAAAATCCTACCAAAATTCCCAAATCGAAATCGAGAGGTCGGAACCCAAGGCTAGGCACGGAATAACGAACATTATCGATCATGTCGTCATCTTCGTCTTCTTCTTCGTATTCGGAATGGAAGGAAATGGAAAAACTACATAATTGATATCGAACAATGTTTGGGGAATGTTTCGCTGATTTTCCTCCTCCTCCACCACCACCTCCTTACTCTTTTATCGTTCCCCAAAAGCTTCCTCATCCTGTCATAATCCCACATCCACTCATCCTAGATGTTTATGTTGCTGCAGGTCGTAATCTTGATGATGTTAATGATTATGAATCCCTCTTCCTCTATACTAAAAATCTTGTACCTGGTTTTAAATCTCATGACCAAGACGTCATTTTCTCTATTAAGATAACCAAAATACCAAATCGTTCATAATACATAAACCCTAAATCCTTTAAAATCCTACCAAAATTCCCAAATCGAAATCGAGAGGTCGGAACCCAAGGCTAGGCACGGAATAACGAACATTATCGATCATGTCGTCATCTTCGTCTTCTTCTTCGTATTCGGAATGGAAGGAAATGGAAAAACTACATAATTGATATCGAACAATGTTTGGGGAATGTTTCGCTGATTTTCCTCCTCCTCCACCACCACCTCCTTACTCTTTTATCGTTCCCCAAAGACCCTCTAAGATTCCTCATCCTGTCATAACCCCACATCCACTCATTGCAGATGTTTATGTTGTTGCCGGTCGTAATCTTGATGATCTTAATTATTCTGAATCGCTCTTCCTCTATACTAGAAATCTCGTACCTGGTTTTAAATCTCACGACCAAGAAGTCATTTTCTCTATTAAGATAACCAAAATATTAAATCGTTCATAATACATAAACCCTAAATCCTTTAAAATCCTACCAAAATTCCCAAATCGAAATCGAGAGGTCGGAACCCAAGGCTAGGCACGGAATAACGAACATTATCGATCATGTCGTCATCTTCGTCTTCTTCTTCGTATTCGGAATGGAAGGAAATGGAAAAACTACATAATTGATATCGAACAATGTTTGGGGAATGTTTCGCTGATTTTCCTCCTCCTCCACCACCACCTCCTTACTCTTTTATCGTTCCCCAAAGACCCTCTAAGCTTCCTCATCCTGTCATAACCCCACATCCACTCATTGCAGATGTTTATGTTGTTGCCGGTCGTAATCTTGATGATCTTAATTATTCTGAATCGCTCTTCCTCTATACTAGAAATCTCGTACCTGGTTTTAAATCTCACGACCAAGACGTCATTTTCTCTGTTCAGATAACCAAAATATTAAATCGTTCATAATACATAAACCCTAAATCCTTTCAAATCCTACCAAAATTCCCAAATCGAAATCGAGATGTCGGAACCATAGGCTAGGCGTGGAATAACGAACATTATTGATCATGTCGTCATCTTCGACTTCTTCTTCGTATTTGGAATGGAAGGAAATGGAAAAACTACATATTCGATATGGAGCAATGTTTGGGGAATGTTTTGCTGATTTTCCTCCTCCTCCACCACCACCACCTCCTTACTCTTTTATCGTTCCCCAAAGACCCTTTAAGCTTCCTCATCCTGTCATAATCCCACATCCACTCATTCCAGATGTTTATTTGCAATAATGAGTTCTAATTAACTTATTAATCTTATTCTTATCATTTGAATTTATTTTACTTATCCCAAGTAATCATGAAGCAATAGTATTCATGTTTCAAATTTTCAAATCAACTTTGAATTATCCTCAATACTCCCTTAGTTCAATGTTGGGAAATTTGTCTGATCGATGATGTAGTTCCCATCAACGCCATTTTAGTTAGAGCACTTTTCCCCTGAAAATGTCGGGCACATTTTCCAACCAAAGCCAAATCTATTTGTCGATGCACTAGGTTCATATCTATAGCGGTGCACATCTCCATAATACTAAAATAGCAGTTCTTGGCAATACTTTTGCATATGTCCAAACCCAAGTTGAGGTTTTCTATAATACCAACAATCAATTTCTTTCTGACCATGTTTTTTGTAACAAACATTGAAAAATTGTTGTTTATACTTTAATTTGGCAACAAAAAGAAAAACCCTTCAACCACCAATTTTTGTATTTCTTATTTTTGTCTCTTTTTTTTAGGCTTGCAAAATTAGCTCTTGTAAGTTCTTACGCACTTATATATTATGAATATTAAGGATGAGTGTTTTTTCTAATGCCTTTTACGATTATACTATTAGGTACATACATATTCTCCTTCATAGAAATGGAATTTGTTCACTGCATCCATCAATTTGTTATACTCCATTATCATGTCGTTTTCTTTTATGATTAAAGTCTAAAATTCTTATGAATTGTAACTCATAGGCTAGCTAGCCTCGTAATTACACTGTCTATTTTTTATTTATGAATTGTTGTATTTAAGCAGCAATGTTAGTGCTTATGTTGTTTGTAGACACACTGCCCGAGAAATTGTTTGAGTTCCTGGATAAAAATCTTCCATCAAAGATGGATGGAGGGTGGTGAACATTGTTATTCACTTGCCATTTTCAACGTAACTATATGGGAAAAAATAGTAAAAGCCAAAATTGCTTGCTCATCAAATGTGATTCACATTGACATTGCTCGTGGTGTGCGGATGAATAACGAACATTGAAATCGAGAGGTCGGATACCTAGGCTAGGCGCGGAATAACGAACATTATCGATCATGTCGTCATCTTCGTCTTCTTCTTCGTATTCGGAATGGAAGGAAATGGAAAAACTACATAATCGATATCGAGCAATGTTTGGGGAATGTTTCGCTGATTTTCCTCCTCCTCCACCACCACCTCCTTACTCTTTTATCATTCCCCAAAGAACCGCAAAGCTTCCTCATCCTGTCATAATCCCACATCCACTCATTCCTGATGTTTATGTTGCTGCCGGTCGTAATCTTGATGATCTTAATGATTCTGAATCCTTCTTCCTCTATACTACAAATCTCGTACCTAGTTTTAAATCTCACGACCAAGACGTCATTTAATCTGTTTAAATAACCAAAATATCAAATCGTTCATAATACATAAACCCTAAATCCTTTCAAATCCTACCAAAATTCCCAAATTGAAATCGAGAGGTCGGAACCCTAGGCTAGGCACGGAATAACGAACATTATCGATCATGTCGTCATCTTCGTCTTCTTCTTCGTATTCGGAATGGAAGGAAATGGAAAAACTACATAATCGATATCGAGCAATGTTTGGGGAATGTTTCGCTGATTTTCCTCCTCCTCCACCACCACCTCCTTACTCTTTTATCGTTCCCCAAAAGCTTCCTCATCCTGTCATAATCCCACATCCACTCATTCTAGATGTTTATGTTGCTGCAGGTCGTAATCTTGATGATGTTAATGATTATGAATCCCTCTTCCTCTATACTAAAATCTCGTACCTGGTTTTAAATCTCACGACCAAGAAGTCATTTTCTCTATTAAGATAACCAAAATACCAAATCGTTCATAATACATAAACCCTAAATCCTTTAAAATCCTACCAAAATTCCCAAATCGAAATCGAGAGGTCGGAACCCAAGGCTAGGCACGGAATAACGAACATTATCGATCATGTCGTCATCTTCGTCTTCTTCTTCGTATTCGGAATGGAAGGAAATGGAAAAACTACATAATTGATATCGAACAATGTTTGGGGAATGTTTCGCTGATTTTCCTCCTCCTCCACCACCACCTCCTTACTCTTTTATCGTTCCCCAAAGACCCTCTAAGCTTCCTCATCCTGTCATAACCCCACATCCACTCATTGCAGATGTTTATGTTGTTGCCGGTCGTAATCTTGATGATCTTAATTATTCTGAATCGCTCTTCCTCTATACTAGAAATCTCGTACCTGGTTTTAAATCTCACGACCAAGACGTCATTTTCTCTGTTCAGATAACCAAAATATTAAATCGTTCATAATACATAAACCCTAAATCCTTTTAAATCCTACCAAAATTCCCAAATCGAAATCGAGATGTCGGAACCATAGGCTAGGCGTGGAATAACGAACATTATTGATCATGTCGTCATCTTCGACTTCTTCTTCGTATTTGGAATGGAAGGAAATGGAAAAACTACATATTCGATATGGAGCAATGTTTGGGGAATGTTTTGCTGATTTTCCTCCTCCTCCACCACCACCACCTCCTTACTCTTTTATCGTTCCCCAAAGACCCTTTAAGCTTCCTCATCCTGCCATAATCCCACATCCACTCATTCCAGATGTTTATTTGCAATAATGAGTTCTAATTAACTTATTAATCTTATTCTTATCATTTGAATTTATTTTACTTATCCCAAGTAATCATGAAGCAATAGTATTCATGTTTCAAATTTTCAAATCAACTTTGAATTATCCTCAATACTCCCTTAGTTCAATGTTGGGAAATTTGTCTGATCGATGATGTAGTTCCCATCAACGCCATTTTAGTTAGAGCACTTTTCCCCTGAAAATGTCGGGCACATTTTCTAACCAAAGCCAAATCTATATGTCGATGCACTAGGTTCATATCTATAGCGGTGCACATCTCCATAATACTAAAATAGCAGTTCTTGGCAATACTTTTGCATATGTCCAAACCCAAGTTGAGGTTTTCTATAATACCAACAATCAATTTCTTTCTGACCATGTTTTTTGTAACAAACATTGAAAAATTGTTGTTTATACTTTAATTTGGCAACAAAAAGAAAAACCCTTCAACCACCAATTTTTGTATTTCTTATTTTTGTCTCTTTTTTTTAGGCTTGCAAAATTAGCTCTTGTAAGTTCTTACGCACTTATATATTATGAATATTAAGGATGAGTGTTTTTTCTAATGCCTTTTACGATTATACTATTAGGTACATACATATTCTCCTTCATAGAAATGGAATTTGTTCACTGCATCCATCAATTTGTTATACTCCATTATCATGTCGTTTTCTTTTATGATTAAAGTCTAAAATTCTTATGAATTGTAACTCATAGGCTAGCTAGCCTCGTAATTACACTGTCTATTTTTTATTTATGAATTGTTGTATTTAAGCAGCAATGTTAATGCTTATGTTGTTTGTAGACACACTGCCCGAGAAATTGTTTGAGTTCCTGGATAAAAATCTTCCATCAAAGATGGATGGAGGGTGGTGAACATTGTTATTCACTTGCCATTTTCAACGTAACTATATGGGAAAAAATAGTAAAAGCCAAAATTGCTTGCTCATCAAATGTGATTCACATTGACATTGCTCGTGGTGTGCGGATGAATAACGAACATTGAAATCGAGAGGTCGGATACCTAGGCTAGGCGCGGAATAACGAACATTATCGATCATGTCGTCATCTTCGTCTTCTTCTTCGTATTCGGAATGGAAGGAAATGGAAAAACTACATAATCGATATCGAGCAATGTTTGGGGAATGTTTCGCTGATTTTCCTCCTCCTCCACCACCACCTCCTTACTCTTTTATCATTCCCCAAAGAACCGCAAAGCTTCCTCATCCTGTCATAATCCCACATCCACTCATTCCTGATGTTTATGTTGCTGCCGGTCGTAATCTTGATGATCTTAATGATTCTGAATCCTTCTTCCTCTATACTACAAATCTCGTACCTAGTTTTAAATCTCACGACCAAGACGTCATTTAATCTGTTTAAATAACCAAAATATCAAATCGTTCATAATACATAAACCCTAAATCCTTTCAAATCCTACCAAAATTCCCAAATTGAAATCGAGAGGTCGGAACCCTAGGCTAGGCACGGAATAACGAACATTATCGATCATGTCGTCATCTTCGTCTTCTTCTTCGTATTCGGAATGGAAGGAAATGGAAAAACTACATAATCGATATCGAGCAATGTTTGGGGAATGTTTCGCTGATTTTCCTCCTCCTCCACCACCACCTCCTTACTCTTTTATCGTTCCCCAAAAGCTTCCTCATCCTGTCATAATCCCACATCCACTCATTCTAGATGTTTATGTTGCTGCAGGTCGTAATCTTGATGATGTTAATGATTATGAATCCCTCTTCCTCTATACTAAAATCTCGTACCTGGTTTTAAATCTCATGACCAAGAAGTCATTTTCTCTATTAAGATAACCAAAATACCAAATCGTTCATAATACATAAACCCTAAATCCTTTAAAATCCTACCAAAATTCCCAAATCGAAATCGAGAGGTCGGAACCCAAGGCTAGGCACGGAATAACGAACATTATCGATCATGTCGTCATCTTCGTCTTCTTCTTCGTATTCGGAATGGAAGGAAATGGAAAAACTACATAATTGATATCGAGCAATGTTTGGGGAATGTTTCGCTGATTTTCCTCCTCCTCCACCACCACCTCCTTACTCTTTTATCGTTCCCCAAAGACCCTCTAAGCTTCCTCATCCTGTCATAACCCCACATCCACTCATTGCAGATGTTTATGTTGTTGCCGGTCGTAATCTTGATGATCTTAATTATTCTGAATCGCTCTTCCTCTATACTAGAAATCTCGTACCTGGTTTTAAATCTCACGACCAAGACGTCATTTTCTCTGTTCAGATAACCAAAATATTAAATCGTTCATAATACATAAACCCTAAATCCTTTCAAATCCTACCAAAATTCCCAAATCGAAATCGAGATGTCGGAACCATAGGCTAGGCGTGGAATAACGAACATTATTGATCATGTCGTCATCTTCGACTTCTTCTTCGTATTTGGAATGGAAGGAAATGGAAAAACTACATATTCGATATGAGGCAATGTTTGGGGAATGTTTTGCTGATTTTCCTCCTCCTCCACCACCACCACCTCCTTACTCTTTTATCGTTCCCCAAAGACCCTTTAAGCTTCCTCATCCTGTCATAATCCCACATCCACTCATTCCAGATTTTTATTTGCAATAATGAGTTCTAATTAACTTATTAATCTTATTCTTATCATTTGAATTTATTTTACTTATCCCAAGTAATCATGAAGCAATAGTATTCATGTTTCAAATTTTCAAATCAACTTTGAATTATCCTCAATACTCCCTTAGTTCAATGTTGGGAAATTTGTCTGATCGATGATGTAGTTCCCATCAACGCCATTTTAGTTAGAGCACTTTTCCCCTGAAAATGTCGGGCACATTTTCTAACCAAAGCCAAATCTATATGTCGATGCACTAGGTTCATATCTATAGCGGTGCACATCTCCATAATACTAAAATAGCAGTTCTTGGCAATACTTTTGCATATGTCCAAACCCAAGTTGAGGTTTTCTATAATACCAACAATCAATTTCTTTCTGACCATGTTTTTTGTAACAAACATTGAAAAATTGTTGTTTATACTTTAATTTGGCAACAAAAAGAAAAACCCTTCAACCACCAATTTCTGTATTTCTTATTTTTGTCTCTTTTTTTTAGGCTTGCAAAATTAGCTCTTGTAAGTTCTTACGCACTTATATATTATGAATATTAAGGATGAGTGTTTTTTCTAATGCCTTTTACGATTATACTATTAGGTACATACATATTCTCCTTCATAGAAATGGGATTTGTTCACTGCATCCATCAATTTGTTATACTCCATTATCATGTCGTTTTCTTTTATGATTAAAGTCTAAAATTCTTATGAATTGTAACTCATAGGCTAGCTAGCCTCGTAATTACACTGTCTATTTTTTATTTATGAATTGTTGTATTTAAGCAGCAATGTTAATGCTTATGTTGTTTGTAGACACACTGCCCGAGAAATTGTTTGAGTTCCTGGATAAAAATCTTCCATCAAAGATGGATGGAGGGTGGTGAACATTGTTATTCACTTGCCATTTTCAACGTAACTATATGGGAAAAAATAGTAAAAGCCAAAATTGCTTGCTCATCAAATGTGATTCACATTGACATTGCTCGTGGTGTGCGGATGAATAACGAACATTGAAATCGAGAGGTCGGAACCCTAGGCTAGGCGCGGAATAACGAACATTATCGATCATGTCGTCATCTTCGTCTTCTTCTTCGTATTCGGAATGGAAGGAAATGGAAAAACTACATAATCGATATCGAGCAATGTTTGGGGAATGTTTCGCTGATTTTCCTCCTCCTCCACCACCACCTCCTTACTCTTTTATCATTCCCCAAAGAAATGCAAAGCTTCCTCATCCTGTCATAATCCCACATCCACTCATTCCTGATGTTTATGTTGCTGCCGGTCGTAATCTTGATGATCTTAATGATTCTGAATCCTTCTTTCTCTATACTACAAATCTCGTACCTAGTTTTAAATCTCACGACCAAGACGTCATTTCATCTGTTTAAATAACCAAAATATCAAATCGTTCATAATACATAAACCCTAAATCCTTTCAAATCCTACCAAAATTCCCAAATTGAAATCGAGAGGACAGAACCCTAGGCTAGGCATGGAATAACGAACATTATCGATCATGTCGTCATCTTCGTCTTCTTCTTCGTATTCGGAATGGAAGGAAATGGAAAAACTACATAATCGATATCGAGCAATGTTTGGGGAATGTTTCGCTGATTTTCCTCCTCCTCCACCACCACCTCCTTACTCTTTTATCGTTCCCCAAAAGCTTCCTCATCCTGTCATAATCCCACATCCACTCATTCTAGATGTTTATGTTGCTGCAGGTCGTAATCTTGATGATGTTAATGATTATGAATCCCTCTTCCTCTATACTAAAATCTCGTACCTGGTTTTAAATCTCATGACCAAGAAGTCATTTTCTCTATTAAGATAACCAAAATACCAAATCGTTCATAATACATAAACCCTAAATCCTTTAAAATCCTACCAAAATTCCCAAATCGAAATCGAGAGGTCGGAACCCAAGGCTAGGCACGGAATAACGAACATTATCGATCATGTCGTCATCTTCGTCTTCTTCTTCGTATTCGGAATGGAAGGAAATGGAAAAACTACATAATTGATATCGAGCAATGTTTGGGGAATGTTTCGCTGATTTTCCTCCTCCTCCACCACCACCTCCTTACTCTTTTATCGTTCCCCAAAGACCCTCTAAGCTTCCTCATCCTGTCATAACCCCACATCCACTCATTGCAGATGTTTATGTTGTTGCCGGTCGTAATCTTGATGATCTTAATTATTCTGAATCGCTCTTCCTCTATACTAGAAATCTCGTACCTGGTTTTAAATCTCACGACCAAGACGTCATTTTCTCTGTTCAGATAACCAAAATATTAAATCGTTCATAATACATAAACCCTAAATCCTTTCAAATCCTACCAAAATTCCCAAATCGAAATCGAGATGTCGGAACCATAGGCTAGGCGTGGAATAACGAACATTATTGATCATGTCGTCATCTTCGACTTCTTCTTCGTATTTGGAATGGAACGAAATGGAAAAACTACATAATCGATATGGAGCAATGTTTGGGGAATGTTTTGCTGATTTTCCTCCTCCTCCACCACCACCACCTCCTTACTCTTTTATCGTTCCCCAAAGACCCTTTAAGCTTCCTCATCCTGTCATAATCCCACATCCACTCATTCCAGATGTTTATTTGCAATAATGAGTTCTAATTAACTTATTAATCTTATTCTTATCATTTGAATTTATTTTACTTATCCCAAGTAATCATGAAGCAATAGTATTCATGTTTCAAATTTTCAAATCAACTTTGAATTATCCTCAATACTCCCTTAGTTCAATGTTGGGAAATTTGTCTGATCGATGATGTAGTTCCCATCAACGCCATTTTAGTTAGAGCACTTTTCCCCTGAAAATGTCGGGCACATTTTCTAACCAAAGCCAAATCTATATGTCGATGCACTAGGTTCATATCTATAGCGGTGCACATCTCCATAATACTAAAATAGCAGTTCTTGGCAATACTTTTGCATATGTCCAAACCCAAGTTGAGGTTTTCTATAATACCAACAATCAATTTCTTTCTGACCATGTTTTTTGTAACAAACATTGAAAAATTGTTGTTTATACTTTAATTTGGCAACAAAAAGAAAAACCCTTCAACCACCAATTTCTGTATTTCTTATTTTTGTCTCTTTTTTTTAGGCTTGCAAAATTAGCTCTTGTAAGTTCTTACGCACTTATATATTATGAATATTAAGGATGAGTGTTTTTTCTAATGCCTTTTACGATTATACTATTAGGTACATACATATTCTCCTTCATAGAAATGGAATTTGTTCACTGCATCCATCAATTTGTTATACTCCATTATCATGTCGTTTTCTTTTATGATTAAAGTCTAAAATTCTTATGAATTGTAACTCATAGGCTAGCTAGCCTCGTTATTACACTGTCTATTTTTTATTTATGAATTGTTGTATTTAAGCAGCAATGTTAATGCTTATGTTGTTTGAAGACACACTGCCCGAGAAATTGTTTGAGTTCCTGGATAAAAATCTTCCATCAAAGATGGATGGAGGGTGGTGAACATTGTTATTCACTTGCCATTTTCAACGTAACTATATGGGAAAAAATAGTAAAAGCCAAAATTGCTTGCTCATCAAATGTGATTCACATTGACATTGCTCGTGGTGTGCGGATGAATAACGAACATTGAAATCGAGAGGTCGGAACCCTAGGCTAGGCGCGGAATAACGAACATTATCGATCATGTCGTCATCTTCGTCTTCTTCTTCGTATTCGGAATGGAAGGAAATGGAAAAACTACATAATCGATATCGAGCAATGTTTCGGGAATGTTTCGCTGATTTTCCTCCTCCTCCACCACCACCTCCTTACTCTTTTATCGTTCCCCAAAATCTTCCTCATCCTGTCATAATCCCACATCCACTCATTCTAGATGTTTATGTTGCTGCCGGTCGTAATCTTGATGATGTTAATGATTATGAATCCCTCTTCCTCTATACTAAAAATCTCGTACCTGGTTTTAAATCTCATGACCAAGACGTCATTTTCTCTATTAAGATAACCAAAATACCAAATCGTTCATAATACATAAACCCTAAATCCTTTAAAATCCTACCAAAATTCCCAAATCGAAATCGAGATGTCGGAACCATAGGCTAGGCGTGGAATAACGAACATTATTGATCATGTCGTCATCTTCGACTTCTTCTTCGTATTTGGAATGGAAGGAAATGGAAAAACTACATATTCGATATGGAGCAATGTTTGGGGAATGTTTTGCTGATTTTCCTCCTCCTCCACCACCACCACCTCCTTACTCTTTTATCGTTCCCCAAAGACCCTTTAAGCTTCCTCATCCTGTCATAATCCCACATCCACTCATTCCAGATGTTTATTTGCAATAATGAGTTCTAATTAACTTATTAATCTTATTCTTATCATTTGAATTTATTTTACTTATCCCAAGTAATCATGAAGCAATAGTATTCATGTTTCAAATTTTCAAATCAACTTTGAATTATCCTCAATACTCCCTTAGTTCAATGTTGGGAAATTTGTCTGATCGATGATGTAGTTCCCATCAACGCCATTTTAGTTAGAGCACTTTTCCCCTGAAAATGTCGGGCACATTTTCTAACCAAAGCCAAATCTATATGTCGATGCACTAGGTTCATATCTATAGCGGTGCACATCTCCATAATACTAAAATAGCAGTTCTTGGCAATACTTTTGCATATGTCCAAACCCAAGTTGAGGTTTTCTATAATACCAACAATCAATTTCTTTCTGACCATGTTTTTTGTAACAAACATTGAAAAATTGTTGTTTATACTTTAATTTGGCAACAAAAAGAAAAACCCTTCAACCACCAATTTCTGTATTTCTTATTTTTGTCTCTTTTTTTTAGGCTTGCAAAATTAGCTCTTGTAAGTTCTTACGCACTTATATATTATGAATATTAAGGATGAGTGTTTTTTCTAATGCCTTTTACGATTATACTATTAGGTACATACATATTCTCCTTCATAGAAATGGAATTTGTTCACTGCATCCATCAATTTGTTATACTCCATTATCATGTCGTTTTCTTTTATGATTAAAGTCTAAAATTCTTATGAATTGTAACTCATAGGCTAGCTAGCCTCGTAATTACACTGTCTATTTTTTATTTATGAATTGTTGTATTTAAGCAGCAATGTTAGTGCTTATGTTGTTTGTAGACACACTGCCCGAGAAATTGTTTGAGTTCCTGGATAAAAATCTTCCATCAAAGATGGATGGAGGGTGGTGAACATTGTTATTCACTTGCCATTTTCAACGTAACTATATGGGAAAAAATAGTAAAAGCCAAAATTGCTTGCTCATCAAATGTGATTCACATTGACATTGCTCGTGGTGTGCGGATGAATAACGAACATTGAAATCGAGAGGTCGGAACCCTAGGCTAGGCGCGGAATAACGAACATTATCGATCATGTCGTCATCTTCGTCTTCTTCTTCGTATTCGGAATGGAAGGAAATGGAAAAACTACATAATCGATATCGAGCAATGTTTGGGGAATGTTTCGCTGATTTTCCTCCTCCTCCACCACCACCTCCTTACTCTTTTATCATTCCCCAAAGAACCGCAAAGCTTCCTCATCCTGTCATAATCCCACATCCACTCATTCCTGATGTTTATGTTGCTGCCGGTCGTAATCTTGATGATCTTAATGATTCTGAATCCTTCTTCCTCTATACTACAAATCTCGTACCTAGTTTTAAATCTCACGACCAAGACGTCATTTAATCTGTTTAAATAACCAAAATATCAAATCGTTCATAATACATAAACCCTAAATCCTTTCAAATCCTACCAAAATTCCCAAATTGAAATCGAGAGGTCGGAACCCTAGGCTAGGCACGGAATAACGAACATTATCGATCATGTCGTCATCTTCGTCTTCTTCTTCGTATTCGGAATGGAAGGAAATGGAAAAACTACATAATCGATATCGAGCAATGTTTGGGGAATGTTTCGCTGATTTTCCTCCTCCTCCACCACCACCTCCTTACTCTTTTATCGTTCCCCAAAAGCTTCCTCATCCTGTCATAATCCCACATCCACTCATCCTAGATGTTTATGTTGCTGCAGGTCGTAATCTTGATGATGTTAATGATTATGAATCGCTCTTCCTCTATACTAGAAATCTCGTACCTGGTTTTAAATCTCACGACCAAGAAGTCATTTTCTCTATTAAGATAACCAAAATATTAAATCGTTCATAATACATAAACCCTAAATCCTTTAAAATCCTACCAAAATTCCCAAATCGAAATCGAGAGGTCAGAACCCAAGGCTAGGCACGGAATAACGAACATTATCGATCATGTCGTCATCTTCGTCTTCTTCTTCGTATTCGGAATGGAAGGAAATGGAAAAACTACATAATTGATATCGAACAATGTTTGGGGAATGTTTCGCTGATTTTCCTCCTCCTCCACCACCACCTCCTTACTCTTTTATCGTTCCCCAAAGACCCTCTAAGCTTCCTCATCCTGTCATAACCCCACATCCACTCATTGCAGATGTTTATGTTGTTGCCGGTCGTAATCTTGATGATCTTAATTATTCTGAATCGCTCTTCCTCTATACTAGAAATCTCGTACCTGGTTTTAAATCTCACGACCAAGACGTCATTTTCTCTGTTCAGATAACCAAAATATTAAATCGTTCATAATACATAAACCCTAAATCCTTTTAAATCCTACCAAAATTCCCAAATCGAAATCGAGATGTCGGAACCATAGGCTAGGCGTGGAATAACGAACATTATTGATCATGTCGTCATCTTCGACTTCTTCTTCGTATTTGGAATGGAAGGAAATGGAAAAACTACATATTCGATATGGAGCAATGTTTGGGGAATGTTTTGCTGATTTTCCTCCTCCTCCACCACCACCACCTCCTTACTCTTTTATCGTTCCCCAAAGACCCTTTAAGCTTCCTCATCCTGCCATAATCCCACATCCACTCATTCCAGATGTTTATTTGCAATAATGAGTTCTAATTAACTTATTAATCTTATTCTTATCATTTGAATTTATTTTACTTATCCCAAGTAATCATGAAGCAATAGTATTCATGTTTCAAATTTTCAAATCAACTTTGAATTATCCTCAATACTCCCTTAGTTCAATGTTGGGAAATTTGTCTGATCGATGATGTAGTTCCCATCAACGCCATTTTAGTTAGAGCACTTTTCCCCTGAAAATGTCGGGCACATTTTCTAACCAAAGCCAAATCTATATGTCGATGCACTAGGTTCATATCTATAGCGGTGCACATCTCCATAATACTAAAATAGCAGTTCTTGGCAATACTTTTGCATATGTCCAAACCCAAGTTGAGGTTTTCTATAATACCAACAATCAATTTCTTTCTGACCATGTTTTTTGTAACAAACATTGAAAAATTGTTGTTTATACTTTAATTTGGCAACAAAAAGAAAAACCCTTCAACCACCAATTTTTGTATTTCTTATTTTTGTCTCTTTTTTTTAGGCTTGCAAAATTAGCTCTTGTAAGTTCTTACGCACTTATATATTATGAATATTAAGGATGAGTGTTTTTTCTAATGCCTTTTACGATTATACTATTAGGTACATACATATTCTCCTTCATAGAAATGGAATTTGTTCACTGCATCCATCAATTTGTTATACTCCATTATCATGTCGTTTTCTTTTATGATTAAAGTCTAAAATTCTTATGAATTGTAACTCATAGGCTAGCTAGCCTCGTAATTACACTGTCTATTTTTTATTTATGAATTGTTGTATTTAAGCAGCAATGTTAATGCTTATGTTGTTTGTAGACACACTGCCCGAGAAATTGTTTGAGTTCCTGGATAAAAATCTTCCATCAAAGATGGATGGAGGGTGGTGAACATTGTTATTCACTTGCCATTTTCAACGTAACTATATGGGAAAAAATAGTAAAAGCCAAAATTGCTTGCTCATCAAATGTGATTCACATTGACATTGCTCGTGGTGTGCGGATGAATAAAGAACATTGAAATCGAGAGGTCGGATACCTAGGCTAGGCGCGGAATAACGAACATTATCGATCATGTCGTCATCTTCGTCTTCTTCTTCGTATTCGGAATGGAAGGAAATGGAAAAACTACATAATCGATATCGAGCAATGTTTGGGGAATGTTTCGCTGATTTTCCTCCTCCTCCACCACCACCTCCTTACTCTTTTATCATTCCCCAAAGAACCGCAAAGCTTCCTCATCCTGTCATAATCCCACATCCACTCATTCCTGATGTTTATGTTGCTGCCGGTCGTAATCTTGATGATCTTAATGATTCTGAATCCTTCTTCCTCTATACTACAAATCTCGTACCTAGTTTTAAATCTCACGACCAAGACGTCATTTAATCTGTTTAAATAACCAAAATATCAAATCGTTCATAATACATAAACCCTAAATCCTTTCAAATCCTACCAAAATTCCCAAATTGAAATCGAGAGGTCGGAACCCTAGGCTAGGCACGGAATAACGAACATTATCGATCATGTCGTCATCTTCGTCTTCTTCTTTGTATTCGGAATGGAAGGAAATGGAAAAACTACATAATCGATATCGAGCAATGTTTGGGGAATGTTTCGCTGATTTTCCTCCTCCTCCACCACCACCTCCTTACTCTTTTATCGTTCCCCAAAAGCTTCCTCATCCTGTCATAATCCCACATCCACTCATTCTAGATGTTTATGTTGCTGCAGGTCGTAATCTTGATGATGTTAATGATTATGAATCCCTCTTCCTCTATACTAAAATCTCGTACCTGGTTTTAAATCTCATGACCAAGAAGTCATTTTCTCTATTAAGATAACCAAAATACCAAATCGTTCATAATACATAAACCCTAAATCCTTTAAAATCCTACCAAAATTCCCAAATCGAAATCGAGAGGTCGGAACCCAAGGCTAGGCACGGAATAACGAACATTATCGATCATGTCGTCATCTTCGTCTTCTTCTTCGTATTCGGAATGGAAGGAAACGGAAAAACTACATAATTGATATCGAGCAATGTTTGGGGAATGTTTCGCTGATTTTCCTCCTCCTCCACCACCACCTCCTTACTCTTTTATCGTTCCCCAAAGACCCTCTAAGCTTCCTCATCCTGTCATAACCCCACATCCACTCATTGCAGATGTTTATGTTGTTGCCGGTCGTAATCTTGATGATCTTAATTATTCTGAATCGCTCTTCCTCTATACTAGAAATCTCGTACCTGGTTTTAAATCTCACGACCAAGACGTCATTTTCTCTGTTCAGATAACCAAAATATTAAATCGTTCATAATACATAAACCCTAAATCCTTTCAAATCCTACCAAAATTCCCAAATCGAAATCGAGATGTCGGAACCATAGGCTAGGCGTGGAATAACGAACATTATTGATCATGTCGTCATCTTCGACTTCTTCTTCGTATTTGGAATGGAAGGAAATGGAAAAACTACATATTCGATATGAGGCAATGTTTGGGGAATGTTTTGCTGATTTTCCTCCTCCTCCACCACCACCACCTCCTTACTCTTTTATCGTTCCCCAAAGACCCTTTAAGCTTCCTCATCCTGTCATAATCCCACATCCACTCATTCCAGATTTTTATTTGCAATAATGAGTTCTAATTAACTTATTAATCTTATTCTTATCATTTGAATTTATTTTACTTATCCCAAGTAATCATGAAGCAATAGTATTCATGTTTCAAATTTTCAAATCAACTTTGAATTATCCTCAATACTCCCTTAGTTCAATGTTGGGAAATTTGTCTGATCGATGATGTAGTTCCCATCAACGCCATTTTAGTTAGAGCACTTTTCCCCTGAAAATGTCGGGCACATTTTCTAACCAAAGCCAAATCTATATGTCGATGCACTAGGTTCATATCTATAGCGGTGCACATCTCCATAATACTAAAATAGCAGTTCTTGGCAATACTTTTGCATATGTCCAAACCCAAGTTGAGGTTTTCTATAATACCAACAATCAATTTCTTTCTGACCATGTTTTTTGTAACAAACATTGAAAAATTGTTGTTTATACTTTAATTTGGCAACAAAAAGAAAAACCCTTCAACCACCAATTTCTGTATTTCTTATTTTTGTCTCTTTTTTTTAGGCTTGCAAAATTAGCTCTTGTAAGTTCTTACGCACTTATATATTATGAATATTAAGGATGAGTGTTTTTTCTAATGCCTTTTACGATTATACTATTAGGTACATACATATTCTCCTTCATAGAAATGGGATTTGTTCACTGCATCCATCAATTTGTTATACTCCATTATCATGTCGTTTTCTTTTATGATTAAAGTCTAAAATTCTTATGAATTGTAACTCATAGGCTAGCTAGCCTCGTAATTACACTGTCTATTTTTTATTTATGAATTGTTGTATTTAAGCAGCAATGTTAATGCTTATGTTGTTTGTAGACACACTGCCCGAGAAATTGTTTGAGTTCCTGGATAAAAATCTTCCATCAAAGATGGATGGAGGGTGGTGAACATTGTTATTCACTTGCCATTTTCAACGTAACTATATGGGAAAAAATAGTAAAAGCCAAAATTGCTTGCTCATCAAATGTGATTCACATTGACATTGCTCGTGGTGTGCGGATGAATAACGAACATTGAAATCGAGAGGTCGGAACCCTAGGCTAGGCGCGGAATAACGAACATTATCGATCATGTCGTCATCTTCGTCTTCTTCTTCGTATTCGGAATGGAAGGAAATGGAAAAACTACATAATCGATATCGAGCAATGTTTGGGGAATGTTTCGCTGATTTTCCTCCTCCTCCACCACCACCTCCTTACTCTTTTATCATTCCCCAAAGAACCGCAAAGCTTCCTCATCCTGTCATAATCCCACATCCACTCATTCCTGATGTTTATGTTGCTGCCGGTCGTAATCTTGATGATCTTAATGATTCTGAATCCTTCTTCCTCTATACTACAAATCTCGTACCTAGTTTTAAATCTCACGACCAAGACGTCATTTCATCTGTTTAAATAACCAAAATATCAAATCGTTCATAATACATAAACCCTAAATCCTTTCAAATCCTACCAAAATTCCCAAATTGAAATCGAGAGGTCGGAACCCTAGGCTAGGCATGGAATAACGAACATTATCGATCATGTCGTCATCTTCGTCTTCTTCTTCGTATTCGGAATGGAAGGAAATGGAAAAACTACATAATCGATATCGAGCAATGTTTGGGGAATGTTTCGCTGATTTTCCTCCTCCTCCACCACCACCTCCTTACTCTTTTATCGTTCCCCAAAAGCTTCCTCATCCTGTCATAATCCCACATCCACTCATTCTAGATGTTTATGTTGCTGCAGGTCGTAATCTTGATGATGTTAATGATTATGAATCCCTCTTCCTCTATACTAAAATCTCGTACCTGGTTTTAAATCTCATGACCAAGAAGTCATTTTCTCTATTAAGATAACCAAAATACCAAATCGTTCATAATACATAAACCCTAAATCCTTTAAAATCCTACCAAAATTCCCAAATCGAAATCGAGAGGTCGGAACCCAAGGCTAGGCACGGAATAACGAACATTATCGATCATGTCGTCATCTTCGTCTTCTTCTTCGTATTCGGAATGGAAGGAAATGGAAAAACTACATAATTGATATCGAGCAATGTTTGGGGAATGTTTCGCTGATTTTCCTCCTCCTCCACCACCACCTCCTTACTCTTTTATCGTTCCCCAAAGACCCTCTAAGCTTCCTCATCCTGTCATAACCCCACATCCACTCATTGCAGATGTTTATGTTGTTGCCGGTCGTAATCTTGATGATCTTAATTATTCTGAATCGCTCTTCCTCTATACTAGAAATCTCGTACCTGGTTTTAAATCTCACGACCAAGACGTCATTTTCTCTGTTCAGATAACCAAAATATTAAATCGTTCATAATACATAAACCCTAAATCCTTTCAAATCCTACCAAAATTCCCAAATCGAAATCGAGATGTCGGAACCATAGGCTAGGCGTGGAATAACGAACATTATTGATCATGTCGTCATCTTCGACTTCTTCTTCGTATTTGGAATGGAACGAAATGGAAAAACTACATAATCGATATGGAGCAATGTTTGGGGAATGTTTTGCTGATTTTCCTCCTCCTCCACCACCACCACCTCCTTACTCTTTTATCGTTCCCCAAAGACCCTTTAAGCTTCCTCATCCTGTCATAATCCCACATCCACTCATTCCAGATGTTTATTTGCAATAATGAGTTCTAATTAACTTATTAATCTTATTCTTATCATTTGAATTTATTTTACTTATCCCAAGTAATCATGAAGCAATAGTATTCATGTTTCAAATTTTCAAATCAACTTTGAATTATCCTCAATACTCCCTTAGTTCAATGTTGGGAAATTTGTCTGATCGATGATGTAGTTCCCATCAACGCCATTTTAGTTAGAGCACTTTTCCCCAGAAAATTTCGGGCACATTTTCTAACCAAAGCCAAATCTATATGTCGATGCACTAGGTTCATATCTATAGCGGTGCACATCTCCATAATACTAAAATAGCAGTTCTTGGCAATACTTTTGCATATGTCCAAACCCAAGTTGAGGTTTTCTATAATACCAACAATCAATTTCTTTCTGACCATGTTTTTTGTAACAAACATTGAAAAATTGTTGTTTATACTTTAATTTGGCAACAAAAACAAAAACCCTTCAACCACCAATTTCTGTATTTCTTATTTTTGTCTCTTTTTTTTTAGGCTTGCAAAGAATTAATTAGCTCTTGTAAGTTCTTACGCACTTATATATTATGAATATTAAGGATGAGTGTTTTTTCTAATGCCTTTTACGATTATACTATTAGGTACATACATATTCTCCTTCATAGAAATGGAATTTGTTCACTGCATCCATCAATTTGTTATACTCCATTATCATGTCGTTTTCTTTTATGATTAAAGTCTAAAATTCTTATGAATTGTAACTCATAGGCTAGCTAGCCTCGTTATTACACTGTCTATTTTTTATTTATGAATTGTTGTATTTAAGCAGCAATGTTAATGCTTATGTTGTTTGAAGACACACTGCCCGAGAAATTGTTTGAGTTCCTGGATAAAAATCTTCCATCAAAGATGGATGGAGGGTGGTGAACATTGTTATTCACTTGCCATTTTCAACGTAACTATATGGGAAAAAATAGTAAAAGCCAAAATTGCTTGCTCATCAAATGTGATTCACATTGACATTGCTCGTGGTGTGCGGATGAATAACGAACATTGAAATCGAGAGGTCGGAACCCTAGGCTAGGCGCGGAATAACGAACATTATCGATCATGTCGTCATCTTCGTCTTCTTCTTCGTATTCGGAATGGAAGGAAATGGAAAAACTACATAATCGATATCGAGCAATGTTTCGGGAATGTTTCGCTGATTTTCCTCCTCCTCCACCACCACCTCCTTACTCTTTTATCGTTCCCCAAAATCTTCCTCATCCTGTCATAATCCCACATCCACTCATTCTAGATGTTTATGTTGCTGCCGGTCGTAATCTTGATGATGTTAATGATTATGAATCCCTCTTCCTCTATACTAAAAATCTCGTACCTGGTTTTAAATCTCATGACCAAGACGTCATTTTCTCTATTAAGATAACCAAAATACCAAATCGTTCATAATACATAAACCCTAAATCCTTTAAAATCCTACCAAAATTCCCAAATCGAAATCGAGAGGTCGGAACCCAAGGCTAGGCACGGAATAACGAACATTATTGATCATGTCGTCATCTTCGACTTCTTCTTCGTATTTAGAATGGAAGGAAATGGAAAAACTACATAATCGATATGGAGCAATGTTTGGGGAATGTTTTGCTGATTTTCCTCCTCCTCCACCACCACCACCTCCTTACTCTTTTATCGTTCCCCAAAGACCCTTTAAGCTTCCTCATCCTGTCATAATCCCACATCCACTCATTCCAGATGTTTATTTGCAATAATGAGTTCTAATTAACTTATTAATCTTATTCTTATCATTTGAATTTATTTTACTTATCCCAAGTAATCATGAAGCAATAGTATTCATGTTTCAAATTTTCAAATCAACTTTGAATTATCCTCAATACTCCCTTAGTTCAATGTTGGGAAATTTGTCTGATCGATGATGTAGTTCCCATCAACGCCATTTTAGTTAGAGCACTTTTCCCCTGAAAATGTCGGGCACATTTTCTAACCAAAGCCAAATCTATATGTCGATGCACTAGGTTCATATCTATAGCGGTGCACATCTCCATAATACTAAAATAGCAGTTCTTGGCAATACTTTTGCATATGTCCAAACCCAAGTTGAGGTTTTCTATAATACCAACAATCAATTTCTTTCTGACCATGTTTTTTGTAACAAACATTGAAAAATTGTTGTTTATACTTTAATTTGGCAACAAAAAGAAAAACCCTTCAACCACCAATTTCTGTATTTCTTATTTTTGTCTCTTTTTTTTAGGCTTGCAAAATTAGCTCTTGTAAGTTCTTACGCACTTATATATTATGAATATTAAGGATGAGTGTTTTTTCTAATGCCTTTTACGATTATACTATTAGGTACATACATATTCTCCTTCATAGAAATGGAATTTGTTCACTGCATCCATCAATTTGTTATACTCCATTATCATGTCGTTTTCTTTTATGATTAAAGTCTAAAATTCTTATGAATTGTAACTCATAGGCTAGCTAGCCTCGTTATTACACTGTCTATTTTTTATTTATGAATTGTTGTATTTAAGCAGCAATGTTAATGCTTATGTTGTTTGTAGACACACTGCCCGAGAAATTGTTTGAGTTCCTGGATAAAAATCTTCCATCAAAGATGGATGGAGGGTGGTGAACATTGTTATTCACTTGCCATTTTCAACGTAACTATATGGGAAAAAATAGTAAAAGCCAAAATTGCTTGCTCATCAAATGTGATTCACATTGACATTGCTCGTGGTGTGCGGATGAATAACGAACATTGAAATCGAGAGGTCGGAACCCTAGGCTAGGCGCGGAATAACGAACATTATCGATCATGTCGTCATCTTCGTCTTCTTCTTCGTATTCGGAATGGAAGGAAATGGAAAAACTACATAATCGATATCGAGCAATGTTTCGGGAATGTTTCATTGATTTTCCTCCTCCTCCACCACCACCTCCTTACTCTTTTATCGTTCCCCAAAATCTTCCTCATCCTGTCATAATCCCACATCCACTCATTCTAGATGTTTATGTTGCTGCCGGTCGTAATCTTGATGATGTTAATGATTATGAATCCCTCTTCCTCTATACTAAAAATCTCGTACCTGGTTTTAAATCTCATGACCAAGACGTCATTTTCTCTATTAAGATAACCAAAATACCAAATCGTTCATAATACATAAACCCTAAATCCTTTAAAATCCTACCAAAATTCCCAAATCGAAATCGAGAGGTCGGAACCCAAGGCTAGGCACGGAATAACGAACATTATTGATCATGTCGTCATCTTCGACTTCTTCTTCGTATTTGGAATGGAAGGAAATGGAAAAACTACATAATCGATATGGAGCAATGTTTGGGGAATGTTTTGCTGATTTTTCTCCTCCTCCACCACCACCACCTCCTTACTCTTTTATCGTTCCCCAAAGACCCTTTAAGCTTCCTCATCCTGTCATAATCCCACATCCACTCATTCCAGATGTTTATTTGCAATAATGAGTTCTAATTAACTTATTAATCTTATTCTTATCATTTGAATTTATTTTACTTATCCCAAGTAATCATGAAGCAATAGTATTCATGTTTCAAATTTTCAAATCAACTTTGAATTATCCTCAATACTCCCTTAGTTCAATGTTGGGAAATTTGTCTGATCGATGATGTAGTTCCCATCAACGCCATTTTAGTTAGAGCACTTTTCCCCTGAAAATTTCGGGCACATTTTCTAACCAAAGCCAAATCTATATGTCGATGCACTAGGTTCATATCTATAGCGGTGCACATCTCCATAATACTAAAATAGCAGTTCTTGGCAATACTTTTGCATATGTCCAAACCCAAGTTGAGGTTTTCTATAATACCAACAATCAATTTCTTTCTGACCATGTTTTTTGTAACAAACATTGAAAAATTGTTGTTTATACTTTAATTTGGCAACAAAAAGAAAAACCCTTCAACCACCAATTTCTGTATTTCTTATTTTTGTCTCTTTTTTTTTAGGCTTGCAAAGAATTAATTAGCTCTTGTAAGTTCTTACGCACTTATATATTATGAATATTAAGGATGAGTGTTTTTTCTAATGCCTTTTACGATTATACTATTAGGTACATACATATTCTCCTTCATAGAAATGGAATTTGTTCACTGCATCCATCAATTTGTTATACTCCATTATCATGTCGTTTTCTTTTATGATTAAAGTCTAAAATTCTTATGAATTGTAACTCATATGCTAGCTAGCCTCGTAATTACACTGTCTATTTTTTATTTATGAATTGTTGTATTTAAGTAGCAATGTTAATGCTTATGTTGTTTGTAGACACACTGCCCGAGCAATTGTTTGAGTTCCTGGATAAAAATCTTCCATCAAAGAGGATGGAGGGGGGTGAACATTGTTATTCACTTGCCATTTTCAACGTAACTATATGGGAAAAAATAGTAAAAGCCAAAATTGCTTGCTCATCAAATGTGATTCACATTGACATTGCTCGTGGTGTGCGGATGAATAACGAATATTGAAATCGAGACGTCGGAACCCTAGGCTAGGCGCGGAATAACGAACATTATCGATCATGTCGTCATCTTCGTCTTCTTCTTCGTATTCGGAATGGAAGGAAATGGAAAAACTACATAATCGATATCGAGCAATGTTTGGGGAATGTTTCGCTGAATTTCCTCCTCCTCCACCACCACATCCTTACTCTTTTATCGTTCCCCAAATGCTTCATCATCCTGTCATAATCCCACATCCACTCATTCCAAATGTTTATGTTGTTGCCGGTAGTAATCTTGATGATGTTAATGATTTTGAATCCCTCTTCCTCTATACTAAAAATCTCGTACCTGGTTTTAAATCTCATGACCAAGACGTTATTTTCCCTGTTAAGATAACCAAAATACCAAATCGTTCATAATACATAAACCCTAAATCCTTTCAAATCCTACCAAAATTTCCAAATCGAAATCGAGAGGTCGGAACCCAAGGCTAGGCACGGAATAACGAACATTATCGATCATGTCGTCATCTTTGTTTTCTTCTTCGTATTCGGAATGGAAGGAAATGGAAAAACTACATAATCGATATCGAGCAATGTTTGGGGAATGTTTCGCTGATTTTCCTCCTCCTCCACCACCACCTCCTTACTCTTTTATCATTCCCCAAAGAACCGCAAAGCTTCCTCATCCTGTCATAATCCCACATCCACTCATTCCTGATGTTTATGTTGCTGTCGGTCGTAATCTTGATGATCTTAATGATTCTGAATCCTTCTTCCTCTATACTACAAATCTCGTACCTAGTTTTAAATCTCACGACCAAGACGTCATTTCATCTGTTTAAATAACCAAAATATCAAATCGTTCATAATACATAAACCCTAAATCCTTTCAAATCCTACCAAAATTCCCAAATTGAAATCGAGAGGTCGGAACCCTAGGCTAGGCACGGAATAACGAACATTATCGATCATGTCATCATCTTCGTCTTCTTCTTCGTATTCGGAATGGAAGGAAATGGAAAAACTACATAATCGATATCGAGCAATGTTTGGGGAATGTTTCGCTGATTTTCCTCCTCCTCCACCACCACCTCCTTACTCTTTTATCGTTCCCCAAAAGCTTCCTCATCCTGTCATAATCCCACATCCACTCATCCTAGATGTTTATGTTGCTGCAGGTCGTAATCTTGATGATGTTAATGATTATGAATCCCTCTTCCTCTATACTAAAAATCTTGTACCTGGTTTTAAATCTCATGACCAAGACGTCATTTTCTCTATTAAGATAACCAAAATACCAAATAGTTCATAATACATAAACCCTAAATCCTTTAAAATCCTACCAAAATTCCCAAATCGAAATCGAGAGGTCAGAACCCAAGGCTAGGCACGGAATAACGAACATTATCGATCATGTCGTCATCTTCGTCTTCTTCTTCGTATTCGGAATGGAAGGAAATGGAAAAACTACATAATTGATATCGAACAATGTTTGGGGAATGTTTCGCTGATTTTCCTCCTCCTCCACCACCACCTCCTTACTCTTTTATCGTTCCCCAAAGACCCTCTAAGCTTCCTCATCCTGTCATAACCCCACATCCACTCATTGCAGATGTTTATGTTGTTGCCGGTCGTAATCTTGATGATCTTAATTATTCTGAATCGCTCTTCCTCTATACTAGAAATCTCGTACCTGGTTTTAAATCTCACGACCAAGACGTCATTTTCTCTGTTCAGATAACCAAAATATTAAATCGTTCATAATACATAAACCCTAAATCCTTTCAAATCCTACCAAAATTCCCAAATCGAAATCGAGAGGTCGGAACCCAAGGCTAGGCACGGAATAACGAACATTATTGATCATGTCGTCATCTTCGACTTCTTCTTCGTATTTGGAATGGAAGGAAATGGAAAAACTACATATTCGATATGGAGCAATGTTTGGGGAATGTTTTGCTGATTTTCCTCCTCCTCCACCACCACCACCTCCTTACTCTTTTATCGTTCCCCAAAGACCCTTTAAGCTTCCTCATCCTGTCATAATCCCACATCCACTCATTCCAGATGTTTATTTGCAATAATGAGTTCTAATTAACTTATTAATCTTATTCTTATCATTTGAATTTATTTTACTTATCCCAAGTAATCATGAAGCAATAGTATTCATGTTTCAAATTTTCAAATCAACTTTGAATTATCCTCAATACTCCCTTAGTTCAATGTTGGGAAATTTGTCTGATCGATGATGTAGTTCCCATCAACGCCATTTTAGTTAGAGCACTTTTCCCCTGAAAATGTCGGGCACATTTTCTAACCAAAGCCAAATCTATATGTCGATGCACTAGGTTCATATCTATAGCGGTGCACATCTCCATAATACTAAAATAGCAGTTCTTGGCAATACTTTTGCATATGTCCAAACCCAAGTTGAGGTTTTCTATAATACCAACAATCAATTTCTTTCTGACCATGTTTTTTGTAACAAACATTGAAAAATTGTTGTTTATACTTTAATTTGGCAACAAAAAGAAAAACCCTTCAACCACCAATTTCTGTATTTCTTATTTTTGTCTCCTTTTTTTAGGCTTGCAAAATTAGCTCTTGTAAGTTCTTACGCACTTATATATTATGAATATTAAGGATGAGTGTTTTTTCTAATGCCTTTTACGATTATACTATTAGGTACATACATATTCTCCTTCATAGAAATGGAATTTGTTCACTGCATCCATCAATTTGTTATACTCCATTATCATGTCGTTTTCTTTTATGATTAAAGTCTAAAATTCTTATGAATTGTAACTCATAGGCTAGCTAGCCTCGTAATTACACTGTCTATTTTTTATTTATGAATTGTTGTATTTAAGCAGCAATGTTAATGCTTATGTTGTTTGTAGACACACTGCCCGAGAAATTGTTTGAGTTCCTGGATAAAAATCTTCCATCAAAGATGGATGGAGGGTGGTGAACATTGTTATTCACTTGCCATTTTCAACGTAACTATATGGGAAAAAATAGTAAAAGCCAAAATTGCTTGCTCATCAAATGTGATTCACATTGACATTGCTCGTGGTGTGCGGATGAATAACGAACATTGAAATCGAGAGGTCGGAACCCTAGGCTAGGCGCGGAATAACGAACATTTTCGATCATGTCGTCATCTTCGTCTTCTTCTTCGTATTCGGAATGGAAGGATATGGAAAAACTACATAATCGATATCGAGCAATGTTTGGGGAATGTTTCGCTGATTTTCCTCCTCCTCCACCACCACCTCCTTACTCTTTTATCGTTCCCCAAAATCTTCCTCATCCTGTCATAATCCCACATCCACTCATTCTAGATGTTTATGTAGCTGCCGGTCGTAATCTTGATGATGTTATTGATTATGAATCCCTCTTCCTCTATACTAAAAATCTCGTACCTGGTTTTAAATCTCATGACCAAGACGTCATTTTCTCTATTAAGATAACCAAAATACAAAATCGTTCATAATACATAAACCCTAAATCCTTTAAAATCCTACCAAAATTCCCAAATCGAAATCGAGAGGTCGGAACCCAAGGCTAGGCACGGAATAACGAACATTATCGATCATGTCGTCATCTTCGTCTTCTTCTTCGTATTCGGAATGGAAGGAAATGGAAAAACTACACAATTGATATCGAGCAATGTTTGGGGAATGTTTTGCTGATTTTCCTCCTCCTCCACCACCACCACCTCCTTACTCTTTTATCGTTCCCCAAAGACCCTTTAAGCTTCCTCATCCTGTCATAATCCCACATCCACTCATTCCAGATGTTTATTTGCAATAATGAGTTCTAATTAACTTATTAATCTTATTCTTATCATTTGAATTTATTTTACTTATCCCAAGTAATCATGAAGCAATAGTATTCATGTTTCAAATTTTCAAATCAACTTTGAATTATCCTCAATACTCCCTTAGTTCAATGTTGGGAAATTTGTCTGATCGATGATGTAGTTCCCATCAACGCCATTTTAGTTAGAGCACTTTTCCCCAGAAAATTTCGGGCACATTTTCTAACCAAAGCCAAATCTATATGTCGATGCACTAGGTTCATATCTATAGCGGTGCACATCTCCATAATACTAAAATAGCAGTTCTTGGCAATACTTTTGCATATGTCCAAACCCAAGTTGAGGTTTTCTATAATACCAACAATCAATTTCTTTCTGACCATGTTTTTTGTAACAAACATTGAAAAATTGTTGTTTATACTTTAATTTGGCAACAAAAAGAAAAACCCTTCAACCACCAATTTATGTATTTCTTATTAGGCTTGCAAAGAATTAATTAGCTCTTGTAAGTTCTTACGCACTTATATATTATGAATATTAAGGATGAGTGTTTTTTCTAATGCCTTTTACGATTATACTATTAGGTACATACATATTCTCCTTCATAGAAATGGAATTTGTTCACTGCATCCATCAATTTGTTATACTCCATTATCATGTCGTTTTCTTTTATGATTAAAGTCTAAAATTCTTATGAATTGTAACTCATATGCTAGCTAGCCTCGTAATTACACTGTCTATTTTTTATTTATGAATTGTTGTATTTAAGCAGCAATGTTAATGCTTATGTTGTTTGGAGACACACTGCCCGAGAAATTGTTTGAGTTCCTGGATAAAAATCTTCCATCAAAGATGGATGGAAGGTGGTGAACATTGTTATTCACTTGCCATTTTCAACGTAACTATATGGGAAAAAATAGTAAAAGCCAAAATTGCTTGCTCATCAAATGTGATTCACATTGACATTGCTCGTGGTGTGCGGATGAATAACGAACATTGAAATCGAGAGGTCGGAACCCTAGGCTAGGCGCGGAATAACGAACATTATCGATCATGTCGTCATCTTCGTCTTCTTCTTCGTATTCGGAATGGAAGGAAATGGAAAAACTACATAATCGATATCGAGCAATGTTTGGGGAATGTTTCGCTGATTTTCCTCCTCCTCCACCACCACCTCCTTACTCTTTTATCGTTCCCCAAAAGCTTCCTCATCCTGTCATAATCCCACATCCACTCATTCTAGATGTTTATGTTGTTGCCGGTCGTAATCTTGATGATGTTAATGATTATGAATCCCTCTTTCTCTATACTAAAAATCTCGTACCTGGTTTTAAATCTCATGACCAAGACGTCATTTTCTCTATTAAGATAACCAAAATACCAAATCGTTCATAATACATAAACCCTAAATCCTTTAAAATCCTACCAAAATTCCCAAATCGAAATCGAGAGGTCGGAACCCAAGGCTAGGCACGGAATAACGAACATTATCGATCATGTCGTCATCTTCGTCTTCTTCTTCGTATTCGGAATGGAAGGAAATGGAAAAACTACATAATTGATATCGAGCAATGTTTGGGGAATGTTCCGCTGATTTTCCTCCTCCTCCACCACCACCTACTTACTCTTTTATCGTTCCCCAAAGACCCTCTAAGCTTCCTCATCCTGTCATAACCCCACATCCACTCATTGCAGATGTTTATGTTGCTGCCGGTCGTAATCTTGATGATCTTAATTATTCTGAATCGCTCTTCCTCTATACTAGAAATCTCGTACCTGGTTTTAAATCTCACGACCAAGACGTCATTTTCTCTGTTCAGATAACCAAAATATTAAATCGTTCATAATACATAAACCCTAAATCCTTTCAAATCCTACCAAAATTCCCAAATCAAAATCGAGAGGTCGGAACCATAGGCTAGGCGTGGAATAACGAACATTATTGATCATGTCGTCATCTTCGACTTCTTCTTCGTATTTGGAATGGAAGGAAATGGAAAAACTACATAATCGATATGGAGCAATGTTTGGGGAATGTTTTGCTGATTTTCCTCCTCCTCCACCACCACCACCTCCTTACTCTTTTATCGTTCCCCAAAGACCCTTTAAGCTTCCTCATCCTGTCATAATCCCACATCCACTCATTCCAGATGTTTATTTGCAATAATGAGTTCTAATTAACTTATTAATCTTATTCTTATCATTTGAATTTATTTTACTTATCCCAAGTAATCATGAAGCAATAGTATTCATGTTTCAAATTTTCAAATCAACTTTGAATTATCCTCAATACTCCCTTAGTTCAATGTTGGGAAATTTGTCTTATCGATGATGTAGTTCCCATCAACGCCATTTTAGTTAGAGCACTTTTCCCCTGAAAATTTCAAGCACATTTTCTAACCAAAGCCAAATCTATATGTCGATGCACTAGGTTCATATCTATAGTGGTGCACATCTCCATAATACTAAAATAGCAGTTCTTGGCAATACTTTTGCATATGTCCAAACCCAAGTTGAGGTTTTCTATAATACCAACAATCAATTTCTTTCTGACCATGTTTTTTGTAACAAACATTGAAAAATTGTTGTTTATACTTTAATTTGGCAACAAAAAGAAAAACCCTTCAACCACCAATTTCTGTATTTCTTATTTTTGTCTCTTTTTTTTTAGGCTTGCAAAGAATTAATTAGCTCTTGTAAGTTCTTACGCACTTATATATTATGAATATTAAGGATGAGTGTTTTTTCTAATGCCTTTTACGATTATACTATTAGGTACATACATATTCTCCTTCATAGAAATGGAATTTGTTCACTGCATCCATCAATTTGTTATACTCCATTATCATGTCGTTTTCTTTTATGATTAAAGTCTAAAATTCTTATGAATTGTAACTCATATGCTAGCTAGCCTCATAATTACACTGTCTATTTTTTATTTATGAATTGTTGTATTTAAGCAGCAATGTTAATGCTTATGTTGTTTGTAGACACACTGCCCGAGCAATTGTTTGAGTTCCTGGATAAAAATCTTCCATCAAAGAGGATGGAGGGTGGTGAACATTGTTATTCACTTGCCATTTTCAACGTAACTATATGGGAAAAAATAGTAAAAGCCAAAATTGCTTGCTCATCAAATGTGATTCACATTGACATTGCTCGTGGTGTGCGGATGAATATTGACAAATTCTTCAAGAAATTGAAGGTTTGTGTTTATTGTAATCCTATATTTTGATTCTTGATAGTGGCTAGCTCCTCGAAATATTCATTTATGTCATGTCTTTAGCCAGGGGAATTGGAAGAAGCCCAAGTAAATCTCGCACGATCTTACTGCAAGCAAAAGTGTGATTCACCAGATGAAGGTAATTTACCAAAGAAGAGAGGTGCTTCTTTGGTTAGTTCTCCGACCAGGCAAAACCTAGAGAGAAAGGCCCGGGCAAATACCAAAACTAAGTGAGGTACTAAAACCTCTCCAGTTCTATCCAATGCATGCTTACATATCTAGTAATTTCCTGGTTGAACTTGCGGCTCAAGCTCATCAGATAGTAGATAGATGTGTATGTGTAGTTTGGATGTTACGTATTGATAGCCTTTTAGATGAGATGCATGTAAGATGTGGAGAATTTTGTAACAGTTGTCGTCTGATAGAGGCAAGGAGGATTTGACCTGAAAAATTCTATAACATAATATAGGTTAGTGGGGTGACTGCTTTATTGAAGGAGTTATTTCAGGACCAGGCCATGCTGGTGGTTGCTGCTTAGAAATAGAATGACAATTGAGCGATCCTATAACGTAATGGTTATTTTTCCAATTCCCCCAAACATGCATAGAAATAGAATGACAGTTCAAGGTTTTTTGAAGAACCACAAAATTAAGTCTTCGTAGCATAAAACACATCAACCTCACAATCGTTTCACTTGACTCCATTAACGAGTGTAACATCCCAACACAAATCCATCTACATAGTACAAATGTGAACACTATTGAGTTATAACTTATAATTCATAGCTCCCTGCGTATTTGAAGTATCCAACCTGAATACATGTGCAAACCCATGTTTGCAATCAACTCAACAGGCTGACAAGCTTAATGAATCCTACTTTGTTGCTCAAACATGTCCCGAGATTCTCTAGTTGGTCTCTCAAGCATTGCAAACTAGCAGTTGTTTACCAAAAATCAGCGTAAACACTTTGAGGAGGTGAAACCTAGCTCTTTCTAGCCGAATCTTAGCACCAATGAGGGGATCTCATTCACATCCATCAGTCTTCAGTATTTGGAAATTTCAAGCTGATTTATTTTGTACTTTTGTTTTGTTTTTGAAACGATAAAAATGAGAATACTCATAATATCCGAATTTATGTATTTATTTATTAAAAAATTTACTTCTCATTCTAACATTGTTTTCTTCGTGTGAGTTTCTACGTTTGTTCATAAACTAACGTTTCGGAGCTTGCATTCTGAAATCGGTCTTTTTTAGATCCTAGAATAGGAAGTGGAATCTTATATCGAAATGCAGGATACAAACGAATTTGGATTTAAATTAAGGGTATCTCGGGGGGTTTTGGGGCCTAGGAGCAATTCAGGGGCTAAAGAGTAATTTTCCTGTTTATATTCCCTGTTCAATCTATTTATTTTGGGCTAAATGTGTGGTTGGTCTTGTCATTTTCAAAACGTTAAATTATTTTTTAATAAAAGTTTACACTAACATAAGAAAAACATTAAATTGATTTATTACTTTTCAAACATGGTTTTACCCTCATAAAAAGTAAACAAATTCCCTTAAAAGAGAACCACAAACAGATGGTGGCGTGATGCTATACTGATAGTAGAAAGTTTACTATTTTATTACAATTTATTCTTATCAAAAATTTAGAATGAGGGAATGATGCCCCCAAAGACTTTTGAACATTTACAAAGGTAAATTACATTTACCTCCTTCCAATCCAAGAGCAGAAAATTTTTCATTTAATAGAAACAAGTAAAAGTAGTACTGAATTTAAATGTTCGATACTACATTCACCATACAACATGACCCCAAAAACTCCACTCCCTAACTAATCCTTCAAATGGGTTTAACAATCCATTCATAAGAAACATGATAAACCTCTCTTTTTTGTCCAAAAAATTCATTTCTAAGATTAGTTTTTCACCAGGTTTTTTTTACATTTGAAGCTTCTATAAAAAAAAATCACTATAACAATACTTTTGACAGAAACATAATACACTAAAAAATATCCCTTTAAAAAGATTTATAACAAAGAAGCCCTAAAAACAGAAGGAAACCAATAGAAGTAACAAGATAATTGAGATAAACAAAACTGTATCACAATGGAATAGTAGACAATGTTAACAATAGCTCTTGAATGAGTTCAAACAAAGCCAATTAAACACAATTAACATGGGAAAAACTAATAAAATTTGTGATTTACTATAATCACGCAAATCTACGAGTCCTCCAAAAAGATCTGTATCTCATGCTTTGGTCCAAAATCATGCCTTTGAGGCCTGCTTTTCCTTTGTCTTCTGAATTTTGAGAACCTTCTTCACTATCTTTTGCTCTTCAACCAAGAAAGCCCTAATGATCCTATAGAACCAGAGACAAATACAAATCGAATTAGATCCGCAATTTAACCAAATAAATAATTGTTAAAAGGTATACCAGACTTTAATGGCTGAGAGGATACAAACCTTTCCCTAACAGCATCTCCGGACAAAACTCCGCCATAAGCACGGTTCACAGTCCTACGGTTTCTATGCAATCGTGATCTCTTGTACTCTGTAGGCCTCAAGTGTGGAATCTGAAATTGTCAAGCATATGTTACATTAATAACTTCGTAAGTTTAAAACATCTTATGATGAGCAAAAGCAAGAAACTTAGTATACCTCCAAATAATGCAAACATATATCACCGAGAAAAATCATATCATACATAATAGTAATAGTAAATACATTAAACATCATATATTCACTCAATGGTATGCTAACAAAGAAAGCATAGACCGGTCAACGTTTATATATATTTTTCTCAAAAAAAGACACTCGCAAGTTATTCAAAGGCAATGGAAAGGAAAAAATCATCAAGTTAAATTTTCCAACTGTGCGTATGTTAGAAACCACAGTCATATTGATTAAAATTTTTGCAGATGTTGGCTCTCAATATTGTTAAGGGTACAGGAATGAAGGCATCTATATATCTATAAAGAATCTCAAACTTTTAGCATGACAATGTAATGTTATTCACAATGTAATTAAGTATTCTAATTATATCCATATAATAAAGGTTTGCATTGAAACCCAAAGATGTGCATAAGTTATTATGTCAGTGGTTAAAAGATATAGAAATCAACATCATAAGCACAAACTAGTTTTTTTACCAAACACCCATTACAACATTTACAAGTTCGTAAGGTAGTAAAACAAATCAAACACAAGGGGAAACACGTGACAAAGTCAAGGTTGCAAGCATACGAATTCAGCTAAAATACATAAAAAAAATTAATCAGAGACAAACAAAATCCAATTAGCCACACCTCACAACATGAAGCTATAAACAATGACAAGTATAGTTTCATGTTGTAAGTTGTGGCTAATGGCATAGCTTTATAGCTTCCATTGACAACATCAGTTAATTTATACAATACAGCCTTGAACTTCCATAACTTTTCAGCTTATCCTGAACAGATGAATCCTCTATTTCTTTAATTGCCTAGACACCAGAAACGTTGACAAGGATAAAAAACTTGAAATATGATGTAATTCAATGTAATTGTAACTATGAAGCCCGGACACTAACACAGACACGTCGACACTGATAAATTTTTTGAGAAAATGATATATTCAATGTAATCGTAAATGTCGGTGTCGTGCTGTGTCTGACACGTATCCGACACATTGACACACCTATTCTGAGAAGTGTATGAGCTTCATAGAATTGTAAGTGTCGGAGTCATTGTCACCAAAGAAAGTCTATGCTTCATAAATTTGACACAGCTCCAGTAACACACATTAATCCAACTAACAGAACATCATACTACTCAATTATCATAACTAGTCACACACAAATGAAATATGCATAATCACAACTATTCAAACTACAAATCAAGTAAAATTACACAAGCGCAAAATAAAAAACATTTAAAATGAAAAAAAAGCATACTCCTTGAATTCTCTTGCCAGTAACAGGGCACTTAGGTCCACTAGCTCTTTTCTTAGTAGTCTGATAAACAAGTTTACCACCTACATTTCAACAACACAAAATTATAATCATAATTTCGAAATCTGAGATTGAGAATTTGAGAATATCAAGAAGAGATTGAATGAATGAAGAATTACCAGGGGTTTTGACAACCCTGTGTTGATTGGATTTGGTTGCGTAGCTATGACGCCTGCGATAGGTCAGACGTTGCACCATTTTCTCGATCGATCGATCAACAATTTGCGTCTGACTGACTCTCTAGGGTTTCCGGAGGAAGGAACTCAATTATGCGCCGTAGTGAACTATAAATGAGAAGACTACTATTCGGATTCCATACCCTAGATCTAACGGTTCTAAACACACGTCAATCATCCACCCTTGGATTCGATGTTTCTTTTTTTTGTCTGTATATGTGTTAGTATGAAAAATTGAAAATGGATATGTTTTTATTCGAAACTAGACTTTTACCCGTGCCCGCACGGGTCTTATAAACTAATAATTGTAACAATAAATAATTTTATATTAAATTTATAATATTAAAGTTTAGAAATTTTAATTTAATTGGCAGAAAATGTCGAAATTGTTAGGTCAAATGTTCATGACCGATGTTCGATTTCTTATTACTCCACTTTTTGTATGTAAATTTATGGTGGTTTTGTCATCTCATATCAAAAAAATGTGTAATTTTAAAAAGTTATTTATTGATTGTTATTTTAAGAGAACATAATTTCATATGAAAAATCACAATTTCATTTTTTATAAACATTATACTAATTTTTTTTTTCATAAATATTCAAAAACAATAAAAAAAAAGATCAATATAGTCAATGTAATCTTTTTGAAAAAATAAAAAGATCAATTTATTTTAATAAGTGGCCGGTGCTTTATGCCCATTATAGGTTTTGCTGATTTTTTTTCCCCATCAATTAACATTAAGATATAATCTATGAAAAGTTCATTGGAATGTGCTTAATTAATTAATACGAGTAAGAGATGGGAGGAAAAACTTAAAAGAATAGAATTAAATTTAATTATTATTAAAAAAAAAATTATAAAAAACCTCATTTAATGCTCTTTGGAGGAAAAAATTTAGGTTAAATTACTACTAACCTAACAACATTTAGAAATAAGAGACTAGATCTTTTATCCGTGCATCTTATCATCTATAATATAAAATAGTAAAATATATTATAGAGAAATTTAATATAAAAAGATAGAATACGAAGATCTAAAACATATAAATTTCATCTTGAGAACCTTGGGAAATATATAACGAAACAAATTAAAAATAACTAGTGTGGAGCCCGTGCGATGCACGGGAAAAAAAGCGATTGTAAAAATTGTAAAAAAAAAACAACTGTTTAATAGATAGTTCATTTTGAATTTTGTTTTAAAAATAATTTTTTTAGATAGATTATTTTTACAGTTGATTAGATAAAACTGAAATAAATTACGTATAAAAATAATAGTTTTTATTTTATAGTTTATCTATAAAAGAATTTGAAACATCATCCGTTCTTATTGAATTTTAATAATAATTATACATTTGCATAGTTTTGCAGTTTATTAACTATATATTGTAGGGTCAAATATATTTTTAGTCACTATAAATATACTTAATTTTGATTTTAGTTTCTCTAACAAATTTCTTAGACTTTTAACCCCTATAAATTTTCAATCACCACATTTAGTCTCTTTTTTTAATTCAATTCATGTGTAGCATTAATTTTTTTTAATTAAATTATGCAGAAATGTGTAAAGTATTATGAAAATCACTCCCCAAAAAAATTATAATTTTTAAAACAATCGGGAATTAAATACAATTTTTTTATACATAGTTCATGATTTTATAAAAAGTTCCAATTATTTTTTGAGAGATTATTATAATTTTATAACTTTTCTACAATTTTTTTAAAAAATATGAATTTTACATATGAGTTTATTTAGAAGGAGGGGTCAAAAGTGAAGATGAAATTTTTTTGAGTGATTAAAATTTAAAAGTTGAAAAAAAAAATTTAGAGGGACTAAAATTAAAATTTGGTATATTGATAAGGACAAAAAATATATTTAACACTATACTTTAATGTGAAAACCTTATTATGAAAAAGGTTAAATATATTACATAAAAAAAAAAAGGTTAATTTTGACCCATATTAACCCATCTTGATTGTTTTTTATTCATTTTTATTTCAATAAGTGATTTTCACATATTTTGAGTTTTCTTCTTTGTGATTTTCTCATCTAGTGTTGTTTTATTGTAATTTTAGTGTAGGTTTATTTTGATTTCATGTCTTAGTGCGGTGTTTATTGATTTCTCGTCATAATGCGGTGTTGTTTTGATTTTCCGTCTTAATGCGGTGTTGTTTTGATTTTTGGGTCTTAGTGCGGTGTTGTTTTGATTTTCCGTTTTGGTACGGTATTTTGTTTGTTCAAATCTACAGGTTTACTTCGATATAAACCTAGTGCATATTCAATAATATTAGCATAATCAACGTTACAGATCTATAGGCATGATTATTCTAGATATTTGAATTTTGTCACATTAATTGTAGGATTCTTCACATTTGTTGACATTAGACTATTTTATGCTGTTAACTCGGATGTTGTGAGTTTGTTCCCAAATTCATTCTTTTTAGTTTCTAGTAAATTAACTTGGATGTGTAATGATATCTGTTGATATACTTTACTTGTTTATATGAATGAATATCGTTGTTTTTTAGTCAAGAAAAAGTTTTAGTGTCCACTAAAACTAAATTTGTTAAATTATCTTTAAACTTTGAAATCTTTGAATGTATTTTGTATATGCATGTTTAAAATACAATATAAAGTTCATTTAATAAAATTTAGATTTTTTTAACATTATATGAATTAAATATGATTTTTTAAAATCGAAAAAAGTTTTAAGATAAAAGTAATAAAAATCATATGTCAAAATCAAATTTTGAGCCATTTCTTGATAAATTAACTTGTTTTTTTTTTTGTCAGATAGTCTATTGGTTATAATTCAACCCTTTATTAAAGTTGAATAAGTGGGTGTAATATAGTTTAAATCATGATCCTTGCATATTTAGTGCAATATCTCTATCAACTGAGTTAAATTCACGAAGATTATAAATTAACTTGTTATGATGTACTAAACATACATCTTATTCAAAATAAATATTAGTTTAACACTAAGGACTAAAACTTAGTGCAAGTATAATTTGCTATGAACTAAAAATATAAGAAAAACTAATAAGGAAGTGAAGTTAGAAGGTCACCATTTTTTAGTTAGCAAATATATATTTAACCTTAAAAATAGATATATTTAATCAAAATTTTAGAAGGTCAACTGTCGTATCACACTCTCAACAATTCTCGCTCAATATCATTATTTTGTATATTTTTTATTTTTTTTTAATATAAATGTCACAAAAGTACAAAGATGATATCTAAGACATTCCAACTAAATTGACACCCTGAATAAGCCACCTAAAAAAAATCCTAATGAAATATATTAAAATAAAATAAAATAAGAATAATACGAAAGAACCCTTAGGGGAATTGTATTTTCATATTGAGCTTAAGAATAAAAAAATCTATTATTTATTTAAATTTATTATATAAAATCATATATTTTTAATATATTGTATGATTTATTTTTTATTTTTGTTGATTTTTATATAATATTTGCATGGAACATAAATTTGTATAAAAAACCCTGTAATTAACCGACCAACTCTTGAAATAAGCAAAAAATCTCAAAAAAAATCAGAATCAATTGAATGCTAAAATCAAGAATCTTTCTAAATAAGAATCGATTTCATTTGAATCAATTTTTTGACGAAAATAATAAGAATTGATTTGACTCAATTAAATGCTCATAATACAGTAACAAAAATAGAATATGAGCAATCTATTAATTTTAAAAATAATTGATGAAAATAATAATAAAATTAATTTTATCAAGTGCCAAATATATTTGAAATTTTTTATAGTGATATAGTACATTCTAAAAACCAAAACCGTTGATTTCATTAAATGCAATAAGAAAATAATCATTATTTTAGTTTTTCATGCACTAAAGTAATTTACTTCGTTAAGATTATAAACTTAAATAATAGCAATTTTTTCGTGTCATGAAGCTTTTTTTTTTTTAAGCAAACGGGGTGCATTAGTAACTGCAACTTTCTAAGTAGATTAATATTATACTATTGCGTCAAGAAGCTATTGGATTCATTATTTTATAAATTAAAGGTATCTTCCATGCACAAATGCAGAGACTAATTTCTTCAAAATAATTGAGATCCACTTAAAGGATCGACCTCTTCCAACAAATGTTTTGTATTAATAATAACCTATTTATGATACAAATATTATTCACCATTAGAGTCAATTGTTTTTTTACGAATCCATTAGTGTCAATTGAATGAGATAACATGGAAAAACTTACAAAATACGTACATAAAGGGGTTTTAAATTCTTTTTGAGTAAAAAGATTTAAAATTATGCATACAAATTTTACCTAGCTTAGAGTTCACTAAACAATATAAAACTGAGACAAATTTTAAAATTTGACGAAAAATAGAGACTTGAGAGATATCTTTCTTTAATGACTTTTTCGTCTAACATCTACATAAAAAGTATGTCCTTTAAAGGACATATTCAATGGCTTTAACCAATTGTTATTTTCTACTATGTACACATCTTAAAATGATTTTAAGACTGCAAAGATATTTGTTAATGTTCTATCTTTAACTTTTCTTACGATCACATTCCTGAGAAGAGAAAAAAGGAGTAGAAGAGAATCATTAAAACATAAAAATATAGAATATACTAAAAGAAAGAAAATTGGTATATATTGAAGAGAAGAAGCAAATAATATGAGTCATAAAATAGAGAATGAAATGACATAGCGAAAATAAATCATTGCATAAATAATAGGTTAAACATTTGCTAGAATATATGTTGATGGACACAAAATAAAGGTTTATGGCTGAATTTTGAATTTTATGAGTGAATATCAAAATAGTATGAAGCGTGTTGAATGTGAAAGTACTATTTATAGCAAAATGTACACAAATCAAATTCATGATGATGAAAAAATATTTACAATAAATAGCATTCATGTAACAATATTTTATTGACATTCTTATTTTTAACAGTAAAAATATTGTTTTTTAATTTATTTGAATTCATTATTTGAATCTTTAATTTGTTAATAATGATGGATTAGAATCACCTTATTTTATAATTATTTTTATGTACATCATTTTAAATTCATATTTAAATTTTCAAATCCGAATAAATTGCACTATAATAGAAAATACATGTTTGCTAAAACAATATTGCATTAGTCTTTTTATTACAAAATTAAATAATTTTTGCATTAGGTTTTTTTATTTAACAAAATGTTTAAAAAATGAATTCAAATCAATGAAATTATAAATTAAGAATAGAAAAATATTGAATTATTTTTAAATGTATAATGATAATATTAATAATAATAATAATAATAATAATAATAATAATAATAATAATAAAATTGTGTTTGTCTTATATATAGAATAAAAAAATGATGGCTTTGATGTACAGTACTATTACTACAAATGATAATAATAACAAAAAAATGTGGCATCAAAAAATTGAAATAGAATATATCTATATCTATATCTATATAATATACTATTTACGAATCCACTATAAGAAAATTATTTTAGGAAATATTTAAATGCTCTTCTCCTAGCCATCGAGCAATAAATAGCATTTAATTCTCTTTTTTTTTTCAATCAATATTTTTTGTTTTGCTCAAGGTAAGTCATTTTTTTTTCAATTAGATTCAATCTAATTTGATAAAGTTTACTGTACACCCTTTTAAGCCTTAGCAATGCAAAATCTTTATGAAAAATTACACGGGATACAAACATATTCAAGATATCATTCAATATAATTATTTTTTCTTAGAATTTTTATAAGAAAACACACGGGATACACACACATTCAAGATACGGTTTAGAAAAACACGAGGCACATATAAATTCAAAAAATTATAAGAAAACACATGGGATAAAAACACATTTAAAAACATATTTTATTCCACAAAAGTAATTTTTATTTAAAAAGAGTCAACAGAACTGGGAAATACAAAACGGGGTAAACTTGAGGGCCAAAATCGAACAATTGAAATTTAATCGACTAAAATCAAGCAACTGTGAAACTTTGGGAGTTAAAATCAAGTAACAGATATCTAATGCAAAATCTCTGTGAATTGCACGGGGTACACGCACATTCAAACATTCAATATAATTATTTATTTCTTAAAAATTATAGGAAATCACATGGGATACATACACGTTCAAGATACCATTTACAACAATTGAAATTTAGGTGACTAAAATTACCAATTGAGGGCCAAATTGGAACAATTGAAATTTAGGTGACTAAAATTACCAATTGTGAAATTAAGGTAATTAAAATCAAGTAATTGAATTAGCGATACACAATCTTTCTGGAAAATCACACGGGATACAAACACATTCAGTATAAATATTTTTTTCTTAAAAAATTTATAGAAAAATACACGGGATACACACACATTCAAGATACCATTTAGAAACACACGGGCTACACACACATTCAAATAGTTATGAGAAAACACACAGGGTACAAACACATTTAAAAACATATTTTATTTAAAATACCACATAAGTCATTTTTATTTTAAGAAAGTTAACGGGGCTAGAAAATGCAAAACATGATAAAATTGAGGGCCAAAATCGAACAACTGAAATTTAGGTGTCTAAAATCAAAAAATTGTGAAACTTAGAGAGTTAAAATCATGTAATTGAGTTTTTTTTTGACGAAATCATGTAATTGAATTAAAATCACTTTAATCAATAAAGTTTTTCTTCTTCTCTATTATTTAAAATATTTTTGTGGAATTTTTTAATCAATTGAATTATTGATGCAAATATATATATATATATATATATATATATATATATATATATATATATATATATATATATATATAATATACTATTTACGAATTCACTCTATAAGAAAACTATTTAAGGAAACTATTAAATGCTCTTCTCACATTCATCCAACATTTATTACGCCAATGATGACTACTTAATGTGATTTTTATTGAATTGACCAAATGATTTATTTAAATTAATTTACGTGACAAATGTAGAAATTCAAGGTATGGAGTAATTTTGTAGAAAGATTTATTGAATTAGATACATATAAAAAGAATTCAATAATAAAAAATAAAAAAATCCGTGAATTGGAGGCATATAGAAAGAATTCAATAATTTAAATATATTTTTTATTGAATTGGAGGTATACATGTATAAAGTATTCAATTAGTGTTTATAACCAAATAACTTAATTCAAATTGGAAGCCGCTTACACATTCAACCCTAAACCAACCAGGCTGTAAATTATTCAGAAATTATTTAATTTGGGATACAAACAAATTCAAGATACCATTCAATATAATTATTATTTTTTAAATTTTTTTATAGGAAAACACACTTGATACACACACATTCAAGATATCATTTAGAAACACACGGGATACACACACATTCAAAAAATCATAAGAAAACACACAGGATACAGTGGCGGATCCAGGACCCTGGTTCAGGGGGTACAAAAATTTCATGTTCGAATATCGGTTTTTATATTACAATATCTCTACCAACTAAATTATACTCGCACGGACAAAGTACAAAATAAGTTAAACTAATTTATTTATTTTTTATCAGTTAGACGAAGTAACAAGTATGACTGAAACTCACACACACTTATGAGGTCTCAGATTCATATTTAAGCGAAGACGTTAAACCTCTAAGATTTATTATGATATGAACTAATCTTTGTCAAAAATCAAGTGATTTAATTAAATCTTTAAGCACATCTACTTAAATAACTCAAATATCTTACCATTTCAAAAATCAATTCAACATTAGTTTTTATATGAAAAAAATATATATAACAGAAGATTAGTTTTAATATATACATATAAACAAAAGATATAACAAAAAAAACGGGTTGTTAGATACATAGAACCTTTAAGTATAATACAAAACCATATATTATCACATTAATTTGGTTGGCATGGTGGAATTGTGCACAAGCTTCATACGAAGAAGGCATGGATGGGTTCGAGACCAAAATTGAACAATAGAAATTTAGGTTACTAAAATTGAACAATTGTGAAATTTAAGAAGTTAAAATCAAATAATTTAATTATAAATACAAAATCTCTGTGGAAAATCACACGGGATAGACACACAGTCAATATACCATTCAATATAATTATTTTTTCTTTATAAAATTTATAAGAAAACACACGGGATACACACACATTCAAGATACCATTTAGAAACACACAGGGCACATACATTAAAAAAATTATAAGAAAACACACAGGGTACAAACAAATTTTTTAAGGAAATATTTTAATGCTTTCTTCCTAGCCATCAAGCAATAAATTGAATTATCAATCGATGCAAAAACTTTGTGGAAAATAATTGAATTATCAATCGATGCAAAAACTGTGAAAAATAAACACACATTCAAGGTATCATTTAGAAACACGAGGGGTACATACATATTCAAAAAAATTATAAGATTAAAAATACACGGGGTACAAACACATTTAAATGCACATTTTAATTAAAATACAACATAAGTAAATTTTATTTAAAAAAGAGTCAACGGGGCTAGGAAATGCAAAACGGGATAAACATGATGGTCAAAATCAAAAAATTGAAATTTTGGTGACTTAAATCGAACAATTGTGAAACTTAGTGAGTTAAAATCAAATAATTTAATTATCGACCGATGCAAAATCTTTGTGGAAAATCACACCGGTTACACACACATATTCAAGATACCGTTCAATATAATTATTTTTTTCTTAAATTTTTTAAGAAAACACACGGGATAAACACACATTCAAGATACCATTTAGAAACACATGGAATACAAACACATTCAAAAGTTTATAAGAAAACACACGAAGTACAATAACATTTAAAAGCATATTTTATTTAAAATACCACATAAGTAATTTTTATTTAAAAAAAGACAACGGTGCTATGAAACTTGAGGGCTAAATTCGAATAATTAAAATTTATATGACTAAAATCGAGCAATTGTGAAACTTGAGGAGTTAAAATCAAGTAATTGAATTATCAATGTAAAATTTATGTGAAAAATCACATGGCATACACACACATTCATGATAACATTTAGAAACACACGGGTTACACACACACATTCAAAAAATCATAAGAAAACATACAAGATAGAAACACATTTAAAAGCATATTTGATTTGAAATACCACATAAGTAATTTTTATTTAAAAAAAGTCAACGGCTAGAAAATGCAAAACGATGTAAACTCGATGGCCAAAATCGAACAATTGAAATTTAAGTGACTAAAATCGAGCAGTTGTAAAATATAGGGAGTTAAAATTAAGTGATTGAATTATCGATGTAAAATCTCTGTGGAAAATCACACGAGATACACACACATTCAAGATAACATTTAGAAACACGAGGGGTACATACATATTCAAAAAAATTATAAGATTGAAAATACACGGGGTACAAACACATTTAAAAGCACATTTTAATTAAAATACAACATAAGTAAATTTTATTTAAAAAAGAGTCAACAGGGCCAGGAAATGCAAAACGGGATAAACTTGATCGTCAAAATCGAACAATTGAAATTTAGGTGATTTAAATCGAACAATTGTGAAACTTAGTGAGTTAAAATCAAATAATTGAATTATCGACCTATGCAAAATCTTTGTGGAAAATTACACCGGTTACACACACATATTCAAGATACTGTTCAATATAATTATTTTTTTTTTAAAATTTTTAAGAAAACACACAGGATAAATTATAAGAGAAACACACAGGGTACACACACACATTCAAAAAATTATAAGAAAACACACAAGATACAAGTAATGTGTGTATATATATATATATATATATATATATATATATATATATATATTTTAGTTGACATAATATTCATTTTATATGGTTAAAATATTAAAATAAATGGATAGGGTAAAATAATTTAAGTCTAGAAATTAAATATTGTGCAAGAAAATTTTTCCTTTCCTGCCAAGTAGTTTAGTGGTAAAAAAATCACATTTTATAATAAATAGGCAGGATATCCTCATTTTAAACTGTGAATCCTTCAAATTGTGACGTCTCTTAACAACTAAATTAATATTCATGGGATTATCGCACAAAAAATTCTAACTATTCAAAATATCATGATTTTTATAATATTATTAAAATCAATAAAAATAAATAAAACATTAATTATATGTGAGACAAATAATAGATACTCAGGTCCTTAAATTTTTTCTACGGGGTACGATATCCAGCAAATGTATGTAGGGCACCAAATATTTTTTCAAAATATTATATACATCTTCAAAAATAAATTAACAAATATACCTTAAAATTTTATTATAAAAACATGTATATTTAAATTTAATTATTGTTAAAATAATTTAAAAAAATAACTTATATTATACTAAAAAACAAATTATAATTTTATAATTAAAATTTAACCCGTGCTTTGCACGGGTAATTTATACTAGTGTATATATATATATATATATATATATATATATAGAATTCAGTTAACATAATATTCATTTTATATGGTTAAAATTTTAAAATAAAAGGACGGGGTACATCAAATATTATGCACAATTTTTTTTTCTTCTGTTTCCTACCAAGTAAATTAGTGGTAAAAAAATTCACCTCTTAAGATAAATAAACAGGGCATCCCAATTTCAAACTATGAACCTTTCAAATTACAACGTCTCTTACCAAATAAATTATATTCATGGGTACTATTGCACGAAAAATTATAACTACTCAAAATATAATAATTTTTATATATTTACTAATATCAATAAAAAGAAATAAAATAGAAATTATATGTGATACATGTGGTAGATATTCAAGTCTCTAAACTTTTTCTATGGAGTACGATATCGACAATGAAAGTTGGGCACCCAATTTTTTTCTAAAATATTATATACACCTTAAAAAAAAGTTAACAAATGTAACTTCAATAGCAATTTAATTATTATAAAAACATGTACAATTAAAATTAATTATTATAAAGATAATTTAAAAAAATCTTCTATCAAAATCAATAGCAATTTATTTTTTTATAAGTAAAAATTAACCCGTGCTTTGCACGGGTAATTTATACTAGTATTGAATATTTTTAAAGAAAAAAACGATACTTATTTTTCTTATATAGAATGAATGTAGATTGAATAATAATATTCATGATAATAATAATGCTAATAAATGTGGGTATGAAAAAATGCTATATATAATGTAACGGTAATAAATGTGAAATCATTGTGAGAATAAGACTATTGTAAGGATGCCACATGTCCTCTAAATATGAATGTTAGAAACTATTTTAAAATGCCACTTGTACAATTGTCATGAAAAGTTTTTTCTTTTATAAAATCGGTGCCAATTAATAATAGTATAGATACTACAATATAAGGGTGGAGTAAAATCCGTTCTATATCAATACATTTTGCTATGACTATTAGAAAATCTCTTGAATTGCAGTAGCATAATTATATATACGTATATCTTAATTATGTCTTGAAAGCATATCCATGACCTCCATATCTATGAGCCTTCAAATTAATTCTTGTTTGTCTGTGTCCATAATTATAACTTATTAATTTGTGATAAAAACTTAAATTATAAATATTTTATAAGAGACATATAATTTGTCTCATTGATACATCAATAGACAAACAATAGAAAATTGACACTCTGTTAAAGAGTAAAAAGTATGATTAACCCATTTAATTGTTTTATGGAAAACTAGTGGGCCAAACGGGCACGTCCCGTGCCCGTTTGTATGATACCTATTTTTTATTTATGCTAACTTATATGTTGAAAATTAATCTAAACTTTTAAACTTACAATCAAGCAAATATTATAATCAAAACAGAATGTTAAAGATTTGCAAAGAGAGAAAATGAATCGAAATAAAAATCTGAAGTAAAGTGGGAAAAATTTATTTTAGCAAGAAAATACAGCAAAAATTCAATCTTGATATAGATGCACACTACTAAGTACCAATGACTAATATCTCACTAATACTATCTTGTAACTAATTAATCTATATCTTTAACATTTTTTGCTCAGGTTGAACCCCTCAGTTTTAACAAAACACAAATTAGAATCAAATTATTTCTGTTAATTTTAGTGTGATTGGAAATTACATGCCAACATCTCTTTATGATTTGGTGGAGTAAGTTTTATATCCAACGATAAAAACCAAAAGAGACGAAATGGTAAACAAATTAGTCTTACATGGTAATGCATTGAAGAATAATAAGTATGACTCAACAGGAATGATTTCATAATTGCATAAAGAAATGATTTTGCCTTACAAATACCACAATTATTCATTATGTGTTTCAATCCAATGGGTTTTGATACTTTAATAAATAACTTAATTAATACTTAATTTAATTTTACAATTAAAAGTGGGACATAAATAATATTTCAAACAATTAATTAATCTTCATAGTCCATCATCTTTTTTTTTTTTGAGGCACATAGTCCATCATCTTGTAAGAAGAAGAAATGAGTATAAGAGTATATAATAAATTATTTCAAGAGTATATAATAAATTATTTCAACATCCCCTTCCATCATCCATAACTTTCTATGTGAATTTAATAATTAAAATTACCATCATAATTCTAGGTGGTGAAATTTGAAAACATACACCAACAATAAAATAAAAAACTTATTTTAAGAGTAGAAATTAACCAATAGAGTGACGCTTTCGGTATCAACAATTCCTTGTTTGCGATTAGCATCGTAACTTCTTCTATCAATACAAAGAAACTTGAATCACCATGTGATGCCTTAAAAGAATCCTCCAGTGTGACTCAACTCTCGAGTCACACATATGCACTCTGTAGTTTAAAAGTCATTTACGGTGTCACTTCTCATATTTGAAAGTTGTTATAACAAAAACATGAACAACAAATAGAGTAAATGCTATAAATCAACGAAGACCAAAAGACAAAATATATATGAAACTAATATATTTTTCGCTACATATTAATCATAGTAGGTTAGTCACCCTCAGCAATGCGGTCTTTTCCCTTCACCCTTTCAATGATCACCCCCTATCATAAATGTTAAAGATAAGGAATATAGTTAAAATCAAGAACAATAAAAAACAAAATAAAAGAAAGAATTAAAATAAATGAAAAGAAAAAGTGAAAGAAATAAAAATACTAAAAAAATTGAAATGAAAGTACAAATATACAATATAATTGTTTCTAAATACTCCACTTTCACAAAGAAAACTACCCACCATACGGTTATTATTTTCCATGCATGTCATATTCTTTGTTGTATCCAATATTACAAAAAATGAAAGTGGAGTTTATCTAGTAATAAAAAAAATGAATGAAATAATAATAAAATAGAAATCTGTACACATAAGTTAATCCGTCAAATAAAAAAAATTAGAAGGAAGAAGTGTGTGAGAATTGAGAAAGAAAGAAAGAAAAAGAAAAAGAAACAGAAATAGATAATCAAGATTTGACGGTGGCTCTCTTATGGAGACAATCGAATTATGCAGAAGTTAGACATGTGTGCATCAGACCTTACCTCTTGGAATATGCATAATTTTAAGCGGTTGCAACGTAATATTGACACTTGCCGGAGGAAAATTGATCGCATCAGAGGGAATGTTACAGCTAGTAATGTTCATATTTTTGATGCTTTGAGAAAACAGATGGCTCAATTACTGGTCCAGGAGGATAATTATTGGCGACAACGTGCCAAAACTCATTGGATGCGAGATGGTGACTTGAATACAAAGTTTTTCCATGCTGCCGCTACATCTAGACGAAAAGTCAATCGCATTACATCACTCTTGGATCCCGCAGGTACTCTAGTCACTCAGGATGATGATTTATGTGAAGTAGCCCGTGCTTATTTTGTTGACATATTTAATAAGCAAAATAGCGTTATTGCACCGGTGATTAATATTGTGGATCAGACTATTACTCAAGATGATAATACAAAGTTGACTGAGCAGTTTACTATAGAAGAATTTCGTGTGGCTATGTTCTCTATGCACCCGGACAAATGTCCGGGACCTGACGGTTTTAGTCCTGGATTCTTCCAACACTTTTGGCATTTATGTGGTCAACAAATTTTTAAAGAATGTTGTATGTGGCTTGAGACAGGTGCTTTTCCATCCAGGCTGACTTTTACAAACATTGCTCTCATTCCTAAAGGCGAGTCACAGGTATCCATGAAAGATTGGCGTCCGATTTCTCTTTGCAATGTCATATATAAATTGGTGGCGAAAGTTCTGGCTAATAGACTGAAGAATATATTAAGCAAATGCATTTCAGATAATCAATCCGCTTTTGTGCCAGGACGATCAATATTAGATAATGCTATGGTAGCAATAGAGGTGGTTCACCACATGAAGTCAAAGTTAAAAGGCAAAATAGGGGATGTGGCTCTTAAACTTGATATAAGTAAAGCCTATGACAGAATCGATTGGGATTATCTGCGTGGTATCATGTCGAAGATGGGTTTTTGCTCACAGTGGATCAAATGGATTATGATGTGTGTGGAAACAACGGACTATTCTATTCTTGTAAATAATAGTGTGGCTGGTCCTATCACTCCTAGTTGAGGACTACGACAGGGAGATCCATTGTCTCCATATCTTTTTATTATCTGTGCAGAGGGGTTTTCAGCTCTAATCAGACAAGCGGAGGGTCGTGGCGACATTCATGGTGTTAAAATCTGTCGGAACGCTCCTATTGTTTCTCATCTTCTATTTGCAGATGATTGCTTTTTATTTTTCAGAGCCAAAATTTCTGAAGCTGAAGTGATGAAGAATATTTTAGCTACATATGAGGCAGCGTCAGGACAATCCATCAATTTTCAAAAATCTAAAATCTTCTGTAGCCGAAATGTTCCAAATGATGTTAAGATCTCTGTTGCTGACTGTCTTGGTGTGCATGCAGTGCTTGGCACCGGTAAATATTTAGGTCTACCATCTATGATCGGGCGCAGTAAAAAAGATACTTTCAGCTTCATTAAGGACAGAGTGTGGAAGAAGATTAATTCTTAGAGCAGCAAAAGTCTATCAAAGGCGGGACGTGAAGTGCTCATTAAATCTGTCCTCCAATCTATTCCGACATACTTCATGAGTATTTTTACTATCCATCATCTCTTTGTGACGAAATTGAAAAGATGATGAACTCCTTTTGGTGGGGTCATTCAGGCGCGCGAAATAGAGGTATTCACTGGATGTCTTGGGAAAAACTTGCTATGCATAAAAACGACGGTGGTATGGGATTTAAAAGTCTATCTGCTTTCAATCTCGCAATGTTAGGGAAGCAGGGGTGGCGTATTATGTCCAACCCGGATATTCTTATTTCCAAATTATACAAAGCCAAGTATTTTCCTCGGTGTGAGTTTCTTGATTCAAAATTGGGGCACAATCCTAGTTTTGTTTGGAGAAGCATTTGTAACTCGAAATTCATCCTACGAGCAGGGTGTCGGTGGAGAATAGGAAGTGGCCATGATATTCCTTTGTTCAATGAGAATTGGATTTATGACGCGTCGGCGCTGAATATGCAACAAGCTACAACTTTGATTGACGAGGGCATGACAGTGGCTGACATTATTGTTCAAGATGATAAATGTTGGAATGTGCCTCTTATAACAACACTCTTTGAGCCAAGGTGTACAGAAAAAATCCTAGCAACACCATTGTTTAAATCTGTCCTAGATGACAAACAGTTTTGGAAGGAGGAAAGTAACGGTATGTATTCAGTTAGAAGTGCTTACCGGTTATGCGTTCAGAGGTTGATAGATACCTTTCATCTTAAAATGAACGGTGAATGAAATTTATTGTGGAAAATTAAAGCTCCTCCGCGTGTTAAGAATCTGTTGTGGAGACTTTGCCGCAATTGTATTCCAACTCGAGTTAATTTGCAACAAAAAGGCGTGAATTGTACAACTGATTGTGTACTTTGCAGCAACAATTCAGAGGACAGTTATCATGTGTTTTTCAATTGTCCTAGCAGTAAGAATGTGTGGAGCATGTGTAGTTTTCATCCTCATATACTCTCAACTATGCAAAGTGTTCATAATATTTCAGAACTAGTTTTTCAATTGTTGCAGCAGCTGAATGCAGATGACTCCTCTCTTATGGCTTGTGTTATTTGGAGTATTTGGAAACAACGCAATAATGCAATATGGAATAATGTTATAGACGCACAGAACTCTGTTTACACGCGTGCAGTTAATATGTTACTAGACTGGCGCGCTGCCCAAGCTGCTAGAGGTGTTGCTCCGGGTCAGCAGAGTGTGCAGGAACGCGGTTGGCAAAAACCGATGAGTGGGCGGATGAAGTGCAATATAGATGATGCGTTTTCGTCGATTCATAATAGAGTTGGTATTGGTATTTGCCTTAGAGATGAAAGTGGTGCTTATGTACTAGCAAAGTATGAACAATTCACACCGTTATGTGATGTGAAGATAGGTGAAGCTCTCGGACTACTTTCCGCTCTTAATTGGGTGCACGAATTAAATTTGGGTCCGGTAGATTTTGAGCTTGATTCAAAGGTAGTGGTGGATAAATTCCACTCAAAGAAGAATGATGACACCGAGCTAGGGGATATTATTTCACATTGTAAAATGCTCTTTACTACTTTTTATAATAACTCCAGTGTTGAGTTTATTCGGCGACAAGCAAATGAGGTGGCTCATAGGTTAGCTAAGGTAGCCTCATGTATGGCTAGTCCCCAAATTATGGTTGAAATACCCTATTGTATTGAACATCTTTTGATTAATGATATATTATAAGCTTGCTTTCCTCAAAAAAGATTTGTACCCGAAAAATACTACCAACATCATTGAATTATCTATATATATACTAAAAGGAAACCATGCCAACTTACTGTGCACTAAAGCCTTTGCCAATCAAATTTGTTCTTGAACTATGTTGACCAATTGAACTTGAGTATGTGTCATTTAATTAGGTGTTTGTCATTTAGGGCTTATGTGGATTTGGTCCCAACCCTAATTCCTACTTGGCCAATCATTCTCAACCCTAACAATTGGGTGTCCAACTCAATATATGCATGTGACCCAACAATTCTATCATAAAATATGTAAATATTCTTTTTCCTGTAAAAGCATGTGCACACACCTCCTTTCATCATTCTTTCTTGAACTCTTTTATTGGTCAAATTTTTTCATAAAAACAAGATAGTAACACAGTGTTACTATTGTGCATCACATCATATAATCATGACAATGAAAATTATATTCAACTGCATGAAATTTTATTGGACCACTACTTACACCAATTGAAAAATTCCACCAAACAAATCACAAAATTAGAAACAAAAGAAAAGAAAGCAAAAGAAAAAGACATAACATAACCCGTACTCTTTTTTCAAAACACATCGCCTTCTTCTTCTTCCTCTCCGCCGCACCTTCTCTATCAGAATCCTTCACCATCGCTGGGCACCAACCACCACATACCATCAGTACCCCTTCTCTCTCTCACGCTACTTCTCTCTCTGCCTTCGCCTAAACTTTAACCCCCAAATATTAATTCCTCAAATTTTGATACTGCATGTTTGATTTCATCCATGAAATTGGACCTTAAGAATGAAGTTGAAGCTCTGAAGACCTGTTTCACCATCTTATGGGTATGATGTTTTGTTTAGTTTGTGATTTTTTTAGCTTTGTTTGTATTAATTGTTATAGCTTATGAACTTATCCTTCTTTATCTGATTTTTGTTTAATTCTAATTTCTGAAATCTTTGTTAATTTCCCTGCAAAGAGTCTTAATATAAGTCTAATTGTTGTATTGAATTTTTATAATTGTTGTTACATTTCTGATGAACAAAATTTTCTTTTAAAAGAATTTTAGTTTTCCATTTTAACTATCATTTAGTGAATCTCGTGTTATTCAAGGTGGATAAAAATTACTAAAGCATTGTTTTGTATACAAGAAATGAAGATGAAGACAAAAGCTTTGAGGGTCATTTGATGCTGAAACTGGTTGTCTTTAGATTAAACTTACTGCAAATTTTTATGGAGTTTTTAATTACTATCTTGGAGCTGGAATTTGGAGGTATGGATTTGTACTTATCTAAACTTTTTAGAGAGATAATTATGTTTTGATTAACAATACTCTGTCAGACTGTTTTGTTACGTTTTTTTTTTTTTAATTTTGCAGAAAAATATTTGCTCTGCAAATGTATAAGCATTCCAAACAAGTGACATCCTTCGAATTTGCTTCTGCTAAGGTATTATCCTTCGATTGCTGCCTAATTTCACTTTGGGTATTTTTTTATTGATCACATGATTTCATCAAGTTTATTGTTTGTGGAATTTTGATTTTTAATGAATTCATTGTATATATATATATTCTGTGATTTGTTTCTTCTGTGGTGTTTTTGTGTTTAAATCGTGTGATTTGGTTTGAAAATTTAGGAGTTTTGGATATGATTTTAATTGATGTTTATTTATTTGATTAAAAAGGTCTTTCATGTTGTTTTTGAAATGTTGGTGTTGATGATGACATTAGTTACCAAATTTGTATAATAGAAACACCCCTTTCATTTTGTTGTTTGATTTATTAATCTGCATGAATTTGACTATTATTATTTGATTTTGGGTTATTTTTTTCTTCAAAGTTATTGCATGGAGATTGAGAATGAAGTTTCATCATCTTATGAGTATGATGATTTTTTGGCTATATTTGTGTTAATTGGTGAAGAGCTGGAGCCGATTAAACTTGGTGTGTGGATAATGAAAAAGACGATGAGGAACGGAGAATTCGGCAGAAGAAGAATAAAGATGCAGGTGCAGCTTCTGTTTCGGTGTTGAAATCTATTTCGTTGGATGAGAAAAGATCGGATGTAGAATACCAAGTTGGAGGTGTGATTGTGTTTTTCTGATTCTATTATTTTGGTTAAGAAAAATTGAAATGAAGTGTTTCATAGTTTCTGCTATTTCGGTTTCATAATTTCCTTTTTATTTGTTTATTAGTGTAGCTTTCACGAAAGGAGATTAATTTGGAAAAGTTGTGAAGAATTGCTACCATCACTCAACAAGTGCAATCGGAGCTATGCGTCGCCGTCGGCCTTCCCTCTTCTCCAACGCCAAACCGACCACTGCGCTCTAATCGCTGGCTTCCGACAGCCGCGCAAAGCCTCCGATTGGAATTGGGAAGGAGATCGCGATCTGGTTCTGTTTTCTTCTTCTCAATTCCGTTTGTATATTAATTTTACTTTGTACTGTATTGCAACTGAAAACACTTAAAGAGAAGGACAAATTCAAATTGATATGATATTCCTTTTTCTGTTACAATTGTATCTTTGGCATGACTTCTAGAAAATGCACATTTTTCTGGCAAATTTACAATGTTTATGCACATGGTGGAGCCACTATCATGTGAACACAGGTTAGTTTTGATATAAGGTTAGATAGAAGTTGAAAAATGCTGACATATTCACATTGGAGTAAGTTTAATTATTATGAGCACATGTATTGTCTCCCCTTCATTGAAATGCTTAATGTCAGATCTGAATAATTTCATTTTCAAAAAGCTTGAACTATTTCAAAAATGGTTTTGGCTAGATAATCAATAAAAAAAGTTCACGAATCCTGCCTAATTTCGTTTTGGGTTCTTTTTCTTTGATTGCATGATTCACCAAGTTTATTGTTTGTGGAATTTTGATTTTGAATGAATCCTTTGTATATGTATTATGTGATATGTGTTTGGAATGATATATTAGTGTAAGATTTCATTTCATATACATCATATAGTGCACCGCCTGTCATTGTATTTCTAATCATTTCATTTCAATTGAAGTATTAGGTTCAATCATATATATGTATTGTGTGCAAAAAAAAAAGATTTTGTGAAGTAAGTTATTACAGTTTTTTAATATTTGTGTAAATGTGCTTTTGAATACCTTTTCATGCAATTGTAATAGGTTGTGTTCTATGAAGCTTTGAAAGATGTTACAGAGTATGAGAAGCAAAGATTGATATCTAATCCAAAATGGCATGTTAATAATTCATTTGAGGGACTGGTTTTAGGAGTATTAGCTGGTGGTATGTTTTGTGCTCTGCCATCGGTTACGATCGGCGGGTACCTAGGCTTGAGGGGAAAAGAAATCAGCTTGCTACACTGCAGTTGTGCATTAATCAAGTAAGTGTATTGTGTCTTTCTTAGCACTGATTTTAATACTTATTGTGCGGGTACAAGTTGTTATGGAGTGTTTATTAGCCTCTTAAAAAGTCTTTGATGTTAATTATTAACACAAACTCACAAACTCAATATTTAAATTGTAACTGTGGTAAAAGTATGTTTAAAGAAGTCGGATGAAATGTTGTGTGAAAATGAAAGTAAGTTGTTTGTGTTTATATTGTAGAGAGAAGATTAACTATTAGAGTAGCTGAAACTCATACAAATGGAGGGTTTTTTTATGGGTTTTGTGGTGTGAAAAAACTTCACACTGACTAAACTTTATACTTACTATGTATATGAATTAAATCCTGGGATTTTATTGTGAATTCAGGGCTGACGAGGAACCTGTTGATTAGAATTCAGAAGAGACTTCTTGAAGAGTCTTGCAAACCAAAATGTGTGCGACCTTTACTTGAATATCAGGTTTGTGAATTTTAGTTATTATTTTGAAGAGTAGAATTATATGCTGAATCATTTAAAGATGAGTTTTGTTCTTAATATAAGAGATCAGTTTTACATTTGTTGATCAATTATAAAGCTTTAATCAGCTTCTTGGTATTAAAGGGACTTCTCAAAAATCAGTGAGTTAAGCTCAACCTTATTGCAATTTCTTTCTATTATCTGATTTGGATTTGAAAAGTGTTTTCAACTTTCGTTGCGGATTGATGTTTGAAATGCTTATAATTATACTTTCATCCAGTTTGGATAAACAACTTAATTAAGCACTTATAGAAAAGTGCTTATGCATAAGCTATTTGCCTATTTCTATCATACTGGTGTGGGTTGGTCAGATTCAGAAACACTACTCATTCATGTCTATGATATGATATTGTGGTGTTCTTGCTAGCTACCACAAAACTGTATACATACATCTTAAAATGCTCAGTGTTTCTGAATTTTGACACACACTAAGTCCCTCTCATTGGAAGAGTATGTAACTAAATGGAACAGAGAAATTGCATCCCTCCAATATGCAATTACATGTATTTTTGTTTTGGTCACCTCTTTCTCCTGACAAGATGCGACGTTCCTATAGTCCTTATGTCTACTTAAATTTCTACAACTTTCTTTTTCATTGTTTCTCTATTTAATTTGTAATAATCACAACAATATAATCATAAGACCAATTTGTCATTTTTCTTTTATAGATAGTGACTCAATGGTGGAACTAGCTAGATGTTGGAGTACAAGTGGGATTTAATATGGGTTTAGAATGAAAGAATGATTGCAGGGATCTGCTGATGCTTGCAAGATGCAGTAAAGAAAAGCATATTAGGTATAACTTTTTCTCTAACTTTTCTATTTCAAACTATTATAGATGTTGCATTAGTTTTTTTTTCCTAGATGTGTGATATGAATTTTCTAAAACTGACTTGAGGTGAGAATTGAGATTGTCCTACTTTTGACTATAATGTAAGGTCAAAATCCTAAGGCTTTATGGAAATTTCATTACTTCTTAGAGAATAAAAACAGTATTAAACTTTCTTACCAGATATCTGTATCTTTGAGTAGATATTTTACTATATAATTTAATATGATGCCTATTCAATGTTGCATTGCATCCAGACAGCACAAATCTGTTCAAAGTTTCATAAACAATATCTTAGGATGTGTTAAGGATCCCACTATAAGATTGTGTTTATGTTGTTATTAGGAATCTAAGTGTATTTTACTCTTTCCATCATAATAGTGGGTTAAGTAGTGTGAGGTATATGTTGCTTGACTGAATTTTTATGATTATTAGAAAGAAATTAATAAGGAATGTGAGTGTTTGCAATTTTATCTGGTTTTTTTTTTTACAGAATGAAAATAATAGGAGCATGAAAGAAGAAAGTGTTAAGAAAACAGGGAGGGGAGTGTGAGGGGAGTGTTGCACATGTGCTTCAAAAATTTCTATCTCAAAAGTATCATATCAGAGGGAATGAATTGTGCATTTGTGATTGTTGCTTTTTTGAGTATGTTTTGAATTATACTTTGGGCTATACAATATGGTAAAATTATTTGTGTCTCAAATCTCAATCCATGTACTGAGAAAATCATGTTGTCTTTCCTTTATTTCTTTGTATTTTAGGTGTGGATTTTGGTCTCGATTATCTGTTCAAGGTTATTTTGTAACTCTATCATGAATAGATCAATATTAGAAGAGTATAAGAGATTATTTACACGAGATATCTAGCTATGCCACACTAATGAAGTGATTGATCTTTAATTGATTTTGATGTGGATTTTGTGGTAAAATTGATTGCAGATGAATTGAGAATGATAAATTACTTGAATAATTATATATAATTTACTATATTCCCTCATTTGGTTTTACACCCCTTTTTGCTATAATTTTTTTTAGCTCAAGGAGGATCTTTCAGTGCATGGCAGTGATGAGGAGAATGATGATCAATTAGAGGTGGCAAGCGATGACGATGATTTCAGTGACGATGGTGACAAACATATTCATGAGGAGGTAGTACGTGTTAAGTTCATAAACATTGTCCTAGATTATTTACCTATCTAAAATGTCTGCCTATTTGATGAAGTTTACCCATAAGCAGAGTCTCAAACCATTAGGGTTGCCTTCAGTATTGCCTATGCTCGCAAAGGCAATGAATTAATGCTTGGTGCTGAATTTATTATGATTAAAATAGTGAATACCACAGTTGTCTTGTGTATATGTGAAGGGTGTATCCTCGATCAATTTTCTCTCACGGACAATTGTATGTTGCGCTGTCAAGGGTTATTTCAAGAGAAATTTTAAAAATACTTATAACTAACGACGAAAGCGATAACTCAAATGTAACTAAAAATGTGGTTTACAAAGAGGTCTTTCCAAATGTTTAATAATTTCTTTAATTTGATTCTCTTTTTTTTGACAACTTCTCTAATTTAACTCTTGGCTTAAACATACATTTGGTCCCTGTATATACATCAATTTTTCGTTTTAGTCCCTGTATCGAAAATTTTGACAAAATAGTCCCTGTATCGCACTTTTTTATTTGACGTTGGTCCCTGCCGTCCAATTTCATCCAAGTGGCAAACGTTTTGCCACCTGGGTCCTGCCACGTGGAATGCTAGAGGGACCAAAACCAAAAAATTGAACTGAATGCAGAGACCAAAATTAAAAAATTGAACTGAATGCTAGAGGGACTAAAAACAAAAAATTAAACTAATTGCAAAATGACTCATTTAAATTCTAAATCCCTAAATTGAAATTTGTTTCTCCACTCTTCTCTTCTCTTCTCATAAACCAACTTTCATGGCAAAAATAATTTTGCGTAGATCATTGCGCCCCATTTGGATGCGTTTTTTGATGAAATTATGAGAGGCATTGCAAATGTTGACAACGTGATCAGAAAGCGCGTCGAGAAAACCACTACGGTTGGGCGGTTGTTGATCAGGATCGTTGAAAGGGAAATCATCAGGATAATCTTTTTTAGCAACGAGTCTCTCTGTTGAAAGGTTGAAGAGAAGACAAGAGTAGAGAAACAAATTTCAATTTAAGGATTTAGAGTTTAAATTTGTCATTTTGCAATTAGTTTAATTTTTTGGTTTTAGTCCCTCTAGCATTCAGTTCAATTTTTTGGTTTTGGTCACTGCATTCAGTTCAATTTTTTGGTTTTGGTCCCTCTAATCCAGTCAGCAACATTTTTTGGCCACGTGGCAGGGTCCAGTGGCAAAACGTTTGCCACTTGGATGAAATTGGACGGCAGGGACCAACGTAAAAAAAAAAAGCGATACAGGGACTATTTTGTCAAAATTTTCGATACAAGGACTAAAACGAAAAATTGATGTACATACAGGGACCAAATGTATGTTTAAGCCTTAACTCTTATATGTCCTTAATGAATGTATTGTTTGTTTTGCTTTTAATATATTAAAATTATCCCCTCTTTGTTGTCTTCTTAATTTCACGTTCATATATATATGACGTTCCACTGATAAAAATTTAATATATATAATTGACAGGGGATGACATATTTTATCTCTGATAAAAGCTTTAAGATCACAAATATAAGTTATTAGTGATAAAAATTTAATATTTATAATTGACGGGGATATGACATATTTTATAGTTGATAAAAGTTTTAAAATGACTAATATAAGTTATTATTGATAAAAATTTAATATTTATAATTGACGGGGAGATGACATATTTTATCGCTAATAAAAGTATTAAAATCGATATTACAAGTTATTACTTATAAAAATTTATAATTCACGTGGTGATGAAAATTTATAATTGATGGGGAGATGATATATTTTATACTAATAAAGTTTTAAAATTCCTATTGTAATTTATTATTGATAAAAATTTATACTTCACAGGGAGAATACAATTTTATTATCGATAAAAGTTTTAAAATCACTATTATTAAAAGTTATTATTGATAAAATTTATAATTACGAAGAGATTTAGTTTTTATTGCTGGTAAAAATTTGTGCCAAATATATATGACGTTCAATTGACGGGGAATTGACATATTTTATACTAATAAATTTTTTAAAATTCTTATTATAAGATATTATTGATAAGATGCTCTTTCACAAGGCCTTGATAAACTCCAGTAGAGTCTGGTTCAAGGGATGGCAATTGATCCATTAAGTGTAACAAATCATGAAATTGAAATGGCTATTGCTATATTTATACTTCACAGGGAGATGACAATTTTATCATCGATAAAAATTTTAAAATCACTATTTAAAGTTATTGCAGGATAATTATTTATATAAAACTTATATATCATACTGGTGTATAATATCTTAGGGGTGTATCTTCCTCGATCAATTTTCTCTCACGGGCGGTTGTATGTTGCGTTGTCGACGGTTACTTCAAGAGAAAGTTTAAAAATACTTAAATGTAACACAAAATATAGTTTATATGGAGGTGTTTCAAAATGTTTGATTATTCCTCTAATTTGTCTCTTATATTTCTCGAGTGAATGTATTATTTGTTTCATCTTTATACTATTTCTTTTGAAATGACAATTAACTATCTGCACCCGCGCAACGCGCGGGCAGCCCCCTAGTATTGTTAACTATTTACACATTGATACTTGATAAACAACATAAGCATGTTTAAGGATGTGTGGCAACCATGACATATAAGTCAATTCTCCTTCTCCCTGTCTCTTTAAAATTCTCGTTCTATGTCTTTGCTTTTGCTTTTTGTTTGTAATTTGAAAATAAAACTGTTTTTTTATTTAGTTACCTTTCCTCTTTCGGATTTTTCACCCAAATATCCCTATTTGAATTCAAAAATGCCAATCTACCCCTATTTGAAAAAATAATACATGTCTGTCCCTGTTTTAAAAATTTGTACCATTTCGCCACCTGCTTTGGCGAAATAAACCCTCTTTTGGCAGAAATGGCAGTATTTTTGGCAGGCAGTGGGACCACCATTCAGCCATAGAGTATGGCGAAATGCAGCTGAGTTCTCTTTTTTAATTCAGTTTTAGTTTTTCTCTTTTTTCTCTCTTCTCTCCCATTCAAACACAAACACAGAACTTGCATCTCAAAAAAAAAAAACACATGAATACTCTCTTCCTCACCCATTTTTTTCTTCGTTTTCTTCATTTTGTTTAAGATCCCACCACCCTCTTCCTTGTATCGATTTCTCTTCTACGTCCACATCTCCGGCCACCGGCGCTTCTCTATACAAATCAGTTCTCGTCACATATTTAGTTTTCTGGGTTTGACAAAATCAGATATGGGGATTTTTATGTTACATCAGTTTATTGCAAAATAGTGTTGCTACTTCTTCCTCTTCTTCGAACCAAGGAACAATGTAGCTGGGCAATGGAATTGTAGAGAAATTATGTTGTTTGAATAAAAAACAAAAGTGACGATGAATTTGGCAACAATGGTAAGAGGGGAAAGTGCAATGGATCTGGAAAATTAGGAACTATAATTTGTTGTTGTTTTTTCTTTTTGTTTTGTTTGGGTTTTGACATAAAGGTTTTAAGTTTCAATTTTTAAGGGAAAGGTAGTTGTTTTGAGTTTTAATTTTTACATTAGAAAAAATAATTTGTGGGTTGTTTTAGTTTGTGGGATGGTGGCCAAGAAAGAAAGAAAGGAAGAAATAAAAACGGAAATTGCTTAATAGTGCGACATTTTGCTTGCGAAAACATGCGAATATGCTTGGTTCCAAATTATAAAGTAATTCGGCTAACAATGCAATCTCATGTTTTCATCTCTCCTGTCACAAATATTTTATTTTGTTTTTAATGGACAATATTCTGACATATGTTTTTGAATTTTTATGAACATAAATTTATATAGGTTTAATTTAATATATACGAGTATAATATAAACACATTTGAAATATAAAAAGTCATAATATTAATATTAAAATGAAAATATGTTATTAAGAAATCCTAGCTAGCAGAAATATCGAAATTATTAGACCACATATTTATGATCGGGGTTCGATCTCTGGTCACTCCATTTTGTATGTGTGAATTTATGATAGTTTTATCGTCTCATCTATGTAAAAAAAATGAACATATATTGATATTAAAATAAAATTTTGTCATGGATGAAAACATGTATTTTTTTTATTGTTTTTTGATATATAAACAAAATGGCAAGGCTATTATAAACGCACATAAAAGTGGAGTGATTATGGATTAAACTCCAATCATTTGCGTTTTGTCTAACAATTTCAGTATTATCTGTCAATTGAGCTAAGACTTTTGAACAACATGTAATTTATTTTATAAGAACATAAAAACTAAAATTCGTTTTAGTCAAAAAAAAACTAAAATTCGTTAATTTATAGACTAAAAATATATTTAACTTTAAAAATTACCAACATAAAAAAAATTAATCACTTAATATTATGTGAGGTATTTGTGAAACACATGTGTGATAACGTGTCAAATTGTTAATACAGTTTTTGCCAAGAATCCAATTTTATTGGTAAACTAGTGTAAGTGTATTATTAATTAATATGTGAGGTGAGCTAGCAATTCGCAGCTTTTCGTATTATTATTGTCGCACTAAATAGCAGCACTCAATAAAAACATAGCATTTCGCCACCCCATGTGGCTGAAAGGTGGGACCCGCTTTCTGTCAAAATAGGAGCATTTCGCCATTTCATGTGGCTGAATGGGTCACAAAAATCCAACTGTCGGGTAGACATGTAATATTTTTTTAAAGTGGGGCAGTTTAGTATTTTTAGTTTGAAACAGGGATATACCGGTAAAAAAACCTTCCTCTTTCTCTTTCTTTTTTACTTTTTTATTTTATTTTTTATGTAGTTTAAGGACATTTTGGGTAGTATCAAAATAGGTTACACCAAAAATGAGTTTTCCTTTTATTAGATGTATAGATGATTAAAAGTACGACAAGCTCCGTCGTCTAAATTGCACGACTCAATTATATAACCGGCTTCTATCTAAGCAGCACTGTTTCTCTTTTTTTTTTCTTTCTACTAAACAGTTTCGCATAATTATAATCCTAATTTTTGGTCACTTATATATTATGTATACATTTTTGTTTTAGTATTGTCTCTGTAATAAATTATAAGTCACTTTGAGAAAAAAAACTTGTACTAAATTTATAAGTCGTTTTACATTATCAATGTTATTTTTTCTATTATATCCGTAATTATTTATTATTCTTTATTCTTTCAATTATTCAATTAATTTTTTTATACCATTTGTGAAGGACAATTTTGTAAACTAATTTATAATTTCTTTTTTTCTATACCACAATAATTACATTTTTTAATTTGTGTAATATGGTAAAAATGACTTATATTGTGGTACGGAGGGAGATAATATTTAATAAAATGGGCAAACTGCCTTATACCAAAAAATATATATAAACTGGAACTTAATAGGCATGACCGCGGTTCGATCCCCAACAACTATGTTTGAAAGGGGACAAGAACTACTTAATGTCAGAATTGACTCTAAACTCTGGATTACTAAGACTCATTTTCTTTATAAACCAGAGAGTGAAAGATAAAAAATAAGGATTTAATTTGTATGCACTGATAGCGTAAAATAATTTTACACTGTCAACCAATGACAACCATGTATTCTGCCACGTCACCCCACTTTATCCCACTTTCTTCATATGACATGGAAAATTGAAAATTTATGTACCAAAAAAAAAACATGGAAAATTGAAAATTTCTTATTAGATGACCGTGTAGAATTATTTTACACCGTCAGTGCATATCAATTAAACTCAAAAAATAAAAAAATTACCATTAACCAATTAAATGAATAAACTACATGAAATATTAGTTGTTTTTTAGTTGTCGTGCAAACCTCGTGCATAAAGGTATCGTGCTATATAGCACGGCTCTTATTTTATAAACAATTTTTATCACTATAATATTGATTTTAAAAATGACCAACTTGAATCCTATTCTCAAAAATCAAGAGAACGTACCTTAAAACTATATATAAATTGTGAGACAAAAGTATATTTTTTTCTAACCTTAAAATGAAGTGATTAAAGTAAAACTATATATGGGGTTGTTTTGTCGCTATCTTATCAATATTTTACTTAGGGGGTGTTTGTTTCACGGATTGTAAATTTATTCCCAGGAATGTAACTTTGGGAATCTTTCATTCCCATGTTTGTTTCAAGTTTTCAAAATTATGACTAGGAATTATTTATTCTTGGGAATTCAATTTACACATAACTCTTCCACTTTCTATTCCCATGTTAAAGGGTGGGAATCTTGTATTCCCATGAAAATAAGTGGTAACCGTCCATAACTTCCCACTCCCACATTATTTCTATCCCTTTTATTTTTAATTTTGTTTTTCTTAAAATATTAATTGAGTTTATTTTAAAAATGTTCCTAGATAATTTATTTATTTACCAAATACATTGATAGAAATAACATTCCCCGTAATAATATTCCCAGGAACAATATTCCCAGGATTATAATTTTAATCTCCGAAACAAATTACTTAGTTTTTTTTATTGTGTGTATTGTGCAGCAGGAGGCAACTTTGGCTTTTGTTTCGATGTTAGGAGGTGTATTGCAGCCTGGTTTAACATTACCTATGCAAGTAAGCAATTACTGTAATATGAAATTTGAATTCCAAATTCTTGTATAAATGGATGCATTGAAGGGAAAGATGGGAGGGAATTATGTTATTATGTTTTTAATTATTATAGGAAAACACAATTGACTAACGAATTGGAAAAACCAATAATGTTATCAAAAATAAAAATATTCTGTCAAAAAATATAAATAACTGGTTCAAACAATTAAAAAATGGACAGAGGATAATTAATAAGGAATTGGAGTGAAAATAGCAAGATTTGGAATTAACAATTTTTAGTGGATTGACTCATTGACCAATAATTTTTTCAAAAAAAAAAAGAAGACAAATTGACCAATAATTAAGTATATGCATGAATCATCAAAGTAAAAATAGTTAGTGGAGATGATAATTAATAAGAAACTAGTTATAAACCCGTGCATCCGCACGGGTCTGGGTTATGGTTAAATGTTATATTTAATTGTACTAAATACTTATGTAGTTTTTAAAAATGTTGGTTAATTTGTTAATTTCTTTTTTGTTTAATTAGAAAAATAATAACAATTGAAACCAAAGATCCGTAAAAAAAAAATAACAGAAATCAAAAGAAAATTTAAAAGAAGCAACACATTACAATTTGAAAACATGTTTTTATCATTGCATTAATAAAGTTTTAAACATATAATATAAAATATGATCTTAATATTAATAAATACATCCCGTCAAAAAAAATATATTAATAAATACATATCTAACTTTGTACCAAAAAAAAACATATCTAACTTATACTATTACAAAGTACATATAGGTTTGTTGAAAACAACAAGGAATCTATAGATACAACTTAATAAATGAGATACTTTAATTTGAAGTGAATTATTAATGATCAACTCCCGTTCTACATTTGTAAGATTTTGTGTAAAAGAAGGTGAGCACAATTTGAGTCTTTGCAAGTTCCTGAAAAAATTGAACAAAATTGTTATTTCTAATTATTTTAGGTTGAAGCATTAAAGTGTAAATATATATGTATGTGTGTGTGTGAATAAGTGCAACTCAATTAGTAATTTATAGAAATTATATCTAATGAATGACAATATAAAATTCCAATTTGAAATGGAGAAATAGGAGATGAATCTAAATTACCTATTGGATGTTATGGAAAACCTCTTTGAACACAATATTTGTAGTAGTATTCAATGATTTTCTTGCGTTATCATGTATTAATATCTTCAGTCCTTGTTTGCTCTTCACTCTAGAAATTGCCACATAGAGTTGACCGTGACTGAAAATATCTCTTGGCAAGTATAATTCAACATATTCTAAAGATTGACTTTGAGAGATTTGTTTATTGTTATGGCAAAAGAAACAATAATTGAAAATTGCCTCCTTATAAATTTGAATGACCACGATGATTGTGATGGTGACATCGACATTCTTGAAATATATATTATATTGCCAATGTTTTTTCCAGTAATTATTTTAGCTTCAATCACTTGATCTCCAAGTTTAGTAACAGTCAACCTAGTACCATTACATAACCCCTCAGCTTGCTCTAGATTTCTCAACAACATGATTGGCGTGCCAACTTTTAGTTTGATGAAATGGTTCGGAAGTCCAGATGTTTTTAGACAATTTAAAAACTCTGGGGTAAGCTGTTCAAATGCTTCATTATCATTTTCTTCGGTTCGATCTATGGAGTCTGAACTATGATATTCCTTTTCATCACCTATATATATTCAACATCACAATAAAACCTTGTAAAAAATAATTGCATATGTTGTAAATTATATTAAATCTATTCAACTAATGAATTTGAAATACCTGAAATGTGCTTCAATATATAATCATTGATTTCATCTACGACCTCAATTGTTGATGCTAAAATAGCTCTACTTTGTAGATATTGACCATAAATGTAATGATTCAATAAATCATGATATGTACTTTTAACAATTGCATCAATGGGTTCATTGAATTATAAAATTAAAAGTTCATCTAGAATTGGATATCTTCATATCCATCATTTGGTTCTAAAATTTCTCCATCCCCGATCCTTAATATCCATTCAGATTTTTTTTTTTTTTAATTTCTTTAGAGTTTGAATTTGATGAACCATTTAGCAACCGCATGTTCTTGGTAAGGGTTAAAACAGTGCAATGATCCCAAATATAAGAGGTATTTATTGTTGCATGAACAATATCAGATCTACTTCCTCTTGGTATTACCGGAAAGATTTGTCTGAAATTACCACCAAAGACTATAACTTTTCCTCTATATATTTTGGACGCAGAAGACTTATCCTCACTCATTATGTCTTTTAAGGATTTGTCCAAATTTCAAAGCAGAATTTGTGAGCCATAGGAACTTCATCCCATATAATTAACTTTGTTAATTTTAACAGTTGTTCTAGTTCAGTTCCCTTCTCTATATTGCAAATACAAAATTCAAGTGCTGGAACTGGAATCTTGAACTTTGAATGAGCTGTCCTTCCTCCAGGCAACAATAAAGATGCAATTCCGCTATAAGCTACAGTCAAAACAATGTCCCGTTTTGATCGTAAAGTTGTTGCTAAAGTGTTCCACATGAAAGTTTTTCCTGTTCCACCATATCCATATAGGAAAAAAAAACCCTTTTTGCTTCCGAACAACTTCCATGATCGTGTCAAATATTTTTCTCTGTTCATCTAGTAACGTTAGCATATTTTATACTAAATGACATTTGTGTAGTGTAATTTAAGCAAAATATTATTCTATTTTCAAATGCTATTGACACTTGAAATGTAGTCGATCCAATTTAGCATGCGATGAAAATTATGTTACTCATAGGAACAAAAGTCACAACAACAATAATGTAAAAAACTTACCAAATTAGAGGATGCTGTCATGAAAATTAATAGTAAAGATAAAGTGATGGAGAAAGTAGGGAGAAGTAGTCAGGATGAGAGATGGTACGGAGTGAAAACTGCCATATTGTATTCTTCCTTTTTAGCCTTATGAGTAACTTATATAGAAAGGATACCTCCAGTTTAGTTTTTGTTTTCTTTGGGTAGTTTTTTTATTTTTAATAATTTGAGTAACTTAGCACAAACATAGCATCATTAAACTGTTTTGTTGCCCATGATATAACTTTATAGCACTCATTTCTATGGAATTCAAAATAATCTTTGTAAAAAGAAATCTTTAAAAATTAGTTAGTTTTTTTTAACAAAGTAAGTAAAAAACGTGGGGCACAAATAACATGTTGGTTTATTTTTTTCAGTCAAAAAATAGGTGGTTTTCTATTTTTCTTTATAATACTACCTCCGTTCCTTTTTACTTGTCGTTTTAGAAAAAAAATATTTATTACTTGTCGTTTTGGCAATTTATGTTATATTTTGCCTATTATACCCTCCTTCCTCTTTTATTTTATTGACTAAATTTTGTATAATATTTTTTTGTTCAAACAATATAATCTTTTTATTGTATACAAAATTTGTTTGTTTTTAAATAAAGTTTGTTACAATTTTTTGGAAATAGATAATGTTTGTGAAAAAATATGAATTTATTGGTGGATTAAAATATGATATATATTTTAAAAAAGGGCATGATAGGAAATTTAAGTGCAAAAATACACTCTCCTATTTTGGTCTTTTTTTTTTTCTAAAACGACAAGTAAAAAGGAACGGAGGTAGTATCACACTAAGCTGCTTTTTGCAAAAAAAAATCTTTAAAAATTAGTTAGTTTTTTTTAACAAAGTAACTCAAAAAGTGGAGCACAAATAGCATGTTAGTTTGTTTTTATATGTGACTAATTTTTTCTTGTTTGACTAAATCTGTGACTAATTTTTGATTTGTGTGGAAAACAACTTCTCCATATTTAGTTAATTACGATAAAGGACGTTAATAAAAACTTAAATAATTGTGATTAGATTTTAAAAAGGGTTAATTAGTAACTTACTTAGTATATTATATTAATATATAGTTAGTAGATGGTAGGGAAAACTTTGAGAGGGAAAACTCAATTTTTAGGGTTAAATTGTTGCTTGAATTTTAAGCATTGTAACAAACATATAAAATAAAATATTTTATTTTTCAATTGATCTTTTATTTTATTTTTTTGTGTTACGATCTGTATATAGGGAGTGTATTCAATTGGGATTTTAATGGATTTTAAAAGACTTTTTATGATAAAAAAGTCTTGTGGTATTCAATCAAAACTTTTATAAAATGTAAGTAAATCATGTGGTATTCAATTAAGACAATTAAGATTTACTCACAAAATCGTGTGTTAAGAATCTTGATTGTAAAATATCTTTTAAAAAAAGTCTTTCAAAATCTCACAAAATCAATATAATCCCACGAAGTCTTTTAAAATCTTCAATACTTTTTTTTGTCAAAATAATCCCTCAAAATCTCAATCTAATACACCCCTCTTACGTACCAAAAAAAAAAGATTTGTACATTTTTATTTAAAATAATTAGTTTTTGAGATTTCTGTGAGTTTAGTTCAATTAATAAGTTGATTTGATTTTATTATTAATATTATTTTGGGTTCGTTATTCAATTTTTATATTTAATATTAAAATAATATTTCCAAACATTACAAAAAAAAAATTCAAATGAAAGCATTTTAAATTAAATTTTTTTATTTAACAAAATGTTATTCTCATTTTCTTTACTTTTATAATTTTCACATTTTTATATTTAGTACACATAAAACTTTGCCAACTAAATATATAATACAATTTTTTGTTACTTAATTGAATGTTCACTTCCAATGCCTTTTCTCTAAGTCTATGGTTTTGTTCACTTTAGTCCACCAATATCAAAAAAACGTGGTTTATACCATCCAAATAAGCCATAGTTATTTGATTGATTATAGACCAAGTTTTTTTTTATGCCACGATTTTATAATTGCCACTTATTCATTAGTCCACGGTCTTCGAAGTGTCAACGTTACATTAATCCATGTTTTTTTAACTGTTGCATATGCATTAGTCCACCTCCACGGTTTAACAATTATTGTTTGTGCATTGGGCCACAATTTCGTATTGTTGTCTATACATTAGACCGCGAAATTCACAAACTTAACCGTGGACTATATATATTTTGGCCACACAAATAAATTTGTTGAGTATACTTAAAATAACTTACTTTTTTTTCGGTTATATAAAATAACTAGACATTAATCAAAAAGATAGTAACCATTGAACAAAACAAATATATATTAACATAACTATGCTTCATGTACATACTACAAGCTAACCAAACACACTTAAATTAAACTTATAATCAAGATTTTATGCACATATTACAACTAACGACACCTAAACTCATTGTACTGTTACTTTCTTAATAAGACCTTGGTGTATATCAATGGCTTCCTGAGTGTATATCTTCACAACCTTCCATTCTAAAAACTTTATACTTAGCAAGCATAAACATAAAGTCCATATTATATCATAGTCATGCAATATTGACACAACAACTCCTTCAAACTCTGCAGTTGTATGTAACATAAATCTAGGTCATGTACAATTCATATCATATGAACATGAAGTTATATTACCAAGTATAATATAAACAACATTCACAGCTAATACAACTTTAGGAAGCATCCTGAAACAACTAAAAATACTAAAAAGCATAGTATAACTTTTAGACTTGAAACTATTGATTCATTATGACAAGAATATAGTGTAGCTAACTAATCAAGAGAAATAAGGTATAACAATAACATGAATAAGAAGCAAAACATGTTAACTAGAGCCATACAATTGCCAATATTGAATTGAGTATAAAACATGAACATTACTACTAGGGATCTTGTGCAGCAGAAACGTCTTAAAACATGCTCGTTACTAAAAGTGTCATCGCTAATTTCCTTAAAACATAAACTTTCCTATGCACTTATATAATAAGCTATTATGCTATAGAGCTTAATTATCTATTTATACAAAGATGAATTCATTGAGAGTCATCAACTTCTTCTTAGCAATTCAACATGAATACATCACCATATAAAATAATTTAAGAAGTATTTCTAATTTATAAACTAAATGCTAATACATCAATAGAGTGAAGCTACCTGCATTTGAGACACTGATTAATTAAGTGATTGATGCATCGTACACATAATCAAACGCCTTATATATGCATATAATTATTCAAGCAAATTAATGTGGTGTCTTTCCTAGGGTGCTGAGGACTAAGCATCACTCATAAAATCAAATTTAACAAGTATATATATCATACCTTTCAGATAAAGTATATACTCTCGATTAAGCCTATGAAGTTTGGTCCACTCTTTGTCCATCACTTTGAATCTAATAGTGAAAAAAAGTATATAGTTTGAAAGTACATACAAAACTATAATACCATTGCAACTTCAACAAGATATCTAAAAAATTAAGCAAACATTGAATGGCAAAATTATGCAAAAGCTATACAACAATTGTACATGAATAAGTTAAGCGAACATAATATTCATCTTTCAAGGAAATGAAAAAGCACAATTAAAACATAAACATTAACAAAAACTTCCGTAGGATATCTAAAAAGTCAGCATAAACAAATAAAGATTGAGACTTCAACATGTCGATAAGGTACTGAAAGAAACATTAAGAAAAACTATAACAACATGTCTAAAAAGATAGATACATTTTTGTTTTGCTCAATGAAATTAGTATCATATTAGAGTTCATAGATAACAGAGGTCATAAGCAGCCCAAATCACAAACATACATGCTAACTTATAACAAGTGTTTATAAGGTTTTGTGGCTCACTCACCTAAAGGTTCGAAGCAAAGCAAATATCAGGGAAGAAAACGTTGCAATCTAACACGAGAAAGAATTAGCTACTGTCTGGGAAAAGGAGGTTAGGATCTGCAGAAACAAAAAATTGATTAGAAATCAATGGTTCTAAAGAAAAAAATAGACCGCTGAGAAACAGTATGCATGATTAATTAACAAAAAAATAGCCAGGATTTTATTCCCTTTAACAGCAGATGCACATTCACAACAAGTTCTTTGAAATTGCCAATGATCCACAAAGGGTATAAAGAAACAAATAAAGAAAGATAAATAAATAAATAAAGAAACAAATAAACCAAACCAAATGAGATTCACATTTAGCAACAAATAAACTCTGCAGAGACTTAGGTTCCAAAGGTATCATTCCTATTTTCTAATAGTAAAACAAACACATTCAAAATTGTAATTTTTTAGTAACAAAAAAATAATTTGAAGTCAACTCAACAAAACAAATCACTGTAACTCAACAAAATCATTAACAATATTGAAGGAAACAAGTAAAATCACTTCAATACAAAAAATCAAAATCACTTCTCACTGCAATTCCAACGATTCCCTACCAACAAGAGAACACAGTTCAACTCTCTTCAAATGGATGGATGGCTCGCAAATGGTGAGCATAATCAAAATAAAACAAAAACAACCTGAGTTAGGGATTTTGACATCTGAATCCGTAGAAAATTTAAAACGAGTTACCTATGGATTTTGAGAAAGTAAACTACAAAAGCTAACATTTTATAAAAAAGGAACAATAAGATATCATTACAACAAATGAATGAGATTTTACATTATTATTTCTAGCAGGTTTGAAGTCAAACCTCATATTATAACACTTGACTACAAGTTCTACAACCAAATGAAGGAACCATTACATTAATCAGATGTGTTGTTAGTATTTTATTATGAACTTAATCGTCTCTCCTCAGTCCTCTGTCAATGCTCTTGTCAAAGACATAAAAATGTCAAAGTTTCTTATTGTCCTTCTAAAGAACCCAACAAAAGATTTTTTTAAGTCACACTAACAACTTTAGATCTAGATCTAATTCATGCAAGTTCACAATGATTTATCAGTCAAAACATTCTAATGAAACTCAAAATTAATCTTCACAATAGTCTAAGTGTATTGTGCCAACACATCACAAAAACTCTTTGTCTGAAGAAAAAAATCCCTCCTTTAAAGTTAGAAGAAAAAGTGAAAACCAGGCCAATTTTAGAAACAAAAAATAAATAAATAAATAAATAATTGAAAATCAAATTGAAAAAGAAAGAACTTGAAGAAGAAAAAATGGTTCTTTAAAAAATAATTAGGTATTAAAAAAAACTGGGTATAAAAAGCTGAGTATGAGAGTATGAGTAATCTTATGAAGAATTAATTATGGGTTTTTTGGTAAGATAAATAGTGGGACTTCTTTTTTTACTATGTGCATAATCAAAAAGTTACTTCTAAGTAACCGGTCAATGATCTAAACCGTTGAATTTATTAATTATTATATTTATATCTACAGTACAAACATCTATTGTTCCATGATGGGAAATTATCAACTTTCCCATTGTAAATGCCGCCCCATAATATATAATAGATTTGGAATAAGATTAATGTGTCTATCCTATGTAAAACACTAATTTTCCTTCCATTCATTTATGGATGCTTGCTTTGTCCATGTTTTTTTCCTCTTTCGTGGAACTAGGGAGTAGCTACTTCAACAACAATATTAGAATGTATTTAGTAATAGAAACACAAAACACAGGCAAAATTACACAAGCTAAAATAAAAATAAAAACATTTAAAATCAAAAAGCAAAAAAAGCATACTCCTTGAATTCTCTTGCCAGTAACAGGGCACTTAGGTCCACTAACTCTCTTCTTAGTAGTCTGATAAACAAGTTTACCACCTACATTTCAACAACACAAAATCATAATCATAATTTCGAAATCTGAGATTGAGAATTTTAATGAAAAAAGAGATGTCTCTCTTGTTACTACTATACTGTACTAATTTCTTAGTTTTCCCCCACACAAAAGATGCCTTCTTTATATGTAATATAATACCTTTGGAATAAGATTAATGTGTCTACTCCTAACTTAAATATGTTTCTACCACACAAAACACTAATTTTTCTTCCATTCAGGTTGAGGGGGTGCAACTGCACCCCTTGAGTCTTGATATTTGATATTTTTCACTAATAGTATGATTTTTATCAATATTAAACCCCCTGAATTTTAGATTTTGCACCTTACTTGTACTCGTGTCATTTTTTGTGTGTTTCGTGTTGATAAATTAATAATTGTATGACTCTCATTTTCTTTGTTGGTTTTTGTATTATCATAATTATATTATTAACTAGTATATTAGTGATTATACGAGAATTAAGATTAATATTTTTCTTCTTAAAACTAATTAATTTACTAGAGTATCAAATTATTGATTTTTAATGTAGAAAATATATTGCATAAATGCATATTTAAGTTATAAATTTTATAATTTATATGTTGTGTCTGTTTTAAAATTTAAATAATGCTCAATTTTGTTTTGATTTGATTCAAATTTATCAATTACAAATGGCTATTATTTTATTAGTTAATATTTTTTCTTTCAAAATCTCGAACTAAACCAATTTATTATGTACACTCTAACTCAAATCTCTTTCAATTATTCATTGTGTGTGTGGTGTGTGTGCGTGCATGCGTGCGTGCGTGAGCGTGTGCGTGCGTGCATGAGAATAATAATTATTAATTAAATTTTAGAAAAATATTAGGTGTATATCCATATGAGAGTATACAGCTTGAGAGAGAAAGTGATAAAAGATCGATATTGGTATGATATGCGTGATAAATAAGCGATATGATAAGAAAAGATGTGTAGATATAAAATAACATGTTAAATAAATATAAAAGAGTAAATGTTGTTAATAATTTTAAATTTCAAACGTCAATATAAAAAAAAACTTTAAAAATCGATCTGCATCCTCTAACCTAGGGTCCAGGCATCGCCACTAATCACAAAGGCTTATTGGTTAAGAAAAAAAATGAATCAAACTTGAGAGTTTGCAAGTGTCAAAAATTACATGAGAGCTACAAGTAGTGACCATAATGCAAGTAAAAAAAAGGAAAAGAAAAGTTGTATTTCTTACTACATTTGTTGGCGGTAAAAGAACATGAATTAAATATATAGAGTTAATAGGTGAATACTCCCTGTAAAATACATGACTTTGCAATATTCTCTGTAAAATTTTTATTGAGGATCTCCCTCTGTAATGTTTGATTTTTTGCAATACCCCATAGACTCAAACAACTATAATATAACCCCCGCAAAACAGAACCGCCGCAAACAAACTGCCGCAAAATATAATTTAGCCGGGGTTTTAAACCGCCGCAGAAAATATAATTTTAACGAGGGTTTTAAACCGCCGAAAAAAAAACTGCCACAAAATATTATGGTTGTTTGAGTACAGGGGGTATTCAAAAATCCAACATCACAGGGGATTCTCAATAAAAATTTTTACAGGGGATATTGCAAAATTCATGTATTTTACGGGGGGTATTCACCTATTAACCCTTAAATATATTTTGATGGAATGACAATTTCATCTTTACTTGGATATTCATATATTTTATAACTTTCACATGTAATCTAAATTGGCCAAAAGTTTATAGAGAGCTGTTCAAAAACAATTTGAAACCTCAAAATCGTCCGGGCATTGTTTCTAAAGTGTTCAAAATCATGTTTGATGAACTGATCGATGAATATGATGGATTTAACAAAAAAAATGTGCTTGGAAAGGTTTTGGCATGTAAGTCACATTAGGTTCATTCCTGAACGGTGTAATTAGGTGAAATAATATTGACATCAAAGATCGTGTTTTTAAGTTGAGCTCCAAATCTCACTCAAAAGATTATTCAGTTCAAATAAAATTGTGAATTATCAACCCCTTAAATGAATCTCAACATTTTGAGAATTTTTTTTCACAATTATATGTAAAGATACTAAGTTATCAAAAAATCAAAAAATTAGATGGGAACATGTTCATACAATAACAGGTTCATACATTTTATTGAACTACCTAAACTTGTATGCAACACAGGAATTTCGCACTACATTTTTTCCATTTATTAGATAATTAATAAGTATGATGTAAGCTTCAATAGTTCTATATGCATATATACAAAAACTGAGAAATTTGTGATGAGTCTTCAATTTCTATTTAATCTAGCTAGTATATCAATTTATGTAAGAAAAAAAGTATATTTCTAAATAAATTGGTTGAATTTGAATCAACATGGAAAAAGCAAAAAAGAAGGTTCCACATGGACAATCTTCCTGCTTAAAAAATTGATTCTGTTCAACTTTTCACTACACCATAATACTTGTTCTTTTCTTAATTGAGACATGTTTATCACCCTTGAAATCAATCTTAATCCAACTTGAGCAACCAATTGTTCATGATCAAGTTGATCCTCATGGTGCTTTTGGAATTTCTTCACTATGCAATTCCCACTTCTCACTATGTCCTTTAGCTTTTTCTCCTTCTGTAACATGTAACACAAGATTGTAATGTAACTTGTATACAATTAATTGATTAATTGATAGCTTGTATAAAAAATCATTGTTTTAATCATCCCTTCTCATCTACAACACTCAATAAAAATTAGATATTAAATTTTTTTTGTACGTAAACGAAATGACAAAGTCATTGATATATTGTCTTAAAATTTGAATGATGTCTAAATCAATCTTACAAAATCATTTATAAACATTTTTTCGGGTCATATCTTATCTAATTGACTCTTAATATATTTCATTTGATTTGCAAAAGATAAGTACTTGTGATAACAAGACAAAAAAACATTCAGCAAACTTTTAAGAAATTGAACAATTTGTTATCTTGTACCATGTTTGACGGACAAAAAATTATTTTTTGAATCAAAATTAAACAGTTTTATCATGTGATTTAGCAAAGATTATAAATTTTAGTTTTTGTCCAAACTCTTATTAATTTTTAAATCAAACACAATACAATTAAAATTGTTCTATCAAATTATTTATTATCATGCGAATGTCACACCATAAAAATTGGCAGTCTAAGTAAAAAGCACACCTTTAGTAGTTGTGTTCGAATGTCCACTAGAAGACTTGAAATTATAGGGTCTTTGAGATCACTTCCAATTTGCTTAGAAATCACATTCACATTTCCATTATCTTTATCTTCTCGGACAAATTCCCAAAACAACCGCATTGATTCCTTGATGATATCTTGCAACCTTCCAATTGCAATAGGATCCTCCTCACCCCCTTTACTATCATCTAAGAATCACATTCACATAAATAAATAATTTAGCATATCACCCGAGGTTCGCATTGCGCAAAAATAATTAGTTCCTATAACTTATTCTTACAAAATTGGTTTGTAAAATGAAGATTAACCCTACTTATAAACACATTGTCAACCTATAACTTATTCAATGTTGTAAGGTAAAGTAGCACCAAAAAAAAAGTCATAAGCTACTGAAAAATGCTATAAGCGGCAAGTCTATGAACTAATGATCATCGGAAAACAACTCTATGATCATACGAGTTTATATGTTAAAAGTTATCTGCTATAAGCTAGCGAGTAGCGATCTAACCTTGACAAATAGAGTCTATGTTTAGTCCATACAAAAGGCCATTCATGAAAATATATACATAGAAACAAAACTTTAAAATTAGAACTAAAAATATATTTAACGAAATAAATGTATCACCTTTTATAGTTGGAACATGAAGGAGGTTCCTAATCACACAACGATTCTTGACATAATTTTGAATCCTTGGTCCACCTTGAAATGGTTCATTCTCTATGAACCTTTGCATCAATACTTGAAAAAGTTGAAACTCACCAGCAATATGGTTATATCTATGAGTTCCTTGTGAATCATATTGTTGTAACTCAATGGATTTCATGTGTAGCCAACATAGGATTTCCCATGAGAGACAAATTTGTCCAACATATACCAATTCCAAATCTCTATGAAATTGATGAACAAGTTTTAGAAATGGATCTGATGTGATCTTTGTTGATTTTCTTGGCCACAAATTTTGAGAGATTATTGCATTTGACATGGTGGATTTTGGTATTGAAATTAATTTAAGAGGGTCTTTTAGTTGAAGAAGACCTACAATTAAGGGTAAAGTGGAATAGTTAGTTATTATAATAATCAAAAGGAAAACATGATCATTAAGTGATCAGTGCTAAATAAATAAGTTTCTTTGCTTAAAGTATAATATTAGAAACAAATCCCAATCAAAACTTTTTTAAAGTAATATTGAAGGTTTTTTATTCAACTTTATTGAGTGCTTTGAATATTAGAAGAGAAAAAAAGATAGAACAAATCTTAGTCACTGATTTTGATGTCTTTAGTGTATAAAGTAGACCTATGAAGAATAGGAAAAAGATTACTAGATACTTAAATTTAAATCCATGATGTAGATTTGTCACTATCTCTAGCTTAATTATTGAATAAATAGATTAAACAAGATATCTTTATGTACACATAATTAGCAAAATATGTTGGGTGTGTGTGAGATGAGTAATGGCCCACCATACTAAAATTGCATCTAAGACTTGTTTTAATAAAACCTCCAAGTTGATAGATTGTGACAAAAATTCATCAACAAAAATTTACAAAAGATTAAGAAATTAAAATCTATTTTTATCGACATATTCAAGTTTATCTACAGACATACATACTTATGAGACTATTTTGGCGAGCTTATGAAAACATCTTGTTCCAAAAATTATTTTTAACTAATTTGTATAGACTCCTAGTGATAACTTACGAAAATAACTTATAACTTAGTACTCTCTCTGGCCTTATTTATAAGCAAAAGTCACTTTTTAGGTTCATTGAACAAGTGATGTATCTAGCCTATATTTGGGTTAGATACATCACTTGTTCAATGAATCTAAAAAGTGGTTTTTGCTTATAAATAAGGCCGGAGGGAGTATATAATAAACGCTTATGCTAAAGGCGCTTAAGTAAGTTATTTATTCAAATACCTTGGACTAATTTTTTTTTCAATGTGCAATTTTTGGATATATGATCATTATGGTGAAGACTCAAGACTTCATGTTTTGATCTTTAAGCAACATTCTGAAAATTTTACTCTAACAACAAAGATATTGCATAAATCTAAAATGTTAAAAATTGCAAGAAATTAACAAAGAAATCAAATTGATCAATTTAATTCTCACCTAATGCATGCATGGTTTGATAATTCAAGATATCAAGTTTCCTCATTTTCTCTGCATAGCCCTTGTAAACTTTTTCAATCTCATGCATTTGATCTTTGTATTCTAGTAACTTTACTTCAATTTTCATTGGTTTGAATTCTTCAAAAACTCTTGGTGATTCTTTTTCATCTTGTTCTTCATTTTCATCTTCAACTTCTTCTATGATTGTGGCAAGTCCACCTTGTCTTGAATTCTTCAATTCTAACTTCAATTGTTCCACAATTTCTTCATGCTCCCATTCAAAATCATCATCTTCATCAGATTCTGATTCATTCAATTTAGTTTCTTCATTTTTCCTCATACCTTGGTTTTTATCTTTCACTTCAAAACCCTTTATGTCATGTTTGATTTCTATGTACTCATTTTCAGAATCACCTTCATGAACTTCAAATTTTGAAACTTTATCATCAAATGAAGATTGGTTTTCTTCCACATGTTCTATTGTTTCATCTATCATCATCAACTTTCGAATTTCGGCCTCAAATTTTTCGCTACCAAGAAATTGATAGGAAAATGAATCATCAATTTTGTTGATGGCGTTGCCCCAAATTAGACCACTTGAGCTAGATGATTCTGACTCGGAATCAGATGTAACTGAATTTTCATTGAAAATGAAATAATCTTCGTCAGATGAATCAGTTCCACCAAATGTTTCGCTTTCGAAGCGTAATGGAGTATCATTTGAATTAATAGACTCCTCTTTTTCTTCTTGTTTTTCAGTTACAAAGTCTTTATCTGAATCAAGCTTTGAAAACTCTTTATTTGCATTATTGGAAACCGATGAGACATCCGGACTCGCGTAAAATTCTCGAAAACTGAATCGCAATGCCGTTGGTTCTTCAACAAAACAACTTATATCTTTTTCTGAAAAGAATTGATACTTACTTGTGATTGTTTTTATAGTATCACTCTCCACAAAAACAGAGTCCCCTGTTTTTTGCTCTGTTTCTTCTTCCATTTTACTATCGCCGCGAAGATCGAAAACTTCATGAAGATTAGATTCATCATCCTTAGAAACATAGCCCTCTATTTCCTTTTCATCTATTTTCTTCTCCATGAAAACAGAGTACTCTGTTTCATTTTCATCGATTTCGCAACCATCTTCTTTTTCTTTTTCTTTTTCTTTCTCTTTATCAATCTTCATATCATCATGACATATATCATAACCATTCTCCATGGAATCAAAATTCTTGCTTTCAATTTCATGAACATTTGGATCATTCTCTTTTGAAACAAATTCATCTTTTTCTCCTCCATTTTCCTTACTATCTTCATGAATAACAAAGTTATCAAACTCACTCTCCATGAAAATGGATTCATCTTCAATTTCTCTATCAACTCCATCTACATGAAATTTCATATCAGATTCAATCTTTTCTGAAACAGAGTTGTCCATATAAACCTCTGTTTTCACACTATCTTCATGAAAACTAGAATGAATATTCTTTAAAAGAGAGTACTCTATTTTTTCTTCATGAACATGATCCATGAAAACAGAGCACTCTGTTTCTTCATGATGAGAATCTTCACTCCTAAAAAGAAAATTAGCCAACTCTTCTGGAAAACCATCAATCTTAGAATCATTAAAATTTCCATCAACTAGTGGTTGTGATGTTAAATTAATGATATCTTTTTTGGCATCTCCTAAATGAAGAAACCTGAAAAATAAAATAAACAAAAGTATTACTTATTTTTCATGCACTATTCCACCCTTGTCGCTTCGATTCGTTTCAGAAAAAAAAAAAAAAAATAACAACCTCAAAAAGCAAAAACAAAATTCATCAAACCTGAAAAAGTATCTGAGTATCAATCCAAATGAATAGAACACATAATTGGTGATGAAAAGTCTCAAAGAACCAAAAGCCAAAGACATGTTTCCATGAACAAAATCATTCACAGAATCAACCATATTGATGAAACCAATGTAGAGGTTTTTCTTAATGGTTAAAAATGGGTCTTATGAGTTATGATGATATGACCCATCATCAAATACCAATCAACTTTTCAAAAAAGACTTTTTTTTTTAATATGCCATAAGCAATCTAGAGTATGGAGAAGAAATGGGTCATGAAAAAAATTCCAAGATCATAGTGGAAAAGTGAACTCATTCATCATCTTGTAGAATGAGATATATCTTTGAGGCATAATTTGTATTTGGACCAAACAAAAATACCGAGATTGTAGGAGAAGATTTTGCACACATGGACAAAGAAAGAAAGCAACGTGTGAGAATTTGATTATTAAGAAAACAAAGAATTTAGGATTTTGATTTTTCACTTGGTTTTGTTGTTAACACAGTTTTGAAGTGGTTAGTGGTTACAATGTTTGACACGTTTTGGAGCATTGAAATGAAATTGACTCTGTTATTGATTTGTTTCCTATTAGGCAGTTTACCTATAATGGGTAGTGTTTGGAATTTGGAATCAGTTAGTGTGTTGGATGCTCTTGCCAATAAATGAAAGAAAAAAAAAATTCTACTCATAAGATTTGTAGGGATAGATATATGTATGAGTTTGATAGAATTACGATGTCGTTGTAATTTTATTTAATTAATTTTTATAATGTAGTTTTTTTTTGTTTACAATAAAATTGAGGATCGAATTTAGAACTTCCTGCATACTACTCAAATATCTTACCACTAGTTAAAGTATAGTTTTTATTGAATTTGTGTTAGTTTTATGTGATTTTGTCATTCTTATCGTGACTTCAAACGTGCTCTTATTATAATTTTAAACGTGCACGTAAAGTTGTCGGTGTCAACTATGACTTAACGTAATAGGTCGTTGATCGATTTATATTTTAGTATAGATTGAGCTATAAAAACCTAAATAAAGAAATAATCTTTCTTTCTTACTTGAGTAATGAACTTTAGGTTAGTCAAAGCTTGTAAAATGAGGAATGTTTTTATATGAAATTTTGAATTACTGAGAATCTTTTTCCTTTAACTAATAAGATATTTGAGCTTCTTCACGGATCATTGATCATTCGTTATGTTACGTTTTGTATTGAAGTTACAATTTAGTTAAGTCATTACTTATTTGTTAGAGTAACCATTTGTTAAAGTTATTATGATTTGTTTTGCTTCAGAAAAAAAAAGTTATGATTTGTTTTGTAACCCAAAAAAATGTTATGATTTTGTTTTCATTGATATAATTAAATAATTGAATGAATTAAATTTCCGTTAAAGTTTATGATTTGTATGTTAAAAATTGGGCATTATACGTTATATAATAATTGAATTATGGATAATACACACTAGTATTTAGTATAATGAGTTAAAAAAAAAAAAGTAAATGTAAACAAAACGTAAAGATATAAAATTGAGAAGTGAAAATTTATTTGAAGTATTAAAATATTTAAAAAAGAATAAGTTATTATTCAAAAAATGAGGGTTGGATTAGGTGTAAATAAGTTTTCTCATTAGGGACATCCTTTATATTATAGAAACTCGCATGAGACTGATAACACTATATTGATACATGTTTTTAGGAAATAAAATACATGTGTAGATTTTATGGCAAATAAAGGATCACATTTGAAGTGTTCTACCTATCAAAATTATTTTCCGTCTGACTTGGAGTCTCTCATTTTACGAGATAAGTTTAAAATTTAGCTTATGTTCATTTCCTTTTTCATTTTTTTCTCTTTGTTACTTTGTAACAACACAAAAAAAAGTTGGAAACATCAATTGTTTATGAAACATCAATTGAAACATCAATTGTTTATGAAAAAGTTGGAAACATTCTACCCTTTTAAAGTGAACAAATGGACATATGAATGTTTGAACTCCGATCCTTGTACGTCACATGAAATATCTCTACAAATTGAGTTAAGCTCAATGAGACAAACATGTTGTTTTTTTAATTATGTGTGTTATTTGTGTAAAAATTTGTTCTTTAAATTGAATTGGTTATAAATTTTGTTTTATAAATATAGGTATATGTTATTAAATAATATCTGTAAATTTATTATCTAATTATAATTTTATTTCTACCATGGAGGGAATAAATCTTGACTACCAATTATTTATTTTCTACATTTGCCAATGCTATTTTAAAACTATTAATTTTTTGTAAGTCCAAAATAATGAAATGTACTCCCACTACTATTAATTTATGCTGATAAACCAACCCCACCAGCTAGAAGAAAATAATGGATGATAAACCAACCAATGAAAAATCTTCTTTCATCAATTTAGGCACGCTTCATGCATATGTTATTTTAGTAAAAATAATATACTACACTACAAAATTTTGTCAATTGATTGAAACTTAGTTGATAAATAAACCCAAATGTGTACGTGCAACTGTGCAAATAATATTTTTAATATTAATTTTGTTATTGAGGAGAAACTTTAGACAGCGAGAGTCGTACTATATTCATTTTATCAGAGTAACTAACTATAACTTAGACAAGAAGAAATTGATGTGTATCATCAGCATCATAGTCCACACTTTGGGTAGAGGGGATGTAAGCTGAATTTTATTTATTTGATATTTTATTTTTTCGAATCAGTTCGATCCTATAACTCACTAACGAAGAGTGTGAACAAAGTTACTTACATATTATCTACCAACGAAATTTTCCACATTAAATAAGATCGAACAGTTGAATCCACGTTAGTTAACTTTTTACCAATTAAACATATCTCTATTGACCTAAATATATTTTAGTCACTTAAGATATTTTTTCGTTAAATTTGGTTTACCCATATTTTCATCGATGTTTCTTAATTATATTGTGATTTTAAGGACTAAAATACATGAAAAAACACCATAACCATCATATTATTAGAGGCTAAATCATTTTTACACAATTAATTTTATATTTTACATATTCTTAAATGATAAATAAAGCCAAATTAATAACCTAACCGATTATGATTTTTGTATAAAAAATCTTTAGAATAGCCGTACCATATAATAAAATCCTTGTATATACAAGGGTACGGTACGTATTAGTAATTTTAGACGTACAATACAATAATTTTGCCATTTACAAGAAGGAAAAATTTGTTCATTGTCATTAATCAATTTTTTCAATTAATGCAATCAAATGGCAATTTTATTTTGGATGTGACTTAGCACTGGTTAACAAATAAAGATGGTACATAATAACTTTCTGAAAAGCCTAGACTACCTTCAAACAACCACTCACTATATCTTTATTTTATAATGTTTTTATCGTGTAGAAAACTTTAATTTAAGAGGTTCCTATTAGAGATTCTTACGTGAATTAACTTTGTGATAGAAAATAAGCCACTTGGAATTTTTATTGGTCAATTTATGGCATAATTCATATTCATTTGCATGCTGGCTATCGTCATATTCTCAAATTTGGACGGTGTATTTTGGCTTGTGGTGCGTGTCATTTTAGTGTGTATCTAAACACATTATTTAATGGGTTTAACAATCATTTAATTTATGAAAAATACGAGTTAGTGGTAGTAATCATGCTTATTATGAAAGAGGTTGATCGATATAAGTGGAAATTAGTGATGTATTTTATGAAGTGTCTAACTTGTTTAATTTAGACTTTAAATTCAATTGATGATAAGCCATTAAGTTTAAGTTTGGTCTTTGCTAAAAAAAAAAATAGTTTAAGTTTGGTCTAATAGAATTTGTTAGGTTTATTTATATTCAATTATAAAAGTTAATTTAAGAGGTGAGATTTGCACTACCTTATTATAAGGATCGAATAAATTGAAACGTAGAATCAACAACAACCAATGATCTAAATATAGGAGCTCTCTACAATAAATGACAAATGGAAAGATTTATATTCAATCACAAAAACTAGCTTTAAGAGTTGAGGTTTGCATTATATATCCTTATAAAAGTTATCTATATTATATCTTCAACTAATGTGAGACTTCTAATAGTTGAGAATTTTTTTTTTTAGTTTTTAAACTCTGATTCCTAGGAGAAAGGGACCCTCTAGAGTTCGGTCGCGAGGTAAGTAAAGTCTGACTAATAAATTATTCTACCCTGAAATCGAACTCATATTATTCCGAAATCCATCATTTGGTGAAGATCATTAACCACTTGAATCTAATGACTCGGTTTAATTTAACAGTGAAGAATTTGGGTAGTATATGCTAGAAGTTATGAGTTTGATCCTCAACTCCATCGTTAACAAAAAATAATTCAATTCATTATTCTTACTCTCTTTGTCCTAAAATATATGAAATATCTAGTCCATATTGATAAAAATAACAGGAGTAAGAGTTTTTCTCAATAACTTGAATTGTATGTTTAACATTTCCAATTAAAATTTAAGTTTTTTGATTTGATCACTCACCTTAATTATCTGGTGATAGGACTTTTGTTTAGATTGCAAATTTACTTTGTTCAATAATTACAAATTGATTTTTTTTCTACCAACAATACTCATAATCTTAAGTAGATTTCTCAATTCCCCCTTATAGTAGTAAAAAGTTAAGCGTTAATTATGTTATTAGTCCTTATAAATTCACGTTCTTTCAAGTTTAGTCTCTATTAAACTTTAATAGTTATTTTAGTCTCCATAATATTGAAGTTTTCAAAATAGTCACTATTTTAAAAACTTTTTATAAAAGATGGAGATTTTCGGTCCCTCAAAATTGTCCCAATAAAATGCAAGTAGGGACTAAAAATAAATAAATTTTTTGAGGGACTAAAATTGAAAGCTTGTGATTTTATAAGGACTAAAAATATATTTAACCCAAAAGTTAATTAGTAGATAATTCATGTCTCAAATATATAGTTGATGAAAAGTTAATTGATTAAAATTAAAGTGTTTTATACTCATATAACTAGTTATTAGTTGACTTATAAGTTAATTTAAATTTCCATAGATTCTAATATTAAGATTTTACACATAATTCCTAATGTTAAATTCTCATATGAGAGGGAGAATTTGACAAGGTACCATAAGTAGAGGACTAGACTAATATGCTGCCGACTCCACTAATTAACTAATGAACACGGCCTAATTAATTAGATTAATTAGATCTCAAGTGTTTAATTTGTACATTAATTCAAAGCTCGCATGAAACATGAAGTCAATGGAAGAATTTTGGCAGTGTGATTCCATATATCGACATGGTTTGGCATTTTGGCTGAAGTAACACTTTAAAAAGAAAAGAAGAAAGAAAAAAAATAGAAAGTTCCAATTTGGTGACTTTTTCTTTTTCTTTTCACACATGTCTTCTACAGCTTTACATTGCTGAAAATAAAAGAATAATATTTCAAACTTGGAGGATGGGTTCCATTCATAATATACTCACTCATATTTTACAAGGACGTGAGTTCATCTCTTGTTATAATCACAATTTATAAGAACTTTTTCGTGGTTTGAATTTTGAGAGTAAAAATCTCTCTAGTTGATAATATGTAAATATATATATCGTTGAACATTGAGGTTTGGTCTCATCTTATAAATCCTATAATCTCTTTTCTTTTTTGGATTATGAATCCTATAGTCTTAACTCATATAAACTCTTTATTAAAATAAAGTAGGCACAATAGCATTTCATAATTCATGAGATCTTTAATTAATACGCGTAAAGAAAACTAAAGAAGACCCATTTTGTTGTATGTTGCTAAGGCTTTATAGTCATATATAGAAATGGAATCTTAGATGTGAAGAAAGGATTAATTAGATTAGATCAAAGGACACTATGCTTTAGGAGTTCCGATAAAAAATTTTTTTTAATCAAATCACACAAAAGAGAAATCATACAAAAGACATAACCCAAGTGGTGTGGTTGAGCGGTTGAGGCTCATCATCCCTTAACCAAGGGTCGAGGGTTCGATCCTCACTTTGGGTATGGGACAACTTTAAATTATTGGGCCAGCTATCTCACCCATCGAGGTGCCTCCAATCTAGCGAGGGATTAATCACTGCGTTCAGCGGTGGATACTTCGGTCTCGACAAAAAAATACAAAAGACATAATGTTATCACCCATTTTATTTTACGTACTTGCAAATGAACTTCTAGAAGTTGAGATGTCTTAATCCATTTGTTAGAAAATATCAAAATTGTTAGGTCGGATGTCCATGAACGAGATACAATTTTCCATCTCTCTATCTTGTGTTTATAAATTTATAATGACTTTGTCATCTCATATATGTACAAAAATAAAATAAAATAAAATCAACTTATAGAAACCAAGAAAACATGCTTAAAAAAAAAAATAATAAACTAAGAAAACTCTACTAGAAGCCCAATGGGCTCAATGCTCAAAGGTAGACCTCAAGGACTTTGTAGACCAATGAGGTCAAAGGCTAACAAGACAAAAGAGAGACTTTGAAAACAAAACTCAAATATCTCATCTCATTCAAATTTTGCTCTTTATTCCCCATATTGCTCTTAGACCTCTAAATATCCACTTGCCTTTCGATTTTTTTAAAAATAAAATGAAATTTAGTAAACTTTGGGTTATATTTTCTTGAGTAGAAAAAATATCGGATTTTTTTTCATTCGTCCAAATTTAGAATATACTATCTGAAATGGTCCTTTAAACTACCAATTTGTCCATTGTACATTCACTTCTTCTTCACTCTTCTTTCATCCCTATCCAAAAAAATTGCATTTTTTAGTTTATTTATGGTCTAAAATCATTATTGGAGCCTTGTCAAATGTTTTCCCCACAAATTTCTTGTAAAATGCAATGTATTGTACATTTTTAACCATTGTACAAATAATGCTATGACATGAGAGGATACTTTTTGATTCAAAAAAAAATGAGAGGATACTTTTGTACACCGGGAGTTATAAAATGAACTAGATATACCACAACCACAACCACAACCAAAGTTTTTTCAAATTTCAATTACTTCGGAAAATAGAATCCGAAATAAATTGAAACTTATAATACTTCGTAAAATAGAATACAAATTAGAATAAAATTACAAAAACTTTAGATACTAGAATCTAAAATACTGGAAGTTACAGAAAGAAAAAAACAACAAAAAAACGATTAAAACCATTCAACAGAAACATTAACATATTCAATTAAAAACAACAAATTTAAACAATACAATATTAAAACATAAACGAAATCAACATAACATCTGGATAAAAGAAGACTATGATGATGATAAATCAACTCCATCGTCCTCAGCTCTAACCATCAACGCAGTGATTTCATCATAAATCCTTGGACTATTCAAGCTTGAACATATGTTTTTAACAAATTTGACCAACATTGCGTATATGAAATCCTATACATGCGACTAAGTTGCCACATCCTCATCACTCAATACAACCACATGACCTTCATTTGTTGGTTTTAGACCTATTACTAATTTCATTAGATCATCAAACTCCCTCTATCTCTGAACAAAAGTATTCACCATTCTCATCAAATAAGATATAATACATTGCAAAACAGAATTGATAAAAATCTATTGACTTTAAAAAGACATTTACTACTCCAATAATTAATTTTCTTCCATATTCTATAGGATATGAATCTCCATTTCCCGCTTCTTACAACTTGTTGGACACCAAGAATTGTTACAATAGATTTCTTGATGGTAAGCTAAAACTTTCGACTACGATAAATCTTTGAATTTTGTAAACTAATTGTCTCGCATAAGAAAATTTATATATAAAAGAATATTTTCCATAGTTGAAACTTCACCATCGAATTCTCTTAAAAACAAAAAAGCAGTCACCAATAGAATTTCTATATTTTAAAAAGGAATTAAATATAGTCATACTATTAAAAGGTATAGAGATATTTATTATTGAAAAAGAAATGAAAACGCAGTGTGAATACTAAAAAGGGAGGTGGAAGTAATAACATCACTTAAAAAAGAGTTGAAAATGATCCTTTTGATTATAGTCCAACAAAAATAGCCCAATCTAGTTAATGGGCCAATTCTGACCCATTCATTCTCATGCAACGTAAAACGACGACGTTTTCGCGGTATCAAAGAATTTGTTTCAAGTTCATCATCTCTACCCACCCAGTAACAATACCGAAAGCGCATAACTCTGAAGTAAGGTTTAGATCCTCTTCTCAATATTTTCTGTAAACTTGTTTTGCTCTGTTTCAATTCCATAGCAATCGTTGCTCCTATGTTTATTTTTTTTCTTCAATTTTTGTATAACAGAAAATTCATTTATGTACATTTTTCTTATGATGCAAATTTGAGGATTTAACCTAGAAAAAATGGAAATAAATTATTGGTAAATAGAAATTAATATTTTCCATATTCACTCCATGCTCCAGTTACTAGTTAGTTAGTCAGTTAGTTTAGTTAGCATGTAAATAAGTTTTACTTTAATCATTTGTGTTTAATTTATTTATTTTATAATATTACTGTTTCCATTGTTGTAAGAGTTTTCTAGTAGTTTTTTAATTTTCTAATAGTTTTAAAACTATTAGAAAACTCTTGTATCGATAGAAATAGTAATATTACTAAATGAGAAAGTTAGCTACAAATTAGTAGGATAAATCCTATTTATAGGCTAACTAACTAGATTAACTAACTAGTAATTGCAACAACTAACTATATCTCTAATATGATTAGAATCATTTGGTGATATAGAGTGAATATTGTAGCTGGTAACAATTATGGCTTAATTGTCTTGAATTTTCTAGCTACTTATTGGAAGAGTCATTTTCTAGTTGCCATTGTAAATTCCATTCTGAATCGGTAGATTTTCTGCAACACAGATATTGGCATATAGCATAGTGGAATTTGAACAAACGACTATTGTTCTGCAATGCATGATTTAGTATAAGTGTTGTAAAATTGCAGCTATAGACTATAGTGATGTTGTAGCGCTGTAACATTGTGGAATTTGAACAAACTGATATTTTCTGCAATCAATGTAGATTTATAACAGTGACATATAATTATGCATCAATGTAGATTTCTACTTGTAAACAATAACCCTTATTTATCATCTTTGGCAAATTGGATATATATGAACTAAATGGTATTACATTCATGTGACTCATTTGAAAAGCTATCTAGTATGTACATTTTAGTCTCTTTGGTTAGAGTAAGGAACCCTTTACATCCTGATCATCAGATTCAGAAATATTTGCACATGTTGATATGTTTGGGTTTGGAAACATTTTCCCTTTCACACTAAGATTCATGTTGCCATCTCTTTAGATATCGTCAATATATAGGCAGCAATGCTGAACTCACGCCAATTGGAATGGGGGAGAAAATGTCATTGTACATTGGTCTCAACTAGTGATATTTCAATAACAAGCTAAGCCATTAGGTATCGAATGGGATTTTGTTGTTTTGGTTTATACATTAGTCGTCAATTCTTCAATAGAAACCCTATAGGCTATAGGAAACTGGGTGGTGGGGACATAAAGGAAGTATTTGGAAGAAATAAAATTAATAAGTAGGTTATGCTTCAGCCTTCGGTATGTATTGGTGAAAATTTAACTGTTATAGAAGTTTGAGTTCGACTGTACTTCCTATTCTTTATTTGATATGGGCTGATCATGCTCTAACCCCAATGTTATGCTTTTGACTGATTTGTTGAACCATAATTTACCAAAAGAATGTTAATACATACATTTAGTCATTTCTCTCTGCCATATTAAGCATTTATCAAGAATCTTAGTGTTTCTCAATTATGAAAAGGATATTAACTTTGTTTTTCCTGTTCTCACTGTTTCTAACATTGTACAATTCATTCAAAGGATGTTGAAGCAACACTTCCTTGAGTTTGCATCTCATATGCATAATAACCCTTATGAATTGATATCTATGATAGGAATAAATCCATTATAAACATTGAAGTCGTATGAAAATGAAAATATTAAATATATCACTACTACTTGATAAGAATAATGGGTCGCTTTTGGTAACTGGTAGTTGCTTATTCTGTTTCATGCAGTTGAGTCTAGCATGCTTTTTATCTTACCAATAATATGAACTAGCTTATTTTGTTTTGTTAACTCTACTGTTATTATTTTTTCTGTTTCCATGGCCAAAATATAATTGTTACAAAACATGCATCCCGGAATCACAAGAAGCAGAACAAATAAGAAGAGAGAAACTGTAAAGAAAAATTCCTATTAAATAACGTTTTACATGATGAGACACATTTTTATGAATCTATAATGCTCAACAACTGTACTTTTGTTGGTTGAGTGACAAGACTTGTCTGTGGAGTTCAAAGACTGAATATACGAAAGTTCGTTAGATTTGAATTCCTCTGAAAGATGACATTACAAAAGAATTTTACTATAATCTCGCTCGCTGAAACTGAACACTAGTGCAAATAGATATTTTCTTTCCCTGAATGAAACTAAAAGAAAACATTTTCTGTTGGAGGAGATGGGATCAGCATCTATACTGTCTTTTTAGATGATGCTGGTTCATCAAATTGCTTTCCAAAATTTATGTAGTTTCTTGACTGTACAAAATACACGGCTCTCTATTACAAAACTCTTAAAACTTAGATTGAAACAAGAGAAAAAACCAACCAACCGCTGTGAAGAACTTTTGAGAATGCAGGTACAGCTCTCTATTTTTTCGAAACTGCTCTACATTTCGAAGCAAGCCAACTTTTGTTTCTCATTCTTCTGAATGTTAGCGACTCAGCATAGTTTCGCTTTCTCTCCTAGTCACGGGAGTTGGAAAGTTAAACTCTGTTGTGAATAGGATCTGATCCTCTTCGTACTCTTCTTTTGCTCGATTGATTTGGATCAAGCCTGTTGTTAACATTTGCTGAACTCTTCTTTGTAGGAACAGACATATTGTTGACACTTGCTGAATTCTTCTTTGTGTTCAACAATTCTTTCTGTGTATCTTTCTGAGTATGTTGATTCTGCAGCATTATCCTGTGCTCTTTATGGCTCCGTCTTAGTGCAATTTCTAAACTTCTTACGGCTGACACTTCCTTTGGTTGAATAGATATCAAGAACCCGACAAAGAGAAGAAGAATTATTCTAGAAGGATGGAAAACCATATTCACTTCACTCTAAAACAACAATAGAAGGTATGTTCTTTCTGTTTAGAGCGACACGAGACAAAAGAGTAAGCACCTCTCTGCTAGTACTATCTGTTTTCTTATGGTCCATTCCTGTAGATATAATAGCTTGTTATATATGTCCCACTAGATTTGGAGGAAGCTTTAAAGTGTAAAGCAAGAAGGGCCTACAAGAATTTTAGATTCATCTCGAATCAGAAGCCTGAAATCTTAACTAATTAAGGCTGTTATTTAAGAATCTGACAAGAATGAATAAAGGGGTTGGGATAATATCCTAGAGAGGCCAAGTATCTTTATTTTTCTCTTCATTTCTTTCCCTACACATCTATCATATAATATGCATGCTTTTTTCAATAAAAGAAGCCAAACCTAGTCTCCTGTACCCTAGGCCAACTTGCCACATCACAATATTATACCTGTTTGCATATGGATAAATATTTGTCTTACATTTTTCATGTATTATAGGTTAGATTTTTTAAAAAAAACAGGATATATTGTTGGCACAAAAAAAGGAAGAAAAAAAATTGAGATTTCACTTTGGTAACTATATGTATCATATCATATGGTACAAGTCTCAATTACTTGTACATACTTTTTTTTTTTCACCATTAGTATCCGACCCACTGGGACAACTAATCCGGTTTGGGGCGAGTTCTGACATCATGTGGTTTCAGTCCCCCCTCAAACGTAGTTGTGGTGGATTGAACTTGTACATACTTTTATCCTATATCTTTTAACTTTATTTTTTGAATTTGTACTAGTAAGATGAAATATCATAATGATCAAATATATGATTAATTTATTTATATATATTTTAGCCTAATTAAGGTTTTGTACTAATTTTATGTGTCCAGTGCTATATCACATGTCTTGAATGGGGTTAATAAGGTAAATTACCATTTCTTTGTGATTAAGAAAAGGGTTATTAAACATTAGTTGCTTTTGATTGGAATGAGCAGGCAGACAAAAAATGGGCCATCCAGAAGTGGGAGATTAAAACAGTAGAAGCAGCTCATATAAAGAATATAAATGTGGGAATAGAACAGTCCCCAAAAGAAACAAACTATTGCTTTATGCTCTTTACTAACTTCTAAGATCTCCTCTTGTTGGCTTTAGAATTCCAAGCTCTCTTCCCAAGTTAACAAAAATAAACAACAGTTCTTGTTTTCTTGGGCTTAATGTTTATCTTTATGCTTTGTTCTACTTTTAGATGGATTGCCAAGCCATATTTGTCCCTTCAAAATATCCATACCCTCAGTGCAGTCAGTGATTACTAACTGTTCAATACAAGATCGAACGGTCAGATATAAAACTCAATTTTATATTTTAAAAAAAAACTAAAATTTAAACTTAATATCATAACCGTCTAATCAAGATTGGACGATCTGTATTTTACTAACTGCATACAGGCTTCATGGAATCCATTTCCCCCCTCTCTCTTCCCTTATTTTACTTTCTTTTTAACTCAAAATATCACATGCAGCTTGGAACTGTCCAAAGCATAAATTCTCCCACTTTATTATAACTAGGTGACATTGTTTCTTAAGATGAAGGATGACTGGTCATAGTCTTAGTGAAACACACAAACAAAACAACCAGCGCATGAACAATTTATGTTCTCTCTCTTTTTTGGTTTTTGTTTTTGATTTTTACTTTTTTACCGTCCAATCAAAGTGAGAGTTTGTATGATTTGTTGCTTTCCATTTTTTCATTTTTCATCTTAACGTTTGAAACTTCCTTTTGAGTGTCACCTTGTTGCAAACAACATTCCCTTCAAGAATATGCTTTCTTTATTCTCCCTCTGAATAGTTGTTACCTTACATTGGTATCATAACATATTGTGACATTCTAATGTTGGAAAACATTGATACTTGAAACAAGAACATGACAATGGAAAAGGAGTGGCTCGAACGAGTAGTGCTCTCTCGCACTTTCAAAATTTGTCTTGTACTTGTCGCATTCAAGCGAATAGATGTTATATGGGTTTATGAATCTCGAATAGTTTTACCTTGTCAGTACATAGAAATTAATCTTATGATAAAATATGAAAACATAAGAAATTATATCAAATTTTGTAATTAAAAAAACTTAAATTTAGCACTTTAAGTAAAAATATTTCAATTTAGTAGCTAAATTCATTGCATTTAGTACCACAAAGAGAGTTGGTTACAGAATATGTAGAGGTCTTTTACACCCCACCCACACCATAATATAAGAAAAGAAATACAGGCTTCTTTTATTTAAATAAAAGATATTTTCAGTGTTATGTTTTTTTTTTTTCTTTGTAGTCTTTTACTTACATGGTTTCTGAGGGGATCCTAGTGGCTTCACTTTTTATTTTCTTCTTTTGACTGGAAACTGTTTCATTAGAAGAATTTTGGGAATAATCAATTACTTACTATTGTGTCCTAAAAAAGTCTTATTGATCCAAGGGATACTTATTAATTTACATATGATTTAGATATCAACTCATGTTACTGTTCAGATGCTTTTGCCAAATTAGGAAATCAAAAAAATGCATAGAGTGGGACCTTATGATTAATAACATGTGGTACGGTACGGACAATAATGAGCTTAACTTGATTTATACGTTTGTTTTTAGTTAAAGAATAAGACCCTATCCATTCTAAAAATCATAGTGAGAGTCGAGACATTGGATTGAAGTAAGTAGTTAATGAGCTTATGACAAATTTTTGGATGAATCAATAATTTTTGATCAGATTTTACTTAACTTGCGGTTGAATTCTAAACTATTAGGTCATTTCTACTAGGAATCAAAGGATTATAAACCAAAAGATAAAATAAAAATCATAGTGGATCCAAGAGCGCTTAGATGAGATGATGCAAGTCTCTTCTATCTTAACTAAGATCCATAGTTTTGACATGTAGCACGCTAAAACTCAGGGAGAGTTTGCTGCCTATTTGGGACTCAAACTCATCGAGGAATTAATGTTTATAGTTGTGCGCAAAGAATATCTTATTTACGCAACAATAAAAATCATAGGGGGACCCACTTTGCTGTTAATAAAATTTGTACAGTAGAGTAAGTAACAAATTAACAAAGGTAAAATTTTTGCAAATAATGGCTTTCATAGATTCTCAAGACTGGTCTTAAAGTTGAATGCTCTTTGTAAATTTGTTTTGAACCAAAGTGTGATCCATAATGCTAAGCATGACGGTCTTTGGTACATTGAGCACTAACTGAACAAGGCCACCACACAAGTTTTAAAGAGACAAAAAGAAGAATGGCAAAGCAAATTAAAGAAGATAAAAGCAAAAACAAAACATAAGAGTTGTGATTGTTACGTTTGTATACCTTATTTTGAATAGTTTTTTGCTTAGTTATTTGCTTTGTTCTTTGATATGGATGAGAACTTCTATGATACTATATGGACAAAGGTTTATGAAAACGATGTTATTTGTAATTAAGAAAATGATGTCCTATTATCATTTGAATGTCATTTTCTTAACTTTTTTTTTTCTCTTGAAAATGATTACTAATGTGCTCATAATCAAGATTCTTTAAAATAATAAAAATTAATGTGAGACTATTTAATCACAATCTTGTGGGGTAGTAGTAAATTATAAAAACTTCTCTTAACCGATGCAACAATGACATACTTTTTTATTTTTAAGCAAAGATGATGGTGATGGTTTGCAAACATCAAAGTAGGATAAATTATGTTACCATGCCTAATCCTGTGCCACAAACAAAAAACACAATTTAAAAGAAGTAAAGATAAATAAACATGGGGACCAAATCAAAACCCATGGAAAAGAAAGACATGTTCAATGATGATTGACGTTGAATTTGATGTTACGATCCGATCCCTCGTAATTGCACTTAGGAGGGGACTAAAATCATTTGATATCAAAACTCGCCACGAACCAGATTAAACTGGTAATGAAAACAAAAAAATAAAATATAAATTTATACTCATATATTAAGTTATGTAGCATTAATAAAAGGGTGGTGATACATTGACTCCACGATTAACTCTTAGATAAATTATTCCGCTTAATAAATCATTATTCATGAAGAATTGCACTAATTTAACTGCCCAACTAAAAATTCTATTGGATAGATCAATTCTGCAAATTTTTATGAAAATTTAAAATTATTTGATATATTCATCATTAAATAATTTAAAATGAACGTATAATAAGCTTTTGAAAAATACAAGTAAATATCAATGGTTAGATTACATAGCTACAAACTTCGACTTTATATAAAAATATGTACACTTGATCATAGATATATAATGATAATAATCAACGAATAGATCGGTGAAATACATTGCAAATTTGGGGGAGTGTATTTAATGTTTTTATAGAAATGAAGGTAGATCAATATTATAGATAAGTGGGACTCTGGGAGAGAGAATTTGTTACAAAATATGAAGGATTGTTTATTTTTTGATAATATTTTTTATTTTCATTTTTTAAAATTTGTGTTTATTTTATTTGATAAGACTAAAGTTAATGAGATTCTTGAACTGAAATTATCTGCATTTTAATTGCTCAATGTTGATCACCTCTTCAAAATTTTAATCAAATTCATATTTTTTACCATTCAATTTGATGACTTGATGATAAATTGTTCACTCTCGATCTCTTATATCATTTCAATTGTTCTTTTGTTTGTTCTATAAGCTTGACCACGATCCAATTTAACACCTTATTTTTGAAAATTTTCGGCAATTAGGCCTTCATTTTTATATCAGATTATTTACTTTATTGTCATGTCGTCAAATTGGATGGTAAAAGTCATATGTCGGAAAAAAAATTGAACAGAGACCAAAGTTGCGCAATTTAAAATAGGCGATCAAATTGCAGTTTTCACAATATATGAGACCAAAACTGCATTTATTCCATATTCTTATTATTTCTAGAAATGCACAATCACTAATCAATATTTCATCTTCTCTCTATCACAATGATTCGCAGTCTTTCATCAAATTAAAATGAATACAAATTTTAAAAAATAAAAAATAGAAAATATTTTCAGAAATTACATAAACCCTAAGCGTGTGAAATAATCTTATCCCTAAGGCCAAAGGAAAAGGACTTGATTTTAATATGTTGAAGCTTGATCCTTAATTACAAAAATGAGGCCTTATGCTTCTTAGATGAAATTTTAACCGTAAAATACTAATTGGTGGTTCCCTCTAGAAAAAGAGATCCCATGGCGATTGCACAAGATAAACTATGAGCCTATGATCCAATAAGATTGTGATTGCGTATTTTTGGTTTGAATCGGGTATCATCTGCACGCATGATTGCCTACAGTATACAAACACACAATTTCACATTGAATTTATTTCGGCCATTAATTATTAGATCAAATAGACTATATATATATTTTTTTTTGGTTAGGATCAAATAGACTATATTAATTCATATACAAAATCAATGTAAATAATCTTAGCCACACATTTAAGATCTGACGATCTTGATCTCTTGTAGCATCCGACTCTAACAGCAAGAAATCAAAATCTGATTCAACCTAGTTTTTTTTTTCCTGGTACATAGATTCAACGTAATTTGATCACAAGCACAAAAAAGAAAACAAATACTATTAGTGAAGATTATGTGACTGTTTTGAAGCTTAAGAATGAATTACAAGTTTGAAACATATGTGATTATTTGTGTAACGTATGATTGGAACTTTGGAAGGAAGGGAGCAAAGTGAGTGATATGGCTCGTTGGCTGCTATAAATCTTTACAAAAAGAAAGTAAAAAAGTTGAAGCTACAAAGAGAATGTCACCAAAACATATAAGCTAAAGTGAGACGCTTGTTTGTTCTATTCTATCTTTGATTTAAAATTGGATCATAGCCATCTTCAATTATAATCGTTACTAGTGTGTGTTAGAATATATGCTTATGATTTGCTTTGCTTTGTTCTAAAGGAAAAATTGGAGAAAAATTCAGACGCCAATTTTTCTGTAGTCCCCACCCCACTAAGGGTCCATATCATACAATAAACATATGCTTGTGGTAGTGGATATGTAATAATGTCATAACAATGAGAATGGTTACAATTATGCAGCACTTTGGAATGAATGTGTATTCAGATATGTGTAACGTGTTCGATATTGGTATAAAATTAAAGTCTAATGTGTACAATTAAATTACTTTTACACCATGCACAAGTTTCCTCTATATCTTTGGTAAAAAAAAAGTTTCCTCTATACTATCATTGAATTAACAAGTTTTATCAAATTTTGATTAATTTAAAAGTAAAAATTTATTGATCCAATAATGAAAATCATATTTGTCATGGTGCAAGATTTATCTCACTTATACACTATAAAATTGACTTAAAACGTATAAAATAACTTGAAAAAACACTACCAAATTCTAATAATGAATTCTCCCCACAATAAAATTATCTTCTCTAGTCGGTTTTATATTATTTCATATATAATGTATACAATATGAAAGAAAAATTCCTAAAATCAAAGTGAGGGCGGGAGCTTACACAACCCTCTAGTTTAGGTCCGTCTCTGGTCGGTAGCGGAGCCAAGATTGTGGTTTAGGGGTTCAAAGTTCAAACTTTTAAGTTTTTAGATTAATGTGTAACTTTTTTTTTTCAAAAGGTTCAAATGCAAATATATAAGAAAATGTTCACATTTTTTAAATTCAAACGCTCCTCAAGAGGATTAGACACCTGAGTGTTGTGTTATATTCTTGTCTGTATTAAATGTGTGCATTCCAAAACATGAGTAAAAAACTACTTAGTTTGTGAATTTCGTGAATGAAACTCAGTTTGAGGTGGAGTCTTCTGACAATGGAACTAGACGAAGACAATAACCTTTAGCTCTTGGCTATCAAGTCAGTGATAGGGAAGAGAGTGACATTGTTGCACCAAAGAAGTATTTCTATAAAGATCTTGCGTGGTATGATTCAATTGTGCTTGAAGAAGTGTAAAACTTGAAAGTTCTTCAGGGAGGCAATTCGAAGCATAGTAATCAGACTTGGGAACTTGTAGAGCAATATACAGGCTACTCGTTTTCAGATTTCTTAAAAGAGTGAAGAGGATTAGGATTTGCCACCACAAAGGCTAGCGTTTAGAGAGAAACAAAAGGGGATTTCTCTTGGTATAATTGTAGGGGTTTAGGCGAATTATTCTTGATTCACTTTTGGTAGACTAGATCAAATTGAGTCTCTTGATCACAAGAAGAAATCCGGGACTGGGGTAGAATTATGATTAAAGGCTAATTCTTATACTCTTGTAACTGAAACCCATTGATTATAGTGGAACAAATAGCTGCTCTCTCCCCCAAAATAGGTTGTTTCGATCAAATTGTGTAAACAAATTTTCGTGTTCTTTATCACTTTACCGCTAGTTTTATTATTATTACATATTCACTTTTATTTGGTTGATTGGATTATCAATTTCTCCACACATCAAGTTTTCATTGGTGTGATATTTTATTAGAATTCACAACAGACTTATAGGATTTTGTTGTAAAATTAGAGCTTGTGATGCTCAACATGCAAAAATGTGGGATTTATATACTGCATTTGACGTGACTTGGAGATTGTATATCACAAACTCACTGTTATCTATATTTGGTGTGAAGGCAACAAAATTGCTAATTCTTGGAATCTTGTTTTGGAGTTCTTAATTTAATGATATTTACAAGATTTTCAGGAAAGTTTTGTATTTTTGCTTTTGTTCGTTTCTCTTGCCCTCTATTGTAAAATAAAATGCTCTATTCCATTATTCTCTCTTTTATTATCTTAAAATATTCAAAGAAGGAAGATTAAGGAAAAACATTGTTCAGTCACCTTGAAATGTCCAAACACGGCCTTAGGAAAAGCATTGAATTAATCACCTTTAGCTTGTCATCAACACCTTTTCCCCCCTCATAATTCTTCCCCTTAGAGGTAATCATATTCTAGAATTTTGGATATATGAACAAATGGTGATGAAGTTATAGGGTCACCCACACAACACTCCAGTTCAATCAACACATTTGTTAAGAAGACTTTCATGTTTTGAGATTACAACACAAATGCGATTGAAGTTGTTCAAACACATTTGACTCCAATTCTCTAAATATCTACGATTGTGACACAGCTGCACCCATAAATGTGACTTAAAGCAATACTCGCGGTCAAGTTAAAGTGAGTGAAGATTCATCATAGTTGGTTTTGTCAATCCTTCAAGTTGACAATTCATTCCATTTGAAGAATCCTTTAAGTACTATAAAAATAATTCTCCGTTGAACGAAATGAGACCATTAATCATTATTGTACACATAAATCTCTAGTTATTATAACCGTAAAAATTCAAATACATTCACAGATCGATAAATTGAATGGATAGTAATGCATTCATGCAGATTTACCGCCGCTGGCATATGTACATACATATATTAGAGCTGTGGAAATCAAGATTAACAAACAATGTATGGCATCTCAACAAGCCTTCTTCATATGGCAGCATACATGCCATGATGTCTATAAAACATACATACTACACTTGTTCCTGCTGTACTGTAGGTCCTGGTGCTATCGCAAAGTGTAGACCTCTACGCTGCCCAGAATTTAGAACAAAAGCAACTTGGGTTGCTGCTAGCGCCGCTGCCTCCTGTACAAAATACAAGAACAGTAAGAAAATCACATCATATTTCAGAATGTGTTGCAGTTTACCAGAACACATTGTATGCAGCTTAAAACAAAACAATATAACATAATTTCAAAACAAAACCAACAAACAGACAAGGCAAAGTTGTAACAAAATTTAGTCGTAACTACAATGAACACTGACTTGTCTTTGACGCCGGCGTTGCAAAATACTGATTGCCCAAGCCATGATATAGCAAGGTAAAAGAAATCCAGCAGCTCGTAGCAAGAAAAGCTGCAGAAGATGGTAGGTTAATTAGGTAGGCTCCTCAACACATTTGGAATCAATACAACAATAGACATGTGAAAAATTAAACAATAGAGACTCAAATCACTTACAGAGAAAAAATTGGATGGATCATCATCAGAAGAATCACCATCTGTTACAGAGAGTGCATGCCGCAGAAGCAAAAGGGCCATCAACTGTACCAAATAAAAAAATGGGCTTAAAATTATATATGCTAGCTAGGATACTGACCAAATTCTTAGCATCAGGGCTTAAAATGTGCAGTGATGCATCAGGGATCATAGCATGGCCACAACAAACAGGATGGTGTAAGATAAATGACCAAATTCTACACAGTTTGCTAAAATGGAATGCTAGGTTAACAATGCCTTACAATTAGAGCAGCTGAGCGGCAAAATGCAGCTCCACTAGCATTAGAAGCAGCATACTCATCATATTCGGCATCCAGAAATTGACGTTCTGCCTCAGCAATTGCCAATAGTCGAGGATCACGCAAGTCCAAGGGTGAACCAGATAATGTCCAGCCTCCTCTGCAAGAAAGTCAATGACAAATTAAGGCCAAGTTCAAAAAAAAAGTCTGTAAATAAATCACTGAAGATAATGGGCATAAAACTCGTGCAACATAATCAATGAAGTACTATTTTAAACAATATATCATCTTACCCTATTTCAATAGTGGTTTCTTCAGGGTTAGGGCGAGGTGGTGGGGCAGTATACCCAGATTGATAAGGCTGAACATTACATGAACAGAAGAAAAAAAGGCAACCATCAGAGACAAGAACAAAAATAATATAATCTGAAGGATTTCACTACACACATGATACTGAGCATTGGGTTCAATTCAAAAGGTTAAGAAAAAACCACACAGAATACAGTGTTACAATCTAAGAATAAAAATTGTAAAACATCTGAGAACTGAGAAGTATAATTTAGATAACAAATGCATCCTCATTCAGGGTAGGAATAACAAAATGCAGAAGTATAATTTAGATAACAAAATGCATCCTCATTCAGTGTTACAATCTAATTTGAAGTATAATTTTTTCTATAGTGGACAAAATGCAGAAGTCAAGAAGTTGAATAATAAATGCATCCTCATTCAGGGTAGGAATATGTCAAGCATTGCATTCCATCCCTAAATTCATTTCCCAAATAAACTGAAAATCAGGGTAATTTTTTAAAGATTGTTGATTTATGTCATTCATCACACGAGTCTAAGATGTAAGAACATAAAATTGTTGTGAAATGTGATACCAAATACATGGACCATTTGGTTGTACAAATCTCTCACCATGGTGGAGTCCAGAAAAGAAAAGGAACAACGGATCTATTAAACCCAAGTAAATTACACTGTGGCATCCTATATGTTAGATACATGGCTTCAGCTCAGCTTTAATCAATTGAAGGTCTATTGTTACTAAAGGAAGACCATCTAATGGTTTGTTTATTTGAGAAGAAAGGGATGTACATTACAGAAGAGAAGACACAATTAGCAGTACCATCTGATGGCTTGTTTATTCTATTAGGATGAGCACACATATGCATAAGACGCTTAGGCAGAAGGGTGCTTAATAAGAGTTAGACCCCAATAAAACTAGCCACTTCTAAAAAATAAGCATTCACATAATTTCCTATCACCAACAAAAAGATTAGCAGATTAAGAAAATTATTATACAAAACAGCATACCTGATGACATATCTCACAAGTAATGTCTCCTTTCTCATTGCACCAATGCTGGACACACTTTCTGTGAGCATACTGTGTAAAACCAAATACCAACAGTTCAAAAATCATTAAGACAAAAACATTGATCGAAGAAATACAAGTAAATATCACACGCAACAACAATGTTCCTCCACACCCTTCTCTGGAATTCTTGTTTCTAAGCCTCTATCAATATCTCGGTGATGGATACTATAACATTAATGTATTAATCAGCTCAATAGCAAGAAGCAAAAAAAAAACAGTTCTCACAAAATCATTTTGTTCTCAATTATCAGTATACAACTGATCGATTTTGCAACTCGGTTAATTACGAACACTAAATTTCATCAAATCATCTAAATCAACATAGATACAAGTTACATATAGACAACGAAAAAGAAACTTAACCTTCTACCAAGGCAAAAACATACTCTTTTCATAGATACGGTAAATTATCAACACGGGTTCTTAAAGGCTTTAAGAACCCGTGTTGATAATTTACTGTATCGATAAGTTAAAGGTTAAATAACACACTTAAACACAAAATTACCCACAACAAAAATACAATTTTTCACATTGATCGATCATTTTTAATGAAACCCATTAATATTTGATGCTACCAAATGAAAAAAATCATCATAATCAACCAAAAAAATTCCATTTTTACCCTTTCAAATCCAAAATTACAATCTTTCAAAAAAAAAAAAACCATGAAAGATGAAAATTTGATGATACCTTGAGACTACCGCTGCAAGCGCAAGGAGTCTCCAAATTGGAAACGCTATCTTCCTCCTGACAGATACGGCACTCCACCATCTGAATCAAGGGCTCCTCCTCATCACAATCATCGCCGTCACGATCCACCGGCGAAGCAGATCCGGATGATCCGGAACCAGAATCATCGCCGGCGGTCGGAGACGGCGATGATTCGGAAGGAAGTTGAGCAGGCTGCTGCTCAACAGGAGGATCAATTGGAAGTGGGCGGACGAGTTGGTCAACGATGAGTACCAAGTGATCGCTCATTGGAATAATAATTGATACAAATCAAAAACCCTAATTAACAAAATTGAAAAAATTGAAAAATTGAAAAATTAAATTGAAATAACGAAATTATGAAATGAATGAGATGGGAAAATTGGAGAAATTTTTTACCGAAAGAATGAAGAGAGAATGAAAAAGCGATTTGTGAAAGTTGAAATGAAGAAATTTGAAACAGTGTGCGATGTTGTTGTTGTTGGGTTATCTTGTTTATTATTTATTGTTTAATTAATACAATTTTGATTATTTTATTTTATTGAGATAATTGAGATTAGATTTTTTGGATAAAAGAAAGTGGAATGGGTATGGTGTTGTTTTGTTACGCGTTCGTTCTCACGTGCGACTTGTCTTTTTGCGAGACCCTTCTATAGTTTTTAAGTTTTCCGTTTCTTTTATATACAGTAGGTCTTTTTAAGAAATATACAAGTCTTCTGATTTTTAAAATTGTAATATATAAATCATTTTTAATTGATGCATAACAATTGAGCAAGTTATATGATATACATAAATTTGATGGATAAAAAACTTATTGAAAGTATTAGAAAGAATCTTTCTATCAACTTGTTAATTTAAAATTAAAAAGATTTATGTGTTACAGTTTTTAAATATAAAATACTTTTTTTTGACACAAAATATAAAGTATTTATAAATTACAAAAAAATTTAATAATTGTATCTAATCATTTATCATTTATGTAGTACAAACCAAAATTTAAATGATTGTTGGATGTATTTGGCCATTTATTTATTAGTACGTGTTTCCTAACAAACTAATTTAATGATTTTATCTAATCACCTACTTAGTGTCTTAAAATAATTGACCTTGTCTTATTTATTTGTTGGTACATAATTGACCTTGTATTTATGTACTATTTGTATTATCTATTTTGACTATGACTAATATGAAAATGCAAATATTATTGTACTATTGTGCTGTCCCATATTATAAGAAAAAAATAAAAATCAAACTTATGAAATACCCATAAACTGCCTTTATGATTGTCCTGTTATGGATAATGTTAGATCAGTCATAAAACACTTGACTCTATATCTAAGGTCTATAGTGGTTTCAGGTCGAAGGGTAGTTTACACTATTATCACCATGAGAGTAACTTATGACATATTACATAGCATTCTATGTAGTACCCTCATAGCAGGTCAATCAAGTATAAATATTTATGTCAAGACTTGATAACTCCTTATCCTATGATCCATGAGATGCGATCATCAGTCTATCTTCATATTAGTCTTGATGCTTTAAGGTTATCCCTTTTCACCTTAAAACTCGACTACAGATACTTTAAGAATAATATCCTTATGTTGAATGTAATCTCATGATTAAGTAACACTTAATATTAAACAGACTATCTATTCTAGGGACTTCATTATTTTGGACTCTTACAAACATAATAAAGAAATGTCATATTTATATTTAAACTCCTAAAGCAAATACTATGAAAATAGATTGGCTCTCAGGGCTTACTCCAACAATCTCCCACTAGCACTAAAGCCAATCTGGTATTACTTTAATATTCGTAGACTTAGTATGCCCATCATGCTTCAACTGCGCAAGAGGCTTTGTTAGGGGATAAGGAATCATTTCCTATGTTGGTATCTTACGTATCTTCCAACGTTCTATTTCGATCTCTATCCAAATATAGAAGTATCTAAGTATAAATGAATAGTCGGTGAGATCTATTCTCAAGTGTTTTTGCAAGATTAAATCATTACCATCACTAATGTGATTAATGTGACTTGCAACACCGGGATTATAGCTTTAGATCAATCATGAGCCAAACAATCCAATCTTAAACACTCAACCTATGTAACTGAAACAAACATACTATGAAGCTTATCTTATAGTTTTCAATGGTTATATTCAGGCATGATATACAATACATTTGTATGGAAACTAGCATCACTATAACTTCCTTATAATGATCCTTCCTATTCCTATCTATTTCAAGAAATAGTCCTTAATTCCTTTAAGGTCCTTAGGGATATTCTTGAAGGTAAGTTAGTATCAAACAATAATTTCAAATTTTGGTACTTAACTGAGTTGGTATCTTACGTATCTTCCAACGTTCTATTTCGATCTCTATCCAAATATAGAAGTATATAAGTATAAATGAATAGTCGGTGAGATCTATTCTCAAGTGTTTTTGCAAGATTAAATCATTACCATCACTAATGTGATTAATGTGACTTGCAACACCGGGATTATAGCTTTAGATCAATCATGAGCCAAACAATCCAATCTTAAACACTCAACCTATGTAACTGAAACAAACATACTATGAAGCTTATCTTATAGCTTTCAATGGTTATATTCAGGCATGATATACAATACATTTGTATGGAAACTAGCATCACTATAACTTCCTTATAATGATCCTTCCTATTCTTATCTATTTCAAGAAATAGTCCTTAATTCATTTAAGGTCCTTTGGGATATTCTTGAAGGTAAGTTAGTATCAAACAATAATTTCAAATTTTGGTACTTAACTGATTGTCGTACAATCATGTGGTGTATCTGATTCAGTACATAATATGATGTGCATGATTAATCTTAGTAATATGATAGGGCTTGTAAAATTCCAAAGTAGCAAGTAATAAGTAAAGAGTGTGTCGAACTCATAGGGAATAGATTAAGGGTTATACATTCAAAGTTCATTCATAAGTGTTTAGTCTATTGTAATTGTAACAAAACATAGTTAATTTTTAACACAATAAATAAAATAACAGTTAAGTAGAGTGATGGTTGAAAACAAAGATAAAAGGGTAGCTGAGATCATGATCTATTTAATGCATGAACGAAGCATGGTGAATAATAACTATTGTCATGCCATTTGTGAGCAAGCTTGCCTTATAGTACTCATGACACATAAATTGTATTAGGAAATCATTAAAACATCAAATCAAATCTAACATAAATGTTAAATTAATATTTAAATGAAATCAAAAACACAACTAAAATAGACAAAATCAACATGATAAATGGTAGTAAAATGTTTAAACTCTATGTATTTATTCTATGAGCTATGCTATATGTCTCAAAAAGATTAGTCGCGAATTTTTACAAATATGGTATTTTATACTAGAATTTGTTGTATATACTAATTATCACCGTCACCGATGCAAAGAGAAAATTTTACGTGTGTTTTGTCAAAAAATACTGCCGCCACATTGTTTATTTTAAAGAGAATTCATATCCACCGTTATGAACCAAAATTAAATTTATGTAAATTATTAGAACAACTACCACCATCATTAACTAAAAGTGATTCCAAAAGTTATATATAATATTCTAAGGTTACGTGATGAGGTCGTCAGAATGGGGACCGTGCTTGCTTAATGTTTGAAAGTGCAAGACTAAGTACGATGCCATCAATTATAAAGTATTAGGTTAACTTATTTTTTGGTTTAACTATTTTTTTGGTTTTGTTTTTAGTAGCCCATTCTCTTGGTTAGTTGATAAATCCGTCAGCAGAAATCTCATGAATGCATTTGGTTGCTTTACTCACATAGTTCACCCCTTCATTACATCAGACAAATTATAAATTATGAACAACACAACATAACATAAGATGCTATAAAGTAGTTGATTATTTTATTCATACTAAAATCATCGTTTGTTTTGTACTCAAATTTATTCTCATAAATTTCCACACACATCTACGTTGATCATGGACACTCCTCTTCCCCACAGCGTGACAGAATCTTCGTCGCTGTTGGAGGAACACAACAACGATTATGTATAAGCGTGCACTCTGTTCTTTTCCGTCTTTGATCGCAACCTTTTTATATGCTCAACTAAGACTTTGTTGGAGATATTGACTCCAAATGTACCAATTGTATCCATAAGTACGCCAGTAAAATAGGCCACCTTGTGCCTTCTGAAGTGACATGTTTTATGACCAGTAATTTCACCACTTTTACAATCAGACAGTAATATGCCAAGCTTACAGTTGGTCGGGATATAAGTTCGAGTGGTATATTCCATTGTGCCGCAATTTTATCACTACAAGGAGTAATATACTCTTTTCTATAGACAAAAAAAAAAACACAAACAAAATAGTACTCATGGCACATAAATTGTATTAGGAAATCTTTAAAACTTCAAATCAAATCTAACATAAATGTTAAATTAATATTTAAATGAAATAAAAAATACAACTAAAATAGACAAAATCAACATGATAAATAGTAGTAAAATGTTTAAACTCTATGTATTTCTTCTATGAGCTATGCTATATGTCCCAAAAAGATTTGTCGTAACTTTTTACGATTATCGTATTTTATACTAGTATTTGTTGTATATATTAATTATCACCGTCACCGATGCAAAGAGAAAATTTTAAGTGTGTTATGTCAAAAAATACTGTCACATTGTTTATTTTGAAGATAATTCATATCTACCGTTATGAACCAAAATTAAATTTATGCAATTTATTAGAACTACTACCACCATCGTGAACTAAAAGTGATTCCAAAAGTTATATATAATATTCTAAGGTTACGTGATGAGGTCGTCATAATGGGGACCGTGCTTGCTTAATGTTTGAAAGTGCAAGACTAAGTTGAAACAACAGACGACGACGTCAATTATAAAGTATTAGGTTAACTTAGTTTTTGGTTTCGTTTAATCCTTTAACTATTTTTTTTGTTTTGTTTTTAGTAGCCCATTCTTTTGGTTAGTTGATAATTCGTCAGCATAAATCTCATGAATGCATTTGGTTGCTTTACTCACACAGTTCACCCCTTCATCACATTAGACAAATTATAAATTGTGAACAACACAACATAACATAAGATGTTATAAAGTAATTGATTATTTTATTCCTACTAAAATCATTGTTTGTTTCGTACTAAAATTTATTCCAATAAATTTCCATACACATCTACGCTGATCATGGGCTTCAGGTTATGTCGAAAGTTGTGCGTTGACGTAGAATAGTGCAAAAAATTCTGCACACGTGTTTAATGGATTAGGATTGCATAAGTGCTCAATGAATGTGGAACTGAAGCAGAAGAATATTATGGTGAGTTCCTTAGTCAGCACCCACCTTGGGTAGATTAATTATTGACCGATGTCTTGGTGATGTGCAGGTATCCAATGTTAGATTAGTGAAACTATAAACACTTAAGTTCCTCTCCCTAATGAATCAATGTATGATTCTAAAAGTACAACATTAGGGATGTATGAATTATCTATGATGTTAGTTAATTTCCTATGTGTGATGGGAACATGTCTAGAACTTACAACTTTTATAAATTTTTGGTTGAAGTAAAAATATGCAACAAAAACATGATTTTTGACATATAAAAATGGGCAGAAAAATTGATATTTCAACTGTAATTGATTCCCATCATATGTAGGATTATTCTTTGTCCCTCAAGCCTGACAATGACACTTAGATATGCTAAAATAGAGGTTTTAGAAATGTGTGATCCCTTAGCATGATGTAGGTATCATAGAGTTGAGATAGAATATAATTAATAATTCATGATTATAGTAGAATAGAATAGAATCATAGAGTTTAGACAATGGCCAATAATGTATTTAAATTAAAATTAACACTAGAAGATATGGATTGATCGTTATGTTAGCACTGAAATATAAGTCAGTAAGGTATAAAAGATTACTGAGTCTCTAGCCCTTAGTTGGTAAAAGAGCCGAGTAGAAAGAATTAAATAAATATGTATGTTTAATTACCGAGTTCCTACGGTATTAGGACCGACTACGTGTAAATGATTTAATTACCTATTTCCTAAGGTATTAGAACCGGCTATGTATAAATGATTTAATTACCGAGTCCCTTAGTTTTAGTGCCGGCTATGTATAAATGATTTAATTACCGAGTCCCTTGATATTAGGGTCGACTATGTATAAATGACCGAGTCTCTAGTCCATTAATTGGTATTAGAGCCGAGTAGTGATGATAAATAAGAGAGCTAGCACCGAGTATCTAGCCCGTTAGTTGGTATCGGAGCCGGGTACGTATGGGAATGTTCGAGATTGCTCGCCTCGGACATTTTGTAAAATGAACTAAGATAATTTTGTCACACACTTTTATTTATTCAGATATATCTATTATTAAACGATGTTTATGTATGTGTGATCAATCTTAGATTAGTCAAAGTAGAGTAGAAGCCATTAGGCTCATAGAGTGAGGGGCACCTGAGATAGGTGGAACTCACTGAGACAAGTAGTCTCATCCAACACGTATTTTATTCCTTTCAGATAAACATGTTAAGATGAGCAGGTTGAGGTTATGGTGCACTTGGAAGATTGAAGAATCAATTTTCATGTTCATCATTAGTTTAGATGTCAATTTTGTTTTAGATTCAAATAAGTTGTACTGTTGTGCTGATACTCTAGATTTATTTCCTTTCGTAGCATTGTATCCGACAGTTATTACATGAAGTATTTATGTAACTATTATGTGGACTGTTGTAATCTTATTGTATTATTGATGTATCCGGATCGAATGTGAATATTCATCTAGAATCTTAAGCAATTCTAGTATGGGTGTAATACCCTAATTTTACACTTTTATAAATAAATATTTTATTTTGAATTTTTATTTTATTTTATAAGAAATACCAAGAAAAAGAGTTTTAAATTTGTTGTGCGTGTATTTTATCCTTTTATCTTTTTTGTTAATACAATTTATCTTTTTTACGAGAAAAATAACAAAATAATTAAGAATAGTTTCTATCTTTTTATTTGATTTTCTATTTTATTTCAACATTTTCTATTTTTTATTGGCATTTTATTCCCACTTTTCCTTTTTTTATTTTGCATTTTTATCCCTTTGAGAGAATTTTTGCTTTTTTGACCAATTATTATTTGCCACATCATCCACTTCACATTTTATTCCCATTTTCTCACTTAAAATAAATCAGATTTATTCTTATTACCCAGTTTGCCTTTTTTGCCCTTAAAGAGATCAAAATATCACAAAATTACCAAACTCCATTATAATAGTATAAAAGGAAGGGGTTCTTAATCAGATTTGTATTGTTTACTGTTTTGCGATCTGATTTGACATGTTTTACGCGTGTTTTAGAGTGTTTTCACACCCCCTGTTGGTGTTATGGGCCTTAAGCCCACTGTTTCTGTTTTTTTGATATTCGCTGCACGTATATGCTATTTGCTTTGTGCACCTCTGTTGTTTGCTTTGTGCACCTTCGCTGTTGCTTTTTATTTTGATCGTTTGTTAACTAAAAATGTTTAATTGAAAAATGATTGTTTATGCAAATAAGCAATTTTGAAATAAGTGTTTATTTAAGTTATTTGAGTCCTTTTTATCAATTAAATTTGAAACTTTGAGATGACAAAAATCGGATTAAAAGTAAATAATCTCTGACGTATGACTTTGGCTAGAATTTAATTTTAATTCGAAGCTTTTAAAATTGAAATAAGAATTTTTCAAAGAAACCATGAGGCAGAGCCTGACACATGACTAGTCTATGTCTCAACTTTTGCCTTGACTTTTTAGTTTGACTTTTAGGTTGACTTTTATTGTTGACTTCTTACAGTTGACTTTTCTCTTCTTTTTTTTACTGAGTTATGCTAAATTATTGTAATTGCTTGATGACTTGTTTCTCTTTGTTTGATACATGATTACCATTTATATGCCTACATCCGGTGCATTTTTAATTATTCAGTATCATTGATTATATTTCATTTGCATTCATGCATTTGCATTTCTCTCCTCTTCCACCTTTCTTTTTCTTTTTCTTTTCTGGCCTGATTTGAAACTTCTTGAAAACTCTGAAAATACTCTAAATAATCTATTGAATTAAATGAGAGATGTCTGACGCATACTTTCATTTCTTGAATAGTCTGGTACCTGCCGCATGGCTCGTGACTGAGGGCTATTTTCATTCACTGAATAATCTCTCAAAGAAATCCTAAAAGACACTCAACCCACTCAACTGTTTTCCTACCCTTGTGCAGTCGACTTTTTTTTCAACTATCAATCTTTTAACTGTTTTCTTAAACGGACAGTGTTTTATGCATTCCTCTGATACAGACAAACACTTAAACCTCAGTTGAGTATACAAACAAACTGTTGTCTCAGTGTAATACGACCTAAGCATCGTTCACTAAAAAAACCAACAAACAAAACAATTTTCGAGAAGAACTACGTGAGCTTTGACTTCCTCATTGTACTTGGGGGATATGTAGGAGCGTGAGCCTCTCTCGTCAAGCCAAATAATAAAAAACTCTTTTTTCCCTCTCTTTGTTTAATATGCGGTAATCATTTTCTTTTATGCGGTTAACTCTGTTTATGCAAACCAAATTCCTCAAATGGTTCCCGTTGAGTACAACGGATATGAGGGGGGGTGTTAACGTCTTCCCCTCATGTAACCAACTCCCGAACCCGATTTTTAACGGTTTTGTCATTATTTTCCTTTCCCCTCACAGGATAAATAAAATGTGGTAGCGGCTTCATTGTGTTACATTTGCAGTGCATATTATTGCATATGTATCTATATTTTTTTTACGCCAAGGTGTTACTCATATTCTTTGATCATGAGTGCGTTTTTCACAATAAATGCGTTTTCTATAATTTGGTTGTTGTTTTGCTAGAGTAGAAACAAAACAATTGATGTTCTATTTTTTGTTGTTATTCATAAATTTTGTTTTAATTGCTTAGGCATGTCTTTTAAATGTCTACAAAAAACAAGTAGATTTCCATAAAATATTATAAAATTGAATTAGCTAAAAAAATCTCTACAAAAAGTTAAGAAAGTAGATATCTATAAAATATTTTAAAAATTGAATTTTTTTTTCAATGAGATTGGAACAACATGGACCTTAGACTAAAAAAAACGCTACAAAGACATATAAGCAATTTTCTTGAGAATGCACAAGAGAGTTCTGTGGAACTATCGTAATGTATATACGTAGTATGTTAGCCTTTGCCGTGCATGGGTTTATTTATTTTTAATATTATTTATTAGTTTATTTTTAATTATTATTTGAATAATATATTTTAATATTTAATAGTGAATTTGAGATATTTTTATAATAAAATTTGAGATATTATATCTTATAAGTTGCATAAACATATATTATATATTGGGATAAAAAAAAATTATAGAACTTGGAATAAAGATTTGTGATTCGTATTAATGAAAATAAATAAAAATAAAAGTTATATTTAAAAAATATAATTTAAAAACCGAAGGGGAGGGGAGAGAAGGAATTTTTAAGAAGGTGAAGTGAGAGAAAATATAATTTATTACGTTGACAAATTTACCTTCACTTTTTTATTAAAATCCTAAATTATTCTTGTTGGAATATTATAAAGTGAGGTTTTTATTTTTTTTACAACAAAAAAATTTTAAGTTTGGTAGTTTTATATTCAGTTTATAACTTTAAGGGTAATAAAAGTAAATTAATTATTCCATGCCCTCTCCTCCCCTCTTTAAAAAATTGAACCAAACATAAAAATTTAAAATGTTCCCTCCCCTCCCCTCCAAAAACCACAAACCAAACATGACCTAAAGATATAACAATAATAAAATAATTTTTAAAATTAAAAAATAGTAAGGATTAAAAACAAAGTTAATCTATTACGATAAAACGTTGGATTGGAAAGTCATGTGACATTTTTATTTTTTATCATTTAATATTTTTCAATTTCTATAGTCTTGATTCAATAAAACCTAATTCATATGTATCATACGTTAAATAGTTTTTTCCGTTATCATAATGGACATCAAAAAATGGTTAAATTAGATATTTAGTCCTTTAACTTATTTTGTTTATCCATACAAAAAAATAAAGAGTGAACACTGTGAAATCGGAGAGAAAAACATAAATAATGTATACTAATTCTATTAAAAGAGGTTATAATATAAAATTAAAAAAGATTAAACATTATATGAAAACAAATATAAAAAAATAGACATTCTTACTATCACAAACCTCACACATTTTCCCATCAAAAAAAAAAACTCCAACATTAAGTGACCTTCTAAATTTCATTATAGATTTATTAAATTAAATCTCATCAAACTACACATTTTTTCAAATACAATGCAAATTAATATATTTTTTCATCTTTCTTTTACTTTGTTTCAACTTGTTTTGTAGTTAATCCACATCTAAATTTCATGAACAAAAAAATACTAATAAATAGGAAAAAAAATCTCACATTCAATAATTTTTCTATGTTTATCGTATATTTATTCAAGTGAATCAACAGACTACAATTTTTTTAAATACAGTAGAAATTAAGATATATTTTCTCACCTTATTTTAACTTGTTTCAATGTAATCTACATGTAAATTTCAACGATAACAAAAAAAAAACACAAATAAATAGACAATATTGCATATCAAAAAACTTCCACATTTTTTCGTCCAAAAAATAAAACTCTCACATTTAATGATCTTCCTACTTTTATTGTTGATTTATTAATCTGAATTTCATCAAACGACATTTTTTGTTAAATACAAAGTAAATTCAGGTATATTTTCTCATTGCTTTCTCACTGCAAAACTCCTACTTTTTTGTCAAAAAAAACTCACACATTCAATGACCTTCCTACTTTTTATTGTATATTTATTCAATTGAATCTCGTCAAACCATTTTTTTTTTAAATAAAGTGTAAGTTAAGATATTTTTCCTCATCGTCCTCTCACATTGCTTCTAATTGTTTCGTAGTTATCTTCGTGTAAATTTTAAGAACAACAAAATAATACAAAGAAATAGAAAACTTTGCGTATCACAAAACTCTCACATTTTTTCATCAAAATAAAAATCACACACTCATTGATCTTCCTAAATTTATTGTAGATTTATTCAACTGAATCTCATCAAAAATTCATTTTCCTTAAAAAAAAATACAATGTATATTTTAAGAACAAAAGAAAATAAATAAAAAATCATAAATATCACAAAACTCTCACAATTTTCGTCAAAATTAAAACCTCACATTCAGTGATCTTCTTATGTTTAATATAGATTTATTCAAGTTAATCCCATCAAACTTCATTTTTTTAAATACAGTGTAAATTAAGATATATTTTATCTTCGTTCTCTCACATTCTTGTTTCAGCTTGTTTCGTAGTAATTCACATGTAAATGTCATGAACAAAAATAAAATACAAATTAATAGACAACATTGCATATCACAAAACTCCCACTTTTTTTCATCCAAAAAAAGTTCTCATATTCAGTTATCTTCCACCATTTATTGTAAATTTATTCAACTAAATCTCATCAAAACTACATTTTTTGTTAAATACAACGTAAATTAAGATATCTTTTACCATTGTTCTCTCACTACAAACTCACGCATTAAGTGCTCTTCCTATGTTTATTGTATATTTATTCAACTGAACCTCATCAGACTATATTTTTTTAAATACAATGTAAATTAATATATTTTATCTCATAGTTCTCTCACATTACTTCAATTTGTTTCGTAGTTATCCACATGTAAATTTCACAAAACTCCCACATTTTTCATCAAAAATAATAATATCACATTCAGTGATCTTCCTACTTTTATTATAGCCACTACAACATTTTGGCCCTACGGCAACGCCTAAATTTTGGGAGGTAAGAAAACCGTTCTCATATTCAATCATAGAGAACGGTTTTTGTATTCTGTTGTGGTAGCATATGGATTTGTAACAAATTTTATGCAACGAATCAAACCGTTCTCGTACAGGTCAAAGAGGACGGTTTTTTATTGATTATTTTTAGCAAAGGTAGACAACCGTTCTGGTAAGATATTTAATTATATTAATAATTTTTTATTTGAAAATCGTTCTCCTAATTTAATAAAAAAAGTATACCGTTCCCTCTTTTCAGAACACGTTCTACTTTCATGTAATCTCTATGTGAAATCTCTATTGGAAGATTCATGGCTTCGTTGAATCAAAACACTTTTTCAATCCCTTTATTTCAATCTGTCACCGAAATTAAGATAGTTAATTTATTAATTGATATTTTACCTTGAGTTAGATAATTTGTTTTAGAGTTAGTTTCTATCTTTTTATTATTTATTATTTTAGTAACAATAATTAGTTATGCTTTTCCTATTTTTATGCAATGATTGGTAGAAGTTTGTTACCAGCTTGCTTATATATATTCATCTAAGTTAATGAAATAAATCATCATCAAATTCATAACAAAACTCTTATCTAAACTCTTATTCAATATTCTAATTGCATAATCTCAATTGTGCATAAGTTCTCAAGTGTATCGGATTCTATTCTAATTCATTAGAATCTCTACGTGAGACTTTGGGTTTTACCGGTTCGTCCCTAGAATCCACTTTTCCTGTCTCACAATCCCTCATAGAACCCTAAACTCGTTGATTCCCTGTGAAATCGCCGAACCCTTCACTAAGAAACTCGTTGAATCACTAATATCCTTCTCTAATTTTGTCTCGACAAACCCTAAATTCGCGACCCAAGAAATCTCATAAACATATCTTTACTCTTTCGAAGTTTCAGAGACTCGCGAATCAAGAATGACGTCCAGACTCACGATCCCTTCACTACTCCAAGAAACCCTAAATATCTGAAACTATTGTAAATTTTGTTTGAGAAATTTCAAGGAAATTTTTTGTTTGAATCGCTTCAACAGTAAAGCTACTCTCGTCTTGTTCAATCAATCTCTAAAAGTGACGCGATTCATAGGTATATATATTTATTTTCTGCAACTATTGCTTTTATTACCTTCTCAGATTTTATTTAGCCTTAAAACCTTCCTTCTCCTTACTTAAGACTCAACCCTAAACCCCCAATGTTGAACTCTCTTAATTAGTGATTGCATCTGTGATTATCTCAATCTTAGATCCTCTGGAAGTCGAGAAATCAAGAATAAAGGGGTTAAAGACCAAGTTGCAGCAATAGGATTTGAATTGGTGATTTTCGGGTGAAATTTGGATAAACCCGTTTTTGGGACAGGGTCGTACTAAAACAGTAAGAACTCTCTCTGTAACTCTGATTGAATTGATTCCAGTTTATATGGATAGCTAACGTAATCCCGGTCATTTTGATACCAGAAACGTGAATTTTGAGCGAGAAATAAGGTCTGTACGAATTTTTGAAGTTGGACATATGTTGCAATAAGAATGCAGGAATTGCATTGGACAGACCTGGATTAAAATGGTAAGAGCTCTCTCCCCATAACTCAGAATCAAGTGATTCCTGTTTCGTTGAAAAGATGACAAATTTCCCTTCGTTATGGTACCGGATTTCGTGGAATTTGACCAAGAAACGAGGATTGTAGGTCTTTTCGAAATCGGTGCTCTAATGCAGAATATGCAGAAAATTCTGCTACAGAATTAAAACATTTCAGCAGCAAATTCTGCGTTCTGGCAAGTTGCAAAGTCATCATTAGTTAAGTTCAAATGCAATATTCAGGTGGGTTCCCTTAGAGGCTTAACTGTTAGCATAGTTTAGCACTTTTAGTTGCCCAATGAAATTATGCATTATAACATTAGTTTAGGTAGAATAATAGTTCCCCAAATTATCAATGCATGTCAACATTAAGGTTTTAGGACAATAATGTGTGTGAGATGGATTAAAACCCGAAGTCCGCCTCTACTGTAAATGTGGGTTATTGGTTGTTGTCTATGATTGGAATGAATATGGTTTGTAGATGGTAATTTCACAAGAAATGCAAAACAGTGTACTGAACTAATGTACTCGCTAAGCAAGCATAAATTTCGTTAAGCGAGTATAGCAGGACAACACACTGCATATTTATTACTTTTCAAACATAGCCACTCATTTTAAATCCCTATTCATTCTAGAACTTTTCCATGGACTGTTTACTGGTATTCTATGTTTATAGCGTCAAACACACTTCAGAAAATTAAGTATCAGGACGCAGGAAAGATTATAATACCCTGGGAGGGAATCAATGGGCAGGATAACAATCAGGATTATCAAGTTAAGCCAGGAAATATCTCAGGTTGATTGGGCATTAGTACCAAGTCGACCAATCATGGTGGTTACTTATGTACCACATTATGGGATTCGTTAGAAATATTTCTAGTTTTATAGCTCAATGCATGTATACTTTGGTTAATGAGACCTGTTTTTGCTCTCTAATAAATTGTTAAATTCAAGAGGTTATATACTCTTCCATAGAAGGTTAGAATATTATATTTTACCATGTATAAGTAAATTGATATAACTTACCAGGATATTACTGAATTCCATATTCCAATTACTTTTTCTTGATTGTAGGCCTTTGTAATACCCTAATTTTGAGTTTTTTAAAATAAATATTTTATTTAAAAATCATTTCTTATTTTCATGAGAAATACCAAAAAAATAGTTTTTTTTCGATAATTTTGTTTTACAATTTATTCATTTTTCTTTATTTCTTTTCATTATCGCAATTTATCTTTTTAGGCGAAAAATAGTAAAAATATTCAAAAATAGTTTTTATTTTCGTATTTGAGTTTATTATTTATTTCTATATTTTTCTATATTTTATTTGTATTTTTCTTGCACTTTTTCTATTTTATTTACATTTTCTTCTTTTTATGACAATTTCTTTCTCTTGTGGCCAATCACATTGCGACACCTCATCATCTCCACCTCATAATCATTTTATTACACAAATACCACTCACCTAATCCTACCACTATAAATACACATCTCACATCACTCAATCATTACCAATCAATTTCATAATTCCCAATACAAAAAAAATCAGAAAAAATCCCTCCTCCTTCCTCCACCAACACTTTTCCGGCGCCACCGCCGGAATCCCAAAACCACCACCGGAAACCACTTTTCCGGCGAACTCAAAACCTCACCAAATCAACAATCGAATATACTTTTCTAAAGCTTTCAACCCTCCTGAACACGAATCCGGCGTTAGTTTTTTGAAAAAACGACCGGAAAGCCATTAAACCTTCATCCAAAGTTGCGGCCGTCTTTAAACTCTCCGATCCGGCCAAATCGTTCACAATCGAAGTTAAATACGGGTAGATTCATGCTCAGGGAACGCGTTTGAACCTATTTCAACCTTCGATTTCACCAAACTCGACTGTATAAACGCGTGGTATACTTTGAAACCCGTTTAGTTTTTTGATCGTTTCTCTCTTGTGGACTGTTATTTGCTAAAACTAATCTTAGATTCGTGATCCTTGCAAAATTCCGGTCAATTTGGTATATAAACTTGTTAATTTTGGTAAATGTTTGAGCTTCGTGGGCGCCGGCAATGGCGCCGGCCACCCACCCACGTGGCGCTCTCTCATTGGCCAGCGCAATTTGCTGGCGCGCCCCCAGCTGGGTGTTGGGTTAGACCGGGTCGACCCAGTTCGCCCGGATCCGACCCGTTTGTTTTTTTTTGTTGTGTTTTTTTTGTTTGGTGATTTGGGCCTGACCTGGTTTTGGGCCTAGTTTGCTTTTTTTTTATTATTATTCTGACTTACTATTTGCACCCTCTTTTTGCCGTTTTGAAAAACTTTTGTTTAAAAGTAATTTGAATAACGATAAAATAAGCACTTGACGGATGACTTGCGGTTTAATTTATCGTTATTCCGGTTATTTTTAAAAGGTAAAATTTGTTAATAAAAAATGAATAAGGATAAAATAAGCCCTTGACGGATGACTTGCGGTTTTATTTATCGTTATTCATTTTCTTTAAAGTTGTAAACCTTTGTTAGTAAAAAACGAGTAATGATAAAATGAGCACTTGACGGATGACTTGCGGTTCAATTTATCATTATTCCGGACTTTTAAAAATAAATAAAACACGTTAGTTAAAAAAGAATAAGAAGGAGCCTAACGGATGACTCACTTTCGTCTTATTTTATTTTAACTAACTGTGTCTTTTTGTTTGACTGATATCTGTTGAATTAATTATTTGCTTTGATGATTTAATTATAACTGTTCAGCATCATCATTATCTGTCATTCATGTGCATTCATCTGTCTCTCTATCATCTTCTACCTCTTTCTTTTTTCTTTTGTTTATCTGAACTGGAATCTGCGGTAATATTTTCTCAAGAAGTAGAATAAGAATAAGCTAGTCCTTGACGGATGACTTGTGGCTTTAAGTTTATTTTTATTCTAAAACCTAAAATACTTATTAATTAAAAATGAGATAGAAGGAGCCTGACGGATGACTCGTTTCCGGCTATTCTCACTTTTTAATTAATTCGATAATAAACTGAATGAAACGGCGGAGCTTGACGGATGACTTGTCTTTGCTAGGATAACCTCGTCCTTGACGGATGACTTGTGGCAATGAGGTTATCCACATTCACTAAACAATATCCAAAAAACCTAAAAAACACTCAACCCACACAACTGTTTTTCCTGCCCTTGTGCAGTCAACTTTTTTTCAACTTTCAAACTCTTTTTTTCATCTGTTTTCTTAAATGGATGGTGTTTTATCCATTCCCCTGCTACAGACAAACGCTTAAGTCTCCGAAGCGAGCATACAAGCATACTGTTGTATCAGTGGAATGCGACCTAAGCATCGTTCACTAAAAACAACCAACACACAAATCTTTCTTTTCAGAAAGAACTACGTGAGCTTTGACTTCCTCATTGTACTTGGGGGATACGTAGGAGCGAGAGCCTCTCTCGTCAAGCCAAATAATAAAAAACTCTTTTTTCCTTTTTCTGTTCAATATGCGGTAATTTAATTCTTTTTGTACGGTTATCTCTGTTTATGCAAACCAAAATTCCTCAAATGGTTCCCGTTGAGTACAACGGATATGAGGGGGTGTTAACGTCTTCCCCTCATGTAACCAACTCCCGAACCCGATCTTTTCAAGGTTTTATCATTATTTTCCTTTCCCCTCATGGGATAAATAAAATATGGTGGCGGCTTCTTTGTTTACATTTGTGCATTGCATTTCATCATTGCATATCTGTATATTTTTTTGCGCCGGGTACTACAGCTGGCGACTTCACTGGGGACCATGATTAGTGAGTTAAGCCTAATTTGGGGCTTTTGGTTTGCTTATGCCAGGTTAGCCGTATCTGTCCTATCTTTTACTTTACCGCAAAATATTGAACTGTCTGGATTTGCTGGCTTTGTCTTCTCTTCTACTCTTTTTTTTTTTTCTTTTTGCCTTTATGGCTTGGTTCTTGGTTACAGTGTGACTATGCTCCGTACCCGAGCTAGTGCGATACTCAGGATTAGATGAGGGATTGTTATATTGGGCTCCCTAACGGATGTCTCTGGGCTTGGATATGACGGTCTCGACTAGAAGAGATTCCCTTGGAATAATTGGACTCCTTGGCGAAATGCCTTGTGGGCTTCATGTTTCCTTGAGGGGTCAAGGACTCTGGTGGCCTTATTAGGTGTCCGAAACTTTTTATAGGACCCGCTGTTTAGAACCTGTGTCGAAGTTATAATGTTGACTCATCCAGTTGGCGTTATAATCTCAACCAGATGAGGTTGCTTTTGGGAAAAGTAATCGAGGATTTTGGGTATCCGTGTCAACCTAGAACAACATGTGAGAGGGATGGGATACAGGTAACTTTGAACTTTTGGCCTCAGAGATTCCATTTTGAAAAAGAACCCTGTTGTTATGAATATGGAAGATTTGTGACTTTGAGATCAAGTTCGCCAGATGATACAGTGTTACTGTGATCATATCCATGCATTTCGCATTCATGACATCCATGCATTCATGAAAATAATCATGCATATTCATCTCACATACATTTCAAAAAAAATATATGAGAAAAGTTTTTGCATAAAAATATGCATTTTCATTCATAAAAAAAATATCATGCATTTTATCGATTAAAAATCTCATTTTCATTCATTCATTCCAACAGTTACCTTCCCGGCACCGTTATTTTACAAGAAAAGTTGCTCATCATATTATGGACAATTGGCAAGAGAAGCACGATGCGCTCCGGGCTGAGGTAACCCAGATGGGTGGACAAGTAACTCAGTTGGGTGGACAGGTAACCCAGTTGGATGGAAGAATGACCTTGTTGGATGGGAAGCTAGATCAGATTCTTGAGATGTTGGCTAATAAGAATGTGCAACCAAAGGTGGTTGAGGCTCCTGCACCTGCAGTTATGGTTGCTCAAGAAAATGCCTCTGTTGGCTATGATTGGCCTACTTTTGGTCTGCCTAAGGGTTATGTTCCACCAGGATATGTGCCAGCAACTTCTGTTTCAATTGTGGAAGCCCCTGCTAGGGTTACATCTGTGGAACAAGTAATGGATTTAGATCAAGACGCATTTGAGGATCCTAGAGATGTGTACCAGGGTCCCGAATTGCGTGGGCCTAGGTTTGCTTACCAAGGACCCGTGCTCCTGATTAATGAACCGAAGATTGATTTTGCTCCTCAGCTGGAAGAAACAAAGCCGAAATATCAGGCTCTAGAGGAGAGGTTAAATCTGGTAGAAACGGGTAATGATCCGTTGGATTTCTCGAAGATGTACTTGGTTTCTGATTTTGTGCTTCCACCAAAGTTCAAAATGCCTGATTTTGAGAAATATAAGGGTTTGAGCTGCCCGAAGAATCATTTGGTCATGTATGTTAGGAAGATGGCTTCTTATTCTCATGATGACAAACTGATGATACACTGTTTCCAAGACAGTCTGGCTGATGTGCCTCTAAACTGGTACATGCAACTTGAAAAAGGTAACATCCAGCCGTGGAGGAATTTGGCCAATGCTTTCCTCAAGCAATACCAGTGTAATATGGATATGGCTCCAAGTCGCACTCAGCTCTAGAATACCACTATGAAAGAGGGTGAATCTTTCAAGGTTTATGCTCAAAGATGGAGAGCCTTAGCTTCCCAAGTACGTCCTCCGCTCTTGGAGACGGAACTTGTGGACATGTTTACCAATACTCTGCAAGGGACTTACTTTAAAAGGTTGGTTAGTACTGCCTCCTCCGATTTTGCTGATCTGGTCCGGGTCGGTGAAAGGGTCGAAATGGGGATCAAGAATGGGAAGATTTCAGCTGCTTCTAGTTCGCAAAGCAATAACACAAGGAAGCCTGGTGGTGGCTTTAACAGAAAGAAGGAAGGTGAGACTAATGCTATATTCTCAAGGGGCAGTCAGGCACAGCCAGCGACACCTGTTCAGTTTCCCTACTTTCCCTTTCCATACTTGGTTGGTGCTCAACACCAACAATTTCCAAATTATCAGTATCAAAACCTAGTGCCTCAACATCATCAACAGACACCACCAAAACGGAATCCTCCACAAGCTCGTAGGGTTTTTAATCCGATCCCTATGTCGTACAGTCAGTTGCTCCCTTACTTGATTCATAGTGGTAAAGTGACGCCTAAGCAGTTAAGACCTTTGCTTCCACCATTCCCTGATTGGTATGACGCTAACGCTAAATGCGATTACCATGCTGGTATTGTGGGTCACTCTACTGATAATTGCAAAGCTTTTAAGCACAAAGTACTAGACCTCATTGATGAGAACGATTTAACTTTCAAAGAAAGCGGACCCAATGTGACCAATGATCCATTGCCTAAGCATCCAACGGGTAATGTAAGTTGTGTTGAAACTGGCGGAAATTTGATAAGGGATGTTTCTCTGATCAAAACACCTCTGTCATCTGTCCGAGAGATGTTGCTGAGTTATGAAGAGTTTGAGAAATTACACTCTGATTGTGATGATTGTCAAAAGGATTCAAACTACTGTTCAAAGCTGAAGGAATATTTGCAACAACTGATGGATCAAGGTTTAGTGCAAGTGGGATATGTCAAAAGAGAAACTTTGGTTGCCACTGTTGATCAGAATGAACATGCAAAGCTCGAAAGTGACGGTCGGAAAGAAAAGGGATCCGTTACATCATTGAAAAGCTTGAAAGTAGCCATAGAGGAAGGGCTGTCTACCGGTTTGGGACAGATGTTAGTTGTGTCTGAGAAAAAGGATCGCTTTGGTTTGGGTTACCAGTCATCCAAAGGGATAACAACTCCAAAGAAAGTTCAAGACAAGATTCCAAAGATTGAGGATGTTTTTAGCAGTGCTGGCTACCGTGTTGATGGTTACATTGCTATGATTGATGACAAGGATGCTGATGGAAAGAATCAGGATTAGGTGCACCAGTGTTCTCCAAAGACTGTGGTCACAAATTGGAAGGCTGTTGGAATTTCAGAAGTTGTTTTTATTTCAAAGCAATTTGTTTTCTTTTCAAAACACCTTTGTTCAGCCCTGAATAAATGGTTGTGCTTGTAAGGGCCACTTTGTTTTAATGTTTGATTTGCAATTAATGAAAAAGTACTTCTTGTGCAATTTCTGTCTTGTTTATTCTTCTTTTACAGTTTCAAAAAGATAATGAAAAATGACAATAACTTCTTGCATTCATAAAACACTTTTGCATTCAATCAAATTCAAAAAAAAAAAAAAGAATCATCATTCAGAAGTGAATCTATTGAATCATAATTGTGCTGTAATTCTTCATGGTTTCGGGTTGCAAGCTTCGTTGAAGAGTTAATATGTTTGTTGGGCCAAAAGCATAAAATGATTGAATTTCATCAGTGATCGATCCGGGAACTGACGAAGAAAAAGGTTAAATTGGGTGTCTCCCCATAACAGGATATGAAAAAGAAAGTTGATCAGGCATTCTATCTCTTGTCAAGTATTTGTTTGCATTTAAGATTATGTAATGCACATGCATGTTTTGTAATCAATCCATCTGTATTCACTTCTTTTTCTAATTACTTGCAAATTTGGAGAGAGGATGATGAAAACGAATAACTGTTTTTTGCTGATGTATGCTTTCAATTGTGAAAAAACCAAGCTGATGATGAAAGGCATTGTTTCATAAAAAATTATGATTGAATTGAGTCATTCATGCATATGCTTTGTTGTTATCTAATTCTCCCAGTTTCTTGAGATATATCTTTTTTAAGAAAATAAGCAATTTTGGTTTGATACTTGACCTGACGCTTTAAGAGTATATAGGTTGTTTTGCACTTTAGGCTATTATGAAAGTTCAGAAATGATTCAATAAAATCGGTACTGTCTTAACATCTTAGACTCTTAGAAGTATGTAAGATCAATTTGAGTACTGATTTTGACGAAGACCTGAACATAAGTTTTTTAGTAACTCTCAGTAGTTTATCTTAGCAGTCGGCACCATCTTGTACACAAACTAAGTAGGAAATCGATGAACATAAGTGAATGATCCAGAAATGAAATTTTGCATACTTTGGCTAATGCACTTATTGAGTTAGATGACCCTCACTCGGTTGTTTAACCCAGCAGTTGTTGAAAAACCATAGTAAATTTACCCATTTAGTAGTTGGTTCAGAGGAGTCTGGTTCTGAACTTGGTAGGGCGGGTTGTTATCCGATCCCCCACAACTGCATTTGGAAGAGAAAAAGGGGTTTACCAAACAGATTTTACCAGCTCCCCTCGATTTATGATCATAATCACTAACAGGTTTTTCTACCATGAGTGTGTACAAGATAACAGGCTTAATGTGATTGCACCTGAATGAAAAGGGTGAATAAAATTTAAGCAAAAGTTAGAGTCACAATAAAATGCTTCAAATTTGTCTTCATATGATGAGATTCTTTGACTGCATTATGTTGTTTCGTGTTATTACAGTACCTTTGGTATTGATATTTATTACTTGATTTTCTTCTCTAGCCGGCAACCACGTATGATTAGAGTTGTCATGTCGTGTTTTCAAACAAGTGCTAAAAAAAAGTTACTATATATGTGCTCAATGACAAGCAAATGTTCAAGTGTGGGGAATTTGATAACACAATTTATATCTTCTTTTGGCTTGATTTACATGAATCCTAATTGCATGCTATAATAATCAAAAGACCTAAATGAAGCTAGGTTCACTTTGAAAGCATTCGACAAATGTATTGTTAAGCTGACTCCTCCAGTTTGTTGAGTAACTAATAATTATCTCTTTTCTACACATCGCATGTGTTTCAAAAAAAAAAAACTTGCATGTGCAAAATACTTTTTCAAAAGAAATGATTTTACCCGCAAATTAATACTTGACATCAAAGAGATCTGAGTTATAGTCTGATCATGGGCAAAGCTGATTTGAGGCGCTCCTAGCTAGGGGCAAACTATCTATAGATTATGCCAAACAGGGGCAAACAAGTTGAATACCCTGCTTATCAAGAGTGAATTGGTTCAAGAATTAGATACACTGCAAATATCAGTAGGTCAGGGGCATATCCGTCATAGATTCCAGTGCTTGGGGCATACTGTGTCAAGATTATATTCTCCTGAAAAGTTGTATGTGGTAATATATGGCAGAACTCTGGTTGTTAACATCATGTATGGTGAAGAGTTTCCACTCTCAATGCACGCTGCTGCGATGCCTGACTCTACATGAAGATGAAACTTTCAGACAGAAAGGATTGACTCAGTCTCCTTTCACCAAAGCAAGGCCTTGTAAACTCGAGATCGTGAAGAAGGATGGCATCGTTATGATTCAGTAGAATTCATTTATTTTCATTGCCATTATCTTAGTTTCAATTTGCGATCACCTCATTGAGGGATTAGTATCCAGTTGTAAAAACTTTCCGCATTTTTGCGCAGTGAATAAAATTCTCATTTTCAATCATATTGTGTCTGCTTGCTTTTATGTTCTGATTGCATATGTTTGTGCTATTCATTTTTAACAAATAGAGCATTTAAACATTGTGAAAAATAAAATCATTTGAAAAGATTACAAATTGTTTTGATTTCTAAAACATCTGAAGGGAAACCAGTGGCATACAGTAAACTGCCCCAATCCAATACAGAAAATCATGACAATCTCTCGATTCCATCTCATGAAGAAAGTTGCTATCCTTTTTGGAAGCTTGATTGAACGTTCGTCCCGCAACGACAGTCAACATCTCAGGATTTCACCTCAATGGAGTTACTCAAATTCTCGGTGCTGGGAAATTCAAACTTTCCCCAAAACAAACCCGGAAATTCATGCATTCATGCATATTCATGCATTCACGCATATAGGTTCATGCATAAAAAGAATCACACCAAATCCTGCACTTAATCAGATATTTCATCTGCATTAGTTCTGCATCTAGGCATCAGAGGTGCACAATCATGCATTCATGAAGTACATGTTTAAAATGTTGTCTTATCAGGTTGCAGACTCGGATCTCTTGTTTAGTAACAAAGGTCTGCGGACCTAATTCTCTAATAAGACGGTTATTGAATCGTAACTTCTCAATAATAAGGGTTGATGAATCTTTTCCCCCAACGAATTGGTCCACAAAATGTCATCCCCAAGCAGATCAATCAATGCATCATATTCTCAATGAGAAAGGTTGAGGGGTCGTTTCTTTCCCCAGTGAGGCAGTTGACATTTGTTCATCCCCAGTAAGTCGTTTGGAACGCCGCATTTTCAGAAAGATGGTTGATGAATTGTAATTTCTTGACAAGAAAGATTGGTGGATCTTGAATATTCCCAGTGAACTTATTTGGTACTGATCACTGATATTCAGCAAGTTGGTCAACAGAGTTTCATTCTTATCAAACGAATCTTCACTCTACACCTACCAGAAAGGGTTGATGATCTTTTCCCTAGTGAATAATTCCGTAATGGTTATATACAACAGATTGGTCTACATACAACTTTCTCGGTCAGAAGAGTTAAAACAGATCCTTTCTCTAGTGATTTGGTTGAGATGGTTTTCTCCAGATGTTTGATGGATTAAGTTCTTCAGCAAAACAGTTGTCAAGCAGTTGTCTTGTGAATTTTGTCAAAGATAATGGCAGAATATTCGATCTACACTCATAGGGCGAGTAATGATCAGTTTTTGAGTAATACGCTCATAGGGAGGGCGACGACTCAGTTTTTCATGATCTATACACTCATAGGGCGAGTAATGATCAGCTCATAGGGAGGGCGACGACTCAGTTTTTCATGATCTATACACTCATAGGGCGAGTAATGATCAGTTTTTGAGTAATACGCTCATAGGGAGGGCGACGACTCAGTTTTTCATGATCTATACACTCATAGGGCGAGTAATGATCAGTTTTTTGAGTAATACGCTCATAGGGAAGGCGACGACTCAGTTTTTTATGGTTTATACACTCATAGGGCGAGTAATGATCAGTTTTGGAGATAACGCACCCTGAAGGGATGCGACTCAACTTTTTATGGTCTATACACTCATAGGGCGAGTAATGATCATTTTTTGAGATAATGCACCCTGAGGGGAGGCGACTCAGTTTTTATGGTCTATACACTCATAGGGCGAGTAATGATCATTTCTTTCTCAGGTATTCAGTTACTAGTTATTCCAGGTAAGTTTCCACCTTCATCTTCCATATGCATTCATTATCATTACATTCACATTCACACCACAAAATAAGGGCATTTGTATTTAGTTATCTTTTACTTCGAACACGTAAAGACGCAAGTCATTTACGCATTCGAGTATAAGACAATTAAATAGGGGCAGCTGTAATACCCTAATTTTGAGTTTTTTAAAATAAATATTTTATTTAAAAATCATTTCTTATTTTCATGAGAAATACCAAAAAAATAGTTTTTTTCGATAATTTCGTTTTACAATTTATTCATTTTTCTTTATTTCTTTTAATTATCGCAATTTATCTTTTTAGGCGAAAAATAGTAAAAATATTCAAAAATAGTTTTTATTTTCGTATTTGAGTTTATTATTTATTTCTATATTTTTCTATATTTTATTTGTATTTTTCTTGCACTTTTTCTATTTTATTTACATTTTGGTCAATCACATTGCGACACCTCATCATCTCCACCTCATAATCATTTTATTACACAAATACCACTCACCTAATCCTACCACTATAAATACACACCTCACATCACTCAATCATTACCAATCAATTTCATAATTCTCAATACAAAAAAAATCAGAAAAAATCCCTCCTCCTTCCTCCACCAACACTTTTCCGGCGCCACTGCCGGAATCCCAAAACCACCACCGGAAACCACTTTTCCGGCGAACTCAAAACCTCACCAAATCAACAATCGAATACACTTTTCTAAAGCTTTCAACCCTCCTGAACACGAATCCGGCGTTAGTTTTTTGAAAAAACGAACGGAAAGCCATTAAACCTTCATCCAAAGTTGCGGTCGTCTTTAAACTCTCCGATCCGGCCAAATCGTTCACAATCGAAGTTAAATACGGGTAGATTCATGCTCAGGGAACGCGTCTGAACCTATTTCAACCTTCGATTTCACCAAACTCGACTGTATAAACGCGTGGTATACTTTGAAACCCGTTTAGTTTTTTGATCGTTTCTCTCTTGTGGACTGTTATTTGCTAAAACTAATCTTAGATTCGTGATCCTTGCAAAATTCCGGTCAATTTGGTATATAAACTTGTTAATTTTGGTAAATGTTTGAGCTTCGTGGGCGCCGGCAATGGCGCCGGCCACCCACCTCCGTTTCCGTTCTCTGTTCTGTTTGGTGAAAGGAAGAAGAAAGAGATGCACCACGTGGCGCTCTCTCATTGGCCAGCGCAATTTGCTGGCGCGCCCCTAGCTGGGTGTTGGGTCGGACCGGGTCGACCCAGTTCGCCCGGATCCGACCCGTTTTTTTTTTTGTTGTTGTGTTTTTTTTGTTTGGTGATTTGGGCCTGACCTGGTTTTGGGCTCAGTTTGCTTTTTTTATTATTATTATTCTGACTTACTATTTGCACCCTCTTTTTGTTGTTTTGAAAAACTTTTGTTTAAAAGTAATTTGAATAACGATAAAATAAGCACTTGACGGATGACTTGCGGTTTAATTTATCGTTATTCCGGTTATTTTTAAAAGGTAAAATTTGTTAATAAAAAATGAATAAGGATAAAATAAGCCCTTGACGGATGACTTGCGGTTTTATTTATCGTTATTCATTTTCTTTAAAGTTGTAAACCTTTGTTAGTAAAAAACGAGTAATGATAAAATGAGCACTTGACGGATGACTTGCGGTTCAATTTATCATTATTCCGGACTTTTAAAAATAAATAAAACACGTTAGTTAAAAAAGAATAAGAAGGAGCCTGACGGATGACTCGCTTTCGTCTTATTTTATTTTAACTAACTGTGTCTTTTTGTTTGACTGATATCTGTTGAATTAATTATTTGCTTTGATGATTTAATTATAACTGTTCAGCATCATCATTATCTGTCATTCATGTGCATTCATCTGTCTCTCTATCATCTTCTACCTCTTTCTTTTTTCTTTTGTTTATCTGAACTGGAATCTGCGGTAATCTTTTCTCAAGAAGTAGAATAAGAATAAGCTAGTCCTTGACGGATGACTTGTGGCTTTAAGTTTATTTTTATTCTAAAACCGAAAATACTTATTAATTAAAAATGAGATAGAAGGAGCCTGACGGATGACTCGTTTCTGGCTATTCTCACTTTTTAATTAATTCGATAATAAACTGAATGAAACGGCGGAGCTTGACGGATGACTTGTCTTTGCTAGGATAACCTCGTCCTTGACGGATGACTTGTGGCAATGAGGTTATCCACATTCACTAAACAATATCCAAAAAATGGATGGTGTTTTATCCATTCCCCTGCTACAGACAAACGCTTAAGCCTCCGAAGCGAGCATACAAGCATACTGTTGTATCAGTGGAATGCGACCTAAGCATCGTTCACTAAAAACAACCAACACACAAATCTTTCTTTTCAGGAAGAACTACGTGAGTTTTGACTTCCTCATTGTACTTGGGGATACATAGGAGCGAGAGCCTCTCTCGTCAAGCCAAAGAATAAAAAACTCTTTTTTCCTTTTTCTGTTCAATATGCGGTAATTTAATTCTTTTTGTACGGTTATCTCTGTTTATGCAAACCAAAATTCCTCAAATGGTTCCCGTTGAGTACAACGGATATGAGGGGGTGTTAACGTCTTCCCCTCATGTAACCAACTCCCAAACCCGATCTTTTCAAGGTTTTATCATTATTTTCCTTTCCCCTCATGGGATAAATAAAATATGGTGGCGGCTTCATTGTTTACATTTGTGCATTGCATTTCATCATTGTATATCTGTATATTTTTTTGCGCCGGGTACTACAGCCTTCTTAGAGAAAGGAACATAAATTTTGTACCCTGTGATGTTTGAGTTAGTTTCAGTTTAAAGTGGGATGGTATGATTAGTGATCTCTTTAGTTTCAGTGTTATTGGTGTGTGATGCATGCTGAATTTTAATTTGTTGACGTAAATTGTAATTCTACCATGACATTTGTTGTTAAAATTTGATGTACTATGGTTTAATGCAAGCTGGAACTTGTCATGCTTCCTCTGATGTGGTTTCGTTATGGTGTGTATTGAAAATCCGATATCTCGGTTTAAATGCATACTTCATAATTGCTACTATCTCCCATTCCGAGAGATTTTTCTCTTCTAAATATTTGTCATATCTAAAGAATAGTCTTAAAGTATATGTTTGTGCTTATCTTTCTTTGAAAACTTTACAGGAGCACAAAAAAGAGAGAAAATGAGAGACAACCATTAATGTTAGATTATGATACTTTTGATGGGGAACTGTCAACTGTTGACACTGTCCAAAAACTAAAAAAGTCGACGAAGCAAAAGGTCAAAGAAGAATCTTGAATGTTGTGTTGGAATCTCATTCTGTAATGCAACTTATATTCATAGGTAAAGTTTCTATGTTTTAATTAAAAGGATTATACATTATGCCTAGAAATTTGTTGATCATGTCTTGTTTGGTGACTTTGTTTCTGCATAAATTTTTTATAGTAAAAGATTTGCTTAAATGTACGTTGGAAATTTATAAAGGTCAACATGTGCCTAAGGAAACATTGCTTATGCTGACTTGAACCATTTATAATACTCTCTTAAACACCTTGAGTTACAATAGAATTTTTACTTCCCTGCTTGGTTCAAGTTGGTTGGGTTCACCTCACTGGTCAACTAGTACCCATGTTCACCTCAGCAACCATTTATGTTCTTTGATTTTATTTACCATGTTTGAAATTTATTTTGTGTAAGGTAATGTTTGTACATATTAGTTATTGACTATTTTACTTTTATTTTGTAGATGAATAATGATGATAAAGATGAAGAATTTCAAGATTTGGAAGCACAAGATCGAGAAATAAATGTTGATGCTTAAGTTTTTTTTATAGATGTGTTAATAGTTATTTTGACTGTGATCATTAGTTATTGACATTATGTCTTAGGCTATACATTTAAGGCATAAATAATTTATTTTGAACAATGTCATTTTAATGATATATATATATGAATAATGGTGTATGATTGACAAAAATCTCCTTTTGTTATGTAATATTTTTTGTTTAATTTTTTGACAAAATTCTTATGTAATATTTTTGAATTTAGTTATATTGCAATTTTATATGAAACAATATAATATAAAAAAAAAAAAACTTTAGTTTTTGCAACGGTGACAAAGCGTTGGTGTAGCCGAAAAACCGTTCTCTTAGCTAATGAAGAGGATATATGGTATAGTCTTATAGAACGGTTTTTTATTGAGCAACAATGGAACACCGTTGTGATATCCTATAGTAAACCGTTCTTTTAATTCAATCAATGACAACGGTTTTTATTTGAGAACGGGAAGAAACCGTTGTTGTTGGGAATTTCAAAAACCGTTCTATTATCAAACCTAAAACGACGTTTATTTTCAAGGCGTTGCAGTTGGTGGAAAAACCGTTGTGAAAGGCTAAGACAACGCCTCAGTACACCACACATTGAAAACCAATCCGGTATCGTACAACAACGGTTTTTTCATGTTTCAGAACGGTTTTTTGGCGTTGTTGTAGAACGAAAATGTAGTTTTATTCAAGTTAATCCCATCAAATTACATTTTTTAAGATACAATGTAAATTAAGATATATTTTCCCATCATTGTTTCAAATTATTTTGAAGTAATCCACGTGTAAATTTAGAGAACAAAAAAAAATAAGAAATAGGCAATTTTGAATATTACAAAACTCCCACTTTTTTTGAAAAAAAAACTCCCATATTCATATTCAATGATCTTCATATGTTTATTGTAGGTTTATTCAACTGAATCTCAAAGACTACATATTTTTATTTTTAAATACTTATGATAAATTTTTTCATTGTTCTCTCGCGTTGTTTCAACTTGTTTAGTATTAATATACGTAAATTTCAAGAACAAAAAAAATATAAATAAATAGACAACCTTGCATATCATAAAACACCAATATTTATTTCGCTCAAAAAAGAACGAAAATAATAAACTCCTACGTTCAATGATCTTATTATGTTTATTGTAGATTTATTTAACTAAATCTCACCAGACTACATATTTTTATTTTTAAATACTTAAGATATATTTTTCATCGTTCTCTCAACTTGTTTCATATTAATCCACACTCTAACATTTTTTTCAAAAACAAAAACAATACAAAGAAATAGACAACCTTGTATATCACAAAACTCTAACATTTTTTTCATCAAAAAAAAACTCTCATATTCAGTGAAATTCCTATAATTATCGTAGATTTATTCAACTGAATATCATCAAACTGCATATTTTCTTTAAAAAAAATTCAATGTAAATTGAGATATATTTTTCCATCGTTCTATCACCTTGTTATTTCAACTTGTTTCGTATTACCCGTCTCCGTCAGGTTCTACCTTTATAATATGTATTTACACGACACGATTATCAATAGATTTTATTTCAGCCAAAATTATAAACACTGATTCCTACAGTTGATGGACAATGATGTTTTCAAAATATTTTAATAAAAGACATAATTATAAAAAAAAAATATTTCAAATAAATTGATATTGTAGAAGAAAATTGTGATACTTTTTGACATTCCATAAGTTTATGAATATTGCCCCTAGGTGGTTTGATTTCAGATATGAAAATTGTAATACTTTTTGACATTCCAGATATGAAACAACAGGCGGTGAGGAAAACGGATCGGAATCGTTGATTCTTTCGTCCACCATTGTTTGTTGTTCAACAACGTTGTCACCTTGCTGCAAATGTGTTGGTTCCAACTCCAGTTCATCTTCATCATCTGTTAAGGGTAAAATAACCCTCCATTCAAGTTTAATTTGCTAAAGGAAGATTGAAGTAAACACATCCCAATGGATGGCGTGGGTGCCAATGTAGCCATCAAGTGAGAGCCGGACCTTTCAAGGCAAGTTTTGCCACTATCATCTTCAATGTGTCGATGCATGCCATTGCTTGAAGTACTTTTCAGTGCACGACACCCACCAATAAGCATCTTCTGTAGCATCAAAAACTGGAATCATCATTGTCTGAACAAATGTGGTTATGATATAGACCTTGAGTTTTGATGATAACAATGTATTAATGAGCAATAGGGTATTTTTAATGTTTACTCTAAGTGTGCAGGTTATAAGTAATTTTATTTACCACACTTATATAAGAAGCTCTGAAACAAGCTTTAAACGAGATTAAGAGTAACGGGATCAGAAGCAACAAGATCAGAAGTAATACTCGTCAGAAGCAAGTATGGTCAGAACCTACTTCAAATCAGAAGCAACTTGAGAAGCTTATTTTGGTTTCAGAAGCTGAAGACTCAGAAGCTATGTTGGGTACATAGATTCTGAATGACAAGCCAGAGAATGTCAGTATTAACTAATAGTGATGCAATGATTGGAAATCATTTGAATCAATGGTTGTGATTGATTGTGAAATCATAGTACAACATCCTTATCATCAAGGATAGTGACGTTAGTACTATTTTACTTCATTTGGACGAATATTCTCATACAAAAGGAATGAATGGATAAGCGTTACCAGAAATGGTAAATATCTCAGTTACCTTGTCCTTTAACAGCTGGCTTGAAAATTACCTATGCAACGATCATTATCTTCAAACGTCTCTAATTATGCTTCACCTATAAATAGAGAGCTAAGTTTTGAAGATCAGGTGACGCACATACAAAAGCTACAACACATACTCTTTTTTTCATAAGACTGCAAGCACTGCTTCTGAATCATATTCTGTTGTGCTTCTAACACTCTGTTTTTCTATCTTCTTAGGAATTACGTGTTAGAATCTTTAAGTTTGTGTTGTAACTTTCAGTGAGCTCTTGATTTTAACATCAAGTGTTCATCACTCTGTTATTCATTTGTTTTGTGTCAGAAGTATCTTGCTATTGAGCTTGAGCATTTGGAAGTCTCTTACTAGTGTGTTTGAGCATCTTGTAATCTTGGTGATTATAGTGAAATCCCTTGCAAGTGCAAGGGGACTGGACTACTCTCGGTTTGTGAGAGGAAGCAGTATAAAATTGCTTGTCTCGTTCTCTCTCTCTCTCTGTTTACTTTGTGCAAGCGTTATTGTGTTTGTTCTCAGAACTTAGAAGAAGTTTTTAAAATACCAAAACAAAATTCAACCCCCCCTTTTCTTGTGTTTTTCACACCTTCAATCATTGATTCTGCGGGCAAGAGCTCATCAATGAAAGCGCCAATGTTAGGGTTGGGAAAAACAGGATTACTCTACTTGGAGGGTAGAAAAGCCTCTTAAGAAAAACTAATTTTGTTATAAATAATTATGTTAATGTGTTAGTGGATGTCCATCCATATGACTTAGTGGGTGGATGTCTTAAGTGTATGATCTTCTACTTTCTCCCACTAGTAAGTGGATCTTAATTTTCATTGTTCTTTCACTTCCCTATGTGTATCCTATAAATAGGACTCTTGTATATGATGTAAAGACACAACTGTGAAGAGTAATACAATCTCTATTCTTCATGTCTTTCTCCTCCATCTCTATATTTCGACTCTTTATCTTGTTTAGATTTTAATTTCATAACACGTTATCAGCACGACACTCTAATCAACTGAGTGGTTCTTGCTAGCTAATTCATGAGACCGACTACACCAAATAACTTACATGTAGGGGCAAAATACTCTTAAGCTCAGTGAATTGGCACGCCTCAGTCAAATTTGATAAGTTTTTTACTCTCTAATTTTATTTTACTATGATTAATAATTATTTGTATTAGTATTTCAATTTAATTTATTAGTATATATGAGATAATTCTTTTATGTCTAATTTTTCCAACTATCTTAAAGAGTATTCTATTGACATGGAATTATGTAGAATTGTGATTAATTTTATTGGAACAAATTATTTGCTGAATTATTCGGTTCATTCCAAAAGAGTACTACAATATGAATGTATGATCGACTTTGTTGAAATCATCCATAAGCAATCAGGTACATGTTCTAATACAAGTCATGCATGTTTGTGTTGAAATTGTAGTATATATTATATTTGAGAATACTACAATTCTAATTCTAATAGTAAACCGGTTATTCATATACCTTGATACCGTGAATTTGTTATTTAACTTTATATTGATTATAATTTTTATTGTAAGTCGTGAATGTTTGAGTTTGAATGATAATTTTATCATGCATGTTGTTAAGAATCATGGAATCAAAGGGATGAAGATCATATTCATAAGCAAGGTAAAGAGCATAGGAATACTCATGAGGTAAAAGCTCATAAGAAATCATATTGATATAGATAAAAGAATTGAATAGAATGTACAATGAAGTGTCTTATTTATAGAGATACTTAGAGTAACTAATTCTCTAACTAACTTTCTAATCTCTTAACACTTGGTAACATATCAACTAACTATAGTTGATTAACTGACTACTACATTCTTAACAGCCTCCCTCTAACTCAACATTGGTAAATTGACCAATTTGAGTTTGAATTCCAATAGAACCAAATATGCTCTTCAATCTTCACACAAGGGACTTCCATGATCATCAATTGAGCAGAATAACTAGATCATGAAGTTAACCATGTCTTCAGCCTATAAACTCCAAAACATAGCATAAGGAGAAACTCAACATTACATGAAACCAACAATATATGGTGAAGTATCAGTCAAACCACAACTGAAACATAAAGAATTGTTTCAGCATAATGACTTGCTTTAGTGCCTGTCCATAAACAAATTGTGAAGGGCACTGATTTTTAATTCTTCTATAGCCATATACTAACACTTGTAAGAAGAAACCAGTGATAGAGAAGTTTGAAGCTAATCTGATCCACGAGAAAAGTAACAGTGATATCCAAAATCAATGACAATTCCAAGTTTTCTACCAAGATCCATCTCATCTTTCAAAATGAGTCCAAGAAGGCTTGTTCACACAAATAGTTTCCAAACTCCAAACATAAACATTTGAGTGATAAACCAAAATTGTCTTCAATATCATAAAGTCACAAACACTAAGCCAATACTTCATCCAACCATATATGAATTTTCAAACCTTAACAGCCATGTGATTGATATACAACTGAAGCCATAAGCAATTAAACACCATACAAGCATGAACAATGTTGCAGAACCAAACTTGAGCAATATTGAAGAACTGATTTCTATATTGTTATAGCCTCCCTCAAACTCATAGTAAGAGAATGCTTAATATGAGTTTGGATAACAAAGATCAATTTTGCATAGGAAAATTCCGCCGGGATCGAATGGAAAGAGTGAATTTGAATCGAAAAATGACAAAAATGAGAGCATATTAACAGAACTGTAAATCACTAACGCGAATCCACCGGGATCAAATATGAAAGTGCCGAAATCACGAAAGTGAGAAAAGAAAGTGATGCTCTCCGATGAATACAGTAGCAAGTCAGAAAGTGACTCACCTTTCTTGCTGTTTCGATCACAATCTTGCAACAATCGAACGTTGCAGTCGCGTTGACGCTTGACCTTGATCAGAGAAGAGAACGCTTTAACACTTGATGGATTATGCAGTTTCTGGCTGATCTCAGAAAGCACAAAACTAGTTTCAAAATCCTTCGAATACTTGACTTCATCCGAATCGGTGATCGTGAAATCGATATCGTTGCAGCAAGAATCACCAAGAAAACAAGTAACCTCCCCAATTTTGATGGAGAAACCATCAAAATCTGATGCAATTGAAGGAATAGATGTTAGACTATATGGAGATCAATTAGAGGGGGTGAATAAGTGACTCTTTCTATACAACGAGGTTTTTAAAAAATATTTCGAGTACGCGGAAGGCTACCGGATCGATAGTCTACTTTGCACCCTTCGATCAAAGGAAATGTAGTATAAGCCTTAGAACAATTAGCGACAAATTGAATTTAGGTTTATGTTTTGTTTTTAAAATTCTAACACAAACAAAATCAACAAGTTTCACAATCACGTTACGCAATAACAAATTCAAGTCTCAAATCAATTGAATTGCGGTGAACACTTACGATCACGAATTCAATTGATTCAATTAATCAACAAAACGAAAAGTAGAAGTGTAGGGATAGAAAAACACAACCAGATGATTAGGGAGTTCCCTTGGCTTTCACGTCGTCCTCGCTTCGGGCCAGGTACGTCTCCCCCCAAATCGTCAAAAGGACGATTTGAGCAATTTATTAAAAAACGCTTTGATAGTGCACAATTTACAAAGACTCGAATAACCCTATTCAATCTAATGCAAATTGAGCCAAGTAATCTCAACAATTCTAGAAGCTTCAACCTCTGATTCCAACGTCCCAATCTTGCGCCGTCTTCGTACCGAAAACCTTCGCACCGAACGTCCAGCTGATTCCTTCGCTTCCTAGATGTTGAACCTTCAAGATATCGCACAATCTTCAAACCCTTGATGAAAATCCAAACCTCCAACACAAGTCAACTCGATCGCAATTCTGATTCACCGCGAATTGCACCGAACGTTATCCACCGAATCAACTACGAACCTTCGATTGATCCCATACTCAATCTCAAATTTGAAGTGACTTGATAGAAGATGAAGAACTTGTGTTGAATAAGTCTTTGATCCAAAATTTCTCTTAAACCTTGATCAAATGTGTTTTTCAGATGGATTCTCACACTTACAACAAAAACTCACATTGCTATTTATAGTAAAAATAGAATTGAGCAAATTTAGGCAAAACAGAACAAACATGTATCGATACATATGATTGTATGTATCGATACAAACACCTTGACCAGCGTTCAAATTTGAAATATTTGACCTATGTATCGATACAAACACAAGTATGTATCGATACATATATCAGTTTCTTGAAAACTTGACTGATATGTATCGAAGCATGCAAGCATGATTCGATACATAATGCTTTCTCTGGTGTTTTGAGAGAGTTAGGTGTGTATCGATACATGCAAGCATGATTCGATACACAAGTGACTCTCTGCCCCTGAACACCAGTTTTTGTATCGATACAAAATGCTCAAAATCAGTCTGAAGTAGTTTCAGGACATTTGTATCGATACAAGTAATTATGTATCGATATAAAACACCTCAAAATCAATTTTTCAAAGATTAAAAATAGTTTTTCGCTGTCAAGTCATTTCTAATGTTGCCAAAATATGTTCCACTCTATTTTCATGTGTTTTGACAATTATTAAAACAAGGGAATGAACTGGTGCACTTACAATAGAAACCGGAATGATTGGACTTGCAAAGCTGCCAAAGAGAATTGAATCTTGCGAAATTGAAGATTCCAGATTTTGAGGAGAAGTGCTGAGAATGTCAACATCATCGGATTCTTCTTCGCAATTTTCAGAATCATAAGCGGAAGCACAATCTTCATCATCATCCCTAGGGTATCGCTTTGATACCATGTTAAGAATCATGGAATCAAAGGGATGAAGATCATATTCATAAGCAAGGTAAAGAGCATAGGAATACTCATGAGGTAAAAGCTCATAAGAAATCATATTGATAGATAAAAGAATTGAATAGAATGTACAATAAAGTGTCTTATTTATAGAGATACTTAGAGTAACTAACTCTCTAACTAACTTTCTAATCTCTTAACTAACTTGGTAACATATCAACTAACTATAGTTGATTAACTAACTACTACATTCTTAACACATGTTGATTCGATCATCCAGATACGAATCAAATAATATTTTATATATTGATGTGACTATTGTTTCCACTTAAATTTGTTGAGACTTACTATTAAAATGAAAAGACTCTCAATATCAACTTTGTGATCACTAATAGTTATAATTCTGCTATTAAATTTGAGTTTTTAAAAGGATTTTATGAGTGTGTTTGTTTGATATTAAAATAAAATAGATTTTTTTAAAAAAATTTATTTTTAAAAAATAGATTTATTTTGTAGAGATTTTGAAAAAAATATAAAGTTGTTTTTTGTTTGTTTACAATTATAAAAATCATTTTTGAGAACAAACACATGGTCCTTGTTTTTACAAAAATATATTTTGAGAAAATCAATTGAAAATAGCTTTTCATTTTAGACTCAAAAATGATTTTCTTAACAAAATGATTTTTATGAAAATTTGGAACAAACACATCAAAAATGAAAAGAGTGATTTTTGTTTTAAAAAAAATAGATTTTTTCTAAAAAAAATCCCAAACAAACGCACCCTATATTAGATTTTAGATTACTCATTGTTCTACCTTGATTATATATACCGAAGAAAATGAGTGAGAAACTCAATTGATGAATGATGATACAATTACGTTATTTTGATCAATTTGATCATTATAGTCTATTTTGGTTACTAATGTAATTTCTTTATATATGTGTTTTAGAATAATTTTATGCTTTGTCTTTGATCCTTCGGAATAATTTATGAAAACTATTATTGTGAGTTTATTTATTTGAGGACTTTTATATTAGGAACCGTTGTGATTGGCAGTGAAAAACAAAAACACGGGAAAGTAAGAAACATATAAGTAGGACTTTTTAACTACTAGTAATTTATAGAAACCTTTTCATTTTTATCTTTGAATGAATAGTTGGCAAGTTTTGAAGATCACCTCAAAATAACCCATAAATAAATTTAGTAAAGAAATCTAATTTCTTATGTTTTTCGGAATAAAAAGGATGATAGTAGATTTCATAAACAACAAAATTAGATAGGTATAATAGAGTCAGAGACACTACATGAAATTGGCAGGATTGAGAAGCGTTGAGTTACAATTTTTGAATTCATCATATATTCGGTTCGGTTGACATATATGTATTACATTCTATATATATTGTATTGTTGAGAATCACGGTTGATCTAATAAAACCTAACTTATATGGTTTTGGTTTGATGACACTTGTTTGTGGCCGTATGTATAATAAGTGTTCTAAACAACTATTATGTAGTTTCTGGAGAACTCATATTATTCTATGTGAATTCCTGAATTTAAAAGAGTAGTTCCCATAGCTCACGTCATGTTCTTATGAATGGTTGTAGATGGAAGATAGGAAGCGGTACCAAAATCAATCTCATGAATGACCCTTGGCTAAAGAAAGAGGATGGGAAGTGGTTGCCGTCACCACAAGAGCAAATCGTGGCCAATCTTTTTGTGAATCAAATTATGAATGCAAATGAGAAATCTTGGGATAGTAATAAGGTTTCTACTCTTTTTCCACCTGTTGCACGTACTATTCTTGCTGTCCCTTTATTTGAGGACATTGAAGAAGATACCTTAGTGTGGGATGATGATTTTCACGGTAATTACAGTGTCAAATTTGGCTATAATCTCCTCCTCCAAGCTTCTATTGACTGGAAATGGTTATGGAAGATTCATGCACCTCCAAAGACTAAACACCTTTTGTGGCGTATTTGCAAAGGCTGTTTTCCAACTAGATCACGCTTGCTGGAACGACATGTTCAATGCCCTTCGATCTGTCCTTTATGTGAAAGAGGTGAAGAAAATGACCTGCACTTTCTCTATGGTTGTGATAGCAGTAAACACGCATGGTTCTGATAGCAGTACATCACCGCCCACAACAGGAATCTGAACCACATCAATCATATCCTTCATGGCAGCCACCACCGCAAGGAAAATTGAAATGTAACATTGATGTTGGAGTTCATGCGACAGCCTGTAAAACCAGTGCTGGCTGGTGCTTGAGAGACCATAGAGGACATTTTGTCTTGGCTGAAAGTTCATGGATTCATGGTTCAGGATCATCAAATGAAGGGGAAGCTTTAGCTCTTTTTGAGGCAATGAAAACACTACAACTTAGAGGCTTCCATGAGGTTATATTTGAAACCGATGCTCAAAACATTTTGACTACACTACGACGGCGGAGAAACGGAACATTTGAATTTAGTACTATTATGCATAAAATAAAATGTATTTTGTCTTTGTGTCCAGGCTTTGAGGTGAAGCCCATTAGGCGTCAAGCGAATAGAGTTGCTCACACTTTAGCTAGGGCGGCTCTTTCTTGGTCTCGTCGTCATATTTTTTATTTGATTCCTTCTTGTATTACCAACCTTTTATATAATGAAATGAATTGAACTTCTTTTTGTCAAAAAAAAAAAAAGAGTAGTTCCTAAAGAACTTAATATCATTCTATGTGAATTCTAGAAGAATTCAAAAGAGTTAATCACTTAAAGATTGATAATCAGAAGAATTTTAGAAGATTTGAGACATGGTTCTTGGAGAATAAAAAAATTAATATTAAGCATCCTTGAACTATATTTGTTATATAGTTTATGAAGAACTAAAAGTTTGATATATATTAAAGCATTCTTGAAGGATAACTCAACGAAGTTTAAAGTTTTTTTTTTATTGTTTATGAAGATTTGTCGTATAGTTCCTGAAGAACTAATTAATAATTTAAGAAATCCCAGATGGATTGCAAAAATCATATAGATCATGAAGAACTAATAATTTATATCAAAAATTATGATTTTCCTTGTTTGTGCAATAATTAATTATGATTTTCTTGCACTTTATTTATTATATTGTTATTAGAGTATTTTATTTTGATATAAGGATTTGAGGTGACACTGTAAAAAGTTTTATTATTAAGTTATCAAAGCCCGTTGACTTCTTTTACAAGGATGAATGTCACATTATTGGAGGTCAGTTGTGCATTTTTTTATTTAATTTCTTGTGACTTATTAATTATTGCATAAAAGAGAGAGTTGTTTTCAATATTATTTGCTCATATAATTGAATGCATGATGGTCTATAAGTGATCGAGTTAATACGTTTACAAGCGATAATTGCTAAGTTTCTTTGTTTTCCCGACACAGAGTTTGACAATAGTTTTAAACTTATTTTTTATAGTACACAATTATTGAAAGCTTCAGAAGAGCTAATATATTATTACATGGAGAACAAAGTTAAACTTTGAGAATATATATTAGTGCAATTGAAGCACAATTATTGTAAACCAGAAGTTTACAAATCATATTAAATTTGACAAGACCGGTTGGGTTATCCTGGATTTATTATGATGCGAAAAACAATATCTATATTGGATACATTTTGAAGAGCTAGAAGTTCTTTAGTCCAATAATTTGTGTGTTATTAATACCCAAAGGAAGTTAAAAAATTAAAATATTGAGTCTGGTACATTTTGAGATGTATATAAGGTTTTATTTGCAAATCAACTAAATGGTTAGACAACTCACAACCAGAAGTTTGTGAAATTTTTAGTAAGTATTTCATAAGTATCATATGTTGGTATTAAATACTCTCTCCGTCCCGAAATATAACAGAAAAAATTACTTTTTTTTTGTCCCAAAATATAAGGGAAAAAATTAAACATTTATCTTTCCCAAGTATTAATTTTACTTATTTTCATAAAATTAAAAACAAATTACATTTAATTTTTCTTCTCTCTCCTTTTATCAATAAACAACAACCAATAACAAATGTTTTTACATCTTCCTATGCAATTTATTTCAAGAAAAATTGCACAAAATCATGTTTCAAATTTTTATGTTTTGATTTTCTTAATAAGTATGATTTTTTTATTTTCCCTTGTATTTTGGGACAGAGTGAGTATCTTGCAGCATATGCTAACTAAAAAAAAATATGGACATGAAGATCCATTCTTTAGACGTCTAAAGTTAAATGTGTGATTTATACTTATGAAATTATAATTTCAAAATTATACTTTGGGAACATATGATCATTTATATTAAGTTTTTGTTTCCCATAAAGCCAATAAGTAATTATATGAAAGTCTTCACCTTAATTTGCAAATGAGTTTAGGTTTATAACCTAATATTATATAATTAAGCATTTTTTTTGGATGTGTTATGTATATTTCAATTGCTCCAATATAATGCATTAAGATAAATTCTTAAAGAATATTGGAAAAATGAATTTGACGTGAATATCTATATATTATAAAGTAGCTTGAGCTAAAAATTGGAGACTTGTTTACGGCCCATAAGGCTTATTATCAAGAGAAATTAGTTTTCCCATTAGGGGGAGAGAAGAAGCAGCTGAAAATTTGAACTAGAAGTTCAAATGAATCACTTGAATGGAATTATTATTATTGTCTCATCTTGATCCTCATATAAAGTAATTTGAACTATATATTCAAAAGACAAATCATATGCAAAGTTTATGAAATAAACTATCAGCTGCTTACGCTCCAATCAAAATCTAAATTTACTACTAAAGCGTGGTAGTGCAACCGGTTCCAAATATTAATAATCTTCAAATGAGAAAAGGAGCTGAGAAGAAAGATGACCCAAATGAGGATATGAAAAAAGTATTTGACATATTTGATTTTTCAGTTCCAAAAGAACTTATCACGTACCTGAAATTTATGAAAATATAGAGATCACAACAAATTATGTCATGAATGAAATATGAAGGAGCCGAAAGAAAGTCAATGTTGTCAATGTTTTTAAATTTAGTATAGCACTATTTTTTTTTATAAATGACAGTGAGGATCATGAAACTAAATTTACTAAAAATTGTAGACAAAGTGAGAATTGACCAAAGTTGAGAAATTAGATTGAAGTATAATGAAACTCGTTTTTCAAGCAAAATGTTTGTGGACCTGTAGTCCAAACACCTAAAAGGTGTGAAATTAATTGTATACAAATGAGAATGATGAGATAGTGAAATAAAATGCACGAATTATTGCTCAAGGATACACGTATTATTTTGGTACGTAAGATGTCTTGTAGCACATGGAAAGCTCAATTTTCACATGATGAATGTTGTTACAATATATAAAGGTCTCTCAAGGATCTCCTACTAAAAATTCCAAACGGATCGATTAAAGATATAGAGAAATATCTTAAGATAAATATTTTGAGAAAACTTTATCTCGATCTGCAGATTGGTCAAATATTGATGAGTACATGATGTTATTGTCAAGAAAATATCAAATATCTCGGTCTTGAAGGTTTTAAATTTTGCATGCATATTACTTAAATCTCATATTGATTGACGTGATAATCTTATTCTTGTTAGTGAGATAGGATTTATCACCAACCAAAATGCATTAGAATAATGTGAAATATATGTTTTCACGATAGAGTTAAAACAATTATTTAATAAATATTTGTTCGTCAAATTAACCACGCATGCAGATATAAGCTATTTTTCTGATTCAGAATAGTCAACTCTCAAGTACGTGATTATCTACATATGTCAATATTGAGGCATCAACATGATCTGAATCTCACGATATAGTTCTCAGTTCTACATATCGAGTTAAAATACCAACATTTCAAAGAAGAGGTTTTGAAGACAATGATGAAAGCAAAACTTTATTAAAATGAGGATATATCATGAAGCATATTGGTTAAATGTGTTAAGGGAGAACATTTAATGTCGACGTTCATATTCTTAAGAGGTGCTTCAAATAGGGGGAGAAAAACTGCACTCTTTTTCTCTTTGCCATGGTTTTTTCTCACTGGGTTTTTCTGGAAAGGTTTTTAACGAGGCAGTTCGCACACAAAAGAATGTTGTACTCTTTTTCCTTGACTAAGATTTTTTCCACCGAGTTTTTTCTAGTAAGGTTTTAATGAGGCATATCCTCAATGGACATCCAAGAGAGAGTGTTATGAATAATTATGTTAATGTCTTAGTGGATGTCCATCCATATGACTTCGTGGGTGAATGTCTTAAGTGTATGATCTTCTACTTTCTCCCACTAATAAGTGGATCTTAATTGTCATTGTTCTTTCACTTCCCTATTCTTCATGTCTTTCTCCTCCATCTCTATATTTCGATTTTTTCTCTTGTTTAGATTAATTTCATAACAAATTTCTCATTTTCCATAATGATTCAATTGGCCAATACAATATAGGGATATCTCACATTCTACTCACTACTTAATTTAATTTTGGGCTTAACACTTAGTTGGACATCTAGGATCATTACAGAAGCTGGGACACTCTTTTGATTTGGCATGTCCCAGTATTGGAAACCGACACATACAATAACATTGAATTATATCATTTTCTCAAAAAAATTATTGGTGTTGATGTGTTGTGTCCTGTGTCTGTTTAGGCTTCATAGTACTAAATATTATTGTGTTCTTTCATAGTAGTTGTTCTATCTATTTAAAGGAACGTTGCCAACGAACGATTCTCTTCCTAATCATCGTCATCTCACAAGTGCCGCGAATGTGTAACTCAATTCACCTCCTTTTTCATTTTTTATAAACCAATTGTATGTTTCATTGTCTTTGTTTATGATTGGGAAACTTATAGTGAAAGTAAGTTTTCTCCATGATTTAGATATTGACTTTAGAACCTTTGTGAAGATAAAATCTTGTTTGCAATCGTATTTTATTAAACTGCAAGCTCTTGATTGGGTGTTAATAGATGTACATAAGTTGGTTATGTTAATTGTGCATTTGATTGTTGTGCCTTCTCTTTTTTCTTTTTAAACTTTCAGCCATATTAAAATATCCTAACCTTGGGTTTCTTATTTGATCAAAACAATGAATAAACAGCGCAAATGCTAAGAAAGTAAGAATCCCCATTCAAAAAACACAAACAATGAAATTGTTAGGTGGCCTGAAGGAAAAGTTACTATGCATGATATACAGTGCTTAGAGTGCCGAAAAAAGCTTTTACATACCGGTTATGATCTCAATATTGATTTTGATCTTGGTTACGATTATGATGTCGGTTGTTATTCTAATGCAATATACAGAATGGTCGCGTTGCAATGAGTATAGCAAATATACGGATGTAAATTTTTTTGAACGTCTCAATATAGTTTGTGTGGGCTTCAGCAATGCTCTTGATATTAACAAATTTAGTTTCTGTGTACATTTGTTAATTCTTTTTTTTTCCACCCTTAAACCTGCAGGATGTGGATGTAATATGAGAAAACTGGGAGGAGGTTGATATTGATAGCAGTTTGAAGAATGAGGACCGAGAAGAAACAGTTCGGGACCAAATTAAAACTTAAAATAAACGTTTGGTACCAAATGTATAATTAAGCCATTAATAAACTATTAGATCCAATTTTAGAAACAAGGTCATATTGGCCTTTGTTATGGGTTCTGTTGAGTCAAAAGTATATGTTCAATTGCTGGCTATGCCATTGCCAATTGAAGGAGATTTTCTATCCGGGTCCCATGATTTTCTTGTGCATCCCCTAAAATTTTCAAAATACCCCGCACAAATTTTTGAATTCGAACATGTTTCAAACTGTAGTGGGACTTGAATGGAGATTTAAATAAGAGGAAAAATATGTGATTTTGGATAATAAAACTAAAACCACCTCCTTGTCGATTAAAGAAGATAAAAAGAAAAGGAGAGAAGGTAAAACTTAAAAAAAAAAAATGTTTGTTTGGTCATCTAGGTTATTGTTGATGTGAATACTCTTTGTGAAGTGATCCTCTTTTTGTATAACAAGATGAAACATTCATGCATTCGTAGTTTGTGGTGTCAATAATTGGTTGGAGACCACTATCTTAGCGGGGATATTTTGCCTAATAATGGGATATTTTTGTTATGTGGAGATCCGATAATCAATAAAATAAAATATGAATATTTTTCTTAATCGAACGTAAATTAAATTAGAGATAAACTTACATAAAAATCAATCTACAATAGGCCTCCTCGAAACTAAACATCAACAAAGAGATAATGTTCAATCATATAAGAACAAGAGATTGATTGGCTAAACATCAACAAAGTCAATAACTTCATATAGCTATGACAAAGAAGGTAAAAGAACAATTTCTTGCTCACACTTTTTACATAGAAAAATATGAGGAACTTCTTCATCATTTGGAATTCTAACACACCTAGTATGTTGCCAAATTTCACAAATATCACAAGACACCATTCTCTCACCATCATCTTCTTTAGCTCCACAAGTACACTCCACAATGCCTTTATTTGGATCACTTTCACATATTTGCTCAACCATATTTATTCCCATGTCACCACCATGCAAACCTTCAAGTACAAGTTTTCCACCAACTTCAATCATCCCAAAAACCATTTCATTCCCTTTTGCATTCATCAAATTCCCATTTGGTTCCACCACAAAACTCCTTAACCCCCAATAGATTTCCCTAAAATTCCTTTCAACTTCTTGCTTTAAGTCATCAATTGTAGCACAACTTTTTAATGTTATACATTCATAAGGTGGCATTGGGATTGTCATTGGCATGTCCTTATTATTCAAATAATACTCATGATCATTCCCTACATTGTTAACATTTCTCAACAAAATTGTACAATAAAGATTGAATTTTCCTTCTGACCCTAATTCAACTTGCAAAGGAACCTCTCCATAGTCTTTGATAAGATATTTAGTGTCAAGAATTATTCTAGCTGCCAATGGTATAGCTGAAAGAAATTCTGACCCTATAATTGGTTTTGTGTCAATTAGTATGTATTTATACAAACAAATCATGTCTTTCATGAGTTGACCCTTTGTGATCTTGTACTTGTCCTTAACTTTATTACTACTACTCATAACCAACCCTTCATGACAAGGGTAAACATTAGAAATGTCTTCTAAACAATACTCTAAAACTTTGGTAACCGGATTCAAACTTCGACGAACCAAATAGTTTCCAACAATATGGTTTCCTAGCGACTTCAAAACAAAATCCAACAAACCAGTATCGCCAATGTAAATGCGTGCGGCATCCCTAACTTCTTGTCTTGAAATCCACCTAAATTCTGTTCTTTTCAAGGCCTCGACAATGACCCTCGTTGCCATTTCGATCCTTTTGGCAGACCATCGACAATTTGTTTCGACTAAGGCACTTGTGTTGTAGGAACCAATGCATGTTTCGCGTGGAAGCCGCAACTTGAGCTCTAACATGTAGTGAAATAAGTCACCAAGTGTGATAAGAGAGTGATCAGAAAGTGTTTGGTACCTTGAGAAGATTAATGGGATTTCATGATTGGAATGTGCAATGTGATGTGTGAGTAGGTATAGTGGCATACTTCTTAATGCTTCTATTGCTTTTTGGTACATTGATTGTGTTACACCAAAACATCCCCGACCAAATTTGTATCCCCAACGACCAAACCAGGGCTCACTATATGCTATTCCATTCACAAGTCTTAGTTCCATGCCTCTTTTTTGTGATGTGTCATTCAAACTCACTTTCCTATCATGTTTGGTACAAATTAAAATTAGTCTTTTTTTTATTTATTTGAGACCTTTGCGTGACACTTTTTTTAACACACAATGGCTCTTTTTTTAACACAATTTCTTATGGCACATAGAAAAGAAGTAAATGGGTAAATATAGAGCAATGAAATGTCATGGTCCCTTGTTGCTGAATTTGGTGATAAAAAACAATTTTTGAGTCAAAAAATAACATTAAGAGATAGAGAAAAATGACCAAGAACAATAGAAATAAAATTAAAGTTTAGATAGTCCTTTGTTCCCCGTATGTTGGTGTGTTTTTGGCTTTTAATCTCTAAATATTTTAGTCCAAAGTTAAAATCCGCATGAATTAATCTCTGAATCTCCCTATCCAACTCATATGTCCATCAGCTCTTACCACTTGATCTATCCTACATGAACATCCCATAAAGAGTTCGTTTCCATGCAAAGAATACAAAAAAGTGAAGAAAAAAAAATTAATAGTATTGAAACCAATTAAATTGTGAGCATCTTTTTCAAATAAATATTTACGGGTTCGAATTTACTCTATTTATCTACTTTATTCAATAACTTTAAAAATAAATTATATGAGGTAAAAAAGATTAAAAAAATAGAATTTAATATATATACACAATTAGTGTAAAATTATTTTACACATGCATCAAATAATATATTGACACATTTACTCTATTTATCTACTTTATTCAAATGTAAAAAGATTAAAAAAAAAAGAATTTAATTTATATATACAGTCGGTCAGTGTAAAGTTATTTTACACATGCATCAAATAATATATTGACATATCAAATATTGTGTTTAAAAATACGTGATATGTCACATTCATTAAATGATGTGACAATATATTATTGAATACATATGTAAAATAATTTTACACTTACGATGCATAGCAATTAAACTTTTTTTTACAATAAAAAAATAGTAATTAAAAGTATGTGAAATAGACTAACCTTGCTTGCAATCCACGGCACAAACGGTTCCAAAAGTCCATGATTTGATTCCCACCCAAATTGGAACCGGTTTCCAACCCATTGACACATAGCAAATGTCCAAATCCATTAGAATGAAATACACCATGCATCGTATGTCCCTCTAATTCTATTAATCTCATTGTACCAATTGAATCACAACAACTTTCACAGCTTGTGCGGTTACTTAGTGCCTCCTTTGAAGGAAATAAGAAATGATACTTCTTATTGCAAATGAAATGGTTGCCCCACCCTAAACCTCATTCAAATTCAAGTAATTAACATGTTAATTAAAAGTGATCAACAAAGTAACATGTACTATAGTATTAGATATAAAAAACATTAGTTTAATTTGTATGTACTTATGGTGTGAAATCATTTCACACATACATTAAATCATATTTTACTATTTAGATATTTGTCTAAGTGTCTAACTATTTTATAAATTAATATTTTGACATACTTTTTAAATATTTGCACAAGAAACAATAATTTTGTTTGTTTTTGGTATTTGCTAGACAAATATTTGAAAACTAAACAAGTGTAAAATAGAGTACAACTTCACTATTAAAGTGAAAATTGAAGATAAAAATATAAAGAATTATGATATCAACACACTCTTAAAGACATATTTATTAAGAGATACTCTCTACATGATTTAGTGATGCTCATATTAAATTTTAATAGATTAGATAGTGTGAGTTGAGAAGGTAGAGAGTGTGCTCATACCACTCCTCTAATAAAAAATAATTTCTCCGATCAAAACTGATTTTGAAGCAAAAAAAAGTTGTTTCATCATACCATTTAGAAAAAGTTTGCAAGTCGCATGATTATTATACAAGTAATGTTATAATAAACGAACTTTTTATAAGCTAATTACAATGCAAATCAAATACTATATATTATATAATTAACATTACCAACATATTGACAATGGTTGCAATGACGATTTAGAGCAGCCTCAATAGATTCTTCAATCACAAACAACAAAATATGCAAAGGAGGATGATGATGCAATTCAAGTTGAAAAGACCAAATTGGCATTCCCATATTTAAGTTACTCTCCAAATTTGCATATTCAAGTAATGCATTAACATTTTCACGAAACGACACTCCATTAAACATAACGGGGTACCCTTGTTCGCCAAAATTCTTGAACCTAAAAACCCTCCCACATCTTTTCCTTTTCTTGTTACCAATTACATCAACCTTCAACATTGCCTAACTTTTTTGAGGAAATTAATGTTGTTTCAAGCATGTTGGAACAAATGTGAAGTGTTTATATATATAAACACTTATGTTATGTTTTATATACTCAAATATGTAACACTCACACACTTAGTGCCTTGGAAATAAAATTGGACATGTCAAAAAAAAGTTGCAATGACTTGTGTAGCTTCTATTTGCATGACTTGTTTCAAAATTGAGTTTCCTTGAAAAATTATCGTAAAAACCTACGAAATGGTAGGTGTTTTGAAGTAAATTATAGGTACCATGCAATTATAGCCCTTATATTTTCCTACTAATTCTATGGTCAAATTTGGAGTAGTTGATTCCTTTCTTGTAGGATTAGAGGGAAATGCAACATATCTTGTCTAACTACCGTTTTGGAACTTAATTTTGTTAATTAAGTTCAACTTGCATTTCATGCATCGGTTTGTGCTAGGAGTTTTTAAAATTAGTGAGTGTTATATAAAAGTGATTATTGCTATTATATGGTGTTTGTGCAAAGGGTGTTGCTTCTATCTTGTTCAAAACTTTCTTTAAGTGAAATCAAACTTGCTCTTTTATTATATACTTCACGGATCTCGTTATTTCTTCAATTTCTTAACGGGTTTATTTTAAGTATAATTAGGAAAGAAAATGAAAATATTAAAAGAGAAGGAAAATTTTAAAATTAAGTCTGAAATGTCGATATGTCATCAAGTCCTTGAAATAAGACAAGACATATTGTGTTGTGGCTTTACTTGACTATACTTTATTTACCTCGTGACAGAACTTTAGACTACTAAAGTTCTCTTCTCTTAAAAATCAGAGGGTTAATACTAAAACAAAAAAGAAAAAAAAAGATATATGTGTTGTGGCTTACATTTTAGTTTTGTAAAAAAAATGCTAAAATTGCAGTGAAATTTCAGCATTGCCAATTTCAATTATGTTTGTATTTCACAACAATTATTAATGTCAAATTTACCAAAAATGTTGCTATAAATCTTGTAGTTTCACAATAAATGTCTGTATATTAAAAAAGTATTTAAGCAACACATAAAATATAAGGAACTTTCCACAACCATGATTTGTACCCTTCCAAACAAATATGTAGTCGAAAAATGTACACTTCCGAAAATGTGAGAATTTTTAGAAATATGGGTGAAAAAAGTTCATCCCAAATATTAGTGACAATTATACCATATCTATTATCCTCCAATTAAAATGTGAACCCAAATTTGTACCCAAAAAAAAATGTGAAACCAAATCCAATAAAAAATTGCTGCACTTGTAATTTAAGATTTAACTAGTGCAACAATAGAGGAAATAGTGCAACATTTACCTTGTAATTTAACATTTAACTAGTGCAACAATATGACCACATTAAAGGTTTTTTAGTAGACCTCGCCCATATCTTGATTTCAGCTTTTCCATAGCTGGAAATAGAGGAAAGTTAAAAATGCTAGCAACATATTGACTGCCACAATGTTTTCAACACATACACTTCTATTGATTGAAATTTATGAAGACCCATTTAAATTTTAACCAATAAAATTAATTGTGCTGGAATGAGTGTGTTTCTCTTTGCCTTTAGCATTTGGCAAATATATTAGTTGTCATTTTTTAATACAAAGTTGGGTACAATTACAAAGATCACATAACAGGGTGTTTTCTGTTGAAGGATGCAGCATCCAATTCCACCAGGCAATTCCCTAGGCTGACTTACTCCACTTCTGGCCCTATTGTCGTTATCAGTAACCGGTATAGCGAGTGGCATAACACAAAATGAAACTTACTACTCTACACTAGTTCCTCAATGTCCCTCCACGTGTTGCATCCAAATCCAATGTTGTACAGTCTCAGCGCAACTAGCATGGCCTTTTGATGGTCTGATGCATGCAGGCATCAAGTGAGAATGGATAAATATTTTCGTTAAAATCACAACATGCTGCCATGTATGTAAACCAAGAACCGGGATCTGATCTACTATCATACATTATCTAGCAACTCGAGTAGTTATATAACGACCCTTTTCTAGATCATAAATAGTCTTCACCTGAGGTTTCCTCCACCTAGATATAGACCATGCTGTAAACAATATTATTATAAAAATTCCAACCAGTGAGAAGAGAGTAGGTGATTCATTGCTGAAAATGGCGGCAAACCAGTTATGCTTCTGTGGATCTGCATCAGCTGTAGTTTGCATAATAAAAGCTCCCAAAGCCCAATCAAGCGGAATACTACCCACCTGATTAGCAACTTCGATCCTGGCCAACAGTGATTTTAATTCATTAAGATTTAACCAATAGGGACACAAATAAATTGAAATGAGAAAACCAAAAAAACATATATGCAATGTGAACCCTGGAAATAGACAAGTACAAGTGCAAACATGAACCCAGAGAGATTCCAAGTGAAGCCAGGCATTTGGGTCTATGTACAAAAAAGACACAAAGGGGGCAAGCAGTAATTGCCGTTTGAATTTACATATTTTGGATGCATGATACAGCAGTACATAAAAACTAATGGTAACCAAATCAACTGATCATAAATGTGGCAACATAATTGAGAATTCCCAATAAGCCATATTGAAGATCAGATCCACCTAGACATCACAAAGTTTTATACAAGTTGTAAAGTTTTGGGAAAATTACACCTAATACCTACCTTGTTTGCATACCTATTACCTACACCGCCTTTCCTTAGTTTATGCATTCTACCATCTTTTTTTTTCGATAAGCGCATTCTACCATCATTGAATACCAGTCAACATGGCATGCCATTAAGATCAAGCAGAACTAATATTACGCCTTTTTAATGAAAATGGGTTAAATGAATTAACTACCATCCCCATACCCCATTATTTAATTAAAATAGATTATGTTCCTCATTTCTTCTTATCTCCTATTTTTTCTACCCCAACCCACACTACAGAACTAACAGAACAGCCGGCCAACGATGAAGCTTCCATCTATTCATGATACATAGAGCCACAAAAACAAACTCTACTCCATTCAGGCACCAAAACAGCAACAAATTAAAACCTCCATATAACCCACCGAAGCACCATCCTCTTTGATATCAACCAGCCAAGATACTCTATCACCATCACCGAATCCACAAATAAACTAACTTCAACGAGCCAACATCCCCGAACAGCAACAACTTCCATAATACAATAGGCTCCTCTTTTCAAGTTTTTCATCTAGCACTAGGATGATGGAAAGCCCCTGAATTGAACAGCCTTCCTCTGCCCGATAGAGCACCTGTTTGGTTAGCAATCTCCTTCGCAGCCTGACCCAATGGTAACTCAGCCACAGAAACCACGAAATCTTAACCTACAGAGTCACAAGCAAGACAGAAGTGTCTATTGCTCTTCCTCCCAGCCAAAGACTGCACAACAACCATGAATTACTCTATCCTTCAAACAATACTAGCTGCGCCAGCAACTTCCTTGAACCCTCAACCGTTCATCACCTTTCTTTCTAGGGTTGCTTTCAGTTGACCGGAGATAATAGGTAGAAGGTTTCATTGGAGATTCAAAGAAATATAAAAATAAAACACGATTTTTTTATCTTTTATTTCTCTTATGCTGAAAAATACATTAAATGTTTTATTTCTCTCTTCTTTCTCTATTAACAAACTCTCTTTTACCTATTTCACTCTCCCACTTTCTTCACACAACCTGACCAGGCTAATGTATCCCACATGTGTACAATCATGAAGGGTATCATGTGAAGTTTCACCAAACTTCAGGAAGTTATTGTAATTCCCCATAAAGTTATTGTTTTGTGTAGGAAGGGGATTGAATGCTTGATACCCATAAAGCAATATTATCTATTTCCGCACTGTACATATTAAAATATCTTATAAGAAAAATAAGTGGGAATACCTCTCATCATCCATATCAATCCCAAGACTGTCATGAAGCAGAGCAACAATGTAAGCTGAAGAGAAGCAATGTCGAAGTAAATCTTCCTTATCGTGGGAGATATATTTTTTCTTCAGTGTTGACCATTCCTCTCCACAGTATTCTTGCCCAGCAGTCATTAACTTGGACAGATAAGCCTGTGGCCCCAACCCAAAAAACTAATACAGCACCAAAAGAAACAAGAATCAGTATAAATGATGTACTCATTGGACTCAAATATACGCAAAAATTTAACTTAAAAGAAAAAGGCAAAAATAACTAAATGCATACTAATTAAGAATATCAGTTGACCTCATTAAATTTTCTTGATGTAATCAAAACAATAATTGAGGGGTGGGTATTGGAATGTTTATATTTGAGTCCACCAAACATTACTTTTTATTGTTTTTTAGTCAAGAGGGTGTATTATATCAATTATCAAATAGGCTAAAGTGTGTGCTGCATTCCAGTTATTAAAGAAATATTAAAGTTGTGGTGCATTAATATCATTCCCCATGCATCTATTTTAGACAAACAAAAATGAACATTTATACTAGATAGTAGACAAGACAACACTATGCAAAACATATTAACCAATAACCATAAAGCATAAAAGGAACCTTTGATGTGTGAAAGAAATTTTCTGTAGCCAAAAATTTCCCCTGAAGCTTAGGTATAAAATTTGATCCAATGTCACAATGTTGATAAGAACATGATTCTGCGAAATTAAAAATGAAATAACCAATTTTAAGACAAAAACAACAATGAGGAAAATCACCATTAAAAGTGAATCTAACAATACAAGTTAGTAAAAGTGAAAACAACCTTTCCCCTTTTGTAATAGCATCAATGCTGCAGATCTGCACTCCGAAAAGTTTCCCCTTGTTTGGACAATGGGCTTATATTGGCTTTTTTCACTGTGTGAGCTAGGAGACGACTTCCATGAATCAAAATCATAAGAGTACCCTGCAGGTGTACAAGGATCTGTGTGCAACCCCTTCTGAATATATTGAGAAGCTGCACTGAGGAGAATAAAAAATCAATACCAAATCATTTTACCATCTGAATTCTGATGAGATTATGTAAATATGCTGCATGCCTGCAGTTAGTTGTTAAACAAAAGAGAGAGAAGAAGGATGCCTCCTAGTGAAAAATAAACAAATGAAAAGAAAAGCACACATGGGACACAAGGCACAACTAAAGGATACATATAGTCATCAAACACCTCAACGTACTTTTCCAAAATAATATAGAATATTTTTACTGTGTTAACAAATATAAAGAAAGAGAATACTTCATATACAGAAATTTAATTGCAAAATCATGAAAAGGAAATAAAACAAGAGAGAATGAACTTAGAATAGTTGCAACATCACTACATTAGCATTTAAAAGTCAAAGTTATACAAGAGCAAATAACAATGTTAACCTCTACACACTTTGAAAAATTCACCACATTTGAATAAGAACTATGTTAGAATTCTTGGATAGTATTAGTACTTAATCCAGAATAACCTTGATGGTAAGTCGAATATTGTAATTGAATTTTGTTATATATTCTATTTTATAGGGAAAACTACTAACAAGTCTTAGGAATTTGAAAACTGCAAAAGTCAGGCCATAGATCAAAATAACAAAACAGCTTGGTAATTAATTCTAGAAGTCTTATAAACTCGGCATGTGTAATTACCCAAGTTAGAATCTCCTGATATTAGTGCTTCTCTCCATGAGTCATGAGCAACATTCTGCAAAATGAATATCAGTCAGAAAGCATCAAACACCGTGTTGTCATTCCAAATCTAGAACACATGACCAGCCAATATGACTTGTTAAGAGAATCACATTGAATTAAGGGTAAATTACACTCGTCTCCCTCCAATTCTTCTTAAACATCGCAAACACCCCCTTTAGTTTCTCACAAGACACTCACATTCCTCACTTTAACACCACTAAATTCCTGTTAGGCAAATAATAGAAAAAACCCTATTTTTAATATCTTTTACATTAATTTGTTGAGAATCCTTTCCAGTTTATGCTGAACTTACTTTGTATCTTAAAATGAAAAATTATTAAAATTCAGAAACAATAGGCAAGTAAAAACCAGTTCCCAAAAGCACAAGGAAGTGCATTTGTTGCAACTGGAAAACCTTTAATGTATTCTTTAAATTTTAATAGGTCCAGTCTTGGGGGGATTTCAATTTGCTTTTCCTGGATTTTGTTGTTTCCTGGGTGAGGAATTTGGGACGTAGTATTGGTTTCATTGTGACTATTTTTTCATTCCTTAATGAAGACAGCAAAATGCCATGATCGGATTATGAGACTTTAATCAAACTATGGAAATCATGCCGCCATAGAGCCAGAGAACTGTGAGTGCAGGTTTGGGAGTTAACAGAGAACCAGTGGTAGAGTTAACAGAAAACTACCGCAGTTAAATAGAAGGGAGGTGTTTGTCAATTTGTTAACAAAATAAGGGATGTTTAGTCAAAAACTAGAGGCTGTGTTAGTGTTATTTAAGAAAACCTCAAGGGAGATGAGTGTAATTTGCCCTACTTAAAATAAACAAATCAAAATTCTTAACCTTTTGATATGGGTAGTAGGATATTAAAGCAATACCATTGTGAACATTATCATCCCACTTATAAGTAACAACATTAGAACAAATATTTCATAAGTTGTAATTTCTACCAGTTAGTAAACTATGATTAAGATTCTGGTACCTCAGTAGACACAAACATGATATGAGCCTTAAGAACATACTCAACATAGAAAAGAGATTAGTAATCACCAGGCCAAAATGAAGCAAGCTGTGGCTGTAAAGGTTGTAAGTAATGTTCCCAAATTTCACAGTGCGGGAGAACAAAGGCAGCATTGCTTCTCTTGATACAAAGGTTACCTACAATAAGAAAAAGGTAGAAATTCATTTGTTAATTGTCATGCTTCCCAATATGTTGATTTTTCTCAAGACATAGGCTTTAAAACTCCTTAAGCAATAACTGTCAAACCGCGAAAAATAATGCATTATAATAATTTGGACCTAACCAAATTGAAATTTTTAAACATTAATAAATCAGGAAAAAGAAGAAGTCTTACCTGTGCAGAAGCACCACCAAGTTCGATAATCCCAGTTGTCTCCAAAGGATCACCTCCAAGAGTTCCCAGTGCATAATTAGCAACAACCCAAGCATACACTCCTTCATCAGAACCTGTAAAACCAGAATACAATAACATAAGTATAAATAAAGTCAAATAAACCAAATAACCAATAAATGTAGACACTATGACTGATTTTAAGACTACTAAAATATATCGCAAAATTAAAAAGGAAAAAACAAAAGAAGCATCACATTAATATTATGATGCTGCTGACACCAAGAACATGGGCCTGGCAAGCCAAACTATATTTGGAGAAAAAGAGTGCAAGGAATGATATGATATGAAAAGTTAACAACTGGGTTCACTACATTGTAAATCCTTGAGATACCCACGCACAAGTATTCTCTTTCACCATTCAATTTTATACAAATATACATGTCCTTGAATCACTGTCGAATCACATTCCATTTAGCCATTTTCCCACTCTGCCTTTCACATTCTTCCTTCTAAGAACTTAAATGGTCACATCCTACTTCAAAACCAATACTAAAGATATATACTAAACACACAGTTGATGACATCAACTCTGAGATTTCATCATTGATGCCAACATGAGATTCAAATATAACTATATATGTGAATTAACAAAGCCCCATTTCATATAAACACCAACAATACAGTTACTACTCTCTCTAGTCTCAAATATATAAAAAAAAAGTACCCAGTGGTCTCAAATATAAACAAATTCTATTACTTTCACTCTATTTAAAAATGTCATTCCTAAAATATACTCAATTAGTTTACATTTTGGTTTCCACTTTCCAACTACTAAACTAAACAAGTTTCAGTAACTTTCCAATATGAGGTATGTTATTCGAATACCAAAAAATCGCCAACTTTATTTGACAACGAATATGTCTATCTCTATTTCTCCTACTTCTTACTTTCTACACTTAACAGTTAACACACATTTCTCAACAAGTTCAAAATTAGTTACTTTTTATAAATAAAATCAAGAAGATTAATTGACTAAACTAAATTTAGGTACAAAGTTAGTTACTTTTTGCTTATAACCAACACCAAATGGAGTATTATATAAGCAAACAATTCTCTCATATTCAAAATTTCATACATCTAACTCACCTAATTATGAAGCACTGACACTTCTTGAATTAGGCGTGTACACGTGTCTGACACCGACACTTACAATTACATTGAATTATATCACTTTTTCAAAACAAAACAAAAAAATATATACGTGTCAGTGTCCGTGCTTCATAAACATCTCATCTCAATAAAAAAAAATACTGAACTCTATTAATATCAAGTACCTAAATAACACAAAACAATGCAAATTTAGCTGAACCATGATCCATATATAAAACAAAATCCCATAAAAAAAAGAAAGAAAACCTGTTATAACAGAAGCCCAATTATCCCTAAATTTGAACCCAGAAGAACGCAAAACCTTCCTACAAGAATCTAGAATCTTCTCCTGCACTTCAACATCCAACATCCTCATCCCAGCAGTAGCCATAAGCCGAATCTCCGTCTCCCTCCAGTTCTCCTTCGGGATCCGATTTTTCGCAAACTCCACCAGTTCCAAAACTGACCTACCCGCTCCATCCGGATCATCCACAAACGACGACAAACCCGGATTCACTCTCATCGAATCCGAATCCACACCTTTTCCCCTAAAAAATTCCAACGCATTTTTAACCTTATATTTAAATACATGAACCCTAGTTCCCGTACTTCCACCGTCGACAATAATCCGGTACCGGAAACCTAATTTCTCTTCCTCCGACGACGACGACGGCGAAGAAGAAAAAAAGGTGTAATAAGAAATAATTAGAACGAAGGAGAAAAAAAGCGAAGCGATGAACGCGTTGTTGAAACAGAAACACTTAGAATTGTTGTTGTTGTTGCGAGGGAAGAGATTTGTGGAACGGATTTGAAGCTTTTTAACCGTTGGATCCATTTGATTTGGATTTGAACCGGCACGATTGCGAGCATTCAATCGTCGCATCAAATGGGAAGGAGGAAGACGGAATTGTTAATCATGTCAATGGGTTTGCCGGAGTTGTTGCCGGCGGTGATGGCTTTTTTTGTTCTCTCTCCGGCGGTGATGGAGAGAGAGAGATTTACGGAGTGGAAGAGAAAGAATTAACGCGTGTGTATCATTTTAATAAATAAAAATTACGCAATTTTTTTTTATTGTTGGAAAAGTATTTGTGGCAATATTAAATTTTAATTTAATTTCGCTTCAAATTTAATGATGTAGTATTATTTATTTAATTAAAATTTATAACACTTAAATTTCTAAATCAAGATCAAAAATTTAAATTTTAGATTATATTACTTTAATTAAGTATACAAAAAACTAATTATGAATTAATTAAAACATGAAATAAAATATTTAGAGAAAATGTCAAAGTAATATAGGTAATTTGTTGATAAATACTCTATACTCCTTCCGTTCTTTTTTATTTTTCATTTTAGAAAAAGTATATTTGTTTATAATTATTTTCCATTTTAGAAATTTTGGTTATATTTTGTCTATTATACCCTCCTTCATAATTTTTTTGTAATAAAGTTTTTCTTTTTTAAATAAAGTTTTTTACAAATTGGCCTCTGATAAAGTTCCAAGTTTAGCGTAAAAGTCTGCACAATGGTTCCCTTCTCTAAGTGTGTGGTAGACAAAAATATTAGTTTGAAAGAACTCCTTTATATCTTGGATCGACACAATATGAATATGATACTTAACTCGTGGACTTTTGATGAGGTTAACACATTGTAAAGAGTGAGAATAGCAGACGAGTTCGTCTATATTCATGTCTTTAGCCAACAAAAGGCCACTGTAAATAGCAGACAGTTTCATGAGCAAAATGTCAGAAGACCTTTGAATGAAGCATTAGAAACCTACAAGATTAGGGGTGGAAATAGGCCAGGCCGAGCTAGGCTTTGCCAAGCCTGAGCCTGGCCTATCAAATATTTAAAGGCCTGTAGCCTGTTATAGGCTTGATTTTTAGGCTTGCGGCTTGGCCTTCTGAAAGTCTGGTCTGGCCCGTTAGCCTGTTTAAAAGCCTATTTCATATGAATTTTTTTAAATAAGTAATCATTTTTATATTTAAATAGACTAATCAACTAATTCACCAATGAGATTAAAATTCCTTTGATATTTCACATAATACTTTAGAGAATTTAACTATATAATTATCATACTTCAATTCTAATTTATAGTAATATATTTATATATGCAAAAAACTAGTTTATTGTAAAATTTGTGAAATTAAAATTTAGTTCAAAATTAATTATTTAATATTCAATAATAAAAATATTACAAATATTTATCTAAATAGGCCAGCCTAGTAGGCTTTATAGGCTTTTTCAATGGCCTGTAGCCTAGCCTATTTCGCTAAATATGCTTATAAAAAAGCCTTGGCCTGGCCTATATAAGCTAGGCCATAGGCCCCTTTAGGCCGGCCTGGCCTATTTCCACCCCTATACATGATAATGATCAGAAGTGCTTCTGATAATGCCATCAAATGCAACGGACGAAGTATATGCTAAATATTTTGCCTATTATACTCTCCTTATGATTGCATTATCAGAGGTGTTTCTGACAATGCCATCAAATCCGACGGACGAAGTATATGCTAAATATTTTGCCTATTATACTCTCTTTCCTATTTTATTTTATTGACTAAATTTTGTATAATATGTTTTTGTTGAAATAATATAATCTTTTTATTGTATACAACTTTTGTTTGTTTTTAAATAAAGTTTGTTATAATTTTTTTGGAAATAGATAATGTTTGTGAAAAAGTATGAATTTATTGATGGATTAAAAATATGATATATTTAAAAAAAGGCATCATAGGAAATTTAGGTGCAAAAATACACTCTCCTATTTTAGTCTTTTTTTTTCTTCTAAAACGACAAGTAAAAAGGAACTAATAATAATTTTAAAAAATAAAATAAAAACTCATAATATTTTTTAATTTATTTTTGTTGACGTAATCTAAAGTGGCTATGTGCCTATGTGACTATGTCTATGTTTAAGAAAAATAAAATAAAATAAAGTAAAAAAAAGAATTGTTCGTTCACAAACAAAAACAACAATGCAGATATCTTCTCCTTTCCCTTAGACACACAAGTGTGTGACTAGGAATCGAACCTTAGACATGGACGTTCTGCCTAGTAATTTTGACATTTTCTACTCATTGAGCTAGGACTTTTGGACGAATATTTGGTATATAACTCATAACAATGAATTATTTTTATGTTATAGATTTGTCTTGAGGTAATAAAATAAATCAATGTTATGTACAATTTAAAAGAATATTACATTTTTTTTTTGAATTTTTATTAAAGGGTTTGTTTTTTCCTTACAAAAAAAAAAGTTTATTTTTAATTTTGGTGTCGGATCTATTTGTACAGAGACAAACAAATGAGATTGTCTACAATCTAGCTAAGGCAGCCACAGAGCCGGCCCCGAGTATGTGGAGGCCTTGTTCAAAAATAAAAAGTAGGCCCTTATAAAAGTGCAAAAAAATAAAAAAGAACTATCTTTAATATTTTTTGGCACGTAGACGAAATAGTAAAACAATTTGAAAACTCACACACATTAAGTGGAGGAACCGATAACATTTGACAATAATAATTTTTGTAATTAACATAAAAAAAAGGACTAAATCATTCTCAATTGCTGTCAATATTAAATTATTTTATACCTCTTATATACTAATACTACCACCTATAAATTTTTTTGAGGCCCTCCCATTTAAGAGGCCTTGTGCCACGGCTCATGCTGCACATGCATGAGGGCCGGGCCTGGGCAGCCATTGTCAACTAGTTTACAAATTTTAGTCGATGTACTAAATTATATTGAACACATTTTTATTACTACCTCCTCCGTCCCAAAACTATTGTCCTTACGCATACCAATGCATATTTTAAATCATCAATATCTTTAATTTTCTTTCATGAAAAAATATAAAAAATTAATATTATGAAAATATTCATTGAGACGAATCAAACAAGATCTTATTTGCTAATATTCGTCTTTATACATTAGTAAAAAAATGCGGTCAAAATAAATTTCAAAAGTCAACAGGGACAATAGTTTTGGGACGGAGGGAGTAATGAAATGCTATAAACACATGTGTCAAAAAGAAAAGAACTTCATATTTTTCTCAACAATTTGTTTTGTTACACATTACACTCAACAAATTTTTGTTTGTTATTATATTTTGGTTTGTTATTAGTTTTTGTTAGATATTTTGGTTACGGTGTTTTCGGTTACGGTTCGTTATTATATCTTATATTTAAATCAAATTTTTAACATCACTTAAACTATTATTTCATATAAACTGACTTTTATTTAACAAACTACTCATCACAAAGTGTGAACCAACATTTAAAATCATTCTTTTTCATTCTTCAAGAATTTAATGGCTAAATGCAATTTGGTGCGTGATCCCAAGAACTCAACCAGCAAGAAAGCTAAGAAAGATAAAGCTTTGAATCATAATCGTAGACTATCCTTGAAATGGTCAGAAGAAGAACAACTCACTCTTGAAAAAGGACTTGCTACGTGAGTTTTTCTTTTCTTTCTTGTTAATTCTTTATTTCATCTTGTTTTAACACTTTATTGTTATTGTTAACTTAATATTGTTAATAATCCTGAAAGAAAACAATCGTTTTTGGATTGATTAATTAATCTAAGTTTATACCGATATAAGTTTTGTAAAATTGTTTAGGCAATTTATGAAAATAGTTTACAATTTAATTTACATAATTCTTTAAAATAGTTTATGAAAATAGTTCGTATTGTATATTAAAACAAAAATTAAATATGTTTTCGATCACTATAAATATACCAATTTTATTCGTTTTTGTCAATATAAAATTTTCAATCACCACTTTTGGTCCTTATTTTTATGTCAACTTTTGTGTAGCCTTTGTATATTTTAAAGAAATTGTACATAAATGTGTAGAATATTATAAAAATCTCTCTAAAAAAAATGAATTTTTTTTAACAAAACATGAAATTAAATATGAATTTTTAACCAAAAAAATGTTAATATTTAATATTTAATTCCTATTTGTTAAAAAATTACGTATAATTTTTTTCGGGAGAGATTATTATAACTTTATAAATTTTTCTACAAAATTTTGTTCTAAAATATAAATTCTACATATGAGTTTACTTAAAAGGAGGGATCAAAAGTTAAGATGAAAATATTTTGGGATTAAAAGTCGAATTTCTTTTTTTGAAGGGACTAAAATGAAAAGAAAAAAAATAATTTATCTAATCTTTTGCATAAGCGTTTATCATCATGATAAGTGTTAAATTTGTTCTATCATCTGTTCACATTTGATTGAAGAAGGAATGAAGATGATGGATTGAAAATTTTTAGATAAGAATATATATACATAATTTTTTGCAACTAATGAAGTATTATTTGAACTAATAATTCAAATTTTCTTGTAGGTTTGCATCATATTCTGGCATTGCACTCTATGCAAAGATAGCAACCATGATGCCAAAAAAGACAATACGTGATGTAGCAATGCGAATGAAGTGGATGGCTGTAAGTTACATACATGTTTGTTTGTTGCTTTCTTAACATATTTATGTGGTTTTAAGAAAATAAATACTAACTATAAATAATTAAAAACATGTCTTAAAAAGAACAAACATATTTGGATTTAGATTTTAGGTAATGATACAAAGTTCTTTGTTTATATTTATAGGCCAAATGCATCGAAAGATCTTTAAATTTTACATTTATAACAAATTAGTCTTTTAGTTTTTTAAGTTTTAAATTGATCATTTAACTATGTAACATATTTTACTCTTACTTTTCGATATGTATTTAGTATGTACTAACATGTTTTGGAATTATTTTTTTCAGAAAAAAGTTATTAATGTTGCAGTCAAGTCGCCGGACGCTGCTGCTGCTCAAACAAACATTCTCCCATGTCCTTCAGAAGAGTTACCTATGGATAATAATGATGACATCTCTTTGAATGGTTGGTTTCTTTCATAGCTTTAAATCATTTGATGTTTGCATACATGTCCATTTTAAATTTTATAGCGTCTGTTTAAACTTTGCATTTTGCTTTTCGCAGAAATTGGAGGTACCGCGGGTGTGCTGTTGATGCAAAATAGACATGCCTTAGATTTAATCAATGGACATCTTGCTTGTTTTGAGAGTTTGAATTTACTCCAGGTAAATCATTTTGTATTTTTTTTTTTGCGTAAACTAGATATTCTCTACGTGCAATTGCAAAGATTTACACTTAAGACTTGTGATACTCAAATGAACGGCAAACTCTCCATAAGAGTTGTAACGCTTATGCTGCTTTACTAAAATGCGTTTTTTTGCACTCTTTAGTCACTGTTGGTGGCTATAATATGTTGATCTATAACTTATTCTTCCTTTTCTTTTCCCTTTCCAGATGCATGATATCATGAAACTTTTCTCCCAAGTCAGAGATAATATTAACCAAGTTTTGAATGAGTAAGATATAAATTGTGTTTAGTTGTTGATAGTATTAATCTATTGATAATAATTTATAGTGGTAAAAGTAATATGACTCAAATTAATCTGCTTTTCTTTTTCTCCATTTTTTCCGCAGTACGGATATCATGGCATTGCCATCTCTTCCCGTTTGTTTGGATGAAAAGACGGCGAACTACGTATTTGAAAAAACAAATGAGCATATAAATGTGTTCGCTGGTTTGTATCCGCAAGAAGTTCACCCAACATTTAACACTGCACAAAATGAAGAAAGAAATTAAGGAATAAGTAGTTACAAAGTTGGCTGCAACAAGAAGAACACCAACAAATATAGAAATGGAGATTTTTTTTCATAGGATGATGACATCTTACATGTAGATGTAGTTGTACTTTCTGCAAAACATGTTTATGTATAATTATGATTTATTCATTATTTTTCTGTCGTGATACTTGTTTATTGGCAATCAGTGACGATGAATAGATCACGAATGAACGAAAACTTATATTCAATTTCGGATGTATGAATGTAAATATTTGAAATTAACCAAATTGCTGTTACTTCTTGTTATTTTGCTGTTTTCTGACATACTCACTGAAGCATTCCTTTTGTTGTGATGACTACTTGTAATTCAAATTTGTTAGGCCAATGACAGTGTAGCATCTAAAATAATTTTCTAGGTTCATTTGCTTGTAATATAGTAGATGTAGTGAACCAATGGTCCACTCAATAACTTTCTATAGTAATTTCTGTATGTTAGAAACAGTAAAAAAGACTTGCCATGTGCAGATTACATTCCCTGCAATACTTTTAGAACATTTTTCAGTGTCATTCACTGTGTTTGAAGTTTACGGGTGTGTTTGTTTGAGATTAAAATAAAATAGATTTTTTGAAAAAAATCTATTTTTAAAAAATGATTTATTTTGTAGAGATTTTGAAAAAAATCTAAAGTTGTTTTGTGTTTGTTTATAATTAGAAAAATCATTTTTGAGAACAAACACATGGTTCATGTTCTTAAAAAAATAGATTTTGAAAAAAGCTATTCAAAATAGCTTTTCATTTTGAAGAGAAAAATGATTTTTTTAAAAAAATGATTTTTATAAAATCTGAAACAAACACAAGTAAAATGAAAAAAAATGATTTTTTTATCAAAAAAATAGATTTTTTTGAAAAAAAAGCTGAAACAAACACACCCTACATGTTACAAGAAATTACAAGAAATTGGTTCAAGTGGTAAGGATCTTGAGCCCCTTAAGCACGATATCAGGAGTTCGATTCCTGACACAAGCGTATGGAAAGAATTTAGTTGGGAGCCCCACAGATTTTCCAATGAAGATTAGTCATTGCTATCGACAGTAAAAACTTCGTACCTATATCATGGTAACCTAGAAATTACTAGCTCCTAACATATCCTGAGAAACAAAAAAATTTATTGAATAAGGAAAACCATTCAATTGACCTTTGTGTTCTTCAACACTTATTTCATCATTGTCATTTGGTATTATTAATCCTTCATATGCTTGTGCTCATGAAGAGGAGATAATAATAGTCAGTTTTTAAGTGATGAATGAATGCTTAAACATGTTAATTTTTACTGATATCTGTGATTTATATTTTAAGCTATAAGCATAACTCAAGTTGTGACAATCAAAACAATTCAATACCCTTCTAATTTAATTTACTAATGAATCCCCTTACTCATGATCATTTACTAGTTACTACCTATGTAGCACTGTCGCTTCAGATTGAATGTATGCTCAATGTCCGGCATTTCTTAGTGCCGGACACTAACAAAATGACACATTTAATAGTGCAAAGTGTCATTCATTTTTCAGATTATTATGAACCAAACAAGTAGACCAATAATAGGCTCCTTGTTCAGCTCATTTGATTCTTTAACTTTGTTCATGGACCTAATTAAATAATAGTGTCAGGTGCTAATCTAGTTTTGTATTGCATACTCAAATATTTTGATCGTTGAATGTGAGGTGGTGTCACTATAATAATTGACTGTACGGAAACTTTAAAAACATCTGCAAGTGTTTCTTCTATTAATAATTTTATGAACAAGCTAATCAACGGAAGACACATTAAGTAATCATATTGACTAAAAAAAGACACATTCGATGATCAAACTGATTAACAAAACACATATTCGCGAATGGTTTTGTGATTTTGATACATTCAAGAAGTACAGTGACACCACCTGACATATTCAAAGACTCGGATGGTTGTATATACTTATTATGAATTTATACGTCTGAAAAGATCAATAATTACCAATTAAAACTGATCAGAATTTTTTCATGAGGGGTCTATACAAAACATTATCTTAAAATAGTTAATTAACAGTAGTACAAATTTCCATAGCAACTTTGCAGGTCCTTGTACTATTAATGCAATCTAACCCTCTAAAATACATTCTGATTCTACCAACCAAACCAAATCTGCACAAAAACATAACGTTGATCTCCAAATTTTTTTTTGAAGAAGCTAAATTAGCCCATCTAAATTGGCACCAGAGGGAATCAAACCTGAGACCTTAAGGAGGAGCACACTCCCAGGTCCCAAGTCAATACCACCAGACCAAATTATTGATTGCATTTAGTTTTTGAAAAAAGAAAAATGGCCATGTAATGATGTAATTGCATGAATGTCTGCTGTTTGTGTGCTAAACAAAGATATTGATGTTAAATAAACGGGCCGGAGTTAGTATATAATCAGATTTTACTAGAGTTTACTTTCAATGAGCCACCTAACATGAAAAACTCTAGAATAAATTATCTTAAATATAAATTTTCAGGGTCAAAATACAGGTTGCTGAGATGAATATCAGTTGTATAATGCAATAAATATTCAGGACTCTACTGGACACATGTAAATGCACGATGGTCAGAAACACGACTGAAGAGATATATGCTTGCTCATTTAGAGATGTACTTATCTACTAGCTAGACTTTTTTTCAATCTATCTCAGTCACTGAGATGTTATACAAATTAATCTAACAATTTTGTGGCCTTTATAAGAGATAAAATGACACACCTAAGATCACATTACCTGCAGGAAGTGTACAAGAAATCAAATATGCACTTTTAATTACCTTTGTAAGATTGTAGAAGATTATTATAATGATAATTGGCATACACTCATATAAATATATCAGTGCGGGGTAGTGTCTACCTGATAAATGTAGTCATCCACGGAACAATGGTGCACTCTATACATTGGACCCTAGGAAACCTACATCGGCCCTATAACGTGTACCGCCATATACTAATTTCTCACTTGTTACTTTAATATGCTGAACATGAGCTATTTTCGACCAGTCGTCACCTATTTCCTTCTGGCATCGCATCTCTATCTGAGGGCAGCATCGAATAGTCAATATTTTTAGACTTCCAAGACGTTGGATGCTCGCCGGAAGACAGCTCAAATTAGGACAGTCCGAAATAACTAACATTTCAAGCAAGGAAAGGTTTCCCAACCAGTCAGGCAAAGATTCTAGTTTTGGAAGATCAAACAATATTAGGTTTCGCAGAGAAGTCATATGTTGCAATGCCACGTGCAAACATTCTACTTCAGGACAGCTAGAAATCTCCAATGTTTGTAGAGAAGTTAGGTATTGAAAACCTTGTGACAGATTCAACTTTCGGCACTTCAATATCATTAGCACCTTGAGAGAGCATAGCCCTTTAAATACTTCATCTGTCAATGACTCAATGTTGTCACAGTTGGTGATATACAGTCTTTGGAGAGCATGAAGGTTAATGATTTCATTTGGGAGTAGCTCGAGTTTGGAGAGGTGATGAAAGCCTAATGTCTGTACAGATCCAAGGTTTACAAAGATCGCATCTGGAAAGCAAGTTAACTTTCCATTCTTCACGAAATGTAGGTTTTCAAGACTACCAAATTTATGAATTGATCTTAGTAAATCTTGATTGTAATTCCCTTCTGTAGACAAATACAAATGATTGAGGGATGGAATGGAAGGCAAACCAGACAAATTAGGACATTCAGTAATTTCAAGTTCACTAAGGGCCGGGAACATATTTTCTCCATCCTCCCTTGATAACCTTATCAGGTTTGGCAGCTTCTCTAGGATTAGAGCTTCCAAAGCTATTAAACCTCCAACTCCACTATTATAGGACTCGTCCCATAGGTATATTACATGACTCGTGTTTGATATTTTCAGATACTTCAAAGAAGATAGTGTCCCCAGTTGCGGAAGGTGTAAACAGTTTTTGCAATCCGCGAGCTCTAAAGAACGTAAGCCTTTTAGAGAAGGACTAGACATCCACTGTGGGAAATATGTACCTGTATATCCTCCCACACCCAAAGAATCAAGTTGTTCGGTATGAGGTTGAAGCACTTCAAGAATCTGCTCAACATTTCCTTGTAACCGGGACTCTTCATTTCTCCCCCACGACAACCTCAATTGCTTCAAGTGTTTACTGGACATATTGGCTTCTTTGGCATCTGCTACACTTTTCACTCTCTCGAGGTTCTTGATGTGAAGCTCTCCTTTAAGGTTTAATTGTCCCAATTCTTCCAAAAGGTAACCTCTTTTCTTACCAACAACAAATATGCTTAAAATCGTCAGGGATGTCAACTTTCCCATATGAGGGGGAGAGCTTGATAGTGAGTTGCATGCTATCAAAGATATTTGTTGTAGAGCTTTTAAACGTGTTAAACTACCAGGCAAACTTTTTAGATAATAACAACGGTCTAATTTCAAAACCTGCAAGTTACAAAGCCTACAAAGAGATTGTGGAAGAGTTTCGAACTGACCATCAGAAATATCTAAGTACCTTAGATATTTTAAACTACCAATCGAAGTTGACAAACTGTTTAGTCCCTTGCTCCGAAGCACCCTCAAAGAAAATAATTTCAAAACATGAGGTAAAAGTTGTCTAGTATCACTGAAATTCCACTCTATGTAGGTCTTCAAGGAGTTGACATGGTGCAACTGGAACAAATTGTTTTGGTCAGATGTATAATCTCTGTAAATTAGGAAGTGGCGGATTCTCGCATGCAGATTAACTATACCATTATTAAATGTACTGCAACAAATTTCCTCTGCAAAAGATTGAGCAAGATCATGAACAAGATCATGCATTTTGAAATGTGTAACCTTGCCAAATTTATTCATTTTAATATCTTGAAACAATGAACTCCAATATAGTTCATTCCACACCCCATCACCAATATCTTCCGCTTCCAACATTTCATTGGATGAAATGAAACCATTGGCCACCCAAAGTTCAATCACAAATTGCTTATTTATTAATTTACCTTTTGGAAATATTGCACAAAAAGTAAAGCATTGTCTCAACTTAACTGGCAAGTACAAGTAACTTAATCTCAAGGCCTGCATGACTGAGTTCTCGCCTTGTAAGTTCCACAACTTGCTGTCCTTAACATAGAGCCATTCTTTTTCTTCTCTTTTAAAGCGCAACAGACTTCCTAATGTTAATGCTGCAAGAGGCACACCCCTACACTTCTTTAGTATCTCTTCCCCAATTGCCACAAGATTTGTCGGTTCCACCTCGTTTGCTCCAAATGCTCGGTTTTTGAACAATTCCCAACAGTCTTCGTCAGACAACATTGATAGTTCATTAGGAGGCACCGTTCCCATGATTTCTGCTACCTTTGGAAGCCGTGTAGTGACCAAAACTGAAGCACCCTTTCTTCCACAAGACAATACCGACTTCAACTTTTGCCAATTCTCTTGCTCCTCGTCCCACAAATCATCCAAAACAAGCAGATATCTTTTACTTTGAAGTAGCTCTTGCAGTCTTCTTTGTAGTGGTTCTAGATCCAAATCCTCACAATCATAGGAACTTCCAGATGTTGATCCTATGATAGCTTTTGTCATTCTCTTCAGACTGAAATCTTCTGAAACACACACCCAAATTCTTAGCTCAAAGTGGTTGACTATCCTCTCATCATTGAAGATGAGTTGGGCGAGTGTCGTTTTTCCAAGTCCACCTATACCTATTAATGGATAGACTGATAAATCCTCCAATTCAGATGCATCACCAACCAAAAAGTCAACAATTTTATCCTTATCTCCATCCCTTCCATATACTTGAGGTTGAGTGATGATTGAGGTAGTTTCACGCCAGCCAATAACTCCATCTCCCCTCTTCTTATCAGTCTCAGTTAAATGAAACTTGCTCTTTTCTTCGCTAATTTCATTTAATCTCTCCCTTATCTTCTTCATTTTCTTAGCAATTTTGTAACGGGAAGCAATGCGCTTTGGATGAAAAGAGGATACGAAAGATGTTCGTACCTTCTCAGATTGTCCACAGCTGACTCTTCCGCATTCCAAATTGAAAGCTTCAGTGGCGCACTCGTCTAAAATATCATCTAGAACATAAGTAGCATCTTTCAACTTTTGCAACCAATTCTTTATAGCTATGTTTGAGAATTGTTTCTCTTCAGCATCTTCAAGTGTAGCTTTGATTGTAGTGAGCAAGCTAGCAAGACTTTTAAAGTCTTCATCAACACCAAGAAATAGGCCAAGCTTGTTCACAATGAGTGAGGTCAAATTCTTGAGAACAAATTCAACTACAGCCTCAGCCATGTTCTAAGTTCTCTAACTCAGATTGAAAATGCAAGATTTTTTTTGTTTGAGAAATGATGAGATTGTGAAGTCAACAAGTGACAGAACCCACTAGTAATAAATAAATAAATAAATAATATAGTATTTGAAAATTTTGCTCAAAGTTGTTGAAATTTCCACATCTGTGGTTTGATTGAATTTCATGGAAACAACAAACAGGGGATTTCTATAATTTAATACAGTAACTTTCTTCAAAAAGGTAATTTAATAATAATAATAATAATAATAATAATAATAATAATAATAATAATAATAATAATAATAATAATAATAATAATAATAATAATAATATTAATATTAGTTAGGATTTAAATCTCATCTATATTCCAACAACCCTACTAATTAACACAGCCCTTTAAATGTTTTTATTACAATTTTTATATTATACCAATCTTCTCCAACATTATTCTGATAGGATAGGAGCCATGATCATAAAAGCCCAATTCAAGGGGGAATTCATGGTAAACGAGAAAAACTAACTTTGTACTAATATACTAACTAACATTGTCTATCAAAAAAATAAGAGGGAAGTGATGAGGTCGCAAGTTAGTTAGATAGAAAGTGAGAATAATACACGCGAGAATAAAATCTGATGCTTCAATTCAACCATTCAACTTGATTTTCATTCAATACCATTAAGTAATTTCACTTCAATACCAGTTTATGTTTATGATACCATGACTTACGATTTTATACATAAGAAATTCTGATTTGGTTTAGTTTAGTTTAGTTTTGTTAGACTATTAGTTTAGTTTACTACAACACACAATTTATGATTCCCCATGGCTTACGAACAAAGTATTTCTCCGTATCAAAGTTTCACAAACCGAAAACAAGTGACAGGAAATTGTTACGGCGGCCACAGCGACAGAGATACAGCAATTCTAAATCATAAGATTGCAAAAATTAGCCGGATCTGAAATTGAAAAATATGGATTTTTAATTGATATAGATTAAGGTAACAAAACCAAAACAATATTTATGCAGGATATTAAAAACTTCCTGCAAGTAGAGTAGTAGACCAATTCTTGACTCCATATATGTTCAGCTTATTTGATTCTTTAGCTATGCTTATGGAGCTAACTAGTTAATTGAACTACTATTTGGTATAGAAGATAATGTAAAATAAATAACCCTCAGAATCAATATATTTTTGATATCTCAAAACATGGTCATAAAATAGCTAATTCAAAAAATATATGGAAGCACAAATTTTGCGTATCAGCTTTGGAGAACTTGTTCTTGTATGCTTTCTAGCCCTCTAAAATGCTTGCTACCAACAGAAATCATGTCTGCACAAAAACACAAAACATAATGTTGATCTCCCCAAATTTTTCTTAGTCCTAATAGATAGACATACACATTATAATAGTTATACATGTAAATATAAATAATTTGTTTCACTTTCACAAATCATCTTAAAGTGTGAAGCAGCACAGTGAGTGACCATCAAACGTTTCGTAAATACAAGGTTATGGTTTTGAGTCCTTGTTAGTTAATCATTTTATGTATTTTATTTCTCAAAAACGTTTTAGTTAGGATTTGAACCCCTGCACAAAGGGTAAATGTGCAAGACTAAAGCTAAAATAACTACTAGACCAACAAATGATTTATATAATATGTAACTGAAAATGTGTATACATATAATATATGAACTAGTCAAGCATAGTATAGTATAGTATAGTATAGTATAGTATAGTATAGTAACATTGCATGAATGTGTATTTGTGTGTGGTAGACGAAGATATAAATGTTTAACTAGCAGCACGAAATTTGATATGAAACATCTGTTACAACGATCTCTTAAATTGATAGTTGATCAAAAGGAAATGATGTCTGAAACTAATTTAAATAGTGCTTTGTTGGGAAGTTTACTGTATTTGTAAGGAATGCAAAAGTACCAACAAACTCAAGTACAAAATCAACAAAACCTACATTCAAAAAATGCAGACTGTGCAAAGTAGAGAGTTACACAAGTAAAATATATAAACAGAGTTCACCACAGGTTTTCTCTTCAATATACGATTGTTGCGTGTTTACATATTAAACTGCGTCAGTATTCATTGTAAAAGACATGAGAGATATATGTCAAGATTGTTTAGTGAGATGTTTAGCTACTAGCTAGCTTTAATTTAAAATGTCTTTAAAGGATAAACAAAACAAAAAGATCTATCATGATACCAACCATAGTTTAATCTAGTGTCTTTTCACTATGCACAGTTCTAGTGTCCAAATTTATAGGATATGAAAGTAGTATCTTTTCATTCAATTAAAGGGAGTAAAATATACCTCTAATTTTCATCAGGTCCTTGCATGAGAGAACATTCATGTTACCTAGTACGCGATTCTTTAATTTTTGCTTATTCTTCTCTTTTCTCTTCAATACGCTTTGCTCTATGCTGTCGTGCAAAAACACGGTGATATTCCTTGAGCTGCACATGATTCATGTACAACATCCACCCCAAATTCGGATCACATTGCTGGTATGCGTAATTCAGTAATCCGGTGAAAAGAAGTACACTATTTTGGACCGGAAGTCCATTTGAAATATGTTGAAGAGATTTGTATCTGAGCCCTGATGATTCCTTGGATCCATGATGTCCTTGAAGTTCACTTGCGCCAAAATTTGCTTCTAAATGTTCAGTACATCCAGAAGTTTCAGGTAGCTCTTGTTGACATGTAATTGAATCTTTATCTTTTAGCAATGTATCACTATGCAATATTGTATCAGCCGAATTTCTTACACACTCCTTCGTTAATTGTTGCCTGAGGTTTTTAGTCTTGAATGACCTTAATCACCTTGCAGAACATTGCCGCTCCTTATGATTTTCATTATGCTGCCTCACTGCAGAAAAACGATATAAATGATTACTTATTGATTGTAGTCTACAGAAACTTATGCGTTCAATAGAATATATCAATCTTACTATGTATACATGAGGTAATGACTGGCACAAAAAGTGTTATTCATCTCTATATTTGTTGCGATGTTGATTTACACATATATGTTCCTCTGTCCCTTCTTTCACCGTTGCATTGTTTTTAGAACGAGTTTGATGTTTCATCTGACTCAGTCGAAGTATTCTTCCGTGTTGCTGCTCATTTGTGTGTCGAGTGATCATTTGTGATGGTGACCAATTGTTCTTGCTTTTACATCTGGCTTGATGCTTCATTTGGATCAGGCGGATTGTTTTTCTTTGTAAATGTTCGCAGTTGTTATCCTCTACTGTATCGTGATCCAATATAAGATATTTACATCTAGCTTGCTTCCGTATTTGAGTTAAGCGCTTACCAGTGTCTTCATTACAAGGTCCACATCTTTCACTACTCACACGAGAAACTGATGCTAATCTATCTAGTTCTTGAAAGTTGTCCAGATCTCTCATAGAAGGCATGTGCAGATTAAATAAAGGTAGTATCATGTCATTAACCATCACCAGTTACACTCAGTGTTGTTAATCGTAGATTGCGGATAATTGTGGTTTGTTCAATTTCTGCCACGCAAGAGTGTTATATAGTTATAGTGTCACTATAGCGACTATTTGAAAACATTTTTTACTAAATAGTGTGCTGCAGAACAACATAAATTTGTTCAAAATTATGGTTAAACTGCTAACATATTCCTGAGACATATGATCAACTAGGTCACTAGTTAAACCTTAATTGATGAAAAGACATTAACAATAGTCAATTATATGAAATCAAATACAAACCTTTATGTTGGTTGGTTGCATGTGTCACATCCAAACGATCTGCAGACTGTGCTAGAATCAACAATCCTTAGCTTCTTTATTAATGGTCAAAGATAAAATTCACTGAATAAGGTTTACAAAATTGCATTTGCATCATGTATGTATAACTCTTTAATGCATCTCAGGCTGTAGGATTCCCCCATCTAAATTGTATTCCTTAACAAAAATGCAATGTTTCTTAGTATTTTGTACAAAACATATTGCCACCACTCCAGATCACAAAAAGAATAGAAAATTAACCTAGTTATAGATATTTACATGTAATTTTAAGAGTTTAGAATATGTTGCCTTTTTGTTTCTTGTTAAGAGCTGCTTCAAAATAGTCATGTTGACTAAGAACTGAATCTATAGTTTTTCTTGTTCTCAATAAATTTCTATCTCCAATTTGATGGCATAATTTTGGCTTTTAATTATGTGGCAATAGATAGACCAATATTTTAGATTTTGTAAGATTGAATCTTGACTCGACGAACTCTACTATCACTCTACCAGTAATCACCACAAGAGCATTTCCCATCTTTGAATTGGTGAAACGGTTTGATTGGTAATTCATATATGAATTTATAGGCTTCGTCCAACTGTCAAGCTCGACCAAGCAAATCCACCATACACCCATAATGCTTGATACTAGGAACAATCCCATACTCATTTGTCATACTATGAAAATACTCAAAACCTTCTTCTACCAATCCATTGTGACTGCATGCATACAATATGCCTAAAAAATTTATCTCATCAGGCTGCACTTTTTCCTTCTTCATTTCTTTCAACATCGATATGGCTTAGAAACCATCCCCATGTGTTGCATAAGCAATGATAATTGTCGACCACGCCTGCGTATCTCTCTTAGGCATGTCCCTAAACACATTAACATCATCATCCAAACTCCCACATTTAGCATACATATCTATAAGAGCTGTGTTTACCTTCGTGTATCGATCAAATTCATACTCCTTAACATACTCCTGCATCCACCTCCCCAAATCCAGTGATCCAAGCATAGCACAGGAAGAAAGCGCAACAAGCATGGTAACATTGGTTGGCTCAAGACCACGCTCCTGCAACTCTCTAAACAAAGCCAATGCCTCATTAGGTTGACTATTTCTACCAAACCTGTAATGATTGCATTATAAGCAACAACACAAGGTTCATCAATCTTATCAAAAACCCTTCTAGAAGCATCAATGTCACCACAAGCAGTATACATATTAATAAACGTCGGAACAACATAAACATTATCACTGACCCCAATTTTCAAAGCAAAGCAATGCAGCTGTTTCCCTTCCTCCATCGCCTTAACCTTCAAACATGTCTTAAGAAGCGACGAAAATGTGTAATCATAAGGAACAAGACCGGAGAACAGCACGTTAGAAAACAAAATAATCACTCTAAGAGGGTCGTTAGAGCGTGCCATGGTGTTGAAAAGAACAATATTTGGTTGAGTAATTTGGTCGAACAGGTTGTGTACATGTTCCATAGAAGCTTCTGTTGGATATGAAGTGCAGAAATTTATGAACTTTGTGATAACATTGGTGTTGTTTTGAAGATGGGTTTTGATGGTGTAAGCTTGAATTTGCTTTAGCTCTGTGAGATTGGTGCATTTTTGTATGAGAGAAATGATATGAGCAATATGTAACGATACAGTTGCTCATTTATTTTTGACACATATGTAATTATTATATATATATATATATATATATATTTTGCTTTTGAAAGAAAAAAAAAGGGAAATATATATTTTAAAAGTAGTGTATGTAGGTAGAGCTGTCAAAAATGGGTCGGGCTGGTGGGCCGGCCCATTAGCCCACAGTCTTGGGCAGGCTTGGGCTGCAAAATGATGGCCCAAAATACACTCGGGCTTTTTTGGCCCAAGCCCCTGAAGCCCTCTAGAGGATTGGGCTGGGCCGGGCTAGCCCATTGGGCTTCGGGCCGGCCCATTAACTTATATTTTTATTTTTTTTGTAAAAATAATATCAATAAATACATAAAATATTATCATTTAATTGAAAAATTATTACAAAAAATATAGTTTAATGTGTAAGTTCAATAAAAATAGTTATATTTAAATTATTTACACTTGCATACAATTATATCTCAATAAAATTATTAATTACAAAGAACTATTATATCAAAGTCACTTTTAAAAAGATAGAAAAAATAATAAAAAAATAAAAAATTCAAAGCCCATTAGCCCATCGGGCTAGGCCGGGCTTATATAGGGCCGGGCCGGGCTCGATAAATATGGCCCAAAAATAAATGGGTCGGACCAGTTTAGCCCATGAATAGTGTAAAGCCCTTGCGGGCCAAGCCGGGCTGGGCCGGGCCGGCCCATTTGACACCTCTATATGTAGGTATCGTAGAGACAGACTTTGTCCTCCTCAAATTCAAATTCATAAAGTCTCCGTATCCGTTTTAATTTCTATCTACTTACATAAGATAATAATACGCTAAAAAAAAGAAAAACGCTCCTAAAAAAGAAAAACGCTCTCTTCTCTCTCCTAAAACAAACTCGTCATTGTTTCTTCCTGCAATATCCAAACCCTCTCCACCACCATGTAGCCTTTCTCTTTGGTGGTGTGAGGAGCGGCGTCGGCCCTCCACACCATCACGTCTAGATCTGCGTGTTGTTGAATCCTGGGTGGGTACTTTGGTTTCTCTCTCTTTGGGTAGACATCTCTGTTCGGATCTAGTTTAGGTGGCCCTCTAGGGTGTTGCGCCGCCGTCGATTCATGGTGGCGGCTCGGGGTCTTGTTAGAGTTCTGCTGTTGGATCTGTTTTTCTGTCTTTTTTTCGTTTCTGTTTGGGTTTGTTGTGGTGCTGCACCGGTGGTTATTGTTGTACCGGTGGTAGGAGTTTGGGTGGTTCGAGGTTGTTGTACTGGTGTGCTAAGGGTGAGAAGTTGTGGAAGTGATGGCAAATTTGATGTCGATTGTGCTGCGGTGGTGATTAGAGGTGAAGAGGGAGTGTTGTGGTGGTGAGGAGTTAGAGTTGTGGTCGTGCCGTTTGCTTCGGCGGTTTCGGTGTGGTTTTGGTGCTTGTGGTTTTGTTCTTCCTCTTCTTCGTTTTCATGTTCTGCTCTTTAGCACTGGCAGCTCTGTTGTGCGGCCGGGGTAGTGGTTTTGTGCGGTTCTAGTGGCGGGTTTGGTGGTTCAGCTTCAGTTCTGCAGGTTTTTATGTCTTGGTGTTACAGTGGTTGTTGGTGTTTTTGTGTTGGCCTCATTTTTGGCAAAACACAATGTGGAGGATAATGTGCGCACATCATAGAAGATGTGGAGAACAATGTGCGCACATTATGAACTCCGAAAGTTTTGAGCTTATTTGTGCGTCATATCTTTCAAGAAGATTCCCCTTGCTTTTATCTCGCCTTTATTGCTGACTAAGGCGCGTGCTATGTATGAACCATCAGGATTGGCTATAACCCTAATTCTTTTGTAAAATATATTTTCCAATTATAAAAATATTTTATATGGTTCAAATTTATACTTGTTGGGTCTGAAAACTTGTTTATCAAGTAAGCCCATTAATCTCAGGCTATTTAAAGGAAGATTTAGAATAGGGATGACAAAAGGACCCATACCTGCGGCCCCCACCCGAACCCAAACCCAAGTCAACGGGTAAAACCCGATTTGACTGGGTTTGGGTTCGGGTGCCACCCGATATTTCGGGTTCGGGATGATCAAAACCCACACCCGAAACCCGAACCCCCACCCGTTTATATATGTAATTATAAATTACCTTTGAATATATATAATTTTAGTTGCATTTTAAATGTTTGTGTTTCTTTTAGTTGTAATTTCTTTCGAAGACTCCGAAGACTATAATTTTAGTTGTAATTTAATTTCTATTTTGGATCATTACGTTATTATGTTTGTGTTTGAATTTCTTAAAAGTCTATGTTGTAATGTTATAGACGTTAATTTCGATATTAAAGATTGTAATTTTTTAATTTTGTTGAGTTTGCTATTTTTTTCCTTTTTCTGCCTTCGGGTTTCAGGTGAAAAAACCCGAACCCATCGGGCACGGGCGCGGGTGGCATTTTGACACCCGAAAGCCCCTTTGGGTTTGGGTTCGGGTGAACCCGATATTTTGGGTTCCGGTTTGGGTAGTGTCAAACCCGCACCCGGCCCTACACGTTGTCATCCCTAATTTAGAACCTGAGAAATCATGGACTAAAGTCGTCATGTACCTAATGATAAATCTAGGGTTTTAGTCTCGTCTAATGTGAGTCTTTGCTTGTGTCACCTTGATGCTTGCATAAAGACTATGTATTGAGTTGTAAACTCCTGTACTCTGAAGCTTTTAAGCAAGGAGTCTTTTTCTGTAAATCACTCTAAGGCTTTAGGTATGAGTGAGGTTATTTCTGTTGGAGTTAATCTCCTATTTTGATTGTACTACTCATAGCTTTGAAGCACGAGTAGCTTGTTATTTCTTTGGAGAGTGTTCTCTACCTTTGATTTGTTGAACCGGGACGAAGCTCAGTAAACATGGGGTTTCAACTCCAATTTCAGTTTCAAGTATTTGTCTTCAACTTCACTCTCGTGTGACCAACCTTTTTATGTCTTATGTATCTTTTGGAGAATGAAGCACCGAAGATTCTGATGTGTAGTCTAATGACTTACCAAATTCAAGCTTTCCACAACCATCACAAATAGCAAGAGGTGGAGTGAGTTTTGTTTCTCAACTAAGAGAAGGTATGTTAACCCATCATATATTGTATAGGGTGGCACTCTAAAGGTTTGTCTGGTGGCGTTATTGGATCAGTGAAAGGTGAGATTGCTGTCGAATTAAGCTATTTAGAAAAGCATGGTTGTTCTATTATATACCTCAATTAATATTTTATATGTGAAAGATAATTTACAAGTATTTAAAATCTTTTGGATGAACTTGAAACACATTCAAAACTAGGCAACATATCCATATTTGTTCATTATGGTGGGGTCAAAACCACTAAATACTAATCATGATTTGTTTGTAGAGTATGATGTTTTCTTGACTAATTATGGTGTCCTACTGCATATAAAAGTGTAAGGAAATATTTCTTTGTATTTTATTTTCATCAATTTGCATAGTGAAGTTTCTTTACATTGAGTTCCCTAATTTTTGAATCCAGGAAGGATAGAAGATCATCTACCACAGGGTCCATTGGTGCTAGATGAAGCTCATCATATTAAAACCCATAAAAGACAAGTTGCCCAAGTTGTTATTGCTCTGTCCTCATAGTGTCGTTGGTGGCTAATTAGAACACCGCTTCTCAAGAGCTTGTGTAATTTTTCTTTTCATAATCTGTTGGTATGATAAGTCTTAACATAATCTAGAAAATTATGATTTTTTTTAATCTTGCAAAGCTTATTATTAACCTTATTAAAATTTCCATATATGATATACAAAAGTAAATCAACATTTTAGTTCATGGCTTAGTAGTGCTTTTATAATTGTTACTCATCATTGTATTTGTTTTTGAATATTCCATGCAAGAGAAAAAGAGAACACAGATTCAACTACATTCTCTCTTCATCTTCAATTCAAATTCATGGCTTCAAAATTGTTGCTCATCATTGTGTTTGTTTTTGACTTGATAGCTTTTGGACTTGTTGCTGCTGCTGAACAAAGAAGAGAAGAAGCACTGTGAGTAATCACTTTTGATTGTTAAAATGTAATAAGTTTATGATTATGTTATTGCAAGTAGAGATCTAGATATGTGTTGCTACCATCATCTTGTTTGTAATTTCCAAGATATGTTTATATATGGGTATGACCAGCTTCTATTGTCATGCAATGACTAGTAGATAGATATGGATATATCTTGATGTATATAATTTAGATGATGCAAAATAGGCTTAATAAACTGATTAGAAACTTAATTGTAGTCATATGTCAATGATGAGGCCTTAAGAAAAGAATGTAAAAATTGCTCAAGTTCTAGTTACTTTTATTAACTCTCTATCTGATATGTGCCACATGTTCTAAGTGCCTTGTTTTGTGTCTAGTGACAAATTACATGTCATAATATTAACCTCTATATTAGCATATTTTAGCATTAATATTCTTTGTGATGTAATTGCAGGAAGAAGAATTACGAAAAGAAATTTTTGCATCTAATTTAGTGAATGAAGTCTTTGTGAAAGAGCTTATGCTTAGATGTGTCAATTTTTTGTCAAGTGTATGGGAAAAAGGAGTGGGTATATAAGTGACAATTTTGGGCACAAGTTATGGTGCATAAGCCATATGTTTATGCACCGTGCATAAATACCCTAGATTGCTTAGTACATCCCCCAAATTTCTAATGCACCACCCAAATTTCTAGCGCACCCTCAAATTATTTAACACACCCTCAAATTTTTAGGGGGTGAGTTAGAAATTTGAGGGGTGCGCTAAGTAATCTGAGAGGTATACTAAACAATCTAGGGATACAATAAGCAATTTTCATTACTTATGCACGGTGCATAAGGAAAAAGCTTATGCACCATAACCACTCCCACAATTTTGGTTGTATATCTTAGTAATTATACAAGAACTTGTATATGAATGTTTAAATCAATAGAAAATTATTAATGGGTTGAATTTTTCTTGAATTAATGTTTTTTTTTTTTGATAAAATTTCCTGAATTAATGTTGTAGTTTGGCATTTGAACAACATTAAGTAAAGAAAAATAATTAATTTCACAAAATAGGGCCACTTTTAATATAAAAAAAAGTAAAAAATATATAGCGACCGCCGGTAAATTGGAATCAAATTTAATTCATAAAACGCGTATAGTGGCAGTTTCAAACCGCCGCTATATATAAATTGTTTTGTTTTTTGCTATTACGGCAGTTTAAACCGCCGCTAATAAAGTTGCGGCAGTTTGTCTGGCGGTTGCAAAAACCGCCGCTATACTTACATCCGCCACATGGTATAGTGGCACTATTCAAACTGCCAGAAAAGTGTTTTGCGGCGGTTTCCGCTATCCTATTAAAAAAACCGCCGCTAATTACCAGTTTTCTTGTAGTGATCTCAGATATAATTGTCTTTATGAGGGGGAGATATAATTGTGTTCTGCACTCTTTTTCCCTTAACCATGATTTTATCTTATTGAGTTTTCCTGGTGAGGTTTTTAACGAGGCAGATTTATACACATAGGATGTTGTACTCTTTTTCCTTCACTAGAATCTTTTTCCCATTGTGTTTTATTTTAGTAAAGTTTTAATGAAGCATATCCTTAATGAACATCCAAGGGGGAGTATGTATATATATTGTGGATGCCCATTAGTCTTGGCCCATGTCATAGGCCCATGGATCACCTATATATAGACACTATCTATCATTGTCATGTAACCCTAATTCTAATGGTGAATAACATAGACTCTCTATTATTTCTCTTTCTCTCCTTTGTATCTCTATTGCTACTCTTACTTCCATTAGTTTTTTGTACATTGGAAATTATAAATTGCTCCCGCTAGGGATCGAAACCTGAACTTCCCCCTACCCAACTCATATGTCCCCCAAGCTCTTACCACTTGAGCTATCCTACGAGGACGCTTCCATTTATTTCATAACAAACAAAGAGTTTTTTAAAATAAAAAAAAATGGTTTAATCATTTATCATAAAATATCATTTTATGTATTTCTTAATTTTGTAACAAAAAAATTTGGAAGATTAAATTTTAAAATTTTTCTAAAATAACAAAAACTTTCTACATGTTCAGTACCATATTATTTATATATATTTATAATCAAAAAAATATTATTTATATCTTTTATAGTGCATTATGTATAGTAGTACTTTTTTAAAAAAGCTTGACACAACAAGCGCATCGCGCGGGTCTCAATTTAGTTCATTCTAAACTACTACTCTTTCCGTCTCAATTTAAGTGCTTTAGTTGACCATTTTACACACTTAAAGGAAAGTGTGTAAATAAAAGAGATAGAATGTGACTTTTTTTAAAATACCTCTTCTTTTTATTGGTAGTAGACATTGGAATACCAAAATGTAGATCTTTAAGTGTATTTTTTCTCTCACCTAATGATTGCTTAAGGGATAAATTGTTGGAACAAAGGATGTTCAGAATCTGACTCTTAGTGTTTTGATGATAACAAAGTATTAATGAACAATAGGGTATTTTAATATTTAATTTTAAGTGTGCAGATTAATTATATTATGTTGATTAAATTAAGCTCTGAAACAAAGCATTAGCATAGATATCAGAAGCATAGATATCAGAAGCATGGATATCAGAAGCATGGACATCAGAAGCATGGACATCAGAAGCTAAGATATCAGAAGAAAATCTAATCAGAAGCAAGTCATCTCAGAAGATTAATGTTGAATCAGAAGCAACGTATGGAGAAGACCAACAGTTTCAGAAGCTGAAGACATCAGAAGCATATGTCTGATACATAGGCTCTGAATAACAAGCCAGAAAAGTCAGTGTTAACTGATAGTGATTCAATGATTGGAAATCATTTGAATTAAAGGCTGTGATTGATTGATACATCATAGTACTACAACCTTATCATCAAGGATTGTGACGTTGGTACTATTTTACTCCATAAGGGCGAATATTCTCAAGCAAAAGGAATAACAGGATAAGCATTACCAGAATTGGCAAATATCCCATGTTACCTTGTCCTTTTCACAGCTGGCTTGAAAATGACCTCTGCAACGGTCATTATCTTCAAACGTCTCTATTTCCTCTTCACATATAAATAGAGAAACTCTCTTTGAAGAAAAAGGTTACAACAACGCACGCACTGATACAACTTTACTCCTTTACATAAGACTGAAAGCACTGCTTCTTAAACTATTTCTGTTGTGCTTCTGACACTCTGTTTTTCTAATTCATTAGGAATTCTGTGTTAGAGTCTTAAGAGTCTTGAGTTGTAATCTTAAGAAAACTCTTGATTTTATAATCAAGTGTTTATCACTTTCTATCTTATTTCTTTTATATTAGGAAGCCTCTTGCAAGTGTGCTTGAGCAAGTAGGAAGTCTCTTACTAGTGTGTTTGAGCATTGTAATAGTCTAGGTGATTATAGTGAAATCCCTTGGAAGTGCAAGGGGACTGGACTACTCTCGGTTTGTGAGAGGAACCAGTATAAAATTGCTTGTCTCGCCTCTCTCTCTATCCTTACTCTTTTGTGTGAGTGTGTTAATTGTGTTTCTTTATCCGCTGGTACTTCTGATAGGCTTCAGAACTTAGCAGAAGTTTTCAAAATACCAAAACACAATTCAACCCCCCCTTCTTGTGTTTTTCACACCTTCAATTGGTATCTAGAGCTCCGGTTTGTTACGCATCACTTAACAGTGAGACAAAAAGATCCTGAAAAACACAATGTCTGAAGATTCAAGTTCAAAGAATGTTGCTATTCCATATGATTACAATTCTAAAAAGTCTGAGAAAACTGGTGGAACTTATAGCAAAGCACCCAAGTTCAATGGTGATCAATCAACCTTCAACTGGTGGAAATACAAAATCTATCCTCATATCATTGCTGAAGATGAAGGTTTGTGGGATATCCTTGAAGAAGGTGTTAGCTTTCAAGATAAGCTTGATGAAGATGGTAAGACAACAGCAGCTGTAAAGAAGACCTTCACAGCTGAACAAAAGAAAGAATGGAAGAGACACAACTGAGCTATTTCTATCCTTGCTAGCTGTATCACTCATGATGAGTTTTTGAAACTTGGAAACAGATCTAGTGCTAAGGGTATTTATGACTCTTTGTGTGCTACTTATGAAGGAAACCAACAAGTGAAAGAAGCAAATGCTAATCTTCTGGTTCATCAGTATGAAATGTTTAAGATGAAAGACACAGAAAGCATTGAAGAAATGTATGCAAGGTTTAAAATCTTGGTTTCTGGTCTTGGAGTCTTAAAGAAAAGTTATACCACTGTTGATCATGTTAAGAAGATTCTGAGGTGTTTACCACCCAAGTGGAGACCTAAGGTCACTGCTATACAAGAAGCAAAAGATCTCAATACCTTAAGCCTAGAAGAGTTAACTAGTTCTCTCATAAGTCACGAGATGGAATTAGCTTCTGATGAGCCTAAGAAGAAGTCAAAGTCATTGGCTTTGCCAGCAACTTTGAAATCTCCTAAAGCTTTAAAGGCTAAAGTTATTGAATCTGATGCTGATGAATCTTCTGTAGATGAACAGGAGGATGGATCAGATGAGGAACTCTTTGCTCTGCTTTCAAAGTTCAGGAAATGGAATAAGTACAAAAACAACAAAGTTTCTGGAAGAAGTTCTGGTTCTAAGAGTTATGGGAACAAAAGCTCCAATTCTAAAGACAAGAAAGATGGTTCCAAAAATAGCTGTTTCAACTGCAAGAAGACTGGTCATTTTATTGCTGATTGTCCTGATTTGAACTTAAATGATAAAGGGAAAAAGGGCAACTTCAAGAACAGAATGAAGAAAAGTCTAATGGCTACTTTTGAAGATCTTGAGAAGTTATCAGATACTGAAGAAGATGATGAGGAAGCAAATATTGCACTTATGGCTACAACATCTTCTGATAATGAATCTGATATGGAGAATGAATCTGATACTGATGATATTGATGAGGTAATTTCTAAACTTCCTCATGATAAGCTTCTTATTGCTCTCAAAGACACTATGAAGCAATACATAAACAAGTCAAATGATTTCAAAAGTTTAAAAACTAAAATTGACTTGCTTACAGAGAAATCTGACCAACTTCAATCTCAATATAATGAATCTCTTTTGAAAATTAAAGAGCTTGAAGAAGGTTGTGTTACTTGTAACAAATCACATGATAAGCACGAAGTTGCTCTTCATGAGTTTGTTAAACACAATGTTAACAAGAGCAAAGTTGCTTCCATGATTTACAGTGTGAGCAAGAACAAAGGATATGGACTTGGTTATTCTACATCTTCTGATAAAGAAAAATCAAGTCAGTCTGTTTGTTTGAGCAAAACACCTCCTCCTCTCTATTCTACTTTCATATCAGAAACTGATAACTCTGAGAAAGTTTCACAAACTTCTGTTTTGAATAAGGGCAAATTAAAAGTCTTAGAAGATAACAATTCAGTGATTCTTGATAACTCAAATTCAAAAATGAGATACTCAGAAGTAAAGATTCTGAAGAGACCAGTTCCTAAACCAACTAAGGTTCTGAGAACTTCAGAAGCTAGTACTTCTGATACAAAGTCTGTGAAACCTATTAGAAGTTTTGGCAAGAAGAAGTATGCTCCTCAAACTGGTTTTCAAAAATCATACTTCTACAAGGCCTACACTAACCCATCAGGACCCAACAAGTTGTGGGTACCAAAATCTGAAATAGTTTATGTTGCAGGTTTGCACTCAAAAAGAGAAAAACTCAAGTACATGGTACCTGGACAGTGGCTGCTCTCGACACATGACGGGAGAAAAGCATTTATTCCTCACCCTGAATCTGAAAAAGGGAGGATCTGTAGGATTTGGTGGGAACCAAAAAGGCACAATAATTGGTACTGGTACAGTAGGTAATTCCTTCTCTACTATTTCTGATGTTCTTCTTGTTGATGGACTTTATCATAACCTTCTTAGCATAAGCCAATTATGTGACAATGGTTATGAAGTGGTATTTAATAAGAACACATGTACTGTAAACAGATACTCTGATAAGTCTGTAGTTTTCAAAGGAAAAAGGAAAGGCAATGTTTACAAAATCAATCTTTTTGAATTAGTTGAACAACAAGTTGTTTGTCTTCTGACTTTGAGTGAAGAAAAGTGGGTCTGGCACAAAAGATTAGGACATGCTAACTGGAGATTAATCTCTAAGCTAAGTAGTCAAGATCTTGTGAGAGGCTTACCTGTTCTAAAATATCAGTCAGACACAATTTGTGGTCCTTGTAAAAAAGGAAAGCTTTTCAAAAGCTCTTTTAAAGATAAAAACATTGTCTCTACCACAAGGCCTTTGGAACTGCTTCATATTGATCTATTTGGACCAGTTAGTACTGCTTCAATAAATGGTAAGAAGTATGGACTTGTCATTGTAGATGATTTCAGTAGATGGACATGGGTTAGATTCCTGAGATCCAAGGAGGATACATATTATGTGTTTAAAACCTTCTGCACTCAAATACAAGTTGAAAAAGACTTGAAAGAAAATCAACAAGTGGCAGTTGCCAATTTATGGGTGAAAATCTTATCTCCTGGTGTAGCAAGAGGCAGACCACCATTGCTATGTCCACAGCAGAAGCAGAATACTTTTCAGCTGCAAAATGTTGCACACAACTTCTTTGGATGAAATATCAATTAGAAGATTATCATATAAGCAGTCACTATATACCTTTATATTGTGATAACACTACAACCATTCAACTTTCCAAAAATCCTATTTTACACTCTAGAGAAAAACATATTGAGATCAAACATCATTTTATAAGAGATTATGTTGAGAAAGGTGTTATAGATATCAAGTTTGTTGATACTGAAAGACAATGGGCTGATATTTGTACAAAACCTTTGGCTGTTGAAAGATTTGATTTCATAAAGAAAAATCTCAACATGGTGTTTGTTCCTGATTGTTAAGTTCTTTTGAGTAAAACTGTTTTTAAAATCTGATAAGGATCAGAAAATGTTGAACCTCAGAACCTCAAGGTTAGAAGTTCTGATGAGTAACTACTTCTGATAAGTATCAGAATCTAAAGAATGGTTCTGATGTGGTAGTGGAACAGTTTACAACCTTTTCTTTTTTAACTTCTGTCCACTAACGCACCAGTTATTTAAATAATTTTCTAATACACGTGTCTTTTTGTAATTAGATGAGTATAGGTTTATGATGAGTTTAGCGCTTAAAATGAATATGACTACTCTGTCCTTTTGTGTGTTGTACTGTTTGTTTGTTTTCTAAAAATATACACTTATATCACTTGCACACAAACACGATCACAACCCACACTTTTTTCACATTCTCTCTAAACTTCCAACTCTTCAGTTCTCTTTCGTCCCTCTCTAGCAAAACCAAAACCCTAACCCTCAACAATGGCATCGTCATCTTCTACTGCTTCTATATCAGTAAAACCCATCGTTGATTTGGAAAATCAAAAGAAGTTCTCAATCAGAAAAGATTCTATGACTTTCAAGTTTAAAGAGTTAAAGTGCATGGTAGAGAAACGGGTGGATTTCGAAAGTCTGAAAGCAAATGGTTTTGATTTACAGAAGATGTTCTACTATCAAGGATTAGAACGCTACTTCATGATTCTGAATGGTCCAATCTTTGAAGAAATGGTAAAAGAGTTTTGGATGAAGGCGTACGTGTATGATAAGCAGTTAACTTATATTGAAGTTCAAAATCTGGTGAAGAAAAAACCCTATGTTGAAAGGGAAATCAAGAAAAGAATTGGGTCTTCCTGAGTTTACCCAAACAGAAATTAGATCCAACATTGCTGGTATGGATATCAAAATCACAGCAGACCATATTGCAAAGGTTTTGAACCTACCAAATCAAGGAATTCATCTTGCTGGTTACAGGACTAAGCCACAAGATCCAACTGTTCAATCAACTCTGTTTGAGAATGTCACTTCAAATGGTCAGAAAGATTTGAAAACATTCTTCAAAAGTGTTTACAAGGTACTGTTTGAGTCTATTGCTACAAAAGTGGGTGGAACTGACTGCATTTCTTCTGAACAAAAATACTTCATGTATTATCTTCACACCTTTGTCAAAATGAATGTGGCTAAATACATTTTTGATCATCTCTGTGAAATGATTAAAAACAGTATGGAGAAGAATCACACCAACTGTCATCATGTTAGGTTGCTATCTCATATATTCTATCTGAGCAACTTTCATGAGATTCTTAAAGAAAACTACCCAAGTTTTGTTAAACCTACCTTTTTGGAATCAAGAGTTGTTGATGGAAAGTCTCTAAAGAAGATGTTCTTAGTAAAAGGTAAGGTTGTGGTTCCTAACAACCCTTTGCTAATGAACAAAGAAGAAGAAGTGTTTGATTCTTCCTTTTCTGCTGTTAATGTTGAAGAAGGAAAGAAGATCGCTGATGGATGTTTCAATCACTGGAAGGATAAGTATGGATTGGAAACTCCTGGAGATGAAGTGGATATCACCAAACTTGGCTTTGATCAGAAGCAAGACTTTGTGATAAAGACCACTATGACAAGAGATAGAGTAAAGCTGAAAACTCCTTCAATTGGTGGTGTCAAGATCTTAACAGAAGAACAGATTGAGAATCTGAGAAGAGAAGAAAGGTCCAAGAAGGATGAGGACAACAATAAAAACAAGAGGAAAGTTGTTGTTGAGTCTGATGAAGAAGAAGAGGATGATGATGAACCTCTGATATTGAAGAAGAAGAAGATAGCCAGAGATAGAGCTGCTCACAAACGACAGAAACATCAAGGTACATCTTCTAATGCTTTTATTAATGAGTCTGTTGAATCTCAAACTATAAATGATGAACCTGTTCTTGAGCCTGTTTTTGTGAAACCTTCTCCAACCAAACCTTCTTCTGAACCTGTATCCGAACCAAATGTTTTAGATATGCTATCTGAACATTTGTCACCTCAAACCATTCATGCAGAAACTAAGAGCTTACCTGAAACCCCCTCCAAACCTTCTATTGTTATACCTTCTCCTTCTAAGAAATCAGGTCTTGATAAGCTTAAAGAAAAATTTGGTGATCCTCTTAGTGATGTCAGTTCTGATTCTGATACTGAATCTGATAACACTAATCCCATCCCCACTCCAATTCATGTTGACACTCCTCCACATGTCACTCAACCCTCCATCCCAACCATAGAGATTGTTAATCCTTTAACTCAATCATCTTCACAACCAAAATTCACTGTTAGCATACCCTCATCACCTCAATCCCTAGTCTCACCTCCATCTAAACTTGAACAACATTTCAATCAAACTGTTTTTGAGCCTGAAATCACTTATCAATCTATCCTAGAAAGCATTCAAACTCAACACTCTAACCAAACTGTTTCTAGCATTGAGATTTTAGCAAGGCTTGTTAATAATGATGTTAGAAGAATGCACAGCTTAAAATCTGAACGTGGTATTATGCCAAGTCAGATTGTTGAAAAGTTTGATGAGATTGATAATGCTCAGAGGTTGATCATGGCTGCTTTGAAGAAAAAGTATGTTGATGAGTTAGTTTATGAACATCTGCAATTCACTGATTCTTTTGAAAATGCTTTTGGAAGTGCTCTTCAAAAGAAAAGATTGATGTTAACTAACTTATCACATGATGAGATGGAAGTTCTAAAAGCTAAAGAAAGAGAACAGAGAAGTCTGGAACAGAAGATGATGCTGGAAGAAGATGTTAATGTGCTAAGTTTTGATACACAAATGATTGAAAGTTTTGATGCTGCTGCTACTAGGATTCTAAAGGTTGAACAGATTCAAAGAGAACAAAGAGATAAACTCTTAGTGCTGGAAGCTGGATTGGAAGAGGTCAAGACTAATCAGATGGATCTGAAAGAAACTATCAACAAGAATGCTGAGAAGTCTGACAAAGCTCTTGAGAAGATGATGATGTTGCTTATCTCAAGACTTCCTTCTAACCCCTCCTCATCTCAACCCTAGGATTCTATGTTTGCGCACAAAATTTTGTTTTTAAGTGGTTGTAATATTTGAACAAGTTTTATTTCTGTTAATTGCATGAACATCTTTTGCTTACTTAATTTGTTTTTGTTTGCTGTTAACTGTTTGCATTGTTTTGTTCAAATATGTTTTTGAAAATTATGTCAAACACAAAGAAATTATAGAAAAAGATTTCAAAACAGAACCATAAATCTTTATTGATTAAATAGAATATCATTACATAAGGTCCTAAATCTATTTAGAATCTAAATCTGACTTCTGTGAGTCACCAGAGCCTGAGGTTTCTGTTGGAGAATGATAATTCTCCAAGTACCTCAGATAATCAAAATCTGGCTTATCAGAACCAGAAGAGGATCCTTCTGAAGAACATTCACACTGTTCTGGATCATATGTTCTGAGAAATTCTCTGTAATCAGAATCAGTATCATCAGAATCTGATGAGAGATTGATGTATACTGGTGGTTGTGGCTTTGTTTTTGATCTGGTTCTATAACTTCTTCTTAATGGAACTGAAGAAGATGCTTCACCCTTAACCTTCTTTGCTTTTGGTTTTGTTTTCTTTGGTGATTCTTCTTTCTTCACTTCTTGGGGAGCCTTACCCTTATTTGCTCTTCTATCCTTATCCATTATTTCTGATAATAATGTGTGGAAGTGTTGAGTAAATTGTAATGGTGTTGCGCTCTTCTTTTATAGACTTTTTAAAGAGTCATAGTCTATCTGTTCTTGGAATCAGACAATCTCTTTAATGGAGTTGTTGTAACTGTTTTCCTGACTTGACTCCTTGAAAGTTGTGTTTTTGACTGATCTTTTTACGCGCTTTTTAAATGCTTTTCCTTCTTTTTATACAAACTGTTTTTGTTTGATGACAAAAGGGGGAGTAATAGTCATTAATTAATGAGATTAGAAGCGCTAATAACTGAAACCAATTAAAAGAATCTATTTAATTTTTCCGTTTTTTTTTGTTGATTATTTTATCTGTTTATTTATTCTGGAGAATAATATTTTATGTTGAACTAAGTTCTTCATATGATGATAAATGGAAAGAGTGCAATTTTTCCATTAATTATCAGACTCAGGGGGAGAGCTTACAAAACTAGTCTCTAAGAGTCAAAATATGAAAAATTTGAGTCATAATAAAATTATATTCTTAAACTATTTTAATTACTAAATGTTACAACTTAGGGGGAGCGTGCAAAGCTTATGAACCTCTGTTGAACATAATAAATTAAAATAACAACCATTGTTAATTAATACTAGATTTGTCATCAATCAAAAAGGGGGAGATTGTTGGAACAAAGGATGTTCAGAATCTGACTCTTAGTGTTTTGATGATAACAAAGTATTAATGAACAATAGGGTATTTTAATATTTAATTTTAAGTGTGCAGATTAATTATATTATGTTGATTAAATTAAGCTCTGAAACAAAGCATTAGCATAGATATCAGAAGCATAGATATCAGAAGCATGGATATCAGAAACATGGACATCAGAAGCATGGACATCAGAAGCTAAGATATCAGAAGAAAAGCTAATCAGAAGCAAGTCATCTCAGAAGATTAATGTTGAATCAGAAGCAACGTATGGAGAAGACCAACAGTTTCAGAAGCTGAAGACATCAGAAGCATATGTCTGATACATAGGCTCTGAATAACAAGCCAGAAAAGTCAGTGTTAACTGATAGTGATTCAATGATTGGAAATCATTTGAATTAAAGGCTGTGATTGATTGATACATCATAGTACTACAACCTTATCATCAAGGATTGTGACGTTGGTACTATTTTACTCCATAAGGGCGAATATTCTCAAGCAAAAGGAATAATAGGATAAGCATTACCAGAATTGGCAAATATCCCATGTTACCTTGTCATTTTCACAGTTGGCTTGAAAATGACCTCTGCAACGGTCATTATCTTCAAACGTCTCTATTTCCTCTTCACATATAAATAGAGAAACTCTCTTTGAAGAAAAAGGTTACAACAACGCACGCACTGATACAACTTTACTCCTTTACATAAGACTGAAAGCACTGCTTCTTAAACTATTTCTGTTGTGCTTCTGACACTCTGTTTTTCTAATTCATTAGGAATTCTGTGTTAGAGTCTTAAGAGTCTTGAGTTGTAATCTTAAGAAAACTCTTGATTTTATAATCAAGTGTTTATCACTTTCTATCTTATTTCTTTTATATTAGGAAGCCTCTTGCAAGTGTGCTTGAGCAAGTAGGAAGTCTCTTACTAGTGTGTTTGAGCATTGTAATAGTCTAGGTGATTATAGTGAAATCCCTTGGAAGTGCAAGGGGACTGGACTACTCTCGGTTTGTGAGAGGAACCAGTATAAAATTGCTTGTCTCGCCTCTCTCTCTATCCTTACTCTTTTGTGTGAGTGTGTTAATTGTGTTTCTTTATCCGCTGGTACTTCTGATAGGCTTCAGAACTTAGCAGAAGTTTTCAAAATACCAAAACACAATTCAACCCCCCCCCCCCCTTCTTGTGTTTTTCACACCTTCATAAAATAGCATAAATCAATGTTATAAATAGTAAATGACATTTATTTTGAGACAAACAATTTTGGCAAGTAGGACATTTATTTTGGGACGAAGGAAGTATCACTTTTCCAAAATGATTAAAACAAATAAATATTATTGAAATCACTTTTCAAATGTTCATTGCACGTTGCCTCCTCATATAATGTTGGTTCAAGGATTATGGATATATTGATCGAAATATAAATATTTTTCTTAAATTTTTTCTTTCTAAAAATGCCTTTCTAGATTATTTCTAAAAAACAAATTAATAATTTATTATAAATACTACATATAGTTTTTTCGAGAGCATTATATAGCATAGCAGAGTTCACTTCACTAATATTTTATTTACTAAGAAGATAGATAGAAATTTTGTCACAAAATAAGAAGGTAGCTAGAAATTATTATTACTATTATAATTACTGTATCAAGTTGTCTAGTAGTTACTAGTGCTAATTATTTTTTGTGTTGAACCTTGTTTAAATTTATTATTATAATGTGTTTTGAACCTTGTTTAAATTATATTTACTAGTGCTAATTAATTTTTGTGTTGTTTTTTCTCAGATTAAATTTACATAAAAAAATCTCATGGATATCTCTTCAGCATTAACAAAAAAGAAGGTTTTGTTTATAATGGGTGCAACTGGAATCGGAAAAACGAAACTTTCCATCAACTTAGGTACTCAATTTCACTTTGAAATCATCAACTCTGATAAAATTCAAGTTTATAAGGGTCTTGACATTGTCACCAACAAGATACCAGAATCTGAACGTTGTTTGATTCCACATCACATGCTAGGCATCATCAATGATCCTGATTATGATTTCACTGTGACTGATTTTTGCAAATATGTGCTTGAAGCTTTAGATCTCATAATTGAAAATGGACACCTACCTATTATTGTAGGAGGGTCGAATTCTTACCTACAAATATTTTGATGAGGCTCAAAAGGAAATTATACTTAAGGAAGCTATTAGAAAAACCAAACAAAACACTTGCATACTAGCTGAAAATCAACTCTCAAAAATTCATAATATGGTTTATAATTTTGGATGGAAGATGAACAAAATTGATTCTACAAAAGTGTTTGAGGCTATTTTAAAGGGAGAAGATTATCAACAACTGCATCAAGAGGTCGTGGTTAAGCCAAGCATGGAGATAGTGAACAGATTTCTAGAGGAGATAACTAATGATGTTTGAAACATTGAGACAAAACTTACAAGATGAGAATTAGTTTTTGTACTGGATAAAAAATTGTCTTATTTCCCTTTGGGAAAAAAATTTTAGGTGAGTTAAGTTCTACCAATTTTATCATCTTATTGTAATCAATAATGCCAAAAATAAATGCAAAATTTTTAGTTCTTTTACAAAAAATTAAGAGATGCTAATGAAAACCAAATTATTCATATATACTTGCACTACAACTTTTTGCCATATGGCTTTGTCTAACCTACATAATTGATCTTATCTTCCTCATTTGTAATATTTTTTGGGTTTATTTAGTGTACAATATTAGTAAATCGTATTAAGTAGTAACATTATTTTTTTTGTAGTAGATTTTGTCTTCAAATCATGATGAACTCATCGAAATTATTTGGCAAAACATTTTTTTTTGAAGGCAAAGACTTATCTCATTTCATTCAAAATAATAGTCTGAATACATGTAGGAATATCAATAACAATATGGAAATTAGCAAAAAACAAGGCCACTTTTGCAAGGCTATGGACGGTCTCATTGGCTTGTCTCCTAATGAACTTTACATTGTAGTTCACTAAACTAGTAGCTAATAATTGGCGGCAGTCCTCAAGAATAGCACCAAATTCAGAAGCATAAGATCTTTTACTATAAAGGCTATCGACAACACTTTTGCAATCCATATCAAAGTCCATATTGAGGAGCTGTAATTCATTAGCCCAATTAAGAGCTTTTAACAATCCCAACGCTTCACCGGTCTCAACATCTAGAATCGGCTCTAGCCACTCAGTCTTTGCTAAAACGAAGCTCCCTTGGTCATCCCTTATGCAAACACCAATACCAACCTTATTATTGGAATTTGAGATCGAAGCATCGATGTTGCACTTATACCGGCCCGGAGACGGCTTAGTCCAAGACAATGTGGGAGTTTCCAGCCGAGCCCCACTAGTATTGTTACGGATGTTTTGCGCGTTCCTCCAGCTCATGAGCAAATTATTTGCACAGTCACAAACTGTATTAGTCAGCTCCGTTACCGACTCCCAAACTAGATTATTTCTTCGCTTCCAAAGACTCCATAACATCACACTAAAGCTTACGAGTTGTGTTTGATCGAGCTTCTGCATGACTGAAAACAAATTTGTTGTTATAGAATTTGTAGGATCGACACAAGCATTGATTTCATCCCATAAACCACATTGTTGCCAACACTGCATGCTTCTTTGGCATAAAAATAAAACATGAATACTATCCTCATCATTGTTACAAGCGGCACATGAAAGTGTGCACTGAACACCCCTTTCAGCTAGTCTCTTCCGGGTTGGAAGACAGTTTCGGGCAACACGCCACAAAAAACTTTTGAGTTTGGGAGGGACTTTGATACGCCAAATTTGCTTCCAATGCCCTGCAATTCCATGCCGCTCTATAACACCTGCATTATTAACACAAAACTTGTATGCACTACGGACTGAGTACTCACCATCCTTTTCCAAATTCCAAACCAAAGCATCGTTTCGCACCGAATAAAAAAGCAGTGTATCCAGAATTTTTCCAACCATATTATTATCAAATAACCTCATAATCAGGTTATGATTCCAAGCTTTCTCATTTGGTCTCAACAAGTGACTCACCTTCAATTGTTCTAAGAAAGATGACATATGCTGCGGTGGATTTAGAGAGCCACCATTCCGGAGCCAATTTTGACTTCAAACACTAATAGCATCACCTGTACCAATGTTCCACTTGCACCCTCCTTGAACAACAAACTTGGCGCTCCAAATGCTCCGCCAAACATAACTAGGATTGTGTCCAATCCTTGAGTGAATGAAATCACTATCCGAAAAATATCTTGAGTAGTTTAGTGATAAGAGCATCTGGACTAGTCATAAGTTTCCACGCTTTGTTTTCCAAGCATAGCATGGTTGAAAGCTTGTAGGATCTTGAAACCCATTCCTCCATATTGTTGTCGATATTAATATTGTTAATTTGGTAAGTCATGTGTTTGAAATTGTCAAAGCAAAATTTTTAATTAAGTTTTACATAACACTTGTGACATACATTTGAATCTATTATCTACGCCGGTTTTTAAGGGTGATGTTGTCATTAAGCTTTGGAAGTTGATTATGTTGTTAAGCAAGTTGTAAGACTCAACTTTATAGAATACTCGTATTGAAAAATGGTGATACCTTCTCTTACATTATATAGTTTGTACGACAAATTAAACAATATTTGATAGGTGTTTGGCAAATAGTCTCACATCTATTAGTAAAGAATTATATTTTTGTTTTCACTTTTTATTTATTGAAGATTTATGTAGGGTTATTGTGCGAGTTCTGAACACATAAAACATTATTGCGAACAAATAGTACCAATAAAATTGTGTTTGAAGAAAATATTTAATTTGATATTTTTCAAATAAAAATTAATGTACAGATTATTTGGTTTAGAAGATTTAGTTTGATTTTTCGTCAAAATAAAATTTAATTTAATTTGTTATGTAATAATTTCATTAATTAAAATTACAATAATTTCATGGGCCATTATTTTTACTTTTAGTAACCTTTTTTCTCTTCAATTTTAACCTTGTCAACTTACTTAAGAAAAATTAAATTTTAATTAGTTCAACCACAAATTTTATCAAACATTACAAATTTAGTTAAACTAAAACTAAGTTATCAAATATGTTTTTTGTGAGTCTCTATCTCTAAACCACATAACTTCACAAAGTTTGAATAAATTTCACTTTTCTCTTTAAACAAATATATCCACAACTTCATGGTGTATTGGTCGAAAAAATGTCATAAAATATTTGCTCCCTACTATTGAAGCTACCTTGAATGGTTGACACATATTAGCTTTTGATATTGCAAAGGGTGAATAGGTTAATACCTTATGTAAAGTTGACCAATTTTACAAATCTGTAAAATAAAATTTGAGATTCCCTCCTGTAATTTTAGATTATTTGCAATATCCTCTAATTCAATTTTGCGGTGGTTTAAAACGCTCACTAAAATTATATTTTGCGGCGATATTTTTTTTGCGGCGGTTCTGTTTTGCGACGGTTATATTATGGTTGACTAAATCAAGAAGGTATTGCAAAGAATCTAATATTACAGGGAGAATCTAAAAAAAAAATATATTACAAGAATATTGCAAAACTGACCAACAACTTTACAAGAGGTATTAACTCATGTACTCGATTGTATAATATTGCCATTAGTTTGAACTAATTCGCTGAGATTGCGCACTTACCAAGCAACATTGATATATCTTTTTAGGGGCTTTGATCAATGGTAGTGATAAGTGCCAAAAAGTAGTAAAATTACATATATATTTTCAGCATTTATTAACTTGTTTCGAAAGATATTCATATGAAAACTCCAACTAATTTGTAAATATTAGGTTTTGTTAGAAAATAGCCAAATTGTATTTTTTATACCTAATCCCAACTATTTTGTAGGTATTTGTGCTTGTTTTTTGAATCTTGACAAATGAAGAGTGAAATGAAGCTCAACATTCTGGCTAAGCGAGCTCAAAGCGAGGTCAAAATAGTAAAATGCAAAAAAACCAATTGTTGTCATCGTGGCTGAGCGAGCGTTGGCAAAAGCTGGCGACAGAAGTCATAAACTGCTTGCGACCTGGCGAGCTATGGCGGTTTGATGGGGGAACGTGTCAGAAAACCCATAGTTGAAGAAACGTTCTCTCGCCCAGCGAGGTGGTAAATTCAGATCTACTATAAATAGCCTTCAAAACAGAATTTCTGGGTGGAACTCATCTCTCCCAAGATCCAAATACCACGAAAAACAGAGAGAAACACCAAGGAGCAAGATTCAAGGAGATTTGAAGGTGGATGCACTACAATAGTTGAGACATCATCATTGATATATTTGTTCATCTATTTTCTTCTTAATCTTTGTAAAGTTCTCATGAAAATGAAGGACTAATTTCTCTTTTGTTGAAATTAGATGTAGCTATTGTATGAGTATGTGTTCTTGTTGATCATGATATTGTATGAATTCTAGTTTTATATTATAGTATACTAATCTTCTCCAACATTAATCTCTATTGTATTCTTGTATAAGGCATTTAAAATGAATCTTTTAAATGATAAAAGACCAAAAATGACTGTTGGATAAAAAGTAAAGAACCAAATAATATTTTTTTTGGTAATCAACCAAAAATATATTTTATAGGTGTGAGGAAAATGATCAATTTTGATTTTGTGTTCGTATCCATTTATTTTTTTAGGGCTTATATTGAAACACACACATTGTATGACCTTACATCGTATGTTCCCTTCTATATTTTAATTTGAATAAGTGATTTTTATATCTATTAAGTTTTTTTTTTGGATTTTTTGTTTGTGATTTTGTTTTCATAGTGCGATGTTATTTGATTTTCCGTCGTGTGCGGTATTTTGTTTTTCCATCTTGTGATCTGTTATTGTTTTCCCGCCTCACGTGTTTTTGGTTTTATTCCCCGTATGTTTATTTTTTGAATTTAATGCGTGAATGTTAAAAACTATTTTGATTTAGTTTCTAAAGCTAAAATCTGTAGAAAAGTTTGAAGGAAAATCTGAAAGAAGCATAATCCGCAGGAAAATTTAAAGAAAAATTCGCAAGTTTCTTGTAGATTTTAGATTTTAGTTTTAGGGACTAAAGCCCAAATGATTTTAACATTTAGGGATTAAATAAAAAATAATAAACATGCATGAACTAAAACCAAAAACACGCGAACTTATATGGACCGATTGATTTTTTAAGCGAAATCAATTTTACATTTTTAAAATTATGAATTTTGGCATTGATTATTGTTTTATTGATATTAATTCGTTTTAGGGTCAATGAGTTTCACCAAAAGATAAATTTTACAAGAATTCGAATTCAATTTATGAGTAGAACAATTTTGTAGTTAAACTTTACTTGTTTCGCGCGTAAAAACTAGACGGGTAACACCAAGAAAAAAAGAAGAAAAAAATGCAAGAATTGTAGGAAGTAGACGATGAAATACTATTTACAAGAATACTAGTTTTTGTGGAATTTAGAAGAGTATAAATCAAAATTATTACTATTACTATTATTAGACCAAATATATTAGATTCACAATGAGTCTTTTTTTTTGACGCAGATTCACAATGAGTCTAAAAAGTAGTTATTCTCTTAAATATATAGGACTGAATTTTTACGACTGGATGAAGTACTATTTTATTAAAAAAAATCATAGAGTTCTTAAATCAATCATAAAAATCTATAAAGTCTTTTGAAATTTTAAAAGTCTATATTATAAATCTATTAAATTTCAAATGAAAAAAAAATCTTAATTTTATTTTGTGATTCAAAAAAGTCTTAAAAGTGATTACAATTTTACAAAGTCTTTAAAAATCTTGAAGATTTTGCCTTTTTATTATTTTTATTATTATTATTATTATTATTATTATTATTATTATTATTATTATTATTATTATTATTATTATTATTATTATAAAACAATCTCTAAGAATATCAATGGAATACATACACTCCATAATACTAAGAGTGCGTTTGATCTGCTAAAAATAAGGCACTGGACATGACAAGTACAATTCTATTGCGTTTGATTATAAAACAATTTCAGAGACTGGACAAATTGAGTGGCAAGGGACAGGACAAAAACAGAAATTTTTGTCCTCCACTAAACTACAACACAACTTATTGTCCATAGTACAAGTGATCTAAAATACCAAAATATATTTTTTTTCCACCAAATATAGTATAAAACAAAAAATTATTCAATACCATAAAAATTTAACATATACTGTTTTATCTTGTAATGTGTTGTTTTATCTTATGTTGTGTAGTCTATTTATACGGATTAAACGCACCTTAATACTACGTCGACCTTAAGAAAGGAAGGGTTTAACCTAACATAGCCTAGTAAGGGTGGGAATAGGCCAGGCCAGCCTACATGGGCCTATCGCCTAGCCTATATAGGTCTGGGCCAGGTCAGACCGTTTTTTTAAATAGAGCAGGCCAATTCTTTTTTATAAGCCTATTTAGCTAAATAGGCCGGGCTATAGGCCATTAGAAAAGCCTTTTAAGCCTACTAGGCCGGCCTATTTAGATAAATATTTATAATATTTTTATTATTTAATATTAAATATTTAATTTTGAAATATCAAAAAGAATATGATTAGTTGATTAGTTGATTAGTCTATTTAAATATAAATATGATTACTTATTTAAAAAAGTTCATACAAAATAGGCTGTTAAACAGGCTAACAGGCCAGACACTTTACGAAGGCCAGACCGGCAGACCTAAAAATCAAGTCTATAACAGGCTACAGGTCAGACTCAACCTTAAAATTATGAAAAATTATCCTCCCACCCCTACATTTAATCCTTCACCCCTACGAACCACCTGATAATCCTATTTTACCCTTTTTAAATTTTACATTATTATTTTGATCATTCATTTCAACTTTTTCAAATATATTATTCACCCTCACAATTTTTAAATTGTTCCGGTATAACTTTTTCGGTCTTATTTACCAGAACATTTGATATATAATATCGGAACACTTTACTATAAGTGTTCCGGTTTGTTACCGAAACCAATAACAGTGGAATAGTGGAATACAGGTGTTCCATTTTGCATTTGCTTTTGGTTAGATGCATACTTCATTACTTTGTAGTCTTCTTTCATCACTGCCGGTGCAGGAAAATGTTCCAATTCTTTCTTCTCTTCTTCACCTCCCCAAATTCACATAAACAATGAGATAACATATATCAATATCAAATCTGAGATGTTTGGAAGCTTTCTTGGAATTGTTTTCACTCTTCTCCATATTTATTCCCCCAAATCTGCTTAGGGGAGGTGAGATCAAGAAAACGGTACAACCCATTTAATGTTCCTGTACAAGATCTAAATCGGAAATGCAGATTTTCGTTTCCGTACAAACTTTGCACTGAATATTGATCCCGGAACATGCAGGAATCTGTTCCGGTAACAACTTGAACTTCATATGCATACCGGAATAGCTTACAGATCATTTCAGGAAATCATATACATCAAAGAACAGTTGCTCCGGCATGAACTATAACACCGGAACAACAAATCCGGAACAACAATTTGTTGTTCCGGGAACAACAATTTGTTGTTCCGGTAACAAAATCTAAACCGGAATGGTGAAAACATTTGTTCCGGTGTGCAATTGTAAACATACCATAGGTAGGGGTGAAAGTGGAACCGGAACAAACCGGAACATTCTTGGTGAAGTGGATAAAGATGAATTTTGCTATCTTTATTTATTTTAAATATGAGGGTAAATTAGTCAATTTCATATCATAAGTAGGGGTGAAAGGTTAAATGTAGGGGTGGAAGGTCAAATTTTCTAAAATTATTGACAAGCCAGGATCAGGCTTTGCAAAACCTAGCTCGACCTAACTTATTTCCACCCCTAAACCTAGAGAAAGAAAAAAAGAAGCAGAAAGAAACCGTGATCATCATCCCAAAAGCAAGTAGAAGACGATGATGGATTCCGGCTTCTCATCAAAGGGAAGAAAAAGATTATCTGATCACAGAAGCAACCCGAATCGGCGGCATAAGACGGTGATGATGGATTCCGCCTCCTCATCATCTCATCAGCTGAAGAACAAGATTGATAAAGGAAACAAAGATGATCAACCATCACCATCACTATCATTGTACATGGATTCCACCGTCATCCACCTTCAGGGTGACAAGTCCTCCCAATCAAAGATGATCAACCACCTTAAGAACAACAAGAATGGTAACAACAACACTTTTCCACTATCCTTTGTACACCACCAACCTCATCTACTACCCTGCTCAATCTAAGATCGATGTATTTGTGCCAATTCAACAAAATCTCCTCCAAAAACATCATCCATTATTGTCCTTTATGGATCCCACCTACTCCCGCAGTCGCAGTCGTCGTAGCCGTAATCGGTTTAGTATAAACTATGTTCCACAATCCATGTCTACTTCAACTTCCGTCTCCAACTCCTCTCAACCATGTATTAGTAGCTTTGATTCGCACTCGTCGGTTAGCAGCAAAAACTATATTCCGGATGATGTTGCTTTCTCTATTCTTGCTAAATTGTCTATAAAGTCATTGAAGCGATTTGGATGTGTATGTAAATCATGGTCTATTTTATTAGAAAATAATCATTTTATGTATTGTGGAACCCCCTTACCAAAGAATCCATGGTCGTTCCTCCTAGCCTCGCTGATCTTGCACCAAAAGACACTCAATACGGCTTCCATTTTAAACATATTTTTCACGGGTTTGGTTATGACCAACTTACTGATGACTTTAAGCTCATTCAGTATGTTCAATTTACCCAAATTCTCGACTATGTTGATCCCTATTCTCTACTATCAACTTTTTTTGAGATATATAGTTTAAAAACTAATTCTTGGAGAATGATCAACATGGAGAAAGATTTGTGTCAGTTCCGTAATTTTTTTTTTTCATTCTCAATCATTTCATGGTCTCGAAGTTTATGTGGATGGAGCGTGTCATTGGTTGGTTTCAAACCGTATCAACCTTCAATATAATGCTTTCACTCTATTGTCATTTGACTTGAGTCATGAGGTGTTCCTTGCAACACCCATCAGGGAACAACCTTGTTCTCCATGCATTCAATGCTTGACGTTGTTAAATGGATCAATTGCTTTCATCTCAAATTATTATCACAATGGTAATGTTTTTGACATATCTATTCTAGGTGAACTCGGTGTCAGTGAATCATGGATCAAACTATACACTTATGGCCCCTTACCTTCCATCCAATTGCCCCCAATTGGATTTGGGAAGATGGGAAATCTTTTCATTCTAAAAGAAGATTATGAAGTCGCCTATGTTGATTTGAGCACCCAAATAATTGAGGAGCTTGGTATCACTGGTGGAAGTAAAAGTGGTTTTATTTGCGGTCTTTACAAGAAAAGCCGTCTTTCGATAGGACGATTAAATAACTAGTTTTTCTTCTTCTTGTTGTTTTCACGCCTAGGATATAGCCTATGGTGATATGATTATGATCTCCTTTTATCAATTTAAATTTAAGAGTGTGTTTGGATGAGGGATTTTTTTAGGTAAAGTAATGTTTTGAGGGATTTGAAATTCCTCAATGTAAATTCCCTTGTTTGGATAATTAATTTGGAGAATTTTCAAAATGATGGAAATTTGTGAAGTATTTTACATAAGTTAATTTGAAGGAATTTCAAATGACACCTAAAAGCTAGGAATTTGAAATTCCCTTATCTCTATAAAATTGGTAAAAAAATCTAAAATTGACCCGAAACTCCAAAATCGATTCTAAATCTGACCTCAATCTTAAAATCGGTCAAAAACATAAATTCGACCGTAAATCCGACGTAAACCATCAAATCGGTCGAAAAACATAAAATTAGCTGAAAACCCTAAAATTTACCCCAAACCCGAGCATAACCCTAAAATCATTATAAAAATATAAAATTTACCATAAACCCGACATGAACCCTAAAATCGGCCTACAAACCTATAATCGACAACAAACCCGACATAAACCCAAAAATCGGCCGAAAACCATAAAATCAGTAAAAAATCCTAAAATCGACCAAAAATCCTAAAATCGGTCAAAAACCCCAAAATCGACTATAAACCCAAAAATTGGCCGAAAATCGTAAAATCGGGCAAAAATCCTAAAATCGAACAAAAATTCTCAAATCAACTATAAATCAGACATAAATCCTTAAATCGGTCAAAAACCCTAAAATCAGTTATAAACCCAAAAATCGGTCAAAAATCCTAAAATCAACTATAAATCAGACCTAAATCCTAAAATCGGGCAAAAATCCTAAAATCAACTACAAATCAGACCTAAATCCTATAATCGGTCAAAAACCCAAAAATCGGCCAAAAAATGTAAAATCGGTTAAAAATCCTAAAATCAACTACAAATCAGACCCAAATCCTAAAATCGGTCAAAAACCCAAAAATCGGCCAAAAAATGTAAAATCGGTCAAAAATCCTAAAATCAGACCTAAATCCTAAAATCGATCAAAAATCCTAAAATCAACTATAAATCAGACCTAAATTCTAAATTCGGTGAAAAACCCAAAAATCGGTTATAATTCAAAAAATCGGCCGAAAACCGTAAAAGCAGTCAAAAATCCTAAAATCAACCATAAATCAGACCTAAATCCTAATATCGGTCAAAAAACCAAAAATCGGCCCAAAACAGTAAAATCGGGCAAAAATCTTAAAAATCGGCCAAAAATCCTAAAATCGAAAAAAAATCAATAAAACCCACGTAAACCCTAAAATCGGACATAAACCCTAAAATCAACCATAAACTCGACCAAAACTCTTAAATTGGCTATAACCTCTAAAATCGCCCGAAAACCCTAATATGAGGACTTTTTCTCGAAATAAAAAAAACTCAAGATTTTATTATCGAAATCGAATAATATTCGACGATTTTTTTTTCTCGAAATAAAAAAAATTGTGAAATTTTTCTCAAAATCGGAATTTTTTTTTCGAAATATCGGAAAATATTCTAGCACTTTTTTTGCGAAATCGGAAAAAATTCGTGAACTTTTTTCTTGAAATCAGAAAAAAAAAATTCGAGATTTTTTTCCAAAAAATTGCTAGCACTTTTTTTCTCGAAATCGAAAAAAAGTTCGAAGATTTTTATTATTAAAAAAAAAACTGAGAACTTTTTTTCTTAAAATAAAAAAAATGTACAAATGAATTACTTTATCATTCATTACGTTATCCAAACAAAGAATTTTAAAATGAAGGGAATTCAAATGTTTTATCCAAACAAAGAATTTTGAAATGATGGGAATTCAAATTCAAACATTTGAATTTCATGCATTCTCAAAATCCCTTGAATTTTAAAATGACCCATCCAAACACACTCTAAAGGTCCTTGCAAACTGATTGTCTTTTCTTTAATGAATGTGCTCCGTTCTTTTTGAGTTTCGATATACTATTCTGCTTGAAATATATATGCCACTGTATAATATTTTGCTCTTTTGATTTTTATTTTTTTTAACACAATCGAACTTAGTTATCTCAGTGTGTACGGGGTTCATGGCTTAATATATACTAGAGATGCCGATTTTAACTTGTTTCATGGTTTACCCGTAAACTTATTTGGTATTGAAAAACCGATGAATTTTAATTTAGATTTTACCCATATACATTAGTGTCTATTTCCAAAGGTACACCCATAACCCTGGTCGATACATAGGTATTACTATTGACAGCATCAGCTAGCCTTGCAACACCAAAATCTGCGACCTGAGTTACAAAAAGGGTGAATTACTTACATATTAGAATCAATAATATGAGGTTGTTGTTTGCTGCAATCCCTATTCCTTCAAACAAAACATACATACATACATCGAAGCAAATGAATTCCTTAAAATGTATAACTGCGAGGCTGAATTTCTCTGGATTTCGAGTGAGTGCACCCATACCTGATAGCAAAATTCAACCTCTTGATCTTTAGAGAGAAAATCATACAAAAGGGGAACCTTGTAAAGATTTGTCCGTCACCAAATCTTCACCAAATGTTTCGGGTAGGATAGTTTTCTAGCTATAATGGATTCTTCGAATTGTATGTTTGTTTCGGTTTTCTATTGATTTTTGCATTTACTTAAGTCCTAACATCTCGATATATATGTTGAAAAGTATCTTTGTATGTATTGTGAATTGAACTGTAAATTTATGTCACTTGAGCCTAACATATTTGAAACAATAATCTCTAATCTTATTATTTTAAATGGTCTTTCTGAAGTAGTCTCAGAAAATTGACATTTACAGCCTTCAAGGGTGTGTTTAAACCTTTTATATGTTTACATGTATGAACTTTTCAACCATCTTTTCTATGACATTATAATATTTTTAAATTAGGAATATATTTTTATATTAAGAAAATATTTTTTACCACCCCTTTCCGGTGATAAATATTAATTCCACTTGAACAAATCACTACAAATTCAAAACATAGATGTTTATGTTAAAACATAAAGGGATGAGAACGTACGTAACGTTACTCTATAGGTGCTTTTAAAGGGCGCTTTCTATGGTACACGGGCAAAATAGGCCGTGTACGGTACACCGGCTACATTTTTTTTTGTAAGTTGTATTGACGTTTAGGATAAAAAGTGGTACATGATATTATGATGCACTGTCACCCTAAAACTTTTCAGAAATTTTTATTTCCTAATTCTTTTGATCTGCCTGCGTTAACTAGCCTGTCTCTAGAGTCATTCGTCTTTTGTGTTGGCGGTGATAGTCGTGTAGAGCCTTTTTCAAAATCAAACGGTTTAACTAGTTTGATCATTGAAAAATGTAAAGTTCTTGATGCACATAACCTCTGCATATTAAGTGCCACACTTGCCAATTTAACTATAAAAGAATATTCTTGTAAGTTGTAACTATTCCAAAGTTGAGTTATCTACTCCAAGTCTTTGCACCTTTGTCTTTGATTGTATTGGGGCTATTCCTGCTCTGCAACTCTGGGGGAGCAACCAACTAAATCACATCTGCACAAACACACAACATAATGTTGATCTCCCCAAAATCTTCTGTGTCCTAATAGATATACACATTATAATAATTGTACATGTATATATAAATTATTTGTTTCATAAATTATCTTAAAATGTGAAATAGCACAGTGACCATCAAAGGTTTTGTAAGTACAAGGTTATGGATTTTAGTCCTTGTTAGTTAACTATTTTATGTATTTTATTTCTCAAAAATGTTTTAGTCCGGATTTCAACCCCTGCACAAAGGGTTAAACTAAAGCTAAAATAACTACTACACCAACAAATGATTTATTTAGTATGTAACTGAAAATGTTTATACATATAAGCCATGAACTAGTCGAGAATAGTAGAGTACGGTAAGTCGCTTTACCCAAATATCATACATTTAATCATATCTTAGACAGTTATTTCTAGTGTTTCTTCACTATCCACAACATTTAGTCCAAATTTATAGGATATGAACGAAGTAGCTTTTCATTCAATCAAAGGAAGTAAAACATACCTCTAATTTTCATTAGGTCCTTGCATGAGAGAACATTTATTCCTTATACGTACTTCACGTCTCAATTGAGTTAAGCGTAATTTTTTTACAGGTAAATTTTCCTTTTGAGCTTCAGAAGTTGCTGCGGATACACATTAAGTTGTCAGACACATGTACTTTGATATTAATATATGAATGCATCATTTGTACATTTATGTTACCTAGTACGCGATTCTTTGATTTTTGCTTATTCTTCAATGCCCTTTTCTCTTCCATACGCTCTGCTCTGTGCTGCCGTGCAACAACACGATGATATTCCTTGAGCTGCACATGATGCATGTACAACATCCACCCCATATTCAGATCATATTGCTGGAATGTGTAATTTGGAAGTCCATTTGGAATATGTTGAAGAGATTTGTATCTGAGTCCTGATGATTCCCTGGATCCATGATGTCCTTGAAGTTCACTTGCGCCAAAATTTGCTTCTAAATTTTCAGTACATCCAGAAGTTTCAGGTAGCTCTTGTTGACATGTAATTAAATCTTTATCTTTTAGCAATGTATCACTAGCATGCAATATTGTATCAGCCGAATTTCTTACACACTCCTTCGTTAATTGTTGCCTGAGGTTTTTAGTATTGAATGACCTTAATCGCCTTGCAGCACATTGCCGCTCCTTCTGATATTCATTATGCTGCCTCACTGCAGAAGAACGATGAATGATTACTTATTGATTGTAGTCTACAAAAAAATGGCGTTCAATAGAATATATCAACCTTACTATGTATACATGAGATAATGAAAGGCACAAAAAGTGTTATTCACCTCTATATTTGTTGCAATGTTGATTTACACGCATATGTTCCTCTGTCCCTTTTTTCACCGTTGCATTGTTTTTAGAACGAGCTTGGTGTTTCATCTGGCTCAGTCGAAGTATCCTTCCCTGTTGCTGATCATTTGTGTGTCGAGTGATCATTTGTGATGATGACCAATCGTTCTGGCTTTTACATCTTGCTTGTTGCTTCATTTGGTTCAGGCGGATTGTTTTTCTTTGTAAATGTTCGCAGTTGTTATCCTCTACTGTATCTTGATCCAATACAAGATATTTACATCTAGCTTGTTTCCGTATTTGAGTTAAGCGCTTTCCTGTAACTTCATAACAAGTTCTACGTCTTTCACTACTCACATGAGAAACTGTTGATAATCTATCAGGTAGCTCTTCCTTATCTATAAACAAAAGAATAGCAGTCAATTACAGTTATCAAATTATTCTCAAATTGAGATTCTGAAGTGTATAAAAGTGGAAATTAAATAAAGGTAGCATCATATCATTAACTATCACTAGTTACACTCAGTGTTGTCAACTGTAGATCACGGATAATAGTGGTTTGTTCAAATTTTGCTAAGAAACAGAGTTATATAGGGTCGCTATAGCCGCTATTTAAAAACATTTTTTACTAAATAGTGTATGACGGAACAACATACAGACCACTATTTGACAACACTGGTTAAACTGCTAGCATATTCCTGAGACATATGATCAACTAGGTTGCTAGATAAACCTTAATTGATGAAAAGACATTAACAATAGTCAACTATATGAAATCAAATACAAACCTTTATGTTGGTTGTTTGCATGTGTCACAGCCAAACTATCTTCAGATTGTGCTAGAATCAACAAATGATCAACACATCCCTCAGAAGTCTTTTCTTGAGGTATGGCTACTTCATGTTTTTTGGTTTCCATACTATGGTTATCTACAAACTTCTCAGTCTTTTCAGACAACTCACTGTAGTGGCTATAGTGGCTCTCTATTAATTCACACTGCAAATCGGGCTCTTGCTCCAGATCTTGAGCAGTCACATTCAGATCAATGTTTTTGTGAAAATTCTCACACCTCTTTTCTTGTTGACCATGCTTAAGTTGCTCACTTTTCATAATTGTCATCTTCCAACAATTTGTCCGATGATGAGACTCAAAGAAATCTACATAATATTTTCAACAGCTCGCAATGATTACTTTTCTACAACAAACAAAAAAGCTTGGTAATATAACACAAAAGCAAGTACAAAAGAAGTTAATCTTAATCGTGCAACTATATATGAATGTAAATGAATGAAATTTAGGAAATGTATGTGGAACATTGACCATCATGTTGTAGACTCGTTCAATCCACCTCAAATTTCACATTTCATGTAAGTTCTCCCGAGTTTACATAAACCTATTTATGACAAAGTTTTGCTAACTTAAAAACTATAAACAAGTATGATTCTATGAGCTCACTCTACCGTTTGACGACCCTGATTTTACTTAACTCAAACCCGGTTTTGCTAACATGTGTTGGTGTGTGACACCAATAGACACCAACACAACGGTGACATGTGTGGTTACACTTACATTCAATCACTTCAATTTTTTCAAATTATTACCAAGTGTCAGTGTCACGTCCGGTGTCAGTGCGTGAATGTTACTTTTTTCTTCTTGAAATTGGATCACATTTTGTAGCAACCAAAAGAAAAGTATGTGCATGTATACAAAAGAAAAATCCCTACATAACATTGTTAATTAGTTACAGAACCACACATTCACCTAGTCACAGCTAATAGGGTAAAACTAAATCAAAACAAAAAACAATTTCATGGTATCTGAAAAATTGGCTGCAATTTGCAAGCATTACACAAAAATAAAATTATGAAGCTACTTCAATCACATTAATAAGGGTATTATTCAAAAAACAAAATAAAAAAGCTTAAATCTTGAAAATCAAAGTGACATTCAAAGCAAGCAAGAAGCACCCAATGAAGCTTTTTACCAAATAGAAGTAAGAGCAAATAATAGCTTAGAAGCTTAATTTCAACTTCATTCAGGTGAAAAAAATGGTACATTTCTGCAAAACAGTGAAAAGATTCATGTGGGGACCAAAATATAATAAAATAAAATAGCAAATGTTATTTGGATAGAAGTGAGAGCATAAATTTTACTGAAAAAAATTAGAAGAAACATTGAATTATGCAGAGACACTTACAGTAAATTTAAAATGCTCTTTTTGTTCCTTTTTGTTTTGTTGAGGTAGAAAAATGGTGTGAAGAAAATGAGACAGAAAGACAGAAACTTTGTGAGGACAATTTCTGTACAAATAAATGAATGTTTTTTAAAAAAAATAAATAAACAATAAAAAAAACAATATGTAATGTAACCCTAAATGGAGACTCCGAGGAATAAGAAAAGGGAAGTGGGGCATGGTTTAAGGATTTTGTCCTTCTCCTACTCTTTAACTTTTCTCAAATATTTTCATGGAGAAATAGTTCACAAATTCTAGTTCTACATAAAAAAATAGCAAATGTTGAAAATATTAATTTGGAATTTGAATGTATACGATTGAGGTTCAAATATCGATTCTTTTATATTGTGTGTATGAGTTTTTAACGATTTGTTATTTTGTTTTCGTAATAAATTATAAAGTCCAAAATTCTAACTTAATTGGTAAGAAAAACCAAAATCATTAAGTCAGACGTCTATGATTGAACTCTGATCTTTTTATTTTATGTGAGTTAATTTCTAATTTACAAATAATTTGTTATTTCGTCTATGTACCAGAAAAATTATAAAGAAATAGATCGATTGGAGATTAACATGACTTACTTTTTATAAGTGAATCTTATTAATGAGTTTTATTATCATTCACTTCCATATCTCTCTTATAAATAGACGGAAAATATAGCATAGGAAATAGAGAAAACTCAAACTTTATGAAAATTTTAGAATTGTCAAAACGAACCGTCCAAAACACAAATTGGTTTGGAGTTTTATTATTAAAATATGAACTCTAAAAATGAAACCCGAGTGCAACCTTATATAGGTTTTTATTTTACTACATCGGAATAATAAATTGTTTTCGTTAAGGATTGAACCTTGGATTTCCCTCAACTCAACTCATATATCCCCCAACTCTTATCACTTAAGCTATCATACAGGGACCAACCTTATATAGGTTGTGGTCTAAACAGACAAATTCATTTTATTTTAAAATAATATAAAAAGTTTAAAAATAAATATTTTATAGTTAATTGGTAGAACATATTGCATGTATGTTCGGGGATCAGGTTTAAACCTTGACACGTTCATTTATTCACATGAAATTTTAGTCGATATGCTACTTTAAAAAAAAAATACTCCCTCCGTCCCAAAATATAAGGAAAAAAAATTATCTTGTTTATTAAGATAACATAATCATGAAAATTTGAAATATGGTTTTGTTGAGTTTTTCTTGAAATAAGTTGTATAGGAAGGTGTAAAACCATTTTTTATTGGTTATTGTTTATTGAAAACATAAGAGAAAAGAAAGTTAAATACAATTTACATTTAATTTTATGAGAGTAAAGAAAAACATTTTTTTTTCTCTAAAAAAAAGTTTTTTTTTTCCTTATTTTAAAGACGGAGGGAGTAGTATGAAAATGAAATAAAAGACTGTTATAGTTGTTAGTTGTTTGATCTAAAATCAAGAAATTAGAAGTTTAACTGTTTAAAATTAATTGGTTGTCAAAAAAAAAAAAACTGTCTAAAATTAATTGTATAAAATTATAGTGTGAAGCTGCGTCAACCAACAAACAACATGCAAACTCTATCCATTTCTTTCATTTCATTTCTTGCTTCACCTCAGACATAGTCCAAATTTTCAGACCCAATTTAAGGCAATGAAAGCATTCATATGACAACAATAACAATGATAGCACCCATTCTCCAATTCACTTCATTTTCTCCCACTAAACCCATCACCCAAACAACAACAACAACAACACTTTTACCTTTACCTCATATCCTTTCTCTCATACCAAAATGCACCAATCTCACACACCTTAAGCAAATTCAAGCTTACACAATCAAAACCCATCTTCAAAACAACACCAATGTTATCACAAAGTTTATCAATTTCTGCACTTCAAACCCAACAGAAGCTTCTTTGCAACATGCACACAACCTGTTCGACCAAATTACTCAACCAAATATTGTTCTTTTTAACACCATGGCACGTGGGTATGCTCGCTCTAACGACCCTCTTAGAGCGATTATTTTGTTTTCTAACGTGATGTGGTCTGGTCTTGTTCCTGATGATTACACATTTTCGTCGCTTCTTAAGGCTTGTTCGAAGGTTAAGGCGATGGAGGAAGGGAAACAGCTGCATTGCTTTGCTTTGAAGATTGGGGTTAGTGATAATGTTTATGTTGTTCCGACGCTTATTAATATGTATACTGCTTGTGGTGATATTGATGCTTCTAGAAGGGTTTTTGATAAGATTGATGAACCTTGTGTTGTTGCGTATAATGCAATCATTACGAGTTTGGGTAGAAATAGTCAACCTAATGAGGCATTGGCTTTGTTTAGAGAGTTGCAGGAGAGTGGGCTTGAGCCAACTGATGTTACCATGCTTGTTGCGCTTTCTTCGTGTGCTATGCTTGGATCGTTGGATTTGGGGAGGTGGATGCACGAGTATGTTAAGAAGTATGAGTTTGATCGATACGTGAAAGTAAACACGGCTCTTATAGATATGTATGCTAAATGTGGGAGTTTGGATGATGCTGTTAATGTGTTTAGGGACATGCCTAAGAGAGATACGCAGACATGGTCGACAATTATCGTTGCTTATGCAACACACGGGGATGGTTTCCAAGCCATATCGATGTTGAAAGAAATGAAGAAGGAAAAAGTGAAGCCTGATGAGATAACATTTTTAGGTATATTGTATGCATGTAGTCACAATGGACTGGTAGAAGAAGGTTTTGAGTATTTTCATAGTATGACAAATGAGTATGGTATTGTTCCTAGTATCAAGCATTATGGGTGTATGGTGGATTTGCTTGGTCGAGCTGGACGGCTGGACGAAGCCTATAAATTCATAGATGAATTACCAATTAAGCCGACACCGATTCTGTGGCGGACATTGCTATCTGCTTGTAGTAGTCATGGCAATGTTGAAATGGGAAAGCAAGTAATGGAGAGAATCTCTGAATTGGATGATTCCCATGGTGGAGATTATGTTATTTTGTCGAACTTGTGTGCAAGATATGGAAAATGGGATGACGTGAATCACTTAAGGAAAATGATGATAGACAAAAAAGCAGTGAAAATTCCTGGTTGTAGCTCTGTAGAGGTCAATAATGTCGTGCATGAGTTTTTTGCTGGAGATGGGGTTCATTCCATTTCTACGACGTTGCACCGTGCACTTGACGAGCTGATAAAGGAATTGAAGTTAGCTGGGTATGTAGCTGACACATCACTAGTTTTTCATGCAGACATGGAAGATGAAGAGAAAGAAGTTATTCTTCGTTATCACAGTGAGAAATTGGCCATTACTTTCGGACTTCTGAATACGCCCCCCGGAACAACAATTCGTGTAGTCAAGAATCTTAGAGTATGTGGAGATTGCCATAATGCTGCTAAATTTATATCATTGATTTTTGGCAGGCAAATTATTCTCAGAGATGTTCAGAGGTTCCACCATTTCAAAGATGGGAAATGCTCTTGTGGTGATTATTGGTAAAGTGGTAGTAAAGTTATTAGTTGTGTCAAGATTCAATTTTACAAAATCTAAAACATTGCTCAATCTATTGCCAAAAAATTAAGTGCTACTAGTTTTGTTTGGAAGGAACAGCCACTAAACCACTGTGTGCAGCCTAGAAGAAAGGTTTTATTTGAATTTGCATTTTCTGCAGTCACAATTCTATAAATTCACACAGCCGTAATGATCATTGGATTGAGATTGAACATTCCATATTTCAAAATCTGTATCGAAATCTGGACCGTCAGAAGTTAATCCAACAGCCACCGCCCACCGATGTGTTGACTGCGTGGGATAGGTGACTACAGGCAATTTAAATCTGGTTTGTTCCTGCAGTCCTAGGAAGGGATCATGATCATGATTGACATATCCGGATAATTATTGAACATATTTACATTATTCATCTTGGTGTAGATTGTTAATCTGGAAGATGCAGTTTCAATTTCAATCTCATGTAATATAACTTATTTTGTACTGCTGGTAATTTTTTACTATTGTATATTTATCTATGTAAATACAATTTGTATATTTAACCTTGTTATAGTATATATGTGTTGATGCCCCTGGTATTTAAGCAGTAACTAGTTTCAATGCTTTCTGCATCAATCGCTTGGTCACTTCATTTTTAAGAAGATTCCATCAGTAATTGATTAGCCATATTTCCTAAATTCATTTATTTCAATGTATCCGAAAATTATGCCATCATATTGGAGCTAGAAATTTATTGAGAACAAGAAAAACTATAGATTCAATCCTTAATCAACATGATTATTTTGAAGCAGCTCTTAACTAGAAACAAAAAGGCAACATATTCTAAACTCTAACAAAATGCAGGTAAATATCCAAAACTAGCTATAGGTTAATTTTGTACATTCTTTTTCTGATCTTATAGCAATATGTTATTTTTACAAATTACTGAGAAACATGCAGTTTTCTTCAGGAATACAATCTAGAATCTAGGGATGCATTAAATGGTTATACAGCATACAAATGCAATTGAGTATACCTCAGTGAATTTTATACTGACCATTAATAAAGAAGATCTAAATTATTTAATCAATTAATGTTCACGTGAGCATAATTCAGTAGGTAGAGATCAGGATTCGAATTCTGATATGCATCCTTATCCATCTTATAAGGTAGAATTATAGCCATTAAATTATAAAACGAATAAAGATTACTATTATATTTTATCTAACAATAGAAAAATTAGAAATATAATATGAAATGGTATATATGGCTATTCCTTTATCTCTAAGGCGTAATAGTGTGAACAGCACTATTTTTCCATATGAACACATTTACAAAATACTATAAAAATTAAACCAACATGAAGTGGCATGGTTGAGATTCTATACATCTTCCTTTAACCAAGTGTCAAAAGTTCGATCCTCACCTTGGGTATGGAGCAGCTTTAAATCTTTAGGCCAGCTATCCCACCCATCGAGGTGCCTCCAATCTAGCGAGGGAATAGTCACTGCGTTCAACGGTGGATACCCCGATCTCGACCAAAATGGTTGAGATTCTATAGAAAAGTGGTTAGAGGTTCAATTTTTTTTTTAGGCTTACTTTTGGATAGGGTTGAATGTAATAGAGTGGAGTGGTAAGTAAAAAAAAGTGCTAACATCTAATTATAATTTAGGGTTAATTATCTTTTACCCCTTGTTAAAATTATATTTTGCGGCAGTTTTTTTTGCGGCGGTTATATTATAGTTGACTTGAGTCCAGGGAGTAAAGCACAAAATCTTATATTATAGAGGGTAAAACAACAAAATATGTTTACAGGAGGTAAAACAACTTTGGTCTATTTTACGAGGATAAAAGGTAATTAACCCTATAATTTATATGAGAGAATCAACACTCTATTTTAAATACCATCTTTAATATTTACGTATTTTATTGGTTGAAACTAATGTGAGTGATTCATTTTAAAAATAAGTTTAATATAAAATAATAAGATCCACATGAATTTCACTGAATTAAAGAGAGAATATTGTCCAAATATTAGTTAGTTCAGTAGTAATTGACACTGAATTTAATAGGAAAATTTACCGTTCAATCTCCGCAATGAAGTAGGATTTTTCTCATCATAAGAATCAAAGAGTGAAAATAAAAAAAAGTAAATAAATAAAGAACGAGTATTAAAGAGAATGTTAATAAAAAAGTGATGCTAGCACTTGTCATTTATGCAAATACTAGTACTAATTTGTTGGAGAGTTTTATGTGAACATGATTAGGCCAATGAGGTTCCTGTGTGAACATAGTTGCGCCCTTTTTTAGCTTTGGCCATAATAACTCCAAATCAAACAACCAATTCCAAGAGTTACAAACAAATTTTGATTTGCACGCCACTCTACGGACCACCTTCCTTCCAATATGAAAGCACGTTTTTTATATAAAAAAAAAGATAAAGACCCATAAGCATACAAAATAAATAAGGAAAAAAATATGGTGATAACAATAATTTAATTTTTTTTTCGAGTAAGAATAATTTAAATTTGTCAACAAAAAAAAAACTTAAAAAAATTGATATCCGGCTCAAAAACCAATGAATCTGAGTTATATAAAATTTGAGATATTAAAAACAACATATTCTAAAATCTCAAACAATGACCACTAAATCAATTTCAATCTCACCTATTTTGTATTCTTTTTCAATAGTATATTTTATTAGAATTATCGAAGATGATTCAACAATTTCAATCTCACAAATTTTGTTTCTGTTTTTCAATAGTAGTAAATATATATTAATGTTCTTAATTGGTGATTAAAGTTTAAGTAATTATTTGAGCATATAATATTTTTCATGTATAAATTTTCTTTTGCTTTTTTCTTGGTTCATCCATTATAGAGGGGTGGTTTAGGATCAATTTTGATCCGGAATCATCCCTCTTGATCTTTTTTTAATTAAATAAGTGATTTACACATAATTTTAAGTTTTATTTGAGTTTTTTTCTTTGTGAGTTCTTCGTCTTTTGTTGTTTTATTCCCGTCTTGGTGCAGAGTTGTTTGTTATCCCGTCTTCGTACGGTGTTTTGATTTCCCGTGTTTGTACGGTGTTTTATTTTCCCGTCTTTGTACGGTGTTTGTTTTGTTCAGATTTGCAGATTTGCTTTGATCCAAATTCAGTGCAGATTCAATGATTTCAGATCCATCAACGTTGCAGATCTGAAAGCATGACTATTCCGGACACTTGAATTTTGTTATATCAATTGTAGGCTTTGTCATCTTTGTAGACATTAGGCCGTTTTATGCTATTAACTCAGGTGATGTGAGCTTGTTCGCAGATTCATCCTTTTTAGTTTTTAGCAAAGTTGAATATGTAATGATTTCAATTGATGTACTCTACATATTTGAATGAATGAATATCGTTAATTTTTAGTCAAACAAAAACTGTATAAATTGGATATTTCGCAATTAAATGAAAGAGATATAATATTTCGAATAAGATAGAATCAATTGTTAATTAACCTAAAAAAATATAGATTTTTTTACCTGAAAAGTGATATTTTTTCTTTGAATTTGTAATTAGGCAAATATATTCCCATTTTGGGGTAAAAATTCACTATAGTGGTAAAAAATTTAAGGGGGGTTATTCAATTGGGATTTTAATGGATTTTAAAAGACTTTTTTATGATAAAAAAGTCTTGAAGATTTTAAAAGACTTTGTGGGATTATATTGATTCTGTGAGATTTTGAGAGACTTGTTTAAAAAACTTTTGCTTATTTTTTATAAAAGTCTTGATTGAATAACATAAGATTTACTTACTTTTTTAAAAAGTCTTGATTGAATAACATAAGACTTTTTTATCATAAGAAAGTCTTTAAAGTCTTTTAAAATCCATCAAAATCCCAATTGAATAACCCCTAAATTGGAATGACAATTGCAACAATTTTTTTTTTTGACGGGAATTGCAACAAATTTGTCATAATTGAATTTAGTAAAATATATAAAACAAGTCTAGTAAGTGACTGGTAAATATCTTGGTCCCTTTAAACCCAAATTGAGTTTACTTGATCTCTCTAAAACAAAAATAAAGAATGAGAAATATATAAAATATTTACTAAATATATTAAGTGCCTGTTTGGCCGGGCTTATTTTCGTCTTTTTTTCTTCTCCTTAAAAATAGTAAAGTAGGAAAAAAATGTGTTTGATTCTACTTTTTTTTATTTTTTAATTCTTTAGTTTATTTCTCTAATACTTTTAAAGAGAAATATGGCTAAACTCAATTTTATACTTCTCTATTTCGTTTAAGCTAAATAGAAAAGTAGAAAATAAGCCGGGTCAAACGGGCACTAAATACACTATTTAAAAAATACATTTCTATTTTTTATTTATTTATCTTTTTGACTACTTTTTTTTAATTATTTCTTAAGCACCACTCCTTTTTTGGTAATAAGTAACAATTTTTCTACTAGTATATTCCTTCTATTCCTAATTATAAGACCTTTTTGTATAAATAAAATAGTCCTTAAATATAAAACTGTTTACACTTTTTTAAATGTATTTAGTACTATTTTCTAAAATATATCTTTTACTAATACTTTTTTTTTTGACTAATTTACTAATACTTTTTAATGCTACTAATTTTTACTTTTGTAAAAAAAATAGTACCAATTTTCATTGGAATATGTAAAATCAATATTAAGTATATTTAACACAAATAATAATTTACACACACACACACACACACACATATATATATATATATATATATATATATATATATATATATATATATATATACAAATAAATCAAATAACACAAATAATATTAAGTATGCGTATTAGGGTTCGAATGATAACACATACATATAAGTTACAATATATCTATCAATTAAATTATGGTCACAATATATAGTTTTTTTTTTGTCACAATATATAGTTATTGAAAGTGTAACTCGTTGTCACATTTATCTTTAAATGTATAAAATTGCAAATATCCCCTCATATGTATCTATTATTAATCATTTTGGTCTCAAATTTATATTTAGATAATCTATTTGGTACTCAAATGTGTCTTTCACTAATCAATTTTTATTACATATGTGTTTGTAATTTTCATTATAAATACTAATAGATTAAGAGGTGATTGACACTGAATTTAATAAAGAAAATCACAATATCATATTGTAGTTGCGTTTAAGAAAAAACCGAAACCACATAGTAACTATGAACAAAAAAGAACACGAACATGTCTAGCATTTTAGGAAAAAAAAAGCACCGACATGTCACAATCATTATGCGACGGTTACACACGGAAAGCACATAATAATGAAATCATTGCCAAAAATTTGCTAACTAAGCATATCCTCTTACGATACTCTATTACCCTTTCATATTTTTTCATTCAATTTCTTTCTATAAATACATCAATCCATTAAACTCATATCATAATTGTCACACACATTCTAAACCATAAAATCCCCACTAACTCTTTTCACAACTATCATTAGTCCAAAAAATGGAGTTCAAAGGTTCAATTTTTATTAAGCTTCTCTTGCTTCTTCAACTATCTCTTCTTTGTGCTTCACAAAGCTCACAAGATTTTGATTTCTTCTACTTTGTTCAACAGGTAACATAAAAATTTCATTGAATCGTCATGATTTAGAAACTGTATTTTCAAACGACATATTTAATTCAGAAATATACATGTATCTGGTCTAAATTTTGAACGAAATACATATACTTTGTTTATGTCTAATGCCGGATACGATATTTTTTTTCCACATTTGTAGTGGCCAGGATCATATTGTGACTCAAAGAAGACTTGTTGCTACCCAACAAGTGGAAAGCCTGCTGCTGATTTTGGAATTCATGGTCTATGGCCTAATTACAAGGATGGTTCATACCCTTCTAATTGTGATCCCAGTAACCCTTTTAAGCAATCTCAGGTATTTTTTATTCTACATCAATTGTGTTTTTCACGTGGTTAATGTGTTTCAGTTAATGTTAAATTGTTCGGTAGAATTGAGTTTGTATAGTGAAATGAAACAATCGATGAATTTCTGATTATCATTGTCGCATTTTCCTTGAATTAACGGTCACGATCAACATATTTGTTTTCCATCAAAATCACTCTTTAAAAATACAAAATCAATTATGATATTCTACTAATAAAGCCACACATATTTATGTTAGAGATTTTTATGTAGTAATAATCATTTTGCCAGCTTTTTCTTTAGAAATAATTTTGCCTTTAAGATTAATTCTAATTTGAAAATCCAATCAAAAGAAATCAAGATCAACTAAAAAGTAAATCCTAATATGAAACTCAAATTTAGAACTACTTTTGTCTAAAAATTAGTATACTGTTCAAGTCAATTTTATGTGAATATTTAGCCATAAATGTATTTTTTTTTATTTGGTTACAAATTTACAATCTTTAAATATATTCTGTTTTTGTTTCAAAAAATAGATATATTCTATGTTTTTTTGACTAAACATATTCCACTCTTAAATAAAATTAACTGTATGAGATTATCTTATTGAAAATAAGTTGTCACTACCATACAATCAAACAAACCAAAATGAACTATTTTTTAATGGTTTGAAACAAGTGAACTAGTGAAACACGTTATATAACCGAAATATTGACCTTTTAATCATTGTATCTGATTTATAATTCATTATAAAAATGGTTGTGCCTTTTTGTTCCATATTTTCAACTTTCTGTTTGTCTTTATGAAAACTTTCAACTTTATCCTAAACTTTTAATTAAATAATATATATATCTATGACATAACTTCTACGTAGAGAATAAACCAATAATTTTATTATAAAAAAAGAAGAAGAAACCAATAATTTTTAAACCACAAATCAGGATATTCTAAAAGGCAAAACATGATTTAATTTGTTTTTATCCTATAAAGTATTGTGTCCATGATGATTAATTTCCACTAATTTATTTGTGTTTATGGTTATAGATTTCTGATCTCACAAGTAGTTTAAAGAAAAATTGGCCCACACTAGCATGTCCAAGTGGAGATGGAATAGCATTTTGGACACATGAATGGGAGAAACATGGAACTTGCTCAGAATCAGTCCTTAACCAACATGACTATTTTGAAACAACTCTTAACTTGAGACAAAAAGCCAACCTCCTCCAAGCTCTTACTAGTGCAGGTAAATGTCCATAAATAATTATGTTACATTAAGGACAGAACATAAATACTAGTTAATACTATCTCCGTTAAAAAGAGACAAATTACTTTTTAAATTTATTAAATAATTGATAGATTTATAGGCCAGATACATTTAATAAATCTAAAAAATTATTTGTTTAGTATAAAAGAAACAGAGGTAGTATTACTCTATAAATGTTACTGTTGATAACAAAATTATCCTGATAACGTTGGACCTAAGTGGGTTAATGAGTCCACTAAAGAACAAATTTCGGGTGAACTTAGATTCAATTCTTGAGTGAAAACTATCTCATTTCTATAAAACTTAATACGTCGATATAAATGGTATACGACTCGAATTGATACTATATTATATTTTTATACAAAATGCCTAGATAGTGATATGTTTTGGTCAAGTACTAAAAAAACATTGATTTTGTGTCAGGAGTACAACCTGATGGAGGATCCTACAGTTTGAGTAGCATCAAAGAAGCAATAACAAATGGAGTTGGGTTTGCACCATTCATTGAATGCAATGTGGATTCATCTGGCAATAGTCAACTATACCAAGTTTACTTATGTGTGGACAATTCTGGCTCTGACTTCATTGACTGCCCTGTTTTCCCTCATGGCAAATGTGGATCTGAAATTGAATTTCCAACTTTTTAAGTAGAGTTTATATAATATTAATAATAATAATAATCTCTTCAAGTTTATATGTAGTTCTTTTCATGTATCCAATCTAATATTGGTGATAATCTAATTTGAACATGTGTTTTTTAGTAGTTGAATGATTTATATATATATGGTTATTGGTTATGGAAGGCTATAGTGTATGTATTGTTATGTTCAAGTTGAGTCAAAAGTTAATGTGTTTTGTTTCAACTAATTGTCACCTAAAATTCTTTGAAGACACTTTGTAAAAATTAAACCAAATGAAAGTTGACACACTATAGCATATGTACTTGAAGCAAAAATCTATTCATGGTCATTCTTATTTCCTTACTATTGTAGATGATTGTACTAGGTTTATTTGGGTAGTTTTAATGAAACAAAAATCTAAAGCAAGACAGAAAGTCAGAGATTTTATAACCTTGATTAAAACTCAATTCAATACTAATGTGAAAGTAATACGATCAGACAATGGTCCTGAGTTTTTTATGCCACAGTTTTATTCTTCCAAAGGGATAATCCATCAAACAAGCTGTGTTGAAACACCACAACAAAATGGTAGGGTGGAGAGAAAGCATCAACATATTTTGAATGTAGCTAGAGCCTTGCTATTTCAAGCAAAATTACTTAAACATTTTTGGTTCTATGTTGTGTTGCATGCTATTTTCTTAATAAATTGTATCCATTCTACTATTTTGCAAAACAAGCGTCCTTATGAAGTTTTACACAATGAGTTACCTGATTTACAGGCTTTAAAAGTTTTTGGTTCATTGGCATATATGCTTCTACTCCACAAGCAAATAGGACTAAACTTTCACATAGGGGTAGAAAATGCATTTACTTAGGACACAAGCAAGGTGTTAAAGGAACTATACTTTATGATCTTCAAAGCAGAGAATATTTGTATCTAGAAATGTAACTCATCATGACCACATCTTACCTTATGAGTCTAATTCTAATCATTCAACTTGGCACTACCACACATACTTTGAACCTGACATCACCAACAACCCTACTGATGATACTAACATAGTTCAGAACTCTGAACCAATTCTTGTCAACCATGACCTTAATTCTTCTAACACCGACTCATCTAACACTAATGTCAACTCTGAGACTCATTCAAATGACACTCATATCATTCTTGTAATCACTAATGATAGTATTACTCACAATTCACAACAGATTATTCTCTCTTTACTCTAACCAAAGAAGGTCACTCCACAAATTTGGTTGTTTATGTAGATGACATAATTCTACCTGGTACCAATTTGAATGAATTCACAAGGATCAAAGTCATCCTTGACACAAATATCGAAATCAAAGATCTTGGGATTTTGAAATGCTTCTTAGGCCTTGAGGTTGCACATTGCCACATTCTACACAAGGCATCAGTATCACACAAAGGAAATATTGCCTTGATTTATTGAAGGACTCGGGCTTATTAGGATAAAAAACAGCTATCACACCATTAGATCCATCTTTAAAGCTTCATCAAGATGAAGGAAAGGCATATGAGGATATTTCATCTTATAGAAGGCTTATAGGGAAGCTATTGTACTTGACAAATACACGGCCAGATATCAGTTTTGCTAATCAGCAACTAAGTCAGTTTCTACACAACTACACAAGCCTACTATTGTTCATCACAAGGCTGCTTGCAGAGTTGTTAGATATCTCAACCAGAACCCAGGCAGAGGTTTAATGTTCCCTAGAGATTCAGAAATTCAAATTTTAGGGGACTCAAATGCAGATTGGGCTGGCTGTTTGGATACAAGAAGATCAACTACTGGTCATCGGTACTTCTTTAGTCTCATGGAAGGCTAAGAAACAAGTTAAAGACACATGAAAATATCGGACTCTATCTACAGCCACATGTGAATTAATTTGGCTTTTGCACTTGTTGAAGACACTAAATGTGACCTGCAGTAAACCAGCAGTTCTATACTGTGACAGTCAAAGTGCAATGCATATTTCCTCCAATCCGGTCTTTCATGAAAAATTACAACAAGGACTTAGTGCTTCTTAGACATTTATCAACTAGCTGATTTTCTTACAAAGGCCCTTCCTTCTCCTAAACTCAACAATTTTGTTTGCAAGCTGGGAATGATTGACATCTACCATCCTCCAGCTTGAGAGAGGGTGTTAAATTATTTAATAAAAAATTTAAACATTTCAATTCTCAATATATTGATTTCACACATTTTTATTGATTCATAAAAATTTACTATCTAGATCCTTAAAGAATACAAAACAAAAACTAATGTTGCTCCCCAAAACAAAACTAATATTGCCATCCGAATTGCATGCATGCAAATAATACTCCCACCAGTCACTATTATAAACAAATTCAACTTTTTTGATACATTGAAAAAATGATGTATCTAATCAATATTATGTAGTGACGAGAGGGAGTACAAATTGCAACTCACTATCTAAGTTTTGGAAAGAAAAAAAAAAGTAAATTGTTTAGCTATCTCATTGAATATAATGTAATATCTACTTATTGACAAAAAAAAAATAGAGGCATATAGGTCTTGAAAAAATGTGGCCCCTTTGCTTATGCTTGGCAGGAGACGTCGTTCAAAACTTTTGAAACCTAAAAGCAATACACAAAACAAAACAATTAGGTGGTATAAATTCCCATTAAAGTCAAGGTAGGAAAGTTAATGATATATAAAAGAAACTACTTACTTCCACTCCACAATCTCTTGAGACCATCTCATAAGCTTTTGTATATCTTACTAATCCATCAGTAAAAGTATCGCCTGAGTAATAATTAACACGAAAAAACAGGCCGTCACATTAATTTATGTTTCACATAGCATATTCTGTTGGAGAGTATTTGAGAGAGAAAATGAGAGACATGCCAAAACTGTGTTTTAGTAGCAACATGGAAGTTCTATTATATAGGGAATTACACAAGTAAGAGTGATAATTACAAAAGGAATATGCCATGCTATGAAACTTCTGGAGTATGCTAGAATATATTTACAAACTACTTAGACCACAACAATAGATTCAAGAAAAACTCTATCTTACGAAAAAAGAACAACGTAAAATTCAGGAAATGCAGCATATGCTTTTAGAGAAGAGAAAAGTAGAACCTGATGCACTATCGACATCATGTAAAGAAACTATTTCTCCAGCACGAGCCTCGTGAATCGCCTGCCAATTTGGGAGAAGAATTCCGATTAGTATTTAAAAAGGATATGGCAGAACAATTGTACAAAAGTTCTCCAAAGACATTCAATTTAATGGGAAGATCAACAAATCACGGTCAAAATCTAAAAACTAGCACCCACCTCATCATTACGCACCCCAATCGAATGACTAACCTGCATTTCCAGAGAAGAAAATACTTCAACCACCAAATTACAAGACTCGAAATGAAATGAATGAAAGCAAAAACATGAAAATGATCTTATGAGTGCACGCCACTGCATATTGTTTTTAATAATGTTTGTTGCCTCTAACACTAATAAAATCTATAATTAGAATTTAAATAGAGATACGACAGAAAAATTATACAGAAGTTCTATAACGACATTCAATTTAATGGAAAGATCCACAAATCATGATGAAAATCTAAATACTAACCCCAAAGCCATCCTTTCGCTCCTCATATGTATGAGGAACCTGCATTAGCAAAGAAGAAAGGCTTCAGCCACAAAATCACCAGTCTCAAAATGTAATAAATGAAAGCAGAGGCATGAAACAGATCTTACGAGTGCACATTTTCAACCATGTTTCATGCCTCATTAAACTAGTAAAAGCCAAAATTAGAATTTAAAGAGATATGGCAGAACAATCATACAAAAGTTCTCCAAAGACATTAAATTTAATGGGAAGATCAAACAACTCATGGTGAAAATCTAAAAACTAACCCCCACCTTATTACGCATCCCAATCACATATGGAACCTACAATTTGAGAGAAGAAAGGCTTCAGCCACAAAATCACTAGTCTCAAAATGCAGTAAATCAAAGCAGAGACATAAAAATGATATTATGAGTGCACACCACTGCATATTTTTTTAATCATGTTTCATGCCTCGTTATACTAGTAAAAGCTAAAATCAAAATTAAAATTGATATGGCAGAACAATTATACAAAAGTTCTCCAAGGAGATTCAATTTAATGGGAAGATCCACAAATTATGGTGAAAGTCTAAAAACTAACCCCCATCTTATCCGTATGCACCTCAATTGAATGAGGAAACACCTGCATTTGCAGAGAAGAAAGGCTTCAGCCACAAAATCACTAGTCTCAATACAATAAACAAAAGCAGAGACATGAAAATGTCTTGAGTGCATATTGTTTTCAATCATTTTTCATGCCTCATTAAACTAGTTAAAGCTAAAAATTAGAACTTTAGAGATATCTGGCAGAACAATTATACAAAGTTCTCCAAAGGCATTTGATTAAATGGAAAGATCCACAAATCAAATCTAAAAACTAACCCCCATCTCATCCGTTCGTGGCTCAATCGAATGAGTAACCTGCATTTGCATAGAAGAATGGATTCAGCCACAAAATCACTAGTCTCAAAATGCAACAAATGAAAGCAAAGACGTGAAAATGATCTTATGAGTGCACACCATTGCATATTGTTTTCAACCATTTTTCATGCTTCGACAAACTAGTAAAAGCTAAAATTAGAATTTAAAAAGAGATATGTAAGAACAATTATACAAAGTTCTTATTCTAAAAAAAATAAAATTATACGAATATTCCCCAAAGACAATGAGTTTAATGGAAAGACCCACAAATCATGGTGAAAATCTAAAAACTAACCCCCATCTCATCTTTCCGTATCTCAATTGAACTAGGAACCTGCATTTGCAAAGAAGAAATGCTTCAGCCACAAAATCACTAGTGTCAAAATACAGTAAATGAAAGCAGAGAAATGAATATGATCTTATGAGCGCACACCACGGGATACTACTTTCAATCATTTTTCATTCCTCCTTAAATTAGTAAAAGCAAGAGGACAATATTTTTAGAAAAAAGTACAAAATGAGGTGACAAGACCATAATATGCGAGAGTACAATTTTAGAAGTATGATTCAGAAAGAAAGTATGGTTAAATAGATACTTCTCTGTAGGATAAGTTTCTTGAAAAAATAGCAAGAATTTGAATCCATGCACTGTGTTAGAGACTTGAATCTATGGATTAGTAAGAAATGGGATAATCTGAGCATAAATTAATATTGAAAGTTCCTTAATTATGTATATCTTTGTTATTCATTCTTCCCAAGACAATTTAATTACAACAGCTATAATTGTAGATTATATAAATGCAATCTTGAATTGAGTCATACATTTATAAAAAATGAACAAATTGAGTAAAAAACCACCAAGATTGTAGCAAAAAAGAAAAGCAGATCCACAAAGCAAATCACCATATGCACAAGACCAATGCAATCAAACTAGAACAGTGAAGAGAGTTAAACTTACTTTGAACGTCTTGCCAGTGTTAACATTTGTAATAGAATCTCCCTTCCGAATGACACCGTCATAGACTCTTCACACACAAAATAAAATAAAATAAAATAATACATATATGTATATATTGAGTTAGGATCCGTTGACAACAATGCATAGAGGTTACAGTGCCTTAGATATGTACCAGAAACAACAGAAAATACATACATGTATATATCTCTATGCATATATGAGGAGGGATCAACAATCCATTGAGGTTACAGTACCTTAGATATGTTATTGGACCATACTTTCTGTTCAATGTGAAAGCCAATGCCACAAGTGCATCCTGTTAAAATAGCCAATATTATTCTTTTTTAGTAGATTAAAAAACAGCATAACAACCATGTTTATCAAGATTTTGTGGAACAGTGCAGTCTTTGCTATTCTGTGGCTGTCAAATTGAAAACTCAAATTGGAATTTCTGACAATCAAGATAACAAAGGATAAAGTTTTTGTTAAGATATGCTTAGATTTAAATCATATTTTGTTGAGAAAATCTCTCTATATGATTAGGCTTGTTAGTTTATTTATCCTTATAATCAAGGTATTTGATTATATAGTTGAATGTCTTCACTTGGTTATAAATAACAAAGTCCGGGAGTAATTTTCTCTCAGGCAATTCAAATAATCTCTTTAACTGTTTCTTTGAATTTGGTACCTTATCCACATTCTTAGATTGGTTGAGAGCAAAATTTCTAGCTTCAATTGGAGACGACAAATAATTAAGTACACCATCCAAAAGTAGTTGTAGCCCCTGAACCAGAAACAACAGGAAAGAAAAATTATAAGACCGATGAAACACTATTGATCGAGATTTGGCTTGTATGTAGTATTATTCAAGCCAAAATCAATGTTATCTAATATTGGCCGTGGCAGATTGCAGTGCAGGATTTTTCTAACCACTATGGCCAAATTGTGAAGGATGGCGGAAATAGCAGCTAGAAATGGAGGATTTTTGGCCTTTTCCCATGGTTTACCGTCTGCAATAGCTAACTCCAGACAAAATAACAGAAGTGCTTACAAAGAAAGGACCCTACAGAGCTCTTTTGATTCTCTGTCAACAAACTAATGACACAAAAATGGCTCTTTAGTCTTGACCCTCAGTCTCTCACTCTCCCCCATTTCGAACTGTAAACCCATAGTAGCGGCGTAACTAACTCAACCCAACAACTAAGAATGCTACAAGTGAATCCATTTTCCAAAGTGAAGTCTCCGGAAGACCCACACTAATTTAAATCATAATCGTAGTAATGAGTCAAGACTAAAGAAAAAGAGTCTACATGAGATAGAAAGGGGACGAATGAAGATCAAGACCATACAACAAATAATTCAAGGTAATTCAACGGTTACCTTATATTTGAAAGCACTACCCATGAATACTGGTATAAATTTCCGTGCAATGGTGGCCCTACGAATTGCTTCCTACACACAATAATTAATAACAAAAGAAAACTATTAACAGATAACATGTAATAAATGCATATAAAATGGAATTGAATCAGGAATTTGTTATTCAACTTCATTTCAAAACCAATGGGAGAATATTGGTCAATATTAGTGCATATATGCTTCGTCGGTGTTGTTGATGGTGAATTGTGGTGGTGAGCCAAAAATCCGCCATAAACACATTGTGGATGGTGGTGTAACAGCATATGGAAAATGCATGACAGAAAAAGTATAAAACTGATCATACACACACATACGGAAAAAAAACTAAAATAAAACAACAAAAGATTAACAATATATATCAAGAAAGAACCATAGACTTAATTGAATGACAATATCATTTGTCACAATCGCAATGTCATAAAAACCAAGTCTAATCAAATTCAAGACTTCAAAATAACAACAAAGTTATAAAAAAAAAAATGCAAATATAAAGAAAATAGCACTTATATATCCTCTTCTACAACCTCAACACGATCATCTTCAAATTCATCAACAAGTGGAGCTTCTCCCTCTTCCTCAACAGATTATACTTTCTTTCAATTAAGTCTATGGTTCTTGACATATATTGATAGTCTTTTGGTTTTGTGTGTGTGCGATAAGTTTTTTACTTTGTCCGCCAAGCTTCCGCCGTCTGCCATTTACACCATCGACAACACTAGAGATAACAATGTGTGGATACACTTCATCATGTTTTATAAATTTATAATACACACACATACTATATTGGTGTCTTATCCAAGACCGTGTGACATTCTGTACTATTACAAAATATCACACATGTGCTTTTCTGGTTGATGCCAATATGTTGATAAATTTATAATACACACACATACTATTTAGGACGCTCAAACTTCAACATCCTCAAGACCTCAACACTTCAAGACAATACGTTGATAAACCATTTGTCAAAAGAAGAACATATGACAAATCTTCGCTAAATGCAAAATCAAATAATTAATATGCAAACTCCGATGAAAGAAAAAGAAGAAGAAAAAAAAGACAATGTCACCAACACACCTCAAGGTCAGCTGCTGGTATGGGTTTGTCACTACAAAAAGCTTCAGCAAGTATATCGTCCACCTCTGACACAGTTTTTATTAGTTCATGTCTTTTTTCTGACACCATGGCATCCATACGTGCAGGAACTTCTTCAACGACAACATTTTCTCTGCAATAAGAAATGGTGGAGCAATTTGAAGAATAACCACGGATATGCCAATGCAAAAGTTTCAGAAACAAACCCATTTGAACCATGAAAAAAGTAGGCCTTTAATTGCACTAGATCAACAAGTCCTTTAAAATCATCTTCCAAGCCTATTGGAACTTGGATTGCAGCACTATGATGTTGAAGCTTGGATCTTGTCTGAAAAATAAGACAAATTGGTCCGGAAATACAACAACGATTTGATTTATCCAGTAAAACTGAGAAATAATTATAAAAATGCTGAAGTTCAATAATAATTAAATATTATAGGATTCTAATTGTAACTTAGAATGATGTAAAAACACTGTGTATAGAATATAGACAAACTCACAAAAGATTATTATTAGACAATTTTTTATATTTAAAGTTTGTAGGTTTGAATTCAATTTTTTTCTACAATGATGTAACTGAAGTTATCTTTATAAACTAAACGAAGTTGTTTAAATAGCAATAAAACTACAACTACGAAACCATGTTACCAATAGCATTTTGAAGTTGAGCGATTGCGATGTGCGGAACAAAATAAAAACAACGACTCCGCTGTACTCCACTATTCTGGATTTGACAACAAGTACAGAACCTAGAATTTATCTATGTTGTCAATCACACTGCTACAGCAGACGATCATGGAATGACGTTGCAAAGCACATTGTCTTTGGGCGGCGAGCCACCTTCAGCAGATGCGGTTGCCGCGGCCGCCACTATACTGCTATAGCATTTTCTGGGTTTGGAACTACGCGCCACTATATGAGATTAACGACATATGAATATATGATGACCTCCAGTCCATTAATCTAAAGTTTACCTGATTTAAAACTTCCCACGGATTTGCTCCCTTCTGGTCAACATTGTTGATAAATACAAGTCTTGGAAGCTCATATCTTGTCATTTGTTTATCAACAGTAATGGACTGGCTTTGCACCCCACCAACACTAGAAAGAACAAGAATGGCATTGTCAAAGGCACACAGAGCAGTCTCAACCTCGTCATTGAAATCAACACAATCAGGTGTGTCAATTACGCTCATCTGCAAAGAGAAATTTAAAGAAAGAAATAATATAAAAAACAATAACTCAATGCTTCAAAGAATATATCAATTTACTACTATTCCATCAATAATGCAATCATATACTTGAGTTTTTTTTGCATGCCTAAAATATTATATAGATGTGCTCTTTCACAACCTTAACAAGACCGATTGTTCAAAAACGCCATTAAAAACACCTCAAATTTTGGATTCATTCATTCATTATTATACACACACTTGGTATCTTAAAACTCGATCCAAATTGATACTCCCTCCTTTCCTAAATAACTGTCACAATTGACCACTGCACATATACCAATACATATTTTTGATGACTAATATCTTTAATTATGTATCATAAAAAAATGTAAAAAAAAATATATCTGAAAAATATTCATCAAAACAAATTGAATATTGTCAAAGTAAATTATATGAACAGTGCACACATATATCAAACGACAGTTATTCAGGAACGGAACGGAGGGAGTAGTTGATAGTTGAAACTAACTACCTTATGGTGTTTCCAGTTGAAGAAAGTGATATCTGCGGAGACACCATACGCCTTATCGGGATATACATTTTCTCTCTTGGGTATATTTGGCAAATCCAAACCAAGATAATGACTCTCATTCCGCCATTGCTCTTCTTCCATCATAACCTGAAGGAACCTATCTCTCCTCTGAGATTTAATCTTAACCTCATGCATATTTTTCATCTGACCAGTATACAGCATGTACCTCTCTGAAACTGTTGCCTTGGCAGGATCCAACAGTCCCGATATCCAAATGTTGCGCAGACGCTCAATTGAATTTGTTGAGAAGTGACGGTGGTGGTGGTGGTGGAAAGTGGTGGTGGTGGAGAGGAGACGCCGCAAGAAGAAACGATGCATGGTGGTGGTGGTGGTGGTGGATAGAATAGAATGGGGATAAAACTAAAACCCTTCGAGAGGTTTAAGTGAGTGTATTTTTCCCAATTTTTTAAGTCAAATGAAAAAGAAAAAAAATAATAATAATAGTTTATCCAAAAAAAAAAATAAGATACAGTTATTTCACCAAAAAATAAAGTAAAATAGATGGAGTCATACTGAATTCAACTGGTGGCCGGAACGCAGGTGGAGTTGGTCGTCGGCCGCCGGAACCACTGACAAAAACCATTCAATTGAAACTTAAAATGTTGAATTCAATTGAACAACTTCAATTTAAGAGTTCTTCTTTCTTTGGAATCATCCCAAAACCATTCATTTCCTTTCAATCACAAACTACAAGTAAGTTTAATTTCTTCGTAATTTGTTTTCTTCTTTGATATTTTCTGGTGTGTTTCAGATTTCAATTTCTTACTTGGTTCGTAATTGATTGGATAATGTGTATATTAGTATTGTGTTCAATTTGAATTTCTGATATTGCTTTTGGTGAAATTTGAATTTCTTTGCTGCAGGTTTAATTAAGAAACAGATTGTTATTAAAGCTAGGAGGGCAAATGCAAGAAAAAAAGAAAGTCCCAAAATTCGAAATAGAAAGATGCAGAAAAAGGTATTGCTGAATCCTTGTATCTTTTGTATTTTATATTTCCATTCAGTCTACATGTTTGTCATGTCACATATTTAGCTTATTTTATGCGGCCAATATTGATGCATCTCAATCTCTTGTTTTTCTTAGTTAGCTGTAGATATCAATAAAATTGTTCTACTTCTTCAAAAAAAAAAAATTGTTCTATGACTCCATCCCTTTGTATATATAACGACACAATTATATAATGTTTGACTCAATGTAGTCAATAGCGTCGCAGTAGTAGCATAGCATGGCACCATGGTCCTCTACTGCTATGCCATAGATCTGCGAAGTGCCATTGAGAGTAGCGGCAATAGCAGCCACTATTAGTGGTTGAAAAGCAGCGCTATCCCTGTATTGTACTGGTTTGATGGCCGCTATTCCACTTTTAGGGGAAAATTCTCAGAAAACCTAATTTTTGAAATCATTTTTACTTTTTTGAGGCTATAATGGCCCTTTTGCATCCTTTGAGTGACCTAAAATTGTAACTCACGTGTTTAATTGTGGCTCATCAGTGTTCACCCTGCTCTTTTATTTGTGTAAAAGTTTGTATTCTCCTTCTTATCTGTTTCTGTTTCTGTTCAAGTTCTTCTTTCATCGTTCGTTTTTGTTTCGGTTCTTTTCCTTCCTTTTTGTGCAATTTATTTCGTTTACTTTTAGAACTTGCTTTTGTCTTTTTATTATGGGATGACATTTGGAGTACTTTTAGAACTGCATTTTGGTAGAATGTTATTTTGATTACATTTAGAACTTGATTTTGATGTGATGCATTTTGACTACATTTGGAGCTTATTTTGAGGGAAAATGACAAAGTTGATTGAATATAAATTAAGTTTGATTCTCCCTTTTAATTTTACGTGTTTTTCTGTTTTTGAGTATTTATGTATGTTGCTGGAATTTATTTTTACTTTGTACATGGTTCTCTAGTCTTCACAATAGCACAGTCATACCCCTATCTGCTATACTACTATAGCATTTTTGGGGTTTGGCTCTACGCACTGCTATCTGAGATTGATAACATAGGTTTCAATTGCATATATTATAGTAGATAAGTTGTTGTTGCATTGATAAAGGAAAATTAAGTCGTTGAGTTAGTCAATTATATGGCAACCCATTTTAAGTATGAAGTTTTTCCTCTATTTGTAATTAATACTATTATTTGATCATGTACTTTAATTCCAGTTTAATGGAACATCAACACAACCAAGGCTTTCAGTATTTTGCTCAGATAAGCAATTGTATGCAATGCTGGTAGATGACCAAAATAAGAAGTGTTTATTCTATGGAAGCACCCTGCAGAAATCCTTCCGAGAAAATCCTCCCTGTAGCACTGCTGTAAGTAGTCCACCTCATTGTAGAGACAAATATTATGAGACAGGGAAAACAAATTTTGGCTCATTATAATTTGGCTTTAGATTTATTCTGTTCGGATGTAACATGAATTCAGGAAGCTGCTCAACGTGTTGGGGAGGCACTTGTCAAAGCCTGTGTTGATCTCAACATAAATGAAATATCGTCCTATGATCGCAATGGTTTTGGTCGTGGAGAAAGACTAAACGCCTTTGAGATTGCCATTTCGAATTATGGATTCTTGCCCAGATAGGTATGTAACTAATATTGTTGCTTTCTTGTCAAACACATTTGAAGCATTCTACTGTTGAAATCAATCTTATAGGGACAGGAAGTAATTGCTTTATCAGAAATTGCAATCTTAGTTGATTGGTCATGTAAATAAGAACTTTGAAAAATCCAGACTTCAAATGTTATGGCTTGATGAGTTTTAAATTTTAAAATAGGACTGTATTTGATGTAATCTTGTTGAAACTCATTTTAACCTCAGATAATATCATAATCAAATTAAAACTTGCATAAGTAGAAGGAGGGGGATCACTTGATTAGTTTCACTTAAACATATTACTATCTTAATGATGGTATGTTACATGTTAAAAGATGTTTTAATGGTGAGAAATTGTGAGTTACATGACGATTTTGCACATGTTGTGCAGAAATAATTTGCTTGATTTTTAGTTTCTACAGAAAGTACATTTTAGATGTCATGTCAAATGGGATGAAGTTGAAGGATATTACATGTAATTCCCTTATTTTTCTTGTTTAGAATCTAGATACCTACTAGTTGTGGTGACAAATCTTGAGTCTAAAAGACATGTAAATCTGTGATATTTTGAGTTCCATATTTTGATGAGTGAAAACACTATATGAATTGTGTGAATGCAGTTAATTAGTTGGTTGAGTTTGTAGAACAAATGAACAATTGAAGAATCTTATTAACTCTAAAGTTTGTACTAGTAGAAAAAACAAAGTTTGTTGTAACTCTTTGATGAAACTCCCAAAGTTTGGAGTACATGTGAAGTGATTGCATGAAGAAATGTTTGTGGTCACCTAATTTGCATGTTAACTAATTTTCTGTTATTTGATGATTTTATTAGAATACCAATCATGAGCGTTCGGTCTAACAATTTCAACATTTTCTATCAATTGAACTATGATTTGTGCACATAAATTGCCTCTTTATTTGTGGATTTCATATCATTGTTGTTCATGAATTGGTTTAGAATTGATAGGTGTAAAAGTAACAATATATTTTTAAAGAAAAATTCTCTCTAACCCCCCCACACTTCTTTTTAACCCCCCTAAAATCCCAAAATATCCTTGACTTTAACCCCCCTAAAATCCCTAAATTCGGGACGCATCTCACGAAGTGCACTTCGGGAGATACGTCCCGAATTTGATTACACCCCCAAGTTTTTAAGTTCAGTATCGATACTGAAAAGTTCAGCATCGATACTGAAATGATTTCTGGAGAGTTTTAGGGGGGTTACAAGTACAATTTTTAAGTTCAGTATCGATACTGAAAAGTTCAGCATCCATACTGAAATGATTTCTGGGGATCAGTATCAATGCTGAAAAGTTTAGCATCCATACTGAAATGATTTCTGGGGATCAGTATCGATGCTGAAAAGTTCAGCATCCATACTGAAATGATTTCTGGGTGAGTTTTTGGGATGCAGGCCAAGTTTTTAAGTTCAGTATCGATACTGAAATGTTCAGTATCGATACTGAAATGCTTTCTGGGGATCAGTATCGATGCTGAAAAGTTCAGCATCCATACTGAAAATGATTTCTGAGTGAGTTTTTGGGATGCAGGCCAAGTTTTTAAGTTCAGTATCGATACTGAAAAGTTCAGTATCGATGCTGAAATGATTTCTGGGTGAAAAATAACTCATTTCGGGATGTAGATCCCGAAATGCATTTCGGGATCTACGTCCCGAATTTTGTTGATATACCCTCTAAGGGCAGAAAAGGTAGTTAGGGGGGGAAAAAAGAGTTGTGGGGGGGGCTAAAGAGAAATTTTTATTTTTAAAATTGTTACTTTTCTTTTGCTTGTTTGGCTTTTGTAACCATGAAAGTTATTAAGGGAGTCATAAGTATTTGAGTTTTTAGTTAAATTATGTACAAGGTTTGGCTTGATCAAGAAATTGAAATACATATATATTATCTACTTAGACTTTAGAAAATTGCAAATACATTTGCACTAACCATTTAGCTTTTGTGAAGATATGAAATTATGATTAAAACTACATCAAATTCAATGCTATATTTTTTTGTTTATCTTGTAAATGTATTGCTTTTAATGATCTGGTTCGTTAATATGCATTTGATCCCAAAGAGAAAGTGTAAGGGTCCAACGGGTATCTTGTGAACCTTGATCGGGTAGACGTGTGATCGGTAACTAAAAAACAGTTTTTGGAAAATCATTCAAACAAGTCCTAAATCTCCCGCTTCGTTCTGTACTTCCTCTTCCTAGTAAACGGTGAAGTATCCAACACGCAGTGCAAATTACCTAACATAATTGTAAATAAATACTCACTCCATTTTTTTAAGGCTTGTTTTGTAACACCTGAGCTTGTAACTTATAATCTCATATGATTCAAAAAAAAAAACTCTTTTTGGTGAAGGCACATGCATCTCACGTCAAAGGGTCCATGAAATTGAATTCCTTGTACGCAAGAACACCAAACTTTCCATCCCATAAATCATAGGAATAATGAACAACAAAATAAATGTTAACTAGACTTAGCTTTACGTCTTCAACATGACAACATTGCAACAAAGCGTCTAAATCAACCTAATATAACTCTTTACGTTGCTTACTAATGTTAATAGTAGTATTTGGTAAGATCATTTCAAACATTTTTGTTTTGGTACATATCATTTCAAACATGTTATTCTTCCAAAAAGTAAAATTAATGCTGCTAGCCTTGCCACGTTGATGCAGCAGATCAAATAAGAATATGAGAATCATAGTAAGAATATGCGATTATTGGTAAGTTAGATGAGTTATAAAGTTGACCTTGAAAAATTATTAAACTTTTGAATTTTGATGTCTTTTTTTTGTGATTAGACGAAATGATAAATTATTAAAAATTCACACATATAAAATGAAGAGAGTAGTTTAAATTCCAATGATGAATATCAGTTGAACTAGGATTTATAGACTTTTTGATGTCTTTTTAATTTGGCTAAATTGTATTTTTGGCCCCCTATGTTTCAGAAACTTGCGAATTTAGCCCCTATGTTTCAAAATAGCACTTCTAGCCCCTTATGTTTAGCCCCTTTTGCAAAAATCAATTTTGACAAAGTCAACGCAGATGTGGCAACTTACTTTTACTTATGTGACATGAATGTCACATCAACACCAAATAATTATTAAAAAAAAACAATTGATGTAAATTTAGTAAATGGGTTATAATTTACTAAAACTAGATTAAAAGAAACATTAAATAGGCAAAAAAAAAATGGATTAAAAAACTGGTGTAATCACATAAGCAAAATAAATAAAAAAAAAACGTGAAACAACAATTGGTGTAAATTTAATAAATGGGTTATAATTTGTAGTATTGGTCAGGTTTGCGATTTGAGATTGAGACTTTGAACCCATGTTCATCGTTTCTTAGTTTAGGTATTTTTTGGTGTTTTGCTCTGTGTGGTTTGCGTTTTTGGCTTTACTATGAGTGAATGATATATCTAGATGACATTACTATAGCAACACTCTATCCATACTCGGTTATAAGTAAAATTAAACATCCCAATATTTATTAAGTATTTTCTTGGTAATTTAATTTAGTGGTTAGATTTATAAAGTATAATGATATCTGTTAAAAAATAGAATAAAAACAGTTAAGTTCACTTCTATTTGAGACTACAAAATAAATATAGAGAAAAAGTAATATATGCATCGATAGTGTAAAATAATATTATACGGTCATTTAATAATGTTTATGTACTATGTAATCACTCACAAACTTTAATCAAATCCGGATCTCTCTACTTTCGTACAATATATCTAACCAATTAAACTAAATGTCACAATTATTTTATTAATAAATGACCCAAGGAAACTTCAAAGCAAGTTGTGGTTTTTTTTAATTAATTGTAGATAAACCTAATTATTTTTTATAAATGATAAACAAACTAGTTCCCAATTGGTTCACGTATTCCTTTGACAAGCCTTATAAGTTACCAACACCATTGCACTATATATATATAATAACACCTCTTTCGATTCTAATATCAACACCATTCATTTCATTATTTCCCTTTGCTTGTAAAATCCAAAAACTCATAGATATATACTTAAAACTCCTTCAAATAGAAAGAGAAAAACATAAGAAAATGAAACTCATCAGCATTTCATTTTTGTCCAAGCTTTTAATACTTCAATATCTATCAATTCAATGCCTTTCTGATGATTTTGATTTCTTCTATTTTGTTCAGCAGGTAAATTATGTGTTATGTTTATCATGATCAATAATGTTTTATTTTCCTTCTCCCCTTTTTCGGCTCAAACCTGCGCGCTATATTAGCGTCCCTAGCTAGCTTTTTTATCAACTGAACTACACATACGAGACTCAGTTTCTTATTGCATTGTTTGTTAATTATGTTGCAGTGGCCAGGAGCATACTGTGACACAAAACAGAGTTGTTGTTTTCCGAAAACTGGAAAACCAACGGCAGATTTCGGTATTCATGGACTCTGGCCAAACTACAATGATGGATCATGGCCTTCAAACTGTGATCCTGATAGTACCTTTGATAAATCTGAGGTATTCATTTTCTTTTCTTGAATAGAAATAATGTGAATGATTGAAAATGAAATTGATTTCTTATTCGCTCTCTTTAATTTTTTTTAACAAACTTTGAAGTGATATTTTTTTTAACTAAAGAGTTTATTATTGATATTTAATTGTTTTAGCACTTATATTTCAAACATACAGCATAGTAGTTGGACATTGTCTTTCAGCCTCTAGTGAGTTTCATGAATTTGACTATATGGTTAATGTGATTTTTGTATTTTAATTTTATTAGAGGCCTTGAACCATGACTTAAATAATTAAAAAATTATCTCTGGACCTGGACCAGCTATTCCTCTCTTTGAGGTGTCTTCAATCTAACGAGAAATTAGTCACTGCACGTTTGACAGTGGATATCCCAGTTTCGACCAAAACAATAAATAAATAATTGAGACCCTTTTTTTGGTAGAAAGTAAAAAGTTGAGACTTTAAAGCAAAGACTTTAGTAACTTCCTTATTGGGCTGGCCCATAACTCCTTATATCTGGCAAATTTGAAGCTTCCTTAATAATTAATGACATTAGTGCATTTCTCTAATTTGGTACTATAGATCTCGGACCTAATTAAGAACATGGAGAAGAATTGGCCATCTCTTAGCTGTCCAAGTAGCAATGGTTTTAGATTTTGGTCACATGAATGGGAGAAACATGGTACATGTGCAGAATCTCAGCTTGATCAACATGACTACTTTGAAACAGCTCTCAAATTGAAGGAAAAAGTGAACCTCCTTCAAATCCTCATAAATGCAGGTAACAAGACATGACTTTTAAGTATCTAATGAGCTACTATATAGCATCGACATTAAATCGGACACTACAAAGACAAAACTACATATGTCGGTGTCATGTTTATGTTATGCATATGCATCTTGAATTTGAAGTTTCGATGTTATATATCAGATAAGAACTAATTAAACATATAAGTTTAATTGCAATTTTTATCTTCTTATTTTTACTCGTTCAAAAAACTAATTTTTAAACCTTTATTTGTATTTTGAAACCAAAAAGTGGTGATGTGACATATTTTATTGACATGACGTAAAACTTAATCAACGTAATGAAATCTATAACATTTAATAAAAAAAACTTGTTGCATTTCGACTTTTGGTCTAAACAATTAAAATTTTAAAAGGGGATCAATTCCATGAAAGAGAAAATAGGATCAAAATCACAATTATTTAGCGCAAACATGTATACTTGCAAATTCTTTAATCAATTAATGGCAATGAATTTCAGGGATTGAACCAAATGATGAGTTTTACAGCATAAAAGACTTCTCAGAGGCTATAAAAAAGGCAACAGGGTTTACTCCAGGAATAGAATGTAACAGAGATTCAGCACGTAATAGTCAAATTTATCAAGTTTACATGTGTGTAGACACTTCTGGATCAAATTTGATTGAATGTCCATTATTGCCAAAGAGTAGATGTGGTGACCAAGTACAATTCCCCAAATTTTAAGAGAATTTATTTTGTTAATTAAGCAAAATTTGGTTTAATTTTTATTTTGATTTTCTAATCACCATTGTATTTCTAATTCTAAACTATCATTTCTTCAATAAATTCATGTGAAAATGAGAAAATTCCTTTCTCATCTTATTTTGTATACATTGAAGTTTTTTTTTTTTTTTGTTGTTTTTTTTGTTTATATGTTGTGGTCTTTAGACATAAACTAATAATTCAATGTGTTTACAAACTAGTCTAAGGTGTACAAGTGAGACATGTTTTGTCTCATGTACAAATTAATTTCTATCATTGTCAAAAATTAATTCAAATGAGATATAATGTGATTTATTAATTTAATGATAAAAGCATAATTATCTATTAATTAGAACACAAATTTTTTCACATCACTTAACATAAGAGTGCTTTTATTTAAACTAAATAAAACATAAAATATATAATAAATTGTATTATTTATTTTGACACATTGTAAATTGTATTTAAAGTATATGAAAAACTTAAATTTAACCCATCAATTATATGAAAATTTGTCAATTTAGACTTTCAGATAAAAAAGTAAATTGACAAACTGTGTCAAAAAAAAACTTTATTATATTTTTTATGATTTGGAACCAAATTGAAGAGTGAATTATAATTTAAAAACTAAATGATGGATACTCAACATAAAAAGTACAAATTTTCATGCTTATTTAAATTTCATCACACATATTGTTTTAGAAATTCATCCATGCGTGTGTATTGCACCTCTGGATAAAGCTTTGATGCTTCTTCGTCATCTCTTACCTCAAAATTTGTCAAACACCCTTCATAGAAAATATGATAGAAATGGCTGATTCCTACTTGGTTTCCAAGATCCGACTCTACATTTCACACCAATCAAAGAGTGAATAATTATTTTCTCAAAAAAAAAGTGATTTTTTTTTCATGATATGAAATATAGTAAAATGTTAAATATGTTTTTTTTACTAGACTTAATTATGTTATTTTGTGTTTGTTTACCATTAAAAAAATTACTTTTTATAAAAAAATAATTTATAATTTTTTTGGATTCAACCATATAAAAGTGAATTTTGCATCATAAAATTACGTACCATAAAGTACAATTTTCCAAATATAATATATCATATAAAATAAATATATGAGAAATAGTTATTGTTTTTCATTATGGTCATATTACTTTATATATATAGTTACGAATAAAACAAATTTATAAATCTTATCTTCTAAAAATAACAAATTAATCTTATAAATTTTAAACAGGATATTATTGGAATATTATAATAATATTAAGGATATTTTTGTTTGCAAATTTTTGACACTTGTTTTCTCTTTCTTCTAAAAAAGTTATAAAAAAAAAGCTACTAATATCAGCTTCAAATTTTTAGCAGTTTTTAGATTATTTTCAGATTCTGATTATTTTTAAAAGTTATGACAAACAGATATTATTTTCTTAAAAGTGATTATTTTTTAAAAATAAATAATTATTTTCTAAAAAAAGTTATAACAAATGGGCACTTAATCCCTTTAAATTTTTATGTTTTCACTTTTAGTATCTGCTTTTTTGTTTATAGAATTTCACGTAGTATGTTACTATTGACATTTTTTGATGACATGTCATTTAAAAGATATTAAAATATTTTTATTTCGATAATTTAATTAAGTACTTAATCTATATTTATTTATCTACAATAATTAAATATTAAATTATTAAATTTGGCTGCTTCAAAATAAATATTAAATTATTAAACTAATGATAAATTAAAGTTTTAACAATGACATGTCACCAAGAGAAGTAATTTAAAACATGCTACACGATTTATGTAAAAAACTTTTTTTTTTGACGAAAGTTTGAAGAAATTTTTAAAGGAACTAAAATATATTGATATTTAAAGGAATTTTTATATATTTTTTTGGTAAGAAAGGAATTTATATTTAATCCTAATGAAATATTAATAAAAAATATAGTTATTTCTTTTCTTATTAGAGTAAGTAATCTTATTTTATTTTTTTATCAAGTACTGTAATCTTATTTTATTTTGGGTAATTAATGGTGTATATTTTACCTTTCATAGAAGAAAGAAAGTCTTGTTCTGATAAGGTAGACTTGTCTAGTTGCTTTCCAATAAGTTTCTCCCATTTCTCAATTAACTCTCTTTGAGTGATAATATTTTCTGATGGCCTTAGATATATTGTCTTGTTCAATGCACGAGGATCATCAATTGTCTTAATTGTGTATGTTGCAATGTCATCTTCATCCATATAAACAACTAATACCACAACAAAAACACCACATATTGTGTAAATTCCAAGGTTAATGTTGTGTCCTAGCTAGTTCATATTAGAAAAAAAATGTTAATTAAATACTTTATGTCCCTGTTTGGCCCGGCTTATTTTCTACTTTTTTCTTCTCCTAAAAATTAGTAAAGAAGGAAAAAATTGTGTTTGACTCTATTTCTTTTTATTTTTTACTTCTTTACTTTATTTCTTTAATACTTTTAAAGAGAAATATGGCTAAATTCAATTTTATACTTCTCTATTTCGTTTAAGCAAAATAGAAAAGTAGCAAATAAGTCGGGCCAAACAGAGCCGCAGTCTTTTTTATAAAAAAAAATCACTTTTTAAAATCATTATATTATTTTTTTTTACAACAAAATTTATTATATTATTGATGTATGTATCCGATCTATAATTTAGATATATTAATTATTCAATAAACTTAAATATTTAATTGTTTCTTATATAAAAAGGACTGAAGGTAGTATTTATAAGATTTTTGTATACCTTTGACATTGCCGTCGCCATAGAGAACCACCTTGTCTCGAGGAGGAAAGAGTATCCTCATTTGAGAGAGGTTGCCGGCACAGTAGGCCGCAAAGCAATTGGCAGAGATATAAGTAAAAGGGATGTTGGCATCTTCAATTGTTTTCCTTATAATCATTTTCTCATCAAATGTGATTCTTCCCGGTTCAAGTGCGTGTCCCATAAGAGATGGGTCCATTCCAAATTCGGAAGGTAAAAAACGCTAATGTAAAGAAAAAAATAATCACGTGAGAGTTCAAACACAATTAATTTTGTTTGAATTAATATTTATGGTTGTTTTTTACCAAAGTAAAAATAAAAAGAAGACAACTTAATTAATCAAGATGAAGTATGTGTGAGTATATATTAAATAAATATCAATTATTATAATTCTTGAAAATATTATTCATAGTCAAGGAAACATATTCAGCAGTTTTTATTGGTCAAGTAGTCTAGTATTTAGAACTCTTTTCTTAAATAAATAAGTGAATGTACTGGGTAAGGTTGATATCATATCATTTAAAAAAAACAATATTACTTTTATTAATAGTAATTTGTTGTAGTGTAATGAATTGACTTTATACACAATAATACCGTACCATACGATGTGTAAACAGAATCACATTTGGAAAAATGTATAAGTATTGGCTAAAAATTAGAGATGGCAAAATCGATCAACCTGTTCTATCAATCACTAATCATTTGAAAATGGGATAGAGCGGGGTAGGCCAACTTGAGATATAAAGTGGGTTGAAAATTCCACCCACCTCGCTTTATGGCGGGCCAGCAGCTCGGCGAAATACCCCGTCAAATTTTACAATAAAAACTTATTAACATTAAATCACCAATAAAATTATATTAAATAATTAAATTAAAGAATATTTTATGTAGCTAAAATCTATTGAATCTATAAGAATTATCATTTGATAGTTTATAATATATCATCAAATATCTAGAATAAGTTATAAAGACAACACAAATAAAATGTTAATGAGTTCGTCAATTTAAAAAATATTAGAAACCAAAGGTTAAAATTATAAAACAAAAGTAATTTTTATTACTTTTTTTTAACTATTAGACTCGATATATAGGCAAACCTTTTTTTATTACTTAATGAGTCAAATATAAGAGAAAATAAAAAAAATTATTTGTCATTAATACATATGAGGTGAAATTTTTCTAGCGTGTTAGGCGGAGCAAGCCAACCATTTTTTTTGTAACAATGTTTGTTTTTTTTTTTTTAAAATAAAGTTTATTACAAATTTTTTTGGATGGTTTTCATTTTTTTGGAAATAGAAAATGTGTGCAAAAAAATAGGAATTTATTGGTGGATTAAAATTTGGATATATATTCCAAAAAAGAGAGGGTATAATAGGAAGATAAAGTGCAAAAATACACCTTTCTAATTTGTTTTTTATTTCTTTCTAAATCGACAAATAAAAAGGAACGGAATGAGTATTTTATGAAGCTCTTATTAAAAAAAAGTGGCTTAAGGGCTTATTTTCTACTTTTTTTCTTCTCCTTGAAAATAGTAAAATAGGAAAAAAATGTGTTTGATTCTACTTTTTTTTTATTTTTTAATTCTTTAGTTTAATTCTCTAATACTTTTAAAGAAAAATATGGCTAAATTCAATTTTATACTTCTCTATTTCGATTAAGCTAAATAGAAAAGTAGAAAATAAGCCGGACAAAACGGACACTAAGTGCCTGTTTGGCCGGGCTTATTTTCGTCTTTTTTTCTTCTCCTTAAAAATAGTAAAGTAGGAAAAAAATGTGTTTGATTCTACTTTTTTTTATTTTTTAATTCTTTAGTTTATTTCTCTAATACTTTTAAAGAGAAATATGGCTAAACTCAATTTTATACTTCTCTATTTCGTTTAAGCTAAATAGAAAAGTAGAAAATAAGCCGGGTCAAACGGGCACTAAGAAAAGATAGAGAAAGCAGAAGCCATAAATATGAATTTTTGACAAGCTTATCGCACCACAAAAATAATTTGTCTCAACACAAAAAAAAATAACAAATCAAAATACACTGTGTAAAAATAATATAAGTACAAAATAAAAACTATATCAAAATATTTTAGTTTTGAAATATACTATACTTTTTACAGTAACTTTTACTTATAAAGCTCTTTTTATTACTTTTAATCTTAAAGCGGCCTTTACTCTTAAAAAAAAGTTAAACAAAGCCTAAAATTTTACTCCCTCCGTCCCAAAACTATTGTCCTTTTAGAGTTATGCACGTAGATTAAGAAACAATAAAGATTGATAAGTTAAGTCTATTTTAACCTTACTTTATTAAGAAAGAGAAAATATATTTAATTAATACTTTAACTTTTGTAAGGGTACAATTGATAAACTAACATAAATTTTACATTGGTTTGCGAAAAGGACAATAGTTTTGGGACAAAACTAAAATGCTAAAAGGACAATAGTTTTGGGACGGAGGGAGTAACCTATATATGCAAGAATACAAAAACAAAAAAAGAGACACAATTTTTTTTTTGCAACTTTTTCATTTTTAATTCTACCTTTATATAAATTATTTCATTCATAATTTAGTTATTCTTCTTTATTTCATTCAATTGAATTCCAAAAATATCTATACTTTTAACTATTAAGGGGATCATAAAAATTCTTGTGAAAAATTGAGAATTGATTTTAGAATAGAGGTCCATCAAACAATTTTTTCATTTTTAATTTTTAAAAAATATAAAATAGCTTTCATAAATTAATGAAAATCAAATAGTTCTTTAATGACTTAAAATTTTGTATGAAAATATTGTGTCAATCGCATGGTTTGGGATTTAGCACACTAAAAAACGTTTGAATATATAACAATTTTTTTCTAAAATGCTAAATTAACCTATATAAATTTGCATTAGAGAGAATCGAATCTAAAAATAATGAGAGTTCAAAGAGAAGTATACTCTCAAGTCTCAAGCTAATACCACAAACCCAATAGTGGGTCTGAATATATAACAAACAATTGATTACCAACAATTGTCAATTAAAACATAGGGATCTATATCTATATATATATATACATACTTTTTCCGTCGCAACTTATAAGCAAACAAAAGAAATATATAGTTATTAAAAAAAGTAAAATATAATAATATGAAATAAAACTTTTTGTTTTGTAAAAAAAAAGTAAGACTTTTTGTATTCTTTTTGAAATAAGTTTCTTGATGTAAACAAATTGTTATTGGTTATCGACTATTGATAAAAAAATAATTTATTTTCTTGTTTATAATTTGAAGACAAGAAAATATATATTTTTTGTTTATAAATTAAGACGGAGGGAATACCTTGACATTCCCAGCATCTTTGATTGCCTCAACAAGTTTGAGTTGCAACATCAAGTTGTGTGATCGAATATAAGTTCCAGACATGGTGCAAATAACAACATCAACTAGTTTGACAGCATCTACAAGACTTTGATGATTAGAAAAAGAAGCTTCAACAAGATGAGCACCTTGTTTTTTGAATGAAAGAAGCAATTGTACCTTCTCAATTTCAAGCCCTAATTCTTGACGTTGAAGAACATAGGTTTCATGACCTTGTTCTAAACTTGCCTTCACTATTCTCCTACCAATATACCCAGTACCACCCACAACTAGAACTTTGCTCTTTTCCATTATACTATCAAGCAATTTTCTTTCTCTCGTATATAGTGGTCCATATATTATATATAGGATATGTGGTGAGCATTCATTTTGAGTTTTATTTTATTTTATATATTTTATAATTTTTTTTTAATATTGTTGATTTCAATAATTTAATATGTGCTGGTATTTTATAATTTAATTTAGGGTTAATAGATTTTTATCTTCTGTAATATGAGCGAATTTTAATTTATTTCCTGTAATATGTTTGTTTTATTACCTCATATCTTTTGAAAATTTCATCATTTAGTTCACTCTATTGATTTTTGTGCTGATGAGACTAATAAAAAGTCAATTGTCACGCCAACAAAAAATCAACAAAGAGGATTAACGATAAGATCTTCACATTACATGGATAATACAAAAAATATTAGACGGATTAAACTAAAACTTGACCATATTACCGGAGTAAAAGTCTAATAAGCCAAAACCCAAGTGTGAAAAATTACTCCCTCCGTTTCATAATCTGTGTTACATTTGGATTTTTCGCATTTTTAACAAAAATAATTAGTTTGGTTTATTTCAATAATAAAATAAGTTTATTTGCTAAAATGTAATTATTAATTGTATTTATTTGAATTATTTGATGTATTAAAATGCAAAAAATAAGGACAACTTATTAAAAAAAAAATTAAGCAAAGAAAAACTCAAAACTAGGAGTGTGTAAAAAAACCGGTTCTCATGATCCAAATTACTATCTAAATTGATTCATATTTTAAAACCCAATCTAAAATTAAAAAAGTAAACTAATGCACACCATTTGTAAAAAAACCAATTAAAACCGGTTCATAAAAATTCAATTATGGGTTACCAATTAAGATCCATTTATTTTAAGAAGTATATATATTAAAAAAAATTATTTTCTAAAATATATTTATTAATTGATTAATAAAATAGATTTATATATAATTTTACCTACAAAACTTTATTTTATTTTAGATTTAATACTACCAACCACCAACCACCCATATTTCATTAATTTAATACTAATAAATATAATATAATATATTATTTAATTTTAAAATATAATGTGGGTCGAAGTAGCTGGGAGGCGCGAGAGGCATATGAATAGTTGGGAGGCGCCCGAAAACAATGTGGGGACGTTAAGTAATTACATGTCGGTCATACATTACTAACTTTGACCCACAGTCGAAGTTAGCAATCCATTTAACAAAATTTGTTATTTTTATTAAAATTAAATATGTATCCATATTTAATGCATCGACGTCTCAACGATATATTAAATATGAATCCATATTTAATATAATGGAGAATGTTAACATGTGCCCTTAAGGCACATTTTAAGATACTTAATATAAACATTTTGTCTAAAAAATTGTGCAATCAATCTTTTATAAGTCTACGTATTAATTTTTCCAATATAAAATTATTACTATTGAGTTTCTTAACATATGTCCTTAGGACACATGTTAACAAGACCCTAATATAATTCATATTTGTTATTATACTTCATGTAAATACCGATGATCCATATTTGTATTAATGTAATTTGATTCATATTTGTTTATTTCGAAATCATTTAATTAAAATCTATTTTCTTTTGCTCCAAAACAAAAACCGATTTTATGTAATAAAATTTGTTTTTTTATTTGAAAAAATAGTTAAAACATAATTATTTTATAATAAAAATGTATTTTAAATTTAATTTGAATAAAATATGTAATTTTTTATTATGAACCAGTTTTGAACTAGATTGAATTAAATTTATAAGAAAAATTAGTTTAAAGCAAAATTGGTTATGGTTTAATTCATGAACTGTATACGTGGTTTAGGTTTGGGTTAGTTATGAGAGAAGATTAGTTGCAGGAGATTGTTGCCTTGTTGTTGTTGGGCCCACCTCGTATGGTATTGTCCGGCAGCAAATTGCAAAATGAAATTATTTAGCCATGTTTTGAATGCATTTAATGCATGGACACAAGTTTTCTTCAAATAATGGAGCTATATTCTTTACTTTATAAAAAAAATAAATACATGTAGTGTCTTTTATGGTATGATAGCTGACTCAGAGATTTAAAATTGTTCCGTATTTAAGATGATGATCGAATCATTAACTCTAAGTTAAGAGAGGAGGAGTCTCAACCGTCAATCATATTCTTTAAGTTATACATGTAGTTTGTGATATTGTGTTATATGGAGAATACTCCAAATATATTTACATTGTTCTCATTCTCATTAATGTTCATAGTATATGACTCTATCATATTTATTTAAATTAAATAAATTTTAAATTTTTAAATAAAAATATAAATCTCAATTAAATATCTTAGGAGTGCAATTTATTTAATCTATTGGTTCATTCAGCATTGAGGCAATGTGAATAACTCAGTAAAATTTGAGCGTGTATCACTTATGTCGAGAATTACTACACCACAAGCTAGGATTATTTCCACCACAAGCTACAAAATTTCTAAGTTTTTATTAGAGACAATTGAATTAATAAAAATTGATTAATTTATAATATGTAGCCTAAACATATTAATTTTTATCGATCTAATTATTTTTTCTAAAATATTCATATATATTTATGTCCCTTATATTTTAACAGATGAAATCGTTCTAAAATAAAAAGAAAAAACATAAATACATCAAAATTTATTTTTTTGAATGGAAAAATATTATTGATAAGATCAGGTCTCTTTTCAAGATGAACAAAAAGGAGTTTACAAATACAAAGGTGCCGAATAAACACGAAACACCAATGAAAAAACTAAAACCTAAAGTATCTAAAAGATGACCTCTTCTAGTCTCATTATTAGAAGATACTCCTCAGCTTTCTGACCACTAGAGAGACCTCAACCCGACCCAAACAAATGTCACTAGACACTACTCCCTCCATCCTAAAATAAATGTCCTATTTGGCAAAATTATTTGTCCCAAAATAATTGTCCTATGCTATTTATAAAATTGTTTTTTTTTCTATTTTGCCCTTATTACTTTTATAGTGTAATGATTAAGAGAGACAATAAAGTAACTAAGAAAATCTACTTTTTAGTATTTCAAAGTCTACTACTAATAAAAAGTTGGGATATTTCTGTAAAAATCTTGCTCTCTTTCTTTCATTTACACTTTTCTTAAAGTGTGTGAAATGGTCAACTAGGACATTTAAATTGGGATGAAGGGAGTAACTCCCGATCTCGAATCAAAACTGATCGGCCTATCAGAGTCTAAAGTACAGTTCCTTGAGTCAAAAGTTGAAGGAACAACGGTAGAAAGAGAATTTAGGCACATAAATCACAGTTTGCAAACATCCTTCAAAAAGTCAACACCGATGCTGTAGATTAACCAGATACTAAAAAACTGTAAATCTCAACAAATTTAGACACCATCAAAAACTCAAAAAAAAATTCTACAATTCTCGACAGATTTGAAACATCAAATTATTAATCAAATAGTAGTATAGTGAAGAAGGTCGGTGTGGAATGCCGTGTACCCACGTAGGTCCAATAGCATTTATTAGTCAACTAAGTGGATGGATTAATAAGTACAACATTATTGCACTACATATATGTAACAACCACTTTTGTGTCTAATATCAACCAACATCATTGATTAGTTCCCTTTGGTTGTGAAATTCAAAATAAGAAAATGAAACTCATCAGCATTTCATTTTTGTTCAAACTTTTAATACTTCAATATCTCTCAGTTCAACGCCTTTCTGCTAAGGATGTTGATTTCTTCTATTTTATTCAGCAGGTAAATCATTTAATCTTTAATATTGTTCATTTTCCCATTGTGTATTTAATCTTCAGCATTGCATTTTTCTTTGTTTATAATGCAGTGGCCAGGAGCATATTGTGACTCAAAGCAAAGCTGCTGTTTTCCGAAAACCGGAACACCGACAGCGGATTTTACTATTTTTGGACTCCGGCCTTACTACAATGATGGATCATCTCCCTCAAACTGTAATGTTCAAAGTGTCTTTGATAAATCTCAGGTATTCATTTTATTTATTTGGTTTTTATAAATCCGTGAATTGGTCTGATGGTGTAAGCTTGAGACCTCAGAGTGTGTTCCACTCTCTGTCTCAAATTTAAATTCTCTGGTATCACTTTTTAGGTTGAGTCATTTCATAGAGAGTTGTACTTTGCGTCAGTTGAACCTCTCGTTAGTGATCGGTGAAATTAATAACCTCTATTAGTCAATTCTTGAACCGGATATTGAGTTTTAAAATAAAAAAAAGTAATTTAATTGATCATTAGTGCATTTATCTAATGAAAAACTAATGTATAATGAGGATTGAGGCATATTTAATTTTGTATAGATTTCAGACCTCATTAAGAACTTGGAAAACAATTGGCCATCTTTGACCTGTCCAAGCAGCAATGGTGTAAGTTTATGGTCACATGAATGGGTAAAATATGGTACATGTTCCGAATCTAAGCTTACTCCACATGACTACTTTGCAACAACTCTTAAATTCAAGAAAAATCTGAACCTCCTTCAGATCCTCAAGAATGCCGGTAAGACATTATTTTGAAACATCTCTATCATATATTTAAACACTCAACATCAGACACGACACTAATAAGTGGACAGTAATAATTTAAAAAAAAATGAAAGGAATTAAATATAATAACATTTGAGAATGTCATTTATGTGTCAGACACTACACGTGTCAGGCATCAGAAACACTTTTAATCTAAAATGTTGAGAGCTAAATTTTTGTGATTGACTCAATTGCATATATTATCAGTATCACCAATTCACAAAATTGATTCCCGTGTTTTAAAATCTCCCGATTTTGATCTTTACCTTAGATATATGGAATTCAAATTTGTGATGTGACAGATTTTAGATGATATGGAAAAATACATGATAACGTAATTTAGTGTTAAGTTCATTATACTATCATTGTCTACCTCACCAATTTTGAGTCCAGAAATTTGAGAGAGACACAAAAACTAGGACAAGTTAAAAGGAGACAAATTATGTAAATGAATGAAAATAGATGAACTAATAAAATTGCAATTAAATGAAAAAATATTTGCAAAATTTCTAATAATTTAATGGCATGAATTACAGGGATTGAACCAAATGATAAATTTTACAACATAGGCAACTTTTTAGATGCTATACAACAAGCTACAGGGTATTCTCCAGGAATAGAATGTAATAGAGATTCAGCACATAACAGTCAACTTTTAAAAGTTTACATGTGTGTGGATACTTCTGGATCAAAAATCATTGAGTGCCCTGGTATTCCAATGGGCACATGTGGTGATAAGGTACAATTCTCTAAGTTTTAAGAGAATTTGTTTTGTTAATCATAACATGGTTCAATTTGTATTTTGATTTTCTAGTCACAATTGTACTTCTAATTTTGAACTATGACAGCATCCCTCATCCAATGAGAATGTATTTTCAGTAATGTTAAAATTAGAAAATTTCATCCCATTATATTTGTTAAAGTTGTTTGAAATTCCACGTTGTTTAAACTCTCGTGATGTTAAATGTATGGATATGTTTTGGCACAGTCAAACTTTGAGTTAGCATTTTGGATGACATTCAAGATCATTTAACATAGCATCATAGTGGGTTAGAGATTACAATTAATATGGGAGTTCGACCCCGCGCTAGGCGTGGTAGTGGGTGATGAAGTTGTTTAGAGTTTTATATTGTTCAAGTTCTCGTATTGTTGACTGTATAAAAGTATTTGGGTTATCTCATCCTTTGAGCTAGATTTTGGGCTGAGTGAGATTCAAGCCCACGCTAGGTGCGAAGGTAGGTGTTGAAGTTGTTTGTAATCCCACATCTCAGGCATTGCCGGTCTCGACATTTTGGAGGTCTCAGACAAATAATAAAAATGGACTCCTAATAAAAAAATTTGTATCAATTTTTTAAAAAATAACATCATCTATTTAAACTATAAATAACATCCATAAATTCAAAATTAGTGTTTTATCTTTGTAACTAACATAAACAAAATGTCATATTCTATTATGATCAATATCATCAACATATATTTTAACTACTTAAAAAAACTCTTTTTTATTATTAGATATTTTTTACTTTACTTGGACTAAATATATATTGGACTTAATCATATAACTACCTAAAAAATTATTTGACGCCCTATTTTTGCAGTGTTGTGAGTATAAATGTGTTTGGCCACGTTCATCGTTTGAACAAGTTTTTGGTATAAGATTCAAGTCTATTTCACAATATTGAGTAAACCACCAAATTAATCTATAATTTTATAGAACATTATCAAATATACCTCTGAATTTATAAATATTTTAATAAAGTCTATGGCTCTATCAAATTGTTAAGTTGATAATTTATATATTTAATTATTACTATCGGTTTGATCCTTGAATTTATTAATTTAGTCTCTAACATACTTAATTTTTTGATGGATTAATTTCGGAACTTTATTTTAAATATTCATAAAGTCGGAGATCTATTTAAAGTGTCTTACTTGAGAATAAGAATCAAAGTGATTCATAGTATGAATATGAACTAATTAAGAGTGAGAACTTTGAAAAAATCGTGTTCTAAATTATCAAAGTAAGGAGACTAGTGATCAAGAAGATAAATACAAAAATTTATCTTGGTTCATCTAATGTGAGTTAGTCCAGTTCTCACAGTTCTGTGATATTTTTACGATGGTGCTTGAGAACTTTTTCAAATATTGCAACTTTCAATATTGGTCAGCTGACCTCTTGCATGTTTTGTCCAGCTTCTTTAGATGTACATCTACACACTTGATCATTTTTTACAACCCAAAGAAGATTAGTGGTGTCAATTGATATTAATTTTGTTTGTGATTGAGAATATGATTGAGAGTTTATCTTGAGATATACCTACTATGAGAATATGATTCTGATCTTGTGTACTTCTGAAAATGTCAAGCTATTTTTGTCTTTGAATAATGACATATTTATAGTATGTCAAGCTATTTTTTCAGATATGGTGCCCATATTTACCTCCGCACTCCCTCTAACATTTTTTGATACATCAAAAAAAATAAATTATTCCCGTCATGGTTTGAACCCTTCTCTTCTCCGTTCATAAGGATCACACTTTTCAAAAATCCCAATATTAAATATCTTATGATTCAAATTGGTTTTTTGATTCGAAAATAATATTATTACCAAAACAATGATTTTGATTCAAATTGTTCATTCTATCTCTCTTTTTCCAATATCTATTTATTTCTTTGGTCAACTCATTGATCAAATTCCCTCCATCTTCAAGATCATTAGCTTCTTTATAAATCTAATTCCGATTTTTCTTAAAATACTTATTTTTAAATAGTTAAAAGTTAAAAATCATTAGTCAAAAAAAATACATTAGTCAAAAAAAATTAAAAATCAAAATTTTCTATAAAAAATGTATCACATATTTTGTTTAATTTTCTTTCTAAATAGTATTATTTATTTTGTTTATTTTTCCTCTATTTGGTACTTCAATATAGTTTATATATTGGAATTTTTTTCTCTACTTTCTACCACACAAGTACTTACAGTCTATAAGCTACACATTTTTATCAGTATAGATACTAGACTTTCACCCGTGCGTTGCATGGGTCTTATAAACTGATATAAATATCGAATAATTATTTCATATATGAAGTATAATAATTAAAAAATAGTAATAAAATATTAATATTGAAAATGAAAATAAAAAATGTAAAACATTGTATTTAAAAATATAAGTTGTTATATCTAATAATAATATATATGACAGAAATACGTTAATATTAAAATTTGTGTGACATAAGTATAACTACAATAGTAGATATATATGACGTTATAAGAATAAACTAAGACAACGGAGAATACCGTACCAAAAAAATGAAGACATTGGAGAAATGTGCTTACAACTTCAACCCATCATTGTAAGTTCACGATGTTTTGGTTTTCGTCCCTATACTTCTTATTTTGAAAATTGCCCTTGAAAGATCATTTCTTTTTGCATATGATAATGCATAAGTGGCAAACAGATTGACACACCGAAATTGAAGAACATCTGGTAATTTGAAATTGCTGAGACAATACATATAGAAATACTAAATCGAAAAAAAGAAATTCCAGGGACCACAACTACAAACATCTAATTTTTATGTAACTTCATCTTCTATCCTCTTTTTTTTTTTACAATATTTTATCCTCCCATTTTTCTTCCTCGTCAACTTCTTCAATCTATAGCATTTTTTATTTCACCTTCAATCTATCTATGATTTTAAATATTTGACCAATAATACATTATCATAAGTATGCATCATTGATAAACTTGATCACATATATGTTGTTACTAAAGAAGCAGATATTGACAACTATAAAAAGAACTCAATTATACAAATGTGTTGCTAAGTTTTTTAATCACCAATGCATTATTACCATATAAGATTATATTTCTTAAATTCAAATAGATATAGGTGTATATGTTTTAATTCAAATGGATAATTATAATTAAGTGTGATTGTAACAAAGTTTTAACTTTTGTAAGATGAAAGGTTTTTGAAAAATCATTTACTCGTCGAAAATATATAGGATTATTGATAGTAGTAACATATTTTTTTTACATTACAATAGTAGTACTCTAATTATTATGAGAAAGAGATAGAAAGTAATAATCTATGAGAGAGAAAGTGTGGAAAAATAAGATAACATTGGAATGTGTACATATGAACATTTTAATTTTTTTTGGTAGATGAAAATGATTACTTTTTATTTTATTGTGGCAAAAATTTAATGAAGAGATTATGAGGAAGTTTAGGAGGGAAAAAATTAAGGTTAATTGTTGCAACCTAACAACATTTAAAAATAAGAGATTAGTGTTTTCTTATAAAATATGAAGGGCTTATATGTCCTTTTAATGTTTCTTATTTGCTTCATGTTGCTTGTGTGCTAGAATAACACCTAACCAGGATTCTACGTTTAATGTTCTTAATTATGGTGCCATCAAGAACGGTGAAACTGATGATTCAAACATAGGTTTTTGCCAATTTCAATTTTCTTATGAGATTATTATAAAAAAATTTATATCAGGTGGAAATTATATGTATACATGTCTCTTAATGTTAATTATTATATTATATTATATTATTACAATTCTTATGTAACTATATGTCTCAAATCTAATACAATTTGAAACTACTTGCTTCCATACAAAGGCTTTTGTGGAAGCATGGCACAACGTGTGTGGTACAACTCAAAGCACCCCAACACTTATCATACCTAAAGAAAAAATATTTATGTTGCAACCTCTGTCATTTCAAGGTCCATGCAAATCATCTTGATGTACGTAAATTTATGATATGTGAAATTTGCGAGGAAACGTTCCTCGGTAACGACATAGGGAAACACGCATAACTTTAACTTTTCTGTGAACTGCTTTCCTAAAAAAATTTCGTTGGAAATATTTGTGTTTTGCGAGGAATAAAGTTTCCTCAGTAATATTCGTAGAAAATTTCCAATTTTCTTGTAGTGATTGTACTTATCTTGCAGCTCCGAGAAATCAGTTGGTTAATACCAAAAAAGAAATATAGTAACTATAAACGGTATAATTGAAAAATAGTAATTCATCTTAAAAAAAAAATGAAAAATAGTAGTTAAGTTTTGAATTGAAATTTTGTTCGTTCATTTTGGGACAATTTTTTTTACACATATGTATCACTAGAGATCTTGATCATGCAGTATAGTATCAATGTAATCAAAATTTTATGAAATCACATATACTTATCATTATTTTTGTAAACATTTGTTGGAAGTTTTAGATGCCAAATTTGTTATTAAAATTAAAATTTAATTGAAGGAAGAAAAGTAGAAGGTTCCTTAATTAATGACATTAGTGCATTTCTCTAATGAATATTTTATCACAATTTTATTTAACTAGTGTGTATACCCGTGCAAGGCACGGGTGAAACTTTTTTTAAATTAAATTAAAAATAAAATACTTTATAATTATTTGAGACTATTATAAAATATTTTATTACCAAAAAATTTACTAATTTAAAAAAATTTATAATATTATTTTGAGAATAGATGAAATTATAAATAAGAGAAACATTCTATCTAAAAATGTGGAGTCAAATAATTAACAAATATACGAAATATTTTAGAGATATTTAGTTGATAACAAATCACATTCTTAAAAGTAAAAAAAATGTTTATTTGTAATTAGTTGGAAATACACATAAGCTGCAATTTTGCATATCTAGTGCCATGCTCTTAAAATTAAACAAAATACTAAAGTTAATCATACAAATTTGCCATATATCTATTGACATGCTCCCAACATCTTTTCCAATGCTTGTCCATCAAAATAAAAAAATACAATGGTCACTACTTGTGCTATATTGGCCAAATCAACTACAAAATCAATGATAATATGCAATCAACTTCAAATAATATTAAATTTGTGGAGTTAATCTTCAAGGTGAAAAATAATGAAAATCAATACTCATTGGAATCTTAAATATATCTTCTAACCAGAACAAATTCTTCCTCTACTATCGAGTGTTACTCCAGCACATCACATAGATGATAGTCAACATCAACACCAACGTCAAATAAGAGACAAATTTGTTAGTGCAATTGATTCTCAAAACCAAATTTACAAAACTGAAAAGAAAAAAAAAACTCTAGAGAAAAAAATACAAATCAATTCTACAAAAATCTCTCACATGTCCTTCATTTTAAGTTTGCAAATTCAAAAAATTAAATAATTCAATTAACTTCAAATGTGAAAAAAATGACCTTTGTCACTTTCTTGAAACCACCACCACGCTAGGTATTCATTTTGAGAGAGCTGAAAATATTAGATAAAAAAATAGAAACCCATTGATACGAATAAATAGAAGAACTTTTGAACTTGTTGGTAGAAAAAGAAGAAAAAATAAACCCATAGATAGAAAAGAAATATAAGAACTTATGAATTTGGACCACCTTTAGTGCAATTGAGTTTTATAGTCATCTCCCTCAAAATTATCCTAAAGTGAAGGATAATAAAAAAAAATGTAAGACAAAAAACAAACCTAGTCTTAAATTGTTGAACATCAAATGTAATTTAAGAACTTTTTCTTAAACAAATTATTACATTCATTGATCTCAAGGAAATAAAAGAAAAGAATGAGATATATGTGTATTAAAATAGATCAAGTGGAACTTTGTAGATTACAAACTTCTTTATATATAGATCTCTCTATCTCCCTTGACTATGCTCATAATAATTTTCTCAATGATACAAACGATTTTCATTCACAGTAATTTACAGTGTGGGAACTAAGAAAACACAAAGAAAAACTAAGAGTAGTGAAGAGATAAAGAAAAATAAGAGGAAAATATAAACATCCGTTAAAAAAAATTGGAAAGTAAATTGGCATTTGGAAAACTAATTTGCTTTATAGAGAAAAATAATAAAAATTGGAGTGAGAAATTGATGACAACCATTTGTTTTCCCAACAAAACACGGAAGGATTAAATGGGTGCATTGAAAAGTTAAACATTGATGAGAGAAATACATTGAACACACACCAAACTATTTTTCTTTCAAATGAAATAATTAAAAATGAAATTAAAGATAATTAAAGAAATATTACTACTAATAGTAACTTTTAAAATAGCAAGCACTCTAATTAGCTGACAAATGACAAACTTGCTAAAGAACTACTTTTGCTTTATTATATTCTATGATTAGTTTATGGAACGTACAAAAGAAGGTTTATGCTAGGCTAAATTGAATAGCTTGAAAAATTTTAACCTGGCTAAATTTTCCTGTCTCTATCTGGATCTAGAAATGAATTGAAAATGTTTACAATAACAACAAATAATGTATGCTTTAGCTTATATCTATATAAAAAAACATAATGTTAAAATACAAAATCATAAACTATGCAACAACTAAAGTTCAAATATCTATGAGAACCATCTCTATTGAGTTTGTCTTTCGCCATATATATTCATATATCAAAGTCGTTTAACTATTACAATCAAACTCTAAAATTCTTTATACCAGGTGAAATTTTAGAGATGTAATCGAGGTTAAATGCCATGGAAAAAAAATATGATTTTGGACACAATGAAATTTGAGAAATATTTGTAGAATATGTATAATTTTCATTGACTTCACAGGTATTTATATAGTACATCAAATGACCTTTTCAATTTTAAAATGTTTGCATTTAATCACAGGTATTAATATTTTTTATTTGACTGATGATTCCATGTATTCATATAAGGTAAATGATTGATTATATATGTAACGTCAATGTTGTATTATGTACAATAAAAAATGAGGTTTTTTCTATCAAAAAAAATAAAAAAGATTTTTAAATTCAATATATATAAAGAATAAAGAATGTTCAAATAAATAAATAATACTATTTCACCACTCTCTTTAAAACAATATCACCAAATTTTACTATTTCTTCACGCACGACATTATACATGGGTCTCATTGAATGATTTTTTTTCAAATATTAAAGTTAAAACAGAGTAAAAGTTAATATACGAGTGAATTTTACAAGTTTAAACTATTTAACCAAACTATCTATCCAACGCCCCAATTATTTCTACATGACTCTCCACCTCTGTCTTTTGCAACAATTTCACTAAAAATTTACTAGAAATGCTTGTAGAGCTGCTGCAAAATAGTAGTGTCACATAATAGTAGTGTCACTTCCAAAATTTTAACTAGAACAGTAGTTAACCAACTATTTGATTCAAGTCTCCACATTGATACAAATGATTCGGTGTCTTCTCCGGTAAGTAGGCCGCATCCAAATAATGTTGATTGACCATGGTGCATGAAGATTCACCCTCAATATTATTTGAACCATCCATGAATTTTTAACTTTAAGTGCAAGTGTTATACCAAAACTACAAAAAAGAACTCAATTAAATCAATTGTATTATAAGTTGCAAAAAGAAAGATTTACAAGCCACCAATAATTTGTTTCAACTTCTCAATTTTTAACACAAATTTTCAAATTAACCAAATATTTGAACTAAATACCCTTTATTAACACATTGCACACAAGGAAGGAGTGGCAACCCATCTAGAAGCAAATCAGTAACCATATATTGTTGTTTTTCATTTTTGGTTCACGAATGAATTTTTGAAACAAGATACTTACTAGTTATTAACCAATTTAAACCAAATCCAAAAATTCAATTTGGATGGATAACCGACTAGATGAAAATGGTTGGGTTAGTAACCATATACTAAAATTCAAATATTTAAAAGTGGACTTGGATCTGGCTATGGGTTTCCATAAAATCAGATATTTTGCACACCCCAAGCTATACCAAAACTGCATAAAAGAACTCGATTAAATCAATTGTATTATAAGTTGCAAAAAGAAAGATTTACAAGGCACCAATAATTTGTTTCAACTTCCTAATTTTTGACAGAAACTTTCAAATTAACCAAATATTTGAATTAACTACACACTTATTAACACATGACTAACCACATATTATCTCCTGTGTTATCAAGTCACTTTTTTCAACTCATAACATAACATGTAAGAACTGCATAAACCTCTTTTGAATCATAATATGTATAATTCCAACAACTATATACAAATAACCTTATCAGTTCCCACTTTATCACTCTATATACTTACTATTGTCTATTGCTCCACTCATTTTATGTTTTATTAATTTTAACAAATTAAGGATTATTTGAGCTAATAAACATACCTCTATTAATTCCAAACAATTCAGTTTTAGAACCAAACCCAAGTTTGAACAAAACAAGAAAAACCAGTACCAATAATTCTAATATGTAGCAAAGATGCAACAAGCACAACAAGTCAATGTACTAATTAACAATTAATTATATCCTTAACAACTAATCTCTTATAACTAGTCAAAAGCACCTCCAAAGGCATAACAACCCTCCTCAAAAATCTCTCATTGCGATAATTATCATAAATCCATCCATGATCCATAACATCATGCATAGAAACTATATTATCTTTCTCACCCATAACCCCTGGCCTAACTCTCCTAAGCTCTTGCATATGAGCACCAAACCATGAACTAAACCCAAATGAACATACATCACTACAAGACAATTGACTTATAGCGACGGCAAAAATCCGTAGGTAAAGGGTAAATAACCGTTGGTATAGCCTGTAAATCCTTTTCCAACGGCACTATGTCACCGTCCTTTTTAATTTCCTGTATCTACGGAAAATTGCCGTTGCAATAGCCTATAGTGATGGGTTTTAAATCCGTTGGAAAAAACATTGCATTTATACCTACCAATTTATCCGTTGGAAAAGGTATTGTTTGGAACCAATTAGTTGGCAATACCTACAGGTGATTTCTGTTGGAATAGGTGTTTCTGGAACCAATTAATTGCCTATACCCACACCTGGTCTGTTTTATCAGTATTTTTTTTTGATGATATATTTGTTAAAAATATTAATTATATTATCTCTTTAAACAACTTAAGTAAATATAATATGAAACTAAATCAAATGAACCTTCATCCATACTTAAAATTTATCAAAAAGTCTTACAAATATGTCAAACTATAAACTAGATAAATGTAAAATTGAAAGTATCATATATCAATCCTCAAAAATTAGAAAAAATTCATATTTTTAACCACTTGATTTCAGTTTTACTCCACTAAGACAAAACTAGTTTCTAGTCTTTCTCTTGTACATTCATTAGTGTAATCATCTTCATTAGTGTCTCGACCAAGAAATTTTGTTTGGCGAGAAGCACTAGAGGCATCCGGAACCTGTTGAAAAACAAAATAACACAATCTTCATTAATGCCAAATCATTATCAAATGCTACTATGGATCGATAAACGTTTTACGTATTTGGCCAAATTAGTCAACACATATATAGAAGGATTAAATCTATGCAGAAAGTCATACAAGGACTAAATACCATTATTGTTATTGTCAAATACTAAGCAAAAAGGATTAAGAGCACAACAGAGAAGCAATTTATCAAATATTCCCCATGGTATTTAATCAAAATAGAGAACTACTTCATAAAACATAAAACAACAATTATTGATGAAGTTATGATAATAATGAAGGCAAAAGCAGATAAATGCGCATGGCACATATCAATGACAGGAAAACCCATTTCCTCAAAACCGAGAAGCAAGAATAACTGCTTCAGAATTGACTGTAATTAAGATAGAACACACGGTTCTAGCAAAGTGTCGATGGAGAACTAAACAAGCGGGAGGACTGAAAATTGTACAATATCAACAAGTAATGCCCTTAAATGGAAGTGATCCTGAATTGGTAATGAAAAATATAGAAAACGAATGTTCCGAAACAGAAACATGTGCATGTACAACAGAAAAATCAGACGTGCAGTAACACAAATACAGAACAAACATAGTTCTTAAACTGATTTCATATGTGCAAATGGAACTATAACTATTGCAAGCTCACCCTCCCTCATTCATTACTTCACTACTCTTTTTCTCCTTTATACAATAGACTCTCCATACTACCTAGACAAGAATAATTATAACATTCTACCTTTTAGTATGAAATGAAACTTTAAAATAAAAATGCACATACCTGTCTTGCAGCTTGTATCATAGCATTCACATCTTCTCCAGAAAACCGATTTTGAATCCATGTCATCATATTTGCCATAATTGTATTTGTCCTCTCTTGATTTTCTTGCATTTGCTTATGATTTTCTCGCATTTGCTTAAGTTCATTGCGCAGCTCTTGATTTTCAGAAAAAGAAGCTTTTGATATTTTAGATTTGGGAATCTTGCCTACACAACGCACACGTCTACTACTTCCAACATTGATTTCTTCTCCTTATCCGGCATGTCTTTCCAAGATTTGTATTTGAGAGAAGCAAATTGATGCCTTCGAGTCATGCTGCCTATGAAACGAGTAAGAGGTGACCCTTCAGGACCTATAGGACGACCACGATTGTCCAAATTAACAACTATTACATCACCACCTTCCATTTCCCATACATCTAACATTCTTGTTGGACCTCTCAACCGTTTAGGTTTAACATCTACAGTAAAAAAGAAGACAAAAAAGATTACTCTGCTCATTACAACAATTTTATAAAGAAAAAAAAATAAAAATTATATATAATTTATACCTTTTTCAATGTGTGATTCTTCTGCTTCAATATCTGAAGGAATGGAATAAGGATATGCTTCCATATGATGATTAGTATTGGATCAAGTTTCTTCAGCGTTGCTTCCTTGGACATGAGTTGACGTTGTATGAATAGATTCTGTTCCTTCTTTGCCACTTCCTTGTACTTGTTGGTTTGAGTCTTTCAACATGCGATGCCCAATATTTAATTTCCTTCTCCTTCCCATTGCTGCAATACTTTTAATTAAGCAAGTAAATAATTAATTCATAAAACATGTTTAAACTAGCTTCAGAAATAATTCTAGTAACATCAAGAAACTGTACTAAAGTAATATCATATCCTAATGAAATCACCTTCAAAGAAAATAATACAGAAAACAACTGAAGTAATATCCTATCCTAAAGAAAATAGTACAGAACAATAACAACTTCGAAGAAATTAAATTTACGATGGTTGAACATCCACTATCCTAATGTAATATTAGTCAAATTCAATTGCATAGAACAATATAGAATCATAGATTCAAGCTAAAGTCAGATTTTAAAACTAAGCTAAAGCTTAGAGTTAAATAAGGCTAAATGGCTAAAAATAACATGGACAGAAAGTCCTTCGTAATGTAGCTTCCTGATTTGTGATAATTAGTACCCATTGTCTCATCATTCTCAGACTAGTACTCATTACACAACTCTTTTCAGAGTTCAGATATACATTCTAAGTTTTTAACCTCAATGATAAAATGTAAACCTCACGATAGCTTGATACAGTTAATAGTTTAGTATTGATACAACTATCGGCGACAACTAAGCCACCTTATAAACCAGAAATATTTAGCAGATAAAATGATAAAATTTCACATGTAATCTTGGAACCACAACAGCCAAACTATGCAAACAAAAAATTGCAGCCTACATTGAACTTCTAAAGTAAGATTGAAGGAAAACAAGACACAAAGGTAACCTTACAGTAATAATAACAAAAACAAACAAAAAACCCTTTATAAAGATAATATTTGGCATGCATATGTTAAGGTTCAATTGCAACTATAAATAGCTATGCTTGTAAAGGTTGTTGCCGAATGCTGAGACAACAAAACACACATCATTTGAATCATACTATGTGTATTTATTTAACATAACAAATTTTTATGCCACATCTTTGATTTTATAGTTTTTAATTTAAACTATAACAAAAAGCCAACTGGAGCAGCATGTAAGACAAGATGCAGAAAGCACCCCATCAAGTAAATCAAAGTAGGAATAAGTTAAAAATCACTTAAAAGTCAAAGAAGAACCTTTAAGAAGACTCCATGGAAGGGTAGAAACATCATTGAGAAACATTGTAAAATCATATCACATCATAGGCTACTGAGCATTAATTCTAGTGAGATTGAAGTCATAAAGTTTAAAAAATAAAACTCAAAAGTAAAATCCAGGGCAGTTATCATCATCCAAGTCTCTCCTTAGTAGCACTGGCACCTCTAATCGAAAGCGTGTATGGTGTCTAATACGTGTGAGTGTCCGACACATGTGATTACTAATTACAGACAGTGAATAAATTTTCTCAAACTATTATGATTATTGGTGTTGACGTGTCAATTTCGGTGTTTCATAGATGCTTTGACATACACATAGTATTGTAAACTATAAAATCATTGCAAACAATTCAGTCCTCACCTTCCCAACACATGACTAGAGACTTCTTATTGCATCAATTCAATTCAATTTTATTATTTTTTTTTATAAATTATAATAACAAAAATAAGAAAAGCATTGCATATCAATTATCACTACACTAGAATAGATTCATACTTCATAGTTCATATAAGAAAATATCAAAATCAACATGCATTCAACAACTACAAAATCATACCATTATGAGTTATGACATATTGTGACAAATCAGTAACAATAATCAAAACTTAAATGTAACAATTTCAGAGTGTGAGCTTACAATGAATATGTCTTAGTAATTAGTATCAATTGTGCCAAATTATGCCACCGCCGACGATGCCGATATGACGATGATGTCGAAGACCTCAAAGGAGTACACCTTCATGAATTGAAATCAAAATAACGAAATTAATAGATTCATTCATGAATTCAAAATAATGAATTGAAAGTAATTAGGATTGATTTGAATTCCGAACAAACCTTCGAAGCGAATAAAAGCTCTAGATCTGAAGCGAACGGTAGCGAAATCGAACCGATTAGGTGATTCACGATCTGAATAGAATCGAACAAAAGTGAAAAGATGGAGATGATTCGCGATCTGAAGCGAACGGTAGCGAAATCGAACCGGTGAAGATGCAGATATTCACGAAATTGCTCTGAATCTCAAATTGAGGTGAAGATGGAAATGGTTCACGAAGATGAAGATGGAGTTTGCTCTGAATCTCAAATTGAGGTGAAGATGTGATGAATTAAAGCGGGTAGTGAAATACTGAAATTTTGGGTAATGAAACTTTTCAATTAAATTTTTTTCATTAAAGTGAGTAATGAAATTTTGGCGGGTATGTGTTACTTATACCTACGGTTTTGTTTGCGGTCACTATAGGTTGCCGTTGGTATATGGATAATTTCTTGTAGTGCATAGTCCTAACATAAGTACCCGCCTCATGCGAAATCCAAAACAGAACTAAATGTTTATCAACATCATATTCAAGCAATTTACTTTCATAAATAAATTGTTCTAATTAACTACATGTTGTTAACTATCCAACATAAGACTTGTGGAAAAACAATGTAACAGAAAATTAATCAATTAAATGGGAAGGAGGGAAATTGTTTTTGTTTCTTTTTTAAACAATTGGATAATTGGATGCATATGTTACATGTTCACAGCCCACAAAAGTATATTGAAATTTCTAAAACCCTAACAAATTTAACAATAAACAATTGATAAATTGAATCTGGATTTCGAAAATTGAAGCTGAAGGTTGAACGAATCTGAGGAGAAGGTTGAATGAAGTTGAAATCAGAGAACAAATCTAAAGCTTGAAGGTAGAAGACGAAGAACGAATCTGAAGCTTGAACGATGAGAGCAGTTGTATTGAACAGAAAAGAGGTCGCAGAAAGATACAGGGGGGAGACGATCGGTGGTGGTGATCGATTTTAAGAGAGACGAGAGATGGAGAGAGTTGCAGGCGTGTTGTGACTTGTGAGTATAATCGTTATTGAGGAAGAAGAGAGCTTTTTTTTGTTTGGCTTTTATTAAAAAATCTATTAACATTAATTAACAATATAGAAAATTCTCATAATATAATTACCCTCAATAAACATAACAAACTCTCTAATTTGATGGTCATAATTGTCATTTTTATTTTAATTATTCATATTTAATTTAATTAATTAATAATCCACAAATTAATTAATATAATTGTCCTCAAATAATTGGTCATTTACTTAAGTTTGATTAGATTGTAATTATTAATCGGTCATTTACTTAAGTTTGTAGTTTGAATTGACTTGCAACTTTACAACTTCTAATACTGATTTCTTTCTTGATAATCCATATCATTCTTTCTAACTTCCAATTTCATTATTTGTTTCTCCATTTTTTCTATTTAATTCTGAAACGATATATTTAAAGAATACAAAAAGACATTGGAGTATAAGAAAAATAACCATGTTTATTTGTTTCAAGTTTACTACAAGAGGTGTGTTACTTTAATATCCTAACTTCATTTTACCTCATCTAAATCTGATTTTTTTTTCTTAGTTTTTCAATCTGATTTCTTTTATTAATTAGTTTTTCAATCTGATTTTTTTTCATCATCAAAATCACTAGACTTTACATATTCTCCTTGCTTCTTTTAGGGAAGGTTTCCGATTGTGTTTTGAGTTGGAAATCTCTTATTTGTAGTTTGAACTAAATGTTGAAGAATGATTTTGGCCAAAAATTTGGATTTTTGAAACAATTTGCCTTATTAAGTCCTTATTTTCGGCACTACTATCATTTTTAAAATATGAAATAAAAAAACACTCGATTTCATTTCTATGATACTACTAATGTTGTAAAAAACATGTTTTTTTTTTAATTTTACCGTAAATAGGTTGAGAAAGAAGAGACATATGTTCATACAATTAGTTGTGTATGGTTGAGAATTAAGAATTATAATGCATTTCATTAACGCACTATGATTTTGTTAATAGTAGTTAGTGTACGTATGTTAATGTCTTTTTCCTTGATTATTATCATGACAGCCCCAAAAATTGAAGAATTGATGAACATGTTAAGATGACATTGTTAGAAAGTTGTGTTATTCTTATTAGTTGTATGTGTTTATAGAATCTATTTCAATTACATTCATTTCTGGAAAAGAAATGCAAAGTTTGATGAATTTGTCTTAAGTGTTATATCATCTAATTAGCATGAGTTCTATCTATTTTAATTTTTTTTTAATAAAAAACCTGTAGTAGTAAGAACAAAGAAATCAACTAAAATATGTCAAAATAAACTCTAAAATAAAGCACATACAAAATACTCATGAATTTTCAAATTTGTATCATAACGACTTGACTTTATTGTATAAGAACACAAAAATTTGTTTTTGTAGATCTAAGTACATAAAATTCTCAACGAACGCAATATGTAAATAATAAACAGATTTATTTCTTAGATATAAGTATACTGTGCAAATGATTAATAAAATTTGTGACGGACGTAGTACAAATAATTGATAGATTTTGCATGTAAAATAAACTAATATTTATATAAAATATTTATCATATACAAGACAAATTTTAACCGATAATAATTTAAAATTACCATCATATACGGGACATATATTATTATTAATCAAAAAATCAAAATAAATATAACATATGGGACAAATTGATAAAAATTTCAAAATAATTCTCATATATGGACTTATTTTGTCATTATACGGGACAAATTTGAACTAATAAAACAATTAAAATAACTATCATATATATATATATATATATATATATATATGACATGACAAATTCCAAGTGATAAAAATTCCAAATAATCACAAATACGGAATAAGTTTTCACTTACATAAATTCAAAATAAATATCATATGCATAATAATTTGTAATTGATAAAAACTAAAAATAATTTGTCATTTGTGAGATAAATTTTTAATGTAAAAATTTCAAAATAACTAACATATATACTGGACAAATTCAAACTGATAAAAAAAAATGATCATTTAATGGGATAAATTATAAAATTAAAAATAACTATCACATATAGGATAAATTTTAATGGATAAAATTAAAAATTACTATGAGATATAGAATAAACTATAACTGATAAAAATATTAAAATAACTACAATTTACAGTACAAATTCTAACTTCTAAAAAATTCAAATTAAATAACATATACAGGATAAGCTTTTTTTTTTGACAAAATATATGGAATAAGTTTTAATTGATAAAATTTTAAAAATCAAATAATAACTATCATTTACAAAATTTTATTTACCAATTAAAACAAATAATAACTTCAAAAAAATAATAATAAATAAACTGTCGGTTAAAAAATAACGCCTAATACGGGTCTCTTGCTAGTAAATATAAAAAGATGTATAAGTGAACAGTGTTATAACTTTTGTTGTATTTTTGTTGGGTATGTTATCTCGAAAATGATATTCTTACATGCTGGTTTTCACACTTCTTCACACGCATATACACTATTCACTAATACACTAATTAATATTTATTTTTTATTTTTAAAAACTTTGTCAGCACGTGACTTCTTCTCCTTTCTCTCTTTCTTTCTTTCTTTCTTTCTTTCTCTCTCCCCCCACTTCTTCTCCCCTCCGCGGCTCCATCACCAAACATCACCGGATCTTGTCTGACCGGCGGCAAACCTTTCACTCTAGCTCTCATCTCTCATTGGTAACAACAAATCTCTCTCTTTCCCGTGACCAAACCCAACTACTCTAATCTCCTTCTCCCTCTCTGAAACGCTCCTACAATGGATATACAGTAGAATCTTTTTAAATTAATACTCGATAAATTAATAAACTCTCTAAAATAATAAAATTGTCCGGTCCCGACTTGGGCCTGTGTAAAAAATTGAAAAATTCGATAAAATAATAAGATAATAATTTTTCGAGAGATCCCTTTGTAATTTTCGGTCCGAAGAAAATCATAAATTAATAATTCATAGAACTCCTTATGTATTTGATATGACATAGTTGATTTTGCAACACATTTTAGATGAGAAACCATCTTGTGAGATATGGTGTTAATATTCTATCACATTCATGTAATTTATATATGGTAAACTTGCTTAAGAATACATTGAACTCATTTGTTGCTCTTGTTTACATCAAAAGTCATTATTGATTTCCAATGCATATTACTAAAGTTATTATTGATTTCCAATGCATATTACTAAAGTCATTATTGATTTACAAGTTATTAAAAACTCTTTAAATTAATAATTATTAATTTATCGATAAATTAATAACTCTCTAAATTAATAAATTTCTCTGGTCCCGACTCTATTAATTTATAGAGTTTTTACTGTACTTTCTCCCTCACTAGCTCTCTCTCACTCTCTGATCTAATATGTTGTTGATCTTTGAATTAAGTTTCAGTTCTGCTTGTACGATTATTATTATTGTTGGTTATGTTCCAATTCAATTAAGATTGTTGCAATGATTTTACTTTTTAAATCAATTAAGAATGAAGTCCTAATTTGAATTGAAGATTGTTGTGATGTGGTTGGATTTTGTGACTCTATAATCTTTCAATTTTGAATTGGATGGATGTATTGTGAGGTATGAAATATGTTTGTTCTTATTCATGATTCTGTTGTGGATTATTATTTTGTCTTCATCATCCTTTTGTGGTTCATGATTTATTAATTACTACTTGTATTGCGGGGAGTTATGTAGAAAATATTGGAGGTTTACGCACAAATTTGGTTAATGTTATAGTAGAAAGTATTGTATATATATGTTCAATGGATTTTTTCTCTTACATTTTAGTACGGAGGGAGTACATAACAATAATTAACCAAATTTGTCATTAAGTGAACCACTTTTTTACAGGAAGAGAGAGAGAGATCACATGTGGTAGTATAAGGCTCATGTGTGGGTTTAATTTTTACAAACTAAAAATAAATATTAATTGATGTATTCATGAATAGTACCGTATGTGTTGTGAAAATATGGTGTGCCAATATCACACCTGTTTGTCTAAATATCATTATTGGTTTGACATAATGAAGTAATTTGCGTAGTAAGAAGTGGGAACTGCATAGTGAAGAAGTTCCAAAAGCACCATGAAGATCAACTTGACCATGAACAATTGGTTGCTCAAGTTGGATTAAGATTGATTTCAAGGGTGATAAACATGTCACAATTAAGAAAAGAACAAGTATTATGGTGTAGTGAAAAGTTGAACAGAATCAATTTTTTAAGCAGGAAGATTGTCCATGTGGAACCTTCTTTTTTGCTTTTTCCATGTTGATTCAACCAATTTATTTAGAATTTAATTGTGAAAAGACGATAATTTAAAAATAACTACCAAATACTGTAAAACTAGTTTAAATAAACCACACCAAAGCATTTGAACTTTATTTAATTTATTAAATAAACCACAACTATTTTATTTTATTTTGACATAATTCCAACACATAAATTTGATGAACGTCTAAGGAAGATTTTCATCTAGAAGCTTGGTGCATACACCTTGTAGTGAAGGACCGCCAATATCAACAGTTACCATACAATAACAACCCTCATCACATTGAGGACGTCCAATTGTTACACAAGCTCCACCGCAAGTGTCTACTTGGGCATTCACCTGAACAAACATCTTATCTTATATATATAAAAGGAAGCTCTATTAGCTCCTATGCTTCTATTTTGCCTATGTGGCATATCTAAATGAGTTCCATATAGTTGCTCTTAGGCTTTCATTTTGCTATGTGAAAACTCTATGTCTTCTCTAATAAATTAATTTAATGCATGATTATACAAGTATCAATTAAAAGTAAATCAAGAGTTTCTTTTAAGTATATAAGTCAAGAGATTGATATATATGATATTTACTTATAAAATTGACATACAAACTAAATAATTAACAAAGAAACTTTCTTCTATATTAGTATTTTTATTTTTGACAATAGTAAGAGGTAACATAATATTCAAAAATAAATCTAAATAAAACAAATACTTATAATTAAAAATTAAACTTCCCTATAATATATTATAAATATGTAAATGATAAATATAGAAATATGGTAAGTTATGAATTATAAAAAAGAAAATTATGAATAAATTTAGTAATTGTAGTCTAATCTAAACATACACAACTACTAAAACAAAAAATATTGCATTGAATATAAAAAAAATAATTACGATAGTAGAAGAATGTGAATAATTGGTGCAATTTGAGAAGGTTAATGAATGATTGTAAGTTCTAAATTAAAATAAAGTTTAATATTAAATTGATTAGCAAAAAAAAAAAGTATAAGAGAAGTTTAGGTATTTCTAATCCTCAGTTTTCCCTATATGACAAGTTTTAGAAAAGTTTCTCTATCTATTTAAATATTACCCAATGATTTAGTATTTTTTATTCATTTATCTACTAAATATTACAAAACAATTATTAATCGGTGAATCAAACTAATAATATTGCTAAAGAACAACAACAAAATTTAGTAGAAAAATATATCACAAATGAAATAAATAAAATGATCATTAAAATGTTTTAAATTGAGTAAACAAATAATTATTCTTCTAACAACATATAGTAAAAAAGATGAAAAGAGATAAAAGGTTAAGAAAAGGTTGTAAGTTTCAAATTAAAATATATAAATATTTAAAAAGAAATTATATTATTATATTCTTAATGTAACAAATATTCAATATATCTGTAAAATGTTCTTAAAAAAAAATACATCTGCAAGTTTTAAATAAATTATTTAATAGAAATAGTAGATAAACTGAACATCACATGCTTTACAAATTTTTTAAATTTCTCCTATTTTTAAGATAGCAAATATCCAACAATTTTTTGTCAAAAATAAAATATCAAACATTTTTAATAATCATATCTTTTTAAAAAATAGATAAAACAATAAGTCAATAAATTTATTAATTTTAACAAACAAAACATTTTAAACAAACCGTACAACGCACGGGTTTATTTCTAGCTATATATAAATCGTGAAGTTAGTTAAAGTAAGAAAAAACAAGCATTTATTGAAGTAAAATAATTAGATATTTATATGGAGAGAAAAAAATAAGTGAAATTTAACAAAAAGTTAGTAAATTTTATAAGAAAATCAAAGAGATAATGCATGTATATGGAAAACCTACGTATAATGGCCAAGAGCATAACTACTTTAGCATAGGCTGCCATATTTAGAACCCGGGTGACAGATATGCGCTTAGGATTAAACTATTTATTAAAAAAAGATATGAGGGGTATGTAGTTGCGGTTGGTTGAGTCACACAAAATAAATACAGTGGTAGTTGAGTAACTTAGAAAGCATGATTCAAAGCTCATTAAAATATTAAAATATTTTTTTGAAAAAAACGGTGGGTTTATTTTTGTTGAGTACAATTTAGTTTTGTATCCATTTAGTAGTCAATAGTCACTCTTTGAGTTTTGGTCCTCCAATTTAGTTTTGTATCCATTCAGTAGTCAATAGTCACACTCATATTTTTGTGGGCATATATATACCATTTGTGCATACTTATACAACATAACAAATCTTTGATAAACAAAATTGAAGTTGCACTATGATATAACTCTAAATCTATCGTGATGTACACCAATAAACAAAGGAAAATTTAAACTATATTAAAATATTTGTTACTTATAGGTGCAATCTACATATAATTGCAATAAGGCTCACGCACTTCCTTAAAAAGTACAATATGTGAATATGATTTCATAAACTCATATCACATATTAGTACAATATGAAGAGATTTTGTCATTGCAAAATGTTTTAATCATAACACAAGTCGAAGGCGGTTTTACAGTCCGGGCTCTGGTCAAAAATGTTGATATTTTTATAGTTAGTTTAGATCAAAACTTCAAAACTAAGATTTTTAGGAGTTAATTTTTATAGTTTGTTTCAAATGAGACATCTTGATAAACAATGTGAAGCGTATATAATCTAAAGGAGGTGGGATTAGGCTTGGGCTAACCCAATAGTTAACAAGAATTTGGTTGTTCATAAAATTAAAAAACTACTTCTAAAAGAGACTTAAAATTACACTAACAAACTATAAAACTAACTTCATCATTGATTTTGCTTAATACATGATTCATTACATTCATTTATTTATTTATAGCATTGGTAGCCTAACAAACTAATCATGAGTCATCAAATTAGATCTCCCTAGATCCTTCTAGAAAGCATGACTCATCCTAATCTACTAACATAACAATATAAAAAAAGTAATTACCATCAAATTTCCTTCATTATCCTCATCAAATTCCACAATTTCTATGATATAATGGACTAATCAGTCATTTTACCAAGTTAATTATCCAAGATATTTAATTATTTTTTTTGAAAAGAGGGCGTTTAATTACTTAGGAGTAACAATAATTAGTACAATACACACATCTCTAAATTTGTCTCTATATAATGATCAAGCTAATTCACTGAAACAAGTCAAAAAATTTACCATTGTAACAAGTCAAAAAAATTACACGTAGATCTAGGCTGACAAAGGTAACTAAAAGGCCTTTCAAAAAATAAAAACAACTAAAAGATCTTTCTTTTTCCTTCTAATTTCTTCTTCCATTTATCATATTTCAATAATAAAGATTGAAAGGCATAATATCCATCTATAAAATGAATTTCATATTTGTAGCTAAATATATTGAAGGTAAAAAAAACAAGAATGAAGATTAGGAAAATAAGAAAAAAATAAAAAGACATGGGATAAAAGAATTTTTCTCACATTTTTTAGGTTCATTGAAAAAATACTATCTATATAAAGAATTTTTGTGTTTATTAAATTGGGGGGGGGGGGGGGGGGGGATTTTATTAATTATTGATACTAATGCATGTAAAAATTTGTAAAAATACTACATTAATGTTGCTATTTTAAAAATATTTACGGGTTTTAATTTTTTTTGTCATATATATAAATATGTAGCGGGTGTGTTATAAATATTTAACGAATTTTGTAGAAATACTATAGTAAATATATAAAAATATTTATGAGTTTTAAAATTTATCATATCAACTATATCATTATGAGTTTTATAAAAAAAATCATTATTATTTTGAAAACACTCACGGGTTTATTTTTCATCATATCTAATTTATTATATCGGAATATAAAAACTATTTCTACATATATATAGATGATTATATAAAATTCGTAGCAAATGCAATGAAAATGTTTAAAATAATTAAAAAAAATTTAAGTTGTTAAACCATTGGGGATGCCTTGCCAAAAAGAAAAAAAAAACATTGGGGAAGGGAGAATTTTTTTTTTTTTCGAAGAAGGGGAAGGGGAAATTCTTATTTATCAATGTTACTAATATTGATCATATTACAACTGACGAGATTTGAACTCGATAATTTGAAGATATAATGTTAAACTCTTATCACCGAGCTAATATTTCAAGTGTAAATATTTTATATAAAGTGTTAAACCATATTTAAAATATAAAAAAATATTTTTAAATTTTTACCTTAAACATCTTTTAAATTCTTTAACATTTATGAAACAATTTGAAATTATTGAACAATCTGTCACATATATTTGCGTTTATTATTTCAAATGAGAACTCTAATTTTTATTTTCAGTGTATTAGTCAAATTAATTTCTTTGATTTTACTTTCGATTTAATAATTACCGTCATATTACGCGACCCGTGCGAAAGCACAGGTCTTTTATCTAGTTAATCATTAAACTACTAAGCATACTCTAATCTTATAGTCCTATATTAATTCACTACAACCTCCTTCAGACTACTACTTTGATACAACTTGTAGGGCTCAACTAGAAAAATCTTTTCAACTAATAATTGCAATAAATTTCACACTATATATACATTAAGACTTGGTTTTATAATTGTTAAGGTAAGATCATACTACCATTTAGATTATCAGAGAATCAAGATAAGATATCTATTTGCAGAAAAATCTTTACTTAGAAGAATGGGGACTAATTTTATTAAATACAGTCCCGTGAGCTTTGAATCTATCCTCAATTCGACCAATATAACTAATAGGAAAATCGAACTGTACTTACCATTTGTGATTTGACCATAAGATTGGTATACAATTTTTGTCGGTATTTAAAGATGTTATAACAAAAACAAACTTATGAGTTTGATATTTTTAAATGCTAATTGTGCCTTACACGTCTTCGGCAAATAGCAATTACTTTTTGGTTACAACTAAGGTCTGCCTCACAACAACTTAACAGTTGATTAATTACATTAAAAAATTCATGAAAAGGGTGTTAATAATATATATATATATAGTCAATAGCGTGTTATAGCGGCGCTACATAGTGTTTTTGACCCTCCCCGCTATGATATGGAGGCGCAACGCGCTATTGAGAGAAGCGGAAATAGCAGCCGTTAAAAGCGGTTCTATAGTGGCGCTACAATGTTTCCGTAGCGTTATTTGCCCGCTATTGCGGTTTTTTGGGGGAAATAAACCTAGTTTTGAAATTATTTCTTTAAGATAAAAGCATTTAAGTCTTTTTTGCACCCCCCTTAGTTTGTCCTAATGTGTCCAATATAAGTCTAAACCCTTTGAAACAAGCCGCTGATTCACTCTTCTTCTTCTTTAAACCCACATGATCATAACATTCACTCTTCTTCTCTAGAGCAAATTGATTCACTCTTATTCACTCTAAACCGATTCTTTCACTCTTCTCTTTTCCTTACAGTGGCATCATCTTCTGGCTCTATAAGTTTAGCAGCAACATCTACTGCAACTAGTGACAAAATTGTTTTAAGCCTACTGGTTACAACTTTGATATAGGTTAGAGGTGGAATTCTTTTAAAGACAAGAGCAAGAAAACAATTGTTTGTGATTTTTGTTTTCACCCTTCAACTTGAGAATTAACTAGTGCCAAGAAGCATCAGTTAGGGATAAGGGGAGAAATAATAACATGTGTCATTAATTATCTTTATCGCCTTAACTATTTTTTATAAAAATTACTTGAAAATTCTAAAAAATACCATAAAGTTAGGGAAAAATTATAAAAAAATAAAAAATATCTATAAATTAATTACTATAAAAAATCAAGAAAAATACCATAAAAACCAATTACAAATTTATGGTATTTTTCTTGTTTTCCTAGTATTTTTCATGATTTTTTATAGTGATTTATTTATAGATTTTTTCTTAAATAATTTTTTTCCTATTTTTAAATTTTCTAGTAATTTTTAAATAAAAAAATTAGGTTGATAAAGATAATGCACATATGTCAAAAAAAAAAAGATAACATACACATCATCATTGTCACATAAGCAAAAATAAGTCAAATGTGATTGGGATAAAAAAAATTCTAAAAAATCTAAAAGAGAGGGGTTGAAATTCCGAGTTTTAAAATTAGGGGTTAAAATTTCGAATTCGTCAAATTAAAAGAGCTAAAACTGCATTTAAGTCAAAGAGAAGACATATAATTACAAACAATCCTTTGGCCAATAAACAACATGGCCAATAAAAAACAAGAGCAAAAATACCAAAACCAAGCTTAAAGTAACAGGAAAAAATCCATTCACATTGAGGAATGGTGGCCGTAGGTACTAAGAGTGTGTTTGGATGAGGTAACCGAAAATTTTGAGGAATTTAAAATTCTAAATAGTTTATATTATTCAATTAAATTGCCTTTATTTTTAGATGTTACTACATTCTTTCTTATTTATAAGAGAAAATGGAGTTTTTAAATTCATTGAAAATTTAATGTATCTGCTCATTAAATAGACTAAATACATTATTTTTTTAATGAATCTAAAAAATGAATTATCACATATAAATAGGAACGGAGGTAGTATTGTTTAGTTAAAGAAAATAAAAAAAATATTACAAATTTAGAGAACATTGTTGATGATGTTCAATTTAGAGAATTTTAAGTGACGCCTAAAAAAATTATAAATTTGAAATTCCTTCCTTCTGCATGTCACAAAACTGCAAATTGACTCATAATTTTATTAAAAAATTACAAATTGATCTCTAAATCTTTTTTCAAATATTACAAATTGGTCCCTTTAGAGATCAATTTACAAAATTGTAAAGGGACCAATTTGTAATATTTGAAAAAAAATTAGAGATCAATTTGTAATTTTCTAATAAAATTATGAGTCAATTTGCAGTTTTGTGACATGCAGAAGAAAGGAATTTCAAATTTATAATTTTTTTAGGCGTCACTTAAAATTCTCTAAATTGGAATTCATCAACAATATTCTTCATAATTTCTCATCATTTTAAAAATTTCTCAAATTAATTGTCCAAACAATGAAATTGTCACAGAATATTTTGATTTTCTTCAGAAAAATTATATTACCTCACAATAATCTCTTTTCATCACGATGATAAAAAGTAGAAGCAATTTTTATCTAAATCTCAATTTATATATATTATTTTCTTCAGTCGTTCCTTCTGACAACATGTTCTTGATGATAAATTGGTAGAGCAATTTTATGGAGGAGATGGGACACTACTAGAGCTGTCAAAAATGGGTCGGGCTGGTGGGCCGACCCATTCGCCAACAGTCTTGGGCGGGTCTGGGCTGCAAAATGTTGGCCCAAAATACACTTGGACCTTTTTGGCCCAACCCACGAAGCCCTCTAGAGGATCAGGCTGGGCCGGGCTAGCCCATCGGACTTCGGGCCGGCCCATTAACTTAAATTTTATTTTATTTTGTAAAAATAATATCAATAAATACATAAAATATTATCATTTAATTAAAAAATTATTACAAAAAATATAGTTTAAAGTGTAAGTTCAATAAAAATGGCTATATTTAAGTTATTTACATTTGAATACAATTATATCTCAATAAAATTAATAATTACGAAGAACTAATATATCAAAGTCACTTTAAAAAAGATAAAAAAAAAATAAAAAATCAAATAGTCAAAGCCCATTAGCCCATTGGGCTAGGCCGGGCTCATGAAGGGCCGTGCCGGAATCGTTAAATATGGCCCAAAAATAAATGGGCCGAGTCAGTCTAGCCCATAAATAGTGTAAAGCCCTTGCGGGCCAAGCTGGGCTGGGCCGGACCGGCCCATTTGACACCTCTAGACACTACACACTCAAATAATCTAGGTGTTTCATTAGACTTATGAGCGAGAGGGGACAAGTCCGCTAAATGAGCACACAAACCCTCAATGTAAAGAATAAAGGTCTACGTCACCAAACTACATACTTAAAAAAATTAAAAAATAGCAGAGACTAAAATTGTATCGATAAATTTTTTATATGGACCAAAACATGTCTCATTTTTTTATAAGAATTAAAGATAAATTATAACTTTATACGGACCAAAAACATATTTAACCCTATATTAAAATACAAATAATTATGTCAACAAACAAACAACAAGATTATCATGATAATCATAGAAAAGTACTCGGACCAAATATTTAATTAAACACAAAAATTATCCGAATAAACATATAAATACAAAATACTTTAATGATTACAAATCACATCTAATACCAACTAGGTACTCGGACCACTGTCTGTACCACCCTCTATACCACTCCTCATCTGAGTAACACAAGCACGCGACGTTTCACCATCAATAGACTTATGAGCGAGAGGGGACAAGTCCTCTAAATGAGCACACAAATGCCCCCTCAATGTAAAGCTAAAAGTCCACGTCACCAAACCACATGGTACTTTAAAAAATTAAAAAATAGTAGAGACTAAAATTGTATCGAAATTTTTTTTATATGGGCTAAAATATGCCACATTTTTTTATAAGGGCTAAGAATAAAATTTTATAATTTTATAAGGACCAAAAAATATTTAACCCTATATTAAAATATAAATAATTATGCCAATGCAACAAACAAACAAATAGATAGTAAGTTTATCATGATAATCATAGAAAAATACTCGGACCAAATATTTAATTAAACACAAAAATTATCCAAATAAATATACAAATACAAAATACTTCAATGATTACAAATCACTTCTAATACCAACTAGGTACTCGGACCAATGTCTGTACCACCCTCTATACCACTCCTCATCTGAGTAACACAAGCACCCGACGTTTCACCATTAATAGTCCAAATAACTTCACGAGCATCCTCAGGAATGTCGTCCCTCATAAAGAGTCATTGTGCTATATATGTCACTAAAAATTAAATTTGAGTTTTTTTTCTTTTTCCGAAGTATTTTTCACAATATTCTAAATATATCTATGAAAAAAATCATTTAAAAATACACATTAATTAGTTTAAGTTTAGAAATTAAAACTACATGCATAATAATTTTATAGGAAAAAAAATGTAAAAAACTTTAAAACATTAATTATTATTATTATTATATTATAATATCATATATAGTAAATGTATTATATTATATAAATATGTAATATGATGAAATTGTTGTGTCAAACAAAAAGTATGGCAAAATTGTGTTGTTGTGCATGTTAATAAGGAGACATGTGTGCTAAATGCCAAGTGTCAAATATGAAGTCATAACTTGTTTTCCATATTTATAAAGTTGATTAGATGAGAGGCACGGTTATGGTGTCTATTTCAATGGAAATTTCTTAATTGCTTACGGAACTAAACTACATGAAAGAGTACAAAACATGATGACATTCGTTTATTTCATTAATTTTTTTTGTAACAAAAATGGCAACAAATTTTAGCTAAAACAAAAATGACAATAAAGCATTAACGTGGGAGAAGAAAAGCAATACTAAATTACTACCAATATTTAGTACTCAAATTGTAGATCATGAGCATATTAATTTATGAAACTAAGTAACTAACCACAATTTTAAAATGATTTTTATTTTTAAATAACCAAAGTCAGTATCACATGGTTAGATCACACCTTTCGCACCACCAAAGAAAAAGATCAACAATATTTCGCATATACACCTACTGCTAATAACCCACATCTTTTTTACTTCTCAACTACCAACAGCTGCTGAAAATTGTGCTATTTAAATACTTTCAGAGAGGAACTTTTTTTCAGAGAAAATTGTTTGTTGGTAAGTCCTCACCTTTTTTTCCACCCTTCCAACTTTCAGAGAGCCGAAGGCACCGCCACTATGTTGACAATCGACACTACAACTCCTCCAAATTGTGTGGATTAGAGTACATGCATATATGGGTTACTATTTGCGCATAACAAACAATGAGCACAAAACAGAGCTCAAAGAAAATTCCAACGCATATATATGTAATAGATATTTGTGCATATATATTGTTTAGTTTACAAAACATACTTAAGACTAAACAACATGAAACATTTCAGCTGATAAATCAATGAAGAAGAAGAGATACATGTACCTAACATAAGAGATCCTAAAGAGAATCCAAATGTATGTGAGTGCATACACTAGATGTAAGACAAGACATGGTGGTTGGAAGTACCAAGGTTGTTGTGGAAGTACCAAGGCTAGAAAAAGAGGCAGCGAGAATGAATGAGATTGGTAATCTTAGACTTAGGTTGACCCCATCTTGATCTCCTTGCTGCTGTCTCTTTTCCGAATCTTGGTATTTCACTACTTCTTCTACAACCACCATGTCTTGTCTAACATCTAGCGAAAGTGTATGCACTCACATAAATTTGGTTTTTCTTTTAGAATCTCTTCCGTTAGGTGCATGTATCGTTTCTTTATCATTGATTTATCACCTGAAATTTTTTATGCTGTTTAGTCTTAAGTGTGTTTTGTACATGGTGAGAGTGACAACAAAATTCAGGAGCAAAACTAAACAATTTATATGCACAAATATCTTACATGTTGAAATTTTTCCTTGAGCTCTATCTTGTGCCTCACTGTTTGTTATGCGGAAATAGTAGCAGAATAAGATATAGGAGCAAAACTAAATATACATGCACAAAGCACAAAAACAAAGACATCAAAGTAGAAGACAAATGTGTATGAACTATTAATAATATTGTAATTAATAGTGTCAAGCAAGTTATTGACAACTTTACGTTATTATTGAATTATTACATCCTCACCAACTATACTGGCCTCTTCCAATTATATTGAAATTTTTTCAATGTCAAATGGTATCCGACTGTAGCATGTACACTAAATGATAGTTAATCACAACACCATGAGGTCTCAATATTTAATTAAACTAGATTTTGACCCGGGCGTTGCGTGCATATATCTTTAATTTGAACGTGAATGTCTCTCTTTGTATCATTGAAAAGTATGTATTTTTCATACTTTTTAAAGAGATTGAAGTAATTTAAGGATATTTGTTGTTCTAGTTAAAAACTTAAAATTGATATTGAGTAAGTACCTTAAAAACTGAATCCTTCTACTTGGGTTTCATTTCTGCCATATAAAAAACAATAAAATAAGTGTTAACATAGACTTCTAGTATGGAGCCCGTGCGATATCGCACGAGAAAAAAATACGATAGTAGAAGTAAGAATAAAAAAAGATCATGTTAACATAGACTTCTTAATATCTTTCTTAAAAGTACATGTTAGATTTTCTTAAAAAAAACAGTATCAGTGTCGTTACTTTCTTGTAGGAGCCCATGTAATAAATGGGTGAAAATTCAAATGGTCATACAACATCGACATACGGAAGTAAAATGTGTTTATGTTATTTTCTTTTTTCAAGTAAAATTAAAATTTACTTAAATTTTAGTTTTTCTTAACACTTCATACGGAAGTTTTAAATTTTGAAAAATATATGGAGAGATAGTTTTAAGAGTTAGTACTAATAATTTGTCAAAAAAAAAGAGTTAGTACTAATAATTAAATTAATATTAAATAAAAGTGTACCCAAATTATTTTCCATACAAATAATGTTGAGGAATCAACTATATTTGACAAAACTAAACCATCCAATATCCATACCTAAATTTAAAGTAAAAAAATCATCCATACATAAAAAATAAAAAATGTAGTAATTATAAAAATAAATAAAAATTAAAGCAAATGTTACAAAATAAAGTTCTTCTAATATTTGATGACCGAATATGCTATTGACAGAATCATTAATACAATATTGGAGTCAAAATTTATATATGTGAAAATGTGAACCATTAATTAGTTCTTCTATTTTACCCATAATTACACCACCAGATTTTTTTTTACCGGTATGTACATTGAGTAAAAAATCCATATTTCTCATTCTCGGCCCAATGTTTTCTAAAATGCAAGCAATAGAGTCGCACTAACTCTATTTTGTCATAAAGAAATAAGAAAAACCAAACTCACAAATGTGTTAATTGAAAGAAAAAAAAATAGATATTTCAAAAGAAGATCTTACAAACTATACATGTTAGTAAACACAATAATCAATTTAGGATAATATATAAATTAAGGATTAAATATATTTTTGGTCTTATAAAGTTATCAAATTTTGTTTTTGGTCACTATAAAGGGTCTGTTTAGTAAAAAATAGCGGATAGCTTATAAGCTAGCTTATAGCGGATGAGCTTATAGCTGATAGCTGATAAGCTAGCTGATAGCTTATAGCTGATATGCTAGCCGATTGAATTTATAGTGTTTGATAAAATTAGCGGTTCAACTGACTGATAAATATAAAATGACATAAAAGGACATTCTTAGTAATTTATTTTCATTAATTTAATAAATCTTTTATATATATATATATATATATTCAATTTTTTATTCTTTGAAATTTTTATTTCATTTTTATACTTTGTAAAATAAATTGTAAATAAAAATATAATTTTTGTGAACTATAACAGATACATGTATGATAAATTAAAAGACCAAAAAAAGGGGTTGTTTAGTTAAAAAAAATAAAAAGAAAAAGGATTTCATATTGATTACACTGGCATTGGTAACCAAAAAAAGAAAGATTAGACTGGCATTAAACTTTGATTAAAATTGAAGCAACGTATAAAAATCAAAATATAAGTACCAAAGACGACGTTATAAAATTGAAAAACAAAACACAGTCAACAAAAAATAAATGTCATGAAGTCAAAAAAAAATTAATGCCATAAAGTTAGATGGAAAATATAGTCACGTACAGTGTATATGCATACAGGCTATAGCGAATAATAATGTGTTGTTTTAATAAATAATAAGGGTAAAAAGGGATTTTATGTAAAATTATAAGGGTAAAATTGAAAGAATTTATGATAAGCTATAAGCTATAAGCTAAAACGCTAGTATTTAAAATAGCGTCTGAGAAATAAGCTATAAGCTAGTAAAATCTATATCTATATAATATACTATTTACGAATCCACTCTAAGGAAAACTATTTTAAGAAACAATTAAATGCTCTTCTCCTAGCCATCAAGCATTTATTACTCCTATTTATTTTCAATCTTTTTCTTTTGGCTCAAGGTAAGCCATTTTAGAAAATAAATATCCTTTTAGCAATAAATAAAATAAACAAATTATTGTATAAATTATTATTTTCGTGCATTATTTAAAAAAAATTCAAATAACAAAAGTAAATAATTTTGTGTTACAAGTTTTTAATTTTAGGAAATAAAATATTTTTAATTCAAATTATTATTTCAAATTCAAATAATTTCTTATTTTGGTGTTTGAAGTTTTTATTTTTAACAAATTATATTTTTTAAACCACATAAAATAAATAATTTAAGCACTTTATGTAAGACATTTTCTATCCGTTCTTTTATTTTTATAGCTAACAAAAAAATCAATTGAACTAACACTGCTATTTTTAATTGATGCAGCTTTTTAAAAAAAAATTATAGTATATACATTAATTTATATAGAGTATATTTTTTGTATAATAAAAATCTCAATTATTTATACGGTAAAAAAAATCTCATTTGCTCTCAAAAAAATCATTTTTCTAAAAAAAATCCTTTATTATAAGGAATATTGTGAGATTTTCTTATAAAAATGCATTTAAGGACCTAATATCATTTAATTTATAAACTGGAAGAAAGAAGAATTGATCAAAAAACATATACACACGGGACACACCCACATTCAAGATATCAATTAAAATATACGGGATACACACATATTCAAAAAATTATAAGAAAACACACGGCGTACAAACACATTTAAAAGCACATTTTATTTAAAATATTACTTAAATAAATTTTATTTAAAAAAAACAACAGGGCTAGGAAATACAAAACGGAGTAAATTTGAAGGTCAAAATCGAACAATTGAAATCTAGGCGACTAAAATCAATCAATCGTGAAACTTAGGGAGTTAAAATCAAGTGATTGAATTTTCAATGCAAAATCTCCGTGAAAAATCACATGAGAAGCACACACATTCAAGATAACATTTAGAAACACCTGCGGTACACATGCACATTCAAAAAATTATAAGAAAACACACAAGATAAAAATATATTTAAAAGCATATTTTATTTAAAATACCACATAAATAAATAAAAAAGTCAATGGGACTAGAAAATGCAAAACGGGGTAAATTTGATGGCCAAAATCAAACAATTGAAATCTTGGCGACTAAAATCGAGTAATTGTGAAACCTAGGGAGTTAAAAATCAAGTGATTGATTTTTCGATGCAAAATCTCTGTGAAAAATTATACAAGATACACACAGATTCAAGGTAACATTTAGAAATGCACGGGATGAACATGCACATTCAAAAAATTATAAGAAAACGCACAAGATACAAACACATTTAAAAGCATATTTTATTTAAAATACAATATAAGTAATTTTTATTTTAAAAAAGTCAACGAGATTAAGAAATGCAATACGGGATAAACTAGAGTGCTAAAATCAAACAATTGAAATTTTCCTGACTAAAATCGAGCAATTGTGAAACATAAGGAGTTAAAATCAAGTAATTAAATTATTAATGCAAAATTTTTGTGGAAAATCATACGGGAGACACACACTTTAATTTGAAGATAACATTTAGAAACACACGAGGTAAACGGGCACATTCAAAAAATTATAAGAAAACACACAAGATACAAACACATTTAAAAGCATATTTTATTTAAAATACCACATAAATAATTTTTATTTAAAAAAGTCAATGGAGCTATAAAATTCAAAACGGAAAACGGAATAAACATGATGGCCAAAAGTGAACAATTGAAATCTAGGCGATTAAAATCGAGCAATTGTGAAATCTAGGGAGTTAAAATCAAGTGATTGAATTTTCAATGCAAAATCATTGTGAAAAATCACACGAGGTACACATGCATTCAAGATAACATTTAGAAACACACGGGGTACACATGCACATTCAAAAAATTATAAAAAAAGCACACAAGATACAAACACATTTAAAAGTATATTTTATTTAAAATACACCATAAGTAATTTTTATATAAAAAAAAGTGAACGGGATTAGGAAATGCAATACAGGGTTAACTTGAGTGCCAAAATCGAATTATTGAAGTTTAGTTGACTAAAATCGAGCAATTGTGAAACCTAAGGAGTTAAAATAGGTAATTGAGTTATCAATGCAAAATTTCTGTGGAAAATCACAGGGATACACACACATTGAAGATAACATTTAGAAACACACGAGGTACACGTGCACATTCAAAAAATTATAAGAAAACACACAATATACAGACGCATTTAAAAACATATTTTATTTAAAATACCACATAAATAATTTTTATTTTAAAAAAGTTAATGTGGCTTGAAAATGCAAAACGGGGTAATCTTGATGGCCAAAATCGAATAATTGAAATTTTGGTGACTAAAATCGAGCAATCGTGAAACCTAGGGAGTTAAAATCAAGTGATTGAATTTTCGATGCAAAATCATTGTGAAAAATCACACGAGGTACACATGCACATTCAAAAAATTATAAGAAAATACACAAGATACAAACATATTTAAAAGCATATTTTATTTAAAATGCAAGATAAGTAATTTTTATTTTAAAAAAAGTCAACGAGATTAAGAAATGCAATACAGGCTAAACTTGACTGCCAAAATCAAGTAATTGTGTTAAAATCACTTTAATCAATAAAACTTTTCTTCTTCTCTATTAATTAAAATATCTCAATGGAAATTTTTTATCAGTTAAATTATCAATGCAAAATATATATATATATATATATATATATATATATATATATATATATGGGGAATGCTAACATTGATTTATGTAGGTCAAAGTTTGCAACTATGACCCATGAGGATTTTGGGGAAGGGGGGCTGGGGAATGCTAACATTGACCTATGTAGGTCAAGGTTAGCAATTATGACCCATTGCTCCCCACCCCCCCCCCCCCCCCCAAAAATCCCCATGGGTCATGGTTGCTAACCTTGACCCACATGGTCAATGTTAGCATCCTATATATATATATATATATATATATATATATATATATATATATATATACCAGTTACCATAATATTCATTTTATATGTTTAAAATATTAAAATAAATGGAAAGGGTAAAAAAATTAAATCTACAAATTAAATATTGTGTACAATTTTTTTTCTTTCCTGCCAAGTAGTTTAGTGGTAAAAAATACACATTTTAAAATAAATAGGTAGGGTATCCTATTTTCAAATTGTGAATCTTTCAAATTGTGATGCTCTTAACAACTAAATTAATATTCGTGGGGCCGGGATTATTATACAAAATATTCTAACTAATCAAAATATCATGATTTTTATAATATTATTAAAATCAATAAAAACAAATAAAACATCTATTATATGTGAGATAATTAGTAGATACTCATATCTCTAAATGTTTTCTATGGGGTACGATATCCAACAAATGTAGTTGGGCACTAAATATTTTTCCAAAATTTTATATACACCTTCAAAAATAAGTTAATAAATATACCTTCAAATTTATTATAAAAATATGTACATTTAAATATAATTATTGTTAAAATAATTTTAAAAATACCTTATATCATAATAAAAAATAATTTCTATTTTTATAAGTAAAAATTAACCCGTGCTTTGCACGGGTAATTTATACTAGTAAGCTATAAGCTTGTAGTTACTAAACAAGTCTTTTTTCCCGATATGAGCTTATAAGCTATAAGCTAGCTTTTTGTTCCTACCAAACAGACCCAAAGTAAATTGGTATATTTTGGTCCTACAAAATTTTAGTCTCTACTTTTAAAGTAATGTGTATTTTTGTTCCCGTATGATAGCTTAAGTGGTATGAGCTGAAGGATATATAAATTGGATATGATAAAGTGCAGAGATCAATTTATAGAGGGAGCAATTTATCTTTCCATTGTAAGAAAACTGTAATGTGTATATATTTTTAAAAGAAAGAAAAATCGTTCAACATTACTTAAATCGTCATCCTATATTTACTCTCCCGTCATCTTATAAGTTATAAAAATATATAGACTTGTATTAATATATTGATATATGAATATAAATATAAGTCTTGTATAAAATACAAAAAAAAAAATTGGCACTTTGTTTTAATATATTAGTATAAATATAGATCCCGTATAAATAAAAAATAAAATACTTATAATATTTTCCATATGAAATAAAAATGAAATATCATAAAATTACTTTCAAAATACATCTAAAATTATAGTTTTAAATTGTTGGTGGGAATCGAAATATATTTGCCCATATTAAGAGGTGGCTAAAAATAAGCACATATTATTTTTTTTAAAACGTATGTATTCCTTATGTATTCCTTATTTTTCAAATCAAATATTAATCACAAATAAGTATGAGATATGCCTTTTTTAGGTAGGATTATTAGGAATTTCATAATTTTGATACCATTTTATGACCTCATCTTAAAAACTGTTTTTATATACTTTGGATATGGATGAACTATTTTTATATACTTTAAATTAGAAATAGTTTAAGAATACAAAAAAGTTTTCCTTCAAAATATAAAAAAAATTCAGTCACGATATGTTGTAAATACTTCCGTCATGATTTCTTGAAGAGTGGCATGAATATAGTCCTTCGAATTTTCAATCATGGTAAAATTATAAACTTCTTCTTCTTTAATCTCATATTCAAATTGATATATTAGAGTTCTTCAAACAGTGGAATGAATAAAATCACTCTTAAAATAATAAAATAAAAATCTATGTACAATATGAAATAAAAAAAATCGGATCAAATAATATTATATAATGTTAAAGCAAATGGGAAAAGATGCAAAAGAGTGATTCCGAGAGTAAAAAAATACTAAAATCACCCCTTTTTGATAAAAAGACATGAAGAATACTTAGAGAGAATGATGAGTTTTTCTCTCTAAAATATTAGGGTCAGTTAAAAAGTATGTTTAAATACATTTATAAATTTATTGACTTTAAACATACTTTTTAGCTGACCCTAATTTTTTATTTTTTAGAGAGAAAAACTCATCTTTCTCTCTAAGTATTCTTCATGTCTTTTTATCAAAAAGGGGTGATTTTAGGTCTTTTTTTACTCTCGGGATCACTCTTTTGCATCTATTCCCATTTGCTTTAACCTAAATAAGTAACTTTCACATAGTTTAATTTCTTATATTTCGTCGTCCCAGTGAGACTTTGTTTGATTTTCCGTCTTCATGCGGTGTTTGTTTGTTTTCACGTTTTGTTGCGGTGTTCGCTTGATTGAATTGACAGATCAACTTCGGTCACCTATTGATTTATAGATTTAGTTAGTCAACAATGCAAATCCGGAAGAATGAGTATTCCGGTTACTTTAATTTTATGACAATATTTGTAGGTATAAATATGTCGTAGTATGCTATTAACTTTGATGATGTGAGTTTGTTCACATATTCATCATTTTTGTTTTTAGTGATATTAAATTTGTACTTGAATCTTATGTACTCTTCCAATCTAAATGAATAAATATCTTTTTATTTTAATAAAGAAAACAAATATAGAAAAAGCATGTAGAAATCAATTTGAAATAACAAAAAATAATACAAATAATGTTAGAAAAACTGTTTTTTCCTTTCCCTTAATTCATCGTGACTAATAATAGTAATTCATCATCATTATTATTATTATTATTATTTAAAATAGTATTTATGATTATATTTAATCTTTGAATTATATTATTGTCTCAATTCTTTGTTCCATTTTTCTTAGTCTAGGTACGTGTTGGTATAGGCACAACAAAAAAAGTATGCAATCCTATGCATGCACATATGCACTTGATTTTTCTAAACATAGTATACATTTTTATCACTACATTTGTTAATCGTTAACTTTCAACTTTGAATCAAAACAAAGTATGAACATTCTATATATAGATGTATGGTCTTCATATACATTTTTATCACTACATGTATGAACATGCTATACATTTTTATTATTAATAAACTTCTATACATAAAATACTAACTCCAATCTTTATATTTAAAATTCAATCTTCTTACTCAGCAACACACGATGATATGGTCTTCACATATATATTTGTCCAATTTTAATAGAATGAGAGAACGGCGACTGATTGAAAAATATGTTCAATGACAACCTATAAGCAAAATGGATGTTAAGTGAGATGAAAAATAAAAACACAATAAGACATACCGAGTACATATGAAAAATACAAAAAAGTTTAATAGAAAAGAAAAATAGTGGTAGTCGATAGTGGAGTACTAACATCACTTTGGTAGTGTTGGGGTAGAAGAGTTGAACCACTTATACAAAAGACACAAACATAATTAGAAGTCAAGAGAGAAGAAAAAGCCATTGACATTGTACATATATAAACTAACATTTAACACAGAATATATATTAGAAAAAAGATAAAAATCATTAATTGATTCAATTTCAAATTACTACCTCCGTACCAAAATATATATTGTTTTGACCATATCACACAAATTAAGAAATATAATCATTGTTGTATGGAAAAGATAAATTATGGGTTAGTTTACAAAATTATCCCTCATTAATGGCATGGGAAAAATAAATTATAGAATTGAAAGAAGAAAGAGAAGTAATTAGTTAAGGGTATAAGAGGAAAAAAAGCATTAAATGTTTCATTGGTAATGTAAAACGACATATATTGTGGTACAATTTTTTTTCTCAAAACGACATATATTTTGGTACGGAGGGAGTATTAGTTGTTTTGTTTTGGTATCCAAAATTAATTGCTCTTAAATTATTGAATCAATTTTTGATAATTTCTTCTTAGAAAAATATTAATACGTTTTTCCTTCAATTTAAGTTTACATATTTAAAATCTGTAGGAGCATTAACACTATTGCAGTATAAAAAATTTAAGCCTTATAATTTGCATCGAAAGAGTAAACCTATGACATGTAAAATATCATATTATATTCCAATAATTTATAGTTTAAACTTTAAAAATATGATATTCCAAAAAAATATTTAAACTAACCGCCTCAAATATTAATTCTTTTTTTTTACAACACCTCAAATATAAATTCTAAAATTGTTCAAATCCGGATAAAATCATCAAACTGTGAAAATAAACACCAAAAGAACGTAACTAACTAATTGCATTGAAACTTAACAATATTATAAAATCTTAATTAGAAAAATTGAATTGAATGGAAAATAAATCAAAATTACAATCATCAATCATATAAGACTATATATTAAAAATTTTCAATCTTTACCTTCTTCAAAATATTGGATGACAGTGATTTCCTATTTTTTTCTTCTAAACGATGATTCTCCATTACTTCTAATATATTGAAATGACATTCACGTTCACTTCATATCTATCATCATGTCGATGAATTCACATGTCAAATTGATAGCGTTTCCACTCAATATATAAATTCGTCCGATAAACCAAAATTAATAAATCAATAAATTCATTTCAAAATATCCTGAAAATGAAATAGTTGAGTAAAATCAAAATATCACTTAACAAAAAAAAATATCAAAATAATAGTTAGAGCATGAAAAAACTCTTCAATAACTGAAATTGTTACCATTACGGGTTATCAAATTGAGAGATCTGTAATTTCTTAATTAATCACAAATGTTAAAGTGAGGATGAGAAAAATATCAAATAAATAATAGACAAAACTTGATAAAAAAAATGATCTTTCATACCATATGACCCAGTAGCAAAATTCATCACCTTCAAGCATCCACCATTTGATACAATATAACCCTGTAGCAATGAAACCATGGAAAAGGTTAATGAGTTGAGAATTTGTGAAAAACAATGAAAAAATGGATAAAATATGATAACCGGCTGTCAGAATATATGGCTATAAATTTAGAAAGGAGCAAGGTAATTTAGATCTGAATAACAAAAAAATTAATTAATTAGAAAGACGGTGATGCATCTAGTGATTTTTTATCTAGTGATCTTTTTTGTTTATACATGTATGAGGAATATTTATAGATGTAGGTTTTAAACATGTATGAGGAATATTTTTGTTTTTGGTACCATGCAATAAATTGATTGTAAATTGATGCCTTTGAATTTTGATTTGAAGATATATTTTTCATAATCAAATGACAGTAAATGGAAACAAATTGATGCAGTTTCTATTCATAAACCGTGTTCATAACAAATTGAAATGGAGTATTTATTTCATTGATTGTCTCATCAAAACTGCTTCATAAAAATATTTCAATGTTTAATATTATCATTCAATGCTTAATATTGTATTTATGTTGCCTATGTGAATTTATTGTGAAAACCATAAGAGAAGAGGAGCAATATAGGTATGCCACGTGTACAACATTATTTGAAAAAAGGCTCTCAAATAATATATATATAGTTTGGTACAAGTGTTAATTAATTATTTTCCACCTAATTTATAATTTACAAATTTTTAATATTGCTCCATCTTTTTAGTAATTATTCTAAAATCTCAATTAAATTTGGGTCAGGTTAACATTAGTCCTAAGAACATATTTTAAGGATACTTGATATAGTAATTTTTTCTTAAAAACCAATAATGTTTGACTTTTAAAAATATGAAATGCACAAGTTTCAATACTAAATTTCTTTTATTAGTACATTAACAAGTGCCTCAATGACACATATTAACATTTCCCATTAAATTTTGTGTTATTGCACATACGTCCTCATCATATATATCTGGTTGTTTATCTTCCTTTCACTTTTGTTTATGGTGTTAGCTGCCAAAGAGGAGGACCAAATCCAATGCACGTTCTTTCCTCTTCCCATGGTTGGTTTTTACCAAATTGTTCACCTTTCTTTCTCTTCCATTTTTTAACCGAATCCGTTAAAAAAAAACCAAATCGGATTTTTAGATTTGAGAAGGTTTTGTATTTTCCTCATTAAGGGTGCGTTTGTTTGAGATTTTTTCAGAAAAAATCTTTTTTTTTGTTTAAAAAAAAATCACTTTTTTTCCATTTTTGATGTATTTGTTTCAGATTTTTAGAAAAATCATTTTTGAGTCCAAAATGAAAAGCTATTTTCAAGTGATTCTCTCAAAATCTATTTTTTTAAAAACAAGGACCATGTGTTTGTTCTCAAAAATGATTTTTATAATTGTAAACAAACACAAAACAACTTTAGATTTTTTTCAAAATCTCTACAAAATAAATCTATTTTTTAAAAATTGATTTTTTTTAAAAAAATTTATTTATTTTAATCTCAAACAAACACACCCTAAATCAGATTAACGGACGTTTTTGTAGATTTGAGCTTTTAACAATTTGGGTTCTTTACTGTATTTTTGATAGAAATACGTTTGTAAATCATATAAGTAAAGTTTATGACTCTTCATTCATGAGAATTGAATTGAATTTTGAGTTGTGAATTACTATTAGGAATGAAGCAAAGGTTTTAGGTTTCTTAATTAAAATGATAGAGTTTTCTCCACATACTCCTCCCTTCGTATATGGGAACTTCCAAAATACATATACATTTAGTATTATACAATACGAAAAGTAGGTTTCGTAATTTCCGATCCAAAATGTATGCAGAATACGTATTCTACCTTACGAAAGCCAGAAACACAATTTTTTTTTCAATAAATTGAACACAAGTTTGTAATTTACTAAATAAAAAGGCAAAGAAAAAAAAGTTATGTTCCAAAATGTATGCTCAATTTGTATTTTATCTTAGGAAATAGAAAAAGATAGGCAAAAAAAAAAAAACAAATAGGTTGAGTTCGTATCCTAAGCTACGACCATGTTCTATTTCGTATTCTACAATAAGAAGGACATTTTGTGTAATTTGGGGGGCTTAGGAGAAATTAAGGGGGTCTAAAGAGGTATTTTCCGGTACAATGAGTAACTTTTTATTTTTCAAATTCATTAGACAACTAATGTATATGGTATATAATTAAAGCTGCATATATTAGTTTTTCAATGAACTTAAAAAATGGAAAGTTGTTTATAATTAATGAATCTAAAAAATGGAAAGTTGTTTATAATTAAGGCCATAGGGAGTATAAAATACTCACATGCTATTTATGGCAGAAAGACAAACTTCTCACACGCCACTATTTTATAACAATACTACAGTCCAAAACTCACACTACAGGCCAAAAGGAGGATTAAATTTACAAAATAAATAAACATTAAATAGATTGAAAAAAAACGATATCACTAAAGGTGTCGACCTTCATGATTATAGATTATAGATTTTTGCACTCCAATTGATGATCAATTACATTAAATATTTCATATTCTTTCCGTCACGAAATATAAAGAAAAAAAAAATATATTTATTAAGAAAACATAAACATGAAATGTATAAATATAGTTTTGTGGGATTTTTCTTAGAATAAGTGTATGGAAAGATGTAAAATCAATTTTGATTGGTTCTTGTTTATAGAGAAAAGTGGAGAGAGAGAAAAAATTAAATGCAATTTACATTTAATTTTATGAGAATAAGGAAAAATATTTTTGAAATTGATTTTTTTTCCCTTATATTTTGGGACAAAAAAATGTAGTTTTTTCCTCTTATATTTCGAGACAGAGGGAGTACAATAAAACATACTGTATTATACATTCACTTGACATGACACACAAGTAAACTAAAGTAGTTATAAATTGGATACACGAGATAAAGTACTATTATAGACTAACAACACACATAATACTATTTTAGTCCTTGTCATTGAGATTTTCAGTCCCTAACAATCGGAAATGGTGTCGACCTTCACCAAGAATACTATTCAATGAAACATTTGAACAAAAGCTAACAACTTTGCGAAACCTATTCATACGTGATGGCATTTGAGGCACCCTCCTCCGATAACATTTTCGAATTTCATCTCCAATAACATGGGGTTGAATTATGTTAGTTAAACTTTTTCTCTCTTCAAATATTTTTTAAAACAATTTTTATAAGAGCACACTTTAGTTTCAAAAAATCATTTTAATGAGCTTTAAGTCATTTTTCTTAAAATTCATGGAGAGTCAATTTTAATCTATTTTTGTTTTCAGTTTTGATATTACCCGAAACAAGTGTTGCTCTAGAGAAAAAACCAATGTTTTAAAACAGGACGGATCATCGAACCGGTGAAGGTACTGATTCACTGCTTCATTGGTCGAACCACTGGGTCACTGGTCAAACCGCATGACTAAACTGGATCAAACCGGTAGAATGAACCAGTCCCCATGATAAAATTATATAGTTATTAAACCGGTAGACCGGATGACTCAGTATGTAAATGTGTACAAGCTTCTCGGATGACGAGATTGCCACTTGTAAATGTGTACAAGCTTCTTCTCGGATGACGAGATTGCCACTTGTAAAATGTGTACAAGCTTCTCGGATGACGAGATTGCCACTTGTAAATGTGTACAAGCTTCTCAGATGACGAGAATGTGTACAAGCTTCTCAGATGACGAGATTGCCACTTGTAAAATGTGTACAAGCTTCTCGGATGACGAGATTGCCACTTGTAAAATTGGGTACAAGCTTCTCGGATGACGAGATTGCCACTTGTTGTTTTGAATTGATGTCCAATTCGGGAACAAACCGGAGAGAAACTGTAAAACAAGACTCTGTGTCCAATTGAAGAATAAATTCAACTGGGAATTTTCCTTTTGTTGTAGAAATAACTGAAACAACCATCATTCACAAGAGAGGAGTCTAGTGGGGAATTTTTGAAACAAGAGGTGTACACTTATCTGCCTAAGCTGACACTCTAATTAGAGAGAACAACATGCCCATCCCGACTCTATTTTGTAGACAGAGACAAGACAAAAGAGACGGAAATTTGTATATGATGTAACAATGTATGAATGATGTAAATGTTTATGGCACATGTAAATGCTATGTTTGAATGTATGTATAAATGTATGAATGTATGTATGAATGTTGTGAATATCTTGCTGACAAAACAGACAGGAGGAACGAGACTGGAGACAAACCAACGTCGCATCACAACTCAAGGCATTTCAACAAGGTGTATATGCTACTGTAGATAAAGCAAGAGAACTCCTCTTGGGGAGGGAACAACTTCTCTAGGAAATGACCGTTTTAACCGAACGATCTGTATTCAAACTTGATTGTACTTAAGAAAAACATTGTTAGTTTTCATTGGGGATGTACCCTTTTCTTGGAGGAAAACCCCATATCAGTCAATGACAAGAATCAAAACTCTGTTGAAGGTAGAAATAACTGTATGGACCTTGCTAATGATGTGTCCATTTCTGGGTGGAACTGCTAGAGATACCAGTTCTGAAATGCCACTGGTGTATAAGAAACTTTCTTGAGACAACTGTTGACATTCTCTTGGAGAAAACATGTTTGCTGTTGATAAAGAAATGGAGCGTGACTAGTTGACCTTTTACATTATGCATTGTATCTGTAGACTGCAGCAACGTGCACTGAGAGTGGAAACTCTTTATCATCCATGTTATTGACAACCAAGGTTCTGTCATGTTGCACAGCATGTAACAATTCATGAAGATATGATCTTGACATAATATGCTCCAAGTGTTTGAAACCTTGAAGGGTATGCCCCTGACCAACTGATACTTGTAGTGTAACCAAACCTTGAACCATTTTCAACAAGATAAGGAGTATATTCAACTTGTTTGCCCCTGATTGGCAGAATTCATATGTAACTTGCCCCTGTCTAGGAGCGTCATGAACCAGCCTTGCCCTTAATCAGACCACAACTCAAATTTCTTTGATGTCAAGTATTAATTTGCAAGCGAAATTAATTTTTTTGAAAAGTATTTTTGATATCACGCACATGCAAGTTTTTTTTTTGTTTTTGAAATTGAACATATTTTTTTGTATTTTTGAATGGAAACACATATGGTGTGTACAAAAGGTTATTAATGATTAATCAAACAGGAGGAGTCAGCGTAACAATAAACTTGCTGAATATGCCTTCACAGTGAACCTAACTTAAATTAGGTCTTTTGAGTATTACAGCATGCAACTAAAATTCATGTAAATCAAGCCAAGAAATGATATAAATTTGTGTTATCGAATTCCTCCATACTTGAACATTGCTCGTCTTTAAGCACAGAAATAGTAACTCTTTTTAGCACAAGTTTGAAACAGGATACGACAACTCTAATCATACGTGGTTGCCGGCTAGAGAAGAAAATCAAGTAATAAACATCAACACCAAGAGTACTGTAACAACACAAAACCATACATTGCAGTCAAAGACTTCCATCACATGAAGACAAATCTGAAGTATTTTGTTGTGACTCTAACTTTTGCTTAAATTTTATTCACCCTTTTCATTCAAGTGCAATCACATTAAGCCTGTTATCTTGTACACGCTCATGGTAGGAAATTTGTTAGTGATTATGATCATATACCGAGGGGTGATGATAATATAAGTTTGGTAAACCCCTTTTTCTCTTTCCCAAATACAGTTGTGGGGGATCGGATCGTAACCTGCCCTACCAAGTTCAGAATCGGACTCATTTGAACCAACCACTAATGGGTGTACTTACAATGATTTTTTTTCTTTGTATGTTCAACAACTGCTAGATTAAACGACCGAGTGAGGGTCATCTAACTTAATAAGTGCATTTCCATTTAAAATCAACCAAAGTATGTAAACTTTCATTTCTGGATCATTCACTTATGTTCATCGATTTCCCACTTAGTTTGTGTTCAAGATGGTGCCGACTGCTGAGATAAACTACTAAGGGTTACTTTAAAACTTAAATTCAAAACTTTGTCAAAATTAGTACTCAAACTAATCTTGCATACTTCTGAGAGTCTAAGGTGTTAAGACAGTACCGATTTTATTGAATCATTACTAAACCTTCATAATGTAGCCTAAAAGAGAAAAAACAACCTATATACTCTTGAAGTGTCATGTCAAGTGTCAAACCAAAATTATTTGTTTTTCTTAAAAGATGCATCTCAAGAAACTCGGAGAATTAGATAACAACGAAAACACATGCAAGACCGGCTCAATTTAGCATGATTAAAAAAATTGTTTTTTTTTTGAGCATGAAGCAGTGAAAGAAAGTGAAACAATACTTTACATCATCAACTAGGTTTTACATCATTGAAAGCATATATCAGCAAAAATTAGTTATTTATTTTCATCATCCTCGCTCCAAGTTTGTAAACAAGAAAAAAGTGAATATGAATGGATTATTTTCGAAAAAAAAATGCATGTTTATTGTATTGAATGTACTTGACAAAAGACCGAATTTTAAAAGCACACAAATACTTGACAAGAAAGAAATAAAAGCCTAGCGACCATAGGGATGAGCTTCCTTGTATCACTGACTTCAACTGGATAAGAGAGTAGCAGAGGTAACATATCCATAGGGATGAGTCATCTAACCCAATGGTATCAAACCATATCCATGCATAACAGAGCTGAGTCTATATCCTCGAAAGAAAATTTGTTAACTTCAATCAACTTTTGGACTTCGCCCTTCAAAGTCAGACAATATTCAATATTGTGGTCAGGTGCCCTTTGTTGTTGACTTTTATGGAGATGGTGATCGAGACTGTTATTGAATCTGATGCCTTTGTTAAGATTGGAAAGGCAAAAATAGTTGCTCAAGGAGTGAGATGGTGGTTATTTTGTGTCACCATTAATGAAGTGATCAGGGCATTTTTCTTTTCCAATTCTGCCCGAAGTGTGATGACTTCCTCACGAAGCTGAATGTTCTCTTGCATAAATATTTCTATTTTTTTCTTTTGTTGGCACAAGTGTTGTACTGGCGAGTTGACTATTGACAAGAGTATCAGACCACTTAGAGAAATACACGAAGCTTAGACTCTTTTGAAGAAGACCATGAATGCAAAAAAATAATGCATGAGAAAGAAAGTTTTGTTTTGATTTTGGCTTTCAAAGGACTTTTAGGATATCAATCATAATGGACCTCATTTTTGTTGTTTGATGATCAAAAGATTTTTTTCTTTTCAAAACAATCTTTCTCTTTTTTTTTTTAAGGTCCATGATAATTGTGAGGTTTATAAATAATTTTCTTTAAGTCCTTTGAAAACCAATGAAAAGAGATTTTCATGGATGCATGGATGAATGAGATGTGATGATGCAACAACCACAAACACATGGTTGGAAGAGTCGTTTGGCGGTGATCCGCGACGGTTATGTTTTTGGGAACCGGTGCTGAAACTTGTTAAACAAAGATTGTCAGATTAGAAGAGTCGTTTTTTGTCTTATGGAGGTCATTTGATATTGCTCAAATCGGTTCTGACTTCTATTCCAGTCTATGCACTTTCTTTCTTCAAAGCTCCCACATGTACCATTTCTTCCCTTGAATCTATTTTGCTTAATTTTTTTTGGGGTGGGGGTGAGGATACTAGGAAGGTGTTGTAATATTGGACCTAAAATCAAATCAGAATAATAAACAATTATAAATATAATCATCAAATTAATATGAAAATAAAATAGAATGAAGTTAGTAGTAAACTTATCTTAATTTTGTAGTGATTCATGTCGTCAACACCACCAACTAAGGATGTCTTCCAAACATAGTGAACCATAAAATAACCGGAGGTGTGTTGTGACACTGAACTAAGGAATTATCCGCAATATTGTGCAACTAAGGATGTTCTCGGAATTACCCCGTGAGACTTTCGAGCTGATAGGCGCCGTTTTCTGTCTTTCCTCGGATTCTGTATGGTCCTTCCCAGTTCTGCGCGAGCTTCCCTTCCGAGGTTCCTTCATATTCCTTCGTAGTACTAAGTCGCCTATCTCGAATGATCTTTTTATAACCTTCTTGTCATGGCGTGCGACTATTTTTTTGTTTTAACGTGGCTTCGCGAATAGCTGCCTGCGTTCTTACTTCATCGACTAAGTCGAGCTCCTCTTGAAGGAGTTCGTCGTTCATGCTTTCGTCGAAAGTAGTCTCTGTCCTTCGGGACGGTTCACCGATTTCGACAGGGATGACTGCCTCGGTTCCGTACGTTAGCCGAAAGGGGGTTTCCCCTGTCGTCGAATGGGGTGTCGTTCGATATGCCCATAAGACGTAGTATAGTTCTTCGACCCATGCGCCTTTGGCGTCGTCGAGTCTCCTTCTTAATCCTCGTAGGATCACCCTATTGGCCGCCTCTGCTTGTCCGTTCGTTTGGGGATGCTCGCCGGATGCGAAGTGTTGTTTGATGTTCAGTTTAGCCATGAACTCTTGGAATTTTTTATCTGTAAATTGCGTTCCGTTGTCCGTTATGATTGATCGCGGTATTCAAAAACGTGCCATAATGTTGCGTTTGAAGAAACGCAATACATTTTGGGCGGTTATTTTGGCGAGGGGCTCTGCTTCTATCCATTTGGTGAAATAGTCGACCCCCACGATCAAGTACTTGTTCTGGCCGGGAGCGAGGGGAAAGGGACCCAGAAGGTCGAGCCCCCATTGCGCGAAGGTCCATGGTGATGATAATGCTTTAGCTCGCTTGGTGGGGCGTGGAGCATTTCACCATGTATTTGACACTTCGGACATTTTTTCACATGTTCTTTGGCGTCGAGCTGCATGGTCGGCCAATAGTATCCTGCTCGGAGAGCTTTCCTGGCGAGGGATCTTCCGCCAATGTGTTGGCCATTGATGCCCTCGTATAATTCGAGCAAGATGTATTCCACTTGGATTTCGTCGATGCATTTCAAGAGAGGGATGGAGAATCCTCTCCTATATAGTTTATTGTCGACGAGGGTATACATGCAGGCTCTCTTTTTCGTTTTGGCGGCCTCCTTTGCGTCTACGGGTAGTTCTCCGTTCGACAAATATTTGAAAACGGGCGTCATCCAGCTGTCGACCTCATCGTGGATGTTGAGGATGTCGGCTGTGAGTTTGTTTTTCCTGATACTCGGTTGGGATAGTACTTCTTGTACGATAGATTTGTTTCCTCCCTTTTTTCTTCTTGTACTTGCTAGCTTCGAGAGGATATCCGCTCGTGCATTATGTTCGCGTGGAACGTGTTGCACTTCGACACTCTCGAATTGGGCTAGTTTCTCTTTTATGATGGCCAGGTATTCGGCTTGGCTCTCGTCTTTTGCTTGGTAAGTTCCGTTCACCTGGGAGGCGACCAGTTGCGAGTCGGTAAGGATTTTGATGTTCTTTGCATCAAGATCTTTAGCCAATCGCAGTCCGGCAAGGAATGCCTCGTACTCCGCTTGATTGTTTGTCGTCGGGAACGAGAGTCCTAGTGATACTTCGACTGCGATGCCCTCGCCGTTTTCTAGGATAATTCCGGCATCGCTGCCTTGCGAGTTGGAGGATCCGTCGACGTATATGGTCCAAGGTGTGGAGTTTGTTGTCGTGGGGGTCATTTCGGCGACAAAGTCGGCCAGCACTTGTGCTTTGAGTGCTTTTCTTCCTTCGAACTTGATGTCGAATTCGGAAAGTTCAAGTGACCATTTTAGCATTCGCCCCGAGTATCGCTTTCACTGGTTGTTCGGTTCGGATGACGATGGTATGTGCGAGGAAGTAGAGTCGGAGTCACCTGGCGGCAACTACCACAGCCAATGCTATTTTCTCTATCTGTTGGTATCGAAGTTCGGGGCCTTGCAGGACTTTGCTTATGAATTATACGGGCTTTTGTCCTTCGTCGGTTTCTCGAATGAGAACGGCGCTAAGAGCTTCGGGTGATACCGCGAGATATAAGTAAAGCTCCTCGTGTGGTGCTGGTCTTGATAGGACAGGTGGTTCCGACAAAGCTTTCTTTAGATTTTGCAAAGCTAGTTCGCATTCGTCAGTCCATTCAAACGCAGATTCTTTCCTCAATAGTTTGAACAGAGGTAGTGCGTGCTGTGCGGACTTTGCCACAAAGCGAGCTAGTAGCATTTCGTTTAGGATTTGTACGGATTTCTTTGAATCCGGTGTCGGGAGAGAAGTAAATGCTCGACATTTATCGGGATTCGCTTCAATTCCTCGTTCTGTTAGATAGAAGCCGAGGAATTTTCCGGCTCGAACGCCGAATGTGCATTTTTCTCGATTGAGTCTCATGTTAAATTTCCTCGCTTGATCGAATAATCTTTTCAAGTGAAGTGTATGGTCGATTTCATGCTCGGATTTTACGATCATGTCGTCCATGTATACTTCGAGCATATCTCCTATTTCATTTCGGAAGACTTTGTTCATCATCCTTTGGTATGTAGCACCCGCGTTTTTCAAACCGAAATGCATTACGTTGTAATAGTAATTGCCCGACTCGGTCATAAAGGTCGTGCTCGCTTTGTCGCGCGCAACCATTGGTATTTGATTATAACTTGAGTATGCGTCCATAAAAGATAAAATTTTAAAGCCGGATGAGTTATCGACTAATTTATCAATGTTAGGTAAAGGATAAGCATCTTTAGGGCAAGCCCTGTTGAGATCGGTATAATCAACACACATACGCCATTTTCCATTAGATTTTTTGACAAGTACAACATTGGACAGCCATGTAGTGTATTTGGCCTCCGAAATGAAATTTGCCTCTAAGAGGTCTTTTACAGCTTTTTCTGCAGCCTCCGCCTTTTCGGGAGACTGCTTCCTACGACGTTGGACTACAGCACTAGCATTTTCATCTAGTGCCAGCTGGTGGCAAGCTACATTTGGGTCGATGCCAGGCACGTCGGCCGCACTCCAAGCGAAGAGATCAACATTCTGTTGGAGACATGCGGTCAGCTGTTTCTTGACAAAGTCGGGGAGATCAGCTCCAATCTTGACTCCTTTGGTTGGATCTTCGCCGACGGGGACGATTATGAATTCGCCGTCGGGCACAGGGCGAGGAACCATGGTGTTTGCGGGGTCTTGAGTTCCTTTCAGCTTTTGATCCCCGTTGTTGTCGAGACGTGCATCCAGCTCGATATGGTTGTCGATGGCATTGACCGTTGCTGCTCGACTCATTTTCTTCTTCTGGGGAGTCTTCACCGAGTTCTGATTTTTGGCGGCGGCTTCAAAACAACGGCGAGCATCATCGATGTCACCGTTGATTGTTGCCACTTTTCCACTAGGGGCGTAGTACTTCATTTTCAGGTGAACAGTGGAGGGCACGGCGAACAGCTCTGCAATAGCGGGGCGGCCTATGATGTAGTTGTACAGAGAGGGGCAGTCGACCACCAAGAATTGGAGTTTGACGGATTTGGCCGATTCCTCTTCGCCGAATGTGACGATGAGGTCGACGTATCCCCATGGTTTGGTGATCGCGCCGTTGAACCCTTGCAGGTCTGATCCGACATAAGGGGCAAGGTTTTTCTCTGATAGTTGCAGAGTTTTGAAGAGTTCGGTGTACATCACGTCGCACGAGCTTCCCTCGTCGACCAAAATCCTTCGTACATCGAAGTTGGCCATTTTCGCCCTAACGAGGAGAGGTATCTGAAAGTTGGGTGATCCCTCGGGCACTTCCCTTTTGTAAAAAGCCAAAGGGAGGTCTTCATCTTCCCCTTTCTCAGATAAGGTTACGTGCTCGGTGGGAGTAACACTGAGCAGTTCTTCAAATTTTCTTTTCACCGAACCGATGGTGATTTTGTTAAATCCTCCCCCCGAAATGACGAGTGCTTTGGGGAAGTTTTCCCAAGAGCCACCCATGTGTTTCTCGAGGTGGGTCAGCACATCATCGCCTTAGCAGGGGCGATCCTGAAATCTTCTGGTTGGCTTATGGCCATTGCGACCATCATGTTTGCATCCCCCTCCGAGTCATTGTCGGATGGGGGTTCCTCGACCACTTCATCTTTTTTCTTGGTCTCTTGGACCTCTTTCCTTGGTTTGTCTTCTTGGCGGGCGTATTGCCTCAGGTGCCCGCCTTGGATCAGTATTTCGATTGCGTCTTTTAGATGTACGCAATCTTCAGTGACGTGCCCATGTGACCTGTGAAAGCGACAGTACTTTGACTTGTCGAGCCCAGGTTTAGGGGTGGTCTTCTTCGGGTACCTGAGGTGCCCTTTCTTGAAGTCAGTACTCTATACGTCCGAAAAAATGCGCTCGAGTGGAACATGCCCGAAGGAGGCTTGAATTCCTTCTTCGGTTTGTCTTCCTTCTTCCGATCCTTTGATCGGGTTTGTTCGCCTCCTGAACTCGACTTTCTGACGTTCAGGCTCTGAGCACTAGTCTTTTCCTCGTACTTGATGTATGATTGTGCTTTTTCGAGGAAGGCCGGTAGTGTTTTGAACTCCTCGATCCCGACAGCCTTTTTGAAATCGCTTCCTTGGCGAAGTCCTCGCTCCATCAGGTATAGTTTCATGTGGTCGGTGGTGGTGACCTGAATGGCTTCTTTATTAAACCTCGTTAAGTAGTCCCTCAGGGACTCATTACTTCCTTGGACGATAGTTTCAAAGGTCGCCTCAGTTTTGGGGTGTTGTCGGGAGGCAGTGAAGTAAGCAGAAAATTGCTGGTGTAAATCTGCCTAGGAGTCGATGGAGTTCGGGGGCAGATTCATGTACCATGTCATTGTGCCTTTCCGCAATGTGGTGGCGAACATCTTGCATTTGTGTGATCCGCTGGCTCCTCTGCAGTCGAGCACATCGTCAAATTGCCCTATGTGGTCATCGGGATCCGTTTGACCATCATAGGTGTTCATGGTTGGAACTTTCTCCTACCTGGTGGGCAGCGCGAGGTTTCTTATCCTCCTGGATAGAGGGTTTTTTGGCTCGTCTTCATTGCGCGGGCCACGTCCTCGGGGCTGTCCCTCGTTGGCACGAGGGGAATGTCTTCGCGGGGGTGTTCTGCCGCGAGGGGGAGTTGGACCCTCGACGTCGGGGAGATGGGTCCCTTCGCCGAGGGATGGGTGATTGTTGTTGTCTAGGTCTGGGGGACCTAGTCCTTGATCTGGAATTCGAATGTGGTCTCCTGTTGCTGCTGATATCAGTTCTTGTCCGCGCATTGTGCCGAGCAGCAGACCTGTTGGATCTCGTCTGCTCGACGGCAGCAAGTCGATTGCTTTGTTCCTTCATCCAGTCGGTTTGGCGATTCAAAGCTTGGATGATCTGCAGGAGAACAAGATCAGTTCCTGGTGGAGTTGGGACATGGGGAATTTTCCGCACGACGTTTGGTCGAGGGCGTTCTTCCTCTTCGGTGACGTTCGTGTGTTGCCCGTCGCGGGGGTCAGACTCTGGAATCGCTCTTTGGCGAATCCGGCTAGGTTCAGGAACGTCGACCACCGCGTTTTCACCACGGTCGCTGGTCCCTATGTCGACGGCATTTCCGAAGGCAATGCCTAATTCGTTAACAGTGCTGGGAATCATCTCACTGGCCATTTGGATTGAGAGGTGGTTTGATGAAATTTTGATGAGTTTTGGTTTTTTTCTGGAAAAAACGGGGAAACTAAAGAGTCCCCACAGACGGCGCCACTGATCTCGTCCGATCAGAAGTGTCGACCAGTAGAAGCTCCGCCGAGCAAGCTTTGTAGGAGTGAAGGGGGGAGTTGTACCTGCAGGGACTCCGACGCTCAAGTCAGTCGAGTATAGGAGAAGCAAGTACAAATTTAGAGTTAAGATACCCGTGCCATTGTCAGAATGGCAGTATATATAATCCCCAGCGCTGGGCCAAGGCCATTAATGGCTAACGGAATCTGGCGTCGAGCCATGATGAGCAGTAAATGCTCATCATTCCGCGGTCGGCCGTTACAGAATCTTAGTTCTGTAACGGCTCATTGAATGCGCGTCGGCGGGTGGCTGCTTAATGGGCTTGCCCGACGCATCTGGTAATTGGGCCTACTCAGCGTTAGACCCAGTCCAGAACAGAAATATATAATGAGTAAATGGCCGCCCATTAAAATTTTCATCACAACATGCTTAGAACTTAAACAGAATACTAATATCTATAACACATATAATATTCTACTACCCTGTCATTATAAAAAAATTAATAATAGCTTATAAAGCACATAATTTAATTTAAACACAAATAACAAATTTGAGGTAAGAGAATGTGCGACAGAACTACGTATTGTGATTTGAAAACCACAAAATTCAGAGTATGATTCAAAATCCTTGAGATCATATTGACAGCAGCTTACTTTTTCTAATTAAGAACATAAGACTTATTCCTCCAAAATCACAGTAAACTATTTTATTCAATCAATCAGACAAATTTTTTTTTTTCTTCGAAATCTCCTAAATATAATTTAGGGTCTCACTAATGCCTAAGAAAATACTAGATCACAACATGATATAAGAATAAAATAAAATCAAAAACAGGCTACAATTATGGTAGCAGCTTGCAAACATTTATCTATTAGCACATGAAAATATATTCCAATCAATATATATATGCTTAATTTGCTTTCTTATAAGTAAATTCCATTATGTAAATAAATCCAACAGATCAATCACAATTTCAATATAATAGGACTTAGAATGTGTACCTGACCTCTTGTGGATGATTTCAAGAAGAGAAAAATGATACACTTACAAGAAGGATCTTTCACATCATGCTCAACAGCAAAAATATGACAAACCCCCACATTTTTTCATCATAGAATTTAGAGAAAAATTAACCACAACACTATCGGAGTGTCGGCAACTACGGAAGAATAGAACCACAAACTTTTTGCCCCATTGTCAAAATCATCGCTTCAGCCATAATTCCAATATTACAATATTATTTATAATTCTTTAGATTGTTGTAATATTGGACCTAAAATCAAATCAGAATAATAAACAATTATAAATATAATCATCAAATTAATATGAAAATAAAATAGAATAAAGTTAGTAGTAAACTTATCTTAATTTCGTAGTGATTCATATCGTCAACACCACCAACTAAGGATGTCTTCCAAACATAGTGAACCATAAAATAACCGGAGGCGTGTTGTGACACTGAACTAAGGAATTATCCGCAATATTGCGCAACTCGCCCAGAGTACAACCGGTTCTTCTCGACGATAAACATGCCGAGGCTATCAATACAGGAGAATATCACAAGGTCGGTAACTCAGACACTATTTATATCAACCACTTTATAAATCATTTGTTTATCAAAAGGTACTTAGTTCATATGATTTTGTTGCCATACCTCATATCTCGAAACACTATCACGTTCCTTCTTAATATATATTAGTAAATCATAATCATAATATAATAATGATAATAAAGCCATAATAAAGATGATATTAGCGGTTTTGAAATTCTAATAAAAGGATCACAATGAATAATTGTTGTTAGGAAGACAAAATAGTAAGTGCTCGTTAAAACATTTTATTACCTTAACCATGAGGAAAAATAATTAGTAGTAGGTATCCAAAGGAGACTAAGTCAAAGATTTATTGTGTAAAACCACTAAATAAAAATAATCTTTTGAAATATACAACAGAAGGTTCCTTTGATTAGCTGGAAATCTATTTGCACGCGTAAGGAGTATGGAGGTTTGGAGGTTAGGCAGTTGAGGGAGTTCAACACCGCTCTTCTCGGGAAGTGGTGTTGGAGGATGTTGGTGGATAGGGGGGTGTTGCGGGGATTTTGGGATTTCCACCACTACATTGACCTTTCATTTCCAAAGAAGGGATAGTGTCAAAAACCGTTTAAAAATGAGAGATTCTAAGCTCGGGGTTAGTTACGCCTAAGAAAGGTATTAGCACCCTAAACGTCCATAGTACTCTATGGTAACCTCTAATTTATTACTTTTTTTATTGCTTTTAATGTGCTTTAAGAAAATGAGTGAGAAGTTGTAAGAAATGGTGGGAGAAGATGTTTAGAATAGAAAAATGTGTGCATGTGGAGATTGGATTGAGAAGAGAAAGTTATTGCAAAGAAAGTAAATTTAATTTAAACTTAAACTAATCGTGCGACTAATTGGTATTGGACTAAAGAACTTTTATTAGAGAGAGAAGAAGTTGTTTATTTGTTTTCTATTTTTTTCTAAAGAAAATTACTAACGCGCCTCTTCGGGAATGAAAGTTCATTTTTTCTTGGTTTTTTATCGTTGTGTGTGATGTGTCAAAAGCAATATCCTACGCTATTACAACCAAATCGAATAATTATTACAACCATATCGAATCAAATGAAAAAATAATAAAAGGCAATAAAATGCAAGCGGGGAAATAAACATGAGTATGAAATGCACTTACGAAGAAAACAAAACAAAATGTCAAATATTAATGTGAAGTGTGTGTGTAAAAATATAATGTGAATGTGACAAAGAGTGAAGAAATGCAAAGAGCACAAAGTCATAAAAAAATCATCGCATATGAGCATACATTTTTTAAACTAGCGAGAAATAAAAAAGAATTAACAAGCATGGCAAAAATGAATTCAGGCAAAAAATGGTCCTTAACTATTAATGCTAGTGATAGAGCTCAATGATTTTATAAACTAAAATATTGTCTCTAACATGCATTTTAAAATGGTGCATTGTCCTAACCTAAATGCAAATGCATGTATGCATGTAGAAAAAAAAAATATAGAATGAAATTGAAATGTGAAATTGTAATGTCAAATATCATGAAAAAATGTAATGTAGATATAGAAAAAGTAGCATGTAAATGTGATGTAAATTGTTGTATAAAATGGCATGAAAAAGTTATGTAAAGTATGATGCAACAATGTGAATATGAGACATATCATAAAAAAAGCAAAAAAAATATAATAATCAAACATATGCAAGAACAAAACATATCAATGAGAATTTAAAAATTAAAATTTTAACCTTAAAAGAGGTGTTCAAATATTATTGTAAGAGTTTTAAGCTCAATAAGCTTAAAATAAGCTATTGTCCCAAACAAACACATATTGAATAATCTAGTACTAACACATAATCAAGGTAAGCAAGAAATTAAAATTAAATCTCAAAAGAAGTCCCTAAAATATTAGTGTAAAATTTGGACTCAATAAGCTTAAATAAACTATTGTCCCAAATAATCACTTATTCAAATAAGGTAAAAAATAAAAAAATAAAAAATGCATGCAAATGAATTAAGTGAGTAAAGGGGGTGCAAACCTGAAAATGGACGTGCAGAAAATAATAGAAATCAGCAAAACAGTCCAAGCCCAATAAAGTTCAGTCAAGAAGGGGGGGTGAGTTAGCAGAAACGCGCGTGCCAACAACAATCCGGTAATAAGCCCAGCCCAAATAATAAGGAGAAACAGATCGAACCAAACCGGGTCCATGACCCGGTTCACATAAACCAGTTTGGGGGTGCGTATAGAAAACCTTGGGGCGCGCGAGAGTAAACGAATCTACCAATCAACAGACGACACGTGTCGCTGATCATCTTCTTCATCAAACAAAAAAACCAGGTGACCGGAGCAGTAAACCTTCGCCGGCGCCACCATTGATACACCATAGAAGCTTCAAATCAACGCTAAAACTCGCGAGTGGACACTTTATCTTGATCGATTTTTCATGTAGATTACAAATCCATGCTTTGTTTTTGCAAAAATGATCTATATCACCAGAATCGTGCGCGAATCCGACGAAAAGGAAAAACGTGATACTGCTTTTTAACGCGAAATCTGATGAAATTGGCTCAAGGAAATGATTCAGTGATGTTTCAGAAGTGATAATCAACACGAATTAGCCTTGTTTCACCTTCAAATCAATCGAAATCGAATCATAAAATTTCCTTAAAAATAGGATCTCCGATCTGTTCTTTTACGGGCTGTTTTGGAGGAATTGGGCGATGTATTTGTGTTGAGGAGGTAGTTTAGAAGCTTATTGATGTACTTGATTTTGAGTTTGGTTGAGATTTGTGATTTTGAGTTTTTCGACGAAGGGTGGTGACGGATCCGGTGGTTTCTGGCGTGTTTGGCGACATTTTGATGAAACTAATGACAGATTTGTGTCTAGGAAGTGAAAAGGAAGTTTGTGGTGTTTTTAGATTTTGATTTGGAGGAGTTTCAAAAAATGGGTGTGGTGGTTGTGGTTTTCCGGCTACCGGAGTTGGTTTTCCAGCGCCGGAAAACTTTTTCTAATACGCTTGGAAGTTTGTTCTCTGAATTTTTGTTATGGGGAATTGTGAAAATGATTCTCTTGATTGAGTGATGTGAGATTTGTATTTATAGAAGAAAATTAGGGTAAATGATATTTTAGTAAAAATGTGGAAAATGGTAAATAAAATAAATGGTAAATGAAAATGAAATAAAAATGGTGAGGTGGAAGAATATGATTTTTACTATTTTTGGTAAACTTTGAGATAAAAAGTGAAGATGAAAATAAACTGAAATAAATATGATAAAATGTAAATCTTTTTGATATTTTGAAATACATGGTACTAAAATTTAAAATGCGCGTAAATTAAGAAAAGACTATATTTTTGATATTTTTGAACTTTTATGCTAAAATGCGAACTATTTCAAATAAACGAAATAAAAGATAAAATATTTAGAAATAAATGAAAATTTAAGGAAAAATGATAAAAATATGAAAAATGAAAGAAAAATGCATAAAAATAAAATATTTTTGTATATTTTTATGCATGAAATTGTAAATCGGATTTGTAGGTCCATAATTGGGGTACTACAGGGGGGGTCTGTGGTTTCGTGTGTTGGAGGCTCGGTATGGGTTAAAGGGTGGACATTTGTGTGCGGGGGGGAGGAGAGGGTTGAAGGTACAAAAAACACAAGAAGGGGGGGTTGAATTGTGTTTTGGATAGTTTAAAAAACTTCTTCTAAGTTCTTTCGAACTTATCAGATTTAGCAGCGGATAACACAATAAAGGAGAGTAGAGAGAGAGAAAAGACACAAGCAATTTATACTGGTTCCTCTCACAAGTTAAGAGTAGTCCAGTCCCCTTGCACTTCCAAGGGAGTTCACTAAAAACACTTTTGTTACACTTGCTCAAACTCACTAGTAAGAGACTTCCACAATGCTCAAGTATTCTAACAAGAGACTTCCTAAACTAGATGATAAATATTGTTTTTGAGAACCTTTGAGTACTTGATAAGAATCAAATACTCAAGGCAAATTACAACACTAAACACAAGAATTACACTCAAGATTCTATTGAAAGATAAGTGATAAAGCAAGGCTGTTTGTTATCAGAAGCGCTGTTTGCTCTCTTGTGAATATGATCAGTTTGCAAGTTGTAATCCACTCTTGACTATGTCTTCGAGGTCTCTATATATATGACAAGATAGAGACGTTGCTAATTTGACCGTTGTCAAGCTGTTTTGTTTGCTGGAGCAGTTCCTAGGTGGTCACATGTGATTAAGCTCAACAAGGAAACTTGTTGACTTCACTTTGCAGGTTAAGGCTTTGTGTGTGTCCAAATGAGGTAATGCGAAAGTGACTAATGCACATATTATCTTCCCAAGATAATATTACACTGTGCTTTGATTTTCCTTCACACATATTTGAATTTGACCGTTGTTAATCCCTAAGCCAACATGTGATTCCCTTTCATGAAACTTCCAGCACAAGACTGATCTCAGAAGTCTGTACTCCCAATACAGCTTCTGGTGTTGTGTACTTCTGATGACTTATGTTTCTGATGATCATCCTTCTGATAGATCATCAGAACTCGCGTTTGGTGCTTCTGATCATCATCAGAACTTCTAAGCTTCAGTGCATTGTTGACTTTTCACTAATGTTCCTGCACACTTAGATTAAATATTAAAATACCCTATTGTTCATTAATACTTTGTTATCATCAAAACTTAAGCAGATAATCGTCAGAACCACTTTTGTTCCAACAATCTCCCCCTTTTTGATGATGACAAACTAAGTATCAATTTACAATGGTTGTTGAATTAATTTATCAAGTTTCAAAACAGGTTTATGAGTTTTGCACACTCCCCCTGAGTTAAACATTGATTAATTAAGTTCAGTCTAAGATTATATTTGAAATTTGAACTAATTTTTACATATTTGACTCTTGGGAAAGGAGTTTTGCAAGCTCTCCCCCTAAGTCTGATACTTCTAGAAAAATTGCACTTTTTCTTGAAATATCATATGTTCAATTCTTTCAAGTTTAACATATATTCCCCACAATAAAAAAAACGTTTGCGTAAGGCATAAACTTAAATGTAATGACAGTTTCAGTAAAGTGCATTTAAGTTTTTCATCCAAAAATTAATTCCTCATTCTCCCCCTTTTGTCATCAACAAAAAACATTTACGTGAAAAGAAGAGAAGAGTAAAAATAGTCAACGCAAACAATTGGTCATTGAAAGCGGTTTGTATTGAGAAACAACACATATTATTCTATAAAAGGCACATGACCATGAAGAAACCATATTCATTGCAAGAAAACATTTTCAGAGTAGCAATGAATAATGAAACTAGAATCTTTTTGGATACAGCATCTGAGAGTGCAAGAAAGAAGAATCCAGCTGATAGAAAATCAACAGAAGCCAATCGTGAAGATGGCAAAACTACATCAGTGGAATCAACTGCACGCTCAAAAGCTAAGGAGAGGAAGCCAAAGGATGATAAAGGGCTTAGTCTCGTGTTGGAAGGAGATAGGCTTATAATTAAGGAGGAGAGTGTAGGATCAAATTTCTATTCTGAATAGAAATCAGAACTGTACTTTTGTAATAAACATTTTTGGATTAAAATTGATCCATTCTCGACCTTTATTATTTACCTATGTACCCGCTTTTCTTTTCGTTAAAAACTTGGTATAAAGTGAAATAAATGCAGTCAAAGAAAAAGTTTCAAAAAGATAAGGTCAAGAATTGGTTACAACTATGTCATAAATGACATTGTTGACCATGACTGACTCAAGTAAAAACAAAACTCTATAAAAACGCTGCCCATATCATGTATCTCAACACTTCCATATTTTCATTAAGGTAAGAAAATGGATAAGGATAGAAGAGATATCAATGGAAAGAAGTTGGCAGAGACGAAGAAAGCTAAGAAACCACCAAGTCCAAGACCAATAAATGGTAAAGGAAAGGGTGGAGCATCTTCATCTAGGCCACTCAGAAGAAGTTGTAGAGTTCGTTCAAAGATAAAACCGTCAGAACCAATCACTATCTGTTCTTCAACAGATTCAGATGAGATTGATTCTGATTATGCAGAATTTTTGAGGACATATGATCCTATAGCTGCTGAAGGCTCATCATCCGCTTCAGACTCAACAAGCACAGATCCTGATTATGCAAGGTTTCTGGAGAATTATGTTCCTCCAGAAGAACCCTCTTCATCTGAAGGATCGGCCGTGTCTGAATTAGATTCTAAGTAGTAGCTTTAGAATTCTTATGTACTCTAAATTCTACTATTTGCAATAAAAAGTTATCTTTAATTCGTACTAGAGATACTTCTGGCTTTATAATGCATATTAAAAAAAACTAGTTATTACTAAACATACCAGGCAAGTAAATCACATGCATCTAAAAGAAACTAATAAATTGAGTAAAAGGAAAGACTGAGTTTCAAATAACAAGAACTATCCAGAAATAAAGTAGTGCATAGAATCCTAAGGGTTTGTGATTAGAAGATTAGGTTTGCTTGTTCTGTAGTAGGCTTAGAATAGCATCCAAGGAGTGCTTCATACTAGAAAACTCAGCAGCTTGAGCATCCTGTTTTGCTTCCAATCTAGCAAACCTTTCCTCTTGTCTTGCTTCCATAGCAGCAATTTTCTCATCAACAGAAGGATCTTGACTTACTTCAGATTGTACCACTTCTGGTGATTTAGCTGCTTCTGCTAACCTTGCTTCTGCCAGCTGGGCCTCCTCTGCTAACTTAGCCTCTTCTGCTAATCTAGCCTCTTCTGCTAGCTTAGCTTCTAATTCAGCAGCACGCCTTGCAGCTTCTTCACGTTTTTTCCTTTCAATCTCTTCATGAGATTTGTCTGTGAGCAAAAACACTTGACATTTGGGAGCAACACTTTCTTTCTCCAATTCCTCCAGCTTTCTTTTCTTGGCTAACACAAGCTTTCTGATAGTCCTTCTTGAAATAGCTTGTACAACCTTGGTCACACATTCAGACAGCTCCTCCATCTTCCAAGCAACTTGATCAGGAACTATTTTCATTTTTGAAGCAAAGTACTCTACCTTGTAACCATCATTTCTAATTAGTTCTGTTAACTGATCATAAAACGGGACGGATGGTTCAACTGAGAAGTCATTGATTCTATCAATCAATGCCTCATAAGGTAGGGCTTGGTGAAAGATGAGGTCATGAATGTTTGGTTCAATGGGAGGTTGAGGGATTTCTAAAGCAAGTGGTTCAGCATGAGTTTTGGCAAACTTAGAGATCATCGGAAGAGTTGATGAAGATGATGAAGATTCTGAGGATTCTGACTCAGATGATGATGAGTCAGAAGACACATTGTGAATGACTGGAGATAGAAGTGTTCGTGGGATGGTTTCAGTTGGTTGTGAAATTGTTTCATCAGCAACAACTTCTTGAACATTGTCCACAACATGTTCACTCACTGGTTCATCAACAACTTTTTCTAGTTGATTAGTTTCTTCAGGTTCAGTGATAAGTGGATGAGTTATTACTGGCTCAGGGTCAGGGCATGTATCTTTTGAAGACACAGGTGTTTCATCAGTAAAGTTGAATGGTTTTGCTACCAGAGTATCAGAATTTACAGGTTGTGTGGATGGTGGTGATTGATTTTGTGGAGGTGAGTGAGGGGTTTGATAATCTGATTCAGGGGTCACTGTGATGACAGGAGACTGATCAACAGCTTGTTCAGGAATGACAGAAGCATCTGCTACATTCAATGGTTGGACAACAAAGGGTGAGTTGTTTAACAATGTTCTGATTGGTAGAGTATCATCTGGTGATGAGTCAGGAATGGTTTCACCAGGTTAAGGATTTGGCTCAGCATAGTCAGACTCAACAGGTATCTCAATTAAGGTTTCTACCCTAGGATTCAGGTTATCAGATACATCATGATCAGCAACAGACTTATTATAAATGAGATTAGAAGGTGTACCTGATGTGTTTCCTTCTGTTTTTCTCCTCCGAGTTAAAGGTCTTTCATCATCAGTGGATTCATCACTGCTAGGTGGCAGAATCAGTTTAGGAATCCTCTTTCCTTCCTTCTTTGACAGCATCTCTGCAGCCTTTCTCTTGTGCTCAGTAGCTTCTCTAGCCTTTGCTTCATTCTCTTGCTCAGAGGCAAGACGAATTGTTCTACCAGACCTTAATGTCCTATCTTCCACAATAGGTTCTTCAACAACAAGCTTCTTTCCTCTTCTTTGTTGAGGTTTGGCAGCAGGCTTGTCTATCTTTACCACTCTCTTTCTTTTCTTCTTCTTACAAACACCAGCTTTTTCACACGCTTCTTCAAAAACTTCTTTTGAAGGAATTTCATCTCTAGCAATGTAAACCCCATTAGCAGCAGCATCTAGGATCATAGCTTGGATCACATGCTCAGCATCAGCCTCAGAGATCATTGGAAAGTCATCATTATAGATGAAAGAATTTTTGCTTTGAATCAGGGGCTGAGCTGGATGAATTAATGCAGTGCTCTCTACCAGTTTCTTGTGACTCAAGGTTAACTCATTGATTACCTTCTTTTCAACTGTGTAAGGTGCACTCAGAATTTGAGCATACTCAGAATCAATTTGTTTAATCATTTCTAAGAACTTGCTTTGATGAAAGAGTTCAGACAGCAGTCTTGGATGATGTACTGCTCTTCTGTTCTTTGTTTTGCTCTTCTTAATTGCATCACACAAATGCTCAAACAAACAACCAGCAAGGTCTACCTTCTGACCAGTTACAATAGCATATAGAAACGAGACACTGTCAAGAGACATGTACTCTACACCACCTTCTCTCGTCCAGATTGAGCAAATAAGAACATGATAAACAATGTTGTACAAAGAAAGAAGTTGAGCAGAGGTAGGCTTTGTGCCTTTCCCTTTCTTCTCGTACCAATCATTTAGTTTAACAGGATCAAAAAGCAGTTCCATCATCTCTTTTGGAAACTGAGTTCCTTTCTCAGCAACTTTTGGAGTGAAAATTTTCCCTTCCATACCAGTGTTGAGAATCTTGGCTATGTGTTCAGGTCTTATAGCCATATACGTTCCAAGTATCACTGACCTTATTTCTTTTCCAACATAGGGTCTCAGACCCATTTCTTCTCGTGTTTTTCCTTCTAGGTCAGGATTGTCTCTTATCATAGCATCAACCTCTTCTTGAGCTATTACATCATCGTACACTTGTGCCTTCATCCAAAATAGCGTACACAGATCCTTGTAGATGATTCCGTTAAGAATCTCAAAGTATCTGTCCCATCCTTGCGCAGAGAAGAACGATTTCACATCAAACCCATTTATCTCCAGGCTTTCGAAATCGACCAACTTCTCAGTAGTTAGGGTTAGATCTTTTTCTGGAAAACTTAACACATTCCCAGTATCTTCCAGAAAACGATCACTCTCCTTGAAGATGTTGACAAGAGGAGGAATTGATTGTGTTTCAGAGTCCATTGTTGAAGGTTAGGGTTTTGGTAAGGCTAATCGTTTGGAGAGAGAGAAAGAAAATTTCTGTAGTCTGAGAGAGAATGAAAGTGCGTGTAGGTTGTGAAGTGTTTGTGTGCGAGTGTAAAGTGCTTTTAGAAAACCAAAGGTTTTTGAAAACCTTAAAACGAGGTACACACAAAAAAGGGGGGAAAAAGATAATTAACTTTATGCATTGATAACCGCACTTAATCATCATAAACTGTCTTCCCCATCAAATCACATAGAGACACGTGCATTAGAGACTATTTTAATAACTGACGCGTTAGTGGGTGTCAGTTGAAAAGAAAGAAGTTACAACCTTTACCACTTCCGTGTCAGAACCATACATTAGCTTCTGAGTTATATCAGAAGCACTTGTCATCAGAAGTCTTTACCAGAGGCTTCTGACATCAATCTCTTCTGATCTATCTCAGAAGCTTTATCATTCCAGAACCAAACTTAATCAGAAGCAAGGACCATGTTCAGATTTTTCTTTATGAAATCAAATCTTTCAATTGTTAAAGGTTTTGTAAATATGTCAGCCCATTGATTTTCAGTCTCAACAAACTTAATATCAATGACACCTTTCTGAACGTAGTCTCTTATAAAGTGATGTTTTATTTCAATATGTTTGGCCCTTGAATGTAGAATCGGATTTTTGGAAAGATGTATGGCTGCAGTATTATCACAGTACAAAGGTATACTGTGACTGCTAATTTGATAGTCTTCTAATTGATATTTCATCCATAGTAGTTGTGTGCAACATTTAGCAACTGATATGTATTCTGCTTCTGCTGTAGACAATGCTATGGTAGATTGTCTTTTACTACCCCAGGAGACAAGGTTTTCACCAACAAATTGACAAATGCCACTTGTGGATTTTCTTTCTAATTTGTCTCCTGCGTAGTCAGCATCACAGAATCCATTGAGTTGATAATTGTTGGATTTCTGATAAAGTAATCCAAGATTTGTTGTTCCTTTTAAATATCTAAAGATTCTCTTCACAGCAGTGAGATGAGATTCTCTAGGATCTGATTGAAATCTCGCACACAAGCATACTAAGTACAGAATATCAGGTCTAGATGCAGTCAGATAAAGAAGTGAACCAATCATACCTCTGTATTGCTTCTGGTCAACTTTTCCATCAGAGTCATCCAAGCTTAGACTTGATGTGGGATGCATTGGAGTGTTCATTGGTTTGCATTCTTCCAAATTGAATTTCTTCAGAAGTTCCTTAGTATACTTGGATTGATGGATATAGGTTCCATTCTCCTTTTGATTTACTTGAATACCAAGAAAGAACTTTAGTTCTCCCATCATGCTCATTTCAAATCCATCCTGCATAAGCTTAGAAAAACTCTTGCACAAGGTAGCATTAGTTGAACCAAAAATTATATCATCAACATAAATTTGGATGATTAAAATGTCTTTCTTTAATGTTTTTCTAAACAAGGTATTGTCAACTTTTCCTTTTTCAAATCCATTTTCAACTAAGAAATTACTTAGTCTATCATACCAAGCTCTGGGAGCTTGTTTGAGACCATATAGTGATTTCTTTAGTCTAAAGACATGTTCAGGAAATTGTATATTTTCAAAACCAGGAGGTTGTTTGACATATACTTCTTCAGTTATGAAACCATTAAGAAAGGCACTTTTAACATCCATTTGATATAGTTTTATATTATGATTAACTGCATAGGATAGAAGTAACCTTATTGCTTCCAGTCTTGCAACTGGAGCAAAAGTTTCTGTATAGTCAATTCCTTCTTGCTGACTGTACCCTTGTGCAACAAGTCTAGCCTTGTTCCTAGTTACTTCTCCTTGTTCATTTAATTTGTTTCTGAAGACCCACTTTGTTCCAATGATGTTTTTCCCTTTAGGCTTCGGAACCAGATTCCAGACATCATTCCTTTCAAACTGATTCAGTTCTTCTTGCATGGCTAGAATCCATGAATCATCTTTTAGAGCTTCATCAATAGTTTTTGGTTCAATAAGAGATATTAGACCAAACAGGGATTCTTCATTTCTAAAGCTTGATCTTGTTTTCCTTGGACTATCCTTGTTGCCAAGGATTAGTTCTTCTGGATGAGATGATTTATATTTGAAGGATCTCTTGGGAACTTCTTCAGAATCAGACTCAGCTTCATCTGTCTGCACTTCTGGGTGAACATCAGAAGCATTGTTCTCAGAAGCAGTTGTTACATCAGAAGCAATTGTAGATTCTGACATAGTAACAGGTTCTTGTTCTGTTCTTCTAACCACTTCTGGGAATTCATCATCTGATTCTTCACTACCTGCATGTTCTTTAACAGGCTCTGACTTTTTGTTGTCAGGCTCTTTGTCGTCAAATCTAACATGCATAGATTCTTCAACTGTTTTAGTTTCTGAATTATACACTCTGTATGACTTGGAGCGTTCAGAGTATCCAATAAAGATACCCTTAAATGCTTTAGAGTCAAATTTCTTTAGATGGAGCTTATTATTCAGAATGTAACAAGTACAACCAAATTGATGAAAATAAGAGAGATTTGGTTTTCTTCCTTTAAACAATTCATATGCTGTTTTATTCAACTTAGGTCTGATATAGATCCTATTTTGAATATAACATGCAGTGTTTATAGCTTCTGCCCAAAAATATTTAGCCAAGTTAGTTTCATGCATCATGGTTCTGGCCATTTCTTGTAGTGATCTGTTCTTTCTCTCTACAACTCCATTTTGCTGTGGAGTTCTAGGAGATGAGAACTCATGGAGAATTCCATGCTTATTACAAAAAAGTTCAAAAGGTTCGTTTTCAAATTCACCACCATGATCACTTCTAACTTTGATAATTTTTAAAAACTTTTCATTTTGTATTTGAAGGCAGAAGGTGCTAAACACTTCATATGTCTCATCCTTTGTTCTTAGGAACTTTACCCAAGTCCATCTACTGTAATCATCAACAATGACTAATCCATATTTCTTTCCATTTATTGAGGCTGTGCTAACAGGCCCAAATAAATCTATATGAAGTAATTCTAGTGGTTTTGAGGTAGAGACAAAGTTTTTAGTTTTGAAAGAACTTTTGAAAATCTTGCCCTTCTGACAAGCTCCACAAAGAGATTCTGAGTGATATTTAATTTCAGGCAGGCCTCTTACAAGGTTGTCCTTGCTAAGTTTAGAAATTAATCTCCAATTAGCATGGCCAAGTTTCTTGTGCCAGACCCATTTTTCATCACTCACTGTCAGAAGGCATAAAACATTTTGCTCCATTAATTCAAAGATATTTATTTTATACATATTGCCTTGTCTCTTTCCTCTAAACACAGTGGATTTATCAGATGCTTTGCTTACAGTACATGCATTCTTATTGAACATTACTTCATATCCACTGTCACATAATTGGCTTATGCTCAGAAGATTATGAAATAGTCCATCTACAAAAAGTACATCAGAGATAGAGGCAGAGGAGTTACCAACTGTACCAATACCAACTATCTTTCCTTTTTGGTTCCCACCAAACCCTACACTCCCTCCCTCTTTGGGAGTCAGGGTGAGGAACATATCCTTCTCGCCCGTCATATGATGCGAACACCCACTGTCCAAGTACCAGGTACTTGGCTTCTTGTTTCTTAGTGTGCAAATCTGAAAGACAAACAAACTCAGATTTTGGTACCCACAACTTGTTGGGTCCGTTTGGGTTAGTGTAGGCTTTCTTGAAGTATGACTTTTTGAAAGTCCTTTTTGGTTCATACTTCTTCTTGCCTGAGTTTGTAGTTGGCTGAGCAAACCTAGCTTTAGAGGTGCTAGCTTCTGATGATCTCAGAACCTTAGTTGCCTTAGGTTTTGGTCTCTTTAGAATTCTGACCTCAGCATGCTTCTGCTTTGAATAAGTGCTGGTCTTAGCTTCTGAAGTTCTCACTTCTGAAACTTTAGACTTGCCTTTATTCAAGGCTTTGGTTTGATCAACCTTCTCAACTCTACCGGTAGCTGGTGTAAAAGTGGAATACAAATGAGGTGGAGTTCTGCTAATGCAAACTGATGAACTTGGTTGTCCTTTATCATCAGAAGCTGAATAACCAAGTCCTTCACCTTTGTTCTTTGTAGCGCTATAGATCATGGAAGCCACCTTACTCTTATTGACATTTTGATTAACAAATTCATGCAATGCAACTTCATGCACGTCATGAGATTTGCTGCAAGAGGCACAACCACTTTCAAGCTCTTGTATTTTTAAAACAGATTTATCATATTGAGCTTGAAGTTGATCAAATCTCTTAACAAGCAAGCTAACATCATTTTTCAAACTTTTGACACTTTTAATTTTGCTTATGTATTGTCTCATTGTGTCTCTAAGAGCAGGTAAAAGCTTTTCATGAGGAATATTAGAAGTTACCTCATCAATGTCATCTGTTTCTGATTCATCTCCAGAGTCATTATCATTGTCAGAAGCAGTTGTAGCCATCAGTGCCAGATTTGCTTCTTCATCATCTGCTTCATCATCTGATAATTTATCCAGATCCTCAAAAGTAGCCATTAAACTCTTCTTCAAATTGTTTTTAACACTGCTCTTTCTTCCCTTATTTTTGGAGCTTAGATCTGGACAATCAGCAATGAAATGTCCAGGTTTCTTGCAGTTAAAGCACGTGTTCTTAGATTCATCCTTCTTATCCTTGTAGTTTGAGCTTCTGCTTCCAGAGCCTTTTGAATTAAATTTTCTACCACCAGACTTATCAACAAATTTGTCCCATTTTCTGAATCTTGTCATTAGAGCAAAGAATTCTTCATCAGAGTTGTCTTCAGGACCTTCTCCCACAGATTCTTCAACATTAGACTCTACTACCTTGGCTTTTAGAGCCTTGGAAGTAGATACAGTTGTTGAAGCTTTTGATTTCTTCTTTATGTCATCAGAAGCCAACTCCATCTCATGACTGATGAGATTGCTGGTTAGCTCTTCCAGAGTTAATGTGTTCAAATTCTTTGCTTCCTGTATAGCAGTGACCTTGGGTCTCCACTTAGGAGGTAAACTTCTTAAAATTTTCTTCACGTGATCAGCAGGTGTATAACTTTTCTTCAGCACAGAAAGACCAGCAACTAGGATTTGAAATCTTGAGTACATCTCTTCAATACTTTCATTGTCCTTCATTTTAAACAACTCATACTTCTGAACCAACAGGTTAGCTCTTGCTTCTTTAACTTGTTGGTTTCCTTCATATAGAGAACAAAGAGAGTCATAAATGCCTTTAGCACTTTGCCTGTTTCCTAGTTTTAGAAATTCATCATGAGTGATACAGCTGGCCATAATGGTTTTTGCTCTGCTATGCTTCTTCCATTCTTTCTTCTGATCAGCTGTAAATGTTTTGATTACAGCTGTTGACACTTTGCCATCTTCATCAAGCAAATGATGGAAGCTAACACCTTCCTCAACCATTTCCCATAGACTAGGATCTTCAGCTATGATGTAAGGATAGATTTGCCATTTCCACCAGCTGAAGTTATCAGGATCACCATTGAACTTAGGTGCCTTGCCATTGTTCCCAGACTTCTCATTGTCATAGTCATATGGAATCTGAGCTCTTTGACCAGGACCACCAGTAGATGTGGATTCGGTTTCACCTGACATAGTGACTTAGAGTTTTGTGTTTTTCAAGATCTTTATGTCTCACTGTTAAGTGGCTTAAAGACAACCGGGCTCTTGATGCCAATTGAAGGTACAAAAAACACAAGAAGGGGGGGTTGAATTGTGTTTTGGATAGTTTAAAAAACTTCTTCTAAGTTCTTTCGAACTTATCAGATTTAGCAGCGGATAACACAATAAAGGAGAGTAGAGAGAGAGAGAAAAGACACAAGCAATTTATACTGGTTCCTCTCACAAGTTGAGAGTAGTCCAGTCCCCTTGCACTTCCAAGGGAGTTCACTAAAAACACTTTTGTTACACTTGCTCAAACTCACTAGTAAGAGACTTCCACAATGCTCAAGTATTCTAACAAGAGACTTCCTAAACTAGATGATAAATATTGTTTTTGAGAACCTTTGAGTACTTGATAAGAATCAAATACTCAAGGCAAATTACAACACTAAACACAAGAATTACACTCAAGATTCTATTGAAAGATAAGTGATAAAGCAAGGCTGTTTGTTATCAGAAGCGCTGTTTGCTCTCTTGTGAATATGATCAGTTTGCAAGTTGTAATCCACTCTTGACTATGTCTTCGAGGTCTCTATATATATGACAAGATAGAGACGTTGCTAATTTGACCGTTGTCAAGCTGTTTTGTTTGCTGGAGTAGTTCCTAGGTGGTCACATGTGATTAAGCTCAACAAGGAAACTTGTTGACTTCACTTTGCAGGTTAAGGCTTTGTGTGTGTCCAAATGAGGTAATGCGAAAGTGACTAATGCACATATTATCTTCCCAAGATAATATTACACCGTGCTTTGATTTTCCTTCACACATATTTGAATTTGACCGTTGTTAATCCCTAAGCCAACATGTGATTCCCTTTCATGAAACTTCCAGCACAAGACTGATCTCAGAAGTCTGTACTCCCAATACAGCTTCTGGTGTTGTGTACTTCTGATGACTTATGTTTCTGATGATCATCCTTCTGATAGATCATCAGAACTCGCGTTTGGTGCTTCTGATCATCATCAGAACTTCTAAGCTTCAGTGCATTGTTGACTTTTCACTAATGTTCCTGCACACTTAGATTAAATATTAAAATACCCTATTGTTCATTAATACTTTGTTATCATCAAAACTTAAGCAGATAATCGTCAGAACCACTTTTGTTCCAACAAGGGTCTACGTGGTGGCAAGAGGTAGTGAAGATTAGGGATGGGGAGGCTGAGCTTAGGGGAGGATGATTTGCGGAGGGAGTGGTGAGGCGGGTTGGGCATGGGCGGGATACTTCTTTCTGGTTGGATTCTTGGTTGGGTGTCGTACACTCGTACCGTTGCGTGTGCGGTTTGGTTGTCTGTTTGATTTGGCAGAGACCAAGCAACACACAGTGGCCGAGATGTTTATGTCAGGGTGGGGGATAGGAGGGAGGGCGTGGGCGTGGAGGAGACAGTTATGAGTGTAGGAGGAGGAGATGTTGGGGAGAGTGTCAGGCCTTACTTCATGATATTAAGTTGCAGGAGCCGGTGGCCGATGTTTGGAGATGGCGTTTTGATCCAGATAGCGGGTATACACTTAATGGCGTTTATCAGATGTTGACTACCCAGGATGCAATTATTATAGACGATGCAGCAGATCTTATTTGGCACAGACAGGTCCCGTTGAAGGTATATATTCTTGCTTGGAGACTTTTGCGAGACAGGTTGTCAACAAAGACTAACTTGGTGCGCCGAGGCATTCTTTCATCGGAGGCTCAGCATTGTGTTTCGGGTTGTGGGGGCATTGAGTCAGCTCAGCATATTTTTATTATGTGTGGTGTTTTTGGTGCTTTATGGCCGCTGGTTCGAGTTTGGATTGGTTTCGAGACGGTGGATCCATCGAATCCAGCTGCTCATTTTTCACAGTTTGTACATGCAGCAGGTGGAGGTCAGGAGCGGCGATCTTTCATGCAACTTGTCTGGCTTGTTTGTGTTTGGGTTATCTGGACTGAGAGAAACCATCGCCTTTTCCATAATTCGGCGCATTCGATTTCTCATCTGCTGGACTCGATCAAGCGGCATTCTTTTTAGTGGTTGAGGGCGCAGTATCCAGGGATAGGGGTTAATCTACATAGTTGGTGGGTGAATCCCTTGTTGTGTTTGGGTTCTTGATGTAGCGGGATTGTTTGATTCGATTTTTGTTGTCTTTTGATGTAAACTTCTGACCTGCTCTATCACACCTTGTGCTTAAGGGGTTGATTTTTCTTAATTTATATATATATATATATATATATATATATATCATTTTGCCTTATTCAAAAAAATAAAAAAAACTATTAAAAGAGAAGCTACAGAATAAAGACACATATATAAACGGAATACAATTCTCTGTAATAGTTGCTTTAGGCGGTAATTTTAATCTTAGATTTATGATGGTTGAACTTTAAATTATGCACCGTTGATTTGACTATTTAACATAATTTTCAATCTCGTTTTTTTTTTTTTTTTTATTTGACTGTCTACAATCAGTTAAGTTAATGTATGGTGAGGCCTATACTACCCCCACTTGAATTGGGGTTACCCCATGTTTTTTTTTTTTTTTTGTAGAACCTTTATGTGATTTTTATTCAATCAAATTATAAAGGTGGCCTAGCTAGGTGTCTAAAAATGTGATTTTTATTCAATCAAAGTTTTATTCTTTGTTTAACTTATGTATAAAAAAATAATTATGTCATGATGAGTATTTAAATTAAAAATATAAATTAAATTTTAATTATTGTATTGGATAAATATACCAATTGTGTCTTTTTTTTATCAGTCTCATTTATATTTTTATACCATTTGTGTTGTGAGGTTTATAGTGTGAGGCTTATATTGAGTGAGTTTATCTCAATCGGTAAAATCATCATATTTTATACTAATGTAGAAGTTGAAATCTTAAAGTAGATACTAATTGTAAAACTGTTTGACCAAGTTCACATCGTCATTATTTACAATTTTCAATTGTTCAAATTGAACATTGCTATCTCTAAAATTCATCGAAATGTTGAATAATATCTTCAATTAAATAATATCTCTAAAATTCATTGAACATTGCTTTTTTTGAACAAGTCAAAATGAGATATATATATATATATATATATATATATATATATATATAGATAAATGAAAGAAGACACGCTCCAGCACAAGGTGTGTTAGACCATATCAAAAGAGTTTACAACCACAATCACCAGATACACATGCCAATCACAAATCAAATACTTAAACACAATAAGGGATTAACCCACCAAATATGTAAATTAACCCATATCCTCGTATATTGTGCCCTTAGCCACCAGAAAGAATACCGCTTAATCAGGTCCATCATATGTGTAAGCGAATGTGTCGAGTTCTTGAAGAGGCGCTGATTGTGCTCTGTCCAAATAACCCAAACACAAACCAGCCAAATCAACTGCATGAACGAGCGTCTCCCCCGACTACCCCCTGCTGCAAAAGTGAACTGTAAGAAGTGAGCAGTGGGAGCCGAGGGATCCACCATCTCGAAACCAATCCAAGACATGACAAGCGTCCACAAAGATCCAAAGACCCCACAAGAGAAAAAAAGATGATGAGCCGTCTCAATGTCACCACAGCCTGAAACACAAAACTGATCCGCTGTAGTCAGAATGCCGCGTCGAACCAAATTTGTCTTCGTCGGTAACCTGTCTCTAATAAGTCTCCAAGCCATAATAGACACTTTAGAAGGGACATGTTTATGCCAGATAAGGTCTGTTGTATCATCTACCGGAGCCACCTCCTGTGTAGTCAAAAGCTGATAAACTCCTCGCACTGTATACCCAATCTCTGGATCAAAACTCCAACGCCAGACATCGGGAACCTGCTCCTGTAACTGAAAATCAAGTAATAAGTCCTGACACTCCCCCAACATCTCCTCATCCCACACCCATAATGGTCATCGCCACTCCCACGCACCCCCTCCTGCTCCCCACCCTCGCGAGAACATCTCGGCCACAGTATGCTGCTTGGTCTCTGTCAAATCGAACAAACGACCAAATCGCACCCTCAGCGAGACACCCCCAGCCACGGATCCAGCCAAAAAAATATATCCCTCCCATGTCCAACCCTCCTCACGGCACCCTCCGCAAACCATCCTCCATCAGCCCCTCCCTCCCCATCCCTAATCTTCACTATTGCCCGCCACCACGCCGACCCACTCCTCCCCCCATCGCACAAACGAACGCCCTCCACACCATATCTAGCCTCCAACACCCTAAACCACAAACCCCCCTGGTCCACTAACAACCTCCAACACCACTTCCCAAGAAGAGCAGTGTTAAACTCCCGTAACCGCCTAACCCCCAAACCTCCATACTCCCTACTCATGCAAATAGATGTCCAGCTAACCCATGAAACCTTCCTAGAATCCTCACACCCCCCCCCCCCCCAAAAAAAATGTACGCAAAATAAAGTCAAGGGAAGAAATGATACCTGTGGGAACTCTGAAGAAAGAAAGTGCATAGATAGGAAGAGAGGTCAAAACTGATTTGAGCAATACCAAACGACCACCATAAGACAAGAAACGGCTCTTCCAACTAGACAATCGCTGTTTAACTCGAGACAATACCGGTTCCCAAAAACCTAACCGTCTAGGATCACCCCCTATAGAAAGTCCTAGATAAACGAACGGAATCTTACCAACTCTACATCTCAGAGCACTCGCAGCCTCGACTAACCAGTAATCCGGAATATTGACCCCAACCAGCATGCTTTTATGGAAATTCACCTTCAAACCCGACAGAAGTTCAAAAAGCATTAGAGATGCCCGTAACACTCTTACATTAGCCCAACTTTTAGCCCCAAGGAGAATGGTATCATCAGCGAACTATAAATGAGACACCGTGGTATTACCCTGCCTACCCACCTGATAACCTGTGAACATCTGTTGCTCTGTCATGGAGCTCATTAGTACATGTAACCCTTCCGCCGCTAATAAGAAGAGAAACGGAGACAAATGATCCCCCTGTCTCAAACCTCTCTCTAGCGGAAACTCCTCCGTTGGGCTTCCATTTACCAACACAGACGCTGTGACTGTAGTGACACATTCCCTAATCCATTTTCTCCACAAGGGCGGGAAAACCATTTTTCTCATCACAGCCTCTAAGTAACCCCAATCCACAGAATCGTACGCTTTCTCAAAATCCACTTTGAAGAGCAACAACTCTTTCTTACGCTTACGAGCCTCATCCACTATCTCATTTGCAATAAGAATCCCGTCAAGAATTTGTCTGTCTCTGACAAAAGCGGACTAGGTCTCAGAGACAACTCGTCCTAAACTCTTTCATTGAACATTGCTATCTCTATTTGTGATTATTTTCATTTGTTTCATTATTAAATTTTTTAATTGATTTTTCGGTCAAAAAAAAATAATTGATTTGGAGTGTATTAAAAAATATTAGACTCATTTAATGTCAAACTTTTATATTTATATTTGTAAAACTATAGACTAATGGAAAAAATAGATAAAAAGACTAATAAAAGGAGAAAATATCAACTCCGTGCAACTTACATGCTCCCGCCATCTTAAACTATAAATGAAAATTGATCAAAGAAAGAAGATATATTTAATTAAAAATTTGAACTAATTAAATACATCGATTTTGACCAATTTTTACTAAGACAAAAAGAGTAATTATAATATATGATTTACTATTGTAATTACAATATACTAGATATTACTATAGTACCTAATAAAACCATCTTTCGATCTTTTTGAATCAAAAAAAAAAAAACCATCTTTCGATCGTCCTCATGAGCATAGCTTAATTAGAAAAGGATATTGTACATTCGTGGAGGGACTAGATTTGAACCTGGTATGCCCACTTATTAACCTTTATTGAGTGAATTTCTAACCACTAAACTACTCCCTCCGTCCCAAAACTATTGTCCTTTTAGCTTTTTAATTTTGTCCCAAAACTATTGTCTTTTTTACAAACCAATGTAAAATTAATGTTAGTTTATCAATTGTACCCTTACAAAAGTAAAAACATTAATTAAATATATTTTCTCTTTCTTAATAAAGTAAGGGTAAAATAGACTTAACTTATCAATCTTTGTTGTTTCTTAATCCACGTGCATAACTCTAAAAGGACAATAGTTTTGGGACGGAGGGAGTACCTAACAAAAAAAAACATCTTTGGATCAACCAACTCAACTTCATAAAACTTTCATTCTTCAACTACCTCAAATATTTCATAAAATTCTCATCCCTCTGCCAACTCACTCACACCTCATTACTCTTCCTCCCCTCGCCACCTCTATAAATATCACTTCTATTCTATTATTATTTCTCACTCCAAACTTCTCACTTTCCTCTACTTCACATCTCACTTTTCATATTAATTTTCATTTATGCCTCCCTTTTTTCATAAAAATAGAAGAATTGTTCATATAATGTATTTTATCTTTTATTTTTGCATCAAATTATATTTTATCATATATTATGTAATAAATGTGTTATTTACACACACACACACTTGATGAATCAGATTAAAAAAAGTCCCATGAACTTCACCGTACACCTTTATCTTTCACTTTTTTTATTCTATTAACCAAACCCTTCAAAAAGTTTCTTCCCCACGACCCCACTATTCCTACGCCTTTATACAAAATATTTTTTGGGATTTAGGGAATTTTTAGATAAACCTAAAACCTTTTTGATTAATTTTCAGATAAACTATGGCTTGGTCTATAGTGAAAGATTTGTTTACATAAGTTGAGATCATGTGGATGTAGAGTTAGTAAAGAAGTCTTGTGCATAACATTCTGAGGCTAAACCTCAACCATATTCGATATCACTATCAGACATATAAAATAAAATGAATTGGTTTTATTAATTGCAACTTTGGCTTAAATAGCCGATATAAATACAAATACGATGGGCACTTTTATTATAAAAGTAAACTCCTGACCACTGTTGAGTCTTGCCAGGGCTTTGTTGCGGAGATTGAAGATTTTAGTACTTGATGAGGCAACTGCACCGGTTGATGTTAGAACATATGCACTCATACAAAAAACAATCAGGGAGGAATTTAAATCCTGTATCTATGAAGCCCGGACACGGACACTGGACACAGACAGGCTATATATACATTATATATTAATAAAATAAAATAATTTGTGAGCACAATTTATAAATAGTTTAATGAGAAGCATAATTTATTTTTATTTAAACTTAGTACTTTCAATCAACCATAAAAAGAATTGATCAAAACAATTTGAGTACTTTCAATTTAAGAAAATTATCTAAAACATGCTGGATAAGTGTCGTCCAGGATATTATACGAGTGTCGGTGTCTAACACGTGTCCGACACGGCGACACACCCTACTTTAGCCGTGTGGGAGCTTCATAGTCCTATACAAATGCTCATTATTGCTCATCGGGTTCTTTTGCTTGATGGAGGCAAGGTATGCACTCAATAGTCAAAGTTCAGATCATATAGCTAGCTAAGTCATAATTGGTTAAAATCCTTTGGTGTCGGTGTAACTTGTACTAAAGTGACAAAATTAACAGTAATGCTATATACAGCGAAAACATCTTCTCAAATTTTTCACGAAACAGTGACTCGCCTTTTCTTTGAGAATGTGGGCTTATTTTTTTAGTTGAGTGCTAGCCAGCTAATTTTTAATCAAAAGGCAACTTTGTCCACCGCTATTTTTTTTTTTTTTTTTTGCTAAATCCACCGCTATTTTTATTGACTCAAAGAAGACCAACTTTTAGAAAAATTTAGCAAGTTCACTCCTCATCACTTCTATGAAGCACAAATTAGAACAAACAATATTATATTTAAAGAAACAAAAGCAGAACCGGATGCAAGGACACTGACTATATCTCAAGAGATGTTGTTGCGCTTTTCTTTTGGGGAAGATTTGGTTTCTTTGGTGAAATATAACTCGCCATTACTTTGATAGAGAAACAGAGGTAGGCTAAGTTACCTTTTGATTAAAAATTAGGTAGCAAGTAGATGGGTTTAGGGGAAGGCCATGTGAGAGCTGGATTATAGATTTATAGGGTGAAATGAGGAAGATGAAAATTGAAGTGAAAGGGATAAAAGAAGAACATGAAAGATAGCCCATTCGTGAAAATTTCGGGAAAATGTTTTCGCTATATTTAGCATTTTCCCAAAATTAAATAGCTCTTTTGATGCAATTTTTTTTTATAAAAAATTTAGTATGATTGGTTGGCATGATTGATTCTTATGATTCAATAAAAAACTATAACCCCTAACTTATGTTGGTTTGATTCAATGCGGCACTAATACTAACTTTGTATTTGAAAGGTTCTTGAATATAATACCCCCGAGGAGCTCCTGTCAAATGAGGGCAGTGCTTTCTCTAAGATGTTGCAAAGTACAGGAGCTGCAAATGCACAATACTTACGCAACTTAGTACACGGTGGGGACAAGACAAAAAGAGAAGAGAACAAGCATCTGGATGGTCAGAGTAAATGGCTAGCTTCTTCTCGGTGGGCTGCTGCAGCCCAGTTTGCTCTTGCTGTCAGTCTCACTTCATCACAGAATGACCTACAACGATTGGAAGTAGAAGATGAGAATAGTATTCTCTATAAGACAAAGGATGCTCTGATAACTTTGCAGGGTGTTTTGGAAAGGAAGCATGATAAAGAAATTGAGGAATCTTTAAATCAACGCCAAATATCCTCTGAAGGATGGTGGTCATCACTTTACAAAATGATTGAAGGTATAGTTTTGATTATGTTTTGCATTGGAATTATGCTAATCATAATAGATTTAGAACACCAATTCATATTTGCCTTTGTAACACAATTTTCTCCATTATTGTTCTAAGATTGCTTAATTAAAAGGTATTCTTGGCACATATATATGGTTTCATAGCAAAATAAGTGATCATATAAAAAGTATAACGACAGAACCAGAAAGAGAGAAAAATATACAATTATCCCATGCAACACGATTTTCTGATGATTGCCTAGCATCTCAATGACTATAATTTTTACTTTTTATATGACTGGATCTCTTCTGCCCTTGTATCAGGTCTTGCTATGATGAGCAGATTGGCCAGGAACAGGCTCCATTCATCAGACTACGGTTTTGAGGAATGAGGACCGGTCAATTGACTTTGATCAAATTGATATGTAGGGAAATGCTGCATTATTTAGATAACACGTCTTGCTGCAATTCATAAAGGATTTTCTAACTTATTTTGGCGAAGTAGCTTACAACTTAGCTATGATTGATTGATTACCTTAGAAAATACAATAAATTCTATTTAGCTATTTCTGGGAAGAAAATGATTGTATGTTTTTTTTCAATCATTTTGAGAATGGACATAATTTCATTTAATAAAATTTTAGGCCATATAGTCAATGTTATAAATCAATTTTCTCTCATCAAATTCTTCAATAATGATGGGAAGTTTCTCCCCTTTTTCATGTTTTCCTTCATTTCTCTCCGACCAAATGAAGCTTTGATCAACAAATCCATACGATTGAAATGTTGATAGAAGATTTACAAATGAAATCGAACATTCGGGATTTGGCAAAGGATAAGTTCATATAATTGAAAATTGATTAACTACAAGTTTCTTTTTTTTATCCAGAAAAAATTTGTTTTGTAACTATAAAGTAATAATTTCAATTGAGACTTTCGCTTATGAAACATGCGATAGCTGGTGTTTGCAAGTGATCTTATTTTAAGTTCTACCCTTTACCATTATATGATGTTACATTTCCAATTCCATTTAATGATTTCCTCTACATGTAGCTAGGGATGAAAAAAACACCCAAACTTGTGGGCCCCGTCCGAACCCGAACTCGAGTCAACGGGTAAAATCTAAATTGACTGGGTTTGGGTGCCACCCGATATTTCGGGTTCGAGTTTGGGTAGTGTCAAACCTACACCCGAAACTCGAAATCACACCCGTTATATATTAAATTATATAATTATCTCTCTTACATTAACATATTGTAGACTATTTTAATGTTGTAGACTATTTTTCATCCTTATTTTAATGTTGAAAATAATGTTAGCATGTTGTAGACCGTAATTTCGTTAAATTTTTCGTATTTTTTTTTACTTTTGTTAATATAATTTCGGATTTGGGTTCGGGTTTTTCTCACCCGAACCCAACGGGTTTGAGTTTGGGTGCTATTTTGTCACCCGAAAGTCCTTTGGGTTCGGGTTTACCCGATATTTCGGGTTCGGGTTTGGATAGTGACAAACCCGCACCCGACCCTACACGTTGCTATCCCTAGCAGATTAAAATGGACAATTTTGTTACTGGAATGACCATTGACATAGACCTAGTTAAAGCATCTAAGTGACAATAGTGTGTCCAAAAATATTTGGTAAAATGTTTCTAATTCGATTCATTGTGAAAATAGTTTAAAAAATTGTACTTTTGCACTTTGCTAGACTCAAATAAAAAGTTCACTGACCCAAGGGGTGTGGTTGAGCGGTTGGGGCTCATCCTCCCTTAACCAAGGATTGAGGGTTCGATTTTCACCTTGGGCATGGAGCAGCTTTAAATCCTAGGGCCAGCTATCCCACCCATCGAGGTGCCTCCAATCTAGCGAGGGAATAATCACTGCGTTCGGCGGTGGATACCCCGGTCTCGACCAAAAAAAAAATAAAAAGTTCACTACTAATTTTTTTTTATAGGTAATATTTGTTGTTACTCCTTCTGTCCTAAAACTATTGTCCTTTTAGCTTTTTAGTTTTGTCCCAAAATTATTGTCCTTTTCCGAAATCAATGTAAAAATAAAGTTAGTTTACCATTTGTATCCTTACAAAAGTTAAAACATTAATTAAATATATTTTCTCTTTTTTAATAAAGTAAGGGTAAAATTGACTTAACTTATCAATTTTTATTGTTTCTTAATCTACGTGCATAACTCTAAAAGGACAATAATTTTGGGACGGAGGGAGTAGTATATTAGTACAATTGTTAGTTTTTCTCCTTTGCCAGGAGCGGAACCCTGGACCTCCAGCAGTTCCTTAACCCTTAACTCAACTGGTCAGCTTAACCAATTGAACTACTCCTCTCCGTTCTATTAAAATTATTAATTTCTTATCTGGAGCACATTCACATAAGGAAATTCATATCCATTAAAGTTTTTTGGTTACATCATATCCATTAAAGTTTTTTTTTAAAATTGTTGGACAGTATTTTAATATTAAATGATTAGCAATTGCATTTAAAATTCTGAAATATTATCCTTCATATAATCATAAACAGAAAGAGTATTACAACCGGCACATATACAATTTTCAAAATTCAAGTTCAACATTTAGTCATCATCAGAGGCAGCCTTGGATCAAGGCATCATGGTCCTCGACTTTGGGCCTCCAAAAAATAGGGGGTCTCAAAAAACATTAGATAGTTATATGATTTTTTTTAAGCATAAAATGACATTTGGTTTATGTTAGTTACACATTATATGACTAATTTTGAAGTTGTTGATACTATTTTTAATTTAAATAGATGATGTTCTTTTAAAAAAAAATTGTATATGCTTTTTCTTATACAATTTTTTAATTAGATGTCTATTTTAATTATTTGACTATAACCTTCAAAATGTCTGGAATGACACTCATGATCATAAAACATATTTTCCAACACCAAGTTCAACATTTAGTCACATTATTCCTACAAAATGTGAAAATTTAAAATTACTTTAATAACTAAGAATAAAATAGAAAAGATATAATATCTAAAAATTTGTTCATTATTAAGATCCTCTAAACATTTGTTGTTGTCTACACGTTCACACAATGTTTAAAATTTTAACATTTGTAGTGCCAAGCAAACTTGCATATAACAATGTGAGAAGATAATAATTTATCAAGCTTTTACCTCTATGAAAAATATATCACTTTGACAAATTATAAATTGATATTGCTTTAAAATTTCGTTTCACACAATACTCTTCACTATTTATTAAAAAAAAATTAGTTTTTTTTTTTATCATTAACGAATGATAAATTCTTGTCCTCTATGTGAATATACATGATCTGCAACTCCCGGTAAAAGATGTACTCTCTACGGGAAATCCTCATACTCGTAGTCTCTACACCCAGCTCCCTCTATTGATTTATGAAGTCATTAACAACACCAACTTCAAGTTCAACGACTCTATCAAAGACGCCTTCATTTGGGCGAACAACAAAAATGACACTTACACTACTAAAAGTGGCTATAATTGGTTACTCTCACGGAGGGATCTGGTACCATCAGATAACCCTCTACACACTTGGTCTTGGATATAGAAGCTTCAACTCTCTGAAAAGATCAAATTCTTTATTTGGTTGGCTTGACACAACTCTACACCAACCCTTTCTTTACTCAATCACCGCAAGATGAGTTCTTCAACCACCTGCACTCGATGTGGCTTCAACATGAAACTTTTTTTCATTGCATTTGGGATTGCGAGTTCTCTCATTGCCTTTGGAACCACATTGGTTTCAACAATCCGGATTTCTTCTCAAACCAGGATGTGTATGACTGGCTCAAGCAGGGTACTATAGGTGCACACGCTTTCACTTTCTCGGCCGCTGTCTGGTGGTCTTGGAGACACCGAAATTTGATGTGATTGAACAATGAGACTTGGCCCTTAAGTCGTCTCTCCTTCAACATTCGAGTTAGTAGATAGACATATCAGGTGGATCAATAATAACTTTTCTTGTACCATTCTGAATGTGGACGGAAGTTGTCTCGGTACTCCTGTTCGAGCTGAATTTGGCGGCATTATTAGAAACACATTCGGTCATTATCTTGAAGGCTTTTCAGGCTCCATTCAATAATCATCTGACATTTTGCTTGTGGAACTTGTAACACCCGTTTTTAATTAATTAGAATTATTAGCTTTTTATAATTAATTTGTATTTTGGATATTAATTATTTATGAGATGTTGTCCAAAATAGGAAAGAGTAGAGAACATATGGTTATTTAGTTAGTAAATAGAATGAAAGAATCACTACAAGAAAATTGTCGGATTGCGGCGGTTATTTTTATAGGATACCGGCGGTTTTAAACCGCTGCTACACACTTTTCTGGCGGTTTCTGTAGTGCCGCTATAACATCTGGCGGAAGCTAATCTAGCGGCGGTTTTTTGAATCGCCAGACAAACTGCCGCTGTTCATTTAGCGGCGTTTTGAAACCGCCGCTAAGTATAATTTATTTGAAAATAAAAAGAATTTGGTTTGTGGGAGTTTGGAACCGCCGCTATGCCTATAATTTGTTTAAAAAAAATTGTTTTTCACTCACGACAATTGATAAATACATTTTTAAGAGAACTAAATTAAATTCTTAATTTAAAACATGAACTAATACATATATTAATTATATATGAATTCCACATTTTATATAAAGTGATTCAATAACATAAAAACATAAACGAACAATACAATAAGAGGTCTATTAAAGCATACTTAAGCTAGTTCAATCATTATAGCTATGTTTCCATCTTTTTCAAGTGAATGTTGGTCCCACCGATCAAGTGCTTCAAGTTGTTGAACACTGAGTGCAGCTGCACATAATTCATCAAAATCCATCTTTCCATATTGCAAGGCATTAAGCTGCCACAAAATATAGTAGCAAAATCAGAAGACACCAACAAATATATTGTTAAAAAAAAGACTCGTTTCCATTCCATATAAAGAATTGCGAAGAGATCTCCAAATAAATATACACAACCTTTAAAGCTTCTTTTCGCAGAGAAGAGTAACACATGTATGCCTTCATGAGCTTGAACACTAGAATATTCAGCGGTGATATTACACTCTTATAACTTTTAATCCATGGATGACCTACAATATACACCAGTTAGGAACATTACAAAATATAAGAAAATACTAAGATCCACCATCTATCGATGAAAAACGCACCTAATGCATGCGCTGCAGTCATTCTCTTCCTTGGATCCTTATTTAGTAGTCACTTAACAAAATCTTTTGCCTCATCTGACAAAGAAGGCCAAGGAGATTCATCAAAAGTTGGATCAGCTTTCAATACGGAACGAAAGATCCCAGATTCAATCCGTGCCAATATAATATAAGCAATCACGCCAATACTCCATACGTCAACCTCTGTATTTTAAGTTCTTTGCAGAACCTCGGAAGCCACATAGAATGCGCTACCAACGATATCATTAAGTTGTTCATCAGTGAAACACAATAAAGTAAGAACTTAACCCATACCCAAGATACCATAACATGACATGAAGCATATAAAAAAAGACTCAAAACATACCTAATTTAACAAAATAGGACAAACCAAAGACTATCGCCTTCATCTTTGATTGAAAACAAGAAGTTCTGATCAAGAAATTACCCATTTTCTAAAGTTAATACTTGATAATTTTTTTTATAATTACACGACAAGACCCATGAAGCAAACAAAACATACCATAGTTAAATAGGTGATCAAATACAATCTAAAAGATGACGAAATTACAAATATACTTTACCTCAGGTTAAAAGGTTAAAGATCACGACGAACAACACCTTGTAGGTTGCAAAATGCAACGACGTTTAGTATTTGTGTCATGACAGCTTTTGCACCTTCTTCGGAGTATTTCCTACCTCTGAAAGAGGAAACAAGTATCTCATTATCACAAGTCATTACATGTTTCCCACCCCACCCCTCAAACAAAAGCAAATTCAACATCCAAATTAAATTCTACAGGTTTGCTTTGACATTGCATGCGTAGATTGCTTACACCTGAATACAGACCAGATCCTGAAATTGAAAGAACATTCAAAGTTCGAAGGAGGAAGTTGAGGGGTAATCAGAGGCAAAACTGTGGTACTAGTCTGCTTTTTGAGGAAACAAGTGTACAAGCTTCTGGCTCTAGTTCAGAAGGAGAAAGAGAAGTGAATATGGCTGCACCACAAGTTCAACCAGCTGCTGGAGGGCAGAACCCTCATATTGAAGCTCAGAATCCTGACATTATTGACATCGCCAATGATAGAGGGAAAAGTATCTGAGACTATGCTGCGTTTGATGATAATTCTATGAACACTAGCATAGTTAGGGAGGAGATCACAACTGCTGCGTTCGAGTTCAAGCCTATGATGTTTCTGATGTTGCAGACCATTGGCCAATTTAGTGGAGTTGCAACAGATGACCCTCACTTGCACCTAAGATAGTTCTTAGGTGGCAAGTAACTTCAAGATACTTGGAATCACTGATGACGCTTTCAAGCTTAGACTCTTTCCTTATTCATTGAGGGACAGAGCTAAGAGTTGGCTAAACTCCCTAGAGCCTAATTCCATCACTACATGGAATGCTCTAGCTGAGAAGTTTCTAGCCAAATACTTTCCTCCTGTCAAGAATGCAAAGATGAGAAATGAGATTACTTCATTTAGACAAGGAGAAGATGAGACTTTGTTTGATGCTTGGGAGATTCAAAGAGATGCTGAGATAATGTCCACATAATGGGTTGGTACCTGCTTCAAGGAATATGCTTGATGCATCTGCTGGTGGATCTCTGTTGTCAAAGTCTTATACTAATGGTTTTAAATTGATAGATATCATAACTACTAACACATATCAATGTCCAATTGTGAGGGATGACCCTCAACCGACCAAGAAGGTTGCTGGAATGCATGAAGTCAGTGAAACCACTACACTAGCTGCTCAGATAGCTTCTATGCATACAATGTTGAAGAATCTGCTTACTCCAGAGAAGCCTGCTACTGAGACTGCTAAAGCATTGACTAGTGGAGCTGAGGTTTCATGTGTGTATTGTGCTAATGCTCATCTGTTTGAGGATTGTCCTGCAAACCCTGCTAATGTAAACTATGTGGCTAGGAACAACAGCCCATATAGCAACACTTACAATCCCAATTGGAAGAACTATCCTAATTTTTCTTGGTCCAATAATCCACAGAAGGCGACGCCTCAAGTTGCCAAAACTAATCAAATGGAAGTCATTCTCAAAGCTTTCATGCAAGAAACCAAGAATTTTGCTGTTGAGACAAAGAATCAGATCGCTGCCCAAGGAGTGAGTATCAAGAACCTAGAAACGCAAATAGGGCAGATAACAACTGCCTTAACTTCAAGAGCTAGTGGTTCACTACCGAGTGCCACTAAGATACCTGCTTCTACTTTCCAAGATAAATGAAAGGAAACATGCAAAGTTATTTCATTAAGAAGTGGAACAGAATATGAAGGTCCCAAAATGCCTAACTTGGCACAAGAAGGCAAGACACGAGTTGCCTCTGAACCTGTGAATGACGATATTCAACAGGCATGCCAGAAGTTACCTCTTGAAGATAAAACCAAACAGAAGAATGAAAGACCACAAAAGGAAAGGGTTGATAAGACTATGGCTGACATTGACATGACGTTGCCATCCGACCCTTGTTCTATTGATGTTCAGAAGCTAATGAATGAAAGACCACCTCCTCCATTTTCTCAGACATTAAGAAAAGCCAAAGAGGAGCAACAATACAACAAGTTTATTGAGATGATGAGGCAGCTGCATATCAACATACCACTTATTGAAGCTATTTAGCAGATGCCAAACTACTCAAAATTCATGATGGATGTGCTCACAAAGAGGAAGAAGATTGGTGAGTTCGAGACTGTGGCACTTACACAAGAGTGTAGCCAAATTATTCAGGGTAAACTACCACTAAAGTTGAAGGATCCTAGCTAGAACCTTCACAATACCCTGCACGTACCATTGGTGATGTTCATGTAGGCCAAGCCCTGTGTGCCTTAGGAGCTAGCATTAACCTAATGCCCCTATCTGTGTTCAAAAAGTTGGGTATAGGAGCTGGCAGGCCTACCACCATTACACTTCAATTAGCTGATAGAAGTATCTGCTACCCTCAAGAAAAAATTGAAGATGTTTTGGTAAGGGTTGACAAATTTGTTTTCCTTGCTGATTTCATCATAATGGACTTTACTGATGATGAAGAGACCCCTATTCTATTAGGAAGACCATTCGTTGCCAATGGAAGAACCTTAATTGATGTGGAGAAAGGAGAGGTGACCATGAGAGTTGACAACCAAGAGGTGAAATTCAACATTCTCAATGCTATGAAAGTTTCTACTGAGAAGTTGGAGGTTGTATCACAACTGCAAAGTTGGGATTCTCTGGTACAAAAGCAATTTGAAAAAGATAATGATATTTTGAAAAACACTCTCTCATCTCATGAAGACAAGGAATTGGTAGATGATGAAATTACAAGAGAAAAGTCCAATGTCAAATGGGCTGGAAGGTTTGAAGTACTAGAAGTACCACCTGATGTGAAGAAAGAAAACATTCCTTCAATTTTAAATCCACCTGCTTTGGAATTGAAACAACTACCATCACATTTGAAGTACGTGTTCCTGGAGGCAAGCCAGCAGTTGTCTGTTATCATTTCTGCTGACTTGACTGGTAAGCAAGAGGAGAGCCTGATATTCTTGCTGAGAAGATACAAGAGAGCCATAGCTTGGCAAATGGCTAATATCAAGGGTATAAGTTCTACTGTTTGTATCCACAAAATTCTACTTGAAGAGAATGCCAAAGAAGCCTGAACCCCATTATGAAGGAGGTAGTGAAAAAGGAGATAATCAAATGGTTAGATGCTGGTATTGTTTATCCTATCTCTGATAGTGTGTGGGTTAGTCCAGTTCAATGTGTTCCTAAGAAAGGAGGCATGACAATAGTTGCCAATGAGAAGAATGAGTTGATCCCCACCAGAGCTGTAACAGGGTGGAGGATATGTATGGACTATAGGAAGATTAACAAGGCCACAAGGAAATATCATTTTCCTCTGCCATTCATTGTTCAGATGTTGGATAGATTGGAAGGGAAGAAATTCTATTGCTTCCTTGATGGATATTTTGGTTACAATCAGATTGTTATAGCTCCTGAAGATCAAGAGAAGACTACTTTCACATGTCCCTGTGGTATCTTTGCCTTTTTTGGTTGAGACCGGGGTATCCACCGCTAGATTAGAGGCACCTCGATGGGTGGGATAGCTGGCCCAAGGATTTAAAGTTGCTCCATACCCAAGGTGAGGATCGAACCCTCGACACTTGGTTAAGGGAGGATGAGCCCCAACCGCTCAACCACACCCCTTGGGTTAAGTACCTTTGCCTTTAGGAGGATGCCATTTGAACTGTGTAATTCCGCTGCTACTTTTCAGAGATGTATGATGGCATTATTCTCTGATTTGATTGAATCTGCTATGGAAGTATTCATGGATGATTTCTGCTATGTGCGTGTAAGGAATCATGGTCAGATACTGCAGAGCGCGTGATGGGACGCGCCAACGGCCATACATTAGCGACGAAAATTTTCAAATTTTCCTCGCAAATGTTAAATAATGGCAGACGCGTCATGAATCTCGGCAGGGGAACTTTATTCGCTAGGTCCCACTACATTTGCGAGGAAATTTCCTAACAAATGCTTTACATTTGTGACGAACCAATTTTCCTCGTAAATATTGGTCAGAAAATTCTTACATAAAATATAGTTTTTATAGAATATATATTAAAAAAAATATAACATAATTAAGAGTGATAAATCTGTAAAATTATCTTGTAACCAAAAAAATTTGGAACTATCTTTAATACCAACACGTGATGTTTCGAAAAAAAAAAAAATGCATGTGGCAATGTGGCATAAAATTAGTTTTGACTAATTAAGTCTGTTAAATAGAGTATATATTCCTCTCTTATGTGCAAATTTGTTTTGACATTAGTTAACCAAGAAAATAGGATTAGTATAACGTGAAGGAATATTATAGTTAGAAGAGATTAGTGAGAGAGTCCGCATTTAGAAAAATAGTAGAATAGAGTTAGTGTTTCTCGGAAGAATAATGTTGTGAACACTACAAAAATTATTATTTTTTTATAAAAATAATCACTTTTAAAATTTTTGCATCTGTTTGTTAAAGATCTTAAAAATAATCTGAAAATTACAAAAAATGAGAAGCGGCTACGACTAGCTTCTCAAATAATAGATTATTTTTAGAGGAGAAAGAAAATAAGTGGTGAAATGTTAAGATGATTTTGTAATTAAAAAATTACTTTTAAATATTGCATCGAAATAAACTAAAAATCATTTTATTAAAAAAAGTGATTTATTTTACAATAAACAAACATAAAATGAATTTTACTTTTCTATAAAATCTCTGAAATCTAATCTCTAAATTTTTTTTTTGACTAAACTAATCTCTAAATTATTTAACTTCAAAATCATTTTTTTATTAATATATAACAAACGGCCTCTAAATTTTTTGAGATTACATTTAAAGAACTAAATTATCTAAAATTTATAATATAAGAGAGACAAATGGACAAAAAAAGTCCAAAGTTAAACCTGAAATTAATTTAAAGAACAAAATATAATTTAGCCAAACAAAAATATTATGTGGTAAACGTCATACTTCTCTTTTCGTTCACAGATGAAATACACATAAAATTGAGTGATTACAACCACGATCATAGAAGTGTAGGCTAACAATTTCGATATTTCATGTCTGTCGAACAAAAAATTTCTTACTAATTTACTTCTTTTCAATTGACATCTTAAAAAATATATATATACATGTGGCAATGTGGCATAAAATTAGTTTTGACTAAGTCTGTTAAATATCTCTTTTCTCTCCCATGTGCAAATTTCTTTTGGCATTATAATAGGGAAACAGTTAACCAAGAATATTATATTTAGAAGTTACTAGAGTGAGAGTCAGTCAGTATTTAGAAAAATAGTAAAAGAACAGAGTTAGAAACAGAAATGGAAGAGAATAATGTTGTGAACACTAATAATTCTTCTAATGGACAAGAAAAAAAAGAAGAAGAAGAAGCTTCATCTACAAAAGCTGGAGGATGGAAATCAATTAAGTATATCATTGGTACGTATTTCATATGTTGTTTTTCATGATTAATTATTATTAATTGTTACAAACATATGTTGATTAATTAAATGTTATTGTTTTGTTTGTTTGATTAAGGTAACGAGTCGTTTGAGAAATTGGCATCCATGAGTTTGATAAAGAATTTACTAGTGTATCTTGTGACTAATTACTATTTGAGTGAATTATATGCTGCCAATGTGGTGAGTATTTGGAATGGAACTTCAAACATTGCATCAATAGCCGGTGCTTTTATTTCTGATGTTTATCTTGGCAGATTCCAGACCCTCCTCTATGGTTGTATTGCATCACTTCTGGTAACTTATTGTTCACATTCTCTTTTTGATTTATTTCAATGCATAAGCTTACTTATTAACAAGTAATTTTATTAATTTATATATTTGGATGATTATGGATAATTATATGTTATGATTGTGTTTGAGCTACAAATGATATACTAAGGTTTTGAATCATGCATTTATGCAGTTTTATTTATCATGTGAGAATTCACAAAATATAGGATTAGTTTGTTTTAGATTTTTTTAAAAATGATTTTATAGTGTATTGATTTTGCGTTAAATTTTTTTATATATGACAGGGAATATTGACCATTACACTAACGGCTGGTATTCATCAACTGAGACCTGTTAGCTGCAAGGATATTATTCATTCTCCAAGTTGTCAACATCCACAAGGTTGGCAACTAGGAGTTCTCTTTGCAGGTCTTGGACTCTTATCGATCGGTGCTGGCGGAATTAGGCCTTGCTGTTGTGGCAAGTGTGAGTTAAGTCCTACATTGCTTAGAAAAGTGGAGGTTGAACACTTTATAAGTAGAAAGACCCATAAACCCAATGCCTTAAGGTTTTGGGTAAGAGTGTGGTGTCCGACACTTATATCGTTGTTCTAGACCCAATGTGGATGATTCTTCGGCTGCCCCCTCGTGTCCCAACAGTGGTATCAGAGCCGATGGTTAAAGACCGGGCTCCTTGTGTCGAAAGTCTTCCTGACAAAGGTGGTCAGGCGGCGGGTTCCGATTGGTGCATAAAAGAATTGAAGGACTCACACTTGAGGGGAAGAATGTTGTGGCAAGTGTGAGTTAAGTCCAACATTGCTTAGAAAAGTGGAGGTTGAACACTTTATAAGTAGAAAGACCCATAAACCCAATGCCTTAAGGTTTTGGGTAAGAGTGTGGTGTCCGACACTTATATCGTTGTTCTAGACCCAATGTGGATGATCCCTCGGCTGCGTCCCAACACTTGCAACATTGCTTTTGGTGCTGACCAGTTTGACAGCAAAACAGAAAAAGGAAGAAAACAATTAGAGAGTTTCTTTAATTGGTGGTACTTCACATTCACCATTGCACTTGTTATAGCACTCGCTAGTGTTGGCTATATTCAAACCAATGTAAGTTGGACTTTGGGTTTCGCAATTCCAGCGATGTGTCTCGCTTTCTCAATAGCCATCTTTCTGTTAGGCCGTAAAACTTACATTTGCAAAAAGCCTCAAGGAAGTATCTTTACTGACATGGCAAAGATGATCACAGCAGCGTATCGAAAACGCAAACTTCAACTTTCTGATAGAATTTTATATGATCCTGTTTCAACATTGTCAGAATCAGAAAATATTAGGCTTGTTAAGATGGATAGTTTCAAGTTCCTTGATAAGGCGGCTATAATAGCCGATCCAAGTGAACTGAACAACGAAGGTATTGCGATAAATGATTGGAGACTTTGTACTGTGCAACAAGTGGAACACTTGAAAAGCTTGCTTGTAATTCTACCAGTTTGGGTGACAGGAATTTGTTGTTTCCTTGTAATGGATCAAAAGAACATATTTGGTATGTTTCAAGTTCAACAAACTGATATGTCTATTGGACCACACTTTGAGGTTCCACCAAGTTGGGTGAGTTTAACATCAATGATAGCACTTTCAATTTGGATATACATTTATGAGTGTGTCTACATTCCTATAATGAGAAGAATCAATAAAAGGGATACAAGAAGAATAAGCATGGAATACAGAATCAGAATTGGGATTCTGTTTTCCATCATATCCATGTTGGTAGCTGCAATAGTTGAGAAGAAGCGTCGTGACTCCGCTTTAAAACATGACTTGTTTATTTCACCTATGAGCTTCGGTTTGCTCTTGCCACAGTTTGCACTGTCGGGTTTAAGTGAAGCCACTGCCATTGTTGCTATAATGGAATATCTTACCTTACGATTGCCGGAATCTATGAGAACCGTCGCTGGTGCCGTCTTCTTTTTAAGCATGGCCATTGCTAACTACACTGGTTCATTAATTGTCAATGTTGTTCATAAAGCAACATCACATAAAGGGCAAACACCTTGGTTAGGTGGTCATGATTTTAATCATAATAGGCTTGATTATTATTATTATTTAATTGCTTTCCTTGGAGTTTTGAATTTTATCTATTTCCATTTCTTTGCTTGCCATTATTTGATAAGCAGTAAGGACACTAAGAAAGCTGAGGTGCAACTTGATGATGAGGAGAAGGTTTTGGAGATGGTAGGCACTAGATGAAGGGCAACTTGATCATACTCTCACTCAATTCTTCTAAAGTTTAAATTCTAGGAACTCTAGTTCTTTCGAGCTATGCTTTTATTTGTTCTTGACTCACTTTAGCTTAGGAGAAGTTCCATGTAATAGAGTTTTGGTCTAGTTGTATATGGTTTGAATCTTCTGTTTTTGGTTTGTTTTATCTTGAACACTTTATGTGCCTGTCATTTAGTAACATTTAATTTAGAGACTAATTTTTATTTTTATATTTTCTTTATCAATTATACTTTAGCAATGCTAAATTCTTAAACGATTTCTTCAACTCTTCATAGGTTACATCATGGTTTAGCTTTAGTATTTTTTAATAATCATCACGACCCATCTCAGAAAAATTGATGAATTTGAAGAAATTCAACTCTTTGGTGGAAAAAAAGAAGCAGTTTTTTTTTTTTTCTGGGATGTTGTGATTTGAGTCAAACGAAAGAGTGAATTGTGATAAATAGTAACAAAGTGTGATGAGAGAAAAGAACAAAATTTGACGATGAAAATTGCAGAATTTTTTTTTTTTTTATATTTTTTTATCAATTATATATTCCATAATTATGATTTTGCAGGGGCCGCCCAATAAGATGTGCAGCATGAGCCTTTGTACACGGTCTCTAAAAAACGAGGTCTCCAAAATAATTATAAGTAGTAGTATTAGCATACATGAAAGTGTAAAATTAAATGAAAAAACTATCACAAAGATCTAACTGAAGCTTTTTTGAGGAAAAAAACTAGAAACTACTTTGATGTTCTTATGTGTGTATAGAATTATGAGTATACCATACTAGATGGAGACCCTGCGGACTGTGTCAAGTTTTTTTTTTTAAAAAATATTACTACTATATAGAATATACTATAAAATATATGGTAATAGGGATCATGTGAAAAATAGTTAATGTAGATATTAACATACTTTTAATATGAAATTTCAATCAAAAATAATTTAAAAAGTTTCCTGGCATTTAATATAATTTTAGTTGTATAATTTTGCATATGATTTAAGAGTGTTTAACGACCGTAAAACTAAAAGTTTAACATAGTATCTTCTTTCGATTTTGTAAATATGTTTTTCTAAAATACTGTATAGTACTAATTCAACCAATAATAACAACGACAACTAAGAAACTTACAATTTAATATTTGGAGAGGAATCGTTTGAACTTAAAAAATACTCACAATAACACTTTGTAGAACGAAACTTAATGGGATAACACTTTGAACAACAAACTTATTTGAGTTTTGAATATTATTATTATTAATAAAAATATAATCTCTATCTCTATTATTATCTCTATTATATACATTACGATAGGTTCACGGAGCTCTCTCGTGCATTCTCAGGAAAATTTGCTTACGTGGCATTCAATTAGAGCTTCTCTAAGATTTTTTTTTTATATTTTTTTTAGTTATTTTTTTTAGCATAATTTAGTTGCATTCTTAGAAAAATTTGCTTAGGTATTATTCAATAAGAGTTTCAATTTTTTTTTGTAAAGATTTTTTTAATTAACTTAAACAATAAAAATAAAAATTATGGATAACAACAAAAAATAATATTTTACGGATAACTACAACTTAATTTATTTCCACTCTAGCATAACAAGTCCGAATATAATTTAACTATATATAGAAAACACATTCATCGTGAGAAACACATGACATTCATGGTCAATTAATTTAAACATCAATTTAAAATTGATGTATGATTCTATTATTATATCAATTATAAATTACATTTAAGAAATTTTCAGTTATGCATATATGTAATTGTTTATTAATTTTTTCTTTCAATTTTTTTTAGAACTTATGAAAAGAATGATTCTCTTATACAAGTTTCAGTTCATCTCCAAAGTTTACGATCACGATCTACTTAAAATCACACCTATGAGAAATATTGAGACACTTCTAGAATGTCAACAAGTAAGACAATTTTCTTTTGCAATTTATGAGTATTTTATTATTATTATTGTTGTTGTTGTTGTTGTTGTTGTTGTTGTTGTTGTTGTTATTATTTATTTCTTTTACTAAAATACTTTGACAAATATCACTGTGAATAAATTGTATGAATCAATTCTAATCATGGTTGAAATTAAATATATTGATGATGGTGTTTGATGGTTAGTCGTGTCAAAAACATAATATATAAGAAGATCATGACACAGAGTACTAATGCAAGCAGAGTCAACATCAAAAGTAGTTCCACGGTAAGTACCTAAAATTTTCATTTAAAAAATCAATTTTCATAGATTAACTATTTCATCTTAACTTATTAAATCTATAAATTAACTTTTTCTTCTTGACTTATTACTATGATACTATCAATAATGTTGTGTACTAATAAGTTTCATACTCTATATTTCTAATTTTTATCATTGCAATTCATACTTTATATTTTTCTAATTTTTATCTGTGCAATTCATACTTTATATGTTCTAATATTTTATCAGTGCGATTCACAAGATCTTATAACAAAGTTTGATGAAACAGTAGAGGACAAGGTCAAAGATAGAACTGCTTTAGATGTCGTAAACAAGTTGATGGTATATCAGTTAAGAGAGCTTACCCTGGTGAAGCTGATTTATCCACAACCAAATATATGAAGACCAATATAAAAATTAAAAAAGATTAGAAAAATTTATGATCGTCAAACAATAAATTTTTATTGTTTAATTTTAATGCATTATTATGCATTTTTTTATTGACAATTTTATTCAATTTTGTCATTTAGTTTTATAGATCGATGTTTTCACTCATTGATTATTATGCATTATCACTCACATTGATAGAATTAATCATAAATTTGTTTGGTGACATATATTTGTTTTCGGTAATACATTTTGATTATTATCAAATGTGCTTTAATACTCTCTCCATTCCTTTTTATTTTTCATTTTTTAAAAAATATTTGTTTATAATTATTTGTCGTTTTGACAATTTAGGTTATATTTTACATATTATACATTTCTTTCTAATTTTTTGTAACAAAGTTTGTTTGTTTTTTTTTACATAAAGTTTGTTATAAATTTTACACCAAAAAATAAAAGTTTGTTACAATTTTTTATTTGGTGGTTTTAGTTTTTTTGAAAGAGAAAGTGTCTATCTTCCGATGTACCAAAAAAAAGGAAAGAGAAAGTGTGTGTGCAAGAAAAAAAATAGAAATTTATTGGTGGATTAAAATTAGGATATATATTCTAAAAAGAAGGGTATAATAGGAAAATAAGGTGCAAAAAGACATCTTCCTAATTTGACAAATAAAAAGGAACGGAGGGAATATCAATTAAGAGACATATTTTTTTTTTGTAAGGATTAAGAGACATTGTGCACATAGCTTAGCTCAATTGGTTGGACATTGTGCACATTTGTGCAGGGACTGGGGTTCGAACCCGGTATGCCCACTTATTCACCTTTAAAAGGTGATTTTCAAGCCGCTAGGCTACCTGACCAAAAAAAAAAAAAAAAGAGAGACATATAGTGACCGTTTGTTATAGTCTTTTTAAAAAAATTATTACTTATTTATTAAAAAATATGACTTTTTATAAAATAACATATGTTTGTTATAGCTATAAAAAAAATAATCAAATCTAAAAATAATCTAAAAATTGCTAAAAATCTGAAGGTGATATTATTAGCTTTTTGTATAGATTTTTTAGAGGAAAGAGAAAATAAGAGTTACAAAATTTCATACAAAAACTTTAGAAATTTGTTGGGATATATTTATTTTATATGATATATTATATTTGGATGTTCTTTATGATAATTTTGTCATACAAAATCACTTTTATATGGTTGCATTTAAACAAGTTAAAGATATTTTTTATATAAAAAGGAATTTTTGTAAACGTAAACAAACACAAAATAGATTCTATATTTTTGTTAAATCTCTAAAAGATAATCTTTAAATTATTTAATGTCAAAATCACTTATTTTTTTTATCTATAACAAAAAGTAATTATTTTAAATCACAAATTTTTTTCATATCAAAAATTTCTAAAATATTAAGAGACGATTTTAACACTTAATTTATAACAAAAAAAATAGTGAGAATTTTGTGATATGCAAGGTTATCAAGAAATTGTACTTTTGTTTTGTTATTTAAAATTTACATATAAATTAGTACGAAAAGGTTGAATTGAGAAGGTGAGAGAACGATGGAGAAATCTATTTTAATATATACTGTATTTAAAAAAAATATGTAGTTTGATGAGATTTAGTTGAATAAATCTACAATAAAATTTATAAAAAAATATATAGTTTGATGAGATTCAGTTGAATAAATCTAGGATAAATGTTTTTTTAAAAAATCTATTATAAAAGTAGTTCAATTCTAAAACTTTAACATAAACGCTCTATTAAAGAAAATTGTTCTAAATCACAAAAAAATATTATATGAAATAGTTATACAATATCAAGGAACAATTTTTGACACTTAATTCTAACAAAAAAAACAGTGGCGATTTTGACACTTAATTCTAACAAAAAAAAAACAGTGGCGAATTATTTTTGACATAAACTTATCAATGAATAAAAATATGTAGTCTTATGAGATTCAGTTGAATAAATCTATAATAAACGTAGGAACATTACTGAATATGAAAGTTTTTTTTTGACAAAAAAAAGTGTTTTGTTCTATTCAAGGTTGTCAATTTTTTTATTTTGTTTTTGAAATATATATATGGATTACTATGAAACAAGTTGAAACAAGGTGAGAGAATGATGGAAAAAGAGATATCTTAAATTTAACAAAAAAAAGTAATTTGATTATATTCAGATGAATAAATCCATAATAAATATAGGAAGATAACTAAATGTGAAAAAATATTTGACAAAAAAATGTGGGAGTTTTGTGATATGTAAAGTTGTATATTTATTTGTATTTTTTTCTTGAAATTTATATGTAGATTATTATGAAACAAGTTGAAAAAAGAAGGTGAGATAATGATGAAAAAATATCTTAATTTATATTGTGTTTAAAAAATATAGTTTGGTTGGATTAACTTGAATAAATCTACAATAAACTTAGGAAGATCACTGAATGTGAAAGACTTATTTTCCGAAGAAAAAAATGTGGGAATTTTGTGATTATATTTGTATTTTTTTTTTAAATTTACATGTGGATTACTATGAAACAAGATGGAATAATATTGTGAGAATACATCTTAATTTACACTATATTTTTTAAAAAAAATGTAGTTTGATGAGATTTAGTTGAATAAATCTACAATAAATGAAGGAAGATGATTGAATGTGAGAGTTTCTTTTTACAATAAAATGTGGAAGTTCTGTAATATGCATGAATTTCTATCTCTTTGTATTTTTTTGTTATTCTTCAAATTTACATGTGAATTTATGCGAAATATGTTGCAACAAGATGAAAGAATGTTGGGTGTCATCTATGATTTATTTTTACGGAGGTCTCTCTCATGAACAAAATTTCACGAAACAATCTATAATGAATCAAAGTTTATGTGTGTCATCTATGTCTCTCTCACGAACAAAATTTAGTATGAGATACATAGTTCGATTCCACCAACAACTAAAACTATATTTTTATGATTTTTTTTGAAGCAATTTTATGATATTTTATTTTATTGCTTATGAAAAATATTTACACTTATATTAATATAATTTTTTTTGGTGATTTAGACGGGATAAATATTTATACTAATATAATAATACAAGTGCCTATGTTTTTTTTAATTTACACGTGATTTATATTTATATTCATATATCATACAAGGTTTATATTTCTTTTAATAATTTCTACGACGACAGGAGAGAAAATATCATATTGTTGAGAACGGAAAGTGAGAGATCACTCTTTAGAGTATTATTTTTCATATTTAAATAAAATCAATATAAAATAAACGTCTACGTAATTTAAAAATAAAAACCATATATTAATACGAGAATGTGGGAGATCACTCTCTGAAGATTTTTTTTGTAATTTTACGAGAACGTATATTTCTATGAAGAGTTATATTTCTACCCATATATTAATAAGAGGACTATTTTTTTTTTTGTAATTTCTACAGGAGCTATATCTATACTCATGTACGGGGTTTTTTTAGTTTTTACGGAATTATATTTCTACGAATGTTTTAATACAAAATTTATTAATACGAGACGAAAGACTTTTTTTAATAGGAACTTAAATATTTATACACATATTAATACGAAAAACCTATTTTTTATAATATGACTTATATTAACACTCCTATTAATATGAGTTCTTTTGATTTTATAATTTACACGAATGATCAATATTTATACCCATATATTAATACACGACACTATCTTTTCTGTAATTTCAATGAGGACTAGAAACGAAAAAATGTGTGAGTTGTGTGATATGCAAGGTTGTCTATTTATTTGAATTTTTTTTGTTCTAAAAATTTACATCTAGATTACTACTAACCAAGTTGAAACAAAGTGAGAGATTGATGGGAAAATATATCTTAATTTACACTGTATTTATAAAAACATGTAGTTTGATGAGACTCAATTGACGAAAAAATGTGGGTGTTTCGTGATATGCAAGGTTGTCTATTTTTATGTATTATTTTTTAATTTATATGTGGATTACTACGAAACAAGATGAAAAGATGATGAAAAAAATATATTTTATCTTACATTGTATTTCAAAAAAAAATGTAGTTTTATGAAATTAAGTTGAATAAATCTATAATAAACATTAAAATTCGCTGAATGTGAGTTTTTTTTTTGGCGAAAAAATGTGAGAGTTTTGTGATTTAGAAAAATATCTGTAAAACAATATATTTACTCCAACAATTTATTTTTAAACAACTCATAAAATATAATATCTCAAATAATTATTGAATAATAAAATGAAGTAATCAAATAATAATTAAGAATAAATTAAAAAATAATATTAAAAAGGAAAATAATCCCGTGCACGGCACGGGCTAACATACTAGTTATAAACATTACGATAGTTCCACGGAGCTCTCTCATGCATTCTCAAGAAAATTTTCTTATGTGTCATTCAATTAGAGTTTCTCTAAGTTTTTTTTTATATTTTTTTTAGATATTTTTTTTAGCGTAATTCAGTTGCATTCTTAGCATATTTTTTTTAGATTTTTTTTTTGGGAATAAATACGTTTGCAGTCCCTATAAATATACAAAATTTCATTTTTAGTCCTTAAAAATAATTTCAGCAGGTTATGGTCCCTCAAATATTTCCTATCATGATTTTTTGTCCTTATTTTTCATTTGTTGGCGTTTTTGTATGTTGGCTAATAATTTTGCAAAAACCCATTTTGTCACATGCTCTAGAAAATGTTGTAGCATCTGAGTATGTTGTGACCGGAAGCTTCTAGACGCATGCGCGTTTTTGTTTGTTATTTCCAGAAGATATCTTTGAAGAAGATTTGTTTCAGAAATTATATTTTTGTTAAGGCGGAGCTGGCACAGCACGTGTGCCTTATTGGAATTATTTTAATTCTTGTGCGAAGATTTAATTCTAAAATATATCTCCTATATTTTAGGAATTATTTTATTTTTGCTGAAGACTTATTGGATATATTTTTGAAGACTCCTATTCTTTAGGAACAAGTCAAGCCCAGCATGAAGACTCTATATATAGTTGTGTCAAACCTAGTTTAGGTTTGTGGGAATTTTATTGTGTTCACTAAAGCGTGTGTAATCCTATTTTTTAAGTAGTGAACTTGTGAGCCTCTTCCTGTATCACGTTGATACATGATAAGGACATAGGCCTTGTGTTTGTTATTGTGTGATCGCTCCAAAGCCTGTAGGTACGGAGTCAATTCTTTGTTTGAGTGTGTCTCATCATTACAGATTGTTTGTTTGTATACAATACTTGTGTTTGTGTTGTTAGTTAGGAAGTAAGGAGGGGCGCCTTTGATCTAGGAGTTCCTAGATTGAGTTGCACGGGTAGTTGCGAGGTGAAGAGACGTAAATGGGGCGTTTACTGAGGTCTTTGAACTAGGGCTATTTAGTGGATTCCTTCCTGGATTGGTATCCCCCAGACTAGGGCTATTTGCGCCGAACTGGGTCAACAAACATCTGTGTTATTTACTTTAAGCACTTTATTGTTTTTATTATTATCTGTGTTGTGCGTAGACGCTGTAGCAATTGCTAAAGCATCTTACGTCTGAGCGCCAGGAATTTCATTTGGCATCAGAGCATGCACCCTGCTTGATTGGGTGAGCTCCAGGGAACTATTTCTGGCATAATGGAAGGAGGAATGTTGATTAAACCACCCCTGCTGAATGGCTCTAACTATGATATTTGGAAGTCTCGTATGACGGCTTTCTTGAAATCACTAGATGGCAGGGCGTGGAAGGCTGTGCTTAAAGGTTGGGATCATCCTAAAGTAAAAGATGCTAATAATGTTGATACTGAAGAGCTTAAACCTGAAGAAGAATGGTCTCAGGCTGAAGACACTACAGCAATTGGAAACTCCAAAGCTTTAAATGCTTTATTTAATGGAGTGGATGGAAACATGTTTAGACTGATTAAACAATGTACTGTTGCCAAAGATGCTTGGAATATTTTGAAAACTACTCATGAAGGTACTCAGAAGGTAAAAAAAATAAAAGCTTCAAATTTTAACAACTCAGTTTGAGAATCTCAAGATGAAGGAAGAGGAGAGTGTTCATGATTTTCATATGAATGTGCTAGAATATGCTAACTCCTTTGAATCTTTGGGAGAAAAGATGTCTGATGAGAAGCTAGTAGGCAAGATTCTGAGATCTCTACCCAAAAGGTTTGATATGAAAGTATGTGCAATAGAGGAGGCACAAGATATTGGTAATATAAAACTTGATGAGTTGATTGGGTCTCTTCAAACATTTGAGTTGAAAATCAATGAGAGGTCAAACAAGAAAAATAAAAGTGTTTCCTTTGTTTCAAACACTGACGAAGATGGCGTAGAGAGTACTTTAGACACTGATGAAAGCTTATCAAATGCCATGGTGCAGCTTGGAAGACAACTTGACAAAGTTCTCAGATCCATTGATAGAAGGCCCTTATCAAACAATGATGGAGGAAATGCTAGAACATCTGCTCAGGGTAAATCATATGACTCTAACATAAACACAAATTTTCAAAGGAGGCCAAAGACTGATGATAGACTGGCTCAAGGCAAAGGGGTCCAGTGTCATGAGTGTGAAGGCTATGGCCACATTATAACTGAATGTGGAACATATCTGAAGAGGCAGAAGAAAGGTATGACCGTTACTTGGTCAGATGGGGATAGTTCTGAGGAGGAAGTTGAGTCTGAGACTGCAAAACACATATGTGCTCTAACAGGAGTATGTTTATCTGATGAAGAATCATGTGATGAAGAATTAACCTTTGATAAGTTGGCAGCTTCTTATAAGGAGTTATGTATTAAGACTGCAGAAGTGCACAAAACTAATGAAGAACAGAAGAAGATCATATCTCAACTCCAGGATGAAAAAGAAAAATACTTAACAACTATTTCTGATCTTCAAGAAGAGGTGATTTTGTTGAACTCGAAAATTATAGAGCAAAAGAAACTTGTTTCTATGATGACTAATGGTACTGAAAAATTAGATGAGATTCTGGTTCATCAAAATCCAGGTAGGCCAAAAGCTATTGGATTTAATTATGAGAGGCTTAACAAAAGGATGAAATACAATCAGAGTACTATGTACACACCTCTCAAAGAAACTTTCTCAACAAGGTCAAGTCATTTGCTTCAGCAATCTGTGCAGCATCTAGGAGTCAAAGAAAAATTCAAACCATGGATATGTCACTACTGTGGAAGAAAAGGACATATAAAGCCGTTTTGCTTCATGCTCTATGGATATCCTAGGAAGGTATATCAAGCAAAACCCAGTAAGCCTGTCAAGAAGGAGTGGAAACCTAAACAAGACTCTATTGCATTCATGGCTCACACATCTCTAAGAGCAACATCTAAGAAAGATTGGTACTTTGACAGTGGTTGTTCCAGGCACATGACTGGAATTGAAAATTTTCTGGTTGATATAAAATCGTATTCATCAAACTTTGTTACTTTTGGTGATGGTGCTAAACGTGAAATCAATGGAATAGGAAACTTGATCAAAAAGGGTGTACCTAAACTTACAAAGGTTCTGCTTGTGAAAGGTCTGACAACTAATCTAATCAGTATTAGTCAACTGTGTGATCAAGGTTTGATAGTAAACTTCACAAAATCTCAATGTCTAGTTACTAATAATGAGGGAGAAGTCTTAATGAAGGGTGTAAGATCAAAAGATAATTGCTACTTATGGGAACCTCAAGAAGAAGCTGGCATGTCAACTTGCTTGGTAACTAAAGTAATGATGGAATCCTTTAATATTGTTGTAGATGACTCTAGTGAAGATAAGAGATCAGATGCTCCAACAATCCCTATAGCATTTGACCAGCAGGATAAGGTATCTGAAACTGAAAAAGAAGATGTTGATTATAAATCAAGTGGTGCTAAACCTAACAAAGTTCAATCTATAATAGTCCAGAAAAATCATCCAAAAGAGCTTATCATTGGAAATCTTGATCAAGGCATTGTTACAAGAAGAAAGCAACATGTGGTGTCTAACTCATGTTTTGTCTCAAAAGATGAACTCAAGAATGTCAAGGAAGCACTTATAGATGAGTTTTTGATTAATGCCATGCAGGAAGAACTAGATCAGTTCAAGAGGAATGAAGTGTGTGATCTTGTGCCTAGACCTAAAAATGTGAAAGTAATTGGTACAAAATGGGTCTACAAAAACAAGTTCGATCAGATGGTCCAGCTATTCGTACAACTTATGCAGTCAGAATTTGGGATGAGTCTAGTAGGTAAACTAACTTTCTTTCTCGGGCTCCAAGTCAAACAAATGGAGAATACTATATTTGTGTCTCAAAGTAAGTATGCAAGAAATATTGTGAAAAAGTTTGGTATGGAGAATGCTAGCATCAAAAGAACACCAGCAGCAACACATTTGAAGCTTACCAAAGATGAAAAAGGAATTAATGTTGATCAAAGTCTCTATAGGAGTATGATTGGAAGCTTACTATATCTCACAGCAAGCAGACCTGATATTACATTTGTTGTAGGACTATGTGCAAGATATCAAGTTGAACCTAAGATGAGTCACCTCACAAAAGTCAAAAGAATTTTAAAATATGTGAGTGGGACACGTGACTATGGAATCTTGTATTGTTATAGTGATAATTCTATGTTAGTAGGCTACTGTGATGCTGATTGGGCAGGAAGTGCAGATGACAGAAAAAGCACTTCAGGAGCATGTTTCTTCCCAGGAAATAATCTCATCTCTTGGTTTAGTAAGAAACAAAATTGTGTATCGTTATCAACTGCAGAAGCAGAATATATTGCAGCTGGTAGTAGTTGTGCTCAACTAGTATGGATGAAGCAAATGTTGAAGAAGTACAATGTGGTACAAAATGCTATGGCATTATACTGTGACAACATGAGTGCCATTAACATCTCCAAGAATCCTATTCAACATAGTAGGACTAAGCATATTGATATAAGACACCATTTTATTAGACATCTTGTTGAAGAAAAGATTGTCACATTGGAACATATAGCTACAAATGATCAACTAGCTAACATCTTCACAAAGGCACTAGATGCAACACAATTTGAAAGGTTGAGGGGCAAATTGGGAATTTGCCTATTTGAAAACCAATAGCAGTTAATTTTCAAAAGGCGTGCAACTGACTCTCCCCCCTATCCTATTAGGGCGTACGCTAGTCAAGGAACGGTTTTCTCTTTACTAATTTCTCTTTGCCGTAATCATTGCTATTTCTCTCAAAATCTCAAAACGATCAACTCTCTGCTACATCACTCTAAATCAAACAACAGTCTTTCATCTCTCAGACTTCTCATATTTCGTCATCTTTACTTCATCAAATCGACCATGTCTTAAACTGTTTCTTCACCGATCAGAGAATCTTCTCCCAAATCGCCACCACTGGTTGAACCTGAAACGATGATTGCGGTCGCAAGTCTTATATCTGTTGTCGTTCCCGACACTACCGCAAAATCAAAGAAAAGCAAGTCAAAGAAGAAGAAAAATCCGGTAAGTGATCTTCCCTCTACATCTGTGAAATCGAAAGGGAAAAAGAAGAAGTGTAAGTCAAAATCTAGATCTAGTAAGTCTCATACTATGCAAGAACTGTATCTTGATGATTTAGATGAAAAGAATGTTGAATCTTCTAGTAGGGTAGTTCAAGAGTCTCAAACCCTAGGATTAGATGATTCTATTGATGATAATGTTGATGGTGGTGCTACTACTAAGACCAAAGAGAATGTTGTGCTGGAGACAACTCAGGAAAATGATTCAAATGTTGTTGCCTTTGAAAAGGCTGAGGATCATGAAAGTACTAACCTTCCTGATAATGTAGATGCTGCAACTAATGCTAGAGCATCTGATGTTCCAGACACTGCAAAAATTTCTGAAGATATTTTGTCTGATGATACTGTTGAAGTCTCTCAAAATGATGAGAGCACAAAGTCTGCTGAACAGGAAATAGAGGATCATACCCTCTCTGATTTGCAAACAGGTTCACAAGACAAGGAACCTGATGTTGAAATTTTGTCTGCTGTGGAGACAATGGTTAAGAAGGCTCCTGAACCTAGCATGGCTAGAAGGTTAAGGAGTAGAGCAAAAAGGGATCCTACACCACCACTAGAGTCAACAAAGAAAGCCAAGAATTCTGATGGCTTGAAACTTGTGAAATATGGTCCTGGTAGGACAAAGAGTAAGGTTGTTGTGACTACTGAGACTAAGAAGAAGACCTTGAAGAGGAAACATTTGCAATCTTATGATAATGATTTTGTGGCTGAAGCAGATGCTGTGGAAGATGCTGGCGCATCTGACAAGCCAGTAGAGTCAGGAAGAAAAAGGGCTAAAAGTGTCCCATCTGTGCCCTTGGACAATGTGTCCTTTCATCATGAGGAAGGTGCCTCTAGATGGAAATTTATCTGTGAAAGAAGGATAACTGTGGAAAGGAATCTACATCATGATCTGGTGAATCTCCAAGAACGCAGCTGGTTTGGTGAAGACTGTCAAAAACTTGGGGAAATGCTACAACAAGCTGGTCAGGGAATTCATTGTGAACTTAGGAACTGAATGTGATGATCCATGAGTGCTGAATATAGGAAGGTTTTTGTGCGAGGTAAATGTGTTAATTTTTCAGCTGCTGTGATTAATGAATACCTAGGCAGGAGTGCTGAAGATGTGGCTGAGTTGGAGGTAACTCAAAATCGATTTTGCAAGACCCTTACTGGTGATCTGGTCAAGGAGTGGCCAATGAAGAATAATTTGTCTGCTGCCAAGCTTTCTACCAAATATGCCATTTTGAACAAGATTGCAGCTGCAAATTGGGTACCTACTACCCATTCTAATGATGTCTCCAGGGTGATAAGTAAGTTTATTTATGCTATAGGAACCAAATCTGCCTTTAATTTTGGTGCATTTATTTTTCACCAAACTATAGCACATAGGAAAACAAATGCTACAAAGATTCCTATTGCTTTTCCAACCCTGATTTGTGATATTATCTTGCAATAATATCCTGAGCTATGTTTTTCTACTGATGAGGCTGTTAAAAGAGATTCAGATATCACTTTAGACCACAGGTTTTTGGAAAAATCACATGCTGGAGATATTGCTCTAGCATCTGCCAAAGGCAAATCTGCTATGCTCAGTAGACAGCAAATGATTGTTGATCTCAAGGTTGTAAGCAAGGCACTAGATGATAAGAAGTTTTTGGTGGATCGTGTGATTCAAACCTTGGAAGCTGAAGAGATGGTTGCTCATGATCAAGCCTTGGTTGTGGAAGATTCTGAAGGAAGTGCTGAGTTTTAATGCTCCATTTTCTTTATATTCTGATATTATGTTCTTTTTGTGGGTTAAGCCCTGAATATTATGCACCTATGTGTAATAAGTACTATATAGTTACATTCCTTGCTTATGTGTTATGACAAATTGATGTTCTTTTCCTTTTGTCAAATCCTTTGGCTAAAAAGGGGGAGTATTAGTACTGAAGTTTGAAGAAGTTACTGCTCTGATATGTTCTGATCTCGTATATGCTCTGATATCACATGAGTAGTTAGCAGTAATTGGTTTCTGAAGTTTATTGCATGTTTGCATGTATTTCTGTGATTGCTATGCCTTTTGCTATAGCTATCTGCCATGAAGACAGGGGGAGTGAAGTATATGTTTGTTTTTTTTATTCCTTATCTAAATTACTCCTATCTACCTACCATTGAGGGGGAGTATATCTAAAGGGGGAGTATGTCTGAAGGGGGAGTATTGTTGACTTAAGGGGGAGGAATTTATTTTTCCTATTCCTTAGAGTCTGTTGTTGCTTTTTGAAGCTATTACTAGTTCTCTGGAATCCACTATGAGAGTTTAAGTCCCTCTGATTATTCTTTGTGAGGCTAGTTGTTTCTTATCCGCTGTGCATGCCTCTAATACACGGTTAGCCTATGCATTCAAGTTATGTTTTATTCTTCTAAAGTTATAAATTGAAGTTGAATTGAAGAATTATTTTTATGCATGCTGATCAAATGTGTTTTAGCCAAAATTTGCCAAAGGGGGAGATTGTTGGCGTTTTTGTATGTTGGCTATAATTTTGCAAAAACCCATTTTGTCACATGCTCTAGAAAATGCTGTAGCATCTGAGTATGTTGTGACCGGAAGCTTCTAGACGCATGCGCGTTTTTGTTTGTTATTTCCAGAAGATATCTTTGAAGAAGATTTGTTTCAGAAATTATATTTTTGTTAAGGAGGAGCTGGCACAGCACGCGTGCCTTGTGTCACAAGTAATCTCTTGTGCGAAGATTTAATTCTAAAATATATCTCCTATTTTTTAGGAATTATTTTATTTTTGCTGAAGACTTATTGGATATATTTTTGAAGACTCCTATTCTTTAGGAACAAGTCAAGCCCAGCATGAAGACTCTATATATAGTTGTGTCAAACCTAGTTTAGGTTTGTGGGAATTTTATTGTGTTCACTAAAGCGTGTGTAATCCTATTTTTTAAGTAGTGAACTTGTGAGCCTCTTCCTGTATCACGTTGATACATGATAAGGACATAGGCCTTGTGTTTGTTATTGTGTGATCGCTCCAAAGCCTGTAGGTACGGAGTCAATTCTTTGTTTGAGTGTGTCTCATCATTACAGATTGTTTGTTTGTATACAACACTTGTGTTTGTGTTGTTAGTTAGGAAGTAAGGAGGGGCGCCATTGATCTAGGAGTTCCTAGATTGAGTTGCACGGGTAGTTGCGAGGTGAAGAGACGTAAACGGGGCGTTTACTGAGGTCTTTGAACTAGGGCTATTTAGTGGATTCCTTCCTGGATTGGTATCCCCCAGACTAGGGCTATTTGCGCTGAACTGGGTCAACAAACATCTGTGTTATTTACTTTAAGCACTTTATTGTTTTTATTATTATCTGTGTTGTGCGTAGACACTGTAGCAATTGCTAAAGCATCTTACGTCTGAGCGCCAGGAATTTCATCATTTAACTAGAGTATATCATTCAAAATTTTAAATTTTTTTTCGCTGAAATGTTTAGTACATACATTATAGGTTCTTATCTCTATTATATACATTACGATAGTTCCACGGAGCTCTCTCATGCATTCTCAAAAAAATTTGCTTATGTGTCATTCAATTAGAGCTTCTCTAAGATTTTTTTTTATATTTTTTTTAGATATTTTTTTTAGCGTAATTCAGTCCCTATAAATATTTTTTAAATTTGCTTATGTGCATTCTTAGCATTTTTTTTTTTGATTTTTTTTATGAGAATAAATATGTTTGCAGTCCCTATAAATATACAAAATTTCATTTTTAGTCCTTAAAAATAATTTCAGCAGGTTATGGTCCCTCAAATATTTCCTATCATGATTTTTTGTCCATATTTTTCATTTAACTCGAGTATATCATTCAAAATTTTAATTTTTTTTCGCTGACATGTTTAGTACATTATAGGTTCTTATCTCTATTATATACATTACGATAGTTCCACGGAGCTCTCTCATGCATTCTCAAGAAAATTTGCTTATGTGTCATTCAATTAGAGCTTCTCTAAGATTTTTTTTTTATATTTTTTTTAGATATTTTTTTGGGTTAAATTTAGTTTTGGTCCCTATAAATATATCTAATTTTGATTTTAGTCCTTATAAAATTTTTCTTCGACTTTTAGTCCTTATAAAAATTTTCATCTTCACTTTTAGTCCCAATTTTTGAATCAACTCATATATAGGCTTTGTATTTTTTAATGAAGTTGGGCACAAATGTGAAAAATATTATGATAATCTCTCCCAAAAAATTTTTGAATATTTTAACAAAACATAAATTAAATATGAATTTTAAACCAGAAAAAGTTTAAAAATTCATATTTAATTCCTAATCTGTTAAAAAAATTCTAATTTTTTTTGGAGAGCTCATTATAATTTTATAAACTTTTTATTCAAAAATATGAATTCTACTTATGAGTTTATTTAAAATGAGGGACCAAAAGTGAAGATGAAAAAAATTTTAGGGACTAAAAGTTGAAGAAATTTTTTTGAGGGACTAAAACCAAAATTTGGTATATTTATAGGGACCAAAAATATATTTAACCCTAAAAAGATAAATTATGAGAATAATTATAGGGACCAAAAATATATCACAATGTGGGAGTTTTGTGATATATTTGTTTTGTCAGATCGGAAAGATAAATTGCTCCCGCCAGTAATTGATCCCTGGACCTCTTCAACCCATACATCCCTTAGCTCATACCACCTGAGTTATGTTACGGGGACAAAGTTTTGTGATATTAAGAATTCTATTTTCTTTGTTTTTTTTTTTTAAATTTACACGTGGATTACTATGAAACAAGTTCAAACAAAGTGGGACAACGATGGAAAAAGATATCTTAATTTTCACTGTTTTTTAAAAGAGATCAACCCCTTTAAAATTTACACTGTATGGAGAAACATTTGTTAGAAGAGGTCAACCCCTTAAATGAATTGTAGTTATCTCGAGTGGATTAATCTCTGCAGTTGCGTGGAGAGAATACCTTTAATTTACCAAAAAATATCTCAAATTCACTATTAAATATTAAAATAAATTTAAAATGAATTAATAATTAATATTAAAAAGAAAATAATCCCGTGCACGGCACGGGCTAACATACTAGTTTGTTAAATAGTAGTAGTGGGAGAAATAATAATTAATCGAATAGATTTTAAGCGTCAAAAAAAAAAAAGTGTCAAATAAAAGGATACTAAAACAAATGAAAATAAGTAAGTATTGAATATTGATAGATGAAAATTCCTCACTAACTTTAATTAGAAAAGGCAGAAAATAAAAGAGACTAAAAACATATTAGTAAACTGTACTTTGAAAGATGTTGCCTAAAAATATTCTTAAAATTGTTACTTATATGAGAAAAGATCGATCACATGACATAAATTTGACGAGGGTACATGTGTCTCCTGTTGAAGAACTAATCCATTGTAGTCTATCTTTTTAATACATTGGACTACTTTTTAAACCATGAGAACGAAGAACATATATGAAGCATATTACATGAAAGGTCAGCTATAGGCTTGTGCTTAAAAATGTAACCACCAATTTTTATTTACTTGTTAACCGAAACAATTGACTTTTATGAAAATTGAAATAAATATAATTTTTAATTATAATGAATCATTGTTTTTGTGGAATAAATATCAATGAATGAATGAATATATTAGTTTTTGTTAGTAGTTTTGATATGTTTTGGATTGGGCTTTTATGTTTAGGCCCAATCCACTTATGAACTCTTGTAATAGGATGTACCTATATAAGACTCAATAATGAAAGAAAGAGGTATCGGACCTATTGCATCAACAATTGGCATCAAAGGCCCAGATCCGTTTTCGTCTCAACGAAACTGAAACAGTTACAACCATTTTTCTCTCCCGCGTGAATCTCTCTTTCTTCTCCGGCGAGCTCTTCTGCATCTCCAATGGCGGAAACCACCAGCTTCGCACAACCTACCATTCCACGCTTCGATGGATACTACGATCACTGGCAAGAATTGATGGAAAACTTAATTCGTTCTAAAGAATACTGGGATTTGATTGAAACCGGTGTCGTCGCTGCTCCGGCAGGAGCAACAGCAGAACAACGCCAAGCAGCCACCGCACTCAAACTCCGCGATATCAAGCTTCAAAACTACCTTTACTAAGAAATTGAAAGAACAATCTTGGATACGATCTTGGTTCGTGACACTGCAAAAGACATTTGGGATGCTATGAGAAGGAAGTTTTCAGGCACAAACAAGGTTAAGAGAGCTCAGTTACAATCTTTAAGGCGTGAATTTGAGATTCTTGCAATGGCAGAGAATGAATCTGTCCATGAATACTTTGCAAGAACTCTTGCTATTGCAAACAAAATGAAAGCACAAGGTGAAAGAGTGGAGCAAACAACCATTGTTGAAAAAATCCTTCGATCAATGTCTCTGAAATTCAATTACGTGGTGTGTTCAATCGAAGAATCTAATGATGTAACTTCTCTCTCTATTGATGAATTGCAGATCAGTTTGCTCGTGCATGAAGGCAGAATGAACCATCAGCAAGAACGAGGTGACGAACTGTTGCGGGATTTTTGAGACATACCCCACTACAGTTTTATTTTTCATTTCCAAAGGAGGGGAAAAATTTGAAAACCTTTTAAGAGAAAGAGATTCTAGGTACGGGGGTTAGTTGCACTTGAGGAAGGTATTAGCACCTCAAGCGCCCATGGTACTCCATGGTAACCTCTTATATGTTTTTGTGCTTTTTATATACATGCTTTAAGAATGGAGGGAGAAATTGTATAGAAGAAAAGAAAAAGAGACTAATTTCATTTTAAGTCTAATGAAAGTGAAATAGTAAAGATTGAGAAAATTTCTTTCAAAAAGGTAAATAAATATGCTTTAAGAATGGAGGGAGAAATTGTATAGAAGAAAAGAAAAAGAGACTAATTTCATTTTAAGTCTAATGAAAGTGAAATAGTAAAGATTGAGAAAATTTCTTTCAAAAAGGTAAATAAATAAAGAAAAAAAGTATAACTATTTTTTTTTGTGTTTGTAAAATGTTTTATATTTTTTTGAGAGAAATATAATTGTTGAAAGAAGGAGGATGTTGTAAAGAAAATGTTGTGAAGAAAAGAAATAGTAAGAAAGTATAAGTATTGTTATGTAAAAAAAAGAAGTTAAATATTTGAAAACGAAAGTGTATTTGTTTATTTTGTGTGTTTGAAAAAAAGGTATTGTAAAAAAAAAAAACAAATTGTAAGTAATATCATATTAAGGATGATTGTAAGGTGAGCTTGCGTTTGTTTTGTAAAAGGATCGCATGTTTGTTTTGAAAAAGGTTTTTTGTTTCGAAAAAAGTCTCGTAATCAATTAAAAATCAATTACGAGTCCTCTCCCTTGGAAATGAATTTTTGGCGTTGTGTGTTATGTGTGAACTAGGAAAGCAGTAAAAGCAATAATTAAAATCCTACGCTATTACAACCCAATTGAATAATTAATTTACAACCATATCGAATTAGAATGAATAAATAATAATAATAATAATAATAATAAGCAATAGATAAATAAATAAATAAATAAATAAATAAATAAATAAATAAATAAATAGCAATGCATAAACTAAAATGCAAATGCGAAAAATAAATATGGAAATGAATATGTACACAAACAATTAAGAAGAGAAATCATAGCAAGATATTAAATTCTACTTAAAGGTGAAGTGTGTGAAAAAAGGTATGGGAGGCAAAGACATGATAATGGAAATTTTTAGAGTCATTCATAGTAACAAACAATTCTAACTAAAACACAAGTGAAAAAGAAATTTTATTTAGCAAAAGAATTTTTTTATGTTTTTTATTTTTATGAAGAGTATGAATTTAGGCCAAAAGGCCCTTAACTATTAATGCTAATGTTAGAGCTCAATAATTTTATAGAGTAAAATATTGTCTCAAACATGCATTTTTAAAATGATGCATTGTCCTAATCTAAATGCAATGTATGTATGCATGAGAAATGTGAAGTAAAATTGTAATGTGAGATTGTAGTGTGATGCAAAAATTATTGTTAAATGTCATGTGAAATGCAAGATGTAGATTATGATGCAATGTAAATGTAGAAATGTAAAAAGAAATATGTAGGGCATGTTTGAATCAGTTTTTAAAAACTGTTTTTTAGTTTTTAAAAATTGAAAAATTAAAAACTTGTTTGAATGTATAATTTTGTAAAATAGTTTTAAAAACTATTTTTCTTTTTCTATTTTATAAAACTAAAAAACAGAAACACCTCTTACGTGTTTTTCTTTTCAAAATTCACTTTTCAAAAAACACACGGAGTGGCATTCATGTAATTAAGTGGAACTTTCCTTTTCTTATGTTTGTTTTTCTTTTGTTTTTGTTTCTGTTCCTTCTACTCTTCACTCTCGCGCTAGTCTTCACTCTCGCCCTCTTCCATGACCGATTTCTCTCTCCATCAACCCCATGGTTAGCTCGCTCTACTCTTACTCTCACTCTCGTCCATGGCCGATTTCGTCTTCAGAAATTTGCCGTGGTTAGCTCGGTTTAGGGTTGATTTGGGGTTTAGGGGTTAGCTCGGTTTATGAGATTGTGTGATTTGGGGTTCAGGGTTGATTGCAAAGTTGTGGTTTCTGTTAATTTTCCTACTGTTTCTTAGTGATTCATTACTTAATTTTGTACGTTTTTGTTCTTTTTCAATTTTTGTAAAATGGGTTGTTTCTATTATAGTTGAATTTGTATGCTATTGTATGCTTTGTCTAAATGAATTGTAGTTGCATAAGATTTTCACATGATGAACATGTTTATGATTAGTCATGATTGATCTATAATCTTTATGATTTTTTTCCTTTTCTTGCATCTTCCATGTTTATGCTACTTTTAATGCTTATTAGGATTTAGAATTGTGCTTATAAAGTCACTGATCTGTTTTATAGCTTAAAGAAATGGATGTAGTTATTGTTCAATTGCAATTTGTGTTGAGTATGCTAATAGCTTACTACATAAGTGCTTATAGCTTATTAGTGCTTAGTTGTGATAATAGCTTATTCATTAGGTACTGTTAAGTGAGTGGGTGATTGAATCCGGTTTTAAATTTATGTTCCTCTCATGCAAGCTTTTGATTGTTTATTATTAGCTTATGATTGAAAACAGAAAATGCAAGTTTAATAACAGGTTAAAGATCTTAAATCAAAGAGTTATATGACTATTATGACTATTATGATAAGTTGTTTTCTGCATAAGTTGTTTATATATACTAAATCCATATTATTATTGCTAAATTAAATCATACATGGAGAGTTTGCATCATAGATTCTAGACCAAAGCTACACATTTTCAAACCCAAATCACAAAACCACTCAAGCAAACAAAAACTTTGCTAATACAGAAACACAAACTATGATACATAATTGAGTAGAGAGAAAAACTAACTTATAGGAAGTAAAGAGAAAATGCAAGTTTGATAACAGGTTAAACATTTTTTAATCAAACAGAAAAATCTTAAATCAAAGAGTTACATAAGTTGTTTTCTGCATTTAGCTTATTTTTTTAAGTTGTTTTCAGCTTAGACAGAGTTTTTTTCATTCCATATTTGATTTTAGAATTAGCTATTTCATGATACATGTTTATCGAATAAGCGCTTAAATAAGTTTTATCAGCTGGATTTAATGTGATCAGGCTGCTGCATTGTAGTTATCATAATTGAATAATACGTTAGTTCATAGAAGTTAAGCAAGGAGTTATCTGTAGCAGTATAAATGTAGCCACTATCAATGGCTCTATGTAGCTACTAAGATTTCATTAGAATGTTCTTGTTTGCATGATTTATATCAATGGAATTTTTGTTATGTTTATAGACACCATTTTCATGCATTATGTTCAATTTTTATTTTTAGAATCAAACTTGGCAACTAGTGTTGACATTAGTGATGCAAAGCTTTGGTCTGATTTTGTTAGTAAGGCTTTCATTGACATTATGGTGACTGAAAGTGCTTTTGAATATATATATGACAGGTTTTAAACAGAATTGATACTGGTATAGATGAGGATTCTTCGTCTGATGCAAGTGATGATGAGTTTGCGGACTTTCTCATTAGTAGTATGCTTTATGATTATCACCAAAAATACTTTAATAAATCAAAGGTTTTGACATCTTCATTGTCTGGTCGTGAGTTTGTTGCTGAAGTATTAAATGGATCAGGAACAAGTTGTTTTGATTTATTTCGAATGAAGAAGGAATGTTTTCTTAATTTTTGTAATGAACTGAAGGGAAGAAACTACTTAAGTGACTCAAGGGATGTGCTTGTTGAAGAGAAAGTTGCTACATTTTTATTCATAATTGCCCATAATGTTCGTCATAGAGTTGCTTCAAATCGCTTTCAACATTCCACAGAAACAATCTCACGCAATTTCAAGGAAGTATTAAGGGCAGTGTGTCGATTGGGAAAAGAACTGATAAAGCAAGAGTCCACAGAACTGCCTGCAAAGATCAAGAATAATTCCAAATACTATCCTTGGTTCAAGGTATGCTCCTAATGTAATTACTTATATTGCTATTGTAGTTGTATCTTTATTTCTTGATTCTTGTTTACTTATCCGTATTATTTGGGTTATGGGTTATGCCTTGTAGAATTGCATAGGTGCAATTGATGGTACACATATAAGTGCATGGGTTCCTGCGGAGAAACAAATTTCATGTAGAGGTAGGAAAGCAACTATCACACAAAACGTAATGTGTGCTTGTGATTTCAACATGATATTTACATATGTATATTCGGGTTGGGAAGGAAGTGCACATGATTCAAGAGTTTTTTTGGATGCAATTACTAATCCAAATGCGGGATTTCCATGGCCACCTAGAGGTAAGTAGTTACATATATCGACAAAAAATAATGTTTTTCTCGATGATATTTACAATGCTAATGTATATTTTGTTTATTGAAGGTTCATTTTATCTTGTTGATTCTGGCTATCCGTGTACCGGAGGTTTTCTTCCCCCTTATAGGGGTGAAAGGTATCATGCACAAGAATATAGAGGCCAAGGAAGACAACCGAGGGGTCCAGAAGAGTTATTTAACTATAGACATTCATCTCTAAGGATGACAATTGAGCGTTGTTTTGGGGTGCTAAAAAATAGATTTCCAATTTTAAAGTTAATGCCTCCATATAAACCTTCTAGGCAACGACTCATAGTAACTGCTTGTTGTGCTATTCATAATTACATACGCAAGTGGAATTTGCCTGACGAGTTATTTAGAATATGGGAAGAAATGGATCCGATAGAACTTGAGATGGTGAATGAAGGGCATAATATAGAAGGGACGAGCTCTAATGCTAACAATTTAACAAGGTTATCTGATGAAGGTGCAGCTGAAATGGCGACGGATAGGAATCAAATTAAAGAAAGGATGTGGGAACACCGTAACAATTAATTGAACCAATTGCAATAGTTTATACAATAGTTTAATTCGTCAATATTATAGTGCTATAATATTGATATTGATATTGGTATGCTATAATATTTTCATTTTTCAATATTATAGTGCTTAATTCGTCAAAATAAATAAATTAGTATAGCGTGTAATTCGTCACAATCACATTTTTATTGTAAATACAATAGTTTATATATATTTTTTTGGTCAATAATAGTTAATATCTATATAGTTAATATAGATATAGGTTGCAAAAATAGATTTTTAAAATTTGATTACAAAATAAATTTTATAATTTTCTTGTTTTGAAAATTGTTTTTGAAAATTAGATTACCAAACGAGTTTTCACTTTTTTTTATTTTGAAAACTGTTTTTGAAAATTCACTAACCAAACAAATTTTTTTTTCTTTCTTTTTGAAAACAGTTTTTAAAATTCAATTTTTAAAACACATTTTAAAAACTAAAAAACAAAAGTGTTTCAAACAAGCCCGTAGTGTAAATGTAATGAAAAATGTGATATAATGTAGAAGCTTTTGTAAAAAAGGTTATGTGACTAAATGCATGTATGCATAATGTGATGTAGTGCAAAAATGTAACATTTTAAATGCATGTATGCATGAAAATTTTAATAACAAGCATGCTGTATATTTTTATAAAATGAGATTAAACAAAAAAAAATAGTCAAGTCATCAAATCACCAAAAAAAGAAAAAAAGAAATCAAACATAGCATGCTTAAAATTTTTAGGCATTTTAATTTTTCAAATTATTTGCATTCTAAATAAATAAATAAAAAGTCATAACAAACAAACTAATTTTTTTTTATTTTTGACATTAAAATAGTTAAAAAAAAGAAAGATTTTTTATTAATTTCATTTTATAATAAATAGAACCTAAATAAATAAAACAGAGATGGTGCAAACAATGAAGCTGAGATTCCAAAAACAATTGAACAAGCAAATATATCACACAACAGGAGCCCAAAATCCCTCCCAGGCCCAAATCAACGCTCATCATGCAAGAACAAAAACAAAGCCGTCTGATCAAAGACTAGCAACCATCAAAGAAGGGGTACACGCAGCTTAAGGTGGGCGCGCGCGCATCAAAGGGGAAAGACAAAGTTGTCTGATCAAAGATCAACATCCATTGGGGAAGAGGTGCACGCAGCTTATGACGCGCGCGCAGGCATGGAATCAGGAGGGAGTATATATCATTTTTTCTTTCCTCAATTGTTCATTTTTGTTCTTCTTTTCTATTTCTTTCTTCACAGAACTCTCTCAACTTTCCCCAAATGCTCAAAGAGCTCTGCTAGGGTTCATGTTGGGATGAAGAACAACGGCGGTGCTCAAAGCTCCGGCGCGGCGGCCGACCAACAATGTGGCGGCGCCGCCGCCAGAAATCACCAAATCCAAAAATTTCCTACACTAACCCCACCTAAAAAACCTTTCTAAACACAAATCTAAAACCCAAATCTCCTAAAACCCTACCAATCGACCGGATCGGGAGTTTTTATTCTCGGAACCCTAACCTAAAATCAAACGAAATGGCAAGTAAAAAAAAAATGATGCACGGTATGTAAGTTGGACAAAAAGACATACAGTAAAGAGAGAGCTCCAGCGGAAACTTCGTGGTGGTTGACGGCGGTTCTGGAGACAGAGGGTTGCGCGCGCGGTGGTGTTTGTTTGCTTCTCCTTCCTTCCTCTTTGATCTATTCTGTTTTTTCTTTTTCCGTTTCCTTTGGTTTCTGTTTCTGTTTGGTTTCTGTTTCTGTTCTCGGTTCTGTTTCGTTTTTTTTGTAGAGAGTTGGTATGTTTTTTGTAGAGTTTAAGTTTTTTGAAGGTTTGAAGGTTTTTTGGTTCTGTTTTGTTTGATTGAATTTGTGTTTCTGTTTGTATTTTGGATCATTGAGATGAGAGTGAAGGAGGAAGGTTTCAATTTTTCTATTCTTTCTTTGTTTTTTCAGTTCTGTGTTTTCTTACTCTCTCTCTCTCTCTAATTTTTGGATCCGCCATTTCTCAATCTTGTAAAAACCCCTCCCCCAGTTCTGTGAATTTGCTTCTGTTATATATTGTGAATTTAGGGTTTAACATTGCAAAAGAAGAAAAATGGGTAGAAAGCTTTGTTGATCAGTTTTGGGTTTGAAAATTTGTGTTAAAAAATGGGGAAGAAGACAAGAACTGTCATTGTTTTGTGTACTGGCCTTTCAGAAATGGCATTGGATTCCTATTTTCAATTTTTTGATACTTTTTTTGTTCTATTTTTTTTTATATAAAAACAAAAACCGAAATAAAATAGAGAAGGAAAAAAAGGAATTAAAATTGTTTTTTGTCTTTTTGTTTAGATAATAATAATAATAATAATAATAATAATAATAATAATAATAATAATAATGTTGATAATAATATAATAGTGATAAAAGAAAAAAGATGAAATATGATGATAAAAAGAATGTTGAAAAAGGTGAGTAATAATAATATAGAAGTTTTTTTAATAAAAGGGTAATGATAAAAATATTTTTTTGTAAGAAAAAAAGTAATAAGATAATTAAATAAAAACAATGATAATGAGTAAAAGAAAGTAAATAAGCGGAGATAGAACGGATGCGTGAATATTTTTATACGATGGATATTTTTGATATTTTATTATAAAAAGAAAAACGGATTTGAGGTCCAAAATTGGGGTGCAACAGCTGCCCCTATTTAAGTTTCTTCACCCGGAGAGATGAAGATAAAAATCTTCGTCTAGACGGGATTGAAGAGACTTAAATATAAAACTTGCACCATTTTTGGATCTAAAATCCTTCAACAATGCTTATGATGCAAATATGAATGCATGAAATGCAGATGATGATTTTTTTTTTTTTAATTTTGTATGAATGTCGTAAAAGACAGACAAAGGAAGAAAACATAGTTAGGAATCCACAGGGGAAGAACATGACATGGCCCGACTGGGAAAATAACAAGATGTGCCCCAAGTCCATTGGAAGAACGAACTCTACTAGGGAACAGTGTAAAATATTGGGGAAAATATTACTTACGTATGCATTTATAGAAAAAAAAATATTTGTGTGATCTTTTGGTCTAATGTTTTTGGAAAGGATTCACTGGGGATAAAACCACCTGAGGAACTGTAAAGTGTGTCTGGTGAAATACAAGCTTCTTGTATGGAAAACTTGTCACTTGTTTGATATGTACAAGCTTCTCGGATGAGGAGACTGCCACTTGTAAAATTGGATACAAGCTTCTCGAACGACGAGACTGCCACTTGTAAAATTGGATACAAGCTTCTCGAATGACGAGACTGCCACTTGTAAAATTGGATACAAGCTTCTCGAATGACGAGACTGCCACTTGTAAAATTGGATACAAGCTTCTCGAACGACGAGACTGCCACTTGTTGAATTGGATACAAGCTTCTCGAACGACGAGACTGCCACTTGCAAAATTGGATACAAGCTTCTCGAACGACGAGACTGCCACTTGTAAAATTGGATACAAGCTTCTCGAATGACGAGACTGCCACTTGTAAAATTGGATACAAGCTTCTCGAACGACGAGACTGCCACTTGTTGAATTGGATACAAGCTTCTCGAACGACTAGACTGCCACTTGCAAAATTGGATACAAGCTTCTCGAACGACGAGACTGCCACTTGTAAAATGGGTACAAGCTTCTCAGATGACGAGATTGCCACTTGTTGTTTTGAATTGAAGTACAATCCGGGAACAAACCGGAGGGAAACTGTAAAACAAGACTTTATGTCCAATTGAAGAATAAATTCAACTGGAAATTTTCCTTTTGTTGTAGGAAAAACTAAAACAACCATCTTCCACAAGAGAGGAGTCTAGTGGGGATTTTTTGAAACAAGAGGTGTACACCTATCTGCCTAAGCTGACACTCTAATTAGAGAGAACAACGTGCCCATCCCGACTCTATTTTGTAGACACAGACAAGGCAAAAGAGACAGAAATCTGTATATGATGTAATAAGGTATGAATAATGTAAATGTTCATGGCACATGTAAATGCTATGCTTGAATATATGAAAGTATGTATGAATGTATGTATGTTATGAATGTATGTGTATATGTACGTATGCGGAACATCTTTTGATGGACAGACAAAGTGACCAAACCGGAAACACAAGCCAACGTCGCATCACTGCTCAGGATATCTCGACAAAGTGTAAAACGTTATTGTAGATAAAGCAAGAGAAATCTTCTTGGGGAAGGAACAACTTCTTTGGGGAAACGACCGTTTTAACCGAACGATCTGTATATTGAAACTTCACTGCACTCAAAACAAAAATTGTCAATCTTCATTTAGGATGTACCATTTTCTAGAGATGATTGTTGACATTCTCTTAAAGAAAACATGTTTGTTGTTGATGAACAACTTGAGAGAATGGAGACGACTTGCCCCTTGCTTTAGATTGCTTGCTTCAGTCTAATAAATCTTTGAAGAAATCGCTCGAAGAGCGTGACTGGTTGACCTTTTACATTAGGCATTGTATTTGTTAACTACAGTAGCATGTACTCGAGAGGAAACTCTTCACCATTCATGATAATGACAACCAAGGTTCTGCCACTATTTCTAAACATGTAACCTTTCAGGAGAATGTAATCTTGACATAGTATGCCCCTGACCAACTAATGTTTGTAGTGTAACCAAATATTGAACCATATCAACCATGATTAACAAGATATTCAAATTGTTTGCCCCTGATTGACAGAATCCATAGATAACTTGCCCCTAGCTAGGAGCGTCTCAAGTCAGCTTTGCCCTTAATCAGACTATTGTTCAAATTTCTTTGATGTCAAGTATTAATTTGGAAGTAAAATTATTTCTTTTGAAAAGTATTTTTGATAAAATGCACATGTAAGTTCTTGGAATCAAATATTTTTGTATTTATGAATGGAAACACATATGATGTGTATAAAAGATAATTTGCGATTACTCAACAAATAGGGGGAGTCAGCGTAACAATAAATTCGCCGAATATGCTTTCACAGTGAACCTAGTTTCAATTAGGTCTTTGGTATGTTATAACGTGGCAGGGCTCACGGTTTTCAAAAAAAAAAGGATTGTTAGGCTCAAAATTTATTTGGTCCTACCCATTCTTCTTGATGTCCTTCATTCCTAAATTCAATTAATTCAACTGATGCACCCAGTCGACAAGAGAATTGTTGACAATGATGTTTGAGGTTTACACTTTGGTCGAAGCTGCATTGATATCCTTTTTGTTGAATAGACGTTGATGAGATTTCTTGAAGTGACAGTCACTTTTTGTTTAGGAAGTTGTTCCTATTTTATGAATCACTCTTTATTTGTATGGATTAGTTCTTTTTGAACTTTGAATTTATGGTCCATCGGGATGCCCCTCTTTTGTGTGGGCTCTTTTTTGTATTCACTCTTTTTTTTTGTACTCTCCTTTTTTGTAATCACTCTGTTTTTTTTTGTATAACCTTTGTAAGATGAAGATTGTGACTGTCGTATGAATTGTTGTGAGTCTCATCTCTTGACAGCTTCCTTTGTCTGAGGAAAGCGTTGTGATTAAACCTCTAATTTGGTATGACCAGATGAATGGATTCTCTTGTATCAGGATGCATCATCAAATTAATTGAAATACTACCCTGCCCAGGTTATGATTAAGGGTTCAAAAAAAAGTAGAAAGAAACACCGACTTCAGGCTCAAAGGGGCTGATTACGGATTATCTCCTTATATCTCCACTGTTTGGGAAGATAAACAATGCCTTACATCGTCAACTAGGTTTTTCACCATTGAAAAGCATATATCAGCAAAAATTAGTTATTTATTTTCATCATTCTCGCTCCAAGTTTGTAAGTAATGAAACATGAAAAGAGTGAACATGAATTGATTAATTCTAAAAACATGCATGTTTATTTTATTAAGAGTACTTGACAAAAGACAAAATTTTAAAAGCAAGCAAATACTTGACAAGAAAGAAATAAAAGTCAAGTGATCATAGGGATGAACTTCCTTGTAGGGGTAACATCAACAACAACCCAATGGTATAAAACCATATTCATGCATAACAGAGCTGGGTCTATATCCTCAAAAGAAATTTGTTAGCCTCAAAAAACTTTTTAACTTCAGGCCTTCAAAGTTAGACAACATTCAATACTGTAGTCAGATGCCCCTTGTTGTTGACTTTTATGGAGATTGTGATCGAGACTGTTGTTGAATCTGATGCCTTTGTTGAGATTGGAAAGGCAAAAATGGTTGCTCGAAGAGTGAGATGGTGGTTATTTTGTGCCACCATTAATGAAGTGATCAGGGTATTTTTCTTTTCTAATTCTGCCCGAAGTGTGATGACTTCTTCACGAAGCTGAGTGTTCTCTTGTATAATTGCTTCCATTCTTTTCTTTTGATTAACACAAGTGTTGACTTGAAAGTTGATTTTGGACAAGAGCGTCAGACCACTTTCAAACAGGACAACTTGATTTCCGACAGAACAAGATGTGAGACTCAAAATTTTGTAAATAGATCCATGAATGTAGAATGATGCATGATAAAGAAAGATTTGTTTGGACTTTGATTTTCAAAGGACTTTAGGATATGAATCATAAAGGACCTCATTTTTTGTTAATGATCAAAAGGAATTTTTCCGAAACAGTGTTCTCTCTTTTCAAAGTCCATGATGATTGTGAAGTTTATAAAGAGATTCCTCTAAGTCCTTTGAAAATCAATGGAAAGAGATTTTCATGGATGCATGGATGTATGGATGCATGGATGCAACAATCACAAACATAAGCAAACATGGTTGGTTAGGATATCACAATGTTGGAGTCAAAAGGTAAACCACCCACAATGTATGAACTAATAGTTTTCTTCTTTTTGTAACACGGGTTCTACAAAGTTCCCAACGTCATCAACTTTCCTTCTTGAATACCAATGTCCATAACTGAACTCACGGCCAAATGAAATATCAAAGGGAAAATCTCGATCGAGCGTGGTATCGCGGAACAACTAATCCAAGACTTACATTTCCAAAGGAGGGGAAAATTTTGAAAACCTTTTAAGAGAAAGAGATTCTAGGTACGGGGGTTAGTTGCACTTGAGGAAGGTATTAGCACCTCAAGCGCCCATGGTACTCCATGGTAACCTCTTATATGTTTTTGTGCTTTTTATATACATGCTTTAAGAATGGAGGGAGAAATTGTATAGAAGAAAAGAAAAAGAGACTAATTTCATTTTAAGTCTAATGAAAGTGAAATAGTAAAGATTGAGAAAATTTCTTTCAAAAAGGTAAATAAATATGCTTTAAGAATGGAGGGAGAAATTGTATAGAAGAAAAGAAAAAGAGACTAATTTCATTTTAAGTCTAATGAAAGTGAAATAGTAAAGATTGAGAAAATTTCTTTCAAAAAGGTAAATAAATAAAGAAAAAAAGTATAACTATTTTTTTTTGTGTTTGTAAAATGTTTTATATTTTTTTGAGAGAAATGTAATTGTTGAAAGAAGGAGGATGTTGTAAAGAAAATGTTGTATAGAAAAGAAATAGTAAGAAAGTATAAGTATTGTTATGTAAAAAAAAGAAGTTAAATGTTTGAAAACGAAAGTGTATTTGTTTATTTTGTGTGTTTGAAAAAAAGGTATTGTAAAAAAAAAAAAAATTGTAAGTAATATCATATTAAGGATGATTGTAAGGTGAGCTTGCGTTTGTTTTGTAAAAGGATCGCATGTTTGTTTTGAAAAAGGTTTTTTGTTTCGAAAAAAGTCTCGTAATCAATTAAAAATCAATTACGAGTCCTCTCCCTTGGAAATGAATTTTTGGCGTTGTGTGTGATGTGTGAACTAGGAAAGCAGTAAAAGCAATAATTAAAATCCTACGCTATTACAACCCAATTGAATAATTTATTTACAACCATATCGAATTAGAATGAATAAATAATAATAATAATAATAATAATAAGCAATAGATAATAAATAAATAAATAAATAGCAATGCATAAAATAAAATGCAAATGCGAAAAATAAATATGACAATGAATATGTACACAAACAATTAAGAAGAGAAATCATAGCAAGATATTAAATTCTACTTAAAGGTGAAGTGTGTGAAAAAAGGTATGGGAGGCAAAGACATGATAATGGAAATTTTTAGAGTCATTCATAGTAACAATCAAATCTAACTAAAACACAAGCGAAAAAGAAATTTTATTTAGCAAAAGAATTTTTTTATGTTTTTTATTTTTATGAAGAGTATGAATTTAGGCCAAAAGACCCTTAACTATTAATGCTAATGTTAGAGCTCAATAATTTTATAGAGTAAAATATTGTCTCTAACATGCATTTTTAAAATGATGCATTGTCCTAATCTAAATGCAATGTATGTATGCATGAGAAATGTGAAGTAAAATTGTAATGTGAGATTGTAGTGTGATGCAAAAATTATTGTCAAATGTTATGTGAAATGCAAGATGTAGATTATGATGCAATGTAAATGTGGAAATGAAAAATAAAACTGTAGTGGTGGATATCCCAAAATTCCCGCAACAGAAAAATGGCGACTTCACTGGGGAAGAGGTGCATGCAGCTTATGACGCGCGCGCAGGCATGGAATCAGGAGGGAGTATATATCATTTTTTCTTTACTCAATTGTTCATTTTTGTTCTTCTTTTCTCTTTCTTTCTTCACAAAACTCTCTCAACTTTCCCCAAATGCTCAAAGAGCTCTGCTAGGGTTCATGTTGGGATGAAGAACAACGGCGGTGCTCATAACTCCAACACGGCGGCCGACCAACAATGTGGCGGCGCCGCCGCCGAAAATCACCAAATCCAAAAATTTCCTACACTAACCCCACCTAAAAAACCTTTCTAAACACAAATCTAAAACCCAAATCTCCTAAAACCCTACCAATCGACCGGATCGGGAGTTTTTATTCTCGGAACCCTAACCTAAAATCAAACAAAACGACAAGTAAAAAAAAATGATGCACGGTATGTAAGTTGGACAAAAAGACATACAGTAAAGAGAGAGCTCCAGCGGAAACTTCGTGGTGGTTGACGGCGGTTCTGGAGACAGAGGGTTGCGCGCGCGGTGGTGTTTGTTTGCTTCTCCTTCCTTCCTCTTTGATCTATTCTGTTTTTTCTTTTTACGTTTCCTTTGGTTTCTGTTTCTGTTTGGTTTTTGTTTCTGTTCTCGGTTCTGTTTCGTTTTGTTTGTAGAGAGTTGGTATGTTTTTTGTAGAGTTTAAGTTTTTTGAAGGTTTGAAGGTTTTTTGGTTCTGTTTTGTTTGATTGAATTTGTGTTTCTGTTTGTATTTTGGATCATTGAGATGAGAGTGAAGGAGGAAGGTTTCAATTTTTCTGTTCTTTCTTTGTTTTTTCAGTTCTGTGTTTTCTTACTCTCTCTCTCTAATTTTTGGATCCGCCATTTCTCAATCTTGTAAAAACCCCTCCCCAGTTCTGTGAATTTGCTTCTGTTATATATTGTGAATTTAGGGTTTAACATTGCAAAAGAAGAAAAATGGGTAGAAAGCTTTGTTGATCAGTTTTGGGTTTGAAAATTTGTGTTAAAAAATGGGGAAGAAGACAAGAACTGTCATTGTTGTGTGTACTGGCCTTTCAGAAATGGCATTGGATTCCTATTTTCAATTTTTTGATACTTTTTTTGTTCTATTTTTTTTATATAAAAACAAAAACCGAAATAAAAAAGAGAAGGAAAAAAAGGAATTAATTTTTTTTTTTGTCTTTTTGTTTAGATAATAATAATAATAATGTTGATAATAATATAATAGTGATAAAAATAGTGATAAAAGAAAAAAGATGAAATATGATGATAAAAAGAATGTTGAAAAAGGTGAGTAATAATAATATAGAAGTTTTTTTAATAAAAGGGTAATGATAAAAATATTTTTTTGTAAAAAAAAAAGTAATAAGATAATTAAATAAAAACAATGATAATGAGTAAAAGAAAGTAAATAGGCGGAGATAGAACGGATGCGAGAATATTTTTATACGATGGATATTTTTGATATTTTATTATAAAAAGTAAAACGGATTTGAGGTCCAAAATTGGGGTGCAACACGAACAAGCTCTGAAAATCTCTGGTTCAGGTAGAGGGAGAGGACGAGGAAGGAGTACTGCTAGAGGAAGGGGAGAGGAAGACAAAGCAAAGACTCAATTCAATGCTACAAGTGTCATAAACTTGGACATTATCGCAATGAATGTCAAGAATGGGAAAATGCTAACTTTGCAGAGTTAGAAGATGAAGAAGAAATGCTGTTAATGGCTGATTCAAATCCAATATCTGAAAGTGCAAAAGATGAGGTATGGTATTTGGATTCAGGATGCAGCAATCACATGATTGGCCCCAAGACTTGTCTGCACAATTTTGACGAAAATTTCACAGAATCTGTGAAATTGGGAAATGACTCAAAGATGGCAGTCATGGGTAGAGGAAGTGTCAAATTCCTTATTGGAGTTAAAGTTCATGTAATATCAGATGTGTATTACATTCCAGGATTGAGTAGTAACTTGTTAAGTGTAGGACAACTTCAGTAGAAGAATCTCACTATTGTTTTAAAAAACGACTTATGTCGGCTTATTCATGATGAAAAAGACTTAATTCTCACCACACAAATTTCCAAGAACAAAATGTACATGATATTTGCACCAGTTTTGTTACCTAACACTGTGCAAATGGAAACAACTGAGAAGTGTATGCAATTGAGTATAAGTGATGCAGCTTACCTCTGGCATAACAAATATGCTCAATTGAACATTAAAGGGTTGAAAACACTCTATAAGAAACAAATGGTGAAGGGATTACCAGAAATAAATGAATTAAAGGAGCAATGTGAAGATTTCTTGACTGGTAAGCAACACATGAAGAGCATTCCAAAGACAACAAATTGGAGAGCTACTCAAAAGCTGGAACTTATTCATTCAGACGTTTGTGGTCCTATCACACCTAAATCAAATGGAGGAAACAGGTACTTCATCACTTTCACTGATGACTTTAGTAGGAAAACATGGACTTATTTCTTAAAAGAAAAGTCAGGAGCATTTGACATGTTTAAAAGATTCAAGATGTTAGTTGAAACATAATCTAATTGTGCACTGCAATGTCTTGGAACAGATAGGGGAGGAGAATTTACCTCATCTGTGTTTAATGACTTTTGCAGCTCACAAGGTGAGAAGAGGCAATTAACAGTTGCATATACACCACAACAAAATGGTGTATCTGAGAGAAAGAATAAAACCATCCTCAATATGGTGAGAAGCATGATGGCAGCTAGAGATGTTCCAAAGAGATTTTGGCCAGAAGCTATTAATTGGGCAACTTATGTCATGAATAGAAGTCATACCTTTGTTGTACAAGACATGACTCCTGAAGAAGCATGGAGTGGAGTAAAACCTTCTGTACATCACTTTAGAATCTTTGGTTGTGTTGCTCATGTTCATATACCAGATGCACATAGGAAGAAACTTGATGGCAAAAGCATTAAATGTGTTCATCTTGGCATCAGTAAAGAGTCTAAAGCCTATAAGCTATACAACCCTAGTGAAAAGAAGATTGTGATAAGTAGAGATGTTGTGTTTGATGAACTTAAGAGCTGGAACGGGAGGACAAAGGAAGCTGATGAATGGCTCGCTGTAATACCCTAATTTTGAGCTTTTTAAAATAAATATTTTATTTAAAAATTATTTCTTATTTTTCTTAAGAAATACCAAAAATAGAATTTTAATAATTTTTGCTTACAATTTATTCATTTTTCCTTTACTTTTTTTGATTGTCGCAATTTATCTTTTTATATGAAAAATAGCAAAAATTCTCAAAAATAGTTTTTATTTTTGTATTTGAGCTTATATTTTATTTATGTATTTTTCTATATTTTATTTGTTTTTTTTCTTACACTTTTTTCTATTTTATTTGCGTTTTCTTCTTTTATGACATTTTTTTTAACCAATCATATGATGCCACCTCACCAATTCTCATTCATAAAATCATTTTCTTTTTTTAAATAATCAGAAATTCACCCCATTTCCATTTTTTTACACTTTTTACCCACAAAAGTTTAGAAATCACAAAAATACCCCAAAGTTATGAGGCCCTATAAATAGGACCTCATTTATTGCAACCCTAATTCATGATTCACTGTTCACACATTTTTTTTCCAGACTTCTTTCTCTCCTTTCTTCTCTCTCGCGCCTCCTTCCCCCTTTCCAACCCTAATCCCATTTCATCTCAAATTCATCCAAAATCAAAACACAAATATGAAAATTGATTGAACTAAGCATCCTAATCACGTTGATTTATTCATTTCATCCATCAATCGCGTTTAAATCGTCAAAAACGGCTCCGAAAACATCGAATCCGAAACCAAAAACCGTCAAAACTAAGAAGGTAGTAATCGATGCGTTTTCGATTGATTTTCTCGTGCGTTTTCATTTGATTTGTGATGTGAATCATGCCTGAAAACCTTTTCCGTTGACTATTTTGTGGAAATCGCGATCTGAAAACGTTTTTGCTTTTTCCGTCGTTTCTGTTTGTTTGTTCGTACGCGTCGATTTTGATTCTGTTTGTAATTTGTGACTGTCGATTTGTGATCTCTGCAAAAAACCGATTAAAACGATATAATTTTCTTGCTGTTTGCCTTTTGGAGGCTTCGCCGGCGGTGGCGACACCGCGCCGGCGTTTTCTGTGACACCGGAGAAAACGAGGGAGTTTGGTATACCCTCACTCTGGTTCATTTAGATCTGGACCGTTAGATCTCTTGATCTGATCTGATCAAGTGAAGATCAAGAGAGATGTAGGGTGGACCAGCGGATGATGGGAGCACTGGATCTCTGGGTCTGGATCGGATCCCCATTTTGGTCGAACCGGTCCGACCCGGATTGAAGCGGTCAACCCGTTGTTAGATGGGCCGGGCTTACATCTCTTTGTGATTTTGCAGATCTGCTTTGTTGTGTACACTCCCTTCTTTCCTTTCTGCACACCCTCCCTCTATGGCTGAAACTGTGCTTAGGCCCATTTTGTGTGAATGGTTTTTCACACCCTTTAGTTTACTTTCTGCACCTCCCTTCAGCTTGGCAGATTTGGGCTCAAGCCCATTTTGAGTGAATTCAAGTTCACACCCCCTGCTTGCCTTCTGCGCCCTCCTGTTGTGCCTAGTAGATTTTTGGGCTTTAGGCCCATTTCTTTTATTTTGGTTTTTTGTACCCTTTTTGGGCTGTGTCCCGGCTCAGCCCAAAACCCATGGGCTTTCCATAAAAGCCCGTTTAGTTTTTATCGTTTTTGTGTTTTTGTTTTATACGTTAGTTTTATTTTTATCGTTTAATCTAGTTTAATACTAATAAAATAATAGTAAAAAAATAGTGGTAATATAAAATAATACTTTCATTCGATGTTTTATTCTGTACTTAATTTATTATTGTGTATTATATTCTATTTTTATGCTCATCACCGCATCTCATGCACTTCATATTCATACGCATTCGTCAGTTCATCTGGTATTCTTCTATCCCTTTGCTCTGGCTTGGTTTTCTTTTAAACTTCTCTTCTTAAATAAAACAAAAAGGAATGATGAATCAATTAAAGTGAAAAGAGGAGAGTGTGACGTATGTCCGCTCTGCTCGGGTATGACAGTCTGTGACGTATGTCCCGGATGGTGGACTATCCTCATTTTAATTGGTGATTCTTAGCTAGTTAATTAAAGTGAAAAGAGGAGAGTGTGACGTATGTCCGCTCTACTCGAATAGGACAATCTATGACGTATGTCCCGGATGGTGGACTATTCTCATTTTAATTAATGAAGCTCAGTTTAGTTAATTAAAGCGAAAAGGAGAGAGTGTGACGTATGTCCGCTTGATTCGAATAGGACAGTCTGTGACGTATGTCCCGGATGGTGGACTATTCTCACTTTAATTAATTAACTTTAAATATTTGAATGAAAAGGAGGGAATGCGACGTATGTCCCGTTCGGCTCGAATTGAACAGTCTGTGACGTATGACCGGATGGTGTTCAATTCTCATTCAACTGAATAATCTCAAATCCTAAAAGATACTCAACTCACTTCAATTCTTTTTCCTGCCTCCGTGCAGTCAACTCTTTTCCACTGCTCTGGCGCAGTCAAATCTCTTTTCAACTGTTTTCCTAAACGGATAATGCTTTATCCATTCCCCTGCTACAGACAAACGCTTAAGCCTCCGAAGCGAGCATACAAGCATATTGTTGTATCAGTGGAATGCGACCTAAGCATCGTTCACTAAAAACAACCAACACACAATCTTTCTTTTCAGGAAGAACTACGTGAGCTTTGACTTCCTCATTGTACTTGGGGGATATGTAGGAGCGAGAGCCTCTCTCGTCAAGCCAAATAACAAAAAACTCTTTTTTCCCTTTTCAGTTTAATATGCGGTAATTTATTCCTTTTTATAGGTTATCTCTGTTTATGCAAACAAAAATTCCTCAAATGGTTCCCGTTGAGTACAACAGACATGAGGGGGTGTTAACGTCTTCCCCTCATGTAACCAACTCCCGAACCCGATCTTTTCAAGGTTTTATCATTATTTTCCTTTCCCCTCACGGGATAAATAAAATATGGTGGCGGCTTCATTGTATACATTTGTGCATTGCATTTCATCATTGCATATCTGTATATTTTTTGCGCCGGGTACTACAGCTGGCGACTTCACTGGGGAAATGTATAGTGAGTTAAGCCTAATTTGGGGCTTTTGGTTTGCTTATTCCAGGTTAGCCGTATCTGTCCTATCTTTTACTTTACCGCAAAATATTGAACTGTCTGGATTTGCTGGCTTTGTCTTCTCTTCTACTCTTTTTTTTCTTTTTGCCTTTATGGCTTGGTTCTTGGTTACTGTGTGGAGCTCTCTACCCGAGTTCAAGAGAAAAGCTTAGGATTAGTTGAGGTGTTCTTGTGTCGGGTTGCGTGACATATGTCTCGTTAGCGCTGGCATGAGAATTCCGCTCAGAGTGGATTCCCTTGGGTCCGTTGGGTTCCGTGACGTATGATCACGTCGAGTGCTAGCGAGTCCTTGTGGGGTCAATGACTCTGGGGGCCTTTTTATCCGGTCTAGGTAACCGAAATTTTTGTCTAGGGACCACTGTTTTAGAACCCGTGTCGAGGATATAATGTTGACTCATCCAGTTGGTATTATAATCTCGCCCAGATGAGGTTGCTTTTTGGGAAAAAGTAATCGAGAATTTTGGGTCACCGTGTCAACCTAGAACAACATGTGAGAGGGATGGGTTACAGGTAACTTTGAACTTTCGGCCTCAGAGATTCCATTTTGAAAAGAACCCTGTTGTTATGAATATGGAAGATTTGTGACTTTGAGATCAAGTTCGCCAGATGATACAATGTTACCGTGATCATGTCCATGCATTTTGCATTCATGACATCCATACATGAAAAATAATCATGCATATTCATCTCGCATACATTTCAAAAAAAAATATATGAGAAAAGTTTTTGCATAAAAAATATGCATTTTCATTCATAAGAAAAAAAAATATCATGCATTTTTATCGATTAAAAATCTCATTTTCATCCATTCATTCCAACAGCTACCTTCCCGGCACCGTTATTTTACAAGAAAAGTTGCTCATCACATTATGGACAATTGGCAAGAGAAGCACGATGCGCTCCAGGCTGAGGTTACCCAGATGGGTGGACAAGTGACCCAATTGGGTGGAAAGCTAGATCAGGTCTTGGAGATGTTGGCTAATATGAATATGCAACCAAGGATGGTTGAGGTCCCTGCACCTGCAGTTGTGGTTACTCAAGGAAATGCCTCTGCTGGTTATGATTGGCCTACTTTTGGTCTACCTAAGGGTTATGTTCCACAAGGATATGTGGCGGCGACTTCTGCTCCACTCGTGGAAACTCCTGCTAGGGTCAGCACAATGCAACAGGTGATTGACCTAAATCAAGACTCTTTTGAGGATCCTAGGGATGCTTATCAAGGTCCTGACCATCATGGGCCTAGATTTGCATACCAAGGATTTGCACCCCAGGTTAATGAGCAAAAGGTTGATTCTACTCCTCAGTTGGAACAAAAATATCAAGCTCTAGAGGAGAGGTTGAATTTGGTAGAAACAGGTAATGACCCATTGGATTTCTCGAAGATGTACTTGGTTTCTGATTTTGCGCTTCCACCAAAGTTCAAAATGCCTGATTTCGAGAAGTATAAGGGTTTGAGTTGCCCGAAGAATCATCTGGTTATGTATGTTAGAAAAATGGCCTCTTATGCTCATGATGACAAGCTAATGATCCACTGTTTCCAAGACAGTCTGGCTGGTGTGCCTCTCAATTGGTACATGCAACTTGAAAAAGGCAGCATCCTTTCGTGGAGGGATTTGGCCAATGCTTTCCTCAAGCAATACCAATATAATATGGATATGGCTCCAAGCCGCACTCAGCTGCAAAATACCACTATGAAGGAGGGTGAATCTTTCAAGGTCTATGCACAAAGATGGAGATCCTTAGCCTCTCAAGTACGTCCTCAAAGGGCTATATCCTCAAAGGGCAGTCAGGCGCAGCCGGCGACACCTGTTCAGTTTCCCTACTTTCCCTTTCCATACTTGGCTGCTGCTCAGCACCAACAGTTTCCAAATTATCAGTTTCAAAATCCAGTGCCTCAACATCATCAACAGACACCACCAAAACGGAATCCTCCACCAGCTCGTAGGGTTTTTGATCCTATCCCTATGTCGTACAGTCAGTTGCTCCCTTACTTGATTCATAGTGGTAAAGTGACGCCTAAGCAGTTAAGACCTTTGCTTCCACCATTCCCTGATTGGTATGACGCTAACGCTAAATGCGATTACCATGCTGGTATTGTGGGTCACTCTACTGATAATTGCAAAGCTTTTAAGCACAAAGTACAAGACCTCATTGATGATAACGATTTGACTTTCAAAGAGAGCGGACCCAACGTGACCAATAATCCATTGCCTAAACATCCAACGGGTAATGTAAGTTGTGTTGAAACTGGCGGAAATTTGATAAGGGATGTTTCTCTGATCAAAACACCTCTGTCATCTGTCCGAGAGATGTTGCTGAGTTATGAAGAGTTTGAGAAATTACACTCTGATTGTGATGATTGTCAAAAGGATCCAAACCACTGTTCAAAGCTGAAGGAATGTTTGCAACAACTGATGGATTAAGGTTTAGTGCGAGTGGGATATGCCAAAAAAGAAACTTTGGTTGCCACTGTTGATCAGAATGAACGTGCAAAGCTTGAAAGTGACGGTCGGCAAGAAAAGGGATCCGTTACATCTTTGAAAAGTTTGAAAGTAGCCATAGAGGAAGGGCTGTCTACCGGTTTGGGACAGATGTTAGTTGTGCCTGAGAAAAATGATCGCTTTGGTTTGGGTTACCAGTCATCCAAAGGGATAGCAACTCAAAAAAAGGTTCAAGACAAGATTCCAAGGATTGAGGATGTTTTTAGCAGTGCTGGTTACCGTGTTGATGGTTACATTGCTATGATTGATGACAAGGATGTTGATGGAAAGAATTAGGATTAGGTGCGCCAGTGTTCTCCAAAGACTGTGCTCACAAATTGGAAGGCTGTTGGAATTTCATAAGATGTTTTTATTTCAAAGCAATTTGTTTTCTTTTCAAAACACCTTTGTTCAGCCCTGAATAAATGGTTGTGCTTGTAGGGCCACTTTGTTTTAATGTTTGATTCACAATTAATGAAAAAGTACTTCTTGTGCAATTTCTGTCTTATTTATTCTTCTTTTACAGTTTTAAAAAGATAATGAAAAATGGCAATAACTTCTTGCATTCATAAAACACTTTTGCATTCAATCAAATTCAAAAAAAAAGAAAAAAAGAGAATCATCATTCAGAAGTGAATCTATTGAATCATAATTGTGCCGTAATTCTTCATGGTTTTGGGTTGCAAAGTTTCGTTGAAGAGTTAATATGATTGTTGGATCAAAAGCACAAAATGATTGAACTTCATCGGTGATCGATCCAGGAACTGACGAAGAAAAAGGTTAAATCGGGTGCCTCCCATAACAGGATATAAAAGAGAAAGTTGATCAGGCATTTTATCTCTTGTCAAGTATTTGTTTGCATTTAAGATTATGTAATGCACATGCATGTTTCGGAATCAATCCATCTGTATTCAACTCTTTTTCTTATTACTTGCAAATTTGGAGAGAGGATGATGAAAATGAATAACTCATTGTTGCTGATATATGCTTTCAATAATGAACAAATCTAGCTGATGATGAAAGGCATTGTTTCACAAAAAATTGTGATTGAATCGAGTCATTCTTGCATATGTTTTGTTGTTATCTGATTCTTCCAGTTTCTTGAGATATATCTTTTTGAGAAAATAAGCAATTTTGGTTTGACACTTGACCTGACACTTTAAGAGTAAATAGGTTGTTTTGCGCTTTAGGCTATTATGAAGGTTCAGAAATGATTCAGTAAAATCGGTACTGTCTTAACATCTTAGACTCTTAGAAGTATGTAAGATCAATTTGAGTACTGATTTTGACGAAGACCTGAACATAAGTTTTTAAACAACTCTTAGTAGTTTATCTTAGCAGTCGGCACCATCTTGTACACAAACTAAGTAGGAAATCGATGAACATAAGTGAATGATCCAGAAATGAAAATTTGCATATTTTGGTTAATGCACTTATTGAGTTAGATGACCCTCACTCGGTTGTTTAACCCAACAGTTGTTGAAAAAAACCATAGTAAATGTACCCATTTGGTAGTTGGTTCAGAGGAGTCTGGTTCTGAATTTGGTAGGGCGGGTTGCTATCTGATCCCCCACAACTGCAGTTGGAAGAAAAAGAGGGGTTTACCAAACTGATTTTACCAGCTCCCCTTGATATATGATCATAATCACTAATAGATTTCTCTACCATGAGTGTGTACAAGATAATGGGCTTAATGTGATTGCACCTGAATGAAAAGGGTGGATAAAATTTAAGCAAAAGTTAGAGTCACAATAAAATGCTTCAGATTTGTCTTCATATGATGAGAGTCTTTGACTGCAATGTGTGGTTCTGTGTTATTACAGTGCTTGTGGTATTGATGTTTATTACTTGATTTTCTTTACTAGCCGGCAACCACGTATGATTAGAGTTGTCATGTCGTGTTTTCAAACAAGTGCTAAAAAAGAGTTACTATTTATGTGCTTAATGACAAGCAAATGTTCAAGTATGTGGAATTTGATAACACAATTTATATCTTCTTTTGGCGTGATTTATATGAATCCTAATTGCATGATATGACCTTAAAAGACCTAAATGAAGCTAGGTTCACTTTGAATGCATTCGGCAAATGTATTGTTAAACTGACTCCTCCAGTTTGTTGAGTAACTAATAATTATCTCTCTTTTCTACATATCATATGTGTTTCAAAAACTTGCATGTGCAAACACTTTTCAAAAGAAATTATTTTACTTGCAAAATTAATACTTGACATTAAAGAAATCTGAGTTGTGGTCTGATCATGGGTAAAGCTGATTTGAGACGCTCCTAGCTAGGGGCAAGCTATCTATGGATTCTGCCAATCAGGGGAAAACAAGTTGAATACCTTGCTTATCAAAAGTGAATTGGTTCAAGAATTAGATACACTACAAATATCAGTTGGTCAGGGGCATATCCGTCATAGATTCAAATGCTTGGGGCATACTGTGTCAGGATTATATCATCCTGAAAAGTCATATGTGATAAGATATGATCATGGGTAAAGCTGATTTGAGACGCTCCTAGCTAGGGGCAAGCTATCTATGGATTCTGCCAATCAGGGGAAAACAAGTTGAATACCTTGCTTATCAAAAGTGAATTGGTTCAAGAATTAGATACACTACAAATATCAGTTGGTCAGGGGCATATCCGTCATAGATTCAAATGCTTGGGGCATACTGTGTCAGGATTATATCATCCTGAAAAGTCATATGTGATAAGATATGGCAGAACTTTGGTTGTTAATATCATGGATGGTGAAGAGTTTCCACTCTCAATGCACGCTGCTGCGATACCTGACTCTACATGAAGATGAAACTTTCAGACAGAAAGGATTGACTCAGTCTCCTTTCACCAAAGCAAGGCCTTGTAAACTCGAGATCGTGAAGAAGGATGACATCGTTATGATTCAATAGAATTCATTTATCTTCATTGCCATTATCTTAGTTTCAATTCGCAATCACCTCATTGAGGGATTAGCATCCAGTTGTAAAAGCTTTCCGCGTTTTTCGCGCAATGAATAAAATTCTCATTTCCAATCATATTGTGTCTACTTGCTTTTATGTTCTGATTGCATATGTTTGTGCTATTCATTTTGTTAATAAATAAAGCATTCAAGCATTGTGAAAAATAAAAGCATTTGAAAAAATTACAGACTGTTTTGATTTTTAAAACATCTGAAGGGAAACCAGTGGCATACAGTAAACTGTCCCAATCCATTATAGAAAATCATGGCAATCTCTCGATTCCATCTCATGAAGAAAGTCGCTATCCTTTTTGGAAGCTTGACTGAACGTTCGTCCCGTAACGACAGTCAACATCTCAGGATTTCACCTCAATGGAGTTACTCAAATTCTCGGTGCCGGGAAATTCAAACTCTCCTCAAAACAAACCCGGAAATTCATGCATTCGTGCATATTCATGCATTCACGCATATAGGGTCATGCATAAAAAGAATCACACCAAATCTTGCTCATAATCAGATATTTCATCTGCATTAGTTCTGCATTTAGGCATCAGAGGTGCACAATCATGCATTCATGAAGTACATGTTTAAAATGTTGGCTTAACAGGTTGCAGACTTGGATCTCTTGTTCAGTAACAAAGGTTTGCGGACCTAATTCTCCAATAAGACGGTTATTGCATCGTAACTTCTCAGCAATAAGGGTTGATGAATCTGTTCCCCAATGAATTGGTCAACAAAGTGTCATCCCCAAACAGATCAGTCAGTGCATCATATTCTCAATGAGAAAAGTTGAGGGGTCGTTTCTTTCCCTAGTGAGGCAGTTGATAATTGTTCATCCCAGTAAGTCGGTTGGAACGCCGCATTTTCAGAAAAAAAAAATGGTTGATGGATCGTAATTTCTTGACAAAGAAGATTGGTGAATCTTGAATCTTCCTAGTGAACTTATTTGGTTCTAATCATTGATATTCAGCAAGTTGGTCAACAGAGTTTCATCCTTATCAGACGAATCTTCACTCTACACCTACCAGAAAGGGTTGATGATCCTTTCCCTAGTGTTCCGTAATGGTTATATATAGTAGATTGGTCTACATACAACTTTCTCGGTCAGAAGAGTTAAACAGATCATTTCTCCAGTGATTCAGTTGAGATGGTTATCTCCAGTAAGATAGTTGAAATGATATATCCTAGCAAATTGTTTGTTAAACAGTTTCCTCAGCAAGTTGGTTTCTGAACCGTATCCTTAATGAAGTTAACACATTGTGTTTCCAACAAGTTCTTCAGCAAAACAGTTGTCAAGCAGTCGTCTTGTGAATTTTGTCAAAGATAATGGCAGAATATTTGATTTATACACTCATAGGGCGAGTAATGATCAGTTTTTGAGTAATACGCCCATAGGGGGGGCAACGACTCAGTTTTCTATGATCTATACACTCATAGGGCGAGTAATGATCAGTTTTTGAGTAATACGCCCATAGGAGGGGCAACGACTCAGTTTTTATGATCTATACACCCATGGGCGGGTAATGATCAGTATTGGAGTTCAGGTACCCTGAGGGGAGAAGACTTCATTTTTCTTTTATGGTCTATACACCCATAGGGCGGGTAATGATCAATTTTGGAGTTCAGGTACCCTGAGGGGAGAAGACTTCATTTTTCTTTTATGGTCTATACACCCATAGGGCGGGTAATGATCAGTCTTCGAGTTAATGCGCCCATAGGGAGGGAGAAAACTCAGTTTTTTTTTATGGTCTATACACCCATAGGGCGGGTAATGATCATTTCATTCTCAGGTATTCAGTTACTAATAATTTCAGGTATGTTTCCACCTTCATCTTCCATATGCATTCATCATCATTACATCACATCCACACCGCAAAATTAGGGCATTTGTATTTAATTATCTTTTACTTCGAACGCATAAAGGCGCAAGTCATTTACGCATTCGAGTATAAGACAAGTAAACCTTCCTTCAATTCTTTTTACTGCCTCCGTGCAGTCAACTCTTTTCCACTGCTCTGGCGCAGTCAAATCTCTTTTCAACTGTTTTCCTAAACGGATAGTGCTTTATCCATTCCCCTGCTACAGACAAACGCTTAAGCCTCCGAAGCGAGCATACAAGCATATTGTTGTATCAGTGGAATGCGACCTAAGCATCGTTCACTAAAAACAACCAACACACAATCTTTCTTTTCAGGAAGAACTACGTGAGCTTTGACTTCCTCATTGTACTTGGGGGATACGTAGGAGCGAGAGCCTCTCTCGTCAAGCCAAATAACAAAAAACTCTTTTTTCCCTTTTCAGTTTAATATGCGGTAATTTATTCCTTTTTATACGGTTATCTCTGTTTATGCAAACCAAAATTCCTCAAATGGTTCCCGTTGAGTACAACAGACATGAGGGGGTGTTAACGTCTTCCCCTCATGTAACCAACTCCCGAACCCGATCTTTTCAAGGTTTTATCATTATTTTCCTTTCCCCTCACGGGATAAATAAAATATGGTGGCGGCTTCATTGTTTACATTTGTGCATTGCATTTCATCATTGCATATCTGTATATTTTTTGCGCCGGGTACTACACTCACTCAATCAAACCATGATGAAAATGAAATTGGTGAAACCAGTTCACACCTCAATGAAGATAACACTGATCCAGTCAACAATCATGAAGTTGGTGAAACTACCAATATTGATAGCATAGATGAATCTAACAGTGATGACAACAATGAGTCAGAACCCCTCATTCGAAAGCTACCAGCAAGGACTAAAAAACCACCAGGCTATCTAAATGTGTATCACAGAAACCCAGAAGAAGAAGAAGTCATTGAAGAAGAAAATGATGACTCAATGAACTTTTATGCACTATTCACTTTTAAACAAGATCCTGACACTTATGCAGAAGCTGTCAAATATGAAGTTCGGAGAAAAGCTATGGAATCAGAAATTGATGCCATGAAAAGCAATGACACTTGGGAGCTGACTGATCCACCACAAGGTGTGACACCAATTGGAGTCAAATGGATATTCAAGACCAAATATAATGAAGAGGGAAAAGTTGAGAAACACAAGGCTAGATTAGTTGCAAAAGGATATGCTCAAAAGTATGGTGTTGACTATAGTGAAGTATTTGCTCCTGTTGCTAGATGGGACACCATTAGAACTATCTTGGTTCTAGCTGCATCTAAGAATTGGTGTGTTTTCCAATTGGATGTAAAAAATGCATTCTTACATGGTGATTTAGCTGAAAGTGTCTATGTTAGCCAACCACAAGGATTTGAAACTGAAGATAAAAATCAAGTGTATAAGTTAAAGAAAGCTTTGTATGGGTTGAAGCAAGCCCCTAGGGCATGGTATAGCAAAATAGAGTCCTACTTCTGTGCTGAAAAGTTCACAAAATGTGCTCATGAACACACTCTATTTGTGAAGAGTGGAAGAGAAAGCAAGGTGTTAGTTGTCAGCTTATATGTTGATGATCTCATTTTTACTGGCAATGATGATCAAATGATGGATGATTTCAAAATGTCTATGAAAGAGAAGTTTTCTATGACTGATTTGGGAAAAATGAAGTACTTCCTCGGCATTGAAGTGTGTCAAACTCAAAGAGGAATATTCATTCATCAACAGAAATATGCAACTGATGTGTTAAGCAGGTTTGGTATGGAAGAGTGCAACAAGGTTTGCAGTTCTATTGTCCCTGGCTGTAAACTTGTGAAGGATGAAGATGGCACTCCAACAGATGCAACTCTATACAAGCAAATGATTGGCTGCTTAATGTACTTATTTACTACAAGACCAGATATGACCTTCTCAGTTTGCTTGGCAGCAAGGTATATGGATAAACCAACTGAAGTACATGTAACTGCAGTAAAAAGGATCTTTAGGTACCTAAAAGGAACAATGAGTTGGCTTTGCATATACGCCGAAAAATATGTGTTATTTTGTCTAATTCATTGCATACTTTTTTTTTTCCTTTTTCAGAATGATTACTATCGTCTTATTCGTTTGTTACATTTACAGTGCGTTATTTTCATTTATCTTACTACTATTATTACCATTATTATCAAAAAAATCTTTTTCAAAAAAAGTTTTTCCTTTATCTATTTATTTACCTTCTTTTCTACTTTTATTAATTATTAACATTATTAATCCTTTTTTCAGTTTATTTATTTATTTACTTAAAAAAAATAATATATAATAAAAAATAAAATATAATTAAAAGAGCAAAAAACCAGTTTTTTAATAGTCCTCTTTATTTTTTATTTTTTTTTACGGTCACCATTGTTATTATTATTATTAGCACTTATTATTATTAAAAAAAAACAGTACCTTTTTTAGTTGCTTTTTTCTTTGTTCTGTTTTATTTTTTCTCCTTTTTTCTTTTTTTTTTCGGTAAAAAAAAAGGAGAAGGGAAAAACAGAAACAGGACAAGAACAAACATCACAAATTGTAAAAAAATTCAAAGCCTTCAACAAGTTTTATGGAAATTTACAGTCCTTGACAATGACTTTGCTTTGTCTCTTTCCCATTTTCAACACAAAAATTTTCAAACCAATTACTGAACCACAAAGCTTTTCTGCTTTTTTCCTCTTTTCAATCAAAAACCCTAGTTTTCAACTATATAACAGAACACAATCACAACACAGAGAAAAAAAAAAGAAAATTGGACAGAGCGGCGGATTTGAGAAAACAAATTCACAGAAACACACTGATCACGGTCGTTTCGTGGTCAAAATAATATTTAAATTAAAAGTAGTACAAGGCAGTTGACCTTGGTCGTCTCTCAAGGACTCTTGATCGAAGTCTAACAATTATTAGAATCAAATTAAGAAAACGGTAAATTAAAGGGGGTTTTAGTTTGTGAAATAATGTAACAAAGATGATGATTTTAATTAATAGAAAAGTAATCAATCCATTGGTTTCAGGTAACTTCGTTTACTATCTATCACAGGTTCTGCGAAAATATTCATTCAAGAGTTTATGCTTTGGTTAATTATAAAACTAATTACACAAGCGGCAACTAGTCTTATAAGGAATTTAAATGATTAAGCATCAAGTGTGTTCAATTAACTATACCTAGGATCAAGCGTCACGCGAGCATAATTAATATCATAACAATTTCCAATCAACCCTATTGCTAAACGCGATAGTTTGTACCAGTTTCTAACCAAATCAATTCTTACAAGCGTAAAATCAATTCAATTTACTATAATAGTATAAACTCGAAATAGAGTAATGAAGCATCAATCTAAACATAATTCATACAGAGAAAACAAGATATGAAATTGATACAAAACAACATAAACTCATAAATAAAATAGCTATTGATAATCAAACCTCAAGAATTCATAAACGAAGTTCATTACGACCAATAGATCGATAGACAGAATTAGTTCTTCATAGCAAGCGGCTGCCTAGGGTTTATAATTTCGTGTATTGCAGCATAGCCTCTGACCTAGGGCGAATTTTGGTTTAAATAAGCAAAGGAAACGGGCTTTAAGAGCCTCGGGTTGAAAAATACAAGTTTGACCCGATTTTGGATTATTAGCAAAACGTATGGAACATTGACGAGTAAATATGACTCTTTTTCGCTCTGAATTATCTTTTGACTTCAACATAAAACTTGTATCTCTGTGTCTTAGCTTTCCAATGCAACTGGCCGCGCATCAATCCAATATTCCTAGCTCCAGTTATGGTCTGCGCAACGAGAAGGTGTCAAATTACTGTTTATTACGAAAATAGATAGCAAAACTCAATTATAAGCAAAACTTGACTCTAGACACAAAACATGATAAAAACACTAAAATAGTGGGAGAAGTCATATAATTGCCATAGCATAGAGTGATTAAAAAGTGCACTAAAATGCACTGATCAAATTCCCCCACACTTAAGCTTTTGCTCTCCGTGCAAAACTCAAAATGAAAAACTATTATTATTATTATTTTTTTAGTCACAAGCAGTCAATATATTCTAGGCTTCAAGTTTCAAACCATGGGTTAAAATTCAAAAATTGGCTCAATTCTTATATATCAACCTTCAATGACAATCATGCGTGTGTGTGTGCACTGTCTCCTACTGTCAACCGAAATAATGTAAAGATTCCTCTCTGAACTACCCATTCTAAATGCTCAGCTATCATTTTTTTCCTATAATTTTGGATTTAACCAGGATTTTAGTCTAGGGGTGCTATTTAATTTCAAGAGATCCAGAGCTTTTCAATTGTAGTACAGGGACAACTTATTTCAAGCTTTATTACTTATTATTATTTTAAACTACCCCTTTCATTCTAGCGCAATCACATTAAGCCCGTTATCTTGTACACGCCCATGATGGGAAACCTGTTAATGGTTATGATCATTTAGCGGGGGGTGCTGATAACATTAAGTTTGGTAAACCCCTACTTTCTTTACCCATTTTGTAGTTGCGGTGTTTGTTCATCAGCCATGTTATTTTCAAGTTCAGAGTCAGAATCAAATAAGTTATGGAAATAGTCCGACTCAGAATCAAATAGAGTTAGAAACAATGTTACCGAGATGCACACTATCTGCTCAGTTGAGCCTATTGTGTGTGCGGAATGTTCTCTCTATTTCAGGATGAGGAGGAGCTAATTGGAAGTTTCCAGCAGACCTGGTCATGCAACAAGTGACAAACAACAATTACAGTAATCCCCATTATGTCCCTACAACGAAAATAGGTGGGGAAATTGGAAAATCGGTCAAACTGAATGTAATAAAATCTAAAAATACCACGATAAATCTAATTAAATTAAATAAAGATGACACAAATTTTTTTGGAATTTTTTGAATTTATGAAAACAGTAAAAAATTAAAATAAAATAGTAAAACAAGGAATTTGGGGCTGGAATGGTCAGAAAAAACAAAATACCAATTTTACTTGTTAACTAGTTTTTTTTTCTATGACGCACGCGCGCCCACACACGCCCACAGGGCACGAAAGTATGATTCTAATACTGGTTAAGCAAAATTTTGAGTCCCCAGCAACGGCGCCAATTTGATCACGGTCGTTTCGCCGTCAAAATAATGATTTAATTTAAGAGTACAAGGTAGTTAACCTTGGTCGTTTCCCAAAGACTCTCAATCAGTTTAACAATATTAGAACAATTTTAGAAAGGTAAAATATGGGGGTTTTGTTTTGTAAGACAGAAAGTAAAAGTGTTTGAAATTTAATAAATAGTAAAGCAATCAATCCATTGGTTTCGTCCAACTTCATCCATTATCTATCACAGGTTCTCGGAAAAATATTCTTTTCAGTTTCTATTCTTGATTGATCATAGTTTTTTTTTTTTGCTAACATAGCACCAGTAAATTTAAAATAAAGGAAGTTATTTGGAATCCTCCCTTGTTTGATTGGATAAAATGCAACACGGACGGTACTTCTGTTGGGGTCCCAGGTGTAGCCGGTTGCGGAGGAATATTTCGAAACTCTAATGCTGATCACTTAGGGAGTTTTTCTTTTAATGTTGGAGAAGGTAATGTTTTTATTGATGAACTTACTGGTGCTATGTTAGCAATAGAGATTGCTTCTGCTAGGAATTGGTCCAAACTAACTTTGTTTAGAATCTGATTCAAAGTTGGTTATCTTGGCTTTTTCTAAACCTGAGATGGTTCCTTGGAATTTAAGAAATAGATGGTCTAATTGTTTGTTTTTGCTTAGATCTATGTCCTTTGTTGCTTCTCATATTTATAGGGAAGGAAATCAAAGTGCCGACTCTTTGGCTAATTTAGGATTAAATGTTTTGAATTTAACTTGGTGGGAGATGGTTCATAGAGACATTAGTTTGGCTTTCTCTAGAAACAAACTTGGTTTACCTAGTTTTAGGTTTATAAACTAAGGGGTTTTGGTTGATGTCTTAATGTTATTTCTAGGGTTGCTCTATGCTTCCCTACTATCTAAAAAAAAATAGTTTTATATGAATTCGGGTAGTTTTAACAAGCGTAAAACAGAATATTTAATTGATCACGATAGAGCAAACACGCGTTGCAGAATCACGATCAATATTATAAAAACATGAATTTAATCAATCATACAACAAGCGTGTAGACTTTGTAAATTCCTAACCGAATTAAATTAAACAAGCGGTAACTTAATTCGAATAACCTCGTACAAACTTGCAAACCGAACTACATATAATAAAGTATCAAATGATAAACGAATTTCAAGTCATATGGTAAGGGAGGCAGCAAAATTTACAGAGAAAGAAATAGAAACATGAATTGAAATTGCATTAGAATTCAAACCTCAAGATAATGAATCGAAGTGTCTTAAACCAGCGGATTGATCTAGGGTTCTTAGTTCTCCATAGCAAAAACGGCTGCTCTAAGGTTTATTTCCGTGAATGAAGTGTAACCTCTGACCTAGGTTAGGATTTCGGTTTTATACAGCAAGAAAACGGGCCATAAAACAATTGGGCCGAAAAATATAAGTTATGCTGTAAAATCATTAAATCTTTGTAAGTCTGGAACATTGACGAGTCAATATGACTCCCTTGCGCTCTGAATTAGTTTTTGACTTAAACATAAAAGTTGTAGCTCTGTTTCTTAGCTTTCCAACGCATATTTGCAAGGCTCATTTGGATGCTCCTAGCTCCAGTTATGGTCTGCGCAATGAGACGGTGTTTAATTACTGTTTATTACGAAAATAAAAGGCAAAACTAATTTATTAGCAAAACATGACTCTAGACAAAAAACATGATAAAAACACTAAAATAGTGGGAGAAGTCATATAATTGCCATAGCATAGAGTGATTAAAAAGTGCACTAAAATGCACTGATCAAATTCCCCCACACTTAAGCTTTTGCTCTCCGTGCAAAACTCAAAATGAAAAACTATTATTACTATTTTTTTTTAGTCACAAGTAGTCAACATATTCTAGGCTTCAAGTTTCAAACCTTGGGTTAAAATTCAAAAATTGGCACAATTCTTCTCTATCAACCTTCAATGACAATCTTGTCTGTGTGTGTGTACTGTCTCCTAATGTCAACCAAAGTAATATTAAGATCCCTCTCTGAACTACCCATTCTAAATGCTAAGCTGTCATTCTTTTCCTATAACTTTGGGTTTAACCAGGATTTCAGTCTAGGGGGGTTATTTAATTTCAAGAGTGCAATTCTGGCAACCAGATAGACAAATGCTGTGCACAATGTTAGCACTAGTGTCCGAGCATTTGTCACACAATAATAAAATAACTTAGCGTAGCAAAGTAAAATAAGCGTGACTGTAAAGTAAAGAACACAATGAATTTGTTAACCCAGTTCGGCGCAACTTGCCCTAGTCTGGGGGATACCAATCCAGGAATGAACCCACTATAATAGTTCTAGTGAAATACACCAACGTAGCCTCACTACTTGGTTATGCACCTAGACCCTATCCCGTGCTGCTCTACCTAGGAACTCCTAGATATGAGACCCCGTCTCAATTTCTACCAAACAGTACAACCAGCACTGTTATCACTTGTTCTTTTGAATGGTTGAAAAGTCACACTTTCAAGACACAACTAACTCCGTACTTCACAGCTTAGGAGTAGTACACAGTTACAACTCAATAACACACGGAGAACTTGACATGCATCAATAGATACAAGCAAGACTCACACTAACAAGAAAACCTAATACTCACGCTTTAGTACACACACGGTTTTCAACACACACAAAACCTAGGGTTTGTCTTCATACATATATAGTACTCAGCAACACGGGTTTTGGGCTTCAAAACATAGCTTGGACGTTGTAAGGTCCAGCTAACAATTCTTCATGAGCAAGAATATTATTTCCAAAAATACATAAAGATTAATTATGGAAATACAAAGGCCTGTAGCCTTATTACAGCTCAGCAAACCTGCGCGTCTTGATCAGCACGCTAGGTTAAATATAAAACTCCATAGAATCTCTAGAAGATCTTCCACATAAATATAGCGCGTGTTTGCGCGCAACAGTCAGGTCACACAATGTTGTGCCACTTGCTTTCAGCATGTGTCTCAGCATTTGGCTAGTAGTTGTTTTTGCAAGAATGTAGCCAACATACAAAAACCCAACAATCTCCCCCTTTGGCAAATTTATGGCGAAAACAATCTATAGCCAGTTCTTGGAGAAATACACAGAACTTCTTCACGTTCACATCATGCATAAGCACAAGCAACACAATAATCATGGCATATAACAAAGCTACCTTCAAGAGAATTCTTTGACCAAAGATAGCTTGTAACAATATCAGAGGCATTCAATCATCAGAAATCATAGTACGCCTAGCCTCACAGAACATAGCCAGATAAAAATATTTCACATATAGTGGGTTCACATAAAGAGATGAAAACATACTCTTAACAAAATAAGTCTTCCACAACAAATAGAGATCAGAGAAACGTGCTACCCCTCAACACATGCATTCACATCATATAACATAAGCGCTCCCCCTCAAAACATGCATGCATATAAAATAACATACTTACTTCAATGAGACAAATGTCAGAGCATCTGTCCAAACATCTTCATGCATACAAATGACATAGCAACTTCTAGAGCATGTGTCAGAGCATCTTCAGATCATAAGAATTTTAATTCTAACATACATCTTCATGCATAAACATAGCATAGCAAACTTCAAGCAACTTCAAGAGCATGCAACAGATCATCTTCAGGCATAAGAAAAATTAATTTCTAACATATACTACTACTCCCCCTTTTTAGCCATAAATTCTGACAATCATAATATCATGCATAAGGAAAAGTCATAGAGTACCACATCAGTCACAGAGGTCACAGAGGCACAGAGAGGCCCCAATAAGTGTTATTACAGACCATAGAGCACACACAGGTGCATAGTGAATGAATAAAAGAAAAAAATTACACAAGGATTAAAAAGAGACAGTCTCATCAGAGGTATTAGACACTTCCTCAGTGTCACCAGCAGCAGAAGCATTACCATTTCCTCCTTCTTTTTCCTTGTCTTGCCCTTGGGCATTCAGCTCACCCTCAGCTTCAGCCTAAGCTCTCAAAGCAGCTATAACCCTATCAACCTTCAGCTTCTTAGCACCCAAATCCAAACTGACCTCAGTAAGTTCAGCAATCATAGCCTTCCTATCCATAGTACCAGTTGTCTGGACAGAAGCACCAGCCAACTCATCAGCTTGTGGCTGGGATAAAGATTTGCAATCCAAAACAAGAGAACTAAGCCTCCTAACAGGCTCATCAGCACCAACCAAAATGTCAGGGTGTTGTTGCAGGATGATATCACATAGCAAAGTGGGAAAGGCAATTGGGAACTTAACAGCAAAAGACTTAGCTTGTTCTAAAAACTGATAGTAAATATAAGAACCAAAATCAAATGCAGACTTAGTACCTACTGCATATATAAGCTTAGCCAAACCAGTAGCAACAGAATTGGAGTGAGTAGTTGGGGACCAGTTATGTGCAGCAATTTTATTCAATAGAGTGTACAAAGGGGACAGTTTTGCAGCAGACAAATGCCTAGGCCAGTGTCTAAGCTTGTTACCTGTTATCTCCTTGCAGATGGTGTCATCAGTTACCTCCAACTCAAGAATGTCTGCAGTGGACCTTCCTAGATAAGTATTGATAATTTGAGGAGAGAAGTTAACACACCTACCACGAACAAACACCTGTCTGTATTCTGGATTCCTAGGATCATCACAATCTTCAGACATGTTGACCACAAATTCCCTTACCAGCTTGTCATAGCAGTGCCCCAGATTCTGCACTGTCTTCTTCAGCCCAGCAAACTTCAGCACATCCATAAGCTCTTTGCATTTGAATGCATCTGCCTTCAAATTCCTTTCCAGTCCAAGCCTCCTATGATAAATAAACTTCCAGCGAGTAGCTCCACTTTCCAGATGAAAGGAGACATTATCCAGAGGGGCTGGAGGAATAACAAGGGGCACTTTCATACCCTTGACAGTTCTTCTAGATGCTCCACCAGATGGGGCAGCATCTGTCTCAGCAATCTCAAAGTCAGAATCACTGGAAGGGTGATCCTTTCTTTTAAGGCTCTTCTTCATTTGATCAGGCTTGGGAGTAACTTTACTCCAGGACCTAGGGGGACCAACCGGTTTCTTCCCAGTATCAGCTTTCTTTTTGTCTTTCTTAGCATCTTTTCCAATAGGAGATGCAACAGCAGTAGTGGATTTGCTCCTTGTCCTTCGAGCAATACCCATAGCAGCAAGAGTCTCTTCCAAAGTTCTGTCTTCAGACTCCAAATCATCCACATTGACCACATCAGTTTGGTCAATGTTCACATTCTCAGCCTGACCATCATCCTGAGGCTTAGGAGAATCATTCTCTTCAGCCACTTCAGTTTCAGGAGTGTTTGGAACATCCAAAACCTCCTCATTGGATTGTGCCAAAGATGCTTGAGCATCTGACACAGCATCTGGCTTCTCAGCAGAGGGTTGAACAGTTTCCTGTCACAGCAATGTTCTCAGCAACATTTGCATCATCAGTAACAATCTTGTCATCAGCATGCTTAACACTATCAACATGCAAATTTGATTTTCCAGCATCTAACTTGTCATCTACCTTAGGATTATCAGACCCTAGGGTTTCAGTAAACGCTTCAGTTCCCTCAATAGGCTTATCATCAGATCCAGTGCCAGAAGTATCAACATCTGGTTCTACAACAGTCGACTTGAACGGATTTTCCTTACAGTATAGATCATGCATGCTAAGACCTACACGGTGAACAGGAGAGGATTTCTTACTTTTTGATTTTGCAGTCTTCTTCGCAGCAGAAGAAGTAGATCCTTTTCTGGTTTTCCTCTTCCTTGACACCAGCGCTTTAGGACGCTGTTTGATTGCTGATGAATCGATCATTGTTGCGAGCGGTTGGACATTCAGGACCGTTGGAGAAGCGGTTTCAGAAGCTTTGGGGGAAGTTTGTGCGTTTGCGACAGGTGATTGAGATGAAGTAGACATGATCGTAGTAAAGCTTTGGGGATTTTGGTGATGTGAGAATTTTTGAACAGCAATGGGAGCGGCAAGAGAGCGGTTGAGAGTTTCAGAAAAGTGTTGTAAGGAATAATGATGATTGCGTGTGATTGTTATGTATAAGGGAAGTTTTGATTCACTTCCTTGATAGACGTGCAAGTAGCGGTTGATTGGAGAGAGAGTAACTGCTGCACGCCTTACACACATTAACTGCTACACTTCCTCAATTAGGCAAATGCCTAACCGCCTTTTTAACTTTTCAAATTGGACAATATCAAGAGCTTTTGTAAATATATCTGCTAATTGCTCTTCTGTTGAAACATGCTCAATTGCAATAATCTTTTCTTCAACCAAATCTCTGATGAAATGATGTCTAATATCAATGTGCTTGGTCCTACTATGTTGTATAGGATTTTTGGAAATATTGATAGCAATCAGGTTGTCACAATATAATGTCATAGCATCTTGTAATACCCTAATTTTGAGTTTTTTTAAAATAAATATTTTATTTAAAAATTATTTCTTATTTTTCATAAGAAATACCAAAAAAAATAGGTTTTTGACAATTTTTGTTTATAATTTATCCCTTTTTCTTTATTTCTTTTAATTTGTCGCAATTTATCTTTTTAGGCGAAAAATAGTAAAAATATTCAAAAATAGTTTTTATTTTCGCATTTGAGTTTATTATTTATTTCTATTTTTTTTCTATATTTTATTTGTACTTTTCTTACACTTTTTCTATTTCATTTGCATTTTTCTTCTTTTATGACAATTTTTGTTTTAACCAATCAAACCTAATCCTATCACTATAAATACACACCTCACATCACTCAATCATTACCAATCATTTTTCACAATTTCCCAAAAAACAAAAGAAAATCAGAAAACTCATCCTCCTTCCTCCACCAACACTTTTCCGGCGACCGCCGCCGGAATTCCAAAACCACCACTTCAACCACCACCAACCACCGCCACAAAAACCTTCGAAAATCAAAGATCAAACACTCGATCTATAGTATTTAGACCCTTAGGAATCCGAATCCGGTGTTAGTTTCTCCAAAAGATCACCGGAAGTCCTCCGTTCAAAGCTTTGAAATTGCTCCGGCCAACAACTCTCGTTTCCGGCCACCACGAGCTCAAACCAAGGTGAATAACGCTCAATCTATGCTTCTGGAACGTCTCTGATTGCTTCTCTTTGGAAGTTTTCGCCGTATTCCACCGGAACCACGCGGTTTAGCTTTTTGGATTAAATGTTTGTGTTGTTCGATTTATTTTATTTATGCATTTTTTGTTGAAATTGATCATATATCTATAATCCTTGTGAAAATCCGATCAAAACGGTATATTTGTTTGCGAATTTTGACGACCGGAGTCGCCTCCGGTGGCTCCCCGACGGTGCCGGCCGTCACTTCTCTTTTGCCTCTGCTACTGGTTCGCGTGAGGGAGAAAGGAAGAAGAAAGAGTGGCAGCGCCACGTGGCGCGCGCTGGTTGGCTGGGAGCCTTCCACGCGCGCCCCCCTCTCTTTCTCACTACACCCCCCGGCTGGGTTAGTGAGCGGGTCGGTTCGACCCAATTGTAAACCGGACCCGGCCCGGTCCGGTAAGATGGGTTTGGGTTCTTTTTTTAGGCCCAATTCTGTTTTTTTTGTTTGTTTGGTTTTTTTAAATGCTGTTCGCTGTACCCATTATTGCTACTACATCCCTACTGCTTGATTTGGTTTATTTATTTTTTTTAAGAATTTTTTATCAATTAGATTATGAAACTTTGAAATAAAAAAGAATTAAAAATAAATAGTCTCTGACGCATGACTTTGGCTATTTTATTTTTAATTCGGAGCTTTTGATTTTGGAACTTTAATATGAAAAAAGGATTAAAAATAAATAGTCTCTGACGCATGACTTTGGCTATTTTATTTTTAATTCGGAACCTTTGATTTTGAAACTTTAATATGAAAAACGGGTTAAAAATAATTAGTCTCTGACGCATGACTTTGACTAAATTATTTTTAATTCGAGACTTTTTAAATTTAAAACGAAACCTTCTAAAAACAACGAGGCAGAGCCTGACGCATGACTTGTCTCCGTCTCAACTTTTAAGTTGACCTTTAGGTTGACTTCTACTTTGACTTCCCAGTTTGACTTTTCAGTTGACTTCTTATAGTTGACTTTGTCTCGTTTAATTGAGTTATGCTGATTGCTTGTAATTGCTAGATGACTTATTCTTCTTTGTCTGATACATGGTTGCCAGCTTATATGTTCATATCTGATGCACTTTTATTTATTCAGTATATTGATTATATGTCATTTGCATTTCTCTTCTTCTACCTTTCTTTTTTCTTTTTCTTTTCTGAAACTGGAAAACTCTGAAAATAGCTTAAATAAACTATTGAATGAAAAGAGAGATGTCTGACGCATGACTTTCATCTCTTGAATAGTCCAAGGTACCTGCCGCATGGCTTGCGACAGAGGACTATTCTCATTCACTGAATAATTCCTCAGAAAATCTAAAAGACAATCCACCCACTCAACTGTTTTCCTGCCCTTGCGCAGTCAACTCTTTTTCAACTGCCCTTGTGCAGTCAAATCTTTTTTCAACTTCTTTTTCCTAAATGGATGGCGCTTTATCCATTCCCCTGCTACAGACAAACGCTTAAGCCTCCGAAGCAAGCATACAAGCATACTGTTGTATCAGTGGAATGCGACCTAAGCATCGTTCACTAAAAACAACCAACACACAATCTTTCTTTTCAGGAAGAACTACGTGAGCTTTGACTTCCTCATTGTACTTGGGGGATACGTAGGAGCGAGAGCCTCTCTCGTCAAGCCAAATCATAAAAAACTCTTTTTTCCCCTTTTCTGTTCAATATGCGGTAATTTATTTCTTTTTATGCGGTTATCTCTGTTTATGCAAACCAAAATTCCTCAAATGGTTCCCGTTGAGTACAACGGATATGAGGGGGTGTTAACGTCTTCCCCTCATGTAACCAACTCCCGAACCCGATTTTCAAGGTTTTATCATTATTTTCCTTTCCCCTCATGGGATAAATAAAATATGGTGGCGGCTTCATTGTTTACATTTGTGCATTGCATTTTATCATTGCATATCTGTATATTTTTTGCGCCGGGTACTACACATCTGTCTTGACATTGTACTCACTCAGCATATGTCTCATCCACACCAATTGTGTACAACTACTACCTGCTGCTATATACTCAGCCTCAGCAGTTGATAAGGAAACACAATTTTGTTTCTTACTAAACCAAGATATGAGGTTATCACCTAGGAAGAAACATCCACCAGAAGTGCTTTTTCTATCATCTGCACTTCCTGCCCAGTCAGCATCACAATATCCTACCAACTTGTTACTTTCACCATGAGAGTATAGTAGTCCATAATCACTAGTACCATTCACATACTTCAAGATTCTTTTTACTTGAGTCAAATGAGTCACCTTTGGTTCAGCTTGGTACCTAGCACATACTCCAACAGCAAATGTGATATCTGGTCTACTTGCAGTTAGATAAAGTAGACTACCTATCATACTTCTGTACAAACTTTGATCTACATTTTCACCTTTGACATCTTTTGAAAGCTTGACATGTGTAGGAGCAGGAGTTCTTTTAGTGGCAGCATTCTCCATGCCAAATTTCTTGACCATATTCTTGGCGTACTTACTCTGAGAGATAAATATAGTGTCTTCCATTTGTTTTACTTGGAGACCCAAAAAGAAATTAAGCTCTCCTACAAGACTCATCTCAAACTCAGATTGCATTTGCTGAACAAAATGCTCTACCATCTGGTCAGACATTCCTCCAAAGACAATATCATCCACATATATTTGCGCAATCATGAGCTTACCATTCACATCTTTCACAAAGAGTGTCTTGTCATTACCATCCTTTCTGTAACCATTATTCACCAAGAATTCAGTTAGCCTTTCATACCAAGCTCTGGGAGCTTGCTTTAAACCATACAATGCTTTCTTTAATTTGTAAACATGATCTGGAAAGGCTGGATCAATAAATCCCTTAGGTTGTTCAACATAGACCACTTCATTCAAGTAACCATTCAGAAATGCACTCTTGACGTCCATTTGATACAGCTTGAATTTGAGTATGCATGCAATTCCAAGTAATAGCCTAATAGCTTCTAGTCTAGCTACTGGAGCAAATGTTTCACCAAAATCAACTCCTTCAATTTGAGCATAACCTTGAGCCACTAGTCTTGCTTTGTTTCTGGTGATAGTTCCATTCTCATCTGACTTATTCTTGTATACCCATTTAGTTCCTATGATGTTTGCACTATCTAGCCTAGGAACTAGATCCCATACATCACTTCTCTTGAACTGAGTTAGCTCTTCTTGCATAGCATTTATCCAGAACTCATCAGTTAGAGCTTCCTTGACATTCTTGGGTTCAAAGTTGGAAATGAAGCAGGAATTGGATATCTCATTATTTCTTCTTCTTGTTGTGATGCCTTGATTAGGATTACCAATGACTTGATCAATAGGATGATACTTCTGAACTCTGGTAGATGGCCCTTTGTTATTGGCTAGTTCTTCAGAATTGATCACTCCTGAGTCTTCTTCATTGACAATCTCATCTTCTGTTTCCTCTTGTAGACCACATGCTTGGTCAAATGTACTGTCATCTGGTGCAGCATCTGTACCTTTATCATCTATCACAACATTTATGGATTCCATCATGACATTGGTTCTAGAGTTAAATACTCTATAGGCTCTGCTGTTGGTTGAATAACCTAAGAATATTCCCTCATCACTTTTAGCATCCATCTTCCTCCTTGGTTCTCTGTCGGCTAGGATATAGCACTTACTTCCAAAGACATGAAAATGTTTCACAGATGGTTTTCTATCTTTCCATAGCTCATACAGAGTTGTAGATGTTCCCTTTCTCAGTGTAACTCTGTTATGGATGTAGCAGGCTGTATTCATAGCCTCAGCCCAGAAATGGAAAGGTAACTTCTTAGCATGTATCATAACTCTAGCTGATTCTTGTAATGTCCTATTCTTCCTTTTTACTATTCCATTCTGTTGAGGAGTAATAGGTGCAGAAAACTCATGGAATATTCCTTCTGCAGTGCAAAATTCAGAGAACTTACTATTTTAAAACTCCTTGCCATGATCACTTTTGATCCTAGTTATACCACACTCTTTCTCTCTTTGTAGTTTTAGGCAGAGATTCTTGAATTTCTCAAAAGTGTCAGACTTTTCTCTAATGAAGTCAATCCAAGTATATCTAGAATAATCATCTACCATGACAAAAGCATACTTCTTTCCTCCTAAGCTTTCAACTTGCATAGGTCCCATTAAGTCCATATGTAATAACTCAAGTACTCTGGATGTGGTCATATGCTGCAGCTTCTGGTGCGGCATCTTTGTTTGTTTACCTATCTGACATTCTCCACATATGCTTCCTTCTTTAATCTGAAGTCTTGGTAAACCTCTAATAGCTCCTTCAGCAATAGCTTTCTTCATGCTCTTGAGATTTAGATGTCCAAGCTTTTGGTGCCACAGTTTCACATCATCTTCCTTAGCTGTTAGGCATGTGGATAACTCAGCTTTGTCTTGGGAGACCCATAGATAACAGTTATCCCTTGACCTTTCTCCCTTCATCAGTAGATCACCTTTACTATTAGTAACTAAGCATTCATCCTTTGTAAAGTTGACCTTCATACCTTTATCACATAGCTGACTAATGCTAATTAGATTAGCAGTCAGTCCTTTCACATGAAGCATTTTGTCAAGTTTAGGCAACCCTTCAGTTATCAAAGTTCCTATACCTTTAATCTCTCCTTTGGCTCCATCTCCAAAGGTCACAAAGCTGGTAGCATATGGCAAGACATCTGTCAAGTAGTCTTTATTTCCAGTCATATGTCTTGAACATCCACTATCAAAGTACCAATCATTCCTAGATGATGCTCTTAGAGAAGTATGAGCAATTTGAGCAATTTCCACACCTTCAGGTTCAGCTTGGTCAGGATCCACAATATTGCTTTTCTGCTTCCATTCTTTCTTCATAGTAGATTCAGCTTTTGATAGAACAGCTTTGTCAGGATACCCATATAGTTTGTAGCAGTAGGGCCTAATGTGTCCCTTCTTTCCACAATGATAGCACACCCAACCAGAATATCTTTTCTTTGACTTGGTCTTGTATCTGCTTTTCTGTTGTCTCACCTGATGTTGGGGCATCTGTCTTGACATAGTTGGATCATAGGTAGTAGTAGCTGGAACAAACTTCATCACAGATGCAGGTTTCTGATGACGTAGTGAATGATAGTTGAAACCAATACCCTTGGAATCTTTTGAACTCTGTCCTATTTCTAGGATTTCTTCTAACTTCTCAGTTCCTGTATTCAGCATCCTCACTTGTTTGTTCATGTTATCCATCTTGGATTTGTATAGCTCTACTTCATCAGCTAATCTTGAATTTTCTTCCAGAAGTTTGGTTTTCTCAGCCTGTAGTGAAGCAATGGTCTTCCTCTGCTTTAACACAGTGTTGGCCACTTCCACACTTTTGTGCCATAAGCCCTTGTAGCAATCAACCAGTTCATCCTAAGGCATTTCACCATCATGTGATTCTGTATCAGATTCACATACCCCAGTTAGAGCAGTTACATGATTGGCAGATTCAGATTCTTCTTCAGAATCATCTTCATCTGACCATGAAACATTCATCCCTTTCTTTTGCTTTCTAAGATAAGTGCCACACTCAGTTCTGATGTGACCATATCCTTCACACTCATGACATAGAACACCTTTGCCTTGACTTGACCTCTCATCTGTTTTTGGTTTCCTCTGACTGTTGGCATTCCTATTAATGCTGTGACTGTTGTCTGGAGCATGTGTCTTGGCTTGTCTGTCAAACCTTTTGAAGGCTTTATTAAATTTCTTACCTAACATCACCATAGTCTCAGATAGACTTTCATCAGTCTCCACATCACTGTCCTCAGATTTAGAGGCAAAAGCAATACTCTTTGTCTTCTTTTTTGTTCTTTCATTTGCAGCCATTTCAAATGTTTGTAAGGATCCAACTAGTTCACCCATTTTCAATTCTGAGATGTCCTTAGCTTCTTCTATAGCAGTAACCTTCATGTCAAATTTCTTAGGTAGAGACCTAAGCATTTTCTTTACCAGGTTCTCTTCAGAAATATTTTCTCCCAAGGCATCAAATTGATTATCAAACTCGAGTATTCTCATGTGGAATTCTTGAATGCTTTCATCATCCTTCATCTTCAAGTTCTCAAACTTGCTAGTCAAAAGTTGCAGCCTTGAGCTTTTTACTTTTGAGTTACCCTCATGAACAGTTTGGAGTTTCTTCCATGCTTCCTTAGCAATGGTACATTTTTTTATCAATCTGAAAATGTGCGCATCAACTCCATTGGTTAAGACATTTAGAGCCCTTGAATTTGCATTGGCCCATGCTTCTTCATCCTTGCTCCATTCGTCCTCAGGTTTCAGCTTAGTAACAGTCTCTCCTTCCTTACCAGTAGTAACCACAGGGGGTTCCCATCCTACAACCACAGCTCTCCATGTTTTGTGATCCATGGATTTCAAAAACGTAGTCATTTTGGACTTCCAATCATCATAGTTAGCATCACCAATCAATAGTGGTGGTCTGTTCATGAGTCCTCCTTCCTTGTCCATCTTAGCCAGAAATATCTTCCCTGGAGCTCACCCAATCAGGCAGGGTGCCTGCTCTGATGCCAATTGCAATTCTGGCAACCAGATAGACAAATGTTGTGCACAATGTTAGCACTAGTGTCCGAGCATTTGTCACACAATAATAAAATAACTTAGCGTAGCAAAGTAAAATAAGCGTGACTGTAAAGTAAAGAACACAATGAATTTTTTAACTCAGTTCGGCGCAACTTGCCCTAGTCTGGGGGATACCAATCCAGGAATGAACCCACTATAATAGTTCTAGTGAAATACACCAACGTAGCCTCACTACTTGGTTATGCACCTAGACCCTATCCCGTGCTGCTCTACCTAGGAACTCCTAGATATGAGACCCCGTCTCAATTCCTACCAAACAGTACAACCAGCACTGTTATCACTTGTTCTTTTGAATGGTTGAAAAGTCACACTTTCAAGACACAACTAACTCCGTACTTCACAGCTTAGGAGTAGTACACAGTTACAACTCAATAACACACAGAGAACTTGACATGCATCAATAGATACAAGCAAGACTCACAATAACAAGAAAACCTAATACTCACGCTTTAGTACACACACGGTTTTCAACACACACAAAACCTAGGGTTTGTCTTCATACATATATAGTACTCAGCAACACGGGTTTTGGGCTTCAAAACATAGCTTGGACGTTGTAAGGTCCAGCTAACAATTCTTCATGAGCAAGAATATTATTTCCAAAAATACATAAAGATTAATTATGGAAATACAAAGGCCTGTAGCCTTATTACAGCTCAGCAAACCTGCGCGTCTTGATCAGCACGCTAGGTTAAATATAAAACTCCATAGAATCTCCAGAAGATCTTCCACATAAATATAGCGCGTGTTTGCGCGCAACAGTCAGGTCACACAATGCTGTGCCACTTGCTTTCAGCATGTGTCTCAGCATTTGGCAAGTAGTTGTTTTTGCAAGAATGTAGCCAACATACAAAAACCCAACAAAGAGGTCCAGAGCTTTTCAATTTCAGTACAGGGGCAACTTCTTCCAAGCATTAGGTGTTACTCTACCCCTTTTTCATTCTAGTGCAATCACATTAAGCCCGTTATCTTGTAAACGCCCATGATGGGAAACATGTTAGTGATTATGATCATTTAGTGGGTGGTGCTGATAACATTAAGTTTGGTAAACCCCTATTTTCTTTACCCATTTTGCAGCTGCGGGGGATCGAATCGTAACCCGCCCTGCCAAGTTCAGAATCAGACACCTCTGAACCAACTACTAATGAGTTTCAACCAATAGTACACATATAAATTCCAAGATCATTCCTTATATTCATCAGTTTCCCACTTAGTTTGTGCCTTGAGATGGTGCCGACTGCTAAAATAAACTACTAAGGGTACTTTTTTAGCTCTCAAGAAGTTTCCCTTTTTATTTAATTAATAGCACTGATCAGTCTATCTTTTATTTAGCCTTACCCCCACACTTAGTTCTAATCATACCCTTCATTATATTCAAATTCAGATAACTTAGTCTAAAGAATGTGTAATTCAGATATTTATCTAGACATTACTAAGATTGACAGTGTTCAAGCAGTTGTACATTAAAGTTGCAAAGACTATCATATCAAGTATCAAAAAAGAAATTTCCAAATATTTCACCAACTCTTTAGCTATCTGCTATTAGCCTTAGAACATGTGACTACTCATGACAATTTTCTATTTTTTTAATTTTTTTTTCAAAAAATAAAGTAAAATGTCCCTCCCCCACACTTAAATCAGACAGTGTCCGCAATGTCATAATAAACAGAAAGTGAGAGTAAAGGAAGGAACACACCCGAGGGGCTAAGGTGTAGCAGTCGAGGCGTAGGAAGGCTCATCCAAGGAGAGCTCTTCAACTGGTGCTTCATCAGGCACAAAACTATCATGGAACAGCTTCAGCCGCTGTCCATTTAATTTGAAATCTTTGCCAGTACCTGTACTTTTTATTTCTACTTCTTGTATTTGGGGTGTCTTGAAAGCTGTTCTTTGAGCCCAAAGTGCGTCTTCTAAACGGCGGCTCCAGTCCTTTCTGTTTGGTTGCACCATTTTCTCTAAAATTGGCTTTATCTCCCTATTTGAGATCTCAGCTTGCCCTCTAGTTTGGGGGTGATATGCAGTAGAGACATTGTGCACAACCCCATACTTCCGGAGCAAAGCCTCCATGGTGCGGTTACAGAAATGAGTGCCTTGGTCACTGATAATAGCTCGGGATATGCCAAACCTGCAAAATATATTTGACTTGACAAAATTTGCAACAACTTTTGAATCATTAGTCCTAGTGGGGATGGCCTCAACCCAATTTGAAACATAATCAACAGCAAGTAGAATGTAAAAAAATCCAAATGACATAGAAAAGGGGCCCATGAAGTCAATTCCTCATACATCAAATACCTCACAAAAGAGCATAGGCTGTTGAGGTATTTCACTCTTACGAGTGATAGTCGTACCTGCTATTTGGCACTCCTTGCAAGTGCGGTAAGTCTCATAAGCATCTTTAAAGATAGTTGGCCAATAAAAACCGGAGTCTAGTACTTTTCTCGCAGTCCTTTGAGGACCAAAATGTCCTCCGACTTGAGAAGCATGAGAGTGATGCAAAATGGATTCAGTCTCATAGTCGAAGACACATCTCCGGATAACCTGATCATTACCAAACTTCCAAAGATATGGATTATCCCACACATAATGCTTTGCATCACTTTTTCAATTTATGCATTTGTGTATGAGATGCACCTGCAGGAAAAACACCAGCAACAAGATAATTAACAATATCAGCAAACCAAGGAGTTACCCCTTGTACATGTAGCAACTTCTCATCAGGGAAGTCATCCTGAATGGGAGAGGTATCTCCATCATGCTCAATCCTGCTTAAGTGGTCAGCCACTAAATTCTCGGCTCCACTTTTATCCTTAATTTCTACATTAAACTCTTGAAGCAACAACATCCACCTAATCAGCCTAGGTTTTGCTTCAGGCTTTTTTAGCAAGTACTTTAAAGCTGCATGGTCAGTAAAAATAATAACCTTTGAACCTAGCAAATATGATCTGAATTTGCCAAGTGCAAAAAAATAGCTAAAGTTCCTTTTTAGTGGTGGTGTAATTAGCCTGTGCAGAATCTAAAGTTCTAGAAGCGTAATAAATAACATGGGCTACTTTTTCCACCCTCTATGCAAGAACTTCTCCCACTGCATAATTAGATGGATCACACATAATTTCAAAAGGAATGCTCCAGTCGGGAGGCTGGATGATGGGAGCAGAAGTCAATGCTTTTTTCAAGAAATAAAATGCCTTTTTGCATGCATCATCAAAGTTGAAAGTTACATCATTTTTTTCAGCAAGTTTGACAGCGGTAGAGCTATCTTGCTGAAATCCTTGATGAAACGCCTGTAAAAACCTGCATGACCAAGAAAAGAACGAATCTCGCGAATGCAAGATGGGTAAGGCAGTGTAGAAATCACATCAATTTTAGCAGGGTCAACTGAAATTCCTTTTTCATAAATTATGTGACCCAAGACAATTCCTTGTTCAACCATAAAATAATATTTTTCAAAATTCAAAACAAGGTTAGTTTCAATGCATCTTGCCAAAACTAAATTCAGACTAGTTAAACATGCATCAAAAGAGGCACCATAAACAGTGAAATCATCCATAAACACTTCCATGCAATTTTCAATAAAATCAGACAAAATACTAAGCATGCATCGCTGGAATGTGCCAGGTGCATTGCAAAGACCAAAAGGCATTCTCCTGTAAGCAAATGTGCCGAAAGGACACATGAAAGTGGTCTTTTCTTGGTCTTCTGGTGCAATATGAATCTGAAAGTAACCTGAAAAACCATCAAGAAAGCAATAATATGATTTACCTACCAACCGTTCAAGCATTTGATCAATGAACGGTAAAGGAAAGTGATCCTTTCTAGTTGCCTGGTTCAACCTCCTGTAATCAATACAAACTCTCCAACTGTTCTGGACTCTAGTGGGTACAAGTTCATTTTTTCATTTTTCACCACTGTGAGTCTACATTTCTTAGGTACAACTTGCACTGGACTTACCCAACTACTATCAGAGATGGGATAAATGATACTTGCTTGTAACAATTTAGTAACATCCTTCTTCACAACATCAAGAATCAAGGGGTTTGAATCGCCTTTAGGGCTGTCTCACCACCTTAGCTCCCTCTTCAAGGAGGATCCGATGCATGCACCTAGTAGCGCTAATGCCCGGTATGTCAGCCAAGGTCCATCCGATTGCCTTCTTATGCTGCTTCAGTACCTGCAAAAGTTTTTCTTCTTGTTCACAATCATGGTTAAAGGAAATAATCACAGGAAGCTTTTCATTTTTCTTCACGTATGCATATTTCAAATTTTCAGGAAGTGGTTTAAGCTCTAAGACAGGTGGTTGTTCTATGAATTGTTTTGGAACAGCCGGAATGTCATGAACTTCAACCTTACAGACCGCCTCATTGACAACTTCACCTTCACCTGTATGAAAGTTATTATCCTGCAAGGCAGAATCAATCTCAGCACAAACAGAGCAAATGTTAGTGTTAGTACATGAGTAAGTATCATCAAAATCAAACAATGAAGGAAAATCTGAAGAAAGGAATTCAGGACAAGTTTCATCAACCAACTCAGAAATCAAGTCCATTTAGAAAACATAATGTTCCTCCGAGGGATGTTTCATGGCATCAAAAATATTAAATTTAACAACAATATCGCCAAACTCCATGGACATAGTCCCATCATAAACATCAACTTTTGTTTTTGATGTTCTCATGAATGGTCGTCCTAGAATGATGGGTGCCCTGCTGGAGTTAGTTTCTCCCTCCATATCTAGAATGTAGAAGTTTGCAGGAAAAATTTAATCATTAACTTGTACAAGGACATCTTCTAGCACTCCCGTAGGGCGGGCATTGCTCCTGTTTGCCAGTTGAACGATCAAACCTGTAGGCTGCAAAGGACCAAGATCAAGGTTATTATAAACAGAAGTAGGCATAACATTAATACCTGCTCCCAGATCAAGCATGCAATTTTCAAACTTTTTATCCCCAATGGAACATGGAATAACAAAAACTCCTGGATCCTTGCACTTTTGTGGGTCTAAATGAGAACTGAAACATTAGCTAAGGCACTAGCTTTGGGCTGAATGAAAGCAGAAACATTTCTTCCCAAACTGACTCTATCATTTTCCTTCACCTTCCTTTTGTTTGTACACAAATCTTTCAAGAATTTTGCATATTTAGGAACTTGTTTAATTGCATCAAGAAGAGGGATGTTAACTGCACATTTTCTGAATGTTTCTAGAATCTCTTTGTCTTCCTCAACTGTCTTCTTTTTATTTTTCTGCACCCTTTGAGGAAAAGGGATTGGTGGCACATAAAATTTTTCATTCTCAGTTGTAACAGAAGGCTCAATGACATGTTCAGGTTCAGGAGCAGGTGATGATGCAATGCTTTTCTTTTTCATTTTATCTGGAGCTGGTTCTGATACTCTTCTTGATCTCAAGGTAATTGCACTGACATTTGGATTCGGTACTGTTTGTGCAGGAAGTTTACCAGAGCCCTGAGCTTGCAGTTGGCCTAGTACATTTGCCATTTGTCACATCTGTGTGTTCAAGTTCTGAATGCTAACAGATGTTTGTAATTGACAACTCTTTGGTTCACAGCATTGTTTCTAATTGAGAATTGTTGAGAATTGAGTGACATATTCTCAATCAGAGTTCTTACAGTAGCTGGAGTTTTATCAACAAGTGCTCCACCACTGGCAGCATCTAAGATGTTTCTATCCATTGGTTGCAAGCCTTCATAGAAATATTGGATAAGAAGTTATTCACTGATTTGATGTTGAGGACAACTCGAAACTAGGTGTTTGAATCTCTCCCAATACTCAATGAATGTATCATTGCTCTGTCTGATTGAAGCAGCTCTGGAAGCAGGAAAATATTTTTCAAGAAAAACCTTCTTCAAATCAGCCCAAGTTCTAACAGAATTTGGCTCAAGATAATAGAGCCAGTCTTTGGCAGCACCCTGTAATGAGAATGGAAAGGCTCTTAGCTTTATATGATCTTCTGTGATGCCTTCAGGCCTCAATGGCGTGGAGCATACAACCTGAAACTCCTTTAAATGCTTATGTGGATCCTCACCTGCAAGACCACTAAACCTTGGCAGCAAGTGTATTAAACCAGATTTCATTTCAAAAGGTGCAGCAACATTAGCATAATCAATACATAAACCATTGTAATTAACATCAGGAGCAGCAAGCTGCTTTAGTGTTTGTTCATCAGCCATGTTATTTTCAAGTTCAGAGTCAGAATCAAATAAGTTATGGAAATAGTCCGACTTATAATCAAATAGAGTTAGAATCAATGTTACCGAAATGCACACTATCAGCTTTGTTGAGCCTATTGCGTGTGCGGAATGTTCTCTCTATTTCAGGATCAGGAGTAGCTAATTGGAAGTTTCCAGCAGACCTGGTCATGCAACAAGTGACAAACAACAATTACAGTAATCCTCATTATTGTAAGTGCACCAGTTCACCCTTATGTTTTAATAATTGTCAAAACACATGAAAATAGAGTTGAACACATTTTGGCAACAATATAAATCAATCGACAACGAAAAACCTTTTTAAACTTTGTAAAAAAAAATTTGAGCTGTTTTGTATCGATACATAATCAGTTGTATTGATACAAATGTCCTGAAATTACTTCAGACTGATTTTGTGCAATTTGTATCGATACACATATCATTTGTAGCAATACAAAAACTGGTGTTCAGGGGCAGAGAGTCACTTGTGTATTGAATCATGCTTGCATGTATAGATACACACCTAACTCTCTCTGAAAACTAAAGAACGCATTATGTATCGAATCATGCTTGCATGCTTCGATACATATCAGTTAGATTTTCAAGAAACTAATGTATGTATCGATACAACCACTGATGTATTCAAATTTGAACGTTGGTCAAAGGGTTTGTATCGATACAAACCGTCATTTGTATCGATACATGTCTGTTCTGTTTTGCCTAAAATTGCTCAATCCTATTTTCTCTATAAATAGCAATGTGCCTTGTTAATGTAAAAAGTGAGAAACCCTGGTGAAAAGTGAGATAGCTTTTGAAGAACTCTTTGTATGCCAAATTGGTGATTAATTTGTATCAAAGAGATATTCGCAACAAGATCATCATCTTCTATCAAATTACAAAAGGTTGAAGAGTGAGTATGGGATCATTCGGATAGTTTTGTACGTTTGGTCGTAATGTTCGGTACGGCTCGCGGTGAATCAAAGTTCGTGATCGGGTTGAGTTGTTTCGAAGGATTTGGGTTTTCTCTGTGATTCAAGATTGTGCGATATCTTGAAGGATCAACGACCAACGAGCGAGGTACTCAGCTGGACGATCGGTGCGAGGTTTGCGCACGGAAACGATCGTTGGAATCAGAGGGAGAAGCTTCATCCATCGTTGAGGTTATGCATAGTTTACGGTAGATTGAATAGGGTTTATTCGAGTCTTGTAAACTGTGCACTTGTTCAAATAGTTTTGAAATCTATATACGCTCAAGTAATCTGTTTGATTACTTGGGGGGAGACGTACCCGGCCCAAAGCGAGGACGACGTGTATGCCTTTGGGAACTCCCTAATCAATCATTTGTGTCTTTCTTCCTTAATCTTTTACATTACGTATTTGCTTGAATTTAAGATTCAATTGAATTTTAGGATTCGTACGTGTACGCTAAAATTCAATTGAACAATATCTTGATTGAAAATTGGATTAGCAATTGGTTTCGTGTAACTCGTTTAAATTCGTATCAAATTGGTTAATTTTGTGAATTGATTACACGAACATTTCTGTTTTTGTTATCATCGTTGGTTCGCGGCTTATACTACCTTTCCTTTGATCAAGGGTGCAATAGACTACGGATCCGGTGGGCTTCCGCACGCACACCTTTTAATCATAATTTGAAAAACGTTCATTGTTTAAGGAACCGCTTATTCAACCCCCTACTAAGTGGTTGAGCCAACTAGTCTAACAATTATGTCCCTACAACGAAAATAGGTGGGGAAATTGGAAAATCGGTCAAACTGAATGTAATAAAATCTAAAAATACCACGATAAATCTAATTAAATCAAATAAAGATGACACAAATTTTTTTGGAATTTTTTGAATTTATGAAAACAGTAAAAAATTAAAATAAAATAGTAAAACAAGGAATTTGGGGCTGGATTGGTCAGAAAGCACAAAATACCAATTCAACTTGCTAACTAGTTTTTTTTTTCTATGGCGCACGCGCACCCACACACGCCCACAGGGCACAAAAGTATGATTCTAATACTGGTTAAACAAAATTTTGAGTCCCCGGCAACGGCGCCAATTTGATCACGGTCATTTCGCGGTCAAAATAATGATTTAATTTAAGAGTACAAGGTAGTTAACCTTGGTCGTTTCCTAAAGACTCTCAATCAGTTTAACAATATTAGAACAATTTTAGAAAGGTAAAATATGGGGGTTTTGTTTTGTAAGACAGAAAGTAAAAGTGTTTGAAATTTAATAGATAGTAAAGCAATCAATCGATTGGTTTCGTCCAACTTCATCCATTATCTATCACAGGTTCTTGGAAAAATATTCTTTCAATTTCTATTCTTGATTAATCATAGTTTTTTTTTTTTTTTGCTAACACAGCACCAGTAAATTTAAAATAAAGGAAGTTATTTGGAATCCTCCCTTGTTTGATTGGATAAAATGAAACATGGACGGTACTTCTGTTGGGGTCCCAGGTGTAGCCGGTTGCGGAGGAATATTTCGAAACTCTAATGCTGATCACTTAGGGAGTTTTTCTTTTAATGTTGGAGAAGGTAATGCTTTTATTGGTGAACTTACTGGTGCTATGTTAGCAATAGAGATTGCTTCTGCTAGGAATTGGTCCAAACTTTGGTTAGAATCTGATTCAAAGTTGGTTATCTTGGCTTTTTCTAAACCTGAGATGGTTCCTTGGAATTTAAGAAATAGATGGTCTAATTGTTTGTTTTTGCTTAGATCTATGTGTTGTACCCCAATTTTGGACCTAAAATCATACATCATTTTCTCACTAACAAAAAAATACCAAAAAAGATCTTGTTGTGTTTGTTTCTTTTGATAAGACAGGGTTTTCGAATCAATTGAAAAAGTCAGCTGTTAGCCAAAGTCAAAGTTTGACTTTTCGTTTTTTGGGTCAACATTGAACCTCTAAAGTCAAATATCATGAAAAACATGTGAAATTATCAAGTTTGATCATCAAGAATTAAGAAAGTCAAGAAAATGTCCAAAAGTCAAAGATTAAGGTTTTTTTTGAAATTTTTTCTAAGTTATAGAACTTCATGGTCATGAAGGTAACTTTGCATGGTTGTAACTTCCTCCTCAAGCCACCAAAATTTTCAAACAAGAGCTCTATGTCAAGACCTCATGGCAAATTGCAACTTGGTGTAAATATTAGAAGTCCTAAAGATTATTAAAGTGCTTAAATGGATGGCCAAAGTTGATGTTCCAAGTTGTTTGAAAAATTCTGATAAGAAATTTTTCTAAGTGTTTTTATCAGTTGCAACATTGATTTTTCGTGGCCAATTATCTACATGATATAAGTTGATTCAGTTCAAGTGTCCAACATCAAAGTTGTAGAGTGCCATGCCCTCTTTCTATTGATACCAAGATCGTGAATTTTGGTAGATTGAGCAACAAGATTCGAAGAGGCAAAGTGGCCATGTTGAAGCAGATTTATTGTTCCATAATCATGTCAAGTTTCTTGATCAAACCAATTCCAACATTATGATCAGTGATTACAGGCCTATGTTGCTTCTAAACCTCAACAAAACTGATGTTTTACACAAGTCTTTGGTTCATTACACAAGTGTTTGAAGCATTGTCCAATGGCATGTCCTTTATGGTACACTTTTTGCATAAAAGCTCCATTGACATTTTGTAAAGTTGGCTTTTTTCCAACAACCCTTGCATTGAGCCTTGTTATTGTTTCTTCTGATCACACTCCAACCAAAAGATCAGAAGCAAGCCTCTAAACTCATAGAAAGCTTCTCACTTTGCCTCCTTGATCACTCCATCTCACATTGAAACCACAAAGCTTTTTCAACCACTTTTGTAACTTTAGAGACAAACCAGCATCCAAAGCCAACAAACCCCAATCTTGTTCACTTATGAAGACCAAATGAACCCTCTTTAAAAGCCCCTCAAGTCTCAGAACAGAAAACACACAGAAAAACACAAAAAATTAACTCAAAAACTCCATTCTTGCAACTTGAAAACCTTGAACTCGAATCTCTTAATTTCTTCGATTTTCTTCCAAACTTTTCATTGAAACATCATCACTACATCATAATTAAACTTCTGTATGCATTAATCACCAACTGTAACACCTCCATTACCACCTCCAAAACACCATTTTTGCCACTTTTAACTTGATTTGGGTAGGACAACTCAGAAGGTTTCAGAGCAAGGTGACTGTACCATTACGCTCCTGGGGACTCAAGGAAGCTAAAGGTACCATTTTTGCATCTCGAAACATCACTTGAAGGGGCATTGGACTTTCTCCAATTGGTAAGCTTTCTTGAGAATTCAAAATCCCTAATACATGCATCATTTTGAATAAGTTTTGAAGAAAAAAATGTAGTTTATAATGTGAGGATTGAAACCCCTAAGTTTTATGCTACTGATTGTTCATTTACACCAACTAATTACATTTTGTTTAAGTTTAGGGTTCTTAGTTTTTGGTTGATTACGAGTTATACAGTTTATTATAGTTAAAATAAATGCCATATTTAGATTCCTTGTGAAATTCTGAGCAAAATGGTATATTAACATGTCAAATTTGGTGAACAAATGAAAATTACGATTTTTGCCATGGTGTTGTTGTTTAAAACGCGAACAGAGGAAGAAGAAGGAGATGGCGCGCGCTGTTTCGTTCAAATATCTGATTTAATACTTAAATGAACAAAGTGCGTTTTAATCATCAAGCGCGCGCTGGTTCAGTGGTTGGAGGTTTGTTTTCTCATACAAAGGTCACGGGTTCAACACCCTCCTCACCCTTTTTCTTGAAAATCTATTTATTTTTTTTATGTTTTTGTTTCTTTTATCTTTGTACATATTATTAAAAGTATCTAAAAAATCTCAAAAAATATATGTGTGAGTCTATTGTTTTTTTGTGAAATTACTAAGTTCAAGTATTAATACTAAAAAAAAAACCAAAAAAAAAAAAAACTTTTTTAATGTCAAAATATAAAAAAATGTTTATTTTTTATGACTTTGCTTTCTTTAATTATTTAGTTAGAATACAAAAAAATATAAAACAACAAAAATGATAACATTTATTTAGGCTTGTATGTCTTGGCATTGCATCATGTGTATTTTATGCTTGTATCTCTATTTTATAATTATGCCTTGTCTTCGTATTTATTTAGTGTTTTTTATTTATTCGTCTGTTTATTCGTTTATTCGATATGGTTGTAATAATTAATTGTTCGATATGGTTGTAATAGTGTAGGACTCTATTTATTTATCGTTTTGTTTACTGCTTTCTTAGTTCACACACCACACACATAAAACGCCAAAAAATTCATTTCCAAGGGATAGGACTCGTAGTTAAATTTCAAATTAATTACGAGACTTTCTTAAAACCAAAAACAACAAAAACAAAAAAACTCTTTTTCCAAAACAAACATGCGATCCCTTTAAAAACAAACGCAAGTTCACCTTAGTCTCAATGTTACCACAATCAATTTTCAACATGCTAGTATCTACAACTCTTTTCTTTACAACATCTTTTTTTTTTTTTTTTTTTTTTAACACAAAAACGAATACACTTTCGTTTTCGTCAACAACAATTACATTTTCTTCACAACATATTTTCATTACAACAACGAATACACTTTTGCTTTCAAAATCAAACCACTTTCATAAATACAAAAACTTCTCAAAATCTTCTCTCTGTTTTATTTAACACACTCTAATCAAACTTTAAGTTGTTCACAACTAAAAGACACAAACCAACACAATTCTCTTTGCCATCTTCGGCTTTACAATACATTAGATTTCTTTCATCTTTAGTTTCAAATTCTAAATGTTTTTATAAGCATTAGCAAGAATTCAATCATTTTCTTCACAAAAGAGATGGTTTAGCGTGCTTATGTTAACATTTAAAAGGTGAAACTTTAAATGACGCTAATTTCTTGCTTTCCTAAAAGACATACAACATACACTCTCTGTTTCCAAGAGAACTACGCGAGTTTTGATCCTTCACAAAGGGTACGTAGGCAAAGGGGGTACATACTCCTTTCCAAATTCAAAAACCATAAAAAACATGCGTCTTCTTCTTATCTTCCTTTTCCATACATCTTCTACCTTATTTCTTTCTTCTATACAACTTCCCCCTCCATTCTTAAAGCATGTTTTTCCAAAAGCACTAAAAACATATAAGAGGTTACCATGGAGTACCATGGGCGCTTGGGGTGCTAACACCTTCCTTAAGTGCAACTAACCCCCGTACCTTAGAATCTCTTCTTTAAAAAGGTTTTCAATTTTTCCCCTCCTTTGGAAATGAAAAAATAAAACTGTAGTGGGGCATGCCTCAAAAATCCCGCAACACTATGTCCTTTGTTGCTTCTCATATTAATAGGGAAGGGAATCAATGTGCCGACTCTTTGGCTAATTTAGGATTAAATGTTTTGAATTTAACTTGGTGGGAGATGGTTCATAGAGACATTAGTTTGGCTTTCTCTAGAAACAAACTTGGTTTACCTAGTTTTAGGTTTATAAACTAAGGGGTTTGGGTTTATGTCCCCCCCCTTCTCTCTATTTGTATCTTGGTTTTATTTTAATGTTATTTCTAGGGTTGCTCTTTGCTTCCCTACTATCTAAAAAAAAAATTAGTTTTATATGAATTCGGGTAGTTTTAACAAGCGTAAAACAGAATATTTAATTGATCACGACAGAGCAAACAAGCGTTACAGAATCACGATCAATATTATAAAGACATGAATTCAATCAATCATACAACAAGCGTGTAGACTCTGTAAATTCCTAACCGAATAAAATTAAACAAGCGGTAACTTAATTCGAATAACCTCGTAGAAACTTGCAAACCGAAATACATATAATAAAGCATCAAATAATAAACGAATTGCAAGTCATATGGTAAGGGAGGCAGCAAAATTTACAGAGAAAGAAATAGAAACATGAATTGAAATTGCATTAGAATTCAAACCTCTCAAGATAATGTATCGAAGTGTCTTAAACAAATGGATTGATCTAGGGTTCTTAGTTCTCCATAGCAAAAACGGCTGCTCTAAGGTTTATTTCCGTGAATGAAGTGTAACCTCTGACCTAGGTCAGGATTTCGGTTTTATATAGCAAGAAAACAGGCCATAAAACAATTGGGCCGAAAAGTATAAGTTATGCTGTAAAATAATTAAATCTTTGTAAGTTTGGAACATTGACGAGTAAATATGACTCATTTGAACTCTGAATTAGCTTTTTATTTCAACATGAAAGGGTTAGCTCTTTTTCTTAGCTTTCCAACGCATATTTGCAAGCCTCATTTGGATGCTCCTAGCTCCAGTTATGGTCTGCGCAATGAGGTGTCAAATTACTGTTTATTACGAAAATAAAAGACAAAACTAATTTATTAGCAAAACTTGACTCTAGACACAAAACATGATAAAAACACTAAAATAGTGGGAGAAGTCATATAATTGCCATAGCATAGAGTGATTAAAAAGTGCACTAAAATGCACTGATCATCATACAAGCTTGGTTAATGTGCACTCATCTTAATGCATATTATTCTGACTGATCAGTACGCCAAAATTTCAGGAATTAAGATCTCTAGCACGCTACTTAAATCTCTCACTACTAGACCAAACATGCATAGTGACTTATTAATCTTTTGAATCTTTATTAAAATACCAATAGATCATACTCTATTTACTTCTCGGGTAAACTCCAAATCACCCTATCCTCTTATGTGGTCAAGGAATAAACAAAGAGAACCAAGTGATTAATTAGTATTAGGTTGTGTCGATTTAGTATTTTAAATGATTCGAGCCACTTGACGTCAAACGTCGCTCCAAACCAAATTAGTCATGTTAGGATTTTTTGGGTCACAAACGTAATATTACATGTGTTAAGGCCATTATGTAATTAGCCAAAGCATCAGTGGTCTAATTAATAATAAGTCTATGGCTAAAAGCATAAATATCATGAAAGGTAATTTATTGTGTAGATACCATAAGTCAATATCTAATTTGATGAGGGGCTAAATTAGAATATTGAAAAATAGGAAATAACCCTAAGGTTATTTATAGAGGTTATGGTCCCCAATTGTAGAATAACGTGAAACTCATCAGGATTTCTCTTCATCCCCATCAGAAGAGATTCAATGAGTCCTAAGGAATTCTACAGTTGGAAGATCACACATACCCGTGACATTTGATCGCCACTTATGACGAATCCAAACTAAGGTACGCTTCTGCTTATATTTATATTTGTTCCAGACTGGCTAGAGGCCAAATACAAGCAATGATCCAAAGCCCACTAACATGTGGGGACCCGTCACGCGTCCCAAGGGCATTCCATCCTAAAGCTACAGTCCACATGCTGTAGACGGATAAAGCATTGCCTTGGACTCTCCACCGATGGATAAACCGTCACAAACCCCAATGGTCAGGATTTCTACACGTGATCCTTCTTGTCCTTCAAGGCAAGACGCCTATAAATAGCTGGTTTCACACCACCTCATGGGATGATTCTGAACCCTAATCCTTTCTCCTTGAATACCTACTGACTTGAGCGTCGGAGTCCCTTTCGTGCAGGTACCCCCCGTGTCAAGGAGCTGAACCACCATTGCAACCACCTATCACCACCGTAGCATTAACACTTGGAGTTAAGACTTTGGACCGGATAGAACAATATTATTTCTTGATGATTAACATGATTGAGTCTAGGGTTTAAGAATTGACTTTAAATTCTAACAAGTGGTATCAGAGCAGTCATGTTTAATCATTAAGAAATAATGATGTTTTTTTTGTGTCATTTTTTTCTGCCATCGAAGATGTTTCAAGGAAATTCTTTTCGGCAGAAGTATGTGAATTTAAGATATCATAAAAGTAGAGTGCATGATCGTAAGCCATAATTGGATTTGACCTTGTTTGATATCATGCGACTTTGGTTTAATTTACTGAATATATGAAACAATTTTTTTGGTTTAAGGCTTCTATTTGGTTTTGTTTTTATTCTGTTTCATATATGAAGCAATTTTGGTTAAGTAAATTTTGTTCAAAATAGCCGACAGTTTAAGTATATATTTTGAAATAAATTAAAAGTGCATTTGTGATGGTAAACATGTGATAATTATAAGGTTTTACATGTGAATAGTAAATCAATCCAAAGTGGGGTCTATTATTCGACATGTTTTTTATTATCAATGTTTGACCGTTATCAACAAGAGTACCACCGGCAGTTAATATTAGTGTCAAAAGGCTTAATATTAATGGTGCACTAGGTATCTTGAGATGGATTACGTCTTTATTTGAACAAATTATAATCAGTTTTTGGTTATCTACGGCAGTGGTGCCAATATATGGTATGCACTCATCGTTTCTTTTTTTTTTTTTTGGTTTGGTAGAATGAAACATTGACTTTCTTATTAATTCAGTTTCTTCTTTGTTTCATATACCGTAAGTTATAATGAAGAACTAAGGCTTTGTTCAATTTTTATGGGTTTCATATTTATATTATATGTTTTGAGAAATCTTGTTTCAACACAGTTTTAAGTTTAATAATTTTTCCAGAAATAAAGGAATTGGAACAAGACACAAGTCTTTTTATGGAAATTGCAAGTTATATTTGCAAATTTGGTTACAACTTTGGTTAAGTAATTTTTTAAATTTAATATTTGACAGTTTATATATTTTGAGATGAGTTAATTGAAACATTACGTCGTCAAAGTGACCTCTTTTGTGGAGATTAAGTTATTTTGAAATATAAAAGGTTGTGTGCTTGTAACTTATGTGAATAATTAACAGGCCCAAAGGAAGGTAAATATTTTACAAAATTATAAGTGCACCTGTAATAATAAACGCGTGATGATTATTCGGTTTTGCGTGTGAATGGTAAACTGGCCCAAAGGAAAATTTATTATTCGACATGTTCTTATTATCAGTGTTTGATTACTGCACCAAGGTATCACTGAAAAGTTAATATTTTGTCTAAATATAGAATGTTAATGGATTCCCGATATCTTGTTATGGGTTTACCTTTATTTGAATTTAAAATTACTTTTATTTTGAAGTTTAATTGAGTATGTTTTGCTTGATTTTTGTTCTCTCTTCGGTTTGAATGATCTGTTGAAGTTTACTTCTAACATTATTTTAGTTAAATGGCTCAAAAGTCAAGTTCTAGAAAGTAAAATTTTTGATAGTTCTTGAAGTATGGATCTCGACGTTATGTTTATGATTGATTTTCACTCACCTCTTACGGAATTGGAAAGGTGGGAGAGGTCAAATTGCATATGTTTGATTATCATAAGGAAAGCCATTCTGGAAACATTCTAGGGCAAAGTATCTAAAAAGATAAATACGGTAACAAATTTTATTAAGGAAATTGAAAAGAGGTTTTTCAAGAAGGAAAAGTGTGATATACCTACGCTTTTGGAAAACCTTAATTCAATAGATTATAAGGATAACTGCAGATACAGTGCCTCAAAAGGAACAACAACATAAATGATTTAAATTAGGTAACAATAGTTGTTTCTTTTGTGGAGCTAAGGTGTAAAGAAGCATTACTTTAGCTATCAAACATGATGTGTTAAGGGAATGCATTTGGTTTGTTTTGAGGTTAATTTAACTTTGATTAACTTAAAGTTTTATGAATTGTCGGAAACTAATTGATGGTGAAAGACACATCTATAGGTGGTTGACGACAAAACAATTATGAAGTTGAGGCAATTGGAAAATTTAGATTATTGATAATGACTAAATTTTATTTGGATTTTGAAGAAACTTTTTTGTACAGTTTTTCAAACGAAATTTATTATTTATTTATTTTTGAACCTACTTGGTGTATTTTTGTTCATTCGGGAATGAAAATTTAAATTGTATCAAAATTCAAAATTAGTTGGTTCTGGTTCTTTGTCAGGTTACAATAATCTATATTTAATTTGGGACAATTGCTTCATTTAATTGAGAGTTCAGGTACATTTGACATAAGATATTGAGTGGCATCTCCAAATGGAGAATAAAGAAACTTATTCAAATAAAATCTCAGACTCAGGTTTTACAAAATTAAGGGAAAACAAACCAATAAAGGAGATATGAGGCCAATAAGACTTCAGATGTCCTTGAACTTATAAATAATTGATTTTGTATATCATTCTTTCCGGCTGTTTCGAATGGTAAACAATATTTATAATGTTCAAAGACGATTTTCAATATGACATTTATGAAACAAGAAAGTCATTGGACGTGTTCAATTTTTATTCAAGCTGGAGTTGTTAATCAACCCGACTAAAGAATCAAAAGAGTTAAGTTTAACCGTGGTGGTAAATACTATGGTAGATTTAACAATTCAGGTGAACAACATCCAATATTTTTTAATTTATTTTTCCAATTAAAACTGCAGCACATGTCCTTAATATGGTTCCAATTATAGAAACTACAAAATTCTCTGGCTATTTTATGGGATACTCTAAAAGGATCTAGGAGTATAGATTTTATGATCCCACAATTAAGTTTGGTTTTTTGAATCAGGAAATGTCGGTTCTTTGAGGATGTCGAGTTTGCGGAGGATATGGTTATGGATTTATTTTAAAGGGGAATATTTTGATATTCCCACTTATGTTTAACTCCCCATACAGGAAATTATTCTAGAAGAACAAACTCTTACACCTCAAGAACATATGCCATTCAGAATATCCACGAGAGAAAAAAGAAATACAATATCAGATGATTGTATTGTATTTCTTCATGGACATGAGGTTAACATTGGAATGATGGATCAAAATTCATCAACCAATGGAAAGTTCTAACTCTCAAAGGTGGATCGATGCCATGAATAAAGTGATAAAATCCATAAATGACAATGACATTTGGGATCTTTTTCTCATTACCATAAGGTGCGAAATTCATTGGGCTTAAATAAAAATTTATGACCAAGAGGGATTCGTAAGGTGATGTGGAGAGATAAAAAGTTCGTCTTGTCACAAAGGGGTTTACACTTAAATGTAGGCATTGACTATAAAGAGACTTTCTTTTCGGTTTCTTCGAAAGACTCTTTTAGACATGTTATGGCATTAATGATGCATTTAGAATTTGGGTTACATATGATGGATCTAAAGACAACGTTTCTAAATGGTAACACTGATGAAACAATGTATATGGAGCAACCGGAAAATTTTGTTTCAAAAGATTCAAAGTATATGGTTTGCAAATTTTAAGAAATCCATCTATGAATTCAAGAAAACATTTCAACTATGGTATTTTAAAATTCATCAAGTGGTCATCTCGTTTGGTTTTGAGGTGAATTTGGTTGATGATTGTATATACCATGAGTTATGTGGGAGAGTATATTTTCTTGGTTTTATATGTCCATGACAAGTTAGTAAACCATGTGGCTAAGGGAGAGAAGTTTATCTCAATCAGTGTCCTGTGAATAATTTTAAAGAAAAATAAATACAGAAGATTCCATATGCATCAGTTGTGTGGAGTCTAATAAAAGTTCAGATTGTATGCATTTGGTTATTGCATATATTTTTGGGATGTTCGAAAAGTATTTAAGTAATTTAATATTAGACCATTTGAAAGTAGTCAAATGGGTCTTATAGTACTTAAAGAGAACTAAAGAACACATGCTCATATATTGGAGGTCAGATCAATTTGAGATCATTATGATGATTCCGATTTTGTTGGATGCAAAGATAATGTATCATGAGGCATCTGATTATAGAACTTTGTCACGGAACTGCTCATAGTGGATAAAGAATTAAAAGACCACTAAAGTAATTTGTGACAATAAAATAAATCAGTAGTTCTATTTTCAATAACAACAAAAAGTTTTTGTTGTTAAAGTTAAATTCAGAGTGAATAGTTGTCTATATAGCATATCAGTACAAACTCCATATTTGCGGATCCGGTTACTAAAGTTTTTCACCAAAAGGACTTGATGAGCATATTGCTCGTATGGATGTCAAGTCATTAAGTGATATTCAGTTCTAGTGGGAGTTTGTTATTTTTAATGCTTTTATGATATAGACATACTTCGGTTCAAGTAAGGTTTAAGAATAGTTTCTGCAGAAATAAAGTTTTGGTATTTTTACACTCTGACTTTGGTTAAAGTTTGATCTCACTAAGGATTAAGGAGGACCAGTTGAAAATCGACATATACAGACCAACTTTATGTGATTTTCATGCTGCACATTTCATGATGGATCTATGTCATTTAGTTGTGTCATTATTGGTGATCATTGATGGGTTTAGTTATGATTGATATAACGAAAATCACCTTGGTTCTATATATTGGCATGACTAATGGACGAGATAATTTGAATATGCTTAAGGAATATAATGGCAAATTTTGAGCTCATAAAGTCTAACACATGTGTATAATTACATATGTGACCAGTGGGAGATTGTTAGGATTTTTTAAGTCACAAACGTAATATTACATGTGTTAGGGCCATTATGTAATTAGTCAAAGCATCAGTGGTCTAATTAATAATCACTACTAGAAAAAGTTTAAATACCGATGGAATTTAGAGACGAAATTTATTTCGTCTCTATTAGAGACGACATTAGAGACAGAAAAAAGTGTTTAGAGACAAAAATTAAAATATATGTACTAGTGATGGATTTTAGAGACAGAATGATCTGTCTCAAAAATATTTCGTCTCTAAATTTGTCTCTAGTTAATTCGTTTTTTAATTTATAAATAAAAAAGTAATTGGAGACAGATGTTAGAGACAAATTTTTATTGTGTCTAACAGTTTTTGTCTCTGTATCCGTCTCTAATTAGTCAACTTGTTATTATAGTAGTCAAATATCTGTCAGAGACAGAATTTATTCGTCTCTAAAATAATCTGTCTCTGAAATCCATCTCTAAACAAAATAACATCGAAGATCCACCTCGCCAAAAAAACTTCCCGCCAAAAAATTTTAGGGTTAAATATATTTTTTGTCCCTATAAATTTTCCCGCCAAATTTTTTTTTGTCCCAAAATTTTTAAGGTTAAATATATTTTTTGTCCACATAGGGAAATACTAACAAGTGCCCCAAGGGCACATGTTAACATTTCCCTATATTTTAAGTCCCAATAATTTATTTCTTCCATATACTTTTAGTCCTTACTAAATAATTATAATTAAACTCTTAAATTTTTGAATGATTTTTTTTTATGGGCATGTTTAAAATATCATATAATGTTTATTTCAAAAGTTCGAGATAAAAGTAACAAAAATTATGTCTTAAAAATCAAATTTTGAGCTTTTTTTTTTTGGAGAAACTTTTTATGATGATCTAAACATACATGCGAAAAATTCATTCAAAAATACATGTTAATTTACCAATAGAGACCAAAATTGAGTGCATAATAATTTTTTGGAACTAAAAATTTAATAAAATTTAAATAAGGACTAAACATAGAAGGTCACCATTTTGTAAGGACTAAAAATTTATTTATCCCAAAATTTTAAACAAAATGATATATTTAATTTTTTATAATTTTTTTTTAATATTTCAAAACACATTTTTCTTGAGTCACGACTATGACTTTCTCTCATGTGATGAATGAGATATAAATTCGATAAAAATATAGTTTATAGTTAAAACAAATTAATCGTTAGTTGAACAATATAATTTTTAGTTTGATGTTATCATTAAATTAATAAATATTAAATATTAAAATTATTAAACTAATGACATTTTAAAGTTTTATTATTGACATGTCAAAAAAATAATTTAATTAGAGTATCTGACATGAACTTTTATAAAAAAAATTAAATAAAATTGAAAACATAAAATTTAGAGGACAGAAGTTTAAAGAAATTTTTTTGATGACTAAAATTAAGTTTGATATATTCAAGGAAAAAAATATCAGTTTTTTTAAGCAAGTGAACAAAGTTTTTTTTCTGAAAAGTGGATAGTACTCCCTCCATTCATAAATAAGTGTCGTTTGAGTTACGTGTGTACTAGTCATATAACATACTTTGACTATATATTTTGTTTAATATATAAAATTAAATGTTAGCATATATGACTTTGATCCCAATCTAGCGAGGGAATAGTCACTGCGTTCGGCGGTGGATACCCCAGTCTCGACCAAAAAATATATGATTTTGATCAATTTGTCTCCACGAAAATTTTCAAAATATAAAATTTTAGAATTTTTTATAACAAATAATTAAAGATATTTGTGATCAAAGATGTGCATTGGCATACGTATCTGGTAAATTGTGATAGTTATTTAGGAACAGACGGAGTATTTTGATGGTCAATTTTTTTTTTTATAAATATTTTGATTGTATAAATAATTAAAGGAAAATAGGTGTTACTCTTTTGATTATAATTTTTTTTTTTTTGTAAAAACAACATGTTAAAAATGTTGTTGCACACCTAGTCACTACACTAGGCGTGTTTTGTGAATGTCTTTTTTATGTGCGCGCGTTGGAAAGTTGTTACGAAATTAAAAAAATTCATTTATTTGATTTATGAAGAAGTTATCTATTCAAACTTTATTTGTTTGAATTGGATTAAATATATTTTAGGAGAAATTTTTTAATTTGTTTGAAAGAGAACAAATATATTTTTGTTTGAACAAGATTTGTTGAAAACAAATATTTGTTCGTATCTTTGGAGAAGATTATTTTTATTCGTTTGGAAGTGAATAAATATATTTTTGTTTGAAGCTATATATTTAAAGATTGGTTTTTTTTTTTTAAAGATAGGTAATTTTTCATTTGAAAAGTAATTTCGTTTGGAAGTAATTTTTTTTTTTTTTGAAACATGTTTGGAAGTAATTCAAAAATTGGTTTTGAAAAATTGGTTTGAAAAATAATTTCGTTTGAAAAGTAAATTACTTTGAAAAGTATTTTCGTTTATAGGTAATTTTTTAAGGATTAGTTTTTATTATATTTTAAGTATTCTAAACAAATATATTTCTTTGAAGATTTTTTTTTGGAAGTAAAAATTATTTTTGAAAGAGTTTTGTCTTGTTTGATAAATAAATCTTTAGAAAAGATCTAATGAAAAATTTGGTGGTAACAAATTTTATCTATTTGAAGCTAATCCTTTATAGAAAACTTGAATATTATCTGATATTCTATTTTTACTATAAATAGAGACTCAAGTCCAACAACAATACTCACTCAAAAATATTGTGAAAGTCTACGAGTTCTTAGAGTTTTTATGAGTTTTGTTTGTTTTTGTTCTTTGTTCATTGTTTGCTTTTTTCTAGCGTGTAATCTTGATAGGACTTTAATTGTATTTTTTTGGAAGGTTTGTGTCTAACGTTAATCAAAACTCTCCGGTTCAACTACTTGAAAGAGAAGACGACAATGAAAATAATGAGAAGGGTGATGAAGTTTAGCTTTAGTTACTTTCTCTTATGTATTTTTGTTAAATTATTTAAATTTATTTCTATGTTGGACAATTTAAGTTAGATATTGATACTTTGTAGATATGATATACATTTTTATGTTAATGTTTCAAATTTAGTGTTAATCAAAACTTGATTTTCTCACGTTATAGAATTATATGAATTACATTTAGTAAATAAAAATTAATATTTGAAAATCTGTATAAGCATTTAATTGCTAAATAGATAAAAATAATGACTAATAAGAGATGAAAAATGTGTTTTGTGAGACGAAATTTTATGATTAGAGACAAAATTATTTGAATTCAGAGACGGATAATTTTGTCTCTGATAGAGACAAACTTTTATGTTTAGAGACGGAATTTTAGAGACAGAATTATTTGAATTCAGAGACGGATAATTCTGTCTCTAACAGAGACGAATTTTTTTGCTTAGTGACGGAATTTTAGAGACAAAATTATTTGAATTCAGAGACGGATAATTCTGTTTCCAACAGAGACGAATTTTTTTGCTTAGAGACGGAATTTTAGAGACAGAATTATTTGAATTCAGAGACGAATAATTCTGTCTCTAATAGAGACGGATTTATTGTGTTTTGAATTCAACATTTAGAGACAGATATATAAAATCCGTCTCTAAATCAGAGACGGATAAATTCTGTCTCCAATCAGAGACGAAATATAAAATCCGTCTCTAATGGCTTAGAGACGAGGAAATTAACAACCAAATCAAATCCGTCTCTAATTTTGTCTCTAACGTGCTTAGTGACGGAATATTTACCTTTTAGAGACAAATTTTGGCCGTCGGTATTTAAGATTTTTTTAGTAGTGAATAAGTCTATGGCTAAAAGCATAAATATCATGAAAGGTAATTTATTGTGTAGATACTATAAGTCAATATCTAATTTGATGAGGGGCCAAATTTGAATATTGAAAAATAGGAAATAACCCTAAGGTTATTTATAGGGGTTATGGTCCCCAATTGTAGAATAACGTGAAACTCATCAGGTTTTCTCTTCATCCCCATCAGAAGAGATTCAATGAGTCCTAAGGAATTCTACAGTTGGAAGATCACACATACCCGTGACATTTGATCGCCACTTATGACGAATCCAAACTAAGGTACGCTTCCGCTTATGTTTATATTATTTCTTGATGATTAACATAATTGAGTCTAGCGTTTAAGAATTGACTTTAAATTCTAACAAGTCAATCTATAAGACTGCGCGAATACCGGTTGTGAATATAAAGTAATCCTAGGAACCTTCAAAAGCAAGTTGTGGTTTTTTTAAATGAAGATAAACCTAAACCTATTTTATAATCGAGAGTACTTCACATAACAAAATGATAAACTAAACTAGTTCACAATTGGTTCACGTATTCCTTTGACATATCTTATAAGTTACCAACATCATTGCACTATAAATATAACACCTCTTTCGAATCTAATATCAACATATCATTCATTTCATTATTTCCCTTTGCTTGTAAAATTCCAAAACCTCATATAAGAAAATGAAACTAATCATTTCATTTTTGTCCAAGCTTTTGATACTTCAGTATCTATCAAGTCAACGCCTTTCTGATGATTTTGATTTCTTCTATTTTGTTCAACAGGTAAATTTTCTGTTTATCATAAATGTTTCATTTTGGAATTGATTTTTGATGTTTTTTTATTTTCGAATCGAACCTGCACTGACTGTACTTAGTTCTTATTGTATTGTTTGTTAATGATGCAGTGGCCAGGATCATACTGCGACACAAAAAAAAGTTGTTGTTTTCCGGAAACTGGAAAACCGGCGGCAGATTTCGGTATACATGGACTCTGGCCAAACTACAATGATGGATCATGGCCTTCAAACTGTGATCCTGATAGTACCTTTGATGAATCTCAGGTATTCATTTTAATTTTTCGAAAGAAGTAAAGTAAATGATTGGAAATGAATTTGATTTCTTTTTTTTTTGACAAAATGAATTTGATTTCTTATTCAGTCTATTTTAGTCTTCACAAAAAAAATTTAAATATAGACTTTAAATCAAACTTTAAAGTAGTGATGTATTTTTTTTAATCAATTGGAGTTTATATATTTTATCGATATTTAAAATTTTTGGAGGCCTTTAACCATGACTTAGATAACGTGGATATTAATTGTCAAGATCTACGCATTATTTTCTCAAGTTGATGAGAAATATACAAGACATACATTATGGCATGATGAGATATATTCTCCCTGTTTTATATAAGTGATTTATTTACTTGATCCTTTCACATAAAATAAGAAATATATATATATATATATATATATATATATATATATATATATATATATATATAGTGTGGAGATTCGTTGATGCTGAGAGTAACTTTGAGATGAGATATTTCGTTTAATAGCTAATTATTCACGATGAATTTCATTAATCGCTGTCCAATCAATAGTTCTTATTGAATAGATCAACTCCACAAGGTTTTATGAAATTTTAAAACTATTTGATGCATATACCATTAAATGATTTCAAATGAACGTAGAATAAGCTTTAAAAAATACAAAAGTAAATATTAATGTTAAGATTACATAGCTACTGGATTTCAAATTTATATAAAAATGTGTGCACTTGATCTTTGATATATAATGATAATAATCTCAACAGATGAATTGGTAAAATGTATTGTGAATAATGAGCTATTAAACAGAGTTACTATGAGCTATTAAGCGGAATAACTCATATCATAGTTACTCTTAAAGTCAAGGAATCCAAACTCATAAATAAAGTAGAGAAAAAATGTTTTTACTACCCTTATTAAATATTGATATATGTATATTTAGAATTTTTTTTGTTATATTCAAAATTATCTAAAATACATATGTTCTGATTAGCGTTGAACTTAATAGGAATGATTACGGTTCGATCTTCTACAACTATGTTTAAAAGATGATTGAGGTCACTTGATAGTAGAACAAACTCACAAACCACATTAAACTGGTGATAAAAAAAATTATCACATACAATGGAATATATTAATTTGAGAGTGATGCAAATATATTAATCAAGAAGGTTTATAATTGAAAAATGGTACCGTACCAAAAAAATAATTGAAAAATGGTAATTGAGTATTGTATTTAAAATAATCATTTGTATATCAACATAATGCGACACAAAATAGTAAATATTTTGGCCACTTAATTATTTTGTCCTCGGTTCGATTTTCGGTCGGTGCATATGAAAAAATATTTGTTGAAAGAAATCAATCCCATTAAATTTTATTGTCTAAATAAAAAAAATTAACAACTTCAACATAATCACAAACATTGTCTCAGTTGAAATTAAAATGCAAATTGAACACTAAGTAGTTCCCCTCCGGTTTACACTATCTGAGCGATTCGAATAAAAAAGGTTGAAGATCCTCAACCTTAGACTCTACCCCAGCACATTGTAGGACCAAGGCAAAAAATGAACACAACAAGGAAGAAAAGTAGAAGGTTCCTTATTACTAATTAATTAATGACATTATAATGCATGAGGTGTGCATGTAACACTTTTTTTTAACACTTTTAATCAGTTGAAATTAATTGATCTTATTATTGTCTTAATGTATCATTAATGAGTGATATCTAATTTTGTATAGATCTCAGATCTAACTAAGAACATGGAGAAGAATTGGCCATCTCTTAGCTGTCCAAGCAGCAATGGTTTTGAATTCTGGTCACACGAATGGGAGAAACATGGTACATGTGCAGAATCTCAGCTTGATCAACATGGTTACTTTGAAACAACTCTCAAATTGAAGGAGAAAGTAAACCTTCTTCAGATCCTCACGAATGCAGGTAAGAAGACATAATTTTAAATTATTAGATAAGCTATAAAGCGCACGATGCTAACACAAACATGACACTAAAACTTAGACGTTAATAATAATTTTTTAAAATAAAAATGATTGAATGTAATTATATATATATATATATATATATATATATATATATATATATATATATATATATTAATGTCATGTTAAATTATGTGATACATCAAACATATTTTATTTGAAACTTCTGGTGCTTCATAATTTTTTATTTTTTTTTGTTTCAAAAAAAAAAGATGATAAAAGCTAAATAATTAAATAAACATATAATTTTAATTACAGTTTTAATCTCCTTATTTTCAGTCATTCACCAAATTAATTTTTAAAGCTCTTACTCAAATTTTGAAACAAAAAGTGGTGATATGACAAATTGTTATTGGCGTGACACAAAACTTAATCCACGTTAATGAAAAAATGGTGACATTAATATTTTTTGTCTAAACAATTGAAATTTCAAAAGAGGATCAATTCTATGAACTAGAACTTAGGATCAAATTCACTACTATTTTTATTTTTTTTATTTTTTACAATCAATATATGTCGTTTTACATTACCAATGAAGCATTTAATGCTCTTTTTCCTTTTATACCCTTAATTAATTATTTCTCTTTCTTCTTTCAATTCTATAATTTACTATCTCTCACATACTATTAATGAGGGATAATCTTGTAAACTAACCCATAATTTACTTTTTCCATACAACAATGATTACATTTCTTAATTTGTGTGATTTGGTCAAAACGACATATATTTTGGTACGGAGGTAGTAATGACAATGAATTTCAGGGATCGAACCAAATGATGAATTTTATAGCATAAAAAACTTCTCTGAGGCTATAAAAGAGGCAACCGGATTTACTCCAGGAATAGTATGTAACAAAGATTCAGCACGTAATAGTCAAATTTATGAAGTTTACATGTGTGTGGACACTTCTGGATCAAATTTCATTGAGTGCCCTTTGTTACCAAAGAGTAGATGTGGTGACCAAGTACAATTTCCCATATTTTAAGAGAATTTGTATTGTTAAGCAAAATTTGATTTTATTTGTATCTTGATTTTCGAATCACCATTGCATTTCTAATTCTAAACTATCATATCTTCATCAATAAATTCATGTGAAAATGAGAAAATTCCTTTCTCATCTTATTTTGTATAAATCAAAGTTTGTTTTTATATTTGGTAGCGTAAATCATATACTTCCTCCATCTCAAAAGTATTATTCTTTTAGAGTTTTGCACTTGAAACAACAAAGATTGATAAATTGAGTTTCTTTTGTCCTTACTTTATTAAAAAAAAAATATATATATTTAATTAATGTTTTAAGAGCATCTTTATTCCTAGATGCTTAAAAAGAGGTTCTTAACACTATTCACGTGGGCCCTACTGTGCCACATAAGATTAAGCAACTCTTAAGCAACTTAGATAGATTTTGCTTTATCCACATATTCTTATGTTGGGGTATTTAATACTATTCAGTAGGTCCCACAATACTACATATATTTATATTATTTGTTTCCACTTAATTTGATTCAAATTTAAATATTAATTCTTTTATGATATAATTAATATTTAAATGAATATGCAATAATTAAAATTGAACCAAGTAAATGAAAACAAAATACAATATATTTAAAGACGATAGAAAATACATGTCAATGAAAATAAATAAAAAATACATATTAAATGAAATAAACATAAATGGAACACACGAAATTAATTTTCAACGTCCTCATCTCCAAATCGCTGCCAAATATGCTCCATCAAGTCGTGTTGAAGTTGATGATGGATTTGTGTTTGGCGTATATGTGCTATCCTTTCAAACAACGTTGTAAAATTGGGGAGAGGACCATTGAATACTTGAGCAGTTGAGTTGTTATCTACTTGTTCGTAATCAAAATTACCATTGTATCCATTGCGCTCATCTTCAACAATCATGTTATGCATTATGATGCATGCATACATAATATTCTTCATGGTATCCATGTGCCAATTGCGTGAAGGGCCGCGAACAATTGCAAATCGAGATTGGAGTATTCCAAATGCTTGTTCGACATCCTTTCTAGCTCCTTCTTGTCTTTTTGAAAATAATTGTCTTTTCGGTCCTTGCGGCATTGGGATAGTCTTGACAAATGTAGCCCACGTCGGGTAGATATCATCTGCTAGGTAATATCTCATATCATAAGATGTTCCGTTTACATTGTATTGCACTGTGGGAGCTTCTCCGTTCAAAACATTAGCAAACACATCAGATTGGATTAAAACATTAATGTCATTGTTAAAACCTGCAATTTCATAAAATGCATGATACAAGTCTTGTGATGCCACAGCTTCAAGCATGACAGTAGGTTTTCCATGATCACCTCGACTATATTGACCTTTCCACGCAACTGGACAATTTTTCCATTCCCAATGCATACAATCAATGAAACCCAACATGCCTGGAAATCCACGAGACTCCCCCATTTGTAATAGGCGCACAGTGTCTTCGTTGTTTGGCCTTCTCATGTACTCAGGACCAAATATCTCGGTCACCCCCTTTACAAATCTCTCTAAAGACAAATTTGTAGTAGTTTCACTTATTCGAATGTACTCATCAAGAAAATCAGCAGGTGCTCCATATGCCAACATCCGAATAGCGGCAGTGCACTTTTGTAATGGTGAAAGACTTGTTCTACCTACTGCATCAACGCTCATTCGAAAATATCCATCATGATTGCCAAGAGCTTCTACAATTCTAAGGAACACATGTTTTCTCATCCGAAACCTTCTTCTGAATTGTGTATCTGTGTACACAGGGTTTTCTGAGAAGTAGTCGTTGACTAATTGTGTATGTCTTTCTTCACGTACACAATTAAAAACTAGAAAATAAAATACATGATTATCTAATACACAATTAAAAACTAGAAAATAAAATACATGATTATCAAGCAAGATCACTCATAATTCTTTCACATATGAACTTATGACCTTTTAATTGTTCCTCTGTCATTTGAGATGTGTCTTTTGTTAATATTTCATGGCACTTGACTAGATTGGCAACCTTCATGGCATTTGTTCTATCCTTCGCAATGGCTTCCGCGACTGCCAAATCATCGTTGTTAGAAGGCGCATTTGCTTCCTTAGATTTGGCCTTTCTTTTTGCTGGCTTTTGGCCCTGTGGGCGGACCGATGGTTGTGGTGCCTCATATTCTGAACAATCAATTGGTGTACTTGGATTAGATGACGATGTGTAAGCGCCATCAATAGAATTTTTTTGTCTTCTTGAACTCGTTGCCATTGCAGCTCCCCTCCACTTTGGTTCTTCTTTCAAGATGCGCCACACTTTTAAGGATTTAAATGTTGTCTTGGTAATTGAAAAATACAATGCAACTGCCTCATCTACTATATCCGCCTCTGAGTGTCCGCTTTTGGGAGGATTAGAAACAGATTTGTAGCAACCGACAAATAACTGAACAACTTTACTCAATTTTTGAAATCGAGCTTTCGCTTTAACTACCGTCCTCAAAGGATAAGATGCCTCCCGATACTTGTTATAGTTGGAAGTGATCCTCTTCCAAAACGAATTTGACTTTTGATTGTTTCCTTGGATTGGATCTTTCGAGACATTGAGCCATGATTGAACAAGAAGTAAATCTTCCGCATCAGACCACGGGGACCGTTTTCCCTTAGAATGAGTGTCTTCTTCTTCTTCTTCCTCTTCTTCTTCTTCTTCTTCCTCTTGTTCACCTCCTTCTTCAACCATAATATTTTCTAGACTAACTTGTGTAGATAAATTTGGCTCAAATTGTGTTTCGGGAACTCTAACATTGCTACTACCAACATGAGACATATTGAATGGTCTTTGATGCATAAATTGATTTGAATTTTAAGAGTAGAATTGTGATGGATACATTGGGTTGTGCAAATTTTCACTATTTCTAGGTGGTTGGTTAGGAAAATAGAATGGTGGCTGTGGTGGATGCATTGAATTTTGTTGATTTGAAGAATTTTCATTGTTAGGAGATGATTGGTTTTGCAAAAAATTCATATAAGTTTGGTAGGGATTCATTGAACATGTAAAATTATTTTGTTTGAGTGAAATAAGTGAATTGGGTAAAATAGAACAAGGTTTGTAGTTTTGTAGTGTAAAAATCTGATATACTTGTGTTATTTAATTTTTACAACGTCCAAAAAAAATTGTTCATTGGATAATACTATGTTATATTGGGCCAAAGGATGAAAAGTTGGGCCAAAGGATTAAAAATTGATAAAAAAAAACAGGCTAAAAGCAAAAAAGAGAGACACGTTTTCTGTTTTGGGTTAAAATCAAACACACGTTTTCATTCAATGTGTTTGCATTCAATGGAAAGCACAACAGGTTTTCATTCAACTCCAAAGCAGAACGCGTTTTCATTCCTCTTCCAAATCAACCACCGCCGCCACAAAATCTCTTCCTCTCCCCCCCCCGCCGCGTTCTGTTCAACTATCCCACCGCCGCCGACTTCATCTCTCCCACCGTCGCCGATTTGTTCATCTCTTCTCATCAAATCTTTGTTTTTTTATCATCTCATTTTTGTTCATCTTTTTTTTTTCTTCTGTCTATTTATTTCTCTATTAATCTATTTTTTTCATCTTTATCTCTCTGTTGGCAATTTTTTGTATTCTATAGATCTGGGTTTTTTTGTTATATGCAGATCTTCATTTCATCTCATCTCTTCCCCTTGATCTGGTTTTTTTTTCTTTGCAATTTTTTGATCTACTCTACTGAATATTTATTTTGGTCTATTCAATATTTTTTTCTCTGCATTTTTTTTCTACTGAATATTTATTTTTGTTCTTTGCATTTTTTTTGTGAAATGTAATTTTGGGTGATGGAAAGAAAGAGAAAATAATATTATAATAATCTAAGTTTCAAAGGTTGAAAAATCCTTAATTAAGAATCTGATACTAGCTAAGGATTGCCAGCTCTTCTGCTCCATTGCTGAAATTTTTTAAGGATCGATACTTAGCAGAAAAGAAAAAACTAAGAACCTGCCTATAATGTTGCTCTAACTTTTGTAAGAATACAAACGATAAACTAACATTAATTTTACATTGATTTCCGAAAAAGACAATAGTTTTGGGACAAAACTAAAAAGTTAACATGACAATAATTTTAAGACGGAGGGAGTATTGATTCCAACTTTATAAGATACTCTTAAATAGATCTATGATTCTTTTTTATTTTGAACAGCAATAATTTTTTCAATGGAGGTGACCAGCAGGGAAATCATCATAACATACAGTCATCCGGGTTCCAAACCCATTCATACATTAAACAAGGACCTTTTGCTGACTTGTGAAGGAACCATGGCCAAGATATTTGTTAAATAGAGTCCACTGCAGTACCAATCACTCCATCAATATTATTGAAGATCCATTGTTCCGATTTTTCCACACCACCCATATAAACGTCAACCACACAATAGAGAATCCTCTTTTAGCCTTCTTGTTAACCCCACTTCACACAAAGAGACCATTTGATATTCAGTGGCGGATCCAAGACCCTAGATCAGGGGGTGCAGACTAATTTTTTTTATTATCATGATATTTGTACAAAATTTTTATCATTGTTAGTGATAACTAATATCCGTCAGAAAATTTTGATCAGTCCTCAACTTAATTAATACTCTTCCGTCAACAAAACTTAGTTAATACTCTAAGCCACTAAATTACTAATGAAACCAATAACGGTGAATCACTAGTTGAACCGCATGATACATTAAAAATATTATCTATAATACACAAATGTTATTATTAAAAAAATATGATCTTTATAAATTTAATAATAATTAATAGTAATATAAATATATACTCCCTCCGTCCCATTATATAAGCACCTTTACTACAAAAGTCTAGTCCAAAAATATAAGCCCATTTACAATTTTTGTATTCCAATGCAACTTAGTAGTAATAATTAGGGGTATGTGTAAGCAAAAAAGTAATAAATGTACCTAGTAAATTGTAAAGGGGCTTATATTTTGGGACTAGACTATTGTAATAAAAGTGCTTATATAATGGGACGGAGGGAGTATTTTTTATACCTTCATAAAGGTTATATATATATATATATATATATATTGAAGGCACCTAAATTTGTATATGAAAAAAAAAAATGAACGGTTTGCAAGCGATGGTATATTATATAGAATCATTATTGAAAATTGGGCTGGTCATGCAATGAACAAAAGCCCAAACTATGTTAACTCTATATTGTAGATAAACAACATTTGGACGGTTTCTCTTTCCACCCCTCAATCTAACACTTATCAACTTGACTCATATTAATAGTCCGAGAAATCATATAAGCATAGGTTCATGCAAAGGTGTTTTCATCTCCAATCTTCACATAATTGCACCAGAAAATAGTACCAACACTAATGGCATTGATATCGCATCTTCATCCAAAATCGTAATTTACAATTCAACCATTCGAATAGGTCATTATAATACATAACTATTGTCAATAGAGTTATAAAATCAAATTTGGATTATTTTATTTTATTTTCCATAACTATTATCGTTTAATTTGTAGATGTTGATTGCATTGCCATTAATTATGGCTCTAGCTTTATCAATATAACTGGTGTTTTTGTGGACCTGGTCATGGCATAAGGTCAATTAAAGCTAAATTAACATTTAGAGTTTAATAATTTGACATTATATATGTTTTAGTTTAAATAGCATTAAGACTTGTTTGGATTTGTGAATCTAGTGTCGGTAGTCTTGGAAAAGGTGGAGAATATGATACGGGAGAAGAGGTACATGTAAAAAATTACATCTTTTTCAGAACTTTAAATGGAGCCAGAATTAAAACATGGAAGGCATGAACTACTCGAATCTAATTAATTTAATAGACTATATATATATATATATATATATATATTCATGCTAAAATATTGGTCAAAAAATATACATGGTAAAATATTATGTGATATGGTATGAAAATATTTTATAAGTGATAGAGTTATTTTTCTTATAACTCAATTTTGTAGAATTGGGTTAGACTTAAATTTAAAATATATACTCTAATAACTATATATACATGTTTTGTTATTTTTGTTGTTTGAATTAGGGAGGGCGCGGGTATGCGAGGAAGATAACATATGAAGATATTAAACTTGTTGGTGTCAATAATCCAATAATTATCGATCAATCTTATCACACTTATAATTATGATAGTGTTAGCCAAGTAGTAAAAGTGAGTGATGTTACTTTTAGCAACATACATGAACCTCAATTGGTGAGAATGCAATCAAACTTAATTGTGATCTTAACATAAGATGCTCCAACATTGTACTCGATCATATTAACATAACTCGTGTTGATGGAGAATTGGCTTTGCTAGGGGTTACATCGCTGATGTCCGCCGTCTGTGCCTGGCCGTGTTTGGCTGGGGAGTTGCCGGTGAGTCCTCAGCCTGTTGATCGCGCACGCTCCATTGCTCACCTTCTCCAAGAATCTTGCGTTGTGCAAATGAGTCAGCTTCACATCTCCGGCGATTAAGGGAGATGATGTGCATATCAAAATAACTCAATCTGAGTTTGAAAAAGGTTTAGAGGAATGCCGGAAACATCTCCATGGACGATTGCTCCTCAAAAAGGGCGATAAGTCACTGACCGCGAAGGATCTTAAAGCTAAATTATCGTTAACATGAAAAACACAGAAATCGTGGAACTTGGTCTCCTTAAGATCTTTTAGCGCCCCCATGCTTTATTGCACACCCCCAAAAATTACATAAATGACCTTCTCGCTACTTAGACAATGATCCTTTATTCGCTTCCTAAGTAGTAAGTCAACAATTTATTTGATCATTGACATCAAAACCTACACCCTTCACGCTCTCAGAAGAACAAAAACTTTCGCCACCTATAGTGAGAACTATATAAAACTAGTTCGTTGTCTACATTGCGAACATGCGTCTTATATAAACAAAACCAATCAACTTCCCCCCATTTCCAACGTTTAGAAAAAATTTCATTTTTTCCGCCAAAAACCCCCAAACTCGAAATCTAACCAAATCACTTATTTTCTTCGCATTTGTGGTCGAAACCCGTCAAGAAGTGAAGACCGAATGCAACTATCAAAAGGTTAGCTCAAATTTTCTCGTATAAAACCTATCTTGTCCCGTTGGTTTGCATTTTTTTCTGCACTGGTTAGATTCGCTATTTTGGAGGCGAACCTTGCATGTTTTGATCGCTATTTAGGATGGGAACCACCTTGTTACTGATTTATGTTGTTTATGTTTGTTATGCATACATGTCTGTATTTTAGACCAATTTAGTTGTATTGTGTAGCAATGGATATGACATTGAACCGTGTTAAAGGGGATAAGAGGTGGCGGAGGAGGTTCACAATAATCATCAACCATTCAAGAATCCATTTGGGGGTCAACTAGATCATGAGGTTTTTCTAGTTGTATTGTGTAGCAATGGGTAAGAGTACCAAGATCTTTCTTCAAACTAGCTGCTAAGACCTTAGACAAAATCTTATACAAACTAGAAACCAGACAAATAGGACGGTAATCTGAGAGAGCTTGCGGATGGTTCTTCTTGGGAATGAGAGCCAAAAAAGGTGTAGTAATAGCCTTTGGAAGAGAAGCGTTGTTGTGAAATTCGTGCAGAAACTCCATAATGTCACCTTTAATAATCTTCCAACATGCCTTCAAGAAATTGAATTTAAAACCGTCCGGACCTGAACATTTATTACTGTCAATACTCTATACCACTTCTCTAACCTCATCTATCGAAAAAAGTGCTGAAAGAAGAGAATTGTCCTCTTCCAATAGGATCTAAAAAGATATCCCAATGAGGTTTTGACGGTGCTTCCACCTCTCCCTAAAGTTTAAAACATTGATATTAATTATAAAAAGTATCTTATATTACATCGACATTAATCAAATCACAATCTTATTTATAAAAACAAAAAGAATCGTGAGCTATTATTTATAAAATGTATTGTAACGAAGATAATTTTTTTTGACAATTTTTATATAATTGGTCCGTAATAGACTATTTATAAAAAAACTGGCCCAACTTAAATTTCACTTAAATAAATTGCATAAATCCTCATTTTATATCAACAACAAAAATTGCATAAATTTTAATATATGACAAACAAGTGAAAAGAAAAGGCAAGATGGACCTTCTTTTTTTGAAAAAAAGTTGGGCCAGATAAAATAAACAAATATGGGCTGATCAAAATTGAAAAAAAAAAATCATCTATTGACACCCACCAATGACACAACAAAGTCCGATTTCCCAATGTTAGTGGTTGAGACAATTTCATGAAATGATGTTTATGCTTGTGGGTTGAAGTCTTGTCTGCTTCATTTTTATGTATATTTTATTAAGGGTTCAATTTTTAATATTTTTTAAAAACTAATTTTAATTTAGTAATCCTTAATAAAATTCATAAATTACTTTCATTTGCTTATTCTTATTATAAGATAATTTTAAAAAACTCTTTTCTTTATTACTTTGTCAAAAAAAAATGCATTTTTAAAACGACGTATAAGTTCATGCAGGGAATAAGATGTGATGAGAATACTCGAATCTAATCAAATATTGTTCTATTTTTTAAAATCTATTGAGAATCGGGGTAGGTACGAGAATATCTGAACTCCAACAAATTTGGAAACATAAGATAAAAATCATCTCCCCCAAGTCCATTGTCATGCCTACAATTCAACAATGTCCTTTTTATTCTTTGGTGAGATGTCAATAACACAAATGGCAATGCTTAGCTTCATATGAAACCATCAGCCAAAAAATACACATATACAAAAATGAATGCTTAAGCTACCAACAATTTCTGTTGCCTAACTCAATATAAAAATTCAATGATGCTCTATAAAGAAAGGCTATTCATTGTGTTTAGTTAGTAACTTATAAATAACGTTTGCATTATTCAATGTTTTATTGTCTCTTTGGAACATGAAAGAGGAGTGATTGCTCCACGGTTGCAAAAGTTTACATCTTTTATCTTTTATAAAAAAAATAAAAAGTAGTTAAATACGAAAGTTACATTTCATCTTGCTGGATGCCGGCTCTTAGCCTATCACGTTTACAAACTTGTTTTGCCATCTGGCGACTTATTTCTTAAGCATAAAGTAGTAGTAAGTTGTAACAAAAATAATTATTTATTAGAATTTTTAAAAAAATTGTGCTTTAAATTTTTGGGTCTTAACATGTATCTGTATATCACATGTTAAGAAGTTAAAAATAGAAGAAAAAAAATATCAGATCAAAAGTAATAGAGGAGTGCTAGACAACACGACGTGCACGATGATACGTTTCTATGTTTTTTTTTGTTTTTTTAAGGATTTTCTGCTCAATTATATAATAAAGCATGCCATCATTACTTTTGCACGATTATCGTGTAAACAAGCATTTTTCAAAGTAATATAACATCATAATAGCGTTAAAAAAAATCATAGTTTTTTTTTTAACAAATAAGATAATAATAGTATTTACTTGTATAAGAATTTATTCATATTTTAGCTTATGATATCAGTTTGCAAAGATAAATTCATTAATTTAATTTAGAGAGAATATCAAATAGCATAACTTTTTTCTCTTGACTCAATTAAAAGCATGAAAAATAAGAAGAAAAAGAAAAGATATAAAGCCAAAAGGGAGGTCGGTTTCTAGTTTCTGCCTGAGAAAACAATGTATTCGGCTGTTTGGGGCACTATCAATCAATGCTTCAATACCAAATGGACCAAGTCAAGAAAAAATAACAAATGGACCAGGTCAAAAACTGAGAAAGTTAAAATAAAATTGTATTAGAGAAAAAGAAATTTGACTCTTTTGGTTAAACAATAAATATTTAAATATGGTATTTTCTATGCGCATTTATGATTAATTTTTTGAGTCTGTAGAGTCATAATGAATGATCAAATCCATCTTTAAGAGATTTAATACTTTGTATTTTCATATCTATATTTAAATCATAAATCATTTAAAAGAAATATCATATCATCTAACTTCAAAAAATATCATCTAATTTCTTTTATCAAGTTGTTTATGACTAGAATTTCACCTTAAAAATAAATGAGTTTATCAGATTTCGAACTTCAATCCTGCATTTTATGTGCAAATATCCTACTAACTGAATTAAGTTCACGAGACTCTTATCATCCAATTTAAGTATTCTTAGTCCTTAGATATATGCACATTAATAGATAATGATCTTGCCGACCATAAGTAGGGTGTACACGGGTTGGGTTGGGTAAGATTTAGCTTAATCCGTTACCCAACCCGATCAATATATATTGGGTTGGGTTCATCATCAAACCCGAATTTTTATGCTTAGACCCAAACCAAACCAACCCGATTATTTATGGGTTGGATTGGGTTGGGTTCGCGGGTTGTACATACATTGTGAAATATTTTTTGATAAAAAAAAATACACATTTTAAAAATTCTAAAAAAATCTATAATTTAATTCAACACATTACTAACATTTAATTTGGATAAAACATGTAGTACTATTTTAACATCAAATAAAAATTCATCTATAAACATTAAACACTAACATTTAAAAGTGATTTTAAGAAAAATCAATGAGCGAGATTCTTGAGAGGTTACTTGGTTGTAAGGTAATACTTCAATTTAGTGGTACTCAATTCGAAAATGACATCATAGTAATTAGTAAGAAAAATTCATGAAGATCGAAGAAATTAAAGAATAAAATTAGAAAGTTTGAATGAAGAATTTTTTAGAATGAAAAAAATCAAACGAACATCTTGAAATTGCAATGAGTTTTATTAAAAATAAAATAATAATAATAATAATAATAATAATAATAATAATAATAAATATTAATAATGCCACGTCAGTGGGTTGGGTTCACGGGTCCGCGGATTCAAAACACAAAATCCGATACCCAAACCAATAACTTATGGGTTCAATAAATTGGGTTGGGTTCTACCCACGGATGAATGGGTTCGGGTAACTTTTGAATTTGGTTGGATTGGGTGTGCGGGTTCGCGGATCGACCCGCACCCATGTACACCCCTAACCATAAGTGTCGACCAGCCAAAAGCACCACTATGCGTGGTTGTTGAAGCGGAGGGGGGTTGTACTTGCAGGGAGTCCGACGCTCAAGTCAGCAAAGTGTCAGAGAAGCAAGTACAAGTTAGAATGATAAATACATGTGTCATAGTGAGGAATGAAATATATATAGTCTCAGCAATGGTTGTCGGAATATTGCTGAAGAACTATGATGAGCAGTAAATGCTCATTATTTTGTGGTCAGTTGTTACATAATGGAGATTATGTGACGAGACGACGGTGACGTGACAATATGTCACTCGCCATTGGGCCTGCTCGACGCTGGAGTAAAATGGGCCTGATCAGCATTTGGCCCAATCCAGAACATATATAAAGAGAAATTTAATTCACATTAAATTTTGTCCTCTATAAACTTTTTTTTGAATATGCAGATGAAATAATAAACTATTGAAAATTCACACACATAAAATAAAGAAATTGTAGTTCGAATGAGTTTAGGTTAGAAATGTTTAATCTAGCAATTTGACATTTAAGCTTGTCCTTTATAAACTTATTGTATATGAAATTTATTTATTTTTTGACTAAAATTGTATATGAAATATTGTATATATGTATGTTATCATTCATTTTTGCAGTCACGAATAAGGAATAGATTAAATTTCAAAATTGTATAAATCAATATTCAAATTTTTTTTGTTGGAAGAGATAACCACATAGTATATATGTCCTGTTATGTTAAATGAAGGGAGTATTTTTTGTTTTTTTGATATTTAAATGAAGGGTGTATTTACACTAATGTAGAATAAAACATTTAGAAAAGCTTAAAGAGGTTTGATATAATTTTAAAGTTTAAACTTTAAAATATACTTTAGCTTATTACTAATATAAAGGGACAAGAAAAGCTTTGATATTTATTTTTTTAAACAAAGGAAGCTTGCCTCAAAAGAGGCTCTTCATGGTTAATTTGGTTGATTTGTTTTTATTTATTTATTTTGGTACAAATCAGTTTTTTTTTTTAATATAGTTTAGTAATTATAATTTTACCTTTTTAAAATGAATAAGTAAACGTATTGGAATTCAAATTCTGATCTCTATATATTACTGTAATGTTTTTACTAATTGAGTTAATCTTATGATAATAATTATATTGGTTTTTATTTTTTGATTAATAATGAAATTTTCTTTTTCATACAAAAATGTACATGTACTTTTTATTTAAATACTAATATATTATGATTGTGTAATTTTTATGGGTTATGATGATTGAGTAGTTAAAGGGATTACACAGGTGATTATTAGGGATGTGGGAAGAGCCTAAGACTATTTTCATGATCTCAGCCCTTCCCCTAAATTTTTCTCTGTCTTCAATCTCCATCGTGGAAGAAAATTTACCCCCATCTTTATGGATCTCAATAATATTCACGAAACTTCGCAATATAAAAAATTAATAAAATTGATATATTTTTTAATCAAAAGTATGACACTAATATCTTATTTTTCTCCTTTCTTCTAAAACATTTATATATATTTTATATCTTTCATTTTTTTAAAAATGCAAAAAGCACTTTCTATTTTTTTTTGTCGAAAAATGAAATATCCCATTGAATTTATTGCCACCATAGGTAATAATAATAATAATCTTTATAAAGTATAAATTATTAGTTTATATAAGAAAAAATAAAGTTATATAATTATATATTATATATAATTTAAATAGAATGGTCGGAGAATCCGCAGAGTGGAGGGACCTTTCCCGTTCCCCGTATCGAATTACCCACGGAGGAATATCTCCCTCCAATCCTGTTCCCGCAGAGAAAAAAATTTGCGACTTCGAATCTCCGTACAGATAATCCTCACATATAAATCGGTTATTAGATGCAAATTAACATCTTACAAGTGATATAAGAGGCAACAAATGATATAACTTTTATTAACAATCCATTGAGTCATAAACTTCGTAGGGATAACCATGATTCTATCCCCACAACTGTATTTAGGAAGAAACTGAAACTATTTGATATCAGAACTCATCTTGTACCAAAATTAAAAAAAAAATCCATTAAATCATACACTTTCTCATAAAAAAAAAAGAAGATCAAATCCAACAATTGTTGGGTGCGTTTGTTTCAGATTTTCTTTTCAAAAAAATCTATTTTTTCTATAAAAAAATCATTTTTTTTATTTTACTTGTGTGTGTTTCAAATTTTTTAAAAATCATTTTTTTTCTTTAAAATGAAAAGCTATTTTAAATAGCTTTTTTTAAAATCTATTTTTTTAACATCACTAATCATGTGCAAAGTGAAGTCAATGAAATCAAAATAGATTTTTATGATTATAAACAAACACGAACAACTTTAGATTTTCTTCAAAATCTCTATAATAAAATCTCTAAATTTTTTTAAGAAAAAATAATTTGTTTTTTTAAAGCTTATACATACGCACCCGTAATCCTATCAAAAATTTGTGTTTTCAATTGTTGTTGTCTACTACTCTATGATAATTAACCTAACCAATGATATTTTCATACGATTAGCATACACCTTCAAAAGTAACTCATACACTTTATCAGGACTGGTCCTGATATTTTGGAGACCATATTCGTATAATAAAAATAGACCCTTCATAAAAAAGTGAGATTTTTTTTTAAATAAAATATCATATGTTTAGATTATAAATAACATAAAAAAATAATTATCATTGTAAATAACGTCAAAAAGAAACATATAGAATTTTACAGTTTTGAGGTCCTAAAATTTTGTCGAAAATTTGAGATCTGCCGTTGTCCACCCTGGATGTGTGGCGTGCTAGTATCGACCCTGCACTCAACGAACCAACAAAATGGATCTGAATCCGATAAGAAAAGATATATTAGCTCAATAGATCACCACAAGGCGTGTTCACCTAAGGCAAAAAAAGGTTCACATACAAGAAAAGAACAACACCTAACATTTCCAAAAAGACAAAACCACAATGAAAAAGAACAAAGCTAGCTCAGCCGCCGCTCCATCCTAAACATAACCAAGGCTTAGTAAACTAGAAATGAAACGCGACCCAAAAATCTTTACACTTTGCTTTCAACCACCACCAAACATGAAGTCGAATACGGTCCACCAGAAGTCCCGCATCCAAAGGTTTTTGCTAAAAAATATATTCGTTGCGTGACTTCCAAATCCACCAAATGGCCGCCAACCACACAATTTGAAGAAATCCTTTGATCTTCACCGGATACAATTTGAAACCAAAGAACTGAGTGGCGTGAGTGATAACATCAGAATGCAAAGCCCCCTGCACATCTAGCCACTGAAGCAATCCACTCTACACCTTTTGAGAAAACTCACATACAAAAAATAAATGCGATAAAGATTCATCTGATGAACATCCAAAGCTACAATCATTAGAACCTGCTGAAATGATACCCCTGGAGAGAAGATTATCTCTAGTCGGAAGTCTATTATACAACAACCGCCAAGCAAACACAGAAATCTTCAACGGGACAAATTTGTGCCACGGGAGCTCAGCTACCTGAACTTGTAATGCTGTAGCAGCAACCTGACTCATCAAAGAGCAATAAGCCTCTCGCAATGTATAAATCTCAGAAGAAACACCTATCCAACGCCACCTGTCAGATACATGATCTTGCAAGCCAACATTAACTAAAAGAGCACAAACATCTCGTAACAATCATTCCTCCCAAACAAACAACTGACGCCTCCACTCCCATCCCCCCACCCACGCCGACACATCTCCCCAACTGTTACCGCCGGTGTCAAACAGAGACTGGCTAACCGCGGGAACCGTGCCTTCAACGAACCACCCTCCCCCAACCAAGAATCATGCCAAAAAGAAGTGGTCTCCCCATCACCCACCACACGAACCAAGGATTTCTCAAACCAGCCCTCTACACCACCAAAAGAACCCCGACACACCCCCACAATATCCTTCCACCATGCCGACGCCTTAGACCCCCCTTCCCCCAACTCCCCATCCACAACACCATATTTTTGTTCTAACACACTCCACCAGAAACTCCTACGCTCAGTTTTCATCCTCCAACCCCATTTACCGAGTAATACAACATTAAACTCCTTAACTTTTCTGACCCCTAACCTCCTTTGCTTCTATCTAAATAAATTTTGTCCCACTTTATCCAACAAACCTTACGAGCCAGCCCATCCTCACCCCACAAAAAGGATTTAAAAAGAGATTCAATAAGAGAGACGATACCTGAGAGAGCTTTAGAAAAGGAAAGAAAGTAACCCATGAGAGAAGACAAGATTATTGTTTTTAATCGATGACTAAAATTCCATCTTGAATGGTGAATAAGTTGAGTGTTCAACTTCTACATTTAAGTTGAGTTAAATTCAGTATTATTGGTTTTATTAAATTCTAATACTAAATGTTTTATTTTTCTTGATTATTTTATAAAATTATTAATGATTCTATTAATAAAAATAATTTTTATACTTTATAAATTAAGAAAAAAAAACCGTAAATTGTTAAAACAATTTATATGTTTGTCAGCACTTTAGATATTTAAAATACAATTAAAATAAAATTGAAATCACTTGATGTCAAATATCGTCTCGAACGTCCCATGAGCTTAGCTCAATTGGTTGGACATTGTGCACATTTGTGCAGGGACCGGGGTTCGAACCCGGTATGCCCACTTATTCACCTTTAAAAAGGTGATTTTCAAACCGCTAGATTACCTGACCAAAAAAAATATCGTCTCGAACTCTTAACTACTATAATTTTTTTTTATAGGAACTAGAGAGTGAAAGAAAAAAAATAAAATACAATTAATATGTAATTAAATTATATATATAAATACAATTAATTATTTTGTAAATGTTTTTTTTTGGTAAGTTAATTATTTTGTAAATGTGATTTTTTTTTGTACATCAGAATGATAAATTACTCCCGCCAAGAATTGGACCCTTAACCTCTTCCTAGACAACCACATGTTATCTCAGCTTTTACCATTTGAGCTATTTTTTTTTTTTAAATGTGATACTAAAAATATAATTAAATTTTTTATGATATAAAATACAAAATAGGTGACTAAGATATACTATATTGAGCACAAATAACCTTGGATTACATATAACTTATAGGTATTTACATTTATACCCTTCCGTTTGAAAGACACCGGAGAAAACGGTGTCCGAATGTCTCCTTGTTTTTACTTTTCCTTACCCGTCTCTTTTTTAATATTATTTTATTTTTCTTTTTCAATCACTTCTTAGTTCCTTCGTACTCTACAAACAATGAACAAAGAAATCTCAAAGACACAAAATCAGAAAAAAGAAAGAAACTTCAAACTAAACTTAGAAAAACAAAACAAACACTCTCTCTTCATTTTCTCTCTCTACATTTTCCGCCATTTTCTCGAGAAAAAAATCTCACAAGGTAATTAACCGATTCTCTCTCTCATTCTCTTTTTCCTTCTCTTTCGCTCCTTTGCATTGCGATTCTACTTCCTTTTCACACTCTCTCTGCATCTTTCAACTTTGATTCTCTCTAATTTCTTCGAATCTCTTCGATTTTCTTTCAATTTTTTGCTGTGTTTGATCCATTTCACTCCGTTTTTCACTTCCGTTTCCTTCAGATGCATGTATGTAGATTCTAGAGTAGAATTCTTCATGAAATTAGTTTTTTTTTTTGTTTTGGTGATTATTGTTCATGATTTTGTTCTGAGTTTTTTTGGTAACAGTTTGATTTGTATTTGTTTTTTTTCTATTTTTGTTATGATTTCTACGTTTTCTGATTTTGCATTTAATTTTGAGATCAGTTTAGTAAAAAGCTAATAAAATTAACGCGTTTTGGGGTCTTAGGATTTTCACACACGGATATATAATTATATGTAAATATAAATATATAAATATTTTTTTTATACACGCATTTTGTCCATTTAATTATGCTTAATGTATAAAAAAAAGTAAACAATGGATTTATTTTTTGGTGTTAACTCTCGAGTTTCTAGGGGAAGGGTGTCTTATTAGTCCACAATTCGGCCGCGTGGTAAGTACAGCCTGATAAAAAATTGTTACACCTAGAAATCAAACTTGAGTTCTTTCTGATAATCTGTTCTTTTGTGAAGCTCGTTAATCACATGAGTTTAATGTCTTAGTTATTAGTGTGATTGTAGTTAATGCATCATTTTGAGAATTCAATTTGAATTTATCCTTTATGTGATCTAACCATTAGCCAATTTTTCTTTGTTTTCGTAATATTCTCGATTTTCACTTTTTTTTTTGTCAGTCAGGTAGCCTAATGGTTAGAATTTTTACTTCTTTTAATTTTTAATAATAATTATTGTTGTTGTTTCTTTCAAAAACAAAAATAATTATTATTGTTACTGTTATTATTTATATTTATAATTATTAATGTTTTTGTTGACAATTCCTGTTTTTTGGTACAAATTTTTGTTGACAATTCTAATTTCTAATGCAATATAAATATGAAATATAATACTATTTTGACCAAATGATGGTTGTTTTCTTAGGTTGGGCATTGACTAGCCACTTTTATTTATTGCTTTAAAATTATACTTTGAATGGCTGCATTAAACTTCAATAGAATGCTGGTAGGGGAATTGACTAACAACAGAAATTCAGTTGTTTTTGAGATAATGTTTGAGTTTGCTTACTATTGATATGTTAGTCGATTATATAGATCAAAAGTAATATAAAACCGGGAAGAGAACCGCGAATTAACGTGGTTAAGTTTTGGAGCCCCTTTCACACTATTTTTTCTCATTTCCATTTGATAACTCAATGTCTCTAATTTTCGTTTTACAATGTAGAGAGTTGACTTGAATATGCCTCATTTCTATCTTACTTAGATTAACCACATAGAAATTCTCAATGCTGTTTATAAGATCCCTGAATACAAGCTCTGCTGAAAACAGAAATAATTGAATTATGTTAAAACAATTATGGCTACAAACCGTAGAATGTAACAAGCTGTAACAAAATTGCAATAGGCTTGCAGATATAACCACTTTAACAAATTTTGAGACACTTCAATATGATATACTAACTAATATCATAGTACTGTATAGTACAAGATTCGTTCACTTGAAGATCGTACATCTTAATTTTTGCTTTAAATCTAATTAGTACTGATTTGTGGTGTTTGCTTCTATTCTGTGTGGTATATTAACAAAAAGTGGTGAGTTTCTTTAAGTGAAAAAAAATCATACATCTAGAAATGAAACCAAACATACACTTAATCATATTGACAGAACACTATGTTTGAGTTATTTAATTAACATCTGCTGCAATATTTAAAGGTATAATTGTGTGAAGTTATTGTTTTGAATTCAGGTTCAGCATGCTAGCTACATTTGATATGCTTTTGATATAGTTTCCGTGGTGGATATATCATTATTCTGCACATGCTTCTAAAGACTGGTAGTTGGTACTTGCTATCAGATTGACAACATACATAAACAAAAGTGAATCTCGTACTGTTATTTGTTCAAGGTTTCACTATACACATTTCCTTAAATCTAATAAGAAGTTTTACAATATCTGTGTTCCTTATAGTTTCTACTGTACCATTGTTTGCTCTACAATTTCGACAAGGAGTTGATGGAAAGACAATGATTGATTTGGTTGTAGTTTGACATCCTTGTGATTGAGTACCAAAAGACGATGGAATATTGCTTCAATAATAAAATCATCAAGATGAAAAAGTTGTACGGGGGAGTTCTGATTGCCTCATCATTTACACTTTTTATGATTATGATCCTGCGATATGGGGTCATGAAAAATCCTATTGGTGAAGGTTATTTGACTATACCTGTCCTTATTAATGGTACTAATCCTCTAGAGTGGATAAACCCTGTGATTCCACCGGCTATTCAAAATCCAGTTGGTACTTCTGAAGTTATTTCTGCGGACATTTTAGTATCTAGCCTCTTTGCCAGGAAAAACTTTTCCAAACAAGAGCAACAAACTCTGGAGACATGGAACCACTTGAAACACTTAATTGATCATGTTCAGGGTTTACCTAGTGCGGCAGAAGCTATCAAGGAAGCTGCCAGTGTATGGAATAGTCTTGTTTCCTCAGTGGAAGAGCAAAGGCAAGGTCATGCAAATGATAGCTCAAGAGCAAAAGAGAAACAGTGTCCCCATTTTCTTAATAAGATGAATTCTACTGAACTTGGTAATAGTAGTTACAGACTGCAAGTACCGTGTGGTCTGACACAAGGTTCTTCCATTACTATAATCGGCATTCCAAATGGTATTCTAGGTAATTTTCGGATAGACTTGACTGGAGATTCAATCCCTGGGGAGCCTGATCCCCCAGTTATTTTGCACTACAATGTAAGGCTTCATGGTGATAAAATCACCGAAGATCCAGTAATTGTCCAAAACACCTGGACAGTAGCTCATGATTGGGGTGAAGAGGAACGTTGTCCATCCCCTGATTCTGCAGAGGTCAAGAAAGGTGAAAAATACTCTCTTATTAGCTTCCATAGGAATTCATGTTCTTCATAATTGAAGTGAAAGTCCTGTTTTATTTCTGAAATAAATCATAATTGATGTCACATTCCTCTTATGATTCTGAAATCAAATTTATGAAATTTGAGTTTATTGACTTCTAAAGAGGATTTGTTCCAGAACAAAAAGGCTCATGTTTTCTGCTTAGTTTTACTATCCTATCAATGTGCAATTGCTATAGATTTGAATCCTATCCATGGGAAAGTCAATTGCATTTTCTTACTATATTCATCTTTGTTGTTATGCTGTTATATTAATTTGTAGTGCAAAAATTTCTGTTTGATTTATATGAAGCACGGACACCGACACGTCGACACGGATAAGTTTTATGAAAAGTGATATAATTCAATGTAATTGTAAGTGTTGGTGTCGGACACGCCTAATCTAAGGAGTGTCAGAACTTCATATTGCTGATACAAATGTTGTAAATGCCATAAAGTGCTTTTTCATAACTTTTAACTTCCTTTATTTAATATATATTGCTGTTTTCTATGGCAGTTGATGAGCTGGAACAATGCAATAAGATTGTAGGAAAGAACATTAGCCAACTTTACATGGGCGGCATGCATTCCCACACTTCAAGACAAATTTCAGCAACCGAAGAACAATTAATTAAGAGAAAATACTTTCCTTTTAAGCAAGGTTACCCATTCGTTGCAACTATTAGAGTGGGATCAGAGGGAATCCAGATGACAGTTGATGGAAAGCACATAACTTCATTTGCTTTTCGTGAAGTAATTTCTTTCTCTCTTGCTTTTATTTTCTTAATAGTCTTAAATATTGAATAATTGTATGTTTTAATATATCAACAGCCAACTAACTATGCTGGTTATGATTCAGACTCTGGAGCCATGGCTTGTCAGTGAGATAAAAATTTCCGGGGACCTAAAATTAGAATCTATTCTTGCAAGTGGTCTGCCTACATCAGAGGATTCAGAGCATATTGTTGATCTGGAATTATTGAAGTCGAGTCCTGTATCTTCACAGGCCCCATTGGATCTCTTCATTGGTGTTTTCTCTACAGCTAACAATTTTAAGCGACGGATGGCTGTTAGAAGAACCTGGATGCAGTACAATGCAGTTAGATCAAATACAACAGCTGTGCGCTTCTTTGTTGGTTTGGTAGGTGAAACTTGTCATATTCTCACACAATTCTTAATATTAGTAGAATTGAGTAAAGATCTCCTTATCATATAATAATATAAACTGAATTTAAATTATACTGAATTTATCTCCATTTGAGCTGTTTGGTTTTAGTATATATACACGCTATGTTAGCCTTTTGCAACTTTTACGAATTCTTTGTTAATAGTGTTACATGTTGGATTATCCTGAATTAGATCTCATGTTTGATTTGATGCAGCATAAAAGCCAAATAGTTAATGAAGAACTGTGGAAAGAAGCACAAACTTATGGAGATATACAGTTGATGCCATTTGTTGACTACTATAGCCTCATCACCTGGAAATCTTTAGCAATCTGCATTTTTGGGGTAAGGTCTTGTTTTTTCTTTGATTTGGCAGGAAAATCCTTCCTCTCCTCATTGGCATTATTTTTGAACAGACGCAGGTTGTTTCAGCAAAGTTTGTAATGAAGACAGATGATGATGCATTTGTTCGTGTAGATGAAGTGCTAGGCTCTTTGCAGAGGATCAATGTGGCTCAAGGGTTACTATATGGACTCATCAATTCAGATTCCCAACCTCATCGAAATCCTGATAGCAAATGGTACATCAGCAACGAGGTAGAGATGTCCTTTCTTTCTTGAATAATCTTTCTTTCATTTTGTTTACATTATTAATTTCTGATTGTAAGATTTTGTATATGCAATTTTGTTGGTTGAGCCTGCTTGTAAATAGATCATGGATGAGGGTATTGGTCATTGTAAAGACATACTCTATTCATATTTCATACACACTAAAGAACTTATAAGTTATAATGAATTTAATTTCCTGTGGTTGGGTTGAAAGTTGAAACTTGATTATTCAGCCATGGTTCATGCAATTTTGTCAATTATCATAACCTTATTATCGGAAAATATCAAGTTCCATAAACTTATTCACTGAGAATAGACTCATATGCTTACTTGCTACAACAGTATCGGAATGGAACTTTTATGAGCATATCCAGTTTATTTTTTATCATAAATATCTTAATTTTAATTTGTTCTCTTTTTTCTCTACTTACTTTCGACTAACGTATCATTATCTTATTGTATGCTATGGTAAAGGAATGGAGTGAAGGAACTTATCCTCCATGGGCACATGGTCCCGGGTATGTGGTCTCACATGACATAGCAAAGACAGTGTACAAGAAATACAGGGAGAATCATTTGAAGGTATGTAAAAAAATTGATTTGCTTAAAACATAAAAGATGACAGTTGGCTCAAAATGTATTGTATACAAGAGCATCAGGGCATATTTGAACACTTGGTCAATTCTTAACTGTCTTGCAGATGTTTAAACTAGAAGATGTTGCGATGGGAATCTGGATCGCAGACATGAAGAAGGAAGGTCTAGAAGTTCGATACGAGAATGAGGCCAGAGTTTATAATGAGGGTTGCAAGGATGGTTATGTGGTTGCACATTATCAAGGTCCTAGGGAGATGCTATGTTTGTGGCACAAACTTCAAGAATTAAAACGCGCAACATGCTGCGGTGATAGAAGGTGACTACTGAGACCAGGATACCACCTCTGATAACGAATTTCACTCTTTTTGAATGGCGAAGAGCTTGTAGAATAATTAGGTTAGTATAGCCAGAAATGATTAGAAATAGTTAATAGTAGGGCATATTTGTAATCATAGATTCTTTCAAGTAAATCTGTTGATTCTTCTTTGTAGAGAGAGGGAGAGATTTGTATAGAGCTGCCAATTAGAAATGTGTTATCAAATTTTTCTGCATCTGATCAATTTTTTTATTAGAAACATGCCATTGTAGAAAAAACCCTCAAATTTTTAACAAATTTATGCCAGTACTAGTTTTGGGTAAAATTCTTTGGTATGTCATTGTGAAATATGCTTGGATCTCAACCCCAAAAGCTAGCTCATAGGTGAGGTTGCCCTCAAATATTTATATACTCGACCGCCGGAAATCTAAACAATGTGGGACTTCAAACAAACTCTAACAATATCATATTCAACACACATTCTCACGCCTAGCGTGGGCCTGGGTCAACAACTACAGATTCAACACCCACCCTCACGCCTAGCGTGGGTCTGGGTCAACAACTACAGATTTAACACACACCCTTACGCCTCGCGTGGGCCTGGGTCAAACGCCCACATTGCAGTCCTTAACCCGACTCTGATACTATGTGAAATATGTTTGGATCTCAATCCCAAAAGCTAGCTCATAGGATGAGGTTGCCCTCACATATTTATACACTTGACCGCCCGAAAACCTAAGCAATGTAAGACTTCAAACAAACTCTAACAATACCATATTTAACATGATGAGCACTACCAATTTTTATGTTAATAAGTCGCTTTATAAAATTGTATTTACAATACCAAAATTGACTATATGACCAAGATCGGGTCGTTGATGCCATATGGTTTATCATAGAAACCTTATTGAGGAAGCGTGGTACTTGCACACACTTACATCATTCAGACTTAAAAAAATAGCCGTTATGCAACGACATTATTATTGAAATTGATTACATTATATTATTTATTTGGAAGTTGTGCAATGGTCATATAATAAAATATAGGTGTCACCTAATCTACCTCTTCATGATTTAGGGGTATCTATCCATCAACCATTAACTAATGTTTTAATCGATATAAATTTAATAAAATATACCGTTGGATATCGTTGGATCGAAAATTTATATCATATAGATCATTTGTGTAAAATTTAACTAGCAAAACATTAATCCAATAATTGAGTAAAAATAAGATTGTTTGATACAATTGTGTTATTAATCGATTTTCTTAGAAAAAATAATATATCTAGTACTGTTATAAAAATAGTTTCTCAACTATATATTCTAACTATCATCCTTTCAAAAAAAAAAAAACTATTGTAACTATAATATAAATTGTTATAGAGATGAGAGGAATAAACCATGTGGTCTTGGAGGTGGTGGAGGAGGAGGTAGTGGTGGTGGAGGTGGATTAGGCGGTGGCTGGGGTGTAAAATATATATTTTCTCACCATCCGCATAGCTGTGGCGGATCCAGGACCCTGGAGCAGGGGTGCAAATTTTTTTACTTCATTAATAATATTTAAGATATCAATTTTTTATTCTTATTTTATTGTTTATATAAACCGCTAATTTTTTTTTTATTTGTGTACCGATTGACAAATTGAAAAAACGTTAAATTTTTTTTAAACCGTTATTTATATAATCCGATAATTTTTTTTGAAAAACTACCACAAACTTTGAGTTGGATTCCAAAAATTCAACGAGATTAGAACAATTCTTAAGCTTCAAAAAATATTAACAATAAACTAAAATATTGACCTCAAGTGCTTAATAAACTCTGTAATTTGATTAATTTTTATATAATTTTTACTGGATGCAATTTTTCTTTTTATATGTTTTTTTTAAGAACAAGCAAACACAGATTAATAAAAAAGTTAAATGAAAGACACAAATATATACAACAAGTGGGCCACATAGTAAAAGCCCAAATGAGTTAGAAAATCCTAAGAAAATTATCATCTTCTCTAACTTATTCACTGAGCAGCCGCTACTACTTTCACTTCCTCTGTTACTTTCACTTTCTTGTCTATCCTTCTTTTCTTTATTTCTTTTTTTGACAACAACACACATCTTCTCTGTTTCTATTCTTCTATGTTCTCTTCTTCTCTTGAGTGGGTTCAAATGTAAATTTTAGGGGGTTCAAGGTGCAAAATATATAAAGATATACGGTAAAAAAATTCAAGTTCAGGGGGTTCAGGGTGTAAAATGATATTTTTTATCCTTCGTCACCCATCCTTTTTTGGACAACTACCTCTGAAAAATTCATTAGAAAAAGTTAAAAAAATTTAGACAAAGTTCTTTAAAATTATGTTGAGTTTTACAAAACCATGTTTTAGAAACAATTCCATAAATTTTTGTTCTGCAAAATTTAAAAAAAAGTAGTGTGTTGTTCTTTAAAACTAAACTTTCAATTTTACAAAATAAAATTTGTTTGGCTCTAATTAAAATTGCATTCCATACAATATTTTGCTTAACCAGAACCAGAACTAGTGTTTACAAAAACTCGTTTCCAACCAATCGTTAGTTGGTTTAGTGGTAATTGGCGTCAAACTTAATAGGAAAGACTATAGTGCAATCCTCTGCAACTGCGATTGGGAGGGGCCTGAAACCCCTTGATGCCAGAACTGACCCCTGCACCAAATTAAACTGGTGGTAAAAATAAAAAAAACAAAAAAAAACACGTTTCCATAAAATCATCAAATAACAGAAAATTAAATAACATGCAAATTAGGTGACCACAAACATTTATTCATGCAATCACTTCACATGTACTCCAAACTTTGGGAGTTTTATCGAAGAGTTATAAGATTCTTCAATTATTCATTTGTTCTACAAACTCAACCAACTAATTAACTGCATTCACAGAATTCATAAAGTGTTTTCACTCATCAAAATATGGAACTAAAAAATCACAGATTCAGAAAATTGCTCAATCGCCCCCCCTATATACTCTTTCCCCCCCCTAACTACCCTTTTTACCCTCATAAATACAAATTCGTGAGCTATATCCCGAACTGGAGTTCGGGGTATACGTCCCGAAATGCCTAAAATTTCACCCCATATACACCCCCATACGCCTGCACTTCGTGAGCTATATCCCGAACTTCAGTTCGGGGGATACGTCACGAAGTGTTCAATTTTCCTGGCACCCCCAAAGTTAATTCGTGAGCTATTCCCCGAACCCCAGTTCGGGATATAGCTCACGAAATATCATGTTATATACTAACCCCCAGCTCACTTTTTCTTCCTTCTTCATTACTCTATCACTCACTCTCTCTAATCTCTTGGGCGATTTTGCAATTTGGGGTTCACAAATCATCATTGGCGTCCTTGTTAGAGCAACAAACAATCATCAAAGCGTTTGCATAAGGTAATGTCCACTTTGAACCGATTATTTTGTGTTGTTGTTGTTGTATGTTGTTCTACATGTCTTGTCAAGCCAGTGTCAGAGCATACACTGGTGTATTTCGTGATCTACATCACGAACTGCTAGGTTCGGGTTGTACGTCACGAAGTGAAGGCCATATGCGCGCGCCTGGGCTAAGCTTGTGGTGTCTGAACATTGTTTTGCTAGGCTTCGGGTCTTAGGTCACGAACTGCAGCCTGGGGGTGCTGTGGTTCTGGATTTAAGTCACGAAGTGCTGCCCAGCCTGCATGAAAATTTTAATGTTTTGTGCTATAGTTTGTTCATTGATACCAATTTGATTTTTTAATTTTTGATGCACTTGGTATGATGATCAATACGTGTTGTAGAGAGAAAGATAAATATGTAGGGTTTATTTTTTTTTTGTATGGCCACATTTGGCCATTCTTATTAAGTTTATTCATTTTTTGTTATGTTGTTGAATTTGTTTGCAGTCTTGAATTTCTATGGCTGATGACAAAGAAGCACCGGCTGCACCGATAGAGGATGTGGTTGTAGTTGAAGCACCGGCGCAAGTGGAGTCGATAGAAATCGATACAAGCGCTCACTTTCAGACGGATAAACGCTGATCGGGATGAGTTGATTGGCTGGGTTAGGGCCGTAGCCGACAAATTGAAGTTTTCTGTTGCGATAGTTAAGTCGGACTACGGTTCAAATAGAAGAAAACAGTTCTTTGTATTGGATTGTGAAAGGGGAGGTACGTACAAGCCAACAAAGAAGAAGTCAAAGTTGGAAGGGCTTGACACGAGGAAATGTGGATGTCCATTTATATAAGATGTAGGAGGAATACAATTAGTAGACGAAGAACAACACAACCAAATTGCAGAGAGTAATATCCCAATTCAAACCCTTGATGTTGATGCTGCGTGATGTATACCTTAATCCATGAAATTGATGAAGGATATATGATTAAGAGTGATTTTGTAGTGATTTTGGAACAAATTTGGGGAAGTTTGGAGGTTTTTTGAAGAATGAGAAATCTAGGGTATGGTGGTTTCTATGCAATTTTCGGAATTGGAATGGAGGTTATGGTTTGGAAGAATGAAATGTGGGTATATGTATTGGAATAAACGGACCAGATTGCATCTATACATTGGATTAAAAAAACTGACGACTCAGTATCGATGCTGAACTAGCGAGTATCGATGCTGAAAATTCCCGGGCTTGTCCAGTAGCCTGCAAGTGTTTTCAGTATCGATGCTATGCTTATGAGCATCGATGCTGAAACTTCCCAAGCTTGTCCAGTAGCCTGAACGTGTTATCAGTATCGATGCTGAACTGGCGAGTATCGATGCTGAAAATTCCCGGGCTTGTCCAGTAGCCTGCAAGTGTTTTCAGTATCGATGCTATGCTTATGAGCATCGATGCTGAAACTTCCCAAGCTTGTCCAGTATCGATACTGTTCAATTTAGCATCGATGCTTGCTTTTTCCGGGCTTTCTCCTTAGTCAATATACATACCCCAGTATCGATGCTTAGGTCTATAGCATCGATGCTGGTTAAACAAAATGGACAAATCAAATCAGACAATGACAAGTATCGATGCTGAACCCCCAGCATCGATACAAGTAGGTTATACTTCGTGAACTACGTCACAAACAGAAGCACGTTTCGTGTGCATAACATCTATATTTCGTGAAGTAGATCACGAAGTATAGCATAACAGATATTAAATGAGTTTTAAAATACTTTTTACTATTTATTATAACATGTTTTGGCTATAAATGTGTGGCTCTCAGTTAGTGAACACCTATTACTCATTCTTTCTGTGAAACTCTCTATTTTGTTGTAGGAAAACATGTCTACCCAAGCTTGGGACCAGAGGAACATCGACAACACTCACATTGCTGCAATTTACTTTAATGAAGGTGAACCTGATTTGTTTAGGATCCACAACGAAGACACCTACGACTCTCTGAAAGATCGGCTGAATAAAGTGAACAAACGTGTGCGAGGAGACAACGACACGAGACACGTTCTTACAATGAACTACAGACGACCTTCCGTTGTATCAAACGGACGTGTGGTAGATTTTATCAATATGTGTCTTGACAATGACAGTGATGTCAGATCTATGTTTGAAATTTTCGCACAATACAGTAGAATGGGTCCTATTGAGTTGGATGCGAGATTGAGCAGATCTGTTGAAGAAATTATGTTAGCTCTGGTTGAACCTAAGGAAGAGGCAGTTACATTAAGGGATCCATAGATTCATCTTCAAAAAATGACAGATCCACGTTAGTGTTTTTTATTATATGTTGTTGTATGTTGAATTCGAAAGATCTGCGTTTAATTTGTTGTTTTCGTATTTTGTGTGATTTTTATTTGTATTTCTGTTGTAATTTGGATAATGGATTTGAATGAATGTTTGATGTTGGATTTGAATGGATTTTTCTGGATTCTGACCAATTTTCTGGATTTTTGCCATGGTTAGAATAGATTTAGACCCTAATTCTGGTTTTGCAACACAAATAGAACCCAGGTCGGACCTGTAATTTCTAATAACTGCAAATACGAGTGACTATCAATCATTACCAATCAACATAATAACATAATATAATGAGAATAATTACGGTCCAAATCAAATTGAGAAGTACACAACCATGTTACAATCAACCAAATTCATAAGTCATTAGCTTAGTGCCAAAATAATAAAACAAAGGTTATAAGTTCTAAAAGTACACAAACAAATTAACCAAACTATTCTTCATCCATTTGCTCTCCCCGCCTTCTGCGCCGCACTCGTCGTTCGACAACCGGGTTAACATAGGACAACATGTGGAGATGCCTTTCATATGGCGGTGATCCGGGCTCAATCTCACCAGTCGTAAACGACTCGTCCAAATCAGCTTTGACCAATCGGAGTAATCGAAGATGCTCCGTAATATCTTCCTCCCCTAACTCCTGTGTCAAAGCCTCCAAGTTTGGTGGCACAGGTGGTTCTTCCGGAGCCACAACTGGACGCATTTTCAAATGCGACACTTTAGAAAACCATGTCATGTAGCCTGGCTCCATGTCCCAGCCGGCAGTCACCTCTGCCCCCCTCTCATCTTCATGTATAATCCACGATGCGAGGTCTTCCTCAAAGCGTTGATCAATTTCGTCATACGTCAACAAAGGGGGAGCTAACTCAATGGGATGGCGTGGAATGCTTTGCACATGTCCAAATTGCCTCATCACACGTTCAGGCAAATGTTTAGCTTTAAGACTCCCACATCTTAGCCAACCAGAGAACCAACATTCAGGAATCATGGGCCGCACATTACGATGGGATTCATACGGACTGAATATGACATTTATCATTTGCAGATTATCCAAATATGACATGTAATTGTGTACGTCAGGGTGCCCTTGCCCTACATAGTACATAGCACACCGCGGCTGGTCTTCTTGGTAATTACTCTCGAATTCCCACGTGGTCATGTTAGGAAAATGTGAAATAATCCATCCCTGCAAAAATTTATCATAAACTATATCAACCAGATAACATAAACAGAGCTAAAACTACTAATCAATGGCAATAACTAAAAACATATAATGTTACCTCCAGCAGTGATAGGTATCCCGCAATCCCTTTGCTCTGGATCTTAGATGAATGATCCAATTCTTTAATCATCCACGTAAGCGCAGCAGCCCCCCAATTCCACGTACTAATGGCATTCAAATCACTGAAGTACTGAAGATAACACACGTCCAAGTAAACATCGCTTTTGTTTGTGAAAATGGTGCATCCTACGATAAACAACAAAAACGCTCTGATGCACATCTCTCTATATCTCTTAATCACTGACTTCTTACAACCATTTTCTTTTGCTTCATCAGCCTTCATCAAGTTTTCAAAGTATATGTATTTCACCGCATCAACATCTCTCTATATCTCTTAATCACTGACTTCTTACAACCATTTTCTTTTGCTTCATCAGCCTTCATCAAGTTTTCAAAGTATATGTATTTCACCGCATCAATCGGCAAATGTTGGCCGCGAGTAATCACAAAATGGTTGTCCACCTCTGCTTCGCTAAGTCCAAGAAATTGAATGCATAAATCCATTCCTTCCGTTCTACTCATGCCACTTTGGTTCAGAAGTCGACCAGTGATTGGAATATGGAGAAGGCACTGGATTTCATCCAGTGTGATGCCCATCTCACCGACCGGAAGGTGAAAGGTAGCAGTCTCTGGATACCACCTCTCAGCGAAAGCCGTCATCACATCATGGTTCACGACGTTGTAGTTAGTGTGCAACAATGGCTCCAGACCAGAGTTGTTTACAGCATCCCAAAACCAAGCATATTTCCGAACACGCCTCGGTAGATCTAAGTTAATCAACTTCCTTCCATGTGTCCGCAGAATTTGGGTCTTGTTTACAATCTGAAGAAGAAATACAACTTATAAGAATTTGAGGAAATTTGAGGAAATTTGAAGAAAAACAAGTTATGAAATACAATTCAAATACCTTATCACGTTCATCGACACTCCATATTTTAATTGCCCTGTGCTCATGGTATAACGTAAGCAAGGACGTATCTACTGGTCCACCAGGATAACCCCCACCTTCAGCATCAGCATCACCATCAGAATCCTCTGCAGCCATGTTAACATTTTCATTATCTTCATGTTCAGATGCTTCATCTTCAGAACGAGTTTCCTCGTGTGAGGGTCTCCTACGTGAAGCAGAGGATGAAGTACCCTCTCCTTCAATAGTCATTTGACGCGGACGTCTTTTAGGAACAAGCTTTGAACGGCCAGATACATGGGCCCTGCTTGGGCGGCCGTGTCTACCGGTACCGGTAACAGTATTTTGCTCCATATCTATACAAAAACAACAAACAACAAACAACAACAATTTATGTACTACTCATAATCAAACTCAATCAACCAACAAATTCAACCAATTCAATCTCATTCATAGTAATATCAATCAAAAGTGACATTCATAGTAACATGTTCAACCCAACCAAACTCATTCACAACACAATGCAACAAACACAAATTAACATCACTACATTCAAACCCAATCAAACCCATTCAATCACAATTTTCGTCACCTATATTCAAACTCAATCAAACCCATTCAAACACAAAGTAACATCACTACATTCAAACTCAATCAAACCCATTCAAACACAAATTCATAAACAACTAACAACACTACATCAAATCAAAACTTAGGACGTTTCTAAACCTAAACAAACCTTAAACATTCTAAACCCTAACATTTCTAAAACTATGAAAATCAAATAAAAACTTAAAATTGATAGAAACTTACTTGATAGTGAGAAATAGGGCGAAAATGTGGTGTTAGTAGTTGAAGAGTAGGACGTTTCTCTATGGATTTGGTGAAAAAATGGATGAAAAGAGTGGAAAAGAGAGTATGGAACGGTTTAGAACATAAAATGGAGTGGGGGGTTTTAATTCTGTTCTGTCTAATATAAGCAACCGTTCGGGTCTTATAACCCGAACTGGGCTTCGTGACATAGCTCACGAATTAAGTGTTATGGGGGGCGCCAGGGGTATGTTCGGGACATACATCACGAACGCTAGTTCGGTGTATAGGTCCCGAACCACAGCACGCGCGCCATGGGGGGTTAAAGTTTTGTGCAACGCCCATGGTTCGGGACGTATGTCACGAACTGGGGTTCGGGATGTATGTCCCGAACTGCTTTCTTTGCCCAATTTCAAGGGCATTTTGGGATTTTAGGGGGGTTTAAGAGTAATGAGTGGGGGCAAAAAAGCAATTTTCACAGATTCACATGTCTTTAGACTCAAGAATTCTCACCACAACTAGTAATATAAGGGAAATTACATGTAATATCCTTCAACTTTATCCCATATTCATCATGACATCTAAAATGTACTTTCTGTAGAAAAAAAAAGGGTTAATTAGCGCTTAAAAAAAAAAAAGGGTTAATTAGCTTTTACCCCTCTATAATATACACCAAAATTGCTTTACCCCCCTGTAAAATTTTTTTGTTGTTTTACCCCCCTGTAATATCAGATTTTGTGCTTTACCCCCCGGACTCAGTCAACCATAATATAATTTGCGGCGGTTGAAAACCGCCGCTAAAATTTTTATTTTGCGGCGGTTTTTTTGCGGCAATTTTTTGCGTCGCTAATTCATATTTTGCGGCGGTTGAAAACCCTCGCTAAGTTATATTTTGCCGCGGTTTTATTTGCGGCGGTTTTTTTAGCGGCGGTTATAGTATAGTTGACTTGAGTCCAGGGGAGTAAAACACAAAATCTGATATTACAAGGGGGTAAAGCAACAAAAAAATTTTACAGGGAGTAAAACAATTTTGGTGTATATTACAGAAGGTAAAACCTAATTAACCCAAATAAAAATCAAGCAAATTACTTCTGCACAACATGTACAAAATTGTCATTTAATTCATAATTTCACGCCATAAAACATATTTTACCGGGTAATTTACCATCATTAAGATAGTAATATGTTTAGTAAAACTAATCAAGTGTTCCCCCTCCTTCTACTTATGAAACTTTTCATTTAATTATGATATATCTGAGGTTAAAATGAGTTTCAACAAGATTACATCAAATACGTCCTATTTTAAAATTTAAAACTCATCAAGCCATAACATTTGAAGCCTGGATTTTTCAAAGTTCTTATTTACATGATCAATCAACTAAAATCGCAAATTCCGATACAACAATATCTTCCTGTCTTAATACGATTGACTTCTACAGTAGAATGCTTCAAATGTGTTTGACAATAGCGCAACAATATCAGTTACATACCTATCTAGGCAAGAATCCATAATTGGAAATGGCAATCTCAAAGGCATTTAGTCTTTCTCCACGACCAAAACCATCGCGATCATAGGACGATATTTCGTTTATGTTGAGATCAACACATGCTTTGACAAGTGCCTCCCCAACACGTTAAGCAGCTTCGTTAATTCATGTTACACCCGAACAGAACAAATCCAAATTATAATGAACCAAAATTTGTTTTCCCTGTCTCATAATACTTGTCTCTAAAATGAGGTGGACTACTTACAGCAGTGCTACTGGGAGGATTTTCTCGGAACGACTTCTGCAGGGTGCTTCCATAGAATAAACACTTCTTATTTTGGTCATCTACCAGCATTGCATACAATTGCTTATCTGAGGAAAATACTGAAAGCCTTGGTTGTGTTGATGTTCCATTAAACTGGAAATAAAGTACATTATGAAATAATATAGTATTAATAACAAATAGAAGAAAAACATGATACTTAAAATGGGTTGGTTATATAATTGAGTAACTCAACAACTTAATTTTACTTTATCAATGCAACAGCAACTTATCCACTATCATATATGCAATTGAAACCTATATATGTTATCAATCTCAGATAGCAGCGCGTAGAGCCGAACCCCAAAAATGCTATAGTAGTATAGCAGATAGCGGTATGAACATAAATTCCAGCAACATCCATAAATACTCAAAAACAGAAAAACACATAAAATTAAAAGGGAGAATCAAACTTAATTTATATTCAATTCAACTTTGTCATTTTCCATCAAAATAAGCTCAAAATGTAGTCAAAATGCATCACATCAAAATCAAAATGTAATCAAAATAACATTCGACCAAAATGCAGTTCTAAAAGTACTCCAATTGTTCAATGAAGCGATACCTTTTTCTGCATCTTTCTATTTTGAATTTTTGGAGTTTCTTTTTTTCTTGCATTTGCCCTCCTAGCTTTAATAAGAATCTGTTTCTTAATTAAACCTGCAGCAAAGAAATTCAAATTTCACCAAAAGCAATATCAGAAATCACAATTTAACACAATACCCATTACGAAGCAAGTAAGAAAATGAAATCTGAAACACAGCACAAAATATGAAAGAAGAAAACAAATTGCGCAGTTGAACTTACTTGTACTTTGTGGTTGAAAGTAAACGAATGGTTTTGGGATGATACCAAAGAAAGAAGAACTCTTAAATTGAACTAGTTCAATTGAATTCAACATATTTTAAGATTCTCATAACTCATAAGCTATGGAATCGCATAATCAGCAAAACTTGAAGTGGTTACGCTGGCCCATGACCAACTCTATTTATTTAGGGCCCGTTTGGTGCGCCGGATAGATAAGGACAAGATAGGATAAAAAGTTGAATAATAACCCAAATGATAGTAACATGATTAGCATATATCATGTCATGTGTTTGGTGCACATATGATAAGAAAAATAATATTATTAGTTTATCATATCCTGTGTTTGATACACATTTGATATTGACATGATAAAATATATTCATAAAATTAAAATTGATACACGCTTAAATAGCACTAAAATAATATTAAAAAAAAGTATATGATCAATAAAAACATAAAAAAAACACGTCAAATAATAGTGAGCCAGCAAAAAAATAGGCGAGATGGTTAATATACTCCTTTCATGTTGATAACCAAGCCGAAAACAATGATTAAAATAACAAAGAGTAATTGGATAAGCTTAAATAGTAAGTTAAATGTATCATTTTCTATTTGTTCACCAAACAACGGATTAAAACAAGATTGGAAAACGTTAACATATCTTGTTCCCTAACCTGCGCTCCAAACGGGCCCTTAATAACTAGTGTAACTTACCCGTGCAATGCACGGGTTAATATTTAAATTTATAGTATATATTATTAAAATTAAAATAAATTAGTTGAGATATTAAATTTTTAATTTAAGTTTTTTTCTAATTTTAAGTTAATTAATGTAATTTTTGTCAAATAATTTTATTTTTCCAATTACTTGTGAAATTAATTTTATATTTTTATTATTTAAATATAAAAATAATATATATTTAAGGATTTTAAAGAGATAAAATAGGGTGCAGAGTGATCTTCTGCTCCCCGTTTTGAACAATATCATATTTCATTTCTAGTCCCCATTGAAATTACAAAAAAAGATAGGTCGTGTATTAATATATGAGTATAAATATTGATCATCGTGTAAATTATAAAATAAAAAAACATTCATATTAATATGAGTGTAAATATATGTCGTACTATAAAAAATGGGTTTTCCGTATTAATATGTGTATAAATATTTAAGTTCCTATAAAAAAAGTATTTCGTCTCGTATTAAAACATTGTAAAAAAAATATAATTCTGTAAAAATTACGACAAAAAAAACCTGTACATGAGTATAAATATAGCTCCTATAAAAATTATAAAAAAAAAATATATAGTCATCGTATTAATATATAGATACAAATCTAGATCCTGATAGCAATATACGTTCTCGTGAAATTATAAAAAAAGTCTTCGTTTTAGTATATGGTTTTTATTTTTATATTACGTAGACGTTCATTTAATATTGATTTTATTCAAATATGAAAAATAATACAAATAATATAAAGATTTAAAAGGATAAAATACTCTAGAGGGTGTGATCTCCCACTTTCCGTTCTCAATAATATAATATATTCTCTCCGGTCTTCGTAAAAATTATAAAAAATATATATATATGACCATGTATTGATATATGAATATAAATATAAGCCTCGTGTAAATTAAAAAAAAAAAAGAAGACACTTGTATTAATATATATTAGTATAAATATTGATCTCGTATAAATTAAAAAAAATCTAAGTATACTAATATAAGTGTAAATATTTTTCATAAGCAATAAAATAAAATATCATAAAATTGCCTAAAAAATAATCATAAAAATATAATTTTAGTTGTTTGTGGAAATCGAGCCGTGTGGTATTGAGCAACTTTAAATTTCTGAGACAGTTATCCCACCCTTTGAGGTGCCTCCAATCTGGCGAGGGATTAGTCACTGCGTTTGGCGGTGGATACCCCGGTCTCAACAAAAAAAAAATCAAAACGTGTATCTCATACTAAGTACCCGTTTGGCCCGGCTTATTTTCTCCTTATTTTCTTCTCCTTAAAAATAGTAAAGTAGGAAAAAAATGTGTTTGACTCTACTTCTTTTTATTTTTTACTTCTTTAGTTTATTTCTCTAATACTTTTAAAGAGAAATATGGCTAAATTCAATTTTATATTTCTCTATTTCGTTTAAGCTAAATAGAAAAGTAGAAAATAAGCCCGGTCAAACGAGCACTAAATTTTGTTCGTGAGAGAGACATATATGAAACACATAAACTTTGGTTCATTATAGATTATCTTGTAAAATTTTGTTCATGAGAGAGACATCGTAAATATATATTATAGAGATAGAGATTATAGAAATTAGTACTTTTTAAAAATTATGGTTAGTAACAATTAAGTAAAAAATTACATCATAAAAATAGATTTTTTTGTTGTAGGTGAGAATTGAACCATGTTCCTTTTGCTACAACTCCTAATTAAATCTACATAGTATAAGTACAAATATATATCATAAAAATAGATTTTTTGTTGCTGGTGAGAATCGAACCATGTTACTTTTACTAAAGCTCTTAACTAAATCTAAGTAAAATAATATAAAATTAAAAAAATGTTGCCGGAGGGAATCGAAGGGAGTATATTTAGCTTGCCTAATTGCTTAAAACTTGAAGCCTTGAAATCTTGCCACATAGACATATGAATACTTGGTTGCTTGCCACGTTGGATAATGATCGGGAGAGAGACATCCGTAATTATATTATATAGAGATTTAGTCAAAAACAAAATATTTATTTAAATTTACGTACAAAAATGATTTTTTTGTTCCCACACTCCAATAAATCTTAGTTATACGCCAAAATGACTAAACTATCTTTAAAAAAGAAAAAAAAATCCAAGTAGAATTTGAAAACCCTATCTCCTTTTTACGACTACGAGAAATTTTAAGGCTATTAAATCTCTATTTACGTCGTAAATTCAACTAACTTTATGTAACTCATCTATACTCAGTTTGCGTAAGTCATTAAGTTCAATTTATGTATGTCTACATTCACTTTACGTAACTTAGTTTAGATACTCTAAATTCATTTTGCATAAGCAATTTGAGTTTAAATAATTCATGTAAATTCAATTTACGGTCATGTAAGCAAAAAAGTCTATTACAAAAAAGTCCATTATATAAGCACTTTTACTACAAAAGTCTATTACAAAAATATAAGCTCCTTTACAATTTTTGTATTCCAATGCAACTTAGTAGTAATAATTAGGGGTATGTGTACGCAAAAAAGTAATAAATGTACCTAGTAAATTATAAATGGATTTATATTTTGGAACTAGACTTTTGTAGTAAAAGTGCTTATATAATGGGACGGAGGGAGTATTATTTAAAATTTGGCTTAACCACATAAACGGGTCCTTATATTTATTTTAGGTTTTAATTTGGTTTATGTTTAAAAAATTTCATTTTGGTTTCTTACGTTATTGATTTCAACATAAAATGGTCTTTTTCGTTAAATTTTAAATAAATTTATTCTAACTTTCTGTTAAATCTTGAGTTGATTACTTCTAAAAAATTCTACGTGACACATTTTTAAATTGTCCATGTATAAAAATATGTTAATTAATTAGGTGAACGATTTAAGCAAACATTTGACTAGAAAAACTAACTTGAAACTTTTTAAACATAAAGAATTAAATTAAAACTTAAAATAAATATAAAAGATCTAATATATATGTACTTAAGCCTTAAAATTTTAAATTATGTATTGCAATCATATTTAATTTCAAAAATTTACTTAAGCCTTAAAAGTTTCTGAATTATGAATTTTGAATTCTGAAAAGTTTGATTGAATTGTGAATATTTAATATTTTAATGTCGTGTTTGTTTGAAGTGGTTCAATTTCATTTTGGTACATAGTGTAGGACAAAAACTAGAACTGATTCGTAGGTTATAATAAAAGTGTAAGTAAAAATTGTAACCAAAACTTGAGAATAAAAATTGCAAAGAAAAACACATAATGCAATAATAAAGTGGGAGTTTCTACGGTACATTTGAATAATTCAAATGTATCGGTATATAAGGTCATAAAATTGATAATTAACGATTATTTTTTAAAATTAAAATAACTACTAGTTGATTATTGTATTTTAGAAATAATAATAGCACAAGAAAATATATAATTTCATTGTTTATAATGATTACACTAATATTTTTAACATTTTTCAATAAAATAATTGAATATTGACTATTATGAATAATAAAATTTTTAAAAATATCAAAATTTATTTCTTTTAAAATTGAATATTGACTAATGTTTTTAACAATAAGAAAATTATTTCTTTTAAAAAAATATTTATTTTATTTATTAATTAAGTACCTCATGTACAGGTACATTAGAAATCATATAATGTGCCATAGAATTTCCCTAATAAAGTACCAATGAAAAATTGGTCATGACTCATGCAATCATTTTTATCAGTGTACTAATATATAATAGTGAGCCTACAATACCATGTATTTGTATCAGCAGGCAGCGGCTTAAACCTTTATTTCTTTATTTCTCACCAAAACCATGAAAATCAAATTGAGAACCCTTTTCTTTCCCAACACCACCACTCCTTCTCCCTCTCTTCGCCACTTCATGGTAATTACTCTAATTCTCCTTAATCTCTTCATTTTAATTTAATCAATTCATCATTATCATTAACATAATTACATCTTAATTAAATAAATTGTATCGCAGTTTCAACTCAGGTCGTTTATCTCGCCGCATTTACCATCGCTCGTGAACTTAACTACCAACGCCGTTCAACACCGTAACCGTTTCTCCTTTTGCTCTTTGGATGTAACTAACTTACCTATTTTGAGGTCGGTTAGGTTCGTCAGCGGTTTTGGTTTTCCGTTTCCGTCTGCTGCATCATCGCCGAAGAAAACGGTAAAAGCTGTTGCGGTTCGTGGTAAGGATAAAGATGTTAGTTCTACTGAGTCGTCTGTGGATAATTTAGCGAAAACTGGTTTGAGGGAAGAGATTAAGAGTGATGATATAAAGGATTCCAAAATTAATGATATTAAGAAGAAGAAGATGAAGAAGAAGCCAAGTAAAAAGAAAGATACTAAGGCTTCAGCTGCAACCGATTCGTCCAAAGCTGACGGTGAGGAAGTTTCTAGAAAATCATCTTCCAAAGGGAAGAAGACTAATGGAAAGGTTAGTAATTGATTATCAAGTGTTGACACAGACACATGACATGGTGACCACCGACACGTAGACACACGGTAGATAATGTACTCCGTCCGTCCCAAAATGTAAGCAAATGTGAGTCAACAAAAGTGAATGTATCTGGTTCAAAATTTGGACCAAATACATTCACTTTTGTTGACTCAATTTTGCTTACATTTTGGGACGGAGGGAGTAATAATTTTTAAGAAAATATAAGTGATTGAATGCGTACCAACTTGGGTTGGACACTAGAAAATGACGTGTATTTTTTGTATATGGTTTAAAATTGTGGTTGCTTAGTTATTGTAGTTATTATACAATCATTGAATTTGAAACCGGAATTTTTTTTTGTAGTGATTTCAACTTTTGTAAAATGTGATTATGTTTTGGGTTTGAATTACCACCAAGCTATGCTCACGGGGACATTATGTTTGGATATTTAATATAGGATGGAGTGGAATTCATGGAGTAAACTTATTTTTATTGTTTGGATATTTCAATTGTTGAATTGAATGCAGAACAACAAATGCTCAATTTTATTATTTCTCAAATTAGAGGGGGAGGTATTGGCTTGGGACCTGGGAGTATGCTCCTCCTCAAGATCTCAGGTTCGATTCTCTCCAGTGACAATTTAGGTGGGCTAGTTTAGCTTCTTCAAAAAAAAGAGGGGGAGGTATTGGATGGTGGCATGGGGTTTGTTCCATTATATCCTATCCTATTTTAAAACATTCAAATAAGATATGCTTTTTATGATTCCATTTGTCAATCCAAACACAGCCATAGTATTGTGGCCAAAGTTGCAAGGCATAATTTTTTTGGTTTTAACTCTCTGGTTCCAGGGAAAAGGGGCGTTTGTAATCTGGTTCGCAAATTGAAACATTGCTATATTGCTTGGCTTTGTTGTAATTTTAAGCATTGATGCTAACATGGGTTTGTTCAGGACAGTTCGGCTGTTAGCACTTCAAAAGAAATACAAAATGTTTCTGCTTCTGCAAGGTCAAAGAAGAAGGACGAAAACTGTAGCCAGGTTGATCTGGAGAAGCCACTAGCAAAATTTACGGGAAAACCACTGTATCCACCTGTGGGGAAGTCTGTGGTAGTTGTGGAGTCTGATACGAAGGCAAAGGTTATTCAAAAATACCTTGGTCATATGTATGAAGTCTTGTCAACCGATGGTCATGTAAGAAAATTGGCTGCAACGTCTGGATCTGTGCGGCCTGACGATGATTTTAGTATGGTGTGGGAAGTTCCACTATCTGCTTGGACTCACCTGAAGAGCATCAATCTTGCCTTGAGTGGGTACATTCTCATATCCAGTTACTCTTGTTTTCCAGCAAATAAATTATGATTATTGCAAAGAATTATTTCACTTCTATGCTTTTATGCACAATTGTCTGACAACCTGTCTCTTGCAAATCATTGTATGTTGTTTCACAGAGCAGAAAATCTTATTTTTGCATCAGATCCTGATCATGAGGGAGAGGCTATCGCTTGGCACATAATTGAGATGTTAAAACAACAGGGAGCTCTGCGCGATAATGTTTTTCTAGCTAGAGTTGTCTTTCATGAAATAACCGAGCAATCCATAAAAACTGCTTTGCAAGCTCCACGAGAGATTGATGTGAATTTGGTTCATGCTTACCTCGCACGGAGGGCCCTTGATTATTTGATTGCGTTTAATATTTCACCATTACTTTGGAGTAAGTTACCAAGTTGCCGATCAGCAGGAAGAGTTCAATCTGCTGCACTTTCTCTTATATGTGATAGAGAAATAGAAATTGATCAATTTAAACCCAAGGAGTATTGGAGTATGGAGGCCAAGTTTAATAGGAAAGGGCAGAGATCAAACAAGGACTTAACATTTCTTGCTCACCTGACCCATTTTGATTCCAATAAGTTGACTCAATTTTCAATTACTTCGGGTGGGGAGGCAAGGGATATTGAAGGCCAGATAAACTCTGCAGAGTTTCAGGTTATTAGCATGAAAAGAAACAAAGTTCGAAGAAATCCTCCAACACCTTATATAACATCAACACTTCAGCAAGATGCTGGAAACAAATTGATGTTCTCAGTAGTTCAGACAATGCAGGTACTAATTTTAATTTATTCCTATCCTGTTTTCCTACTTAACGTTGACATAACAGTTAACCATGTCTGTAATGAATAATATCTGGTTTTCCTCTGGAATTATGATTTGATTATGATAATATTTTAGATCTTTAGAATTACTTTTATCAATAATCTCTATTGAATTATGAATGCAGATTGCTCAAAAACTATACGAGGGAGTTGAATTAGCTAATGGTACAGCAGTGGGTTTGATAACATATATGAGAACTGATGGACTCCATGTAGGTTTCAGTTTTGTTGCATGTATATAGATATTATATATCATTAATTGTCTACTGAAGCCATTGTCAGCTGAAAATATATCCTCCTCCTTGTGTTGTATAACTACTTACTGTATTTAACATTGCTTTTCTATAACAATTATGTCATGAATCTTGACTAATTAAATGTGTCCGCATCTCCTGTTATCTTGCACATGAGATTGCAATTTTGATTTTTACTAGTGGGTTCACACATGTTGATGGTATTTATATTTGTTTAGTGTCTCTCTGTTAATCCAATAATTTTGTTTGTGGATAATCATTGCTATTGCTATTTTTAACACTTGGAGTTTTCTTTCTTAGATTTCTGATGAAGCTGTTGCGAATATTCGCTCCCTGATAATTGAAAGGTGATGTGTGCTTCTCCATACTTATTTCTGCTAATGCTTTCGACCAGAGCTTCAGTACTACTCTACTGAATATAAAATCAATTTTATTAGTATGTACCTTGCTAGAAGCTAATTTTCTTATACGGGTTTTTCATACTTTTTTGCGTAAAATTACATTTTGCCATCAAACATGCAGGCCATGTTTTGTCAAACACAGCGTAGTATTATGGTTTAGGTTTCATGTAATGGGCTTTTAATATGCCAACTATTTGTGAACTATTATTTCCTTATAGTCTAACTAACAACCATGAAAATATACTTAAATTGAAATACAAAAGAAAATAGCTATTAAATTAGTCGAGCATGCCTAATAAACAAAAAAATGAAACTCAAAAAAATTATTTATATGTATGATGGGATGTAAGAAAATGGTTCAGGGATGAAAAGTGTAGTTCTGTTATATTAGAAGTCCCACATTGGCTAGAAATATGGCATATATAGCCTTTAAAAGGGAAGTGCAAACCTCCCGAATTCTAAATTTCTAATATGTTCTATCTACATTTAAGGAATTAAGGTAAAGAACATTTATTGTTACTTTTCCCGTCGTAATTTTGTCTGAACATGCATGGTTATTGTTATTTAATTTTGAATGCTTATCATGTGTTTAAGCAGGTTTTGATTTTTTTTATGCGGTTTAAATTTACTGGGTGCAGGTATGGACAAAACTATGTTGCCCAAAGTCCGCCCAAGTATTTTAAAAAGGTGAAGAATGCACAAGAAGCCCATGTATCCATTAGACCAACTGACATACGTTATTTACCATGTAATACGAGATGTGCTTCTTTCATAAATATTTTACTTCAATGATTAACCAAGGGCCACAACTAACACCATTAGTTCCTGGTGACTTGTAAGCAATGCTGGATGGGGTGTTAGATGAAGAGTCCTTGAAGCTTTACGAACTTATTTGGTCACGAACAGTTTCATGTCAGATGGAGCCAGCTATTCTCGAAAAGGTTAGATTACAAAATATCCATCGGGATAAAGTATAGAATGTTTGAAATTGTATTTTACCTAGCTGTTTTTTTATAATTTTTGCTTGGATGGTTGACTATAGATTGATTTAGAAGTCAAACTTTCGAAGTGATGGGACTTTTTTTTGTTCTAATTTTTAGACGTTAAAAGATTTTTACTAAAAACGGCAAAAAAGTATTTTTATTAAGGAAGAGAAAATAAACAAAGAGGATAATACCTCCTCTCAAGAAATGGAAGCAAAACTGGAACCTAAGAAATTGGAACATGTAAAAAAACCTTTCTATCTATGTTGTTAATCCGAGATACCTGTGCATAGTGCTGAACCCAAAAAATGTTGTAGCAGTATATTGGATAGCGGGATGTCCGCTATTGTGATTTGTGAAGACTAAGAAACAACCGCCATTGCTATAGCAGATAGTAGGATTTCCGCAATTCGTGGCCGCTACAACCGCCATTGCTGAAGGCGGCTTGTGAGTAGATGGCGTTGCGCTGAACCCTACCATTGCTACACTCTTCTGTGCTAATGACAACATAGCTTTCTTTTAATGTCTGAAATCACCTCTGGCACCACTACACCATGAACAAAACACGTAAGGGTGGCTATAAAAAGAAACCTCTCTCAATAAAGTCTAGAGTTGAGCAAGTACCGTTCAAACTCTAGGATTACTTTCCGGCCATGAACACTAAAGAAATGCAACGAAAGAACATGCCTCAAAATTTTTGGTTTATTTGTGTACGCTAAAACCTCTGAAATTAGTTATGTCAAATGACCGATTATCCCAAAAGCTTAAGTTGTTAGGAAAGGCCACATCAATAGTTTTATATTATTTCTAACACGCCTCCTCACGCAAGAGCCCATTGGGCTTGAAACGTGGATAATGCATAGACCCACCTACCATATGCTTAAAATTCCACTTTTTAATTAGAAAGTGAGGGGAGTGGGAATCGAACTTTAGACCACTTAGTCATAGAGGCTCTGATACCATGTCAAATGACCGATTATCCCAAAAGCTTAAGCTGTTAGGAAAAACCACATCAATGGTTTTATTTTATTTCTAACAAGCTATGTGAAACTGATCGATAAAACTAAACAGTTTATTTGAAATGAATTAGGGTCAAAATAATGCCAAATGAGTTAGAGACAGACTCCCAGCAGTCATGAATTTACCTAATGATGCTCAATAATATTCAACATATGCATTTTGTTTTCATATTAGTTACACCTTAGCTTTCTTTAAACTTTAGCTTTTCATGTATCTTATTCTTAGATGAAGAATCCTTCATTTTTAGGTCTTATCTTTATCTTTCTCTCACTCATCTTTATAGTGATCAGTTTACTCTTTGTATGGAACCTTGGTTTATAAAAAGGAAAGATTGTTTCTCGGTAAACTCATTTTTCGTAACCGTCTTTCCAGGTCTACTATTGTTAGATTGTAATTGTGTCTGTCCTAAATAAAGATCAGTAACATAATATATGATCCTGAAATATACTGTGTTCATTTAAAGTTCACATGCTTCAATCTGAATCTGATATAATTATTCTTGACCAGATATGTGTCATAATGTCTTTCTGATTCCAGATACAAGTTGATATTGGAAATGCTGATCGGTCTATTATGTTACGGTCTGGTAGTTCAAGGGTTGAGTTTCCTGGATACCAGACAGTTTTCACGGTATGGTTAGTTCTTGCATATAAGTTATATTATGAGGTGATGTTACTTTTATACATTGAAGTGTATAAATGCATATGGTTCTACATTGTGATGTGTCTATTACTCGATAATTTTATTTTATGTTCTTGTTAAGTACCAGTGCTTCAAAATGTGTAACCTATGGGTCTTCAAATTGTTTTGTATTTCCCTCAATTTAAACTAAAGTAGAGAATGCCCTCATGTACATGTGAAAGAGTAGGACAGTAAAACTGATGTTCCTAACTAATTTATGATTCTTTTTCACTCCTAGGACATTGTCACTGAAGCTGGACAAGATAGAGATAGTGATGGATCCAATCATGATCTACCTTTTGAGGTTCTAAAATCCTTAAAGGTAATATTTCTTGAAATTTCTTGTTTATGCTATTGAAAATAATTTCATGCCTCTCCATTTATGTGCTAGGCTGTGCCTTGTTAGTTTATTTGTATACACTGCTTTTATCGGCTTCCTTATGCTGCTTTGCCAATGGCCATTAGGTTTTTAAAAGGACGGTCTTTGCATATATATAGACAAGGCGGCCATACCCCTTTTAAAATGTAAATGGTAGCAGTTTCTTGTCTTCCATATTCTATTTTATTATTTTTCTAGTTAGGGATAGTCAACTCGTCTAAAAGCTTTTGTCGTTAGGTGGAGGCTGGAATGTAAAAAATTTCTTCAAATTTTCCTCATGCAATAGCCCTTTGGATTTGAAGTTTGTCTATGTAGTAGTCCATTTTACCGTGTGTAGAAACTAAGCTTTATTTTAAAGAATGGGGCAGCAATTATTGAACTTTGATCACTTAGTCAATAGGTTATATGGAGACTTAATTGCACGTCAAAGGATCAATTTTAATGGAGGCTCATGAATGTGTTTGTCTCTGAAAATTTGCTATTCATTTTGCTAATTGTTCATACCTCTTAGATTTTTATATTGAGCCTAACTCATCCTTACAAAACCGGCTTGTAAGGTGAGGGGTGCTACCCTTTATAAACTGTTACTCCATCTGTCCCATTTTAAGTGTCGTAGTTGACCAAATCACACATTTTAAGAAAAATGTGGAAAAGTGTTTAAATAAAAGAGAGAAAATGTGTATTTTACTAAAATATTCCTCCATTTTTTGTTTTAAAAAGAAACACTAATTCAATTATTTTATATTGCAGTCACTACCTAGACAAAGTTGTACTAGTAGTTGTGTGGGTAGTACTCCGTAGTCAAAACAAACAATTTTGGCAAGTAGACACTTATATGACAATTTTGGCATCTTCAGGATATTGTTCCAATTGTCAGTCTTCAGCCATACAAGTAGGAAGTGGCTGAAGACTTACATTAGGAGTCATTGCCTTCTTTAACAAGGAAACATGAAAGACAGGATGGACTCTACTTTCTGCTGCTAGTTTTAACTTATATGCTACTGCTTCAATCTTTTCCTCCACTTCATAAGGTCCATAAAATCTAGGACTGAGTTTTGATTCATTCGTTTAGCTAGATTCTTCAATTTATAAGGTGCTATCTTCAAATACACCATGTTACCAATGCTGAACTCAGTATCTCTTCTATGCTTATTGGCTTGAGTCCTCATGCTATCCTGAGCACTTAGCAATTGGTCTTGCAATTCTTTCAGCATTGTATTTCTATCATGAGCAAGCTTATTTACTTCTTCTATAGAGGACTCATGCACATCACCTTTGACTAGAACTGGTGGTGGCCTTCCATATAAGGCCTCAAATGGTGTGCTTTTTAATGATGAGTGATAGTTAGAATTATACCAAAATTCAACCCATGATAACCATTTAGGCCAATCCTTTGGTTTCCTGCCAGTGATGCACCTTAGATAGGTCTCTAAACACCTATTCACAACCTCAGTTTGCCCATCAGATTGGACTTCATATTCCTCTTTGAATATTGATCTTTATAAGCCTAATTGCAATGGATTTGAGTTGATATTTGCAATTGATACCTTAGATTTGAGTTGTTTTACTAGAAGTTTATGATGCAATTGATGATTTCAGAATTGATTTACTACAAGTATCTTGTGCATTGGTTATGTTTTGTCAAAACCGGCTTGTAAGTTGAGGAGTGCCTCCTCTTTATAAATTCTTATTAAGAATCCTATCTATTCAATGTGGGACTAAATCCAACCTAGTGTTTACCGCTAACACATATATCATTTGTAATTAATGACATTTATTTTTGAATTTCCTACATAATAGAAAGTCCATGATGCTCTTTAGACACGGTTTTCGCGATATTCCTCTCGTATTCTCTTATCTTTTTCCCTTTTAACATAAACGATAGTCAAACCTTATCTTTAATCAATGTGGGACTTGGTTTTTCCAACACACCCCCTCCTGCCCAACACTATTAGGCCTGATGTGTGGATATAAATAGTGGGTGGCCCGAAATGATATACTCTGATACCATCTTTTGATTTTTATATTGGACCTAACTCATCCTTACAAAACTGGCTTGTAAGGTGAGGGTGCCACTCTTTATAAACGTCAGTCAAGCCTTATCTTTAATCAAATGGCACTTGGTTTTTCCAATAATACCTTACCTTTATGATAGGTTTTTATGTATCTTTTTTGTGTTTCCAATCGGCAAATTCCCATTTATGGTGCAGAAAGTTGTACAGATTGTAAATGTACTTGCACAATTTACAGCTTAAAACTATTTCCTAATTGTTCTGTTTTTTGGACATAATTACTCTTCATTTACGCGTCCCTATTTATTGATGCCATATATTATGCAACATCTTTCTCGTCGTTGACTTTCATTATATAGACAGGGGATCTGTTACATATTGTTCAAACTGAGGCTCGTCAGCACCATACACAACTGCCACAACGTTACTCTGAAGCATCATTGGTAAGTCATTTTGTGTCTTTCATTAAGCTTAAAGGATTATTATAGACCATGACTGTGCGGATTTCAGCTGTTACTACTCTTTTGTTGCATGTAGAAATTATGCATGATATTGGAATCCTAACAATGGGTTATATATTTTGAATAGATAGCGACTGCATTTTAACATGTTTGGAAGTATGTTATATGCATCCTTTGAGCAATGCTATTGTTAAGTTTCAAAATGTTGGTTTATATGTTCCCATATATCCTAATGTCTTGAGGCAACTATGAATGATGTGCAAGTCTACGAAATTTGAATTTATTGATTTGTAGTTTATTCGTAATAGTTAGTCTTAAGTCTTAACTAATGTACAACACTCATTTCCTTTTGGAGTAATACTTGATTCAGTTCAACGGTGAACTTTATATTCTATTATTAATGCTTCCATTCTGTTTATTGAATTTTCTTCTTATTAGGAAAAATATGTGAATGCTTTGATGCTTTATTCCTCAGCCTCATGTTGGTTTAAATAGAATGTACAAGATTAATTCTCTCCTTAATTTTAGGAGAAAAATATTGCAAAAGAAAATATAACTCAATAATAAAAAAATCTAGAATCTACTAGAAATAATAAAAAAGACTAAATATTATATGTTCCAACACCCTCCCTCAAGTTGGTGCATAGATATCTATCATGCCCAACTTGCTTATCAAGTGCTCAAAGGTGGGTCTTGCCAAACTTTTGGTGAAGATATCAGCAGTTTGCTGACTTGAAGTTATAAATGGAAGACATATGATTCCAGCATCCAACTTCTCTTTAATGAAATGTCGGTCAATCTCAATATGTTTGTTTCTGTCATGTTGAACTGGGTTATGAGCTATGCTAATAGCAGACTTATTGTCAGAGTATAATTTTAACGGAAGCTCAATTTTCATCGTAAGTTCTTCTAGAACTCTATGGATCCATAACCCTTCACAAATACCTTGAGCTATAGCTCTAAACTCGGCTTCTGCACTACTTCTTGCTACAACTCCTTGTTTCTTGCTCCTCCATGTCACAAGATTACCCGAAACATAGGTACAATATCCAGAGGTTGATCGTCTATCAGTGACTGAACCGGCCCAATCAGCATCGGTAAAGATACACACATTTCTTTCACTAGTCTTCTTAAAAAATAACCCCTTTCCAGGGTTTGCCTTCAAATATCTCAGTACTCTATAGACTTCCTCAAGATCTTCCTCAAAAGGAGAATGCATAAATTGACTTACCACACTAATTGAGAAGGCTATGTCAGGTCTAGTGTGCGACAAATAAATCAGTTTTTCAACCAGTCTCTGGTATCTCCTAGTGTCAACAGGATTACTACCTTTTTCCCAAAGTTTTGCATTAGGGTCCATGGGAGTATCTGTTGGTCGACATCCACTCATACTTGTTTCTTTCAATAAATCTAGAATGTATTTCTGCTGGGAAACTACAATACCATCATTTGATCGAGCAACCTCCATACCAAGAAAATACCGCAAGGATCCGAAGTCCTTGATTTCAAAGTCGATGGCTAATTTCTCATTTACTCTTGCCATTTCAACTGTATCATTTCCAGTAAGGACGATATCATCAACATAAACAATTAGGATAGCAATTTTTCCATCTTGAGAGAATTTTGTGAACAAGGTGTGGTCAGCCTATCCTTGAATGTATCCTTGTTTCTTCATGGATTGGGTGAATTTTTCAAACCAAGCTCTAGGAGACTACTTTAATCCATACAAAGACTTATTTAATTTGCATACATTTGTTCCAAAATTGTCTTTAAACCCGGGAGAAATGTCCATATATACTTCTTCTAAATCACCATTGAGAAATGCATTCTTAACGTCCAATTGATGTAGGGGCCAATCCAAGTTCGCAGCAAGAGATAAGAGAATTCTGACAGTGTTCAATTTTGCAACAAGAACAAATGTCTCTGAGTAGTCTATACCATAAGTCTGAGTAAAACCCTTAGCCACCAGTTGGGCTTTGTACCTTTCAATTGACCCATCTGAATTATATTTCACAGTGAACACCCATTTGCACCCAACTGTCTTCTAGTACAGCTTCCCTCCACTTTGGAACTTCTAGAGCAACCTGTATATGTTTTGGAATCTCTACACTAGACAATTTTGAGGTGAAGGCAGAAAAATATGAAGACAAATTTGAATATGATATGAAATTGGACATAGGGTGTTTAGTGCAAGTTCTAACTGGTTTTCTAATGGCTATAGGATCATCTATATCAGGATACAAATTATGACTCTCAGAAACAGAGATAGACTTACCTTTCCCCTTTTTTAGAGGATGAATAATTCTCGGTTCAGATTCATGACAGCAAGGTGATGTGGACTCATCACTTTCTTTGTGGTTTTTTCTCACAAAAACCTGTCCTTTCCAAATCTTGTTTCCTACTTCAATTCTATTTTCTTTATATGACTCATTATTTTGTGGCATTTCAATTAGATTATCATCATCATTGGTTTCAAAATTCTCATTGCTTTCTTTATGAGAGAATGTAGGCTCAGATTCACCGGGTTCCTTACTCATCATAGGAGTAGGATCACATAAGGAATCATGACCCTTTTCTGTTGGTGCAGAAGTATAAGTCTTAGTAGGTTGTGATACTGGCAAAGACATTATTAGAAAAAGTCACATCCTCAAAAAAAATCATATCCTCAGTTTGAAATGAGTCTTCATTTTAATTCCCCCCCTTGAAGATCAGTGTTGTTAAAAAAGGTTGTTTTTCAAAGAATGTAACGTCCACTGTGACAAACATTTTCTTGTTTTTTGGATCAAAACATTTATATCCCTTCTGGGTTGGCGAGTAGCCAACAAAAACACATTTTATAGTACGTGGTTCAAGTTTTCCAACATTCTAATGTTCATGAACAAAGGCTATGCAACCAAAATTTTTTAATGTCAAATCAGTTGAAACACGAGTACTAGGAAAACATTCTTTGAAAATATTAATTGGAGTTTGAAAGTTAAGGACTTTTGAAGGCATTCTATTAATCAAATACGCAACAGTTAAAACAGCCTCACCGCACAAGTAGTTTGTGTTAGAATTTCTGTTTTCTTGCTTTCTCATTGATCTGATATGCTCAATATATAATACAAATGGCATTAATGATACAAATATTCTGATTCCTATAATTTATATACAGTCAAAGACAGCCTCGCATGCATTCAGCAACTAATATAAAATGTATTAATGATAAAATCACAGTAATAATTTGGAATGATATAATTAGAGGATTCCTTATTGACAGTTTGGTACTTTACTTGAGAAGAGTAAAGCTCTAGCTACCTCCAGTAAATGTCTATTTTTTCTTTCTGCAACTCCATTTTGTTGAGGGGTGTTAGGACATGAACTTTGATGTAAAACACCATTTTTTAGAAAAAAATCACCCAAAGTAGTGTTAAAATATTCTTTGCCATTATCACTTCTAAAGACTTGAATATTAGTTTGATATTGATTTTGCACCATTGTAAAATACTCTTTTACTACCTGACAAACATCAGATTTCCCCTTTAATAAGTACACCCAACATACTCTTGAATGGTGATCGATAAATGTGATGAACCATTTTTTGAGAGAAAGCGTACTTGTACGATTAGAGCCCCAAACATCACTGTGGATAATTGAAAAAGGTTTTGATGGTTTCTAAGGCTGTATTGAAAAATGAGAACAATGATGTTTAGCAAATTCACAAGCTTCACATTTAAATAAAGAAATATCCTTATTATGAAATAACTTAGGAAAAAAATGGTTTAAATAACCAAAACTAGGATGACCTAATCGTAAATGCCATAGTATAATATTGTCATCATTATTATTCAAAATAGAGAAAGTCTTAAAGCAGGAACTTATTGTCTTAAAAGGTAGTTGTGATGTAGATCCAACGTCAAAGTAGTAGAGTCCTCCACTCTCGTTAGTGCTGCCAATCCTCTTCCTCGAGTTCAAATCCTGAAAGACACAGTGAGATCGGAAAAAATTAGTTTGGCAATTTATATCTTTGGCTAATTTATTGACGGACATTAAACTACAAGACATGTTTGGAACATGAAGAACATCTTTAAGAGTTAGCATTGGAGACAACACAACTGACCCTTTACCTGCAATGGCTGAGTTGAACATCTTTAGGAGTTAGCATGAAGAACATCTTTAAGAGCCATCTGCAATTTTTATTTTTTGTTTACCTACACTTGGACTATATGAAGAGAACACAGTAGATTCACCTATCATGTGATCAGATGCACCTGAATCTACTATCCAATGATTGAGACTAACACTTAGAAATGCAGAGTTACCTTTTTTTGCTACAGAACAAGGAGGTTGAGACTCAAGGAATTTGAAGAATTTGTCTATTTTCTCTTGTTGTTCCGGAGTGATTGAAGGCTGAGTTGAAGAGGATTGCTGCCCCTGATCAGAATTACTAGCCTGAAATGCATGACCACGTTTCTTCTTCCAGTTCGAAGGTTTCCAGTTTGGAGATTTGCCTTTGAGCTTCCAGCAATTTTCACGTGTATGCCATTTGATCTTGCAGTGATCACAGTAAGGAACTTTGTCTGGATTGTTTTCATCCTCTAGGTTTCTAGTAGCCAGGGCTGAACCTTCAGATTCAGAGCTTCGAGATGTCTTTTCCATCATAATTCCTTGTCGTCCCTCTTCCCTTTTGATTTCTGCCAAGATTCACGCAGAGTTGGCAATGGTACCTTTCCCAATATTCGACCTCTTACTTCATCAAGATCATTATTCAGCCCAGCAAGAAACATGAAAACACGATCATTTTCTTGCCTCTTGAGGAATATAACACTGTCTTCTATACACTTCTAGTTGTCATCATAATAGAGATCCAATTCTTGCCACAGGGCCACCAACTCATTGTAATAAGATGTTACATTCTTATCACCTTGTTTAGCATTCCATAACTTTGATTTTAATCCAAAGATTTGAGAGGCGTTCTGGATATCACCGTATGTTTCCTTAATAGCTTCCCACACATCCTTTGCAGAAGGTAAGAACATAAAAGGCTTGCCTATTCCAGGTGCCATAGAGTTTATTAACCATGCAATAATCAAGGAGTTTGCAGACTTCCATTGTTGTTGAAGTGGGTCTGCCTTTTCTGGTTCAGTTTTTGTCCCCGTCAAAAAACCAAGCTTTTGTTTGCCGTCCAAAAACAAGCAAACAGTTTGAGACCATTCATTATAATTGTCCCCATTCAACTTAGGAATATTGACCTTGAGGGAGGATGAGGAGCCCTCTTGGTCTTTGCAACTTGTGTTGAAATTGTTTCACCATTGCCGCCGCCACCGTTTTTGTTGCCGCCGTTATTTTTGTTGCCGCCGTCTGGTGGTTGTTCCTCATCACCTGTGGTGGAGAAGCCAGCCTAGATTCATGATAGTGAATGCCACTTGTTGTAACTGCCGGCCATGATAGGCTAATTGGGTAAATAAACAGGTTGGACAGAAAAAAATCAGCAACAACTCCCTAACCCTAACCTAGGGCTCGTGATACCATATTAGAAAAATATGTGAATGCTTTGATACAAGATTAATTTGTAGGAGAAAAATATAGAGTACAAGATTAATTTTCTCCTTTATTTTAGGAGAAAAATATTGCAAAAGAAAATACTCCCTCCGTCCAATTATAAAAGCACTTTTACTACAAAAGTCTAGTCCTAAAATATAAGCCCCTTTATAATTTTTGTATTCCAATGCAACTTAGTAGTAATAATTAGGGGTATGTGTAAGCAAAAAAGTAATAAATGTACCTAGTAAATTGTAAATGGGCTTATATTTTGGGACTAGACTTTTGTAGTAAAAGTGCTTATATAATGGGACGGAGGGAGTATAACTCAATAATAAAATAATCTAGAATCTACCAGAAATAATAAAAAAAGACTAAATATTATATTTTCCAACACTTTTCCTTCTAACGGTGCACTTTTATGATTACTCATTAAAACTTCAGAAACTTGCATCTGTTAATTCAGCTGAAGAATGAAGATAGAAATTTGTGCAAAACAAGATATTATTTTAAACATATTGGTTGGCTGTTCACTAGTGACAGTCCCTCATGCTGTCGTCTTGTGCACAGACAGGCTACATTTGGTGTTTTGTTACAATGAACTTTTATCTTTGTAAATATTTGTGATTTATAATTTTAAATTATATTCTACATTATCTGAAATAAATAGATCTATTGCCACATATTGAGTTCAACATGAATCGGAGCTCTTTGAAATATACATGCTCTGGCTGGCAAGGAGGAGATAGCGAGATTTAATTTCTTTTGCACCTTGTATGTTTTGTTGTATCTTTTAAGCATTTCCCTTATGATATTTGAATGTCATAGGTTAAGAAGCTTGAAGAGCTTGGGATTGGAAGACCTTCAACATATGCAAGCACATTAAAAGTTTTACAGGTATTTGACTTGGGGACAGTCTAATGTCTTAACCATACCATATGTCTTTTCTATATTATATCATATCATATCAAGACTAATGATTTAGGTTACAAGTTGTGATCAACAGTAATTATCAATGTTTTAAAAAGAATATAAATCAGGGCATGGTTCGACCGGTTGAACTGCCGTTGAACCGGATAAATAATAATATAAATCAATTTTTTTGTTTGTTCATTGGAAAAGGAAAGTCACTAATCAAGGTTTTTGGAGATGGAACTTATCAATCAACTCATAAATGTCTTGGTTTCTGACTTACGATTTGGTCTTCGTTGAGGTGGACACAATGATAGTTATACATTGGAACAATAATTTTCCAAGTATAATTGAAAAACTGATTCTACATATCCATGATTTTACCTTTTATTCTCCCTCCCTATAACTAAATTTATATCCAACATGTTTACTGCATCGTGCATGGAAATTTGATGACATTGCATATGTCAAATTTTAAATAACAGTTTGAAAGAATATTGAGCTCTCATTTGTTTGTTGCTTCAGGATAGAGACTATGTGACAGTAAAAAGTCGTGTTCTGTCTCCAGAATTTCACGGTCGTATGGTAAGCTTTGGGCTTGAAGTTTTGAATTTATTATTTCATATTGTACATGACTTTATTCACGATGAACTTTTAAATTTAGGGTGTGTTTGGCCTGACTTTTTTAAGTCTAAAAGTTACTTTATAACTAAAGTTGAAATAGTACCTTAATGTTTAATGCATCTTGCACTCATTATAACCAAAATTTAGTTTGTTTCTAGTGGGATGAAAATACTAGTTCTATCATTGTACTATGTTATTAAAATTCTGCTAAAAAAGGCAACAAATGATGTTGTTGGTCATGCCTTTTGGTAACTTGAAGTTTTGGAATCAACTGATATATATCTTCTATTTTTTTTGTTTTTCCCTTTCTATGCACATAAACCATATATATATATATATATATATATATATATGGAGGCTGTTAACTTACATCCACCTAAAAACATGTGGGACTAAGTTAACAACCCTACACCCACTATATAATGACTAAACCCAACTCTTATATTTAGAAACTCATTTTAACAAAAGGGTAAATTTGTAAATTTGATTTTATTAATTAAATAAAAAAATCAAAAACAAAACAAAACACACCCTTGATTAGTTTAGTTTCACGTTTTAGTCTCACGTTTCCGTCACCAACATCGTTGTCCCATCTTCAGATCTTCTGCAATCACCATGGCTGCTCCCTCTACAATCACCATTGCCGCTCCTTCTCTTTTCCTGTTTTCTTCTTTTTCTTTTTTCCTTTACTCTCTCTCTCCCCCCGCGCCGGCCGCCGTTCCTCTTTGAATGTCCGTCGGTCAAAGGTAAACGACGACGGTAAGGAAGCGCCATACGACGGCCAGCCCCATCACTAAACATCTGTCGTTTACTTTCTCATTCTATACTACAAAACACAGTCGGTCGTGCTTGAATTTAGTTTTTTCCATGTTTTGATTTTCACTTTTTTTGCTGGTTTTTGGCTCGATTTGATTTTCTACCGGAGAAGACAACTGCGTGAACCTTCACTTGTTAAAACATGGCCGTTTGATTTTTCTGCTGTTTCCTGTTCGTTGATTGATTTTTTAAAACACAGCCATCAGATCTCATTTAAATAAGATCTGATGGTGGAGAAGCTGTTTCACGCGTGGACCTTCAAATGTAAAACACGCGTGATCCGGTGATGGGTTGGTGAATGCAGATTTCCACCTCATAAATAGATGAATTTTTAATTGTTTTAGACTGAGGTCTAAAACAAAATTAACTGTATGAGGAGGCCTTAGTTTTTAAGAAAAAACAAATTTACTCAAATACCCATCCATTCAAGTATTAGTCTTAAAGGAATTTTGGTTGTTTAGTAAAGAACAAGTGGGTGTAGGCTTGTTAACTTACTCCCACATGTTTTTAGGTGGGTTTAAGTTAACAGCCCCCTATATATATAGTCCTTCTATTTCTGATAATCAATAATAAATGGAGTTTATTTGATATATGATATATATTTGGTTGTGTGCTCTTTTTACCATTGTCTCCAGTTTTCTCTTCTTTTATTGTTTATACATGTTTACATTAGATAGATACTGTTATATTCATTGGATTGATCATTGCTGTGGAAACATTTTTCCTGTTGCCTTTGTATAATGTTGTCTATCAATATTATTGGACCTCATAAAAGAAATATGAATCAAGCAAGTTTGGATTCTTGTCATCTGCTTCCCTGATTTTCATAATGGTTAGGAAATGGCATTAGAAAACATTGGTGGATTTGCATACTAAACAGATCTGAACACTTAAAATTATTTATGGATTCCTCTTTATTCTTACTCAGCAATAATCCCTCTCCTTCATCAATGAGCCTTTTATATTTAATTCCCCACAAATCTCTTCTGCTCAGGGGGAAATATAATGATAATTATAAGTTAAATAAACGAGGTTTCATATTGTACATAACTTTATTCATGATAAACTTGTTGATCTTTAGTTAACTTTTGCTTTGTAGAAGTAAGTAGTGTTGTGATTTATGATGAGTTTTATGCCGTTTTTGGGTGATATTTTAGGTTTCAGCTTTTCTGTCACATCATTTTTCAGAGGTCACAGACTACAGTTTCACTGCTGACATGGAAACTGAGGTATATAATATGATTGTGTCCCCTTCTCACTTGATCTCTGAAATGTATTTTAGATTCGAATGCAAAAACATTCCTAGGAAAGAAGACATGGGAATATTATTTATAACTCTAACATGTTTTGGAAAAATATTCCCCGGCTCAGAGAGTGGCCCATACAGTGACGAGTGGTGCAACTCTTGGTCCATCTATCAATTAGTATAGAATAAATAATATTGTATTTGATTTCTTTGCTTACTGTCTGAGCTAGTTGGCCATTGTTAATTTGCCCATCATTTTTTAATAAAAATGTGTCTTATTTTTTATTCAGCTTGATAATGTTTCTGCTGGAATAACCAAATGGAAAGGCCTCCTTGGAGATTATTGGACGCGGTTTAAATCACATTGTGATGGTACCTATAATGTTCATATTCACCAGGTGTGGCTTCTGTCTTCTTTGCTCAATGCTTGCCGTTTTGGGTTCTCAAATTATGTTTTCTTGATATGCTGTCTTTGCATTGTTTTCTTGACATGCTCTCTTTGCATTGGTTTCAATAGACTTTGTATGTTTGCGAATGCTGTTAGTGACAATGCTAGCCTGGATACAAAACGTGCAGCATACTTTTTCATCTCATTTACTCACAAATGGTTTTTATACTTGTGCAGGTTGAGAAAATGTTAGAAAAAAAATTTGTAAATTACTTATTTGGTTCTGTCCCAGATAAGAGCCGAGTGTGTCCTAGGTAAGTTATGCCACATTATGGGTGGAAATCGTTTAATATCAAATACATGCTGGAGGTTTATGCTGCAAAAGGTTTCTTACATGGTTTTGCTATTTTTTCTTTCTGGAACTTCTTATTTAGATTTTTTTGAGTGTTGGGTTTTACCTGTAGATTACTAGTTTAGGGAGAAGGAAATAAGTCACATTCTTATATCTTTCAGGGAAGTAAGTGCTCCTTTCGGGCAAGATTTTGATCCTCATGACTTGCAGTCTTGAAAATAAAGTTGATTTAATGCTCAACGTAAAATTGGTCTGTATACGCAGAAATCAAGACCTAAGAAATATAGACTATATAAACTCATCTTGTAATGTTCTAGTTATATTGGGCTCAATATTTTGTCTTGTGAATGTGATTTTGCTGATTTTATTTGAACAAAATGATTTGTGGATTGCATTCATTACATGCTGCCTGATTTGCCCCTCATATTCCCTTGTTAACTTCTGATTTTACTTGTTTCAGTTGTATGGAAGGCACACTTATATTTAAAATAGGTCAACATGGGGGTGGCTACTTTATAGGCTGTGATCAACATCCGCGGTGCAAGTGAGTATTATACTAAATATTTTGTCTGTAGGTTTTAAGTTATAGCCTAACTGTTGTGTCATTTTCACAATGGTGGTTAATTATGTTTTCTCCTGAATGCAAGTAAATCATAGTTAATGTACTGTTTGTTTCTTATGATACAAATAAATAATGAAGTCCGATGAGCAAACAATCATTTGACTTAATCAAAGGGTCGAGTAGCACGAGTTTTTCATTTAAGTAGAAGCAAAAGAGTATATAAAAAAATTATACCTTTTGTGAAAAAAACTATATGAAATTCTAGTTCCCCGGTGGTAAAACAAATATAAATTGAAAAACAATAAAAGACACAAGTAATTGTTAACCCAATTCGGTGCTAACTCACCTACTCTGGGTGATACCAATCCAGGGAAGGAACCTTCACTATCTTGTAGTTCTTAGTCTATAGGTCTTATTTGAATAATAACCCACTATTCAAAGCCTCCAACTAAAACTAACCTAATGAAGTTCTATTTAGAACTCCCTCTCACTTTCCCAACCAATTAATAATCACATTGAATGATGAGTAAAACTCAATAACAAACGGTGTTGAAAACCTTTCAACAAAGTAAACAAAATTCTAAACCTTAGTGTCATACCCCAAATTTTACCCTTCTATTTTGGTACATATAATTTCTAACTCAGGTTATTTTAAAAAAAAAGCAAGTTGTTGGATTGGCAATTGAGGGCGCGCGTGTGATTAGTCTAGGTGCAAGGTCATGGGTTTGATCCCCACAATGTACAATTTTTGGCTCTTGTCTCTTCCTTTTCTGTTTTTATTATTTTTTGTCCGATGGTCCCAAAAATAATATAAAAATATATTTATTATTATTAGGCTTTTGTGACAAAAAATTAAAAATTGCAAAGAAAATATAACAAGTATTTTAGGATCAAATCTCTGATCTTGGCCAGCAAGTAAAGGAAATTACACTGAATTATATTTTTACAAGGAATCAAGCTTAAAAATAGAACAAATCTGCCAAAACAATTTACAAACCATATCTTCAGTAGATTTTCACAAAATTTAAAGCCCTAATTCCACACTATAAAAAGGGGCTCTGTTTTATACAATTGGACACAGAAAAATTCAGAGGGTAATACAGAGAACAGAAATCCTTACGAAACAAAAACAATACAACTGTGTTGTCGTATCGGCTTCCCCCACAACCCACCTTAATCCTCACCTTATGCTTCATACCATCACCATTCACTATAACAACAAATACACCACCATCACCATATCTTCAAGCTTTTTTCCAGCCCGTTAGTCAACCATTATCCTCAAATCTCAAATTCAGTCATCAAAACCATCATCACCGCTTCCATCTTCTTAAACATAAACAAAAACACAAACCTGCAAAAAAAAAAACAGAATAAAGAATCCAAAACCAAAAGGAAAGAAGGAGAATTGCGTTCAACACCGTCGAATTCCACGAAAACCATCCCCTTCTGATCGTGCTACTGTCATCCATCGTTGGCCACCGGGAAGGAGGAAGGGGATCGAAGGAAGAAGAAACATTCTACTGGTTTTTATTCTTTCCTTTTGTTTGTTTTGTTTTTAATTTGCGTTTCTGTTCTTTCTTTCCCTGTATATGTTGCTTGCTTGCTTTTTTCTATTTAAAAAAAAAAAACAATAATAGCTGCCACATGTCGTGAACTGATTGGCGCAGGGTTTAGAATGGGAGGGATTTGGTACAGGATCCCTAACGGTATCCACCATGGACCGCACATTAATGAGCACTTGATTATGATCATACATTATTAACTCATTTAATTTATTTGTTTTATTTAGATTACCTAGTTTATTTTTATTTAATTTGCTTATTATAAAATCCTAAATATCAAATACATGAAAAAATACTAAAACGAAATATTTTAACAATATTGTGGTTTAAAAAAGAGAGGACGAATGTACATTCGTTTTTCTCTCAAATTATTGGTGGCTTAGTGTACACTCTGTTTACCAATAGTTTGTAATCCGCTAAAGCCATCCCAAGTCTTGGATTAAAAAGGAGAGGATCAATGTACATTCATTTTTCTCTCGGACAATTGGTGGCCTAGTGCACCCTTCGTTTACCAATGTTCGTCTTCCGCTCATTAAATTAAAGACAATTCTTTCAAAGTAAAACATTAAAAAATATCAACACATCAAATTAAGTTTTTGCCTTTGGGCCAATTTAAAAATCAAACTAAAATCTTTTTCATAAAACGAACATATTTACAATCAATTCGAACGTGATACAAACAAAGCTTAAGCCTCCACTGTGCGAGCATATAAGTTGCGTTTAACCACAAGATTGCGATTAAAACATCGTTCCTTTAAAAACACCAACAAACGATTTTTACCCAGAACTACGTAGCTTTGATTTCCTCATCGCACCGGAGGATAGGTAGGAGCAAGATTCAACATCTTGTCAAGCATAATAATAAAAAACCTAACTTTTTCCCCTTTCTCGTAAATATCTCTAAATAAAATAAACTTGTAATAATAATAAAAACATGTAAACAAATTCTATAAAGTCTTAATACCCTAGAAATAATTAGGAGGTTCCCGTTGAGCACAACGGATGTAAGGGGTGCTAGTACCTTTCCCTTGCATAACCAACTCCTGCGATGATCATCTATCCATTGCTTTTAAGGTTTTATCAATATTTTCCTTAATAAATAAAATTTGGTGGTGACACTGTGTCATTCCGAGTATCTTAAACGCTCGGGCGATTTTCGCGGCGCGACACTTAGTACCTAAGTTCTGGAGAGGGTAAACAACTTGTATAGCACCATACTATCTCTATCACGACGGCGCGCTAGAGTAGTGTACAAAGAACAATGAACAAAAACTCTAAAAGTTTAATCTTCAATATTTGCTTCGGTTGTTTTGTTCTTGAGCTTGAACCTCTATATATTGTGTTTGAAAAGACATATTCTTCAAGCTAAAATATAGGACTGGTTGTTGTTTTTTTGTTGCATCAAATCTTCTATCAAATCTTTTTCAATCTAAAGATAAAATATTTGAAACCATAGTTCTTCCAAAAAAGAAGTTGGCGCCTTAAAATAAATCTTCAGCTGGAATATTTGTTTGTAAAATAAACCTCATTACTGCATTTTTGCCTTGTGAAACACTTTATTGTTGGAAGTTACAAAACTTGTGACTTTTTTGACTGCTGAAAACAGGTATATTGCTAAAAAATTATGTCATGATGATGATGAGGAGGAAAATACACCTCGGCCAAACACTATGATAGAGGAACCAAAACTCCTAGGTTTTAATAGTAGTTCAAATGAAAAGGTTTGCTTAACCTTGGCTCTGTTGCATGTTTTAATGAACTGGTGTAATTTGACTTGTTTGAATTGTACTGCTAAATATTGTGTGTAATTGGCATTTCTTTTTTCTCAGATTCTTTTGAAAAGTGGTCCTTATGGAATCTATGTGCAGCTTGGAGAAGACTGGAAGGGATACACACCTAAAAGAGTCCATATTCCCTATGTATGTCATACTAGTAATTCCAATTCTTTGAGACAGTTTAGTTTAATTTTTTAGGCCATTAATGTGAGGTATAGTTTGTATCAATGGCACAAAGAAGTTTGTGTCTCCAATTTTTCTTGCATGCCTGCATATTGTGCAGTATTCTAATTCTACTAGTATTAAAAGAAAGCTTACATTTTCTTGAATGAAGGAATTTAGGACTGTTCATGGTTCAGGTTCAGCAGAGAACCGAACCGTTTAGAAGCATGCAAATGGTTCGCAAAAACCGAACCATTATCATGGTTTTTGTTTTGTAAGAACCGAACTGCAATAATGATTTAGTGAACCGTTTCATACTGAACCGAACTGTGTTTTGTTAAATTTTAAGGAACCAAATTGTTAACATGGTGAACCGAACTATTTCGTTTTTTCAGATTTTAAGAAAAAAAATTCGGGAAATTTTCCAATTTAGAAAAAAAAATTGTCAAAAATTTCCGTTTTTGAGGAATAAGTTTTCAATTGTATTTTCAATTTTGAGGAAAGAGTTTTCGGAAATTTTTTCGATTTCGAGATAAAATATTTCTGAATAAAAACAGTTTTGGGAATAGAGAACCATGAACACCCCTTATGAGTTATGGTTCGGTTCACCACGGTTTGCTTTGGTTAGTGAACCGTCCTTCATAAAGAGGTTCGGTTCGACAACTGGTGCAACAGTTCGGTTCGGTTCATGGTTCAAAATGAGCAATCCTAAAGGAATTTATAAGCTTGGAAGTTAGAAAGGTCATCTAGGTATTAATTACTTGTGATGCGAGTATGTAGTTTTCTTGATAAAATAAACAATATGAATATTAGGACATTAAAAACTGGTAATGCAATGTACTGAATAAAACTTGATCTTGATTGTTGAAATCAATGTCGTAGTGTTATATTCAATGGCTATGTTGAATAATGTGACTATGTTCAATTTTGTTCGAAGCTCTCTCTCTGTCTTTTGAATTTGACTTCTGAGTATGTTTTGCTGTGCATGCAAATGCACTACTGGTCTGGTTGAGGCTTCTCTTTTTTTCATGGATCATGGGTTTAAGAGCTAATGTTCCACGGCTGACCAATTATTATATCTTCCAATAAAAGCAAAGTACTCAAAATATGGGTTGTTTCAGGTAAAGGATATGGACTCTATCACCCTTGAAGACGCACTTGTGATGCTACAATATCCATTGACATTGGTATGTTTCTGAATTCTAGTTGAGCTATATGTTTTGTCAAACAGTTATCTATATCTATATATCTATATCTATATTCTATATCTATATTTATATTCTATATTTTTATATAATATAATATTTAGGAATCCACTACAAAAAAACTATTTTAGGAAAGATTTTAATGCTTTTCTCCTAGCTTTCGAGCATTTATTACTCCTATTTGTTTTAAATCTATATTTTGTTTTTTGGCTCAAGGTAAGCCATTTTAAAAAAGAAAAATCATTTTAGCAATTAAAAAAAATTGTTGTAAAAATTATTATTTTTGTGCATTATTTAAAAAAAAATTCAAATAACAAAACTAAAAAATCTATAAACATTATTATTGTTATAATTATACGCAATACTAAATATAAACACTAATTTAATTAATTTAATACTTTAATTTGTAGAAAGATTTTTTTTAATACTCTATAATGCACAAAATAGAAAAGAAAAATAATTAATATTATTATGATCAAGTTTAAATAAATAATTTCCTCAAATTTTAATTAATATTAATATTATTTTTCGAATTACATTATGAGCATTTAATTTACTCAATTGTATTTGACCAAAAAAAAATACTCGATTGTATTTATTTCTTCAATATTATTGACATTCAACTTTATTTCAATTTTTACATCAAAAAAAATATTATTTCTATTATAACGAGATTCTTTGCTTCTTTTGAAAGTTTTTGTCAGATGAATGCTATTAACAATATTGTAGCAATGATTTTATATTATTTATTCCAATAAAAAATTCAATATAGTATTTTTTTTTTCTTAAAAAATTTAATAGAAAACACACACATTCAAGATCCTATTTAGAAACACACAAGATACATATTCGAAAAATTATAAGAAAATACACGGTGTACAAACAAATTTAAAAGCATATTTATATTTAAAAAAGTTAACGGAGCTAGGAAATGCAAAATGAGGTAAACTTAAGGGCCGAAATTGAGAAATTGTCAAACTTAAGGAGTTAAAATCAAGTAATTGAATTATCGATGCAAAATCTCTATGGAAAATCATAGAGATACACACACTGACACACATTCAAGATATCATTCAATATAATTATTTTTTTCTTAAAAAATTATAAAAAGACACAGAGGATACACACCCATTAAAAAAATTATATGAAAATACACGAGGTACAAACATATTTAAAAACATATTTTATTTATGTGGTTAAAATATATTTAGATTTAAATTAACATGATATTCATTTATGTGGTTAAAATATTAAAATAAATGGACATGGTAAAAAAATTTAAGTATAAAAATTAAAATTCTGCACAATTTTAGTTTCCTTTCTACCAAGTAGTTTAGTGGTAAAATATTCACCTCTTAAAAAATATAGGTAGAGTATCGTGATTTCAAACTCTGAATCCATTGCAACGTCTCTTACCAACTAAATTATATTTATAGGGATTATTGCACAAGTAATTTAAACTAATCAAAATATGATGATTTTTATATTATTATTATTATTATTATTATTATTATTATTAAAATCAATAAAAAGAAATAAAATGTCAATTATATGTGAGACAAGTGGTAGATACTCAGGTCTCTAAATTTTGTCTATTGGATACATTATTCAACAATGTAAGTTGGGTACCAAATTTTTTTTCCAAAATATTATATACACTTTCAAAAATAAGTTAATCTTCAAATTGATTATAAAACATGTACATTTCAAATTTAATTATTATTAAAATAATTTTAAAAAAAAACTTATATCAAAATCAAAAAAGAAATTTATATTTTTATAAGTAAAAATTATGCTAGTACTAAATATCTGAATTCTAGCTCAACTAGAATTGAGCTATCTCTCTCTCCAAATTTCTAACTTCGTAAACGTCTGGATAGGGTGAGCATCCTGCAGATGGACATCCTATCATATTAAAGGTTTCACAGCGTGGCTATTCTATTGTACATCGAAACGCAACTGCTCCTGTTCCTAAGGTATTATTGTAGTTTTATTATTTTTCATGAAGATTTTATTTCCTTCCTGTCTTTGTTGCAACCATAGAATCAAATTGTGCAACTCGGTATATGAGATTTAATAATATATTATTTTATTTATTTTGATATAGCTTAACACTCCTGTGCACTACATATGCCTACCAATGTTTGTTTTGCTGAATTGTGTATGTTCTAACTTAGTTACACTCCAGTTTTAACTGGGTACGTTCCTTGACGTTTCCACCCCTTTAAATTGATATACAGGATATGAAGCCAGATGAAATCACCTTGGAAAAGGCCATGAAACTTTTATTAGGTAAAAATGTGAAATATTCTGGGCGACCCAAAGAAAATCCTAAAGTTGAAGATGAAGCTGTTGAAGTTTTTTAAGATTTTGATCTGAGTAATTAGCATGAGTGCAATGTTTTCATATTATGTTATAAGGGACTTGCTAAGGTCGAGGATTATGCAACAAAGAATTGCAACTCCCAATCCCAAATGAGCCCGGGAATATTTTTTTAAGGAGCGAAATGAAGATTCTTCTTTTTTGTTCCATATTTTTTAATTTTTTTTCTATATATAGTCTGGCTAATCCGATTTATTTGATAGAAGTATAATTGTCCTTTTGTTGTACCAAATGTTGACTCAGTTTATTAAGCCTTGAATGGTGATATTTTGTTCGGCCAAAGGGTTGATATTCTTTTAGCCTTAATTTATATTGAAAGGACGAAACTACTCGCAACAAAATACAATAATAGGTAAATTATCTTGCCTTTGCCTTTTGTTTTGTACTTTTCTTCTATTTTTTCTCTGGTATGCTAAAAAGTTCATTATTTTGATGTCTTACAATGTGTTGAAACTTGAATGTTAGCTTTATTTGCCAGTTCATCGATGATTTTCCAGGTGAGTCGACGTTTAGGGATAAATATGTTTTTAAACTAGATTTGGCCATTGACTTGATTAGGGTATTGAGTAGGACATTGTTCGAACAAGTGGGTTACTAGATGTTAATGGATGCAAAATTTATAAAATACTTATCGAACTTGTTATATGTCCGATACAAATCAAACTAATTCACATACAGCTTAATACCTAATCTTGAGCTTGAGAAATCCACATGTAACAGTTGTCTCTTGATCTAATTCCTTTCATAATAAGTGCTTGATCTCTGTCAGTCACTATACATTCACCTTTGTTAAAGTTTACCATCATACCTTGATCACATAATTGGCTTATGCTGATTAAGTTGACAGTTAGACCTTCAACAAGTAGAACATTATTGAGACTAGGTGAGTCTGTATACAGAAGTTTTCATGTGCTCTTATTTTGCCTTTGACTCCATCACCAAAAGTTACATACTTGTTTCCTTTTGAGGGTTTGATATTAGTTAAATAGTTTTCCTCTCCTGTCATGTGTCAAGAACAACCACTATCAAAATACCAGTCATCTCTTGAGGTTACTTTGAGAGATGTATGAGCAATTAGACTGATAATTTTAGTTTTGGGCTTCCACACCTTTAGGTTTGATGTGGTAGCATGATGATTTCTTCTTGCTCCAGATCTTCTGTTATACTGATATATAGCTTGTAGCAAAACGGTCTGATATGACCAACCACTTCACAGTAATGGCATTTCCAGCCAAGTTTCTCAGGTTTAATGTTTTTGCGCAATGTCTGAGACACTTTGCTTGATAGGTTGCCATCTAGTTTACTGTTTTTTTATAACAGCTTTGTTGGCCTTGAAATAGATTGGTTTTAGGGATTTTACATGTTTGGAATTAACAAAACATAACCATTTAAATTCTTGCTCGATTTCCTAGACTCAAGGATTTGATCCAATACAACTGAGCCATTGTTCAACATCCTAATAGATTTTGACATACCTTCTATTTTTTATTTTAGTAGGCTGTTTTCTTCAGATAAGACGAAGATAGTATTTGTCTGCTTTTCTTTCTCAGTTAACAAGTCACAGATGGTTGCCTTTTGTTCTTCAATTAATGGTAGAGCTTAATGATATTTTGTGTATAGGACTTTGTAGGTCTGCCAATTCTTCATCAGTCATGTCTTCACCATCGAGTCACCATCAATAAGTTTACCTGAGAAGGCAATGACCCTATTTGTAGTCACATCATCACTACTATCACTATCTAAGTCATCATCTGACCAAGATACATTCATGCTTTTCTTCTGTTTCCTCAAATAGTTGGGACATTCTGCTTTGTAGTGTCCATAACCTTCACATTCATGACACTTTTCATTCTTTCTTGGCTTGTCCTCATCAGTTGATCTTCTCTGAGAATTGCTTCCTTTAGACTTGTCAATCAATTTGTCAGACGAGTTGTCTCTGACATTTTGTCTAGACCATCTGTCATTCCTCTTGAAAGTTTTACTAAACTGTCTACTGATTAAGTTGACAACTTCCAACACACTATCATTGATATCGTTTGTAGGTTGATCTTTGTTCTCTTCAGTGTTGGATACAAAAGCAATAGTTTTCTTTTTCTCAGATTTATCATTCAAACTCATCTCAAAGGTTTGTAGTGAGCCAAGTTATTCATCTAGGCTGATTGTACTTATGTCTTGGGCTTCTTCAATAGCAGTTACCTTCATGTCAAACCTCTTAAGTAGAGATATGAGTATTTTTCTTGCTATTTTCTCAGTTGGTATCCTTTCTCCTAGGATAAAAGATGAGTTTGCAAGGTCTAGAATCCTCGAATGAAACTCATGAATTGTCTCATCGTTTCCCATCTTCATCGTCTAAAATTTATTGTTAATGAGTTGAAGTTTGGATACCTTTACCTTATATGTTCCTTCATAAGTGTTTTGCAGCATAGGCCTTGCTTCTTTAGCAACAAGACATGCATTGATTTGTTTGTATACATGTCTGTCAACACCATTAAATATGGCATTCAAGGCTTTGTCATTAGCTTCAGCAGCTTCTATCTCTTCTTTGGTCAATAGATCTTCATCCTTAAGTTCTTGAGTAGATGTGCCTTCTTTTGTGGCCATAGTAGGTGATGTCCAACCTCTCCTGACTGAGGTCCAAGTGCTTCTTCCAAGTGATTTTAGGAAGACAATCATCTTACCCTTCCAATGATCATAATTAGCATCATACAACAATGGTGGTTTGTTGCAAGATCGTCCATCTTTGTCAATATTCATGGGGAATAGAATTTAGTTCCCTGGAGCTCACCCTAAACAGGCAGGGTGCCTTCTCTGATGCCAATTGAAATTCTAGGTCCCCTGTGGACAAGTTGTTAAGCAAGATGCTGCAACAACTTGCTCAGCTTTATGCTTATGACAGTATGTAAATAATAAAGTGCAGAAAGCGATAAACAAACACAAGTAATTGTTTACCCAGTTCAGTGTCAATACACCTAATCTGGGGGATACCAATCCAGGAGAATTACCTTCACTATAACTTAGTTACTAGTCTCTAAGTCTTATTTGAGTAGCCCCTATTCAAGGCCTTTCACTAAAACAACCCGAATGAAATTATTTAAGACTCCCCTAAATATGTGACTCTCCCTCAACCAATTTCTGCAATTGGAAGAACGATTACTCAGCTCGTCAAGCTGGTGCAAAAATCCTTGCACTTGGTTTACCACATTGACAACAATAACAACAACAATGAACAAGAAAATGACTCAATAAAAATTTAGGACTTAAACTATAATCTTGAGTCGTGCTTTGCTTCAATGTTTGAGTGGCTATTTACAGATTTCAAACTCAGATAGAGTTTAAGCTAAATAATAGGAAAGTTTGTTGAAGTTTGTTGAGAATAAATCTTTTATCTTTTACAAGATAAAATATTTGTTTTTGTTAACTTCTTCAAGCTCTTCCAAAAACGGTTCCTGGCGCGCGCAAACAAATAACTTTCTGATTTGTTATTTGTTTGGTTTATCTTGTAACAAACAATATTTGTTTGGATATATATTTTAAATCTTCCAAGAATAAAAAAGCGCCATAACAAACTTACTTAAGAGATATACTTCAACTGGGACGTTGGCGGTTTATTGCTTCATCTCTAAGTAATTAACAAACTGAAACTTGTGGGACTGTGACAGTAAATTCACGTGATTAGAATTTCTAAAGTGGTATGCTTCTTCTGAAGCAACATGTCACAGCCCCTCTATTGGCAAGATGTCAAGGCATTTTGCTCAACATGTTTGATCAAAATGTATGACAACATAGGGAACAACACATAGCATGCCCCTTTTTTGGAGTAATTACCACCCTCATTCTTCCGGTAACCACTATCTCTCCTAAACTTTTTAAGGTTATCGTCGGAGTGTCTTATCCCATTCTTTCTCACATACTTATTGTAGCGCTTCACGAACAACGCCATTTCTTCATCATCAGAGTCATCTTCGCTTGTGCTACTCTCCTCTTGCTCAACCTTTTTGGACTTTGATATGGAAGTCTTTAGAGCAATGATCTTCCGTATGCTTTTCCTTCTTGGATCCTTTCTCATGCTTCTCCATGGACTAAGCGCTTGCTCATGCTCCTCGAGCTTTCCAAATAGCGTTGTAAGGCTCAATTGTGAAAGATCATTCGCCTCTTTGATGGCGGTGACCTTAGGTTGCCAATTCGTAGACAAGCATGTTAGAATTTTATTAGTAGCAACATTGTTTGCAATCGGATTGCCTAAACCATGCAATTTGTGTGTGATCTTAATCAACCTTTGTTGCATGTCCGCGATGGTTTCACCATCACACATGTGAAAGTGTTTATTTTAGATTGCCTGACTTCATTAATACCCTCAAAGTGAGTAATTAATGTGTCCCACATTTCTTTTGCCGAACTACAATGCGAAACATGATAGAGTTGCTCAATCCAAAAGAGGAGATTAAGATGTTTTGAGCATTCGCATCATAGTTCACTTTCTTCTTATCATCATCACTCCATTGTGCCATAGGCTTCTTTGTTACTACACCATTTACATCGGTGTTTGTCGGAACAAAGGGACCGTTTTCAATGGTGTTCCAAACTTCACTATCAAAAAAATTGATGTGAATCCTCATACTACTTTTCCAATAGTCGAAATGTTCGCCGTTGATTATCTATGCTCTATTATACGCCCCTATAGGTGCAAAAGCCATTTTAATCTAATAGTTGGCACAAATCCACACAATTTTCATAAAAATTGAACCGGGATCGTGATACCACTTGTTAGACTATGGCTATACGCTTAGAGGGGGGGGGGGGGGTGAATAAGCGTTTCGAAATAAAACAAACGATTTTTCGGTTTATCAAGAGAATGCGCGGAAGCTACCTAGATCGGTAGTCTACTTTGCACCTTTCGACTAAAGGGAAAGTAATATAGCCTTAATAGTTGACAATGATAAGACGAGTGCAATCAAAATATTTCGAGTCAAGCAAATATGTTCAATTTTATAATTTGCTTTGAAAACTTATCACACACAATTTTATGGAGTTCACAATCAATTGCAACCAAAGTATAAAAACTTGAATTTCGTCGAACACGTAGCTTGCGCTAGAATTCAAGTTTCTCAATTAACAATTAAATCGAATGTAAATGAGTTATAGGATAGAGAATGAAAACAGAGATGATCAGGGAGTTCCCAGCTTTCGTGTTGTCCTCGCGGTCGGCCGGTACATCTCCCCCCAACTTATCAAACGGACAAGTTGAGATTTTTCACTAAATCTTCGAAAACATTACAAATGTACAATTCACTATAATACAATACACGAACGATAAAGACTCAATCTACTATCTTCGTCGTAGCTTCAATGCGAATTGCACGACCTCAACCCAATCTTGGCTTCAACCTCTGATTCCAACAACCGATCATCATACCTATCTTGAACCAAGAACTTTGTGACGATTGTCTAGCCGATTCCTTCGACAAATTGTGTTGATCCTTCAAGCAAGCGATGCTTCTTGAATCCGGATGAGAAACCCAACCTTCAAGAACAATTTAACTCGATCGTAATTCTGATTCACCGCGAATTACACCAAACATTATCTTCCAAATCCTCTAAGAAACCTTAATTGAACCCATATTCATTTTCAATTTGATGGAGATTTGAAAGAAAGTGATGAACTTGTCTTGAATGCACTTTGATCCAAAATATTCAAAAATTTATATTCCATAAAAGTAATCAAAATTACTGCTTTCATTTTTTTTGTCAAGCATTTTCATTTGTTTTATTATAATAAAATGAGTTGTAGGTTGTTGTATAATAGATCTATTCTTGAATGAAATTTTTTATTTATATTTATGCAATGGTGGAATTTGATTCATTATTCTAGAATTATTTTAAGCAACAACATTGGTGTCTTTTTTTTTTTTTATCAATTTTACAAATACTGTATTTGAATTATACGAATAAAAAATATTTCTCACCAAAATAACTTTCATTTCATAATCTAAGCGGTATTTCTAAATCACTCTATATAATAATAAATTTAACAAACTTTACATTAATATACAAAATAAATAACATGATATTGGTATGTATATATACATTTAGGTTTTTTATAACTACTTAAAATCGTAATGACATTTTTTGAAGAAAAAAACATTTTTTTGAAAAAGTATCATATTTGTTTCTTACTATTTATATATTAATATTTTCTTAAATTTATATCACACAATTAATTAATTTGATATGCAAAATTACTCAATAAATGTGTGTGTTTTTTGCTTCTAAAAATAAATATCAGACATTTTTTTCTCAAAAATTAATATATCTTTTTTATTGTAATATATCTTAAAATACATGTAGAGTAATTAATTATAAAATCTAATAATTAAATAATAAGTAACACTTTTGTGATAACATTAAAACTTAAAAGGAACCAAATGAAGGTTATGGAGGTTGGAACTTAAAAGGAACACTTTAGTGACCCGTTATCTCCGTTAGTGTTCTGTCTAGCGGAGGAGGTCCTTAGTCGTAGCATCACCAAGGCTATGGAGGTTGGAGCTTTGCAGCCTATGTCTCTTTGTCGTGGTGTTCAAGTTCCTTCTCATGTTTTGTATGCGGATGACATTATGGTTTTTTGCAAGGCGTCTAAAAGGAATTTGACACGGCTTACTCAGTTGTTTCAACTTAATGGTCAAGCTTCGGGTCAATTTGTCAACAACTCCAAGAGCAAGTTTTATGCGGGTTCAATATCTAATAATCGTCTCATGATATATCCAACACCCTCAGTTTCACATCAGGTTGCATTCCTTTCACGTATCTTGGATGTCCTATTTTTCGGGGCAAACCGAAGAGTGTGCATTTTATACACATATTAATACGAAAAACTTTTTTTAATACGTATCTACGAATGTTTTAATACAAAATTTATTAATACGAAACGAAAAACTTTTTTTAATAAGAACTTAGATATTTATACACATATTAATACGGAAACCTATTTTTTATAATATGACTTATATTAACACTCTTATTAATATGAGTGTCTTTTGATTTTATAATTTACACGATGATCAATATTTATACCTGTATACTAATACACGACCCTATCTTTTTTGTAATTTCAATGAGGACTAGAAACGAAAAAATGTTTGAGTTTTGTGATATGCAAGGTTGTCCATTTATTTGAATTTTTTTTGTTCTAAAAATTTACGGGGGGTTATTCAATTGGGATTTCAACGGATTTTAAAAGATTTTTTTATGATAAAAAAGTCTTGAAGATTTTAAAAGACTTTGTGGGATTATATCGATTCTGTGAGATTTTGAGAGACTTGTTTAAAAAAATTTTGCTTATTTTTTATAAAAGTCTTGATTGAATAACACAAGATTTACTTACTTTTTTAAAAAGTCTTGATTGAATAACACAAGACTTTTTTATCATAAAAAGTCTTTAAAGTCTTTTAAAATCCATCGAAATCCCAATTGAATAACCTCCCCTACATCTAGATTACTACTAACCAAGTTGAAACAAAGTGAGAGAATGATGGAAAAGTATATCTTAATTTATATTGTATTTATAAAAACATGTAGTTTGATGAGATTCAATTTACGAAAAAATGAGGGTGTTTCGTGATATGCAAGATTGTCTATTTCCATGTATTTTTTTAAAAAATTTATATATGGATTACTACGAAACAAAGCAAAAAGATGATGAAAAAAATATATTTTATTTTATATTGTATTTTAAAAAATGTAGTTTGATGAAATTAAGTTGAATAAATCTATAATAAACGTTAAAATTTGCTAAATGTGAGTTTTTTTTTGGCGAAAAAAAGTGAGAGTTTTGTGATTTAAAAAAATATCTGTCAAAAAATTTATTTACTCCAACAATTTATATTTAAACAACTCATAACATATAATATCACAGATTATTAATTTATTATTGAATAGTAAAATGAAGTAATCAAATAATAATTTAGAATAAATTACAAAATAATATTTAAAAAGAAAATAATCCCGTGCACAGCACGGGCTAACATACTAGTTTAAAATATATAAAAGTTATATTGAATTTAAATTATTAAATTCTAAATGTGTTATATATATATATATATATATATATATATATATATATATATATATATATATTATTATAAATTAAAAATGTTCTTTTATGTTATTTTACATTTATCAATTAGTTCAACCGCTAATTTTACCAAACACTTCAATTAGCTTATCAACTATCAGCATCAACTAACAGCTTTAAGCTATAAGCCATCAGCTATAAGCTATTAGCTATTAGCCATAAACTATAAGCTATTTTTGGCAAACAGACCCTATGTGTGCAAGCTAAGACTATATTTTGTATACGGTATATGTGTTTGAATCACGACGACGATTAACTATAATTCTGCAAAATCACGGTGGATCACCGTAATTCTTCTAAATTCATTATTTGTTGGTCGAGACCTGGGTATCCACCGCCGAACGCATTGACTATTCCCTCGCTAGATTGGAGACACCTCGATGGATGGAATAGCTGGCCCAAGCTGCTCCATGCCCAAGGTGAGGATCGAACCCTCGACCATTGGTTAAGGGAGGATGAGCCTCAACCGCTCAACCACACCCTTTAGATTTTTTTCTTCTAAATCCATTATGATAACATGTACCAAAACGACACTCATTTTAAAATAGAGAAAAATCAATATTTTTTGTTACAAAATCACACCGAAATTTCCTAAAAAAAAACCCAAATTGGTACTCGATCATTAAAATATTTAGTTGTGAGCTGACCAAAAAAAAATATATGTAGCTTTTTTAGAGGAAAAAAAATTAATATATCTTTTTTTTGGTAGAATTATTAGTTTTTTTTATTGGTACGTATTAATATATCGTTGTGAAAAAAGGATTGGTGACTGAAATTAAAATAATAAAAACATGATCACACTAAAATATCGCAACAAATCAATAATACAATGACACAACACCTTCAATTAAAATAAAAAAAACACATAACATGCACCTAATACAATGTTCCAGATCCTTCCACAATGTTCTTACACCCTCTCTTATTTATTCTTCTCACTTCCACTCTTTCTCTTCATTCCAATTTTCAACACTTTTCACCTCAAAAAAATTCAATCTTTTCTTCTTTTCTTTGTTTTGTTTTGTTCAAGTTTTTGATGGCTTCTGAAGCTGAAATTTCTGAAATTTCATCAATGTTTGAAAGAATGTTAAGAAACAGAGACATGTCTTTGTTCTTACCCTTCATCTTTGGTCTTTCAGAATCTTCATCAATTCGAACAAACAACGACGACCCAGATGAGGAATCTGAACCTTCTGAAGATTCCAACCGTCAAAGAATCATCTTGGTGAATCCCTTAACACAGGGTGTGGTTATGATTGAAGGAGTTGAAAGTATTGAAGATTTTTTTAATCAAATTGGGAATACAAAGAATGGTCAACCACCAGCTTCAAAGGAATCAATTGAAGCTATGGAGGAAGTTGAGGTTAAAGAAGGTGATGATGATGATGGTGAGTGTGTTGTTTGTTTGGAAGGGTTTGAGGTTGGTGGGGTTTTGAAAGAAATGCCTTGTAAGCATAGGTTTCATGGTGATTGTATTGAGAAGTGGTTAGGGATTCATGGGTCTTGTCCTGTTTGTAGGTATCAGATGCCTGCTGATGAGAAAGATGAAGGTAAGAAAATGGAGGAAGAAGAAGGTGGTGAGAGGAGAAGGGTTGTTCGTGGTGGTAGTGGTGGTGGTGAAGTTTGGGTTAGTTTTTCTTTTAATAGGAGTAGAAGAAATCAAAATCAAAATCAAGATCAAGCTAGTTCTGGTGGTGATTCAAATGATTCTTCATCTAGTCCTAGAGATGATGATGATGAGGTTGAGAATTAATTTAGATTTTTGTTTTGTTAGGAGGTTGATTTTCAATTTCTTGAATGATATGTATAGGCTCAAATGCACAAAATTGTTCTTACTTTTGGAAATAAATATTGATTTTTTTTTTCTGCCAATTCTTTTTAATGTGAATATGTGATGTTATATGTTAATCTTAATACTAAGAATAAGAAATAGGAGAGAATCATGATTCATGAATGAAGGTGTTCTCGTTTCTTGCTTCTTAAGAAGCACGGACACTCCCAGAATAAGGTGTGTCTCGTTGTCAGACACACGCGACACTTACAATTACATTAAATTGTTCTTACTCTAACCTTATTTATAAGTAAAGTGAAGTTTTTAAATTCATTGAACAACTGGTGTTTTTGGTAGAGGGAGTGTGATTTTCTTAAATTTTTATCGACATGTCTCAGTGTCTGTGTCCGTGTGTCTCTGTGCTTCAGGTTCAAACTTCAAAGTTAACAAATTTGATTATAGGAATGGAAGAAATTTACAATTAAAAGAAAAAAGTAGAGAATTTTGATATTTGAAGCACAATTTGGTAGGCTCCTAAATGATGATGCCTTAATTTTTCACACACTGATTTTTGCAAACAGGTAAAAATTAATGTCATTATGATTTTTCTTTGACAATCAAATCAGAATCTGTTTCCCTTTCTTGGAGAATCTTAAGTCCTTGATACCTTCCTAGCATCAAAAGTGTAGCCATAGGATTTGTACCTGGTGATTCTGAAAAAGTTGAGCCATCCAATACCTTTAATCCCTTTATACCATGAACTTTATAGTGCTTATCAACAACTGATCCAACATTGCAACCACCATGATAATGATAGATAGTTCTAACATTTTTCTTGCAATATTTTTTCAAGTCAAACTCATTAGAAGCCAATTTGTTTTGCTGTGACTCACCAAGGAAAAATGCAATAGACTTAGACCTAGCAATTTTATAAAGTAATTTTGTCATCTTCACACATTCTTCCATGTCATTTTCATTTTCTAGATAGTTGAATTTCACAGAAGGGTTATGCCTTGGGTCAGTATTGTTAAGTTCAAGATACCCTTTTGAAAATGGCATAGCTATCTTTGCAGCAATGTTAACCCTTGATTCATTGATGCTTAGTGGAAGTATTGATGCTTCAATTATGAGTTTAAAGTCTTCTGTTATGCCTGCAATTTGTGGTGGATCAGGAAGCCTATTTTCTGGCTTAGAATCAACAAAGATTGCTATGCATGGATTGTCTTGCATTCCTTGACCAACCTCTTTAATTTCATGAACTAGTGGAATGTTGAAGCTTCTTAATTGTTCTTTTGGTCCTATGCCACTTAATAGTAAAATTTGAGGGCTACCTAATGCACCTGCTGATAATATAACATCACCCTTTGAAGTTGAATTCTTTGGTTTCTTGATGTAGGCTTCATAGGTTTCATTTAAACATCCATTACTCTTGATGAACTTAATACCCGTGGCACTAGTTTCATTCTTTTCACCTGCATTATTTGAATGGTTAAAAATTCAAGAATGATTACTCAATTGTTAGCTGAAAAATGCTAATGCTACTAAATTAAGGTTTAAAACTGTGGTTGTGTTGCAGTCATGATTTATGAAGCATTGACAGAACAAATGTCGAATATGACACGGACAATGACATGTCGGCACTAGAAGTGATTTGATGAAAATACGGTAATTGAATACAACCACATGTGTCAGTGTTGTGTTGGACATTGACGACACTGACCCATTTTGTACTTTGAACATACATTCAATATGAAGTGTCAGTGTTATATAGGTCACTGTATTAGATAACGTAGCCACAATCACAATTGTGATATATAGATACAAAGATTTCAAAAAGCGGTCACAATTGTGATTGCGAACAATTGCATTGATGATATGACCCTTTAACTTGTGGAAGATGATGCCACAATTATAGTCGCAATTGCATCACATTTCCGATAGGATTCCTAAAATCGTGAAAGATAAATGCCGCAATTATGGTTGCGACGCAATGGAAGGAACATCAAAAATCTTGACAACACACAACAATTGCTTAAAGAAATTGCACTTGTTAAAACTAGCTACATGAAAGGTATTAGTTTTTTATTCTTCTTACCATTGTAATGAAAGATGATACTCTTAACTGTGGCATTCACAAGAACAGTGAGATTCTTTGGATTTCCAGCTTCCAAAAGATCAGCTGAAGTATGTCTCTTTCCAAATCCATCAAACACACTTCCAGAAATCTTAGTTCCTTTAACATGTTCCAAACTATAACCATTGTAAGGTAAAATTCCAGTTTCAAGAAGACTAAATTCAGCAACAGATTGCCATGGTGTAAGAAAATATGGTGGAAAAACAACTTTTGATTCCACCCATTCATAAGCTTCTTTAACTAATTTCTTATCCCAACCAACTTTTTCAACAAATTCATCACTTGCTCTACTATAAAATCCACCATTTATAGCTGATGATCCACCAAGAACTCTTCCTCTTACATTGCTAACACCATCTTGTGAAGTGAAACTTTGTGCTACTGAATTATGATTGTTTTCTTTTTGAATCAATGGAAAACCATAGTATCTTCTATCAATTACTAAGGGATTTCCATATGGTGAATCACCTCTTTCTATCAAAAGTACAGAAAATTTCTCTGATAATGTAGCAGCTAAAGGACAACCACATGTTCCTCCTCCAACTATAATGTAGTCATATGATTTACCTGATACTTCTTTAACATCTGAAGTTATGTGCCATTGTCTATTACCTACACAGTGGAAATGAAATCAAAAGTCAAAACCATGTTTCAAGCTTATACAGAAACTAAACGTTTTCTAGGCGTAGCTCAAGTGGTTGAGCTGAGACACTCGAAGGAGTTTGAGAAGAAGGTTATGAAGCAGCGATGTAGACACGGACATTGAACATTATTGACATTGACAAGTGTAGACTGATAATAATTTAAGAAGATGAAAGTAATCGAATATAACCACATGTGTCTGTAGACTGTATAGTGTCAGTTTCATATACTAACATGTGTCAGATACCGGATACACCAGAAATCTAAAGTGTCGATGCTACATAAAAGAGTGGTCTAGGATTGAAACTTTGACTATTAACATAACAAAACAACTCAACTACTATAACAGTTGTCTATAAGTATTAGAAGAAAACAAGCATAGTGAGTTGTATAGGCATACCTTGAGGTTCAGAAGGGAAAGATAAACCAAAATTTGCAAGTATGAACACTAAAACTAATATTGTTATAGGCTTATGAACATGTTTGATATGTGGAAGTTCCATATCTAGCATTGATATATTAGTTAATGCATTTGATTTGTGTATAGAGAAAATACATGAATTTATTTACTAATGTGGGCTGTGTTTGAGGAAATGCATGATTTTATTTGCAAATGTAGGCTATGTTAATGTTAATTATTAATATTTTTTTCTAGGTGGTGAAACTATATGATTAAAGTTTCCATCATCAAGTTTATTAAGAAAATGCGCATGGTTTTAGCAAATGATTCATTGTTGTTTTGTTGGAGACAACCACTGTCTGTTAAAGGGTATGATGTTTTCTTTAACCTAGAATTTCATAGGTGGTTGTGATTAAAATAGTGTTGATTTTGAAGATCAAGTCTTAATAATTACACCAAATATAAATTAATCACCTTTAATATTTTTTTAATCTACTCTTTCAAAATTTGGGGTAAAAAAATATTTTAACCGAAATAAATTTTTTTAAAATATACTATAAGATTGAAAGTTTATATCATATAGATCATTTTTATAAAATTTCAGACAAATTGAAAATCATTTAATATGTTATTGAAACACATCAAAATTAACAATTTGTGTGATATTTTAAACACTGTTAATCTTTACGTGTCTCAAATATCATAACAAATGATATTGAATTTGTCTAAAATTTTACACAAATGATCTATATGATATAAATTTTCAATCTAACAATGTATTTTATAAAAAAATTATATCGATTAAAACATTTTTGAGTGTTTGGAAGTAAACACTCTTAAATCTTAAAGGGGTAGATCAGGTGTCATCAATTTAATAAGTTACTATCGTCTATCAAGGTATATCTTTTTTTTTTGGTCAGGTAGTCTAGTGGATAGAAATTCACCTCATAAAAGTGAATAAGTAGGTATACCGGGTTCGAACCCCGGTTCCTACACAAATGTGCAATGTCCTTTACCAATTGAACTAGGTTCATGAAGACATGAAGTATATCTTCTAATAAATATTTTTCAAAACATTTCTATTCATGTTAACTTAGTTTTTGATTTTGTCAAAATTAAAAAAAAGAAGTGTGAAAATAATTTCTCATTTATTTATTTGTTTATTAGGCTGAAGAATAATTAAGTTAATAATTTAATGGACATGGCGTGTAGGGTATGAGCTACAATTTGGGGTAGGAAGTGAAATTTCCCGAAAGTGAGGGTGGGAGAGGTGTGTCAAGTGGCTCACAACATGACCATATGTGTATTATGAGGTTGGGGGTCTACCATTTTAGTATGTGTTTGGTTCAGCGGTGACTATAATTGATTATGATAGAATTGAGTTTTGTAGAATTGATTTTGATTAAAAGTGAGTTGAATGTAAATTGATTTATGTTTGGTAAAATTGCTATAAAATTGATTCTTGTTAATTGTTGTTGTTTGGATAATATGAATCAAAATTGCTTTTGAAAGTGGAATTACCAAAATGGGTTTTAACTTTATTTAAAACTTTACTAGAGTGTTTCATAATGGAGTTATTTTATTTATTGTATTATTTTTTTGTTCAATATTTTCATCAACTTATTTTGACTATTTTTTTTTACTTTCTAACCCAAAAAATAAACCTCAAATTTTTTCCTTATAAAATATAATATTTTAAAAATAAAACAAGTATTTTTTTATAATTTTTTTTTTTTTACTAAAATACAAGTACAGTATTTTAAAAAATAAAGAACAGCTTGTTTCTACTTTCTTTGGTGTAGTAGCCCCACATAACCAAAAAAACCATATAAATAAAAAAAAAAACAAAAAAAAAAACAAGAAGAGAGCAAGTGAATGGGCCGGGTTGTAACAGTCCAATTATAGTCTTCTTCAATCTAGCCATATGAAATAAAATCAGCCGCAAGACAGAAACAGAGAACCGAAGAAGTGAGGATGCAAGGGTAAACAGGGAAGATGGAAATTATACATGTCACATGTTTTATTAATTTCGGCAGAATCGATTTCATTCACTGCAAAAGCTCCAAATAGTAGCTTCATCTAGAATTGAGTTTGGAGGGGATGAATCGATTTTGTGAGAAATTGCCAAACATGTTGTTAAGAGAAAAATTCACGTTTTGAGATTTCAAACGCACGTTTTTGGGTTTAAACGCGTAACCAAACATAGCCTTAGTGTATTGTACGCATTTTATCATGTTTTTGTATAATAGACTATATTTAAGATTTTGAGTTTGAGATTTTTCATTTGAATTAGATATTGCATTTATTTGTGTGTAAGAGAAGCTATTGGGACATTGAGGGGGTAGTCGGGAGATCATCCACATTAGATCTAAGAACATCGATATAAGAGTCGGACACTACACTCTTATATTGATGTGAGACTTACTCACACTTGCCGCAACAATCTCTCCCTCAAGTGTGAGTCTTTAATTCATTATGCTCCCCCTCAAGCGGAAGCTTCTCCACCTGTAAACACTTGCACCGCCGTTGTACCACTGCACCAACTAGAATCCGTTGCCTGACCACCTTTGTCAGGAAGACTTTCGACACAAGGAGCCCGATTTATAACCATCGGTTCTGATATCACTGTTGGGACATCGAGGGGGCAGCCGGGGGATCATCCACATTGGGTCTAAGAACATCAATATAAGAGTCGGACACCACACTCTTACCCAAAACCTTAAGACAATAAGTTTATGGGTCTTCCCACTTATTAAGTGTTCAACCTCCACTTTTCTAAACAATGTGAGACTTACTCACACTTGCCACAACAAAAGGGCATAATTTAAATTTTCTAATCGGAGTCACACAAATTATTGGTTTTTCTTGGATATATACAAGTCTAAATTAAAGTTTAATATCATCACTTATAGAATTCATCTTATGTTTCATATGTTTCCCAAAGACTAATTATCATTATACGATAATAGAAACTTTATAAAGAAACTTGAAGGAAAAAACACAAAGCAAAAGAGTTTAACATTATCAGATATTTTTGTTTAAAAAAAATTTATCAAATATGTTTCAAATAAGCATGGTTGTACTCATCATTCATTCTTCTTTTATAGGTCATAGGTTTCTTTCTTCCCAATAAGATGGCTCAAGTAGGTCTATCTAACTCACATCACAAACAACTTTTCATAATATTGTTAACTAATGTGCCTAACCCAACAATGCTACAGTTACATTGAAGTAAAAAGGGTTCAAAGTGGAATGATGATCAAGGTTAGATATTACCAACTCAAATTTTTAGGGCCTTGTGATTTTAGACGGTTGTTTTCCACCCCTCTTTAAATTGATCAGAGTCGCCCTACGTATTTTTTTATCGGGAAATAACTCTCGGCCCAGTAATGCAAATTCTACTGAAAATATCTCCTGATAGTGCAAATCTTATCAAAAGATATCTCTCAATAGTATTTTTTTTTTACAGAGAACAATGTAAAGGGCAGAAGAGTGACCTTCTAATAATTAAACTAGTAGATAACTCTTATCGATAGGAGAAAGTAGTTATGTCACACCATATATTAATATATAGTACTCTCTCCGATTCTTTTTGTATAAAATAATTTATTTTTAAAATTTATTATTGAATATGATCTGATGTATCTCGTCTGTAGAACATATTAGATACATCAGTTCTTCAAGAAACATATTAAATATATTAGTTATTCAACAAACCTTAAGTTGTTTCTTAATAAAAGAATTGAATGATAATCCTATTTTTAGTGACATTTTATAGAGCCCTCAATAAAAATGACCAATCAATTCCTTATTTTCATTACAATAAAATAAAATTATACATACTATATATATATAAAAAAAAATTCTAATAATGATATTGTGCTGCATAATTATGTAATTTAGACTAAAAATTATAAACCATCTTCATGGTTCACAAAAGTTTAAACTACAATTTAAGTCTAGTAATAATGTTTTTGAACTTGATGATTCCATATCATTCTCACATTGGCCATTCAAGTCAATTATTTTTGACCACTTTGCTTTCTTCAACTTATTGCCACATCTTTTTTTGTATAAAGATTCCTCAACATTAGCTTTATGAGAGGAATCATCACGATGAATCATAGACGCAGACATCAGACACGACATTGATTTCTTTTCTGAGTGCAATGCCATTAGTGGCAATTCATGTGAAATAGTATTGGAATTTTTGAAGTCTACTATTTCTTCTATTGAGTTTTTCTCTTCTTTTCTTTCTGAAGATACTGAAGATGTTAAAGAACTTTCCAATGAACACATAGTTTCATTGTTCTGTTTCCTCTTACCATAGTTTAAACTTAATCCTCTTGATTCTGTAATTTCTGAAATTGGAGAACTTGGACATGCATTGTTGATCATGGTAACTAGCTGAAAGAGTTCATCTTTTGTTAGTTTTATACCAATCGGAGAAGAATTTTGTGCAGAAAGTGCTTTTTGCGCCTTCATTAATACCGATTGTAAATACTTTCCTTGAGCTTCGATTCGAAACTGCAAATGTTTTTGCACCTAAATCAACCATTCAAATTTATTAGCATGTTCTTATTCGTCATTTTGAACTGAGATCGAAGAAAATTTAAGTAATAGTTTAAATTACAGTGAGTTCGGCAAAATCACGATGGCAGTAAGATTTTGTTGAAAAGTCAAAAGTGTAGTTTTTGTCAAAATCACGATGACATGATGTGATTCTGCAAAACTCATTGTGGATTGAAATTTATCACATCATTTATGCTATACCTCAATTTGTTCATAAAGTTTCTTCTCTACTTCCATTTGCATTTCTAGAGCTTGAGCTATCTCCAAGTTTCTGCCATAAACAGAATTTGAAAATAAAATCTCTAGTTAATGCCATTTTCATCTAAAATCTTTTTTTCTAAAAAATAAAATAATTATTTGATAAGTTTCTAATTATTACTTAGTGATTTGACTCTGGTCCCCAAGACTGATATCTCTGCTGCAATGATCATCATCACTACTCTTGTTTTCAGTGTAATCTGCAGCACAAGAAGAATCAATGTTATGTCAAATGAGAAAACTACTATCAATCATACTATTCGGATTCCCTGCGGTAGCAGAAGTACATATTTACGCGCAGTAAACAATCTCAGTTGTTTATTTAACATCAAATGACTCAGATCACACAATAACAAAATTTTAAACGGTCTTATGAGATTAGACAACTCAGATTACAAAACATAATTAAAAATAACAAAATCAATTTTAAAATATCTCGATTGTTACTTTGAAATTAAATGGTCGAGATTGAAAACTACGCAACTAAAGCATTACCTTGATGTTTATTGTCAGAGCAAGCTTCTAGCTGTTGGCTTTTCCCAAGTCTATATTTCTATAATCACAAAATCAAACATGAAAGTCACAAATTATGATAAGTACTAGATTTCATTAAACAAAGAAAAATTATAAAAATTATAATATATCATTAGAAAAGGGAAATGCCTGTAAATGGCTCTTGAGATGATACAAAGTAAGTCCTGGAATTTCCATCACTCTCATTATACTCTTTGGTGTTGCTTCTGTCACATACACAATTTTAAGAATATTAATGATTAATATAAACTAACCTATGGTCTAAAATTTGTAACTAAAATAAACCACACATATGGTCTAAAATGTAATAGTAATTAATAATAATATCAAAATAGTAAGATTACTATTGACATTTTTTTATACTTACTATCTGCACCTCCAAGTTGATTAATTGCATCAATGAATCTTTGATGAAGATCATGAGTCCATTTAAGCCTTGGTTTTGAATCAGTAGATAGAACAAAATGCATACTTTGATTCTTCATATTTTGAACCTTTTAGATTTGTATTCAATATATTCTTCAAAATATTTGTATTCAATATATGGAAGATATAGTTTTCTTTATAAAAAAGAAAAAAAAAACTTAGTTGTTTTAGTGTTCTATGATCTCACTTCATATAATGAAACATTAGTGGGGTTATGTTGGGGGAATATATGCTATAAGCAATTTCATACCTACTTTTATTTTATCTTTTTAAAAATAGAAAAATAAAATTCCTTCTACACTTTTTTCTTTGACTTAAACGGGGTGAAGAGAATCTATGATGTATCAATAAGAGAAAAAGTAATACAGCTCAAATTTTGAGTCTTAAAGGGGAGAAAAAGAAGGAAAGTGTGTTGTTTGTTTTTATTTTCTTGTTTTCCCACTTTACTCTATATGTGTGGTTTGATTCCATAATGAATTAGGTGGGTCCTACCATAATGAATAATAGGGGATACTTTCTTGATGGCTTGTAAATTGTGATGCTTTCATGGGAGAATAATAAAGGAATTTTGTTATGGACATTGTTATCTAGTGATTGGAAGTGTAAAATTATTTATTTTAAGAAGTTAAAGTAGATTATCTAAATTGTTATTGGAGAGAATTGAACTGAAGACTAATTACTAATGTAATTAAAAAATCGAGATCAAATAATTTTAGTTGAAATATTAGAGTGTTATAGATTAGCAAATTGATTAATTATCGAGATCAATGAAAGAATAAGATCAAACATTTTTAGTTAAAACCTTAGCTTAAAGCTAAGTATTATAGATCAACTATGGTATACTTTACCATGGGTTAGTTAAGTAGAGGTATTTTTGATGATTTGGTATGTCATTATTTGGTATTTTTGAAAGGCTAGAAATGGAACGATTTTCTTGAATGTTGTGTTCATTCCTAAGGAGTAGGTTGAAACCATCAAAGTCTTGAGTTGGAAGTGAAGTTAAAGATGCTGCCGTGCTTACTTTATGAGTGGAATTGGAATCAGGGGAATTGTTTATCTCGTTAAGAGTGCATTGTGCGTTGGCGATGTTTTGTTAGGGAGCTTTCCTAGACTCTTTTCTTTTCTTGTTTTGCTCTTGCACCTTGTACTTCTCTTGTACTTCTTGTTATAGAGTTGCTTAATAAAATTTGTTATTTCAAAATAAAAATAAAAAATGTCACATCTCATTGTAGTAAGTTGTTTATTATTTTATTTATTTTTTTGTAAACTAAAGAAATCTTTTGCGCGCAACTGAGATCAATTGATATCAATTTAAGAGGTTGACTTCTCTCAATAAATATTTCTCCATAAGTACCGGTTGGGGATCAAACCCAAAACCAAGTTAAGGAACCCAAGTATCTTTACCATTTGTGTCATACTATATATATTGGTAAGTTGTTTATTTTTAATTCTAATAGTACAACGTAACTCATGATTAATTAAGCAACTTATCTCAAAAATTGATGTTTTATTTACATTTTATTTTGAATTCAAATATTGAACTGTCCATTCCCGAAAGCAATGAAGGAGACTTGATTCTTGATGCAACTTCTAATTGACCAGTCCCCAACAAGTTTGTATCCAATGATAAAACTATTGAGAAACATATTTTTTTTGTGTTAAAGACTTAGAAGAAATATGTTGAAATTAATGTATTAGAGACAATATAATAGTTTAAGTTGCTAGTGTGTGTGTGTGTATATATATATATATATATATATATATATATATATATAATGTTTAGATTAATACAGTATGTAGCTTATATTTTTGATAAACAAAAAATGAATTATAAGGAGTACAAGGGGTACTCAACCCTTACAATTCAAAACAAGATCAACCTCTAAAGGCTTTGTAAACAAGCTATAGGGTTTACACACCAATTATCAAAAGTTACAACAGTATTGTGTCGCGAACGACCTACACACCAAAACCATGACATATACTTAATTTGCTCCACTATAGAGTTGATGCTGACCGGATCTCCTCGCCATAAACAGTTGTTGCGACAACGCCATAAACACCATGTTGTAGCCAACCACAAGATGTTTCTGTAGTGCTTTTTAATGTGTCCAACTCCCTTTAAAACATTACCAAAATTGATGAAAAAATGCTAAACTGGAGCCTGGACAGAGAATTGCAAACCCATCCACTTAGATACCTGCTGCCATACATTTGAAGAAACAGTGCAATGAATAAAAACATGGTTAATGGTTTCCACTTGACCACTGCATAACACACAGCTAATCCCCATTGAATTAGATAAAACCCCTCGGTGAACAAGGGCCTCCTTTGTTGGCAATTTTTCAAGCAATAATCGCCATCCGAATATATTTACCTTAGACGGTGCATTATTCTTCCAAAGCATTTTTAACGAAGCCAAAACAGCAGCATCTAAAATGCTCAAATCTGAACTAATTTGCAGCTCCGTGTACACAGATTTGATCGAAAAAAAACCTTCCGGACTAGGTGACCATTTTCGTCTATCCCGCCGGTCAAGATTCGGCTGAAAAGGTCGCAACAAATTCTGCAACTCTAATGCTTCAACGGCTTCAGAGTCTGATAGCTCACTGTTCCAAACAAACCTCCAATTCCATCTATTATCCCCCACATGACCCAACTCGGCCACCATATCATTCTGTTGAGCAGATTTATGGTATAGCCTCGGATATGCAATATTTAGAGGTTCCATTCCTATCCATTTTTCTTTCCAAAAGCTAAGCTCTTGACCATTACCAAGAACACAAATAATTTTTGAGCTGAACCACCCAACGCCACCCTCCCCTCCTAAACTCATTAAATCCCGCCACCATAAAGATGCATATTTAAGCCTCTCCTTTCCTTCCCCATACATAATATTCCCCGCTAGCGAACCATATCTAAAAGTCAACAAATTTCTCCACGGAGCCCCCAAATCACCTAAGCACCTCCACTTCCATTTACACAAAAGGGGATAATTAAAAAGGGCTAAATCTTTTATTCCCAAACCTCCCAATTTTTTCGGCTGACACACCCTGTCCCAACTGACCCAACAAATCTTCTTTTCCTCCCCACGCCCCCCCCACAAAAAATTTCTTTGGATGGCTACCATCTCTTTCATCACCCCCACTGGAACTTTGAAGAAAGAAAAGTAATATAACGGTAAACTTGATAGTACAGAATTAATAAGAGTCACCCTACCTCCAATAGACAAAAATCGACCCGACCAAGCACTAAGTCGTTTTTTCATGGTAGCTATGATCGGAGTCCAAGTAGACATTCTTCTTGGGTTAGCCCCCACCGGTATACCGAGAAAACGAAACGGAATATGCTCAACAGCACAATGCAAAAAGGAAGAAGATGCTCGCAAAAAACTAGAATCAATATTAATACCGTAAAGTTTGCTTTTATGGAAATTTACTTTCAACCCCGACACAAGTTCAAAACTCCTCAACACTGTTTTAATGGTCCATAAATTATCCCAAGTACCTTCTCCTACTAAAATCGTGTCATCCGCAAATTGCAAGGAATAAAATAAAATGCCATCACTAACCTTAAAACCGGTAAATAAGTTCTGCTGCACTGCCTGTCGCATCAAAGCTGACAACCCCTCCACCACTATTAAGAAAAGGAAAGGGGATAGAGGATCCCCTTGCCTCAAACCTTTATGAACCGTAAAATCTGTCGTGGGACTGCCATTGACTAATACGGACATAGAACTAGTAAAAATACATGCTCTCATCCACCGCCTCCATCCCTCGGTAAAGCCCATTCGAACCATCATATTATCTAGGAATTGCCAACTAACAGTGTCGTAAGCTCGCTCAAAATCAACTTTAAAGAATAGGCATTTATCTTTTCTCCTCTTCGCCAAATCAAGCAACTCGTTAACAACTAAAACACCATCAAGAATTTGTCGATTGGGTAAAAATCCCAATTGAACTTTAGAGATTAAAGGACCCAATACTCTCTTCAAGCGACCAGCCAAGATTTTTGCTAGAATTTTGTAAATACAAGTGATTAAGCAAATTGGACGATAGTCAGATAAAGCCTGCGGATGGTCTTTCTTAGGGATGAGCGCTAAAAAGGAAGCAGTATACGCCTTAGGCATCATTGCGCTGTCATAGAACTCGGTCAGAAAATTCATGATGTCTTGCTTAACTATCTCCCAACACACCTTTAGAAAATTAAAATTAAATCCATCTGGGCCAGGACTTTTGTTACCATCACAGCTCCATATCACATCCTTCACCTCCTCGATTGTAAACGGTGTCATCAGCACACAATTATCATCAGCTGAAAGCGTTGGAAAATTAATGCCATCAAGATTTGGCCTACTAGACCACCCTTCACTGAAATTGTTCTCGTAAAAAGTTTTCACAAATCCCTTTACCTCATCCACCCCCTTTATCCATTGCTCACCATCCAATAAAGCTACCAATTGATTTTGTCTCCGTCGATTCTTAAGAGAAGCATGAAAATATTTTGAGTTAGAATCTCCTTCTTTGACCCAACGATTCCTTGACTTTTGTTTAAGCAAGCTTTCCTTCTGATTAAGTTGATACCAAAAATCACTGGTTAGACCAGCTCTCACAGCATTATCGAACAGAGGCTCAGCCCCTCCCATCATCCCATCAACTACATTTAAATCATTCACTGTATTTTCAATGTTGAGATCAAGTAAGCCATATATCTTTTGCCTGACTAACCGTGTTACCAGTTAAGAAAGTATTTGAATTCTCCCCTTTTCTCTCATTACCATTATGCTAGAATTCAAACCCATTAACTCTGTTTCTTCAACATGAGATAATGAAATATTATTATCATTAAACATCGACTTTAATGATAATAAATTTTCTGCCTCCCCTTCCGATTCTCTCTCTGATTCTACCTCCTCCTCCATCCTCGACCGTTCTTCCTCGTCATCCTCCTCCGAACTATCCAAAGTGTGTTCTCTCCCATTGATGTTGAAGTCTTGTGCCACCATAATACGCATAGGTCCGTATGAATCCTCCAACACTCTTAATCGGAAGATAACTCCATTGATTTTTACATCCACGAACTCGTCCACGGGTTTCTGACATGAAGTGCGAATTAACAATCTAGCCACATCCATTGTTAATTTCTTTGAGGTGGTTTCATCCGCATACATGAAACTCCCCCATGGTTTCGTGATTTGACAGAAAAACTCATGATTCCATGCATGGACAGGTATCCCGTAAACCCTCAGCCATACGTTACGGTCCAAATCAACGTCCTTGGGACTCCACGGTCGTACTTCAGAGAACCACTGGTCTAGCCACCCCTTCGCCTCCTCTAACAAAGCCTCCACCTCACCCTCTTCATCACCTTCCAACAAAGCGAGATTAGAACCTAACGGAGTGACTTTTACACCAAAGTATCCTTGAGCATGGAAAGCATTCTGAACATTGTAAGTCATTCCCGGATTCGCCACTACTCCAACAAAAGCTTTAAGCAATCGTGCCACGTCTGTCTTCTCTGCATCAAACATCAGTGTCGTCTCCTTTTGTTTGCTTCCTGTCTGCATATTGCCACTGCCCTTATTAACCGCCTGAGCATATGTCCTATGTTTCCTATCCCTCAAAACATTACGATATTGATGTGAATTTGATCCCTTTGCCGGTAACTGCTCCTTCCTTCCCTGTCTGCTGTCATCAAAACTGGCCTTACGTTGGATCTTTTCCCATCGATCATACCGCGACAGGTTCGCACCTATCCTGTTTCCGCCAATGACAACATTGTTCAACGCATATTCTAGATCACTGGAATCTGCTACTTGCACAAAGCTTGCAAAACCGAATCGTCGACCTCGCTTGTCCCGCTTGACTGGTATGACAACCTCCACCACTTCCCCATAATTGTGTAATGCATTGAACATAGCCTTAGCACCATATCTTTCCGGAAAGTTAAAGAAGAAAAAAGTAGTGACTGAATCACTTGTCTCGGTGTTGAAATTCCTTGCCGTCGCAATATCCGGCCTGAGACGATTAAAACGGTTTCCATATCTATTTCTGCCTCTTACAGTTTGCCATCCTAGATCGTTCTCACCAGCCATTGTGCACCGCTGATAGATTAATCTTGTGCGTGTCGAGGGATGCTATCAATCTTTGTGACGTTCAAGCTAGTGAACATCAACGCGATTGACTCCTCCACACTTTTACAAGAGAAACCCTAGCAGAGCGTACTACTCTTTTCGTTTTCAGTATGTAGCTTATATATTTCTATATCAATGTAACGTAGAAAAGTTAAACAAAACCCTAAATTTAAATATATTGTTAAGTACTTATAAATAGGCAGACTTGAGTGCAATTATTGCATTGAAGTATATATCGATACATAATGTCAATAATGTTGAAGACTTAGTCACACAACGTCTCTTCTCCTAGCATTTAAAATATAATGTCGGTAATATTTAAGATTTCACGATGCCATGTAGGAATGTCAACGGAGTAGGGATTGAATGGATGATAGTTTATCTCTCCTTGTCTCATTCTCCGATTCGAGAAGATTGCTTCCTCCATCTCCATTCCTGCATATCTCCATAGTTCCAATGGAATCTACCATAAAAAAAATATGAAATATCTATTAATTTTCAATTAAATTAATTGTAAAGAAACATTAAAGTTTAATTTTTTTTTGACAAAAGTAAAGTTTAATTATAAAACAAATAAGAAAAATAAAATACTATTGTGAGTCTTTGTGATATTAATAAACATCGTATATGAACAATTGTATTTGCATATTGTATGAAATATAATTAAAAATAATTTATAAAATACTTAAATATATAGATATATTTATAGTATATTAATAAGTTTATCATATCGGAGTCTCTGCCGGGTGGGGATAAAATTTCCTCCCCCAGCCATCCTCAACCTCTTTTGGGGGGACTTTCTCCTCCATCCACATTTCTACAAAAAAATCTCCACCTTCAAATCCTCAATCGAAACAATCCCACATAAATTCTCATTTACTGATGAAATTAACATCCTAATACAACGTCTATTCTCTAACAATAAGTTAATTATTGATGTACACACATTGTTTCTTGTTACTAGTATAGATTTTATTTAAGATTATTGTTGGCCATGTGAAACTATAATAACTTAAGCTTGAACTTTCTACACAATCTTTCTTTCAAATGTGCATTCACATTTTTTTTCAAGAGAGATCTGATCTGTTTGTTTTTTGGTGTAATTGGAAGATACCTTTTGTTCCATATATGGCTATAGGAATCAAAGAATCTAGGACAAGATTTATAGGCCATTGAGCCTTCATGTTTCAATAAAGATAGTAATATAGACATCAAGAAAACTACTAAACAGTATTAAATTTTTAGATTAAGATGGGAGTACCTATCATCAAAATGACATTAATAGAATATAGAATACGTGTATGATCAAGACATTGATGAGCATGTAATAATTTCTTACATTATCCATACAAAAAAATTTTGCAATCCCAAAGTTAATAAAGGGACCATCATATCTCCACCACATATAACAATTTAGTGCTTGTCATGACATTACTAAGCACTAATTCAATCAATTTGAAGGGTCATGTCTATTATTAGTTAATTTAATCCATCAATGTAAAGCTGTATTCCATCAAAGAATTGAACCAAAAATAATTAGAAGACATTGTTTCTATAACGCTTATACCATATTTACGTTGAAACTATTTAGATTTAATTCTATAAATTCTTAACAAGAAGCTGGAATAGCTCAGTTGGTTAGAGCGTGTGGCTGTTAACCACAAGGTCGGAGGTTCAACCCCTCCTTCTAGCGTTTTTTGAATTTAATCAATTTTATTTAAAATTATGCATGATTTGGACTCTGGTGTGAAGCAGTTTCTCTGATAAATAAAAGTTGCTCTCCTTCTCATTCCTTTGGAGTTTTTTTGTTACATCATTTAGTGCCAAGGATTCTCATGCTCTCGTAGAACTGCTTACCAGTACTATTCCTCATGATTAAGAATAGAGAGAAATCTCAATTTATTTTGAGATGTTTAATGGGAAAATCTAGTGCAAATTTTAATTTGTACTTTTTTTTAATATATTTTTTTTTTTGGTCAGGTAGGCTAATGGCTACAAACTCACACATATAAATGTGGAATCCCGAGTTCGAACCCGGGCCTCTCCAATAATGTCCCTGGTAGCTACCAATTGAGCTACATTTATGGGACAAATTTTAATTTGTACTTAAGTTTGACATAATCACAGAAAATCATTATTTTATTTAAACACCAAAGTGTAATTTTTATACCTCAAAATCATGGTAGCACGCTGTAAATATTCTATCAAAATCATAGTCAATTCAAACACATACGTGCATATGGGTGAAGAAAAGCAAAATTAACCATATGATTAAATTTATATATGTTTAAGCAATGCTCGGCCGGGACACTATTTAACATTTGCCATTAAATAATTAGAAATTAAGTTGACGTACCTTTCAAGACCTCAACAATTGAAACAATGAAACCTATACAATTATGCAACTTTATAGGTCTCTTGATAATATAATTTCAAGATTCCTAATTATCCGGAGTATGTCTTCACTATCATTTATATGTTCTGCTGACGCAAATTGAGTACAAGAAATTAAAGTCATGTAACAGTCTTTTTTAGGTACAATAACAAAATGCTTCATGCCTACTCTATCTTATATTGGAGTTTAATTATACGTAGTTACAATGTACAATTGATTTAAGTCGTTTGATCTGAAGTTAATGATTAAAAGAATTTTGTACTAATTTTATTAAGGTGCAAATGAGCCGATTGATTTAAAACGCTAGCACGCATGAGCTAATAATAATATTTTTTAATAACTGTTATGAATAATTAAGTTAGTGCTTTATTTAGTGGATGTTCATCCTATTCTTGATCTTCCATGTTCCTCATAAACTCCCACTATAGTGAGTGGCCATTTAGTATTTGATCATTCACATGCTTATTTCTATCCTATAAATAGGACTATTGTATATGTTGTATACACACTTCTGAAGAATAATACAATCTCTATTCTTTATCTCTTTCTTCTCCATCTCTATACTTCAATCATATCTCTTGTTTAGATTAATTTCATAACACGTTATCAGCACGACGCTCTAATCAACTGAGCGGTTCCTAGAGATCTTCCTAATTTATTTGCACACCTGATCAAATTTGATAAGTTTCTTATTCTCTAATTTTATTTTAATATTAGTAATATTTATTTGTATTAGTATTTCAATTTAATTTAGTTTGAGATAATTCTATGTCTAATTTTTCCAACAATCTTAAAAGCATTCTATTGACATGGAAATATGGAATCAAGCATGTAGAATTGTGATTAATTTTATAGGAACAAATTATTTGCTGAATTATTCGGTCATTCTAAAAGTGTATAGTATGAATGTATATCGACTTTAATGAAAGCATCTATAAGAAATCAAGTACATGTTCTAACACAACTCATGTTTATGTATTATATTTGAAGATACTGCAATTCTAATAATTCTAAAAGTAAACCGATTCTCTTCGGTGTTTGTTGATACCTTTGTTGATACCATGAATTTGTTATTTAGCTTTATTTTGATTATAACTTTTATTGTAAGGCCTGAATGTTTGATCTTGAATGGTAATTTTGTCATGCATGTTGAGGCTATTCTTTTGTGTTTAATGTGTATAAGACATATAAAATCACCAAATAAGTTTTTGATTATACAGATGCGTACCAAATTTTTTATATACTGTTGTGACTATTTGTTTCCAATTAAATTTGTCACAATTTGTGTTTCCATTATTTAACAAATATTTTGTTCTGTTTGATCAATATTTATCATATCCTTAAAAGTTATAAGTTAGTATATGTTTATTGAGCTACCTTGATACTTAACTTTTATTGTCTTAAGTTATTCTAATTTCCAACTATCTTCTATCTTTTACTGTCTCTATGTGAAACATTGTTTGTGAAGGAACATATTTGTTATAATTTTGTATCTTGAATTTCTTTTACAAATTCTATAAATTCTAGTTGACTATTCATAGTTTGTTATTTTAATTCCAAATATCTATTTTATTTTTGGGTTTATTATGGTTGGAGCTTCATATAGTTTCATTATTAATCTCTCTTTTATTCGGTAATTTTTATTTTCGTTTTATAATTTCATTCTTACATTTTGTTCTTATTTTGGATATAAATCATGGTTCCCTCATATTATAATGGTTGTCTTCTAAGTTGTTTATATACTGGCCAATTAAATCCATGATGGAGTATTATATGATATTTAAACGTACTAGATATTGCTTTATGCAAATTCTGGAAGCTAGAAGGAATGTAGTGATTGTAGCTGATAGTGCTTTGTTGCACTTAAAATTATTTGTGGGCATTAACATTAAAGAAGTCTTTATTTAATAAAAGGTATGTTCACGCCTCTTGTTTCAACTTAATTTAATTTAACTTTATATAAAATGATAGTTTTAGTAGTTGAATTATTGAATTATGAAACTTGTTTGTAGTTGAATTATGAATTATTATACATGAATTCCAAAAGCATTCAAAAGGATTAATCACTTAATGATTGATAATAAGAAAATTAATATCAAGCATCCTTAAAGGATTGCATAACAAATGATTTATGAAAATTTAATGAAAATATTTGTTATATAGTTCCTGAAGAACTAAAAGTTTGATATATATTAAAACATTCTTGAAGGATAGCTCAACAAAGTTTAAAGTTTTTTTTTTTATTGTTTATGAAGATTTATGGTATAGTTCATGAAAAACTAATTAATAATTTAATTGAATATATTCTAGAAGGATTACAAAAATTATATTTTTCCTTGTTATTAGAGTATTTTATTTGATATAACGGTTTGAGGTGACAGTGTAAAAGATTTTATTATATTATTAAATCATCATCAAAGCTCATTGACTCTATTTATAAGGATGAATGTCGCACTATTGGAGGTCAGTTGTACATTTATTTATTTTCTTGTGACTTATTATTATTGCATAAAAAGTAGAAAGAAAAATTGTTGAATATTATTTTCTCATATTGAGAATTACTTATTTTCTCATTTTTCGTACATAGAATTTGATAATTATTATGATATAATGGAAGTTGAATATAGTTGAGTTATATATTCTCTCCAAGAATTTGTTTAAAATTATTTTTGATATTACAAAATTATTGAAAGCTCCAGAAGAGATAATATATTATTACATGGAGAACAAAGTTAAACTTTGAGAATATATATTAGTGCTATTGAAGCACAAATTATTATAAACCAGAAGTTTACAAATCATATTAAATTTGTCATTGGGAAGACCGATTGGGTTATCTCGGATCTATTATGATGCGAAAAATAATATCTATATTGGATATATTTTGAAGAGTCAGAAGTTCTTCAGTTCAATAATTTGTGTGTTATTCGTTCCCAAAGGAAGTTGAAAAATTGAAATATTGATTTTATTTGTAAATCAACTAAATGGTTAGACAACTCACAACCAGAAGTTTGTGAAATTTTTAGTAAGTATTTCATAAGTATCATATGTTGATATTTAATATGCTATAGCTAAAGAAAAAATACATGGACTTGAAGATCCATTCTTTAGACATCTAAAGTTAAATGTGTGATTGATACTTATTAAATCATAACTTCAAAGTAATTGAAATTCGTTTGCTTCTTCTAAAAACTTTTATACTTTTTCTTTTAATGTTCAGTATCCTATTTAAAACTTTCATAGGTGTTCGACAGAGAATATTAACCATATAGTTAAAAGATCTAAATATCTATTATTTAAGACACTAGCTAGACATACATGTTTTCAATCAAGATCACATTTTTTTTAATAGAAAATTTTTCAAAGAAAGAAGAAAAATATGTGTGAATCCAAAACTTAATTAATTATATATTTTTAATGGTGGCATATAATAAAATAAGGCTTAAATATGCTTTTGGTCCTTTAACTATTTTTAAGGTTTTACTTTGGTCCTCTAACTATTTTTCGTTCCGAATTGGTTCTTTAACTTTCATTCCGTCAATTAAGTTGGTCCTAACCATTAGAAAAATTCAAAAAACGTTAAGTTATTAGTATCATTTAGTGACAGTTTAAAACCGCCGGTAATTATTTATTCTTTTAAGAATAATTATTCCAGAGAAAACACCAAATCTTCTCTTCTTTCTCTTCAAATTATTCCAGAAAAAAAAAATTATTCCACCAAAATATGTAAATTGATTCTATCCTACACAAACCCATAGTTATACCATTTTTATACCTTTTCTAATGATAACCTTTTGTCTTGATTGTATAGTTTGGGTTAGGATTTGCGATTGTTGAACCTCTATTGTATAGTAACAAGGACTTCTCAAAGGTGTTCTGTGACTCCAAGAAGAAAGGTGACCCTAAGACCAAAACCACGACCACACGAGCATAGGAGCCAAAGAAAACCCAGCAAGCCGCGGCAGAATTTGTTATTAAGGAAACCCAGATCTGGAGGTTTAGTGTTATTTGTTATTTCAGATCTGGAGGTTTAGTTTCAGATCCAAATTTGTTGTTGTTGTTGTTATTAAGGAATTGAAATTGTTATGAAAATCTGGACTAAGGTGTTGTCTTGGATTAGTTTTGATTTTTTTCTTCCGCATAATTTGTTTTCGATCCTGAGTCTGTTTCACGGAATCAATGAGAAGAAGAGCAAGAACTGGTTATGGTTACGATTTGCTGATTTGGTTTTCTGCTTCTTCTCCTTTATTTTTTTGTCCTTCTTTTTTCTCTCTTGCTTTGACTTTCCTCCAATCTGAACCTAATATTTTTTTTTTAAAATAAATAATTACTGGAGTACTACGGTTTAGCTTAATGTTTTTTGAATTTTTCTAACGGTTAGGACCAACTTAATTGACGGAATGAAAGTTAAAATGAAAGTTAAAGGACCACTTCGAAACGAAAAATAGTTAAATGACCAAAGTGAAACTTTGAAAATAGTTAGAGGATCAAAAATGTATTTAAGCCAATAAAATAAAGTAGAATATAATAAAATAAAAAGAGTCCAGTTTCTCCTAAAAAATAAAAAATAAATGGGAATCGGCATTGTTTCTTATAAAAGGAACAATTTTTGTTCTTCAAAATATTCTATGTAAAAAGGATATGAGGGAGTTTTTGACTACAGAGGGAGAAATTGATCAAAATGGAAAAGTTGAAAAAGAAGATGACATGGATGAAAAAGAGCCTATAGTATCTAAATAAGTGGGTAAGTGATTACTACAACTGCACACTAACTAAGATCTTATTGGCCACAACAACTTGTGGCTCATAAAAATTCCACTTTTCTTATGTGCCTTTTCAACTTTTTGACCTTTATAAAACCACATCATAGGAACACTCAAAACATTGTACCTCCCTCTCGCTTTATCTCTTTTTCTTCTTCCATAATCAATCTTCATTATCCATTTTCAATTTTCCATTCTAAACATAAGAACAAAGAAACATAAACAACACCAACATGATGATTAAGGATTCAACCATAAAGCTTTTTGGTAGAACAATTTTTATAACACATAACAACATAGATGTCTCTACCAATGATTCTTCCTCTGACTCAGAACTTACTTCTCCTCTTTCTCATGAAAATTTCTCTGATCATAGTCCTAATTCATCTTCATGTTCTCCACTTGAAATGAATTCTCCAACTGAAAATTATGCAAAGAGATATAAGGTATGTTCCAAAGTCCAAATTACATGGTTGTTCTATTTGAAGAAATTTATTGTTTTAAATTATGTTGATAACTAGTGTGTTTTGCAATTTTAATACCGACCCTTTTCTTAGAATTTAGCAATTGTTAATGGGTTGATTCAAATTTTTTATCTTGTTTTGTTTTGTTAATTGATTTTGTGAAATTGATTATTAAAAAATGTGTTGAACCTTAAGTGATTTATCTTCAAATATATATATTTTTTTGATAATATATTAATGTAAGAGAGACTTGTTAAACGATTAATTAGAGGCTAAAAATCAATTATAGACGCAAAACCTTGAAATTCTAGTTTAAAGTTACATGGTTGTTCCACTTGGGTTGGCATGGTGGTATTGACTTGGGACTTGAGAGTATGCTCCACTTCAAGGTTTCAGGTTCGATTCTCTCCGGTGACAATTTAGGTGGTTTAGTTTAGCTTCTTCAAAAAAAAATTATTTAAGAACATTCATCATTTGTCGGACACGTAAACGTGTCCGGTGTCTGTGTCCATACTTCGTAGGTGGCTCATATTTTGGTTTTATCCAATCTAACAATTATGTATCAAATTTCAGGTAACATCATTGAAAGAACTCACCTCAGTGCAAGATGAAGACGAGGTTTCACAGCAAACCACAGAAGATTCAAAATCTCCTACATCTTCAAGCCTTGTTGAGAATCCGAAAACTCCCTCATCTGATACAGAAGCTTCTGAACTGAATTCCACTAAAATTGATGAACAAAATGATATGTCACAAGACAAATCTCCAAAGAAACCAGACCAAATTGTTCCATGTCCAAGATGCAAAAACATGGACACAAAATTTTGTTATTACAACAACTATAACGTTAAACAGCCGCGACATTTCTGCAAAAACTGTCAAAGATATTGGACTGCCGGAGGAACAACGAGAAATATGCTTGTAGGCGCAGGTCGTCGCAAGAACAAAATCCCTTCATCTTTGTCTTCCGATGTCTCGCATTATCGTCAAATGAGTACTGTCTTGACCTTTGGATCAGATTCAGGGAAAATGAATGTTGAATCAGATGAAGATGAAATTGATAAGAGTCATCAAAGTTTTCCTCCACAGTTTCCATGGAACCCTGCAATGTCTTATCCTGTGGCATTCTATCCAAATATAGCATACTATGGTGGTTGTTTGGTACCATCTTGGAGTGTACAATCTATGTCACCACAATCTTGTGATGGAAACATTTTCTTTCATTCCAACTCAGAGAATGAAAAACTTTGCTCAGAAAATAACAAGATAGAAAGTAATAACAATAGTGTTTTGATCCCTAAGACATTGAAAAGAAAACTTTTCAAGGGATTTACTTCTAAGGGTGATGAGAATAATCATGTCGTTGACGTAACCTCATCGGTAATGAAAGCTAACCCTGCAGCTCTATCAAGGTCTCTTGTGTTCCAGGAGAGGATTTGAATGGTAATATGTAGCACAGACACTTCAGTTTGAAGACATGTTCGGTGTTCGAGACATTTATGTCACACTGAGTCATACAATATGGCGTGTCTTGTGTCCATGTCAATGGTAAATTATGTGAAAAATATTGATTAGATTCTAAAATGTTTCTGTAGTAGATAGATCATAGGCATGTACAATGACATTCTGCTAATATGCATTTTTTTCTTTTCAGAATTAGATAATTTTGTTGAGAAAAAATCTTTGATGTACATATTATGTAAATGAGAATTTTGGACTGAAATCTAATGGAAAATTTGGACTCAAATGTTTCTGAAATAGATCATAGGCAAGTGATGACTAGAATTTGTATAATGTTTTTAGTAGTATTTTAGGTTAATTTTTAGTTAGCTTTTGATAGCCAAATGCATAAAAAACTTTAAGAAACGAAGTAACTTGTTGAAGAAGCAAGTAACTTGTTTAACGCTATTCGATTTCGGCCCTTCTTTTTTGAGCGGACGACCAACAACAATTACAATGTTTAAGCGGTAATTATGTTAAATCCATCATAAATACACGGTCAAAATTAATCTGCATATAGCGGCATCATCAACAACATTCTAAGATACCGATATTAAACAAAACTCTCTCCAAGATTTGATGATCAGAATAATATCTATCTATAACTTTTCAAAGGTATGGATGATAAGAACCTTGGGAATACCGCATCACAAAATCTAGTTGTTGTAGTTGGAGAGTCCAAAGTCATATAAACCCCACAATTAAATCTCATACTTTCAATCTGGGACTCAAGTCTCATACCTTATATTCGGTATCAGAGCCGACCATCATGTCTCTTAACTGCAAACGAGCGGCACCCAAGAAGAGATATACACTTTAAATACCGAATTCATCTACAATGGATATGGGTCAATCAATTGAGGTCTTTATTTCTTTACCCTAATTTTAATTTCTTTCATAACTCTAGTTTAATTGATAGTTGTAGATTCCTCCATGAGTGGACGACAAAGCAGGCACTTAACATTCCAATTCAAATATTATAATGAAATGATTTAATACATGGATTAAAATGATTCACATTTAAAATTCTATGGAAGTGTTGCCTCATCACAAATTTCATAGATTAAAATGACAAATTGTTACAACTTTAAGGATTAATTTGATAACTTTTTAGCTTTCCTCCATGATTAATTTTTAAGTCCAGAAAATTTGTGGGACATGTAAGATGAATTTTCTTTACAGGATGAATTAATTTGGTAAATCTATATAATATAAGAAAAGAAGTTGTTGTTTAAAATACTAAAATGTCCTCTTGCACTTAAATCTTGTCATAGGTCTAAAGAAAATGGTTGAAAATATAACTAAAAAATGGTTGAAAACTACTCATGATAGAATATAACCACATTTTCTTATAATTTATTTGCATAACAAAAAAATACCCATGATGTATAATATACGGGACAAATTGTTATTGATAACAATTTTAAAATAATTATTATACACGGGACAAGTTGTCACTGATAAAATAATTTATAACAAAAGAGGGCTAAAGCCCTATATAAGGTACTATTTGATTACAACAAAATATTATTTACGGGATAAATTGTTCTTGATAAAAAAAATTAAATAATTAATAACTGCAGAATAAATTTTCATTGATAAAATTTAAAAATCATTATTATTTATCAGTCAATTTTTTCTAATAAAAATACGAACTAAAATACATTATCTATATAAAGTACCTGTGCGAACGCACATATATTTTGCTAGTTATTTATTAAAATAAAGATAAAATAAAATAAAATAAAAATAAATAAACAATTAAAAGTCTAAACTTTAAAGTTTTCAATGTATATATATATATATATATATATATAGGGGTTTGCTAACTTCCTCCCATGTGGGAGGAAGTTAGCAAACCTCCTCCCACTAGCAATTTACTATAACACCCTCACAATTGCTCCACATCCCCCCATTTTTTCTAATGACATCCCCCACACACCCTCTTCTCATTTGTGCCCCCCCCATTTCTCAGCGCCCCCCCCCCCACCTTTTTTACTGCGCACCCCCCCCCAATTGCTGGGCGCCCCCCCAACCCCACCCCCCCCCCAAAACCTATTTTTTTGTATTTTTTTTTTAGTTTATTTCTCCAACCTGTTTTTTATGTTTTTTTTCTAACCTTTTTTTTTTAGTTTTTTTGTTCATTTAAAATATATAAATATATTACAAAAATATTTTTTTGATGTTTATATATCTTTATTCTGATTTAAAATTGCATACTAAAACATGTACTATAATTATGTTTAATTTATGACAATTAACATAAAAATTATTAAATGGAGCAAATATGGTTTTGACATACTAATAATAATTTAACAATAATAATCTCATTGTTCTTTTATTTTATTAGCAACCATAACATCTTGTATTAATATTTGACTCAAATTTTTTCTATTTTAGAATAACGAAACCATTAGACCATACTAATGGTTTCAGTTTATAACGTCGTGAAACCAATTAACAATGTTTATGGGTTCAAAGATTTATTTTATGATTTCAGTCATAATTATTATTTAAAACCATTTAACAATAATAATTTTATTGTCCTGTTATCTTTATTAGAAATCATATCATCTTGTTTTAATATTTGACTCAATTTTTTATCTTTTTTAGGGTATTAAACCATTCGAAACCATTAGACCATACTAATGGTTTCACTTTATAATGTCTTGAAACCATTTAACAATGTTTATGGTTTCAAAGATCTATTTTATGATTTCAGTCATAATCATTATTTAAATCCATTTAACAATAATAATTTCATTGTTTTTTTACTTTATTAGAAACTATATCATCTTGTATTAATATTTGACTCAATTTTTTCTATTTAGGGTATCAAAACCATTCGACCATACTAATGGTTTCAGTTTATAACGTCGTGATACCATTTAACAATGTTTATGGTTTCAAACATTTATTTTATGATTTCAGTCATAATCATTATTTAAAACCATTTAACAATAATAATTTTATTGTCCTTTTATCTTTATTAGAAACCATAACATATTGTATTAATATTTGACTCGAATTTTTTATATGTTAGGATAACGAAACCATTAGACCATACTAATGGTTTCCGTTTATAACGTCTTGAAACCATTTAACAATGTTTATGGTTTCAAACATCTATTTATTAAAACGTAATTAAATAAAAAACTCCACAAAATTTATTTTATGTATGGAAACCATTAAACCATACTAATGGTTTCAAGTTATAACATCTTGAAACCATTTAATCATATTAATGGTTTCAAAGGTTTATTTTAAGATTTCAGCCATAATCATTATTTAAAAATATTTTATAATAATAATTTCATTGTTCTTTTACTTTATTATAAACCATATCATCTTGTTTTAAAATTTTACTCAAATTTTTTCTAGTTAGGGTATCGAAACCATTAGACCATACTAATGGTTTCAGTTTATAACGTCTTAAAACCATTAAACAATGTTTATGGTTTCAAAGATCTATTTTATGATTTTAGTCATAATCATTATTTAAATCCATTTAACAATAATAATTTTGTTATTTTTTTTACTTTATTAGAAACTATATCATCTTGTATTCATATTTGACTCAATTTTAGCTATTTAGAGTATCGAAACCATTAACACATACTAATGGTTTCAGTTTATAACGTCTTGAAACCATTTAACAATGTTTATGGTTTCAAAGATCTATTATGAAATTATTCCACCCCCAAAATAGTTTGGGCATGATTTTAGTTTAATCAATAAACTAAATTCAATTAATAAAAAAAATAAAAAAAAAGTAAAAAAAAAACAATTAAAAAAAAATTAAAAAAATATGGGTTGGGGGGGGGTGGGGGGGGCGCGGAGTAACTGGGGGGCGCGCGCTAGTAATTGGGGGGGTGGGGGGCGCGCGGAGAAAAAATGGGGGGGGGGGGGGGGCGTGGAGCTATTTTGGGGGTTTTATTGTAAATTTGTAGTGGGAGGAGGCTTGCTAACTTCCTCCCACATGATTTTAGGTGGGAGGATGTTAGCAGCCCCCATATATATATATATATATATTTTTTTTTTTTTTTTTAGTTTCTTAACTAATGCACATGCACTGGTTAAGCAAAACCGAATTTTATATATATAAAGAGAAGCTATAGTAGCTCATATGCAAACATTACGATGATGTGACATATTTTCATTTTCTATGAAAGTCTTGCCACACTAACTTTTTTAATACTCCATTAAATTGAATTAATGTTTAATTATGCATGAATAAATAGAAACATGCTCATTGAGACTATAAATACATTTTTTTTGATATTATTTGTCTAAACTTTTCACTAATCTTCAAAATATGACTAAAAGTTTACCGAACATTGCACTTAAATAGTTGAAATTGAAATCAAATATGTTATCATTGTGATCTTATAACTTGAAAGTTGTATCAATGTATCCAAAATAATAAATTGAAAGTTTTTTTTTTTGAAGGAACTAAACCAAAAGTTAAATGAATTTTGCAAAAGCATACATAGTTAACGAGCCTATCATGGTCATGATCCAAGTGTAATTATGTATTAGTATGAGTAGATAGGAAAAAAAACTTTCAATCGATAATATAGGGTTAACAAACCAAAAACCAAATTCTAACAACCTTAGCAAATCCTTAAAAGTCAATAATAATTTGAGATCCACAGTCTTTGATGACATCCAACTCCGAATAAAAAATATTTCTCAAGCAAGTTGCTTTATAATATTTTGTGGGTATAATTGAGTCATGGCTGAAAAATATATTCGCTATACAAAGATTGATGTATATATGAAACATATACATGTGATAGATCATATATCTACATAACATTTTTTTAATTAAAATGATAATTAGAAAGAGTTGTTTAAAAAATTATCTTTGTTATAAGCAGCAAATTAAAGTCATGCTAACAAGTCTAATATTTAATATGATTGATAATTTTTATCATTCACGGAGGTGGATAGCCAATGGAGAAAAATTGATGAATCGAATTAAAAATATTTTTAAAGAACAACAACACACACATATTTAGTAGAAAAATATATCACATATGAAATAAATAAACTGATCAATTAAAATACTTTAAATCGAGTAAAACTAATAATTATACTTCCAAAAATATTAAAAAAAAAGTAAAAAAGATGAAAGGTTAATAAAACGTTATATATTTTAAATTAAAATAAATAAGTATTTTCAAAATTTTGAATCTACTATTATTTAAAAGATAAATTTATATAAGAAAAGTTTAATATAATAGAAAGATATATAAATTTAATATATTATATTCTTTAACTCAAGAACAAAATTTAAAATAACTAAAATACACAATAAACTTAATATTACTTACTTTATTTTACTTTTTTTTTTTTAAATTTTGCCCATTTTTAAATGGTAAATTTCCAACATTATTTTAGTCAAAAATAAAATATAATTTTTTTTTATAATCACATTTTAAAAGAATTAAATAAAAATATATTTCATTTAGCAATGTGACTATACTTATCACAATTATTATTTTTTATTTTAAAAATATTTTAATTATATAATTAAATCGAATCCACGCAATGCGGGGGTTTACCATTCAATTAAACAATTAATATCAAATGTACGATTTATTTAGTTAGAATTTGATACTAGAGTATCATAACATTTGCTTTGCAAGGTGATTAGGTGAGGAACCTTACTATTGTGATTGTTTCAAATCAAATATATAGAAAGCTGATTTTTTTTCTTTCTCCGCCACATAAATTACACTCAACAAATATCTTCCATATGGGTGATGATCTAATGGATATCCAACGTGACAGAAACTTCATTTTTGGGCCACAAAAAAGACCGGTACAGGACATTTATATTCTGTAAAAAAATATAGATACTTAATTCTATATTTGACGTTTAAATGAAATAAAAATATATTTCATTTAGTCAATGTGACCGGTACATGACAAATGTCCTGTTCTTATTTGACGTTTAGATCTACATCAAAAAAAAAGTTTATAATATTGAATTCTTTTTATAATGCACACGTAGGTTATCAAACTATATTTGCCATCTATGCCACGGTTACATCTGCTAATGGATAATTTTTTATATTTAGATGCAAATTATTTTTCGTGAATTAGATTTCACTTTAATTTTTTTTTGGATAAATTAATTTATCTCTCACACATGATATGAATAGAATAATCACTCAAAATGACTATAAAATTTATTTAAAGATGTTTTTCTCAACAAAATAAAAGTTAGATATTCAACAAGATGAAAAGAGACTCATGCATGTACCACTTAGACACAACACATATATCGTTTCAGCGAACTTGATTTCTCGATGTTGTAGCATGACACCGTAACATATTTAGACTATATCTGATTTTGTTTTTTTTACCATCAGTTTAATCTAGTTTAAGGGTCAGTTCTAACATCAAGTGGTTCCAATCCCCTCCCGATCGCAAGACTATATTTAATTTAAAATTGGCGGCTATTTTATGTGTAAAATTTTATGAAAAAAATCCTCCGGATAAAGAAAAATATAGGTTAATTTGATTTTGAAATGTATATTTAGATTGGTGTTAATGTGTTAAATGAATTAAAATAATTTAGTTAGATTTAAATTTTTTGATTGCTATCTAATTTCATTTTATTCAACTTTATTCCATTTTATTATTCAAAAAAATATCTTTTATTCTATTATCAAATAAAAAAAATCTTTATTTTCAACCTTATAAGTTATACTATCAATTCCCTATCTATCAAAATTGTTTTCAAATATATCCATGAAATGAAAAATGAAGGGGAAAAGTATGTCAAGAAATGAAAGTAGGGATTTGATATGAAAAACAAGAGTAATTAAATACCAAGACTCATAGAGGATTGACAAAAAGGCAAAAGGTGAAAGTGACATGAATTAAAAAGGTAGGATAGCAACGAAAAATAGTTTGTAACAAAAAAGAAAAGAAAAGAAAAAGAACAACGCTATCTTTATAAATACGTGGGTGCATTCAACTAAACACTAAAGATAATTGGCCACAATAACTTGTGGCTCACAAAACTTTCCCTCTTGTTATGAGTAAGTAATTTAAAGAAATCATAAATAATTCAATTCTTGTTAAATATATTTTTAGTCTTTATAAATATTTGAACTTTTTATTTATAATCTCTCTAAATTTTTTTGTCTCCTACTGTTAAATCAATACGTATTTTTGAATGATTTTTTCGTTGATATGTTTAGAACATTGTAAAAAGTTCTTCAGAAAAAAAAAACTTAAAAATTTGATTTCTAAATCGAGATTTCGGTTACTTTTATCTTTAATTTTTAAAATTTAAAAAATTCATATTTAATTATTTTCATTTTAAAAAATTTTAAATTTTTGTTAAGAGACTTTTTATAGTATTTTAAACATGTATAAAAAAATTATTTAAAAATTTAATGATGATTAAACTATTTTTAAAATTTTGAAAAATAGGAGGAACTAAAATTGCATGGATAAAATTTTTGTTGGGACCAAAACATGCCACTTTTTTTATAGGGCCTAAAAATAAAATTTTGTAAATTTATAAGAATCAAAAATATATTTAACCCTAAAACCTTTAAAAGTTACATAGAAACTGACGTAAAAGAAGAGACAAAAAGCCATGGCAAAATGTGCCGAATTTTTTTTGAAGACTTAAAATTTTAAATATTTATAAGGATTAAAAACTTATATGCCCCTAATATCTATATTGTACTTCCTTTATGAATTTAGATTATAATTGTCATTCATTTTGAGATACAAAGCTCACTTGGAGTATTAGTGATTTAGTAACATCCTCAACATAGAGTCTAGTATATTGTTTTTATGCTTTGACAATGTGACCTAAGATATGTGTAATTTTTCAAACAATCAATGTAGTAAGTAAGTTTATACTTTGAAACTGCATTGCTTTAGGCAAAATTGTAGTGACAAAATCTACAAACTGTCGCTTCTAATTTTCATGATGAAAATTGCATTGAACCATTGATTTTAATTTTAGAAGTGAATGTTATCGATTCCACTTTTATTCCACCTTTGTGTACCAATATATCCTAAAAAAGTAAAAAGAATGAAGCCCATGTTATGTTTGACTTTTAAAAGAGACAAAAACAATTTTAGAGATATATAATTAATTCTGGGTGATTTAATTTTAAACTATGTAGTTCTTTTAAGGAAGAATTTTTTTTTTTGATAAGCTCTTTTAAGGAAGAATTGATTTTATTAAAAGATAGAATTTGTAGTTTCTAAGTTTAAATATGATATTTATACTAAAATTTATTGATCAACTCACTTTTACATAAATATATTTAAAGATAAATAAATTCTATTAAAATCAATTCTACTCAACTTAATTTCATTAAAATTAATTATTTCCACTGTCAAACCAAACAACTTAGAAGGGAAAGTGTATGTCAAAAAAATGAAAGGTAGATATATCCTAAACAAGAAGAAATATCATGAACATTGTTTTATGTAGGAATGACATACACTTCCACACAATTTTAAATTTCAACTGTTAATTAAAAATTAAACAATTCAAATAATATATTTATAAAATCAAACTATAATCAATCTCGATCATCATCAAATCAAATCAGCTTGAAAATGGAAGGAGATGAGAAAAAGGGAAAAGTTTGAAAAAGGAGGTGATCGACATGGATGCAAAAGGGTGGGACAAAACAGAAGAGCAGTATCTTTGTAATTACATGTGAAAAATCCAGCTGCACACTAAGATTTTATAGGCCACAACAACTTGTGGCTCACATAAACTTTCCCTTTTTGTTATGTGGCACTCGGACCAGGATCGAGTGGAGTCACTAACCAATGACTGCACTGCATAAAGTAAGATTTAGGTCGTTTATTATAAGATCGGACGGCCATATTTTAAATTCAATTTATATTTAAAATACAAACTAAAAGTTAAGCTTAAAATGATCGGAGAGTCCATATTCAATGAGTACATGCAGTACAGTCAACCGCACCGTATCCATTTCCGTGGCACTCCAACACAACTTTCTGACCTTTATAAAACCTCCTCACACAAACACACAAACCATTGTCACTCACTCTTCAATATCTAATTTTAGTTCCACAACAATCATCAAATAACCAGAACAAAGAAACAAAAACAAAACTTCATAAAACAACAACAAAACTTCTTCTAAGATGATGATTAATGATTCAACCATAAAGCTTTTTGGGAGAACTATTTTTGTAACACACAACACCGATGTCTTAACCAATGAAGATTTATCTGATCATAGTCTTCATTCATCTTTATCTTCATGTTCTCCACATGAAGTCAATTCTCCATTGGAACAGGATGCAAAGAGATATAAGGTAGTTCTATTTGAAAATATTTATTGTTTTAAATTATGTTGCTAACTAGTGTGTTTTGCAATTTTAGCAACGACCCTTTTTACAAAAACTCACAATTGTTAATAGGTTGATTCCAAAAACTCGCAATTCAACTTTGAGTTTATATCTTATTGGAATTGGTGGAGCATCCCCAAAGTGTGTATAGATATGTCAGATTAACAACCATATAATGAAAGATGCTTTTGGTTCTCTAAAATAGTAAGATATTGTATGCCGATGTAATATGGACACTGACACATGTAATTACATCGAATTTCTTTCAATTTTCAAATTACTATTGGTGTTAGTATCATGTGTATCTCGTGTTTGTGTAAACCAAAATAATTTTGTTGCTCATGTTTTAGTTGTATCATATCTAACCACTTTGTATCAATTTCAGGAAACATCAATGAAAGAACTCACCTCGGTGAAAGATGATGAGGCCTCATTCCAAACCATAGAGGATTCAAAATCTCCTACATCCTCAAGCCTTGTTGAGAACCCGAAAACTCCTTCGTCTGAAACAGAAACTTCTGAACTGAATTCCACTAAAATTGATGAACAAAGCGATATATCACAAGAAAAATCTGCGAAGAAACCAGACATAATTGTTCCATGTCCAAGATGCGAAAGCATGGACACAAAATTTTGTTACTACAACAACTACAACGTCAAACAGCCCCGACACTTCTGCAAAAACTGCCAGAGATACTGGACTGCTGGAGGAGCCACAAGAAGTATGCTTATAGGTGCAGGTCGTCGCAAGAACAAAATCTCTTTACCTTCTAACATCTCACATTATCGTCAAACGAGTAATGTCTTGACCTTTGAATCAGACTCAATAATGTCTTCAACTTCACTTGACAAGAAAATGATTATTGAATCACATGAAGAAACATGTGATGAGAATTATCCAAGTTTTTTTCCTGCACAGTTTCCATGGAACCCTGCAATGTTTTGTCCTCTGTCATTCTATCCCAATACATCATACTATGGTGGTTGTTTGGTACCATCTTGGAGTGTACAATCTTGTGGTCCAAGTAAACCTACTTTAGGGAAACACTCAAGAGATGGAGACATTATATTTTTTTAGATTAAAGGTGTGTTTGGTGTATGACTTGTGGCATTGTTAATGTCGTGTCAGGTGTTTGTGGTAAATTATAGTGAGGAAGATGTACCAGATTAATATTTGTAAAGTAGATCATAGTTCAGCACATTTAAATTTGGCTCTGGTGCTTATTGTTTTCTTTAGAGTTAGTTTTTTTTTTTTTTTGACACTTCTTTAGAGTTAGTTGAGTAAATATTGTGTACATCTTATGTATATGAGACATAAATAACAAGGTGAAAAGACAAAGGAAATGAAAATAGGTTTTGGACTGAAATACAATGGTTTAGAGTAAATATAAGAAACATGCTACTGCTATTGCCATTTGCTTCTGTTTATACTCTGCATTAGCAACACTTGACACGGCCGTGTCAGATAACCACACACGTCCGTATGCTGCTTCAAAACTTGATTTTTCACATCCTTTGATCTTTGATGACGGTTTCCCTTGGCTTTTGGCAACAAAATGAGTTAAATGTCATTGAAAAACCACTATATCTTCATGAGTAAAGGGCTTTCACTACCATGATTGATAAGACACCTTAAACAGAATCATAAATACTTGTTTCTTCGCTTTTCAAGTTTTAAGTCCTATAATGCAAAATAAATAAAAACAAGTAAATAGTTCAAATAAACATATTTCAAACCATAATTTATATAAATAAAATGCTACTAAATAATAGGTATATTTTAGAGCTATCACTATACCAGTTTGATACATTGCATTTTGTTGCTTAGGCACATTTTGTTTCTTAAGATTAGGAACAACTTTTATCAATCTCTTGCTTTTTATTTTGTTTTCACCACCAATATTTGCTTTACTAGACCAATTAATCTGGTTTGGAGGTCAGTTCTGCCATCAAGTAGTTTCAGTCTCCTCTCAAACGCAGTTGTGAGGATCGAACTGTAATCCTCCCTACCAAGTTCAGCGTCAATTACCGTTGGGTTATCAATCTCTTGCTTTGTTGCCACAATTTCAAGCCCTCAATGTTCACCTTTCTTTTAATTCCATATGATATGACCATATATATATATATATATATAGAGAGCCCAGTAGAGCATCCCATAAGAATTAAGAATTCTCACGTACTATAAATCAGAAACTACCACCGTTGCAATATTACTCACATACTTTGTCTTTGAGTTAACATCACTTTGTTCCAAATAAATTCTTGTGAATTTTGTTACTTCACAGAGAATGATATCATGATATGTTAAATTCTGGAGATTTGAGCTTAACTGCGGATAAATCTTTGAGGACAGTGCGATCAAACATTCTCAAATCAAACAATTATACATTTGTTTCTTTTGCAAATTTTATTTCAAAGAAAACAAGATCGATTTGCTTGAAGACTCATTATAATAATAGTTAGTTCGTCGACAACACGGTAATTATGTTAAATTATGTAATTTTCAATAAAATTCATCTTTTTGATGTTCAAATTTCAAAATTCGGACAAAAAATGTGATGTGTGGAAAAAACAAGGGACGCGCAAGATTTATGTGGGTTGTGGGAAATACTTTCACTTTTCTTAAGAGAAAAAAAAAATATGCACGGACATTGTAAAATAGTAATTTTACACATTCAATCAATAGCAAATATATATATTCTTCCACGTCATTTCACTTCACTCCACTTTTTTGATATGACATGGAAATTTAAATAAATTATTGTGCCTAACAATTAAAGAACTTTAGTGGTTAATGAATTACCAAAGAAGGAATTTGAGAAGAATCTAGAGAATTCGATTATTGGGTGGAATAATTTTTATCAAACTTTATTTATCTTGTAGGTGAACTCTAAACTACTAAAGAATTACTTAAAAAAAAAATTAACCACAGTACTAGTATGCACGCATGGTTGGCATTGGCATAAATTCACACAAAGATTCTGGTGATCATAGAAGGATATTGAACAGTTCCCCATTATGTATGCACATATGGAGTCAGTTGCAGAATTTGTGGCTCACTTATTACATTGCAGGCCCATGAGATAGTGATGTTCTCAACAGTTCCATTCACCCCTTTCTGCCTCTCTTTTTTTTACTCAATTTATCCTTGTCACTTTTTTCATCACCACTCTTCAAATGGTTCATAAACCCTCTATCTATAAGACAAAAAAACCTGGCTTGGATAGCTACAAGCCCAAAACAACATTGAAAATTGGCCCCATTATTCAGTATTTTGTTTCATGTGATAGAATGGCAAATACCTTTTGTGATGAGTGGCTAAGGTAATTTAGATGTGAAATATTAACTCAATAGTAAAAATTTATTCTTATAGCCTTTGTGATTATAACTCAATTGTAACGACATTGTATGATATATGTAAGATTTAAATTTAAAATTCCGAATGTTTAATATCATGGTAGGTATATTATGTTTATTCTTACAGTCCTTGTGATTATACTCAGTTGTAATGACATTGTATTATATATATGTAAGATTTAAATTCAAATTCCAAAATTTTCACTTAACTTATGTTTAATATTATGGTAGGTATATTAGAATTATGGTGATCCATTGTGATTTTTTAAAAGCTACACTTTATAATGGCAAATAATTATCATTTTTTATTTTTTTTATCGAATAGCATATTAACTAGAATTTCACCCTTTAGTCCAGTGAGCTTAGCCCAATGATAGAACAAACTGCATGAATGTGCATGGACCAGAGTTCAAACTTCGGTACACCCACTTATTCACCTTTAAAGGTGAAATTCTAGTCATTAGGTTATCTGACAAAAAAAAGAATCTGGTCCCTGTACTTTATGTGCAATGTCTCTACTCTCTACCAACTGAGTTAAGCTCACGATGACAAATACAATAAGTACGAGAAATATTATAATAAAAAAAGGAGAATGTTAAAATGTGCCCTATTGACACATCTTAAAGAACTTAATATAGAAATATCTTAAAATTTAAAAGCACTTAGGTCTGGTACATGTCTCTTCTAGTTTTATCTCAACCAAAGTCTTGAGTTCGAACCTTAAATTGGGCATGCAGAAGTGTATAAAACTTTCTACTTATTTGGATTTCACGAGTCTCGAAAGATCAGTTGCACGAAAACTAAAAAAATATTAGGAAAATTACAAACAGAAAAACCAAGAAAAGGCAAGACAAGAAAATGGATAAAAACAACAAAATAACATTATCATACGAAGCCCAAACAAAACACATAAATACTTTTTTTTTTTGAGAACGGGGTATCCACCGCCGAACGCAGTGACTAATCCCTCATTAGATTGGAGGCACTTCGATGGGTGAGATAGTTGACCCAAAGATTTAAAGCTGCTCCATACTCAAGATGAGGATCGAACCCTCGACCCTTGGTTAAGGGATGATGAGCCCCAACTGCTCAACCACACCCCTTGAGTTAAACACACAATTACATTTGTTATTATATTAAAATTATTTTACATATATATTCAATAATTAGTCATACCCTTCCTCCACTAGCCACAATGACACCATCGTGCCCCAACACAAAACGATAGTTGCAATTGCAAAGATATGCCCGCGAATTATCTTTCCTAAACTATTTTCACAAGACAAAAACAATCACATCTTCCAATTGAAGAGCAATATAATAGGAGAGAGTGAATAGGGCTGGCAATTAACTAAATCAACTCGAAAATAGTTCGAGACTCGATTTGATAATTAATTTGTTGAATTTAATTCATGAATTAATTGAGCTGAATTTGAACTGAAAATTAAGTTCGTTAACTTATAATGAGCCGAACTAAGGTGAGTTCGACATAACTCGACTCACTTCCACTCCTAAGAGTGAATATATAAAAACTAGGTGCTTTCATAACAAAGTAATGCTAATGGTTTCACATAAATTATAAATTTAGCTATTATATATGTACAAGCCATGCATGCAAAACAATTATGCATAAACATAAAGCTTTTAGTACATTGTTATTTTTGTATCTATTTAGAAAAATATATCATGATTATGATATTTTTTTCTTTTGTAACTATAATCTCATCATTAATGTTGAAATTCCTATCACAATCAGAGGATTCTACTCACTTTTTTTAATATATAGATGAAATAACAAAATCATCATAAACTCACATACAAAGTGGAGGGATCAGAGATCAAACTCCAATCATAAATATCTAACATAACAATTTTGATTTTATTGTCAATTGAACTAAAATTTCTAGACGAGATTCTACTCGCTTTTTATGAAAGGATATAGAAATTTAATATTATCGATCGTTTGCTGACACTATCAAGAAAATATGTGAGTGGATGATGAAAAAATTGAGGATGGAAAAAATATAGTTGAAAAGAGAGATTCTAAACGTTAATTGGTCTAATAGTGATTAGTGGTGTATTGGTAGAGAGACCACAATTTAATTTCCATAACTGCGTTTTGGAGAAGAATGAAACCACTTTTGTTAAAACTCAGCCGAAATGCTATATTACTAAGAGCTCCCTTCTTTTAGAAACCAAAGGTTAAAAGTGACGGATCCAAGAATTTTGAATAGTAGGGGCACCACGTATAGAAATTTGTGCAAATTTATATTTTGAAAATATTTAATGAATTTTTTAATTTTCAATGCAAATAAAAGTATCTTTCTCCGTCTGCAAAATCTAACTCAACTGACAGAAATATCAAAATTGTTAAGTCTGATGTAAAGACTGTTCGAACTTATGGTAATTCAGTGATACAGTTGATTGAGAGGGGGATTGATTTGATAAAATTTTCACAAATTAAGAGATATTTTAACTATTTCAATAAATTCAAGAATGAAATTGATTGATGAGTAAATGTTTAAAGAGTTAATTATTTATTTACTCTAACTCTCTAAGTATGTGTGATGATGGTGTGGGCTAAGAGAGAAATATTATGTGTGTGGGCATGTTGTCATAAATATCAACATATATTATAATATTATAATGCTATACATACATAATACAAAAAATCACCAAAATTTAGTGCAGGCATATGCCTACATAAGCTTCAACCTACATCTGTCCCTAAAACCAAAAAAAAGGATAGTCTATGAATATATTTTACACTAATATAACAACAGCTCCTATCCTATATATTTATGTACTTCCTTCTCAACTGTTTTCATTAGTATCTTCATATTGTCAACAAAACAAATTATAGCCACACAAAGATTCCCTTTTTTAACAAATTATCTTCAATAATGCTATTTTGGAGATTAATTATTTAAGTCAAATATCTAAGATGCACATGGTTATATTAGAACTCAAAACTTATGATTAAAATGAAAGATGTTTTTATCACCTCTCATGACAGTAATTCTAGATAGCATGTCATGCATTTCAAGTAACAAAGAATGTCCGAGACACATTTATTATATACAAACTAACTATATAGAACAAAAAGCCATAAAAAGAATACTATTATACTAATAAAATAAATTAAACTCTCATTATTAATTTTAAATAAATATATAGTTTTTGGAAAAGGGTCCCCATCTGAGTAACAAAAAGGGTGACATCATTATGAACTCAATGATGCAAAGATTTTACACAGTCACCAAACTATCCTCTCTATTTGCCTCTTGAATGACTTCTCATTTATGTTGGACCACACCTATATTCAGCAATTTCCGTGGAAAATTCTGCAGCTTTATTTGGACTCATTTCAAGATCATGTAGCACCTACTCCAAGGAAGTCAAAAAATTGAGGAGTTTGAACAGCTCCATCTGGGGTGTCACCAATCACAACATTTTCACTGTTTTCTTGATTATGATGTTGAGGTGTTGATGATGATGATGCTAATGAATTTGAGAAATTGTAAAAATTGTGATTGTTTTGTTGTTGGTGTTGCTGCATTGACATGAGATATTGTTGTTGAGGATAATGATGGTAGAAACTAGATAGTTGTTGATGTTGTTTTTGTTGTTGATATTCATCATTTGTCCCATCCCAATAACTCTTAAGATTGAAATACTCTTTCATCACCATGTCATTACTTCTACCACCTTCAAATCCTAACAATGAAAACCAATGAAGTATTTTAAATTATATAAGATAGAAAATAAGGTATAATAGAACATGTTCATATACTTATGTGTTTGACAAAAAAGAAGGGTTACCTACATTCACATCGGTCACACTTAAACCAAATAATTTTGTAGTTATGTTGCGAACTTTTATATTATTATATAAAATACACACTACAGTGTCAGCTCAATGTAACCACAATTGCAATTGTATTATTGTTGCAGAGATCTCAAAAATTGTTATGTTGTAGATACCATTGCGATTGCGCAATTTAGAACTATGAAAATAAAATATTTAACTTGATTGTGTTATAACAAAATAGACAATTATGAAGAGTATTTAATCATTTAGGTTTTTGTCTCAATTGAATAGGGTTTTGGGATCTACAATCTACATTGCAGTTGTAATTGCGGTTACACAACAAACTTTTATATTGAAGTAAAATACAGACAAATAGACAAAACGACATACAGATGCAATTTCATTTTACCTAATTTTAAAACTGTGATATTGCGGTCACAATTGCAGTTGCAACCGAAGTTTTAAAACTATATAGACAGTGTATCTTCACGCACTTCAATTTTTGTACTATGTTCATATTACGTGCTATGAAGCACAAAAACAAACACTAGATACGACACAAAACACTGATACGTCGACACTAATAATTTTTTTAAAATGATATAGTTCAATGTAATAATAACTAATAAGAGTATTGTGTGGATATACCGATGTCTATCCGACACTGGGACTCGCCTAATATGAGAAACGTTCATGCTTCATAGTAGAGGTAGTTGGTGCTTTTGTGTTTGTTGTTTAAATGTGTCTCTACTACAAACAAAAACATGAAGGTGCAAAAAGAGAAGGATTGAGATGAGTGAAAGAGAGAAAGGACACAAACCAGAGAAGAAATCAAATGGTGCTTGTTGAGCATAGAGACCAACATGTAGGGGTCCTTGAAAACCTTCTCTCTCACCACTCATGTGAGGTAAAACATTTAAACCATAATCAACCCCACCACCATGAACACCATGTTGGAAAGAAGTAGTATATGGGAAAATGGACATACTATTACCAAGTGGGGCTCCATTAAGAAAATAAGGTGATGATGATGATAATGGTTCTGTTTCCATTGTTGATGTGTCCCTAGAGACAAAGCTTGGATTTTGATGATCCATTCTTCTATAAACATTTTGACTCAATCTTCTTCTTCTGTATGCACTAGATTGTTCTCTGTACTTTCTAGCCATTATAACATGCCAGTGATTCTTTACAGCATTGTCTGTTCTTCCTGGGAATAGTCTTGCTATCATGGCCCATTTGTTTCCATAAATTCTATGTGCTTGCATTAGTCTTTCTTCCTCTTCTTCATTGAATGCTCTTCTGTTTATTCTTGGATCTAGTTGGTTGAACCATCTTAGCCTACAACTCTTACCTTCAAATGCACAAAAAAAAAAAAAAAATCCAAAATCCAAATATATTAATCTTATTCATAACTTCATAACAAATTAAGACACATAGTTTTAATTTTGTTGTGGTCTGAAACTGGAATTACGGCTGCAATATAACAGTTTCGAAGGTCTTTGCAACGGCATCACAATTGTAAGTATGGTCGCATCGCATCAACCCTATTTTATTGCAATATAGAGATTCACAGTGCAACCACAACCGTGACAAACGCAACTGCAATTTAAAACTATGCCAACACAAATGACAAAATAGAAAGAAAAAAAATTATGTATGTTCTTCAAGATTTATATTAAAAAAATAAAAGATTGTCGGCATGCTTGGAATCACGACATGATGAGTTTGACGAAATCACAATCACATCATGATTTTGTTGAAACTTGAAACTTCAAAGTAGTTTTTGACAAAATCATGATGACTCACCGTCATTATGTAAAATTCACAGTCGATCCAAAAATGTACTATATTAGTTTATATTTTCAATACCTGATCTTCCTTCCAAATTTTCAGCTATGAGATTCCAATTCTGAGGACCATAAAGAGCAACAAGTTCTTTAAGCTTGGAATCTTCAGCAGGTCTCCAATGTCCTCTTGCACATTTACTAGACTGTCCGTTATCTTCCTCTTTACCACTTCCATTAGGGTTTTCTAACTCATCAATGAAGTTAGTATTATTATGGTTTGTTTTCTCACTATTTTCACCATCCTCACTACAATAACATCCTTTTCCCTCTATATCATCATCCATTTTTTCTTCTTCTTCTTCTTCTTCTTCTTCTTCTTCTTCTTCTTCTTCTTCTTCTTCTTCTTCTTCTTCAAATCCTTTAGAAGAAACACACTCCCTCATAAATGGAAAAGATGAAACCACACCACCATAGTTTGAATATACCATTTGCATAGAAGATGAAAAAGGGTAAACAAGACCATTTTGAGCTTTATTATTATTATTATTATTCTCAAGACATGAATTCATTTCAATAAATTTCACTATCTATTTTTTTTTCTGACAAGACAAATGCTATGTAACAAAAGAATATTATTAAAATCTTTGTGTGTGTTGGAGATTAACATGAGAAAGCAAAGTTTGACAGAGAGTGTAAGAAGATGATGAAGAGGAAAAAGTTATGCAGTGAGAGAGAAGAAGGGAAGGGTAAAGAGACCTGGACAGCAAAAGTGCTTTTATTTAATTTAAGTCTTTAAACAGAAAGAAGGAAAACTACATAATGTTTTTTCACTCTTTCATCACTGTCCTATATTCAAATGTTATTTACCATTAGTACTATTTACAGGAGTAGGGGCACTATAGGGGTAGCAGACACTCAACTTTTTAAATGCTTGAACCATACCAACTGACCCCATCATATGTTTATATATATAGTATTATTTTTAGTAATTTTTCTATAATTTTAAATTATTATTTTTGTTTAAATAATATAGAGTCTATTAATAAAAAATAAAAGGACAATAAGTTACGCCACCAAACTTTTTTTATAGCAAAATTTAACCTTCAAAATATTATATCTTTATACTGAGACGACATAATATAATTATGCTACCCTTTGTTGTGATTTTTAATATTGTGTTGAGATTGTATCAATCATTTTAACAAATCCATCAATTTGTCTTTGTACGGTTCTATGAAATCTTCTTAAAACAAAAAGAAATAAATAACATTATCTACTAATACTAATATACTATACCAAATTTCTTATTAATCTGGGTGTCTCAAAATAGTTTTTCAACGTGTTAAACATTTTATATTGGCTAAAGATATGATATAAATTTTTTTTGACGGGAGAAAGATATGATATAAATATATAGCCTCAAATTTGCTTTTGTAATCGAGTCTAAACCTCTCAAATTTTAAGACAATGAATGCACCATTTTGATGGTGGGTAATCTTAAGATTATTCCAAATTGCAATGACAACACAATGCATGTCACAACATCTGCAATTTCAACGACCACAACCTCATATGCAATAGGTAACAGTTAATCTTTTTTTACTAGATTGACACACAAATTTTTCATACTAATTGGACACATATTAAAATTTTCTCCCGCAGTATCCAAAAATTCCTTGAACGTAAAAAATTTATAAAATTGTTATACCTTTTATTCAAAAGTACAACACTAATATCTTGTTTTTCTTCTTTTTTCTAAAAAAATATGTATATTTTATATCTTTTATTTTTGTTGTGACTTTGATGGAGGGAAATTTTCTCCCGCAAAATTGATCAGGGATGGAGAAAATTCTGGAGGGTGGGGCGGGGAACGGATAAACAGCCTCCGCACATTCCCGCTCCGTTAACAAAATTTTAGTGATTTATTTAGGCTTTTTAATTTGGATTTGAATCCTCTATATGTTTCTCTGAAAAATTTTCTTTAGCCCCCCCGACATTTCTCTTTCACCCTCTAACTACCTCATTTGCCCTTATAATGATAAATTCGGGGGCTACATACCGAAGCAAAATTCGAGATCCACGTCCCGAAATATTGAAATCTTCCCCCCCAAGTGCAAAAATTCGTGACGAGCATCCCGAACTGCACTTCGGGATCCAAGTCACGAAATTTTTGCAAAACACGCACACCCCCAGTTTAATTCGTGAGTTAGGTCCCGAACCAAGATTCGGGATACAACTCCCGAATTTTTTTGGTCTTCCATTCACTACAACTGTTGAAAGTCCACCATTTTCTTTTTATTATGGGAGCTTCCACATTTTTAGTTCCAATGTAATCCCATTGTTATCATGTATTACTACTGGTTTTTTCCTATCAAATTATCAATCGCTTAAATGGATGGTCCAATAAAAAAGAATGGCAAGAATACATTATCTTCATAATTATGTTATTTGAACATAATAGAGACATTTTCTTTTCATAATTCTCTTGCCATATATGTTTTTTTTTCTTTTCCATAATTGTATATGTTCAAAAATTCGGGATCTATGTCCCGAGCTAAAATTCGGGACCTGTCTCACGAAATTTATGTGGGCTGGGGGGGTTTGGGCCAAATTCGGGACGCAAGGCCCGAACTAAATTTCGGGTTCTATCTCACGAAATTTCCTGGGGGTGCATTTTTCAATTTTTTTGACAATTTTGTGACGTGCGTCCCGAACCATATTTCGGGACCTATCTCACGAAGTGATTTTCAATCACTTTTTCATGGGTATTTCGGAGTTTTAGGGGGATTAAAAAGAAGGACGGGGGGTTTAAAGAGAAATTTTCTGTTTCTCTTGATCGTTTTAGTTTCATCATTCACTTACTTTTTTTTCTATCTTGTAGACTATATATTTATTCTCTCTTTGTTATTATCTATTAATTATTAGATTAAAAATAAGGACATGGTCAAACCAAAATAACATAAAATATATAAAATAACATGAGAGAATAAATATATAGATAATAATAAAGAGAGAATAAATATATACGTGATTAATAGATAATAATAATGAGAGAATAAATATATAGTCTACAAGATAGAAATATCTGTTAATCACGTATATATAATGTTAGAATGGAAAAATGGATAATAATTAATATCTATTAATCACGTATATGTGATACTCCCTCCGTTCCATTATATTAGTCTATCTGATCAATTTCACGTTTATTAAAAAGTGTTAGCAATTAAATAATGATTTCTAATTTATATGTGGATTTTATTAAATTGTCATTTATTTGTATATTTATTTAATTTGACTTTTCATATTTCAATATAAATTAGTGTAATAATTAGGTGTAGTATAGGGGAAAAAACAATGAATTTGTAAAGAAATTTATATTTAGAGATTAAATTTTTTTTTGAAAAAATATTTATAATTTGAGATAGAGAGTGTTTTGATTAAAAAAATAAAGAGATAGAGGGAGTGTTTATTTTGAGTTAGAAAGAGATACATGAAATAATTACCGTAATCATTATTCCCTTTTTTATGAAAAAGTCATTCATTCTTTACTTATTGATCCCACGTGTGAGAGTGAGAGACAATGAGAAAACTTCTCTCATATTTTTACAGAGTTGCAGAGTCTAAGGCTGTCTCTCTCAAAAGAGTCATGAACGTGGTGGATGTTTACGTGTGGTTGTATGTAGCAGCAGAAGCAAAGACACCTTTCTTTTCAAAGCAGATAGATAATTCAAGAATCTCTTGACCAAAAAGCAAAAATATAATTCAAAAATCACAAATATTGTTTTTCACCTACATAATAAAATAAAATACATTATTTTTAAGGAATCAATTTCTAACCATTAAACTACCTGATATTCATAGTAAAAATAAATAAAGGTACAATAGTATTTTATAAAAAAAAAACAATGATGTACTACTACCGGATAATTTATACAAATAAAATATTTTAAACTAAAAAAACTATCAAATTGATCATTGTCTCTGAAACTCATCATACCGTCAAATATGTACATGTTTAACCGCGATTAATGCTAAACTTAGTAAAAAAAATCATAGTTTGATTCACTTAACTGCGTTAGAAATGAAATTGAAATTATTTTGATGTCTGAATTGATTCCTAAAACAAGATTATATTGGTAGTAAAAACCGGAAAAAAAATGTACATGATTCTATCAATATTCCAAATTTATATTTTGGTAAAATATTTTTTCATTTGATCTTTATCTTGTTAAATTTTTCTCTGTTACACAAAGACTAAATTGGAAAACAATTGATAAAAACTGAAATAATTTGAAATATTGGGATAATCAGAGATTTAGTCGAAAAATAGTGATCAAAGTGGTGATTTACTAGTTTTAAATTATTTTTTTCTGTGTTCAAGTACATGTTGTTCTACTACATCAACCAAAGTAGGGGTGTGCATGGTCGGATTTTTTGACAAACCAAACCATATCCAAATTAAAACCACTTATATGGATTTGGATACATAACTATAACCATATTTTTTTATAAACCGGTTATATAACTAGTTATAAATCTGGATACAGATATATAACCGGTTGTTATTATAAAACCGGTTTAAAAAAGGTTATTTTTTAAAATCCAGTTTTAAACTGGTTATTTTTAAAAACCAGTTTTTAAGACCAAATTTCTCTTTTTTTTTTCTTCTATTTTTTCAAAAAAAAAAAAACCAAATTTCTCATTTAAAAACTAGTTAAATTCAATCCATAACATGACAAAAAAAATAAATTCAATTCATAAGATTCCAAGTCAAAATGAACGATGACAATTATGATATTGAAGCTGAAACGGTGGAGGATAAGAAAACAATCACTGAAGAGCGTCAAATAAAACTCGAGATGAAAACAGATGGTGGAAAAAGCAATTACTGAAGATGCGGTTCGGTTATATAGCGGAATTTTCACGAATGATTTTTTGAAAGGAGATACTTAGGCCCTATTTGGTTCAACTGAGGGGGAGGGGAGGCGAGAGGAGGATTTTTAAGGAGGTGAAGTGAGAGAAAATATAATTTATTATTTTGACAAAATTACCCACACTTTTTATTAAAATCATAAATTATCCTTGTTGGAATATTAAAAATTTAGGTTTTTTTTTTTTGACAACAAAAAAATTTAGGTTTTCTACTCATTAGATTTTTTTTTGTTATATATCCTTTAGATTTAATCCTTATTTTGAGATTTTACTAGTTTGGTTTATTAACCAACTTAAACCAAATCCAAAAATTCAATTTGGGTGGATAACCGACCAGAGAAAAACGGTTTGGTTACTAACCATATACTAAAATCCAGATATTTAAAAGTAGTTTTAGATCTGGCTATGGATTTGGGTCTTAAAACCGGATATTTTGCACACCCCTAAACCAAAGTACACATTCAAAATTCAATGGTACTAGTATATGTTAACTTTTTCTCGTTCAATATTTTGAAAAATAAAAAATATCAAAATGAATGGAGTTATAAATTATTTCTTCAACTTTTAAAATACTTTTACAAATGTCTTCATAAAAGTAAATAAAAAATTTATTGAGAGTAGCTAAATACTCACTCAAAACCATAATATAAATTGTTTTGTGAAAAAAATTATACTAAAATATAAATCATTTTAATTACTAAATATGAAATATTTAATGTTCATTTTATTAATAAATCTTTACTTGTTTTTTTTCTTTCAATTCTGTTGTTTATCTTTTCAATATTATTAATAAAAAATAATTTTATTAAATAACTTATAACTCTTTTATATAATTTTATTCGGTAGGAAAATCTGCAGAAAACTTGTGAATTTTTCTGCGGATTTTCGCTTTAAGGACTAAAATCAAAAATTTGGTTGATTCAGTAATTTATTTTGAACAAAACTCGATACAGGGACTAAAATCAAAATTTCGTGTATATACAACGACTAAAATGATGTTTAAGCTTATAATATTAAATATATTTCTTATATATGAAAATGATATATATTCTCAAATAAGTTTAAAAATTGTATTTCCAATTGATTGATACTGTAATAGAGAACATGGGCCTGCCATGTTGAAGTCTTCTTCTCATGTACACCTATTACATAGCTAATACCTAGCTATGCTATTCACTCGTGTTATTTTGTAGTCTTTTCTACTGTTTGTTACTGTTTCTTTATCTATTTTATCACATCATCATCAGATGGTAAGTGCGTATGTTATCGCTCTGCCTGCAGCTATCATCCATTCCTCAGTCGTGTAAAACAAATGCAGGAAAATTGCTCTTTCGCCCCCCCCTATACTCTTTTTAACCCCCCTAAAACCCCAAATTACCCTTCAGTTCGGGACGTAGATCCCGAACTGAGGTTCGGGAAATAGATCCCGAAGTGGTGCAAATTTTTAAGTGAGTTTTTGGGGGTGCAGGCACCACTTCGTGATCTATATCCCGAAGTGGTGCAAGTTTTCCAAAACTTGCACCACTTCGGGATATAGATCACGAAGTGGTGCCTGCACCCCCAAAAACTCCAAAAAACTTCGGGACGTACATCCACTAAATTGACGCGCATGGGTAACATCGTTAGTAGATAAGGTGAACCTCTACTCATCTCACAAGAGAAAACTTCTAGGGAGCATGTGATACTTCATCAAAAATCAAAAGAAGCGTGTCTCGTGTCTCCAAGCAACGGTGATCATATTAATAACAAGACAACTCACAACGACTGCAATGACCTTGTCTCACAACGACTATTTTACAACGAATCTATTTTCTTTGAGTTTGTTTGTAATTGCTGAAAAGGTTGGTGTTTGAAAATACACAAGGTCAAGTGTAAACACCATCAATGTCATACTTTGGTCTAATATGTGAGCCTGAAGTGCTACAACCTCTACTTCACCATGAGCCCAAATCATGATTACTGGACAAGTGAGTATCATGATCAAATGTGCAAGTTGAAACACACATGTGCTTGTGCCATGAGCTATCTCAATTATAGTCTGTTATACTTTGTATTTATAGTTTATCATGCATGGTACAAATACACCTATATATCATTTTCATAGAAATATCTAAAATTTTAGATGAATGAAATTTATTATGGAATTGAAATCAATTATGTAGACCTATATTCGGGACATAGATCACGAAATGCACTTCGGGATGTACGTCCCAAAGTTTTTTGGAGTTTTGGGGGGTGCAGGCACCACTTCGTGATCTATATCCCGAAGTGGTGCAAGTTTTCCAAACCTTGCACCACTTCGGGATATAGATCACGAAGTGGTGCCTGCAACCCCCAAAATTCCAAAAAACTTCGGGACGTACATCCCGAAGTGCATTTCGTGATCTATGTCCCGAATTTTGGACAAAAACCCCCAAGGGCAAAAAAGGTAGTTAGGGGGGGGAAAAAAGAGTTTAGGGGGGGCGATTGAGCAATTTTCCAAATGCAGCTATCGGGCAGATATTTGAATGTATTTTTTCTTTTATTTAATAATTATTTTAAACGATAAAATATGAGTATATGATTTAGGACATTTATTTTTAAACAATTGTTTTTGACAAGTAAGACATTTACTTTGAGATTGAGAGAGTATAACAGTGCATCCGTTGATTATAAACAAAAATAGTAAAAAAAAATTGAAATTTATGTATTTAATTTTTCTAAAATAATAAAACACAATTTTTAATATAAGTGTTACTCCCTCCGTTCCATTTTAAGTCTCACAGTTGTCCAAATCACATGCTTTAAGAAAAATGTGTAAATAAAAGAGAGATAATATGACATTTACTAAAATACCCTTTCTTTTTATTGGTAGTAGACATAAGAATATTAAAAATTAGATATTTTAGTATATTTTTTCTCTCATCTAATGATTAGTTTAATAGATAAAATAGGAAAAACTAATATTATAAATAGTATAAGACATTTATTTTGGAACAAATAATTTTGACAAATAAGACATTTATTTTGGAACGAAATGAGTACTATTTTTGGTAACCTTAACTAGCGTCTTTAGGAGCACTAGTTAACAAGACTCTTTGTTTAATCGGATAGATGGAAAGAAAGTAACAAGAATGGAAAATACGAAAAATTCTAAGGACAATGTTTATCATTTTCTATAAATTTAGACTAAATATATTTATCAATTTTTATATTTTCCTTCCTTTTTTTTAATTTTCTTTTCATCCAATCAAATAAACCCTTAAAATTACTCATGGTATACATGTAAAATATTTTGATGTTTTGCTTAAAAGAAAACAATAATATTAATATATATATAATTTGATGAATAATCAATAATGTTAATCAAATTAGAAAAGGAGTGTGTTTCTAATTAAACTAAAGTGTTTATTCTTTTCTAGTGATCCTCAAAATATAGACTTATCTGTTGATATTAGGATTAATGATAATTATTTATTTTCTTAGTAAAAAAAACAAATAAAAGATAAATAATGGACAAGTTTATATATTTCATTATCGATAACTTACTTTTTTTTTTGTTCAATTATCGAAAACTTTATATAGTTTTTTTTTTAATAACACCATATAAACATGAACTCGACATAATTAACAAACAAGCCTTTTTGCCTAACTAACGAATTCATGAACAGTTTTAAACCATTTATGTCGGTGCTATTTCTTGCATACATGCTGTCTTCATCAATCAATTGATTATCCAAAAGTATGTCTAGTTTAGCTAAATTATTTACAATCTCAACTATCATCTTTTTATTTTTCTAGTTTTTTTATGGCCTCTCAACTATCATCTTGAACAGACGATTGAAGTTTTTGGGGGCCAAATTGTTTTTCAGCGTGCATGGATGTCAATGTCATACATATCATTGTCCTATATTTATAAGTGTTATATCGTTGATTAATTTCATTATTGTCCTTTAAATAGAATTTCTTGTGCGTGACTTTAAACAATTTGTTTTTGTTTTTATAAAATTTCACCTAATAAATTAAATGAATAGACACACTATACCAATGTTTAAATTTCGATCTTGCATTGCATATATTCACTCGATCAGTTACTTTTTAATTGTCATTTTAATAAAAAATTCGCCAACTAATTAGTGGATTTTGTGAGTTGTTTTTCCTCTCGTGCCGCTTTCTGTAGTAGTTAATTCTCTGCTTTTTATTTTTTTTTTACAAAATACACTGTCTTCTAGGAGTGATCGTGGTGCGGTTTGGTTTGGTTTTGACCAAAAAAGTCAATCGAATTGCGATATAAAAATACATGCGGTTCGGTTTGGTTCGGTTAGTTTTTAAAAAGTAATCCAAACTAAACCAATGCGGCTCGGTGCGGTTCGGCCGCCGCGGTTTACAATATAACATTGTAGTATCAAACAATTTTAAACATCAAAAAAAAAACTTGAAGTTCCAAAATAACATTACAATACTAATAAAAATTGTTTATCCAAAATAACATTACAATATCGACGAGATAAAGAAAGTGAGATGAAGGTGAGAGATCGATGAGATGAAGGTGAGACTGAGAGTGAGAGATCGATGAGAGTGAGAGAGCGAGAGATCGATGAGAGTATTGCAGTGAGAGGGCCAAACCCTAGAGGTGAGACTGAATGAGTGAATGAAGAAATTTTGCGGGCTTAATTTGTTGTGCTGCGTAGGATAATTACTAATTGGGCTAGTATTGCAGTATAAAAGAAGCTTAAGTAAAAACTGCGGTTTGGTTTGGTTTGGTTCGGTTTTCAGAAATGAAAACCGCCAACCAAAACGAACCGTGCGGTTAGGCAAAAACATCATTCGAACTCATCCAAACCAAATGCGATTTTTGCGGTTTTCGGTTTGCAGTTTGCGGTTTTATTTTTGGATTGGTTCGGTTTTGATCACCCCTATGTATCTTCCATATTATGTAAACTATCTAACCTGTCTAGTTATAAAAAAATAAGTTTTGATAAACTTTTATCCTTTGTAATACGGATGAATTTTGCTTTACCACCCTTGCAATTTTTTTTATTATCTCCTTTAATGTAAAGATTCTATCATTTATTTAATTTATTGACATTTTGTTGACATGGTAGTGAACTTTTTACCACATCATCAAAAAATCAACAGAAAGAAATAAAGTTAAAATATGTCCCAATAGAACAATATTAAGGGGACAAATAAAGTAATTTTCTCTTGAAATCCGTGCATTCAACCTTTTGACTATTAAATTTTTTATGTAACTAAATGTAAAACTTCTATATTTAACTACCTTAACATGTGCCTTTAACATATAACCCATGATGAAATATTCATATTATAGGGGGTAATCAATATTTTTTGCATGGGGTAAATATAAATTCGCCCACATTGCACAGGATATAAAAACTTATTAACCTTATTGTGGTGACAATTATGAGGTGAGTTCAGTCTCACATCACTTAGAAAAGTAAATGTTGAATTTATAAGTTTGAGGACCCATAATTTCAATACCTTAATGTTTTGGGTAAGAGTGTTGCGTCAAACTCACTTACATCATTGTTCTTGGCCAATGTGGATGATCTCCCATCTGCCGTTCGAGACCCCACAATGGTATCAAAGTCAAGGTTCCGATCAAGTGAGGAAGCGAATACACTGCATGATTTATTTGAAGAGAGGTTAGTTATCTTCTTATTTGCATTTTTTATTGATTAATGTTATGACTAGTTTGAAGTTGGATGTTCCTTTGTGTTGATGGGAGGATGGATTTCTCCTTTATTATGACACTGCACAACTTAAGACTATTTGGGCCTACAAGGTCTTGATTGCGCTTTGGAAAAAGAAAAATCAATTGAGATGAAAGATTTAGAGTGGAGTACAATTCAAAGAAAGACAGTTAGTACAATTCGATTAGCACTCTCTCCACAAATAAACGTTACTGTATTGAAAGAAATTTGTCCAAAGAAATTGTGGGATTTGTTGGAATCCAATTCTCCATCGACCACAACCAACCGATTGATGATGAAGAAAAACTTAAACTTGCAGAAGATAGAAGATGAAGGTAATGTATTTGATCATATTAATAAGTTTAACTAGTTGGTAACTAATGAATGCAGGCCTTTTCGCTGAAGATGGAAGACGAAGGTAATGTATTCGGTGGCAGAGCTTGCTCTGCATAAATAACGAAATCTTGGAGATTTTTTTTTAGTATTGTGATTCTCTATTTTGAATTGCGTTTAATTTTTATTTGATTCGGCCGATACCGGTATATATATAGATATATATACACAGTGGCGGAGTCAAGAAACTTATAAAGTCGGGCAAAATTTAAAATTTAAACAAAATTTCAGTTTTGCAATGAAAATTTTTAAATTTGAAAAAAGAAACTCAGTTTTGGCCCTAAATTAATTCATACGAATCTCAATTTTACTCTAAATTAACTCCTAAAACACCAAAAAAATTATTTTACGGTGAAAAATCTGAGTTTTGAACCAAAAAACTTCAATTTTGCCCTAAATTAATCCTTAAAAATATCAGTTTTACCCAAAATTAAACCCTAAAATACCAAAAAATTCCGAACGAGCCCGGGCTGCAGCCCTAGCAGCACGGGTGGTAAATCCGCCTATGTATATATATATATATATATATATATATATATATATATATATATATATATATATATTTGCAAGCTATTATTTGTTACGTGGTTTTGATATCCATGGATATGTTAAATTAAACATGTTTTGTGCGTAGTGAAATACTGAAATTACATATATTTAGTACTCCATGGAGTATGTGTTTATGATTTTGTTCAATAACACGCGTTTTTGTTGTTTCTGTTTTTCAGTTGGAGTTTTTTTTATTGGTTTTATGCTTTCTTAGTATAAATCGAAGGTTCACTATTCTCTTTGAACTTTTTACATTATGTTCGTGTGTGTCAAATTAGCTTGCAAGTGCCACATTTAGAATTGGACCGATGCTTTTGTGGCCGTGATTTCGTTTTCTTTTCTCTTTTGTAATTTATTTCTTTTCTCTTTATAATATAATATAGATGATTTATTTTTGCACATAATGTATTTCCAACGTTAAACTTCAAAATTGAATATGTAATACAGTATTAAGGAAAAGTGCTAGGCTTAAAGTCATGCATGTACACTTTTAGATTTTAATGTCATTGTGATGATTTACAAAATGGGTGATTATTGTTGTCTCATTTACTGTGTTTTTCACTATGTTGAGGCATAAATACAGTAAATGAAATCAATTAAAACGAGTAGTTTTGCAAAGAGTATACAACTACAGGTGCTTTTCACATGTTGAAGCTTGAAATGGAGATGCATTTAATTTTCCAAGCCGACTAGCAATGCTTGCTGAACCTTGAAATCATAGTGGTTGGCACCAAGGGACATTGCCTTTTAGTGTAAAAACACTAAAGTATACACATCAATATCAATATGAAACTTAGCATGTGAGCTAGGGGTTGACAACTCTAAAACATCTCAATTTCTTGTGCTTATTGAGTCTCTAACAGTGAGCACATTTGAAGAACATAGCTTATGTGAAAAAATAAACTCACAATGTGTATGGTCTCCCCTAGGTATCATTTTAATTGTAAGAAGCATAGTACCGCCATTTTGTATACAAGACGTTTTGTATAGAAAGCGTGTTGGTGTTTAACACATGTTAGTGCCCGACACTAAAACATCATTTATTTATATTCAATCACATCAAATGTATTGAATTAATAGCAGATTTGTGCCATTAATTTCTTAATGTCACGTGAGCATTCATGTATAATCGGCCCAAGAGTCAAGTCGTTTAAACAAAAACTTTAGACTTTAAAATCTTAGATCTATGCCTCAAAAAAGAAAATAGATCCAAAATAGTCTGCAAAAAATTTTAATTTGGTTATGTGAACTTTTTGCTTGACACGTCAGCAAAAAGTCCACTAAAAAGATAAATGATAGAATATTCACATTACATGGATAATAAAAAAAATATTATAATGTAACCAAAAAATAATTATAATTTAGTCAAAAAATAAAATATTATAATACCTACTTTAGTTTTGTATTGAGAATATTATTTTAATTGAAATACATTAAGTTTGTTTCCATCAAAATAAAAAAAAAATATTATATGAGATAAACAAAAATTTGTTTACATAACAGGGTAAACACCTATATATTAAAGGTAAATATGATAATTTTTTTTATAAAAGTTCCTCTAGTTGAGTTAATTATCAAGGTGAATGTTCAACTCTTGACTTTAATTAAACTTCGATTTATTTATTTTTATTTTTGGTTTTTATTATCAATATATAATTTATTAGACTGACTAATATGTTTGGGTTCAATTATGACATCAAATGATATTAGACCTCTCTCAAAGATAGTTACAGGATTAAACCGTAGTTACTACCAAATGCGACGTCAATTAACAAGATCAACTAACGTTTTTTTTTTGTCAACGAACATAACGTTTGACTATTTTTAAATATTTATATAAGCTCTATGTAATTCTTATTCAAATATATCTTACACAACGATCATGCGGTCTATGTCTATGCTAATGAATCAAAAGTTTGAATACTACTCCATAGACTTGCACTACCTCAAACATGAAAATTTGGAGAGAATAAAAATTATAAAATGATCTCTCTCTAATATTTTGTCACAAAATTTTGGTGCGGAAATAACTATAAAATAATTTCATTATATTTTTCTGTCGGTAATATATGATTGTTTTTTTTTTAAGAAGGTAATTATATGATTGTTTAACTTTTTTTTTTCTAGTAACATAAATTAATTTTCCAAACCATATTATTTGAAGGGGCTGATCCAAAAGATTCTGTTGAGGCTGTTCCTTCGAACCAATGGTGTTACAGGCCCCTCCCCTTCAACTTCATACCGCAAAGAACATGACAAAAAGAGCATAATTAGTAGTTACAAGCAATAAAACAAAACTGCATGCCATAATTTTATTTGATTGATATCAACATGTATATATGAATCCAGGTAAGGTTGTTATCAAGTGAAATAAGAATATATGAGAAGGTAAAAACTGTAAAAAAAATGTGTCCTATATGGTTCTTGAAAATTCTCATTTTCTTGTTTGTTATTACATTTTATGTACAATTAAAAGAAGAAATTAAAAAGAATATGTAATAGATTAAAATGTGAGCTCAAGCAACATGTAAGCTTCATGTCTTGAACATATTACATTTTATATGTTTCTACTAAGTGAATTATGCTTACAACTTACCAAAAAAAATACAACTTACCAAAAAAAAGAATTATGCTTATAAAATTTAATGAAAATTCTTTTAATATCAAGTATGAGACAAATATCAACATTGGTAAAATTTATTAGGCTTAAACATTAATTTAGTCCCTATATGTACGCGGAATTTTGGTTTTAGTCCCTGTATCGAATTTTGTTATAAATAAGTCCCTGAATCAGCCAAATTTTTTGCTTTTGGTCCATAAATCTAAAATCCGCAGGAAATTTTGCAAGTTTCCTGCAGATTTTCCTACGAATTTTCTTGCGGATTTTTGCTTTAAGGATTAAAATCAAAATGTTTGGTTGATTCATGACTTATTTATAACAAAATTCGATACAGGAACTAAAACCAAAATTCTGCGTGCATACAGGGACCAAAGTGATGTTTAAGCCAATTTATTAACTATAAGTTGCATTCACCAGACTAATGTTACTATTTTATTCAAAGTGAAACATCAAAATTTGACATAAACTCGTACATTTTTTTGCATGTATGCACTTCAGAAAGATTGACTGCAAGATTTGTGATACAGTAGTATGATCATAATAAGGACAGTCTTATAAGATGGAAACAGCACTGAACACCAACGATACCTGCGGTATAATTGGATGCATCTTCCCTAGAGTGCAGTATAAACCCCTGGGTCAAAAGCGTTATCCAGATTATATAATAGATGCATTATTTTCCATACATGTACTGTTTTTAATAATTGAATATATATCAAACGTTTGATAACTGGTGATTGGCGTTGGCGTTTGACTTGATAAGATGACACAGTTTTCTTTTAATTTAACCAAATTATTTGATAAGATTTATAATTTGGGAATGTAGTAACTCAAAATCTTCGATAATATTTGCTTTATAAAAAAGAAAAGAATAAATAATGGTATTGAAAATTTTTCAAAAAAACTTTCATTTTTAAAAAAGAAAATTTTAGTAATTTAATTCTATAATTTTTTTTTTATCCCGAAAGTGGGTATTTAATGAATATATATATAGAAGACATTTCAAATGAGAGCACTACTTATAAAGAGAGATGAGAGGATAAAATAATGACCCTTGGATGGTAATTGATGGCTATGATTTATTTAGAGTATTAGTAAGTCACGTGACATCTACTTAATTGAATTAGCAAACATATTTCTCTTTCTCTCTCTATTCTCTATCTTCGTAACCATTCCACTTCCTCATCTACTGATCAATTTTTTTTCTTTTCATTTCCTCAACTTTCTCTCTGCATTCATGTTCTTCTCTTTATTGTACTCAACATAAAAACTTTCTCCCTTCTCATACATTCTATCCGTGGATAAAGGTATATCATCATCATTCACAACATCTACAGTGCAGAAGACAATCTTTTCATGATGTTGGTCACAAAGAACAAAGAAGGGAGAAAGAGACCAACACTTCTCCTCTCTGTTCTTCACTCTTTTGCCATGGTTAATTAGGGTTCTATGTACACAACATGATATTGAAATTTGTCCCTCTTTATTATTCCTTAAAAGCGAAATTGGTCCTTTTACCATATAAATCTATTCTATATATTTACTCTTCTATCTCTTATATATATGAATAGATAATTACATATGAATAAAAGGTAGACGGGCAACAAACTGCGCCGTTAAACCTTTTTGTATAGCAAAACCCAATCTTTGAAAAACTACATTCATAGACCTAGGTGACGCGACATTGCTATGCATGACTCTCTGTACTCTTTTCAAAAGATCTACGGCCTCTGGTGCTAGAAATCCAAAAGTGTCAAACGCAAAATGTATAAAAATATGTTGGTTATCACAACACGCTTGTTCATGTTTGACTATTTTGCTTGAAGCAGCTTTGAGGGCTGCCCGTCTCACAGTAAAATCACCAACTCCTAGTCCCACAAGTGGGGAGACCCCAGTCAAATCTACACAAGCATGTTTCCCTACTACCCATCCATCATACACCAGAAGATCCGCCGGGCGAAGTGTCGATCTCCCTTCTTGAGGGTCAGTCAGAAAGTTCACTGGTGCCTCTTTCTTCACAAAAATTCCTGCACGCCTAAAAATATCATAAAGCACATCTCTGACCAAGTCATGTCTGTATTTGAAGCCTGGAAGCTCCTTACAATGAACTGCATGCTCGCCAAAAGTGTCAAGGCATGCTTTACGACAAACCGGACAAACCTCATCCTTAGGAAATAATGGAATCATGAGCCGGTATCTAAGAATAGTACGATACTCTACTGGGGACATGTGTTGGCCTAATCCATCAATGGGGATAGCCAAGAGGAAGTCTTGAGGATGTGCCGCTTTCAAACATCCAAAAACGGCTTTTTGTCTAGTAGTCATGTCGAAATCAGTTTCGATGTCTTGAACAATCTTACCAAAAACGACACTCGCCAAAACATGTTGGGCTTTTGTGGGTACGGTATCCTTGTTAGCAAAATTATTAAAGTCAAAATCCGAAATCATCTCACGAAGACCATCCAACGCAATGCAAAAATCAGAGTCCATACCACAAACTCCGCTATCCCTCAATATATGATCTTGTAAAATCCAAGATTGAGCCCTGGAAGCAACAAAGGCATATGAGGCGGCCTCTACTGCTGAAGACAAACCTAACCCCCCAAACTTTATAGGTAATGAAGCAATCCTCCATTGGAGGTCTCCAAAAAACGGACCTCCTCCCACCACAATGTCTTAAATTCTTTGCTTTTTTTTTTTTGACGAATATAAAATCCTTGCTTGACAGTGACAAAATTGTCTTTTAAATATTTTTTAGTAAAAATGTTATTTTTTAATGTATTGATTGAATTTTTTAATATATACGCAAAAACATTAAACGAAATTCTTTTTTTTAGTTCAATTGATCTAGTGGCTAAAATTTCATTCATAAAGGTAAATAAATAGGCGTACCAGAGTTCGACTCCAATTCCTACATATTACGTACAAATGTTAAACTTACTAAATGAAGCTCATGGGACAAACGAAACTCATTTTAAAATGGAGGGAGTAATACTTAAACCAATTTACGAGGTTAATAATCTTCAAAATACTTTCTCTGTTTCAAAATGAAGTCGTCTTAGCCACAAAAATAAAAATTCATAATGAGTGTCAATTTTAATTTTTAATAAAACGTTTTCTAATTCTATCCATAATTATTATTATTTGCACATTTCTTTTAACATATATAATAATCATATTCAAAAAATATAAATACCATGAAACAAATGAAGTACTATTAAGCAAATTTTAATCACAAGTCTAGTGCTCCATATAAGACCACCCACAATGGGGTGTTGACACTACCTGTTGAGAGCCAAAAAAACATTAAAATAATAAATTTTGAATGAGATTCGGAGAGAGAAGATAACTAGAGTAAACACCCAATTAGACTCACACGCAGGCCACGCGGCGCGCGGTAATTGGCTTCGACAAAGCGCGTGCAGCACACGCGCGGACAGCGCGCGTAAAGAGCAGGGACCGGCAGAGAGAGAAACGTGTGAAGATAGATAGGGACGCGTGTCAAGCTGTAATTAGTCCGCGCAATTTTAATTTAATTCTTATCTTTTAACTCAATTATTTCATTGCAAATTAATTTTTTATTTTTTTTATTTTTTCACCAAAATTCATAATTTTTTTTCCTCTATAAATAGAGACTTGGTTCATTTGATTTGGACACAGAAAAAAATTCGGATTTTTTACTACTTTAATTATATTATTAGTGTTTATTAGTGTTAATTTTGAAGTTTAAGTGTTTTTTTAGTAAAACGAATCCTAATAGATCTTTCAATCAAAATTCCAACACTTCTCAAAATCCCAAATTATATTAATTATATTAATTGTGTGTTGTATTGAATTTTAAGTTAATTTGTATCGTACTAATTAGTGGATTTGTGTGATGTATAGCATTTTAAGTTAAGAAAATAAAAAAAAATTATTTAAATAAATTTTGTTAAGTGTTTATTATTTTAATTTATTATTGTAATTTTATTTAATTATAAAAACAAAAATTTAAATTTAAATAAGAATATGAAATAAAAAGTGGTGGAGTAGAGAAAGTGGTGGGGTAGAGTGTTGAATGAAAAAAACTATTGAAGAGGTTAAGCGTTGAGTGTGTGTTGAGATATGATCTAGAGTGTAAAAAGTGGTGTTGAGAGGAGAAATGGTGTTTAGACCATTGTGGCGTGGGTAGTCTAAGAGTATATAGACCACGTACACGAGACAGTTAATCACCTAAAAGTTTTCATAATAGGATTCCAAATTTCAAAAACACACAATTCAACATATAATCAAAGAAAGGGACAATCTAAAAATGCAAACAGTCAATTCATCATTATTAATGGACAACCAAATTCTGATGTTCCATGGTTCACATCTCAAACCAAAAGAAGTTCATACGTTGTCACAAAATAAGTCAAAAGAAGTACATGTAGTTAAGAGAGAATTCATATAATCTGATCTTTTTGCATTCATTATTTAAGTACCTGCTAGCTGTAACGGTAAAAAAATTAATTAATTATAAAGAGTTCGTACTATTAAAACATAAAATTCATTATTAATTTTGTAAAAAATTAAAAAATTCATTACATTAATTAGTGTTAGTACTATAAAAGTACTGAAGCTTTATCAAGTGACGATACTTAAAATGATGTGTAACAGATTCTTCACTGTAAATTTGTACAGTATTATTAACCAACGTTGCTGTCTCTCGTGAATATTTATTTATTTAAATAAAAATAAAGGACATATATATATAAAAGGCTATGATGTTTAGGGGTGTAACTTTATTGATTATTTTGGTTTAATATTTTGGCATTTTTAAAAATGAAATCAACTAAATTATAATAAGTTTTGTTTCAATTTGGTTGATCGATTTAAAACATTTAAAAAAAACATATTCTTCGTGTGTATTATCTGTTATTATTATTTTTTGAAGTATTATTTGCTTTTAATTTTTCATATACCTTATTGCATACTTTTTATTTTTAAAATAATTTCAAATTAAATAAACTCAAAATCAAAAAGCTAAGATTAGAATAATTAGGTTCCCTTATTTTATTAAGCAATATTTTATAATACAAAACTAAAAAATTAATATAATTTCATGATATTTTTTGAACTTAATGTGTTTTTTTTTTGACTAAAAACTTAATGTGGTTAGAATAAGCCAACATCAATAATATATATAAACCAAAAATAAATAATAGATACAAAGAGATAATAGAATAAGCCAACATCAATAATATATACTCCTCCGTTTAACAACGAGTGCCGTTTTAGATGTTTTCACATATATTAAGGAATACAACCATTATGTTAAACATAATAGAACTTTTACTAAATTAACCCTACTTCTTCCTTTATTTTTTTGGAAATAGTGTATAAAGTAATAAATAGAGGGTAAAATTGAAAAATGTTGCATTGAGAATTGAAAAACGACACTCAATTTTGAAACAAATTTTTTGAGCAAAAGCGACACTCATTGTGAAACGGAGGGAAAGTAATAGATATAATTTCATGATTTACTTGGTAAAAAGAAATATATTTTCATAAGTTGTTAATTATTGAATCATATTTCCTCCGTTTCAAAATGAATGTTGTTTTAGCTCAAAAATTTTATTTCAAAATGAATGTCGTTTTTTAATTTACAATGCAACATTTTTCACAACTATCATCTAATTATTACTTTATACACTATTTCCAACAAAATAAAAGAATAAAGTACGTAGGATTAATTTAGTAAAAGTCTTATTACTTTTAATATAATGATTGTATTACTTAATATGTGAGAAATCACATAAAACGATACTCATTTTAAAACGGAGAGAATATTATTGTATTTAATATATGTAAGAATATATAGTATTAGTAAGAGGTTCAGTTTATCGATTTTTAAAATTAAAATCAGAGATCCGAATCGAACTAATTCAATTTTCTTCGATTCAATTCAATTTATAATCCAAACCAAACTAAATTGGTTAATATTCAATTTGATTTATTATTATTCATTGCCACCTTGAATACAAAGTTAAACTCTAACCATTAAACTATAACATCTCAAGTGTCAATTTGATTTGATTTAGTTCGTTTGTTTAATCAATTTTTTGTACTTGTTTAGGTTGCAATATTGACTATTAAGCCTTTAACAGTGTGAGTCAGTAATATTACATATGCTAGCTGCTTCATAAAAGAAAAGGACCAAGTTGGATCAGAATGACCTCATTGCAAATTTAGTTAATATCTGCAACTGTAAAGTAGTTCGTATTGGAATTGGTTTTCATACAGTACTCTTCCCGTTATTTCCTGGTTGTTAAACTAAATGTGACAAATACGTACTTAGTTAAATTAATATCCAAAAAATTACTTACCGATTTATTATTTCATAAATGTTGTTCAGGCGAGCTATAAGAAATATTTTTGTAGAGGTTGTGTTTGAAGTTTAAAGCCTAAATAACTTTTATTTTAATATGTGTCTAGTCAATAAATTATTTATTTAACTACAAAAAGTACTATCGATATTTTTTTATGACAAGTCTATGAAGTGAATTAAATCTCACATTGATTAGAAAGTGGAAGTTGAATACTTTATATGAGACATTTAATAATTCTTGAATGATATTATAACATGGATAAAATATATCCTTTGATATGTCAATGAAATACATAAATATTAACGTCTTATGAAAAATATGTTAATTTTGATGAATCTCATTGATATATCAAATGATTTTTTATTAATGTCATATTTTATGGATATGATCTATCTTATTATATCTTTCAATAAATGGTAAAATTTGTAATACGGTTATTCGATAAAAAAATTATTAGAGGATGACATCTAAAAAGTTTGACACCTTTTGTATCATTTGATTCTGACTCCTACAGTGACAGAGCCACGGAAAAAAACTCGGATGGGCGAACTTATACAAAAAGTTGATTCTAAAAATTTAAATATGTAAAAAGTTTTTTTTTTTTTGTTGAGACCGGGGTATCCACCGCCAAACGCAGTGACTAATCCTTCGCTAGATTGGAGGCACCTCGATGGGTGGGATAACTAGCCCAAAAAAAATATATAAAAAGTTGATTATAATATTTAAATTAAATATAAAATTATATACTGTAGCATACAAAAAATTGATTATAAAAAAATAAACTACATATTTTACGTAAACTGAGTTCCTCTTAAAAAAATGATTAATTTTTCTATTCTTTCATCTTTATTTTTCTATTTTACAAGAAATTAACAACAAGTCAATCAACTAAATCCATAGTTAGCAACAAACAAGTACAATCACATAATCAACAAAAAATACAAGTCTTATTTTTCTCCAAATTTATTTCAAATACTAATCTTTTTATTAACAAAGTACAGCAAAACTATATTACTTAACAGCTAAAATATTACATATATTATGCCCTAGAACTAGTATCATTCTCTCGAGTGTTTGTGTGCTCTAATAATGTTAATTTAACTCACAAAACAACACTATGATACATTATAATATCTTTGAATTTATAAATACAATGCAACTGAACAGAAACAATCAAATGGAAAATATTCTTACATCAAAAAATTCTTACATTAATAAATCTCTATATAAAATAAAATAAAATAAAAAATAGGGTGGGCTGCAACTCATCCCTGCCCTACCATCTTCCGCCACTAGACTCCTATATACAATATTTATTTAAATAAGGGAGCTTTTATGGTGCAGTTCTCAAAGTGACTTCTTCAAATTCATTTCAATTGACCAATAAAATTTTAAGTAATTCCACATCAGTAAATATGGTGTAGGAAGTCTATATAAACCCTTTTGATATGAAATTTTTACTTTTCACTTATTAGTCCCTCATTAAGTTTATAATTAAACATAATTTATTAATTTATAAATTAAAAATAACTAATATTTGACAAAATAAAAAATAACTTTATTAATATTTTTATTTCACAAATTGGATCTAAGAACCCTAAATCCCAAATACCTTGTTCTTCGTTCTCTTCTCTACATCCATCTTCGTCTTCTCCGTTTTTTCTCCTTTTCGTCCATTCCTTCTCATTCTCCATTTTCGTTCTCCTTTTTTGTCTCATTATTTCTCTCAAATGATAACCTTGTTCGACCTCTCCTCTCATCCAACGTTTTGTGTTTCTATTTGATGCATATCGCATATTGTTGTGTTCATTGAATTGAAATCAATTGTTAAAACTGAAGCTGACGATCGATTTGACACTGTGATATTGATTCATTATTGTTCTTCTTGACCAATTTATGAGTGTTTGGATAAAACTGAAATGGGAAATAATAATAATGTGTTTATTTGGTAATTTTGAATTATTGTTAGCACATCATTGTAAGTTGAACATTACTAAATCTGATTCAGATTCCTGTCTTTTATGGTTGGTGTTGATTAATTTGATTTAAATGCTATGAAGGTTCCATGATCTGCCTGAATTTGATGAAGAAAAGAGAAGCTGCAGACGACGTCTTTCACATCACAATGCAAGGCGTCGTAAAGTTCGTGTTCCTAAAGCTGTCCAGTCAAGCAAATCAGCCATCACTTCTGCACGATGTGGTAATCCTTATTTTTTCTTTAGTTTAACATTTCATCTCGATTTCTGCTTTTTAACTATGTTTGGTTGTTAAAGCTGAAAAAAATTAAATGTAAAAATCCAAGACCATGTTATCTATGTTTAGTTGAATATTAACATTGCTGAATGAAAAATGTTGGAAAATATGAAATGCTTAACATAGTTTTTATTTGATGTCCTGCTTATTTACTTGAGAGTTTACTTTGCAAGTTACAATAGACATTAAATTTAAGGTGACATAACTTCTTAATTTCCTACAAATTCATATCTTTTTAACCTCTTGTAAGTTCTGCTCATTTTTCCTTGACTTAATGGATCTTATTGGATTTTCAATTTTCACATGTCTTGAGGATAATGATGCTTTATCTTCTATAAAATGAAGAAGTTTATAAGCATGCAGAGTAATGGTCATATTAGTTGATCATTTCTTATTTAGCCTTAACTATCATGATTGTATGGACTTGAGTGTGATTATGATGTTCGTAAGCCAAAGTCTTTACTAACTAGATTTGTATGAGTGTGATATTCTTTAAAACCTGATTTAGTACAAGTACAACTTCAAACTTAGCTCTTAGTAAAAATTTAGGCCAAAGTACAACAAATTTTAGTTGTATTTGTTTTCTAGGTTTATTATAGTTAATTTCAAGTCATTCATTCAACGATGATGCAAAAGTTACTGTTCTCTTCTATGTTGTAATATATTTTAGTTCTGCAGACGGTAAGCAACATATGAGTCCATTAAGGACTGCTACAAATTTAGCCTGCAAGGACAAGAACAAGCTTGCCCAAACAAAAGGTTTTCTCTTGAAGCCTGCAAAAGATAGCATTGAAAAATCAGAGTTATTGGGTGCTATTGACAACACGCGAGGTGATTTCTATATGGTCGATGCAAGAAGTTAGCATAAGTAATACATGGCTGTCAGTTTGAGATAAGCAGTATTGCATTACATTTTGTAGAATCATAGCGTAGATAATGCTTTGTGTTTGAGTTGAATAATGTTAACAAATTTTTTTAATGCTGTTCAATATTACAAATTATTGATTGATCGATTTATTCTATCATAGTTAAAAAATGGATATCCACTTTATATTTATAGACCACCTATGGTTACATGGTGTAGATTGTGAATACTAGAGTAATATATTTATAGACCATTTGTGGTTACATTGAGCTAAACTCAACTAATTAATCTGTCAATAAGTTATGATTTATCTATGAATACATGAAAAGTGATGATGACTTAACATACCAAATTTTGTCACAATGCTTAATTTTCACTTTATTACTTAAGAATGACTTATGCTGTTAGACATTAACTTAAGTTTCATTGCAATTTGAAACAGCTTAGATGAATATGCATCATGATGATTATCGGTGAAGTCAAAAGGCGAAAATTGAAAATGTTAAGTTTTGCTTAGCCATATCACACAAGAGGTATGTTTAAGTTTAGACGGAAAAAATGTTATGTGTATTTGGTATGTTACGTGTATTTGGTATGTAAGCAAAATATAATATCATCTGAAATTTGTTCGATTCAAACTTAAAGTAGAAGTAATGATTCAAACTTAAAGTAGAAATAGTGATATAGTAGTGAATATAATATGCAAAACAGTAATGTGTCAAGAAACATATCAAAATGACAGTGAAATATGATATTATTAAAAAAAAAAAAAACCAAACATGTTACACTAAGCATAATATCCTTAAGCATAAAAGAAACCAAACTAATGTCAAATCATCAAAACATGCAACATTACTTCAAAACATAGTCAATAGTCAACATAGGAAAATTAAAGAAGAGAAACATCATAATATCCAAAATACAACCCAATTATCCAAACTTTAACCAAACATGGAACAAAATCATAGAACCAAAACAATAAAATGCAACAGAACTTCAAGCTTTATAAACTTTAACCAATGCCTTCCTTTGCTTTTCTTGATCATCCCAATATTTCGTAGCCTTCAACACAATCTCGGTCTTTAAAACATTATTATCCGATTGAACGAGAAAAAGTGCAAGCTTCATCCTTGTGGCCGTAACAACCTGTGTATTCAATAAAATATGACAAAAATTTAGGAATTAATTTCAGTTTCATCCATTTATTATTTGTTTAAGAATTAGGCGAGGAAAACCTTGAATCTATTTAGCATAATCATTCTTGAATGCACACTCGATCATCCATTTAGCAACAAACACTCCACAGTCGTTTATGTTGTTAGTTAGTAAATGGATTAGTGTCAACTTAATAAGTTATTTCAGTAAGATATAAATAGTATTATGGTCGAAAATACATACGATCCAGATCGCTGTTGTTGGCATCTAGGCTCACCAAAGGTAAATTTTGCGATTGATTGTTCATAACGATTGAGTTTGAGGTCATCAAAAGATTTATGACGAATAATTTCTTCCAGGAATATTGCCTAGCACATTAGTAAATATTCCAATTTGAGTTAAAAATCCCAAACAATATAGTGGAAGTGGAAAGTAAAAAAACATCAGTTTTAATGCATACCACTTTTAAAATTGCTAGACGTCTGAAATGAAAACGTTCCTCAATAATCAATGAGTCTAACATGACCAGTTTTCTTTCTTGAAAATCAACAACAAACAAATACCAATGTGCTCCTTCGTCATTCATGGGAATAAAAATCTACAAATAAAAAATAACTTATATTAATTGGTATGAACACAACTTTCAATTTTGAATGTAACAACTATTTTTTTAAACTAACAACTAGTCACCTTGGAAACCATGGATGTCTTTGGCATGAACTTATCTTGGTATATTCCCCTCACATAGTCAACTGTGTCATTTTTATCTAAAGCATATTGCTGTGGAAAAGTAGTTTAAGTCAATAAATAACAGTTAAATAAATGGAAATGTAAAAGGTTGGAGCAATAATGGTAATTACCGCAAATTCTGTAGGCAAATACCAAACACTCCTTAATCTGCCTAGTGTATCATCTACCCAATTCATTCTTGCCACAACTAGATTAAGAATCTGAATAGTCAAATAAAAATTGTATTAGATAATAAATTTACATTAGCACTACAGCATTTATTAATTCTTATTACATATATAATACCTCTTGGTCAACCGGACATCTTGGCATCAAAGACTTAAGTATTTTTCGGTCCCCAAATACAGATGTTGTAGTTTTTATCAAAACCTCATCACTACATATAAGAAACAAATGCATTATGATTTGTTATGAAGCACATAATTCACTCAAACTCATTTTTGTGGTGGGTCTAAAAGTAACTGGCATCCACTGCCATGAAATACATATATTCAAAGCCAAATTCCTAAAATTAGAAGAATTGCCGGAAAGAAAGAAATCTTAGAAGGTGGAGAGGTGATATCAATAATGGGAAATATGTAAAGCGAGAGAGATAATTATAAAGTCAAGATTGTTGAATTAGTATACTATCATCTATGCAAAACTATTAGTGTAAGGAAGGGAGATGCACAGGGATCACAACACAAATCGTCTACCAAACTGTGGTGGCTTAAAACTTATGTATTTCATGGCAGTGGATGCCAGTTACTTTTAGACCCACCACAAAAATAAGTTTGAGTGAATAATTTTTATAATTAATAAATTGATATTATGTCATTTCAATTTGAAGAAGAAATAATTTGATATAAACTTACTTCAGGTATGGGAAAGGAAGTATCCAAACCCTCATATCCAATCCAGGTTGATGGGTGGTAGTTCAGATAAAAATCCTCATCATCTTGTTCTTCGGGCTGACAAAACAGGTTCCTCTTTAAACTTGTGTATTGCTTTTCATCTACTATTCCAGACCCATATTCTTTGAGTTTGAATTTTGGTGGTGTTGATGTTATGCCCAAATTGATTGTAGCTGAGGTTTCAGAAATATTTGCCTTTTCTTCCGATGCTGAAATTTTCCTACCAAAATACTTACGCTCAACTTTAGGGGTTGATGCAGTGGAGTCATAATCACTTAAGTCTTCTTTGATATTTACATCTGGGCTACCAGTTGGTTGGCTAGACATACCATTTAACACATTAATTTAGTATATTAGGTAAATGAAACAAGTTATTAGAATAAACTTTAGACACACAAATAAAGGTTAAAATTGTGATGAAACTCTTCATTTTAGCAACTTTTCAATAAACTTCTTTTTAAAATTTTAGCAACTGATTTTCCTCTTTTGAAACAAATTTTTGAACAATTAATCTGAAACAATTTTACAATAAACATTTTTTGTCATTGCTTCCTTATAAGATTTTGAAGATTTTGAAGCAACTCTTCATAAAAATGCACGAAAATCTCTGTTTTTGAGGACAAATATCTTCAGTTAGCAAAACAGATTAGTATACATTCATCTCATATTTATGAAAGTTAATAGTAGAATTGAAAAGAACATGATATATTTACCCGGATGATACGTCAATGATCTGAATTTTCATTTTCTTTTTGTGAGTCTCACTATACTCGTTCTCAACTTGTATGGAACGAGTAGTAGTTTGTGCTGAACTCTTCATTTCAGGTTTCTTGCGTGTGGTCCGTTTGTTGCGCCTTGGTCTTCTCATTTTGATTGATTTCAGGATGAAGGATTGTTATGAATTTTGTGGAGTGTGGTGTAACTTCTGTTTTAGCATAAGGTTATAAGGGTAGAGTAGTTGGAGTTGGAATAGGTATTTGAAAGGTTTTGGAAGGTTGGAGGCATTAATTTTGTGTAATGATTATGACTAGTTAAGCACGGTTTATGATGTAAACTTGTCTAGCTTTTGTGTGCTCAATGTAATCAAATTGGAAGAGTCACTTAATGTTGAATTAGTTTTTATTTTTTTTGGTAAAATAAATATAATTTGTGTCACTTAATTTCTTATTGAAATTTGTTCAGTTAATAAATAGAAGCTCCTGCCATGTAATGGCTGCTTGTTGAATTCTGTTTAGTTGAAACAAATACTCGCCAGTTAAAAATAGTAAATGACACAGTTTATAATGGAAATTGGAAACGGCAGTTAATAATAGTAACTGCAAAGCTGCATTTTCCTTTAAAACAAAGTTAAAAATAAAAACAATTGGTGAAGGGGGTTGTCGTGGGGATTGAATACACGCCAGTTTCATATCACATGAACTACGCAACCACTGGAGCACACACTTCATTTTTTAAAATAACGCAGCTAGTCCAATATATATTATCCAATATAAATAGAGTAAAATATAACACTTATAAATCCTTTATCTTATTCTAAAATGTTTAAAGTGATATATGAGAGGTAGTAACAAAGATTAACACTTAATATTAATTTTTAATAAAAGATTACTTGAAAGCGGTAAAAGCGACATTATGCCTTATAATTTACAAAAGTTTTGAAGTATAGTCAGCAAAATACTACTTTCAAATTAGGCTTTATTGACCAATTAGACTTTATTGACCGGTTAGATTTATAAAAAAATAAAAATAAATCAAAGTACGAGTTAGGGTTTTTGGATCACAAGTTTTCGATGAGACGTAGTTGTTTACAACCGATGAATAAATTCTAACTCCGACCAAATACAATTCTTTATCTTATTCTTTTGATGGGGTTAATTCATGGTTATGAGCCTCTTCGAAAACTGACACAACATATTTGCCCTCTTTGGCCTTGTATTTAACACGAAGCCTTGCTGCGCATTGAGTGCGTGTTATACGGCGGTGTTCTCTTTTTCTATCTACCTTAGTCAAGTGCTTCTTCTCTCTTAATCCATGTCGGTTACATACAAACTGCCTCATTACTATTATTTGCTTATCCTTCGGGCCTCTTCGCCTGACATCACTTTTCCTAATGGCAAAACCTTTATATCTTCCGTACCGATAGTAAAATTCGTAGGCATCATTCACATTTGCAAACTTCATAGCACGTATGTCATCAGCAGTAATGACATTAATACTCTTTGTTTCATCACCATCAGCTGCTTGGCTATTTGATCTCTCCAATGTATCGTCGTCATTAACATCATCATATTCATCATCTGAACTTTCATGTCCACTAGCTGCTTTGCTATTTGATATCTCCGATTCACCGTTGTAATTATCAGCATCAGCACAATCTTCATCATCTGAACTTTGATGTTCACTAGATACACCATAATCAACATCTTCATCGCTATAATCTTCACTTGAATGAACGTCACAATTTTCGTTTTCCATCTGAAATATAGCAATGTAACACAAGATAAGACAAACTAATTCCCAAATTCAAATGAACTATACAATAACTAACATTTTCAAAATCAAAATTCATCAACCTTTTAAATCCAATTCTAACTAACAACGTCAATCAAATAACCTAATTCCCCCATAATTGTTTACAAATCCTAATTCCCTTATTCTTTAAATTAAACCCAAATAAATCTAACTTAGAAAATTAATCACAAAACCTAATTCCAAAAAATGAAAAATAAGAATAAACCCTTAATCTTGGTACCCAGATGCAGACAACTACCAACGTCAATCAGATAACGAAACTCCCAAAATGAAATAAAAACCATATAATTTTAAATCGAAATGCAGCTAACTAACATGATCAATCGCATAAACTTTTTCCTAAACCTATATCATTAAATTTTAAACTCAAATTCCTTAGCAAATATGCTATCAATACGAACAGAAACAAACTGAGTGATGAGATATTCACTGGTAGAATACTTAGCAAATCTGGGTGAGGAGCAATTCACAGGGAGAACCCGATAGGTACATTATGTTTTACAGAGTTCGGAAAAACCTTCAATGGGTCGACTGTTGCTTCAAAGTTTCGTAGTACTCAATGGAATGATAACCGAAGAAGAACGGCTGAATAACGGAAGAGGAAGATGAATAGCTTTTAATATGGAGGTTGGGGGAAAGAAGATGGTGTTAGTCGAACCTGAATTTGATTTCACTGTTTTGTTTTATTTGATTATTATGATTTTAAGTTGTAATATTAAAAGTAAAATTCTATTATATTTATGGGTTACATTTTTTAATTTTAATGTTTTAAGGTCTTAGTTGCAAAATTAAAAGATATGAGAGTGCATAGTTAGTGGAATTCACTGTATAATCCTATGTGGCATTGACCAATTCAAATCTAGCTTCTTATTGGCCAAACACATGACTTCTGTGAAGAAGTCATTTTGTGGACTGCACCATAGAATTTTCCTTAAAATAATATTTGTTGTTATAGTATTGAAGAAATTAAAATTATTAGAATAATCTTTTCACCAACTATTTTAAAAAATTTAGTTAGTTTGCGATACATGATCCAATTCGATGACTGTGATTATATAAGACAATACTAACGTCAAAGCTTAGGCTCCGTTTGGCCCGGCTTATTTTCTACTTATTTTCTTCTCCTTAAAAATAGTAAAGAAGAAAAAAATTGTGTTTGACTCTACTTCTCTTTATTTTTTACTTCTTTACTTCATTTCTCTAATACTTTTAAGGAGAAATATGGCTAAATTCAATTTTATACTTCTCTATTTCATTTTAAAAAAAATAGAAAAGGAGAAGTTAAGCCGGGCCAAACAGGTACTTAATCAGCAATATATGTAATTACGATTTGATATATTAGATGATTGAGATTCATAACTAATCTTGAAATCTCACACACTACAACATTTAATGTCCTGGCAATAGTTCAAAAATGTTATCAAAACCCAAAAACATTATCATTTTAATATAATGAAAAAGTGTGTTCAAAGTAGAGTTGTTAAATAGACCGATTCAGCCCACCTCGATCCGATGGACCAACACATATAAATAGACGGTCGACCCGTTAACTTCATGGGCTTCTAAACTAGGTCGACCCGTTAAATGTATTATGTGGCATGATGGGCCTGTCCGACTAATTTTTATATTATTTTTTATTAGTAAAAGAGATGCAATAGAAAATAAAACTACATATTGTATCACACATTATCCATTGTCGTGATTATATGAGAGATAATAAATACTACAAATAAATATTCATGCAAAATTTAATAGCACTTGTAGAAATCTCGCATTTAGAGACTTATTTAGCTATTAAAAAATTTTTGTCACTCTAGAGGGCGAAATAAAGACCAAAATTTTGAGTTCAAAATAAAAATAATTTGGTCACTAAATCAATTATTATTATAGTATAGCGACCGATTAATTTATCAAATAATAAAATATAATTTGGTCACTTGTACCAAAAAATAAATAAATATATAATTTGGTCACTAAATCGATCACTAATACAATACAATCACCAATTTAAAGACTGATAATTAATGACCGATTTAAAGACTAAAATATTTTTTATTATATTTTTTATTATAGAGATCGGATTTTGTGGATGATAAATAACATAGTGCATCCATAAAACTAATAAAGTTCAACTTTACATCATAAACTAAATATTTCAACAAAACAATTCATAATACTCCTACATGATAAGATCAGTCAACAAACTTCAAAACAAATGCAAATTGAAAATAAAACAGAAGGATTATTAATTAAACTTACCAAAAGATTCAATTTCTTTAAAATCATACAACCAATTATGTGTACAAATGAGTGCTTTGACAATGTCGTGTAGTAAGTAATTCTTATACTTATTTAAGATACGAACTGTGATTCAAAAGCCATTGTTGAGATTTTCTTTTTGTATATCAGATAGTAGTCATTGTTGTGATTGGAATGATTAAAATGACATAAGCCATTATTTCAAGTTGACAAAAAGAAACACTAATTAACTTCCAATATTTAAGAATATCTATACTTCTCATTCAAATAAAACTATTTTTTTCATTATGCTTTTTTACAAAAAATTACAATTTTTTTCAGTGGGCTAGCCTGCAAGCTCAATGGGCCGACACAAGATGATATTGTCTTTTTTTCCTTGCATTTTTTGAAGCCTGACCAATGTTAAAATACAGGGTCAATGGGCCAGTTTGATAGTTTGAGCCATTTTGACAGCTCTAATTGAAAGTCTTTATAAGTTTAGAAAATTACTCTACGCCCCCTCCATGCTACTCTTTTAACCCCCCACAAATCCAGAATTGTCCTTCATTTTTCACTAAATATGTGGTTCGGATAATATAATCCGAACCTAGACAACGAGTAAAAACCCCCAGTTCGGATAATTTTATCCGAATCTTTACTTACACAATTCGGAAAATATTTTCCGAACTCTGTCGAATAAGAACAGAACAGAATACACGAACTGCATAGGGCAGTTCATTAGTTTTATGGTTTTGCAAAGGAAAGGGGTCAAAGAAACAAGTTTTAGAGCGCGCGATTGTTCAACAATTCCTCACAATTGCAACTATCTTATATCAATTTGTTGAATCTATCACCTACAATCAAGTAAGTATTAACTAAGTTTTAATTTTTATAGGTTTATGAATTTGGGGTTTAGGGTTTGGGAAAGGAACTTATTTTGATTGTTTAGTTTGTGATGTTATTGGGTTGTTATAGATTATGATGGTTGGGTGAGTACAAATTTGATAATGGGATATAAATTATGATGATTTTTAAGGTTTATGAGTTTAAGATTTATTAGTTTAGGATTAATGAACATTGTTAGTTTTTTATGATGATTGTAAGATTTTTGATGGTTTTGTTATAGATTATGATTATAAGTTGTTTGATTTAAGTTGTATGATTTTAGATTATGATTATAAATGATGGTTATAAGTGGTTTGAGAAAATGAATAAGTTGATTATTGGTTTAGATTGAGTTGAACAAGTAAGTTATGATTATAAGGAAGTTGAATGTAAATTGAATAATTTGAGTAATTTGAATATAAAGAAGTTGAATAATTTGATAACTTGTTTGAATAATTTGATAAGTTGTTTGAATAAGTTGAATAATTTGATGATTTTAATTGTTGTTGTTGTATAGTCATGGAAGAAGGCGAAGGTGTTACTGGAAGAGGTAGACATGGTAGACCAAGTCGGACACATGTATCGGCTCGAAAAGTTAGTAATCCTGCTGATGCTTCTGATCCTGCTCCTACTGTTCCTACTCCTGCTGCTGCTCCTACTCGTGTTCGTGGTTCAAAAAGAAGTAAGAAAACACGTTAGAAGCCTGAGATAGTTCCAGGAAACAATGATGATGAAGCTACTGGTTCACAGCAACCTACTGAGATTGAAGTGGGTGATGATGTTGTTAATGATAAACCTGTGTGGCGCAGACGTATACCCAAACCACCTGTCCGGCGTCAACCTGCTTTTCAGGAGGGAGAAGAAGAAGATGAAGAAGGATATGGAGGTGGACCAAGAGATACGTCTTTGTTGACCGATTATGCCAAGCATAGGTCTATTATGTTATGGAATGCAGATGAAGATGAAGATAAGGAGGTATAACAATTATAATTTTGGTTAATTGTTGTTTGATAGCATTATTATTAGTTTTTATAATTTATAGTGTATGTGTCTTACAATTATCGATTTGATATTTTTCAGGTTTTGAATTTTACCCAAAAAGTCACAACTCATGGAATGAAGATGTTCAAACTCAAAAAACCTGTCCGTAATGATGACAATGATTGGTTTTGGGATGTTATAATTGAATCTGGTCTCGAGCCCCTTCTGCATACTTGCTACAATGTTATAAATCATGGGCTGATGACGGCATTTTCCGAGAGATGGTATCCGGAAACCGAGACCTTCCACCTTCCATTTGGTGAGATTGGCATCACATTGGATGACATCCAGCATCTTCTCCATCTTTCCATCCGAGGACGCTTCTTGGACTACTCCAGAATCGACAGAGCTGATGCTCTAGACTTGTGTGTTAAGGCCCTTGGATGTGACCCTGCCGATGCTGAAACTGAATTCATTTTCACTCATGGTCAACATTTGAGACGTAGTTTCGTGAAGAATATTTATTTAGAGAATTGGGAATCTGTTGAAACTGTTGTTGAGAAGGATCAGCCGGAGGAAGTGGTAGGTGAGTACAGAGAGAGGTGCATCAGAGCTTTTCTGTTGTATGTGGTCAGTTGTACCATTTTCACAAACAAGAGTGACAACTATGTAGATGTTGTCTTTCTACAATACTTCACTGACTTGACAAATATTCATACGTGGAATTGGGGTGCAGCTGCTCTGACTTATCTTGTGAGGTACATGAATGAGTCATCAAAGGCCAAGTCTGGAATGATGGCAGGATACTTGTCTCTGCTTGAGGTAAGTAAATTACTAAATTTTGCAAGTTTTGGTTATTTATGTTTTGAAATTTAGAAGTAATTTATAAATAAGTTTTAGTAGATAGTCTTATAAATAAGTTTTAGTAGATAGTTTTATAAATAAGTTTTAGTAATTTAGAAGTAATATAATTTAGAAGTAATATAAAAAAGTCCAATTATGTTTTGAGGATTAAAAGCTACTGTTGCTACAGAACAGGTTGTAACCGGAACTGTTTCTACAGGAGAAAAGATTCTTTTTTTTTTTTTTTTTTTTTTTTTTTTTTAAAGTTAAAATTTCTTGCTACATAATTGAAAAATACAAATAATTAAAGATTACAAGAGGATAATTTTTCTTGAGGTAATTTTTTATTTTCTTCAACCTTGTGAGAAGTCTATCAGAGAATATTCTGCATAGATGTCTTCATTTGGAATTGATGATGATGATGATGGAGAGGATGGAAGATCATGCTTTTCTTTCTTCTTTTCTTGTTCTTGTGCCAACAATCTGAGGTATCCTTGTAGATTTTCTACCATCTCGTCTCCAGATGATGAGGCTGCTAAGGCTGCTGTAATACAAGCCTTTTGATTGAGGAACAAACAGTTTTGAGGGTCTGCGATCTGTAAATATTTTGGATTAGTTTTGAACCATTCGATAACACTTTCTTTTGTGGCTTTTGAAGCGTCGAACTTGGGCCACCACTTGACATAAGCTTGTTTTTGAAGAATAGGCAGGGCTCTTGAGTTTGGATTTTGCCCGTACTTGTATTGCCATGAAAAAATCCAGGTTAATGAAAGTTTTGTAAAGAAATTTAATTCGATTGGTAGTTTGTCAAAATCTCTGTTGAATCTTTTGTCAAATACTTGGAAGCCATCTTGGACTTCTGATGGAAGGATTTGGATGATGGGACCAAAATAATCCCACCAACGAAGAAACCAGTTTGGGAATGTATAGGTAACTCCCGTTTTGAAATAAATAAGCCAAGAGTGTTTATTTGTTTTGTTTTGTTTCCAAAAGACATATGTCCAAGCATTGACATAATCCCAATAATTGTAACCAATAGGATCAAAGGCTTGGGAGAAAGTTCTGGTTTTATTTGGATTTTGTCCAAAGGATTCTGGGGTCATAATTTTGAGGATTTGAAAAGTTGAATGCGTAATATTAGACGCATCCTTAGGATCTCTATAATGTTTGATTGCTATGGAATCAGTGTCTACTAAGATGAACTCATAAAATTTTTGGGATTTGTTAATTGATAAAGGTTGGAAATGGAATCCCGGTGGGAAAATCTTAGGAGGAACCTTGTTTGGGTTTGAGTCCCAATATTCGGGTTCCATTTGGATTACTGGCCAATATTTGGATTTGGGAATATAGTTAGTTTGAGGATTTTGGTTATTTGAATGGTTTTGGTATTGTACTACACTAGTTGCTTCTGGTTTGGTTACTAATTGACCGGGAGGTTTAGGATTGACTTGTATGGCTTTATTTTTGAGATCTTCAATAATTTGATCCAAGGAATCTTGTTCCTCTTCCTCATCAACAATACTTGCCCAGGTCTTGCTGGGGAGACTTACAAGGCCTTGTTCTTGGAAGGCTAAAAGAGTTTGGATAGGAAAGGCATAATCTGCTTTTGATTGTTTGGCTGTATCAATTGTGTTTTTTTCAATAAATTGGTTTTGGGTGGATGACCCAAGAGTTGATGATCTTGTTTGTCTTACTGGTAAATCAGCTATAACCATATCTGTTGAAATTCTACCTCCTCGAGAAGAGGCAGACTTTGCCGTTCTCGGCATCCTATTCTTTACCCTGTAAGTATTCACGAGTGAGATAGTCAGGGAGAGCATTTTCTGAGCCTTTGAGATATTCAATTTCAAAATCAAAAACACTTAATATTGCTTGCCATATAGCAAAAATTTGTTTTGAAGCTAAATTTTTTACATCCTTTTGTAAAATATCTTTTGCAGATTTACAATCTACACGAACTAAAAATTTTTGGTTAAGTAAATCAGATTGGAATTTTGAAATAGATAAAACAATAGCTAAAACTTCTTTTTTAACAGTAGAATAATTTTGCTGTGCAGGGTTCCAATGTTTTGAAGTAAAAGCAATAATTTGTTCTTTGTTAGAAATCTTTTGTTTTAGGATACCACCATAACCTATATCGGAAGCATCAGTTTCAACAATTTTGAAAGCTTGAGGAATAGGAAGGTAAAGACACGGAAGGTGCTTTACTTGATCTTTTATTGTTTTAACTACATTGGTGTGAATATCAGTCCAAGGAGGAGGTTCCTTCTTAAGTCTATCATGAAGCGGTTTTATAATATTGCTTAACTGAGGGAAGAAATCAGAAACATAATTTAGACAACCTAAGAAACGCTGTAGTTGGGTTTTATCAATGATTTGGTTGGGAAATTTGTCGGCAAACTCAATTGCTCTATGGATAGGGATAATGGTACCTTGATGAATATTGTGACCAAGGAATCTGATTTTTGTTTGAAATAGATTAATTTTTGTCTTAGAAACAGCAAGACCATTTTTCTTAATAGTGGAGATGAATATATTGATGTGCTTAAAATGTTCATCTATAGATTGGGAAAATATCAACACATCATCAATATAGACTATGGTAAACTTTGAAAAAGGATTAAAGATGTCATTCATAATTTTTTGAAATTCAGAAGGAGCATTCTTTAGACCAAAAGGCATGACATTCCATTCATATTGCCCAAAAGGAACTGTGAACGCTGTTTTGTAACGATCTTCTTCTTTAATCTGAATTTGCCAAAATCCTGACTTCATATCAAACTTAGAGAAGATTTTGGCGTCATGCAGACGATTTAAAAGATCTTTTTTATTCGGGATAGGATAACGGATCCAGCTTAAAGCTTGATTGAGAGGTTTGTAATTTATGACAAGACGAGGAACACCTCTTTCAATCTCAGCCTGTTTATTAACATAAAAGGCTGAGCAAGACCAAGGACTTTTGCTTTTTCTAATGAATCCTTTTGTTAAAAGATCTTTTATTTCCTTTTGACAAATTTGAAGAAGTTCATTATTCATTTGAATAGGTCTAGCTTTGGTAGGTATAAGCTTCTCTTGAAAATCCTTTTCATAAGGAAGATCAACGATATGCTGTTTTCTTTCCCAAAAGGCATTAGGAATATCAGAACAAATTGTAGATTGTATATGATCCAAGAGTGTCTGGATTCTTTGTTTGATATTTGGTTGTTGAATCTGCCTATCGATATTTTTAAAAGAAATCTCTTCTTTTAGAAAGTTAATTTGATTTTGTTTGTAATGAATTGGGTTTAAATCTCTAATAATAGGTTTCCTAATAAATTTAAAAATAATAGATTGACCCAAATGCTGAGTAATAATTCCTTCATTAGTTATTTGTAAAGGGAAAAGAGATCTTATGAAAGGAGTTCCTAAGATTACCTTATTTTTAAGATTTTTGACCAATAAAAAGGGGGTCTCGATCTTAAGGTTTTGATTTTCAATTGTAGTAGTAGATAACTTATAATTGATTTTAAGTTTTGAGCCATTAGCAGTGCTAAGTTGTTCAGAGGTTTTCTCAAAGTACTTTGTAGGAATAAGACCTTCTAAAATACAGTTAGAATCAGCCCTAGTATCAAAGAGGGCCGTAGTTTCAAGGATAAATTCTTTTATAACAATTTTGATATTTATGTAAATTTTTTGAATCTTAAGTGGATTGATTAATCCCAAGAAATCATCATCTTCTTGGTTTCCTTGATACTGGGTACTAACATGGTTAGTAGGATTGGTTGGATAAACTTCGATCGGGCTATCATCAACACCTTCATAATGTTGTAATTGATCTAAGATTAAGTGATGACTATCTTGAGTTTGTTTTAACTCTCGTATTTCAATTTTAAGAGTATTTATCTCGTGTTGGAGATCTTGAATAGTGACAGGTTTAGTCGTAGTTTTTTCAAGTCTCTTGAAAGTATCAGTAAGATTAAACTTATTGGCAACAAGAGGATTTCTAGTTGGTTTAGTCACAAGAGAGGTTTTTAATTTTTCAAGATAAACTTTCTTAACTTGAGGATCAGTGATAGCATTTATGGCTTCAAAAAGGAGATCTTGTTCCTTAGTTAAAACATTAATTTGGCTAGAAGAACCAGATTCATCATCGGATAAATCGTCGTTTTGAACTTGATTTAAATCATCAGAAGAACTAGGAATAGAGTCTTCGTCAGAAGTTTCAATTAACAAATTACTTATACGATCTTCCAAATCTTGATCAAGATTTAAGGATTTTAATTTACCTTTTAGTCTGCAATATTTGCTGACGTGTCCTGGTTTATTGCAATTATAACAAACTACCGGAGACCTAGCTTTCCTAGGAAAGTTATTATTGAAAGGGACATGATTTTCTGGCTTAACCTCCTGGTGGGGTGGTTTTCTATAAGGCCTATTAGGTTTTTTCTTATAGAACTTCGGCTTAGGAGGACCATGCTTAGAAGGACCATGCTTGGGTCTGGATTTTGGTTTTTTAGAACAAGGTAAACCAAATTGTTCACAAAAGGTTCCCATATCTTTATGGTTCATGGATTTTTCTTTAGCAAGCTGTTTTTGGATTTTGTCATCTTGACAAATCTTAAGAGCCACCTTTTGTATGTAAGCTATTAATTGTCCATAGCTTAACTGATCATAAGGAATATCTCCATTAGGGTTTTGACCCCTAAGTTTTTCTCTAACTTTGTCTCCTAAAGATTTGGGAAGTCCTGCAAGGAATTTTTCTTTCCAAAAAGGTTGATGACTATCATCTCTAGTGTATACCCTAGTAAGAAAAGTATCTTTGTACCATCTAAAATCTCCTAGAGTTCTGCACTTGAGATTGGATAAGAGCTCACCAGACCTATCTTTAATAAGAGACGGATCACCAATAAAATGTTGGGCTATAGTAAAAATTAAGGTATTGACAGCATCAGGTATAGACGCTCCATCACTAAGGATGGGAGTTCCATCTGAATCAGTTTTAACGGCAGTGAGAATTAAGGATTTTTCATTTTCCGTGAGATAATTATCCCACCAACCTTTTAACTGACCTGAAAATCCAGCAACTAAGATTTCTACAATAACAGTTTCAGGACAATAGTTAGCGGTTTCATAGGCAGTAGCCACCATAGTCATATTTTGAAGAATCTTAGTTATGCCATATTCATTTTGACCATCTATGTTCCATTCATAGACATTGTTAGCACTAAAACTTTTAAAGTTTGAATCATTTTCTTCTAGTAAGAGGTCAGGAGCAGTTGCTCTGGGGTAATAAAGTTTGGTTTGTTTCCTCCAATTGAGCTTAGGGCCAGTTATAACAGGATTAACGCTGATATCAGAATCTTCACTACAATCAGAGGTGATATGTTGTCCTATCATGTTTATTGATTTAGTTCCTGGAGAAGGACTATCAGGGACAGTTGCATTGAGGAATCTTAATTTCTCGTTAACAATATCAAGAAGTTCACTCTTAACTTCCTCTTTTATCTTTTTGTTTGAGCTAGAAGAATGTAAATCTTTCTTAATTTGTTTAGACATCTTATAAGGTTTAAACAAAGGTTTCTCAATTGAGTTAGAGGATGTTGAAGCTTGGTTGAGGTTGTCAACAACGGATTTTTTCCCTAAATTTTCTCCTAAAGCTTGGAGATACTTATTAGTATAATTTGATTGTTCAATAAGGCTCTTAATATCATTAGAGCAAACAGGTTCATTATCTACCTTAGTTTTGAAAGGAGAAGCCATGACAGAAAGATTATTACTCTTGAGATTAAGTTTAAAAGGAGTGTTAGGAGGAAAGTCAGATTGGACAATTTCACCATTTTTTAAATGCCAAATAGTTATGACATTAGTAGTTCTTTCACCAATTATATCAGTTTGAAAAGGATAATCTATATTATTTTTTATGGTGTAAGCATGAAACCAATCAAAAAATGGAATGTTAAGCTCAACTTTGTTTAAGAATTTATAAAATTTTTCTTGTATAGAAACCCTATTGTTGCCCTTATAATTTTGAAAGAACCATTCTCTATGAGGAGACCATTCCTCAGAATAGAATTCTTTCTTAAGGGATTCCTTTTCTATAATGAACTTATATAACATCATAACGTTCATTAAGGGAGGAATATGTTGGGGATTGAACCGTTCTTTGATCGTCTTCTTCTCTTTGATAGGTAGGCCTTACCGGAGTAGTTGTCTCAAGGCCTTGTAAATGAATTGTTGACCCATCATGGGTAGGTTCAGTTCTGATGGATCTAGGAATTGAAAAAGACCTTCTAGACACAGCTGACCTAAAGTCTTCTATTGTTGGATTATCAGATCTAACAGATCCGGACCTAGAGAAGGAATTTCTTCTGTTGAAAACCAATTCTACCCTTCCTGTTTGGTGTTGAATTATATCTTGAAAATCAGGAGTAATTCGAGGTTGGGCTGGTGTAGCTCTATCTAAAGCCCATCTCTCAGGCAATGTTATGTCACTCCATTGAATGGTTTTTGGCACAATAACATTGGCTTTACTCTCATCTGTGAGAAATAATGTTGTTTCTCCAGATTTATCGCATTTTGTTTTAAGGAAATTGGACCTTATTGAATTCATAACTTTATATTGAACTCTGTAAACTAAGGTGATAGGGACAGATCCTTCTTTCATGTCATAACCATGGAGTTTAACATTTAAGAAAAGGACATCTAAAATATTTTTATCATCCAAACTTATAGTTAGATCAGGAAAACAATTGAAAAAGATTGGTCCATGACTAAGACTGGATTCTACCGTTCCTAGGAGTGAATCATCAAAACGATTATGTCTTATATCTCTTAAGCAGAGGAGTACCGCTACGTCAAGAGAGCCCCTCGTGAGAGGCTTTAGACCTACTTGAACACTTCCAATGTGCATGTAATTGTATTTTTTACTTAAGTGTTCTTTAATACTTTTTTCAGAAAGGAGATGGAGTTCTTCATCGTCAAGTTAGGTCAAAACAGGTTGTATAATGAACAGGTTGCTACAGTTCCGGATCACCAATAATAAGTATTAACAATTGATCTATATTTTGCAGGGATGGATAATGACACATTTTCCTACCATTGTCCCGTATCTTGATGCTGATAACTACATAGTACATATGCCAATGTGTGCTAAGTATGGCGCAAAACAAGGGCACGTTGATGCGGCGAATTATAGAGCATATTTGGATAATGTTCAGGTGACTGATGTGGTATTCGCTCCATATGAAAATATCCGTCATGTACGTCCCATGATCGATGAATGTTGGTTCTCTGGCTGGTTGAGATGCGGAGACCTGAAAGCAAAACACTTGCCTGAACGTGTGAGGAGACAATATGGACACGTTCAAGGCATACCAAGGCCACCTGCTATTGCCGCGCCATTTGTCATCAATATCAAACATGTTTCTAGAATGTTTGAAGAAGAAATTGAGAATCATATAATCCCGGTTGATGAGAGGGGTCCTACTGTTGAATACCCATGGGACGTGTCTGCTGATTATATGGACTGGTTTTGGGAAGTTTCGCACCCGAAGATGCGTCCAGCAAGTGCACTTGTTACTTCTCAATTGCGATTACTCCGGATGGTGAGGACTGATATAAATGAAGCTTTTGAAGGTGAGGTTGAACAAGGAACACCAATTCATGGTCGTTTGACTCGGATGTTGGGGTATGTTAATCCGGCGGTGATGGGCTTTGACAATCAGAGACGTGGTAGGAGAGGTCGTAGAGGTGGAAGCGTGCAAATGGAGGAGTGACACTTTTTTTTAAGCAATTTGTTAATTTAATGTCGTTGTTTTAAGTAGTAGCGGATTAATGACTTTATTTTGGTTTATTTTGGTATGTAACCGGATTAATACCGGATTAATGTGTAAGCGGATTATTTAGCTTATTTTTTGTATAATGACTTTGTATGACTTTGTTTTAATTTGAGGATTATTTATTTTGCTTATTTTTGATTATTTACTGGTTAATTACGTTGTTTAAATAGGTACGTATTCAGAGTTATTGAGATAACTTGGTTAACAAAGTCGAAATCACATAAACTGGCTTCTGGTTTAGCAGGTTCGGATTATATTCTCCGAACTGGACCTGTAACGCGCCAGTTCGGATAAAATTATCCGAAATAAGCCTCATATTTGGCAGGTTCGGATAATTTTATCCGAATATTTGCGTTACAGGTCCAGTTCGGAGAAAATAATCCGAACCTGCTAAACCAATAGCCAGTTTATGTGATTTCTACATAAAATATAGTTCGGATAATTATCGTAAACACAATATAAAATTTAGATCATAAAATACATCTCATTGACGTCAAATAAAAACATAGAGATTAATAAACTAGTACCGTTAAATTAACGAGTTCTGGGTTAATAAAATACATAAAACATTAAAATTAAACAACTTCCAACTTAAATAAACCACCTAAAAACCACAAATTACACAACATATGTGATCACTAACGATGTTTTAAGGATCCATCAAGTTAACTGTCACTTCTTCCATGGGTTCAACCAAAGCTGTCAAGATGTCTTCAACAGATCTGCGCAATTTGACATCCAATTCGATTGGACACAACCTGCTGTACTGAGAGAAAATGTAAAACATAGATGTTACGTCTCCGTCGTTGTTGAGAGACATCTTGCCGAATCGTACTACACGTCTGTTTTCTATTACTGACGGACGTCGATACTCTATTGTCGTTACTCTTCTGGTGTCTCCTTCCCCATTCACACGGTTGTTCACCTTGTTCAGCCTCTGTTTCAGACTCTCAAATGTGTCGTCAGTATGGATTCTAAACAACTCTGCGTCACCCCCATTGAAATAGACTGCAGCAATGTGAGAGTTGACATTTCGTTGATCCCAAGCTTGGGTAGACATATGCTTCAGCACTCTCCTGCAGTCTAGAAAAAAAAAATTATAACATTTTCTATTTCTTGTGAAGAGTGTATTTATAGTGGGTTACTTTTTCTGCACAGAACGTACAGTTCGGAATATATTTCCCTAACCAGTTCGGATTATATTATCCTAACTTGCCCAATACAGACTCATTTCGGATGAAATAATCCGAACTGACATTTTACAGGTTAAATTCGGATAATTTTATCCGAACCTGCTACACCAGAAGCTGAAAGCTGATTATTTTGCAGTTTACTACCAAGTTATGCATATAACTCTGATCGTAATCCTTTTAAATCAAATATTTTCAATATGAAAATTAATAACATTCAATAACTTGTGACATTAATTAACAATTAATTACCAATTACAATATCAAAGATAATCAAAATAACTTGTCACATTAAAAACATAAATAATTAAGTATCAATTACATTCTTATAACCAAAAAAAGGGTGAGAATGTCAACTTCAAATGATTATTCATTTGATTATGTAAGGCTTGTCCTCTTCATTACCAAGACCATGTCTTGCTGTTATAGGTCTTTCAATAAGCATAAGTCTTTCAAACTCTACTTGTCGATCCATGAAACTGAATTCCCACTCCGCAGCTTGTTCGCTGCGATGAATCCTCCACTCAAGACACGTCCGAGGTAAAGGGCACTCATCCTTCAACTTAACATACCAAAAATGAATGCCAAGTAAAAAAATACACATAAGACGTGAAGATGGTTTGGATGGTGGTTTGGTACGCCATGGGAAAAAGGTTTCAGATATGCCTTCTACCTGATCAGTCAGAAGTACTACAACTTTATTGTAGGCATTAGCAATGATATGACCCATGTCTGGAAATTGTAACCAATATTCCCTTGGCGCAATTCTTCTATTTCTGGCTTCTTCAGGAGGGCATAGAGCTTTGATGAGATATTCATATCTCTCGGAATTAAAAGCTCTCACGTATGCAGGTTTGTGATGTCTTAACTCCCTAGACATGGCAAGCTGCACCAAATAAAACTCATCTTCAGTTTTACCATCATCCACAGCAACTGCGCGAAATCCACAAAATCCGTCACCAACGACTTCAGTCACATCATCGATCCATGGTTGAATAAGTTTGGTCATCATACGAATACAACCGGGCAACTTTTTAGTCTTTGATGTTGATGCCTGACTTGGTGGAACTTGGGTGGATTGTGAAGCTTGAGAATCCGCCCAAATCTTATCCACATGCTCAAAATATGAAGGGTCACGTTTGGTGGATTTCGCTCCCTTCGATTTAGAGGCATTTTTGGATTTAGCGGACTTGGATTTAGCACTAACTAATGGAGGGGTCAAGTTTGTGGTGACTGGCCATGCAAAATGACGTAATCCTTCTTTGATTTCAGCTCTCAAAACGGAGTCTCCTTTTTTTAATCGCTCCTACAAAAAAAAAATTACAAACCTATTAAACAATTTATTTCGAACATTAAAACAGGCTTACCTATAAAAATGACAAACATTAAAAGGAGCTTATTTATTAAAATTTAATTAACCTGGATAGCATTAATCTCTTCTAAGCACATGTAATCATCTTCGACTTCACCGACTTCGCCGTCATTGAACACCAATTTTTTCCACTGATTGTCCACCTCATCAAGTGTAATAGGTAGCTTGTCATGTAGCTTTCTAGCAATCTCACATGCACAAGGCAAACCAAATGTTGCTCTCATCACACATCCGCATAGTTCGCGGTCCATACCAACCTCTTCAACTCTTTTTGCTTCTTGTGAGATAATGTCCAACGCAGCTCTCGAAATATTAAACACTAGATGCTTGTACAAGATTTTTCCCTCATGTCTGTGTTCCGCAACAGACAAACTCCTACCAAACTCACCCTGTATCTCAGTGAACTGACCAATCAAGCTTTTGTGGATCGCTTCCCATAACCTGACATAATCATTCTGATTGTCTGTCAAGTAACCCTTCAATCTACCATGTGCAGACTCAACCCTGTTGGATGTAGTATTGTCAAAATGCATAATGCGGTTAGTCCACGCTAGTACAAATTTCTCTTTATCTTTGTTTAAAACTTTTCTTTCAAAATATGTGATAAATCTTGGCCACCTCTGACATACATTCCTAAATTCTTCCAGATTATCAGCATATTCCTCTTTAGTACTTGAAAAAATCACAGCCTCATAAGATTTCTGAATATATTTAAACACATCTTTCTGCTTCTCCTTGTCCCCATCCTTAACAAAGCAAGTTGTCTGCATCTTGGTTTTCACATTTCTCCTAACATGAAGTGAACAAACCAACGGTGTTGCTTCAGGAAATACTCTTTTCACCGCATTCATCAGACCATCCTGCCTATCGGTAACAATGACCTTCGGTGAGATATCTTTGTTCCTTAGAAGACCACGACAAGCTTGAAGGGCCCACGTGTAATTTTCTTCTTTTTCATTTTTTAGCAAAACATAAGCAACACAAAACGTCTGATCAGTCGATGTGACTCCGACTATCTCGAAAAGCGGCATTTCATACTGGTTGGTTTTGTATGTGCAGTCCATTATCAAAATAGTCGGAAATGAATTGAACAAGTCTACGGATTTAGAGTGTGAAAAGAAGATATCTTGCACAGTTGTAGACTCACCGACCGTCCTTGTTCTGTAAACATAGTTGTTATCCCCTAGACATTTAAACAATTGTTGCATTTCAGTCATTGAACCCCTAATTCGAACCTTATTTCTATGAACTACGTTGTAAACTTGCTTAATGACGGTCGAGTTCTTCGGGTCTCGCTCTTTCATTGTGGACATGATATTTTTAGGCTTAACCAAATTTCTTGTCAACTCAACCACCAATTGTTTCTCTTCCGGTTTCAAACGCTCGGCAACCAAATGACCTTCTAAAGCACGGTCCATAACATGGTTGTGTTTCCCCGAGACAACCGTGAGATTCCATTCCTTTGATACATGAAAATATCCACGGAGCCTCATTTCCTCGTTCCAATTGATTCCATTTTTGACTTCTTATTGGTCGGTTTGTAAAAACCTCCTCTTTCGCAACCCAACACAAAATACTGTTTTCTTCTATCGGAACCATTGTCAGACTTGACAATTACAACAGAAAAATTTAACTTTGCCGCTTCACCCCGAACCCAAGCAATGAGCTCGTCTCTATCACGGTATTTTTTTTCAGTATGAAATTGAGCACTCGTATCAATTTCTACCGGCTCGGGTTGAGGACGGTTAGAGTTGGATTCAACATCCTCGACCGGCAAACTTTGTTGAACCTCAACTTGAGGAACGTTTGAGATCGTTTCACCATCACCAGTTACAACAACCGGCTCAGCTTCATTCATTGCATCCCCCATAACTACAAATACATCAAAACCAATATCACAAATCAATACAAAACCAATATTTTCAACATACACTAATTATATTTATGCAATATCACTAATTACATCAAAACCAATATCACAAATTATATTTATGCAATCATATATTCAACATATATTAAAACAACCATATTCAATCATATTTAAACAAACAACAAAATCAACCAAATATATTCAAAACCATTTTTAAACCAGTTTAAGGTCAGTTCTGGCGCGCAGAATCCGAACTGCAGCCTCGCGTTAATTCGGAAAATTTTATCCGAACCAAGCTCAGTAAGAAACCCAAAAAACCAGATGAACATAAAACCAACAAACACAAAAAGTAATCGGTTCAAATGAGAGATTACCTTATGTTGACGCTCTAAAGTGTGTGCAAATCCCTCCCCAATGCTCCAATCTTCCGTTTGAATCTCAAAACAAAAATAATGAAAAACTTTTGAGAGGTTTGTTTTTGATTGTGTGTAGAGTAAGTTGGGGAAAGTGAGAGCTAGTTCAGCTTAAGTAGTAGGGGTTCGGAGAATTTTTCCCGAACGTGTACGTTTATATAGTTCGGATTATATATTCCGATTGGGAGGCATTAGTTCAGGTAATATAATCCGAACGTCCCTGCACTCATGCAAGGGCTTAATGGTCAGTTAGGGTGGGAAAAGAGAAACATGGGGGGTGGGCAGAGAAAATTTCATAAGTTTAACTAAGTCACTAAAGACAACCAAACGTTAGTCGGTCCACGATTCGATTTCCTATAGCTGCATTTGGGAGGGGACTAAAACTACTAGATATTAAAATTCGCCTCGAACTCTGGAATACTAGACTCTTTCCTCTAATAATCAGATGGTGAAAAGAGAAAGAAAATGTTATTGAAGACGTTTGCAATAAATCGAGGTTGAAGTTTAAATATCAAATTCTCCATATTTATCACTTTGAAAAATACTATAAGGAGTAAAATTTTGTCCTCTTAATTATTTGACCTAAATTATTTTTCAATACAAATATTTTGTATTCAATTTTGTTTTTGTTATAACTCTACACTTTCCAAGAAAAGAGAGTTTTAATAATCTAATATTCGGCCACAAAATAAATATAATTTAAAAAAAATCACTCCATTCAGAAATTCTCTCAAACCATTAAATTTATTAATCATTTAAACTCACAAAAAATTCTAATATACACAACTTGTACAAGTGGTGTATGGTGCGCAAGTTGTTAACTTTATTATAATGAATACAAATTTTTTAAAATTCATCGTTGGATTGAAATCTTATGTATTATGGATCATCATATCTGTGCAAAATTGTAAAAAAATTGAAAATTATTTTATATGTTATTAAAAGTCATCAAGATTAATGAATACTTAATAAAAATTCATAAATCATTAATTTTGATGGATTTCAACAAAATATCAAATAATATTCAATTTTTAATTTTTTTTGCAATGGATAATTTATATGATACAAACTTTCAATCAAACGGTGAATTTTTTAAAATTTGTATTCTTTATAATGAAATCATAAACTTGTGCACCATGCATCGTATGCACAACTTGTGCATGAAAGCATTGATTGACCTTAAATTCAAGGGTTAAATATGTTTTTGGTCCCTATAATAATTTGAACCTTCTATTTTTAATCCCACTAAATTTTTCCCCACTTTTTGATCCCTCTAAATATTTTTGGTCACTACAGCTTTCAATCAACTACTAGTATGTTAGCCCGTGCCGTGCACGGGATTATTCTATTTTTTAATATTATTTTTTAATTTATTCTAAATTATTATTTGATTACTTCATTTTATTATTCAATAATTATTTGAGATATTATATGTTATGAGTTGTTTAAATATAAGCTGTTGGAGTAGATAAATTTTTTGACAGATATTTTTATAAATCACAAAACTCTCACATTTTTTCGCCAAAAAAAAATCCACATTCAGCGAATTTTAACGTTTATTACAGATTTATTCAACTTAATTTCATCAAACTACATTTTTTTAAATACAATGTAAAATAAAAAATATTTTTTCATCGTCTTTTCACCTTGTTTCGTAGTAATCCATATATAAATTAAAAAAAAAATACATAGAAATAGACAACCTTGCATATCACGAAACACCCACATTTTTTCGTCAACTGAATCTCATCAAACTACATGTTTTTATAAATACAGTGTAAATTAAGATATATTTTCCCATCATTCTCTCACTTTGTTTCAACTTGGTTAGTAGTAATCTAGATGTAAATTTTTAGAACAAAAAAAAATCAAATAAATAGACAACCTTGCATATCACAAAACTCACACATTTTTTTCGTTTCTAGTCCTCATTAAAATTACAAAAAAGATAGGGTCGTGTATTAATATATGGGTATAAATATTGATCATCGTGTATATTATAAAATCAAAAGACACTCATATTAATAGGAGTTTTAATATAAGTCATATTATAAAAAATAGGTTTTCTGTATTAATATGTGTATAAATATCTAAGTTCTTATTAAAAAAATTCTTTCTTCTCGTATTAATAAGCAATAAAAATTCTTAATGTAAGTGTAAATATTTTTCATAAGCAATAAAATAAAATATCATAAAATTGCTTCAAAAAAATTCATTAAAAAATAGTTTTAGTTGTTGGTGGAATCAAACTGTGTATCTCATACTAAATTTTGTTTGTGACAGACACATAGATGACACACATAAACTTTGATTCATTAGATATTGTTTCGTGAAATTTTGTTCATGAGAGAGACCTCCGTAAATAAAAATCATAGATGACACCCAACATTCTTTCATCTTATTTAAACATATTTCCCAGAAATTCACGTGTAAATTTGAATAACAACAAAAAAAATACAAAGAAATAGAAATTCATGCATATTACAGAACTTCCACATTTTATTGTAAAAAAAAAACACTCTCACATTCAATCATCTTCCTTCGTTTATTGTAGATTTATTCAACAAAATCTCATCAAACTATATTTTTTTTTAAAAAAAATATAGTGTAACTTCAGATATATTCTCACACTATTCTTCCATTTTGTTTCATAGTAATTCACATGTAAATTTCAAAAAAAAAATACAAATAAACAGACAACCTTGCATATTACAAAATTCCCACATTTTTTTCTTCGGAAAATAACTCTTTCACATTTAGTGATCTTCCTACGTTTATTGTAGATTTATTCAAGTTAATCCAATCAAACTATATTTTTTAAATGAAATGTAAATTAAGATATTTTTTTCATCGTTATCTCACCTTTTTTTTTCAACTTGTTTCGTAATAATCTACTTATAAATTTCAAGAAAAAAAATACAAATAAATAGACAACTTTGCATATCACAAAACTCTTAGATTTTTTTGTCAAAAAAAATTCACATTTAGTTATCTTCCTACATTTATGATAGATTTATTCATCTGAATATGATCAAACTACTTTTTTTTGTTAAATTTAAGATATCTCTTTTCCCATCATTCTCTCACATTGTTTCAACTTGTTTCATAGTAATCCACATATATATTTCCAAAACAAAATAAAAAAATAAAAAAATAGACAACTTTGAATAGTACAAAACACTTTTTTTTTGTCAAAAAAAAACTTTCATATTTAGTAATGTTCCTACGTTTATTATAAATTTATTCAACTGAATTTCATAAGACTACATATTTTTATTCATTGATAAGTTTGGTGTATCACTTGTGTTTCAATAAACTAATTCGCCACTGTTTTTTTTTTTTTGTTAAAATGAATTGTCAAAAATCGTTCCTTGATATTGTATAACTATGTCATATAATTTTTTTTTGTGATTTAGAACAATTTTCTTTAATAGAGCGTTTATGTTAAAATTTTAGAATTGAACTACCTTTATAATAGATTTTAAAAAAAAACATTTATTCTAGATTTATTCAACTGAATGCCATCAAACTATATATTTTTTACAATGTTTATTGTAGATTTATTCAACTAAATCTCATCAAACTACAAATTTTTTTAAATACAGTATATATTTAAATATATTTCTCCATCGTTCTCTCACCTTCTCAATTCGACCTATTTCGTACTAATCTAAATGTAAATTTCAAATAACAAAAAAATATATATATAATTCCTTGATAACCTTGCATATCACAAAAGCCTCACTATTTTTTTTTGTTATAAATTAAGTGTTAATATCGTCTCTTAATATTTTAGAAATTTTTTATATGAAATAAATTTATGATATAAAATAATTACGTTTTGTTACAGATTAAAAAATAAGTGATTTTTACATTAAATAATTTAAAGATTATCTATTAGAGATTTTACATAAATATAGAATCTATTTTGTGTTTGTTTACCTTTATATAAATTACTTTTTATAAAAAAAAATCTTTAACTTGTTTGAATGCAACCATGTAAAAGTGATTTTGTATGACAAAATTACCATAAAGAACATTCAAATATAATATATCATATAAAATAAATATATCCCAACAAATTTATAAATTTTTTGACACTTATTTTCTATTTCCTCTAAAAAAGCTAATAATCCACCTTCAGATTTTTAGCAATTTTTAGGTTATTTTTAAATCTAATTATTTTTAAAAGCTATAACAAACATATGTTATTTTATAAAAATTGATATTTTTTTTAAAAAATAAGTAATTATTTTTTTAAAAAAATTATAACAAACGGCCACTATATGTCTCTTAATTCTTATTAAAAAAAATATGTCTCTTAATTGATATTCCCTCCGTTCCTTTTTATTTGTCATTTTAGAAAGAAAGAAAAAAGATCAAATTAGGAAGGTGTATTTTTGCACCTTATTTTCCTATTATACCTTCTTTTTAGAATATATATCCTAATTTTAATCCACCAATAAATTCTTTTTTTTTTTTTCACACACACTTTCTCTTTTCTTTTTTTTTGTACATCGGAAGATACACACTTTCTCTTTCAAAAAAATAAAAACCACCAAATAAAAATTTTTAACAAACTTTTATTTTTTGGTGCAAAATTTATAACAAACTTTATGTAAAAAAAATCAAACAAATTTTGTTACAAAAAATTAGAAAGAAAGGTATAATAGGTAAAATATAACCTAAGTTGTCAAAATGACCAATAATTAGAAACAAATATTTTTTAAAAAACGACAAATAAAAAGGAATGGAGAAAGTATTAAAGCACATTTGAAAATAATCAAAAGGTATTACCGAAAACAATATATGTCACCAAACAAATTTATGATTAATTCTATCAATGTGAGTAATAATGCATAACAATCAATGAGTGAAAACACCGGTCTATTAAATTAAATGGCAAAATTAAATAAAATTATCAATAAAAAAAGTGCGTAATAATGCATTAAAATTAAACAATGAAGATCTGTTGTTTGACAATCATAAATTTGTCTAATCTTTCTTAATTTTTATATTGGTCTTCATATATTTGGTTGTGGATAAATCATCTTCATCAGGGTAAGCTCTCTTAACTAATGTACCATCAACTTTATGTGAGCATAAATCTACGACATCTAACAAAAAAATAAAATAAAAAAAATCTACGACATCTAAAGTAGTTCTATCTTTGACCTTCTCCTCTAAAATTAGAACACATAAAGTATGAATTGCACAGATAAAAATTAGAAAAATATAAAGTATGAATTGCAATGATAAAAAATTAGAAAATATAAGGTATGAAACTTATTAGTACACAAAATTATTGATAGTAATAATTCAAGAAGAAAGAGTTAATCTATAGATTTAATAAGTTAAGATGAAATAGTTAATCTATGAAAATTGATTTTTTAAATGAAAATTTTAGGTGCTTACCGTGGAACTACTTTTGATGTATGTCTTTGACTCTCTTGGATTAGTACTTTGTGCCACGATCTTCTTATATATTATGTTTTCGACACTACTGATACCACCAAACACCATCATCAATATATTTGATTTCAACCATGATTATAAACATTGATTCATACAATTTATTCACAGTGATATTTGTCAAAGTGTTTTAGTAAAAGAAATAATAATAATAATAATAATAATAATAATAATAATAATAATAATAATAATAACAACAACAATAATAATAATAATAATAATAATAATAAAATACCCATAAATTGTATAAGATAAACATTCTTTTCATAAATTCTAAAAAATATTGAAAGGAAAATTTAATAAACAATTACATATATGGATAACTGAAAATTTCTTAAATGTAATTTATAATTGATATAATAATAGAATCATACGATTAATTTTAACGTCGTAGCTTCGGGAATATCTGGATTAAACATGAGCCACGAACAGTCTAAACTAATGTTCAAATTCTTTGACAATGAATGTCATGTGTTTCTCACGATGAATGTGTTTTCTATATATAGTTAAATTATATTCGGACTTGTTATGCTAGAGTGGAAACAAACTAAGTTGTTATTATCCGTAAAATAGTATTTTTTGTTGTTATCTATAATTTTTATTTTAATTGCTTAAGTTAATTAAAAAAATCTTTACAAAAAAAAATTAGTGAAGCTCTATAATTGAATAACACCTAAGCAAATTTTTTTAAGAATGCAACCAAATTATGCTAAAAAAATATCTAAAAAAATATAAAAAAAATCTTAAGGAAGCTCTAATTAAATGCCACGTAAGCAAATTTTCCTGAGAATGCACGAGAGAGCTCCGTGAACCTATCGTAATGTATATAATAGAGATAGAGATGTGTACATTCAAATTTTTTAACGAGGTTTTGTATTTATGTTTATAATATTATATAAATTACTTTCACAAAAATTCATTATTTTTTAACAAATGATGAATTAAATATAAAATTTTAAGCAGAAACACTTCAAAAACTTATATTTAATTCATCCCTAATCAAAAAAAATTAAAATTTTGCATATCTAATTAACTTTTGATATATTAAACATGATGCAACATATTTCAAAATATTAAGTAGTAGACATGAATTGACTTAAAAGTATGGACTAAAAGACATGTTAGAGAATTTTATAGGGAATAAAAAGTGAGAAAAAAATTTAAAAGGACTAAAAATAGAAGGTTCAAATATTTATAAAGATCAAAATGCAAAATCATATTTAACCATAAATTCAAATATATTTATTAAAAAGAATACTTTAAAACTTCTTAACATGTTAACATGTACTCCTTCCGTCACATTATATATAATATAAGAGAAAAAAAATCTAATATTTTTGTCCAGAATTATAAGAGAAACAACACGAACATTACTCTTTTTAAGAAAATTTTACTCTTTCTATTACTTTTTGTATAAACAACTAGCGAGATACCCATGCTATTGCACGAGTTCTGCGTCGAGAGATGGGACGTAGGAGACGTGAGTGCGTCGAGATTGGTTCGTGTATTGTTCGTTGGTTGATTTTTTAAAATATTTAGTTTTTTTCAATAAAAATTTATTAATATATTTTATTATTTATTTTTAAAAAGTATTTTTATTTTAACAACTATTAATTTTGTTTTTGTTTTGAATAAAAAATTATTAAAAGAACCAAAATTATTTATTATAAATAAGTATTTGTATTTTAACAACTATATTATTGGGCTTCAAAACAAACATTGTAAATGTGCTTCAAATTTAATGGGCTTTAAACAAATCTGGTGAATATTTTATTGTCACAACCCAATAAAATTTTACTCTTTCTATTACATTTTGTATAAACAATAACCAATAAAAATTATTCTTATATCTTTCCATACAATTTTTAAAAAAAAAAAACATATTTCCAATTATTAAATTTTACTTTTTCTTAATAAATGTGATTTTTGTCTTTTCTGTTATAATATGGAACGGAGAGAGTATTGTCAAAGCACTAGTTAACAAATCCAAAATTAAAATACTTTCTCAAGTCACATTAGTTAATGTAGATGCAATGTTATGAAAGAAATCATACTTTCTCTGTTTTAAAATGAATGTCGCTTTAGCTAAAAAATAAAATGAGTGTCGCTTTTCAATTTCCAATGCAATATTTTCTAATTCTACTTTTTAATTATAACTTTATCGCTAATTCTAAGAAAACAAAAGAAAAGGTAAGGTTAATTTAGTAAATGTGTGATTACTTTTAATATAATGATTGTATTTGTTAATATGTGTATAAACACTTAAAGCGACATTCATTTTGAAACGATAGTAGTATCTTGAAGAATTGTGCTTAGGCTAGGCATGAATGAATGAAACAATTACATTTTGACAGCATTTTGCCTATATAATGGGTGCGTTTGTTTCAGCTTTTTTTTCAAAAAAATATATATTTTTTATAAAAAAATCATTTTTTTAATTTTACTTGTGTTTGTTTCAGATTTTATAAAAATCATTTTTTTAAAAAAATCATTTTTCTCTTTTAAATGAAAAGCTATTTTGAATAACTTTTTTCAAAATCTATTTTTTTAAGAACATGAACCATGTATTTGTCCTCAAAAATAATTTTTTCAATTATAAACAAACACAAAACAACTTTAGATTTTTTTCAAAATCTCTACAAAATAAATCATTTTTTAAAAATAATTTTTTTTTTAAAAAAATCTATTTTATTTTAATCTCAAACAAACGCACTCAATATGTGAATGTGATGTGACAAGTCATAGTCATAATTGGTGAGGGGAGGGGCACGGTGAGGGTGAGTTCCTTCCTCCTGCCTTTGGGGAATGGTAAATTAAGGAGAAAGATAAGGAAGGCAGTAGAGTCTGCTTTGTTTCTCTCTTTTTTGGGTCAAACAAAGTATCAACAGTAAGAATTTCCATCATAGTCTTCACTCTTCATCCTTTCAGGTATGATAGAGACTAATATTTGTAGTACCTGGCGCAAAAAATATACAGATATGCAATGATAAGATGCAATGCACAAATGTAAACAATGAAGCCGCCACCATATTTTATTTATCCCGTGAGGGGAAAGGAAAATAATGATAAAACCTTAAAAAGATCGGGTTCGAGAGTTGGTTACATGAGGGGAAGACGTTAACACCTTCTCATATCCGTTGTACTCGACGGGAACCATTTGAGGAATTTTGGTTTGCATAAACAGAGATTAACCACATATAAAGAAAAAAATTACCGCACATTGAACAAAAAGGGAAAAAAAAGTTTTTTATTATTTGGCTTGACGAGAGAGGCTCTCGCTCCTACGTATCCCCCAAGTACAATGAGGAAGTCAAAGCTCACGTAGTTCTTCCTGAAAAGAAAGATTTGTGTGTTGGTTGTTTTTAGTGAACGATGCTTAGGTCGCATTCCACTGATACAACAGTATGCTTGTATGCTCGACTGAGGCTTAAGCGTTTGTCTGTAGCAGGGGAATGGATAAAGCGTCATCCATTTAAGAAAACAGTGAAAAAGATTTGATTGCACAAAGGCAGTTTGAAAATCTGATTGAGTGTGTTGAATGTTTTTTAGGAGTTTTCAAGATTGTTTAGTGAATGAGGATATGTCACAGACACAAGCAGTGCAGCAGAGACTGAACTATCCAGAGAAGCAGGTCACTCACCGTACATCCCCTTTTCATTCAAATAAATTAGTTAAACTTTATTAATTAAAGTGAGATGAATCAGAGACAAGCCGTTCGGCAGACACCTCCTCATTCTCTTTAATTAACAAAGTTCCAATTTAAACGGGATGAGAATAATTCACAGACACAAGCTGTACGTCAGGGACTGGATTTATTCTCATTCCTCTTGTAACAGAAAAGAATTTCACATTTTCAGATCAGAACCAAAAAGAAAAAAAAAAAGAAAGGTAGAAGAGAGATATGCATATATGAATGCACATGAATGATATGATAACAGTGATGATGCTAAACAGTTAAATGCACAGAATATAGTATACACAGATAATAATCAAGTTCAAAAATAGGTGCAAAATAAAAGATCGAACATCACATAGCAGTCAAATATGAACTTCGTTAATTAAAACGAATTAAGTCAGAGACAAGCCGTACGGCAAACACTTCCTTAATCCTTTTCAATTAACAAGTTTCCCTCCGATTGATACGAACATATCTCACAGACGCAAGCCGTTCGGCAGGAACCCGTTTATGCTCATTCCAATCGAAACTTTTTCAATGATATCACAGTTCAGACAAATTAAATAGCGCATACAGTCAAACAAATCATAATAATTAATTGAACATCAGATGAAATATTTTCACAACAGGGACCCGTTTATTTTTTATATCGTTTTTATAAAGAAATTTTCACATTAGATCAAGTTAAAACGTCTGAAATTAATTAAAATCAACAAAGGGTGCAAAAGCAAATTAAAGGGGTGTAAGCAGTAAAAATCACAAAATAAACAGAAAAAACTACTTGGGCTTAAGGCCCAATTTTGGAGATTCAGAGGGGGGTGCGTACAGCAATAAGGGAGGTATACATAGTAACAGATCTGGGCCCAGGCCCAATTTTATTCACAAATGGAGGAGGGGTGCAGATAGCAATTCAGGGAATTCAAAACACAAATCACATAAAAAACTAACAGGCCTAAAAAGAAAAAAAAAACAGCCCAATCCCATAAACAAACCGGATGGGTCAAATGGTTCAACCCGGCCCGGACCCAGCAAATAACCCGATACCAAGTAAAAAACAGAAACCGCCTGCCAGCCAATCGCAGGCTGACACGTGTCTCGTCTTCTCCTTCATCACGCGACCGAGTCGAGCAACTCGCTGACTCAATAACTTCCATTAAAACTGGCGAGTTCAACTCGGTTTACACAACAACAAATACGATTCAACATCAAACAACGCAAATGAATATTCAAACCGAACCGTTTTCAAGCATAGATCGCGAATTTAACGTTAGTTTTACAATTAAAAGCCTTATGGATCAAACACGAACAAATTAACTAAAAAGCTTGCAAACACGAATACAGTCACAGATCCAGAGAATCAAACGAAAGGATCGTTCGAAAACGCATGAACCCCTACCTTCTTTGTTCGAGCGATTTGGGGTTTCGGATTTAAGAAATTAGGAGCTGTTTTCGTTGATTTTAGATGCGATTGAAGGATCAATAGTGTAAGACCCGTAGAAATACTATAGCAGATATTAGATTTTTGATAATATTAAATGTTATTCTGCTTTTTATTTTGTTTGCCTTAACAAAAGGTTGCTGATATTGTGTTTGCGCTTTAGTTTAAGATTTGAAAAATTGGTACAATGATTTTATAAGCTTTAGATGAGTTTAGAAACATTTTATCTCGTCGGTATTTCTAAAATAATTTTCTAGTGATTTTTGAGAAAACGGGCCAGATATACCTGCTGTTTGAAAATTTATTGTTTCCGATTTTCGTCAAAATTTAAATGGAGACTTTATATATCGACTGTAGTGAGAATTTGATCTCATTATATTTTCCGAGCTAAAGAGAGCAAATTTATTCGGAATAGAATTTATTCGAAAGTTTTTGAATTGTTTTAATTAAATTGTTTACGGTAGAATTTTTCTGTTTCCGAAAAGTTTATCGATACACGAGATACGACTCGTTTAAGAACGAGCGCGGAGACTGAGCGAGATGAGTTGGCAAGATCACAAAATATCTAGATATTTTTAAGAGGAAACTTAAGGACCAAGTTTGGATGAAAGGCTAGGATTCAATCTTACAATTTTACACTATTTGATCCAATTGTCACAATTGGAAGACTTGCTCTATAAATAGGAGACTTAGGAAAAGTGAAACCCAACTATCTTTCTCTCTTTTTTCAGCCGAACCACTTCCTTCCTTCTCTTCTTTTATTCTAATTTTTTTCTAAGTGTTGGAACACACAAAGACTCATATTGATCAAGATCTAGGAAGAATTAGGACAAGTGTTTAAGAGCAAAGTTGATCCTTCCATCACGATGGTGATTATGAGCTAAAGATTTGGTAAGAAAATCTTCCTTCCTTAGCTTTTTCCCCTTTGGCCGTGAGGCCCCTAGTTAGTAGAATGAGATTGCATCTTTTTATTTTATGTTATAGATCCTTGCTTGGTAGTGTAAGAATTGTTGAGAAAATTATATGAGGAGGTGAACTTAGTTTCTTCATGAGTTAAGGACTTAGGGTTTGGAGAAGAAAATTTTGAAATGCTTTGTTTGAACATATGATGTTATTTTCTTGCAATTAAAACTATCACTAGATGTTTTATCAACTCTTTTTTTCGAAAGAAATGTAATGAATGAAAAGCCCCATTTTTTTTAGTTGGTTTTCAAGTTAGTGTTTTGAAAAAAAGTTGTGAAGTTTTAAATTAAAATCAAATTGAGTTGTCTAAGTGAAATTAGCGATTGAATAAGTGTTTTAACTAATTTTGCTTTTAAGAAAAATAATTTTGGTGTGACTTTTATTCTGGCCGAAATCTTTAAGGGTATTCTGGTCATTTTAAAATTGTTTTTGTGTCTTAAATCGTGAACCATTAGATCCGCCTTTTTGAAACAATGAAAATGGACATATGGTTCGCCTCGATCGGACAAGAAATGACCGAGTTACAGTCGTTTTAATTTTGAAAACTATATTACCGTATTTGTTGAATAAAATATATTTTGTTGACTAAAATATAGTAGCGGATATGTTGTTGATAAAAATATAGTTTTGTCTGTGATATTGTGTAGACTGTCTGAACTTGAGGTTCGGGTAAACAGCGTAAACACAAAAGAGACTCTGTCGAAAATGTATTAGAAAGTTTTATTTAGTTATTTAATGCGTTGAAAGATATTTGAATACGAAAGAGGTTTACGAAATGTTTAGAAATCGATTTGTGAAGTGAAATGGAAATTCTTTTGTCGAGGATTATGTTTTAAGAGTGGATGTTTGTAAACTAATTGGGAAAACGTTTTAGTTACTTATGTGCTAAAGCTATTTCGCACTTTAAGTTTATTGAGAAAAAATTTAGTTAAACTCTGTTGAGTTTTAAAAGATTTCGGAATTTGAATTTTAAGGAATAAGTTCTTCGAAAAAGTTTTTTTTCCTTTGGAAAAACTTTAAAATAGTTTGAAGTTATCTAGCGTAGTTTTTGACAAAACTATTTATTTACGTTATAATAATTTCAAGAGTTGTTTTGAAAAATGTTTTAAGCTTAGATTAGATTGAGAGAGAACAATCATAGACCTGAAACCCATTAGTAGCCGAGCTAGGACTTTTAGAGTGGCCGATTAGAATGTGGTTTTAACTTAGATAAGTTACATGTTTTAAAAGGTTAAGAGGATTGGCCGGACCCAGGACTTCGTCGAGAGAGGCGGATAATGCTCGCATAGCGTAAATGAACGTGTTGGAAGCTTGCTAAGGTAGGGGCACTTTCTAACGATTTCATATACCTCGAAATATCGAGTGCTTTTTATGCATGTGTAATTGTTGTTTGAATATGTGTATGTGCTTGACGTGATGCAATGTGAATTATGAGCATGTTTGTGTTGTGTTGTATTCTCGTGACGAGAAATTGTTTGAGAACATGCTATTTTCTACACATGTTTGACTGGTTGTTGTGAATTTCATATGTTTGAATAATATGAAACGTGGATGCTTGTACTTGATTGAATATCTTGTTGTACATGATTTTTAGTTGTCTTACATATGATTTTGTTATAAATATATGTATTGACATGTGATTGTGAATTACATATGCTTGTATGATATGTAAATTGTTGCATGAGCATATATGAACGTGTGTGTCAGATGGGACTGCACGGGGTCTGTCAGATGGAGACTGCCCGATATATGTGAAATAGATAGTATTATGCTCATGCATTTCATAGTCGTGTATGTCAAATGGAGACTGCACGGGGTGCTCGTCCTGGGGACTTCACCTAATCCTGCGGGATTTTATTGAGTCGGTGTTTGTCAGATGGAGACTTCACCTGCCCTGCGGGGTTTAGTAGGAGATGGACCTACGACTCTCTGCGGAGAGGTTAAATTCCGGAATTCATGCATATGACGACCAATAGGAGATGGACCTATTGGCGCCACATTTCATATAGAGTCTGCACTGATAGGCTAATTGTGCATTTGAATATTGTTCTGTGTGATTGATAGATTATCCGTGCACTTGATTTTTATGACGTGTAATTCATATGATTAAATGTGTAAATGATGCCATGTATTGTGTATCTTGCGCTGTGTATTTTTAGTTATATGTTATTTTTAGTTGGTGACCCTCTACGAGCATTTTTAGGTCTTCACTTGTACCGCATTGAGAAGCGGCGAGGCTTGAAGCTGTCTTTGGGTCTTCGTCACCCAGGCGTCTTCAGTTAGAGTTTAAAGATCAGCTTAGGAGTAGTTGTTTCAAAGTCTCGTTCACTCTTATTTATTTTTCCGCTGTATTTATACTCTGAAATTGTATTATGATTTATTTGGATTAAATGATACCGCTATGTTTGTTTAGACATAGCCGGTGGTTTTCATTCTTAAAACTTTTAATTGGGAAAATAATTTATATAAGAGGTATTGCATTCCGATCGCTATTTTAAAAAGCGTTACTCTGATTTAACTTAAGGGCGATCGTGAATGTTTCTTTTCAAGGGCTTTGTTTATTTTAAAAAGAAAAAAAAAGACCCACTTTTGGGCTATGAAAAACGGGGTGTTACAAATAGAGAGAGGGGAACGCTGTAAACCTTTTATCTTTTGATGATCTTGCGATTTGATCAACGATTGGTGATGAAATTGGGCGTGGAAATTTTAGGGTTTGAGATTGGGAATGAGAGGAGCGGTGCGTCTGATATGAGAGAAAAAAGAAAGAAAGCTGATCGTGAACAGTGATTCTCCTTCTAGGGTTTGTAGTAACCCCTTATATTTATACTATCTCATAAAAATGGGCATTTTTGTGATTTCTTGATCTTTGTGGGGGGAAAATAGTAAGACTGAATGAAAGAATTTCCTATTTATTTAAAAAATGTAAAAAAAGGGAATAAAGTGTGAGAGAAATGAGGTGGCAAATGGTGATTGGTTCAAAAACAAGGAAATTGTCATAATATATAAAAATGCTAATAAAAATAGAAAAAGTAGATGAAAAATGCAAATAAAATATAGAAAAATATAGAAATAAAAAGTAAACTTAAATAAAGAGATGAAAATTATTTTTGAATATTTTTTCTATTTTTCGTATAAAAAGATAAATTGCGACAAATTAAAAGAAATAAAGGAAAATGAATAAATTGTAAAACAAAATTATCGAAAAAACTATTTTTTGGTATTTCTCATAAAAACAAGAAATAATTTTAAATAAAATATTTATTTTAAAAAGCTCAAAATTAGGGTATTACAGCTGGCCCTATTTAATTGTCTTATACTCGAATGCGTAAATGACTTGCGCCTTTATGCGTTCGAAGTAAAAGATAATTAAATACAAATGCCCTAATTTTGTGGTGTGAATGTGATGTAATGATAATGAATGCATATGGAAGATGAAGGTGGAAACATACCTGTAATAACTAGTAACTGAATACCTGAGAAAGAAATGATCATTACTCGCCCTATGAGTGTATAGACCACAAAAACTGAGTCGCCTCCCCTCAGGGTGCATTATCTCCAAAAATGATCATTACTCGCCCTATGAGTGTATAGACCATAAAAAGCTGAGTCGCGTCCCTCAGGGTGCGTTATCTCCAAAATTGATCATTACTCGCCCTATGAGTGTATATACCATAAAAAGTTGAGTCGTCGCCCCCCTATGGGCATATTACTCAAAAACTAATCATTACTCGCCCTATGAGTGTATAGATCATAAAAAACTGAGTCGTCGCCCCCCCTATGGGCGTATTACTCAAAAACTAATTCTGAAAGTACTCCACTAGTGCTTTGACGTATCTTTGGGTAAAGAAACTTGCGGGGAGTGTGAACTGAATATTCTGCCAGTATCTTTGACAAAATTCACAAGACAACTGCTTGACAACTGTTTTGCTGAAGAACTTAATCCATCAAACATCTGGAGATAACCATCTCAACCAAATCACTGGAGAAAGGATCTGTTTTAACTCTTCTGACCGAGAAAGTTGTATTTAGACCAATCTGCTGTATATAACCATTACTGAATTATTCACTGGGGAAAGGATCATCAACCCTTTCTGGTAGGTGTAGAGTGAGGATCCGTTTGACAAGGATGAAACTCTGTTGACCAACTTGCTGAATATCAGTGATTAGAACCAAATAAGTTCACTGGGAAGATTCAAGATTCACCAATCTTTCTTGTCAAGAAAATACGATTCATCAACTATCTTTCTGAAAATGCGATGTTCCAATCGACTTACTGGGATGAACAATTATCAACGGCCTCACCGGGGAAAGAAACGACCCCTCAACCTTTCTCATTGAGAATATGATGCACTGACTGATCTGCTTGGGGATGGCACTTTGTTCACCAATTCATTGGGGAACAGATTCGTCAATCCTTTTTGTTGAGAAATTATGATTCAATAACCGTCTTTGTTGGAGAATTAGATCCACAGACCTTTGTTACTGAACAAGAGATCCAAGTCTGCAACCTGTTAATACAAAATTTTAACCATGTACTTCATGAATGCATGATTGTGTACCTTTAATGCCTAAATGCAGAACTAATGTAGATGAAGTATCTGATTATATGCAGGATTTCGTGTGATTCTTTCCTATGCATGAGCCTATATGCGTGATGCATGAATTTGTATGCATGAGTGCATGAATTTCTGAGTTTGTTTTGAGGAGAGTCTAAATTTCGCGGCACCGAGAATTTGAGTAACCCCATTGAGGTGAAATCCTGAGATGTTGACTGTCGTTGCGGGACGAACGTTCAATCAAGCTTCCAAAAAGGATAGCAACTTTCTTCATGAGATGGAATCGAGAGATTGCCATGATCTTCTGTATTGGATTGGGGCAGTTTACTGTATGCCACTGGTTTCCCTTCAGATGTTTTAGAAATCAAAACAGTTTGTAATTTTTTCAAATGCTTTTATTTTTCACAATGCTTAAATGCTTTATTTATTAACAAAATGAATAGCACAAACATATGCAATCAAAACATAAAAGCAAGCAGACACAATATGATTGAAAATGAGAATTTTATTCACTGCGCTGTCTGTGATTTTTGTGGTTGAGCTTTGTTTGTTTGGGCGATCATGTATTTTTGAACTATAATTTCAATCACGTACATCGAAAAATTTCAATAAAAAATACATTAAAAAATTTATATCACTTAGTCAATATCACTAAAAAAATTAACCATGTATTGATGAAAGGGACATCAAGTTTATCACCATTTGACTTTTAACTTGGATGTTTTTTCGGCCAGGTGATGCTTTTTATGTTGTTTAAAACATTAACCATTTGTTTATGCTTTTTATGTGGTCTTGTTATTGGGCCAGAAAGCATCCACACAGCCTGTCCATTTAAATCTCATGCCAAATTTGAATTTAAAAGAATCATTTATAGATGGCATGCTTCAAAACTTGACATGTGTAATATGATATCTAAAGATGTGTTTTGGAGGTCTAATATTGAGATTAAGATAAGTAGAACACTTTTCTATTTATTTTTTGGTTACATCACATTTTTTTATTTAAATTTATACATTATAAATTTTTATTTATTTAAAGAGCAATTTAAATAAAAATATATCAAAATAAAAATTTATGCAGAATAATTTCAAAATAAATAGAAATTTAAATAGAAATATATCATCAAAACATAAATGGTATACCGTAAACAACATAAAATAACGGTAAATTAGTTGTTACTCCTTGCAGAGTAGTCGAATTTTGTTTTTTCCTCCTACAATTTTTTTTTTGGATTACCCCTCATAAAATTACTTTTTTGGATTTACTCCCGTCTGTGGACTTTTTTACTGATGTGGTAGGAAAAGAAATCAACTTTTACTGATGTGGCAGAGCATTTTTTTGCTGACATGGGAATTGACTTTTGCCTGCTACGTCAGCAAAAATTCAACATAGGGTAGTAAATCCAAAAAAAATTATTTCACTGGAGTATTCCAAAAATATAATTTTATAGGGGAAAAAAACAAAACTCGCCTACTTTGCAGGGGATAAATGTCTATTAACCCTAAAAATAATTTACAATGCTTCTTTGTTTTAAGTATAATTTTTTTGTTTTCTTTCTTCTCTTCTTTAAAATTCACAGCTTGGTTTTAAAAGGATAAATTTGAGAAATTATGCTTGACCTTTTATTTATAATGGAGAACAAATTGTGGACAGAAGCTAAAAGCTATTAGGATTAACTTTAGTTTGAATCAATTTTAGGATGAAAATTTGATTTTACATATGGACAACAAAATATCATTTAACCATCAAAATCACGTTTAAGGACTTTGGAAGTTCGTTAGATCCATTCTAATGTAGTAGTGAACTTTTTGATGACATGACCAAGGGACAGATGCACATTTGATCAATTTTCCCACACAAATTCTACCACTTTTGTCTCAACGCTCACACAATTTCCACAATTTTTTTCTCATGCCTCACAACCTTTTTATTTCCAAATATTAAAAAAATAAAAATAAAAGGGAAACAGATAGAAACAAAACAAATAACACTTTTCTTGTGTTTCACACTTGCCGTCGCTGATTCATCACAATCTCATTTTATTTTTTTTGCAAAGGAAAGTCACAACTATTTAACTTTCATACTCCACTCTCTTTGCTTTCAATCACCACTATTGAACTTTTCTTGGAGATAAATATTCCTTTTCTTTTATATTTTATATTTTCAATCTTACTCATGTATACAATTTTAACATGATTTTATCTTAGTAATAGTGAGTGACTTGGATATATGTAATTGTGTATTGTGTATTTATGTATACAATTTTGATTTGGGATATTATAGGGTTTATTAGAGTTTGATTGTGATAGTTTTATTTTATTTTTAGAAATGAGCAATGGAAAAGTTTTTCAAAAGAAAATCATGATCAGAGCAATAAGAGGAATCATCAACTCCTAATCCTCAACTCCAAACACTTGCTGACTTTGAAAGTATAAAATTGGATCCATATTTGAAAATAAGTTTTTTATAATTTGATTTGGAAAAGCTTGAAAATGATCCTGGTTTAAAACCAAGTATTTCAAATTATCATCCAAGCTATACAGACGAAATTAGAATATATTATTTGCAAAAGGGTCGTTCTCAACCAAAAGTGATTAGTTTTCCACAAAGAAAATTGTGAAATGCCTTTCGTAAGTTTAATCTCGATTGGTATTCAAAATATGAAAGTTGGTGGGAATATAGTCATAGGAAGATACAACATATTACTTATGTTGTTATCTTATGAGATCACATGTTAGAGAGCATAAAGGTAGTGGTGAAACCTTTATAACACAGTTTAATAAATTAGAAAAAAGTGATAGATTTCAAGTTCATATAGGAGGTAATCAAGAATGGAGAAATTGTCAAACTGTAATAAAATAAAAGCAACATATTGAAGGTGTCATGTGTAAACAATCCCTAGAAGTTAAACGAGAATATCAAATTCACCTGACTGCCATAGTTGATTGCATTCGATTTTTATTATGTCAAGATTTATAGTTAGTGTTGTTGCTAGGGAAACCACTCAAGCTATACTTGATGATCTATGAGATGCTTTATTTGCTATTATGATTGATGAATCCCAGGATATCTCCGTCAAGGAGGAAATGGACGTGGCTTTGCATTATGTGAATAAGAAAGGGCAGTTATTGAGTGTTTTCTTGGTCTTGTTTATGTTTTTGACACTTGTGCTCTATCATTAAAATCGGCTTTGGAGTCATTATTTGCAAAACAAAGCGTGAGTTTGTCAAGGATATGATGGAGCAAGTAATATGCGAGGTAAATACAATGGTCTCAAAAGTCTGATATTGAAAGAGAATTGTTCTACGTTCTACATTCAGTGTTTTGGTCATTAACTCAATTTAGCTCTTGTGAGATTAGCAAAAAAATAATTTGAAAATTGCAACATTTTTTAATATATATAGTTGCCAATTTATCTAATGTTGTTGGAGCATCATGTAAACACCGAGATGCTCTTTGTGGAAATCAAATTAAAAAGCTCAAGAAAGCATTGCAAGAAGGAGAAATATCTAGTGGGCGTGGCTTAAATAGAGAAACTACAATTGAGAAGGCGGGATATACTAGATGTAGCTCACATTATGGTATGTTATTTAGTATATAGTTTATCTTTTCTCTTCTGTGATTGATGTTCTTGAAATGATTGAGGATGATGGAACAAATGTAGACCAAAAAGGCGAAGCATTGTTTCATTTGAAATATATGCAAGCTTTTGAATTTATTTTCATCTTGCATCTGATGAAACAAGTTTTAGCGATTACTTATGAGTTATCTCAAGCATTACAAAGAAGTGATCAAGATATTGTAAATGTCATGAAGTTAGTCAAAATGTCCAAACAAAAGTTACAAGCTATAAGGGACAATGGTTGGGATTCTTTGTTCAATGATGTTTCATTATTTTGTGAATATTATTATGAAGTTGACATGCCAAATATTGATGATCCCTTTCAAATATTATTAGGTGGAATTAGTGATCTTTGCATAAAGCTAGTGGAGACAAGAAAGCATATGGTGTACCCAATAGTGTATTTGCTTTTAGAGTTATCTTTGATATTACCTATGGAAACTGCAACCGTTGAAAGGGCATTCTCTACTATGAGTATTATCAAGAATCGGCTACGAAATTGCATGGGAGATGAATGGTTGAATGATTGTCTTGTTACTTATGTAGAGATAGATACTTTTATCGGCATTGAAAATGAGTAAATCATTTTTAGAATATGAATCCTCGTAAAGAACAATTATGATGTATATTTATGCTTTAAAAATGAAATGTAACATATATTTATAATGTTGCAAATTTATATATGTGGTGCCCTCACTTTTCAAAATTCCTGGATCAGTCATTGGATATTGTTGCGGGGATTTTGGGATTTCCACCACTAACATTGACCTTTCATTTCCGAAGAGGGGAAAGTGTCGAAAACCATTTAAAAAGAGAGATTCTAAGCTCGGGGGTTAGTTACGCCTAGGGAAGGTATTAGCATCCTAAACGCCCATGGTACTCCATGGTAACCTCTAATTTATTACTTTTTTATTGCTTTTATGTGCTTTAAGAAAATGAGAGAGAAGTTGTAAGAATTGGAGGAAGAAATTGTATAGAATAGAAAGGTGTGTGCATGTGGAGATTGGGTTGAGAAAAGAAAGTTATTGCAAAGAATAGTAAATTTAGTTTAATTCTAAACTAATCGTGCGACTAATTTGGATTTGGACTAAAGAATTTTTATTAGAGAGAGAAGAAGTTTTTTTGTTTGTTTTCTATTTTTTCTAAAGAAAATTACTAACGCCTCTTCGGAAATGAAAGTTCATTTTTCGTTAGTTTTTTAGCGTTATGCGGAAAGCGGTAAAAATAAAAATGCATGCAATGCAAGTTTTCTACATCCTCTTTGGGGTTACATTTTTCCTAAATACATTCTAAGAGTTTTGCGACAAAAATAAACATGAATGAATGCAACATTTCAATGCAATGCAATTCTACAAGTTAAAATGAATTATAGACGAAGTACAAAATAAAGAAGATAAAAATAAAAAAAATACTAAACTAGCTATCCTAAAGATTATGGTGCTACTATTTTCCTTGGTCCGTCTCCAATTTAGCATAAGTTTAAGTTTAGTCCGAAGTCACAATCCAAATATCATGAACAAAATGTAATAATATGATAACATAAAATAAAATAACTAGAAGATAAATTTGCATGAATTTAAATGACATAGAAAAAAAATGAACTAAAATAAAATAATAAGTAAAACAAAAATAAAAAATAAAAATAAGCTAATAGGAAAGAACAAAGAAGAAGAAAAAACTGAACCATAGTAATAACAAAGAAAAAGAGTAACGTACAAAAGAAAAGAAAATAAAGCAGGGAGGTGCAGATAGCATAAATCATAGTATAAAATAAATCTGGAAAAAAAAGGGGTGTGAATATGGAAAAAAAAGGGTTGTTGGGCTCAACTGACTAAGCCCAGTTTGATATATGAGTGGTCCGGTTCGGGTCGGATCCATTGGGTTGGACCGGATCCGAACCGGTTATGTCATTGTGTTATGTGGGTGCGCGTGTGTGATGGTGTACCGTGATCCAGCAAATGCTCATCACTTGATCTTGATCAGACTGTCCTGATCAGATCTTGGAATCACAGCATAAGTCCCATGATTAAGAATCAACGGCCGTGATTGAAACTATAAAAAGGCAAGTGTATACTATGTTCTTTCTTCTTCAAACGTTCATAAACAGAGACCAAAACCATTAACAAAGCTTGAAAAACCAAAAATCAACAAATCTAAATCAAAAGTTATGAATGATAGATCAATCTTGACCGTTTCGCTCCACTGATCCTTAATCCGGAGTCGGATTTCACATCGGAGTTATTATAAAAACGAAAATGAGGAGAGAGAAAGTAGATCGAAAATCTCAAAATCAAGTTTCAAACCAAATCATTCAAAATTGTTCAATAGCAAAGATTATATAGACGAATAAAAACTCAGTACCGTCGAAATCGAGCGAAACAGAGGTCGAAACCGGTGTGAAACGGAGTATTAAAAAACAAACCGACGGCGACGGTACTTGTTGCGTTTCTGTTACTGTTTCGATCGGCTTTGAATGCGTTTTCCGGGTTTAGAGAAGTGTTTAGGATGATTGTAACGAAAATAGAAACAAACTTTATGAAGAAATTTTGAGGAATTTGTTTTTTGATTTGGCCGATTGAAAGGAAAATGGTTTTATAGTGTTTTACACTTTTGTGGAAAAATGACGTGATAGAACCATGTTGTTCTATCTTTTCTTTTTTTATTTTTTTTGTATTTTTGTGATTTTTTTTTGATTGAGAGAAAGGAATGGTTCTGATTTTTTCTGTGAAAAATGGATGGTTCTAGGTAGGTGTAAGTGTGAATGAAGGAATTTCTAGGTGAATGTCAGTGAGTGATTGAGTGATGTGAGGTTTGTATTTATAGGAGAAAATTAGGGTAAAGGGTATTTTTGAATTAATGATAAAATGGTAGGATAAAATAGTAATGAAATGAAAATGGTGTGATTTTTGATTTATTTTGAAAATGGAAAATGATTTATGATGAGAATGAGATGAGGTGGAGAGATATGATTGGTCTAAGAGGAATATTGTTGTGATGAGTTGTAAAAAGCTATTTTTGACTTAAATTTAAAAATGAAAAAGAATAAGAAGAGATAAGATATATTCTTTTTACTATTTTTGGTAAACTTTGAGATAAAAATAGTGAAGATGAAATAGTTGAAATAAAATGATAAAATGTAAAATGTAAATCTTTTTTTTTGATAATTTGAAATATATGATAATAAAATATAAAATGCGCGTAAAATAAGAAAAAGACTATTTTTGATATTTTTGGATTTTTACGCTAAAATGCGAACTATTTAAAATAAAATGAAATATTTAGAAATAAAATTTTTTAAGAAAAATGATAAAAATATGAAAAATGCATGAAAAAGATAATAAAATATTTTTGTATATTTTTTATGCGAAAAAGGCAAATTGGATTTTTAGGTCCAAAATTGGGGTACTACAGCTGCCCCTATTTAAGTTTCTTCAATCAGAGAAATGAAGATTGAAATCTTTGTTTAGACAGGATTGAAGAGACTTAAATATAAAATGTGCACCATTTTTGGACCTAAAATCCTCTAACAATGCTTATGATACAAATGCTAATGCAAAAATGCAGATGATTTTTTTTTGAATTTTGTATGAATGTTGTAAAAGACAGATAAGAAAAGAAAACATAATTAAGACTCCACAGAGGAAGGACAAAACATGGCCCGACAGAGAAAATAGCAAGATGTACCCTGAGTCCATTGGGAAATGAACTCCGCTGGGGAACACGACCAAATACTGGGGAAAAATGTTATCCACTATCGACTGACCGACAGCAAGAACGTTGTTCACATATACACAATATTGAAAAGATCATCAACTATCGACTGACCGACAGGTGGAACATTGTATACTGACATATAAAATTGAAAGATTATCGACTATCGACTGACCGACAGCAAGAATGTTGTATACTGACATACAATCAATGAAGAATTAACTACTATCGACTGACCGACAGTTGGGAATGTTGCACACTGACACACAACATTAAAAATCAACTACTATTGACTGACCAACAGCAGGAACGTTTTACACTGACGTATAACGTTTAAAGGTTAACAGCTATCGACTAACCGACAGCAAAAAATGTTGTATACTGACATACAATCATTTTCAAATCATCAACTATCGACTGACCGACAGTAAGAATGTTGTATACTGACTTACAACATTTAAGATCAACCACTATCGACTGACCGACAGCTGGAACATTATACACTGACATACAATGTTTAAGAATCAACTACTATCGACTGACCGACAGCTGGAAATGTTGTATACTGACATACAACTCTGAAAATCATCAACTATCGACTGACCGACAGCGAGAACATTGTACACCGACATACAATGTTTAAGAATCCACTACTATCGACTAACCGACAGCAGGAAATGTTGTATACTGACATACAACTCTGAAAATCATCAACTATCGACTGACCGACAGCGAAGTGAGAAAAGGTAACACAAACCTTTTGGGGTGTAATCAACTCTACGAAGTACTTCAGACAGTAATATAGGTAGGCTGAACAGTATGAGACTTGTATGGTCTTTTGTGTAAAGTTTCTTGATAAGGTTCATTGGGATAAAACCACCTGAGGAATTGCAAAGTGTATATGGTAAAATACAAGTTTCTGTATAGAAAATTTGTCACTGTTGCCTTTGAATTGATGTCCAATCCGGGAACAAACCGGAGGGAAACTTGTAAATCAAGACTTTGTGTCCAATTGAAGAATAAATTCAACCGGAATTTTCCTTTTGTTGTAGGAAAAACTGAAACAACCATCATCCACAAGAGATGAGTCTAGTGGGGAATTTTTGAAACAAGAGGTGTACACTTATCTGCCTAAGCTGACACTCTAATTGGAGAGAACAACATGCCCATCCCGACTCTATTTTGTAGACATTGATAAGACGAGAGAGACAGAAATCTGTAAAATGATGTAGTAATGTATGAATGATGTAAATGCTTATGCCATATGTAAATGATATGTATGTATGTATGTATGTATGTATGTATGTATGTATGTATGTATGTATGTATGTATGTGAGTATTTGTTGACAAAACAGACAAGACGAATGAGATTGGAGACAAGCCAACATCGCAGTACAACTCAAAGTATCTCAACAAGGTGTATATGTTGCTGTAGATGTAGCAAGAGAACCTCTTCTTGGGGAAGGAACAACTTCTCTAGGAAATGACCGTTTTAACCAAACAATCTGTTTTCAAACTTGATTGTATTCAAGACAACATGATCAACTTTCATCGGGGATGTACCCTCCTCTTGAGCTAAGTCCTCACTGATGTATAAGAAACTGCCTTGAGATAATTGTTGACATCTTTTCAAAAAAACATGTTTGCTGTTGAAAAACTTGAGAAAACGGAGACGACTTGCCCCTTGCTTTAGATTCTTGTATAAGTCTGATAAATCTTCGAAAGAATTGCTCGGAGAGCGTGACTGGTTACCCTTCTACATTGAGCGTACTGCAGTCATTATGCCTTTTTTTTTTTTTTTTTTTTCTTGTTTGTTGTTTTTTTTTTTGTATATATTTTTTTTTTAGGCATTGTATCTGTTGACTGCAACAATGTATACTGAGAGTGAAAACTCTTCTTTATCTATGATATTTGAAAACCATGATTCTGCTATATTTCACATCATGTAACTATTCAGGAAGAAATGATCTTGACATAGTATGCCCCAAGTGCTTGAAACCTTGAAGGGTATGCCCATGACCAACTGATGTTTGTAGTGTAACCAAACCTTGAAAGTTTTCAACCTCGGTAAGCAGAATATTCAACTTGTTTGCCCCTGATTGGCAGAATCCATATGTAATTGCCCCTGGCTGGGAGCGTCTCAAGTCAGTTTTGCCCTTGATCAGACTATAGCTCAAATTTATTTGATGTCAAGTATTTATTTGCAAGTAAAATAATTTCTTTTTGAAAAGTATTTTTGATAAAATGAACATGTAAGTTTTTGAAATTGAGTATTTTTGTGGTGGAAACACATATGGAGGGTACAAAGATAATTACTTAATTAATCAAACAGGAGGAGTCAGCGTAACAATAAACTTGCTGAATATGCCTTCATAGTGAACCTAGTTTCAATTAGGTCTTTTGTATGTTATAACGTGGCTGGGCTCACGGTTTACAAAAACAAGATTGTTAGGCTCAAAAATTTATTTGGTCCCACCCATTCTTCTTGATGTTCTTCGATCCTAATGTTCAATTAACTCAACTGATGCACTTAGTCGACAAGAGAATCTTTTCGGCAATGATATTTGAGGTTGACACTTTGGTCGAAGCTTCATTGATATCCTTTTTGTTGAACAGACTTTGATGAGATTTCTTGTAGTGACAGTCACTTTTTGTTTTAGGAAGTTGTTCCTATTTTTTTTGAATCACTCTTTATTTGTATGGACCAGTTCTTTTTGAACTTTGAATTTGTGGTCCATCAGGATGCCCCTCTTTCTTTTTTTATGGGCTCTTTTTTTTTTTTAATTCCCCCCTTTTTTATTCTCTTTTTTTTTTTTTTTTTTTTTTTTTTGAACAACCATTGTAAGATTTTGATATATGAATAATGTGACTGCCATATGAATCGTTGTGAGTCTCATCTCTTGACAGCTTCTTCTGTTTGTGGAAAGTATTGTGCTTAAACCTCTTACTTGGTAAGATCAAATGAATTGACTCTCTTGCATCAAAATGCATCATCAAATTAATTGAAGGACTACCCTGCCCCAGGTTCAAGATTGAGGGTTCAGAAAAGTAGAAAGAAACACCGACTTCAGGCTCAAAGGGGTTGGCTACGGATTATCTCCTTATATCTCCACTGTTTGGGAGTTGAAACAATGCCTTACATCGTCAACTAGGTTTTTCACCATTGAAAGCATATATCAGCAAAAATTAGTTATTTGTTTTCATCATCCTCGCTCCAAGTTTGTAAGTAATAAAACAAGAGAAAAGAGTGAATATGAATGAATTAATTTCAAAACATGCATGTTTATTATATTGAAAGCACTTAACAAGAAGACATAATTTTAAAAGCAAACAAATACTTGATAAGAAAGCAATAAAAAGCCTAGCGATTATAGGGATGAGCTTCCTAGCATCACCGACTTCAACTTGATAAAAGCGAGTAGAAATAACATCAACGTCAAACTAATTCAGTCAAACCATTATTCAACATGCCACAAAGCTGTCACTTCCTTCAAACTTTTTCTTCAACCATAACATCCATATTTGGAATTGTGGGATAGACCTTGGAACTGAGTTCCATCAACAATATCTTGCACCATGTTAATAGTAGCAGTCCCATGGGGAGGGAGCGGATTTGCCTGTACATTAGGATTTGTATCTTTGAATTTCAAGGCACCTTTTTTCATCAAACTCTGGACTACATTCTTCAAACCATAGCAATGCTCAATATCGTGACCGGGTGAGCCAGAATGGTAAGCACAAGTGAGATCGGCTCTGTACCCTGGTGGCAATATCTCAGGTACTGGCAGGGGTGGCTTAAGTTGGATAGACTTGTTTTCAAGCAAAGCTGGTAGCAAATCGGCATACTTTATCGGAATAGGATCGTATCGAGGAGGATCCTGATTACGATTGTGATTACCATTCTGTGATTGATTTTGTGGTTGCTGTTGATAACCTACATTCACCGGTGGTGCAATAGCAGCGACATACTGTTGAAGCATCCTTCACTAAACGTCCTTCTCGAATCGCTTCTTCCATACGCACACCAGTTTCTACCACATCAGAAAAATCACGGTGATTACTGGAGATCATCCTATCAAAGTAAAACGGATCAAGTGTTTTCAAAAAGGTCTTCGTCATTTCTTTCTCATCCAAAGGTGGGTTAACCTGTGCAGCTAGTCCACGCCACCTCTGGGCATACTCTTTGAAGCTTTCTCGTTCTCTTTGGGATAAAGAACGAAGTTGGTCCCTGTCAGGAGATAAATCCACATTGTACTTATACTGTTGCATGAATGCTTCACACACATCAGTAAAAGACTTAATCTTCTCACGATCCAAACTCACATACCACTTCAAAGCAGCACCAGTCAAGCTGTCTTGAAAGCAATGAATCAACAGCTGATCTTTTCTTGCATAAGCAGCCATCTTTCTAGCATACATGATCAAATGACTTTGTGGGCAAGAATCTCCCTTGTATTTTTCAAAGTCAGGCACTTTGAATTTAGGCGGTAGATCAACATCAGGAACTAAACACATATCATAAGCACTCTTTCCAAACAACTCTTTACCACGGAGAGCACGAAGTTCTCGCTGGATTTCATCAAACTGGTTCTGAACTTCATCATTGTGACCAAAGGATACCACGCTTTCAACTGGACCAGCATGATAGATAGGTTCTCCCACTAATGGCGTAGTGTTCATGGTGAGAGGAGCAACAGTCATTGCAGTCTGTGGAAGAGAAACTGTAACCTGCGGAATAGCATTACCCTGAAACTGAGTATTGAGAAGATTCTGCTGAGATCCTTCACCAAAATTAGGAGGCATACCCCATTGGAAATGCATTGGTGCAGTGGTCATCGGCTGGCTAACATAGAACAGTGGAACAGAAACCGGGATGTTATCAGGAATAGAAACATTCAAAGCTTGTGATGGAGGAGGCGGGGGCCTCGCCATAGTCAAAGATTCAACTAAAGCAGTCAGATGGGCTACATTAGCCTGAAGAGAGGTAACCTGTTCTTGTAATTGCTGATTCTCTTGCTCGAGTCCTTCCATTCTTTTCTTGTAGTTTGCACGAGTGTTGTAAGTACGTGTTGGCTTGAAACGAGAACGTCGGGCCAGGATCTGAGAGAGAGATGCAGAGCTTAGACTCTTTCATAAAACCATGAATGTGGAAATGATGCATGTAAAGAAAGTTTTATTTTGACTTTCATTTTCAAAGGACTTTAGGATATCAATCATAATGGACCTCAATTTTCTTTGTAAATGATTACAAGAAAATTTTCTTTTCAAAGCAATATATTTTTTCAAGGTCTATGACGATTGTGAAGTTTATAAAGAAATTCCTCTAAGTCCTTTGAAAACCAATGGAAAGAGATTTTCATGGATGAATGGATGCATGAGATGTGATGATGCAACAAGCACAAACATAAGCAAACATGGTTGGTTAAGATAACGTTGGAGTCAAAAGGTGAACCACCCACAAGGTATGAACTATGGTTTTTTTCTTCATATTTGTAACACGGGTTCTGAAAGGTTCCCAAACTTGTCAACTTTCCTATTGAATACCATGCGCACATAATTGACTCATGGCTCAATGAAATATCCAAAGGAGAAGTCTCGTTTGAGCGTAGCATCGCGTGACAATCAAAACCACAATTGACTCGTGATTTCAACCACCGCACTACATTCTAAAGGCCAAGGTGGGTTAATGAAACTAAGAGGCTCTCAAGCTTCTCGGGATAAACAGAAATGATATGTCAACACAATTGACTCGTGCCAACTATACCACTTCCATAGATCCTCCACTTGAGCGTGGCCGCATCATATGCATTTGCGCAACAACTAACTCGGTACGCAACGATATGACACCACGAATCCTATCTTATTTTGTTTTCTCAAGCAGGGGTATTGTGCTTGTCTAATCACTCAAGAAACCCATGACATAAATAAGTAAATCATTTAAGCAATTAGGAAAGCAATAAACTAGATAGGTTCAACCCTCTTAAGGAGAGTGTCCCCAGTGAAGTCGCCATTTTTCTGTTGCGGGGATTTTGGGATTTCCACCACTAACATTGACCTTTCATTTCCGAAGAGGGGAAAGTGTCGAAAACCATTTAAAAAGAGAGATTCTAAGCTCGGGGGTTAGTTACGCCTAGGGAAGGTATTAGCATCCTAAACGCCCATGGTACTCCATGGTAACCTCTAATTTATTACTTTTTTATTGCTTTTATGTGCTTTAAGAAAATGAGAGAGAAGTTGTAAGAATTGGAGGAAGAAATTGTATAGAATAGAAAGGTGTGTGCATGTGGAGATTGGGTTGAGAAAAGAAAGTTATTGCAAAGAATAGTAAATTTAGTTTAATTCTAAACTAATCGTGCGACTAATTTGGATTTGGACTAAAGAATTTTTATTAGAGAGAGAAGAAGTTTTTTTGTTTGTTTTCTATTTTTTCTAAAGAAAATTACTAACGCCTCTTCGGAAATGAAAGTTCATTTTTCGTTAGTTTTTTAGCGTTATGCGGAAAGCGGTAAAAATAAAAATGCATGCAATGCAAGTTTTCTACATCCTCTTTGGGGTTACATTTTTCCTAAATACATTCTAAGAGTTTTGCGACAAAAATAAACATGAATGAATGCAACATTTCAATGCAATGCAATTCTACAAGTTAAAATGAATTATAGACGAAGTACAAAATAAAGAAGATAAAAATAAAAAAAATACTAAACTAGCTATCCTAAAGATTATGGTGCTACTATTTTCCTTGGTCCGTCTCCAATTTAGCATAAGTTTAAGTTTAGTCCGAAGTCACAATCCAAATATCATGAACAAAATGTAATAATATGATAACATAAAATAAAATAACTAGAAGATAAATTTGCATGAATTTAAATGACATAGAAAAAAAATGAACTAAAATAAAATAATAAGTAAAACAAAAATAAAAAATAAAAATAAGCTAATAGGAAAGAACAAAGAAGAAGAAAAAACTGAACCATAGTAATAACAAAGAAAAAGAGTAACGTACAAAAGAAAAGAAAATAAAGCAGGGAGGTGCAGATAGCATAAATCATAGTATAAAATAAATCTGGAAAAAAAAGGGGTGTGAATATGGAAAAAAAAGGGTTGTTGGGCTCAACTGACTAAGCCCAGTTTGATATATGAGTGGTCCGGTTCGGGTCGGATCCATTGGGTTGGACCGGATCCGAACCGGTTATGTCATTGTGTTATGTGGGTGCGCGTGTGTGATGGTGTACCGTGATCCAGCAAATGCTCATCACTTGATCTTGATCAGACTGTCCTGATCAGATCTTGGAATCACAGCATAAGTCCCATGATTAAGAATCAACGGCCGTGATTGAAACTATAAAAAGGCAAGTGTATACTATGTTCTTTCTTCTTCAAACGTTCATAAACAGAGACCAAAACCATTAACAAAGCTTGAAAAACCAAAAATCAACAAATCTAAATCAAAAGTTATGAATGATAGATCAATCTTGACCGTTTCGCTCCACTGATCCTTAATCCGGAGTCGGATTTCACATCGGAGTTATTATAAAAACGAAAATGAGGAGAGAGAAAGTAGATCGAAAATCTCAAAATCAAGTTTCAAACCAAATCATTCAAAATTGTTCAATAGCAAAGATTATATAGACGAATAAAAACTCAGTACCGTCGAAATCGAGCGAAACAGAGGTCGAAACCGGTGTGAAACGGAGTATTAAAAAACAAACCGACGGCGACGGTACTTGTTGCGTTTCTGTTACTGTTTCGATCGGCTTTGAATGCGTTTTCCGGGTTTAGAGAAGTGTTTAGGATGATTGTAACGAAAATAGAAACAAACTTTATGAAGAAATTTTGAGGAATTTGTTTTTTGATTTGGCCGATTGAAAGGAAAATGGTTTTATAGTGTTTTACACTTTTGTGGAAAAATGACGTGATAGAACCATGTTGTTCTATCTTTTCTTTTTTTATTTTTTTTGTATTTTTGTGATTTTTTTTTGATTGAGAGAAAGGAATGGTTCTGATTTTTTCTGTGAAAAATGGATGGTTCTAGGTAGGTGTAAGTGTGAATGAAGGAATTTCTAGGTGAATGTCAGTGAGTGATTGAGTGATGTGAGGTTTGTATTTATAGGAGAAAATTAGGGTAAAGGGTATTTTTGAATTAATGATAAAATGGTAGGATAAAATAGTAATGAAATGAAAATGGTGTGATTTTTGATTTATTTTGAAAATGGAAAATGATTTATGATGAGAATGAGATGAGGTGGAGAGATATGATTGGTCTAAGAGGAATATTGTTGTGATGAGTTGTAAAAAGCTATTTTTGACTTAAATTTAAAAATGAAAAAGAATAAGAAGAGATAAGATATATTCTTTTTACTATTTTTGGTAAACTTTGAGATAAAAATAGTGAAGATGAAATAGTTGAAATAAAATGATAAAATGTAAAATGTAAATCTTTTTTTTTGATAATTTGAAATATATGATAATAAAATATAAAATGCGCGTAAAATAAGAAAAAGACTATTTTTGATATTTTTGGATTTTTACGCTAAAATGCGAACTATTTAAAATAAAATGAAATATTTAGAAATAAAATTTTTTAAGAAAAATGATAAAAATATGAAAAATGCATGAAAAAGATAATAAAATATTTTTGTATATTTTTTATGCGAAAAAGGCAAATTGGATTTTTAGGTCCAAAATTGGGGTACTACAGCTGCCCCTATTTAAGTTTCTTCAATCAGAGAAATGAAGATTGAAATCTTTGTTTAGACAGGATTGAAGAGACTTAAATATAAAATGTGCACCATTTTTGGACCTAAAATCCTCTAACAATGCTTATGATACAAATGCTAATGCAAAAATGCAGATGATTTTTTTTTGAATTTTGTATGAATGTTGTAAAAGACAGATAAGAAAAGAAAACATAATTAAGACTCCACAGAGGAAGGACAAAACATGGCCCGACAGAGAAAATAGCAAGATGTACCCTGAGTCCATTGGGAAATGAACTCCGCTGGGGAACACGACCAAATACTGGGGAAAAATGTTATCCACTATCGACTGACCGACAGCAAGAACGTTGTTCACATATACACAATATTGAAAAGATCATCAACTATCGACTGACCGACAGGTGGAACATTGTATACTGACATATAAAATTGAAAGATTATCGACTATCGACTGACCGACAGCAAGAATGTTGTATACTGACATACAATCAATGAAGAATTAACTACTATCGACTGACCGACAGTTGGGAATGTTGCACACTGACACACAACATTAAAAATCAACTACTATTGACTGACCAACAGCAGGAACGTTTTACACTGACGTATAACGTTTAAAGGTTAACAGCTATCGACTAACCGACAGCAAAAAATGTTGTATACTGACATACAATCATTTTCAAATCATCAACTATCGACTGACCGACAGTAAGAATGTTGTATACTGACTTACAACATTTAAGATCAACCACTATCGACTGACCGACAGCTGGAACATTATACACTGACATACAATGTTTAAGAATCAACTACTATCGACTGACCGACAGCTGGAAATGTTGTATACTGACATACAACTCTGAAAATCATCAACTATCGACTGACCGACAGCGAGAACATTGTACACCGACATACAATGTTTAAGAATCCACTACTATCGACTAACCGACAGCAGGAAATGTTGTATACTGACATACAACTCTGAAAATCATCAACTATCGACTGACCGACAGCGAAGTGAGAAAAGGTAACACAAACCTTTTGGGGTGTAATCAACTCTACGAAGTACTTCAGACAGTAATATAGGTAGGCTGAACAGTATGAGACTTGTATGGTCTTTTGTGTAAAGTTTCTTGATAAGGTTCATTGGGATAAAACCACCTGAGGAATTGCAAAGTGTATATGGTAAAATACAAGTTTCTGTATAGAAAATTTGTCACTGTTGCCTTTGAATTGATGTCCAATCCGGGAACAAACCGGAGGGAAACTTGTAAATCAAGACTTTGTGTCCAATTGAAGAATAAATTCAACCGGAATTTTCCTTTTGTTGTAGGAAAAACTGAAACAACCATCATCCACAAGAGATGAGTCTAGTGGGGAATTTTTGAAACAAGAGGTGTACACTTATCTGCCTAAGCTGACACTCTAATTGGAGAGAACAACATGCCCATCCCGACTCTATTTTGTAGACATTGATAAGACGAGAGAGACAGAAATCTGTAAAATGATGTAGTAATGTATGAATGATGTAAATGCTTATGCCATATGTAAATGATATGTATGTATGTATGTATGTATGTATGTATGTATGTATGTATGTATGTATGTATGTATGTATGTATGTGAGTATTTGTTGACAAAACAGACAAGACGAATGAGATTGGAGACAAGCCAACATCGCAGTACAACTCAAAGTATCTCAACAAGGTGTATATGTTGCTGTAGATGTAGCAAGAGAACCTCTTCTTGGGGAAGGAACAACTTCTCTAGGAAATGACCGTTTTAACCAAACAATCTGTTTTCAAACTTGATTGTATTCAAGACAACATGATCAACTTTCATCGGGGATGTACCCTCCTCTTGAGCTAAGTCCTCACTGATGTATAAGAAACTGCCTTGAGATAATTGTTGACATCTTTTCAAAAAAACATGTTTGCTGTTGAAAAACTTGAGAAAACGGAGACGACTTGCCCCTTGCTTTAGATTCTTGTATAAGTCTGATAAATCTTCGAAAGAATTGCTCGGAGAGCGTGACTGGTTACCCTTCTACATTGAGCGTACTGCAGTCATTATGCCTTTTTTTTTTTTTTTTTTTTCTTGTTTGTTGTTTTTTTTTTTGTATATATTTTTTTTTTAGGCATTGTATCTGTTGACTGCAACAATGTATACTGAGAGTGAAAACTCTTCTTTATCTATGATATTTGAAAACCATGATTCTGCTATATTTCACATCATGTAACTATTCAGGAAGAAATGATCTTGACATAGTATGCCCCAAGTGCTTGAAACCTTGAAGGGTATGCCCATGACCAACTGATGTTTGTAGTGTAACCAAACCTTGAAAGTTTTCAACCTCGGTAAGCAGAATATTCAACTTGTTTGCCCCTGATTGGCAGAATCCATATGTAATTGCCCCTGGCTGGGAGCGTCTCAAGTCAGTTTTGCCCTTGATCAGACTATAGCTCAAATTTATTTGATGTCAAGTATTTATTTGCAAGTAAAATAATTTCTTTTTGAAAAGTATTTTTGATAAAATGAACATGTAAGTTTTTGAAATTGAGTATTTTTGTGGTGGAAACACATATGGAGGGTACAAAGATAATTACTTAATTAATCAAACAGGAGGAGTCAGCGTAACAATAAACTTGCTGAATATGCCTTCATAGTGAACCTAGTTTCAATTAGGTCTTTTGTATGTTATAACGTGGCTGGGCTCACGGTTTACAAAAACAAGATTGTTAGGCTCAAAAATTTATTTGGTCCCACCCATTCTTCTTGATGTTCTTCGATCCTAATGTTCAATTAACTCAACTGATGCACTTAGTCGACAAGAGAATCTTTTCGGCAATGATATTTGAGGTTGACACTTTGGTCGAAGCTTCATTGATATCCTTTTTGTTGAACAGACTTTGATGAGATTTCTTGTAGTGACAGTCACTTTTTGTTTTAGGAAGTTGTTCCTATTTTTTTTGAATCACTCTTTATTTGTATGGACCAGTTCTTTTTGAACTTTGAATTTGTGGTCCATCAGGATGCCCCTCTTTCTTTTTTTATGGGCTCTTTTTTTTTTTTAATTCCCCCCTTTTTTATTCTCTTTTTTTTTTTTTTTTTTTTTTTTTGAACAACCATTGTAAGATTTTGATATATGAATAATGTGACTGCCATATGAATCGTTGTGAGTCTCATCTCTTGACAGCTTCTTCTGTTTGTGGAAAGTATTGTGCTTAAACCTCTTACTTGGTAAGATCAAATGAATTGACTCTCTTGCATCAAAATGCATCATCAAATTAATTGAAGGACTACCCTGCCCCAGGTTCAAGATTGAGGGTTCAGAAAAGTAGAAAGAAACACCGACTTCAGGCTCAAAGGGGTTGGCTACGGATTATCTCCTTATATCTCCACTGTTTGGGAGTTGAAACAATGCCTTACATCGTCAACTAGGTTTTTCACCATTGAAAGCATATATCAGCAAAAATTAGTTATTTGTTTTCATCATCCTCGCTCCAAGTTTGTAAGTAATAAAACAAGAGAAAAGAGTGAATATGAATGAATTAATTTCAAAACATGCATGTTTATTATATTGAAAGCACTTAACAAGAAGACATAATTTTAAAAGCAAACAAATACTTGATAAGAAAGCAATAAAAAGCCTAGCGATTATAGGGATGAGCTTCCTAGCATCACCGACTTCAACTTGATAAAAGCGAGTAGAAATAACATCAACGTCAAACTAATTCAGTCAAACCATTATTCAACATGCCACAAAGCTGTCACTTCCTTCAAACTTTTTCTTCAACCATAACATCCATATTTGGAATTGTGGGATAGACCTTGGAACTGAGTTCCATCAACAATATCTTGCACCATGTTAATAGTAGCAGTCCCATGGGGAGGGAGCGGATTTGCCTGTACATTAGGATTTGTATCTTTGAATTTCAAGGCACCTTTTTTCATCAAACTCTGGACTACATTCTTCAAACCATAGCAATGCTCAATATCGTGACCGGGTGAGCCAGAATGGTAAGCACAAGTGAGATCGGCTCTGTACCCTGGTGGCAATATCTCAGGTACTGGCAGGGGTGGCTTAAGTTGGATAGACTTGTTTTCAAGCAAAGCTGGTAGCAAATCGGCATACTTTATCGGAATAGGATCGTATCGAGGAGGATCCTGATTACGATTGTGATTACCATTCTGTGATTGATTTTGTGGTTGCTGTTGATAACCTACATTCACCGGTGGTGCAATAGCAGCGACATACTGTTGAAGCATCCTTCACTAAACGTCCTTCTCGAATCGCTTCTTCCATACGCACACCAGTTTCTACCACATCAGAAAAATCACGGTGATTACTGGAGATCATCCTATCAAAGTAAAACGGATCAAGTGTTTTCAAAAAGGTCTTCGTCATTTCTTTCTCATCCAAAGGTGGGTTAACCTGTGCAGCTAGTCCACGCCACCTCTGGGCATACTCTTTGAAGCTTTCTCGTTCTCTTTGGGATAAAGAACGAAGTTGGTCCCTGTCAGGAGATAAATCCACATTGTACTTATACTGTTGCATGAATGCTTCACACACATCAGTAAAAGACTTAATCTTCTCACGATCCAAACTCACATACCACTTCAAAGCAGCACCAGTCAAGCTGTCTTGAAAGCAATGAATCAACAGCTGATCTTTTCTTGCATAAGCAGCCATCTTTCTAGCATACATGATCAAATGACTTTGTGGGCAAGAATCTCCCTTGTATTTTTCAAAGTCAGGCACTTTGAATTTAGGCGGTAGATCAACATCAGGAACTAAACACATATCATAAGCACTCTTTCCAAACAACTCTTTACCACGGAGAGCACGAAGTTCTCGCTGGATTTCATCAAACTGGTTCTGAACTTCATCATTGTGACCAAAGGATACCACGCTTTCAACTGGACCAGCATGATAGATAGGTTCTCCCACTAATGGCGTAGTGTTCATGGTGAGAGGAGCAACAGTCATTGCAGTCTGTGGAAGAGAAACTGTAACCTGCGGAATAGCATTACCCTGAAACTGAGTATTGAGAAGATTCTGCTGAGATCCTTCACCAAAATTAGGAGGCATACCCCATTGGAAATGCATTGGTGCAGTGGTCATCGGCTGGCTAACATAGAACAGTGGAACAGAAACCGGGATGTTATCAGGAATAGAAACATTCAAAGCTTGTGATGGAGGAGGCGGGGGCCTCGCCATAGTCAAAGATTCAACTAAAGCAGTCAGATGGGCTACATTAGCCTGAAGAGAGGTAACCTGTTCTTGTAATTGCTGATTCTCTTGCTCGAGTCCTTCCATTCTTTTCTTGTAGTTTGCACGAGTGTTGTAAGTACGTGTTGGCTTGAAACGAGAACGTCGGGCCAGGATCTGAGAGAGAGATGCAGAGCTTAGACTCTTTCATAAAACCATGAATGTGGAAATGATGCATGTAAAGAAAGTTTTATTTTGACTTTCATTTTCAAAGGACTTTAGGATATCAATCATAATGGACCTCAATTTTCTTTGTAAATGATTACAAGAAAATTTTCTTTTCAAAGCAATATATTTTTTCAAGGTCTATGACGATTGTGAAGTTTATAAAGAAATTCCTCTAAGTCCTTTGAAAACCAATGGAAAGAGATTTTCATGGATGAATGGATGCATGAGATGTGATGATGCAACAAGCACAAACATAAGCAAACATGGTTGGTTAAGATAACGTTGGAGTCAAAAGGTGAACCACCCACAAGGTATGAACTATGGTTTTTTTCTTCATATTTGTAACACGGGTTCTGAAAGGTTCCCAAACTTGTCAACTTTCCTATTGAATACCATGCGCACATAATTGACTCATGGCTCAATGAAATATCCAAAGGAGAAGTCTCGTTTGAGCGTAGCATCGCGTGACAATCAAAACCACAATTGACTCGTGATTTCAACCACCGCACTACATTCTAAAGGCCAAGGTGGGTTAATGAAACTAAGAGGCTCTCAAGCTTCTCGGGATAAACAGAAATGATATGTCAACACAATTGACTCGTGCCAACTATACCACTTCCATAGATCCTCCACTTGAGCGTGGCCGCATCATATGCATTTGCGCAACAACTAACTCGGTACGCAACGATATGACACCACGAATCCTATCTTATTTTGTTTTCTCAAGCAGGGGTATTGTGCTTGTCTAATCACTCAAGAAACCCATGACATAAATAAGTAAATCATTTAAGCAATTAGGAAAGCAATAAACTAGATAGGTTCAACCCTCTTAAGGAGAGTGTCCCCAGTGAAGTCGCCATTTTTCTGTTGCGGGGATTTTGGGATTTCCACCACTAACATTGACCTTTCATTTCCGAAGAGGGGAAAGTGTCGAAAACCATTTAAAAAGAGAGATTCTAAGCTCGGGGGTTAGTTACGCCTAGGGAAGGTATTAGCATCCTAAACGCCCATGGTACTCCATGGTAACCTCTAATTTATTACTTTTTTATTGCTTTTATGTGCTTTAAGAAAATGAGAGAGAAGTTGTAAGAATTGGAGGAAGAAATTGTATAGAATAGAAAGGTGTGTGCATGTGGAGATTGGGTTGAGAAAAGAAAGTTATTGCAAAGAATAGTAAATTTAGTTTAATTCTAAACTAATCGTGCGACTAATTTGGATTTGGACTAAAGAATTTTTATTAGAGAGAGAAGAAGTTTTTTTGTTTGTTTTCTATTTTTTCTAAAGAAAATTACTAACGCCTCTTCGGAAATGAAAGTTCATTTTTCGTTAGTTTTTTAGCGTTATGCGGAAAGCGGTAAAAATAAAAATGCATGCAATGCAAGTTTTCTACATCCTCTTTGGGGTTACATTTTTCCTAAATACATTCTAAGAGTTTTGCGACAAAAATAAACATGAATGAATGCAACATTTCAATGCAATGCAATTCTACAAGTTAAAATGAATTATAGACGAAGTACAAAATAAAGAAGATAAAAATAAAAAAAATACTAAACTAGCTATCCTAAAGATTATGGTGCTACTATTTTCCTTGGTCCGTCTCCAATTTAGCATAAGTTTAAGTTTAGTCCGAAGTCACAATCCAAATATCATGAACAAAATGTAATAATATGATAACATAAAATAAAATAACTAGAAGATAAATTTGCATGAATTTAAATGACATAGAAAAAAAATGAACTAAAATAAAATAATAAGTAAAACAAAAATAAAAAATAAAAATAAGCTAATAGGAAAGAACAAAGAAGAAGAAAAAACTGAACCATAGTAATAACAAAGAAAAAGAGTAACGTACAAAAGAAAAGAAAATAAAGCAGGGAGGTGCAGATAGCATAAATCATAGTATAAAATAAATCTGGAAAAAAAAGGGTTGTTGGGCTCAACTGACTAAGCCCAGTTTGATATATGAGTGGTCCGGTTCGGGTCGGATCCATTGGGTTGGACCGGATCCGAACCGGTTATGTCATTGTGTTATGTGGGTGCGCGTGTGTGATGGTGTACCGTGATCCAGCAAATGCTCATCACTTGATCTTGATCAGACTGTCCTGATCAGATCTTGGAATCACAGCATAAGTCCCATGATTAAGAATCAACGGCCGTGATTGAAACTATAAAAAGGCAAGTGTATACTATGTTCTTTCTTCTTCAAACGTTCATAAACAGAGACCAAAACCATTAACAAAGCTTGAAAAACCAAAAATCAACAAATCTAAATCAAAAGTTATGAATGATAGATCAATCTTGACCGTTTCGCTCCACTGATCCTTAATCCGGAGTCGGATTTCACATCGGAGTTATTATAAAAACGAAAATGAGGAGAGAGAAAGTAGATCGAAAATCTCAAAATCAAGTTTCAAACCAAATCATTCAAAATTGTTCAATAGCAAAGATTATATAGACGAATAAAAACTCAGTACCGTCGAAATCGAGCGAAACAGAGGTCGAAACCGGTGTGAAACGGAGTATTAAAAAACAAACCGACGGCGACGGTACTTGTTGCGTTTCTGTTACTGTTTCGATCGGCTTTGAATGCGTTTTCCGGGTTTAGAGAAGTGTTTAGGATGATTGTAACGAAAATAGAAACAAACTTTATGAAGAAATTTTGAGGAATTTGTTTTTTGATTTGGCCGATTGAAAGGAAAATGGTTTTATAGTGTTTTACACTTTTGTGGAAAAATGACGTGATAGAACCATGTTGTTCTATCTTTTCTTTTTTTATTTTTTTTGTATTTTTGTGATTTTTTTTTGATTGAGAGAAAGGAATGGTTCTGATTTTTTCTGTGAAAAATGGATGGTTCTAGGTAGGTGTAAGTGTGAATGAAGGAATTTCTAGGTGAATGTCAGTGAGTGATTGAGTGATGTGAGGTTTGTATTTATAGGAGAAAATTAGGGTAAAGGGTATTTTTGAATTAATGATAAAATGGTAGGATAAAATAGTAATGAAATGAAAATGGTGTGATTTTTGATTTATTTTGAAAATGGAAAATGATTTATGATGAGAATGAGATGAGGTGGAGAGATATGATTGGTCTAAGAGGAATATTGTTGTGATGAGTTGTAAAAAGCTATTTTTGACTTAAATTTAAAAATGAAAAAGAATAAGAAGAGATAAGATATATTCTTTTTACTATTTTTGGTAAACTTTGAGATAAAAATAGTGAAGATGAAATAGTTGAAATAAAATGATAAAATGTAAAATGTAAATCTTTTTTTTTGATAATTTGAAATATATGATAATAAAATATAAAATGCGCGTAAAATAAGAAAAAGACTATTTTTGATATTTTTGGATTTTTACGCTAAAATGCGAACTATTTAAAATAAAATGAAATATTTAGAAATAAAATTTTTTAAGAAAAATGATAAAAATATGAAAAATGCATGAAAAAGATAATAAAATATTTTTGTATATTTTTTATGCGAAAAAGGCAAATTGGATTTTTAGGTCCAAAATTGGGGTACTACAGATATGATATTTGACTTTTTGTCTGCCACGTTAAATGAATATATATTTTTCAACATGAAGTTACTATAGATTAAATAATATGGGTGAAATATATTTTGAAGTTTTCACTTTAAAAATAAGTCTACATAAAATAGTGAGACTCAAATGAATTTCAACTAGTTAGAAATAGTGTATTAGAGAGTGTTCCCAAGAGAGAATATTGCTAGCACTCCTCATATATGAGAAGAGATTCGATGACTCTAGGAGTAATTCTTAGATGATTTACTCCGCGTAATAACACATTATTCACGGTGAATTTCACCAATCTAACGGTCTAATTAATAGTTCTTATTTAATAGATCAACTCTACAATTTTTAATGAAATTTTCAAATCATTTGATACATTATTAAATAATTTCAAAGGAACGTATAATAAACTTTTAAAAACACGGAGTTATATAAAAATGGATGCACTTGATCATTGATATATAATAATAATAGTCAACGGTTTTGAATTGATGAAATTCATCGTAAATAATGAGTTGTTAGACCTATATATATATATATATATATATATATATGAAATTTGACAAAATTAATCAACCTGCTATAATATATATTTTTCAACATGAAATTATGTATTATAATCATAATAATATGGTAATATGAAACCAGTAAAAGGTTTTTTTTATTACACATAGTAAAACCAGAAAGGTCTTTTTATTTGTTAATATTCCTCTGGCCTTAAATATATGGAAATATTATTTTTCAAGTTACATTGTATCATTTATTATGTATTTGGTCCATATTTTAGACCAAATACATAAAATATTCAATAAACTTAAAACAAGAATATTTTCTTATATTTGAGAGCGGAGAGAGTATATTAGTAGAATAATTTTTTGAAACGATATTAGTAGAATAATTATAATTATAAAATGAAAGAATTTATAGTAAAGTTTATATTTTCTATTATATAAAATGTATTAATTTTATCTGAAAGGAAAGTTTTTGAAAAGATCCTTGTCTTTTAATAATGTCAATGGCCACACCGACATGCCAATATATTAAATAACAAATCACAATAAATCATCTACGTCTTTTTTGATACAATAAATCATCTACATCTTGTTTCACCTCCAAATATTCTTTATAAAAAAATATCGAAAGCAAAATACCATAAAAAAAAAGAGAAATATGGATTACACCCGGGAGCAGGAGGCTTTGGTTAATAGTTCATGGGAATCATTCAAACAAAACATTTCTGTTTGTAGTGTTTTATTCTACACTATGTAAGTTTTATATATTGATTCTTTTGGCTTTTTTTCTTCTTCTATTATTGAACGTCAGTTAAAAAGATGATAAAAATTTACCAAAATATATTTTGTTGTTATAATTACAAAAGTATATTAGAGAAAGCACCTGCAGCAAAGGATATGTTCTCTTTTCTGAAAGATTCTGTTGGAGTACATGAGAGTCCTAAACTCAAAGTCCACGCCGAAAAAGTTTTTGGAATGGTGAGATATAATCCCATATCAATGAATAATTTTTTTATTTAATCTTTCATTCAAGATTGATGTTACTCTTAAAATTAATAACTTCGGCCAATGAGAGTTTATACTAAGTGTGTGTTTGGTTCTGCGGTGATTAAAATTGATTTTAATAGAATTTATTTTAACAAAATTGATTATAAAAGTGAGTTTTAGTAAATTGATTTATGTTTGGTTACATTTACGTAAAAAAAAGTAGGTAAAAAAGTAGGTAATTTATCTTTTTAAATGTGCACAATATTTTACTTTCTCATTGTCTCTTCAAAAAAATATATATTGATTCGTCAGCTACAAACTAAAATATTATATTGACTCAAACATCATTATTAGAGAGTGTTATAATATAGTGCTAGTTAACCCACATGAGTTGGCATTAGCGATGAAGAGTTGAGACGAGTGTAAGGGTGTTTCTAGTGCAGTTTGGTTCGGTTTTGAGGCTAAAAGGCTTAAAAATTACGAGATAAAAAAAATGTTGATCGGTTAGATTCAATTGATTTTAAAAAGTCATCCAAACCAAATCAATACGGTTTGGATTGGTTTTGTTGGTGTTGTTTATTGTGAGATAAAAAATATGACAATATTATTACCTACTCCATCCGTTTCAAAATAAGTGTCAAAATTAACCAATTTACGTATGCCAATGCACATCTTTGATCACAAATATATTTAATTATGTAATATAAAAATTCTAATTTTTTATATTTTAAAAATATTCATCGAGACAAATTGAAAAAAATTATATATGCTAATATTTATTTTTATATATTAATCAAAATATATGGTCAAAATATGTTATATGAATAGTGTTCAGGTAACTCAAACGGCACTTATTTTAAAACGGAGGGAGTATAATATTACCAACTTATTACAAAATAAATGTAGGAGACATTATTTTACTATTTCCATGATACAATATGCCTATATAGTAATTGTATAAATTCTAAACTTATTTTCACTACCAACATTATAGTTCTGCCTCGTAGTCACATTACTTACATGGGTTGAGTTTGAGTTGGGCTTCCTAATTTAGACTAGATAATGGATTGATTGATATTGGTTGATAAAATTAAGTTAAGTATTGTAGTTTGGTTTCATTCGGTTTTTGAAATGAAAACCACAATCGAATCGAACCGCGTAGTCCAAGAAGAAAAATGAATTTCTCGGTGCGAACGATATGCAATTTTTGCAGTTTGCAATTTTTCTTTTAAATTGGTTTGGATATGAACACCCATATTGGAGTGTGCTATTCTCAGGCTATAAATTTAGAATCTCCATGGTGCCACTACTTCTGCGGGGTCAATTTATACAAAGTGAATCTTTAAATGCCCCTTCCCGCCCTCGCTAGTGGACAACATGATTGATGTCTATCGGATTAATCATGATTGATGTCTATCGGATTAATCAGTCTTTAGACCATTTCTTTTGAATCAAATAAAGAACCAAATGTATTAAAATTATTCTAGAGTAGCAAAAGAAGTGTTTAGATTAGAATTAACCCATCACAATCCAATTAAAAAAAAATACCAAAGAAAAAAAAAGCCAAAATGTAACTCTCTCAACCCCATACAAATTAAAGGGTTAGAGTACCACAAACTAAAAACCCAATTAAAATATTTAAATTTCACTTTAAACCACCAACCATGTATTTTTATTTGAACAATTACCGAGACCACTTCAAAATTTAAATTATTGAAATGCCATCGTTGTGAGCTTTCCATAATATCCAAATTATTGCCAATCAAATGCCTTGAAAGGAGACTTTATATTTTAAATATTGCATCTGTAAACTTGATAATTCTTGAACATGGGAAAGCGCTTAATTAGAAAGAGCGCTTTATACTCTTAGCCACCTTAGCACACAACTCCACACCTTATGCGTTCTATCACAAGTAAAGAAGACTTGAGTTTCAATAAGAGTTTCATAATGACCACGTCCAAGAGGCCAAACTTGAGTGTCGACATTCAAAAAATCCCTCATAAACAAATTATCTCTAGATAGAATCTGATTAGCCAAATATCGCCAAGTAAAGAAGACTTTTATTGGTAAAACATTATTCCAAACTATAGCATTAAGATCTATATCTGTCACGTTGTCTTCCACAGGCCAATTGAGTCAAAATAAAGTAAGCATTCTTAACAGAGTATGTGTCTGAAATACCAATCCTCCACTGCCGCTTGCCAAGTACATCATGGTGCAAAATAACGTTATGTAAAAAAGTACAACACTCATCCAATAATTCTCCCTCCCTAACAAACAAAGGACCCTTGATCAACACCCCACCCCCTACGACATAATATCCCCACTATCACCTCTTGATCAACAGATAGTCCAACTAATCTAGGAAATCAATTTTGCAAGATTAACCCTTCTTCCAACCACGGATCATCCTAAAATAATGTATTATAACATTACCCACCTCTTTAACCAAAAAAATTTCAGATCAATCATTGATCCCATTAAATGACCCTTTTTTAATACTACTAATATCCTTCCAACGTTCAGACGCTTTAGTCCCATTTTCATAAATACCACCACGATGCACCCCCCTATTTATGTTCTAAAACCCTCCTCCAAAATCCTCCAAAATCCTCCGACTTCAACCTCCAACACCAATTACCTAGAAGAGCAACATTAAACTTATTGTTCCATAAGTTGTCATGCATTTTGATCAAAGTGTTTAAATATGCAAATTCTATTCACATCAGACGAAGTGTTTAAATATGCAAATTCTATTCACAGATCCTTATGAATTGTTTGTTATTAACTTAGAGATGAAGAAACAAATACTCCAACGTTCCCAGTTGAAGTATATCTCTTAAGGAAGTTTGTTATGGCGCGATTTTTGTTTGAAATGATTAAAAATAAATATTTCAAACAAACAAAGTTTGTTACAAGTTTCTCAGCTCAACCAAATAAATAAATAACTCAAGATATTTTTTTGTTTCCGCGCCACCAATTTTTGGAATAGCTTGAAGAGGATTCAAAAACAAATATTTTATCTTTTAGTAAAAAAGGGTTAATTCAACAAACTTTCCTATTATTTGGCTTGGTCTCTATCTCGTATCAAATACTATAAATAGAGGTCCAAGCACTGAAGTAAAGCACGACTCAAGATTATAGTGAAAGTTCTAAGTGTTCTTAGTTTTATTGAGTCTTTTCTTTGTGTTTATTCTTGTTGTTATCGTACAACAATTGCACTGTTTTATTGAGTTTAATCTCGTTCCTCCAAACTTAATTAATACTATAGGGAGAGTCACATATTTAGGTGGAGTCCTAAATAATTTCATTGGGGTAGTTTTAGTGAAAGGCTTTGATTAGGGGTATATCAAATAAGACCTAGAGACTAAGAACTACGAAATAGTGAAGGTAATTCTCCTGCATTGGTATCCTCCAGATTAGGTGTTTTGACACTGAACCGGGTAAACAATTATTTGTGTCTTTTATTGTTTCTCTGCACATTATTATTATTATTGTTTACTGCTGCGCCATAAAGCTAAGCAAGTTGTTGAGACATCTTGCATAAAATCTTTGAACTAGAATTTCAAAACTCTTTCACCCTCCCAATACCAAGACCCTCATGCCTCTAGACAAGACACACTGTAACCTAATTTATCCGATAAATCTTACGATCCTCCTCATCTCCACCTGACAAAAACAATTTAAAGAGATGTTCGATAAAAGAAATTATACTTTAGGAAGCCTTGAAAAAAATGGAAAGAAAATAAACCTGAAGTGAAGACAAAGCAGCTTTGAGAAGAACCAAACGACCACCCATGAATAGGTTATGGAATTTCCAAATTGATAATTAGGACTTAATTCTATCAATTACCGGTCTCCAAAAATAAATTCTTCGAGGATTACCTCCAATAAGAAAATCCAAAATAGTTGAACAGAGTCTTACTAATTTTACAGTGTAATACATTATACGCCTAAATTTCACAATCGAAACATTTATGAACGAAGTCTTGCTAATGGATGGAGTAGTGACGTGATTTATAACATTTGTGATATATCTAGACACACAATCGAAACACAAAATACCTAAATTTCACAATTGAAAATGATTAACTAAACGGGCATTAAAACATAGTTTAATCAACTATTATTTTATTTTACCTAGTAGTTTTATTGATTGTTTAATTAAAATTAAAAACTCAAATTTTTATTTGAATTTCTTCTTCATTATATAAAATTACATTATAAATAGGAATAATGTGAAATACTACATCATTAAAAAACCAACCAAATTCAATTAGTATTTTTTAATAATTTCATTGACGAGTTGATTTTAAGATATCTATATTTTTGAAATTATAGGTGCGCGACTCAGCTTTTCAACTCCGAACAAAAGGAGAAGTAGTTTTGGAACATACTACATTGACTTCTATCCATACTCAAAAGGGAGTTGTTGATCCTCATTTTGTGGTATGTTAATATTTTTCGCTTACATTGTTTGTCTATTTTTGGTTACAAATAAGGTTTAACTGAATATTGTTGATCATGATTAGTCCAGTTGATAATCACATTAAGTTACATAATTAAATTAGACAGTACTACATCGTAACTCAAAGTTTTAAGTTTGTGGTATGGTGTATATATTATAATAAAAGAGTTGTGTATGCACTCTTAATGATATAATATAATAAATCTAGTGGACTTAACTAACAAAACTCTAAAAACACATATGGATTATTGTGATTTAGTTGTTCTAAGTGCTTTATTTTCCCTTTTTAAGAATAAAAATGAAAACTATTTTAACAAAAATTAATAATTTAAATAATATATTTGAATATATATAGGGGCTGCAAACTTTATCCCACCTAAAATCATGTGGGAGGAAATTAACAAGCCTCCTCTCACTATTTTATTCCCCACACCCCCACCTCATTTCTCGCCCCCCACGCCCCCCCACCGCCCCCCACTCCACCCCTAGTTTTTTTTGTTCTCTGGAATTTTTATTTTTTTTTGGTTTTTTTTATTAAATGAATTTTAGTTTATTGATTAAGGATAATTTAAAGAATATTATGTATGATTAAATGTTTTAGTAGTTAGTTTTAACCGAAAATTATATCAAAACTTTTTTTTGGTGGAAAGGTTTCATAAATTATTTTAACCATTTTAAAATAGAAAAAAATTGAGTCAAATATTAATACAAGATGTTATGGTTTCTAATAAAATAAAAGAACAATGAAATTATTATTGTTAAATAGTTTTAAATAATGATTATGACAGAAATCATGTAATAGATCTTGGAAACCATTTAAATTTTTAAATGGTTTCAAGATGTTATAAACTGAAACCATTAGTATGGTTTAATAGTTTCGATACCCTAAAATAAAAATAAAAATTGATTCAAATATTAATACAAGATGATATGGTTTCTAATAAAGTAAAAGAACAATAAAATTATTATTGTTAAATGATTTTAAATAATGATTATGAGAGAAATCATAAAATAGTTCTTTGAAACTATTAATATTGTTAAATAGTTTCAAGATGTTATAAACTGAAACATTTAGTATGATCTAATGGTTTCGATACTCTAAATAGAAAAAAATGGAGTCAAATATTAATACAAGATGATATGGTTTCTAATAAAGTAAAAGAACAATTAAATTATTATTGTCAAATGATTTTAAATAATGGTTATGACTGAAATCATAAAATAGATCTTTGAATCCATTAATATTGTTAAATGGTTTCAAGATGTTATAAATTGAAACCATTAGTATGGTATAATGTTTCGATACCCCAAAAATAGTAAAAAAATTGAGTCAAATATTAATACAAGATGATAAGGTTGATAATAAAGTAAAAGAAAAATGAAATTATTATTGTTAAATGATTTTAAATAATGATTATGACTGAAATCATAAAATAGATCTTTGAAACCATTAATATTGTTAAATGGTTTCAAGATGTTGTAAACTGAAACCATTAGTATGGTCTAATGGTTTCGATACCCCAAAAATATTAATTCAAGATATTATGGTTTCTAATAAAATAAAAGAACAATGAAATTGTTATTGTTATTGATAAATATTAATAGTATGTCAAAACTATTTGATACACTTAATAGTTTTTATGTTAATTGTAAAAAATTAACCATAATTATAGTACATGTTTTAGTGTGCAATTTTAAATCAAAATAAAGCTATATAAACGTCGAAAATATATTCTTATAATATGGACTTCAAAGAAATAAAAAATACCTTTTTACTTCAAAAAAAAGTAAAAAAAAACAATTAAAAAAAATGGGGGAGCGGGCGGCAGAGTGGGGGCAAGGGGAGGGGGGCGCGAGAAGTGGGGGTGGGTGGGGGGCGCGCGAGAAAAAGTGTGGGGCGCTTGAGTAAAAAAGTGTGAGGAGGTTTGCTAACTTCCTCCCACGTGGGAGAAAATTAACAAACCCCTATATATATATATATAGGAAATATCTAGTGAGAATTCCTATCTTATATGAGAATGGTGAGAATGATTACCAGCCTTTAGATTAAAAATGGATGGTTGAGATTAAAAGTTAACACATGTGCCTTTCCATATCCTATTGTTTTTTTCTTCTTCTCTAACTTTCTTTGTCTCTCTGTCTTCTTTTTTTTTTACTCTCCATCGTCATCTATCTTTGAGGGGTATGGTTCTCAATAGTCCAATGGAATGATTAGGCAAGAGAATTCTTTGAAATCATGTATTGAATATTTAATCATTTTAATCGATCTCTTGGTAAAATTACTACAGAGAGCAAAAATTAAGTTACCCTAAAAAAAATAATACCAAATTTATAACCATTAATCTCATTTCCGACCAATTTTCTCTCCTTCTCGGCGACCATCTCTCTGCCATCAATGATTATCTCTCTCTTTTATTAATATAGAATATACATATTAGTAAATATTTTGCGTGAAAATAAATTAGTTTTCTATAATTATTTTTTAATTTTTGTATAAATTTTTGTTGTAGGTGGTTAAAGAAGCTTTGCTGGAAACAATAAAGCAAGTATCGGGAGATAAATGGAGCGAAGAACTAAGAACCGCTTGGGAAGTAGCCTATGATGGATTGGCAACGGCAATTAAGAAGGTGATGATTTAAAATTGGAATTATAGATAATTATAAATAAATTTAATAGTATTATTAAAAATGAATAAATACATATTGTAATAATACTAAAAACGACTATGTAATATTGTTTGTGTTTATAAGTTAACGATAGAGGAAAGAAGGTAAGAAGTTAGATGATAAAATTAATAATAGAAATTAATGCTAAGTGATATTAATGACATTATTAATATGAAATGCATTCCTAGCTATTATGATAATATGTTGATGCATGTCAAGTTAGGTCTACCTATATGTAATAATTCTTGTAGACTCACCTTTTGAAACTGGTTATTGAGAGGATGAGGTCCATTTGTTCTCTTAAAAGTTTTATTTGTTTCCTCTACGCCGATTTACTACTTTAAATATTTTCTTTGGTACCATTTTTAAAATTGAGTCTTTATTTTAATTGTTTTATGGGGCAAAAGTTAGGATGCACATAAAATGCATTGGATTAAGTGATTTTTTTTTCTAAAGAAAGGGATAGTTTAGGAGTCTATAGTTTGGAAGCGTTTAGTAATGCATTGTTGGAAAAATAGTGTTGGTGAATAGAGGGACCATTTGAGGGGTTTTGGTTTAAACCCTAGCAAAGAAATATGGTTTGTGAATGGTTATTGTCATAAAGGGATTAATAAATACAATGTAAGGTGAAAATATGTTTATAGTATGAAGAATGGTTTATGTAGTAGTTTCGTTTATTAAAATACCCACTAGTTGACTTAGTCAACAACACACACTCACACACATCATATATACAATAAAACACACACGGCAAGTTAGAGTAGAAGGGAGGAAATACACTAGGATAAATAATAGAGAGGAAGAAGATAAAGAGAGAAAATGAGATAAAGCTCATGAGAGAGACAAGGAGGAAGAAAAGGACTAGGAGGAGGAGGAGAATAAGAAGAGAGAAACTTGGAAAATTGATGTCCTGTTTTAATATTTATATTACTGTGTTATGATTCATTTATATATATATAGAGTGTGTTTGATTCGTAAAGTAGTAAGTACATGACATAACAAGATAGTACAGTACAAAATAAGATAGTACATGACATGACAAAATTATATCGAAGAGAGATAGAGAGATAATTTTTTTATATTTGAAAATAAAAAAGGTTATTTTCATATTTTTTATAGTTGTAATGTGGACAAAAATTTGTCATGTGGTTTAGTGAAGGACAAAAATTTCTGATTTTGTCCTGTCCCTTGCTACTTATTTTGTCCAGTCCCATAATCAGTTTTTAAATCATACAGGGTACAAAAAGTTGTTCTGTCTAGTCCCCTGTTTTTTAGCATATCAAAACACACACACACACACACACACACACACACACACACACACACACACACACACACACACACACACACACACACACACACACACACACACATATATATATATATATATATATATCGGGGGCTGTTAGCAAGTATGACCCATGTGAAAAAGTGGGGGGCGCGCGCTGGGGGGTGGGGAGCAATGGGGGGCGCGCGGAAAAAATTATGGGGAGTGGGAGCGCGCGCGAGTAAAAGTAGGGTGGGGGGATTTGAAGAAATTTACATGGGTCCAAGTTAGCAATCACTATATATATATATATATATATATATATATATATATATATATATATATATATATATATATATATATATATATATATATATATATGTGTGTGTGTGTGTGTGTGTGAGGGGGGGGGGGGTGTATAGTAGTAAGTGGGGAATGTTTGCTGTTTAGGGTTCACATTGGTTAGGTGAGTTATCGAGTCTATATAGGTATAGATTAGTAAGTGGGGAAAAGCGCATGTGTGGGGGGGGGGGGGGGGGGGGGGAGGGGGTGTATAGTAGTAAGTGGGGAATGTTTGCTGTTTAGGGTTCACATTGGTTAGGTGAGTTATCGAGTCTATATAGGTATAGATTAGTAAGTGGGGAAAAGCGCATACATGTTTTAACTATATCTAATTTTACCTAGGAATCTTCACTAACATGTTCGTAAGATAATACTTGTCGATAAGACTCGGATCCTTAAATTATTCATGTTCGAGGGTTTATGTATTTTGATTAGATTATATTGAGAACATTGTTGATGCAATAGTTGAAAATTAAAAACAAGAGTTACAGTAGTCACCCATGGTTGGGTAACTTACTAAGATGTAATCTCATCTCCAATGTTTGTTTAAATCTTTACAGGAAAGAAACCTCAGGTTTAATGCTATTGGAGGAGCTTGGGAGCTATTATTTGGACTTAGTTTTTTTTGTTGTATTTAGTAATTAAGTCTAACTATATCATTGTATTATTTTGCTTTCGTTATACTTATGGTATGGTGTAGTTTTAGCCAAGACACTATAGACACCACATTTGATGAGTTGTTATAAAATATTGATATAATGTTATTATTATCCTAGAGGATGATAGAAATTTTAATTTGCTAACTTTTTTTTTCAATTTAACTTGGATACAAATTCATAATTTAGGAGGAGGTTATTACATTATGTTCCTTAGGAGTCTAAACGTAGGGTCAACACATGGTTTAAAAATTAAGCTGAAAACGTAGTTTCAAAATTGTTTAATAAAGTTTGTGAAAGAGGTAGTTCACCAAAAAAATAAAAAGAGTTTGTGAAAGAGGTACAACATTGGACATGATTTTATGGCAAAAACCTCTATTTAATTGCATGATACAAGATGAGATTAGTTATATGATCGACGTGCAGTTGGGTTCAGTTTTAAGCATAAAAGTTAATCTAACCGTGAGATTAAAATACATGCAGTTTAGTTCAGTTGGTTTTTAAAAAGTGATCCAAACCAAACCAATGCGGTTTTGATTGGATTAGTTGCCGCGGTTTATCGCGTTATAAAAAAAATGACAATATTATCAACTTATTACAAAATAAACATAGAAAATATTATTTTATTGTTTACATAATATAATATGTATATAAAAAAATTTCATATATCTTAAAACTTTTTTATATCTTATAAAAAGAACTTATTTTTAATATCAACATTATATTTCTGAATCGCGTGAAAAAATATATTTTGATAGCCTCACTAGTGCAAAAGTAAGAATATAATTAGATATTTTATTCCTCTTTAATTAAAAACGGGTGTAATAGAGTTATGTTGTAACATTAGACACCATGTTTAAAGAAAATAGGTGTAATAATGAAAGATTAGCCACCTAAAATTTATAATACACTTGTTATATAAAAAAAATGAGAAAAATTATACTTTAGACATTATGTTTAAAGAAAATAGGTGTAATAGTGAAAGACTAGTCACCTAAAATTTATAATACACCTGTTATATAAAAGAGGTGAGAAAAATTATATTTTAGACACTATGTTTTAAAAAAAAGGTGTAATAGTGAAAGACTAGTCACCTAAAATTTATAATATACTTGTTATATAAAAGAGGTGAGAAAAATTATACTTTATACACTATGTTTTAAGAAAATAGTTGTAATAGTGAAAGACTAGTCACCTAAAATTTATAATACACTTGTTATATAAAAAAGGTGAGAAAAATTATACTTATTTAATACTCCCTCCGTCCCATTATATAAGCACCTTTACTACAAAAGTCTAGTCCAAAAATATAAGGTCCTTTACAATTTTTGTATTCCAATACAACTTAGTAGTAATAATTAGGAGTATGTGTAAGCAAAAAAGTAATAAATGTACCTAGTAAATTGTAAAGGGGCTTATATTTTGGGACTAGACTTTTGTAGTAAAAGTGCTTATATAATGGGACGGAGGGAGTAGTAACTTGCTTCAAAAGAAATTTAACAATAAATTGCACATTATTCTTTAAAAATAGAAACAAACTTTTATATATATTTTTGTAATAAGTAACTTTTTATATATTTTGAACATAAACAAACAAATCTTTTTTTTTTACTAACAAATCTTTATAAATAGAAAAAAAAGAAACAAATTCTAAACTTCAAAAACACTCTCTCTCTATCAACCCTTTCAATATATCTCACTTAAACCCTTCTCTTCCGCCACCGTCACCCTCTACCTCACCAATCACCCCCACCGAGGTCGCCGATTCTCACCGTCCTCTCTCAGCCACTAACATCACCTCTTATCTCTTCTCGTTTGTTGCTCTAATATATTGGCGAATTTCTTCCTTAATCTTTATTTTTATCTCTTCATCCATGTATCTACAATAAAAAGAGTTCTTCTACGTTGAACCTTAGGGTTAGTCTTATATGCGTTACGCGCCGCTATCCGAGATTAACTACATAGGGTTCATGTATTATAAGTTTTTTGATGGCTTGTGATTTATTAGGTGTAAGTCTCTCCCAATCATCTTCTCCATCTTCCAAAGCACAGACAACAACATAATCGGCAGCCGCACCGATCGACAAGAACGCAACATCTTCTCCTTAAGATCTTTCTTGTTTATTTATCTAAATTTTTAGGTCTATGAGCTATATCTAGTTCCATTTAGAGATTAGGAACGTGAAGAATTATTTGAAATTTTGATGTTTTCAATTTGTATGTGATATGATAATAGTTTTTCCAAGTTTACATGTAATTGAATAATTTGACGAATTTTTGTTTATTTTGATAAAATATTTTTGTTTGATTAATGTAAAAGATAATATATTTTTTTAATATTTCACACCACTATTTTGTGAAAAGCAGTTTCGAAGATCTAAATTTTTGCATGAAATACTAGTATTTTACACCCATTATTCATATATACAATAAGGTGTAAATTTATTAAAAAGAGTCTAAATAACAAACAATTTACACCCAATATATTAAAAAACCGGTGTAAAATAGTTGTAATTCAATGTAAATAATAAAAAATTTACACCCGATATAAATAAAAATTGGTGTAATATATATTTTTTAACACCTTTTGTTTACCGATGTAAATTTCTCATACATATCTCACCGGTTGAATTTACACCGAATCCAAAACAGTGTAATATCTCCAAAAAATTGGGTGTTAAAACCTTTTTTTGCACTAGTGCCTACTATTTTATAGACTTAATTTAGATTGAACTTGTTAAGTTGGACTATGTAATAGGTTGATTGCTTCCAGTTGATAGAGTTAAGTTAAATAGTGGGTTTGGTTCGGTTATATGAAATGAAAACCTCCAACCTAACCAAACCGTGCGGTTTAGCAGAAAAACGATCCTTGTAGTTTTAACTAAATGCGGTTTTTTACGGTTTTTGGTTTGAATTAGTTCCATTTGCGATTTTACTTTTTTATTAGTTCGGATACGATCATCACCTAATTATATATCTAAATGTTTGAACTTTAGATTGGTTCCGTTTGCGATTTTACTATGCAATTTGATATGAAGTGCATCAAATCAAAGAAATTCAACGTTATTTCTTTACAAAAATTAAATTCTTAATTAAATTTATGAATAAAATTTTCTTGAAAAAAAAGAAATTTTTGTTTGCAACAAATCTTTATTACATGTTCATCGATTACCTTTCTCGCAATGAACCATATTCATGTCCACTCCTCATCGATGAAAAAGTTTCTATAGTTCTATATAGGATACAATACTCCTACTTCATATAAGAAATAAGTTCAATAGTTTTATTTTTTCTTCACATATACTCATGCCAAAACAAAAACTATAGTTTTTTTTTTCTCAACTTCTAAATGATACTCCCTCCATTTTAAAATAAGTGTTGTTTGAGTTACGCGAGGACTATTCATACATCATATTTTGACTATATATTTTAAACAATATATAAAAATAAATATTAGCATATATGATCTTGTTCAATTTGTCTCGATGAATATTTTTAAAATATAAAAATTTTAGAATTTTTTATATTACATAATTAAAGATATTTGTGATCAAAGATGTGCATTGGCATACGTAAACTGATCAATTGTGACACTTATTTTGAAACGGATGGAGTACCTTCAACTTGGGTAATTGTCTGGTATGTTAGACTATTTGGCTATCACTTAGAAGGGGGGTTAAATAAGTGACCCTTTTAAACAATGTGATTTTAAAAAATCTTTTCAAATCGAATGCGCGGAAGTCCACCGGATCGGTAGTCTCTTTGCACCCACTTGATCAAAGAAAAAGTAGTATAAGCCTTAGAGCGTATGATGATAAATCGATCAAAGTAAATGTTTGCAATCAAATTACTTAAGATAATTTTCAACCAACAAGTTCAACAATCAAGTATTACACAATCACAATTCAAGCAATATTCAATTGAATTTTGATGAACACGTGCGATCACAAAATTCAATTGATCAAATTAACAAACAATTGCGAAAAGTTAAAGAGTGTAAGGAGAGAAGAAACGCAAACAATTGATTAGGGAATTCCCAACGGCTTTCGTGTCCTCCTCGCGGTCGGCCGGGTACGTCTCCCCCCAAATAGTCAAACGGACTATTTGAGCGTTTTTATTAAAAACTTTCCTTGATACGAGTGCACAATTTACAACAACTTCAAAGTACAAGACTATACGAAAGAACCCTCTTTCTTCACCTATATCGAATCTATGAAAATTGCGCGAATACCTCAACACGTCACAGAGCTTCTACCTCTGATTACAACGATCAATCCTTACACCGTTTTCAACCCGAAAACCCTTGTAATGATCGTCCAGCTGATTACCTCGCTCCAAGTGTTGATCCTTCAACCCAAATCAACCACGATCGCAATTCTGATTCACCGCGAATTGCACCGAACGTTATCGACCAATTGCACTAAGAACCTTCGATTGATCCCATACTCAATCTCCAATTAATTGTGAATTGATGGAAGATGATGATCTTGTGTTGAATAAATCTTTGATCCAAAATTTCTCCAAAATTCTGTTCAAAAGTGTTTTCCCAATGGTTTCTCACAATTACAACAAAACCTCATATTGCTATTTATAGGGAAAATAAAATTGAAGTGTATCGATACGAAAGTTTGTGTGTATCGATACACACTCCTGACACCGTACAAAATTTGAAAAGATTGAGATATGTATCGATACAAAAACGTGTTTGTATCGATACAAATACCAGTATCTTGAAAAAATGACTGATATGTATCGAAGCATGCAAGCATGATTCGATACACAATGCATTCTCTGATCTTTTGTGAGAGTTTTATGTGTATCGATACATGCAAGCATGATTCGATACACAGGAGACTCTCTGGCCCTGAGAGCCCAGACTTGTATCGATACAAGTGAGATATGTAACGATACAAAATGCACAAAATCAGCCTGAAGGTTTTTCAGGACATTTTCGATACAAGTGTGTATCGATACAAAATACCTTATAAACAGTTTTTCAAAGTTTTAAAATAATTTTTGGCTGTCAAGTCATTAATAATGTTGCCACAATATGTTCTACATTATTTTCGTGAGTTTTAACAATTATTAAAACATAGGGATGAACTGGTGCACTTACATGGTACACTTATTTTGAAACGGAAGGAGTACCTTCAACTAGGGTAATTGTTTGGTTTGCGTGACTTCAACTTGCATGGTGTTGGTGTTTTACATGTTGACTATACATTTTGCAAAAATAACAAATTGGCAAGATGTTAGACCACATGTTCCAACATGTATGTACCGGACATGGGGTTCACATATTTACACGTACAATCTTCTTTGAAGATATGGTTTTTTTTTAATATGTGTGGCATGCACGCCAAGCACCGCGGATTTGGTCAGAATCCCAAGGAAACTTGATAGTATTGATTCCTTTGTAAAATATGTTTGTCATTTATGGAAACATATTATATGGTTCTAAATTATATCAGCTGGGTCATGGATAAATCAGCTGACATATGAAGCCCGTAAATGCTGTCTACCGGTGCTTAATTTTGATATAAATATTCCAAGAAGCAAACCTAGAAGACCACTGGAGTCGTCATTGAAGATTAGAGTCTTTAAGGTTTGAGTCTTTTTAATTGTGAGTTTTTGCTTGTATCATCTTGATGTTTGCATAAGTACTGTGTTTGATTGAGTTGTAATCTCAAGTATTTGCACTCTGAAGCTTTTAAGCTAGGAGTATAGTGTAATTCACTCAAAGTTGTGAAGTACGAGTGGGTTCTTTTTTATTAGAGTTTGTCTTCTAATTTGTATTTATTGATATACACTAGGTGTATAGTTGAGGGAAGTGGGCAGATATTCTCATATCTAGGAGTTCTAAGGTAGAAATCTTGACGGTTAGTTGCTAGGTAATAAGTTGTAAATGGGGCATATAGCTTTGAACTAGCTTTATCAATTGGATTTTCTTACTGGCTTAGAGCCGAGTAGGTGAAGCTGCACCGAACTGAGTGAACAAATAACTTGTGTTATTTACTCATTCGATCGTTTACTTTTTGTTATTGCTTGTGTTTTATATTAGTACGGTGTTGGAGCATCACACTCAATATTTTGTTAGTGTTGAAACATCGCGTAGAACATATGTTACTGATGTGCAAGAAATTTCACTTGGCTTCTAGTAGTCATGAATATGCTGACATGACAACAAGCATCAATGTCAAGAATGTAAATCTACATTTGATTCTTTTTTTTTTTTTAGGATCACATGAAGTGTCATAATGTAAAATATATACTCCAATCTAAAAGAAGAAAGCCGGAATGAGCATATTAAAAATGGAGATTATAGTAAAAAACAAGTCAATATTGTTAATTTTTTTTGGTTTCCTATATTGTATTTTATTTTCTTATGTATTTTTAATATTAATAATAAAAAAAATGTTATGGAGACTCGTTCTAATAATAATATTTCATTATTGTTTACTCTCATTGTTTTTTATGCAATATTATTCTCTCTTCCACTTAAGATAGAAAAATAACATTGAAAGACAATAATTTTGAACTTAAATGAGTAAGTATACATCTACCTCGCAATATATCTGAATTAACATTTCCTTAAACTATCAGTGTAATTATATAATATATTGGTCGAATTAAAATATATTCAAATTTGTACCAAAAAATAAAATGATTATATAATAAAACTATACTACTATACATAAACATTTTTTTTTTTTTACTAAACTATACATAAACAATATTGAAAATAGGTGTATAATGAATTTATTTATACATAGAGTATTTCTTTATATGATTTATCAAAGAAAGATAGCGGAAAGAAAGTGAGAATAGAAAATTAATATAAAAAAGATGATTATATATTAGAACGCGTTGACTCATAATGAGTAGGGATCCGTTGACTCCAGGAGTAACTCTGAGATCAGTTACTCCGCGTAATATCTCCTTATTCACGATGAATTTCACCAATCCAACCGTTGATTATTATCATTATATATCAAAGATCAAGTGTACACATTTTTATATAAATCTAAAATTCGTAGCTATGTAATCTAAGCATTGGTATTTACTTGTATTTTCAAAACTTATTATACGTTCATTTGAAATTACATAATGATGTATCAAATAATTTTAAAATTTCATAAAATCTGATATAGTTGATCTATTCAATAAGAACTATTAATTGAACGGTTAGATTGATGAAATTCATCGTGAACAAGGAGATATTACACGGAGTAACTCATCTCAGAGTTACTCCTGGAGTCAACGGATCCCTCCTCATATATAATTGTTTAGTATGAATGGAAAAAGAGGATAGAAATATGAATCTAAACAAGTTCAAAGTGAAAGCTTTTTTAGAAATATTTTACACAAAAATCACAATGCTTTTAAAGTTTCTTCTATGAATAAAAATGAGCGAAACCCGAAATTCCCTAGGGTGAAAACCAAAAAAAATTGTAAGATTCGTCAAATATCTTTCTGAAATTTGAAAATTGTCCAATACACCCCGAAATTTGTAAGACGTCTATCAAATATCCAGAATAAACAGAGCAAGGGGTATTTGTCTATTTGATGGACGTTTTACAAATTCAGAGGTTTTGACAATTTTCAAATTTAAGGAGGGTATTTGACGAATCTTGCAATTTCGGGGGGTATTTGACATTTCTCTCAAATAAAAAGGGACTAATTTCGTTAAAACTACCAAACATTTAACAATATAAAATGTTCCAAGATTAGAGTATTTTTTCTACGCTCCCTACCTTGACTATTATTTTAAATCCTTCATGCATAAGTAAAAATAAGTCATGACATTAGTTTCCTTCAAAAGATAAACGCTACAACTCTTTTCACATAGCACTTTTAAAAAATAACTTCTTAGGGTTTCTAATCAATTCAATCATTACAAGTTCATGATCATGGATTTTCTTCTTAGTCATTTTAAACTGTCATTATAACTTTCTTACGGTTTTATTTTCATTATCCAACATGCAAATCTTAGTATACTATCAATTTCATAAATTCAAGCTCAATTTCTTATTTGAAACACTTAGACAAATTGTTCTAATTCCAAAATTTCACAACAATTAGGTTTTTCTCTTTTGTTTTGAAATCAAATATTAGCAATGCACACTTCAAAAGTAAGAAACATATGAGAAAACTAATTTAACATACTTATAGCGAAGGGGGAGTTTTGCTAGAGCACGAAGAGAAGAGGAAAGGGAAGTTTTTCATGGATTTGTCTACTTATAACTAAGTTACCACAATAAATCTAGGCCTTAGTATCAAGAGTTTACATAAATACATTACACGAGCTTAGTTACCACAAATTACACCAAAACAAGTAAATTAGAATTGGTAAATATTTCAACACAAAAATGTTGATATAAATACATTACAGCTATGATTGTCAATTCCAACCTCAGATAAGAAGCAATATGGAAGTTATATTTAAGGACGTGTTAAAAACCTCAACAAGAGAATATAATGATAAATAGATAATCTTTGAAGCACAAACAGATCTGGTTTTGGGCGGGTTCCATGTCTAACATGTGTTAGACACCAATACCTGTATTACACTCCTAGAAATGTACCAAACACCTCATTTAGATGTCTTGCCACAATTAACAAAACTTCTCTCTCCAATGGAGAAGGGACACTGTTTCGGTGAAAACATCAATAGTAAATAGTGTATAACTTGTTTTGGATGTTGATTGTTTTGCTCTTAGCTCTCTGTTTTTGTTTGTTAGAGTTTCCTTATAGGTGTGACAAATGGGCATAATAACATGTATAAATAAATAAACATAGGATTGGGTCCTTACTAGTAAGTGCTTATCATAATTTGCAGCTTATAGTGTAAACGCTTATGGATAAACTATTTCTATAACAAAAGATAAAATAAAGTTAAATTGTTTTAGTATAAAATGTGTTCATAAGCTATCTTGGAATGGAGAGCTTAAGAAATAAGCTGAAAACAACTTATGAACATGTCTTGTGTTCATAAGTTTTCCTAAACAACCTTTTGCAAGTACTTATGTCAGTAAGTAAATTCAAATAAATCAATCCAAACAGACTAAGTAACGAAGCACACAAATATCAATACTCGCCTGACAATGTAGCTGAAATTACTGATTATAAAATCTAACAAGACTAAATAAAAGAGCAGAGTTATTCGAACATCACAATTTCAACATAATCTGAGAACCATAAAAAAACACATCAAACACAACTATCAATGTAGTTGCAAAAAGGAAAATGAATCAACCGAAACAAACTGTATCAAAAGATGGTGTCAATCAATATTTGTGTTGTCAAAATATCATTTATGAAAATCAAAATTGGACATACATTACTACAAAGTACAAACAAATTATATCATTGGTTTGACAATCCCAAGGACAATAAAGTGCATGCATACCTGAACTTAATTACTTGCAGGGTAGTCAAGCATTATAACAGATTAATGGGATCCAACCCACCCCTTGTTTTCTTATGGGCGACGGGGACTTAAAGGGATCCATTGATTATTCGGTATAGAAAACGCAGATTCATCGTTATTCAGCCCTTTCTCTAACACAATTAACCAGCTATGCACAAACATTTGTCGACCTTTATAATCTAGCGAAATAATGACAGCTATACTTTCTCTCTTATGTTACAAAAACAACAGCTACACTACAACTACCTTTATCTTACATCAAGTTCCCTAAACCGCAATTCAAGCAACCTAGAATCAAACCCTCCATCACTAACCTGCAACATTTCTCGCAAAGGAAGCGACAAACCAAGTCGAACCAACATAGCGTGTCGAGGCTTAATCCTCCTTTCCAAGCTAAAACAGAAAAACTGAGGAAACTTCTTCAACTCAGCAACATCACCATTCATCTCATTCAAGAAAAACTCAACCTTTGGAGCCAAATTATTCAAAACACTAAAAGTCAATAACCCAGGTGACCTCACAACCATATTTGAAACTTCCACACGTGTGAACCCCAAACCCATCAAAAACTCAACTTTAGGCAAAAGGGTATCCTCAACACTTGAAACCAAAAGCAATGTAGTTTGGCACGTGAGAGAATGTGCCCCAATAAACCCTAATTCCTTCAAAAAACAAAGTGAAGGTCTTAATCTATTCTCAACACTACTAACTAACAATCGAGGACACCGCAAAATCGATTTTTGAACATGATGAAAAGGAATTCGAACCTCATTGAGAAGAAAATCAAGAAGGGGGTAAATGTCATTGTAAGGTTCACACGTGAGAAGTTCAGGAAGCATATCAAGAATTCGACCCATTTGGCTTCTGTGTATACCAATTGATGAAAGACATTGTTCAACAGATTTTAAGGTTGTTAGAGGACAAGTTCTAAGAATAGGGTTTTGTTTGAAGGCTTTTTCTGGATTCACTTTGAGTTTTTCAAGGTAAAGAACTTTTTCTCGGAAAATTATGCCACGGTTTGAGGTTGTGGTTGTTTGTTGATGAGAAAATTGAGCAATTTGTTTGGGAATTTGATAAGATGTTTGAATTTTGGGATTGAAATTAGGGTTTATGAAGGGTTTTAGAATTGGGTTTTGAGAGAAGAGGAAATTGGTGTATAGTTCAAATATCGCCATGTGGTTGAAGAAGATAATGGGTGATGGCCACTATAGTTTTGAAAGATCAAAACTGTGTCGTTTAGTTGGTCTTATTTTTTTTTTATGTTCAAGTTGAAGTTCATTGGGCCTAAACCTTGATATTGATAGAGCCTTCAAAAATAAAGAAAATGTATGGGTGAACTTTTGTTTTCACTCTCTAATCTTCTTGAAAAAAACACCGTTCAATGTGTAGAACTCGAATCATGCCTATGAGATTTTGAATTCTAGAATTTGAAATGCTAAGACAGTGGCCTATTCTATTTGGCCACCGGAGAGACGTGGGAATTCACTTTAGATAAACTTATATCTCGCTAAAGTTTATAAAATTGAAACGTTTATTATCTTAAGGTAACTATGGAATGCCCTTATTATTAGTAACCACCTGTTTACGCTGATTTTTGGTAAACAACCGCTAGTTTGCAATGTTTGAGAGACCAACTAGAAAATCTCGGGACATGTTTGTGCATTCATTGTTCAAGTTTGAAAATAGCAATGTTCATTAATGTAAATGAACAAGTTTGATTTGAAAAAAGTAAAAGAAAGTAAATAAAATGTGACTTGCTTGACAAGAAATGTAAAAATACTCAGAATGAGTACGTATTGACAAGAAAAGTAAATAATTCAATGGATTAAAAGGCAAAGAATGTAAATGAAAGCATGTAAATTGCATGAATATGTAAATTGCATTGAATTTAAAAGAGTTTGATCACAAGATCATACATTGTTGCCTTGTCTATTCCTTTCACTCGAACGCTTGGATACTCAGAATGTGTAAGGTTTGTAGTATGAGAGATTGTGATCCTAATTACAACAAATGAACCAGTATTTATAGATAAAAACTAAGGCTAATTAGTAACGACTAACTATTATCCATTTGCCAAGTGTACAGCCACTTCATCCTTATCCAAAATGCCATCAGATATCAGTTTCGAATGAAGCTTTGCAATGGTTTGAATTTGATTTGAATCTTCTGCCAATTCTTGATCATTTCTACAAGTTAAAAAATCTTTAATTCGAGTTCGAGCCATTCGAATAGCGTTAACTCGAGTAGAAAGTCTTTGTAACTTGTGTATTTCTTAAAGTTATGAATATTTATCTGATTTGACTTTCGCCAAAATATATTTAATTTTGACCTTTAGAATTAAATAATAACTGGGAAAATACATTCCCATAATTAAAGGTATATTTAAATATATTCAGAAAAATATTTAAACTTTATTATTTTAATTAGCCAAAATATTGGCTAACAAATTGCCCCCAAAAAATGCCAATTTCGATTCGAGTAATTCGAATGAAGAATTTGACGTTTTTTATTCCATAATTAAGAGCACGTGACAGCAATGATAATAATAACCGTCAGCGCACTTCCCCACTACTGACACTACTGCGCCTTTCAGTCTTTATGGGACACGTGTCAGGTGCGGAAGTTGAAAGAAATCCCAAATTTCTTTTTCATTTATTTAATTCAGGAGAAAACGAAGGTTATAAATAGGAATAGGTCACTATTAGTTACTTCTTCTCTGCAACTTCAACTCTATTTCTTCATTCTTCCTTACTGTCCTTCACATTTCGTTCTCAAATCTCTCTGAATCAATTCTCAACCTGTCAAATTGACTAGAAAGTTGAACTTCCGTTTAATCAAAATCAACAAATTTCAGAATTTTTGAGTAAATCAAACCCACAATCGATTTGATTTTAAAATCAAACCTTTACTGCATTGTTCATCTTCCTCAAAAACTACTTTAATGGCAGAACAAAACCAAGAACCCATTCCAGTTCCTTTCGCCGGAAAATGGCAGAATGTCACCGTCAAACCCAACGGTGTAGCTGTAGTTCCTGAACCTGAAGGAATTGTAGAAAACAAAACGCGTTGGGAAGAAGAACTCGTTATCCCTTTCTCTGTGGGTAACGACGTCTTCGCGTTTGGGGGTCCGTTTCCTGATGAACGCGCCTCGAAACCGGAGATTTCCACCATCTTTCCAGTTTACAAGAGTTGTGAATCGAAACTTTGCACAACAGATGCGTTTAATTTCACTTTCCTTCGAAGACCCCATAACATGTGGAGATCTGCTCCTAGCTGTGAGAATGACAAGTTCGTGCCATGGCTAATTCGAGTACAAGAAGATTGGGGAGATTACTGGAAAAAATCAGGCATTTATGACCTAATCCAAATTTCTAAGTATGGTCCTCCTTACAGATTCGAAATGCTAACTGCAGCATTAATGTTTTACGAAAGGAGTACCCACACATTTCAATTTCCTTGTGGTATGATGACCCCTACTTTATTAGATGTGGCCACCATCACTGGGCTAAGGCCAGATGGAGCAGTTTTCGATCCCTCGAAAGCTAGTCCCAATACTTATTTTAAATTGAATGAAAAAACGTTTTCTACGTTTATTCTCGAACACCAAGGCACTGGTGTCGTTTCAACAGAAGAACATGTGGCTTTTCTTACCCTGTGGTTGTTCAGTTACGTTTTCTGCTCGAAGTCCTTGCAAGTGGCCCAAATGTATATACCTTTGGCCATCCAACTTCATGAAGGTGAACCCTTTGGATTTGGGCGTCTGCTTCTAGGCGTTTTATATGAATCTATGGGGGAGTTTAGCGACAACCTCAAGAAACATAAAAATGGAGCTCCCTTCCCTGTTTCAGGGCCTCTTTGGTTACTACAATCGTGGCTTAATGCCACCTTTCGAAGGGAAATGGAGCTTAAAATCCCTGTAAGGTTCCAATCTGATGTGGAAAACCGTTCGATTGAGGGAATCAGGCTGGCTGTATTGAGACCTGATCCAAAAGAAACAGACCCACAAACCCTTTTCATCAAGTATATGAAGATCTTTTTACACTTCATCCATTTTCAACCTCGTCACGCACCATTTTTAACAAGAGATGAAGGTCCAGCATGGTTGCAAGATGAATTCCCAGCAGTCAATCCGGACAATGCTGATGAAGTAAATGAACTTTGGCAAAACTACCTTCATCCTACAGTTCTCTCTTGTAGGATTGGAACAACTGCCAATCACTTGGTTTTGGTTGGATATCAACCGAACTTAGTTTCGAGGCAGTTTGGTCTCTCCCAGACTTTCCCTAAGAGCCTATTCGAAGGGACAAAAAAAATGGTGATGGGCACTGAGGTTTCAAAAGAGCTATATGCTAAGTACATCAAAACTTGTTCCAAGTTTGTCTACAAAGTGAACCCAGTCGAATTTAACTTTTCCTTCTACTGTACTGAAAGGTTCTTGACTTGGTGGAATCACCATTTTGACAAACACATGGTGGGCACTACCATAAAGAGGCTCGAAAGTGGATTCCTCCAAGAACAAGTTGAAACACTCAAGGAAAAGTTCAAAAACAAAGGTACGCATATTCTCATAACTCCATTTATTCATCTTTGAACCATTCGATTTGTAACCTATTGAGTATTCAGGCAAAGAAGTACTTGAAGGACCATCTCAACCTTCAACTCGAACTGTCAATCCTCGAAGGGCTGGAGGCGTTCGTTTGAAAGATGATGAAGATATTAGAACAGCTGAGGAGGAAGCTATTGTGAAAGCTGAAGCAGAGAGAAGGAAAAAAGAAGTTCGAAGCAAGAAGAAAACAGATCAGGTTTTTATCTTTCTTTTTCCATTTCTCTCGAATCATATGTCTGTCTTACTCATTGTTTCTCATTCAATATGATAGATCTCCAGAGAAAAACATACAATGAGTAAACCTCCTAAGAACCAAACACTTCCGCCTGTTTTTGTGCATGAAGATGAAGGAGTTAGTTAACAATTCTAACGTTTTTTTTTTTTTTTTTTTTAAACCTTTTACCTTTTTAAGGCAAATTTTAAACTGCTCATTTCCTCTCATATTGTGTAGGATGAAGATGAGCCAGAAATCATCTTGACAAGAAAACGCCAACATGAGTCCGAGAGTGACCATGAAACCAATCTTGCAGATCCTACACCACCTCCGCAAAAGAAGATGAAGAAAAAGAAACAAAGAATTGATCTCTCGAATGCTGAGACAACTAAAAATATTGAAGAGGAGAGCCAAAAGAAGGACCAAGCTGGGGATAACCAAGAGAATCCTACAGTTCCTAAAGACTTGAAGAAGAAGAAAAAGAAAAAGAAGCATTCCAAACCCTTAAATCCTTCAAAGTCTGAGACTACTAGTTCCACTCGAATGGACACTAGCTCATCTGTAGGAACTGAGGAAAATAATCAGGTTTTTAATGATAACGCTGTTGTCCAAGACAACCCTTCTCTTTCCCCAGTGGCTGAACAACCTTCTCCAATTCCTCTCGAAGAAGAAACCCAAAACCAAGATGAAAATAACAAGGTATGTCACTTATATTAGTATAAATGCTCAGAATAACATATTCTACCAAAGTTCTTATCCTTTGATACTTCTTTATATAGCAGGAAGAACCCATTATAGGGAACTCACACACAGAGACTCAAAATCCAGGTGCCTCCCCTTTACAGACACATGCTGAACCATCTGCTGGCCAGGTATTTTCCTTTATTTCGAAACGTGTATCAATCAACACTTTGATAAATATCTCCCTACATTGATAACTTGTCAGGCTGATTTGAATGATCCGCCAGCATTTGGTCCACCAGTGTTTTTGACTCAAAGTCAGGCCAACATTCTGTTCGAGCTTGAAGGCAATCTAAAAGGTAATGCTGAAGAAAAAATACCAACTCCCACTCCTAGTACGGGCTACTCGAGTCAGTCCGTTGAGGTTCAGATAGAAGAAGAGAATGAAGTTGAAGATGATACCATTATCAGAGAAGCTAAGGCTGGAGGGCCTGAATTATTATCAGAATCTTCTACTTCGAGGCTATCTGCAAGTATTGGGGTCCCAGAAGAAGCTTTTGTAAAAATTCATCAGACTGACCCAGCAGCTGCCTTACATCTTCTTCTTCAATCCAAACCTCGATCTCAGAGTTCGAGTGAGAAGACTGATGGCACATCTCAACCTTCAACTGCTTCTATCAATGCCACTGTCAGACAGGATTCTTTGCTCAACAGGCTCAAAGCAGATTTTGGCACGCAGAATGCTTTAGATACACTCGAAACTAATCCCTCGAAGGCTTTTGAGTACTTAGCCTTTTTGAGGAAATTGCATAATTCTTCAACTGACACTTTTACTTTGTGTCAAGTTATGCAATTAGAAAGTCTGATCGATCAGTATGCCAAAGTTGTGCAGAAAGAAAGGGAAAATGAGGCTAAACTGAATGTCCAGATAGCTGCTTATGATGACTTAGTCGCCACAACTGCAAGTTTGGACCAAGAGGTCTCTGAAATTCGAGCACAAGCCACTGCTTCTCATACGCCTAGACTTGATGCTTGCAAAAACAATATTGAGGCTTGGGAAGCTATCATTGTGGATCTCGAACGCCAGATTGCTGAATATAGACAAAAGGTAGCTGATGAGAAACAGACTCAAGCCAACATTGAAGCTGAAATGCTCCTCTCCGTTCAAGCAGAGATTGATGCCAAGGGTAGAGAAGGGGTTCGAGCCATAGACGAGTCTGAAGTGGTAGCAACAGAGATTGAAGCTCTCGAGGACAACAAACGAATACTTAGAGCAGAAAAGATCTCCTTAGAAGCTTTATATCGCAATGTTGCTGAGGCTCTGTAATTTTTAGTACCATTTGAACAATTCTAACTTTTATCTATCTGTTTTATTCGAATCATCTTGGTTGTAACTTGACAATGCCCTTCTGTGGCAATTTATTATTTCTGGCCATATTCTAACTTTTTGTTCTAGCTTTTATTCTGCACTTATGTTTATCTCGAGCAATGCTGGCTTATATTTTTTCAAATATTTACCATTTATTCCTAAAACATGTTTCTCAGGACTTAATACCTCAATTTCATAAGCACCGTTTGAAAAAACTTGAACAATTTTAAATGGACCTTCCCAATGAGGGGACCATTTGCCTAAGACTCTATCTTTTTTATCCATAGGCAAAATAACTTTCCAAACTAAATCCCCTAAGTTAAAAACTTTTGACTTTACCCTTTTATTATAGGCTTTGGCAACTCTTTCTTTTTGCCTAGTCATATATTCTAGAGCTTGTAACCTTTCTTCATCCAAATCAACCAATTCATCTAACATCATTTCCCAATATTTATCACTTGGTATTTCCATTTGCCTCTGTACTCGAAATGATTGCATATGAATTTCCACAGGCAAAATAGCATCATGACCATATGTCAATCGAAATGGTGTAGAGTTAGTTGACTCTTTAGGGGAATTCCTACATGCCCATAAAATTTGATCTAAAGTTTTATGCCAATTTCTTGGCTTTTGAGCAATGTGTTTTTTGATCAAATTAATGATTATTTTGTTAGCTGCTTCAACTTGACCATTTGCTTGGGCATAATATGGTGTTGAAGTATGCAATCTAAAACCAGTTTCACTAGCGAATTCTTGCATTTTTCTTCCTGTGAACACTGATCCTTGATCTGTGGTAATTGTTTCTGGAATGCCAAATCTATAGATAATATGATTCTGAATGAAGTTAATTACTGCCTCTTGATCTACATTAGGTAGAGGCACTGCTTCGATCCATTTTGTAAAGTAATCAATACCTACCAAAATGTAACGTTGATTCTTAGAAGAGGCAGGTTTAATCTCACCAATCAAATCCAATGCCCAGCCCCTAAATGGCCATGGCTTTATTATAGAATGTAACTCACTTGCAGGTACATGTTGTATTCCTGCATGCCTTTGGCATTCTTGGCATCCTTTGGCAAAATCTATGCAATTTTTTAACATAGAAGGCCAATATAGGCCTTGTCTAAACAATAACCATTTCATCTTGTGGCCTGCTTGATGAGAACCACATGTTCCACTATGTATGTCAGAAATAGCTATTAAAGCTTCTGCTTCACTTAGGCATTTTAATAAAACACCTTCACTTATCTTTTTGAACAATTCATTTCCAACTATAACATAGCTTAAGGCCCTATACTTGGTCTTCCTATCACACTGACCATTAGGGTCTTGTAAATATTCTACAATTGGTTTCCTCCAATCTCCATCTATCAAGTTGTCAATGGTAAAAATGTTAGCATTTTCTTCATCTAAGACCTTGTTCGAGTCATTTTCATCACTAGGTGGTGAATCTGCCCCCACAAGTTTTGCCATTGACAAGCTTGAAGACAAAGGTTCATTAAAAACCAATTTTTCCCTAATCTCAATTAATTTGTTAAGATTTTCAGGAGTTACTTTATAGCCAGAAGCTATTTGAGCCAAGTCATTGGCTTCTTGATTTTGTAATCTAGGTATATCCTCGAATTGCACTGATTTGAACTGATCCAACAAATTAGTGGCAATTACAAAGTACTTAGCCAAATGTTCTTTGATACATTTGTATTCTTTTATCAACTGTTTAATCACTAATTTTGAATCACCTCTAACAATAATATTTCTTGCCCCTAAGTCAATTAAAAGAGCAAGACCTGCAATCAAGGCTTCATATTCAGCCTCATTGTTGGAACAAAACCCATGGATTTTATAATTAAACTTAGTAGGAATTTGGATTGGAGAAATTATCAAAATCCCAATTCCAGTTCCATGTTTATGTTTGGAACCATCGAAATACAAAATCCAAGGCTGGGTTTCTACATAACTTAGTGGCATTTCAATCATTGAATGATCAACAAGGAAATCTGCCACTATTTGACCTTTCTATCTCTTAAGGGTTTATAGGTTAATGAGTATTCAGTTAGAGCCAAAGCCCATTTACCAATTCTACTATGTAAAATAGGTTTCTGAAGCATATGTTTAATAATATCGAAATGAGAATAAACATAAACTTCAATAGGCTTAATATAATGCTTAAGTTTGTTACAAGAGAAATATAAACACAAACATAACTTTTCTATAGCACTATATCTAGTTTCAGCATCATTTAATACTCTACTTAGATAATATACAGCTTTTTCAACACCATTTTCATCTTCTTGGGCAAGCATGCTACCAATAGTTGAATCAGATGCTGAAATATACAACTTCATTGCTTTGTTTCGAATAGGAGGCATTAGCGTTGGTGGATGTGACAAATAGTTCTTGATGTCCTCGAACGCTTGTTGTTGCTCCTGCCCCCAATGAAATTGATCACCTTTTTGTTTTCTAAGTAGTGGAGAAAAGGGATGAGCTTTTCCACTTAGATTCGAAATAAATCTTCTCAAAAAGTTGATCTTTCCCAATAGAGATTGAAGTTGTTTCTTTGTTCTTGGAGGTTGAGTCTCCATAATAGCCTTTGTCTTATTTTGGTTGATTTCAATGCCTTTTTTATGCACCACAAAACCAAGGAAATCCCCTGCATGTACACCAAAAGCACATTTCAGTGGATTCATTTTTAATCCACATTTCCTCATTCTTTCGAATGACTTTCTAAGATGATTTAAATGATCATCACTAGATGAGGATTTTACAACAATATCATCAATATATACTTGCATAAAGGCATCAATAAAATCATGAAAAATAAGATTCATTGCTCTTTGATATGTGGCTCCAGCATTTTTTAGGCCAAATGGCATAACAATCCATTCATAAGTCCCTAATGCCCCAGGGCATCGAAACGCTGTTTTAGCCACATCCTCTTCAGCAATAAAAATTTGATTATAGCCAGAATAGCCATCTAACATGCTCAAGTATTCGAACCCTGCTGCTGAATCAATTAGCATTTCTGCTACTGGCATGGGGTATTCATCCTTAGGTGTTGCATTATTTAAATCTCTAAAGTCTATGCATACCCTCAGGCTACCATTTTTCTTAATAACAGGAACTATATTAGCTAACCATTCAACATACCTTGTGGTTCGAATGAATTTACTCTTTAATAGCCTTTCGATCTCACTCTTGATTTTTGATAAAATCTCTGGGTTGAATCTCCTTGGCAGTTGCTTTATTGGCTTCTTCCATGGCTTGAGTGGTAGTCTATGTTCCACCATTTCCCTGCTTAAACCTGGCATTTCATTGTAATCCCATGCAAAACAATCTTTAAATTCTTTAAGCAGGTTAATCATTTTAGCTTTAAATTCGAGGTCAAGATTGGCACTTATGTAAGTTGGCCTTTTAATTAAGCCATCACCAATATCTACCTCTTGCAAAGGATCTTGAGCCTGCATCTTTGGATTCGAGTTCACAGGATCTTTCTCGAATCCCAAAGGTTCATCATCATAGATGCAGTCTAAACTTTGCTCATTTGGCAACATATTGCCATTGTCTTCTTTAATGGTTTCTTCAACCATATTTTGTTCCTTGACAGCCTCTAAGGCCGTTTCGAGCTTTCTTTCGGCAACATATGTCGTTATTTTAGCCCAAACAGAGGGCTTAGACATCATCAAGGTATTCTATATCCCACCCAGATGGTGGAATAACTCCATCTTCAGGAGGGTTGTCATCAATTTCTTCCCTCTCCCAACAGAATCCATGAGTAGGATGGAGTCTAACTGAATGATAGACATTATTGCTGGCTCCTCGAAAGCCACTATCTCTTTCTCCACAAGGTGCTATGGAGGCTAAGTGCTTATCAAAAGTTGCCTTAGTGATGTGGTCAACCTCTGACATATAGAAACTCTGATCAGCTTCTATATTTTCTACTATGTTATCCTCCCTCCATAATATCAACCTTTGATGGCAAGTAGAAGGAACTGCCCCTACTCCATGAATCCATTCCCTTCCAAGGAGTAGATTGAAGCTAGCCCTCGAAGGCACAACTATAAAGAGAGTTGGCCTTATGGTGCTGCCTACTGCAACATCCATTTGTATGGCTCCTAAAGACTTGCCACTTTTTCCTTCATAGTTCGAAAGAACTATGTTATGTGAATGCATGTCAGTATCATACATTCCTAACTTCCTGAGCATGAAATGGGGCATCAGATTTACTGCAGCACCCCCATCTACCAGGACTTTGTTTACTCCAATACCACCTACTTTAGCCTTGATGTATAAAGGCTTGAGATGGTTTTTCATCCCTTCATGAGGCTGTTCGAATACAGCCTTCTGTTGTTCGATGCACCCATTGTTCATTACATAGTAACAAACAGGGGTATAATCTTCTAACTCGGGCTCCACAAATTCTTCTTCAGGGTCAGAGGTGGACCTCACATCATATTCGCGTGGTAATATTGACACCACATTTACCAGGACTTCAAAATCTGGCTCAGAACCAGATTCCAACAAATCTTCGTCAGGAATATCATCCTCCATATTATCATCAGGGAATGATATCCTTTCCTTAACAGGCCTCTTCGAGGAAGAGCCTTCATTAATAATTAAGGCTTTTTCAGCCTTCTTAGGAACATATTCTTGCTTGTTCCCTGCATCATTTCGATTGCCCCCAGCATGAGCAATTTTGGTGTTGTTCCCAGCATGAACAACTTTGTTATTGCCCCCAGCATGGGCATTTTCTCTTTCCAACTTCTTAAGGCGTTGATATCTACGCCATTGAGTTCGAGTCATAGGATTCTTTCCCTTATAGTTGTTATTATAGGAAAATTTCCTATTTTCAGCATTGTTGCTCGAAGCAACTTGACTCGAGCCACCAACATCCATCCTTCTCTTCTGATAAGCCTGATGTTGGCCAGATGACCATTGGTTAACAGGTACTCTATTAGAAGGAACATATGTTTGTCTCCTTCCAAGCCTGTCATGAATGGTAGGGCCTTGGTTTATGGCCTCACCCTTGTTTGGTCTCTCAGTAGACCATTTGTTTTTGTTAGCCACATATGGCATAACATTCTTAAGGCCTGTAGTAGCCTCTTTGTCACACACAGCGCTGCAACGAGGACACAGCATAACTTCCTTGTTGCTCAGCTTGCACCTGGTGAGAAAATCAATGAGTTCCTCTTCAGCTCGAGGATAAACTACCTTAATTTTCTCAGCATACTCCCTTTCAGTAACGGCTCGAACCGGGGATGCTTCCATTGCGTCTATCATCAAACATTCGAATGGCTCAACGTAAGATGTCTCAGCCACTTGAAGGGGATCTGTGTCTACTTTCATGGGTTGCTTAGCTTTTTCGTCAAACTTCAGCCTCCCTTCATCCAATGCCTTCTGCACAAAATCCCTGAAAACAACACAATATGAAGTTTTATGACCCAAAAAATTATGAAATTTGCAGTAACCTCTTTTCTTTCTTTGTTCTAATGAGGGAACTTTTAATCCTTTTTGAACAATTATTTGGCCATCAGTGACCAATAAATCAAAGATTTCATCACACTTGGTAACATCAAATGTGTAGGTTTTAGCAACATATTTATCATTCTTTGGTTCATTGGGGTTCTTGCCATTCGAGGGCTTTAACAATTTACAAGTGTAAGGAGGCCCTGGCTTTAATTCAGCCAAGTCTATCTCACTTTGATCAACCTCCTCGAATTCTAGATCATATTCATTTTCACTTTCATAGTTCCCTACATAAGCTACTTTCTCTTTCTTATGAAACTTGCTATTCCTGGCCTTTTCATTTTTAAGTCTTTCAACCTGTCTAACCCTATCAGCCAGTTGAGCCATGTCTCTAAGATGTTGAGTATCTAATTTCTTTCGAATCTAGTAGTCTAAGCCACCAGCAGCCATTTCTACCAATTCATGTTCAGGAACTTGAGTGAAGCATTTGGCTTTAAGAAGCCTAAACCTATTGAGATAATCATCAATAGATTCTGGTGTTTTGCGCCTAACACTTGCTAGTTCTTTGAGACTTATCTTTGTTTGGCCCATGTAGAATTGCTCATGAAAGAGCCTTTCGAGTTGGGTCCAAGTAAATACAGAATGTGGGGGTAAGGTTGTGAACCAAGTAAAAGCATTTTTTGTTAGAGAATTGGGAAAATACTTCATCCTCAAATTCTCATTATTTGCTATGTCCCCAGCCTCAGTCAAATACCTAGCAATGTGCTCGACTGTAGACTCTGTTGTATCACCAGCAAACTTGGTAAATTTTGGGGTTTTCCAACCCCTTGGTATTTCTGTTTGCAAAACAAATTCAGATAATGGTGACACAAAGTTGGGCCTATGTAAACCTACATTTAGACCATTTTGGGCAAGGATGGTTTCTACCAAATTGGCTAAGTTATTCTACCCAAAATCATTATGTTGAACATTTCTCAACACCTCATCAGCATTTTGGTTTCGATGAACAAGCACCACTTCAGGTTCAACATTCCTTTGTACAAGTTGGTTCACAACTTGTGGTTCTTGCTGCTGACCTCGAGCCTCTTCGATTCGATTGTCAGCAACTTGTCCAGGCCTTGGTCTATGGGCCTGTAATGGTTGAAGTGGCTGTTGGATGGGCACTTGTGCCCCTCCAAAGAAATCAGCAATTCTACCCATTTGGGTAGCCAAGGTTTGGTAAGTCTGATTTGTATCTCGAATTAATGGGTTAATTATTGTACCCATTTGTTCAGTGAGTAAATTCACCATATCATAATTACTCTCATCCATTTGTTGCCTTATAGACAAAAGTGAATCTGTGGTGAGGGCTGGTTGGTTCATTCGAACTCTAGTATTATTAGAATTTTGCCCTTGTGGAAAGGGAGACCTCACTGTTATCCTATCAGATTGTAATGCAGGGTGTGAATACACATTGTGCATCATGGCTGTAGGCATTCCATATGGATAAGATCTTTGGGATTGATACAAACCCCCTGATTGACTTCGAAAGTCACATGAAGACCCTGAAAATGGGGGAGGAACCCCACCAATATTTTGCAAAGGCATGCTCGAAGTGTTCTCAGCCATTGTGGTTGCAGCATTGGATGTTAATGAGGGCATAGAGGAGGACACAGGAATTGCCTGCGTTGCCCCCACAGATGTTGCATCTGTGGCTGATGTTGTCAGAGCGCTCGAAGCGTCTATATACCCAAATAATGGGTTAACATCATCAGGATCTTGATTGTTTTGGTTATTGACATTATTATTGTCATTACCATTGTTGTTGTTGTTGTTACTAGTACTAGCGTTAGTGCCTCTAGGTCTCACCATCTCTGGTTTTATTCTACCGCTGCTTAATTGCATGCACTAAACAATGTAATTTCTTTGAAAACAACACACACAACTTTCCAAAACAAAAGAAAATTTTCAAGAAAAAATTTTGAGAAAACTTTGAAAATAAAACGCACAAAACCGGTCCCACTGGGCGTGCCAATTTGTTTACGCTGATTTTTGGTAAACAACCGCTAGTTTGCAATGCTTGAGAGACCAACTAGAGAATCTCGGGACATGTTTGTGCATTCATTGTTCAAGTTTGAAAATAGCAATGTTCATTAATGTAAATGAACAAGTTTGATTTGAAAAAAGTAAAAGAAAGTAAATAAAATGTGACTTGCTTGACAAGAAATGTAAAAATACTCAGAATGAGTACGTATTGACAAGAAAAGTAAATAATTCAATGGATTAAAAGGCAAAGAATGTAAATGAAAGCATGTAAATTGCATGAATATGTAAATTGCATTGAATTTAAAAGAGTTTGATCACAAGATCATACATTGTTGCCTTGTCTATTCCTTTCACTCGAACGCTTGGATACTCAGAATGTGTAAGGTTTGTAGTATGAGAGATTGTGATCCTAATTACAACAAATGAACCAGTATTTATAGATAAAAACTAAGGCTAATTAGTAACGACTAACTAACATCCATTTGCCAAGTGTACAGCCACTTCATCCTTATCCAAAATGCCATCAGATATCAATTTCGAATGAAGCTTTGCAATGGTTTGAATTTGAATTTGAATCTTCTGCCAATTCTTGATCATTTCTACAAGTTAAAAAATCTTTAATTCGAGTTCGAGTCATTCGAATAGCGTTAACTCGAGTAGAAAGTCTTTGTAACTTGTGTATTTCTTAAAGTTATGAATATTTATCTGATTTGACTTTCGCCAAAATATATTTAATTTTGACCTTTAGAATTAAATAATAACTGGGAAAATACATTCCCATAATTAAAGGTATATTTAAATATATTCAGAAAAATATTTAAACTTTATTATTTTAATTAGCCAAAATATTGGCTAACACCACCCCACTAAGAAGCATTCTTGGATGCATTGTCTTTGATACTTATGCTTTTTTGAAATTGAATTCTGCATCGTAGATTTTTTTTCAAGAGCTAAACAAAATGTTTTCTTTTGTTTGACAATAAAAGACATATACAGAGTAATTAGAATAAATATTTTCAGTTCTGTGTTGTTTGATTTATTTAGTAGTTAGAATAAAACTTCATGTCACACAAAAGAAACCATATTACGTTTTTTTTAATCCATTGTATTTTTTTTTTATATATATAATTATTAGAGTTTGACGTGGCACTCATGTCACATAAGTAAATTGTCACGTCAGTATTAATTTAGTCAAATTGAGTTTTGCAAAAGAGGCTAAACATAAGGGGCTAGAAGTGTTATTTTGAAACATAGAAGTTAAAATCGTAAGTTTTTAAAATATAGGGGCCAAAAGTATAATTTAACCTAATATATAACCTAATTAGAATTGTTGGTTCAGAAAAAAATCTATAACACAGTTTATACAACCTTTCGGCCAGTCCTACATGAATGTCCCCGTGAGCCACTGCATTCTTTAAAAGCAATGTGATCCAACCTCTCATTATCTTCCGCCGGCACTCTATGAGGAATAAGTAACAACACTGGTTCTTGAACACACTTTTCGGTTGAATAATTGCTCAAAATAATTCCTAGCCACTTCACAAAGGTCTTTCTGCCTTATAACAACCACATCTTCATCCTTCGTGAGTTTCTCAATTTATTTTTGCTTTGATCTAGATGTAGCTAGGGACCCCTCTTTTTGTACCAAAAAAAAAAGATGTAGCTAGGGACGGACCCAAGTGCATATAAAATAGGGCTGCCGCCACCCTTATATCATGTGGTATAGAGCACTTATATACATATACATATCATATACATATCGCCATTCCCTTTGTAATAAATAAATTGAATGACTGCACCTTATTAAAATTATAAAATAATATGAATTTAATACATATATATTGATAGCGTAGTATTTTTTTAAACATGCATTCAATGAAATTATGTTATGCGATAATTGTTGAGATATTTTAATTAAAAATTTACTTATAAAAGTAACATCATAGTGTGATTTAATTGAATGCATGTATAAAGTACAACCGCACATTCACATTTTCAACTGTCTCTATAGTGTGTGTGTGCGCGCGCGCGCGCGTGCGTGCGCACGATTTTTCATAACTTAGTTTTATGTTGAATCTCCTGATTTCAAATTTCTACTATGCGTAATTTAATTTCTAGGTCATGAAACTTGTGAAAACAAGACTTCACAATAAAATTAAAGATGGTTTTCGTCAGTGACCGAGCCAGAAAATTTTCAAAGTCTGGGTAAATTTTTAGTTTTGAACAAAAATCTCAGTTTTGAACAAAAAAATGTCAATTTTACTTTAAATTAACCTTAAAAATATCAAATTTGCCCTAAACTAACCCCTAAAAATACCAAATTTTTTTGCCAAAGTCTGAACCTTAAAACCGCCCATAGTTTTTTTACTATTGTATAAATACTTTGACTATTTTTTATTTATATCGAAAATAATATTGTAAAGACACTTACTATTAAAAATAACAATTGAAGTATTTTGAAACAAATAGTTGAAGAATATTATGAACATCATATTATATTGTTTTTTTTAATAAGCAACAGTGAACTATAAAAAGTACAATGGATACTCAAACTCCTTACAACTTCATATTATATTGTGTTTTTTTTTTGATAAAATTGTATTTTCTTTTATAAGATATAATAAACAATTATTTATCATATGTTATATTTTCGCCACCCTCAATAGTTATTTCTAATTCCGTCCTTGGTTGTAGCTGACATATGAAAGAATTTGATATTCAAGACTCCCTCCTTCAGTCAATGCATCTTAGAACATTGGCTCCAAGGAACTAGAAATCGAACGTGTTGATTTGGTACTTCTTGAAATCTTGTTATGCTTGCCGCATCCATCTATCCCAAAGCCTCTCCAACTCCACCCCACTCCTCATCACTTCATCTCTAAACATTTTCCTCTTTCTTGTCCGCACAAAGAGTAAGTTTTGTTGGTCGAGATTGAGTTATTAATTCACTGCCGAACGCAGTGATTAATATCTCAGTAGATTGAAGCTAAGGCACTTCAAAGTGGGATCAAATTCTCGACTCTTTATTAAAGAAAGATGAGTATAAAGATAAAGTTTATTAACTTAAATGTTGAAAACCAAAACAAATTTACAAATGTAATTGTTGCATATACATATTAAACCAAGAGAAAGAATGATTAAAATCTCAAAATCAAACAAGTATGCTATAGTTTTCTTTTTTGACGGAACAAGTATTCTAAAGTTTTCGGACTTGGAGAAGTGGGAATATTAAATAGTGATTTAATATATTTTTTGATCGAGACCGAGGTATCCACCGCCGAACGCAGTGACTATTCCTTCGCTAGATTGGAGGCACATCGAAGGGTGGTATAGCTGACCCAATGATTTAAAGTTGCTCCATACTAAGGTGAGAATCGAACCCTCGACCCTTGGTTAAGGGAGGATGAGCCCCAACAATAGTGATTTAATATATGAAACGTTTTAGGATTAATTACTATTTTCTTTTTACTAAGAATTAATTACTATTAAGAAAACAAAATGACTAATTAGGATATTAAATTTGCTCAATAATATAATTTAACGAGGGTAATTAAGGAAATTTGGTAATAATTAAAAAAAATTATATTATTAATGAGGGTAATTAAATTTGTTAATATTTGTTCACCAAAAAAAAATTTGTTAATATTTAAAAATTTATATTAATAAGTAAAGTAATAGACTTGGTTGCACCAAAAAAAAAAGTAATAGACTTGGTGACATGGGAAATCAAACGAAATCTCTAACAGCCCCCTATTCTCTTGGACGCTCAAATGACCGATTTTTGTGGTCACCCTCTAGTGTTCATCAATCTTATATCATCATTATCCTCATCATCCAATGTTGAATTAAATCTTCCATGGTAATTTCGATTGTGAATTCCTCCACTTTTGTATTGCAAATTCAGTCTCATTGTATGAGTTTGTTCTTTGATTATTCTATCATTCCCCTTTTTACATTTTCTTAAGCTAGCATATTGTATGTGAATTATGCATGTTCTTAATTCAATATGTTGATTAATTAAAGGATATATATTGATTGAAATTGTTACAATAAATGAGAAATGGAAATTAAACTAATGGGCAGCCCAGTGCACTAAAGCTCCCGCATACACATACACATGGTTTAGGAAGGGGTCCTATTATTTTGGTGTATATACACATACACAATCTTATCTTGTTTTTTACACAAGATGCTATTTCCAGAACTTGAACAGGTGAAGCTAATTTTAAAATTCGTTTTATTTTTAGATTTTGAAATTTAAGAGTTAATATTTTGGTCATATATGAATTTGTAGGATGGGGAGGGTAAAGCTAAAGATAAAAAGGTTGGAGAACACCAATGGAAGACAAGCAACCTATGCAAAAAGGAAAAATGGAATAATGAAGAAAGCTAGTGAATTATCTATATTGTGTGATATAGATATTATACTTCTTATGTTCTCCCCAGGTGGAAAACCTTCATTATGCACAGGGAGACGCAAGTATGTATTTCATTATTTTCTTGTTATGTCACAATTATTGTAAGTGTAATTTAGAAATTAGAATCACACCACCATGACATAGAGTAGTTTAAATGGGTTTAATGAACTTTATTAAGTGTATGTTTGATTTTGCAGTAAGTAAAAATATCATGAATTTAGAATACCGATAGAGCCCTTGTCAATGTCGTATGCATGCAATTTCGCAGTAATGTTATGGAGGATTTAATCTAACAACACAACCTTAGACACTTTCTCTCATGGCCTACAATTATAAAACCGAAATGAAAACCGAACGTTTCGTGGTTTAAAAATATCGAATCCAGCCTCAATCATCATTTGTCAGGATATTTGGAGTCAGTTCTATAGCTTGCATACATTGTTATCTATTTGGACTAGAATTAGATGTTCAAAGACCATTACATATTGATCACAACACTACAAATTGCATACAAATGTATATAGTTTTAAATTTTTTCATTTTTCTCAAGAATTCCTAATTTTAGAGCATCCAAGGACATGAACTCCAAATGCTAATTTTACTCATGAATAAACATTTTTAATAATGAATAAATTTATTTATTCGTCCATAAACCGTTTACCGCAAGGGGAAATGATAGCATCACCTAGATGCATATCTATTTATTTTACTAAGATAATTATCATTCCTTTGTCTAATTACTCTTTCCTCTACTTTGGTGGATGTAGCAACTATGAGGATGTGATTTCAAAGTTTGCTCAACTTACCTCACAAGAAAGGGCAAAGAGGTGAAGTTAAAAAAACTTTTGACAAAAGACAAATTAATTATGCAATTTTTTCACAAAAGTTTTAGAATTTGACAAAATTTTCTCCAATTGAATTGTAACAGGAAATTGGAGAGTCTTGAAGTAAGTGATTATCTTAAAAAGTTTCAATTCATTCCCTTATGAAATGCTCCCTCCGATCACATTTATAAGTAAAAATTTCTTTTTAGATTCACTGAATAATTGATGTATCTGGTTTCTATATAAATCAGATACATTTATTATTCAATGAATCTAAAAAATACATTTTTACTGATAAATGTGACAAGAAGAAGTATACATCTTTCTTATTTTTGGTTTGAAAGCAATAATTGTTTCCTCATTCATTCTTAGTAATGAATTTTTGTTTGAGAGTTCAGGCACTAAAGAAAACATTTAAGAAGTTAGATCATGATGTGATTATACAAGACTTCTATGGTACAAGGTATGTTCTGCTGCAATTAATTTAGCAATGTTCCATCAATACTAATATTATTAAATTCGGTGAGTCGGTTCAACTGGTTAAACTGAGAACCAAACAGTTTGTCTGTTGATTTGATTCTGGTTATACTATAATTTGGTTGAACTAGATTGAACCGCGGTTCAACTGATTTATAAAACATGGATCAATATATTTAAACATTTATTTCATTTATTTGAGACACTGAAATATTCTTGTTTTTTTTTTTTTTTGCAGTAGTCAAACTGTTGAGGTAAACATCTCCAATACATTTGATTTACATTTTCTCTTTCAATGTTATGTTCTTCACTAACTAAATTTGTGCAGGATTTGAGTGATCAAGCTAAGCTATTGCATAACCGTATCTCCGAAATACACGAGAGACTAAGGTGGAATTTATTTATTTTATTTGTATAATATATAGTTTCAAAATAATAGTTACATTATGATGAACATGTTCTAGTTAATGTCCTATAATTGCAAGCTAATCTCAAGAAAATTGTTTGTTTTTGGATTCTGCAGCCATTGGAGTGAAATTGAAAAAATTAGTAGTGTGGATGAATTGGGACAGATGGAAAATTCCCTCAAGGAGTCTCTTAATCAAATTAATTCACACAAGGTATGTACAAAAAGTTTCAATGATTAATTTGAGATTCAATTTCTGAACATATATAGTTGTTAAGTTTGTTAAAAATTGAAACTCTTAAATTTTTTGAAGTTAGCTTAAATTTTTTGAAGTTAGCTTATAAAATTGAAACTCTTAAATTTTTTAAAGTTAGCTTATATAATTTGAGTTTATCTACTGTGATTAGCATTTGTGAGACTATGTAGTAGAGCTTACGAAAACAATTTATGGCATATCTATAAGTTCTTTTCAGCTTATTTCTATAAGCTCTCCGTGACAGTTTATAGCTTCTATCTAAACATTTTGACTTTATTTTATAACAGTTTATACGTAAGCAGTTATATGATAAACTTTTATGCTATAAGTGCTTAATTAATCTGTTTATCGAAAAATATGGCCTAACTTTGCCTACTTTGATAGGAAAATGTACAAAAGCAACAATTGGCATCACTGCAATGCAATAATCAGGTAAATAATTGTTTTATAGTATTTACTTTTCCTTTTTTTTTTCACTAATTCCTATGATATAAAAAAAAAATGGCTAAAATATCTCTATTTTATAGTTCAATGAAATGCATGTTCCGTACAAAATGCATCCTCAACAGCATCTTCAATCTCTATCATGGATGGTTAATGGTGACAACCAGAATATAGTAATGCCTGAAGACTCAAACTTGCTTCTCCACAAGTAAGTTGATTTTCCTTGATAATCTGATTTATGAGGTTGCTTAATTAACTTAGTTAAACATATCATAGTGGAACAGATGAATGATAATTAACATTGTCTTTGTCTAAAATTTTATAGGCTTTATTGGAAAAATCAACTCATATCGATTAAATATAAAGTTTGACTAGAGTTTATAAAAAGTAACATGTATTTTCTCATCTTATAAGTCGTTTTGTAAAGATGAATAAAATTTAATATAAAAATCTAATATAGTATCGAAGTCTATCCATGCACTAAATCCAATTGTGTTGGGGGCGTGAGAGGGTCATTGAAAAAACTAGAAGTGACACCCCTCCCTCATCTTACATGTCAGCATTGTAATGATGAGGGAATGATATCTAATATTAGAATCTAATAAGGTGTAACCATATATTTAACCTATGAAATTTAAATATTAGTCCCTTTTGTGAATTAAAATGTTTGTTTTAGTCTCTCAAATATAGGGAAAAAATTAGTAATTTGCAATTCAAAAAAAGTTGTTTAAGCCTATTACATTTACATAATTGAGTTCAATGATAAGAGTATGATATAGTAACTTTATGGGTCAGAGTTCAAATCAAACCCCATTGAAAAATGACAATGTATGTCACCTTACTAGTCAACCATTACAAAAACCCCTTGTAAAGTGAGGACTATCCATCACACCCCTTACATTCAGATCTAGATATCTTGAATATGACCCGATAGTCGTGATTCAAATTGTATGTTTTGTCCCAACAGTTCTTAGATAAGCTCTAGTACTATGTTAGAATTTGACTCGAGTCTAATTCAATTTTTACAAGACTGATTTGCAAGATAAAATACTACTCATCACTTATAAACACATTTTCATGTCACTTCTCATTTAATACGGAACTTTTAACCATAATAATTTTCCTCTTTCCTAAGTTTTATAGAGTAATTTTTTTTTGTTTTTTATAAATAAATCACACAAGATCATGTTGGTGATCTATATATATTCAATTTGATATCCTTTCATTTGTTGTCTCTAACTCTACTAATGAAACATTTTCCTTTCTATCTTATTAGAGATGTAGAAGGCTCAACAAGCCCATCATTTGCAAGCTATGCAAGTTATCTTGGCTCAAACACAAAACCAAACATTTCCAATTCAAATCAAGAAAATTGTGTCCTTAGTGACATGAGCAACAATGCTACGAATCCTTCTCTTAGACTACAATTTAATGGACAATTTCCATACATACCAAACAATTTCAACATAATGAATGATATGAAGCTCCAACAAGCTCCAACAATTAATAATAATAATAATAATAATAATCCACATGAAAACCAAGTAGATAACTATCATGTTAATGGAAACTTTGAAGCACCTAAACAAGTGTTTGATCAACCTAACAACCATGGTTGGACTTCTAATTCAGGTCCTTGTGCTGTTAATATCTTTGATGAACATCTGTATCCACAACCAAATTTTCCACAAGTGCATTTTGGTTTCACATAGGAACTTATGTTTTCATTGATTTTTTGTTATTCTTGCATGAGTTCCTTTGATTTGTTACACCTTTTGGTAGCATATTAGAATTGTAAGTAACTAATAGAAAGAAAAATATTGTAATGTCCCAATTTGAAAGGAATTTTCTTTTTGTGTAATATTTGTCCCAAAATTCCAATGTTCTAGGCATTGTTCTAGAATGGTCGCCGTAAGAAATGCGGTGGATACTTTGTATATACAACATAATTGAAAAAATACATAACCGATATGGTTTTTTTATTTAACAATTTCATGATTCATAATTGCAACTCATATACTTGTTCTTCCAAAATCATTCGTATCATCAAAATTCTGAGTTATTATTTATTTCTATATCTAAATATTTGATTGATTGACTTTAATTTTTTTATTTGAAACAAAATTAATTCATATTATTCATTAGAAAACATAAGTAAGTGATATCAGAAAAGATGGGACTAGCATAAGAAATTGATACTCATATTCACTTGATGTATCTTTAAGCAAAAAGAAAAAAAAAAACATAATATTTAGGTGATGAATTGCAGCAACTACCTAGTGGTATCACGTTCAATAATTTTAGGCTTTTATGTTCGTCACCTATATTAAGCATAATTTGAATAACTTGCAATAGATTTTAGGCTTTTATGTTATTCACCTCCATCCAAGAATCATACTTTAAATGGATTTGTTTGGAATGACCCATACTCCATTTGGGCCTATGACATGTGAGAATTAGAGCGCTCATATCTAAAATATTTTTCTAAGGGTGCGTTTGATCTGTTAAATACTAAGTACTGATAAAACAGCACAGGACAAACTTTTATGATATTGAATAATTTTTTGTTTTATACGATGTTTGGTGGAAAAAAATGTATTTTGGTATTTTAGACCACTTGTACTATGGACAAAAAGTTGTGCTGTGGTTTAGTGGAGGACAAGAATTTCTGTTTTTGTGCTGTCTGTTGCCACCTGATTTGTCCAGTCCCTGAAACAGTTTCACAGTCAAACACAGTACAACTAGACTTGTCCTGTCCAGTACCTTGTTTTTTAGCAGATCAAACGCACATGCTACCTTTATGTATTTTTTACTTTTAGATTATCCAAATCTTTCGTAATTGATTAATATGATCTTGGTCATCAAATATAATTTAGGAAAACTTCTTTTCGCGCCCTCTAGCATGTGGCGCGCAATTTTGGAAATTACTAGAATACTTTTTGATTTCGCTATTTAAGTAGCGAACGGTATTTTTAACCCTTATGGAGGGAAGTTTTATTAAAAACACCATTTGTATTGTAAACTGCTGTTATACCCCAATTTTGGACCTCAAATCCGTTCCCCGTTTTATAATAAAGTGTCAAATGTCTTTTGAATAAAAGTGTCACGTCCGTCCTTTTTTTTTCGTTGCTTTGTTTATGTTCGTTTTATCACCTTTTTATGGTCGTACTTTTATCTCTAATCATTTATCATCATTTCCTCTTCTATTATCATTATTATTCTTATTATCATTCATTTATTATCAAAAATCCATTTCAAAAAAAGTTTTCCTTTATTCACTTATTTATATTCTCTTCTACTTTTAATCTTTTTCAGTGTAGTTATTTATTTACTTAAACAAATATATAATAAATAGAATATGATCAAAAAAGCAAAAAACAGTTTTTATATTTTTTTCTATAATCCTTTTTTTCTGTTATTATTGTTATTAATTATTATTATTATTATTATTATTATTATTATTATTATTATTATTATTTATTACCATTATTATTAATATTATCCCAAAAATTTCAAAAAAATAGAGTTCTTTTCCTTTTTTTTTTCTTTCTCGTTTTTTACTGGCCTTATGGCTTCTTGCAATCAAAACCAAAATTGAAAGGGACCTCTTAACTCTTTTACTGAATCACAGTACCAATACAGTGACTTTTTTTTTTCTGTCCTTTTCCCCTTGGCTTCACAATTTCGCAAAACCAAAATCTGATTCAACAAAAGCTTCCCTGCATTTTCCTACTCTAATCTTCAAACCCTAAAACCTCACCATATAACAGAACACAAACCACACAGAGAAGGAGGGGCGGAGGAAAAAAACATAACAACAACACCAACAATCATCTTCAATCATCAACATAACATCACCTCCATCTTCATTTTCTCACACAAAATCAAACCACAACAAATCTCTTAACAATCAATATCATTTCATTTTCGTTGCTGCAAATCCATCTCAACTGTCTTCAGTCACAAAATCACCGGACTCATACTCAAAACTACAAAAATCATCATCAACTTCACCCTTATTTTTGTCATTTTCGGTTTAAACTAAAACACCACAAATCTCACTAAAACATTCTCAAATATGAAAACAAACGATTCCACAAGCCTCATACTGCTTCCAGAAACTTGAAACAACTACAAATCACTACAAAAACAACCTCAAAACACCACAAAATGTCAAACCCGAAATCACTTTGGTGAGGGTTTTGAAATTTTCATCTCATCAAATCTTGGTCAAAACTCGGGTTCGTTGGTTCAAAGGGCTTACAATACACCTCAGTAGAAGGGAGCAACATGGAATCGCAAAGAAATCAAGCCACAAAGCATGGAATCCGAACCACTTGTTGAGCAAACTTGAGGTAACCATTTCGTACTCCATAGACATCTATTTTGCATGATTTTTGTTGCAGTGAACTCATGACATAGTGTATTATGTTTTCCTTTAAGAACTTTCTCTTAGTTTTGCATTAATCTCATTTTCCATTTTGAGGTTTTGAACTTTGTGCCGTTATTTTTTAAAATATGTTGTTCTATTGTTGAAACTAATTGCATATTCATGATCTACACGAAAAATAATATGAAAAGCACTACTCATTTGTTTGATTTGGTGAAATATTGAGAGAGTTATGTTCAAACCCGTCACCCCTGTTTTTGAGTTCAAAAATGGCGACCGAGTCGCACTGAGCCAACTCGGCCGAGTTCGGCTGGTTGAAGAAAGGATGACGCGCGCCACGTGGCATGCGCTGGTTGGATCAACGATAGCTGCTGTTCGCCCCCCCCCCCCCCCACCCCCCTCTTTGCTATGCACACTTTTTTTTATTTTTGTGAGAGAATGGAAACTGGGCTTCTTGGCCCAGACTGTTTTTTTTTCTGATTGTTTTTTGTATTTATTATTATTCAGTATGCACCCCCTTTTTACTACTACAGTTTTTTTTTTTTTTATTTTATTTTATTTTTTAGCTTATTATAATAATTAATTATTTGGGGCAATAGCTTATTTAAATTTATTGAGTCCAAATTTTTCACTAATATTTAAGGATCGCTTTGAGGCCTAAATTTTAATTTTTAGGTGTTTATTAATGTCTTTTCGCGTAAGTTTGATTATCACTCATTTGCTTTAACATAATGCATGTTTCATATTCATTTTAATTTTCTTTACATGTCTTTTGATTTGCATATGCTTTGTTACTATTTTTTTTTTTTTTTTTAACTTATCATATAGTTGCATACATACATATTCATGGACACTTGCATCATGCATTTTTATGATCATCCATCTTACATCATATCATATTCTATATTTACATGCTACATTTTTTTCTACATCACTACATTACACTACTTCACATTTACATGACTTTTGACACTACAATTTTTATACTACATGCTTCACTCTACATTCCTACATGCATTTGAAACATAACTTTTTACAATTATATCACAATCCACATTTTGCATTTTTACATGACATTGACACTAATTTTTACATCACATTACAATCTCACTTTACATTTTTTTCTACATGCATACATGTATTGCATTTAGGTTAGGACACTGCACTATTCAAAAATGCATGTTAGAGACAATATTTTATTTTTATAAAATCATTGAGCTCTAACAATTGGCATTAATAGTGAAGGACCATTTTTGGTCTAAATTCATTCTCAAAAAATAATAAAATAAAAACCTTTCTTTTGTTAAATAAAATGTTTTGCTTGTATGTGTTAATTAGAATTGTTTGTTATTATGAATGACTTTCGAAAGGTGCCATTATCATGTTTTCACACACTCCACTTAATTAGGATGTTATTTTGCGATGTTTTCCTTTTCTCCTCCTATGTGCATATTCATCATCATATTTATTTTCCGCACTTGCATTTTTTTATTTTATATGCATCGCCCTTTTATCTATTTATTGCTTATTGTTATTATTATTTATTCAAATTCGATATGGTTGTAAATATTAATCATTCAATTGGGTTGTAATAGCGTACGACTTTATTTATCGCTTTTATTGCTTTCCTAGCTCACACATCACACACAACGCCAAAAAAATTCATTTCCAAGGGAGAGGACTCGTAGTTGATTTTAAATTGATTACGAGACTTTTTGAAACAAAAAACCTTTTTAAAACAAGTCTGCGATCCTTTTACAAAACAAACGCAAGTTCACCTTAATCTCAACGTCACTACAATTATTTTAACATGCTTTTATCACAATTCTTTTTTATATATAACACCTTTCCTTACAATTTTTTTGACAACAAGAATTTCTTTTCTTTACAAACACACTTTTTCAACACCAAAAAACAAATACATTTTCGTTCTCAAACGACAACATTTTTTACAACATCTTTTCTTACAATCTCTCTCTCAACAACTACAATTCTCTCAAAAAAAATCTTTTTACAAACAAAAAATATTTACACATTTTTTCTTTTATTTACTTTATGAAATAAAATTTTCTTAATTTTTTCCACTTTCTTTTTTCCTCTATACAATTTCTCCCTCCATTCTTTAAAGCATGTATCAAAAAGCACAAAAACATATAAGAGGTTACCATGGAGTACCATGGGCGCTTGAGGTGCTAATACCTTCCTCAAGTGCAACTAACCCCCGTACCTAGAATCTCTTCTTTTAAAGGTTTTCAATTTTTCCCCTCCTTTGGAAATAAAAAATAAAACTGTAGTGGGGAATGTCTCAAAAATCCCGCAACAACTGCGAACAAAATGCAGTTTGCTGATTAAAGTAGCTTAAAGTAGCGAACACCCGTCTAGTTCACACTATATATAGTGTAAACTTAACTGCAACTAATTTTCTAGGTAGAAAACTTAGTTTGCACTTTAATTAGTGAACTTATCAAGATTTAACCACTGTTAAAGAACATATTTTAATTGACACTAGTGTTGTTGTGACATAGTATCGACTAATCACAGACACAGTATAGTTACAAAAGTGAAAACAGAGTATAGACGGTGGTGTAGTCGCAGTGGTGCGTGAAGGAAGTACGCGTGCCTCACTACCTTGGCTATAGCCACACTGCACCTAGCCTTAGAGCTGTCAAAACGGGCGGCCCGACCTATTTCAGTCCGGTCTAGATGGACGGCGGATTTTATCCGACCGGGCTAAAAAGTCTGGAATAAAATTTAAGCTGAAAAATTAGTGCACAAACCTGGCCCTTTACGGGCTAGCGGGCTTTTAGGTAAGCTCGGTCCGGTTCGATTATTTTTTTTCTTTTTTTTCACTATTAAAAAACAATTTTATAGAGGAAAAAAATTAAACATTCTAAATATAATACAAATAAGTTTACATTATTCAAAATAAGTTACCAATCACATACCAAAAAAAAAAGTTTCCAATCAACCAAATAACATAAAATAAATTCAAATAATATTTCAAATAAACTAAGTTCATGCATAATCAAACAACACAATTATAATTTACCATCAAAATACACAAAATAACATAAATGACCATAATCAAACATAATTATAATTTTGTGACTATTTTGTAATACTTGGACTTGAGTTGTGTCTAAAAAGCATGGATTATAATTTAAGTAGAAATTTTAACGCCCAAGCCCAGTGTTTTTTCAGGCTTGGTAGCTCAATCCATACAATCGGGCTAATTTTGACGGCTCTCCTTAGCCTCACATAAATCCGCTCCAAGTGGAGGGGATTTGGATCATCTAATGTGAGTAAAATATAAAGTAAGAAAATCAAGAATAATGATCGTCATAACAACTCCATGATTTGTTATGATACACTTATGATATTATTCATTTTACACTTCAAAATAAATCACTTTAGAGAAGCCAGAGCCCAGAAGTGGAAGAAAAAAAAGTGATTTTAAGGCGTACACAATTTATAAGCCTAAAATCATTAGCTATTTGTTTTTTTGTTGGATGTTCGCTCATCATCATTCATGTAACATAGTAAAATTAAAATGGCTAAAAGCTAGTGATATTAGAGAAAGCAACACAACATATGTAGGCCACGCTTGTTGCGAACATGAAAAGAATCCAATCCAATTGTTATACAAAAGTCTTATTTACACCATAAAAAGGCAAGTCGTTGTTTCTCTTTGACATTTGCACATGGGGATAGTTGTTTCTCTTTTAGATGTCTTTTTCTACTTTCTTACTCTTTTTCTTTTCTTTGATATTAGTAAATGTTCCATTCAAATTAACACTTTAAGATATATATAATATCCTTTATCATCTGTAAATTAATTTATCTCAAATAGTTATAATTTTTTTCTTCTTTATTTTGATATACAATTAGTATATTAGTTATTATTTTAGTATTGCATTCATCACTAGAGTTTGAACCTTAATCACAAAGTGAAAGTGTGTTCGGGCGGTAGCGTGAACGCAACGGTGCATTGAGCACGAAACTTGAATACGCGGCTTTGTAAAATTGCGATAAGAACAAATTGAAAACGCGAGATTGGTAAATTGAACGCTTAACCAAACAATCGCTTAACCTCTTCAACCCTTAGTTACAAATATTAATATTTCCATTACAATATAAATTTTGGTACACTAACCTTAAAAAATGAAATTTTAGCAATTAGGTTACTCAGACAAAAAATCACATTAGATAATAAGAGGTAGTAGAAATATACTAGCAAATCACTTAAACTTTCATTAATTGCATAAATAGGAAAATTTACAATTACATTCTCTAATACACCAACATACTCACTCAGCTAAGTTTGCTCACAAATGAATTAGTTAAGCAAACAATGCTTCTTACAATACCATATGGCGGGTGGTATAATTTTCCACCACTTCCAATTTAGTAAATACTAAGATAAAGTAAAATATAAAATACCATAATCTTCTTTTGCTAGCTAGCTTCTTTACTAGCTAAAGATTGATATAAAAAAAAACCCAATAATCAAGAAGGCTCAAAAAATATGAACCATCTTGTTTATAATCAAAATGATTAAAGGCCAATTTAAAAAAAGCCCTTACCATTTTTCTAATAACTTACCAACCCACCTCACATGCTCATCCTCCAAAACTAGCATACTATCTAATACCCTAGTACACTATTGAGTTCTAGTAATTAATACTTAATTAATTTAGGAAATTAAATTAAAGCATACTTTATAATAAATTGTATGTGACTACTAATTATGGGACTATGAATTTTGATATGGTGTGTCTAGCGGAATTGAGCACCAGTGTAGGTTTGACCAAAGGACCAACCAGATGGAGCAACATTGTTGGAAATTACTGTTTTGCCATCACTTGTTGTAACCTTGAAAGACAAGGCTTGGCCATTAAGGTAATTGTTGCTTTGCCAATTTTGTCCCCAATTTCTTGACATTGGCATCCACCCTGATCTTGAGCCTTTAATAGCCACTGAATGAACATCTCCAGCACCTCCCACATTTGTTACTAGAACTAAGTTGAAGTAGGAATGTCCATTGATTGTGAACCTAATTCCTCCTCTTCTTCTGCAGGGTACCCTACACAAATCCACATAAAAAATAAATAAACTTTTTTTAATATACACTAAAATTAAATTGCATACAACTTAGTCCTTTGTTTCTTCCTAACTGTAATTTTTTATTTTTTATAAAAACATTTTATTTTTAAAATTTTTTAATTGTTAATTTCAAAGTTAAAAATAATATTAATTATAAAAATCATCTATTATGTACCAAAATAAATAAATAAAATCATCTATTAATATGTCAAAACAATATAAGAAAATTTAATTAACTTAATTAAAATTAAAAGTTGAATAACCTTCTTGGTTAAAAAAAATAATAATCTTCAAATGATAATTAACAGTTAAAAGAAGTAGTTTCATTCACCAACCCATTTAGCAATAATAATAAAAACAACAGTATTTTCACACTAAAATTACCAACCCCAAGAGAAACCCCACTTACTATCTAGATAAAGTTAAAATCTTGTAACTAAAAGAAATTACACTGTAACTAAAAACTAAAAACAAAAAAATTAAAAAGAAGAAAGTTAGGAAACTTCCAAGCACATGTGATTTAAAAATAGAATTAAAAAAAAACTCCTTTTATAATTTGAAAGTGACATAGAGAGCAAACATCACATTATACAAAACAAATTTAATATAAAAGTACAACAAAAAATATTAAAAGAAATTATAAAAAAAAAAAAAAAAAAAAGTTACCTTCTGTAAGAAACAGGAACAATTCCAGCTTTGTATTGAGCAATTCTGAGAAATACAGGTTGAGCAAGATCAAAGTGATGCAAAGGAGGGTTACACCATCCACCATTGTTATTAGGTAAGGCATTGTTTGGAGGACAGAAATTAGTGGCAGTAACCAAAATGGAACCAGGAAGACACCATTTACGGTCACCAGCACACATAATCTGAAAACAAGAACCACAGCTCAAACCACTGTTGAACAGAGCTGTGCTTAAAGCTGCAGTGTTTGTTCCATACCCTTGACTGTAAAGGTTACCATATCCACATGCCCCACCTAAACAAAATTGATTATTCAACAAATTAGTCAAATGGGTTTGGTTTAATTAAATTGCTTAATAAGTGTATAAAAATGTGATTTGTTTTATATATTGTCTATGTTTGATATCACATGTCAGGTATATCAGAATCACGGTGATTCATCGAGATTTTGAAGAAGTTACATTATGTAACTCTTAAAAAATCACAATGAGTCATATTGATTCTAGCATATTCACCGTAATACTAAACATTCACATAGTTACATACAACATACCCATTGTTCCTGATGCATCACTTCCTCCATAAAAGGTTGCATGTGCATTAATCCAACCTCCACCATAGCCATAAGCAGAGGAAAACATTGTGAGGAACATCATCAAGGGAAAAACAATTAAAGCCATTTTTTCCTGAAAATTCAAAATTATAAATATTAGTTATTTCTTTCTAGTGACTTTTTCTAGTAATTTCATACTTTCAACATTTAGCTAAAAATGTACAAATTTAGAGTATGCAAAGAGAAATTTACTTTGATATTGAAGGGTTGATGAATGGAGGGGCAAAATGAAGTAATGTGAGAGAGAATGTGAAATGGGTGAGTGAAGAAAAATGAAGGGTTGTGGTAGTTAATTTATAGACCTTTGGAGAGAGTGAAAGTAGATACAAGGGATAGAAAAGATTGGGCCAGACCAGTTATAACTTTAACTACTGCTTTTAAAATGTTAGGACCAAAAACCGCTAGGAGTTTAAGTTTATGTTTGTATTACGATGAGAGTGTCAGAATTACGATGATTTACTATGATTTTGTATAAGTTATAACTTGTAACTTTTATAAAATTTCGATGAATTATCGTAATTCTGACATCTCCATCGTGATGTCCACCGTAATGTCAAACATGCACTAAGTGGTTTATTTACAAACAAAGAATCATTTCAATATCTCAATATGTAACACACTTATTTTTAAATCAAACATTTTTATTTATTTTTTAGCAATTTTATGGTCTAATTGAATGACTAAAAATGCATTCAAAGTCTAATTTAAATACGTCAAAAAATACATAATATTCAAAATAACTAATAACTAATACATCTTATAAGTTTCACAAATTCTTTGACGAAAAATATATCAATCACTAAACAAAGAAAAAAACTTCGTACTTGTACTAATCAACATAGTAAATATTTCAATCACTTGATCATTGATTCTGAATTCTATCTCTAATCAATACATATAAAAATATGTTAAATTAAAAGATGTCAATCCTTTAAAAATATCTCCACTATCTCAAAGATATTAATTATTATACTTTTGGTTTACTTAGAGATATTATGGAGAGTTAAAATAATCGTAAGCTTATTTGTTAACCTTAATAATAACATCTTACTATAATGCTATTTGGCCAAGGGAAAATTTAATATTTGAAGTTGAAACTGCAACAAAAGCTGTTTTGTGGTGGAAAGCGTGTGGTTTTGTAGCTTTCATTGTTAGAAAATCTCCAAAATCCATGTGGGGCATAGTGGTTTTGTAGCAAGCTGCCAATAGCACATGCAAGCATCTTCCATTTGCCACAAATACCCTTTTAACACTCCTCTTAGTCATCCTTTGTACCAATAATGTTTTCTGTTTTTCTTTCTTTTAAATAAATAAAAATAAAAACTTATTTGTGCCTCATTTTGTTGTTTATTGTGAAATTTCACTTTTTGTGTCTTTGGCATGATGAGAAGTTCGTATTGACGTTTTTGTAAACCTTTTTCAGTTCGTATTGACGTTGGTCAAGTAGTTTAGTGATAAAAAATTTACATTTTAAAAGTGAATAAGTAGATGTATTAAAAGTTGAATTTTGATCTCTACATATTTATAGATAATGGCCCTATTAACTAAGTTAAATTCATTTTTATAAATATATTGTAAATGAGAATATTTGTACGAACTAATATGATATATTTAATGTATTATAATTGAGAGGATTTGTACTTAAATGAAGGTATGTTTGTTTATAAATAAAAATGAATTAAATCTAAGGGGTATGACTGAACGGTTGGAGCTTTCCTCCCTTAACAAAGTGTTGAGGGTTTGATCCTCACTTTGAATATATAGAGAAGCTTTAAATTCTTTGGCCAGTTATCCCACCTATCGAGGTGCTTCCAATCTAGCGAGGGATTAGTCACTGCGTTCGGCGGTAATACCCCGGTCTCGACCAAAAAAAATAAAAATGAATTAGTTGTGATTTGTTAAATAGTTTAAAATCAAATTATTAGTTTTTTGGTTCTTATTGGGATTCGAATATGTGACCTTTGCAAGCTCTCACGTAATGTCACCTCGGCGAATTTTCTTGAGAATGGATGAGAATTCTCAGATAAGAGCAGCTAAATGTATTATTAATAGATTCATTTTAAGAAAAAAATTAAAAATTATTTTGATCTTTAATAAAAAAGAAAAATTATTGTTTAAAAGACATTTTAAGCCATATTTAATGATTGTGCGTCATTTTAATATTAGTGGATGAAACCCAAGGGGTGTGGTTGAGCGGTTGGGGCTTATCCTCCCTTAACCAAGGGTCGAGGGTTCGATCCTCACCTTGGGTATGGAGCAGCTTTAAATCATTGGGTCAGCTATCTCATCCATCGAGGTGTCTCCAATCTAGCGAGGGATTAGTCACTGCATTCGACGGTGGATACCCCGGTCTCGACCAAAAAAAAAATTAGTGGATGTATGTGATTCTTCAGTGCTACACTCGGAACTCATGGCCCTGATACTTGCCATGGAGATAGCATACAACAGGCTCCGGAATTGATTATGTGAATGTCTTATAAACTTTTGATAATATTAATATAGTGCTATGGGATTTGCGCAATCGTTAGTCGAATTGTGTAGCGCTTAGTCTTGCCTTCAAATGGTCTCATATTTGTTGTGAGGACAATGCATGTGCAGATAAACTCGCTATTATTGGGTTTGTATGTACACGAATGAGGTAGTGACAGTACTTATCGTCTATATATGTTAGGTGATAATTTCCTTCATGTTAAACTAATTACCTCAATACCGTATGTACTATTTAATTTTTGACCCCTAATATTTATCTTTTTTCTCTTTATATTAAGGAAGGGCAAAATATTATAATTATTCTTATTAATTTGTTTTGATTTTGATGTTTTAAAGTTTTCTTCTTATAATAAAGACGAAGTATTATTCCATAACTAATAAATCATTAAGAAAATGAGTATATTATAATAGGCTAGTGAAAAAAATAATTTATTGGCTGTATAGTTTACTCTCTCTTTTTTAAGCAAAATGGAGTGCATATGACATTTGCACATCTAAATATAATAAAATTAAAATAAAACATAATACAAGAATGAGGGGCAATGATCTAACCCGGTCGAACCACAGAAAAATGTAGTAATAAGTCCAAAAAGGGAACACAAACAATTCATGAACTACAATAAAAGTGGTTTAAAAATTTAGAATGTGAGAAGCTATCTTGTGTAATTTAAAAAATATTTAAATGACACTTTCTTCCTTGTATATATGCGAATTTTTTTTATTTTAGTCCTTTTATCTTTTAATTTTTTTTAGGAATTCTTTCATATATGTTAAAATCATTTTGATTATAATTCCTAAAGTAAAAGATACAGAGATGAATTTTTAAGAAAAAAATATACAGAAACTAAAATACAAAATTTAATAGAGATGTGGAAAAAATATTATAATAGATTTTAAATATATAATATAAATATTAATAATATTATATCCCTACTCATATGTTAATATATTTTTTATTTTTTATGGATAAATATAATTTTATTCATATATTAACACAATTTTATTTTATACTTTCTACATTGACACATATTTCAACTCTTTTTTTTTTTGTCAGCTACTACGCATTATTTGTTTTTTGTCAGATATATTTTAACTCTTTTATTCACTCTTAAAATAAATAAATAAAATGTTCGAAATTTTTCATTAACTTCATAAGAATTGATATAATCCAAACTAAATTAAAGTATGTGATATATACTTCAACTATTTTTCTATAATAAAAAATTATTTTTTATTTATAAAGCGTGTTAAATTAAAAACAAAAAATTGTCCAAATTTTTAATTTTTGGTAGAAAAAATTGTCCAAATTTTAACCAACTTATGAGTGAAATTAAATTTCATTGGTGTGTAGGTTCACAGCTATCGCCCCCTACCTCTGTGATGTGGGTCTCATCTATTGTGATGAACGGTCTTAATGCAACTTAACATGTTCTGTTACTATTGATGACCATATACCAAAGTACACTGCAGACAAACTTAAAGCTACATTGCACATGGGTATGACATACTTTCATTTTATTTTGGCTAAATTGAATATTTACTCCCTTGATTTTATTTTGATCTCTTAACTATTTATTTTTACATTTTGATCTCTAAATTTTATGTCAAATTTTTATTAAAAAGTATTCATTTTCACCACCATCTTCCTCACATTTATCATCTAACTCAGAAAATCCAAAAAAAAATACAACAGATTCCTCACAAGAACCTAGGAAAAAAAATATTGGATGGGGATGATGTAGATGATGAAGAAAAAAGTTTTTTATTTTTGAATTTAGTGATGATTGTAGTGATTTTTTTTTTATTTTAGAGTTTATTTCTTGTTATATGAAGATGAATGTTAACTTTTTTGATGAAATTTAACAGAAATACTTATTAGGCAAGCATAATATAATTAAGTGACCAAAATTCAATAATATTTAATTAAGGGATCAACATAAAACTCATAAATAAGTTAATAGACAAAACATCCGATTCAACCTTTTGGACTCGTTTGGTTGGAGAGAAAAGTCCAAATACATATATTGGTTTTCGTGTTTCACTTTCTTTCCTCCTTCTTATTTTTTATAAGAAAAAATAGAGAAGATATATTTTACTACTTTTGGATAAGGTATGTTTGCTAATTACTATGATGCATCATAGTAGTCTGATTAAAACCAAATGATTATGATTTAAATTCAGTTTTAATATTTTAAAATATAAAAATACGATCTTTAAATATAAATTGTTTGATCTTGATCGAACAATCAGAATATCACTTTTTACATTTGCAATCAGGGCGACTGCATCCAATTCAGGTCCATTTTAATACTCATAATTTTTAATGACCCAATATAGTGGTTGACGAAAATAAAACAAAAGTAGTTAATAACATTTTTAAATTGAGGATAGATTATATTATAACAAAATTATTACATTATAACAAATCATGATTTATATTATTTACTTTGATCATTGGATTAATCATCAACATCATGAATTATATTGGACCAAATGCACCATATAATTGTTGTGTTAATCACTAGATCACTAAAGAATATCTATGGATGTCTAAAAATGGCTAAAGATTGCCTCTTGATCAAATTTTGAAAGGGTCATTGTAAACGAGTTACAAATATGCTAATTTTCAAATTCCATGAAAAGTATATCCATACGGTAATATGAAATAAGTTTTAAACTTTGTAAGCTTACAAGTTTTGGAGAGTTGATATATATGGATTGTTAATTTCGACCTGTGAATAAAAGTTAAGTAATGTTGACTTTTTTGTGCACCTCCCACTTTTTAGTTAAAATTGTATGAGAGACTCGCGAGACGCTAGGGTGGTGGGGAGCGCGCGTTTGGGGGGCGTGCGTGTGGGGGCGCATGAGAAGCTGAGGACGCGGGAAGACAATGGAGGCTCGCTGAGTAATTTCATGTGGGTCAACATTGTTAACTTTGACCTACATGGTCTAAATTAGCAACCTTATATATATTTTTGTGCACCCCTTAGCTACTCACATATATATATATATATATATATATATATATATATGTTGTTGGAACAAAGGATGTTCAGATCTAAACCTTGAAGTTTTGATGATAACAAAGTATTAATGAACAATAGGGTATTTTAATATTTATTTTTAAGTGTGCAGATTAAACTATATAGAATGAATAATTTTATATTAAAAGAAGCTCTGAAACAAGCATTAGCAAGGATATCAGAAGCAACGATATCAGAAGCAATGAGTGAGAAGCTACTACAAGTCAGAAGCAAGTCATCTCAGAAGCTACGCTAATCAGAAGCAAATCATCTCAGAAGATATGTTGAATCATAAGCAATGTATGAAGAAGACTAACAGTTTCAGAAGCTGAAGACTCGGAAGCATATGTCTGATACATAGGCTTTGAATATCAAGCCAAAAATGTCAGTGTTAACTGATAGTGATTCAATGATTGGAAATCATTTGAATTAAAGGCTGTGATTGATTGATGCATCACGGTACTACATCCTTATCATCAAGGATAGTGACGTTAGTACTATTTTACTCCATAAGGGCGAATATTCTCAAGCAAAAGGAATGAATGGATAAGCATTACCAGAAATGGCAAATATCCCATGTTAACTTTGTCCTTTCACAGCTGGCTTGAAAATGACCTCTGCAACAGTCATTATCTTCAAACGTCTCTATTTTTCTTTCTATCTATAAATAGAGAACTTCAAATTGAAGATTAAGGTTACACACGCATACAACTTTACTCCTTTACATAGACTGCAAGCACTGCTTCTAAATTTAATTTTGTTGTGCTTCTCTGTTTTTCTAATTCATTAGGAATTCTGTGTTAGAGTCTTAGAGTCTTGAGTTGTAATCTTGAGAAAACTCTTGATTTCACAATCAAGTGTTTATCACTTTCTATTATTTCATTTTGTGTTAGGAAGTCTCTTGCTAGTGAACTTGAGCAAATAGGAAGTCTCTTACTTGTGTGTTTGAGCGTTGTAATAATCTAGGTGATTATAGTGAAATCCCTTGGAAGTGCAAGGGGACTGGACTACTCTCGGTTTGTGAGAGGAACCAGTATAAAATTGTTGTCTCGTCTCTCTCTATATTTTTACTCTTGAGCGTGTGTGTGTTAATTGTGTTTGTTTATCCGCTGGTGCATCTGATAAGTTCTCAGAACTTAGAAGAAGTTTTTAAAATTACCAAAATACAATTCAACCCCCCCCCCCCCCTTCTTGTGTTTTTCACACCTTCATATATATATATATGGGAGCTGCGAACTTTGACCATGTGTATCGAAATTAGCAAGTATGACCCACATGTAATTACAAAGGGGGGGGTGGAGAGGTGCATGTGAGGGTATGTGAGTAATTGGGGGTACACGAAGACAACCAGGGGCGCTAAGTAATTACATGTGAGTCGTATATATATAGGGGGCTACTAACATCCTCCCACCTAAAATCATGTGGGAGGAAGTTAGCAACCCTCCTCCCACTAAGAAAAAAAAAAGGGTGGGAGGGGGGGCGCGCGCAGCAATGGGGTGTTGAGGGGGGGGGGCGCGTGAGCAATTAGGGGGGGTGGGGGGGCGCGCGAAGCAATTATTGGGTGGGGGGACGCCCAACAATTTAGTGAGAGGAGGTTTGCTAACTTCCTCCCACATGGGAGGAAGTTAGCAAACCCCATATATATATATATAGGGTCATGCTAAACAGTGCCCCCGGAGCACTTGTTAAGCATCCTAAAAAAGGAAATAAAAAATAAAAGTAATGCACAAGTTCCAAGGCAGAGATATTGAATGCACAAGTTCCAAGACAAAATTTTCCATATATATATATATATATATATATATATATATATAATTTGAATCATTTGACTCATATGGGTCGAGGGTTCGATTCTCACCTTGGATATGGAGCAGTTTTAAATCCTTGGCCCAGCTATCCCACCCATCGAGGTGCCTCCAATCTAACGAGGAATAGTCACTGCGTTCGGTGGTGGATACCCCGGGCTCGACCAAAAAAAAATCATTTGACTCATATAATTGAACAGAAAATGGGAGTTCCATTGCAGATTTCCATGAACTCCTGTAGTGATAACAATTCAATCTTGCAAGCAAAAGGAAAACTATATCTCACCAACGATTTAATTATATGTTTTGACATTTTTATTGTTGGAGAATAATTAGGTATGTCCAAGATCCGATCAATCAGGTAATCAATTTTAAATTACTATTGATTTTATCATCTTATTTATTATTTAGTCAAATAGTTAATTTGATAAAGTTCTTGATTAAAATGATAGACTTGTTATTATGATAGAGATCCTGATAATGAGAAGCAAATCCTTTATTATTTTAATCTAAATTAGTGTTGATCATAGAGTTATTGTGAGTAGGACAATAATAATCCGGATAGATCAATATATATGTGATAACCTTTATTATCGGATAAAGATTAATAAATCTCATTTATTAAATTACATATATGCATGATGCATATGTTGATATGATCTTTGAACTGACTCAGTTGAGATTTTTCTAATGGTTATATATTACCTTAAATTGTCAAAAGAAAATTCTCAAGAAAAAATATAATAATTTCCTTTGACTTGAGATTATCATAGTAGTTAACAAAATATTTATTGTATTTTAATTTCAGACACCTAATACATTAGGGTATTAGTTGAAAATATATTGTATCTATTCAAAAAAAAAGGATATTCCATACGATTAAATACTTGTATAATTGATGATTAACCAAGATGGGGTCCATCACCTCACGGTAACGAGTATGAGCTTTATGATAAAATGAAAACTATGGCCAGAGAATTTAATACTAAATTTGTAATATTTACAAGGCAAAATTGCAACTTCTGAACTCTCCCACAATTGTAATTTTTACCGGGACCAACATTGCAAACTCTATCAACTACAATTTTTACACGGAAAAATTGCAAGTCTATTTTATTAATCAACCAATTCAACCATCATCAATCAATTAGTGTCCATTTTCAATTAGTTAAGTTAAGAAGCAAAACTTTAACTTTAGTAACACCTGTCTCTACAAGATCGATATTTTATTACTATGATAGAACCGTACACTCGCGGAATAAATATAATTTTTTGAAAAACTTGCGGAATAACTATTAGTACTTATTAAAAATTTCATTTAAATAAATTATTTATTCAAAAGGTTAAATATTTTAACTTCATAGGGTCTGTTTGACAAAAATAGCGGTTAACTGATAAGCTAGCTTGTAGCTGATAGCTGATAGCTTATAGCTGTTAGCTGATGGTTGATAGCTTATAGCTGATAAGCTAGTGAAGTGTTTGGTAAAATTAGCGGTTTGACTGACTGATAAATGTAAAATGACATAAAAGGACATTCTTAATTATAAAATCTCATGTAAAAAGTCATAAGAAAATCTATAATTAAATTAATATTTAGATACTTAAGATTTAGTAATTTGAATTTATTATATCTTTTATATATTAAATTTTTTATTCTTTGAAATTTTTTATTTGCTTATTTCAATTTTTATACTTTATAAAATAAATTATAAATAACAATTTTTATAATAGATATATAAGACAGTAATAAAAAAAACGACAGGGGATGTCTTCATCAAGAAAAAAGAAAAGAAATATGTACATGGACGTAGCACAGGTACATCAACATAAAATAAAAATAGGAGGATATATGATATATGTACAGGGACGCAAAAAAAAATGCATACCATAATCAATAAAAAAAAATGCAGAAGTTAGACCAAAAATAAAAACAACTAAAGAAGTGTAAATTACAATATAAATATTTTGTTTTAAATATAATAATAAAGGGTAAAGGATAAAAATGGATTTCATGTAAATATAGGAAGGGTAAAAATGGAAGAAAAGATGATAAGCTATAAGTTAAAAGTTAAAACGCTATTTAAAATAGCGTTTGGAAAATAAGCTAAAAGCTAGTGAAATAAGCTATAAGCTCATGTTGAAATTGTTGGAACAAAGGATGTTCAGAATCTGACTCTTAGTGTTTTGATGATAACAAAGTATTAATGAACAATAGGGTATTTTAATGTTTAATTTTTGAGTGTGCAGATTAATTTATTATGTTGATTGAACTAAGCTCTGAAACAAAGCATTAGCATGGATATCAGAAGCATGGATATCAGAAGCATGGACATCAGAAGCTAAGATATCAGAAGCTAAGATATCAGAAGAAAAGCTAATCAGAAGCAAGTCATCTCAGAAGCTATGTTGAATCAGAAGCAACGCATTGAGAAGACCAACAGTTTCAGAAGCTGAAGACTCAGAAGCATATGTCAAATACATAGGCTCTGAATGACAAGCCAGGAATGTCAGTGTTAACTGATATTGATTCAATGATTGGAAATCATTTGAATTAAAGGCTGTGATTGATTGATACATCATAGTACTACAACCTTATCATCAAGGATTGTGACGTTAGTACTATTTTACTCCATAAGGACGAATATTCTCAAGAAAAAGGAATAACAGGATAAGCATTACCAGAATTGGCAAATGTTCCATGTTACCTTGTCCTTTTCACAGCTGGCTTGAAAATGACCTCTGCAACGGTCATTATCTTAAAACGTCTCTATTTCTTCTTCACATATAAATAGAGAAAATCTCTTTGAAGTTTAAGGTTACAACATATAACAACAACGTATGCACTGATACAACTTCACTCCTTTACATAAGACTGAAAGCACTGCTTCTGAAACTATTTTCTGTTGTGCTTCTGACACTCTGTTTTTCTAATTCATTAGGAATTCTGTGTTAGAGTCTTAAGAGTCTTGAGTTGTAATCTTAAGAAAACTCTTGATTTTATAATCAAGTGTTTATCACTTTCTATCTTATTTCTTTTATATTAGGAAGCCTCTTGCAAGTGTGCTTGAGCAAGTAGGAAGTCTCTTACTAGTGTGTTTGAGCATTGTAATAGTCTAGGTGATTATAGTAAAATCCCTTGGAAGTGCAAGGGGACTGGACTACTCTCGTTTTGTGAGAGGAACCAGTATAAAATTGCTTGTCTCGTCTCTCTTTCTATCCTTACTCTTTTGTGTGAGTGTGTTAATTGTGTTTATTTATCCGCTGGTGCTTCTGATAAGCTTCAGAACTTAGCAGAAGTTTTCAAAATACCAAAACACAATTCAACCCCCCCCTTCTTGTGTTTTTCACACCTTCAATTGGTATCTAGAGCTCCGGTTTGTTACGCATCACTTAACAGTGAGACAAAAAGATCCTGAAAAACACAATGTCTGAAGATTCAAGTTCAAAGAATGTTGCTATTCCATATGATTACAATTCTGAAAAGTCTGAGAAAACTGGTGGAACTTATAGCAAAGCACCCAAGTTCAATGGTGATCAATCAACCTTCAACTGGTGGAAATACAAAATCTATCCTCATATCATTGCTGAAGATGAAGGTTTGTGGGATATCATTGAAGAAGGTGTTAGTTTTCAAGATAAGCTTGATGAAGATGGTAAGACAACAGCAGCTGTAAAGAAGACCTTCACAGCTGAACAGAAGAAAGAATGGAAGAGACACAACAGAGCTATTTCTATCCTTGCTAGCTGTATCACTCATGATGAGTTTTTGAAACTTGGAAATAGATCTAGTGCTAAGGGTATTTATGACTCTTTGTGTGCTACTTATGAAGGAAACCAACAAGTGAAAGAAGCAAAGGCTAATCTTCTGGTTCATCAGTATGAAATGTTTAAGATGAAAGACACAGAAAGCATTGAAGAAATGTATGCAAGGTTTAAAATCTTGGTTTCTGGTCTTGGAGTCTTAAAGAAAAGTTATACCACTGCTGATCATGTTAAGAAGATTCTGAGGTGTTTACCACCCAAGTGGAGACCTAAGGTCACTGCTATACAAGAAGCAAAAGATCTCAATACCTTAAGCCTAGAAGAGTTAACTAGTTCTCTCATAAGTCACGAGATGGAACTAGCTTCTGATGAGCCTAAGAAGAAATCAAAGTCATTGGCTTTGCCAGCAACTTTGAAATCTCCTAAAGCTTTAAAGGCTAAAGTTATTGAATCTGATGCTGATGAATCTTCTGTAGATGAACAGGAGGATGGATCAGATGAGGAACTCTTTGCTCTGCTTTCAAAGTTCAGGAAATGGAATAAGTACAAAAACAACAAAGCTTCTGGAAGAAGTTCTGGTTCTAAGAGTTATGGGAACAAAAACTCAAATTCTAAAGACAAGAAAGATGGTTCCAAAAATAGCTGTTTCAACTGCAAAAAGACTGGTCATTTTATTGCTGATTGTCCTGATTTGAACTCAAATGATAAAGGGAAAAAGGGCAACTTCAAGAACAGAATGAAGAAAAGTCTTATGGCTACTTTTGAAGATCTTGAGAAGTTATCAGATACTGAAGAAGATGATGAGGAAGCAAATCTAGCACTTATGGCTACAACATCTTCTGATAATGAATCTGATATGGAGAATGAATCTGACACTGATGATATTGATGAGGTAATTTCTAAACTTCCTCATGATAAGCTTCTTATTGCTCTTAGAGACACTATGAAGCAATACATAAACAAGTCAAATGATTTCAAAAGTTTAAAAACTAAAATTGACTTGCTTACAGAAAAATCTGACCAACTTCAATCTCAATATAATGAATCTCTTTTGAAAATTAAAGAGCTTGAAGAAGGTTGTGTTGCTTGTAACAAATCACATGATAAGCACGAAGTTGCTCTTCATGAGTTTGTTAAACAAAATGTTAACAAGAGCAAAGTTGCTTCTATGATTTACAGTGTGAGCAAGAACAAAGGATATGGACTTGGTTATTCTGCATCTTCTGATAAAGAAAAATCAAGTCAGTCTGTTTGTTTAAGCAAAACACCTCCTCCTCTCTATTCTACTTTCATATCAGAAACTGGTAATTCTGAGAAAGCTTCACAAACTTCTGTTTTGAATAAGGGAAAATCAAAAGTCTCAGAAGATAACAAATCAGTGATTTTTGATAACTCAAATTCAAAAATGAGATACTCAGAAGTAAAGATTCTGAAGAGACCAGTTCCTAAACCTACTAAGGTTCTGAGAACTTCAGAAGCTAGTACTTCTGATACAAAGTCTGTGAAACCTATTAGAAGTTTTGGCAAGAAGAAGTATGCTCCTCAAACTGGTTTTCTAAAATCATACTTCCACAAGGCCTACACTAACCCATCAGGACCCAACAAGTTGTGGGTACCAAAATCTGAAATAGTTTATGTTGCAGGTTTGCACTCAAAAAGAGAAAAACTCAAGTACATGGTACCTGGACAGTGGCTGCTCTCGACACATGACAGGAGAAAAGCATTTATTCCTCACCCTGAATCTGAAAAAGGGAGGATTTGTAGGATTTGGTGGGAACCAAAAAGGCACAATAATTGGTACTGGTACAATAGGTAATTCCTTCTCTACTATTTCTGATGTTCTTCTTGTTGATGGACTTTATCATAACCTTCTTAGCATAAGCCAATTATGTGACAATGGTTATGAAGTGGTGTTTAATAAGAACACATGCACTGTAAACAGATACTCTGATAAGTCTGTAGTTTTCAAAGGAAAAAGGAAAGGCAATGTTTACAAAATCAATCTTTTTGAATTAGTAGAACAACAAGTTGTTTGTCTTCTGACTCTGAGTGAAGAAAAGTGGGTCTGGCATAAAAGATTAGGACATGCTAACTGGAGATTAATCTCTAAGCTAAGTAGTCAAGATCTTGTGAGAGGCCTACCTGTTTTGAAATATCAGTCAGACACAATTTGTGGTCCGTGTCAAAAAGGAAAGCTTTTCAAAAGCTCTTTTAAAGATAAAAACATTGTCTCTACCACAAGACCTTTGGAACTGCTTCATATTGATTTATTTGGACCAGTCAGTACTGCTTCAATAAATGGTAAGAAGTATGGACTTGTCATTGTAGATGATTTCAGTAGATGGACATGGGTTAGATTCCTGAGATCCAAGGAGGATACATATTATGTGTTTAAAACCTTCTGCACTCAAATACAAGTTGAAAAAGACTTGAAAATTGTCAAGGTTAGAAGTGATCATGGTGGTGAGTTTGAAAAATGAACCTTTTGAAATCTATTGTGAAAACAATGGAATTCTTCATGAGTTCTCATCTCCTAGAACACCACAGCAAAATGGGGTTGTAGAGAGAAAGAACAGATCTTTACAAGAAATGGCCAGAACCATGATGCATGAAACTAACCTAGCAAAACATTTTTGGGCAGAAGCTATAAACACTGCTTGTTATATTCAAAATAGGATCTATATCAGACCTTTATTGAATAAAACAGCATATGAATTGTTCAAAGGAAGAAAACCTGATATTTCTTATTTTCATCAATTTGGTTGTACATGTTACATTCTGAATTCTAAAGTTCATTTAAAGAAATTTGACTCTAAAGCTTCTAAGGGTATCTTTATTGGATATTCTGAACGCTCTAAGTCATACAGAGTGTATAATTCTGAAACTAACACTGTTGAAGAATCTATGCATGTAAGATTTGATGACAAAGAGCCTGATGATGATAAGTCAGAGCTAGTTGAAGTTATTGCAGATAATCCAGATTCAGAAGTTGAAACTGTAGAGGTTAACAAGAGTTCAGAACCTGAGACAACTTCTGATGATCAAGAAATTGCTCCTTCTGAAGATGTTCCAACTCCTCAAATTGATAGTGATTTTGATGCTGAGATTGAAGAAGTTATTAAGAAAAATTCATTCAAATATAAGTCATCTCATCCAGAAGAGTTGATCATTGGAAATAAAGAAAGTCCTAGAAAAACAAGGTCAAGCTCACAAAATGAAGATGCAATGGTCAGTTTGGTTTCTCTCAATGAACCAAAGACTATTGATGAAGCTCTCAAAGAAAAAGCTTGGATCTTAGCTATGAAAGATGAACTACATCAGTTTGACAGAAATGAAGTTTGGAATCTAGTTCCTAGACAAAAAGACAAGAACATTATTGGAACAAAATGGGTATTCAGAAATAAGCTCAATGAAAAAGGAGAAGTAACTAGAAACAAAGCAAGATTAGTTGCACAAGGTTACAGTCAACAAGAAGGAATGGATTACACAGAAACTTTTTCTCCAGTTGCAAGATTGGATGCAATCAGGTTATTTCTTTCCTATGCAGTTAACCTTGGTATTACTTTATATCAAATGGATGTGAAGAGTGCATTTCTTAAAGGTTTTATTACTGAAGAAGTATATGTCAAACAACCTCCTGGTTTTGAAAATATTCAAAATCCTGATCATGTTTATAAACTTCAAAAGTCACTTTATGGTCTTAAACAAGCTCCTAGAGCTTGGTATGATAGACTAAGTAACTTTTTGGTTGATAATGGTTTTGAAAAAGGACAAGTTGACTGTACATTATTTAGAAAAACCTTGAAGAAAGACATTCTGATCGTTCAGATTTATGTTGATGATATTGTTTTTGGTTCAACTAATGCTACTCTATGCAAGAATTTCTCTAAGTTAATGGAAAAAGAATTTGAAATGAGCATGATGGGAGAAATGAAGTTCTTTCTTGGAATTCAAATCAATCAAACAAAGGAAGGAACTTACATTCATCAAACCAAATATACAAAGGATCTCTTGAAAAAGTTCAATCTTGAAGATTGTAAGCCAATGAATACTCCAATGCATCCAACAACAAGCATGAGTCTAGATGAATCTGAAGGCAAAGTTGATCAGAAGTTATATAGAGGTATGATTGGTTCTCTACTCTATCTAACTGCATCTAGACCTGATATTATGTTCTCTGTATGCTTGTGTGCAAGATTTCAATCAGATCCTAGAGAATCTCATCTCACTGCTGTGAAGAGAATCTTTAGATATCTGAAAGCTACTTGTAATTTTGGATTACTTTATAAGAAATCCAAGAAATATGAGTTAAATGGATTCTGTGACGCTGATTATGCTGGAGATAAACTTGAAAGAAAATCAACAAGTGGCAGTTGCCAATTTATGGGTGAAAATCTTATCTCCTGGTGTAGCAAGAGGCAGACCACCATTGCTATGTCCACAGCAGAAGCAGAATACATTTCAGCTGCAAAATGTTGCACACAACTTCTTTGGATGAAATATCAATTAGAAGATTATCATATAAGCAGTCACTATATACCTTTATATTGTGATAACACTGCAGCCATTCAGCTTTCTAAAAATCCTATTTTACACTCTAGAGCAAAACATATTGAGATCAAACATCATTTTATAAGAGATTATGTTGAGAAAGGTGTTATAGATATCAAGTTTGTTGATACTGAAAAACAATGGGCTGATATTTGTACAAAACCTTTAGCTGTTGAAAGATTTGATTTCATAAAGAAAAATCTCAACATGGTGTTTGTTCCTGATTGTTAAGTTCTTTTGAGTAAAACTGTTTTTAAAATCTGATAAGGATCAGAAGATGTTGAACCTCAGAACCTCAAGGTCAGAAGTTCTGATGAGTAACTACTTCTGATAAATATCAGAATCAAAAGAATGGTTCTGATGTGATAGTGGAACAGTTTAAAATTTTTTTTAACTGCTGTCCACTAACGCACCAGTTATTTAAATAATTTTTTAATACACGTGTCATTTTGCAATTAGATGAGTATTGGTTTATGATGAGTTTAGCGCTTAAAATGAATATGACTACTCTGTCCTTCTGTGTGTTGTACTGTTTGTTTGTTTTCTAAAAATATACACTTATATCACTGGCACACAAACACGTTCACAACCCACACTTTTTCATATTCTTTCTAAACCTCCAACTCTTCAGTTCTCTTTCTTCCCTCTCTAGCAAAACCAAAACCCTAACCCTCAACAATGGCATCATCATCTGCTCTCACTCCTTCTGTTAAACCTATAGTTGATTTGGAAAATCAAAGGAAGTACAAGATCAGAAAGGATACTATGGTTTTCAAGTTTGAAAGTTTAAAGAGCGTTGTAGAGAAACGGGTCGATTTTGAAAGTCTAAAAGCTAATGGATTCGATTTACAAGAAATGTTCTACTATCAAGGATTAGAACGTTACTTCAATATTCTGAATGGTCCTATCTATGAAGACATGGTTAAAGAGTTTTGGATGAAAGCATACGTTTTTGACAAATAATCTGCGTATGTTGAAGTTCAAAATCTGGTGAAGAAAAATCCTTCTCTGAAAGGGAAATCTAGAAAGGAATTGGGTCTTCCTGAGATAACCCAAACGGAAATAAGGTCAAACATTGCTGGAATGGATATCAAGATTACTGCTGATCACATTGCAAAAGTGTTGAATATTCCAAATCATGGTATTCAACTGTCTGGTTTCAAGACTAAACCACAAGATCCAACAGTTCAAGCAACCTTGTTTGAAAATGTTAACTCAAATGTACAGAGAGATTTGAAACCTTTCTTCAAATCTGTTTACAAGGTGATGTTCGAATCAATTGCTACAAAGGTTGGTGGCACTGACTGTATTTCTTCTGAACAGAAATACTTCATGCATTTTCTTCATGGTATGATCAGAATGAATATGGCAAAATATATTTTTGATCATCTGTGTGAAGTTATCAAAAATAGCATTGAAAAAGGTCATGCCAACTGTCATCATGTTAGATTGCTGTCACACATCTTTTATCTAAGCAACTTTCATGAAATTCTGAAAAAGAATTATCCAACTTTTGTCAAGTCTTCTTATATGGAATCAAGGATTGTTGATGGTAAGTCCTTGAAGAAGATGTTCTTAATCAAAGGGAAAGTTGTTGTTCCTAACAATCCTTTGCTTATGAACAAGCAAGAAGAAGAGTTTGAATCAACCTTCCCTGCTGTAGATATTGAACAAGGAAAGAAGATTGCTGATGATCTGTTTAATCATTGGGATAAGGAGTATGGTCTGGAAACTCCTGGAAACGAAGTTGATATAACCAAGCTGGGATTTGATCAGAAACAAGATTTTGTGATGAAGACTGCTGTCACCAGAGATAGAGTCAAAATCAAACAACCTTCTGTTGGTGGTGTTAAAATCTTGACAGAACAAGAGCTTGAAGATAAGGAAAAGGAAGTAAGGTCTAAGAAGCTTGAGGACAAGAACAAAAACAAGAGGAGAATGGTTGATGTGTCTGTTGAAGAATCTGATGATGATGAAGAACCTTTGATTACAAAAAGGGAGAGAATTGCCAGAGACAGAGCTGCTCACAAACGTCAGAAGCATCAAGGTACATCTTCTAACACTATTAGTAATGAGTCTGCAGAATCTCAATTTAGAAATGAACCTGCTTCTGAGCCTGTTTTTAAAATTCCTTCTCCAATCAAACCATCATCTGAACCTATATCAGAACCAAATGTTTTAGATATGCTATCTGAACATTTGTCACCTCAAACCATTCATACAGAAACTAAGAGCTTACCTGAAACTCCATCCAAACCTTCTGTTGTTATACCTTCTCCTTCTGAGAAATCAGGTCTTGAGAAGTTTAAAGAAAAATATGGTGATCCTCTTAGTGATGTTAGCTCTGATTCTGATACTGAAACTGATCACACAAATCCTATCCCCACTCAAATTCATGTTGACACTCCTCCCCATGTTACTCAACCTTCCATCCCAACCATAGAGATTGTTAATCCTTTAACAAAATCATCTTCACAAACTCAACCTGCTTTCACAGTCAGCTTACCTGAATCACCTCAATCCCCAGTCTCACCTCCATCTAATCTTGAACAAAATATCAATCAAACTGTTTCTGAGCCTGAAATAACTTATCAATCCATTCTTGAAAGCATTCAAACCCAACATTCTAACCAAACTGTTTCTAGCATTGAGATTCTAGCTAGGCTTGTTAATAATGATGTTAGAAGAATGCACAGCTTAAAGTCTGAACGAGGCATTATGCCAAGTCAGATTGTTGAAAAGTTTGATGAGATTGACAATGCTCAGAGGTTGATCATAGCTGCTTTGAAGAAAAAGTATGTTGATGAGCTAGTTTATGAACATCTGCAATTCACTGACTCTTTTGAAAATGCATTTGGAAGTGCTCTTCAAAAGAAAAGATTGATGTTAACTAACTTATCACATGATGAGATGGAAGCTCTGAAGGCTGAAGAAAGGAAACAAAGGTTACTAGAACAGGAGTTAATGATGAAAGAAGATGTAAATGTTCTAAGTACTAGTGACTTTGATACTGTTATGGTTGAAAGTTCTGATGCTGCTGATACAAGGATTCTAAAGGTTGAACAGATTCAAAGAGAACAAAGAGATAAACTCTTAGTGCTGGAAGCTGGTCTGGAAGAGGTCAAGACTAATCAGATGGATCTGAAAGAAACTATCAATAAGAATGCTGAGAAGTCTGACAAAGCTCTTGAGAAGATGATGATGTTGCTTATCTCAAGACTTCCTTCTAACCCCTCCTCATCTCAACCCTAGGATTCTATGTTTGCGCACATTTTTTTTTTTTAAGTGGTTGTAATATTTGAACAAGTTTTATTTCTGTTAATTGCATGAATATCTTTTGTTTACTTAATTTGCTTTGATTGCTGTTAACTGCTTGTTTTGTTTTGTTTAAATATATGCTTTTGAAAAGTATGTCAAACACAAAGAAATTATAGAAAAAGATTTCAAAACAGAACCATAAATCTTTATTGATTAAATTGAATATCATTACATAAGGTCCTAAATCTATTTAGAATCTAAATCTGACTTCTGAGAGTCACCAGAGCCTGAGGTTTCTGTTGGAGAATGATAATTCTCCAAGTACCTCAGATAATCAAAATCTGGCTTATCAGAACCAGAAGAGGATCCTTCTGAAGAACATTCACATTGTTCTGGATCATATGTTTTGAGAAATTCTCTGTAATCAGAATCAGTATCATCAGAATCTGATGAGAGATTGATGTATACTGGTGGTTGTGGCTTTGTTTTTGATCTGGTTCTATAACTTCTTCTTAATGGAACTGAAGAAGATGCTTCACCCTTGACCTTCTTTGCTTTTGGTTTTGTTTTCTTTGGTGATTCTTCTTTCTTCACTTCTTGGGGAGCCTTACCCTTATTTGCTCTTCTATCCTTATCCATTATTTCTAATAATAATGTGTGGAAGTGTTGAGTGAATTGAAATGGTGTTGCTCTCTTCTTTTATAGACTTTTATAGAGTCATAGTCTCTAAGTTCTTGGAATCAGACAAGTTCTTTAATGAAGTTGTTGTAACTGTTTTCCTGACTTGACTCCTTGAAAGTTGTGTTTTTGACTGATCTTTTTACGCGCTTTTTTAAATGTCTTTACTTCTTTTTATACAAACTGTTTTTGTTGATGACAAAAGGGGGAGTAAGAGTCATTAATTAATGAGTTTTAGAAGCGCTAGATAACTGAAACCAATTAAAAGAATCTGTTTAATTTTACGTTTTCGTTGATTATTTTATCTGTTTATTTATCCTGGAGAATAATATTTTATGTTGAACCAAGTTCTTCATATGATGATAAATGGAAAGAGTGCAATTTTTCCATTAATTATCAGACTCAGGGGGAGAGCTTACAACACTAGTCTCTAAGAGTCAAATTATGAAGAATTTGAGTCACAATAAAATTATATTCTTAAACTATTTTAATTACTAAATGTTACAACTTAGGGGGAGCGTGCAAAGCTTATGAACCTCTGTTGAACATAGTAAATTAAAATAACAACCATTGTTAATTAATACTAGATTTGTCATCAATCAAAAAGGGGGAGATTGTTGGAACAAAGGATGTTCAGAATCTGACTCTTAGTGTTTTGATGATAACAAAGTATTAATGAACAATAGGGTATTTTAATGTTTAATTTTTGAGTGTGCAGATTAATTTATTATGTTGATTGAACTAAGCTCTGAAACAAAGCATTAGCATGGATATCAGAAGCATGGATATCAGAAGCATGGACATCAGAAGCTAAGATATCAGAAGCTAAGATATCAGAAGAAAAGCTAATCAGAAGCAAGTCATCTCAGAAGCTATGTTGAATCAGAAGCAACGCATTGAGAAGACCAACAGTTTCAGAAGCTGAAGACTCAGAAGCATATGTCAAATACATAGGCTCTGAATGACAAGCCAGGAATGTCAGTGTTAACTGATATTGATTCAATGATTGGAAATCATTTGAATTAAAGGCTGTGATTGATTGATACATCATAGTACTACAACCTTATCATCAAGGATTGTGACGTTAGTACTATTTTACTCCATAAGGACGAATATTCTCAAGAAAAAGGAATAACAGGATAAGCATTACCAGAATTGGCAAATGTTCCATGTTACCTTGTCCTTTTCACAGCTGGCTTGAAAATGACCTCTGCAACGGTCATTATCTTAAAACGTCTCTATTTCTTCTTCACATATAAATAGAGAAAATCTCTTTGAAGTTTAAGGTTACAACATATAACAACAACGTACGCACTGATACAACTTCACTCCTTTACATAAGACTGAAAGCACTGCTTCTGAAACTATTTTCTGTTGTGCTTCTGACACTCTGTTTTTCTAATTCATTAGGAATTCTGTGTTAGAGTCTTAAGAGTCTTGAGTTGTAATCTTAAGAAAACTCTTGATTTTATAATCAAGTGTTTATCACTTTCTATCTTATTTCTTTTATATTAGGAAGCCTCTTGCAAGTGTGCTTGAGCAAGTAGGAAGTCTCTTACTAGTGTGTTTGAGCATTGTAATAGTCTAGGTGATTATAGTAAAATCCCTTGGAAGTGCAAGGGGACTGGACTACTCTCGTTTTGTGAGAGGAACCAGTATAAAATTGCTTGTCTCGTCTCTCTTTCTATCCTTACTCTTTTGTGTGAGTGTGTTAATTGTGTTTATTTATCCGCTGGTGCTTCTGATAAGCTTCAGAACTTAGCAGAAGTTTTCAAAATACCAAAACACAATTCAACCCCCCCCTTCTTGTGTTTTTCACACCTTCAGAAATGCAGTTATCAAACAGAGCTTTTTTCATCAAATGAGCTTATAATGAGCTTATAAGCTATAAGCTCATTTAGGTGTCTTGCCAAACAGACCCATAAAAATTTATTATTTAAGATTCTTAAATAATACTTCAAAGATATTCGTTAGCATTTTTCTATTAAATATAAATAAAATCAATTCAAAAAACTTTAATCTATATATATATATATATATATATATATATATATATATATATATATATATATATATATATATTAAATTTTGTTGATTCAACTTTTTTTTGTAATTAAGATTGGTGGTAAGTAATTAAATGTTAGTTAGTTTAGTAGTGATTGACTTTGATTTTTTTTTTAATTTTAGATTGACTTTGAAATTGTAAAATTATGTGTTTTAAAATAATGATTAGATAATTATACTTATTTATCCAACAAGCTATAAGAATAGGCACATAAGTACATTTTTAAGTGGTGCACACAGATTTTTGTAGAAATAAAAAATATATTTTCTCCGTCCTAGATTATAAGGATAGAAAAATATATTTATTAGAAAATATTAAAACATGATAATTCGAAGTATGTTTTTGTGGGTTTTTAATGAAATAAATTACATGAAAAAATATAAAATCAATTTTTATTGGTTGTTGATTATTGAGAAAAGTGGAGAGAGAGCAAATTGAATGTAATTTTTCTTATAAATTATTAATGATTTTTTTCTTATAATTTAGAAAAAAAAAAATAATTTTTTTCTCTTATATTATAGAACAGAGAGAGTATTTAACTAATTAATTAATTATATAGATAATTGAGTAAAACGTTGGTTCTGTTATGAAACTTATTGAAACAAGAGTAGCAATAGAGGTGCAAATGTGAGAAAGATAAGAGAGAAAGAATAATCTATGTTATTCGTTATTAGGATTAGGTTTACACTGATACATATGTTCTACATATTAGCAAATATATTGGGCCAATTACATGAGTCAATGACCAACATGAACATCCACTAATAATATTCATAACAGGTTCACTTATTACATTTAATCATTATTTTTGAATAAGTAAAAAATATTCAACTACACTCTTTAGTTTCAAAATATAAAAGAAAATTTGTCAAACAAAATTGATGTATTTAGTCTAAATAAGTAAGAAATATTCAACTACACTCTTTTCATTGACCATTTTTCTCTTATATTTTGGTTATGAGGGAGTGTGACATTTTTTTTATGGTTTTCACCAACAGTATCAGACCCAGGGCTGACTAATCTGGAGTGATTCTGACATCAAGTAATTTCAATCTTCTCATTCTAACTGTAGTTGAGAGATCGAACTGTGACACTCCTTACCAGGCCCGACTTAGAGGTTGTGCAGGCTGGGTCTCAGCCTTGAACCTCCTATTTTTTTTACACCCAATCATAATACTAGTGGATAAATAACTGTTGCGCGAACTAAATTTGACAAAAAACCATTTGGTCTAGTAGTAGGTGTGTCATTTTTAATTTCTTGGGTTGGGTAGGATGTGAGTTTGATCCTCTCCTTTAAAATTTTGTATTATTTTTGTTTTAAATTATATAATTCATTAGAATAATTAGAAACTTACATATGTAATCTTTTATTTTTTACCAAAAAATATGTGATCTTTTATTTTTCGTTTTCAATTGTATTTTGTTATTATCGATTAAAATATGACTATTTATTTTAATAAAGGGGTCTATTTCAAATAAGCATTCCAGTCTAATAATAAATTTAAATAAAAAATTAAAAAAATTCTATATATTTTCAATCTAAGTGTGTAATGTATTCTCTCTTTTGTAAAAAAAAAAAGTATTTTCTTTTTTTATGTTAGTTATTACCAAGATAAATGTCTACTTTTGATGTTGTTGATTATGTTTACTATTTAAATATTTTTTTTACGATAAATATATGATGTTTTTTTAATTAAAAAAATATTTTTTATTAGGGGTCCAATTTTAATATTAGCTTTGGACCTCTAAAAAGTCGGGAACGGCTTTGCTCCTTACCAATTCAAAATATCAATCAGCACTGAATCAATTAATGTTTGATACATTTATTTTGTACACACAATTATTTTTTTTTGTTTACACAATCTTTTTTTTTTTCTTTTTTATATGTTTACTTTTCTTGTATCTTATTATTAAATTGATTTAACTGTTGATTCAATATGTTTACACAATCAATATGGAACCCGTGAATATAAAATTCTTCTTCAAATAGTTTTTAAATGTTTGAATTTTTGTTAGTTGTCTTCTACTTAGCTGGATTTTGTTTATTAATAAAGCAACATTTATGGTGATCTATATATTAGGAGTTCATTAATCATGAATCTTCGTAGATACGATTTGTATATACAAAACGATAAAAATTTATTTGAGATTTAACGTTGAAATCTTGCAAAACCGCGATTCTCGGCATTAGTGTTTTTTAATCAACTTAATTAATTAATGAACTATGACTTAATACCACTACTAATTACGTGTAGAAAACTACAAGTGAAACAAATGGACAATAAAATAAGAAATCAGAAATATCATTTTATATTTTTTGTTTGTTTTCCATCACCATCATCTTCTATGATTTTTTTTAAGCATTTGTGATGATTTGCTAATCCACCTATTTATTTATTCGGTTAGTTTTAAAAGGCTATTTATACAATTAAATTAAAGTAAAACACATGATCATGATGTCAAATTAATTGGTAGTGTTTGTCTATATCAGGCTTGCTTGTTCACTAGTGGAGTTTCTTTTATATAGTGGAAAATTAGTAAAATAACAATCCATGTTTTTGTTATAGATTCAAATTGATATGAATTATGAGTATAAAAATGTTTTTCCAATTATTCAACTGCATTTTTTACTATATTCTGTCACTTTTTTTTTTATCAAACTGTCACTTTGTTCTATAACATTATGTCTTGAGATGATTATTGGATGTATGTGTAATTGTTTTTGCATTTATGTATAAGTTAAATATCGTTTTCTTTAAATAATTTTTTAAACTCAACTAAAAGTATAAATTTGTGTTTAAATGACAAACAAAAGAAGTGATGTCTATAAGATCCAATTTAATTGACAATATTTTTTTAGACTAAAGATATTTATCGAGTTTCAAAATAAAAACTTGGTTGTATATATTTTAGGTGTTGTTTATCACTTAATTTGTTTATGCACAAAAATAAAATTAAACTAATGACGACTATAAACAAAAATTATTTTTTGGTTCTTATATATTTTTTGGTCGAAGTAATTTTATTTAAAAAGTTGTACAAGTAAATGTTGTTGGCACATCTCTACAAGTTAAGATTCACGCTTAAGTTTGTCATGTTGTAGGAATCTATTTTTTTTATGCTAAATTAAACTTTTGTTGTAAAACAAATTATTTATTTTGACTAAATTTTTTTTTATTAAATATAAATTTCAAATTTTTTTTTAAAATTATATAACTTATTTTGTTGTTACAAAATAGGCCACCATGGCTAATAATCATAAGTGCTGATAAATGACAATAGGCATGGGCTAGAGGGACCTAATTTATTTAGTGTTTGGCTAGTGACCCAACCTATTTAATGCCATCTTCTCTTGGCAATTTCTACTCACAGCATAATAGAAAGGAAATATTAACTACTCAACAGAAAAAGTAAGAAAAAAAATTTATACAAAAAATTAATTATTTTTATTTTCCAGGGGCTTACCCCCCGAGCTCTAAAAATAAATGAAGAATGCATGGTTGGTATATTAAAAAGGAAAAATAAACATTTCATAGAAAAATATTAAAAGCATGTTACTCTTTATGTGGTAAAAAATATACAACACTACATGTGTAGTTATGTTTTACACTTTAGCTTAACGTAAATCAAGGAATGTGTGACATTTTTCTATTGAAAGTGATTTATGAGTTCTTTAACGGCGCCAAGGAAGCAATTGCACATGCACATTGTTTGGCTTTTTTCTTGTTTTGTGTTAGAAATCAAATTGGATTTTACCATTATTAATTGCTTTTTTTGAAATTTAGCTTATAGGGATAGATTCCCTAACGTTCAGAGGAAAGAAACACAACCAAAAGACGGGAGAGTTACAAAAACAAATCAGATATGGTGTCAGTTTGAAAGTGTTGCTATGTGATGGGTAATTCTCTCCCATTTGTCTATTTCATGAAGTTAAAGCCTTACATAAATGTAAAAGGACATTTTGCTCATGTAACTATTTACATTTATTAAATGTCACAAAATGAGAAGAGATAAATTAATAAATTTTAGGTGTAATAATGAATTTTATTGTTGCACATATAAAATTAATAAAATCTACTAGCATGCATGTCTTACTTTTTATATAGAATATATATTGATTTTAAAAATAGGTTTTTAATTCATATTGTAGTCATTGTCAATATATAGTTTAAAAGATACATTATTGGTGTAAAATAGTTTACATCGATATTCAATGAGAACTCACTGTATTTGCCATGTGTAATTTCACTTTGTACTCACAGTTTAAAAACAACCTACCAGACATTCAATATATATTTAGAAAATTATACAAGAAAATTGGCAATATATATTTAGTATGCTACTGGTTGCATTAGACTTGACATTGCCTATGGAGAGATTATTGTGCATGTTTATAAATAGTTCTAGTACCGAGTATTGATAGACAATTGAGAGAGTCATGAGGTACATCAAATGACCATGAATCTCATATTTGATTTTCTATAGATTGTATTTGAAAGATACAATGATGTAAATGAACACCTGATTAGATGATCAGAGCTGCAAATGATCATATATTTAGTATAGCTGGAGCAATTGTATCTTGTAAATCAAAGAAACATACTATAATTGCAAGTAAAGAGACAAGTTGGTTGAGATGTTTGCTATTTGAGATCCCTATGTGAAAACATATATCTCAATTGTGTTGATCTATTGTGATAATATTGCGACACTTCTAGAAATTGAGAATCATTATTATAATCGTAAAAGACAACAAAGGCATAAGAACAACAACTTAGAGAGTTCTTATTTAAAGGAGCTATGAGAGTTAATCATGTGTACATAGTGATGAAAACATAGCAAATCTTTTGAGAAAGGATTAAAGTTAGAATTGCCTTAAAATCTCATTAAAATAAAGAAAGGAACACAAAAAATAGTGCAGAAGAATTGTGGGCACAAGACAGCCTGGCACAGGTAGGCACAAGGTGCGCGCGCAGAATGGCACTCATGGTTTGGAATCTGCGCCAGACGCAGCAGACCTGTCGCCAGGAGCAGCAGATATGGCGCCAGGCGCAAGAACACAACAAAAGGGGACGCACATATTTGTTCCTATTTTAAAGTTATATTTTATTCTATATAAAGGGAGATTTAAAAACAAGGATTAACAAAAATTCAAGGGTTTTGAAACCAACAAGCAAACTAATGATTAAAAAGTTTTCTTTACTCTAGGTAATATTACTAGGGTTGGGGTTTATTCTTCATCATGGGAAACACTGTATTTAAGTTTCTTGGTCACGAGAAGAAACTTGGGATTATTGTAGAGTTATGATTGAAGACTTTCTCTTGTAACCCTAATTTGGGATTTCTTTGTAACGCTACCGAAAGTATTATAGTGGAACGGAGAGCTTCTCTCTCTCCCAGAGTAGGTCACATCGACTAAACTGGGTAAACAACATCTTGTGTTCTTTATCTTTCTCGTTGTTTATTTTGTTTGTGATTATTATTGTTGTCTCGCTTTATTTGGTTGTTTATTCGTTTTGCTCCACACATCAAATATTTTATTAGTGTGATTCAACCTATTTTTCACAACAATTAACTAGAGTGAAAGTCCATAAAAGATCCAAGAGGATGTGACTAATGTCTATAAATAAATGCATTGTTCATGATGGTACCTCAACCTAAAATACTAGAGATGTCAAGAATTAGATTTAATAGATAATAACAAGTCTTAAGTAACTAGAAGAACATGCTATTATAAATAAGAGAAGCATGATTCCTGAAGCGATGAAAAATAATCACGTAATAGAAACTCTTAATAAGATATATCCTCTATTTGGAGTAGAGGACCTAAATATAGGAGTATGTTTGATAGATTCACATATGTGAATGTGAAACTTAAGTTGGTTTCAATGGAATTTCATGGTAGAATTCTTAGAGTGTTCAATAAACTCAATTGACATATGTGGCCTTAATTGTAGTTTTTTTAAAATACATCGAAGAAAAGATTGTGTGTGAGTTTGATATCAGAGATAAAGTTCAAAACTACGAGTCACTCTTGTTTAATATGAATATTACTTGATATGCAAAGGTTCAAGTAGATAGACACCTCTCTTTATGCATAATTCTTATAAAAGTGTTCTACATTATTTTTTTAAAATTCAAATGGGGGACTGTTAGAACATAGAGCTTAGTAATGTTGGAATTAAAAATAGAAACTCTAGAGTCTCATGTCGAATACGTAGTAGATAATACTAGTGTGTGTAATTTGGGAAAAAAAATTAAATCCTCCATCAATTAGATTATACATATTAAACTTCCAACACTATATAAAGAGTGCTAAGATTTTTGAGAAAAACACACCAAATTTGTGACACTTCTGAGTCACTTTCCCTCTTTGTTATTGTCTATTATTTGATTTTAAAAGTGATCATAGAATTATAGTTTTTTCTGTATAAGAGTGGTCATAATTGTTAGATGATAAGTAATTGAGTTTATGCTATTTGGCCCTTTGATTTCTAAGTTCTTAGTTTAGGTTTTACTATATCTTTGTTTGTAATAACTATTTGTAATATTAAGTTTATTGGTATTCTGTGTAACCCTAGCCTCTTTTTTTTATCTATTTTGTATCATTATTGTTAATATGGTATCATAGTTGGGTTAAGGATTTAAATAATGGGCATGTAACTAAGGCCCACGCTAAACATGAAGGTGGGTGTTGAATATGTAGTTGTGTTGTTGGAGTTTGTTTAAAGTTCCACGCTGGACGAAAGCTCACAATCTGTCTGGTGAGTGAAAGCTCGCAGTCTATTTAGTGAATGAAAGCTCGCAATATGTATGGTAAGAGGATGATTACCATATATCTGGTGGGCGAAAGCTCACAATATGCAGAGTGGGTGAAAGCTCTTTATCTGTCTAGGAGCGAAAGCTCGCAATCTGTGTGGTGAGTGAATGCTTATCATATGTTTGGTCATTTGATTTGAATTGAAGATGATAGGTTTACGTTGGTTCTTCTTCTCGGTGGTTCTATGCTTCATCTGCTGCATCTTTGGTTTATCCTCTGCGTTGGCAATGTTATTATTTGATTTTTTTTATTTGCAGTGTTAAGTTTGTGACAAATTTTTACTTTAGGGGTATTTTTTTGAGTTTATATTATTTAATATGTTTTTAGATTTTTGTTTAATAAACCCTCGATGATTGTTGTTGTTACATCGTAAGTCCATTAAGTTTTACTATATACTTTCTTGTAACTTTTTGTAATGTTAAACTAAGGGTATTTTTATGAAACACTAGTCTATGTTATCTTTTTATTTGTTTTGTATAAGTATTGTCATACCCCAAATTTTACCCTCCTTTTAGTAGTACTTATATTTTCTACTCCATTCTAATATCAGAAAAGTTGGGTAGTTGAGATGGTGATAGGGGGGCGCGCATTAAGAGTTGGTATACAATGTCAGGGGTTCGACCCCTGCCTTTGCCACTTTTATATTTTTTGGTTTTTTGACTGAAAAGCTCTTTCACTTCATTTTTTTTTTCTCGTATTTTTTTATGTTGATCTGTATTTTTGGCCAAAATATATGGAAAAAATATATAAATATATTAGTAAACAAAATCTTCACCGTGTGCACAAAGGAAAGGGAAAAGCCCATCAGAACTTATTTTTGAACTAGATATTTGATCTTGGCCAGCAAGTAAACAGAATTAGTACTGAATATGTATTTTAGCAGCAAATCAATTACAAGAAATTGAGAAAATCTCTCAAAACTAATTTTCAGAACAAATCTGACTGAGATTCTCACAAGTTTTACAACCCTAAATTTAACACTATAAATATACAACAATTTTACACACAAAGGGGGAAGAAAAAAAAGACAGAAAAAAAATTACAGAACACTCTGAACACAAAGAAACACGCTCACACAGTGCCAAAACACAAATTCACGCACGCAGCCAGTCCTCAAAAATCCCTCAGTTAATTCTTCTACCCATTGTAGAAAATTAACATTAACCTAGCCTTCATAGCGCCGGCAGAACCTCGCACAGAAGCAGCAAAAAAGGCCCTGTCAGAATCGAACCGAAATCGGAACAGAACGCAAAGACAGAAACGGGAAGGAAAATTGCTTACTCTTGTGGAATTCACGGCACTCCAGGTTGGTCATTTCGAACACCCTTAAACATGTTGCACGATTTACTGTTTTGATCTATACTTGATTCATTGCCGTTGTTGTTGCTGTTTCGTTTCAATGTTCATATTGTAAATAAAATTAAATGAAAACAGAATAAAGAAAAAGAACTAAAAATAGATCGAAATTTTGCCGTGAATTTGTTCAAGGTTTGGATTCTGTTTTTGGGGTTTGCTTGGGTCTAGAAATTCAAAATTGGGGGTTGAAAGAAACAAAAAAAACAGTAAAAAAAAGAAAGCAGAACCGAAAAAGAAGAAAAAGAAATTCTAGATCTAGGTTTTCGGATTTGGGATTTTTGGTTTTAATCTTGTGTTTTGAGAACTAATTTGTGTTTAGAAGTAGTTTAATTGGTGTTTAGAAGTATAAAAACAGAATTTTGGATTGATTTTTGGGATAAGAAAAAATTAAAAAATGGTTGAAGTTCTTCATTTTATGAAGAACACTATGAACACTCAAGAACATGTGAGAGAGAGGAGAGAAACCGTGAGATTAGAGAGAGAGAGAAGAGAGAGAAAAATTGTTTCAAATGAATAAAATCTGATTTTTAAGTATATATGGCCTGCTGATCCGGTGCGCGCGTGCACACAATAGTTGCTGTGTTCCCTTCTGTTTGATCAAAATCAAACGGGTTCTGCTCTCTCTCGCGGGCTGGGCCTAATCCATGTATTGGGCCATGCTCCCCTTTGCTGTTTGCTCTCTACAATTGTTGTTTGCACCCCTGTTTCTGCTATTCGTATCATTCTGTAATTATTCTTAAATGTATATAATTTATTTAATTCATCTACTTTATTTTAGTTAATTCTAATTTAATTATTTAATTTAGATGTAATATATTATATTATGATAATTATATGTCATTGTGACTAGAAAATATATTAAAAATAATGTGGATTAAAAAAGAGGAGGCGGATGCACATCCGTTTGCTTCTCGTCTAATTGGGGGCTTAGTGCACACTTTGTCCGACTTTTAGTCGTTTTCCACTCAAACCCATAAAAAACATTAAAAAATACAAACCAATCAAATTAATATTTTTCACCTTCGGGAAAACTCTAAAAAACACCTTAAGAGGTAAAACAAAATTCTTTCGTAAAAGACACAAACCAACACAATACCCCGAACTACGGAGCTCTGATTTCTCATTGCACTTGAGAATACGTAGGAGCAGGATTTGATATCTTGTCGAGCCAAATAATAAAAAACTCAATCTTTTTCTCATTATTTTGTAAATATCTTTAATAAAAATAAAACAACGTAAGGAATAAGTAAACAAACTCAAAAAGCCCTAAAATTAATTAGGAGGTTCCCGTTGAATACAACGGATGTGAGGGGTGCTAATACCTTCCCCTTGCATAACCAACTCCCGAACCCTAAGATGGTTGCGACGACCGTCCCTTTTTAGGTTTTATCAATATTTCCCTAATAAAATAAAATTTGGTGGCGACTCTGTGTCATACCGAGTGTCCTAAACGCTCGGGCAATTTTCGCGGCGCGACAGCTGGCGACTCTGCTGGGGACTTAAAAATTAGAGAGTTAAGCCTATCCTCTAGTTTTAGGGTTATTTGTTTTGTTTGTTTACTTTGTTTTTTATTCTTGTTTTATTTTATGTTTCTATTTTTTCCCGCATTATTATATTCTTTTTATGTATTGTGGGTGGGTTTATTTTTTAATGAAGTTTGAGAAAAACCCTAAGCTAAGTTAGGAGTTGGTAGTATGGGCCTATGGGATGCACATCCCAATGGGTGATGTACGAAGACTCCGCCTAGAGTAGACTGGTTCAAAAGGATTTGTCAGGAATGGGCTAGCCCCTCCGCTTGGCAAAACTTTGGATTCGGTCAGCGACTCTAGGATCCCCCTTTAGAACCCAAAGACTCCATTTAAGGGAGATCCTTTGAAATTTTACCATGTATCATGTGGAAAAATCGAAGGAATCTACCACCTTAAATGGAGCCTTCAAAAAAAAAATATAAAGAAAAAAATCAAAATCCCGTAGGAGCCGTCCTTGTGAGGGGTTGGGTAATTGAAACATAGAGCTATCATATGTAGGGAACCCTACCTCATAGGTCACCCTATAGCCCAAACTTCAATCATTCATTATCATGCATATAAACAAGTCATTCATCACATATTTATTTTCAGGGAATTTCAAAAGATAATAATAAGCATTTCTGAAAAAGACAATGAATTCAGATAAAAGAAAGACCTTCCAAATAAGAGCACAGGTGCCCGATATGCTAAGCCTGAAGTCCCTCATTGGCAAAATGACTCGAATGTCCCGTGACCGTTTTACTCATAAGTATGGAAGACTCCTCAATCTCTTGAATGTTCCAGTGCAAAATGAAGCCATCACAGCTCTCGCGCAATTCTATGACCAACCATTGAGATGTTTCACTTTCCAAGACTTCCAACTGGCTCCGACTATAGAAGAACTCCGTCAGATCTTGGGGTTCGAAAAAGAAGACAGGGGTCCTTACACAGGTATTGGACAAGAAGTAAGGCTAGGAGATTTGGCTGAGGTTTTACAAATACCGAAGGCCGACATAGTGCATCAATACACCTATAGAAAGGATGGGGATACTCATGGTTTCCGAAGGGCATACCTAGAAAAGGTGGCAAAGGAGTTTCTCGACACTCACCAACATGAACTCTTCGAAGGAATGCTGGCTTTACTTATCTTTGGCTTGGTAATGTTTCCTAATCTGGAAAATTTCATTGATACTGCTGCTATTAGTGTGTTTTGGGCCTTCAAAGTGAAGAGGGAAAGTTATGTACCAGCCCTTCTCGGCGATATCTATTACACTCATCATCTTCGTCATGAGAAGAGGAAAGGACTGTTACTCTGCTGTATTCCCCTGCTGTACACATGGCTCATCTCTCATATATTCAAAGACATGGCGGCAGTCGAACTCATAAATGGTCAGCTGTGGTCTCAAAAATTGGGGTCCCTTACCCAAAAATCCATTTTCTAGCACCCTAGGAAGCTCTATATTGAAGGGGTAATCACCAGCTGTGGCGATTTCAATAATGTGCCTCTAATAGGCTCCAAAGGTTGCATTAATTACAATCCTCTGCTGGCTTTGAGACAACTGGGATATCCCATAAACAAGAAGCCTTGTGATGAAGTCTTAAAAGGGTTTGTTCTATATGACATGGCTGCCAAAGATCCTAATATGCTGAGCAGAATTATCCATGCATGGAAAAATGTACAAGTGGATAGCAAACCAAGAAACAAAAGAAAATGGACCGAGGAACCCTATACTCCTTGGGTCCAACAAAGAGCAAAAGAAGCTAAGCTGCCCTTCATCACCCGACTACCGGCTCAGCCTAGTTCTCCAGGGCCGATTCCTGTCTCTTTGGAAGAGATCGATAACATGAAAGCTACTATTGACCTCCTCAAAGGGGAGAAAGAAGAATTGGAACGAGAGCTCCAACGAGTTTCCCATGAGCGGCTAAAATTTGAAGCTATTAGCCGCGAGCGACAACATTATCTAGAAGAAACTCGAAGACTGCTCGAAGCTGAACAAGAAAAACATTATCGAGTAAATGAGGCCCTCTCCCAATCTACTGAAGGGGCCAAAGTCCGCGAGTTCAGGCTGAAGAAAACTCAGGAACGGGCTGGAGAATGGTATGGAGAATGGGAAAAGCTGCTCGAGGAAAAAGTAAAGCTGGAGAGAGAACTCGCTGATGCTAAAGACAGTGCTTATCGATGGGGTGGAGATTGTTCTGAATTAGCTTTAGAAAAAGATGAAGCCGAGAAGCGTCATAAAGAACAAGTGATCTACCTTAAAAGATGCCTACAGGAAGAACAAAACAAGCTTGCCCATGAGATCCGCCTTCGTAAAGCCGCTAAAAACGGGCACAAGAGGATTCCCGGCCAGTGGGAGGAACTACTGGAGAAACTAAAAAGTTCTGAGGAACGCGAGTGCGCCTATAGACATGGTTATAATGATCTATGGTTACAAAGTGAGTCCCAAAAAGCTGAGATAGAAGAATTGCGAGAGCAGAATGAGAGCTATGGTGATTGTCTAGAGAAGTGCAAAGAAATGAAGGAAGAAATGGCACAGATGGAAGAAGACATAGCGGCCATGACCAAAAACATGGATAATCTTGAAGAGGAAAGAGGAGTCCTGATGGGGGGTCTTGATCAATTGGCAAATGATAAGGCGGCGCTGTGGGACCAAGTTGCTCACCTAGAGTATGACAATAGGACCTTAAAAGACCAGCTGGAAAATTGGGAAGATTACGCCAACCAGGCTGATGAAGCAGCTAGGTGGGCAAGGCATCATTTCTCGGATTTAGCTGGTTTCGCAAACCAGATGTTGGAAGATCTACCAAATAGATACCGAGAAGCTAACGCATTGATGCATGGTTTTAATACACCTCAAGCTGTCATCGACTTCGTTGAATCATTTGGAAATACTTGGACTGCATTCAGGGCTAGTTTGAGGGCAGCCCGTGAGGCGGACCCCTAAGTTTTTACTATTTTTGAAATAAAGGTCATGTAGACCAAATTTGGAGTCAGTTTGTTTATTCTTTAAATTTTGAATAAAGGTCATGTTGACCAAGTCAGGAGTCAGTCTTAGAGTCAGCCTTCAAGGCCAGTTTTGGAAATTTTTGATGTTATCTGAATTTATTATTAATGGAAGTCTATTTAGTTTTATTTAACTTATGTTTCTTAAATGCTTATAATAAATTTTGAAGTTCCCTCGAAAATGAAAAACTCTAGCGATTCTTCATTCCTATACATGCATCTTCATGCATACATTCATGTAAAAAACTCATTCCTCCCTCTCAAAACTCCAGGAATTTCAAAAATAATCCGGAAATCAAGGAAACGGTTGCCATCAGCACCCATCCTCCCACACTCCCACGGGACACGTGCTAATTTAAAGAAGATTATGGAGCGACTCGAGGAAAACCAAAAGGCTTTAAGCAAGGATGTGGATTCTCTCAAAAAAGGCATGGAGAAACTCTTCGAAACACTCAAGAAGCAAGCCGATGATAAAGCGGCAAGAGCTGAAGAGAAAAGGAAGGCTAAAGAATTAAAGATTAAGCGCAAGGAAGAAGAGGACCGTAGCAAAAGCCTATGGCATCCTAAGGATCCTCCGAGCTTCCAACCTCCCAAAAATCTGGGAAAAGCCTCACCCGGAGGGTTCGTTGAAATACTAAGACATGTCGAAGATTTCTCTGACGGCGAGCAAGAGTGTGTCCAACCTCGCCCTACCAATACCACTCAAGGTGCTATGCCTAACCAGCAAGTGATAGCTGAGAATCATCCAAGTGCCGAATCCACACAGATCCAGGCTCTGGAAGAAAGGCTAAAAGCTGTGGAAGGGTTCAATGCCTACGGTTTCAATGCCTTGGACATGTGTCTGGTCCCAGATGTAGTGCTCCCCCCAAAATTCAAGGCACCTGACTTCGAAAAATACAAAGGGATTCACTGCCCCAGAAACCATTTAAGGATGTTCTGTAGAAAAATGGCGGCACACGCTACCAATGAGAAGCTGATGATTCATGTGTTTCAAGACAGTCTGAGTGGAGCATCTTTGGACTGGTATATGCAGCTGGAACGAGGCCAAATCCAGTCATGGAAGGATCTCACTGATGCTTTCATGAAACAATACAAATACAACCTGGATATGGCCCCCAACCGAATGCAGCTACAAGCCGCTTCGCAGAAAAAGGATGAATCTTTCAAAGAATACGCCCAGAGATGGAGAGAACTGGCTGCTCGGGTGCAACCACCACTCTTAGAAAAAGAGTTGGTAGACACTTTCATGAGCACCCTACAAGGACCTTACTATGAAAAGATGGTTGGAAGCGTGTCATCTGGTTTCGCTGATGTGGTAACTATTGGTGAGCGAATAGAAGAAGGGATAAAAAATGGTAAGATCCAAGGTGCCCCTAACTCTCAAATTGGGGCAAAGAAATTCTTTGGCAATAATCCAAGGAAGAAAGAAGGAGAAACTAATGCCATAGGGTCGTCACAAGCACCCTCCGCTCCGCTACCATATTATCCTTATTCTCAACCACCACCAGCTGCCCCTCAGCAAAATCAGCAACAACAGAGGAGGGGATACGCACAAGGAAATCAGTCTGAGACACGGAATGGTTATAGACGGGTACCAGTGCAGTTTGATCCTGTTCCCGTACCATACGGTCAAATCTTGCCGTACGTACTGAAACAAGGATGGGCGGAGACCAGACCCCTCAAACCTATGATGCCGCCATATCCATCTGGCTACGATGTGAACACTAAATGTGATTTCCATCAAGGGGCACCTGGCCACAGCATCGAAAATTGTAAGGCTTTCAAATACATAGTTCAAGAGCTCATGGATGATAAAAAGTTGCTCTTTAAAGAAGAGAAGCCCAATGTGACTACCATGCCGCTCCCCGGTCATGCGGGCACTTCGATAAATGCTGTGGAGGAATATCAGGGGTACGATCTAATCAAGGAGGTGTCTCAAATAAAGACTCCCATATCAGTGATCAGAGAAAAGTTGATTGGTTACGATATGTTTAAAGAAATGCATTCCCGTTGTGACATCTGCACAACGAATCCGAGCCACTGTCAGAAGATGAAAACATGCTTGCAACAGATGATGGATCAAGGTTTGGTTCAAATCGGGTACTCAAAGGCCGATACGTGTGTTGCCACTTAAGAAACTCAAAGTCCAGCACCTTTAGAGATCTCTTATATAAGGAAGGAGACACGTGTTGCCACCTTGGAATCTCAAGGTCCAGCACCCATTGAAATCTCTTACCAGAGGAAGGAGACACATATACCTGTAAAATCGGTAGAACCCATAGTATTCCATATGCCTACACCATTTCCTTTTGAAAACACAAAGGAGGTACCATGGAATTATGAGCACACTGCTTATATGGGAGGAAAACTGCTAGCCAAGATAGAACCTGATGTCACAAACATAACTGGCATAGGAGGTCTAACAAGAAGTGGAAGAATTTACGCCCCAGAGTTGGCTAAGGGGAGTGCAAGTACTTCAGCCCCTCCTAAAGAGAAAAGTACGGTACCTCAGGAAGAAGCTGAAGAATTCCTGAGAATCATCAGAAAAAGTGACTACAAGATAGTTGACCAGCTGGGTCAAACACCTTCCAAGATTTCCATGTTGTCTCTGCTTCTTAGCTCTGAAGCTCACAGAGAAGCATTGTTGAAGGTCTTAAACGACTCTCACGTGGCAAAAGACATCCCTGGGGTGGTTGGTAATATCACTGCAAGCAGGTGTCTCGGGTTCACGGATGATGAGTTAACCCCGGGCGCAAAATACCACAACAAAGCCTTGCACATCTCGGTGAAATGTTTGGAGACTACTCTGTCCAAAGTGCTGATAGATACAGGTTCATCTCTGAATGTGATGCCCAAAAGAACGTTACTACAACTGACAAATGATGATGCATCAATGAGGCCAGGTACCCTAGTGGTAAGGGCATTCGACGGATCCAGAAGGGCAGTGTTGGGGGAAGTTGACTTACCTATGATAATTGGTCCTAAGCTCTTCACTATCACCTTTCAAGTCATGGACATCAATCCAACATACAGTTGTCTTCTGGGACGACCTTGGATCCATACCGCTGGCGCTGTCACTTCCACACTACATCAGAAGCTCAAATTCATAGCTGGTGATACGTTGGTCGTGGTGGAAGGCCAAGAAGACTTCATGGTGAGTCACCTCTCATCATTTCGCTATGTAGATGGAGGTGAAGGAGGCGAGGAAATTTCTTTTCAGGCTTTTGAGATTGCGACTGTCACAACCATGGGCTCAAAAAATGCTTATGTGAAAAAGACAAGCCTACCCTTGACTTCTTGGAAGGCTATGAAGGAGGCCCTAGAAGAGTGTGATCCTAAGGGATGGGGCAAGTTGCCGGACATTCCGGAAAAGAAAGACCGTTTCGGGCTGGGATATCAACTATCAGAGACCACGGTTCAGAAGAAGTGCAAAGGAAGAATCCCGACCATCAATGAGACATTCAAGAGCGCCGGATTCAATCAAGATGAGGAAGTGGTCGCTATTGAAGATGCTGATGAGGAAACACAAGACCTGGTCCATCACTGCGGCCCAGATGAGATTCTCAACAACTGGAAGGCCATAGAGATTCCGGAGATATTTTCTATTTCTAAGTAATTTTCTGTTTTGAAATAAAATCCTATGCTCTGCCCAAGGCATAAGGATAATATTTATGGGCCCCCTCATGTTTCAATTATTTATTTATCAATAATAAAGATGCATTTTGTGTTCATTAAAAGCTCCTTTTTCTTTCGTGTCTTTCAAAAAATGGCAACACAGTCTTCATTCATAAAGTCTTCAATTCTTAAGTCATTTCCATCGTTCTAAAATAAAAATCATACTCATGCAGATCAATAAATAAATTCACTGAAAATAATGCTGTTACAATCCCTTGCGACCTTGAGTTCTCAATTAACTAAGCCGAAGAAGGTGATGAAGACGATTGTGAACTTCCTGAAGGATTAACACGCCTCCTAGAGCAAGAAGAGAAAGTAATCCAACCCCATGAAGAATTAATAGAAATTATCAACTTGGGGACGGATGAAGACAAAAAAGAAATCAAAGTAGGCGCCTCCGTGAAAGAAGATGTGAAAACAAAGTTGATCAAGCTGTTGCGTGAATATGCAGATGTGTTCGCCTGGTCATATCAAGACATGCCCGGACTAGATACTGACATCGTTGTCCACAAATTGCCACTTAAGCCAGAATGCCCGCCTGTGAAGCAAAAGTTGAGGAGGACCAAACCCGAGATGGCTCTCAAAATCAGAGATGAGGTCAAAAAACAATTCGACGCCGGTTTCCTAGCAGTTGCTAAGTATCCTGAATGGGTCGCCAACATCGTGCCTGTTCCAAAGAAGGATGGTAAGGTCCGAATGTGTGTAGATTACCGGGATCTGAATAGAGCAAGTCCAAAGGATGATTTCCCACTACCTCACATCGACATACTGGTGGATAACACAGCCCAGTTCTCAGTTTTCTCCTTTATGGACGGATTCTCTGGTTATAACCAAATCAAGATGGCTCCAGAAGACATGGAGAAGACAACATTCATCACTCCATGGGGAACTTTCTGCTACAAAGTCATGCCTTTCGGATTGAAGAATGCCGGGGCAACATATCAAAGGGCCATGGTAACTCTCTTCCACGACATGATACACAAAGAGATAGAAGTCTATGTCGATGACATGATCGCTAAATCCCAAACGGAAGAAGAACACCTGACTCATTTGCAAAAGTTGTTCGATCGATTGAGGAAATTCAGACTACGGTTGAATCCTAACAAATGCACCTTTGGTGTCAGATCAGGCAAATTGCCAGGATTCATAGTCAGCCAAAAGGGAATTGAGGTCGATCCAGACAAGGTAAAGGCAATACAAAACATGCCTGCACCAAAAACCGAGAAAGAAGTTCGTGGATTTCTGGGAAGGCTGAATTACATTGCCCGATTCATATCACACCTCACAGCAACGTGTGAACCTATATTCAAGTTACTAAGGAAAAATCAAGCTATTCAATGGAATGAGGATTGCCAAGAGGCTTTTGATCAAATCAAAAAGTATCTACAAGAGCCACCAATCTTGGTACCTCCCGTTCATGGGAGGCCCCTCATTATGTACCTGACAGTACTTGAAGGATCAATGGGTTGTGTACTAGGGCAGCAAGATGAAACAGGAAGAAAAGAGCACGCCATCTATTTCTTGAGCAAAAAGTTTACTGATTGTGAATCGAGGTACACACCGCTTGAGAAGACTTGCTGCGCCCTAGCATGGGCAGCCCGGCGCCTAAGACAGTATATGTTGACTCACACTACTTGGTTGATATCAAAAATGGACCCCATCAAGTACATTTTTGAGAAGCCCGCCCTGAATGGGAAGATTGCACGCTGGCAGATGTTGTTATCTGAATACGACGTCCAATATGTCACACAAAAGGCGATAAAAGCGAGCGTTCTCTCAGAGCACCTTGCTCACCAACCCTTGGAAGAATATCAACCTATACAGTTTGACTTCCCGGATGAAGGAATTATAGTCATAGACAGTGAAAAGTTCATAGGCGATGATGAAGGACCAGAACCAGGAGCTCGATGGAAGCTTGCCTTCGATGGTGCATCAAATGCCATGGGGCACGGGATTGGAGCTGTCTTAATATCACCAAGAGATGGGTACAAGCCTTTCACAGCCAGGCTATGCTTTGACTGCACAAACAACATGGCAGAATATGAAGCGTGCATATTAGGCCTAGAGGCTGCAATTGATTTAAGGATCAAGATCCTTGAGGTGTATGGAGACTCTGCGCTAGTCATCTACCAAGTGAAAGGAGAGTGGGAGACTCGACATCCCAACCTAATCCCATATCGGGATCATGTCCTAAAACTGGCGAAATATTTCGATGACATCACCTTCCACCACATTCCTAGAGAAGAGAACCAGGTAGCTGATGCTTTGGCTACTCTATCATCCATGTACAAGGTGAACTTTCGCAACGAGGCACCAAGAATAATAGTTCATCGCAAGGATGAGCCAACAGTAAGTGCACTCGAAGAAGAAATGGATGATAAGCCTTGGTTCCATGACATCAAACAATATCTGGAGAAGCAAGTTTATCCGGAAAGCGCATCAGCTACAGATAGGAAGACCCTGAGAAGGTTGGCGTCACAGTTCTTCCTAGATGGGAATGTCCTTTACAAAAGGAACCACGACATGGTCTTGCTCAGATGTGTAGACAAACATGAGGCCGACACGATCATCAATGAAATTCATGAGGGATCCTTCGGGACCCATGCTAATGGGCATACCATGGCAAGAAAGATCTTAAGGGCAGGCTACTACTGGCTGACTATGGAAGCCGACTGTTTCCGCCATGTTAAAACTTGCCACAAATGCCAGATATACGCCGACAAGGTGCACGTACCGCCGACTCCCTTGAATGTCTTGACAGCCCCATGGCCATTCTCCATGTGGGGAATTGATGTAATCGGGATGATCGAGCCAAAAGCGTCTAACGGACACCGTTTCATCTTAGTCGCCATCGACTATTTCACTAAATGGGTCGAAGCTGCATCCTATGCAAATGTGACAAAGCAAGTAGTCACCCGGTTCATCAAAAAGGAAATAATCTGCCGATACGGCATCCCCAACAAAATTATCACAGATAATGGGTTGAATTTAAATAACAGGATGATGAAGGAATTGTGTGAGGAATTCAAAATTGAACATCACAATTCCTCACCGTATCGACCCAAAATGAACGGCGCTGTAGAGGCGGCTAACAAAAACATCAAGAAGATCGTTCAGAAAATGGTAAAAACTTACAAGGATTGGCATGAGATGCTGCCCTTTGCACTACATGGCTACAGAACGACAATCCGTACCTCTACAGGGGCAACTCCCTTCTCCTTGGTATATGGCATGGACGCAGTGCTTCCTATTGAAGTCGAAATCCCTTCGCTAAGAGTCCTAATGGAGACCAAGCTGGAAGAGGCTGAATGGGTCCGGGCAAGATATGATCAACTGAATCTCATAGAAGAAAAACGACTGACAGCTTTATGCCACGGGCAGCTCTATCAAAGAAGACTGAAGAAAGCATTCGATAAAAAGGTTCGTCCTCGAGTGTTCAAGGAGGGGGATCTAGTGCTGAAAAAGATATTACCCATCCACAAGGATCCACGCGGAAAATGGACACCAAACTATGAAGGACCATATGTCGTAAAGAAAGCTTTTTCCGGTGGAGCCTTGATTGTCACTACTATGGATGGAGAGGAGCTTCCACTCTCAGTGAACTCCGATGCAGTTAAAAAATATTATGCCTAAAATAAAATAAAATAAAAAAAAAAAAAAAAAAGAAGTTCGCTAGATCGAAAACCTGAAAAGGCGGTCTAGGCAATAGAGAGCGTCCCGGTAGACTGAAAACCTGAAAGGGCGGTCTAGGCAAAAATTAGGGACACCAAAAAAGGAAAATAATCCCGGTGGGCTGAAAACTCGAAAGAGCGGTCAAGGCAAAAGTTAGGGATATAAATAAAGGCAAAACTGCAGCACATAGACCCACAAAAAGAAACTCAGACGGAGCAGAGTGATCCAATTGTCATCTTCAGGAGCAAGGGATCGCGAGTCCAAAGTCAAAGGGGAGAGTAACATGTGTTGTGTTTCAGTGGATTTCAAATAAATTTTGTTGCCATTTTATTCTTTTCTAGTAACTTCCTCTTATAGGAGTTGCATGCTCAATGTACTGTCTACCCATATACGGGTCTGAATTCATCAATAAAAATTTGCTGGTTTTCTATTATTCATTCTCTCTCGTGTGATCACAGAATGCTGATTTGTTTTTGGTAAATAATGCATTGCAAACACTAAAAAGACAAAAAAGAAGTTTTTCAAAGCATATTTTACTTCGAACTATAAAATATTGAAAGAATAGCTACGGCTCAAAGGTATATAAAAAACTCAAGACCAAACACTTCCCATCAGCATCACAATTCAAGCTGTGCAAATAAGATTGACCTCCCAGAGGCGCCTCAAGTATACAGGATTCCGGCCGTGCCTAAATGATCTCTCAAGAATGGGCATTCCGTTTCCTTGGCAAAAGGCTGGAGTTCGAGGGGGCTATTAGACACTGCCACGAACAAAATCTTGTCTCCCCGGCATTTCATCTCATGCATCCATAAGCATATCATGCATTACACATGCATTGAGAATAGGAACAAAAATTCAGTTTCCAATTGACAAAGTCAAATCAAGCTCAGCCCAATTTTGCATCATGCATCATGCACAATTAAACGTCATCATGCACAAAACCATGTGAAACATAACCAGAAATAAATCTAAAGGTTTCCTCAGCATGGGATGTCAGGCGGGTACCTCATATCCCCAGCAAATCAGATTAGCCCAACCACGGGTTGATAGCAATCACTCACACTTATTCTTAGGATCAAAGCACCCTGAGGGGAGAAGATCTAATCATGTTAGCACCCTGCGGGGCAATAATCAGTTACCTTTAAGATATAAGCACCCTGAGGGGAGATGGTCTAATTATGTTAGCACCCTGCGGGGCAATAACCAGTTATCTTTAGGATAAGCACCCTGAGGGGAGAAGATCTAATCATGTTAGCACCCTGCGGGGCAATAACCAGTTATCTTTAGGATAAGCACCCTGAGGGGAGAAGATCTAATTATGTTAACACCCTGCGAGGCAGCAACCATTTATCTTTAGGATCTAAGCACCCTGAGGGGAGATGACCTAACGACGGAAACACTCTGCGGAGTGACGATTTCCTTAAACGCCCTGAGGGGTGACAACTATCCTGTATCGGAAACACTCTGCGGAGCGACGATTTCCTTAAACACCCTGAGGGGTGACAACTACCCTTTAACGGAAACACTCTGCGGAGTGACGATTTCCTTTAAACACCCTGAGGGGCGACGACTATCCTTTAACGGAAACACTCTGCGGAGTGACGATTTCCTTTAAACACCCTAACGGGTGACGACTATCCTTTATCGGAAACACTCTGCGGAGTGACGACTTCCTTAAACACCCTGAGGGGTGACGACTATCCTTTAGCGGAGATACTCTGCGGAGTGACGATTTCCCTTTAGTACCCTAAGGGGTGACGATTATCCTTTAGCGGAAATACTCTGCGGAGTGACGATTTCCCTTTAGTACCCTGAGGGGCGACGATTATCCTTTAGCGGAAACACTCTGCGGAGTGACGATTTCCTTTAGCACCCTGAGGGGCGACGAATATCCTTTAGCGGGAACACTCTGCGGAGCGACGATTTCCTTTCGAGGTGATGATTACCTTTTGGATAGATGCACCTGTCAAGGTGACAAATGGAAACCTTTTGGGATAGAAGCACCTCTCGAGGCGACGATGGAAAACTCTCGGATAGAAGCACCTTTCTAGGTGACGAATGGTTATCATTCAAGGTTAGGCATCGTTCGGGATCATGCCTGCCTTTAGTTGAAGTACCCTACGGGGCGATGACTTCTTCTTGGTTTAATTACCTTACGGTGAAGGGTTATTTTTTCAAAGTTAGGCATCATTTAGGATCATGCCTGCTTTTAGTTGTAGTACCCTCCGGGGAATGACTTCCCCAAATCACCCTACGGGGAAACGGTTATCTTTCAAAATTAGGCACCCTACGGGACAATGCCTATTTTTCGGTTTAAACACCCTTCGGGGCAGGGAATATCCCTAAGATCTAAATATCGCCAAGGCGATAATCAATCTCTCACTTTCATAAGGCAAAATTCTGGGTATTTCTTATATTTAACTATCTTTTAAAGGCATTTAAAGATACTTAAATAGGGGCAGCTGTCATACCCCAAATTTTACCCTCCTTTTAGTAGTACTTATATTTTCTACTCCATTCTAATATCAGAAAAGTTGGGTAGTTGAGATGGTGATAGGGGGGCGCGCATTAAGAGTTGGTATACAAGGTCAGGGGTTCGACCCCTGCCTTTGCCACTTTTATATTTTTTGGTTTTTTAACTGAAAAGCTCTTTCACTTCATTTTTTTTTCTCGTATTTTTTTATGTTGATCTGTATTTTTGGCCAAAATATATGGAAAAAATATATAAATATATTAGTAAACAAAATCTTCACCGTGTGCACAAAGGAAAGGGAAAAGCCCATCAGAACTTATTTTTGAACTAGATATTTGATCTTGGCCAGCAAGTAAACAGAATTAGTACTGAATATGTATTTTAGCAGCAAATCAATTACAAGAAATTGAGAAAATCTCTCAAAACTAATTTTCAGAACAAATCTGACTGAGATTCTCACAAGTTTTACAACCCTAAATTTAACACTATAAATATACAACAATTTTACACACAAAGGGGGAAGAAAAAAAAGACAGAAAAAAAATTACAGAACACTCTGAACACAAAGAAACACGCTCACACAGTGCCAAAACACAAATTCACGCACGCAGCCAGTCCTCAAAAATCCCTCAGTTAATTCTTCTACCCATTGTAGAAAATTAACATTAACCTAGCCTTCATAGCGCCGGCAGAACCTCGCACAGAAGCAGCAAAAAAGGCCCTGTCAGAATCGAACCGAAATCGGAACAGAACGCAAAGACAGAAACGGGAAGGAAAATTGCTTACTCTTGTGGAATTCACGGCACTCCAGGTTGGTCATTTCGAACACCCTTAAACATGTTGCACGATTTACTGTTTTGATCTATACTTGATTCATTGCCGTTGTTGTTGCTGTTTCGTTTCAATGTTCATATTGTAAATAAAATTAAATGAAAACAGAATAAAGAAAAAGAACTAAAAATAGATCGAAATTTTGCCGTGAATTTGTTCAAGGTTTGGATTCTGTTTTTGGGGTTTGCTTGGGTCTAGAAATTCAAAATTGGGGGTTGAAAGAAACAAAAAAAACAGTAAAAAAAAGAAAGCAGAACCGAAAAAGAAGAAAAAGAAATTCTAGATCTAGGTTTTCGGATTTGGGATTTTTGGTTTTAATCTTGTGTTTTGAGAACTAATTTGTGTTTAGAAGTAGTTTAATTGGTGTTTAGAAGTATAAAAACAGAATTTTGGATTGATTTTTGGGATAAGAAAAAATTAAAAAATGGTTGAAGTTCTTCATTTTATGAAGAACACTATGAACACTCAAGAACATGTGAGAGAGAGGAGAGAAACCGTGAGATTAGAGAGAGAGAGAAGAGAGAGAAAAATTGTTTCAAATGAATAAAATCTGATTTTTAAGTATATATGGCCTGCTGATCCGGTGCGCGCGTGCACACAATAGTTGCTGTGTTCCCTTCTGTTTGATCAAAATCAAACGGGTTCTGCTCTCTCTCGCGGGCTGGGCCTAATCCATGTATTGGGCCATGCTCCCCTTTGCTGTTTGCTCTCTACAATTGTTGTTTGCACCCCTGTTTCTGCTATTCGTATCATTCTGTAATTATTCTTAAATGTATATAATTTATTTAATTCATCTACTTTATTTTAGTTAATTCTAATTTAATTATTTAATTTAGATGTAATATATTATATTATGATAATTATATGTCATTGTGACTAGAAAATATATTAAAAATAATGTGGATTAAAAAAGAGGAGGCGGATGCACATCCGTTTGCTTCTCGTCTAATTGGGGGCTTAGTGCACACTTTGTCCGACTTTTAGTCGTTTTCCACTCAAACCCATAAAAAACATTAAAAAATACAAACCAATCAAATTAATATTTTTCACCTTCGGGAAAACTCTAAAAAACACCTTAAGAGGTAAAACAAAATTCTTTCGTAAAAGACACAAACCAACACAATACCCCGAACTACGGAGCTCTGATTTCTCATTGCACTTGAGAATACGTAGGAGCAGGATTTGATATCTTGTCGAGCCAAATAATAAAAAACTCAATCTTTTTCTCATTATTTTGTAAATATCTTTAATAAAAATAAAACAACGTAAGGAATAAGTAAACAAACTCAAAAAGCCCTAAAATTAATTAGGAGGTTCCCGTTGAATACAACGGATGTGAGGGGTGCTAATACCTTCCCCTTGCATAACCAACTCCCGAACCCTAAGATGGTTGCGACGACCGTCCCTTTTTAGGTTTTATCAATATTTCCCTAATAAAATAAAATTTGGTGGCGACTCTGTGTCATACCGAGTGTCCTAAACGCTCGGGCAATTTTCGCGGCGCGACAGCTGGCGACTCTGCTGGGGACTTAAAAATTAGAGAGTTAAGCCTATCCTCTAGTTTTAGGGTTATTTGTTTTGTTTGTTTACTTTGTTTTTTATTCTTGTTTTATTTTATGTTTCTATTTTTTCCCGCATTATTATATTCTTTTTATGTATTGTGGGTGGGTTTATTTTTTAATGAAGTTTGAGAAAAACCCTAAGCTAAGTTAGGAGTTGGTAGTATGGGCCTATGGGATGCACATCCCAATGGGTGATGTACGAAGACTCCGCCTAGAGTAGACTGGTTCAAAAGGATTTGTCAGGAATGGGCTAGCCCCTCCGCTTGGCAAAACTTTGGATTCGGTCAGCGACTCTAGGATCCCCCTTTAGAACCCAAAGACTCCATTTAAGGGAGATCCTTTGAAATTTTACCATGTATCATGTGGAAAAATCGAAGGAATCTACCACCTTAAATGGAGCCTTCAAAAAAAAAATATAAAGAAAAAAATCAAAATCCCGTAGGAGCCGTCCTTGTGAGGGGTTGGGTAATTGAAACATAGAGCTATCATATGTAGGGAACCCTACCTCATAGGTCACCCTATAGCCCAAACTTCAATCATTCATTATCATGCATATAAACAAGTCATTCATCACATATTTATTTTCAGGGAATTTCAAAAGATAATAATAAGCATTTCTGAAAAAGACAATGAATTCAGATAAAAGAAAGACCTTCCAAATAAGAGCACAGGTGCCCGATATGCTAAGCCTGAAGTCCCTCATTGGCAAAATGACTCGAATGTCCCGTGACCGTTTTACTCATAAGTATGGAAGACTCCTCAATCTCTTGAATGTTCCAGTGCAAAATGAAGCCATCACAGCTCTCGCGCAATTCTATGACCAACCATTGAGATGTTTCACTTTCCAAGACTTCCAACTGGCTCCGACTATAGAAGAACTCCGTCAGATCTTGGGGTTCGAAAAAGAAGACAGGGGTCCTTACACAGGTATTGGACAAGAAGTAAGGCTAGGAGATTTGGCTGAGGTTTTACAAATACCGAAGGCCGACATAGTGCATCAATACACCTATAGAAAGGATGGGGATACTCATGGTTTCCGAAGGGCATACCTAGAAAAGGTGGCAAAGGAGTTTCTCGACACTCACCAACATGAACTCTTCGAAGGAATGCTGGCTTTACTTATCTTTGGCTTGGTAATGTTTCCTAATCTGGAAAATTTCATTGATACTGCTGCTATTAGTGTGTTTTGGGCCTTCAAAGTGAAGAGGGAAAGTTATGTACCAGCCCTTCTCGGCGATATCTATTACACTCATCATCTTCGTCATGAGAAGAGGAAAGGACTGTTACTCTGCTGTATTCCCCTGCTGTACACATGGCTCATCTCTCATATATTCAAAGACATGGCGGCAGTCGAACTCATAAATGGTCAGCTGTGGTCTCAAAAATTGGGGTCCCTTACCCAAAAATCCATTTTCTAGCACCCTAGGAAGCTCTATATTGAAGGGGTAATCACCAGCTGTGGCGATTTCAATAATGTGCCTCTAATAGGCTCCAAAGGTTGCATTAATTACAATCCTCTGCTGGCTTTGAGACAACTGGGATATCCCATAAACAAGAAGCCTTGTGATGAAGTCTTAAAAGGGTTTGTTCTATATGACATGGCTGCCAAAGATCCTAATATGCTGAGCAGAATTATCCATGCATGGAAAAATGTACAAGTGGATAGCAAACCAAGAAACAAAAGAAAATGGACCGAGGAACCCTATACTCCTTGGGTCCAACAAAGAGCAAAAGAAGCTAAGCTGCCCTTCATCACCCGACTACCGGCTCAGCCTAGTTCTCCAGGGCCGATTCCTGTCTCTTTGGAAGAGATCGATAACATGAAAGCTACTATTGACCTCCTCAAAGGGGAGAAAGAAGAATTGGAACGAGAGCTCCAACGAGTTTCCCATGAGCGGCTAAAATTTGAAGCTATTAGCCGCGAGCGACAACATTATCTAGAAGAAACTCGAAGACTGCTCGAAGCTGAACAAGAAAAACATTATCGAGTAAATGAGGCCCTCTCCCAATCTACTGAAGGGGCCAAAGTCCGCGAGTTCAGGCTGAAGAAAACTCAGGAACGGGCTGGAGAATGGTATGGAGAATGGGAAAAGCTGCTCGAGGAAAAAGTAAAGCTGGAGAGAGAACTCGCTGATGCTAAAGACAGTGCTTATCGATGGGGTGGAGATTGTTCTGAATTAGCTTTAGAAAAAGATGAAGCCGAGAAGCGTCATAAAGAACAAGTGATCTACCTTAAAAGATGCCTACAGGAAGAACAAAACAAGCTTGCCCATGAGATCCGCCTTCGTAAAGCCGCTAAAAACGGGCACAAGAGGATTCCCGGCCAGTGGGAGGAACTACTGGAGAAACTAAAAAGTTCTGAGGAACGCGAGTGCGCCTATAGACATGGTTATAATGATCTATGGTTACAAAGTGAGTCCCAAAAAGCTGAGATAGAAGAATTGCGAGAGCAGAATGAGAGCTATGGTGATTGTCTAGAGAAGTGCAAAGAAATGAAGGAAGAAATGGCACAGATGGAAGAAGACATAGCGGCCATGACCAAAAACATGGATAATCTTGAAGAGGAAAGAGGAGTCCTGATGGGGGGTCTTGATCAATTGGCAAATGATAAGGCGGCGCTGTGGGACCAAGTTGCTCACCTAGAGTATGACAATAGGACCTTAAAAGACCAGCTGGAAAATTGGGAAGATTACGCCAACCAGGCTGATGAAGCAGCTAGGTGGGCAAGGCATCATTTCTCGGATTTAGCTGGTTTCGCAAACCAGATGTTGGAAGATCTACCAAATAGATACCGAGAAGCTAACGCATTGATGCATGGTTTTAATACACCTCAAGCTGTCATCGACTTCGTTGAATCATTTGGAAATACTTGGACTGCATTCAGGGCTAGTTTGAGGGCAGCCCGTGAGGCGGACCCCTAAGTTTTTACTATTTTTGAAATAAAGGTCATGTAGACCAAATTTGGAGTCAGTTTGTTTATTCTTTAAATTTTGAATAAAGGTCATGTTGACCAAGTCAGGAGTCAGTCTTAGAGTCAGCCTTCAAGGCCAGTTTTGGAAATTTTTGATGTTATCTGAATTTATTATTAATGGAAGTCTATTTAGTTTTATTTAACTTATGTTTCTTAAATGCTTATAATAAATTTTGAAGTTCCCTCGAAAATGAAAAACTCTAGCGATTCTTCATTCCTATACATGCATCTTCATGCATACATTCATGTAAAAAACTCATTCCTCCCTCTCAAAACTCCAGGAATTTCAAAAATAATCCGGAAATCAAGGAAACGGTTGCCATCAGCACCCATCCTCCCACACTCCCACGGGACACGTGCTAATTTAAAGAAGATTATGGAGCGACTCGAGGAAAACCAAAAGGCTTTAAGCAAGGATGTGGATTCTCTCAAAAAAGGCATGGAGAAACTCTTCGAAACACTCAAGAAGCAAGCCGATGATAAAGCGGCAAGAGCTGAAGAGAAAAGGAAGGCTAAAGAATTAAAGATTAAGCGCAAGGAAGAAGAGGACCGTAGCAAAAGCCTATGGCATCCTAAGGATCCTCCGAGCTTCCAACCTCCCAAAAATCTGGGAAAAGCCTCACCCGGAGGGTTCGTTGAAATACTAAGACATGTCGAAGATTTCTCTGACGGCGAGCAAGAGTATGTCCAACCTCGCCCTACCAATACCACTCAAGGTGCTATGCCTAACCAGCAAGTGATAGCTGAGAATCATCCAAGTGCCGAATCCACACAGATCCAGGCTCTGGAAGAAAGGCTAAAAGCTGTGGAAGGGTTCAATGCCTACGGTTTCAATGCCTTGGACATGTGTCTGGTCCCAGATGTAGTGCTCCCCCCAAAATTCAAGGCACCTGACTTCGAAAAATACAAAGGGATTCACTGCCCCAGAAACCATTTAAGGATGTTCTGTAGAAAAATGGCGGCACACGCTACCAATGAGAAGCTGATGATTCATGTGTTTCAAGACAGTCTGAGTGGAGCATCTTTGGACTGGTATATGCAGCTGGAACGAGGCCAAATCCAGTCATGGAAGGATCTCACTGATGCTTTCATGAAACAATACAAATACAACCTGGATATGGCCCCCAACCGAATGCAGCTACAAGCCGCTTCGCAGAAAAAGGATGAATCTTTCAAAGAATACGCCCAGAGATGGAGAGAACTGGCTGCTCGGGTGCAACCACCACTCTTAGAAAAAGAGTTGGTAGACACTTTCATGAGCACCCTACAAGGACCTTACTATGAAAAGATGGTTGGAAGCGTGTCATCTGGTTTCGCTGATGTGGTAACTATTGGTGAGCGAATAGAAGAAGGGATAAAAAATGGTAAGATCCAAGGTGCCCCTAACTCTCAAATTGGGGCAAAGAAATTCTTTGGCAATAATCCAAGGAAGAAAGAAGGAGAAACTAATGCCATAGGGTCGTCACAAGCACCCTCCGCTCCGCTACCATATTATCCTTATTCTCAACCACCACCAGCTGCCCCTCAGCAAAATCAGCAACAACAGAGGAGGGGATACGCACAAGGAAATCAGTCTGAGACACGGAATGGTTATAGACGGGTACCAGTGCAGTTTGATCCTGTTCCCGTACCATACGGTCAAATCTTGCCGTACGTACTGAAACAAGGATGGGCGGAGACCAGACCCCTCAAACCTATGATGCCGCCATATCCATCTGGCTACGATGTGAACACTAAATGTGATTTCCATCAAGGGGCACCTGGCCACAGCATCGAAAATTGTAAGGCTTTCAAATACATAGTTCAAGAGCTCATGGATGATAAAAAGTTGCTCTTTAAAGAAGAGAAGCCCAATGTGACTACCATGCCGCTCCCCGGTCATGCGGGCACTTCGATAAATGCTGTGGAGGAATATCAGGGGTACGATCTAATCAAGGAGGTGTCTCAAATAAAGACTCCCATATCAGTGATCAGAGAAAAGTTGATTGGTTACGATATGTTTAAAGAAATGCATTCCCGTTGTGACATCTGCACAACGAATCCGAGCCACTGTCAGAAGATGAAAACATGCTTGCAACAGATGATGGATCAAGGTTTGGTTCAAATCGGGTACTCAAAGGCCGATACGTGTGTTGCCACTTAAGAAACTCAAAGTCCAGCACCTTTAGAGATCTCTTATATAAGGAAGGAGACACGTGTTGCCACCTTGGAATCTCAAGGTCCAGCACCCATTGAAATCTCTTACCAGAGGAAGGAGACACATATACCTGTAAAATCGGTAGAACCCATAGTATTCCATATGCCTACACCATTTCCTTTTGAAAACACAAAGGAGGTACCATGGAATTATGAGCACACTGCTTATATGGGAGGAAAACTGCTAGCCAAGATAGAACCTGATGTCACAAACATAACTGGCATAGGAGGTCTAACAAGAAGTGGAAGAATTTACGCCCCAGAGTTGGCTAAGGGGAGTGCAAGTACTTCAGCCCCTCCTAAAGAGAAAAGTACGGTACCTCAGGAAGAAGCTGAAGAATTCCTGAGAATCATCAGAAAAAGTGACTACAAGATAGTTGACCAGCTGGGTCAAACACCTTCCAAGATTTCCATGTTGTCTCTGCTTCTTAGCTCTGAAGCTCACAGAGAAGCATTGTTGAAGGTCTTAAACGACTCTCACGTGGCAAAAGACATCCCTGGGGTGGTTGGTAATATCACTGCAAGCAGGTGTCTCGGGTTCACGGATGATGAGTTAACCCCGGGCGCAAAATACCACAACAAAGCCTTGCACATCTCGGTGAAATGTTTGGAGACTACTCTGTCCAAAGTGCTGATAGATACAGGTTCATCTCTGAATGTGATGCCCAAAAGAACGTTACTACAACTGACAAATGATGATGCATCAATGAGGCCAGGTACCCTAGTGGTAAGGGCATTCGACGGATCCAGAAGGGCAGTGTTGGGGGAAGTTGACTTACCTATGATAATTGGTCCTAAGCTCTTCACTATCACCTTTCAAGTCATGGACATCAATCCAACATACAGTTGTCTTCTGGGACGACCTTGGATCCATACCGCTGGCGCTGTCACTTCCACACTACATCAGAAGCTCAAATTCATAGCTGGTGATACGTTGGTCGTGGTGGAAGGCCAAGAAGACTTCATGGTGAGTCACCTCTCATCATTTCGCTATGTAGATGGAGGTGAAGGAGGCGAGGAAATTTCTTTTCAGGCTTTTGAGATTGCGACTGTCACAACCATGGGCTCAAAAAATGCTTATGTGAAAAAGACAAGCCTACCCTTGACTTCTTGGAAGGCTATGAAGGAGGCCCTAGAAGAGTGTGATCCTAAGGGATGGGGCAAGTTGCCGGACATTCCGGAAAAGAAAGACCGTTTCGGGCTGGGATATCAACTATCAGAGACCACGGTTCAGAAGAAGTGCAAAGGAAGAATCCCGACCATCAATGAGACATTCAAGAGCGCCGGATTCAATCAAGATGAGGAAGTGGTCGCTATTGAAGATGCTGATGAGGAAACACAAGACCTGGTCCATCACTGCGGCCCAGATGAGATTCTCAACAACTGGAAGGCCATAGAGATTCCGGAGATATTTTCTATTTCTAAGTAATTTTCTGTTTTGAAATAAAATCCTATGCTCTGCCCAAGGCATAAGGATAATATTTATGGGCCCCCTCATGTTTCAATTATTTATTTATCAATAATAAAGATGCATTTTGTGTTCATTAAAAGCTCCTTTTTCTTTCGTGTCTTTCAAAAAATGGCAACACAGTCTTCATTCATAAAGTCTTCAATTCTTAAGTCATTTCCATCGTTCTAAAATAAAAATCATACTCATGCAGATCAATAAATAAATTCACTGAAAATAATGCTGTTACAATCCCTTGCGACCTTGAGTTCTCAATTAACTAAGCCGAAGAAGGTGATGAAGACGATTGTGAACTTCCTGAAGGATTAACACGCCTCCTAGAGCAAGAAGAGAAAGTAATCCAACCCCATGAAGAATTAATAGAAATTATCAACTTGGGGACGGATGAAGACAAAAAAGAAATCAAAGTAGGCGCCTCCGTGAAAGAAGATGTGAAAACAAAGTTGATCAAGCTGTTGCGTGAATATGCAGATGTGTTCGCCTGGTCATATCAAGACATGCCCGGACTAGATACTGACATCGTTGTCCACAAATTGCCACTTAAGCCAGAATGCCCGCCTGTGAAGCAAAAGTTGAGGAGGACCAAACCCGAGATGGCTCTCAAAATCAGAGATGAGGTCAAAAAACAATTCGACGCCGGTTTCCTAGCAGTTGCTAAGTATCCTGAATGGGTCGCCAACATCGTGCCTGTTCCAAAGAAGGATGGTAAGGTCCGAATGTGTGTAGATTACCGGGATCTGAATAGAGCAAGTCCAAAGGATGATTTCCCACTACCTCACATCGACATACTGGTGGATAACACAGCCCAGTTCTCAGTTTTCTCCTTTATGGACGGATTCTCTGGTTATAACCAAATCAAGATGGCTCCAGAAGACATGGAGAAGACAACATTCATCACTCCATGGGGAACTTTCTGCTACAAAGTCATGCCTTTCGGATTGAAGAATGCCGGGGCAACATATCAAAGGGCCATGGTAACTCTCTTCCACGACATGATACACAAAGAGATAGAAGTCTATGTCGATGACATGATCGCTAAATCCCAAACGGAAGAAGAACACCTGACTCATTTGCAAAAGTTGTTCGATCGATTGAGGAAATTCAGACTACGGTTGAATCCTAACAAATGCACCTTTGGTGTCAGATCAGGCAAATTGCCAGGATTCATAGTCAGCCAAAAGGGAATTGAGGTCGATCCAGACAAGGTAAAGGCAATACAAAACATGCCTGCACCAAAAACCGAGAAAGAAGTTCGTGGATTTCTGGGAAGGCTGAATTACATTGCCCGATTCATATCACACCTCACAGCAACGTGTGAACCTATATTCAAGTTACTAAGGAAAAATCAAGCTATTCAATGGAATGAGGATTGCCAAGAGGCTTTTGATCAAATCAAAAAGTATCTACAAGAGCCACCAATCTTGGTACCTCCCGTTCATGGGAGGCCCCTCATTATGTACCTGACAGTACTTGAAGGATCAATGGGTTGTGTACTAGGGCAGCAAGATGAAACAGGAAGAAAAGAGCACGCCATCTATTTCTTGAGCAAAAAGTTTACTGATTGTGAATCGAGGTACACACCGCTTGAGAAGACTTGCTGCGCCCTAGCATGGGCAGCCCGGCGCCTAAGACAGTATATGTTGACTCACACTACTTGGTTGATATCAAAAATGGACCCCATCAAGTACATTTTTGAGAAGCCCGCCCTGAATGGGAAGATTGCACGCTGGCAGATGTTGTTATCTGAATACGACGTCCAATATGTCACACAAAAGGCGATAAAAGCGAGCGTTCTCTCAGAGCACCTTGCTCACCAACCCTTGGAAGAATATCAACCTATACAGTTTGACTTCCCGGATGAAGGAATTATAGTCATAGACAGTGAAAAGTTCATAGGCGATGATGAAGGACCAGAACCAGGAGCTCGATGGAAGCTTGCCTTCGATGGTGCATCAAATGCCATGGGGCACGGGATTGGAGCTGTCTTAATATCACCAAGAGATGGGTACAAGCCTTTCACAGCCAGGCTATGCTTTGACTGCACAAACAACATGGCAGAATATGAAGCGTGCATATTAGGCCTAGAGGCTGCAATTGATTTAAGGATCAAGATCCTTGAGGTGTATGGAGACTCTGCGCTAGTCATCTACCAAGTGAAAGGAGAGTGGGAGACTCGACATCCCAACCTAATCCCATATCGGGATCATGTCCTAAAACTGGCGAAATATTTCGATGACATCACCTTCCACCACATTCCTAGAGAAGAGAACCAGGTAGCTGATGCTTTGGCTACTCTATCATCCATGTACAAGGTGAACTTTCGCAACGAGGCACCAAGAATAATAGTTCATCGCAAGGATGAGCCAACAGTAAGTGCACTCGAAGAAGAAATGGATGATAAGCCTTGGTTCCATGACATCAAACAATATCTGGAGAAGCAAGTTTATCCGGAAAGCGCATCAGCTACAGATAGGAAGACCCTGAGAAGGTTGGCGTCACAGTTCTTCCTAGATGGGAATGTCCTTTACAAAAGGAACCACGACATGGTCTTGCTCAGATGTGTAGACAAACATGAGGCCGACACGATCATCAATGAAATTCATGAGGGATCCTTCGGGACCCATGCTAATGGGCATACCATGGCAAGAAAGATCTTAAGGGCAGGCTACTACTGGCTGACTATGGAAGCCGACTGTTTCCGCCATGTTAAAACTTGCCACAAATGCCAGATATACGCCGACAAGGTGCACGTACCGCCGACTCCCTTGAATGTCTTGACAGCCCCATGGCCATTCTCCATGTGGGGAATTGATGTAATCGGGATGATCGAGCCAAAAGCGTCTAACGGACACCGTTTCATCTTAGTCGCCATCGACTATTTCACTAAATGGGTCGAAGCTGCATCCTATGCAAATGTGACAAAGCAAGTAGTCACCCGGTTCATCAAAAAGGAAATAATCTGCCGATACGGCATCCCCAACAAAATTATCACAGATAATGGGTTGAATTTAAATAACAGGATGATGAAGGAATTGTGTGAGGAATTCAAAATTGAACATCACAATTCCTCACCGTATCGACCCAAAATGAACGGCGCTGTAGAGGCGGCTAACAAAAACATCAAGAAGATCGTTCAGAAAATGGTAAAAACTTACAAGGATTGGCATGAGATGCTGCCCTTTGCACTACATGGCTACAGAACGACAATCCGTACCTCTACAGGGGCAACTCCCTTCTCCTTGGTATATGGCATGGACGCAGTGCTTCCTATTGAAGTCGAAATCCCTTCGCTAAGAGTCCTAATGGAGACCAAGCTGGAAGAGGCTGAATGGGTCCGGGCAAGATATGATCAACTGAATCTCATAGAAGAAAAACGACTGACAGCTTTATGCCACGGGCAGCTCTATCAAAGAAGACTGAAGAAAGCATTCGATAAAAAGGTTCGTCCTCGAGTGTTCAAGGAGGGGGATCTAGTGCTGAAAAAGATATTACCCATCCACAAGGATCCACGCGGAAAATGGACACCAAACTATGAAGGACCATATGTCGTAAAGAAAGCTTTTTCCGGTGGAGCCTTGATTGTCACTACTATGGATGGAGAGGAGCTTCCACTCTCAGTGAACTCCGATGCAGTTAAAAAATATTATGCCTAAAATAAAATAAAATAAAAAAAAAAAAAAAAAAGAAGTTCGCTAGATCGAAAACCTGAAAAGGCGGTCTAGGCAATAGAGAGCGTCCCGGTAGACTGAAAACCTGAAAGGGCGGTCTAGGCAAAAATTAGGGACACCAAAAAAGGAAAATAATCCCGGTGGGCTGAAAACTCGAAAGAGCGGTCAAGGCAAAAGTTAGGGATATAAATAAAGGCAAAACTGCAGCACATAGACCCACAAAAAGAAACTCAGACGGAGCAGAGTGATCCAATTGTCATCTTCAGGAGCAAGGGATCGCGAGTCCAAAGTCAAAGGGGAGAGTAACATGTGTTGTGTTTCAGTGGATTTCAAATAAATTTTGTTGCCATTTTATTCTTTTCTAGTAACTTCCTCTTATAGGAGTTGCATGCTCAATGTACTGTCTACCCATATACGGGTCTGAATTCATCAATAAAAATTTGCTGGTTTTCTATTATTCATTCTCTCTCGTGTGATCACAGAATGCTGATTTGTTTTTGGTAAATAATGCATTGCAAACACTAAAAAGACAAAAAAGAAGTTTTTCAAAGCATATTTTACTTCGAACTATAAAATATTGAAAGAATAGCTACGGCTCAAAGGTATATAAAAAACTCAAGACCAAACACTTCCCATCAGCATCACAATTCAAGCTGTGCAAATAAGATTGACCTCCCAGAGGCGCCTCAAGTATACAGGATTCCGGCCGTGCCTAAATGATCTCTCAAGAATGGGCATTCCGTTTCCTTGGCAAAAGGCTGGAGTTCGAGGGGGCTATTAGACACTGCCACGAACAAAATCTTGTCTCCCCGGCATTTCATCTCATGCATCCATAAGCATATCATGCATTACACATGCATTGAGAATAGGAACAAAAATTCAGTTTCCAATTGACAAAGTCAAATCAAGCTCAGCCCAATTTTGCATCATGCATCATGCACAATTAAACGTCATCATGCACAAAACCATGTGAAACATAACCAGAAATAAATCTAAAGGTTTCCTCAGCATGGGATGTCAGGCGGGTACCTCATATCCCCAGCAAATCAGATTAGCCCAACCACGGGTTGATAGCAATCACTCACACTTATTCTTAGGATCAAAGCACCCTGAGGGGAGAAGATCTAATCATGTTAGCACCCTGCGGGGCAATAATCAGTTACCTTTAAGATATAAGCACCCTGAGGGGAGATGGTCTAATTATGTTAGCACCCTGCGGGGCAATAACCAGTTATCTTTAGGATAAGCACCCTGAGGGGAGAAGATCTAATCATGTTAGCACCCTGCGGGGCAATAACCAGTTATCTTTAGGATAAGCACCCTGAGGGGAGAAGATCTAATTATGTTAACACCCTGCGAGGCAGCAACCATTTATCTTTAGGATCTAAGCACCCTGAGGGGAGATGACCTAACGACGGAAACACTCTGCGGAGTGACGATTTCCTTAAACGCCCTGAGGGGTGACAACTATCCTGTATCGGAAACACTCTGCGGAGCGACGATTTCCTTAAACACCCTGAGGGGTGACAACTACCCTTTAACGGAAACACTCTGCGGAGTGACGATTTCCTTTAAACACCCTGAGGGGCGACGACTATCCTTTAACGGAAACACTCTGCGGAGTGACGATTTCCTTTAAACACCCTAACGGGTGACGACTATCCTTTATCGGAAACACTCTGCGGAGTGACGACTTCCTTAAACACCCTGAGGGGTGACGACTATCCTTTAGCGGAGATACTCTGCGGAGTGACGATTTCCCTTTAGTACCCTAAGGGGTGACGATTATCCTTTAGCGGAAATACTCTGCGGAGTGACGATTTCCCTTTAGTACCCTGAGGGGCGACGATTATCCTTTAGCGGAAACACTCTGCGGAGTGACGATTTCCTTTAGCACCCTGAGGGGCGACGAATATCCTTTAGCGGGAACACTCTGCGGAGCGACGATTTCCTTTCGAGGTGATGATTACCTTTTGGATAGATGCACCTGTCAAGGTGACAAATGGAAACCTTTTGGGATAGAAGCACCTCTCGAGGCGACGATGGAAAACTCTCGGATAGAAGCACCTTTCTAGGTGACGAATGGTTATCATTCAAGGTTAGGCATCGTTCGGGATCATGCCTGCCTTTAGTTGAAGTACCCTACGGGGCGATGACTTCTTCTTGGTTTAATTACCTTACGGTGAAGGGTTATTTTTTCAAAGTTAGGCATCATTTAGGATCATGCCTGCTTTTAGTTGTAGTACCCTCCGGGGAATGACTTCCCCAAATCACCCTACGGGGAAACGGTTATCTTTCAAAATTAGGCACCCTACGGGACAATGCCTATTTTTCGGTTTAAACACCCTTCGGGGCAGGGAATATCCCTAAGATCTAAATATCGCCAAGGCGATAATCAATCTCTCACTTTCATAAGGCAAAATTCTGGGTATTTCTTATATTTAACTATCTTTTAAAGGCATTTAAAGATACTTAAATAGGGGCAGCTGTCATACCCCAAATTTTACCCTCCTTTTAGTAGTACTTATATTTTCTACTCCATTCTAATATCAGAAAAGTTGGGTAGTTGAGATGGTGATAGGGGGGCGCGCATTAAGAGTTGGTATACAAGGTCAGGGGTTCGACCCCTGCCTTTGCCACTTTTATATTTTTTGGTTTTTTAACTGAAAAGCTCTTTCACTTCATTTTTTTTTCTCGTATTTTTTTATGTTGATCTGTATTTTTGGCCAAAATATATGGAAAAAATATATAAATATATTAGTAAACAAAATCTTCACCGTGTGCACAAAGGAAAGGGAAAAGCCCATCAGAACTTATTTTTGAACTAGATATTTGATCTTGGCCAGCAAGTAAACAGAATTAGTACTGAATATGTATTTTAGCAGCAAATCAATTACAAGAAATTGAGAAAATCTCTCAAAACTAATTTTCAGAACAAATCTGACTGAGATTCTCACAAGTTTTACAACCCTAAATTTAACACTATAAATATACAACAATTTTACACACAAAGGGGGAAGAAAAAAAAGACAGAAAAAAAATTACAGAACACTCTGAACACAAAGAAACACGCTCACACAGTGCCAAAACACAAATTCACGCACGCAGCCAGTCCTCAAAAATCCCTCAGTTAATTCTTCTACCCATTGTAGAAAATTAACATTAACCTAGCCTTCATAGCGCCGGCAGAACCTCGCACAGAAGCAGCAAAAAAGGCCCTGTCAGAATCGAACCGAAATCGGAACAGAACGCAAAGACAGAAACAGAAACGGGAAGGAAAATTGCTTACTCTTGTGGAATTCACGGCACTCCAGGTTGGTCATTTCGAACACCCTTAAACATGTTGCACGATTTACTGTTTTGATCTATACTTGATTCATTGCCGTTGTTGTTGCTGTTTCGTTTCAATGTTCATATTGTAAATAAAATTAAATGAAAACAGAATAAAGAAAAAGAACTAAAAATAGATCGAAATTTTGTCGTGAATTTGTTCAAGGTTTGGATTCTGTTTTTGGGGTTTGCTTGGGTCTAGAAATTCAAAATTGGGGGTTGAAAGAAACAAAAAAAACAGTAAAAAAAAGAAAACAGAACCGAAAAAGAAGAAAAAGAAATTCTAGATCTAGGTTTTCGGATTTGGGATTTTTGGTTTTAATCTTGTGTTTTGAGAACTAATTTGTGTTTAGAAGTAGTTTAATTGGTGTTTAGAAGTATAAAAACAGAATTTTGGATTGATTTTTGGGATAAGAAAAAATTAAAAAATGGTTGAAGTTCTTCATTTTATGAAGAACACTATGAACACTCAAGAACATGTGAGAGAGAGGAGAGAAACCGTGAGATTAGAGAGAGAGAGAAGAGAGAGAAAAATTGTTTCAAATGAATAAAATCTGATTTTTAAGTATATATGGTCTGCTGATCCGGTGCGCACGTGCACACAATAGTTGCTGTGTTCCCTTCTGTTTGATCAAAATCAAACGGGTTCTGCTCTCTCTCGCGGGCTGGGCCTAATCCATGTATTGGGCCATGCTCCCCTTTGCTGTTTGCTCTCTACAATTGTTGTTTGCACCCCTGTTTCTGCTATCCGTATCATTCTGTAATTATTCTTAAATGTATATAATTTATTTAATTCATCTACTTTATTTTAGTTAATTCTAATTTAATTATTTAATTTAGATGTAATATATTATATTATGATAATTATATGTCATTGTGACTAGAAAATATATTAAAAATAATGTGGATTAAAAAAGAGGAGGCGGATGCACATCCGTTTGCTTCTCGTCTAATTGGGGGCTTAGTGCACACTTTGTCCGACTTTTAGTCGTTTTCCACTCAAACCCATAAAAAACATTAAAAAATACAAACCAATCAAATTAATATTTTTCACCTTCGGGAAAACTCTAAAAAACACCTTAAGAGGTAAAACAAAATTCTTTCGTAAAAGACACAAACCAACACAATACCCCGAACTACGGAGCTCTGATTTCTCATTGCACTTGAGAATACGTAGGAGCAGGATTTGATATCTTGTCGAGCCAAATAATAAAAAACTCAATCTTTTTCTCATTATTTTGTAAATATCTTTAATAAAAATAAAACAACGTAAGGAATAAGTAAACAAACTCAAAAAGCCCTAAAATTAATTAGGAGGTTCCCGTTGAATACAACGGATGTGAGGGGTGCTAATACCTTCCCCTTGCATAACCAACTCCCGAACCCTAAGATGGTTGCGACGACCGTCCCTTTTTAGGTTTTATCAATATTTCCCTAATAAAATAAAATTTGGTGACGACTCTGTGTCATACCGAGTGTCCTAAACGCTCGGGCAATTTTCGCGGCGCGACAAGTATTATTAACATGATATATCATAAATGGATTAAAAATCAATGGTGGACATTTGACGCATGCCCACACTAGGCGCCCACACTAGGCGTGATGATGGATGTTAAATATGTAGTTGTGTTGTTAGAGTTTTTTTAAGTATCACATTGCTTAGATTCCTGAATTGTTGGGTATATAAATATGTGAGTACAACTTCCCTCTATGAGCTAATTTTTATGGATGAGATGAAATCATATTTAACAATAATATCACAATTATTTTTAATTGACATTTAGTTATTTAAAATGAGTGTCAGTTTTTTAAGTTTTCACATATATTAATGCAATCATTAGTTCAAAGTGTAATAACACTTTTACTATATTTTTGTCAAAAAAAAACACTTTTACTAAATTAATCATACTTTTTTTTGTTTTTTGAAAATAGTGTAAAAAGTTGTAAATAGTGTGAAAAACTACACTCATTTTTAAAACTTTTTTTTTGATTTAGACATTAATTTTGAAATAAATGTACTCCCTCTGTACCAAAATAAATGTCTTACTTAACAAAATTATTTGTTCTAAAATAAGTGTTCTATATTATTTATAACATTAATTTTTTCTATTTTTTCTATTAAAGCAAACATTAAGTGAGAGAAAAAGTACACTTAAAATTCTACTTTTTAGTATTCTAATAACTACTACCGATAGAATAGAAAGAGGTGATATTTTAGTAAAAACCATATTCTTTCTCTTTCATTTATACCTCTTTTTTAAAGTGTGTGATTTAAACAACTGTAATATTTAAAATAGGACGGAGGAGTATATTTGATGCAGTAATGGAAGAAGTTGACATACTTGACTTTAGGTTGTTAAGTTAAAGATGAAAAGATAGGATATTAACGGCCAACAACAACCTTACCAATCATAACATCCAAAGGAAAGGAGGCACAATCTCCACACACACACCTCTTGTTTTGTCTCATTTGATGTTTCTTCTCTATCTAATTCATTTTTTCACATAAACATAACAAATCCTTGCCGTCCATTTGTCTTCAACTCTGACATATGATACCACGTTGTAGATTTTTTCCATATCTTTTATGTTTTCCATGTACCTGACCTGACCTGCCTTTTTCACTTTTGCCAAGGATACACAGCTTTCACTCTTCTTCTTTTGCTGCTGAGGTTACACGTTCAATTCAAATATTTAAGACACATACCCTCTTTTGTTTTGTTATTTGTTAGTAGATGGGATGATGTTTTATTAAAATCTTGAAATTGTAGGGTACCAAAAATAAATCTTGAATTTCATCTGTAAATTTAATTTAACTTGAATTTCATCTGTAAATTTAATTTAACTTGTACTCATTCATTTTCGTTCCAAATTGTAAGGACTTTTAAAAAAAAATTAATCTCTAAATATAAGTCCTTTTATAAATTACTATATGTACATTAATTACCTTTTTTCTTACATATATCCCTAATTATTAACTTGCATTAAAATACAAAAAAATCAAATTAAATACACATATAAATAAAGGATAATTTAGTAAAATTCACACACAAATTAGACACAATAATTACACTATCAACATTTCTTACTCACTCTATCCCATTTTAAGTGCGTGTCACAGTTGACCAAATCACACACTTTTTTATTTGGTAAATTTCTAGGATGTTTTGGTAAATTAATCACACACTTTAAGAAAAATGTGTAAATGAAAGAGAGAGAATATGACTTTTACTAAAATACCCTCTATTTTTATTGGTAATAGACATTGGAAAACTAAAAAGTAGAATTTTGAGTGTACTTTTTCTCTTACCTAATGATTACTTTAAAGGATTAAATAGTAAAAAACAATATTATAAATAATATAAGACATTTATTTTAAGAAAAACTATTTTTGACAAATAAAAGACTTATTTTAAGACGGAAGGAGTAATAAATATGAAATTGATCAAAAGGACTAATATAATAGAACAAAAAGATTAACTAATTAAAAAACAAAAACTTAAACTCTAAACTACTAGCGACTCTTTTCCTAAAAACTAGAGATAAAAGTAGAAAAAAAACACTACATGTCATGTTAAAATTATTAGAATGAATTTTGATTTTATTATGTTAAATAAATTAATCTACACATAAGTTTTCTAAGAATTATTTTGATCTCGTTACCGTTTACAAAAATGTTAACAACTGTCAAGAAACTAAATGTGAAAATACAAAATTTATTTTTTACTGTTTATTTTATTTGTTTTATTCTAAGATGACCTATTAAAAATTACACCTATAACATAATGTGGCAAAAATAGTAGTTATTAATTTTTGTGATTATGGGTAGAAGATATATTTTATTCATTAAAAAAATCACACCCCCTCTATTATCGACATAAATAAATAAATAAAATTACACCCTCTTTTGATTAATCGCATCTGCCTATTTAAATTTTCAATTCTCATCAAGAGCATTTGAATGAGATGATAATGAATTTTTTTCAATTTAATTAGAGGTCATGAGATTGAAATTAACATAAAAATGTAGTAGTGTTAATTTCTTTTGAGGAAGAATTTTGTCACCATTTATGATTCTATCCGACTCGAGGAATTAATCTCTACAATTGCGCGCAAAGGATATCTAATTTAAATAAAAAAAAATCTCAATTCTCTCATCCACCTTAAGATTTAACAACCAGCGGCCAAGCAACCATAGTAACGTGCAAATTAATGATTCAATTCTCAAGTGAGTTTAAGTATAAGTTTTACACAAGTAGATGTTAAATATTACTACATACGGTTCTTATTATAAAAAGAAATTTGCTTTTTAGATACATGGAATGTTTGATCTATTTAGTTCATAACATAGTCTAGATACATCAAACATTCTATGGGTCTGTTTGGCAAAAAATAGCGGATGAGCTTATAGCTGATAGCTGATAAGCTAGCTGATAGCTTATAGCTGATAAGCTAGCTGGTTGAATTTGTGGTGTTTGGTAAAATTAGCGGTTGAAATGACTTATTGATATGAAAAGACATAAAAAATATATATAAAATTAATATTTAATTATTTTTAAGTAAGATGATAGGGGTAAAGTTGGAAAAAAAAGTAATAAGTTAAAAGTTATAAGCTAATAAGCTAATTGAATTAGCTTATCAAAATAAGCTAAAAGCTGGTCAAAATAAGCTATAAGCTCATGTAAAGAAAAGGTTGCCAAATAGGCTTATTTTTCATAATGAGCTTATAAGCTATAAGCTATAAGCTCATTTTCATGCTTTGCCTATGGGTCTGTTTGGTAAAAATAGCGGATAGCTGATAAGCTAGCTTATAGCTGATGGCTGATGACTTATGGCTGATAGCTTATAGCTGATAGCTTATGGCTGATAAGCTAAATAAAGTGTTTGATAAAATTAGCGGTTTAGTTAATAACAAATGTATAATGACATAAAAGGACATTCAGAATTATTAATAGTTTCTAAAGTATTTAGAATTTAATAATTTAAATTTATTAATTTAATATTAAAGTTATATATATTCTTTTAGTAAACTTTAATATATTATTATTATCTCAATAAATTTTTTATTTTTTATATAACTTAATATAATTACCAAAATATAATAAAAATAACATACCGTACCAAAAATAATAATAACATACCGTGTACTATATTAACATATGTAACTAGAAAACAAAATTCACAAACCAGAAAAAAAAAATGGATATGTCAATATGTGTATCTCGTTTTTCTTTTTTTGATAATCAATGTGTATCTCGTAAATTCACAAACGAGAGAAAAAAACATTAAGTTCTGTGTCTCGTAAAATTGCACTCAAAATAATAAATGGAATAAAAAGTACCAGGATATATCTGTATTTTAGTTAAATTGGTAAGGGTAAAAATGGAATAAAAAGTGATAAGCTATAAGCTATAAGCTAAAACGCTATCTAAAATAAATAGCGTTTGAGAAATAAGCTAAAAGCTAGTAAAATAAGCTATAAGCTCATGATGAAATGAAGTTACCAAACAGGTCTTTTTCTGACAGATGAGCTTATAAGCTATAAGCTAAAAGCTATAAGCTATAAGCTAATTTCAGTGCTTTACCAAACAGACCCTATGTATCTAAAAAACAAATTTCTTCTTATAATAAGGACCGGAGAGAGTAGTATCTCTATTTTTTAAATAAGATATAAATAACTTAATTTTTATATTTATCGAACAAAATGTTATTATTATTTATTTATTTAAAAATTATATATTTTATATTAAATAATGTATAAATTTCAATACAAATTTATTAATATTTCAAACTTCTTAATGTATGCAAATTTTACATGATAAAAAAATTCATTTATATATTATTATTATTATTATTATTATTATTATTATTATTATTATTATTTTTTGAAAACTCGATATCCGACCTAAGGACCGACTAATCCGAGGGGATCAATCCCACCGCCCACTAGCAGGAACTTCATTTAAAACCAGAGTTTGCTCTGTATAGACTAGGCCACCGAAATTGACACAAGTGGAAATCGAACCTAAGACCTTGTGAAGAGCGCACTCCAAAGACCCAAGCCAATACCACTAGGCCAAATTATTATTATTATTATCACGGTCAAAAAGCCTACCGAACCTATGTAAAAGTGATGATATTATTCTACACTCTCCGGACACATATATATAAGTCAAAATATATTGTTTAAATTTATTTTTAATCTATATTATAGACTAAATATATTAATTACGTCGTCTCTGACTTTGATGGTATCATTACTGATTCTGGATGCGTCTATTCTATTTTTAAAAAAAATTCTCATGTTGAATTTATCAAGAGATAAGCCAATGCGGCTGCTCATACTCTTGCGTGTGGCCATATTTCTAACTAATTTTTACATCTTTCTAAATATTCCTACATGTATTTAAGATATTGTTATCAATAAAATGCTATAAATAGTGTTAATTTATTTTACACAATATATCTAATGTATTACTACGCATATTTAAAAATATATGACGTATTGCATTAAGTAAATAATATGCACCATATTACTAAATATATGTATAAAATAATTTTATACTAATAATAGATTATAATTAAACGTAAATAGAATTTAGACAATACGTTTGACATGACTACTATAGGTCTTGAGTCACAAAACAAAAGTATATTTCATTACTTACTCCTCTCTTTTTTTCCAAACCCATGTGCGATGTTGTTAAAAGTGATAATAACACAATCACATCGTGTTATGGCCAAAGCATGCACCAAAAAGATAAAAGCCTCAATTCTAATTGGATTAATTCCATCTTGACTCAATGCTTTTACAATAGCATTCAAATTAAAGAATAACCACACAATAACTCAATTGAGTGGGACTTTTGAATATTGGACCCTCCAAAAACAAGGTATTCAAATTCACGGGGAGGATTAGTTAAAGTCACATGAGACCCTTCACAAAGGAAACTGCCTTGGCAATTACTCCCTCCGGTTCTTATTATAAGAAAAAAATTGCTTTTTAAATTTATGGAATGTTTCGTGTATCTAAACAATATTATGAACTAGATACATTAAATATTCTATGAATCTAAAAAGTCAATTTCTTTTTATAATAAGGATCGGAAAGAGTACTCATTTTTGTTTGGAATACAAACTTCATAGGAAATATGTTAGATATATATACACATTCACATTGTATATTTCTATCTCTATTGAACTTTTATTATTCATAGAGTTGTGGATTAAACTCCTAATCTCCTATTTAAAGGCTCAAACTTTTTACCACTTAAATTAATTTATTGTTGATATTATTAGTAATTGTTCATATTTGATCGAGGACTAAAACTTTAATTTAAACAAAGAAAAATGCTTCGTAGTTGGATAAGATAGGAAATGAGCAAATATGAACATTTACTTTTTGAAAATTATCATTTCTATCCTTCACATATTTCCCTTATGACCACATTACTTACCCATGTATGGTAAGTGTTTTTTTTTGTTTTTGACTTATGGTAAATGGTTTTCTAGTTCTTTGAAATGCTTGTCGCACTATATATAGAAATGCTTATAAAATAGGAAAACAAAAATTGCATTGAATCCTAGTAATATTTGTGAGGTGACAACTTGTGTACCCCCACAAGATTTGGGGGTATATACTCCCAACCACTATAAAAAGTTTTAAGCGATATAATTTTTTATAAAATACACCGTTGGATTGAAAGCTTATATCATATAGATTATTTGTGTAAAATTTCAGACAAATTTAAAATCATTTGATATGTTATTGAGACACATAAAAATTAACGATGTTTAAAAAGTCACAGAAACTGTTAATTTGACGCGTCTCAATAACATATCAAATGATTTTAGATTTCTCTAAAATTTTACACAAATGATCTATATGATATAAACTTTTAATCTAACGGTGTATTTTATAAAATTTATATCGGTTAATTTTTTTTTAAGTGATTGGGGGGGTAAATACCCCCAAATCTTGTGGGGGTAGACAAGAAAATACCTATTTGTGATGAGGTTCAGCTGTTGTTTCAACCAGTGTCACAACTCGCAAATCAATAGATAATTCAAATAAGTTAATCCAAACAGATCTATAATCACCAAATCCAGAAGGGAGTAGCAAAAAGGTATAAACATATAATGATCCTTAACTAGTGTTCAAAGTGCATGTGACTAAGATATAGTGCCATTGCCAAGCATATTATTAGAATTTAGGAGGCCTATACTCAACCACAAAAGCTAGCTTGAGAGTTGAGGTTTGCACACATTTATAAAGACTATCTATGTTATATCTCTAGCCAATGTGAGACTTCTAACACACCCCTCACGTCCAGAACTGAACAAGCTGGAACGTGGAATCAACAATAACAGGTGCCCCAAATATGAGAGGTCTCCACAACAAACAACAAATGGATCTAGGATAGACTCTGATACCATCTTAGATGATCAATTATCCTAAAAGCTTATATACATATGCACATAAACTTTAACTACTTAATACTCCCTCCGATCCTAAATATAAGAGATTTTTTATTTTTTAAGTTCATGAAATGATTGTTGTATTTGGTCTATATTATGAACCAAATACATCAATCATTCTATGAATCTAAAAAAATAAAAGTTCTTTTATATTTAGGACCAGAGGTAGTAGTTAATACTACTCCTATATTGTGGGAAAGAATTACTAGTTAATTTAACCACCCTCGTTGAACTCAAAACATGTGAAAGAGAGTACGTAAAATATGCAACTTCGTTTATGCCCGTGATAAAGGGAGGATTTGCTTAGGAAAGGGTGCGAATTGGTTAACCTATTCAACACATTTTGTCTTTATATGCTTGGCTTGGTACCGGTAGTTAACCAAACTAACTACTACTACTCTTCCTCATGCTTATTCAAAGCAATTAAAATTGGGCTGAAATGGTTGGTTAACAAGATTCTCTTAAGAGAAATTGTTAGAGAGAATCCGAATTCGATTTTTGCTGCTGAACTTCGTATTATCTAACTCATTCTTCTAAAACTGAAAGATTAACACAAAAAATTAAAGAAAAATTGTATATCCACACGATGACCAAGAGCATTGATATAAGAAGTGAGTTGGACACCACACTCTTACCCAAAACCTTAAGGCAATGAGTTTATGATGAGTCCTCCCACTTATAAATGTTCATGAAGTCTCCACATTTCCAAGTAATGTGGGACTTCCCCACACTACTCACATGTGTTTTTCTCAACATCCCTTAAAGTCTATTTGAACGACACTCATACACACTCCTTCTAGTTTTTTAAAAAACACTATATCTCTTATATACTCATTGAAAATATCACATCAAATATATATTTTTTCACAAAACTAACTGCTTCATCATCCTTTTCAAGCAATTTAATTAAATTAAATGGATCATTTCATAACTAAGATAAATTGGAGATCCAAGTTTATTAAAAAATTCCTCAATATTACCTTCCGATTTTAAATATATGAGAAAGTCTAAGTTAATAAAAATTGGTTGGTAAAGTAAATTCAAAGAGATAATGGTGATTGTATTAGGAATGATACTCATTACTGTAATTTGTACATAGATATTGTTACACTATTTATACAAGCTACAAGTCTCTAAGTGCTATAACAAACTAGCTTAATTCAATTGTATTAGTTATCAACAAACTAATTGAAGTGCTAACTACTTTTACAATCTATCCATTGCAACGTAGGCATAACCGCCTAACTAATTAGATACAACTTAATTAAATATAAATTGAAATTCAAATGACAAATGAAACTCAAGAGTATTTGGATGAGATGGTAAAAGATTTCTTTCAATTTAATCAGAGGTCATGAGATTGAAATCAGCCATGAGAATAGAGCAGTGTTAAATTCTTTTGAGAAATGAGAGTTTTGCCATATTTTGTAATTCTACCCGACTTGATAGATTAGTCTCTGCAGTTGTACGCAAATGATAGAATCTTATTCAAACAAATAAAAATGATAAATGAAGTGCAAATGCAATACAGAGAGCAACAAAAACTAGCATGATCGCTAACGCTTAAGTAGCTTGTAGTACAAGAAACAGAGTTATCATTCTTCTTCACTTGATTCTATTACCCACTCACAAGTTTGAGGTTGGTAGATGTCTACCATTCCAATATATTCAGTTCTTTGCGTATGTTCATGAAACACGTGATTGGTAGAATATGGAGAACACTTTGATTATTGCTACAATATAGAATTAGTTGGTCCCTTTTGATAACTCTAATTAATATCTGTTTTGATAACTAATTAAATGTTGAATGTTCGTTCCTTACTTTGGTACAAATCAATTTTAAATCATTGAATCAATTGTCTCATATTTTGAGGTATCTTTAATCCAGTATATTAGACGTTGGATGTCCTAGTCTCGACAAAAAAAATGACATCAATCTAATAATAATTTTAATCATAAAGACGAAAAGAATCGTAAAATTTTACTTCCAAGAGCGGTGCCACATATGGTGAAGGGGGTGCAGTTGCACGCCCGAGTATTTTGCACCAATAATAATATTTTTATTAATAATAAACCTTTTGAATTTTAGACTTTGCACCCTACTTACACTTGTGTCATTTTTTCTTTTTGTTGTGTGTTGATAAACTTGTAATGATATGTCTCTCATTTTCTTTTGTTGCTTTTGTGCTATCATAATATTTATATTATTAACTAGCTAGTATATTAGTGATTATAATATAATTAACATTAATATTTTGAATAAGACGAATCAATCTCAAGTCTTGAAAGTTGCTTGCAAAAGTAATTAATCTACTAGGGTATCGAATTATTGATTTTTAATATGGAAAATATATTGCATAAATGTATATGTTTAGACTTTAGTTATAAATTTTATAATTTATATATTTTTTTAGACAAAATTATTTATATGTTGTGTTTTTTTTTTAATTTAAATAACACTCAATATTTTCTTTGGTTTAATTCAAATTTAGTATGAAATAATTACAATAATCAACTGACTATTTTTTTATTAGTTCAACTTTTTTCATTCAAATGTGGAACTAAACCAATTTATTTCACTTTAACTCAATTTTTTTCTTCAATTATTCATGTTATATACTCCTTCCGTCCTTATTTATAAGATTAGCTTGGCAAAATACACATATTAAGATAGTTTATTTTAATATTAAATTGGTTGACAAATCATATCGATTTTCCATGTTTACTCTTAATAATGAAGGGAAAAAAACCAAGTGGAAAAATAATAAGTTGAATGGTAGAGTAATATTCCAAATAAAAATTAATGATATATATTCAGAAAAATATGTAAAGTAAATAAAGATAAATTTGGAAAAAGATAATTAATGTTAATGAGAATTGTAAATGAGTCTTATATAAAGAGACATATTTTTTGTTAAAGTGGTCTTATAAATATTAATTAAATCTTAGAAAATTATTAGGTTTATACTCATATATATGAGTGTATATAACTTGAGAGAGAAAGAGATGAAAGATTGATATTTGTATGATAGATATGAAAAATTAATGATATGATATAAAAAATTGTATAGATAAAATAACATGTTAAATAAATATAAGAATAAATAATATTTATATAACTACTATAAAATTTAAATGTCATTATTAGAAAACAAAAGTAAACGTTGCACTTTAAGTCAAAGTCCTGACACCGTGTTTTCGTAGGATAACTTAAGTGGTAAGAGCTGGGAGACATATGGGTTGGATAGAAGAATGTGCAGGATTCAATTCTTGGCAGAAGCAATTTAATTTTCAGATGTACCAAAAAAAATAGTCCTGACACCATCACTGTTTGCTTCTAAAGAATATTGTCCTCCTTCAATTCAATAAAATATCTAATAATATTGATCTACCATAAACTCCTTATAAAACCACTTATAAAAGTGATCTCTCCTCACTTTATTTATTAAGTTTTGAAAATTCTTTTGAATAAGGACCGGGCAACTAGGCGTAAACATGGTGGTGGCTTACGATATAGACAATACCCAATTTGCAGCTAAAAAGCAACTAATGAGTAATGATCAAGGACCCTCCCATCACATGGAATTCTCACATGCATGCTCTCAATTTAATGGTAACAATAGTCATATATAGATGAGTTTTTACGCAATTTTTCTGTTTATTGCATATGGGATCATGGAACATACACATTTCAAGGTCATGGCATGATTTAATTATGTGATTGTCAAAAAAAAAAAAAATTAATTAAGTTGAAAATTGGGTAAACCAATTAAACCAAAAAATTCTTGATAACATGGCCCTAATGGCACATAAAGTTTAAAAATGGAAATTTATTTTAAAAAAAATAATATTTTAATTTATAAATAGTTGAACGTACAACTTTTAAGACAAATATTTTTTTTTATTAAGTGCATAAACATGATCCCTAAAGCATATATTAGCATTCTCCAACAAAAATATGAGACTAAAAATTTGAAAATGTCAAACAAATTTAATTGGCATGCATACGTATATTTTTTTTAGAATTATATAAAATTTTGCTTATGCAATGTGATAGTACTTACTTAAGGTTTCTCATGAAAAACATTAATTAAATTTTATAATACAGAAAGAAAGGTCCAACATTACTTGGTTTTTTTACATGACCTCAAATTTTATAAAACTATTACGATCTCAATTCTCAAATTAAAACGTAACAAACTAAGATATAGTAAAACCAAATTAAAGCAAAAAAAATTCCAACCTAATTTATTAAAATATGGATTCTTCCTTGTTCATATGCTCTTGAAGTTCTTATTATTTTCTCTCATGAATTAATTCTTATGTCAAAAAATTCTCACCTACGGAACAATCTCCATATGAATTCTCGCTTACCGATTGATTGAAAATAATTTAACATAATTTATATGATAAAGATTGTCTCTAGTCTATACTTATAAGCTCATGTTATAAAGTCGTCTCAAATTTAATGTGAGACTTTTTTTTCATCTTCCGGTAATGTGACACTCTTTATCAAACATGAAATTTCAATAATTGTGGCCAATGTACTTGAATTCCCTCAAATTTTATTATAAAATTTCCTTTTTCAGCTTTTTCCATACACTTGTCTTATAATTTCGTCTATCATGTATAATAAATATTTAAATCTCTTAATTGCCTAATTGAAGAATCGACCACGGTCTATACATATGAAAAAAAACTTTTTAAAAGAATTAATTTTTTTATTTATAAAAACCTCAATAATCTCAAGAAAATCAGTCTCAACTATCATGATTAAACTAACCAAAAATGGCACATGGATGAATCGTTTTCTTAAAATTGAATAGCAACAAAAGAGACACAAAAAACCTAAAAAAACTAAAATTCATGTCTTAGTGGGGAATGTCTTTTTCTTAGAATTATCTATTTATCATCTCTTGTGTGGTTTAAATTTCTTGCTAGTGACAAATTGATAGAAGATGACAATATTATTGTGGCTAGAGCAAAATGTAGCTGGTGGGAATGGATTGAGAACCCTTGTCACAAGTCACAAAGCAGTATTAATGGTAATGTGTGGTATTGAATTGACATTACACAAACACTAGGCAATTCAAGAACCCTATTCATACATCATGTTTCTGTATAGAATGTGCAATTGTCTAGAACTAAGTGGGCAAAGCACATGAAAAAGTTTGAAGAATGGTCCCTTCAAGTAATTAATGAAAACTCCATAAATGGTTCAAGAAATTAGGCCACGAGGTCTTATTACTATCATAAATTATCTATATGTAAAACTCACACAAAAAATCGAGAGCATTGAGAATTATACGTTCAAAGTCATGTTCCAACATATTTAATATATTTGTAATTTTTTATTATCGGAGTGATTTTTATGAGACTTATGTCATGTTTAAAGGTTTTTTCATATATATTTTGAAAAAAGTCTCAATTATTATATGAATAGAATAATATAAGCTGCATAATTTGGTCTACTGGTGAGAGATTTAGGAAGTATCCATGATATCTTTATTAGTTCGATCTTCATTGGTAACATTGTAAACCGAAGAAAAAAAAAGTTATTTTTTGAGAAAAATTGTTATTAAAATGCACTTATTAATGTAACAAAATAAATTACACTTATTAGAAGTGATGACACATAGTATTTAAAGAATTTTTTTTTAAAAAAGAAAAGTAATATTATCTTGTGTATTAAATTTAAGTTCCCTCAAAAAATTAGTACTACATTAAAAGAATAAAATGACAATTATTTTGAATTTAATATTATTTCTATAATCTATAATTAATTTGAATTAGATGGATAACTGTTTTATTTTATTGCAACGAACTTAGGAATATGAACACTAAGGTACACCAGTTGGTCCATATGTTGTGTACTATGGATATCAATAGCAAGTTAGCAACAAATTGAGATCAAGCTACTCCATCCATTTAATCTAGCACATCATGGGCCAAAATGTTTTTGAGTCATATTGGGTCAAATTTAGTGCAGGCCAAACAAGATAGGTCTTCTTGTTTGGATAAATAAGTTGATCAGTGTTATAGCATAAACAATTACTATTATTTACACTTAAAAATAAATTATATGTTTTCCTCACCTAATAGCACGTTAGATGATTGCAAATACCATTGAATGCAAGTTAATTGAATATTTCTCAAGTTCACTGAAATGTATGATGGTTTGTAACTATATAAACTTAGACAAAATTTAGTAGAACTTGATAATTGGATAATTTATCTGTGTTTCATGTTTATAGTGCCACTAACCGAAGAAAGTTGAGAACACGGAACCATATTTGAAGAGAGTTGCAAATATGTGGTGGTGAATGGTGATTGTATAACTGCTAGTGCAGTGTATTGTAACTTTTGGGTAATGGTATGTTAATATGTTTCACACATCCTACCATCCGAGGTAGAAGCATATCACATTGAATGAGCGTGTGATACGATGGTCATTGTAGCGGAAGAAGAAAACATCATGTCATCGTAATCAATGAAGTTACACGTCTGCTACTCGACGACCTTTAGTTAGAGAGAATAAGTTAGCATGCGTAAAATGCCCACTTCAAAATTTTCCAAATTCCATAATCCGAGTGTGAAAAGATGTACGTGGAAATAAATTTCTTAGATATAGTTTGGATTTAACCCTCTAGTTATCAGAGGAAGAGATTGTAATAATATGAAATGCAGCCACGAAATAAATAAAACTTGATTAAGAATTATTCGTTAAAGAAATTGAACTCAAGTTCTTCTAAACGATTCGTTCTAAAAGAAATTCATTAATCATATAAGCTCATGATACTACACATAGAAGCAACTCAATGTATATAGGTAAAAATAATCATATCGTGACTGATTTCAAAGATTCGGAATAACTAAACATTTTAACAAGTAATATTGGTTATTGAATTGAAATTAAAGATTTTGGAGAACCAAGATACTTTCTGGATTTTATGATATTTTTTGTTGATTATCCTATTTTTTTGGATATTGTTGATTATCCTTTTTTAGAATTCATGTTAATGTGTTAGTACCTGTGATTTATGACTAATCTATGGAATATGGAATAAATTACTTAAACTCCTCGATATGCATGTTTTCTCAGCCACTAAACAAAAGTATGCTTATAAGTTCAACTCAAGATTAAAAACTCAATAAGAAAATGTAAAAATAAAAACTCAAGAATAAAATAAGAAAAATAAGATCAAGTTCCAAGTGTGAAATACACATAAACAAATCAATATACAAAACATAACCTGGTTAGGAATCAATGTCGTATGTTTTGGCTCCATGGGAGAGTCAGCTTCTGAACTTCAAGTAAAGAACATCCATCCATAAGTTACAACATTCGAGACATTAGTACTTGTTAACTTTCAATACTTGGACCGGATTTTGCCTTTGAGTAAATACCAACTTCTTGATCAGCCGAGCTTCCAACAAACAGCTGTGAAGAATATGTCGCAGTTTTTCTCACCTTGCCTGGAAATTCCTTGCTTAAATTACCTCTCAGAGAAAGGTTTTTTCTGATGCGGTTCCGATTAAGTAGGAACATAGAATTGTGCGGTGGTGCATGTGTTGCACCTTCAACACAATTGTCTGATTTAAACTTAGGAAAACTATTTCTCAATCTTAAAATACCCCGTTGATCAGGGGGATATTGCTCCTCTAATTTGACACACACAGGGCAAGGTGGATCAATTTTTCTTGTCTTTGGTGTTGTCTGCTCCAAACATTCAGCATGGAAAACATGACAACAAGGTAGAACCCCAGCTGAAGGCAGGTCTCTACTTCTCACAATACGGCGCGAACTCCAAGGTGATCTCTGCGATAGAAATCTTTCACACAAGCTGCATCTAAATCCATCTGGATGAGTATGTAGATGAGCAGGTGTTTCTAATTCAAATGACTCAGTAATATCTGCAGAATCCTGACTACTGCTGGAATTACTCGAGCGCTGGCTGTCTCTGAGTGGATTAGAAGTATCAAACCTTGAATAATCTGGAACTGCAGGATCAGAGGCATCCCTAGAAGTTGTTAGGTCTGGAAATGACAAAGGATGAATAGGTTTAGAGATGAAAGAACGATGATTATAGAAATTCCTCTGAGAGGACAGTCGGGAATTTGTATTAGACTCAGCCTCGCTACTGTCTGATTGGGTTGAAGTGGAGCTTCCATAGTTGGGATTTTTGGAAGTTCCCTGCACATATTTCATACCTGTTAGCTTATTTGTTGAAAGAAAAGCGCATGTAAAACAATTGCCAAAAACAAATACAATTTCTTTTTGATAGTCCTTGACAAAAAATATTACCTCCCTAGTAGGTGTAAAAGATATCCGGCCTAAAGAAGGATGAGAATCTATCAAAAGTACAAATGAGAAGAAAGCAGTTTAGTATGCAGAAGTAACAATATCGAAAGAATGTACTAGTAAACAAAGTTGAGCAGTGAGCACAACAGCTTTAGTGTTACTAACAGCACGACAATTTAACTATAACAACACCCAATAGCCTTCGACATAGAAAGCCACACACAATACCAGACAAATTAAGATTTCAAGAATCAATGATATAATATAACAAGGAAAGGAATATCACTAAATTAGAAGAAATCAAGGTCAAACTGATAAGAACCTTGGGAGAACCGCACCACAAAAGCTAGCTATTGTAGTGGGAGAGCCCAAAGCCTTATAAACCCCACAATGGAATCCCATACTTCCAATGTGGGACTCAAGTCCCATACCTTGCAATTGAATCCTAACACAAACACAGTACTATGATCTCATATTTATCAGCAAATGGTTTTCCTTTTCTTGCTATCGTATATTAAATCTGATGCATTATAGTCTATAGAGATACAAGTTCGGTCCTCTACCTCATTGGAGTAAGCCCTATCTCTCCGAACAAAAGGATAAAAAACCAATATTGCGAAAACACCAGAGCCCTATACTTATACATGCACATAAATAACATGACAGAAAAAACCTTTAATCAATGATATAATAACAAGGAAAGGAACAACATTAAATTAGAAGAAATCATGACTGAATACTGTAATATGATGCCATATTTATCAATTAATGGGCTTCCTTTTCTTGTCATCCTACATTTAACCTGATGCTTTAGAGAGATACAAGTGCAACCCTCTACCTCATTGGAGTAAACCCTATATCTCCAAACAAAATGATCAAAAACCAATTTTGCCAAAACTATGCACATAACATAAGTAACATGATAGAAATAACTTCTAATAACAATATCAAATTAAGTTAAATGAATATTTCATAATCATAAGTTCATAACTTGTAATTTTCATATCCAAAACGTAACACAACTCAAAACAAATTTATAATACAGTCCCATAACATAATAATAAGTCTACCTCTAGAAACTACAATTCTAGATAACTCGGATATCAATTCCCCAATTTAAAATAGTTATCCTCCATAATCAAATAATCTTTTTTCTATTCAATGGCATCTTCATCTTCATAGGCATTAGAAACTCCCTAATCATTTGCAAGCGCGCCAACATTACCACTATCTTCTCGAACAAGAACCAAGTGATCTCTAATTTGAGCATCCAAATCCAAATCTGGATTGTGATCATGAATCTTAATCCAAAGAAAGATCCTTGATATTATTATAGTTAAGTGTTTTCCTAACTTCTTTCCTAACTTTTGGATTGCTTATTCAAGGGTGGATCTAAATAATTATAAAATCATAATATATCAGATACTAATACAATTTGTTTCATAGACTTTGGGGAGCTGACCTTTTCAAAAACACTACAATTACTCGAATGAATCATATATGTTAAGTTACCTGAATAGAAATCTTTCTAAAACTAGATATCCATAACTACAAGATCCTCACCATTGTGTTTGAGTTTTTGTTTGGAATACACATGTACCAATTAATTTACCAGAAAGCTTCACTTTTGACATCCTCAGGTTGGTCATCAATCTTATTTCATCAAGGTCTCTCACCATCCTTTCTAAACAATCATATTGTCCCAACTTAACTTCATAATAAAATAAGTAGAAGATAATTACCCTCTGCTAACACTATTGAAGACACCATGTACCTTTTCATTAGTCTGACACATTTTTTGTAAATGAATCTCATGGTTGCCCTTAAATTTGAATTCAAAACGTGACATTCTAAGAAGAAGAAGAAGAAGAAGAAGAAGAGAAACAACCCTCAAAACCCCTTATTTGTATTTCAGTTTTCAGCGAAACGCCTCATCTTTAGACTTTGCAAACTGACTAGATTTTTATTGCTAGGATGTGAACATTCTTATTAGTACTCCTTTTTTATTATTCAAATTTGGATTTGGATGCTTCAATTGGAAATGACTTGATTCAAATTGGAGTATCTAGTGGTACTGGTGGCACTGATGGTGCACTTGCAAATAATTTGGAAGTTCCTAATGTTGGTGGTAATGAAGATAGAGAATCTGTTGACAAGAATGAAGATCATATAGAGGAGGCCTGTCCGGCGGCATAGGGGATGACCAAATGACCCAGATATCTAGAATTATAGTTTCTAGATGAAATGGTCATGAATCGATCATATGAACTTATGCAGTGGGATTGCATTATGAACTTATGAATTGTACATTATGCTGTAACTCAGTAAATTTGATTGCCTTATGTACAAATCTTAGGAAAACAAGAAACAAAATAAAAGTTAATTATTTGTAATTACCAGCAAAAACATGAAATGAAATCATAAAACATTTTGTTGTTCTCAATACAAATATTTGAAAATGGGAAGAGGAAAGTAAAACAAAAAAAGAACATTTGTGTAATTAGCCTTAGTTTAGTTCTTTTGTCGTTTTTAGTACTAGAAATAGAAACACACGAAAACTTGCTTTAGATCCTTGTTTATTTGGTTGTTTGTGCTCTTTGTAATATTGGTATTTGGTCAATGTAGGAATTAGCCACTACTCTATGGACTAAATATGGTTCAAATATTAGAAGGACTAATTCTAAGATAGACTAATATTATGGGGATTAAAATGAAAACAAGGACTAACGGAAACTATTCATGTTTAAAAGATCAAAATTCAAAACCCACATAAAAAGGTTACGGACTAAAACTGGAATAGGGGTATATCATAGGGATGAGACTATGTTACTTCCTTGTAAATTATGACTAAAAAATTAGATGCAGAAAATGTTTGATCATACAAACATGCCGATCAAGAGTCAAGGTGCTTGGAGGGGATGGCTTTGGGGAGAGGAGAGGGAAAAAAAAATGAGACATAAATTTTCTATCTTATTTGATAGAGTGTTTTCTATCTTAAAAAGAGATAACTTTTCCTTTTCTCCTTCCTTTTTTCCAAAGCTCCTAAACATAGCCTAAGTTTCTTTTATTTTCCAAAGAGACATTAATTAATTTTCTCCTCCTAAACTACTAAGATAGCCTAAGTTTCTTTTATTTTCAATTACTAGTACATGAAGCAATCAACCCTATGATACAACTTACAAAACCTTATTAACAAGAAGCAATTTAATCTTTTAAAAAATTCCTTACGCCTCCATACAGACTTGCTGACCTAAACGGTAAATAATCTACCCAGAATTTGCAAACTCAAGCCCTCTTATTTTTATTTTATTTATAAATTTCTTCTGCTAAAGGGCATCCATAAGCAAGAACAAATAATACACGCATAACTCTCAACAAATCTTTCGTCAAACAAAAAAAAAACTCTCAACAAACCATTGCAGGCTTATTACCACCACTCTATTTATAGTCCAGTTTCTCTATATAATTAAATAAGTATAAAAGCAAAACATACAAAATGTATCTAGTAAAAAGGAGAATATAAAACAAGTCATATATATACTATTTTAAAAATTTATATGATATGAAGATTTACCTTTCCTGGTCACAGCCTCATAATCATCAAAACGTATTTCTTGTATCGCTGGAGGCAGCCACTGAGGACCATGAGAAAGGTCGGATGAACACGGACTTCCAAAGAAAATCCCAGTGCCATCTGAAACAGCATAGTGAAGATCATATAGGTGGTTGCCTCTGACCCAGGTCCTACTCTCCTTACCATTTGATGATGTAGAAGACCCATCATAGAGTTGACCACCATCGTTCAAACTATAAGGAAGCCCCTCAGACTGGAATCTGAAATCCCACCTCGACGGAGGTGGTGAATAACTTGTGTTAGTTCGCCAGTAGGGCTCGTGCGGACCCAATGACCAGTCCCTACTGTCTGCACTTGACCCATGTGGCCTTGAAGCCACACAACAAAGCGACCCCGTTTTAGCTATTTTTTTCAGAATACCACAATAAACCCAACACCCAAACACTTCAAAATCAACCAACTTTAGTAACCGATTGAGTTCAACCAACTTTAGTAACCGATTGAGTCAATATTTTACACACTCAACTATATACACTTCAAAAACAAGTCTCCGTTTCATTCAGAAGTACACTGGTTTCCACACAAAAACTCAGCATTGATGAATTCCTCCTTCATGTCTTCAACCCAAAAAGCCAAACGGACACTAACTCAAAATTCCGGAAAATCCTGCAATCAAAAGATGAGAAATGAATGACATAACATCTAATAAATTATAGGGTGCATGGTTAATCAAATCGCGAATGAGGTAAGAAAAATCGCGAATCAGGGATCAGGTTAAGTTAAGTGAAACATCCAATTAAATTAACAAAATTAAAAAAATAACATCTAAATCATAGACACATACCTATTTAAAATTCAACTAGTATTTTTCATTAAAAAAAATTAAAAATTAAATATAATAACTAACAGAAAACACTACACATTCAGAAAATAAGAGCAAGAACAAAACCTAATAACTTAACAGAAACAACATTTATGAATAGCATAAATATTACTATATTACTACCAATTAAAGAAAAAATAAAATCAACAATTAAATTGAATTGAATTACTAAAAACAAAATAGCAATTGAAGAAATAGAAAACACAAAAAAAAAAAGTATAAATTTGGGGAGTTACCGAAAGGAAAGTGTGATGATGATTCCGATGATGGATTACAGAAACAAATTAAAGCGAAAGGAAGAAAGTGAAAACCCTAAGAAAGAAGAAAAATGAGAAATAGGAGTGAGTGGGAAGTGAAAGAGAGAAAGGAAGAAAGAAGAAAGGAGAAGAAAGCAAAGTGGTTGCACAGCTGGCAACCGCTACTTCTGCTGTGTTGTTTTCTCATTTTCTTTCACTTCAACTTCAAACGCGCGCTTCTCACTGGTCCATCTATTTTTCTTCTTCTTCTTAAATATATTACAAATTATCGAGTTTAATAGTTTAGAATTCGGTCATATAAATAAAGTTTGATTAAAAATTTGTTTTTTTATAAGAATTAATTTTTTTTTAATTATTAAATATTAATTAGTTTAGAGATGATTAACGTTGAAGTTGATAGAGAAAATTATAGTTTGATTTCACGATTGTGTTTGGAAGAAAATTGAAATAATTTGATGTCAAAACTCGTCTCATCTTGAAACTAAAGAGTGAAAAGAAAATAGTTTAATCGGAAATTGAACCATAATTCTTTCAAAATTTTTATTTTAGTGAAGTTCAATATCTTGGTTATCTCAAGTTCAATTTTGATAAAAATATTGAATATATTGATAATTTAAATGTAAATAATAGTCTAATATTGAATGTTATATAAGTGACAAATCCATCAAACAAGTTGTTAAAAAAAAAAAAGTGACAAATCTAAAAACTTGAGTTAAAATGTCATGTATAATAAATAATGTGATTACTCTAATCCTAGTATGAATTCACAAATTTATGGGAGAATTCTATTTTTTAGAGGGGTATTATAAAACTGACTAACTTTATAGGGGGTATTAACCCTTTTACCGTTATTTTTAAATGACATAAAAAGTCTAACGACAAAAACTCAATGAAAATTATCATAGAATGAATTGAAAGGGTAAAGTAATGAAACTAACATGTTTTGCGTTTGGAAATACATGATACAACTTGCTTGAGAAATTTCAAAGTTGCACTTGTGATTTTCTTTTTTAATGATGAAATGATAAAAGAAAATATTTCATGTTTATATTAAAAATATTTAAAAAAAAAATCAGAGCACTACTAAGGTAGTGAGTCAATGCACTCGAGCTTTTTAATTGATTTTTCATTTAAAAATGTATATCCACCTAATTGTCCGACCCAATCAAATTTTATGAGTTGAATTGGGTAAGTATGACCGGATCGAGTGGATTTACCCAACTCATGTACACTTAGTTTAAATACAAGATTGTAGGTTCAAACCTTAATACTATCCTTTTTTACTTTTATATCATTTGAAATATTTCTTACTATCTTACTACTTTTATTTCTTTTATTTTTCATTTTTATCTATATTATTTTTTATTCCAAAAAGACCAAAAAAGGAACAAAATAAAAAAAATCAAAAAAGGAGAGTCATAATTTCAAGAAACGTAAGTTGGATCAAACTGAAAGGGAAAAGTTTTTATGCATGCTCAATCATTTCAAAATCATCATCAATTCGAACCCAAATCACAACAATTGACATTCAATTCCTAACCCTAATTATAACACTATAAAAAAAAAAGAAAAATTAATTACAATCCAAAGATGATTTTTTGGACACATAAAATTTGTACAGAATAAAGCGAAAAAACACAAAAAGAGAAAACCACAAGACGCAACAACTTGCTTAGAGAGCAGAAGCAATTTACCGTGAAACTTAAAATTAAAGAGAAAGAGCTTAATGCAATTACATTTCTTTTTGATGATCATACATATATATTAGAGTCAAAAAAGAAGGAGTTTGAGTTGGCGAAGAATAAATTTGAAGAGCAAGTGAAGGAGCAAGAGTTAAAAGAGAAAAGGTGCAAAGAACGAGAGATGAAGCTTGAGTCAAAAGAGAATGAGCACCAGTTAAAAGTGAAAGAACTTGAATCCGAAAAAACACGATTGAAAGTGCTTGATTTTCATATTCAAGTACTTTCACCCGTCTTTTTTCGAATTCAAGCTCCTTCACTTTTAACTTGTACTCATTCTCTTTTGACTGAAGTTTCACCTCTCGTTGTTGACACTTTTTCTCTTTTAACGTAAGCTTCTTTACTTGCTCTTTAAATTGATTCTTCGCTAACTCAACATCCGTCTTTTCTGACTCTAATGTATCTGCTTGTCCATCTGAAATAAATTAATTGCATCTAGCTCTCTCTCTCTTTAGTCTTAAGTTTCACGATGCTAATGGTTCGACTCTCTATCAGTACACAACCACCTCCCTTTTTTCAATCACAACCATCATACTACAACCACCAAACCTTAGCCATTTCACAACAATCAATAGCAAACAAAAAGAGAAGCTCCTTCTTCTCCTTTCCAAGGGATTTGTGAAGTGTAATTTGCTTCAATTTATTAAGCGAGGACTTCATATTTGAAACCTAGATAGAAATGAAAGTGAAAGGAAAGAAGAAAAAAGGCAGGGAAGAAAAAAGAGGTGTGTGAGAATTGAAGAGGAAAGTGAAGTTTATTTATAACCAAACCTGCACGGTTAACCCCCACCTTACTACACGTGTGCCACTCTATAAGAAACGGAAGGAGTATTTTATATTTTGACTGTTATATTTCAGTCAAAATAACACTTAATGTACCATTATATTTATTCCTTTTTCTATATATAAATATTGTAGAATTTCTTGACCATAATAAATTAAAATATATGATCGAAATTATTTTCTTAGTCAAAAATAATTATCGTTGAATTCTTTGACCAAAAGATATGGTAGAATCCTAGTATAAATAACACTAAATGTACCATATTACTATCTTGTTCTTTTTCCATATATAAATATTGTAGTATATCTTGAGCAAAATAAATAAAAATATATGGTCGAAATTATTTTCTTAAAAAAAAAATATGGTAGAATCCTGGTCAAAATAAATGTTTTCCCTTATGCAATCAAAAAACTTTTTCACAAATGGACAATGTTTTATCCATTCCAATGATACAAACGAAAGCTTAAGCCTCCCACGCGCGAGCATATAACCTATATGTTTAACCGCTATAATAAGACATAAACATTGTTCCATAAAATAACCAACCATCAATTATTATCTACCCTGAACTACGAAGCTTTGAGTTTCCCATCGCACCCGGGAATAAGTAGGAGCATGATTCAACATCTTGTCGAGTACATTACCAAAAAACAAACATTTTCCCCCACTTTTGTAAATAATTCAATAATAAAAAACTGCAAATAATTCTAAATTCTAAACTCTTTAAACCTTAGAACTATTTAGAAGGTTCCCGTTGAGTATGATGACACGAAATCATATCGTATTTTTAGCTTAATTTATGTGAATTTTAGTTGCACTTTCATATGATTTTATTTCTTTTGTTTCTTTTTATGCCGGTATTTGTTTTCTTTTCAGATTTGTTGAATAAAATAGGTCGGAGAAGAGAATTGAGCGAAAAGTACTCAAAATGAAGCAAAAAGGGGGTGCAAAGCACAAAAATCAGCATGGCCCAGCCCAATGGGACATTTGGCCCTAGAAGCATGTGTGGCGCCCGCTACACACTCTGTGGTGCTCGCCACAGACCCTCACATTAGGATGCACGCGTTTTTGTCCCCAGTAAGCTTCAACCAACGTTCCTATCTTTCTTGGCAAGAAAAGTTGTATCCGTTCCTAATTTCATGACAACAAGAAGGCTTATCCTTTGGTTACTACTTCCTCTCCTAAAAGCAAGCAAGCACTTATCTCTTTCTATTTTGGTGGGGACGAAGGAGCTTATCAGTTTAGAATATTTTCTATAAATAGAACATAAACTCTCTCTTCTTTTCCACGCCTTGTACATAGTTTTAGGCATTTTAATTCAAAATTCTGTTCCGGTTTATTTCAAGCAGTTTAATTCAAGTATTCAGTTCAGTTTCTTTTCCAGGTTTTTCCGCATTTAATTTCCTGTTTATTTATTATGTTTAATTTAATTTTCTGTTTTAGTTTATTTATTTACTTTTCCATGTCCGGCTAAATTCCTAGATATCGGTATGTAATCCTAATTCACCGTAGGAGATTTAGTAATGATTCGGCGCGTAATTTTATAAACTATTTTTCGGATTCAAGTTTCTAATTTTAAAACTCCTAAGCTTTTGAACGAAAGTAAAATAAAGCGATTAAGGTTAAAATCAATAGAGCGAGAGTTTGAAGTTTTAACTAGATAGTAGAAACTTGATATTAATTTTTGAACGAGCGAGAGCCACGTTAGAATTAATTAGGACTCATTGGTTTTCAAAATATACTTTCGAAACTAAGGTGGTAGAAAAGTGACAGTAAAACTCCTAGTCTAGAAAGTATGGTCTTTATCAATAAAACGAGAGTGTGAGGTTTAGACTTTTAAATCAAGAAAGTTCTTCTGAAATAGGTTGTGTCCGGTTTTACCCAATAATAGTCTGACTCAATCCACATTTTTGAGTTCTATTGGATAGGTTTAACCCGATCTAGTGAATTTACCCAACCCATGCACACTCTTAGTTTAAAGTATTACAAGATTGCAGGTTCACACTCCAATAATGTCCTTTTTTACTTTTATTTCTTTTATATCATTTGAATTTTTTTTACTATCATTGTCATTATTATCAGTTTATATTTTTGTGATCATCATCATTATCATCATCATTATCATCATCAATTTTATTATTTATTTTTCATTTTTATCTATATTATTTTTTCTTCCAAAGAGACAAAAAAAGGATTAAAATAAAAAAAAGGAGAGACAGAAGTTCAAGAAACGCAAGTTGGATCAAACTTAAAGGGAAAAGTTTTTATGCATGCTCAATCATGTCAAAATCATCATCAATTCAAACCCAAATCACAACAATTGACATTCAATTTCTAACCCTAATTATAACACTATAAAAGAAAGGAAAAATTAATTACAATAATCCAAAGAAGATTTTTTGGACACTGAAAATTGGTACAAAATGAAGCGAAAAAACACAAAAAGATAAATAACAAGACGCATCTACTTTTTTAGAGATTAGAAGCAATGTATCCTGAAACTTAAACTAAAAAGAAAGAGTTTAATGCAATTACATTTCTTTTTCTTATGAACAAACATATATATATAAGAGTTAGAAAAGAAGGACTTTGAGTTGGCAAAGAATAAATTTGAAGAACAAGTAAAGGAGCAAGAATTAAAATAGAAAAGGTGCAAAGAACGAGAGGTGAAGCTTGAGCCATAAAAGAATGAGCACTAGTTTATAGTGAAACAGCTTAAATCCGGAAAAACACGATTGAAAGTGCTTGATTTTCGTATTCAATCACTTTCACCCCTATTTTTTCGGATTCAAGCTCCCTCACTTTTAACTTATACTCATTCTCTTTTGACTGAAGTTTCAACTCTCGTTCTTTGCAATTTTTCTCTTTTAATTCTTGCTCCTACACTTGCTCTTCAAATTTATTCTCCGCCAACTCAACATCCGTCTTTTCTGACACTAATATATTTGCTATTCCATCTAAAATAAATTATTTTCATTTAGCTCTCTCTCTTTAGTTTTAAGTTTCACGATACAATGTTTCGACTCTCTATCACTACACAACCACCTCCCCCTTTTCAATCACAACAATCATACTACAACCATCAAACCTTAGTCATTCCTCAACAACCGGTAGCAAACAAAAAGAGAAGCTCCTTCTTCTTCTTTTCAAGGGTTTTGTGAAGTGCAATTCGCTTCAATTTTTTAAACAAGGACTTCATATTTGAAACCTACATAGAAACGACAGTGAAAGGAAAGAAGACAAAAAGGCAAGGAAGAAAAAAGAGGTGTGTGAGAATTAATGAGGAAAGTGAAGTTTATTTAAAACAAAACCCGCACGCTTAACCCCAACCACACTACACGTGTGCCACTCTATAAGAAATGGAAGGAGTATCTTATATATTGACTGTTATATTTCGGTCAAAGTAACACTTAATGTACCATTACTATTTTATTCCTTTTTCTATATTTAAATTTTATAGAAATATTGACCATAATAAATTAAAATATATGATCGAAATTATTTTCTGAGTCAAAAAGAATTATCGTAGAATTCTTTGACCAAAAGATATGGTAGCATCAAATTCAAAATAACACTAAATGTACCATATTACTATCTTGCTCCTTTTTTCATGTTTAAATATTAGAGTATATCTTGACCAAAATAAATAAAAATATATGGTTGAAATTAATTTCTTAATAAAAAATAATTATGGTAGAATTCTTTGACATAAAAAATTGGTAGAATCTTAGTCAAAATAAATGTTTGCCCTTGTACAATCAAAATTAAAAAAAAAAAAATTCACAAATGAACAATGTTTTATCCATTCCAATGATACAAATAAAAGCTTAAGTCTCCCACGCGCGAGCCTATAAACTATATGTTTAACCCCTATAATAAGATAAAACATTATTCCATTAAATAACCAACCATCATTTATTATCTACCCTGAACTACGAAGCTCTGAGTTTCCCATCGCACCCGGGAATAATTAGGAGCATGATTAAACATCTTGTCGAGTACACTACCAAAAAACAAACATTTCCCCCCACTTTTGTAAATAATTCAATAATAAAAAACTGCAAATAATTTTAGATTCTAAACTCTTTAAACCTTAGATCTGCTTAGAAGGTTCCCGTTGAGTACAATTAGATATAAGGGGTGTTGTGCTAATACCTTCCCTTCCATAATCAACTTCCAAACACGGAAATGGTTGCGATGACCATCTTTGCATTGCTTTTAAGGTTTTATGGATGTTTCCCTTTTACTTTGGATATAAATAAAATTCGGTGACGACTATGTAGTTATTACGAGTGTTAATATGCTCGGGCTCTTTTCGCGGTGCGACAACCATAAAAATGGAACTCCAAACTATCAACTACTTTGGCTATACATAGTTGTGTATGTCTTCTTTTATAGTTAATAGAAAAATACCCGTACGTTGCACGAATTTGTTTAAAATATTTGACATTCAATTCCGAACCCTAATTATAACAACAATTCCGAACCCTAATTATAACACTATAAAAGAAAGGAAAATTTAATTACAATCCAAAGAGGATTTTTGGACACTGAAAATTGGCACATAATGAAGCGATAAAACACAAAAAGAGAAAACCACAAGTTGCAGCAACTTGCTTAGAGAGCAGAAGCAATGTATCCTGAAACTAAAACTAAAGAGAAATAGCTTAATATGCAATTACATTTCTTTTTGATGAACAAGCAGATGTATTAGAGTCAGAAAAGAAGGACTTTGAGTTGGCAAAGAATAAATTTGAAGAACAAGTAAAGGAGCAAGAATTAAAAGAGAAAAGGTGCAAATAATGAAAGGTCAAGCTTGAGTCAAAAAAGAAAGAGCACTAGTTTAAAGTGAAACAACTTAAATCCAGAAAAACATGATTGAAAGTGCTTGATTTTCGTATTCAAGCACTTTCACCCCTCTTTTTTTCGGATTCAAGCTTCTTCACTTTTAACTTGTACTCATTCTCTTTTGACTGAAGTTTCACATCTCGTTCTTTGCAATTTTTCTCTTTTCATTCTTGCTCCTTCACTTGCTCTTCAAATTTGTACTCCGCCAACTCAACGTCCGTCTTTTCCGACTCTAATATATCTGCTATTCCATCTAAAATAAATTAATTTCATTTAGCTCTCTCTCTTTAGTCTTAAGTTTCACGATACAATGCTTCGACTCTATATCACTACACAACCACCTCCCCCTTTTCAATCAAAACCATCATACTACAACCACCAAACCTTAGCCATTCCTCAACAACCAGTAGCAAACAAAAAGAGAAGCTCCTTGTTCTCCTTTTCAAGGGTTTTGTGAAGTGCGATTCGCTTTAATTTGTTAAGCGAGTGTAATACCCTAATTTTGAGCTTTTCAAAATAAATATTTTATTTAAAAATTATTTCTTATTTTCATAAGAAATACCAAAAAAATAGGTTTTTGATAATTTTGTTTACAATTTATCCTTTTTTCTTTATTTCTTTTAATTGTCGCAATTTATCTTTTTATACGAAAAATAGCAAAAATGTTCAAAAATAGTTTTTACCTTTATATTTAAGTTTACATTTTTATTTCTATACTTTTCTATATTTTATTTGTATTTTTCTTGCACTTTTTCTATTTTATTTACATTTTCTATTTTTATGACAATTTCTTTCTCTTGTGGGCCAATCACATTGCGACACCTCATCATCTCCACCTCATAATCATTTTATTACACAAATACCACTCACCTAATCCTATCACTATAAATACACACCTCACATCACTCAATCATTACCAATCATTTTTCACACATCCCAATACAAAAAATCAGAAAAATCACTCCTCCCTCCACCACCAACACTTTTCCGGCGCCACTGCCGGAATTCCATTTTCCGGTCAACTTCCGGCCAACCAAAAACCATCCAAAATTAACAATCAAATACTCATTTCTTACTAATTCAACCCTCCTGGTTCCAAATCCGGCGTTAGTTTCGCCAAAAACCCACCGGAAAAGCGTCAAAAGCGAACTTTAAGTCGCGGCCGGCGCAAAGCTTTCTAATCCCGCCATTTCAAGCTTAATCGAAGGTAAAGGAAGGTGGATTCGTAACTTTAAGGTCCCTCTGAACACTTTTGCTTTGGTAGAATCGCGATTTGCTCCGTTGAAAACCATTTCCCAAAAATGTAGATCTAAACTTTCGAACTCGTTTTCGCTTATTTTGTTTGTTGTTTGAGAATTTTATTCATAAATTCATGTTCCTTGTTCAATTCCGAGCAAAACAGCATGCTCAATCGTTTGTTTTGGTGACCGAAGCAGTCACCGGTGATGGTTAACCGCCGCCGGCCACCGCGCGCGCGGTCTGTTTGTTTCTCTTCAGTTTTGGGCTGTGAGGAAGAAGGGGGACACGTGTCGCAGCGTGAGAGGCCGCAAAGCTTCTCCGCGCGCCCCCCAAATTTCTCTCCGTCCCCCCTCTGTGTTTTTTTGTTTGGTTTGTGAGTATGGACCGGGCGGGTTCGACCCACGGGTCACCTGACCCGGTCCGGTTTCTTTATTTTGGTTTGGGCCAGACCCTGATTCTGGGCCCAGTTTTGTTTTTTTGTGTGATCTGATTTGTTTTTTTTGTTCTGTTTGTTTCATATACACCCCATTTGCTATTGCACCCCCAGCTGAGATTATATTAAATTATGGCGTAAAAGAATGTATAAAAAAGAATGCTATTCCATTTTATGTTCGAAAACTCATATTCGGAATAAAAATAAATCGGACTCTGACGTACGTCTCGCGTCCTCGATTTATTTTTATTTCGAGTATTTTAAACAATTTAATTAATGTAGAGATAAAAGGGCTTGACTTACGTCTTGTCTCTGTTTATCCTATTTTAATTAATTTCGTTTAAATGGCTTTTTTTTTCGTTACTTCTTCAAAGTTCGACTTATAACGTCATAATTAAATAAAATATCAGTTGTATGCAGACGAATTTGAATTTATTTCTTATTTCATTCAAAATGTGTTTTGATGTTCTGAAATGTGAGATAAGCGAGAGCCTGACGTACGACTCGTCTTGAGCTTATCTTACGCTTGCTTGCTAAAATATCTGTTAATTTGCTTCTCTGTTTGCCAGTTTCAATTTTATGCCCGATTATCTGATTACTCATTTATTTATGTGTCCACATATTTATTTCGAGTATTATTTAATTGTCGCATTATTACACTGTCATTATCATGTATCATGTATCATGCATTTGCATCTCTCAGCTTTTACCCTTTTCTTTTTTTGAAATCTGTTGTGAACTTATCTTTGAATATGGAATGTGAATAATTCAGTCTCTGTCGTACGACTCTGGCTTCGAATTATTCGCATGCCATTTAAAACGGAACACTCTTTAATTAAATGAAATGGGAAGGAGCCTGACTTACGACTCGCCTTCGGCTCGTTTCACTTTAATTAAGAATGTTCATTTAATAAACTGAATGAAAAGAGGGAGCCTGTCGTACGACTCGTTTCTGCTCGGATGATCCGGTCCCTGACTGACGACTCGTGATTTAGGATCATTCTCATTCTCCAAACAACTTTCCTAAAATCATAAAAGACACTCAACCCATTCAACTGTTTTTCCTGCCCTTGTGCAGTCAACTTTTTTTCAACTTTAAAATCTTCTTTTTTCTAAATGGATGGCGCTTTATCCATTCCCCTGCTACAGACAAACGCTTAAGCCTCCGAAGCGAGCATATAAGCATACTGTTGTATCAGTGGAATGCGACCTAAGCATCGTTCACTAAAAACAACCAACACACGAAATCTTTCTTTTCAGGAAGAACTACGTGAGCTTTGACTTCCTCATTGTACTTGGGGGATACGTAGGAGCGAGAGCATCTCTCGTCAAGCCAAATAATAAAAAACTCTTTTTTCCCTTTTTTGTTCAATATGCGGTATTTTATTTCTTTTTGTACGGTTATCTCTGTTTATGCAAACCAAAATTCCTCAAATGGTTCCCGTTGAGTACAACGGATATGAGGGGGTGTTAACGTCTTCCCCTCATGTAACCAACTCCCGAACCCGATCTTTAAGGTTTTATCATTATTTTCCTTTCCCCTCATGGGATAAATAAAATATGGTGGCGGCTTCATTGTTTACATTTGTGCATTGCATTTCATCATTGCATATCTGTATATTTTTTGCGCTGGGTACTACAGCTGGCGACTTCACTGGGGAGATAAATGATTAGTGAGTTAAGCCTAATTTGGGGCTTTTGGTTTGCTTATGCCAGGTTAGCCGTATCTGTCCTATCTTTTATTTTACCGCAAAATATTGAACTGTCTGGATTTGCTGGCTTTGTCTTCTCTTCTACTCCTTTTTTTTTCTTTTTGCCTTTATGGCTTGGTTCTTGTTTACAGTGTGATTATGCTCCGTACCCGAGCTAGAGTGATACTCAGGATTAGTTGAGGGATTGTCATGTTGGGCTCCCTGACGAACGTCTCTAGGCTTGGATGTGATGGTCTCGACCAGAATAAATTCACTTGGAATAATTGGACTCCTTGGCTTACGCCTTGCGGGCTTCATGTTTCCTTGTTGGGTCCGAAACTCTGGTGGCCTTTATTAGATGTCCGAAACTTTTGTCTAGGGACCACCGTTTATAACATGTGTCGAGGTTATAATGTTGACTCATCCAGTTGGTGTTATGATCTCGCCCAGATGAGGTTGCTTTTGGGAAAAGTAATCAAGATTTTGGGTAACCTTATCAACCTAGAACAACATGTGAGAGGGTGGGTTACAGGTAACCTTGAACTTTTGGCTTCAGAGATTCCATTTTGAAAAGAACCCAGTTGTTATGAAAATGGAAGATTTGTGACTTTGAGATCAAGTTCGCCAGATGATACAATGTTACTGTGATCATATACATGTATTGCATTCATGACATTCATGCATCCATGAAAATAATCATGCATATTCATCTTTCATACATTTACAAAAAAAAAATGTGGAAAAAGTCTTTGAAAGAAAAAGAAAAAAAAATCATGCATTTCCATTCATTCAAAAAGAAATCATGCATTTTTATCGATCAAAAAACTCATTTTCATTCATTCATTCCAACAGCTACCTTCCCGGCACCGTTATTGGACAAGAAGAGTTGCTCATCATATTATGGATAACTGGCAAGAGAAACACGATGCGTTACAGGCTGAGGTAACCCAGATGGGTGGACAAGTAACTCAGTTGGGTGGACAGGTAACCCAGTTGGATGGAAGAATGACCTTGTTGGGTGGGAAGCTAGATCAGATTCTTGAGATGTTGGCTAATAAGAATGTGCAACCAAAGGTGGTTGAGGTTCCTGCACCTGCAGTTATGGTTGCTCAAGAAAATGCCTCTGCTGGCTATGATTGGCCTACTTTTGGTCTGCCTAAGGGTTATGTTCCACCAGGATATGTGCCAGCAACTTCTGCTTCAAGTGTGGAAGCCCCTGCTAGGGTTACATCTGTGCAACATGTGATGGATTTGGATCAAGACGCATTTGAGGATCCTAGAGATGCTTACCAGGGTCCCGAATTGCGTGGGCCTAGATTTGCTTATCAAGGACCCGTGCTTCCGGTTAGTGAACCGAAGTTTGATTTTGCTCCTCAGCTGGAAGAAACAAAGCAGAAATATCAGGCTCTAGAGGAGAGGTTAAATCCGGTAGAAACGGGTAATGATCCGTTGGATTTCTCGAAGATGTACTTGGTTTCTGATTTTGTGCTTCCACCAAAGTTCAAAATGCCTGATTTCGAGAAGTATAAGGGTTTGAGTTGCCCGAAGAATCATCTGGTTATGTATGTCAGAAAAATGGCCTCTTATTCTCATGATGACAAACTGATGATCCACTGTTTTCAAGACAGTCTGGCTGGTGTGCCTCTCAATTGGTACATGCAACTTGAAAAAGGTAACATCCAGTCGTGGAGGGATTTGGCCAATGCTTTCCTCAAGCAATACCAATATAATATGGATATGGCTCCAAGCCGCACTCAGCTCCAGAATACCACTATGAAAGAGGGTGAATCTTTTAAGGTTTATGCTCAAAGATGGAGATCCTTAGCTTCTCAAGTACGTCCTCCGCTCTTGGAGACGGAACTTGTGGACATGTTTACCAATACTCTGCAAGAGACTTACTTTAAAAGGTTGGTTAGTACTACTTCCTCCGATTTCGCCAAGTTGGTCCGAGTTGGTGAAAGAGTCGAAATGGGGATCAAGAATGGAAAGATTTCAGCTGCTTCTAGTTCACAAAGCAATAACACAAGGAAGCCTGGTGTTGGCTTTAACAGAAAGAAGGAAGGTGAGACTAATGCTATATCCTCAAGGGGCAGTCATGCGCAGCCGGCGGCACCTATTCAGTTTCCCTACTTTCCTTTTCCATACTTGGCTGCTGCTCAGCACCAACAGTTTCCAAATTATCAGTTTCAAAATCCAGTGCCTCAACACCAGCAACAGGTACCACCAAAACGGAATCCTCCACAAACTCGTAGGGTTTTTGATCCTATACCTATGTCGTACAGTCAGTTGCTCCCTTACTTGATTCATAGTGGTAAGGTGACGCCTAAGCAAATAAGACCTTTGCTTCCACCATTCCCTGATTGGTATGACGCTAACGCTAAATGCGATTACCATGCTGGTATTGTGGGTCACTCTACTGATAATTGCAAAGCTTTTAAGCACAAAGTACAAGACCTCATTGATGAGAACGATTTGACTTTCAAAGAAAGCGGACCCAATGTGACCACTGATCCACTGCCTAAACACCCAACAGGCAATGTGAGTTGTGTTGAAATTGGTGGAAATTTGATAAGGGATGTTTCTCTAATCAAAACACCTTTGTCATCTGTCCGAGAGATGCTGCTGAGTTATGAAGAGTTTGAGAAATTACACTCTGACTGTGATGATTGTCAAAAGGATCCAAACCACTGTTCAAAGCTGAAGGAATGTTTGCAACAACTGATGGATCAAGGTTTAGTGCAAGTGGGATATGCCAAAAAGGAAACTTTGGTTGCCACTGTTGATCAGAATGAACATGCAAAGCTCGAAAGTGACGGTCGGAAAGAAAAGGGATCCGTTACATCTTTGAAAAGCTTGAAAGTAGCCATAGAGGAAGGACTGTCTACCAGTTTGGCACAGATGTTAGTTGTGCCTGAGAAAAAGGATCGCTTCGGTTTGGGTTATCAGTCATCCAAGGGGATAACAATTCCAAAGAAGATACAAGACAAGATTCCAAAGATTGAGGATGTTTTTAGCAGTGCTGGTTACCGTGTTGATGGTCAATATTGCTATGATTGATGACAAGGATGCTGTTGGAAAGAATCAGGTTTGAGTGCGCCAGTGTTCTCTAGAGACTGTGCTCACAAATTGGAAGGCTGTTGGAATCCCATAAGTTTGTTTTTATTTCAAAGCAATTTGTTTTCTTTTCAAAACACCTTTGTTCAGCCCTGAATAAATGGTTGTGCTTGTAGGGCCACTTTGTTTTAATGTTCAATTTACAATTAATGAAAAAGTACTTCTTGTGCAATTTTTGTCTTATTTATTCTTCTTTTACAGTTTTAAAAAGATAATGAAAAATGGCAATAACTTCTTGCATTCATAAAACACTTTTGCATTCAATCAAATTCAAAAAAAAAGAATCATCATTCAGAAGTGAATTTATTGAATCATAATTGTGCCGTAATTCTTCATGGTTTCGGGTTGCAAGCTTCGTTGAAGAGTTAATATGATTGTTGGATCAAAAGCATAAAATGATTGAACTTCATCAGTGATCCATCCGAGAACTGACGAAGAAAGAGGTCATAATGGGCGCCTCCCCATAATAAGATACGAAAGAGAAAGTTGATCAGGCATTTTATCTCTTGTCAAGTATTTGTTTGCATTTAAGATTATGTAATGCACATGCATGTTTTGTAATCAATCCATCTATATTCACCTCTTTTTCTTATTACTCGCAAACTTGGAGCGAGGATGATGAAAATGAATAACTGATTTTTGCTGATATATGCTTTCAATTGTGGAAAAAACCTTGCTGATGATGAAAGGCATTGTTTCATAAAAAATTGTGATTGAATCGAGCCATTCTTGCACATGTTTTGTTGTTATCTGATTCTCCAGTTTCTTGAGATATATCTTTTTTAAGAAAATAAGCAATTTTGGTTTGATATTTGACCTGAAACTTTAAGAGTATATAGGTTGTTTTGCACTTTAGGCTATTATGAAAGTTCAGAAATGATTCAATAAAATCGGTACTGTCTTAACATCTTAGACTCTTTGAAGTATGTAAGATCAATTTGAGTACTGATTTTGACGAAGACCTGAACATAAGTTTTTAAGTAACTCTTAGTAGTTTATCTTAGCAGTCGGCACCATCTTGTACACAAACTAAGTAGGAAATCGATGAACATAAGTGAATGATCCAAAAATGAAAATTTGCATACTTTTGGTTAATGCACTTATTGAGTTAGATGACCCTCACTCGGTTGTTTAACTCAGCACTTGTTGAAAAACCATAGTAAATATACCCATTCAGTAGTTGGTTCAGAGGAGTCTGGTTCTGAACTTGGTAGGGCGGGTTGCTATCCGATCCCCCGCAACTGCATTTGGAAGAAAAAGAGGGGTTTACCAAACTGATTTTACCAGCTCCCCTCGATTTATGATCATAATCACTAACAGATTTTTCTACCATGAGTGTGTACAAGATAACGGGCTTAATGTGATTGCACCTTAATGAAAAGGGTGAATAAAATTTAAGCAAAAGTTAGAGTCACAATAAAATGCTTCAGATTTGTTTTCATATGATGAGAGTCTTTGACTGCAATGTGTGGTTTTGTGTTATTACAGTACTTGTGGTATTGATGTTTATTACTTGATTTTCTTCTCTAGCCGGCAACCACGTATGATTAGAGTTGTCATGTCGTGTTTTCAAATAAGTGCTAAAAAAGAGTTACTATTTATGTGCTTAATGACAAGCAAATGTTCAAGTATGGGGAATTTGATAACACAATTTATATCTTCTTTTGGCTTGATTTACATGAATCCTAATGGCATGCTATGACCTCAAAAGACCTAAATGAAGCTAGGTTCACTTTGAAAGCATTCGGCAAATGTATTGTTAAGCTGACTCCTCCAGTTTGTTGAGTAACTAATAATTATCTATCTTTTCTACACATTATATGTGTTTCAAAAAACTTGCATGTGCAAAATACCTTTTTCAAAAGAAATGATTTTACCTGCAAATCAATACTTGACATCAAAGAGATCTGAATGATGGTCTGATCAAGGGCAAAGCTGATTTGAGACACTCCTAGCTAGGGGCAAGCTATCTATATATTCTGCCAAACAAGGGCAAACAAGTTGAATACCCTGCTTATCAAGAGTGAATTGGTTCAAGAATTGGTTACACTGCAAATACCAGTTGGTCAGGGGCATATCCATCATAGATTCAAATGCTTGGGGCATACCGTGTCAAGATTATATCCTCTTGAAAAGTCATATATGGCAGAACTCTGGTGAAGAGTTTCCATTCTCAATGCATGCTGCTGCGATACTTGACTCTACATGAAGATGAAACTTTTAGACAGAAAGGATTGACTCAGTCTCCTCTCACCAAAGCATGGCCTTGTAAACTCGAGATCGTGAAGAAGGGTGGCATCGTTATGATTCAGTAGAATTCATTTATTTTCATTGCCATTATCTTAGTTTCAATTTGCAATTACCTCATTGAGGGATTAGCATCCAGTTGTAAAAACTTTCCGCATTTTCGCGCAATGAATAAAATTCTCATTTTCAATTATATTGTGTCTGTTTGCTTTTATGTTCTGATTGCATATGTTTGTGCTATTCATTTTGTTAATAAATAAAGCATTTAAACATTGTGAAAAATAAAAGCATTTGAAAAGATTACAAACTGTTTTGATTTTTAAAACATCTGAAGGGAAACCAGTGGCATACAGTAAACTGTCCCAATCCATTACAGAAAATCATGGCAATCTCTCGATTCCATCTCATGAAGAAAGTTACTATCCTTTTTGGAAGCTTGATTGAATGTTCGTCCCGCAACAACAGTCAACATCTCAGGATTTCACCTCAATGGACTTACTCAAATCCTCGGTGCCGGGAAATTCAAACTCTCCCCAAAACAAACTCAGAAATTCATGCACTCATGCATACAAATTCATGCATTCCCGCATATAGGTTCATGCATAAAAAGAATCACACCAAATCCTGCATATAATTAGATACTTCATCTGCATTAGTTCTGCATTTAGGCATCAGAGGTGCACAATCATGCATTCATGAAGTACATGTTTAAAATGGTGTCTTAACAGGTTGCAGACTTGGATCTCTTGTTCAGTAACAAAGGTCTGCGGACCTAATTCTCCAATAAGATGGTTATTGAATTGTAACTTCTCAACAATAAGGGTTGATGAATCTTTTCCCCAATGAATTGGTCAACAAAATGTCATCCCCAAGTAGATCAATCAGTGCATCATATTCTCAATGAGAAAGGTTGAGGGGTCGTTTCTTTCCCCGGTGAGGCAGTTGATAATTGTTCATCCCAGTAAGTCAATTGGAACATCGCATTTTCAGAAAGATGGTAGATGAATCGTATTTTCTTGACAAAAAAGATTGGTGAATCTTGAATCTTATCAGTGAACTTATTTGGTTCTAATCACTGATATTCAGCAAGTTGGTCAACAGAGTTTCATCCTTGTCAGACGGATCCTCACTCTACACCTACCAGAAAGGGTTGATGATCCTTTCCCCAGTGAATAATTCCGTAATGGTTATATACAGCAGATTGGTCTACATACAACTTTCTCGGTCAGAAGAGTTAAACAGATCATTTTTCCAGTGATTCAGTTGAGATGGTTATCTCCAGTAAGATAGTTGAAATGTTGTATCCTATTAAATTGTTTGTTAAACAGTTTCTCCAGCAAGTTGGTTTCTGAACCGCATCCTTAATGAAGTTAACACATTGTGTTTCCAATAAGTTCTTCAGCAAAATAGTTGTCAAGCAGTTGTCTTGTGAATTTTGTCAAAGATACTGGCAGAATATTCAGATCACACTCCTCGCAAGTTTCTTTACCCAAGGGTATGTCAAAGCACTAGTGGAGTACTTTCAGATTCAGTTTTTGAGTAATACGCCCATAGGGGGGGCAACGACTCAGTTTTTCATGATCTATACACTCATAGGGCGAGTAATGATCAGTTTTTGAGTAATACGCTCATAGGGAGGGCGACGACTCAGTTTTTCATGATCTATACACTCATAGGGCGAGTAATGATCAGTTTTTGAGTAATACGCCCATAGGGGGGGCGACGACTCAGTTTATTATGGTCTATACACTCATAGGGCGAGTAATGATCAATTTTGGAGATAACGCACCCTGAGGGGAGGCGACTCAGCTTGTTATGGTCTATACACTCATAGGGCGAGTAATGATCAGTTTTGGAGATAACGCACCCTGAGGGGAGGCGACTCAATTTTTATGGTCTATACACTCATAGGGCGAGTAATGATCATTTCTTTCTCAGGTATCCAGTTACTAATCATTTCAGGTATGTTTCCACCTTCATCTTCCATATGCATTCATTATCATTACATCACATTCACACCACAAAATTAGGGCATTTGTATTTAATTATCTTTTACTTCGAACGCATAAAGGCGCAAGTCATTTACGTATTCGAGTATAAGACAATTAAATAGGGGCAGCTGTAATACCCTAATTTTGAGCTTTTCAAAATAAATATTTTATTTAAAAATTATTTCTTATTTTCATAAGAAATACCAAAAAAATAGGTTTTTGATAATTTTGTTTACAATTTATCCTTTTTTCTTTATTTCTTTTAATTGTCGTAATTTATCTTTTTATACGAAAAATAGCAAAAATGTTCAAAAATAGTTTTTACCTTTATATTTAAGTTTACATTTTTATTTCTATACTTTTCTATATTTTATTTGTATTTTTCTTGCACTTTTTCTATTTTATTTACATTTTCTATTTTTATGACAATTTCTTTCTCTTGTGGCCAATCACATTGCGACACCTCATCATCTCCACCTCATAATCATTTTATTACACAAATACCACTCACCTAATCCTATCACTATAAATACACACCTCACATCACTCAATCATTACCAATCATTTTTCACACATCCCAATACAAAAAATCAGAAAAATCACTCCTCCCTCCACCACCAACACTTTTCCGGCGCCACCGCCGGAATTCCATTTTCCGGTCAACTTCCGGCCAACCAAAAACCATCCAAAATTAACAATCAAATACTCATTTCTTACTAATTCAACCCTCCTGGTTCCAAATCCGGCGTTAGTTTCGCCAAAAACCCACCGGAAAAGCGTCAAAAGCGAACTTTAAGTCGCGGCCGGCGCAAAGCTTTCTAATCCCGCCATTTCAAGCTTAATCGAAGGTAAAGGAAGGTGGATTCGTAACTTTAAGGTCCCTCTGAACACTTTTGCTTTGGTAGAATCGCGATTTGCTCCGTTGAAAACCATTTCCCAAAAATGTAGATCTAAACTTTCGAACTCGTTTTCGCTTATTTTGTTTGTTGTTTGAGAATTTTATTCATAAATTCATGTTCCTTGTTCAATTCCGAGCAAAACAGCATGCTCAATCATTTGTTTTGGTGACCGGAGTAGTCACCGGTGATGGTTAACCGCCGCCGGCCACCGCGCGTGCGGTCTGTTTGTTTCTGTTCAGTTTTGGGCTGTGAGGAAGAAGGGGGACACGTGTCGCAGCGTGAGAGGCCGCGAAGCTTCTCCGCGCGCCCCCCAAATTTCTCTCCGTCCCCCCTCTGTGTTTTTTTGTTTGGTTTGTGAGTATGGACCGGGCGGGTTCGACCCACGGGTCACCTGACCCGGTCCGGTTTCTTTATTTTGGTTTGGGCCAGACCCTGATTCTGGGCCCAGTTTTGTTTTTTTGTGTGATCTGATTTGTTTTTTTTGTTCTGTTTGTTTCATATACACCCCATTTGCTATTGCACCCCCAGCTGAGATTATATTAAATTATGGCGTAAAAGAATGTATAAAAAAGAATGCTATTCCATTTTATGTTCGAAAACTCATATTCGGAATAAAAATAAATCGGACTCTGACGTACGTCTCGCGTCCTCGATTTATTTTTATTTCGAGTATTTTAAACAATTTAATTAATGTAGAGATAAAAGGGCTTGACTTACGTCTTGTCTCTGTTTATCCTATTTTAATTAATTTCGTTTAAATGGCTTTTTTTTTCGTTACTTCTTCAAAGTTCGACTTATAACGTCATAATTAAATAAAATATCAGTTGTATGCAGGATTTAATTTTGAGTGAAATAAAGATAAATTGGGCCCTGTCTTACGACTCGCGCTTTGAATTTATTTCTTTTTTCATTCAAAATGTGTTTTGATGTTCTGAAATGTGAGATAAGCGAGAGCCTGACGTACGACTCGTCTTGAGCTTATCTTATGCTTGCTTGCTAAAATATCTGTTAATTTGCTTCTCTGTTTGCCAGTTTCAATTTTATGCCCGATTATCTGATTACTCATTTATTTATGTGTCCACATATTTATTTCGAGTATTATTTAATTGTCGCATTATTACACTGTCATTATCATGTATCATGTATCATGCATTTGCATCTCTTAGCTTTTACCCTTTTCTTTTTTTGAAATCTGTTGTGAACTTATCTTTGAATATGGAATGTGAATAAATCAGTCTCTGTCGTACGACTCTGGCTTCGAATTATTCGCATGCCATTTAAAACGGAACACTCTTTAATTAAATGAAATGGGAAGGAGCCTGACTTACGACTCGCCTTCGGCTCGTTTCACTTTAATTAAGAATGTTCATTTAATAAACTGAATGAAAAGAGGGAGCCTGTCGTACGACTCGTTTCTGCTCGGATGATCCGGTCCCTGACTGACGACTCGTGATTTAGGATCATTCTCATTCTCCAAACAACTTTCCTAAAATCATAAAAGACACTCAACCCATTCAACTGTTTTTCCTGCCCTTGTGCAGTCAACTCTTTTTCAACTTTAAAATCTTCTTTTTTCTAAATGGATGGCGCTTTATCCATTCCTCTGCTACAGACAAACGCTTAAGCCTCCGAAGCGAGCATACAAGCATACTGTTGTATCAGTGGAATGCGACCTAAGCATCGTTCACTAAAAACAACCAACACACGAAATCTTTCTTTTCAGGAAGAACTACGTGAGCTTTGACTTCCTCATTGTACTTGGGGGATACGTAGGAGCGAGAGCATCTCTCGTCAAGCCAAATAATAAAAAACTCTTTTTTCCCTTTTTTGTTCAATATGCGGTATTTTATTTCTTTTTGTACGGTTATCTCTGTTTATGCAAACCAAAATTCCTCAAATGGTTCCCGTTGAGTACAACGGATATGAGGGGGTGTTAACGTCTTCCCCTCATGTAACCAACTCCCGAACCCGATCTTTAAGGTTTTATCATTATTTTCCTTTCCCCTCATGGGATAAATAAAATATGGTGGCGGCTTCATTGTTTACATTTGTGCATTGCATTTCATCATTGCATATCTGTATATTTTTTGCGCCGGGTACTACAGCGAGGACTTCATATTTGAAACCTACATAGAAACGATAGTGAAAGGAAAGAAGACAAAAAGGCAAGGAAGAAAAAAGAGGTGTGTGAGAATTGAAGAGGAAAGTGAAGTTTAATTATAACAAACCCCGCACGCTTAACCCCCACCTCACTACACGTGTGCCACTTGTTGTAACAAAAGATGTTCTGACAATTATTCGCTTAAGTTTGGATGATAACAAAGTATTAATGAACAATAGGGTATTTTAATATTTAATCTAAGCATGCAGGAACATTAGTGAAAAGTCAACATACACTGATGCTTAGAGGTTCTGATGACTTGATTAGAAGCATTAACGCAAGTTCTGATGATACATCAGAAGGATGATCATCAGAAGCACACAACACCAGAAGCTGTACTGGGAGTGCAGACTTCTGAGATCAGTCTTGCGCTGGAAGATTCACGAAAGGATATCACATGTTTAACTTAGGAATCATCAACGGTTAAGTTCAAATATGCGTGAAGGAAAATCAAAGCACGCTATAATATTATCTTGGGAAGATAATATGTGCATTAGTCATTTTCCCATTTCCGCATTTGGACACACACAAGGTCTTAACCTGCAAAGTGAAGTCAACAAGTTTCCTTGTTGAGCTTAATCACATGTGACTGCCTAGGAACTGCTCCAGCAGATAAAACAACTTGACAACGGTCAAATCTGCAACGTTTCTATCTTGTCATATATATAGAGACCTCGTACTTGAAGTCAAGCGTGGATTACAACTTGCAAAACTGATCAAACTCATAAGAAAGCAAACTGAGCTTCAGATAATAAAATTGTCTTGCTTTATTCACTTACTGTTCGTTAGAATTCTGAGTGTTGTTCTTGTGTTTAGTGTTGTAATTTGCCTTGAGTATTTGATTCTTATCAAGTGCTCAAAGGTACCAAAAACAATATATTTTATCTTAGTCTAGGAAGTCTCTTGTTTGTATACTTGAGCATTGAAAGTCTCTTACTAGTGTGTTTGAGCAACTGTAATCTTAGTGATTTTAGTGAACTCCCTTGGAAGTACAAGGGGACTGGACTACTCTCAACTTATGAGAGGAACCAGTATAAAATTGCTTGTCTCTCTCTCTCTCTCTCTCTCTATCTCTCTCTCTTTACTACTCTCAACTTTCGAAAGAACTTACAAGAAATTTTTAAACTACCTAAAACACAATTCAACCCCCCCTTCTTGTGTTTTTCACACCTTCAATTGGCATCAAGAGCCCGATTGTCTTTAAGTCACTTAATAGTGAGACATAAAGATCTTGAAAAACACAAAACTCATCTCTAAGTCACTATGTCTGGTGATGGTGACTCTACATCTACTGATACTGGTCCAAGGAATACAAATGTTCAAAATGAAGGATAATGAGAGCATTGAAGAAATGTACTCAAGATTTCAAATCTTAGTTGCTGGTCTTTCTGTGCTAAAGAAGAGATATACACCTGCTGATCATGTATAGAAAATTCTAAGAAGTTTGCCTCCTAAGTGGAGACCTAAAGTTACTGCTATACAGGAAGCAAATAATCTGAACACTTTGACTCTAGAAGAGCTAACCAGCAATCTCATTAGTCATGAGATGGAGTTAGCTTCTGATGACATAAAGTGTTGGCGTTTTTGTATGTTGGCTATTATTTTGCAAAAACCCATTTTGTCACATGCTCTAGAAAATGGTGTAGCATCTGAGTATGTTGTGACCGGAAGGTTCTAGATGCGTGCGCGTTTTTGTTTGTTATTTCCAGAAGATATCTTTGAAGAAGATTTGTTTCAGAAATTATATTTTTGTTGGAAATTATATTTTTGTTAAGGCGGAGCTGGCACAACACGCGTGCCTTGTGTCACAAGTAACCTCTTGTGTGAAGATTTAATTCTAAAATATATCTCCTATATTTTAGGAATTATTTTATTTTTGCTGAAGACTTATTGGATATATTTTTGAAGACTCCTATTCTTTAGGAACAAGTCAAGCCCAGCATGAAGACTCTATATATACTTGTGTAAAACCTAGTTTAGGTTTTGTGGGAATTTTATTGTGTTTACTAAAGCGTGTGTAATCCTTATTTTACTTAGTGAACTTTGTGAGTCTTTTCTTGTATCACTTTGATACATCCTAAAGACATAGGCTGTTGTTTGTGTTTGAGTGTGTTCTCACCATCATAAGTGTTTTGTTTAATTGTGAACAACACTGTGTTCGTGTTGTTAGTAAGGAGTAAGGCGGGGCGCCTTTGACCTACGGGTTGTTTACTGGTGTCTTGGAACTAGGACTATATTAGTGGATTCCTCCTGGATTGGTATCCCCCAGACTAGGGCAAGTTGCGCCTAACTGGGTCAACAAACACTTGTGTTATTTACGTTTCTGTTCTTTATCGCTTTTATTATTGTCTGTGTTGCGAGTAGAAGCTGTAGCAATTGCTAAAGCATCTTACTACTGATTGCTAGGAATTTCAATTGGTATCAGAGCAGGCACCCTGCTCGTTTGGGTGAGCTCCAGGGAATTATTTCTGGCATAATGGATAAAGAAGGAGGAATGGTGAACAGGCCACCCCTGCTGAATGACTCTAACTACGATATTTGGAAGTCTCGCATGACGGCTTTCTTAAAATCACTAGATAGCAGGGCTTGGAAGGCTGTACTCAGAGGATGGGACCACCCCAAAGTGAAAGACGCTAATAATGTTGATACTGATGAACTCAAACCTAAAGAAGATTGGACCCCGGCTGAAGACGCTGCAGCAGTTGGAAACTCCAAAGCTCTAAACGCCTTATTTAATGGACTGGATCCAAACATTTTTAGACTGATCAATCAATGTATTGTGGCCAAGGATGCTTGAAATATCTTGAAGACTGCTCATGAAGGTACTTAGAGGGTGAAAAAGTCAAAACTCCAAATTCTAACAACTCAGTTTGAGAATCTTAAGATGAAGGAAGAAGAAAGTGTTCTTGCCTCGAACATTGATGAAGATGATGTGGGGAGTTCCATAGATACTGATGAAGGTCTATCAAATGGTGTGGTAATGCTTGGAAAACAGTTTAGCAAGGTGCTGAAATCTATGGACAGAAGACCCAGATTAAGATTTGCTGGAGGAAATGCTAGAACGTCTGCGTAGGGAAAATCATATGAATCCAACAGAAACACTGCCTCTCAAAAGAGCCCAAGAACTGATAATAAACCTGCTCAAAGCAAAGGTGTTCAGTGTCACGAATGTGAAGGGTATGGTCACATTAGAACTGAATGTGCAACATATCTGAAGAAGCAATAGAAAGGTATGACTGCAACTTGGTCTGATGAAGACACCTCTGAGGAAGAAACTGAGACTGAGTCTGCAAAGAACATCACTGCACTAACAGGAATATGTCTATCTGATGGAGGATCAGGTGATGGAGATTTAACCTATGATGCACTAGCAGCTGCTTATAAGGAATTATGTACTAAAAGTGATGAAGAGTTCAGAATTAATGAGCAACAGAAGGAGACCATATCCCAGCTCCGGGGTGAAAATGAAAAATACTTATCAACTATCTTTGATCTCCAAGAAGAAGTGACCGTGCTGAATTCACAAATCAGAGAGCAAAGGAAGTTTGTTTCTATGATGACTAATGGTACTGAGAAATTAGATGATATTCTGACTCAACAAATCTCAGGTAGGCCTAAAGGAGTTGGATTTGACTATGAGAAGTTAAACAAAAAGAAGAAGTATATTCAGAATACTATGTATCCACCTCTCAATGAAACATTTTCAGCAAGGCCAAGTCAGTTGCTTCAGCAATTTGTACAGCATTTGGGAGTAAAAGAAAAACCTCAACCCTGGATATGTCACTACTGTGGGAGAAAAGGTCATATAAAACCTTATTGTTTCGTGCTTCATGGACCCCCTAGTAAGATACATTAAGCAAAGTCTAGAAAGTCTGTCAAGAAAGACTGGAAACCTAGAAAGAAGCTTGTTTCACACATTGCTCACACATCTCTAAAAGCAACATCTAGGGAAGATTGGTACTTTGACAGTGGCTGCTCCAGGCACATGACTGGAATTGAGAATTTTCTGGTTGATATTAACTCCTATTCAACAAGCTTTGTCACTTTTGGTGATGGCTTTAAAGGTGAAATCAAGGGGATAGGAAACTTGGAAAGAAAGGGTCTACCTAAACTTACAAAAGTTCTGTTTGTGAAAGGTTTGACGGCCAATCTAATTAGTATCAATCAGCTATGTGATCAAGGATTGTTGGTTAACTTTACAAAAGCTGAATGTCTGGTCACTAATGTAGTACCCGACGCAAAAAATATACAGATATGCAATGCACAAATGTAAACAATGAAGCCGCCACCATATTTTATTTATCCCATGAGGGGAAAGGAAAATAATGATAAAACCTTAAAGATCGGGTTCAGGAGTTGGTTACATGAGGGGAAGACGTTAACATCCCCTCATATCCGTTGTACTCAACGGGAACCATTTGAGGAATTTTGGTTTGCATAAAAAGATTGACGAGAGAGGAAATAAAAAAAAGGTTATTATTATTTGGCTTGACGAGAGAGGCTCTCGCTCCTACGTATCCCCCAAGTACAATGAGGAAGTCAAAGCTCACGTAGTTCTTCCTGAAAAGAAAGATTTTTGTTTGTTGGTTGTTTTTTAGTGAACGATGCTTAGGTCGCATTCCACTGATACAACAGTATGCTTGTGTGCTCGCTTCGGAGGCTTAAGCGTTTGTCTGTAGCAGGGGAATGGATAAAGCACTATTCATTTAAGAAAATAGTTGAAAAGAGATTTGAAAGTTTGAAAAAGAGTGACTGCACAAAGCAGTTGAAAAGGTTGACTGCACGGAGGCAGGAAAAAGAATTTGAAGTGAGTTGAGTTGTTTTTATAGTTTTAGAAGTATTCAGTGAATGGGGATTGCACGCCACCGCCAGATGTACATCAGGGGTCGGGCTCATCCGGGCCGAGAAAGATGTACGTCAGACTCCCCCTTTTACCACTCAAGTTAAATTAAGAACCTTAATTAAGATGAGAATAGTGCACCATCACGAGACGTACGTCAGAGACTGCACTATTCGGGCCGAGAAAGATGTACGTCGGACTCCCCCTTTTTCACCTTAATTTTAAACAAATATTCATTGATTAAGATGAGAATAGTACACCGTCACGAGATGTACATCAGAGACTGTACTATTCAGGCCGAGAAAGACGTACGTCAAACTCCCCCGTTTTCACCTTAATTAACGAATCATTATTATTTTTTAGTTATTTTTGAGAAAAGCAAATTTTCAAGTTTCAAAAAAGAAAAAAGAAAAAGAAAGGTAGAAGAAGAGAGAAATGCAAATGCATGAATGCAAATGACATATAATCGATGATATTGAACAATTAAAAATGCATCAGATATGAGCATATAAACAAGTAATCATGTATCAGACAAAGAGAAATAAGTCATCAATCAATTACATGTATTTAGCATAATTCAGTCAATAAGAAAAGTCAACAAAAAAAGTCAATCTAAGAAGTCAAAGTAAAAGGTCAAAGAAAATTCAACCTAAAAGCCAACTTAAAAGTCAAACTAAAAGTTTAAGACAGAGACAAGTCATGCGTCAGACTATTTATTTTTAATCCATTAGCAAAACAAGGGGTGTGAATAATAAATATAAAAAAAACAGAAACAACAAAAAAAACTTAGGGCCCAAACAGCAAAGCCCAGGTCCATTCTCACAAACTAAATCGGATCCGGGTCAAAAATAACCCGAACCGGTCCACACCCAGCAGGGGGCGCGCGTAGAATTAAAAGAAATAAAGAAAAAAGGATAAATTGTAAGCAAAAATTATCTAAAAAACTATTTTTGGTATTTCTTAAGAAGAAGAAGAAATAATTTTTAAATAAAATATTTATTTTAAAACCTCAAAATTAGGGTATTACCGCTGCCCCTATTTAATTGTCTTATACTCGAATGCGTAAATGACTTGCGCCTTTATGCGTTCGAAATAAAAGGTAATTAAATACAAATACCCTAATTTTGTGGTATGAAAGTGATGTAATGATAATGAATGCATATGGAAGATGAAGGTGGAAACATACCTGGAATGATTAGTAACTGAATACCTGAGAATGAAATGATCATTACCCGCCCTATGAGTGTATAGACCATAAAAACTGATTCACCTCCCCTCAGGGTGCATTATCTCCAAAAATGATCATTACTCGCCCTATGAGTGTATAGACCATAAAAAGCTGAGTTGCATCCCCTCAGGGTGCATTATCTCCAAAAATGATCATTACTCGCCCTATGAGTGTATAGACCATAAAAAAAACTGAGTTGTCACCCCCCTATGGGCGTATTATCTCCAAAAATGATCATTACTCGCCCTATGAGTGTATAGACCATAAAAAGCTGAGTCGCCTCCCCTCAGGGTGCGTTACCTCCAAGACTGATCATTACTCGCCCTATGAGTGTATATACCATAAAAAACTGAGTCGTCGCCCCCCCTATGGGCGCATTACTCAAAAACTGATCATTACTCGCCCTATGAGTATATAGACCATAAAAAAAAACTGAGTTGTCACCCCCCTATGGGCGTATTACTCAAAAACTGATCATTACTCGCCCTATGAGTGTATAGATCATAAAAAGCTGAGTTGACACCCCCCATATGGGCGTATTACTCAAAAACTGATTCAGAAAGTACTCCACTAGTGCTTTGACGTATCTTTGGGTAAAGAAACTTGCGGGGAGTGTGAACTGAATATTCTGCCAGTATCTTTGACAAAATTCACAAGACAACTGCTTGACAACTATTTTGCTGAAGAACTTAATCCATCAAACATCTAGAGATAACCATCTCAACCAAATCACTGGAGAAAGGATCTGTTTTAACTCTTCTGACCGAGAAAGTTGCATGTAGACCAATCTTCTGTTTATAACTATTACTGAATTATTCACTGGAGAAAGGATCAGTGTAGAGTGAAGATTCGTCTGATAAGAATGAAACTCTGTTGACCAACTTGCTGAATATCAGTGATTAAAACCAAACAAGTTCACTGGGAAGATTCAAGATTCACCAATCGTTCTTGTCAGGAAATTACGATTCATCAACCATCTTTCTGAAAATGCGGTGTTCCAACCGACTTACTGGGGATGAACAAATGTCAACTGCCTCATTGGGGAAATAAACGACCCCTCAACCTTTCTCATTGAGAATATGATGCACTGACTGATCTGCTTGGGGATGACACTTTGTTGACCAATTCATTGGGGAAAAGATTCATCAACCCTTATTGTTGAGAAGTTACGATTCAATAACCGTCTTTGTTGGAGAATTAGGTCCGCAGACCTTTGTTACTGAACAAGAGATCCAAGTCTGCAACCTGTTAAGACAACATTTTAAACATGTACTTCATGAATGCATGATTGTGCACCTCTAATGCCTAAATGCAGAACTAATGCAGATGAAAAATCTGATTATATGCAGGATTTTTTGTGATTCTTTTTTATGCATGAAGCTATATGCGTGAATGCATGAATTTGTATGCATGAGTGCATGAATTTCTGAGTTTGTTTTGGGGAGAGTTTGAATTTCCCGGCACCGAGAACTTGAGTAACTCCATTGAGGTGAAATCCTGAGATGTTGACTGTCGTTGCGGGACGAACGTTCAATCAAGCTTCCAAAAAGGATAGCAACTTTCTTCATGAGATGGAATCGAGAGATTGCCATGATTTTCTATAATGAATTAGGACAATTTACTGTATGCCACTGGTTTCCCTTCAGATGTTTTAAAAATCAAAACAGTTTGTAATCTTTTCAAACTCTTTTATTTTTCACAATGTTTAAATGCTCTATTTGTTAAAAAAAATGAATAGCACAAACATATGCAATCAGAACATAAAAGCAAGCAGACACAATATGATTGAAAATGAGAATTTTATTCACTGCGCAAAAATGCGGAAAGTTTTTACAACTGGATGTTAATCCCTCAATGAGGTGATCGCAAATTGAAACTAAGATAATGGCAATGAAAATAAATGAATTCTACTGGATCATAACGATGCCATCTTTCTTCACGATCTCGAGTTTACAAGGCCTTGCTTTGGTGAAAGGAGACTGTGTCAATCCTTTCTGTTTGAAAGTTTCATCTTCATGTAGAGTCAGGCATCGCAGCAACGTGCATTGAGAGTGGAAACTCTTCACCATCCATGATGTTAACAACCAAAGTTTTGCCATATCTCATCACATATGACTTTTCAGAAGGATATAATCTTGACACAGTATGCCCTAAGCACTGGAATCTATGACAGATATGCCCCTGACCCACTGATATTTGCAGTGTATCTAATTCTTGAACCAATTCACTTTTGATAAGCAGGGTATTCAACTTGTTTGCCCCTGATTGGCAGAATCCATAGATAGCTTTCCCCTAGCTAGGAGCGCCTCAAATCAGTTTTGCCCATGATCAGACCATAACTCAGATCTCTTTGATGTCAAGTATTGATTTGCAGGTAAAATCATTTCTTTTGAAAAGGTGTTTTGGATATAATGCACATGCAAGTTTTTGAAACACATATGATGTGTATAAAAGAGAGATAATTATTAGTTATTCAACAAACTGGAGGAGTCAGTTTAACAATACATTTGCCGAATGCATTCAAAGTGAACCTAGCTTCATTTAGGTCTTTTGAGGTCATAGCATGCAATTAGGATTCATGTAAATCACGCCAAAAGAAGATATAAATTGTGTTATCAAATTCTCCATACTTGAACATTTGCTTGTCATTAAGCACATAAATAGTAACTATTTTTTATCACTTGTTTGAAAACACGACATGACAACTCTAATCATACGTGGTTGCCGGCTAGAAAAGAAAAATAAAGTAATAAACATCAATGCCACAAGTACTGTAATAACACTAAACCACACATTGCAGTCAAAGACTCTCATCATATGAAGACAAATCTGAAGCATTTTATTGTGACTCTAACTTTTGCTTAAATTTTATTCACCCTTTTCATTCAGGTGCAATCACATTAAGCCCGTTATCTTGTACACACTCATGGTAGAAAATCTGTTAGAGATTATGATCATAAATCGAGGGGAGCTGGTAAAATCAGTTTGGTAAACCCCTCTTTCTCTTCCAAATGCAGTTGTGGGGGATCGGATAACAACCCGCCCTACCAAGTTTAGAACCAGACTCCTCCGAACCAACTACTAAATGGGTATATTTACTATGGTTTTTCAACAACTGCTGGGTTAAACAACCGAGTGAGGGTCATCTAACTCAATAAGTGCATTAACCAAATTATGCAAAATTTCATTTCTGGATCATTCACTTATGTTCATCGATTTCCTATTTAGTTTGTGTACAAGATGGTGCCGACTGCTGAGATAAACTACAGAGGGTTACTTAAAAACTTATGTTCAGGTCTTCGTCAAAATCAGTACTCAAATTGATTTTACATTTTTCTAAGAGTCTAAGATGTTAAGACAGTACCAATTTTATTGAATCATTTCTGAACCTTCATAATGTAGCCTAAAGTGCAAAACAACCTATATACTCTTAAAGCGTCAGGTCAAGTATCAAACCAAAATTGCTTGTTTCCTTAAAGATATATCTCAAGAAATTGGGAGAATTAGATAACAACAAAACATATGCAAGAATGACTCGATTTAAACCTCAATTTTTATGAAACAATGCCTTTCATCCTCAGCTAGGTTTCTTCACAATTGAAAGCATATATCAGCAAAAATCAGTTATTCATTTTCATCATCCTCGCTCCAAGTTTGCGAGTAATAAGAAAAAGAGGTGAATACAGATGGATTGATTCCGAAACATGCATGTGCATTACATAATTTCAAATGCAAACAAATACTTGACAAGAAATAAAATGCCTGATCAACTTTCTCTTTCATATCCTGTTATGGGGAGGCGCCCATTATGCCCTCTTTCTTCGTCAGTTCCCGGATAGATCACCGATGAAGTTCAATCATTTTATGCTCTTGATCCAACAATCATATTAACTCTTCAACGAAGCTTGCAACCCCAAACCATGAAGAGTTATGGCACAATTATGATTCAATAGATTCACTTCTGAATGATGATTCTTTTTTTGAATTTGATTGAATGCAAAAGTGTTTTATGAATGCAAGAAGTTATTGCCATTTTCATTATCTTTTTAAAACTGTAAAAGAAGAATAAATAAGACAGAAATTGCACAAGAAGTACTTTTTCATTAATTGCAAATTAAACATTAAAACAAAGTGGCCCTACAAGCACAACCATTTATTCAGGGCTGAACAAAGGTGTTTTGAAAAGGAAACAAATTACTTTGAAATAAAAACAACTTCAGGGATTCCAACAGCCTTTTAAGCACGGTCTCTGGAGAACACTGGCGCACCTAATCCTGGTTCTTTCCATCAACATCCTTGTCATCAATCATAGCAATGTGACCATCACCACGGTAACCAACACTGCTAAAAACATCCTCAATCTTTGGAATCTTGTCTTGAACCTTCTTTGGAGTTGCTATCCCTTTGGATGACTGGTAACCCAAACCAAAGCGATCCTTTTTCTCAGGCACAACTAACATTTGTCCCAAACCGGTAGACAGTCTTTCCTCTATGGCTACTTTCAAGCTTTTCAAAGATGTAACGGATCCCTTTTCTTTCCGACCGTCACTTTCAAGCTTTGCATGTGCATTCTGATCAACAGTGGCAACCAAAGTTTCCCTTTTGGCATATCCCACTCGCACTAAACCTTGATCCATTAGTTGTTGCAAACATTCCTTCAGCTTTGAACAGTGGTTTGGATCCTTTTGACAATCATCACAATCAGAGTGTAATTTCTCAAACTCGTCATAACTCAGCAACATCTCTCGGACAGATGACAAAGGCGTTTTGATCAAAGAAACATCCTTTATCAGATTTCCATCGGTTTCAACACAACCCACATTGCCTGTTGGGTGTTTAGGCAATGGATCATTGGTCACATTGGGCCCGCTTTCTTTGAAAGTCAACTCGTTCTCATCAATGAGGTCTTGTACTTTGTGCTTAAAAACTTTACAATTATCAGTAGCGTGACCCACAATACCAGCATGGTAGTCGCATTTAGCATTAGCGTCATACCAGTCAGGGAATGGTGGAAGCAAAGGTCTTAATTGCTTAGGCGTCACTTTACCACTATGAATCAAGTAAGGGAGCAACTGACTGTACGTCATAGGGATAAGATAAAAAACCCTACGAGCTTGTGGAGGATTCCGTTTTGGTGGTGCCTGTTGATGATGTTGAGGCACTGGATTTTGATACTGATAATTTGGAAATTGTTGGTGCTGAGCAGCAGCCAAGTATGGAAAAGGAAAGTAGGGAAACTGAACAGGTGTTATTGGCTGCGCCTGATTGCCCCTTGAGGATATAGCATTAGTTTCACCTTCCTTCTTTCTATTAAAGCCACCACCGGACTTCCTTGTGTTATTGCTTTGTGAACTAGAAGCAGCAGAAATCTTCCCATTCTTGATCCCCATTTCAACCCTTTCACCAACTCAGACCAGATCAGCAAAGTCGGAGGAGGCAGTACTAACCAACCTTTTAAAGTAAGTCCCTTGCAGAGTATTGGTAAACATGTCCACGAGTTCCGTCTCCAAGAGCGGAGGACGTACTTGGGAAGCTAAGGCTCTCCATCTTTGAGCATAGACCTTGAAAGATTCACCCTCTTTCATAGTGGTATTCTGGAGCTGAGTGCGACTTGGAGCCATATCCATATTATATTGGTATTGCTTGAGGATAACATTGGCCAAATCCCTCCACGACTGGATGTTACCTTTTTCAAGTTGCATGTACCAGTTGAGAGGCACATCAGCCAGACTGTCTTGGAAACAGTGTATCATCAGTTTGACATCATGAGAATAAGAGGCCATTTTTCTGACATACATAACCAGATGATTCTTCGGGCAGCTCAAACCCTTATATTTCTCGAAATCAGGCATTTTAAACTTTGGTGGAAGCACAAAATCAGAAACCAAGTACATCTTCGAGAAATCCAACGGATCATTACCCGTTTCTACCAGATTTAACCTCTCCTCTAGAGCCTGATATTTCTGCTTTATTTCTTCTAGCTGAGGAGCAAAATCAAACTTCGGTTCATTAACCGGAAGCACGGGTCCTTGGTAAGCAAACCTAGGCCCACGCAATTCGGGACCTTGGTACGCATCTCTAGGATCCTCAAATGCGTCTTGATCCAAATCCATTACTTGTTGCACAAATATAACTCTAGCAGGGGCTTCCACAATTGAAGCAGAAGTTGCTGGCACATATCCTGGTGGAACATAACCCTTAGGCAGACCAAAAGTAGGCCAATCATAGCCAGCAGAGGCATTTTCTTGAGCAACCATAACTGCAGGTGCAGGAGCCTCAACCACCTTTGGTTGCACATTCACATTAGCCAACATCTCAAGAATCGGATCTAGCTTCCCACCCAACAAGGTCATTCTTCCACCCAACTGGGTTACCTGTCCACCCAACTGAGTTACCTGTCCACCCATCTAGGTTACCTCAGTCTGTAACGCATCGTGTTTCTCTTGCCAATTATCCATAATATGATGAGCAACTCTTCTTGTAAAATAACGGTGCCGGGAAGGTAGCTGTTGGAACGAATGAATGAAAATGAGATTTTTGTAATTTGAAAAATGCATGATTTTTTATGATTGAAATGCACGATATATTTTTTTTTAAAAGACTTTTCTCATTCATTTTTTTGTTGGAAAAAAGTATGCAAAAATGAATATGCATGATTATTTTCATGGATGCATGGATGTATGAATGCAAAATGCATGGATATGATCACAGTAACATTGTATCATCTGGTGAACATTGATCTCAAAGTCACAAGTCTTCCATATTCACAACAATTGGGTTCTTTTTAAAGTGGAATCTCTGAGGCCAAAAGTTCAAAGTTACCTGTAACCCATCCCTCTCACATGTTGTTCTAGGTTGACACGGTTACCCAAAATCCTTGATTATTTTTTCCCTAAAAGCAACCTCATCTGGACGAGATTATAACGCCAACTGGATGAGTGAACATCATAACCTCGACACGGGTTCTAAACAGCGGTCCCTAGACAAAATTTTGGATACCTAGACTGGATAAAAGGTCCCCAGAGTCCTGGACCCAACACGAAGCAACTAGCGCTCAAAGACGTACGTCAGAGAACCCAACGACCTCGAGAGAGTCTACTCTGGTCGGAATTTTTATGTCGGCGCTCAAAGTTGTACGGCAGAGAACTCAACATAAAACCCCTCAACTAGCCCTAAGCTTTTCTAAAGCTCTAGTACGGAGCTTCACACAGTAACCAAGAACCAAGCCATAAAGGCAAAAGGAAAAAAAAAAGAGTAGAAGAGAAGACAAAGCCAGCAAATCTAGACAGTTCAATATTTTGCGATAAAGTAAAAGATAGGACAGATACGGCTAACCTGGAATAAGCAAACCAAAAGCCTCAAACTAGGCTTAACTCTCTAAATCATTTTCCCCAGTGAAGTCGCCAGCTGTAGTACCCGGCGCAAAAAATATACAGATATGCAATAACAGAATGCAATGCACAAATGTAAACAATGAAGCCGCCACCATATTTTATTTATCCCATGAGGGGAAAGGAAAATAATGATAAAACCTTAAAGATCGGGTTCGGGAGTTGGTTACATGAAGGGAAGACGTTAACATCCCCTCATATACGTTGTACTCAACGAGAACCATTTGAGGAATTTTGGTTTGCATAAACAGAGATAACCGCATAAAAAGAAAAACAATACCGCATATTGAACAAAGGAAATAAAAAAAAGGTTTTTATTATTTGGCTTGACGAGAGAGGCTCTCGCTCCTACGTATCCCCCAAGTACAATGAGGAAGTCAAAGCTCACGTAGTTCTTCTTGAAAAGAAAGATTTTTGTTTGTTGGTTGTTTTTTAGTGAACGATGCTTAGGTCGCATTCCACTGATACAACAGTATGCTTGTGTGCTCGCTTCGGAGGCTTAATCGTTTGTCTGTAGCAGGGGAATAGATAAAGCACTATTCATTTAAGAAAACAGTTGAAAAGAGATTTGAAAGTTTGAAAAAGAGTGACTGCACAAAGCAGTTGAAAAGGTTGACTGCACGGAGGGAGGCAGGAAAAAGAATTTTAAGTGAGTTGAGTCAAAGTCAACTGGTCAACTGGTCAACGAGTCAACCGGTCAACAGTCAACAGAATAGGTTTATAGATTAGCGTTGGACTTAGCGACAGCTTGCTCAGTGTAGCGTCGACCTTGCTGTTAGCATTGGTCGTAGCGACAGCTTTTGCGTCGCAAAGGTTGCAGTTCTGCAGAATTATGCATAAACACATTTTGGGGCTCGGGTTTGGTTCCAAAATCACTTATAAGCCACGAAAATCACTTATTTAAGCTTGTAAGTTCATACCAAATAATTGCTACACTCAAGGTATGGTTATAACAACTTAAAACAACTTAAAATCACAAATATAATCACTTATACATGAATTTGTTCATTATTTTCATTCAACTTATCAAACTTTCCAATAACAACAACATCAAAATAACTTGTTTTCATCTTACATGTATCATTCATAATCATGGGTAAACATATAAAAATACTTAATTTCACATAAACATCATAAATTAACACATTCCCTAAACCCACATACAAACCCCCAAATTGAGATGTAGAGAGTTTGGGATGGAGAAAGTGTTTCTCCCCTCTCATGTAATCATCTCAAAGATTCACAAAATCTACCCTCATACCTTAATTTTGTTGGAAACTTTAGTCCTTCTCTTCTCCCCCTTTGATTCTACTAGTTTCTTCCTTTCTTTGTTTTTCTCCTTCTAACTCCTAATTTTATTTCTCTTATATAGACAATATTCTCTTACTAACTCTTTCTCTAACCCTAATTTCACTACTCTTTTATTATTTACACCACCACTTTACTCCTCAACACCCTTATTTTTAAATATAAATCTAAAACATATAAAATCTAACAATATATTTTTATCTATTATTTACTCTAATTTCTAATTTAATATTAATTTCACAAATATTTAAATTATAAATATTACTCATTTCTTAATTACACCCGCTTTTCTAAACAATTTAAGACGTAGTGACTTCACACTCATTCCAAGGCTCGATCTTTATTAACTCAATAACCTCTTATTTCTACTAATTAACTCTTACTAAGTAAAATTCATAATTAATTAATATAGTTAAATAATTTAATAAAAATAAGGTGTTACAGGGCTCATCCGGGCCGAGAAAGATGTACGTCAGACTCCCCCTTTTACCACTCAAGTTAAATTAAGAACCTTAATTAAGATGAGAATAGTGCAATGTCACGAGACGTACGTCAGAGACTGCACTATTCGGGCTGAGAAAGATGTACGTCAGACTCCCCCTTTTTCGCCTTAATTTTAAACAAATATTCATTGATTAAGATGAGAATAGTACACCGTCACGAGATGTACATCAGAGACTGTACTATTCGGGCCGAGAAAGATGTACGTCAGACTCCCCAGTTTTCACCTTAATTAACGATTCATTATTATTTTTTAGTTATTTTTGAGAAAAGCAAATTTTATAGTTTCAGAAAAGAAAAAAGAAAAAGAAAGGTAGAAGAAGAGAGAAATGCAAATGCATGAATGCAAATGACATATAATCGATGATATTGAACAATTAAAAATGCATCAGATATGAGCATATAAACAAGTAATCATGTATCAGACAAAGAGAAATAAGTCATCAATCAATTACATGTATTTAGCATAATTCAGTCAATAAGAAAAGTCAACTATAAGAAGTCAACAAAAAAAAGTCAATCTAAGCAGTCAAAGTAAAAGGTCAAAGAAAATTCAACCTAAAAGCCAACTTAAAAGTCAAACTAAAAGTTTAAGACAGAGACAAGTCATGCGTCAGACTATTTATTTTTAATCCATTAGCAAAACAAGGGGTGTGAATAATAAATATAAAAAAAACAGAAACAACAAAAAAACTTAGGGCCCAAACAGCAAAGCCCAGGTCCATTCTCACAAACTAAACCGGATCCGGGTCAAAAATAACCCGAACCGGTCCACACCCAGCAGGGGGGCGCGCGTAGAAGAGAGGGGGGCGCGCAGAGAAGCTTTTTAGCCTCTCACGCGCTGCCACATGGCGAAGCCACTTCTCCTTCTTCCCCAACCAGCGAAAACCAGAACCCGCGCCGGAAAAAAGAAAACACCGTCGGCCAACAACTCAATCTCGCTTCCGGTCACCAAAACAAACTCATGAATACATCATTTTGAACGAAAATTTGCAAGGATTATAGATTTACAAATCGTTTTCATATATTATGAATAAAAAAGCATGAACAAACGCGATACCAAAACGGATCTAAAACCAAACCATATTGATTCCGGCGAGATTCAACGCGATTCATGCATGGAAAAGGTCCTAAACAAGTCCAGGAGTATGAATTCACTGAGAACTACCTTCGATTGTTTCAAAAACGGCAGGTTTGGAAAGCTTTGCGCCGGCCGCGACTTGGAATTCATTTTTGACGGCGTTCTAGGCCTTTATTTGAGAAACTGAGAGCGGATTCGTGTTCAGGAGGATTGAATTATTAAGAAATGAGTGTTTGATTGTTGATTTGGGTGAATTTTTGGGTTGCCGAAATTTGGGTGGTGATAGCCGGAATTTGGAATTCCGGCGGTGGCGCCGGAAAAGTGTTGGTGGTGGAGGGAGGAGTGATTTTTCTGATTTAAGTGTATTGGGAATTGTGATAAATGATTGTCAATGATTGAGTGATGTGAGGTGTGTATTTATAGTGATAGGATTAGGTTTAGTGGGATTTTTGTGATTTTGGTGTAATTTTGAGGTTAAGGGATAATTAATGGTAAAGATAATAATGAAAATGATTATGAGGTGGAGAGGATGATGTGTTGCAATGTGATTGGCCACAAGAGAAAGAAATTGTCATAAAAAGAAGAAAATGTAAATAAAATAGAAAAAATGCAAGAAAAATACAAATAAAATATAGAAATAAAAATTTGAATTTAAATACAAAGGTAAAAACTATTTTTTTGAATATTTTTACTATCTTTCGCCTAAAAAAGATAAATTGCGACAATTAAAAGAAATAAAGAAAAAAGGATAAATTGTAAGCAAAAATTATCTAAAAAACTATTTTTGGTATTTCTTAAAAAGAAGAAGAAATAATTTTTAAATAAAATATTTATTTTAAAAAGCTCAAAATTAGGGTATTACAACTAATCAAGAAGGAGAAGTCATAATGAAAGGTGTAAGGTCAAAGGATAATTGTTACTTATGGGAACTACAAGAGGAAGTTGGCTTGTCAACTTGCTTGATTACTAAGGAAGATGAAGTAACTTTATGACACCAAAAGTTAGGTCATCTTAACCTAAGGAGTATAAAGAATGCCATAGCTGAGGAAGCAATCAGAGGTCTACCAAAACTCAAAATTGAAGAAGGGAACATATGTGGTGAGTGTCATATTGGGAAACAAACAAAGAAGCTTCACCATCAGGTACAACATCTGACAACTTCCAGAATACTTGAGCTATTACACATGGATTTAATGGGCCCTATACAAGTGGAAAGCTTAGGTGGTAAAAGATATGCTTTTGTAATGGTTGATGACTTCTCAAGGTACACCTGGATCAAATTCATTAGAGAGAAATCTGATACTTTTGATGTCTTCAAGGAGTTATGTGTTCAAATACAAAGAGAAAAAGATAGTACGGTCTTGAAGATAAGAAGTGATCATGGAAAGGAGTTTGAGAATTACAAGTTCTCTGAGTTCTGTACAGCTGAAGGGATAGCACATGAATTCTCTTCACCAATTACACCACAACAAAACAGTGTGGTTGAGAGAAAGAATAAAACTTTGCAAGAGTCAGCTAGAGTAATGTTACATGCCAAAAATCTTCCATATCATTTTTGGGCAGAAGCCTTGAATACTGCTTGTTATATACACAATAGAGTCACTCTGAGAACTGGCACAAATGTTACCTTATATGAGCTGTGGAAGAAAAAGAAACCAACTATCAAGTACTTCCATGTCTTTGGAAGCAAATGCTATATCATAGCTGATAGGGAACAACGAAGGAAATTAGACTCCAAGAGTGATGAAGGCATATTCTTAGGATACTCTACCAACAACAGAGCATATAGAGTGTTCAACTCCAGAACTAAAGTCATGATGGAATCCTTCAATGTAGTTGTAGATGACTCCAGTGAAGATAAGAGGTCTGATGCTCCAGCAATACCTATAGCATTTGATCAGCAGGAAGAGGTAGTTGAAACTGAAAAGGAAGATGTTGACTCTGGATCAAGTAGTACTGAACCCAACAAAGGTCCATCTACAAGAGTTCAGAAGAATCATCCAAAAGAGCTTATCATTGGAGATCTTAACCAAGGCATTGTTACAAGAAGAACAAGAGATGCAGTGTCTAATTCATGTTTTGTCTCAAAGATTGAACCCAAGAATGTCAAGGAATTTCTTACTGATGAATTCTGGATTAATGCCATGCAAGAAGAACTTGAACAATTCAAGAGGAATGAGGTATGGGATCTTGTGCCTAGACCTAAAGGTGTGAATGTAATTGGTACAAAATGGGTCTTCAAGAACAAATCTGATGAGAGTGGGAACATTACTAGAAACAAGGCTAGACTGGTAGCTCAAGGCTATGCTCAAATTGAAGGGATAGACTTTGATGAGACATTTGCTCCTGTAGCACGACTTGAATCCATAAGACTTCTCTTAGGGGTTGCATGTATATTGAAGTTCAAGCTATTTCAAATGGATGTGAAAAGTGCCTTCCTTAATGGGTACTTGAATGAAGAAGTCAATGTTGAACAGCCTAAGGGTTTTATTGATCCTAGCTTTCCAGATCATGTCTACAAACTGAAAAAGGCCTTGTATGGTCTAAAGCAAGCTCCTAGGGCTTGGTATGAAAGGTTGACTAAATTTCTGGTTAATCATGGGTACAGAAAGGGTGGCAATGACAAGACTCTGTTTGTAAGAGAAGAGAAAGATAAAGTGATGATAGCACAAGTTTACGTGGATGATATAGTCTTTGGTGGAATGTCTGATCAGATGGTCCAGCAATTCATGCAGCATATGCAGTCAGAATTTGAGATGAGTTTAGTTGGTGAACTAACTTTCTTTCTTGGCCTCCAAGTCAAACAAATGGAGGATACTATATTTGTGTCTCTAAGTAAGTATGCAAGAAATATTGTGAAAAAGTTTGGTATAGAGAGTGCTACCACCAAAAGAACACTAGCAGCAACACATCTGAAGCTTACCAAAGATGAAAAAGGGATCAGTGTTGATCAAAGTCTCTATAGAAGTATGATTGGAAGCCTATTCTATCTCACAGCAAGCAGACCTAATATTACTTTTGCTGTAGGAGTATGTGCAAGATATGAATGGGACATGTGACTATGGAATCTTGTATTGTCATAGTGATAACTCTATGTTAGTAGGCTACTGTGATGTTGATTGGGCAGGAAGTGCAGATGATAGAAAAAGCACTTCAGGAGCATGTTACTTCCTAGGGAATAATCTCATATCATGGTTTAGTAAGAAACAAAATTGTGTATCTTTATCAACTGCAGAAGCAGAATATATTGCAGCTGGTAGTAGTTGTGCTCAACTAGTATGGATGAAGCAAATGTTGAAGGAGTACAATGTGGTACAAAATCCTATGGCATTATACTGTGACAACATGAGTGCCATTAACTGTTGGAACAAAGGATGTTCAGAATCTAACTCTTAGTGTTTTGATGATAACAAAGTATTAATGAATAATAGGGTATTTTAATATTTAACTTTGAGTGTGCAGATTAAATAAATTATGTTGATTAAATTAAGCTCTGAAACAAAGCATTAGCATAGATATCAGAAGCATGGACATCAGAAGCATGGACATCAGAAGCTAAGATATCAGAAGCAACGCTAATCAGAAGCAAGTCATCTCAGAATATTAATGTTGAATCAGAAGCAACGTATGGAGAAGACCAACAGTTTCAGAAGCTGAAGACATCAGAAGCATAAATCAGAAGCAAACGTCTCTATTTTCTCTTCACATATAAATAGAGAATCTCTTTTTGAAGATCAAGGTTACAACACACGCACTTATACAACTTTACTCCTTTACATAAGACTGAAAGCACTGCTTCTGAAACTATTTCTGTTGTGCTTCTGACACTCTGTTTTTCTAATTCATTAGGAATTCTGTGTTAGAGTCTTAAGAGTCTTGAGTTGTAATCTTGAGAAAACTCTTGATTTTATAATCAAGTGTTTATCACTTTCTATTTTATTTCTTTTATATTAGGAAGCCTCTTGCTAGTGTGCTTGAGCAAGTAGGAAGTCTCTTACTAGTGTGTTTGAGCATTGTAATAGTCTAGGTGATTATAGTGAAATCCCTTGGAAGTGCAAGTGGACTGGACTACTCTCGGTTTGTGAGAGGAACCAGTATAAAATTGCCTGTCTCGCCTCTCTCTATATCCTTACTCTTTTGAGTGAGTGTGTTAATTGTGTTTCTTTATCCGCTGGTGCTTCTGAAAGGTTTCAGAACTTGCAAGAAGTTTTTAAAACGCCAAAACACAATTCAACCCCCCCTTCTTGTGTTTTTCACACCTTCATTAACATCTCCAAGAATCCTATTCAACATAGTAGGACTAAACATATTGATATAAGGCACCATTTTATTAGAGATCTTGTTGAAGAAAAGATTGTCACATTGGAACATATAGCTACAAATGATCAACTATTTGACATCTTTACAAAGGCACTAGATGCAACGCAATTTGAAAGGTTGAGGGGCAAATTAGGAATTTGCCTATTTGAAAACCAATAGCACTTAAATTTTAAAAGGCGTGCAACTGATTCTCTCCCCTATCCTATTAGGGCGCACGCTAATCAAGGAACGGTTTTCTTTTGTGTAAACTTCTCTTGCCGTAATCATTATTGTGCTTCTCAAATACTCAATCACTCCATCTCTCTGCTGCATCACTCTCAATCGCACAAGAATCTTCCATCTTTCAAACCCCTCATATTCCACAGCCACTACATTCACAAATCGATCATGTCTTCTCCTGCTACTTCACCGATCAGAGAATCTTCTCCCAAATTGCCACCACCGGTTGAACCTGCAACGTTGATTGTTGTTGCAGAACCCATATCTGTTGTCACTTCTGACACTACCGCAAAATCAATGAAAGAAAAATCCAAGAAAAAGAAGAAGTCGGTAAGTGTTCTTTCCCCTGAATCTGTGAAATCAAAAGGGAAAAAGAAGAAGTCTAAATCAAAATCTAGATCTAGTAAATCTCATACTATGCAAGAACTGTATCTTGATGATTTAGATGAAAAGATTATTGAATCTTCTAGTAGGGTAGTTCAAGAGTCTCAAACCCTAGGATTAGATGATTCTGATAATGTTGCTGTTGATGGTGGTGCTATCACGAAGACCACTGATGATGTTGTTCCTGAGTCAACTCTGAAAAATGACTCAACTATTGCTTCTAATAAGGTTCAAGAAGATGCAAATCTTCCTGTATCTGATGCTATACCAGATGCTATAGCATCTGATGTTCCAGACATTGCAAAAGATTTTGAAGAAATTTTATCTGGTGATACTGTTGAAGTCTCTCAAAATGATGATAGCATCATGAAGTCTTCTGAACAAGAAATAGAGGATCATACCCTCTCTGATTTGCAAACAGGTTCAAAAGACAAGGAACCTGATATTGAAATTTTGTCTACAATGAAGACAATGGTGAAGAATGTTCCTGCATCTAGTATTGCTGAAAGGTTAAGGAGTAGAGCTAAAAGAGATGCTACACCACTACCAAAGTCAACAAAGAAAGCCAAGAATTCTGATGGCTTGAAACCTGTGACTTCTGTGACTAAGAAGAAGACCTTGAAGAGGAAACTTGTGCAATCTGATGATAGTAACTTTGTTGCTGAAGCAAATGCTGTGGAAGATGCTGGCACATTTGACAAGCCAGTAGAGTCAGGAATAAAAAGGGCTAAAAGTGTTTCATTTGTGCCCTTGGACAATGTGTCCTTTCATCATGAGGAAGGTGCCTCTAGATGGAAGTTTATCTGTGAAAGAAGGATTGCTGTTGAAAGGAACCTACATCATGACTTGCTGAATTTACAAGAGCTCATGGAGGTTATTGAAGCAGCTGGTTTGGTGAAAACTGTGAAAAGCTTGGGGAAATGCTACAGCAAGCTGGTCAGGGAGTTCATTGTGAACATAGAAACTGATTGTGATGATCCTATGAGTGATGAATATAGACAGGTGTTTGTGCGTGGCAAATGTGTTAATTTCTCACATGCAGTAATCAATGAATACCTAGGCAGGACTGCTGAAGATGTGGCTGAGTTGGAGTTAACTCAGAATCAAATTTGCAAGACCCTTACTGGTGATCTGGTCAAGGAGTGGCCAATGAAGAATAATTTGTCTGCTGCCAAACTTTCCACAAAGTATGCTATTCTGAACAAGATTGCAGCTGCAAATTGGGTGCCTACTACCCATTCTAATGATGTCTCCAAGGTGTTAAGTAAGTTTATCTATGCTATAGGTACCAAATCTGCTTTTAATTTTGGTGAATTTATTTTTTACCAAACTATAGCACATAGGAAGACAAATGGTACAAAGATTCCTATTGCCTTTCCAACCTTGATTTGTGATATTATCTTGCAACAATATCCTGAGCTATGTTTTTCTACTGATGAGGCTGTTAAAAGAGATTCAGATATCACTTTAGACCCCAGGTTTTTGGAAAAATCACATGCTGCAGATATTGCTCTAGCATCTGCCAAAGGCAAATCTGCTATGCTCAGTAGATAGCAAATGATTGCTGATCTCAAGGTTGTAAGCAAGGCACTGGATGATAAGAAGTTTTTGGTGGATCGTGTGATTCAAACCTTGGAAGCTAAAGAGCTAGCTGCTCATGACCAAGACTTGATTGTGGAGGATTCTGAAGGAAGTGCTGAGTTTTAATGCTACATTTTCTTTATATTCTGATGTTATGTTATTTTTGTGGGTTAAGCCCTGAATATTATGCACCTGTATGTGCTGATGGTCTGTAATAAGTACTATTTCTTTTGTGTGCTTATGTGTTTCTAACAATATGATGTTCTTTTCCTTTTGTCAAATTATTTGGCTAAAAAGGGGGAGTATTAGTACTCCTGAAGTTTGAAGACGTTTGAAGTTTATTACTCTGATCTCTGATATGCTCTGATATCATATTAGTAGTTGGCTTCTGAAGTTTATTGCATGTTTGCATGTATTTCTGTGATTGCTATGCCTTCTACTATGGCTATCTGCCATGAAGACAGGAGGAGTGAAGTATATGTTTGCTTTTTTTATTCCTTATCTAAATTACTCCTATCTACTTCCATTGAGGGGGAGTATATCTGAAGGGGGAGTATATCTGAAGAGGGTGTATTGTTGACTTAAGGGGGAGAAATTTATTTTTCCTATTCCTTAGAGTCTGTTGTTGCTTTTTAAGCTATTACTAGATCTCTGGAGTCCACTATGAGAGTTTAAGTCTCTCTGATTATCCTTTATGAGGCTAGTTATTTCTTATCTGTTGTGCACGCCTCTGATACAAGGTTAGCCTATGCATTCAAGTTATGTTTTATTCTTCTAAGTTATAAATTGAAGTTGAATTGAAGAATTATTTTTATGCATGCTGATCAAAAGTGTTTTAGCCAAAATTTGCCAAAGGGGGAGATTGTTGGCGTTTTTGTATGTTGGCTATAATTTTGCAAAAACCCATTTTGTCACATGCTATAGAAAATGTTGTAGCATCTGAGTATGTTGTGACCGGAAGCTTCTAGATGCGTGCGCGTTTTTGTTTGTTATTTCCAGAAGATATCTCTGAAGAAGATTTGTTTTAGAAATTATATTTTTGTTGGAAATTATATTTTTGTTAAGGCGGAGCTGGCACAGCACGCGTGCCTTGTGTCACAAGTAACCTCTTGTGTGAAGATTTAATTCTAAAATATATCTCCTATATTTTAGGAATTATTTTATTTTTGCTGAAGACTTATTGGATATATTTTTGAAGACTCCTATTCTTTAGGAACAAGTCAAGCCCAGCATGAAGACTCTATATATACTTTTGTAAAAACTAGTTTAGGTTTTGTGGGAATTTTATTGTGTTCACTAAAGCGTGTGTAATCCTTATTTTACTTAGTGAACTTTGTGAGTCTTTTCTTGTGTATCACTTTGATACATCCTAAAGACATAGGCTGTTGTTTGTGTTTGAGTGTGTTCTCACCATCATAAGCGTTTTGTTTAATTGTGAACAACACTGTGTTCGTGTTGTTAGTAAGGAGTAAGGCGGGGCGCCTTTAACCTAGGAGTTCCTAGGTTGAGTTGCACAAGGTGGTTGCTAGGTTAGGAGCAGTAAACGGGTTGTTTACTGATTTCTTGGAACTAGGACTATATTAGTGGATTCCTCCTGGATTGGTATCCCCCAGACTAGGGCAAGTTGCGCCGAACTGGGTCAACAAACACTTGTGTTATTTACGTTTCTGTTCTTTATCGCTTTTATTATTGTCTGTGTTGCGAGTAGACGCTGTAGCAATTGCTAAAGCATCTTACTATTGAGTGCCAGGAATTTCATAAAGAGAAAGCCAAAAGCTTCAACAGTCGTAACTACCTCCAAAGCTTTGAAGGCTAAAGCTGTAGAATCTGATGTTGAAGAATCTGTGGGAGATGGCCATGAAGACAACTCTGATGAGGAATTCTTTGCTTTAATGACAAGATTTAGAAAGTGGGATAAGTCTGTTGGTAAGACTGGTGGTAGAAAGTTTAGTTCAAAAGGTTCTGGAAGTAGAAACTCAAACTACAAGGAAAAGAATGATGATTCCAAGAACACATGCTTTAACTGTAAGAAACCTGGACACTTCATTGCTGATTGTCCAGATCTGAGCTCCAAGAATAAGGGAAGAAAAGCAGTGTTAAGAACAACTTGAAGAAAATTTTGATGGCTACGTTTGAGGATCTGGTTATGTTATCAGATGATGAAACAGATGATGAAGAAGCAAATCTGGCATTGATGGCTACAACTGCTTCAAACAATGATGATTATGGAGATGAATCAGAAACTAATGACATTGATGAGGTAACTTCTAATCTTCCTCAAGAAAAGCTTTTACCTGCTCTTAGAGATACTATGAGACAGTATATAAGCAAGACTAAAAGTGCTAAAAGTTTAAAAAAAAATGTTAGCTTGCTTGTCAAGAGGTTTGATCAACTTCATGCTCAATATGATGAATCCATTTTAAAAATACAAGAGCTTGAAAAAGGTTGTACCTCTTGCAGCAAATCTCATGATGTGCATGAAGTTGCACTTCATGAATTTGTTAATCAAAATGTCAATAAGAGCAAGGTAACTTCCATGATCTATAGTGCTACCAAGAACAAAGGTGAAGGGCTTGGTTATTCTGCATTTGAGGATAAACGAAAATACAGCTCATCAGTTTGTATTAGCAAAATACCACCTCCTCTGTATTCCACTTTTACACCAGCTACTGGTAGAGTTGAGAAAGCTACACAAACCAAAGCCTTGAATAAAGGTAAGTCTAAAGCTTCAGAAGTGAGAACTTCAGAAGCTAAGACTAACACTTATTCAAAGAAGAAGCATGCTGAGGTCAGAATTCTGAAGAGACCAGAACCTAAGGCAACTAAGGTTCTGAGATCATCAGAAGCTAGCACCTCTAAAGCTAGGTTTGTTCAGCCCACTACAAACTCAGGCAAGAAGAAGTATGAATCCAAAAAGACTTTCAAAATGTCATACTTCAAGAAAGCCTATACTAACCCAAATGGACCCAACAAGTTGTGGGTACCAAAATCTGAGTTTGTTTTTCTTTAAGGTCTGCACACTAAGAGACAAGAAGCCAAGTACCTGGTACTTGGACAGTGGATGTTCGCATCACATGACGGGCGAGAGGGATATGTTTCTCACCCTAACTCCCAAAGAGGGAGGGAGTGTAGGGTTAGATGGGAACCAAAAAGGAAAGATAGTTGGTATGAGTACAATTGGTAATTCCTTTGCCTCTATCTCTGATGTTTTGTTTGTAGATGGACTATTTTATAATCTTCTGAGCATAAGCCAATTATGTGACAGTGGATATGAAGTTATGTTCAATAAGAATGCATGTACTGTAAGCAAAGCATTTGACAAATCAATTGTGTTTAGAGGAAAGAGACAAGGTAATATGTATAAAATAAATATCTTTGATTTAATGGAGCAAAATGTTTTATGTCTTCTGCCACTGAGTGATGAAATGTGGGTCTGGCACAAGAAACTTGGCCATGCTAACTGGAGATTAATTTCTAAACTTAGCAAGGACAATCTTGTGAGAGGCTTTTCTGAAATCAAATATCACTCAGAGTCTCTTTGTGGAGCATGTCAGAAGCGAAATATTTTCAAAAGCTATTTCAAAACTAAAAACTATGTCTCTACCTCAAAACTATTAGAACTACTTCATATAGATTTATTTGGGTCTGTTAGCACAGCCTCAATAAATGGCAAGAAGTATGGATTGGTCATTGTTGATGATTACAGTAGATAGACCTGGGTAAAGTTCCTAAGAACAAAGATGAAACATATGAAGTGTTTAGTATCTTCTGCCTTCAAATACAAAATGAAAAGGATTTAAAAATTATCAAAGTTAGAAGTGATCATGGTGGTGAATTTGAAAATGAGCCCTTTGAACTATTTTGTGAAGAGCATGGAATTCTCCATGAGTTCTCATCTCCTAGAACTCCACAACAAAATGGAGTTGTAGAGAGAAAGAAGAGATCACTACAAGAAATGGCCAGAACCATGATGCATGAAACTAACTTAATTAAATATTTTTGGGCAGAAGCTGTTAACACTACATGTTATATTCAAAATAGGATTTATATCAGACCTAAGTTGAATAAAACAGCATATGAACTGTTTAAGGGAAGAAAACCAAATCTTTCTTATTTTCATCAATTTGGTTGTACTTGTTACATTCTGAATAATAAGCTCCACCTAAAGAAATTTGACTCTAAAGCGTCTACGGGTATCTTTATTGGATATTCTGAGCGCTCAAGTCATACAGAGTGTATAATTCAGAAACTAAAACAGTTGAAGAATATATGCATGTTAGATTTGATGACAAAGAGTCTGACAATAAAAAGTCAGAGCCTGTTAAAGATCTTGCAGATAATCAAGAATCAGATGATGAATTCCCAGAAGTTGTTAGAAGACTAGAAAGAACAGAACAGGAAACTATTGCTATGTGATGACACGAAATCATATCGTATTTTTAGCTTAATTTAGGTGAATTTTAGTTGCATTTGCATATGTATTTATTTCATTTATGTCTTTTTATATTAGAATTTGATTTGTTTTTACTTTTGTTGAATAAAATAGGTTGGAGAAGAGAATTGAGCAAAAAGTATCAAAAACGGAGCAAAAAGGGGGGTGCAAAGCCCAAATTCGCGCAGCCCACAAAGGAGCATGGCAAAAATGGGCATTGGCCCAAATCTGCCCAGTGGCGAGCGCCACAGTGGTGGTGGCGAGCGCCACCAATTGAAGACCTAAGTGGCGAGCGCCACAGAATAGGAGGCGAGCGCCACCAAATGTGCAAGCCCAGTAAAACAGAATTGGCGTGACGTGGGGAAGAAGTGCACCGTCTGATCCGTTTTCTGTTCCTAATCAGATGACAATTGGATGAGATCAAAATGAAGCTTATCTTCCCTATTTTTGCAATCAGATTAAGCCCGTTATCTCGTACACGCCCATGGTAGGAAACCTGTTAGTGATTATGATCATCATATAGCGAGGGGATTTGCTAGTACGATCCACAAAAATAGGGAAGATAAGCTTCATTTTGATCTCATCCAATTGCCATCCGATTAGGAACAGAAAACAGATCAGACGGTGCACTTCTTCCCCACGTCACGCCAATTCTGTTTTACTGGGCTTGCACATTTGGTGGCGCTCGCCACCTATTCTGTGGCGCTCGCCACTTAGGTCTTCAATTGGTGGCGCTCGCCACCACCACTGTGGCGCTCGCCACTGGGCAGATTTGGGTCAATGCCCATTTTTGCCATGCTCCTTTGTGGGCTGCGCGAATTCGGGGTTTGCACCCCCCTTTTTGCTCCGTTTTTTATACTTTTTGCTCAATTCTCTTCTCCGACCTGTTTTATTCAACAAAAGTAAAAACAAATCAAATTCTAATATAAAAAGACATAAATGAAATAAATACATATGCAAATGCAACTAAAATTCACCTAAATTAAGCTAAAAATACGATATGATTTCGTGTCATCAAATTCCCCCACACTTGAACCATTGCTTGTCCTCAAGCATAAAAGAATAGTGAATCGCATGGTATAAGTAAAAACACATGACACGATCATCTTACTCGTACGTGGTTGCCGGCTAAGCCATGAAAATCAGGTAATAGTGCAAATAACAAGAATACAGTAATGACACAAGAGATTCCCGTTATGTGAAAACAGACCTGAAGCATTTCCTCTTGACTCTACCTCTCACCTAAGTTTCATTCCCCCTTTTCATTCTAGCGCAATCAGCCCGTTATCTTGTACACGCCCATGGTAAGAAACCTGTTAGTGATTATGATCATCATATAGCGAGGGGTGCTGATAACATAAGTCTGGTAACCCCTATTTGCTTTACCCATTTCGCAGTTGCGGGGGATCGGATCGTAACCTGCCCTACCAAGTTCAGAATCAGACACCTCTAAACCAACTACTAACGAGTTTCTATACTATGGTATTTTTTTCCTTCCTCATGTTTCAACATTTGCTGAATTTTCATCAATTATTTCAAGGAATCAACCAATAGTATTTATAACATTTATAATCAAGATCATTCACTTATATTCTTCGGTTTCCCACTTAGTTTGTGCCTTGAGATGGTGCCGACTGCTAGATAAACTACTAAGGGTTCATTAAAACTCAAGTGCAAAGCTTTGTCAAAATTAGTACTCAAATCAGTTTTACACACTTCAGGGAATCTAAGGTGTTAAAACGGTATTGATTTTATCTAACCGTTACCCAAATTCCACAAATTAGCCTAGATAGTGCAAACAACCTATATACTTTCAAACAATCAATACCAAGCATCAAAACTCAATACTTTTGCTTTTCACAAAATTTTTTTTGTATGGCTCAAGAAATGGGAAAATCAGGCGATATCAAAACCAACACGCAAAATCAATTCGATCTAAGTGAACTAACCTAAGGTTTTATTATGCATGCAAAACTAAACGACTGAAAAATAAAGGGAAAGCGATAAAGCTTCCTCCCCCACACTTAAATCGAGCATTGTCCCCAATGCAACAACTAAAGGTGAGCTTGGAAGGGTACAACCTGAGTAGCGAAGCTTTCACAACTTGTAATGTCGTCGAGCGTGCTATCTCTTTATTACCTGCAAAATAAAATGAACTAAAAGAAGAAACATTAAATGTAAAATCAGCGGGTTGCCTCCCACCAAGCGCTTTGTTTAAAGTCGGTTAGCTCGACTTCAAAGACGGTGACTTAGATCACGTGACAGCGGACAGGGCGGATATGTTAAAATTTGCAAGATTAGTGTCACTATCCCTAAGGTTGTAATGTTTCAACCGCTGCCCATTAACTGTGAATGTATCACCAGAGTCACTCTTTATCTCAATCGCCCCATGAGGATATGTCTTAGAAATTGTAAAGGGGCCTGACCACTTTGAGCGAAGTTTTCTTGGAAAGAGTTTAAGTCTTGAATTAAAAAGAAGTACTAATTGTCCTACCTTAAACTCTCTCCTAGATAGACGCTTATCATGCCATTTCTTTGTTCTTTCCTTATAGATTATGGCATTCTCATAGGCGTCCAACCTAAGCTCTTTTAACTCATGGATATCCAAGGTCCTTTTCCTACCGGCGGTGGTGTAATCAAAATTGAGGGCTTTGATAGCCCAATAAGCTTTGTGTTCCAGTTCCACCGGTAGGTGGCATGATTTGCCATAAACAAGTTTGAAGGGCGTGGTCCCAATTGGGGTCCTATAGGCTGTCCTATATGCCCACAGTGCCTCATTCAGTTTTAAGGACCAATCCTTCCTAGAGGTTACAACCGTTTTTTCAAGGATTTGCTTGATCTCCCTATTGAAGACCTCCACTTGTCCGCTTGTTTGCGGGTGGTAGGGAGTTGCTATACGGTGCCGGACCCCATATTTAGATAACAATCTTTCAAAGATCCTAGAGATAAAATGGGAGCCACCATCGCTGATGACAAGTCTCGGCACACCGAACCTAGGGAAGATCTGGTTTTTGAACAATCTAATCACTACTTTTGCGTCATTAGTTGGAGAGGCAACAACCTCGATCCATTTGGACACGTAATCGACAGCCACAAGTATGTATTTGTTCCCAAAAGAAGTTGGGAATGGTCCCATGAAATCTATCCCCCAAACATCAAATACTTCCACTTCTAGGATGCCATGTTGAGGCATTTCATCGCGCCTAGAGATGCCACCAACGCGTTGGCACTGATCACAACTCCTTATGGCAGCGTGAACATCTTTCTAAAGACTGGGCCAAAAGAGGCCGGCTTGTAAGATCTTAGCACAGGTTTTGGAAGTACTTGCATGTCCTCCATAGGGCGCAGAATGACAATGAGTGATAATGCTTTGCGCCTCATCTTCGGGGACACATCGACGGAAGATTCCATCGGCACCTCTCTTGAAAAGAAGAAAGACATCCCAATAGTAATGTTTTAGGTCACTAAAGAACTTCTTCTTTTGCTGGTAAGTTAAGTCAGGAGGAAGGACTCTTGCTGCTAAGTAATTAACAATATCAGCATACCATGGCAAATAGTCTCTTGTGAAGACAGAGTTGACGACTTCGATGTCGTCTTGAAGCAAAGGGCACTCGGAGGCGACACTTTCCATAAGGGCTACCAGCCTCTCATACGGGAAATCATCATTTATGGGAACCGTTTCCGGCACCATTCCCTCCATTCTTGACAAATGGTCTACGACTGTGTTGTCAATTCCTTTCTTATCTTGGATCTCTAAATCAAATTCTTGAAGGAGCAAGATCCATCTTAGGAGCCTTGGTTTGGCGTCCTTTTTGTTCACTAGGTACCTAATTGCGGCATGATCTGTATAGACAATGATTTTGGCCCCTATTAGGTAGGAACGAAATTTGTCAACCGCGAACACAACAGCCAGGAGTTCTTTTTCTGTGGTGGCGTAGTTCATCTGCGCAGGGTCTAAGGTCCTACTAGCATAGTAGATAGCATGAAGCTTCTTATCCTTCCTTTGACCTAGAACTGCGCCTATAGCATAGTCACTAGCGTCACACATGATCTCAAATGGTAGACTCCAATTAGGCGGCTGCATGATGGGGGCAGAAATGAGAGCTGCCTTTAATTGCTTGAATGCCGTTAGGCACTCCTCATCAAAAATGAACTTGGCATCTTTCATTAGCAGCCCGGTTAACGGCTTTGTGATTTTGGAGAAGTCTTTAATGAATCGCCGATAGAAACCGGCGTGTCCTAAAAAGCTTCGGACTTCTCTCACAGATTTGGGAGGTGGTAGGTTCACTATAACTTGGATTTTAGCTCTGTCTAGCTCAATCCCTTTGTCGGACACTATGTGTCCAATAACAATACCTTGACGAACCATGAAATGACACTTTTCCCAATTAAGAACAAGATTGACTTTTTCACATCTTTCTAGTACCTTCTCAAGGTTTGTCAAGCATCCTTCAAAACTTTGCCCGCATACGGAGAAATCATCCATGAAGACCTCCATAATGTCATTGATGTAATCGGCGTAGATTGCTTGCATACATCTTTGGAAAGTAGCGGGGGCATTACACAATCCAAATGGCATTCGCCTATATGCAAATGTGCCAAAAGGACAAGTGAAGGTCGTTTTCTCTTGGTCATCGGGATGAATAGGAATCTGGAAGAATCCCGAATAACCATCTAGATAGCAGAAGTAGGAATGATTAGCTAGACGCTCAAGCATTTGATCAATGAAGGGCAGAGGGAAATGATCTTTGCGTGTGGCTTTGTTGAGTTTCCTATAGTCAATGCACATTCTACTACCCGTTACGACTCTTTGTGCTACAGACTCTCCTTTCTCATTGGTAACTACAGTCACTCCACCTTTCTTAACCACGGCATGAACGGGACTGACCCATTTACTGTCGGAGATCGGGTATATTATTCCTGCATCCAGAAGTTTTTCAACTTCCTTCTTAACTACTTCAGTGAGAATGGGATTTATCCTTCTTTGCGGTTCTCGAGAGGTTTTGCAATCTTCCTCGAGGTAGATGCGGTGCATGCAAAGAGAAGGACTTATCCCTTTAAGATCAGATATGCTATATCCTAAAGCAGCTGGGAATTTTCTTAGGACTTTTAGCAATTCTTCGGTTTCTGATTGTCCTAAATCGGCGCACACAATCACAGGGCGCTTAAGCTCTTGATCAAGGAATTCATACCTTAGACTCTCAGGTAGAGGTTTTAGTTCGAGAGAAGATTGATCAGGGGACGGTGTCGGGTTTGGTGTAATCTCAAAGCATTCACCGAGCTCATCATCCTGAACTTCGAGAGTAGGAGTTGGAGAAGATGTGAGAATTTCAGTGTAAACGGTTTGATCATTCTCCATTTCCTTTCTGCATTCGTCAATGACGTCAAGCAGATAGCAAGTATCATCTATAGCAGGCGCGCTTAGGAATTGAGTCAAAATGAATTCAACTTTTTCATCTCCCACTTCAAAGGTGAGCTTTCCCTTTTTGACATCAATTATCGCACCGGCTGTAGCGAGGAATGGCCTTCCTAAAATGATAGGCGTGTTAGAGTCTTCCTTAATATCCATGACTATGAAGTCGGTTGGAATAAAGAACTGACCTACACGCACCGGCACATTTTCTAAGACTCCTATAGGCATCTTGACCGAACGGTCGGCAAACTGAATGGACATTCTGGTGGGTCTTAGCTCGCCTAGCTTGAGTTTCTCGCATATGGTCATGGGCATCAAACTAATGCTAGCACCTAAATCACATAGGGCTTTGTCAATAACAAACTTCCCAATGACGCAGGGTATGGAGAAACTTCCTGGATCCTTGAGTTTAGGAGGCATTTTGTTTTGAAGGATAGCACTACACTCGGCAGTGAGTGTAACAGTTTCGTTATCCTCAATCCTCTTTTTGTTGGTTAGGATCTCCTTGAAAAACTTAGCATATGCGGGCATTTGTATGATAGCTTCGGTGAATGGGATGGTAATATTCAACTGCTTGAGAAGCTCCACAAATTTCTTGAATTGCCCCATGCTTTTGGTCTTTTCCAACCTTTGAGGGTAAGGAATGGGTGGTTTGTAAGGTGGCGGAGGCACATAGGGTGTTTCTTTTTCTTTTGCCTCGACGCCATTTCCTTCTTTCTCTTTGGGTTCACTCTCTTTCTCAGCTGGTTCGTCTGGCTTTTGCTGCATGGCAGGCCTCTCAATCCTAGGGTCAACTGGTTCATCATACTGTGTTCCACTTCGTAGTGTCACAGCGTTTACATGAGCTTTAGGATTGGGCTGAGGTTGGCCAGGAAATGTTCCTGCAGGAGCAGACATGGATGATTGCTTTTGAGCCACCTGTGCAACTTGAGTTTCTAGTATCTTATGATGGGTGGTCAAAACATCAACTTTGTTGTTCAATTGCTCGAACATCTTAGCGAAATGCAGGTTTTGATTCTTAATCCCCTCGTTAATTTGCATTTGGGACGCCATGAAGGTCTCAAACATGGCGTCAAGGCTATACTTCCCAGAGTTTTCTTGATTTAGCACGGGAGCTTTTTGAAAACCTGGTGGACCAGAGGATTGGCCTTGTCGAGGTGGATACAATGCATTGTTGTTCTTGTATGAAAGATAGGGACTGTTCTTCCAAGCTGAGTTGTAGTTGTTGGAATATGGGCCTCCTTGGGCGTAGTTCACTTGATCGGAAGGAGTTCTGGCCAAGAGTTGGCATTCAGCTATAGCATGCCCTTGGGCACCACATATCTCACAACTAGAGACAGTTGCTGCTACGGTAGCAGCAGGAGCATTGAGTAAGCTGTCTAATTTCAGAGTGAGTGCGTCAACCTTGGCACTGACGTGGTCAAGGCCGCTTATCTCATGCATTCCTCCTCTCGATAGAGGTTTTTCTGCGGAGGTTCTTTCGCCTCCCCATTGGTAGTGATTCTGAGCCATGCTCTCGATGAGCTGATAGGCATCAGTGTAGGGCTTGTCCATGAGGGCGCCGCCCGCGGCAGCGTCTATGGTCATCCTCGTATTGTACAGGAGACCGTTGTAGAAGATGTGGATAATTAGCCACTCTTCTAAACCATGATGTGGACAGAGCCTCAACATGTCCTTAAATCTCTCCCACGCTTCATAAAGAGATTCATTGTCTTTCTGCTTAAATCCATTGATTTGGGCTCTTAGCATAGCAGTTTTGCTAGGTGGGAAATACCTAGCCAGAAAGACCTTCTTTAATCCTCCCCATGTAGTGACAGAGTTGGAAGGTAGGGACTGGAGCCAAGCACGGGCTCGATCTCTTAGAGAGAAGGGAAAGAGATGATGCCTTATCGCTTCGGGACTTACGCCATTAGCTTTCACTGTATCTGCGTATTGTAGGAAGACAGAGAGGTGGAGATTAGGATCTTCTAAAGGACCACCCGAGAACTGACTTTGCTGAACTGCTGAGAGCAGGGAAGGTTTAAGCTCAAAATTGTTGGCCTCTATCGCAGGGGCAACAATGCTGTTATGTGGTTCAGCATCTGTAGGGGTAGCATAGTACTTCAGAGGGCGGTTTTGAGGGCCTATTTCCATTTCTAGTTCCTCTTCGGATTGTTCCGAGTCTTCGTCTGTTTCGGGAAAGATGATTTGACTTTGGGGCACTATGTATCTTTCCCGGAACTGTTCAATTTGGCGTCTTACACTTAGTAGACGCTCTGGGTTGTCGACTGGAGTTTCTAATTCTTTGCTATTAGAGCGGGTACTTGGCATACAATCGACAAGCCAAAAGGGTATTTTTTTTAGATTTTTTCTTTTTTTTAATTTTTTTTCAATTTTTTTTGAATTTTTGACAAAAAAATAAAGGTTGCCTTAGTCTCTACGTTGTAACGACGGAGTTACAATATCGACTAAATTGGTCCCCGGCAACGGCGCCAAAAACTTGATCGACGATTTGTGTATCAAAATATTTTAATGACCGCAAGTGCACAGTCTCGTCGTGTAGTTTTAAAAAGATATCGAATCCACAGGGACCAATAGTTGAACTACCGTAATCCGTTGTCACGGTGTAAATCTAAGGCTATCAGATAGGGGTTTGTTTAGAATTTTAGAATTTAAAATTAAAGCAATTTAATTAAAGAAATTAATTAATTAATAAAAGCGGATATCGGTATGTAACTTAATTAACCATCGGGGATTTATTAAATCAATAGCGCGCGAAAAAGGGTTTATTTTTCAGAAGAACTTTCTCAATTTAAAGGTATAAACCTCACACTCTCGTTTTGTTGATAAAAACCATACTTTCTAAGCCAGGAGTTTTACTGTCACTTTTCTACCACCTTAGCTTCGAAAGTATATTTTGAAAATCAATTAGTTCTAATTAATCCAAACGTGGCTCTCGCTCGTTCAAAGATTAATATCAAATTCCTACTATCTAGTTAAAACCTCAAACTCTCGCTCTATTGATTTTAACCTTAGTTGCTTTCTTTTACTCTCGTTCAAAAGCTTTGTATTAAATTAGGAATTTGAATCAGAAAAATAGTTTAATAAATGCGCGCGCTAAATCATTACTAAATTCCCTTCGGAGAATTAGTTTACATACCGATATCTAGGAAATTTAGCTATACATAATTAAGAAATTAAACAAAGAAAAACAGAAAAATAAATTAAACATAAATAAATAATTAAATAAAAACATTAAATAAAAACCTGGAAGAAATTGCTGAATAAACTTGATATAAATAAACGGTACAGAATTCTTGACAGGAAACTGAAAACAGAATTGAAAACGGATTTCCGGTGTGGAAATACCGTTACAGTTACTGTAACCGGAAATATAAACTGACTGAAAATAAAGAAAGTAAGGCGTAGAGAAATCTGAGAAATGAGCTTACTATTTATAGGTGGGGATTTGCTAGTACGATCCACAAAAAGAGGGAGGATAAGCTTCATTTTGATCTCATCCGATTGCCATCCGATTAGGAACAGAAAACGGATCAGACGTGCACTTCTTCCCCACGTCACGCCAATTCTGTTTTACTGGGCTTGCATAATTGGTGGCGCTCGCCACCCATTGTATGGCGCTCGCCACTTTGGGCTGCACTGGGTGGCGCTCGCCACCACCATAGTGGCGCTCGCCACTGGGCTTAAATGGGCCAATGCTCATTTTTGCCCGGCTCCTTTGTGGGCTGCGCGAATTTGGGATTTTGCACCCCCTTTTTGCTCCGTTTTTGACACTTTTTGCTCAATTCTCTTCTCCGACCTATTTTATTTAACAAAAGGAAAAACAAATCAAATTCTAATATAAAAAGACATAAATGAAATAAATACGTATGAAAATGCACCTAAAGTTCACCTAAACTAAGCTAAAAATACGATATGATTTCGTGTCATCACGAGCGCCACAGTGGTGGTACCAATTGAAGACCTAAGTGGCGAGCGCCACAGAATAGGTGGCGAGCGCCACCAAATGTGCAAGCCCAGTAAAACAGAATTGGCGTGACGTGGGGAAGAAGTGCACCGTCTGATCCGTTTTCTGTTCCTAATCAGATCGCAATTGGATGAGATCAAAATGAAGCTTATCTTCCCTATTTTTGTGGATCGTACTAGCAAATCCCCTCCTATAAATAGCAAGCTCATTTTCAGATTTCTTCACGCCTTAATTTTATTTCTTTCAGTCAGTTTATATTTCCAGTTACAGTAACTGTAGCGGTATTTCCACACCGGGAATCCGTTTTCAGTTCTGTTTTCAGTTTCCTGTCAAGAATTCTGTACCGATTCTTTAATGCAAGTTAATTCAGCATTTTCTTCCAGGTTTTTATTTAATGTTTTTATTTGATTATTTATTTATGTTTGATTTAATTTTCTGTTTTTCTTTGTTTAATTTCTTAATTTTGTCTAGCTAAATTTCCTAGATATCAGTATGTAAACTAATTCTCCGAAGGGGATTTAGTAATGATTTAGCGCGCGCTTTTATTAAACTATTTTTCTGATTCAAATTCCTAATTTAATACAAAGCTTTTGAACGAGAGTAAAAGAAAGCAACTAAGGTTAAAATCAATAGAGCGAGAGTTTGATGATTTAACTAGATAGTAGGAATTTGATATTAATCTTTGAACGAGCGAGAGCCACGTTATGATTAATTAGAACTAATTGATTTTCAAAATATACTTTCGAAGCTAAGGTGGTAGAAAAGTGACAGTAAAACTCCTAGCTTAGAAAGTATGGTTTTTATCAATAAAACGAGAGTGTGAGGTTTAGACCTTTAAATTGAGAAAGTTCTTCTGAAAAATAAACCCTTTTTCGCACGCTATTGATTTATTAAATTCCCGATGGTTAATTAAGTTACATACCGATATCCGCTTTTATCAATTAATTAATTTCTTTAATTTAATTTCTTTAGTTTTAAATTCTAAAATTCTAAACAAACCCTTATCTGATAGCCTTAGATTTACACCGTGACAACGGATTACGGTAGTTCAACTATTGGTCCCTGTGGTTCGATATCTTTTTAAAATTCAACGACGAGACTGTGCACTTGCGGTCAATCAAATCTATTGATACACAAATCGTCGATCACTATGTCAGAATCTACAAATGCATCTGAAGTAGTAAATCTTTCCGAGAACACTGCTTCTGAAATCCATCCAGAAGTACAAGTAGATGAAACTGATTCTAGGTCTGAAGAAATTCCCAAGAGAGCCTTCTAATATAAATCATCTCACCTAGAAGAACTAATTATTGGCAACAAGGGTAGTCCAAGGAAAACAAGATCAAGCTTCAGAGATGAAGAATCATTGTTTGGTCTAATATCTTTCATTGAACCAAAAACTGTCGATGAAGCCCTAAACGATGATTCATGGATTCTAGCTATGCAAGAAGAACTGAATCAATTTGAAAGGAATGATGTCTAGAATCTAGTTCCAAGACCTAAAGGGAAAAACATTATTGGAACAAAGTGGGTCTTCAGAAACAAACTAAATGAACAAGGAGAAGTAACTAGGAACAAAGCTAGACTTGTTGCACAAGGTTATAGTCAGCAAGAAGGAATTGACTATACAGAAACTTTTACTCCAGTTGCAAGACTGGAAGCAATCAGGTTACTTCTTTCCTACGCTGTAAATCACAACATCAAGCTTTATCAAATGGATGTTAAAAGTGCCTTTCTTAATGGTTTTATAACCGAAGAAGTATATGTCAAACAACCTCCTGGATTTGAAAATATACAATATCCTGATCATGTTTTTAGACTAAAGAAATCACTATATGGTCTCAAACAAGCTCCTAGAGCTTAGCATGATAGACTAAGTACTTTCTTAGTTGAAAATGGATTTGAAAAAGGGAAAGTTGACAATACTCTATTCAGAAAGACCTTAAAGAAAGACATTTTAATCATCCAAATTTATGTTGATGATATAATTTTTGGTTCAACTAATGCTACACTTTGCAAGAGTATTTCTAAGCTTATGCAGGATGGGTTTGAAATGAGCATGATGGGAGAGCTGAAGTTCTCTCTAGGAATTCAAATAAATCAAAAGGAGAATGGTACTTACATTCATCAGTCCAAAAGAAGTTCAACTTAGAAGAATGTAAACCAATGAACACTCCAATGCATCCTACATCAAGTCTAAGCTTGGATGACTCTGAAGGCAAAGTAGATCATAAACAATATAGAGGTATGATTGGTTCACTTCTCTATCTAACTGCATTTAGACCTGATATGTTGTTCTCAGTATGCTTGTGTGCAAGATTTCAATCAGATCCTAGAGAATCTCATCTCACAGCTGTGAAGAGAATCTTTAGATATTTAAAAGGAACAACTAATCTTGGATTATTCTATCAAAAATCCAATGATTATCAACTCAATGGATTCTGTGATGCTGACTACGCAGGAGACAAAATTGAAAGAAAATCCACAAGTGGCATTTGTCAATTTGTTATTGAAATCCTTGTCTCATGGGGTAGTAAAAGACAATCAACTATTGCCTTGTCTACAACAGAAGAAGAATACATATCAGTTGCTAAATGTTGCACACAACTTCTGTGGATGAAATGTCAATTAGAAGATTATCAAATAAGCAATCACAGTATACCTTTGTACTGTGATAACACTGCAGCCATACATATCTCTAAAAATCCTATTCTACATTCAAGAGCCAAACTTTTTAAAATCAAACATCATTTAATAAGAGATTATGTTCAGAAGGGTGTTATAGATATTAAGTTTGTTGAAACTGAAAATCAATGGGCTGACATATTTACAAAACCTTTAACAATAGAAAGATTTGATTTTATTAAGAAAAATCTGAACATGGTCTCCGCTTCTGATGATTAAGTGCAGTTATCAATGCATAAAGTTAATTACCTTTTTCCCTCCCTTGTGTGTGCCTCGATTTACTGTTTTCGAAACCTTTTGTATTCCAAAATCACTTTACACTTGCACACAAACACTTCACAACCTACACGCTTTTTCATTCTCTCTAAACCTTCAACAAAACTTTCTTTCTTCCCCAAACACTTAGCCCTACCAAACCTAAGCTTCTTCGATGGATTCTGAAAACATCCCTCCTCTCATCAACATCTTCAAAGAGGGTGAACAATTTCTGGAAGATACTAGAAATGTTCTTAGCTTCCCAGAGAAAGATCTAATCCTAAATCCTGAGAAGTTAGTAGACTTTGAAAGCTTAGAGATAAATGGTTTTAATGTAAAACCATACTTCTCGTCACAAGGATAGGATCAATACTTCGATCTTCTCAACGGAGTCATATACAAAGATCTGTGCACTTTGTTCTGGATGAAAGCCCAAGTATATGATGATGTGACTGCTGGAGAAGAGGTTGAAGCCATGGTAAAGGATAATCCATAATTAAAAGGAAAGTCACGAGAAGAAATGGGTTTGAGACCCTTTACAGGTAAAGAGATAAGTGTAATACCCTAATTTTGAACTTTTTAAAATAAATATTTTATTCTGAAAATTATTTCTTATTGTTATAAGATTTTAGAAATTTAATATGCTTGCATTTTTATTTCTTTTCTCTTAATTTTTTTAGTTAATGCAAATTATTTCTTTTTCACAAGCAAAAATATTAAAAATAGTTTCTGTATTATTTTTATTTGATTTTTTTTATTTCCACTTTTTCTATTTTTATTTGCATTTTCTATCTTTTCATTAATTTTTATTTGCTTTTTAGTCATTTGTGAGTTTTTCTTTCTTTTGAACCAATCCACCTCATTTCCCCCAAATTTTGTCTTTTAGAATAATCACAATTTCAACCCATTTCCATTTTCACATTTTTACCCCAAAAATTCATTTTATCACAATTTTATCAACCCTAATTTTGAGGAAGTATATAAACCAGTGTGTGACACTTGTCTTAAGGGTCACAATTTTTCAGTCTCTCTTCTCTCCCTCCTTGCTGCGCCGTTGCACTCTCCATTTCACTCACAAACCCTAAATTTCTAACATCAAAACTTATCACCAAATCTTCATCAAATCAAAAAAATCATGAACAGATAAAAGATTCATCTCATTCTCCTCTATCCGTTTATACTTGAATCGCGTTCGAAAGACCAAAAACGACTCCTAATCGAGAGAAAGAAGGTAGTGATTCACGCGTTTCTGGATGTTTTCTTGGTTCGATTTTCTTTGATTTGTGATCGTATTTGTGTGCGTAAACTATACGGATAATTAATTTTAAACGATGTAGCCTGAAAACGCGTTTTGATTGTTTTCATTTCTGTTTTCGTTCGATTTGTCAATATTACGCGTTGTTTTGAAAAACTGATGCGAAAATCATGATCTATGCGCTTTTCCGATCGAAATGGTATATTTACATGTTAGATTTGATGAAAGTTTGATGTTGTAGTGGTTTCCCGAGTCCACTCGCCATTTCCATGGCTTCCGAGTGACTCACCGAGTCACTGACTCGGTCTATGAGGAAGAAGACAATCGCGCGTACGTGGCAGTCTGCGATTGGCGCCCACGCGGGTTCTCTCATGTGATGGGTGGGTCGGGTTAAACCGGATCCGACCTGGTTCGTTTTGTTTTTGTTATTTCAGAAAATGAGTTTGGGCTGTTTGTTTAGGCCCATTCTGGTTTAGTTTTTTTTTGTGAATTCAGATTCACACCCCCTGCACTACTATTCGCACCCCCCTGATGGGTGTGAAATGGGCCTTAAGCCCATCAGTTTTCTTTTTTTCTCAGTCATTTTTTTACTGCATACACCCCATTTCTACTGTCTGCGCCCCAGACTGGGCGTATCAGATTTTGGGCTATAGGCCCAAGTATTTGTTTATGTTTTATTACTTTTCATACCCCTTTTGATTAGCGCTAATTCTAAAAAGTACACTATAATTCGATGTTGATTTCACGTTATTTAATTTTCGTATATCATTGTATTATATGCTATCATGCATCTCATGTTCATACGCATTATCCTCTTTGCCTGATTCTCATCCGGTATTCTTCTATCCCTTTTCTCTGGCTTGGTTCTCTTTTCACTTCTCTTCTTGAATAAAACTAAAACATTGACTTTTCAATTAACGCGGAAAAGAGGGAGCGTGACGCACGTCTCGTTCAGCTCGAATAGTACAGTCTGTGACGTACTTCTCAGATGGTGTACTATTCATGTTTTAATCGATAAGCCATCAGTTGATTAATTAAAATGGAAAAGAGGGAGCGTGACGTACATCTCGTTCGGCTCGAATAATACAGTCTGTGACGTACATCTCAGATGGTGGACTATTCCCATTCACTGAATAATCTCAAAATCTAAAACCAACTCAACTCACTTCAAATACTTTTTCCTGCCTTCGTGCAGTCAACTCTTTTTTCAACTGCCCTTGTGTAGTCAAAAATCTTTTAACTTTCTTTTCTTAAACGGATGACACTTTATCCATTCCCCTGCTACAGACAAACGCTTAAGCCTCATTTGAGCATACAAGTATACTGTTGTATCAGTGGAATGCGACCTAAGCATCGTTCACTAAAAACAACCAACACACAAACCTTTTTCAGGAAGAACTACGTGAGCTTTGACTTCCTCATTGTACTTGGGGGATACGTAGGAGAGAGAGCCTCTCTCGTCAAGCCAAATAATAAAAAACTTTTTTTTTCCTTTTCTGTTCAATATGCGGTAAATCTTTCTTTTTATGCGGTTAATTCTCTTTTAAGCAAACCAAAATTCCTCAAATGATTCCCGTTGAGTACAACGAATTGAGGGGGTGTTAACGTCTTCCCCTCATGTAACCAACTCTCGAACCCGATCTTTTTAAGGTTTTATCATTATTTTCCTTTCCCCTCATGGGATAAATAAAATATGGTGGCGGCTTCATTATTTACATTTGTGCATTGCATTTCATCTTTGCATTTCTCTGTATTTTTTGTGCCGGGTGTTTCAATAAGGTTAGTTATTCTTGGAACTAATCTCACAATTAGGACTGAACACATTGCAAAGATTCTAGATACTAACATGAAAGGAAAAGTGTACTCTCTAAAAGTTGCTGAGAAAGGAACTTCATTTCCTAGTGAAATGATGGAATTTCTGTTTGATCCTGAAAAGTTAAGAGAGTGGTATGAGAAGAAAGGTGACGGTACAAAGCCTACCTCTGGTCAACTGTTTCCTTTATTCAATATCATCTACCATATCCTTATTTGCTCCATTTGGACTAGAGATGGTAGTGTAGAGTATCTCTCCCTTGACAGTGTTTCCTTTATGTACTCTGTGGTAACTGGTCAGAAGGTTGATCTTGCTGGTTGTTTGTTTGAGCATTTGTGTGATGCTATCAAGAAAAGCAAGACAAAAGGGAGAAGAGCAGTGCATCGTCCAAGACTTTATCTACAATGATGGTTTTCCCATGATCTCTGAGGCAGATGTTGAGCATGTCATTCAGTTTATGATCCAAGATGCTGCATCTAGGTGAATAGATGCTGCATCTAGGGGAATCTTCATTGACAGAAGTGAAATTCCCTCAAAACAGGCTTATGCGGAAGCTGTGGAAAGAAGAAAACTGCTAAGGAAGAAAAGCCAGCTGTCAAACCTCAACAAAGAAGAAAACCTAAGAAACCTGTTGCTGCTGCACCAATAGTTGAAGATAGAACCTTGAGGTATGGCAAAACTATTCACTTTGCTTCAAAAGAAGAGCTTGCAGCAAGAGCTAGAGAAGCTGCTGCAGGAAAAAGAAAAGCTGTTGAGATGTTATCTAAATCAGAAGGGAAGAGGCCTCCAAGACTCATTTTACCTGAAAGTGATGAAGAAACTGATGATGAGGAACCCCTTCATCAAAGGAAGAGAATTGAAGGAAACACATCAGGTATGCCTTATTAACCTCACTTCTGATAAGACTGTTGTTGATCATAATGAGAATGATAGTTCAAATCCTAGGGTAGAAACCTTAATTGATGTACCTGTTGGTTCTACCTATGTTGAGTCAAACCAAACCTTTTCTATGACCACCTCTGATGCATCACCAGATGATGATTTGCCCATTAGTACCTTGTTAGGTAATTCACCTATAGCTGTACAACCTTTGAATGTTGCTGATGCATCACTTGTCCATGAACAGAATGTCACTACTGATACCATTATGTCAGATGTTCAACCTACTCAATCACCTCCTCCCACTCAAGATGTTGAACCTACCATTCATCAATCAAAACTATTTGATCCATTTGATGAAACCCCTGTCTCTCCAGAAGAAACATGTCCTATCACTAAACAAATTATTATTGCTCCCTCACTCACAAATGAACCATAAATGACCAGTGAACCAGCTGTTGAGAATCTGTATGTGTAAGCCCTAGAGGCCAATACTTTTAGTACTTGTATCGAACCATTTATTAATAATATATATAAGTTTTCATTTATTAATAATATAAGGCATTACTTTCATTGTATTTGTAAGAGTCCAAATAATGAAATCCCTAGAATAGTTAGTCCGTTTAATATTGAGTGTGACTTAATCATGAGACTGAATTAAACATAAGGACATTATTCTTAAAGTATCCGTAGTCGAGCTTTAAGGTGAAATGGGATAACCTTAAAGCATAAAAACTATTATGAAAATAGACTGATGATCGAATCTCATGGATCATAGGATAAGGAGTTATCAAGTCTTGACATAGGTATATAAAATATTAGGAGTAATATTTATACTATATTGACCCGCTATAAGAGTACTACATGCAAAGTTATGCAAAGTGTCATAAGTTACTCTTATGGTGATAATGGTGTAAACCGCCCTTAGACCTGAAACCACTTTGTGCCCTAGATGTGGAGTCAAGTACTTTGTTGCTGATCTAACGTTGTCCGTAACAGGATAATCATAAAGGCAATGGGTACTTCACAAAGCATGCTGAGGGGCAGTAGTCCTAGATGGAATTTGCCAATCTGCATAACAGGATAAATGTCATGGGCCCAATATTGAACTGGACAAAGATGACACCAAGTATGCTTTGTGTTCAATATAGACATAAAGGGCAAAGGGGTAATTATACACGCATATTTTATCACTAAGGTTATGTTTTGAACACATGTTAATTTCTCATAACTTGGGTAGCAATAATGTGTTGCTAGATACCGCTCATTGTTTATTATATTAAATAGGAGATTTAATATAATTGCCAATGTTATGGAAACCTACAGGGTCACACACATAAGGACAGTCTAATATTGAGATAATTAAAGGAACACCGTAAGGTACGAAGAATGTGCAAAGTGATAAGGGTATCACGGTAATTAAACAAGCTAGTACGAAGAAGAGTGTGTACACTCATGTGGGAGGGCGCGCACATGAGTGTACACACTCATGAGGTAGCGCGCGCCCTAGTCTTGTTTCTTAATGGGCTTTGCCCAAGACAAGAGTTTGTCTTGGTGCACAAGACAAGAAGTATTTATAAATAGAGACCTCTTGTCAAAGCTCTATACACAGAAAAATAAGCACTAGAATATTTTGGAGTTGGAAACCCTAAAATAATTCCTCTCACAATATTCTTGCAACCTTCAAACATAGGAGCTAGCACTCTTTTGGAGGTGACTGTTCGTGTGGACTAGCTAGAGGCGTCGGTGATCTTCATCAACGCTCGTGATCTCTAACTCGTTCGTCGTTCAAAGGGTTCTACTATTCAAGAGGTAACAACCTTAAAACACATATCATGGTTATTCATAAGGATCGACTTAGGGAAATTTTTTGAAATTCCACTACTTCACTATGTCAATTTTCCTTCAGAATCCTAAAACTGAATCTGTGATTGAACCTGTTGTTGAGTCTGCTGAACATGAAAATTTTCAATCCTCTAAATCTCCAGTTATTCATGATCTGTCTTCTGACTCATCATCATCATCTTTTGAAACACGTCCACCTTTTGTGAAGAAAACCCCAACTGAATCCTCTAAACCACTTGTGTTAGATCCAAATGACAACCTTGCATTAGAACCCTCTCAAACACAATCTGAACCAAAAATGAGTGATCTTCTTTTCCAGCAATCTCTACCATATGAGGCATTGATTGATAGAATCAATGACTACTCTGTTGAACCTTCAATCTCATTGGTTACAAGGTAGAGCACTTTGCCTCTAGACTGAAACTTGTACCTGATCAAGTTGCTTGGAAAATGGAAGATTAGTCAGAATGTGTTGGTAAGGTTGTGCAAGCCATTTCAAGAAGAACTATCAGAAAGTTACTTATTGCTCACAAACAACAACTTGAGGAATTGGAAAGAACCAGTTGGACCCCTACAAGTGAAATTCTGCTATTGACTAATTAGCCTCATGAGGAAATTGAGAAAGAAAAGTTTGAGGAAGCTTTGAGACGTGCTGCTGAGTTGGAAGCTAAGTTAGCTGAAGAGGCTAGATTAGTAGAAGAGACTAGACTAGCAGAAGAGGCTCGGCTAGCAGAAGAGGTTCGGTTAGTAGAAGAGGAAAAAATAGCAGAAGAGCCAAGGTTAGTAGAAGCTGCTAGGTCAGAAGAGGTTACTCCAGAAGTGGTTATGCAAGAGGTTGTCATTCCAAAAGTTGAAAGTACTTCTGTTGATCAAAGGTTTGCTGAAATGGAAGCAAGACAAGAACAAAGGTTTGCTATATTGGAAGGAATGCAAAATGCACAAGGTGCTGAAATTATTGAAATGAAAGAAGCCTTGAAGGTTCAGTCAGTGCAAATGCAAACTATCTTGGACATCCTTCAGAACAAGAAAACCTAACCTTCTCCTATCTCAAACCTTAGGATCTCTCTATGCACTATTTCTTTTGGATATTTTGGTCTGTTAAAACTTGTTGTTTCTATTAATACTTGATGTTTGTTTTTAATTGCATGTTGTTTGAATTACATGTTTGCGATTTTTTTTATAATTATCTTTTACACATGTATGATAAAGCAAATCAGAAGTAACTGTGATATAAAGCAAAGATAGACAATTTTTATTGAAAATAGTAGAAATTTAAAGTACATAAGAACTCAAAAGCTACTACTTAGAATCTAATTCAGACACGGCCGATCCTTCCGATGAAGAGGGTTCTTCTGGAGGTACATAAGTCTCCAAAAACCTTGCATAATCAGAATCTGAAGAAGATAAGTCTGAAGAAGATGACGAGCCTTCAGCAGCTATGGGATCATATGTCCTAAAAAATTCTGCATAATCAGAATCAATCTCATCTGAATCTGTTGAGGAACAGACAGTGATTGGCTCTGATGGTTCTATCTTTGAACGAATCCTACAGCTTCTTCTGAGTGGCTCAGATGAAGAAGCTTCACCCTTTCCTCTACCATTCTTTGGTTTTGGACTTGGTGGTTTCTAAGTCTTCTTCTTCTCTGCCACCTTCCTCCCTTTGATATCTCTTCTATCCTTGTCCATTTTCTTAATTCAATGAAAATGCGGAAGTGTTGAGATAAATGAGATGGGAATGTGTTTTATAGAGTTTTGGTTTTTACACTGAGTCAGTTGTGGTGAACAATGAAATTTATTACATGGTTGTAACCACCCTTGACTTGATTCTTATTGAAACTCATATCTTTGACTGCATTAACTACGCACTCTACAAAGTTTTTAACGTAAGAAAAACAGTTGGACATAGGTAGATAATAAAGGCTGAGATTGGATCAATTTTATTTCAAACCATGTTATTACAAAAATACTCTTCTGTCTTCTACTCAGAATAGAAATTTGATCCTACACTCTCCTCTTTAATTATAACCCTATCTCCATCTAATACGAGACTAAGTCCGTTATCATCTATTGGCTTCTTCTCTTTAGCTTCTGAGCGTGCAGTTGATTCCACTGATGAAGTTCTACTCATATATTAATACACGACCCTATCTTTTTTGTAATTTCAATAAGGACTAGAAACGAAAAAATGTGTGAGTTTTGTGATATCCAATGTTGTCTATTTATTTGAATTTTTTTTTGTTCTAAGAACTTACATCTAGATTACTACTACTCAAGTTGAAACAAAGTGAGAGAATGATGAAAATATATATCTTAATTTACACTGTATTTATAAAAGTATGTAGTTTGATGAGATTCATTTGACGAAAAAATGTGAGTGTTTCGTGATATGCAAGGTTGTCTATTTTTATGTTTTTTTTTTATTTATATATAGATTACTACGAAACAAGGTGAAAAGATGATAAAAAAATATTTTTTATTTTACATTGTATTTAAAAAACTTGTAGTTTGATGAAATTAAGTTGAATAAATCTATAATAAACGTTAAAATTCGCTGAATGTGAGTTTTTTTTTTGCGAAAAAATGTGAGAGTTTTGTGATATAAAACAATACTCCCTCCGTCCCAAAACTATTGTCCTTTTAGCATTTTAGTTTTGTCCCAAAATTATTGTCATTTTCGCAAACCAATGTAAAGTTAATGTTAGTTTATCAATTGTACCCTTACAAAAGTTAAAGTATTAATTAAATATATTTTCTCTTTCTTAATAAAGTAAGGGTAAAATAGACTTAACTTATCAATCTTTATTGTTTTTTAATCCACGTGCATAACTCTAAAAGGACAATAGTTTTGGGACGGAGGGAGTATCCGTCAAAAAATATATTTACTCCAACAATTTATATTTAAACAACTCATAAGATATAATATCTCAAATTATTATTGAATATTAAAATAAAGTAATCAAATAATAATATTTACCTTTTCTGTTCTTGTTGGCAGCGGAGGGGCTGAATGTTTTAATGACGTCAATGACGCACCAACAGCTTTTTACAGGGTACAAGGTAGGAGGGCAAGGTACCACTACAATATCTCATCTACAGTTTGCCGATGATACCCTTCTCCTAGGGACTAAGAGTTGGGCTAATGTGCGAGCGTTACGGGCTGTTCTTAAACTCTTCGAGGTCATGTCAGGTTTGAAAGTAAATTTCCATAAAAGTATGCTGGTTGGGGTCAATATTCCTGATTATTGATTAGTCGAGGCTGCGAGTGCTTTGAGATGTAGAGTGGGTAAGATTCCGTTTGTTTACCTAGGTCTTCCTATCGGGGGTGATCAGAGACGATTAGGTTTTTGGGATCCCGTGTTGTTGCGAGTTAAGCGGAGATTGTCTAGCTGGAAGAGTCGGTTTTTGTCTTTTGGTGGTCGCCTGGTATTGCTCAAATCCGTGTTAACCTCTCTTCCAGTATATGCTCTTTCTTTCTTCAAAGCTCCCACAGGTATCATTTCTTCCCTTGACTCTATTTTACTTCATTTTTTTTGGGGAGGGGGTGAGGATTCTAGAAAGGTATCTTGGATTAGCTGGAAATCTATCTGTATGCGTCAGGAGTATGGGGGTTTGGGGGTTCGGCGGCTGCGGGAGTTCAATACTGCTCTTCTTGGGAAGTGGTGTTGGCGGTTGTTGGTGGATCGGAGGGGGTTGTGGTATAGGGTGTTGGCGGCTAGGTATGGTGAGGAGGGTGGAGGTTTGGGTGATGGGGGGAGGAGGGGTTCTGCTTGGTGGAGGGAGATAGTGAAGATTAGGGACGGGGATGGTGGGGTTGGGGGAGACTGGTTTGCGGATGGTGTGGTGAGGAGGGTTGGGCATGGGAGGGACACTTCATTCTGGTCGGATCCTTGGCTGGGGGGAGTGACGATGAGGGTGAGGTTTGGTCGGCTGTATGATTTGGCAGAGACCAAACAACACACGGTGGCTGAGATGGCAGCATTAGGGTGGGAGTTAGGAGGGGGGGCATGGGTGTGGAGGAGACAGTTATGGGCGTGGGAGGAGGAGTTGTTGGGGGAGTGTCAGACCTTACTTCATGATTTTCAGGTCCAGGAGCAGATGGCCGATGTCTGGCAGTGGCGTTTTGATCTAGAGAGTGGGTACACTGTCAGTGGCGCTTATCAGTTGTTGACTACGCAGGATGAGGTTCCTTTAGACGAGACATCAGATCTTATTTGGCATCGACAGGTTCCTTTGAAGGTTTCTATTCTTGCTTGGAGACTTCTGAGGGACAGGCTACCGACGAAGACCAATTTGGGTCGACGTGGCATTCTTACACAGGAGGATCAGTTTTGTGTTTCTGGTTGTGGAGGCATTGAGACAGCCCATCATCTTTTCTTTTCTTGCAGAGTTTTTGGTGCTCTATGGTCGTTGGTCAAGTCCTGGATTGGTTTCGATATGGTGGACCCTGCGACTCCATCTGCTCACTTTACTCAGTTCACTTGGGCAGTGGGTGGTCGTCGGGATCGGAGATCATTCATGCAGCTTATTTGGCTTGTTTGCGTTTGGATTATTTGGAAAGAGCGCAATCAACGCCTTTTCAAAAATTTGGTGCAAACGGTTCCACTTTTGTTGGACTTGATCAAGCGGCACTCGTTTTGGTGGTTGAAGACTCAGTATCCAGGGCTGGGGGTGAATCTACATAGTTGGTGGGTGAACCCTTTGTTATGTTTGGGCATTTGATTTGTATTGATTGGTTGGTTTTGGTATTGTGACTCTTGATGTGCTTTGGGTGACCTGTTTCTAGCACACCTTGTGCTGGGGGTCGACCTCTTTTTCTTAGTATATATATAATCTCATTTTGCCTTGTTCAAAAAAAAATATAGAATAAATTAAAAAATAATATCTACTACTACTATAATAAAGTTAATCACTATCAAAATTACTAACTTACCCTCACAAATTTTAATGAAGTTCCAAATCTTTTAACCTTATATGTCTAATCATTTTTAATTGTTTTTTATTATAATTTTATTTTATATTCTCTTTCTTATTTTTTTATTATTTATCATTCTCTCTCTCTCTCATTTTTCAATTTTGCATTAATTTATTTTCTTTTAAAACTTTTTTTTTTTTCCTCTTTTAATTTAATATTTAATACAAAATTTTATTTTCACTTTTTCGATAAATATATTTTACATCTCGATCTCTTTTTATTATCTAATTTCTTTTTTCATTATCTACTTCGTATTTTCACTCTCATTAGTGAATATCCAACATTTTATTAATGTTTATTTTAATAACATATTATCGTTGTAATTCATTATTAGTATGGACTCGGAGAACACTTTATTTGAATTTATATAATTGTGCTTTGGTTGATATTAATTAAAAGTACAGGCCAAATATATCTCATTGATAAATAAATAAAAATATGACATGATGAGTTTTTGTCACCCATAAAGTTATTATAAAAAAATATATATAAGATGAGTGTTTGACACTAAGAAACAATTATTTGGTTCAAATGTGTTTTATTCAAATTTGAATACAGCAAAAACGTTTGTAAACACAAATATAAGCATATAAAATTTTCAACGGACACGGGACAATATTAAAACGACTTTCCAAATATAAAATAAATAAAAAATTTATTCAAATACTGTATCAATATTGATATTTAAAGTATCATTTATTAATAATTTTTCTCCATGTTAAAATAGCAATAAACGTCAAATATAATTAAAATCAATATATTTAATTAACATTCTTTAAAATTTCATTGAGAAAACTGTAAAATTTGTAAAAAAAAATGGATAATATATATGTCACTCATAAAATTTGTAACAAGAAATAAATATTTCTCACTAATAAAATTATATGAGATATAACAAATTGCATATATATATATATATATATATATATATAATCTACAACGAGATAAAATAGAAATATTTTATTAAAACAACATTTCAAAGTGTTTATAAATTTTCAAAATTTAATATTTAACGATTTAATTTAAATATTAATAATTAACAGATCCGTGCATCGCACGGGTATTTTGCTAGTTAAAAAAGAAAATAATCCCGTGCATGACACGAGCTGACATACTAGTATATATATATATATATATATATATATATATATATATATATATATATATATATATATATGAGTGTGTGTGTGTTTATTATTTCTAATATATAATACTCCCTCCGTCCCATTATATAAGCACCCTTTTAAAAAAAGTTTAGTCCCATTTTATAAGCACCTTTTCAAATTTCTATACAAATTTAAGATTGCTTTCCAAATATACCCCTAAGTATAACTTTTTTTTTTTGACGAACCCCTAAGTATAACTTGTTAAAAGAAATCCCAATTAGGGTTACAAGAGATAGTCTTCAAACTTAACTCTATCCTAATCTCAAGTTTCTTCCCGTGACCAAGAAACTTAAATATAGTGTTTCCCAAGAATTAAGAATAAACCCCAACCCTAGTAATATTACCAAGAGCAAAGAAAAACTCTTTAATCACTAGCTTGATTGTTGGCTTCAAAACCCTTGAATTCTTGTTTACTCTCTTTCTTGGTTGTTCTCCTTGTTTCTAAATCTCCCTTCATATAGAATAAAATATACCTTTAAAATAGGAACAAATCTATTTTAATCTGGAACAAATCTGACCAAAAACTGCCAAACAAAAAATCTGGTCTCGCGCCCGCGGTCAGTTTTTTTTTTTGTGTGGTGTTATTGGATTGTTTTTTCACAATAATTATGTTGAAGCTTTTAAAAATTACAAAGAGCAATTTAGTAATCTTTATACATAAAATACTCACTTTAATTACACTCTTAATATTTCTTAATAAGCGTGATTTTGGTCAGAGAGGCTTATATAATGGGACGGAGGGAGTATAAATTAGTAATTATGTAATCATATATAAGTAGTTATTAGGCGTTAGGCAGGGTCTTTTTGGTGTCTTGGTGAGGAAGGGGTAGTGCTTCTTCATGTGTTTGGTTGTGGTGGAATCTCATTTATCATCTTTTTTGGGCCTGTGTGCGTTGTATGTTGTATGTTGTTTGTTGTGTTGTGTGTTTAGGTGGCTGGCGTATGCACCTTTTGTATATTGTATCCTTGTTTAGCTTCTCATTACTTCTTGTATTGGTGAATGTATTAATAAAATTTGCCTTATCCAAAAAAAAATATAGGTAGTTATTAGTAGTAATTTTAAGAATTTATTAGTTTTTATATGACATATATATATATATATATATAGGGGTTTGCTAACTTCCACCCATGTGGGAGGAAGTTAGTAAACCTCCTCCCACTAAATTGATGTGCTCCCCCCTATAATTACTGCGCCCCCCCCCCCCAAATTCCCCTTGCTCACGCGCGCCCCCCGTTTACTCTGCGCGCCCCCAAACCCTCTTTTACTGCGTGCACCGCACAATTGCTGAGCCCCCCTCCCCCCCCCCTTCTGCACGCACCCCCACCCCCCAAACCCATTTTTTTTATTTTTTTTTTAGTTTATTTCTCCAACTTTTTTTATGTTTTTTTTAACCTTTTTTTATAGTTTTTTTTGTTCATTTAAAGTACATATTACAAAAAAAAATTTCGATGTTTATATATCTTTAAATATGTACTATAATTATGTTTAATTGATGACAATTAACATAAAAGTTATTAAGTGGAGCAAAAATGGTTTTGACATACTAATAATAATTTAACAATAATAATCTCATTGTTCTTTTATTTTATTAGAAACCATAACATCTTGTATTAATATTTGACTCAATTTTTTTCTATTTTAGGATAACGAAACCATTAGACCATACTAATGGTTTCAGTTTATAACATTTTGAAACCATTTAACAATGTTAATGGTTTCAAAGATCTATTTAATTAAAATTTAATTAAGTAAAAAACTCCACAAAATTTATTTTATGTATGGAAACCATTAGACCATACTAATGGTTTCAGTTTATAACATTTTGAAATCATTTAATCATATTAATGGTTTCAAAGGTTTATTTTATGATTTCAGTCATAATCATTATTTAAAACTATTTTACAATAATAATTTCATTGTTCTTTTACTTTATTATAAACCATATCATCTTGTTTTAAAATTTGACTCAAATTTTTTTCAATTTTAGGATAACGAAACCATTAGACCATACTAATGGTTTCACTTTATAACATCTTGAAACCATTTAACAATGTTAATGGTTTCAAAGATCTATTTTATGATTTCAGTCATAATCATTATTTAAAACCATTTAACAACAATAATTTTATTGTCCTTTTATCTATCTTAGAAACCATATCATCTTGTTTTAATATTTGACTCAAATTTTTTCTATTTTAGGATAACGAAACCATTAGACCATACTAATGGTTTCATTTTGTAACATCTTGAAACCATTAAACAATGTTAATGGTTTCGAAGATCTATTTAATTAAAATTTAATTAAGTAAAAAACTCTACAAAATTTATTTTATGTATGGAAACCATTAGACCATACTAATGGTTTCAGTTTATAACATCTTGAAACCATTTAATCATATTATTGGTTTCAAAGGTTTATTTTATGATTTCAGTCATAATCATTATTTAAAACTATTTTACAATAATAATTTATTGTTCTTTTACTTTATTATAAACCATATAATCTTGTTTTAAAATTTGACTCAAATTTTTGCTATTTTAGGATAACGAAACCATTAGACCATACTAATGGTTTCACTTTATAACATCTTGAAATCATTTAAAAATGTTAATGGTTTCAAAGATCTATTTAATTAAAATTTAATTGAATAAAAAATTCTACAAAATTCTTTTTTAAAAAAAAAATTACCAAAAAAAAATGGAGGTGGAGACGAATGTATTTTAAATAACTAAAAAAAAATAAAAAAAAAAAAGCAAAAAAAAATAAAATTGGAGTGGGTGGTGGGATGGGGGGCGCACGTAGCAACTGGGAGCACGCGGAGCAAATGGGTGGGGGGGGGATTGGGGGGCACGCTGAGTAATTGGGGGGATGCGGGGCGCGTGTGAGAAATGTTGGGGGGGCGCGCGAGTAAATTAGTGGGAGGAGGGTTGCTAACTTCCTCCCACATAATTTTAGGTGGGAGGATGTTAGCAGCCCCCTTTATGTATATAGGGGGCTGCTAACATCCTCCCACATATAGGGGGCTGCTAACATCCTCCCACCTAAAATCATGTGGGAGGAAGTTAGCAACCCTCCACCCACTAAATTACTCGCCCCCCTCCTATTATTTGCTCCGCGTGCCCCCCAACACCCCATTGCTCACGCGCCCCCCCCCCCCCCCCCCCCAAACCCCACTTGTTGCGCGCGCCCCCCAAACCCCCCTATCCATTTGCTTCGTGTGCCCCCCAATTGCTATGCGCGCCCCCCACCTAGCCCACCCCCAATCCCCCACCCCCCCCCCCCCCCCCACCCATTTTTTTTAAATTATTTTTTAAAATGTTTTTTTTTTACTTTTTTTTATTAATTGAATTTAGTTTATTGATTAAACTAAAATCATGCCCAAACTATTTTGGGGGTGGAATAATTTCATAATGGATCTTTAAAACTATAAACATTGTTAAATGGTTTTAATACGTTATAAACTGAAACCATTAGTATGATCTATTGGTTTCGATACCCTAAATAGAAAAAAAATTGAGTCAAATATTAATACAAGATGATTATGACTGAAATCATAAATTAGATATTTGAAACCATAAATATTGTTAAATGGTTTCAAGATGTTATAAACTGAAACCATTAGTATAATCTAACGGGTTTGATACCCTAAATAGAAAAAATTGAGTCAAATATTAATACAAGATGATATAGTTTCTAATAAAGTAAAAGAACAATGAAATTATTATTGTTAAATGGATTTAAATAATGATTATGACTGAAATCATAAAATAGATATTTGAAACCATAAATATTGTGAAATGGTTTCAAGATGTTATAAACCGAAACCATTAGTATGGTCTAATGGTTTCGAATGGTTTCAATACCCTAAAAAAGAAAAAAAATTGAGTCAAATATTAAAACAAGATGATATGATTTCTAATAAAGTAAAAGAACAATGAAATTGAGTTAAATAATGATTATGACTGAAATCATAAAATAAATCTTTGAAACCATTAATATTGTTAAATGGTTTCAAGATGTTATAAACTGAAACCGTTAGTATGGTATAATGGTTTCGATACTCTAAAATAATTTAACAACAATAATGAAATTATTATTATTAAATTATTATTAGTATGTCAAAACCATCTTTGCTATCGAATGATTTCAGATATTAGTATGCCAAAACCATAATTAATAGTTTTTATGTTAATTCTCATAAATAAACCATAATTATAGTACATGTTTAAGTATATAATTTTAAATCAAAATAAAACTATATAAATATTGAAAATATATTCTTATAATATGTATGAATAACAAAAACTAAAAAAAAAAAAAAAATTAAAAAAAACATAAAAAAAATTTCAAAAAAATGGGTTTTGGGGGGGGGGGGGGGTTGGGGGGCGCGCGCAGTAATTAGGTTGGGGGGGTGGGGGTGGGGGGCGCGGAGCAAATAATGCGGGGGCGCGCGAAGGAATCATTGGGAGAATTTTTAAAATATATTGGAAAAGTTGCAATGGTTAGTTTGAATTTCTAATTAATATTGCTGAAAACTTTTTAAGGTTTATGTCTCTTCACTAATTAGTATAAGTTTCTCTATTTTTTTTATAAGCAAAAGATATATTATAAGGGAGTACAAGGGGTACGGGGTACTTAAACCCTTACAATACAAGAAAATAATCAAAATTCAAAAAGTACTAAGACAAGCAAAAATATCAAAAAGTATTAAGGCAAGCATAAGTTTCTCTATAAATATAAACACTTTATAGACAGAAAAAAAAAAAAAACCATTCTTCTCTAGACTCTAGTGCACTAGAGGAACTTAAGGAACTTTATTCTGTAAATTATCAATGATTGATATGCTTGATGTGAATATGCAATTCATATCAACAATTCCAATAGTATCCTGATGGTGATTCGCCGGTTATCCCTTTTGCATTCGGTTTGCATAAACTGGTGTGGACGAATTGAACCTAAAAGCCAGTGTGCCTACACGCTTTGGAATTTATGTGTAGTCATTATCATCTTCATCTTTTGTTCAAGTATTTGCAGCAGATCCCAAAAAAAGTTTCAACAATCTTTAGGTTTGGTTTATGATTTTCTTGATTAATTGACGCTGCAATTTTTAGAAGATGATTCTTCACTTTATAAAGTGAGAGATATATCGGCTTTAACATTTCTCTTATTTTATATATGATGCATGTTATAAATTTATGCAACAGAGTGTGAGTATAAACATTTATTGCATGAGATTGTGTGATCGATGGTATTTGTAATTAAATTTATCTTGATGCTTGATCACTAGTAAAACATGTACAAACATATAATTGTGTCATCACTAGAAATTATTTTGTACATGTGAAGCATCATTTTTGCATTGGAAATTAATAGAACATGTGTGTGCATCCAAAAACTTATTTGGAACTCACTGCCTTTGATTTTGATTATCTTTTTCATTGCTGATCAAAACTGGAGGAACATCATTCAATTATTTGGTGAAATGAAGTGTCATTTGGTGAAGAAGAAAATCATACTAGTTTATAGTGTTGCAACTAATACTATTCGGTGATCACTTTTGGTGTTTTAACAAGTAATATTGAAGGAGAAATGAATACAGATATATTTATGACTATGGTGAAAGATACACATGTAATTTGTCTTGATTTATGATTTACATGATTTAGAAAATATTTAAACATGTGAATTTTGACAAGTAGGAATAAGTTTAATTTATGAAACATGTTTTAATGTTGTCTTATTCTAATATAAAAGTAGTGTATATGACTTGTGATGAGTATGAATGCATATTCTAGTGATATTATTTATGCAAGAAGTTTTAAATTTGGAATTGTTGATCTCATATTATGTGTGTATGATAATATAAAATTTATTATTAATTTCTTGTTTATCTTGACATTAAAATTGGTTGGGTATTTTGGAATTATTGTAAGTTGGTAACTGTTTTTGGAGGAAATTAAGTTATATAGAAAATGTTAATGTAAATGATTTTGAATCATTGTTGTTTATTTTTCTATTGTGATAATTATTTGAATTTACCATAGGACATAATTATACATATGGAATTTGATTTTGAGATTAGAATTTATGATATATGTATTAGTTATGTAAAAACTACTATGAAAAGGTTTCTTTTAATAAATTTTAAAGTATTATTTTTAAGTTCATGGGGGTATGTGATGACCCATCTTATAAAATTAAAGTTGTCATGACAAAATTTTATGATCATGTTTTATGGTGTTATACATATTTAATATAATAAATGTATGGTGTCATTGATACATTCACGTGAAAGAAGAATTTCATATTGAAAGGATTATTAAATATGTAATAACAAAGTAAGAATGACATAAATGTTGTGCATATGGTACAATAGAATCAAATAACAAAAGTGTCATGATTTTGTGATAGTTGGTCTAAACTATCAAGAATGTATTGAGAATATTCAAAATTTTGAAAAGTATAGCTATGTGGTTGATTGATTATTCAAATTTAAAAAAGCAGAAAAATCTTGCAATTCTTTGGCAAAAGGATTGACAAAGATATGATGATTAAGCCATTGAAGACATCAACAGGGATGTGGAACAAGCTCATATTTAATTGATCAGCAATGGTGGAAACTCAACTCACACTTCAATAACATCAAATCTTGAATTCAATGATGAAAGTACACTATTAGAGTGATTGAAGTACTTTGACAATAATAAATACATCCCAAGGGGTAAAAGTATTTGGACCATAAGAAAAAGTGGTAGGATGAGATTTTTCTCGTAATAGACATACTCCCTCCGGTCACTATTATAAACAAAAAAAACTATTTACGCGGTGTTTAAGAAATTTAGTTAAGTGTAGTTAATTTTCATGATTTGATGTAAGACATATGTTAAGTTTACTGTATTGCATGCCCTTTTAAATCAAAAGTATCAAAGCATAAAGTGGAATAATGGTCTAAAAAGTAGTAGAATTAAATAAGGGTATATTTGAAATAGTAGTAATAATTATTTTAAAAGTAATTAACTTTTGCTTATGATAGTGACCAAAATTTGAATTGTTTTTTAGCTTATAATAGTGACCGGAGGGAGTATAACATATGTTTGTTTGAATGTATAATTATGAGTGCATTTATAATATAGTCTACCTATATAAGAATGAAGTGGGGCCGCTTCATTGAGTTCAAGGGCTTGACTCTTAAATTCTCATGAAAAGGATATGGACACAAAGGCCTTAACAAATGTGTCACTTTTATAATTAGATCAATGATACCGAGATCCCATGTGTGAGTTATGCACATTTGTTCTAATGAATAGTTGTTTCAAAGCTTGTCTACCAATTTATTCAAGGATAAGTGAAAACTTAACTTACTAGATAATTGTTCAAATCGTACCAATTTATTGAAACCATGAGATTTTTAGAATAATGGATTTAGATATATTTTGAAAATGGTGGGGGATTGTGGGAGAATTTCAAAAATATATTGGAAATATTGCAATGGTTAGTTTGAATTTCTAATTAACATTGCTGAAAACCTTTTAAGTTTTATGTCCCTTCACCAATTGGCATAAACTTCTCTATAAATAGAGACACTTTATAGGCAAAAAAAAAAAAACCATTGTCATACTTGTATCAATAAATTTTGTCTAAAATATCTGAATCATTTCTTCTTTTCTTTAGTGCAGATAGGAACCGAAGAAACTTTATTCCACAAACTATCATGATTGATATGTTTGATGTGAATGTGCAATTCATATCAAGGATTCCAATATTATCCTGATGGTGATTCGTCGGTTATCCCTTTTGCATCCGGTTTGCATAAACGATGGGGGCGAATCGAACCTAACGGTAAGTGTTCCTACACGCTTTAGAATTTATGTGCAGTCATTATCATCTTCATCTTCTTGTTCAAGTATTTGCAGCAGACCCCCAAAACAAGTTCCAACATAACCAGATATTAGTTGGTTTAGTGGTGTTTGACGCTGGACTTGGTAGGAAGGACCACAATTCGATTTACGACAACTGCTTTTGAGAGGGGGCTGAAACCACTTGATGCCAGAACTCTGGACTACTAGGGCCCTTTTCCATAGGGACTAGAGGGTGAAAGCCAAAAAACAACAATGAAGAAAATATTCAACAGAAATTCTTAAAGAGTCCTATAAATCTCAACAAATTTGAAAACGGTCAGAGAATCAAGTATCAAAGAGAACTAAACACACACACATAATTAACACACACCGACAACACTAAAACCACCACACCATGCCACCACCGTCGGAACTAGATCCGCCACCACCACAGCCACCAGCTCACTAACCCTCAACCACACAAACCCGGACCTCACCACCAACACAGAAACAACCACCGGCGCAACACCACTACAGGGCCTGAAACCCGCTGCAACCCATAAACCACACGTTCGACCACCACCATATCTGAAAATTTGGCGAAAAGAAACTGCCGGCGAAAACAGAAACCCCACAATGAAAGTTTAAATTGTATCTTATAGTAGTAGTAATTTTTTTTCTTCCTTTTGATAAAAACAGTGGTAAGTAGAAGAATTAGTAATTCTTAATTAATGACGGTGTTCATCAAAACTTTCTATAGTTAACCAATTTTCTTTTCTACTTGTCTCATGCCTCATTTTCTTTTTTTGGTATATTCCTCATTTACACCTTGTTTGTTTTGAGAGAAATGTAAAAGAGAGAGATTGATAAGAGAGAGTTTGAGAAGAAATGATGAATTTCTCTTGTTTAGTTGTCATAGAAATAGAGAAGAGAGACACAAATCTGGTGGGACCTATTGCTTTTAGCAATCTTCCCTAAGCTCAGAAGAAATAGAAAAGAGACACTTTAATTTTGACATTTCCTTTTTTGCCCCTCTTTTCATTATTAATATATTATCTATATATATGTTCATAACACTTGCACTACACCTGTACACCGTACAATGCTTGTTGTCATCTCTCAAACTTGTCCAATTCCTACAAATTGGAAAGAAAAAGAGTATGTTGAAAATAAAATTAAAAACATGCTTAATTATGCGTTGATTTAATTTTCTCACATATTATAATTGTTTTGCTTAATTAAATTAATTAATTTTAATACTGACATTTTAAATGTGTCAAAAAAATACTAACATTTTAAATTATTATTTTTGAATAAATAATAGTTTAAATTAATACTACTAAATAGTGTCAATATAATTTTGATAAAATGTATCTAACTATATAAGAGTATTTTAGTACTTTTGAAACAATCAACAACTTCTCACTTCTCTATTTCTCTTCTTTTTCTCTTCTACCAATCAACACCTCAAATCTATTCTATTTCTCACTTCTTTCTCTCTTCTCTTACTCTCTCTTACCTATTTCTCTCTTCACAACTTCTCTTCAATACCAAACACACCCTTAGTTCAATCCAAAATCACAAATTAATTAGTCAAACTTTGTAATTATGCATTGTCCACATTTGTTACTTTGGTATATATGCCAGCCCCACAATCATTCGAAATCTGATCAGTGATCAGCATGTGTGACGTTATCTAAAACATTTGTGAAGTACTACCTCCGGTCCTAAATATAAGAGAATTTTTGCTTTTTAGGTTCATGGAATGATTGATTATACATCAATCATTCCATGAACCTAAAAAGCAAAAATTCTCTTATATTTAAGACCGAATGGAGTACAATAGAGTGAGATCTAACCTTTTTATTTCTTAATTAATGACAATATAAAGACATTTCTCGTAGTTGACTGAAAAAAACAAAAGACATTTCTTGTAGTAAAGAAATTCTAATTAAACTTTAGACTTTTTTTCTATGATAAAATTAGACTTCTTTTGATGATAGAATTCTAACTATGGAAGCAATTTAAATACGATTTATTATATTGACAAAATTAATTTTACTTTTTGATTAAAATTCTAAATTATCTTTCTTAAAATATTATAAATTAAGGGTTTTTAGTCATTGGTTTTTCCTACTCCTTGTATGTACTACCATTGTTCCTTTGTTTGCTTGCTGCAACTTGGTAAGTCTGCTTGCTCCTACTCCTTAATAAAATTTCATGTTGCTTGCATTTTTTGGTTGGTTCATTTCTTTATTATAGCATGTGTTGCATTATTTCTAACCCTATTATTTATTTATGGGTTAGATAAATCAACAAGATCAAGAAGTTGAAATAAAAATAAATAAAAAAAACAAGATCAAGAAGTTATTATCAATAAACGGTTTGTTTGCGAGTTTGCGTCAAACTAGTTTTAAAATATATTTTATTTTTACTATAATAAAATAATTAATTAAAATAGAAACTAGCAATTTGTATTATTTGTAGGGATTATATTATACTAAGTAGTAGTATTAAACTTTTTAGAAAAACCTTTAAAATCTTTTTTTTTTTTCTTCATTTTTTTGACTAATTTAAAAACTTAAAGTTAAGTAAATTTTTGTTGACGCATATAATTTGTATGTACTGACCGCGTGTGGGCCCGCCGCATCAGGATCACATCATTTGGTTGACTTGATAACGATCTCCATACGACTAGTACTTTTTTTTTTACACAGACTATGTACGTACGAGATTGCATTATAAAGAGAAAAATGAATGATTTTGTTTTTTTTAAGGTTAAACATGTTTTTGGTTTCTATAAATATTTGAATTTTTATTTTTATTCTCTCTAAAGTTTTTTATATTTTTTAGATTCTATAAAATTATTATGCATGTAGTTTTAGTCCTTATTGTTAAATTAATGTGTAGTTTTAAATGATTTTTTTGTAGACTTGTTTAATACATTGTAAAAAGTTCATAGAGAAAAAAGAACTCAAAATTTTTATTTATAAGTCAAAATTTTTGTTATTTTTATCCTTAACTTTTAAAATTGAAAAAATTCATATTTAATTATTTTCATTTAAAAAAATTCTAAATTGTTGTTAAAAAACTTTTTATAATATTCTAAACATGTACAAAAAAAAAATTAAAAATTGAAAAGATCAATGATGATTAAATAATTTTAAAATTTTTGAAAAATAGCAGAGACTAAAATTGTATGGATAAAATTTTTAGAGGGACCAAAATATACCACTTTTTTTTATATAGAGATTATAAACAAAATTTTGCAATTTTATAAGGACCAAAAATATATTTAACCTTTTTATTAATAGCAAAATTTTATATATGAGAAAATATGGAAAAAGTAAATGAGTGACTTTGTATTAATGAAGGAAAATATATTTTTAGCACGAGTTTGATTTTTAGCGCGAGTTTTAAACCGCCGCAAAAATAAACTGCCGCAAAATATTATGGTTGACTGAGTCCGGGGGGTATTGCAAAAAATCAAACATTACAGTGCGGGATGCTCAAAAAATAATAAATTTACAGGGGGTATTGCAAAACTCGCTTATTTTACAGGGGGTATTGACCTATCAATCCTAAAAAAAACATGAAAACAATGATAAATTTTTAATTTTTTTTGGTAGAATGATAAATTTTTATGTTATTCATTTGAATGTGAATATCTTTGACATAATAATAATTTTGGAAAATTTAAAGACACAAGTTATTTATATTGATTAAGGGATATATACTATGTAGCCTCTCTAGAATGCTACTTTGGAAATTGAATCTGGAGTGTGTTGCGTAACTCTTGTTTTTTTTTACGGTGGACTAGGTTTATTTATTTATGGCTTAATTATACATTTGATCCCAAACGTTTATTTTAGGTTTCAATTTAGTCCTTTCCGTCAATTTTGTTCTATGTGGAAGACGCTGTGCACATGTGGACAGACACGTGGACACACGGACAAAATTAACAGAAATGACCAAATTAAAACTTAAAATAAAAGTTTGGGATCAATATGAAACTTTTAAAACGTTTGGGACCAAATTAAAACTTAAAATAAATGTTTTGGACCAAATGTGTAATTAAGCCTTTATTGATCTTCTTTAAAAAACAATTTCTTTTAATTATAGTTTTTGTGGTGAGGGCGAGGGCGGGGAAACCCGTTCTCAATTGGGGGCGGATGTTGGTGTTCAAATATTATCCCCGTTTGGGTTTGGGGGCGGGGGTGGTAAAGGGAGGCGGGGACAAGGGTGGTATTGCTTAAACTCGCCCCGCCCTATTGCCATGCCTTATATTTTATAACATCAAATACATTTATCAGTTTAAAGCCAATTTTTTGGTTCCCAATAAAATCTTGCAGGATGGAGTCGTTGAGCACGTGCTTATTTTTACAAGTTTTTCTTTCAATCTCTGCTATCTCTATCTTAGTCACTAGCGTCAAAGGAAATAAAAAAGCGGTTGGTCACCTTGATGTTGATCACCACGGTTACCCGTCATGGTTATCCATTGGTGACCGTACGTTAGTTTATGACATTCTAAGGAGAAGTATTATGCAGCCCAATGTAATAGTCGCTAAGGATGGAAGTGGCCAATACAAGACTGTGACTGACGGTATTAATTCATATCCTACGAATTATCATGGAAGATACATTATATATGTTAAAGCAGGCATTTATAATGAATATGTAAATGTTGATGAGAGCAAAAATAACATTTTCTTATATGGTGATGGCTCTACCAAAACAATTATCACCGGAAGCAAGAACTGTAATCAAGGACTCCAAATGCCAATGACCGCCACATTTAGTAAGTTAACTATCAATTATCCCTCTTTTTTTTTTCTTGGTACATTAATTATCCTATTCTTCGGTTTTACCTTATATTACTAATACAAAAGAAAAAAATTAATAGATTTTTTCTCATCAATCTAGTTTGTTTTATAAGCATTTTCTTTGTGAGTTAGAAAAGACGTTACTAAACGTTAGTTGGTCTAGTGGTGATTAGCGCTGAATTTAAAAGGGACGACGATCCTTTACAACTGCGTTTAAGAGAGGACTGAAACCACTTGAAGCCAGAATTCACCTCAAACTCAGGACTATCAGTAGGATCTCCTTCACCTAGAAAGAAAAATAATAAAAAAAAAGACGTTACATTTTTGCTTGTTCACTAGAATTTTATTTTGTTCATTGAAGGAGTTAACTTAATAGTTGAGAAGAAAGAGAAAAAAAATAAGTGTTTATAGGTAACTATTTTTTATAGAAAAAATTGAAGGTTAACATGTAATGCAATATTTAGGTGATTTTTATTTTGCATAGAAAATTATCCTTGCCAAAATTAATTTTTTGATACTGGTGAAAATTTGCATGCAGGCACCTTGGGTCAAAATTTCACGGCCAAATCAATTGCTTTTGAGAATACAGCTGGTCCAGAAGGTGAACAAGCAGTAGCACTCCACGTTGCAGGTAGCCACTCAGCGTTTTTTGACTGTGCAATTCATGGTTATCAAGACACACTATATGTAGACCTAGGATTGCAGTTCTACCGCAACTGTGAGATCTCTGGAACGGTTGATTTCATATATGGTCATTCATCTACCTTAATCCAAAATTCTAAAATTTTAGTGAGAAAGCCCGTTCCAGGACAAGACAATGTTGTGGTAGCAGATGGCACTTCCATATACAACCATTTCAAAACAGGTATAGTCCTTCAAAACTGCATCATCATGCCAGATGTTGAGCTCAAGCCATATTTACAAACAGTGAAGACTTATTTAGCAAGACCATGGGAGCCATTTTCAACGGCAATCTTTCTTGACAACTATATTGATGGATTTGTTCAAAGAGATGGATATAGGATTTGGAGCAATGATCAACCAAACAATAGAAACCCTTACTTTGCTGAGTTTGGAAACACTGGACCTGGTGCCAATGCTACAACGAGAGTCAAATGGGCTAAAGGTCTTATCAACAAGAAGATGGCTTTTATATTCACAACTGAACGGTTCATTCATGCTAGCACTTGGCTTCCTGCCACCAATATTCCCTATGATCAAGGCTTGGCAAGAACGTATAATTAGACATATCCTAGTTGTAACCTTTTATTATAACTAGTATCCTAACATAGGGGTGCTCACTGTTCAGTTTGAATCGGTCCAATCCAAAGATATAAAAGAACTAGCATGCAGTTTGGTTTGGTTTTTAGATGACTAAAAAAATATATTTTATGCGTTTTACTTCGGTTCAGTTTGTTCGGTTTTATTCGATTTTTAAATAATTAAACAATACATAAATATTTGTAAATATAGAAATATATTTTAACTGTTAAAAAAATTATGCAAGCAAATATAATTGTATTTCTAGATGAAACTAGAGAGAATTGAGTGAGACGATGATGGATTGAGAGACAATGATTTGAAGAAGAGGAAACAAAAGAGAGAACATAAACGTTTCTTTAGTGTGTTGCTACAGTCAAAGAAAAATGATTTCTTATTAAGTGCGCCTTATAAATAGAGAAATAGTTTTTTTTTGTGATAAAAAAATTGAGAAATAGTTGGGGTTTATGACACATACTTCGGTTCAGTTTGGATCGGCTCGGTTCTCATGAAGCCATCCGAAATTAGATCTGAACCAGATTTTGTTATAAAGTGGCCACCCATACCAAACAGTGAGGCACAATCTCGAGGACGGATCCAGACCTGATATACTGGTGTGGTTAAAATAAAGTTCACAAATTTTATAGTTGAAAAAAAAACTTTTCACACTCGCAACTAGTAGAAAAAGTAATTTTATCTCTCCGAATTAACAATAAATTTTATAAATTATGATATTATAAATTTAACGATAAATTTTATACTTATTAAATAAAATTGGTACATCTTAATTTCTTTAAATTTTATTGACCACTCTTTTTATTTTTGACTAATAATTTGACCATAACAATTATATAAGAAGAATTTTAATTACCAACAAATTTACTTAATTGTCAAATCACTAAATTTGTAATATGTAAAATTTAAATATTGGACAGTATAGAACAGTACAAGACAGAACATCACAGGACAAACTTTTAAAGTATTGAATAAATTTTGTCTTGTATGATGTTTGGTGGAAAAAATGTTATTTTGGTGCTTTAGACAACTTGTGCTGAGGACAAAAAGTTGTCCCGTGGTTCAGTGGGGGACAATAAAATATGTTTTTGTCCAATCCCTTGAGCTTCAGTTTGTCGTGTCCCAAGAACAGTTTCAAAATCAAACACAGTACAACTGAAGTTTTCCTATCCAGTCCCTTATTTTTTAGCAAATCAAACACATGTCATTTTAGTATTTTAAGTATCCAATGCATGAATAATTAATAAAAAAGTCAAATTTGAATTTCAAATCCACTAATTATTATAGAAAAAGAGTGTGTTAAGTAAATCTGACTCCCAAGGTTATTTTTTTAAAATAAAAGGGTAAAAAAATTACAAAAAGAGGGCTGACATAAACCAAAACCCTCAAAAAAGTAAAAGGCGAAAAGGAAAAAAAAAACATAAAATACAAAGATTAACTCTTCAATTGAAAACATTTGGAAGTATTTACTCTGAACCTAGTAGAGTAATTCCCTGTTATTTTTTATTCTAAAGAGACAAAAAAAGGATTAAAATTAAAAAAATCAAAAAAAGGAGAGACAAAAGTTCAAGAAACGCAAGTTTGATCAAACTGAAAGCGAAAAGTTTTTATGCATGCTCAATCTTGTCAAAATCATCATCAATTCAAACCCAAATCACAACAATTGACATTCAATTCCTAACCCTAATTATAACACTATTAAAGAAAGGAAAATTTAATTACTATCCAAAGAGGATTTTTGGACACTGAAAATTGGCACATAATGAAGCGATAAAACACAAAAAGAGAAAACCACAAGACGCAGCAACTTGCTTGGCGAGCAAAAACAATGTATCCTGAAACTTAAACTAAAGAGAAAGAGCTTAATATGCAATTACATTTCTTTTTGATTAACAAGCAGATATATTAGAGTCAGAAAAGAAAGACTTTGAGTTGGCAAAGAATAAATTTGAAGAACAAGTAAAGGAGCAAGAATTAAAAGAGAAAAGGTGCAAATAATGAGAGGTGAAGCTTGAGTCAAAAAAGAAAGAGCACTAGTTTAAAGTGAAACAACTTAAATCCGGAAAAACATGATTGAAAGTGCTTGATTTTCGTATTCAAGCACTTTCACCCCTCTTTTTTTCGGATTCAAGCTTCTTCACTTTTAACTTGTACTCATTCTCTTTTGACTGAAGTTTCACATCTCGTTCTTTGCAATTTTTCTATTTTAATTCTTGCTCCTTCACTTGCTCTTCAAATTTATTCTCCGCCAACTCAACGTCCGTCTTTTCTGACTCTAATATATCTGCTATTCCATCTAAAACAAATGAACAATGTTTTATCCATTCTAATGATACAAACGAAAGCTTAAGCCTCCCACGCGCGAGCATATAAGCTATATGTTTAACCGCTATAATAAGACATAAACATTATTCCATAAAATAACCAACCATCAATTATTATCTACCATGAACTACGAAGTTTCGAGTTTCCCATCTTACCCGGGAATAAGTAGGAGCATGATTCAACATCATGTCGAGTACACTAACAAAAAACAAACCTTTTCCCCACTTTTGTAAATAATTCACTAATAAAAAACTGTAAATAATTCTAAATTCTAAACTCTTTAAACCATTAAACTTCTTAGAAGGTTCCTGTTGAGTACAATTAGATGTAAGGGGTGTTGTGCTAATACCTCCCTTTCCATAATCAACTTCCAAACAAGGAAATGGTTGCGATGACTATCTTTCCATTGCTTTTAAGGTTTTATGGATATATCTCTTTTACTTTGGATATAAATAAAATTCGGTGACGACTATGTAGTCGTTACGAGTGTTAATGCACTCGGGCTCTTTTTGCAGTGCGACAACCATAAAAATTGAACTCCTTACTATCAATTACTTGGGCTATGCATCTGTATGTCTTCTTTTTTAGTTACAAGAAAAATACCCGTACGTTGCACATATTTGTTTAAAATATTTTGTTTGATAAAATATAATAATTTTAATATATTTATTGATTAATTGTTTTATTTATTTTTAAATGTGCGATTGTTAAATATATTTAATTTTCTTTTTTTGACATAAAAAATGTTTGATATTTGTTATCTTAAAAATGAGAGAAATTTAAAAATATGTAAATTATGTGATTTTCATCATTCATTTAATTTAACAAAAAATTGCATCTCTTTCTATTATATAAGTTTCTCTTATATAAGCTTATCTTTTAAATAATAGTACATTTAACGAATTGAAAGTAATAATTTATTTTAATTGCAACTTACAATCTTAAAATGATAATATCATTGTTTTTGAAATAAAAAATATACGTTCACTGTTTTCAAAGAATTATATTTCTTTTGCATTATTGTTTTTAAATGGCATAAAGAAGTCCAAAGACATAAACTCAATGAAAATGATCATAAAATGCATTGAAAGTGTAAGTATTGAAACTAACGCGTTTTTCGTTTCGAATATACATGCATACAACTTGTTTTGGAAATTTCAATGTTCAACCTTGGGATTTTCTTTTTAATGATGAAATGATAAAAGCAAAATATTTCATGTTTATGTTAAAAATATTTTAGAAAATCATAGCACACTAAGGTTGTGGGCCAGTGGGTTTTATAGGTTGTGTCCGGTTTTATCCAAAACTCGAGTTTTTTAATGGATTTTTCATTTAACAATTGATATCCACCCAAAAATAGTCCGACTCAATCCACTTTTTTGGGTTCAATTGGATAGGTTTAACCGGATCTAGTGAATTTATCCAACCCATGCACACTCTTATTTTAAAGTATTACAAGATTAGCAGTTCACACTCCAATACTGTCCTTTTTTACTTTTATTTCTTTTATTACATTTGAAAAAAAATATTCTATCTTAGTACTATTGTCATTATTATCAGTTTATATTTTTATCATCATCATCATCAATTTTATTATTTATTTTTCATTTTTATCTATATTATTTTTTATTCCAAAGAGACAAAAAAAGGATTAAAATTAAAAAAATCAAAAAAAGGAGAGACAGAAGTTCAAGAAACGCAAGTTTGATCAAACTGAAAGGGAAAAGTTTTTATGCATGCTCAATCATGTCAAAATCATCATCAATTCGAACCCAAATCACAACAATTGACATTTAATTTCTAACCCTAATTATAACACTATAAAAGAAAGGAAAATTTAATTACAATCCAAAGAGGATATTTGGACACTGAAAATTGGCACATAATGAAGCGATAAAACACAAAAAGAGAAAACCACAAGACGCAGCAACTTGCTTACAGAGCAGAAGCAATGAATCCTGAAACTTAAACTAAAGAGAAACAGCTTAATATGCAATTACATTTCTTTTTGATGAACAAGTAGATATATTAAAGTCAAAAAAGAAGGACTTTGAGTTGGCAAAGAATAAATTTGAAGAACAAGTAAAGGAGCAAGAATTAAAAGAAAAAAGGTGCAAATAATGAGAGGTGAAGCATGAGTCAAAAAAGAAAGAGCACTAGTTTAAAGTAAAACAACTTAAATCCGGAAAAACATGATTGAAAGTGCTTGATTTTCGTATTCAAGCACTTACACCCCTCTTTTTTTCGGATTCAAGCTTCTTCACTTTTAACTTGTACTCATTCTCTTTTGACTGAAGTTTCACATCTCGTTCTTTGCAATTTTTCTCTTTTAATTCTTGCTCCTTCAATTGCTCTTCAAATTTATTCTCCGCCAACTCAACGTCTGTCTTTTCTGACTCTAATATATCTGCTATTCCATCTAAAATAAATTAATTTCATTTAGCTCTCTCTCTTTAGTCTTAAATTATATTTTCATTGTTATATTTCGGTTAAAGTAACACTTAATGTACCATTACTATTTTATTCCTTTTTCTATATATAAATATTGTAGAATATCTTGACCATAATAAATTAAAATATATGATCGAAATTATTTTCTTAGTCAAAAAGAATTATCGTAGAATTCTTTGACCAAAAGATATGGTAGCATCCAAGTCAAAATAACACTAAATGTACCATATAACAACCTTGTTCCTTTTTCCATATATAAATATTAGAGTATATCTTGACCAAAATAAATAAAAATATATGGTTGAAATTATTTTCTTAATCAAAAAAAATTATGGTAGAATTCTTTGACATAAAAAATTGGCAGAATCCTGGTCAAAATTAAATAAATGTTTGCCCTTGTACAATCAAAATTACAAAAAAAAAAACTTTTTCACAAATGAACAATGTTTTATCCATTCTAATGATACAAACGAAAGCTTAAGCCTCCCACGCGCGAGCATATAAGCTATATGTTTAACCACTATAATAAGACATAAACATTATTCCATAAAATAACCAACTATCAATTATTATCTACCATGAACTACGAAGTTCCGAGTTTCCCATCTTACCCGGGAATAAGTAGGAGCATGATTCAACATCATGTCGAGTACACTAACAAAAAACAAACCTTTTCCCCACTTTTGTAAATAATTCACTAATAAAAAACTGTAAATAATTCTAAATTCCAAACTCTTTAAACATTTAAACTTCTTAGAAGGTTCCTGTTGAGTACAATTAGATGTAAGGGGTGTTGTGCTAATACCTCCCTTTCCATAATCAACTTCCAAACAAGGAAATGGTTGCGATGACTATCTTTCCATTGCTTTTAAGGTTTTATGGATATTTCTCTTTTACTTTGGATATAAATAAAATTCGGTGACGACTATGTAGTCGTTACAAGTGTTAATACACTCGGGCTCTTTTTGCGGTGCGACAACCATAAAAATTGAACTTCTTACTATCAATTACTTTGGCTATGCATCTGTATATCTTCTTTTTTAGTTACTAGAAAAATACCCGTACGTTGCACATATTTGTTTAAAATATTTTGTTTGATAAAATATAATAATTTTAATATATTTATTGACTAATTGTTTTATTTATTTTTAAATGTGCGATTGTTAAATATATTTAATTTTCTTTTTTTGACATAAAAAATGTTTGATATTTGTTATCTTAAAAATGAGAGAAATTTAAAAATATGTAAATTATGTGATTTTCATAATTCATTTAATTTAACAAAAATTTGCATCTCTTTCTATTATATAAGTTTCTCTTATATAAGCGTTACAACCTTAAAATGATAATATCATTGTTTTTGAAATAAAAAATATACGTTCATTGTTTTCAAAGAATTATATTTCTTTTGCATTATCGTTTTTAAATGGCATAAAGAAGTCCAAAGACAAAAACTCAATGAAAATGATCATAAAATGCATTGAAAGTGTAAGTACTGAAACTAACGCGTTTTTCGTTTCGAATATACATGCATACAACTTGTTTTGGAAATTTCAATGTTCAACCTTGGGATTTTCTTTTTAATGATGAAATGATAAAAGCAAAATATTTCATGTTTATGTTAAAAATATTTTAGAAAATCATAGCACACTAAGGTTGTGGGCCAGTGGGTTTTATAGGTTGCGTCCGGTTTTACCCGAAACTCGAGTTTTTTAATGGATTTTTCATTTAACAATTGATATCCACCCAATAATAGTCCGACTCAATCCACTTTTTTGGGTTCAATTGGATAGGTTTAACCGGATCTAGTGAATTTATCCAACCCATGCACACTCTTATTTTAAAGTATTACAAGATTAGCAGTTCACACTCCAATACTGTCCTTTTTTACTTTTATTTCTTTTATTACATTTGAAAAAAAATATTCTATCTTAGTACTATTGTCATTATTATCAGTTTATATTTTTGTCGTCATCATCATCATCATCAATTTTATTATTTATTTTTCATTTTTATCTATATTATTTTTTATTCCAAAGAGACAAAAAAAGGATTAAAATTAAAAAAATCAAAAAAAGGAGAGACAGAAGTTCAAGAAACGCAAGTTTGATCAAACTGAAAGGGAAAAGTTTTTATGCATGCTCAATCATGTCAAAATCATCATCAATTCGAACCCAAATCACAACAATTGACATTCAATTTCTAACCCTAATTATAACACTATAAAAGAAAGGAAAATTTAATTACAATCCAAAGAGGATATTTGGACACTGAAAATTGGCACATAATGAAGCGATAAAACACAAAAAGAGAAAACCACAAGACGCAGCAACTTGCTTAGAGAGCAGAAACAATGTATCCTGAAACTTAAACTAAAGAGAAAGAGCTTAATATGCAATTACATTTCTTTTTGATGAACAAGTAGATATATTAGAGTCAAAAAAGAAGGACTTAGAGTTGGCAAAGAATAAATTTGAAGAACAAGTAAAGGAGCAAGAATTAAAAGAAAAAAGGTGCAAATAATGAGAGGTGAAGCATGAGTCAAAAAAGAAAGAGCACTAGTTTAGAGTAAAACAACTTAAATCCGGAAAAACATGATTGAAAGTGCTTGATTTTCGTATTCAAGCACTTACACCCCTCTTTTTTTCGGATTCAAGCTTCTTCACTTTTAACTTGTACTCATTCTCTTTTGACTGAGGTTTCACATCTTGTTCTTTGCAATTTTTCTCTTTTATTTCTTCTTCCTTCACTTGCTCTTCAAATTTATTCTCCGCCAACTCAACGTCCGTCTTTTCTGACTCTAATATATCTGCTATTCCATCTAAAATAAATTAATTTCATTTAGCTCTCTCTCTTTAGTCTTAAGTTTCATGATACAATGCTTCGACTCTATATCACTAAACAACCACCTCCCCCTTTTCAATCAAAACCATCATACTACTACCACCAAACCTTAGTCATTCCTCAACAACCAGTAGCAAACAAAAAGAGAAGCTCCTTCTTCTCCTTTTCAAGGGTTTTGTGAAGTGCAATTCACTTCAATTTATTAAGCGATGACTTCATATTTGAAACCTACATAGAAACGATAATGAAGGAAAGAAGACAAAAAGGCAAGGAAGAAAAAAGAGGTATGTGAGAATTGAAGAGGAAAGTGAAGTTTATTAATAGCAAAACCCGCACGCTAAACCCCCACCTCACTACACGTGTGCCACTCTATAAGAAATGGAAGGAGTATTTTATATTTTGACTGTTATATTTCGGTCAAAGTAACACTTAATGTACCATTACTATTTTATTCCTTTTTCTATATATAAATATTGTAGAATATCTTGACCATAATAAATTAAAATATATGATCGAAATTATTTTCTTAGTCGAAAAGAATTAACGTAGAATTCATTGACCAAAAGATATGGTAGCATCCAAGTCAAAATAACACTAAATGTACCATATTACAAGCTTGTTCCTTTTTCCATATATAAATATTAGAATATATCTTGACCAAAATAAATAAAAATATATGGTTGAAATTATTTTCTTAATCAAAAAAAATTATGGTAGAATTCTTTGACATAAAAAATTGGCAGAATCCTGGTCAAAATTAAATAAATGTTTGCCCTTGTACAATCAAAATTACAAAAAAAAAAAACTTTTTCACAAATGAACAATGTTTTATCCATTCCAATGATACAAACAAAAGCTTAAGCCTCCCACGTGCGAGCATATGAGATATATGTTTAACCGCTATAATAAGACATAAACATTATTCCATAAAATAACCATCCATCAATTATTATCTACCCTGAACTACTAAGTTCCGAGTTTCCCATCTTACCCGGGAATAAATAGGAGCATGATTCAACATCCTGTCGAGTACGCTAACAAAAAACAAACCTTTTCACCACGTTTGTAAATAATTCACTAGTAAAAAACTGTAACCAATTCTAAATTCTAAACACTTTAAACCTTTAAGCTGCTTAGAAGGTTCCTGTTGAGTACAATTAGATATAAGGTGTGTTGTGCTAATACCTCCCTTTCCATAATCAACTTCCAAACAAGGAAATGGTTGCGATGACCATCTTTCCATTGCTTTTAAGGTTTTATGGATATTTCCCTTTTACTTTGGATATAAATAAAATTCGTTGAGGACTATGTAGTCATTACGAGTGTTAATACGCTCGGGCTCTTTTCACGGTGCGACAACCATAAAAATGGAACTCCTTACTATTAATTACTTTAGCTATGTGAAGAAGATTTCCTTCTTGAACTTGGCTAGGTTTTGATGATAACAAATTCACATCACAAAAGAAGAAAGCTCAAGATAAAAATCAAGTCTGAGGCTTAATAGTAAAAATAATTGTAAGTATGTCTTTATCTTTGATTTATCATTTTCAATAATTATATAACTTAGAATGCTCAGAAAATTATTTATTATTAATTACATAAAAGTTTTCTAAGTTAAAATTAGAAGTCCATGAAGCAAGCTTTCAAAAGTAATATAATGATTTTGTGTTATAAGGTAATTGGTTACCTTAATATAGTAATCAGGTTACTTGCTTTTAAATTTGAATTAGTGGCAACGTTTCTTTAAGGCAATTGATTTCTCCACATTGGTAATTGATTACCATATATTGCCGAACAAATTTTTCTTATTGTGTCTTATTCAAACGTTATTTTTTTATGGAGTTTAATTTGAACAGATGCCTTGATTCGAGACATTGCCAGAAAGTTTCTACAAATATTTTTGAGACCAATTCTATTAACATACAACTTTCTGATTTGCAATAATTACCAAGTTAAACAATATCACTTTTCTCTCATAACTTTCATACACATCTTGAGAAACTTTGATTATATTTTCATATCGAAAAAGTTTCTGAGCACTAAGTTCTATATTATTAAAGTGATATTGATTTGATAACAGCCATACAATTTTATTCTTCAACACTTGTTTTGTAAAATTCTCATCATTGGTTGTTGAGAATTGTTGTTAAAGATAGTGGGTGCTATCTTTGTGTTGTATAGGATATTGTTAGGGAGGCCTTGGGGTGAGGCTGTCTTGTAACAAGGATTCTGACATAGTGAAATCTCTCACAGGGTGTGAGGGGACTGGACTACCCTTAGGTTAGAAGGGGAACCAGGATAAATTTCTTGTGTGCTTTTCTCTTTTCCTTCTCTTTTATTTTTCTGCATTGTTCATAGTTTCATCATAACTTTCCGGAAAAATAAAAAGAATCAAAACATCTCTAAAATAACCGAAAAAAGTCTTAGAACCTAATTCACCCCCCTCTTAGGTTACACTCTAAACTTACAAGCTATACATGTGTAGGTGTTCTTTTATAGTTACTAGAAAAATACCCGTACGTTGCACATATTTGTTTAAAATATTTTGTTTGATAAAATATAATAATTTTAATATATTTATTGTTTAATTGTTTTATTTATTTTTAAATGTGAGATTGTTAAATATATTTAATTTTCTTTTTTTGACATAAAAAATGTTTGATATTTGTTATCTTAAAAATGAGAGAAATTTAAAAATATGTAAATTATGATATTTTCATAATTCATTTAATATAACAAAAATTTGCATCTCTTTCTATTATATAAGTTTCTCTTATATAAGCTTATCTTTTAAATAATAGTACATTTAATGAATTGAAAGTAGTAATTTATTTTAATTGCAACTTACAACCTTAAAATGATAATATCATCGTTTTTTGAAATAAAAAAATATACTTTCACTGTATTCAAAGAATTATATTTCTTTTGCATTATTGTTTTTAAATGGCATAAAGAATTCCAAAGACAAAAACTCATTGAAAATGATCATAAAATGCATTGAAAGTGTTAAGTACTGAAACTAACGTGTTTTTCGTTTCGAATATACATGGATACAACTTGTTTTGGAAATTTCAATGTTCAACCCTGGGATTTTCTTTTTAATGATGAAATGATAAAAGCAAAATATTTCATCTTTATGTTAAAAATATTTTAGAAAATCATAGCACTACTAAAGTTGTGGGCCAGTGGGTATGATAGGTAGTGTCCGGTTTTACCCGAAACTCGAGTTTTTTAATGGATTTTTCATTTAACAATTTATATCCACCCAATAATAGTCCGACTCAATCCAATTTTTTGGGTTCAATTGGATAGGTTTAACCGGATCTAGTGAAGCGATAAAACACAAAAAGAGAATTTATTTTTTTATCTATATTATTTTTCTCTTTTATTTCTTCTTCCTTCACTTGCTCTTCAAATTTATTCTCCGCCAACTCAACGTCCGTCTTTTCTGACTCTAATATATCTTCTATTCCATCTAAAATAAATTAATTTCATTTAGCTTTCTCTCTTTAGTCTTAAGTTTCACGATACAATGCTTCGACTCTATATCACTACACAACCACCTCCCCCTTTTCAATCAAAACCATCATACTACTACCACCAAACCTTAGCCATTCCTCAACAACCAGTAGCAAACAAAAAGAGAAGCTCCTTCTTCTCTTTTTCAAGGGTTTTGTGAAGTGCAATTCACTTCAATTTATTAAGCGATGACTTCATATTTGAAACCTACATAGAAACGATAGTGAAGGAAAGAAGACAAAAAGGCAAGGAAGAAAAAAGAGGTATGTGAGAATTGAAGAGGAAAGTGAAGTTTATTAATAGCAAAACCCGCACGCTTAACCCCCACCTCACTACACGTGTGCCACTCTATAAGAAATGGAAGGAGTATTTTATATTTTGACTGTTATATTTCGGTCAAAGTAACACTTAATGTACCATTACTATTTTATTCCTTTTTCTATATATAAATATTGTAGAATATCTTGACCATAATAAATTAAAATATATGATCGAAATTACTTTCTTAGTCAAAAAGAATTATCGTAGAATTCTTTGAACAAAAGATATGGTAGCATCCAAGTCAAAATTAGAATCCTGGTCAAAATTAAATAAATGTTTGCCCTTGTACAATCAAAATTACAAAAAAAAAAAAAAAATTTCACAAATGAACAATGTTTTATCCATTCTAATTATACAAACGAAAGCTTAAGCCTCCCACGCGCGAGCATATAAGCTATATGTTTAACCGATATAATAAGACATAAACATTATTCCATAAAATAACCAACCATCAATTATTATCTACCATGAACTACGAAGTTCCGAGTTTCCCATCTTACCCGGGAATAAGTAGGAGCATGATTCAACATCATGTCGAGTACACTAACAAAAAACAAACCTTTTCCCCACTTTTGCAAATAATTCACTAATAAAAAACTGTAAATAATACTAAATTCTAAACTCTTTAAACCTTTAAACTAATTAGAAGGTTCCTGTTGAGTACAATTAGATGTAAGGGGCGTTGTGCTAATACCTCCCTTTCCATAATCAACTTCCAAACAAGGAAATGGTTGCGATGACCATCTTTCCATTGCTTTTAAGGTTTTATGGATATTTCTCTTTTACTTTGGATATAAATAAAATTCGGTGACGACTATGTAGTCATTACGAGTGTTAATAGGCTCGGGCTCTTTTCGCGGAGCGACAACCATAAAAATTGAACTCCTTACTATCAATTACTTTGGCTATACATGTGTATGTCTTCTTTTATAGTTACTAGAAAAATACCTGTACGTTGCACATATTTGTTTAAAATATTTTGTTTGATAAAATATAGTAATTTTTGAAATTCCTGGCACGCTATGCAAAGTGTCGAACACGATGTGCTAAGCACTTGTAGGTATCGAACACGATGTGCTAAGCACTTTGACAGAAGTAATACGCAATAGCACAAAATAAATAAAAACAACAAATAAAAGAGACACAGTATTTGTTGACCCAGTTCGGCGGACATAAGCCCTAGTCTGGGGGATACCAATCCAGGAAGGAATCCACTAAAATAGTCCTAGTTTAAAGTTACCAGCAAACGCCCCGTTTACAACTTATCTCCTAGCAACTACCGATGACAACTCAACCTATTAACTCCTAGATCAATGGCTCCCCGCCTTACTTCCTCTCAGTTTGAAGACTTCCACGCAAACAACCTCTGGTTCAGTGATCTTTGCACTGGTATTGAGTTCAATACTCAAATACTTTTGTTGGAGACACACTCCTATAAAACTACACACTCGTACCTACCGGCTTAGAGTGTTGTACAACCATAAAACCTACCCGTACTTCACAGCTTAGGAGGGGAACACAAACAACTCCATACTTAAAAGCTTAGGAGTGCACACGTTAAAGCACAAGGCTTTAACCACGAAACCCTAAAACCCTAAAGACTTCATTTTGTAAATATTGGCTTCGCTACTCTTTAGGTTTTACATCCTTGAATATATAGCTTCAGCAAGAACGTGTTTTGCAAGCAACATGGGCTTCAGAGTACAGCTGGTCCAAAAGAAACCTAGCAAATATATTTTAGAACCATATAATATGTTTCCATAAATAGAGAAAATAGAGAAACATATTTTACAAAGCAATCAGGGAAAAACGCCACCTCCTGAAGGTTCTAGACAAAAAGGCGAGACTTTCTGCACAAGTAATGAAGATAAAACCGAACCAAATCTTCAAAAAGATCTCGCTCAAAAATACGCGTATGTCCTGATGCTGTACGCACATGTTGAAGCATCTTGTTCAACATCTTGCTAGTTTTAGCAAAAATGATGCCAATACAAAAGTACCAACAATCTCCCCCTTTGGAAAATTTTTGGCTAAAACAAATTATGGCCATCCATATGCCACTTAAACAGATACTTCCACAAAAGAAACACATACGCATAAAGAGCAGTAGTAGCTATCCTTTAAGCACAACAGAAACAGATAAGACAGGTCTTCTACCTTCTACAATTATCATAGAAACATGCAACAGCGGAACACAGAATAACTACTCCGCCTTAAACCATCAGAGACATAAACATCGATAGGATGTCAAATAGAATGTTTCAACATCTCACACAGCAGCTCCCCCTGCACATATGCATAGGGTGTTGGAACATCATATCCAACATCTCCCCCTACAGAACACAAATCAGCTCCCCCTAAACACATGCATTATCAGAGAGCACACATCAGCGGATAAACACAGCCTCACACCAGTTATCAGAGGACAGAGATAAACTCACAACAGTGTTTAAGAAAACACACATATAGCTTGACATGCTTTAAGTAGCACATGCATGCAAGCACAAAATCAAACAAGTAACAATTCACATAGCAGCGGACAGTGAATCAGCCTCACACATAGATAAACAGAGGATAAGAATATCTTCACATCAGTGTTTCAGAAAACACACATAGAACTTGACATGCTTAGCGTATCACATATGCATGCAAGCACACAACAATCAACAATTAGAAAAATAACAAGAGATAGTCAAGACTCCCCCTGAAGTACTACTCCCTTTAAATAGGAAGCTTATACCATTAATACATAAGCACAACAGGGCATATCAGATTTTAATACTGCCATCTGTTCCATCTGCATCATCATAATTTTCCTTCTCCAAAGTACTAGAAAATTTCTTCCCTTGATCTCACCCTTTTAAAACCAGAACAGGTAGAGTGGCCTACTTTGATACCAATTGAAATTCCTGGCACGCTATGCAAAGTGTCGAACACGATGTGCTAAGCACTTGTAGGTGTCGAACACGATGTGCTAAGCACTTTGACAGAAGTAATACGCAATAGCACAAAATAAATAAAAACAACAAATAAAAGAGACACAGTATTTGTTGACCCAGTTCGGCGCACAACAACCCTAGTCTGGGGGATACCAATCCAGGAAGGAATCCAGTAAAATAGTCCTAGTTCAAAGTTACCAGCAAACGCCCCGTTTACAACTTATCACCTAGCAACTACCAATGACAACTCAACCTATGAACTCCTAGATCAAAGGCGCCCCGCCTTACTTCCTCTCAGTTTGAAGACTTCCACGCAAACAACCTCTGGTTCACTGATCTTCGCACTGGTATTGAGTTCAATACTCAAACACTTTTGTTGGAGACACACTCCTATAAAACTACACACTCGTACCTACCGGCTTAGAGTGTTGTACAACCACAGAACCTACTCCGTACTTCACAGCTTAGGAGAGGAACACAAACAACTCCATACTTAAAAGCTTAGGAGTGCACACGTTAAAGCACAAGGCTTTAACCACGAAACCCTAAAACCCTAAAGACTACATTTTGTAAATATTGGCTTCGCTACTCTTTAGGTTTTACAGCCTTGAATATATAGCTTCAGCAAGAACGTGTTTTGCAAGCAACATGGGCTTCAGAGTACAGCTGGTCCAAAAGAAACCTAGCAAATATATTTTAGAACCATATAATATGTTTCCATAAATAGAGAAAATAGAGAAACATATTTTACAAAGCAATCAGGGCAAAACGCCCCCTCCTAAAGGTTCTAGACAAAAAGGCGAGACTTTCTGCACAAGTAATGAAGATAAAACCGAACCAAATCTTCAAAAAGATCTCGCTCAAAAATACGCGTACGTCCTGATGCTGTACGCACATGTTGAAGCATCTTGTTCAACATCTTTCTAGTTTCAGCAAAAATGATGCCAATACAAAAGTACCAACAATTTTAATATATTTATTGACTAATTGTTTTATTTATTTTTAAATGTGCGATTGTTATATATATTTAATTTTCTTTTTTTGACATAAAAAATGTTTGATATTTGTTATCTTAAAAATGAGAGAAATTTAAAAATATGTAAATTATGTGATTTTCATAATTCATTTAATTTAACAAAAATTTGCATCTCTTTCTATTATATAAGTTTCTCTTATATAAGCTTATCTTTTAAATAATAGTACATTTAATGAATTGAAAGTTATAATTTATTTTAATTGCAACTTACAACCTTAAAATGATAATATCATCGTTTTTGAAATAAAAAATATACTTTCACTGTTTTCAAAGAATTATATTTCTTTTGCATTATTGTTTTTAAATGGCATAAAGATGTCCAAAGACAAAAACTCAATGAAAATGATCATAAAATGCATTGAAAGTGTAAGTACTGTAACTAACGCGTTTTTCGTTTCGAATATACATGCATACAACTTGTTTTGGAAATTTCAATGTTCAACCCTGGGATTTTCTTTTTAATGATGAAATGATAAAAACAAAATATTTCATGTTTATGTTAACAATATTTTAGAAAATCATAGCACTACTAAGGTTGTGGGCCAGTGGGTTTTATAGGTTGTGTCCGGTTTTACCCGAAACTCGAGTTTTTTAATGGATTTTTCATTTAACAATTTATATCCACCCAATAATAGTCCGACTCAATCCAATTTTTTGGGTTCAATTGGATAGGTTTAACCGGATCTAGTGAATTTATCCAACCCATGCACACTCTTATTTTAAAGTATTACAAGATTGGCAGTTCACACTCCAATACTGTCCTTTTTTACTTTTATTTCTTTTATTACATTTGAAAAAAAATATTCTATCTTAGTACTATTGTCATTATTATCAGTTTATATTTTTGTCATCATCATCATCATCAATTTTATTATCTATTTTTCATTTTTATCTATATTATTTTTTATTCCAAAGAGATAAAAACAGGATTAAAATTTAAAAAATCAAAAAAAGGAGAGACAGAAGTTCAAGAAACGCAAGTTTGATCAAACTGAAAGGGAAAAGTTTTTATGCATGCTCAATCATGTCAAAATCATCATCAATTCGAACCCAAATCACAACAATTGACATTCAATTTCTAACCCTAATTATAACACTGTAAAAAAAAGGAAAAATTAATTACAATCCAAAGAGGATTTTTGGACACTGAAAATTGGCACATAATGAAGCGATAAAACACAAAAAGAGAAAACCACAAGACGCAACAACTTGCTTAGAGAGCAGAAGCAATGTATCCTGAAACTTAAACTAAAGAGAAAGAGCTTAATATGCAATAACATTTCTTACCCGGGAATAAGTAGGAGCATGATTCAACATCATGTCGAGTACACTAACAAAAAACAAACCTTTTCCCCACTTTTGTAAATAATTCACTAATAAAAAACTGTAAATAATTCTAAATTCTAAACTCTTTAAACCATTAAACTTCTTAGAAGGTTCCTGTTGAGTACAATTAGATGTAAGGGGTGTTGTGCTAATACCTCCCTTTCCATAATCAACTTCCAAACAAGGAAATGGTTGCGATGACTATCTTTCCATTGCTTTTAAGGTTTTATGGATATATCTCTTTTACTTTGGATATAAATAAAATTCGGTGACGACTATGTAGTCGTTACGAGTGTTAATGCACTCGGGCTCTTTTTGCAGTGCGACAACCATAAAAATTGAACTCCTTACTATCAATTACTTGGGCTATGCATCTGTATGTCTTCTTTTTTAGTTACAAGAAAAATACCCGTACGTTGCACATATTTGTTTAAAATATTTTGTTTGATAAAATATAATAATTTTAATATATTTATTGATTAATTGTTTTATTTATTTTTAAATGTGCGATTGTTAAATATATTTAATTTTCTTTTTTTGACATAAAAAATGTTTGATATTTGTTATCTTAAAAATGAGAGAAATTTAAAAATATGTAAATTATGTGATTTTCATCATTCATTTAATTTAACAAAAAATTGCATCTCTTTCTATTATATAAGTTTCTCTTATATAAGCTTATCTTTTAAATAATAGTACATTTAACGAATTGAAAGTAATAATTTATTTTAATTGCAACTTACAATCTTAAAATGATAATATCATTGTTTTTGAAATAAAAAATATACGTTCACTGTTTTCAAAGAATTATATTTCTTTTGCATTATTGTTTTTAAATGGCATAAAGAAGTCCAAAGACATAAACTCAATGAAAATGATCATAAAATGCATTGAAAGTGTAAGTATTGAAACTAACGCGTTTTTCGTTTCGAATATACATGCATACAACTTGTTTTGGAAATTTCAATGTTCAACCTTGGGATTTTCTTTTTAATGATGAAATGATAAAAGCAAAATATTTCATGTTTATGTTAAAAATATTTTAGAAAATCATAGCACACTAAGGTTGTGGGCCAGTGGGTTTTATAGGTTGTGTCCGGTTTTATCCAAAACTCGAGTTTTTTAATGGATTTTTCATTTAACAATTGATATCCACCCAAAAATAGTCCGACTCAATCCACTTTTTTGGGTTCAATTGGATAGGTTTAACCGGATCTAGTGAATTTATCCAACCCATGCACACTCTTATTTTAAAGTATTACAAGATTAGCAGTTCACACTCCAATACTGTCCTTTTTTACTTTTATTTCTTTTATTACATTTGAAAAAAAATATTCTATCTTAGTACTATTGTCATTATTATCAGTTTATATTTTTATCATCATCATCATCAATTTTATTATTTATTTTTCATTTTTATCTATATTATTTTTTATTCCAAAGAGACAAAAAAAGGATTAAAATTAAAAAAATCAAAAAAAGGAGAGACAGAAGTTCAAGAAACGCAAGTTTGATCAAACTGAAAGGGAAAAGTTTTTATGCATGCTCAATCATGTCAAAATCATCATCAATTCGAACCCAAATCACAACAATTGACATTCAATTTCTAACCCTAATTATAACACTGTAAAAAAAAGGAAAAATTAATTACAATCCAAAGAGGATTTTTGGACACTGAAAATTGGCACATAATGAAGCGATAAAACACAAAAAGAGAAAACCACAAGACGCAACAACTTGCTTAGAGAGCAGAAGCAATGTATCCTGAAACTTAAACTAAAGAGAAAGAGCTTAATATGCAATAACATTTCTTTTTGATGAACAAGTAGATATATTAGAGTCAGAAAAGAAGGACTTTGAGTTGGCAAAGAATAAATTTGAAGAACAAGTAAAGGAGCAAGAATTAAAAGAAAAAAGGTGCAAATAATGAGAGGTGAAGCATGAGTCAAAAAAGAAAGAGCACTAGTTTAAAGTGAAACAACTTAAATCCGGAAAAACATGATTGAAAGTGCTTGATTTTCGTATTCAAGCACTTACACCCCTCTTTTTTTCGGATTCAAACTTCTTCAGTTTTAACTTGTACTCATTATCTTTTGACTGAAGTTTCACATCTCGTTCTTTGCAATTTTTCTCTTTTAATTCTTGCACCTTCACTTGCTCTTCAAATTTATTCTCCGCCAACTGATGACACGAAATCATATCGTATTTTTAGCTTGATTTAGGTGAATTTTAGTTGCATTTGCATACGTATTTATTTCATTTATGTCTTTTTATGTTAGTATTTGATATGTTTTTACTTTTGTCGAATAAAATAGGTCGGAGAAGAGAATTGAGCAAAAAGTGGCAAAAACGGAGCAAAAAGGGGGTGCAAAGCCCAAATTCGCGCAGCCCACAAAGGAGCATAGCAAAAATGGGCATTGGCCCAAATTTGCACAGTGGCGAGCGCCACAATGGGGGTGTCGAGCGCCACCAGTTGGAAGCCCCGTGGCGAGCGCCACAGAATGGGTGGCGAGCGCCACCCAGTGAAAGCCCAGTAGCAACTGTTTTGCGCAACGTGGGGAGCAAACAGGCGTTCGATCAACCGTTTCTCCTAATCGTGTGGCTATTGGATAAAAGCAAAGGAGAGCTTATCATCTCCTATTTTTGTGGATCGTAGCCAGGAAATTCCCTCTATAAATAGAGGACGAAATTCTGTTCTCCGCACGCTTTATTTTCTTTACTTTTCAGTCAGTTTTTAATTCTTGTTATAGTAACTGTAACGGTATTTCCACACTGGGAATCCGTTTTCAGTTCTGTTTTCACTTTCCTGTCAAGAATATTATTCCAGTTATTTCAGTCAATTTAATTCAGCATTCATTCCAGGTTTTCTATTTAATGTTTTTATTCGTTTATTTAATTATGCTTTATTTAATTTTCTGTTTTTGTTTATTTAATTTCTTTACTATGTCTAGCTAGATTCCTAGATATCGGTATGTGAATTAATTCTCCGAAGGGAATTTAATAATGATTTAGCGCGTACTCATTAAACTATTTTTCTGATTCAAATTCCTAATTTAATTCAAAGCTTTTGAACGAGAGTAAAAGAAAGCAACTAAGGTTAAAATCAATAGAGCGAGAGTTTGAGGTTTTAACTAGATAGTAGGAATTTGATATAAATCTTTGAACGAGCGAGAGCCACGTTAGGATTAATTAGGACTAATTGATTTTCAAAATATACTTTCGAAACTGAGGTGGTAGAAAAGTGACAGTAAAACTCCTGGTCTAGATAGTATGGTTTTTATCAACAAAACGAGAGTGTGAGGTTTAGACCTTTAAATTGAGAAAGTCCTTCTGAAAAATAAACCCTTTTTCGTGCGCTATTAATTTATTAAATTCCCGATGGTTAATTAGTTACATACCGATATCCCGCTTTTATTAATTAATTTAACTCTTAATTTTAATTTAATTTCTAAACATTCTAAACAAACCCTAATACTCGATAGCCTTAGATTTACAAAGTTACGACAGAAGTACGGTAGTTCGACTGTTGGTCTCTGTGGTTCGATATCTTTTAAAACTCAACGACGAAACTGTGCACTTGCAGTTATAAAATATTTATTGATACACAAATCGTCGATCAAGTTTTTGGCGCCGTTGCCAGGGACCAATTTAGTCGATATCGTAACTCCGTCGTTACACCGTAGAGACTAAGGCGTTTTTTTTTTTAAATTTAAAAATCGAAAAAGAAAAAAAAATAATAATAATAACAAACAATTTTAGGATAAGTCCTTTGAGCTTAAATGTATAACTCAAACTCCTTTTATAATGACTATCCTCAAAATTTCAACTACCCTAACCATAACTTCCCATATAATTACCAGCCTCAACCGTCCCCATACTCTGAGGGACAATACCTTAACTCTCAGTACAATTACTATCCTCCATATTTAAATCCAAAAGAATCCGTCAGTCCTAGCCTATTAGTGGTATATAATGAATTTATAGAAAATTCCGCTAAGGCTAGTCAAGAGCGACGATTTAGAGAGATGATGACGGAACAAGACCTCATAAATGAACGGATTAGACAAACCAATCTAATCTCGAAACCCAAAGGATGCTCGACGCCATGGTTGCCTCAACAGCGACTCCCCAAGAGTCGATGGAGACATTAATCTCCCAGTTCACCCAGTCAACCATAGAACCCTCTTACGAGAGACAAGTAGACGTCGTAGCAAACGTTAATGAAAGCGAGATTGAGAGGGCTAGTGAGGACGATAATGTTGATGAGAGTTTCAGCGAGGAAAGAGTGGAGATCGAAGAAGCATCACCGATAATCCTCCCTAGTGAGGTAGTCGAAGAGGTAGAGAAGGGAATACTGCAAGTTTTCCCTGCTCCCTATATCCCACCAATCCTTGCTCCCCAAGGAATAGTAGAGGCTAGAGTAAACCCAACTACCCAACCATGTGAAAAGAAAAAGAATGTAAAAATTAACACACATGGGGATGAGGGCGCAAATAGAAAGAGGAAAATAGGGGAAAGAGAAATTGAGAATGACGTTAGTACAAAGAGGATAAGGGTAACATTTGGAAAGGCAAGTAAAAGTCCTAAGTCCAAAGAACGAAGGACACATGAAATTGAACCAGAACCCCCGCCTAAAATCAATAAATCTCCTTTTCTCCCAAATCACAAAACAATAGAAGAGGGCAAGGAAGCTGAATCGCCCTATAGGAGAAAAAAGAGAAAGAGTGAGGGGTATGTGAGAGTGCGTGATAAGTGGCCATGGAAATCGTTCCCAATCCGGCCATCACAAGCAAGTTAAAAAACACAAAACTGTCGAGCTCACCGACTTTAAACAAAGCGCTTGGTGGGAGGCAACCCACATGTAGGTTTAAGTTTTTTTTGTTTTTTTTAGTTGTTGCTTGTTTTTCTGAATTATTATGTTTTTAAAATTAAGCGGTATTATTATATATCTTATTTCTCACTCATACTTTGTTTGGTATGTATTTTCAAATCTATTTCTTTTTAGATACCTTTCTTTCTTTCACGATGAATCGAGATGAGAATCATGATATCAAGTTCAGAGGAGTAGGACAGATCAAAGGCTATGAGATTCTAGCTCAGAGAGATATGCACCTATCCATCTACCCTGACAGCGCTACTATGGACAAGCTAGGGATCCGCGAAAGCGTGATGTTCTTGCTTAATGAAGTCGGATGGTCCGGTTTTGCTGTGGGGAGAAGATTTAGCTCTTACCGAAGCCTAACCCTCGAGTTCCTAAGCTCATTTTCCTATCACCCTGAGATCGGAAAAGGATTCAGAAGAGGCCTGATAAACTTTAGGATGTTTGGCATTGACTACACCTTCAACAATCTAGAAATGGCCAACCTCCTAGGTTTCCCGAGTGATCCACAGACTTTCACATCAGTTGAGGAGAGCACTTTCCCTTTCCGTGAGCTAGACTATTTCTGGGGTAAAATCTCAGGAGAAGGACATGCTGAGTTTGGAAACATGTATTCTGAAAACATACACAACCCAGCCTTCCGCTACTTTCACAAAATCCTAGCCCACATTCTTTTTGGAAAGGAAGAGAACAACACCTCTGTGTCCCGTGAGGAGCTTTTTATCATGTTATGTGCTTCACAGTACCGCCCTGTCAATGGGGCCACCTTTATGATGACCAACATGTACAATATAGCCCTTGACTGCTTGGGACCCATACTAGTTGGTGGGTTGGTTACAATGATTACAGATGCCCTAGGCCTGAGAGTTCAACTTAATCAACTTCAACCCTTGGGAGGAATCCGATGCATGGACATAAACTTTTGCTTTAACCGTGGCATTATAGGGAACTTAGGACCCGACAGATTTGACCTCCTTATCAATCGCCAAGTCGTGCCCCACTTTACCTTGCCTAGCCCTAAAACCAGTGTCCATGACAGAAGGAATTGACTCTATGATTTGGAACCTCAGTATACACCCTTGACACCTCCTTCTTCACCCCAAGCCTATGAAAACCCTGACACAGATCTCTCTGATGCTGATCCAAGTGAGTCTCCTGATTCTGATCCTGCTTTCTCTACTCCTACTCCTGCTGCTGATGCCCCAGTTGGGCCGCCGACCGTGACCGTTGCTATGTTCGAAGCATTGCAAGCGAAAACTAATGCAATGGAAGCCGAGCTGACTAAGTTGCGCGCGGAATTTTATGCTTTCTTGGATACCGCCGCTGCGCAAGTGGAAAATATTTGGGATGAGTTAGGCTTTGTTGTGAATGAAGTCGAACACCGTCATAGTGGCTAGGACCGTCTCGGCGTATTTTACCGCATTCCTAGGATTTTCATTTACTTTTCTTTGCTTTAGAATAATAAATCCTAGGAAATTTTCTTTACTAGTACTTTAATTTGAATTTCAGAAATTAGCAATAACTATATTTACTTTCATTTAGTTCGTTAATAAAAACTCCTGATGAGAGACCGTTTGTTTTATGCTCTTGTGTGCTCATGTGAATTTTTCTTGTGAATAATTGCTCTATGTTAGAAATGTTCATTGGTGAAAAATTTTGTCCTGTTAGAACTTAATTTAACTGTATGCAAGCTGTACAATTTCCTTTAGACAGGTATAGGTACAAATGAACAACAACACGCTACAGGACGAAAAAGGCCAAAATGCAAATTTTGGCCTGGTGGCGCTCGCCATAAGCACAATGGCGCTCGCCACAGAATGAGAACCCACGATCTTGGCAAAATTTTGTACAGGAAGCGTGTTACAGTAAGCTTGTATTCAATGGTTTTGTTTTTAGAGTTTTGGAAAGGAATTGATTCTCTGTGAAATGTAGACACCATCATTATGTTTCATTAAATTTTCAACTACACATCACTACATTCATCTCCATTTTTCCATTATAAATACACACACCAACACATTCACTTCACAACACAATTCTCTTTCACAGAGGCTTCTTTCTTCCTTTCCTTCATTTTCTTCTAGTATTGCAAGCTAAGGTAAGTTCATGGCACAACAAGGGGAGTATGCAATCAACTTCCGAGATGGAGACCAAGCTAAGCTCTACCGACTCCTCCGCCGAAAGGAATACGAACCAACGAGGTATGCCGATGACTTTTGTCTCGAGACTCTAGGATTATCGGATAGTGTGCGCCATTTGGTTCGTTCATTTAAGCTTGATTTCTTACTTTCTTTTAAAGACCCCGTTCATGTCCAACTTACCGCAGAATTTCTTAGCTATCTAGAACTAAACCCCACCCCCGACCGTGTGAGATTCCGTTTGTTTAATGTTGATTACAATTTTAGCTACGATGAGTTAGCCGAGTTGTTACACTTACCACACGGCGAGGGAGTGAAAGATGAGTTGCCTACTCAAGTAGGGTGGCCAAATGCCGCAAAGAAACTTTGGTGGGGATTAACTGGCAAGGATATGAGTAGTTTTGAGGGTAACAGAGCGTCATTAATCCAAAACCCCGCTATTCGCTACTTTCGCCATCTTTTGGCTTGCACTGTGTTTGGCCGCCTTGGTTCTAACAAGGTCAATGAAAAAGAGCTCTTTCTGCTGTTCACTTACAGCGTCTCAAAAGAAAAGGTCCATACTGCTCGCTTTATGATGTATCACATGTTTTCGATGGTTAAGTCCAAAGGGGCAATTGTTTTTGGTGGTCTGATCACAACCTTAGCACGCTTGCTAAACCACGGGGCGCAACTTTCTACCCTTACCCCACTTGACTCTTGTACCATTGATTTAGACGTGGCACGAAACATGAGGCTAGTAAAGCAGCGGGCTGATGGAAAATACATTCTCATGATAGATAACAAAGCATGCCCTGATATCACCCTCCCTAACCCTGCGCGCTTCAATGTGCGCTCGACAGACAACTTTCGTTGTTTCCCCGACTCTGATGAGGGAGAAAGTGACGGGTCTGAGGAGGAGGAGCACGAGGCTCCGGAAACTAATGCACACAGCACACACACTTCTTCTGGTTATTTTGCAGGTACTACTTCTGGAGCTGCCCATGAGAGTGGCACAGCCACGCTTGATACCGTTTTAGCTGAGATGAGGCAGCACTACACTTTGGATGCCCAGCGGGACCAGCATATCCAGGACATCCAGACTCGTCAGACAGAGATGATGAGCATGATGCAGCAGTTTCAGAGCGACCAGCGTGGCTTGATTGATGGCATGGCAGATATGTCCTTACGCATGGATGATTTTGACGGCTATTTCCAGCAGCTAGGTGCAGGACCTCCACCACATGAGAGGCGCACGAGGAGGCGCGGCCCGGACCGCCAGTAGTTACTTTCTCTCAGGTTGTACCTTTCCAAACTCACCTTTAGTCGTTGCATTGGGGACAATGCTCGATTTAAGTGTGGGGGAGGAAGCTTTATCGCTTTCCTTTACTTTCAGTCATTTAGTTTTGCATGCATAATAAAACCTTAGGTTAGATCACTTAGATTAGGTTAATTTTGCGTGATTGGTTTTGATATTGTCTGATTTTCCCATTTCTTGAGCCATACCAAAAAAATTCTGGTGAAAAGTAAAAGTGTTGAGTTCTGATGCTTGGTATTGACTGTTTGAAAGTATATAGGTTGTTTGCACTATCTAGGCTATTTTGTGAATTTGGGTAACGGTTAGATAAAAGCAATACCGTTTTAACACCTTAGATTCCCGGAAGTGTGTAAAACTGATTAGAGTACTAATTTTGACAAAGCTTTGCACTTGAGTTTTAATGAACCCTTAGTAGTTTATCTAGCAGTCGGCACCATCTCAAGGCACAAACTAAGTGGGAAACCGAAGAATATAAGTGAATGATTTTGATTATAAATGTTATAAATGCTATTGGTTGATTCCTTGAAAAAATTGATGAAAATTCAGCAAATGTTGAAACATGAGAAGGAAAAAAATACCATAGTATAGAAACCCACTAGTAGTTGGTTCAGAGGTGTCTGATTCTGAACTTGGTAGGGCGGGTTACGGTCCGATCCCCCGCAATTGCGAAATGGGTAAAGCAAATAGGGGTTACCAAACTTATGTTATCAGCACCCCTAGCTATATGATGATCATAATCACTAACAGGTTTCCTACCATGGGCGTGTACAAGATAACGGGCTTAATGTGATTGCGCTAGAATGAAAAGGGGGAATGAAACTTAGGTGAGAGGTAGAGTCAAGAGGAAATGCTTCAGGTCTGTTTTCACATAACCGGGAGTATCTTGTGTCATTACGGTGTTTTTGTTATTTGCACTGTTATTTGATTTTCACAAGTTTAGCCAGCAACCACGTACGAGTAAGATGATCGTGTCATGTGTTATTACTTATGCTTTGCGATTCACTATTCTTTTATGCTTGAGGACAAGCAATGGTTCAAGTGTGGGGGAATTTGATGACACGAAATCATATCGTATTTTTAGCTTGATTTAGGTGAATTTTAGTTGCATTTGCATACGTATTTATTTCATTTATGTCTTTTTATGTTAGTATTTGATATGTTTCTACTTTTGTCGAATAAAATAGGTCGGAGAAGAGAATTGAGCAAAAAGTGGCAAAAACGGAGCAAAAAGGGGGTGCAAAGCCCAAATTCGCGCAGCCCACAAAGGAGCATAGCAAAAATGGGCATTGGCCCAAATTTGCACAGTGGCGAGCGCCACAATGGGGGTGGCGAGCGCCACCAGTTGGAAGCCCAGTGGCGAGCGCCACAGAATGGGTGGCGAGCGCCACCCAGTGAAAGCCCAGTAGCAACTGTTTTGCGCAACGTGGGGAGCAAGCAGGCGTTCGATCAACCGTTTCTCCTAATCGTGTGGCTATTGGATAAAAACAAAGGAGAGTTTATCATCTCCTATTTTTGTGGATCGTAGCCAGGAAATTCCCTCTATAAATAGAGGACGAAATTCTGTTCTCCGCACGCTTTATTTTCTTTACTTTTCAGTCAGTTTTTAATTCTTGTTACAGTAACTGTAACGGTATTTCCACACCGGGAATCCGTTTTCAGTTCTGTTTTCACTTTCCTGTCAAGAATATTATTCCAGTTATTTCAGTCAATTTAATTCAGCATTCATTCCAGGTTTTCTATTTAATGTTTTTATTCGTTTATTTAATTATGCTTTATTTAATTTTCTGTTTTTGTTTATTTAATTTCTTTACTATGTCTAGCTAGATTCCTAGATATCGGTATGTGAATTAATTCTCCGAAGGGAATTTAATAATGATTTAGCGCGTACTCATTAAACTATTTTTCTGATTCAAATTCCTAATTTAATTCAAAGCTTTTGAACGAGAGTAAAAGAAAGCAACTAAGGTTAAAATCAATAGAGCGAGAGTTTGAGGTTTTAACTAGATAGTAGGAATTTGATATTAATCTTTGAACGAGCGAGAGCCACGTTAGGATTAATTAGGACTAATTGATTTTCAAAATATACTTTCGAAACTGAGGTGGTAGAAAAGTGACAGTAAAACTCCTGGTCTAGATAGTATGGTTTTTATCAACAAAACGAGAGTGTGAGGTTTAGACCTTTAAATTGAGAAAGTCCTTTTGAAAAATAAACCCTTTTTCGTGCGCTATTAATTTATTAAATTCCCGATGGTTAATTAGTTACATACCGATATCCCGCTTTTATTAATTAATTTAACTCTTAATTTTAATTTAATTTCTAAACATTCTAAACAAACCCTAATACTCGATAGCCTTAGATTTACAAAGTTACGACAGAAGTACGGTAGTTCGACTGTTGGTCTCTGTGGTTCGATATCTTTTAAAACTCAACGACGAAAATGTGTGAAATTCTGGCAACCAGACAGACAAATGCTGTGCACAATGTTACAGCTAGTGTCCGAGCATTTGTCACACAATAATAATAAACGCAGCGTTTCAGATAAAATAAACGTGACTGAAAGATAAATAACACAGTAGGTTTGTTAACCCAGTTCGGCGCAATTTGCCCTAGTCTGGGGGATACCAATCCAAGAATGAACTCCACTATAATAGTTCTAGTGAAAAGCACCACGTAGACTCACTACTTGTCTTTGCACCACGACCCTACCAATGGCTGCTCTACCTAGGAACTCCTAAGTATGAGACCCCGTCTCAATTCCCCACAAACAGTACAGACAGCACTGTTAAAACACACACTTGTTTGTTTGTTTGAATAAGAGTCACACTCTAAAGAACACAACTAACTCCGTACCTAAAGGCTTAGGAGAAGTACACAGTTACAACTCAATAACACAGAGAACTTGTCATGCATCAACAGATACAAGCAAGTCTCACAACTAACAAGAAAACCTAAAACCTTAAGACACACGCTTTAGTACACACACGGTTTTCCACACAAAACTAGGGTTTGTGTCTTCACATATATATAGCACTGAGCAGTCATTGGTTTGGGCTTCAAAACATAGCTTGGACGTTGTCAGATCCAGCTAACAATTCTTCAAGTGCAATAATATTATTTCCAAAAATATATCAATATTAATTATGGAAATACACCAAGGCAAGACAGCCTTTCACAGCCCATCAAACCTGCGCGTCTTGATCAGCACGCTAGGTTAAACATAAAACTCCATAGAATCTTCAAAGATCTTGTTCATAAATATAACGCGTGTTGGCGCGCAACAATCAGATGACACAATGCTGTTCCACTTGCTACAGCATTTGTCGCAGCATTGGCTAATAGTTGTTTTTGCAAAATGTAGCCAACATACAAAAACCCAACAATCTCCCCCTTTGGCAAAATTTTGGCTAAAACAATCTATAGCCAGTTCTTGGAGAGACACGCAGAATTTCTTCAATTCACATAGGTACACACCTTCCCAAGTCAACTAAACATAATCTTGGCATATAAAGAAACTACTTCCAAGGGGCCTCTTTGAATAAAGATAACTTGTAAATAGTATCAGAGGCATTCGTCTTCAATAATCATAATACGCCTAGCCTCACAGAAATAGCCAGATAAAAAGAACATATATATAGTGGGTTCATATAAAGAGATGAAAACATACTCTTGAATAAAAAATAGTTCCACAACATAGAAGAGATAATCAGATAGAATCGCTCCCCCTCAACATAAGCACATCAACAACATATCATAGTGCTCCCCCTCAAAATAGGCATGCATAGAAAACAACATAGAAGAACTTACTTCAAGTGACATATGTAGGAGCATCTGTCAGAGCAATCTTCAACAAATAAAATCTACTGTATCATATCATCATTCTATCATTCTACTCCCCCTTTTTAGCCATAAATTCTGACAAACATAGAAATAGCATAGATGGCATATATAGAAATCCAGAGAGTACCACAGCAGTTCACATGGAGCATAGAGTCACATAGGCACAGAGAGGCCACAAATATAGTTATTACAGACCATAAAGCACACTCAGGTGCATGAATAAAAGAGAAAAAAAATTACAATCAGAAAGAGGCAGTTCCAACAGAGTCATCAGACACCTCCTCAGTGTCACCGGCAGCAGAAGCATTTCCATCACCTCCTTCTTCTTCCCTTGCATGGTCTTGAGCAGGAGCCTCACCCTCAGCTGCAACCTCAGCTTTCAGAGCAGCTATAACCCTGTCAACCTTCACCTTCTTCATACCCAAATCCACACTCACAGCTGTAAGCTCAGCAATCATTTCCAGCTTACTCATACCACCAGATGACTGGACAGAAGTGCCAGCCAACTCATCAGCTTGTGGCTGGGAAATTAACCTGCAATCCACACTCAGAGGACTAGGCCTTCTAATAGGCTCATCAGTGCTCACAAGAATATCAGGATGTTGTTGCAGAACAATACCACACACCAGTGTTGGAAAAGGAATAGGAAATTTAACAGCAAATGATTTGGCTTGCTCCAAAAATTGATGATAAATATAATACCCAAAATCAAATGGAGATTTAGTTCCAACAGCATAGATCAGCTTACCCAACACAGTGGCCACAGAATTGGAATGAGTAGTAGGGGACCAGTTATTTGCTGCAATTTTGTTCAGGGCAGCATACATGGGGGTCAACTTTGCAGAGGACAGAAGTCCAGGCCAGTGTCTCAGCTTGTTACCTGTGATAGTCTTGCAGATGATGTCATCTGTAACTTCCAGCTCAGGAGTGTCTTCAAGAGATCTACCCAGATAAGCATTGATAACCTGTGGAGAAAAGTTGACACACCTACCACGTACAAACACCTTCCTGTACTCAGCATACCTTGGATCATCACATTCTTCAGGAATGTTCACCACAAATTCTCTGACCAGCTTGTCATAGCAATTCCCAAGGTCCTTCACAGTCTTCATCATCCCAGCAAATTCCAGCACATCAACCAGTTCCTTGCATTTGAACACATCAGCCTTCAAATTTCTTTCAAGTCCTAACCTCCTATGATAGACAAATTTCCAGCGAGTTGCTCCACTTTCTAGATGAAAGGAAACATTATCCAGAGGAGCTGGAGGAATATCCAAAGGGACTTTCATACCCTTCACAGTCTTTCTAGATGCTCCACCAGATGGGACAGCATCTGTCTCAGCTATCTCCAAGTCAGAATCACTAGAGGGGTGACCCTTTCTTTTTAAGCTCTTCTTTTGAACAGGCTTAGGAGTTACTTTACTCCAAGACTTTGGGGGGCCAGTCATTGGCTTCTTCCCTGCAGCAACATCTTTCCTTTTAGTGCTCTTAGCACTCTCAACAGCAACACCAGAAGCATCCTTTACAGCTTTGCTTCTAGTTCTACGAGCAACACCAACAGCAGGAGTCTTTTCAACAGACTCTACATCATCAACATTGACCACTTCAGTTTGGTCAATGTGTACAGTCTCATCTTGATCCTGAATCTCATCACCTTGATCCAGGGATTTGGAAGAACCATCTTCATCAGCACTTACAGGTTCAGGAGAGTTTGGAATGACCAAAGACTCCACAGGAGCTTGTGCCAAAGATGCTGGAGCATCTGGCACAGCTTTCTGTACATCAGCAGAGGGATCAGCATTCTCCTCTGTCACAGCAATGTTCTCAGCAACCTTATCAGCAAAAGTCTTGTTACTAACACCAGCATCATCAGTACTTTCAACACGCAGATTTGATTCATCAACAGCTATTTTGTCATCTACCTTAGGATTAACAACATTTTCGACATCTTTAGCAGAACCTAGGGTTTCAGTAAACGCTACAGTACCTTCATCAGGTTTTTCATCAGATCTGTTGACAGAAGTGTCAACATTTGGTTCTACTACAGTCGTTTCAAACGGATTTTCTTTGCAATAGAGATCATGCATGGAGAGACCTCTACGTTGAACAGTCGGAGAAGATTTCTCACCTTTTGATTTTGTCGTCTTCTTCGTTATCGATGAAGTGGATCCCTTTCTGACCTTCCTTTTTCTTGACACAAGCGTCTTAGAACGCTATTTGAGTGATTGTGAATCAAACATAGTTGCAAGCGGTTGATCCTCCATGACCACTGGAGAAGTGATTTCTGGAACCATGGGAGAGGTTTGATCGGTGGGAGTAGGCGAGTGAGGGTTTGTTGAAGTAGACATGATGATTGAAGTAGTTTTGAATATTTGAGTGATTTGAATGGTTGAGGCAGCAAAGAGAAAAGCAACAGAGAAGATGAGCAGTTTTGAAAAAAAATAGGAGAAGTGAGATACTGACAAAAGAGCGTATTTGTTTTGTTTAAGGGAAGTTTAGATTTTCTTCCTTGATACGCGTGCAAATAGCGGTTGAGGAGGGAGAAATTAACTGCTGCACGCCTTCTTTTCAATAACTGCTATAATTCCTCAATTAGGCAAATGCCTAACCGCCTTCTTAATTTTTCAAATTGTGCAACATCTAGAGCCTTTGTGAATATATCTGCTAATTGCTCCTCAGTAGAAACATGCTCAATAGAAATAATTTTTTCTTCAACCAACTCTCTAATAAAATGATGTCTGATATCTATGTGCTTGGTCCTGCTATGTTGTACAGGATTCTTAGAAATATTGATTGCACTTAGATTGTCACAATACAATGTCATAGCATCTGTCTTTACATTGTACTCACTCAGCATCTGTCTCATCCACACCAATTGTGTGCAACTACTCCCTGCAGCTATGTACTCAGCTTCAGCAGTTGATAAGGAAACACAATTTTGTTTCTTACTGAACCAAGATATGAGATTATTGCCTAGGAAGAAACATCCACCAGAGGTGCTTTTTCTATCATCTGCACTTCCAGCCCAATCTGCATCACAATATCCTACCAACATAGTACTCTTTCCATGAGAATACAATAAGCCATAATCACTAGTACTGTTCACATATTTCAAAATTCTCTTCACTTGAGTGAGATGGCTAATCTTTGGCTCAGCTTGATACCTAGCACATACTCCAACAGCAAATGTGATATCAGGTCTACTAGCAGTAAGATAGAGAAGACTTCCTATCATACTCCTGTATAAACTTTGATCTACATCTTCACCCTTGTCATCTTTAGTCAACTTGATATGTGTGGGAGCAGGAGTTCTTTTGGTGGCAGCATTTTCCATACCAAATTTCTTGACCATATTCTTAGCATACTTACTCTGAGATATAAATATGGTGTCTTCCATTTGTTTCACTTGAAGACCCAAAAAGAAATTCAATTCACCAACAAGACTCATTTCAAACTCAGATTGCATTTGCTGAACAAAATGCTCTACCATCTGGTCAGACATTCCACCAAATACTATGTCATCAACATATATTTGTGCAATAATAAGCTTTCCTCTCTCATCTTTCACAAATAGTGTTTTGTCATTACCTCCCTTCCTGTAGCCATTATTCACCAAGAATTCAGTCAATCTCTCATACCAAGCTCTCGGAGCTTGTTTCAAGCCATATAATGCCTTTTTCAACTTGTACACATGATTTGGGAAGGCTGAATCAACAAACCCCTTGGGTTGTTCCACATAGACCACTTCATTCAAGTACCCATTCAGAAAAGCACTCTTGACATCCATTTGATACAACTTGAATTTAAGGACACAAGCAATTCCAAGTAGTAGCCTAATAGCTTCTAGTCTAGCTACTGGAGCAAATGTTTCACCAAAATCAACTCCTTCAATTTGAGCATAACCTTGAGCCACTAGTCTGGCTTTGTTCCTGGTGATAGTTCCATTCTCATCTGACTTATTTTTGTAAACCCATTTAGTTCCTATGATGTTTGCATTATCTGGTCTAGGGACTAGATCCCATACATCACTTCTCTTGAACTGAGTTAACTCTTCTTGCATAGCATTTATCCAGAACTCATCAGTCAGAGCCTCCTTGACATTCTTGGGTTCAAAATTGGAAATAAAACAGGAATTGGATATTTCATTGTTTCTTCTTCTTGTTGTAATGCCTTGATTAGGATTACCAATGACTTGATCAATAGGATGATACTTCTGAATTCTAGTAGATGGCCCTTTGTCATTAGCCAAATCTTCAGGACTTCTCACATCACTGCTTTCCTCATAGACACTTTCTTCTACTGTTTCTTCTTGTAAATCAGATGCTGTGCCAAATGTACTATCGTCTGGTGCAGCATTCTTTCCCTTATCATCAATTACAACATTTATGGATTCCATCATGACTTTAGTCCTGGAGTTGAAGACTCTATAAGCTCTGCTATTTGTTGAATAACCCAGGAATATACCTTCATCGCTTTTTACATCCATTTTCCTTCTTGGCTCTCTATCAGCTAATATATAACATTTGCTTCCAAACACATGAAAGTATTTCACAGTTGGCTTCCTCTCTTTCCATAGCTCATACAGAGTTGTAGTTGTCCCTTTTCTCAAAGTTACTCTGTTATGTATATAGCAGGCTGTGTTCATAGCCTCAGCCCAAAAATGGAGAGGTAACTTCTTAGCATGTAACATTACTCTGGCAGACTCTTGTAAGGTTCTATTGTTTCTCTCTACTATTCCATTTTGTTGAGGAGTAATAGGAGCAGAAAACTCATGAAATATTCCTTCAGTCGTGCAAAACTCAGAGAATTTACTATTTTCAAACTCCTTACCATGGTCACTTCTGATTCTAGTAATGCCACATTCCTTTTCTCTTTGAAGTTTTAAACAAAGATCCTTGAATTTTTCAAAAGTGTCAGACTTCTCCCTGATAAAATCAATCCAAGTATACCTAGAGAAATCATCTACAATGACAAACGCGTACTTCTTCCCACCTAAGCTCTCAACCTGCATGGGTCCCATTAAATCCATGTGCAATAGTTCAAGCACTCTGGATGTGGTCAAATGCTGCAGCTTCTGGTGTGACGTTTTTGTCTGTTTGCCTATTTGACATTCTCCACATATATTTCCTTCTTGAATCTGGAGTCTGGGTAAGTCTCTAATAGCTCCTTCAGCAATAGCTTTCTTCATGCTTTTTAGATTTAAGTGTCCAAGCTTTTGGTGCCACAGCTTCACATCGTCTTCTTTAGTAACTAGACATGTAGATACCTCAGCTTTATCTTGAGATACCCATAGGTAACAGTTATCTCTTGATCTTTCTCCCTTCATTAGTAGATCGCCTTTGCTATCAGTAACTAGGCATTCACTCTTTGAAAAGTTGACTTTCAGACCTTTGTCACATAGTTGACTAATGCTTATTAGATTTGCTTTCAACCCTTTCACATGAAGAACCTTGTCAAGTTTAGGTAGTCCTTCATTAATCAGTGTTCCTATGCCTTTGATTTCTCCCTTAGCTCCATCACCAAACGTTACAAAGCTTGTAGCATATGGCAATACATCTGTCAAGTAGTCTTTGTTTCCGGTCATATGTCTTGAACATCCACTATCAAAATACCAGTCACTTCCAGAAGATGCTCGCAGAGATGTATGAGCAATTTGAGCAACTTCCACACCTTCAGATTCTGTTAGAATAGAATCCATATTATTGGTCTTCTGTTTCCATTCCGGCTTGACACTCTTCTCTATAACTTTACTTTTGGATGAATACATATTGTCAGGGTATCCATACAATTTGAAGCAATAAGGTCTAATGTGTCCCTTTCTTCCACAGTGATAGCATACCCAGCCAGAATACCTTCTCTTTGGCTTGGTCCTGTATCTGCTTGTCTGTTGTCTCACCTGATGCTGGGGCATCTGTCTTGACATAGTTGCATCATAGGTAGTAGTAGCTGGAACAAACTTCATCACAGATGCAGGTTTCTGATGACGTAGTGAATGATAGTTAAAACCAATACCTTTGGAATCTTTTGAACTCTGTCCTATTTCTAGGATTTCATCTAACTTCTCAGTTCCTGTATTCAGCATTCTCACCTGTTTATTCATGTTATCCATCTTGGATTTGTATAGCTCCACTTCATCAGCTAGTCTTGAATTTTCTTCCTGAAGTTTGTTCTTCTCTGCTTGCAACATAGCAATGGTCTTCTTTTGCTTTAACATGGTGTCCCTAACTTCTAAACTTTTAATCCACAATTCCTTATAGCACTCAACTAGTTCATCATAAGGCATCTCACCTTCATGTGATTCAGTATCAGATGTACATGTCCCAGTTAAAGCAATTACATGGTTAGCAGATTCAGATTCTTCCTCAGATTCATCCTCATCTGACCAAGACACAGTCAAACCTTTCTTCTGCTTCTTAAGATATGTTGCACATTCAGTCCTGATATGCCCATATCCTTCACATTCATGACATTGAACTCCTTTACCTTGGCTTGTCTTGTCATCTACTTTTGATTTCCTCAGATTGTTGGCATTCCTGTTTATGCTGTGACTGTTGTCTGGAGCATTTGTCTTGGCCTGTCTATCAAACCTCTTGAAAGCTTTATTGAATTTTCTCCCTAGCATCACCATAGTTTCAGATAGGCTGTCGTCACTCTCCATATTACTCTCCTCAGATTTGGAGGCAAATGCAATACTCTTTATCTTCTTTTCAGATCTCTCATTTGCAATTACTTCAAAAGTTTGTAGAGATCCTACTAATTCACCCATTTTTATTTCCGAGATGTCCTTGGCTTCCTCTATAGCAGTCACCTTCATATCAAACTTCTTTGGTAGAGACCTTAGCATTTTCTTTACCATGTTTTCTTCAGAGAGGTTTTCTCCCAAAGCATCAAACTGATTATCAAACTCAAGCAGTCTCATGTGAAAGTCTTGAATGCTTTCATCATCCTTCATCTTCAAGTTCTCAAACTTACTGGTTAATAATTGCAGTCTTGAGCTTTTTACCTTTGAGTTGCCCTCATGAACAGTTTGGAGTTTCATCCATGCCTCCTTTGCAACAGTGCATTTTTTTATTAGCTTGAAAATGTGTGCATCAACTCCATTAGTTAGGGCATTTAGAGCTCTTGAATATGCATTGACTAATGCTTCTTCATCCTTGCTCCATTCATCCTCAGGTTTCAGCTTAGTAACAGTCTCCCCTTCCTTACCAGTAGTAACAACAGGTGGTTCCCATCCTACAACAACAGCTCTCCATGTTTTGTGATCCATGGACTTCAAAAACGTTGTCATTTTAGACTTCCAGTCATCATAGTTAGAATCACCAACCAACAAAGGTGGTCGATTCATTAGTCCTCCTTCTTTGTCCATCTTAGCCAGAAATATCTTCCCTGGAGCTCACCCAATCAGGCAGGGTGCCTGCTCTGATACCAATTGAAATTCTGGCAACCAGACAGACAAATGCTGTGCACAATGTTACAGCTAGTGTCCGAGCATTTGTCACACAATAATAATAAACGCAGCGTTTCAGATAAAATAAACGTGACTGAAAGATAAATAACACAGTAGGTTTGTTAACCCAGTTCGGCGCAATTTGCCCTAGTCTGGGGGATACCAATCCAGGAATGAACTCCACTATAATAGTTCTAGTGAAAAGCACCACGTAGACTCACTACTTGTCTTTGCACCACGACCCTACCAATGGCTGCTCTACCTAGGAACTCCTAAGTATGAGACCCCGTCTCAATTCCCCACAAACAGTACAGACAGCACTGTTAAAACACACACTTGTTTGTTTGTTTGAATAAGAGTCACACTCTAAAGAACACAACTAACTCCGTACCTAAAGGCTTAGGAGAAGTACACAGTTACAACTCAATAACACAGAGAACTTGTCATGCATCAACAGATACAAGCAAGTCTCACAACTAACAAGAAAACCTAAAACCTTAAGACACACGCTTTAGTACACACACGGTTTTCCACACAAAACTAGGGTTTGTGTCTTCACATATATATAGCACTGAGCAGTCATTGGTTTGGGCTTCAAAACATAGCTTGGACGTTGTCAGATCCAGCTAACAATTCTTCAAGTGCAATAATATTATTTCCAAAAATATATCAATATTAATTATGGAAATACACCAAGGCAAGACAGCCTTTCACAGCCCATCAAACCTGCGCGTCTTGATCAGCACGCTAGGTTAAACATAAAACTCCATAGAATCTTCAAAGATCTTGTTCATAAATATAACGCGTGTTGGCGCGCAACAATCAGATGACACAGATGACACAATGCTGTTCCACTTGCTACAGCATTTGTCGCAGCATTGGCTAATAGTTGTTTTTGCAAAATGTAGCCAACATACAAAAACCCAACAATGTGCACTTGCAGTTATAAAATATTTATTGATACACAAATCGTTGATCACCAACTCAACGTCCGTCTTTTCTGACTCTAATATATCTGTTATTCCATCTAAAATAAATTAATTTCATTTAGCTCTCTCTCTTTAGTCTTAAGTTTCACGATACAATGCTTCGACTCTATATCACTACACAACCACCTCCCCCTTTTCAATCAAAACCATCATACTAATACCACCAAACCTTAGTCATTCCTCAACAACCAGTAGCAAACAAAAAGAGAAGCTCCTTCTTCTCCTTTTCAAGGGTTTTGTGAAGTGCACTACTAAGGTTGTGTTAAACCTTAAAATGATAATATCATCGTTTTTGAAATAAAAAATATACTTTCACTGTTTTCAAAGAATTATATTTCTTTTGCATTATTGTTTTTAAATGGCATAAAGAAGTCCAAAGACAAAAACTCAATGAAAATGATCATAAAATGCATTGAAAGTGTAAGTACTGAAACTAACGCGTTTTTCGTTTCGAATATACATGCATACAACTTGTTTTGGAAATTTCAATGTTCAACCCTGGGATTTTCTTTTTAATGATGAAATGATAAAAACAAAATATTTCATGTGTATGTTAAAAATATTTTAGAAAATCATAGCACTACTAAGGTTGTGGGCCAGTGGGTTTTATAGGTTGTGTCCGGTTTTACCCGAAACTCGAGTTTTTTAATGGATTTTTCATTTAACAATTTATATCCACCCAATAATAGTCCGACTCAATCCAATTTTTTGGGTTCAATTGGATAGGTTTAACCGGATCTAGTGAATTTATCCAACCCATGCACACTCTTATTTTAAAGTATTACAAGATTGGCAGTTCACACTCCAATACTGTCCTTTTTTACTTTTATTTCTTTTATTACATTTGAAAAAAAAAATTCTATCTTAGTACTATTGTCATTATTATCAGTTTATATTTTTGTCATCATCATCATCATCATCAATTTTATTATCTATTTTTCATTTTTATCTATATTATTTTTTATTCCAAAGAGACAAAAACAGGATTAAAATTAAAAAAATCAAAAAAAGGAGAGACAGAAGTTCAAGAAACGCAAGTTTGATCAAACTGAAAGGGAAAAGTTTTTATGCATGCTCAATCATGTCAAAATCATCATCAATTCGAACCCAAATCACAACAATTGACATTCAATTTCTAACCCTACTTATAACACTATAAAAAAAGGAAAATTTAATTACAATCCAAAGAGGATTTTTGGACACTGAAAATTGGCACATAATGAAGTGATAAAACACAAAAAGAGAAAACCACAAGACGCAGCAACTTGCTTAGAGAGCAGAAGCAATGTATCCTGAAACTTAAACTAAAGAGAAAGAGCTTAATATGCAATTACATTTCATTTTGATGAACAAGTGGATATATTAGAGTCAGAAAAGAAGGACTTTGAGTTGGCAAAGAATAAATTTGAAGAACAAGTAAAGGAGCAAGAATTAAAAGAAAAAAAGTGCAAATAATGAGAGGTGAAGCATGAGTCAAAAAAGAAAGAGCACTAGTTTAGAGTAAAACAACTTAAATCCGGAAAAACATGATTGAAATTGCTTGATTTTCGTATTCAAGCACTTACACCCTTCTTTTTTTCGGATTCAAGCTTCTTCACTTTTAACTTGTACTCATTATCTTTTGACTGAAGTTTCACATCTCGTTCTTTGCAATTTTTCTCTTTTAATTCTTGCTCCTTCACTTGCTCTTCAAATTTATTCTTCGCCAACTCAACGTCCGTCTTTTCTGACTCTAATATATCTGCTATTCCATCTAAAATAAATTAATTTCAATTAGCTCTCTCTCTTTAGTCTTAAGTTTCACGATACAATGCTTCGACTCTATATCACTACACAACCACCTCCCCCTTTTCAATCAAAACCATCATACTACTACCACCAAACCTTAGCCATTCCTCAACAACCAGTAGCAAACAAAAAGAGAAGCTCCTTCTTCTCCTTTTCAAGGGTTTTGTGAAGTGCAATTCGCTTCAATTTGTTAAGCGATGACTTCATATTTGAAACCTACATAGAAACGATAGTGAAGGAAAGAAGACAAAAGGGCAAGGAAGAAAAAAGAGGTATGTGAGAATTGAAGAGGAAAGTGATGTTTATTTATAGGAAAACCCGCACGCTTAACCCCCACCTCACTACACGTGTGCCACTCTATAAGAAATGGAAGGAGTATTTTATATTTTGAATGTTATATTTCGGTCAAAGTAACACTTAATGTACCATTACTATTTTATTCCTTTTTCTATATATAAATATTGTAGAATATCTTGACCATAATAAATTAAAATATATGATCGAAATTACTTTCTTAGTCAAAAAGAATTATCGTAGAATTCTTTGAACAAAAGATATGGTAGCATCCAAGTCAAAATTAGAATCCTGGTCAAAATTAAATAAATGTTTGCCCTTGTACAATCAAAATTACAAAAAAAAAAAAAAAAAAAACTTTTTCACAAATGAACAATGTTTTATCCATTCTAATGATACAAACGAAAGCTTAAGCCTCCCACGCGCGAGCATATAAGCTATATGTTTAACCGATATAATAAGACATAAACATTATTCCATAAAATAACCAACCATCAATTATTATCTACCATGAACTACGAAGTTCCGAGTTTCCCATCTTACCCGGGAATAAGTAGGAGCATGATTCAACATCATGTCGAGTACACTAACAAAAAACAAACCTTTTCCCCACTTTTGCAAATAATTCACTAATAAAAAACTGTAAATAATTCTAAATTCTAAACTCTTTAAACCTTTAAACTAATTAGAAGGTTCCTGTTGAGTACAATTAGATGTAAGGGGCGTTGTGCTAATACCTCCCTTTCCATAATCAACTTCCAAACAAGGAAATGGTTGCGATGACCATCTTTCCATTGCTTTTAAGGTTTTATGGATATTTCTCTTTTACTTTGGATATAAATAAAATTCGGTGACGACTATGTAGTCATTACGAGTGTTAATAGGCTCGAGCTCTTTTCGCGGTGCGACAACCATAAAAAATGAACTCCTTACTATCAATTACTTTGGCTATACATGTGTATGTCTTCTTTTATAGTTACTAGAAAAATACCCGTACGTTGCACATATTTGTTTAAAATATTTTGTTTGATAAAATATAATATTTTTGAAACTCATGGCACGCTATGCAAAGTGTCGAACACGATGTGCTAAGCACTTGTAGGTGTCGAACACGATGTGCTAAGCACTTTGACAGAAGTAATACGCAATAGCACAAAATAATTAAAAACAACAAATAAAAGAGACACAGTATTTGTTGACCCAGTTCGGCGCACAACAACCCTAGTATGGGGGATACCAATCCAGGAAGGAATCCAGTAAAATAGTCCTAGTTCAAAGTTACCAGCAAACGCCCCGTTTACAACTTATCACCTAGCAACTACCAATGACAACTCAACCTATGAACTCCTAGATCAAAGGCGCCCCGCCTTACTTCCTCTCAGTTTGAAGACTTCCACGCAAACAACCTCTGGTTCACTGATCTTCGCACTGGTATTGAGTTCAATACTCAAACACTTTTGTTGGAGACACACTCTTATAAAACTACACACTCGTACCTACCGGCTTAGAGTGTTGTACAACCACAGAACCTACTCCGTACTTCACAGCTTAGGAGAGGAACACAAACAACTCCATACTTAAAAGCTTAGGAGTGCACACGTTAAAGCACAAGGCTTTAACCACGAAACCCTAAAACCCTAAAGACTACATTTTGTAAATATTGGCTTCGCTACTCTTTAGGTTTTACATCCTTGAATATATAGCTTCAGCAAGAACGTGTTTTGCAAGCAACATCGGCTTCAGAGTACAGCTGGTCCAAAAGAAACCTAGCAAATATATTTTAGAACCATATAATATGTTTCCATAAATAGAGAAAATAGAGAAACATATTTTACAAAGCAATCAGGGAAAAACGCTACCTCCTGAAGGTTCTAGACAAAAAGGCGAGACTTTCTGCACAAGTAATGAAGATAAAACCGAACCAAATCTTCAAAAAGATCTCGCTCAAAAATACGCGTATGTCCTGATGCTGTACGCACATGTTGAAGCATCTTGTTCAACATCTTGCTAGTTTCAGCAAAAATGATGCCAATACAAAAGTACCAACAATCTCCCCCTTTGGCAAATTTTTGGCTAAAACAAATTATGGCCATCCATATGCCACTTAAACAGATACTTCCACAAAAGAAACACATACGCATAAAGAGCAGTAGTAGCTATCCTTTAAGCACAACAGAAACAGATAAGACAGGTCTTCTACCTTCTACAATTATCATAGAAACATGCAACAGCGGAACACAGAATAACTACTCCGCCTTAAACCATCAGAGACATAAACATCGATAGGATGTCAAATAGAATGTTTCAACATCTCACACAGCAGCTCCCCCTGCACATATGCATAGGGTGTTGGAACATCATATCCAACATCTCCCCCTGCAGAACACAAATCAGCTCCCCCTAAACACATGCATTATCAGAGAGCACACATCAGCGGATAAACACAGCCTCACACCAGTTATCAGAGGACAGAGATATCCTCACAACAGTGTTTAAGAAAACACACATATAGCTTGACATGCTTTAAGTAGCACATGCATGCAAGCACAAAATCAAACAAGTAACAATTCACATAGCAGCGGACAGTGAATCAGCCTCACACATAGATAAACAGAGGATAAGAATATCTTCACATCAGTGTTTCAAAAAACACACATAGAACTTGACATGCTTAGCGTATCACATATGCATGCAAGCACACAACAATCAACAATCAGACAAATAACAAGAGATAGTCAAGACTCCCCCTGAAGTACTACTCCCTCTAAATAGGAAGCTTATACCATTAATACATAAGCACAACAGGGCATATCAGATTTTAATACTGCCATCTGTTCCATCTGCATCATCATAATTTTCCTTCTCCAAAGTACCAGAAAATTTCTTCCCTTGATCTCACCCTTTTAAAACCAGAACAGGTAGAGTGACCTACTTTGATACCAATTGAAATTCCTGGCACGCTATGCAAAGTGTCGAACACGATGTGCTAAGCACTTGTAGGTGTCGAACACGATGTGCTAAGCACTTTGACAGAAGTAATACGCAATAGCACAAAATAATTAAAAACAACAAATAAAAGAGACACAGTATTTGTTGACCCAGTTCGGCGCACAACAACCCTAGTATGGGGGATACCAATCCAGGAAGGAATCCAGTAAAATAGTCCTAGTTCAAAGTTACCAGCAAACGCCCCGTTTACAACTTATCACCTAGCAACTACCAATGACAACTCAACCTATGAACTCCTAGATCAAAGGCGCCCCGCCTTACTTCCTCTCAGTTTGAAGACTTCCACGCAAACAACCTCTGGTTCACTGATCTTCGCACTGGTATTGAGTTCAATACTCAAACACTTTTGTTGGAGACACACTCTTATAAAACTACACACTCGTACCTACCGGCTTAGAGTGTTGTACAACCACAGAACCTACTCCGTACTTCACAGCTTAGGAGAGGAACACAAACAACTCCATACTTAAAAGCTTAGGAGTGCACACGTTAAAGCACAAGGCTTTAACCACGAAACCCTAAAACCCTAAAGACTACATTTTGTAAATATTGGCTTCGCTACTCTTTAGGTTTTACAGCCTTGAATATATAGCTTCAGCAAGAACGTGTTTTGCAAGCAACATGGGCTTCAGAGTACAGCTGGTCCAAAAGAAACCTAGCAAATATATTTTAGAACCATATAATATGTTTCCATAAATAGAGAAAATAGAGAAACATATTTTACAAAGCAATCAGGGCAAAACGCCCCCTCCTGAAGGTTCTAGACAAAAAGGCGAGACTTTCTGCACAAGTAATGAAGATAAAACCGAACCAAATCTTCAAAAAGATCTCGCTCAAAAATACGCGTACGTCCTGATGCTGTACGCACATGTTGAAGCATCTTGTTCAACATCTTGCTAGTTTCAGCAAAAATGATGCCAATACAAAAGTACCAACAATTTTAATATATTTATTGACTAATTGTTTTATTTATTTTTAAATGTGCGATTGTTATATATATTTAATTTTCTTTTTTTGACATAAAAAATGTTTGATATTTGTTATCTTAAAAATGAGAGAAATTTAAAAATATGTAAATTATGTGATTTTCATAATTCATTTAATTTAACAAAAATTTGCATCTCTTTCTATTATATAAGTTTCTCTTATATAAGCTTATCTTTTAAATAATAGTACATTTAATGAATTGAAAGTTATAATTTATTTTAATTGCAACTTACAACCTTAAAATGATAATATCATCGTTTTTGAAATAAAAAATATACTTTCACTGTTTTCAAAGAATTATATTTCTTTTGCATTATTGTTTTTAAATGGCATAAAGAAGTCCAAAGACAAAAACTCAATGAAAATGATCATAAAATGCATTGAAAGTGTAAGTACTGAAACTAACGCGTTTTTCGTTTCGAATATACATGCATACAACTTGTTTTGGAAATTTCAATGTTCAACCCTGGGATTTTCTTTTTAATGATGAAATGATAAAAACAAATTATTTCATGTTTATGTTAAAAATATTTTAGAAAATCATAGCACTACTAAGGTTGTGGGCCAGTGGGTTTTATAGGTTGTGTCCGGTTTTACCCGAAACTCGAGTTTTTTAATGGATTTTTCATTTAACAATTTATATCCACCCAATAATAGTCCGACTCAATCCAATTTTTTGGGTTCAATTGGATAGGTTTAACCGGATCTAGTGAATTTATCCAACCCATGCACACTCTTATTTTAAAGTATTACAAGATTGGCAGTTCACACTCCAATACTGTCCTTTTTTACTTTTATTTCTTTTATTACATTTGAAAAAAAAAATCTATCTTAGTACTATTGTCATTATTATCAGTTTATATTTTTGTCATCATCATCATCATCAATTTTATTATCTATTTTTCATTTTTATCTATATTATTTTTTATTCCAAAGAGACAAAAACAGAATTAAAATTAAAAAAATCAAAAAAAGGAGAGACAGAAGTTCAAGAAACGCAAGTTTGATCAAACTGAAAGGGAAAAGTTTTTATGCATGCTCAATCATGTCAAAATCATCATCAATTCGAACCCAAATCACAACAATTGACATTCAATTTCTAACCCTAATTATAACACTGTAAAAAAAAGGAAAATTTAATTACAATCCAAAGAGGATTTTTGGACACTGAAAATTGGCACATAATGAAGTGATAAAACACAAAAAGAGAAAACCACAAGACGCAGCAACTTGCTTAGAGAGCAGAAGCAATGTATCCTGAAACTTAAACTAAAGAGAAAGAGCTTAATATGCAATTACATTTCATTTTGATGAACAAGTAGATATATTAGAGTCAGAAAAGAAGGACTTTGAGTTGGCAAAGAATAAATTTGAAGAACAAGTAAAGGAGCAAGAATTAAAAGAAAAAAAGTGCAAATAATGAGAGGTGAAGCATGAGTCAAAAAAGAAAGAGCACTAGTTTAAAGTGAAACAACTTAAATCCGGAAAAACATGATTGAAAGTGCTTGATTTTCGTATTCAAGCACTTACACCCTTCTTTTTTTCGGATTCAAGCTTCTTCACTTTTAACTTGTACTCATTATCTTTTGACTGAAGTTTCACATCTCGTTCTTTGCAATTTTTCTCTTTTAATTCTTGCTCCTTCACTTGCTCTTCAAATTTATTCTCCGCCAACTCAACGTCCGTCTTTTCTGACTCTAATATATCTGCTATTCCATCTAAAATAAATTAATTTCATTTAGCTCTCTCTCTTTAGTCTTAAGTTTCACGATACAATGCTTCGACTCTATATCACTACACAACAACCTCCCCCTTTTCAATCAAAACCATCATACTAATACCACCAAACCCTAGCCATTCCTCAACAACCAGTAGCAAACAAAAAGAGAAGCTCCTTCTTCTCCTTTTCAAGGGTTTTGTGAAGTGCAATTCGCTTCAATTTGTTAAGCGATGACTTCATATTTGAAACCTACATAGAAACGATAGTGAAGGAAAGAAGACAAAAGGGCAAGGAAGAAAAAAGAGGTATGTGAGAATTGAAGAGGAAAGTGATGTTTATTTATAGGAAAACCCGCACGCATAACCCCCACCTCACTACACGTGTGCCACTCTATAAGAAATGGAAGGAGTATTTTATATTTTGAATGTTATATTTCGGTCAAAGTAACACTTAATGTACCATTACTATTTTATTCCTTTTTCTATATATAAATATTGTAGAATATCTTGACCATAATAAATTAAAATATATGATCGAAATTACTTTCTTAGTCAAAAAGAATTATCGTAGAATTCTTTGAACAAAAGATATGGTAGCATCCAAGTCAAAATAACACTAAATGTACCATATTACAACCTTGTTCCTTTTTCCATATATAAATATTAGAGTATATCTTGACCAAAATAAATAAAAATATATGGTTGAAATTATTTTCTTAATCAAAAAAAATTATGCTAGAATTCTTTGACATAAAAAATTGGCAGAATCCTGGTCAAAATTAAATAAATGTTTGCCCTTGTACAATCAAAATTACAAATAAAAAAACTTTTTCACAAATGAACAATGTTTTATCCATTCCAATGATACAAACGAAAGCTTAAGTCTCCCACGCGCGAGCATATAAGCTATATGTTTAACTGCTATAATAAGACATAAACATTATTCCATAAAATAACCAACCATCAATTATTATCTACCATGAACTACGAAGTTCCGAGTTTCCCATCTTACCCGGGAATAAGTAGGAGCATGATTCAACATCATGTCGAGTACACTAACAAAAAACAAACCTTTTCCCCACTTTTGTAAATAATTCACTAATAAAAAACTGTAAATAATTCTAAATTCTAAACTCTTTAAACCTTTAAACTACTTAGAAGGTTCCTGTTGAGTACAATTAGATGTAAGGGGTGTTGTGCTAATACCTCCCTTTCCATAATCAACTTCCAAACAAGGAAATGGTTGTGATGACCATCTTTCCATTGCTTTTAAGGTTTTATGGATATTTCTCTTTTACTTTGGATATAAATAAAATTCGGTGACGACTATGTAGTCATTATGAGTGTTAATACGCTCGGGCTCTTTTTGCGGTGCGACAACCATAAAAATTGAACTCCTTACTATCAATTACTTTGGCTATACATGTGTATGTCTTCTTTTATAGTTACTAGAAAAATACTCGTACATTGCACATATTTGTTTAAAATATTTTGTTTGATAAAATATAATAATTTTAATATATTTATTGACTAATTGTTTTATTTATTTTTAAATATGCGATTGTTAAATATATTTAATTTTCTTTTTTTGACATAAAAAATGTTTGATATTTGTTATCTTAAAAATGAGAGAAATTTAAAAATATGTAAATTATGTGATTTTCATAATTCATTTAATTTATCAAAAATTTGCATCTCTTTCTATTATATAAGTTTCTCTTATATAAGCTTATCTTTTAAATAATAGTACATTTAATGAATTGAAAGTAATAATTTATTTTAATTGCAACTTACAACTTTAAAATGATAATATCATCGTTTTTGAAATAAAAAATATACTTTCACTGTTTTCAAAGAATTATATTTCTTTTGCATTATTGTTTTTAAAGTGCATAAAGAAGTCCAAAGGCAAAAACTCAATGAAAATGATCATAAAATGCATTGAAAGTGTAAGTACTGAAATTAACACATTTTTCGTTTCGAATATACATGCATACAATTTGTTTTTGAAATTTCAATGTTCAACCCTGGGATTTCCTTTTTAATGATGAAATGATAAAAACAAATTATTTCATGTTTATGTTAAAAATATTTTAGAAAATCATAGCACTACTAAGGTTGTGGGCCAGTGGGTTTTATAGGTTGTGTCCGGTTTTACCCGAAACTCGAGTTTTTTAATGGATTTTTCATTTAACAATTTATATCCATCCAATAATAGTCCGACTCAATCCAATTTTTTGGGTTCAATTGGATAGGTTTAACCGGATCTAGTGAATTTATCCAACCCATGCACACTCTTATTTTAAAGTATTACAAGATTGGCAGTTCACACTCTAATACTGTCCCTTTTTACTTTTATTTCTTTTATTACATTTGAAAAAAAAAATTCTATCTTAGTACTATTGTCATTATTATCAGTTTATATTTTTGTCATCATCATCAATTTTATCATCAATTTTATTATCTATGTTTCATTTTTATCTATATTATTTTTTATTCCAAAGAGACAAAAGAAGGATTAAAATTAAAAAAATCAAAAAAAGGAGAGACAGAAGTTCAAGAAACGCAAGTTTGATCAAACTGAAAGGGAAAAGTTTTTATTCATGCTCAATCATGTCAAAATCATCATCAATTCGAACCCAAATCACAACAATTGACATTCAATTCCTAACCCTAATTATAACACTATAAAAGAAAGGAAAATTTAATTACAATCCAAAGAGGATTTTTGGACACTGAAAATTGGCACATGATGAAGCGATAAAACACAAAAAGAGAAAACCACAAGACGCAGCAACTTGCTTAGAAAGCAGAAGGAATGTATCCTGAAACTTAAACTAAAAAGAAAGAGCTTAATATGCAATTACATTTCTTTTTGATGAACAAGCAGATATATTAGAGTCAGAAAAGAAGGACTTTGAGTTGGCAAAGAATAAATTTGAAGAACAAGTAAAGGAGCAAGAATTAAAAGAAAAAAGGTGCAAATAATGAGAGGTGAAGCTTGAGTCAAAAAAGAAAGAGCAATAGTTTAAAGTGAAACAACTTAAATCCGGAAAAACATGATTGAAAGTGCTTGATTTTTGTATTCAAGCACTTTCAGCCCTCTTTTTTTAGGATTCAAGCTTCTTCACTTTTAACTTGTACTCATTCTCTTTTGACTGAAGTTTCACATCTCGTTCTTTGCAATTTTTCTCTTTTAATTCTTGCTCCTTCACTTGCTCTTCAAATTTATTCTTCGCCAACTCAACGTCCGTCTTTTCTGACTCTAATATATCTGCTATTCCATCTAAAATAAATTAATTTCAATTAGCTCTCTCTCTTTAGTCTTAAGTTTCACGATACAATGCTTCGACTCTATATCACTACACAACCACCTCCCCCTTTTCAATCAAAACCATCATACTACTACCACCAAACCTTAGCCATTCCTCAAAAACCAGTAGCAAACAAAAAGAGAAGCTCCTTCTTCTCTTTTTCAAGGGTTTTGTGAAGTGCAATTCGCTTCAATTTGGTAAGCGAGGACTTCATATTTGAAATCTAGATAGAAACGACAGTGAAAGGATAGAAGACAAAAAGGCAAGGAAGAAAAAAGAGGTGTGTGAGAATTGAAGAGGAAAGTGAAGTTTAATTGTAACAAAACCCGCACGCTTAACCCCCACCTCACTACACGTGTGCCACTCTATAAGAAATGGAAGGAGTATTTTATATTTTGACTGTTATATTTCTGTCAAAGTAACACTTAATGTACCATTACTATTTTATTCTTTTTTCTATATATAAATTTTGTAGAATATCTTGACCATAATAAATTAAAATATATGATCGAAATTATTTTCTTAGTCAAAAAGAATTATGGTTGAATTCTTTGACCAAATGATATGGTAGCATCCAAGTCAAAATAACACTAAATGTACCATATTACAATCTTGTTCCTTTCTCCATATATAAATATTAGAGTATATCTTGACCAAAATAAATAAAAATATATGGTTGAAATTATTTTCTTAATCAAAAAAAATTATGGTAGAATTCTTTGACATAAAAAATTGGCAGAATCCTGGTCAAAATTACATAAATGTTTGCCCTTGTACAATCAAAATTACAAAAAAAAAAAAACTTTTTCACAAATGAACAATGTTTTATCCATTCCAATGATACAAACGAAAGCTTAAGCCTCCCACGGGCGAGCATATAAGCTATATGTTTAACCGCTATAATAAGACATAAACATTATTCCATAAAATAACCAACCATCAATTATTATCTACCATGAACTACGAAGTTCCGAGTTTCCCATCTTACCCGGGAATAAGTAGGAGCATGATTCAACATCATGTCGAGTACACTAACAAAAAACAAACCTTTTCCCCACTTTTGTAAATAATTCACTAATAAAAAACTGTAAATAATTCTAAATTCTAAACTTTTTAAACCTTTAAACTACCTTTTCTTTTTGACTACTTAGAAGGTTCCTGTTAAGTACAATTAGATGTAAGGGGTGTTGTGCTAATACCTCCCTTTCCATAATCAACTTCCAAAATAGGAAATGGTTGTAATGACCATCTTTCCATTGCTTTTAAGGTTTTATGGATATTTCCCTTTTACTTTGAATATAAATAAGATTCGGTGACAACTATGTAGTCATTATGAGTGTTAATACGCTCGGGCTCTTTTCGCGGTGCACCAACCATAAAAATTGAACTCCTTACTATCAATTACTTTGGCTATACATGTGTATGTCTTCTTTTATAGTTACTAGAAAAATACCTGTACGTTGCACATATTTGTTTAAAATATTTTGTTTGATAAAATATAATAATTTTAATATATTTATTGACTAATTGTTTTATTTATTTTTAAATGCGCGATTGTTAAATATATTTAATTTTCTTTTTTTGACATAAAAAATGTTTGATATTTTTTATTTTAAAAATGAGAGAAATTTAAAAATATGTAAATTATGTGATTTTCATAATTCATTTAATTTAACAAAAATTTCCATCTCTTTCTATTATATAAGTTTCTCTTATATAAGCTTATCTTTTAAATAATAGTAGATTTAATGAATTGAAAGTAATAATTTATTTTAATTGCAACTTGTAATACTCTAATTTTGTACTTTTTAAAATAAATATTTTATTTAAAAATTATTTCTTATCTTTATGAGAAATATCAAAAATAGTAATTATGTGCTTAGAATTTATTCATTTTTCTTTATTTCTTTTAATTGTCGCAATTTTATCTTTTTATACGAAAAGTAGCAAAAATAATCAAAAATAGTTTTTATCTGTTTGTTTAAGATTATATTTCATTTTTATATTTTTTTACATTTTTATTCATTTTTCTTATTGATTTTTTTACATTATTTTATCATTTTATAAAATTTCTTTGTTTTTGACCAATCACATTGCGACACCTCATCATCTACACATCATCTTCATTTTCATTTACCATTTTCTCATTTAATTATCCTTTGATCTCAAAATTACACCAAATTACACAAATGCCACTTGACATAATTCATCCCCTATAAATACAATTAAATAATCAGACCAAAGGGAGGCACACATCCCAATAAACCCTAAAAAATCAAAAATCAGTCACCACAACCCTCACCGGCGCCGCCGCCGGCCACCACAAACCACCTCCGGCCACCACCTCAAAAATCACCTAAAAATCAAAATCAAACACTCATTTCTTACTAATTTAACCGTCCTGATTCCGAATCCATCGTTATTTTCGCGAAAAAAAACTCAGAGCACTGTTAAAACTGCGACCGAAACAGCGACGAAGTTCAAAGCTTCGATCCGGTCATTTCAAACGCAATCAAAGGTATCGAGCTCTCAATCCATGCTATTGAGACCCTTCTGAATGTTTCTGTTCATGCAGTTTTTGTTGAAACTCACAGGAACATCGGTTTTGAGTTCGGTTAGATCGCGTGTTTTTTTCGTTCGTTTCGGTTCTAGGAGCTTTTGTTTGATGACTCTGATGATAGATTAGTGCTCAACGTTAATTTCTGTTTAAAATGGTATTTGATTTGTTTGTTTTGGTAACCGGAAACATGGTTTACGGCGGCGCCGGCGAGTGTGTTCTGTTTCCGGTCATCACTGCGTTTTTGCGTGAAGAAGGAGAAGGAGTGAGTGGCTTTGCCATGTGTCGCAGCGTGAGAGGCTGTGAAGCTTCTCATGTGCGCCCCCCTGTTTTCTCTCCACACCCCCAGCTGGGTGATGGAGCGGGTCGGTCGACCCATTTTCAACCCAGACCCGGCCCGGTCTGGTAATGTATGGGCTGGGTTTTCTCTTTGGGCCTAGTTCAGTTTTTTTTGTTTTAATATATGCTGCTTTTTTTATTTTCTATTCATATACCCCACTTGCTCAACGCACCCCCCAGCTGGGTGAGGGTTGGACCGGGTTGACCCAGTTCACCCGGATCCGACCCATTTTGATTTGTGAGACAGATTGGGCCTAAACTGTTTTTGGGCCCGGTTCTGTTTTTTGTGTTTGTTTGTTTTTTTAATTAATTATTCACACCCCCTATTTTGTTAATGGATTAAAAAGGTAATTAGTCTCTGACGCATGATTTGTCTCTGTCTCAACTTTCTTTTGACTTTTTACTTTGACTTTTAGGTTGACTTTTCTTTGACTTTTTACGTTGACTTCTTAGTTTGACTTCTTGGTTGACTTCTCATATTCGACTGAATTGTGCTAAATACATGTAATTGATTGATGACTTATTTCTCTTTGTCCGATACATGATTAGTTGTTTATATTCTCATATCTGATGCATTTTTATTTGTTCAGTATCATCGATTATATGTCATTTGCATTCATGCATTTGCATTTCTCTCTTCTTCTACCTTTCTTTCTCTTTTTTTTTTTTCTTTTCTGAAACTTGAAAATGACTTTTCTCAAAATAATTAAAAAAAATGATAATGATTCGTTAATTAAGGTGAAAAAGAGGGAGTCTGACGTACGTCTTTCTCGGCCCGAATAGTACAGTCTCTGACGTACATCTCGTGACGGTGTACTATTCTCATCTTAATCAATGAATATTTATTTAAATTAAGGCGAAAAAGGGGAGTCTGACGTACATCTTTCTCGGCCTGAATAGTGCAGTCTCTGACGTACGTCTCGTGACGGTGCACTATTCTCATCTTAATTAAGGTTCTTAATTTAACTTGAGTGGTAAAAGGGGAAGTCTGACGTACATCTTTCTCGGCCCGGATGAGCCCGACCCCTGATGTACATCTTGTGGTGGCGTGCAATCCCCATTCACTGAACACTTCTAAAAAACAATAAAAACAACTCAACTCACTTCAAATTCATTTTCATGCCTTCCGTGCAGTCAACTCTTTTTCAACTGCCCTTGTACAGTCAAAAATCTTTTTAACTGTTTTCCTAAATGGATGGTGTTTTATCCATTCCCCTGATTCTGACAAACGCTTAAACCTCAGTTGAGTATACAAGCAATACTGTTGTCTCAGTGGAATGCGAATTAAGCATCGTTCACTAAAAACAACCAACAAACAAAACCTTTTTCAGGAAGAACTACGTGAGCTTTGACTTCCTCATTGTACTTGGGGGATACGTAGGAGCGAGAGCCTCTCTCGTCAAGCCAAATAATAAAAAACTCTTTTTTTTCCTTCTCAGTTTAATATGCGGTAATTTAATTCTTTTCATGCGGTTATCTCTGTTTATGCAAACCAAAATTCTTCAAATGGTTCCCGTTGAGTACAACGGATATGAGGGGTGTTAACGCCTTCCCCTCATGTAACCAACTCCCGAACCCGATCTTTTCAAGGTTTTATCATTATTTTCCTTTCCCCTCACGGGATATATGAAGTATGGTGGCGGCTTCATTGTTTACATTTGTGCATTGCATTTCATCATTGCATATCTGTATATTTTTTTGCGCCGGGTGCTACACAACTTACAACCTTAAAATGATAATATCATCGTTTTTTAAAATAAAAAATATACTTTGTTTAAAATATTTTGTTTGATAAAATATAATAATTTTAATATATTTATTGACTAATTGTTTTATTTATTTTTAAATGCGCGATTGTTAAATATATTTAATTTTCTTTTTTTGACGTAAAAAATGTTTGATATTTGTTATCTTAAAAATGAGAAAAATTTAAAAATATGTAAATTATGTGATTTTCATAATTCATTTAATTTAACAAAAATTTACATCTCTTTCTATTATATAAGTTTCTCTTATATAAGCTTATCTTTTAAATAATAGTAGATTTAATGAATTGAAAGTTATAATTTATTTTAATTGCAACTTACAACCTTAAAATGATAATATCATCGTTTTTTGAAATAAAAAATATATGTTCACTGTATCCAAAGAATTATATTTCTTTTGCATTATTTCTTTTGATCATAAAATGCATTGAAAGTGTAAGTATTGAAACTAACGCGTTTTTCGTTTCGAATATACATGCATACAACTTGTTTTGGAAATTTCAATGTTCAACCCTGGGATTTTCTTTTGATCAAACTGAAAGGGAAAAGTTTTTATGCATGCTCAATCATGTCAAAATCATCATCAATTCGAACCCAAATTCCAGCAATTGACATTAAATTCCTAACCCTAATTATAACACTGTAAAAAAAAGGAAAAATTAATTACAATCCAAAGAGGATTTTTGGACACTGAAAATTGGCACATAATGAAGCGATAGAACACAAAAAGAGAAAACCACAAGACGCAGCAACTTGCTTAGAGAGCAAAAGCAATGTATCGTGAAACTTAAACTAAAGAGAGAGAGCTTAATATGCAATTACATTTATTTTTGATGAACAAGCAGATATATTAAAGTAAAAAAAGACGGACTTTGAGTTGGCAAAGAATAAATTTGAAGAACAAGTAAAGGAGCAAGAATTAAAAGAGAAAAGGTGCTGAGAACGAGAGCTGAAGCTTGAGTCAAAAAAGAATGAGCACTAGTTTCACCCCTCTTTTTAGGATTCAAGCTCCTTCACTTTTTTCGTCAAAAAAAAAAGCTCCTTCACTTATAACTTGTACTCATTCTCTTTTGACTGAAGTTTCACCTCTCGTTCTTTGCAATTTTTCTCTTTTAATTCTTGCTCCTTCACTTGCTCTTCAAATTTTTTTCTTCGCCAACTCAACATCCGTCTTTTCTGACTCTAATATATCTGCTTGTCCATCTAAAAAAAATTAATTGCATCTAGCTCGCTCTCTTTAATCTTAAGTTACACGATACAATGCTTCGACTCTCTATCACTACACAACCAGCTCCCCCTTTTCAATCACAACCATCATACTACAACCACCAAACCTTAGCCATTCCACAACAATCAATAGCAAACAAAAAGAGAAGCTCCTTCTTCTCCTTTCCAAAGGATTTGTGAAGTGTAATTTGCTTCAATTTATTAAGCAAGGACTTCATATTTGAAACCTAGATAGAAATGAAAGTGAAAGGAAAGAAGAAAAAAGGCAGGGAACAAAAAAGAGGTGTGTGAGAATTGAAGAGGAAAATGAAGTTTATTTATAACAAACCCGCACGCTTAACTCCCACCTCACTACATGTGTGCCACTCTATAAGAAATGGAAGGAATATCTTATATTTTCACTATTATATTTCGGTCAAAGTAACACTTAATGTACCATTACTATTTTATTCCTTTTTCTATATATAAATATTGTAGAATATCTTGACCATAATAAATTAAAATTTATGATCGAAATTATTTTATTAGTCAAAAAGAATTATCGTAGAATTCTTTGACCAAAAGATATGGTAGAATCCAAGTCAAAATAACACTAAATGTACCATATTACTATCTTGTTCCTTTTTCCAGATATAAATATTGTAGTATATCTTGACCAAAATAAATTAAAATATATGGTGTAAATTATTTTCTTAATCAAAAAAAATTATGGTAGAATTCTTTGACATAAAAAAATGGTAGAATCCTGGTCAAAATAAATGTTTGCCCTTATGCAATCAAAATTAAAATAAAAAAAAAATCACAAAAGAACAATCGTTTATCTCATTCCGATGATACAAAGGAAAGCTTAAGCCTTCCACGTGCGAGCATATAAGCTATATGTTTAACCGCTATAATAAGACATAAACATTATTCCATAAAATAACCAACCATCAACTATTATCTACCCTGAACTACGAAACTCTGAGTTTCCCATCGCACACGGGAATAAGTTGGAGCACGACTCAACATCTTGTCGAGTACACTAACAAAAAACAAACATTTTCCCTCACTTTTGTAAATAATTCAATAATAAAAAACGGCAAATAATTCTAAATTCTAAACTCTTTAAACCCTTAAACTACTTAGATGGTTCCCGTTGAGTACAATTAGATGTAACTTAAAACTAAAGAGAAAGAGCTTAATGCAATTACATTTCTTTTTGATGAACAAGCTGATATATTAGAGTCAGAAAAGTAGGACTTTGAGTTGGCGAAGAATAAATTTGAAGAACAAGTGAAGGCGCAAGAGTTAAAAGAGAAAAGGTGCAAAGAACGAGACCTGAAGCTTGAGTCAAAAGAGAATGAGCACCAGTCAAAAAAAGGAGAGACAGAAGTTCAAGAAACGCAAGTTGGATCAAACAGAAAGGGAAAAGATTTTATGAATGTCAATCATGTCAAAATCATCATCAATTCGAACCGAAATCACAACAATTGACATTCAGTTCTTAACCCTAATTATAACACTATAAAAGAAAGGAAAAATTAATTACAATCCAAAGAGAATTTGTTGGACACTTAAAATTGGTACAGAATGAAGCGAAAAACCACAAAAAGAGAAAACCACAAGAGGCAGCAACTTGCTTAGAGAGCAAAAGGAATGTATCGTGAAACTTAAACTAAAGAGAAAGAGCTTAATGCAATTACATTTCTTTTTGATGAACAAGCAGATATATTAGAGTTAGAAAAGAAGGACTTTGAGTTGGCAAAAAATAAATTTGAAGAGCAAGTGAAGCAACAAGAATTAAAAGAGAAAAGTGCAAAGAACGAGAGGTGAAGCTTGAGTCAAAAAAGAATGAGCACTAGTTTAAAGTGAAACAACTTGAATCCGAAAAACACGATTGAAAGTGCTTGATTTTCATATTCAAGCACTTTCACGCCTCTTTTTTCGGATTCAAGCTCCTTCACTTTTAACTTGTACTCATTCTCTTTTGACTGAAGCTTCACCTCTTGTTCTTTGCAATTTTTTTTCTTTTAATTCTTGCTCCATCACTTGCTCTTCAAATTTCTTCTTCGCCAACTAAAAGTCCGTCTTTTTTGACTCTAATATATCTGCTTGTCCATCTAAAATAAATTAATTGCATCTAGCTCTCTCTCTTTAATCTTAAGTTTCACGATACAATGCTTCGACTCTCTATCACTACACAACCACCTCCCCCTTTTCAATCACAACCATCATACTACAACCACCAAACCATAGCCATTCCTCAACAACCAATAGCAAACAAAAAGAGAAGCTTCTTCTTCTCCTTTCCAAGGGTTTTGTGAAGTGCAATTCGCTTCAATTTATTAAGCGAGGACTTCATATTTGAAAGCTAGATAGAAACGAAAGTGACAGGAAAGAAGACACAAAGGCAAGGAAGAAAAAAGAGATGTGTGAGAATTGAAGAGGATAGTGAAGTTTATTTATAACCAAACTCGCACGCTTAACCCCACTTCACTACATGTGTGCCACTCTATAAGAAATGGAAGGAGTATCTTATATCTGTTATATTTCGGTCAAAGTAACACTTAATGAACCATTACTATTTTATTCCTTTTTCTATATTGTAGAATATCTTGACCATAATAAATTAAAATATATGATCGAAATTATTTTCTTAGTCAAAAATAATTGTGGTAGAATTTTTTGACCAAAAGATATGGTAGAATCCTAGTCAAAATAACACTAAATGTACCATATCTTGTTCCTTTTTTCATATACAAATATTGTAGTACATCTTGACCAAAATAAATAAAAATATATGGTTGAAATTATTTTCTTAATAAAAAAAAATTATGGTAGAATTCATTGACATAAAAAAATGGTAAAATTTTGGTCAAAATAAATGTTTGCCCTTGTGCAATAAAAAATTAAAAAAAAAAATTCACAAATGAACAATATATTATCCATTCCAATGATACAAACGAAAGCTTAAGTCTCCCACACGCGAGCATATAAGCTATATGTTTAACCGCTATAATAAGACATAAACATTATTCCATAAAAAAACCAACCAACAATTATTATCTACCGTGAACTACGAAGCTCTGAGTTTCTAATCGCACACGGGAATAAGTAGGAGCATGATTCAACATCATGTCGAGTACACTAACAAAAAACAAACATTTTCCCCCACTTTTGTAAATAAAAAACTACAGTAATTCCGAGTGTTAATACGCTCGGGCGCTTTTCGCAGCACTACAACCATATAATTGGAACTCCAAACTATCAATTACTTTTTTTTTTTTGATCAAAGACTATCAATTACTTTGGCTATACATAGTTGTGTATGTCTACTTTTATTGATATTATATGAGGTTGCATTATACATATAAACTTGAAATTCGACAACCATCTCAACTTAGATGAGATAATGTAGTCAACTTAGATGAGATAATGTAGAGAATGTTTGGATTGATGGTGACGATTTTAACAAATACTACTCTTCGTGCACGTTTTGCATCACAGTGCATTTATCAGACTAACAATAAACCGTTGTAATTTTTAAAAGCAACACTTTGTGGCTTTTGCAAAATCACACAACTCACTGTAATTCTGACAAATAAGTGATGCCTAACAAGAAATCTAAACATACACATAAATTGGACTTTTTTTTTAGCATAAGGTAGTGCTGCCTATGCCAAATTGTGTTTGACTACAAATCGGAAAATATGGAAAGTAACTAATTTAATCAGCCTAAATGTTTGACATACTCAACTATTATCCAAAATAACAAGAAAATCATCCATAATATAAACAATGCCATATATAAATTATACACTAAACCAGTAAAAATCTATAGTAATTTATGAAAAGCAAAACATATGGCAGACTTCAAGTTTTGCATTTGAAAGAAATAATCTACAGACACATCATTCAAGAAAACCTAACTATAAAGATCATCTTCATCAGCACCACCAGCATCAAAATTAGGAGCTGCAAAAGAGTCAGAGCCGACAGTCTTATTTACAGTATCTGCAAACCTAAATTCACTTCCGAAGCCCCTTGATTGTTGTAAGGTCTTAGCAAATGTCTGGTATTTGCGTATATCAGTGTCAGTAACGCTCCTACGCGCATACTTCATTGACTTCTGCCGCCTTAATCTCTGCAACTTCTTCCACAAGGTCTTCATCCATGACCTTAGGGTTTTCCTTCCTCTTCCTCTCTTGTTCAATGTCCTGTAACCACAACAATATATTAGTCAAATCTTATCAGAATTCATTGAGTTTGTATCATAGCTAAATACAATTTAACTATTAACCAAAAGCATACCTTCTCTATGTTTTCTCTTATAGCATATTTGCACGCTCGCTGACAGCTTAATAATAGTACAATGAGTCAATTTATCGCATAAATATATAGCTCTAGTAAAAAGTTGCACCATGAGAGCGCATATTCGAATTTGTAATTTTACTTCTTAGGACTTGATGTGTGCATTTTGTTGCTAAACTTTTTGAAGGAAAAAACAAAAATTTATCAATCTAATATAACAATTTATCAATCTAATTTATCATCACTTCTTTAATAATATTTTCAATCCTTTATGTGAATCTAGTGACATAAGTTTTATGAGATTGTTTAAAAATTTATGACAACAACTTAAGATAATTTCATAAGTTTTTTTCAATTTATTTTTGCAAGTTATCCATTATACCTCATAAAAACAACTCATATCATATGTAAAAATAATTTATCTTTGTTTAATCTTTTACTATAAAAATAACTTATCAAAACTTAAACACTTGTGCTATAAGTTGCAAATAAGTTGTTTATCCAAACATAGTGGTCTTCTTCCATGGCATTGACCAAGTACTTTGCCTCAACTAGTTGCAAATGGATTCATCAAGCAAAGGGTAAATAGAAATTTCATCTGTTAATAACTTATTTAACTCTAATGTTAATAACTTTCGATAAGATTCACACCCGAACACAACTTTAAGCCTAAATATGATACGCCAAAGCAAACTTAGCCTACAACACAACATTGAGATAAATCGAAACAAGGTGTACATAACAAGATCATAAGTACAATTAAAAATAGTGTGTGCTTAATATAGTTACAATCACATCAAATTCAACAGATATAATACAAGGTTATGTTTATTTGTTTTTATTTCTACTATACATTATACATATGATCATTTACAAATATACCCCTCAACATGAAGCAACACAAACATGCCCAATGAAAGTTTTATGAACAATAGTGATGAAAGAATATACTTTAACTGTGTGAGACTCAGTCCAAGAGTGATTATTTAACGAATCTTTCGTGTTGAAACCTGCATTATTCTATCTAGTTAGAGTACTTGAAAATGGCCGTAGTCCATTTGAAGCAACCGAATGGCAATGCTAAGAGGATCAAAGACATGCTTTTGATTCTACTGATAAGCTATTCCATATACATGAGGATTAATAAATGAAGCATTTGATAAGAATGTCATGTCGAGCTCAACACTTGAAAATCCAGCTCTGGTTATACTTTCTCCTGTTTCCCTAGAAAGATGACACCCATCTGCAAGTGTCTGTTGCAGCGGATCGAGAGTTCTCTGTAGAAATCTGAGAAATGTTCCATCTGTATCATCCGTGAAAACAAACCAAAATTAAGATATTTATTACTATGAATAATTTTTATAGCTATTCAGAATAGTGAATAGAAAGGTTTTGCTTACACACCTTTTGCAGCTACATGTTCCACAAACAGATACACACCACCAGGCCGCAGCACCCTTCTCACTTCTGTATACATAGCACAATTTAGACGATAAACGGTACCGACACCAAACATTAGACTGACACTGCATTGACATTGGTAATAATTTGAGAAAATGGAATAATTGAATGTAACCATGTGTGCCAGTATCGTGACAGTGTTGGACACCAGGCGTGCACCTTCAATATGAAGTGTTGGTGCTACTTAGGTTCACAATAATCTTGAATTTCAAAGTGTGATACATTGTAAACAAAACGTCCATGGTAAACAAGGATTGGTTACTACATTAGATTGGTTACTGGCTTACTGCATTTCTGATTGTTCAAAATTTGAACATTTAAACTCAATGCATCAAAAATTGAGAAATATTAGTTCAATTTTCCAGTCTCGTGGTTTTTCATTGTAAGCTATAATTGTTCCGTTTTGTATTATTACGCCTTGCGGTTCTGTCTACAGAAAAAATCACATAATGCATCAAAAGAACTGGTTTGTCCAAATTTTTAACCCAATTTTAAACAATGAAAATTTTCAGCATGGAAACCAACTAAGTTGCAATTTAGTAATTACGAAGTCTAGTTGAGAGTTGAGACACACAAGCACAAGATTGTAAACTAATATACAAGGCAAGCAAAAATATTTGAATAAAAATAGATGTGTAAAGTTTCATCACCTTTTAATGTCATATCAACATCTTTAACAGAACACAATACAAGTGTTCCAACAACTGCATCGACTGAATTATCACTTAATGGTATAACCTCCCCGACCTAAACAGCACAAATTTTAAAGATCAATTAACACAGGCAAACAGACAACCTACAAGCACAAACAAAGAAAGCGTCTATAAACATGTTGTCGTGTCGTGTTCTATAAAGTATACTGCAACTATTATATCTATAGGTTTTGATCAGAATATCAAGTAATAACCACTTAGACCATTAAGTTGTAACTCATTCATATAACCATTGAGAATTTGAAATATTACATACAGCATGTATAAACTCAAAATTTGAGAGCGGAAGTCCAGCAGATGCAGCAGAAGACCGAGCATACTTCTCCATCTCCGGATTAGGATCAATGCCAACAACCTGCACATCAGGATTGCTACCATAATAACTGAGGTTAGGACCGGTTCCAATGCCAATCTCCAATATTTTGCTAGCCTTCTTGTCCTTCAAGTTGCTAAAGATTTCAGACTTGTACCGAGCAACCTTACAAGAAAACATCCCAAACATCAACAGGTTGCAATAATAATAAGATCACAAAGACTAAAGTGGTCTAAAATTTCAATTTCAACGACCATTTTGAAATTTCATTGATTTCAAGGACCAAATTGTTAACTCTACAATTTCATGAAGTAAAATGGTTATTCACTCAATAAACAATGAAATTAAAACAAACCAACATGTATATGAATAGAATGAAGAGTAAACCTCAGCTTCATAAGATTTAGTAAATGAACTCAGGACCCAAGCATATAACTTTTGATACCAATCAGGTTTAGGTGGGTGAAACTCGTTAACCAAAGCCTACAAAAAAGAAAGAAAAAAAATCAACATTTCCATGTTACGTTGGTGTCAGCAAAAACATAATTTCCAGCAACAAAACGAGAAAGCTTCTAGCAACGTCAATGTCATTCTCCGAAACTATGTTTGCCATCACGGTAGATGTGTCATAATCATAGTGACCCACTGTGATTTTGTAGTAGCTACAAGTTGTAGCTTCTGCAAAATATGCAGTTAGTAAGACTCATTTGAATTTCAACCAACCAACCAACAAAAAGAGTATCTTCCAATCATAATTATGTTCAAATTATTTATTTACTGTAACAGAGATAAGGAATAAGTTACTGTGTAATCAGAATCTGAATTTGTGGCTGTAGCAAGCTGAATAGGGAAACCTGTGGTTGTGAGAGTTGCAGTTGCAGCAGCTTCTATGAAATGCCTTCTTCCACATAAGCATGGTTTTTTGTTGGGTCCCACCGAGTCATCATCATCATGAGGGAGGAGAAACTCAGTGGTGGTCCTGAGTTTGTTGGGTGGTGCTTCTGAGTTAACTCGTTTGTGCATCATAATACAAGATTTGTGGATGTAATTGTGGGTGTGTTTGTTAATAGCTTTGGGTTTGTGTGTGAAGGAATGCAATGAAACTGTTGAACCAAGCATGAGAGAGTTAAGAAGATTCATTATATGGGTGGTAAATTGGTGATGATATTCAAAGTTCTGTATTGAAATTTTCTATGTACTTTTTGTTGAAATAAATAAATATTTAGATTTTCAGTCTCTCATTTTTTAGAATTAGACTTTAGAGAGTTTGACCTGAATTCTTCTATAACTTAATAAATAAGATATTGAAATAGATAATAAGTTTTATTTAAAAATGACCCAAATTCAATGGATGGAACAATTCTTAACAACATTTTACTTATTGGACTATAACTTAATAAATCAAGATATTAGACTCAAATAGTTGATAAGTTTTATTAAAGAACGAATTATTTGAAAGAGCCTGAATTCAATTTCCCTGGATGGAGCAATTCTTAACAACACTTTTCTTATCTCGATACTGAACTCTGGATTACAAGGGGTCCTATTCCCTAGAAATCAAAGGGTTAATAAAGCCTACTAAATTGTTACTAAAACAACACAACAATTGATTGCAAACATATTACTGTTAAGTATCCAATCTTATTATAGATGATTATATTTTGGGAGACATCAAATGTTACAACTGGCACAATATTACAAGACCTTTCATTGTGCAATCCTAGTACATCATGAAATTCATGTTTACAGTCAGTTCAAAACTCCCAATTCAAGTTATTAACATAACCAACTCTAGTATGCATCATCATTTGCTTGCAAATTCAGAGAAGAAAGCACCACTGTGTCGAAATGCAGTTTATAACTCAAACCAGTAGCTACTAATGGCAGCTTTAGTCTTGAGCAGCATCACTTTTATCACCAGAACCACCTTCAATAGGACTCGGATCCTCTAATGATGCATCATCACCGTCAACTGTCAAACAAGAAATATACCACAAAACGAGTTTTACCAGTCATGAACTTCATGGAATGTAAGAAATAGGCCTGCCATTTGCACATACCTTCAGAACCATCTGCTGGAGCATAAGATGAGCGCCTTGATCGGGTCTGCTGATGTGTTGGCTGATTATCAATGTAGGTAGGACCCCAAGAGAGGGAACGGAAAATGTAAAGAGCAATATCAGCAAAAAGTAATTCAAATTTCAAAGATATGAAATAAAGAAAAGGAAAATGTTCATTACGATATGAAATAATGATAAGGAAAATGTTCATTACAATTTATCATTTATTAGTCATGTAATGGATCAGTGAATCACATTCCCTGTTCAGATCAAATGTTTCCTTAAAATCTTGTATTGTGAACATAAAGAAAGGGACTTCGACAAGGTTAATAACTAGTAACTTCTGTAGAAGTTAACTGCGTAGCCATAGACTACATATCACATTTGTATCATTGAAGAGATGCAATCCAAACAACATCAGCCAGTTTTCACAACTGTTTTGAAATTCAATTTGGGTCTATTTGGAAGTTCAAAATTATTGAAAATAGAATAGATAGTATATACATGGTGTGTTAACCTCACCGATGCATAAAAGAATCAACTTAATCAATGTTTGGATTGAATTTTGCTAACTTAAGTTTGAACTACTTTTGCAAACATCATTTGAAAAAGTAAACCTACCAATGTTGCCATTTAATTTCGAACTGAGTTTGAACTACTTTTATGAGGCAGAAGTTGTCTATATAAAGTTTAGCTGTGCAAACATGAATTTGGGGGTCTTTGATGGTAATCCAAACACACATATTTATATGATAATATGAACACAGCAGTGAAAATGTCAACTAAAATTTTACCTGCAACTTTGGACGGAGAGCTTCAAGTGGTCCTTTAGGCTTTTGTGCTCCTTGCTATATGAATAATCACGGAATTAAGACAGAGATATCAGACATCCAAATAAAACATAAGGTTACATTGAAAATTTGAAAAGCATAGTGATAAACATATTCTTCTAAGACCAGAGAATACCTTTCCCAAAGCCCAATCAGCTGAATCAAAATAAGCACGTTCATGATCCTGCCAAAAATTGAAATTATTCACGAACAAAAGTCAGTTTTAAAAGAACATTTCACACAAACACACATGGCCAAATGATAGAGCCATACAGGAAATAGAACTTTGAAGATGTAATAATAGACAAGGAGACAACCTTGGATATTAGCGGAGGCTTCTTTGGCAATCTCCCACCATACTTTTTCTTGACAGCGTCTTCCTGCAGAATTAGATTTATTTCTAATCATATATCACAACATAATAACATATTGTGAGATTTAATGCCAAGGCCTAAGTGTAACCATGAATCTGGTAACGTCTCCCCAATGCTTAAGGAGTGATTTCAGTAATGCCCAAGCTTACAAAAACTTAAAAACAAGAAAGTTAATCAATGAAAATAGTAATATCTTGAACTGATACAAAAACTGACTTTTCCAATCTGAATATTTCTTGTAGATGTAACATAAATAGTAGGCTAATTGCATCAGAGGTCCTTTAACTTATGGTCTATTTGTTTCAAGAGAAATAATGAAGAGATAACAGAGAAATAGAGAAGAGAACATAACTTTCTCTTGTTTGGAAAGCAGAGAAACAAATAAGAGAGATTGAAAAATTGTGGGACCCAAACTGACTACATTTTGATTTTTTTCTCCTCAGAATAGCAAGGAAATGGGAGAGATTTTTGTTCTACCATTTTCACCTGTGTATTCAAATCATATATTGATCTCATTTATGATTTATCATGTTCCTGCAAATTGCAACAATGGTTCTCGAATATAAAAGGGGAAAATTGAAAATGCAGCAGAATCGGAGATGAGCTGAAGTTATCCATTGCCGGTGGAGGAACGACTACAAGGAAAATAGGGGTGAAGGCACTTGAAGGCAGTGTGTTGAGATTGGAGTAACTCTCTCGCATGTACATATGGAGGATGTTTTAAACAGACCCTTTATCCTTCTTTAGATATCAAAGGCCCCTTATCTTTTAAAACTACACCAACATTAGACCTTTGGCGATTTTCCTCAAAATACCGTGAGAAAATTACATTATTTTTGTCTTCTTTTGAAAACACTACCTTATATATACATGCCTTTTATATCAATATCCATGAACTTATCACAATATGCAGCAAAACACATACACAACTATCTACGAAATACAGACACTCCTCAGATTTAAGCTTGTCCCGGTGTCTGACACCGACACATATGATTACATTGATTTATGTCATTTATTTTTTCTTTCAAAACTCGGTATCCAGCCCAACCACCCAAGAACCGACTAATCCAAGAGGTCCAATCCCACCGTCCACTTGCATAGCCTTTTTAAGGCAGAGCAAAGCTCTGTATGGACTATCCCACCGAAATTGGCAGTGAGAGGAATCGAACCTGAGACCTTGAGATGAGCAAACTCTAATGTCTCAAGCCAATTCCACTAAACCAACCCAAGTTTATGTCATTTTCGAATTATTATAGGTGTCGACGTATCAGTGTAGTGTCTGGTGTTCGTATCGGAACAAACCCAAAAATAAACATTTTGATAAGAATGATTGAGCAAAAGAATTACCTCATCTTGAGATGAAGGCATTGAATTATCATTATTTGTATTATTATCTTTGAGATCAGAGTGAGCTTGATTGCTTGGAGAATCATTATCATGAAGTTCTTGTTTCTTCACATCCTCAACATTAACATTAGTAGAATCTGACATTGCTTACTCTTTTTCTACACGGATCAATTGTAAGATTAAAGAAACAATTTTCAATCAAGGATCAAATTTAATTAAAAATTATGAATACCAATTCCGAATTGAATATGAAATGAAACCTAATAATTAAGGAAGAAGAAGAAGAAGAAGAAGAAGAAGAAATTGTAGCGTACCGTAATTGGAAGAGAAATGAAGTGTGAAATTGGCGATCTAAGGATTATTGGTATGCGATGCGCATCTTCAACTGCGTTACGACAAAGTCCGTTATTTATATATGTCGGAAGGAAGATACATACATACATACACCACACTCATCAATAAATTAAATATATTAAATCTAAGTATTTGGATCTTGTAACAAATTACAAAGGAAGTCGGCTATTTGAATCGATGGTTGGTTATTTAGTTTAGTGGTAATTGATGCTGAATTTGTTAGAAAAATTACAGTTTAATCTCTGCAACTATAATTGGAAGAGTGTTGGAAACCTTTGATGTCAGAATTGATCTCCGAACTACATTAAAGTGAAGGTGAAAACTAAATATAAACAAAAAAAATTGGTTGTTTGAGAAAAGTAGAAAATATTATTTTATTTTAGGATATTATTTTTTGATCAATTAATTTTAGGATATTATAATTTCAAGATCAATTAAATTGATAAATCTTTTTTGGTAAATTAAATTAATTGATCTCGTTTTGGTTGGATAGAAATTGATTTTTAAATCGAAGAAAATCAAACCAGTTTGATTCCATTTTTGTATTTAAATTTTAAAAATTGATAAATTCGTGAACTAAATTAAACGCCTTACTAATACTATTTTTATTAATATTAGATTAAATAATATGGTTCGGCGTTTAACAACTTATAGAAATGGTTTTGGTTTAAATGCAGTTTTGACCCTGCTAATTTGATGAATTTTGAATTTTAACCCTCATATTTTAAAACTTGTAATTTCAACCCTTATTTTAAATTTTTTAGAATTATTTTCACCTCAATCACATTTGGCTTATTTTTACTTATGTGACAATGATGATGTGTATGTTATCTTTTTTATTTGACACATGTGCATCATCTTTATCTACCTAATTATTTTCTTTAAAAATTTCTAGAAAATTTCAAAAAATGTCATAAAATTACTATAAAAATCAAGAAAAATACCATAAAAATCCTTTCAAAAGATATTTAAATATATCGAAAAATACTATTAAAAATACCATAAATACTAGCAGTGCAAACATATTTTTCGATATACCTAAATGTCTTTTTAATGGATTTTTATGGTATTTTTTCTTGTTTCATAGTATTTTTATTGATTTTTTATAGTAAATAATTTATAGTTTTTTATTTATTTTTTATAATGTTTTCCCTAACTTTATGACATTTTTTAGAGTTTTTCCCTAAATTTATGGCATTTTTTTAGAATTTTCAAGTAATTTTTAAAGAAAATTATTAGGTAAATAAATATAATGCACATGTGTCAAAAAAATATTTATAACATACATTACATCATTGCAACATAAGCCAAATGTGATTGAGGTGAAAAAAATTCTGAAAAATCTAAAATAGGGCATTGAAATTCCAAGTTTTAAAATAAGGGGTTAAAATTCTGAATTCGTCAAAATAAGAGGGTCAAAACTACATTTAAGCATTTTTTTACGTAGAAAATGAATTTATGATAATTTATTTGATTTTGTATTATAATTGTACTGCAGGTACAAAATAGATGGTTCTACTGGTGGATCTGGTGAGTAGTTATGTCAAAGAGGAAATTCAAATTTACAGAGGAAGGGTACTTACAAAAATGTTAGTACTTAAATGCTCAAATTAATAATTACTCAATGAGAGTGTGTATGAATTAGATAGAATGGATGTACCTTGAGGATGAGTGTATGCTATAAGAGGTATGTGCAATTACATATACCTCATGAGTCATGACAAAGGTCTTTATTCGCTGTGAACAGTGTTGCATAGGGATATAACTGATCTGCAAAGGAGTCATTATCTTGTTGTGTATGACTTACGTGAGGCTTATTGAGGACAATACACATTAACGTAAATAAGGAGATGATGATGATGATGATGGATTTAGAGTGAATTGGGTTGTTTAATTTTATGGGTCTATGGTTGGTCTAGAACAATAAAAATTTGTTTAAAAAAAATAAAGAAATGAAATTATTGTTAATTTATTTGATTTTTTTTTTAATATGTTGTAAAATTTATTAAATTTGAATTTGTCTGAAAAATAGAGAGCATGGAATAATTTTTATAAAAAGTTGGTGGTAAAAAACCGGAAAAAATGATAGTCACTATTAGAATAACTAACTTTTAGCGTGAGCCTGAAGCCCACGCAAAAGTGTTAGAAATCGACGCTAACACATAATTAGCGTCGGAATAGCATTGGTGTCGGGACGAGGCTAAAATGATTGAAACTGTTAGTTTATGGCAGAACAAAATTGAAAATTGAAGAATAAAATACGTTGAAGAAAAATATCACTGAGATGAAAATAGGAAAATTCAGTTCATTATTGACTACAACAATACACTAAATAGTGCTTTTGAAAAACAGAACATAACACAACCACATCACCATAAAATTAGGAACGTGGGATAAACAAAAACTACTTTCTCATAAAGTTCTAGGAACAACTTATTGACTAAAACAAAAGACTGAAACAATAGAAAAATAAAGATAAAACATCCACATAATGCAGTCTAAAAAGCAATAATTAACACTCCTCCTTGCTTTTGGATCTGCAAACTCCAATTTTCTGCCTTAAAAACTCAAACTTGCTGATAGGAAGTGGCTTTGTAAACAAATCTGCCAATTGCTCCTCTGACTTGCAGTTAACCAAAGTCACCTCTCCATTTTGCTGCATTTCTCTTAAGAAGTAAAGCTTGATGTTAAAATGTTTAGTCTTCCCATGACATACTGGATCCTTTGAAATTGCAATTGTTGCTTGGTTGTCAATAAATACCTCTATCTTATAATTTTGTTGGTGATGTAAATTAAATAAAATCTTTTTCAGCCACACAACTTGATTTAAAGTTGTTATTGCTGCTATGAATTCAGCTTCTGCAGTGGATTGTGCTACTGTCTCTTGCTTCTTTGTGCACCACGAAAAAACTCCTGAGCCAAGACTGAAACAATAACCAAAGGTACTCTTCATGTCATCAATGGATCCCGCCCAATCATTATCAGAGAATCCACACAACTTGAATGTTGGACATGTCTCAAATTTGACACCATAATCAATAGTGCCCTTAATATATCTCAATACTCTTTTTGCTGCTTTTAAATGCATTTCACTAGCACAATGCCTAAAACGAGAGAGGATACTTACAAAAAATAGAATGTCTGGCCTTGTTGAAGTGAGATACATTAAACATCCAATAAGACTTCTATAATATCCTTCATCAACTTTGTCAAAACCATCTTCCTTGCTCAGCTTCTCCCTTTGGTTCATAGGTGTGCTAACTGTTTTTCACTCTTCCATCTGAAATTTTTTCAATATTTCTTTGCATATTTCTTTTGGTAGATGAACACATCATTCTCATTTTGCTTGATCTCAATTCCAAGAAAAAATGTCATCAAACCAAGATATGTCATCTGAAAAGCTTGCATCATTTCTTGTTTGAATTCATCAACAAGCCTTGTTTCATTTCCGAATACCAAAAGATCATCAACATAGAGGGAAATTATGAGAAAATTTTTACCCATATGTTTCACATAAAGAGTGGACTCAGATAAGCTTTTTACAAAACCTATGCTCAATAAGTGATCATTTATCTTACTGTACCAAGCTCTTGGGGCTTGTTTTAAGCCATAAAGAGCCTTCTTAAGAAGATAGACTTTATCTTCTCCACCTTGCACCACAAATCCCTCTGGATGCTCCACATAAATCTCTTCTTGTAAATCTCTATTTAAAAACGCTAATTTAACATCTAACTGGAATACTTTCTAGCCTTTTTGAGCAGCAATTTCTAACATCAATCTAATTGTATCCAGTCTTGACACAGGTGCAAAAGTGTCAGAATAATCAACACCAAAAATCTTTGCATACCCTTTGACTACGAGTCTGGCCTTATATTTATTGATTGAGCCATCTGAATTAAGCTTTGTTCTGAAAACCCATTTAACTCCAATGATTTTTCTATCTTCAGGTTTGTCAACTAGTTCCATGTCTTGCTTTTTTTTGAATCATTGAAATCTCCTCCTCCATTGCATTTTTCCATTTTGGATTGTTTAGTGCTTCTTCATAACAAGAAGGTTCACATACTGCTACATTGCATCTTTGATATCTGACAGCAGCCTTGTGCCTCTAATGGGAGGATCATCTTCTAATTCATTCTCACACAACTCTGTTGTATGCTTTTCAAGATGATCATCTTCAATATCATTGAAGGATCCAATTGTTTTTTGAGGATTCTTTTAGTCCCATTGTTGATCTTCATTAAAATTCGCATCTCTAGAGATAGTCATCTTTCCACTTTGAGGATGATACACTTTGTAGGCTTTTGAAACAGAACTATATCCCACAAAAATTCCTGGAATTGCTTTCTTGTCAAGTTTGTCACGCTTAACTTGTGGAACATGTGCAAAACAAACACAACCAAACACTTTAAGAAAGTTTAGTGAAGGTTTATACCCATACCAAGCTTCAAAAGGAGTTTTATCTTTCAAAGCCTTCGTTGGTAGTCGATTTTGAAGAAAAACAACTGTGTTGGCTGCTTCTGCCCAAAATTGTTTTGGCAAGTCCTTCTCATGCAACATGCATCTAGCCATCTCCATTATGGATCTATTTCTCCTTTCACTAACACCATTTTGCTTTGGAGTGTATGGAGTTGTGATTTGATGTACAATGCCAGCTTCTTCACAAAATAAATTAAATTGTGTTGATGTATACTCCTTCCCATTATCGGATCTTAAAAATTGAATCTTGCAGCCACTTAGAGTTTCAACCATATTCTTGAACTTTTCAAATACTCCAGCCACTTCATGCTTGAATTTCAAGAAAAAAAATCCAGCACATTCTTGTAAAGTCATCTATAAAAAGAACAAAGTACAGATTACCTTGTAATGATGGTGTTCTTTGAGGTCCTGCCACATCAGTGTGAATGAGTTGCAGCTTTTGAGTGGCTCTCCAAACACGTTTTGGAAATGGTTTTCTGATTTGTTTACCAAATTGACAAGCATTACAATTTGGCAAATGATTAGAAAGCATCGATAGACCTCTTGTCATATCATTACTCTTCATATTCATCATTCTTTGAATATGACAATGACCAAGACGCTTATACCACAGTTCAGTGGGACTGACTTCAGTGAAATAAGCAACCTGCTCCTCCTCAATTGGATCAAATGAGAAATTTTTACCTCTCATCTTAACCCTTAGAATCTCCCGGCCAGTGGTGTCAAAGATTAGACAAAGTTGATTTTCAAACGATACTTTGAATCCCTTATTCAATCAATTGGCCTAGACTGAGCAGATTTTGGTCAATATCAGGTACATAAAGAACATCTGAGATTGTCTTTATACCTGAATTCGTTGAAATTATCACAGTTCCTTTTCCTTTTGCAGAAATATAGCCACCGTTCCTAATTCTGACTTTCGAGATTTTAGTAGGCTTCAAATCTTTGAAGAGAGTTTTATCATATGGCATGTGGTTTGTACAACCACTATCAATCAACCAACATTCTGAACTACTTTTAGATGAAAAGCACGTTGCAACAAAAATCTGATCTTCTTCATCTTGCTCTACAACCTGGGCATTGACTTCATGTTGTTGAGATTTGTTTCTGCAAATCACAGCTTCATGTCCAAGCTGATTGCACTTGCTGCACTTTGCACTTGCTGCACTTTGCGTCTGGTTACGGGAAGAAACTTGGGATTAGGGTAGGATTAAGTTTCTGATTCTTGTAACTCTTATTGGGAGTTTCATTGTAAAGGAGATACTTTGGAAATAGTGGAACGGAGGGGCTGCTCTCTCACCCAGATTAGGTCGGAATTTGACTGAACTGGGTAAACAAACGATTGTGTCTATTACTGCTTTCTCTATTTTTCTCTTGCTTCATATTGTTGGATTAATATTCATTGTCTCTATATTCTTTGATACGTGATTGCTTAATCACTTTGCTCCACACATCAAAATCTTATTGGTGTGACTTTATTCAAAAGGAATTCACAACTGTTAGAATTGCCTTGAAATCTCATTGGATGGAAACAAGAAGAAAAATAGATTCTGCCAAGCACGCCTGACGTGCTCCCAGGCACGTACAACGTGCTCACCAGTAGGAAAAGTTTCTGCCAGGCACGCACAACGTGCTGGAAGGGACGTGCAACGTGCGCGCGACCAGATTTTTATTTTGTTGTTTTTTGGGCTTTTTTGGCCAGATTTGTTCCAGTTTTATATGAGATTTGTTCCTAGTTTATTATTATATTTTTACTATAAATAAGAACAAGGAAAAGCAAGAGAGCTGAAATTCTAGCAACCTGACAGACAAACGCTGTGCACAATGTAAGGACAACTGTCCGAGCACTTGTCAACTCAGAACTTATGACAGTAAAATAACACAACGTAACACAGCACAAAATAAACGAATCACAGCAGAAAGATAAATAACACAGTGAGTTTGTTAACCCAGTTCGGCGCAACTTGCCCTAGTCTGGGGGATACCAATCCAGGATACCAATCCACTAAGGAAATCTCACTTTGTAACTACCCGTCTAGACCTCTACCTAGGAACTCCTAGATATGAGAACCTCTGCTCACTTCCTACCAACAGTACAATCAGCACTGTTTAACAAGTACACACTTGTTCTTTTCGTTTATTTTATTTAAGAGACACACTCTAATGACACATACTACCTCCGTACTTTAAAGCTTAGGAGCAGTAACAATTACAACTCAAACACAGAGTCCTTGACTTGAATCAGAAAGATACAATGAAGGCTCACAAGTTCACTACTTAACATATAAGCAACACACGCTTTAGTGAACACAAAAAACAACCGACTCCGTACTTCACAGCTTAGGAGTGGTACACAGGCAACTCCATACTTAAAAGCTTAGGAGTGCACACATTAAAGCACAAGGCTTTAATCACGAAACCCTAAAGACTCCTTTTTGTAAATAATGGCTTCACTTAACTTTAGGTTTTACATCTTCCAATATATATATTCTGTAAGAACGTGTTGAGGAAGATACATGGGCTTTACAATTCAGCTGGTCCAAAAGAAATCTTGCAATTATATTTTAGAACCATATAATATGTTTCCATAAATGGAGAAACATATTTTATGAAGCAATCAGGGCAAACCGCCACCTCCTGAAGGTTCTACACAACAAGGCGAGACTTAGTGCACAAGTAATTGAGATAAAACTAAAGCAAATCTTTAAAAAGATCTCGCGCAAAAAATACGCGTACGTCCTGAAGCTGTACGCACATGTTGGAGCATCTGGTCCAGCATCTGTCTAGTTAGCATATGGTCCAGCGTCTGGCTAGTTAGTGTTTTAGCAAAAATGATGCCAATACACAAAAACCCAACAATCTCCCCCTTTGGCAAATTTTTGGCTAAAACAATCTTGGGCCATATATGAAAGCCAGAGAGATATACACAGCACACTCCTTCTAATCAATCAAAACATAGCAACTTTGAAGGAGAACAAGAATCATCTTCACATAGTAGATTTCCATTAAAAGTGCTTACAAATAAGCTTCAACACATAAACACCAGAGGCATATAGCAGCAGATGATAGAAAATAGCCTCACAAATAAAAACATCAGAGAAAATACGCTTCATCACAAATAGTGCTTCACACAAAACTGAATGCTTCAACATTTGATATAGCATTCTCATACAAGCATAAGCATAACATTCTCCTTCAACATCAGCAAACATCAGCACTCCCCCTGAGAACAATGTCTCCTGCATATTATCAACTCATAGACATTTGCCATGGCAAAGCAACATAAACTACTTCATATCACCATATAGACAAATGTGTCAACATCTAGTAGAGCATCATGCATATCAGCCAATATCAGCTTACTTCTCCCCCTTTTTAGACATAAATATTGCCAAACTTCATATGAGAATTTGAAATAGGCATATACCAGAGTAGCATAAACATCCAAAGAACACAAGAAGAGGAAACATGCTCATAAATCTGCTTAGCAATTTCACATTGCACCATAGAACCCTTGCGACAATATCATAGCAACTCCATTGATCAACATACTCAAATTACCATAATTGCACAGTCCAACACAATACATTCGCATGCATGTAACATGCTGCAGCATCAGCAAACACATCATACAACTAGCATCATAACAAGTAACAACTAACAAGATCATGAAGTAATCTTGCATAGCATGTCATACAAGAACATCTCAAAAGTAGAATGCTAGTAAATTCGCATGGCTAAGAACCAGAAGATATCATACCATAGAGAAGAGGATGGATAATGAATAAAGTGCAGAGTCATGATTCTACATATGTAAGTGATAGGCACCCCTACCATAAAGTGTGAACCTCCATTCCTTTTCAGGTCCTTCATTTTCAACTAATCTTCTCATATAGCAACAACATACGACGGGTAGATGAAATACCTTACACACCACACCATGTCATTTTAGATACTCCATAGTGTAACTATCTCATGATTAGCCACAACATAAGCTTCTTCAAGTTCCAAAGCTTTGCAGGTTTCTTTCAACCCAGCTATTATATCCTTTCTTGACATAGGTCCAGCTGCAACAATGTTACTTCGCATGTATACTTGCACTTCATAGACCAAAACTTAAGGCAAAACATTATCAGGAGTAGTATCTTGAACTTCATTCAAATACAGGTGCCTTGATCAGTAAGCTAGATAAAAATACAAACGAATCTGTAGAAGATTGCGTACAGAAATATAACGCTAGCTGGCACGAAATCACTGATCACATAATGCTGTTCCATATGACACAGCATTTGGTCAAGCATCTTTCATATACTATTGTAGAGTTAACAACAGTTTAAATGACAAGACTAATGAGGATTCTGGAAGGATCATACATATCAATATTCTTCAGTAGGAGTTTCAACACCAGAATCTTTGACAAAAACAAATTTTGACCAATATGCATAATAAAATAATCTTCAAATCAACATCAATACACATCTAAGAAGATAGGACATAACATGAATGCTTTGGCCAACAATATATCAGAGGCATGCACATCGGATATAAGAACAACTAGCCTCATAGAGTGTGAACAGAGAGACTTAACCTCTCACAATAGATCCCCATATGAAAATAGAAACTTCAAGACAAATCAAACTTAAGGACTTAGGAAAAATAAATTCCTCCCCCTTAATTCATGAAATCAGAAGAATGTAGTAGAAAATAATTCTACTTAGTCATCATCACACAAGATTCATATACTTCTTCTCAGAACAAGCACTAGCACTCCATTCATAGATAGATAGGCAAGAGATACATACTACTCCTCCTCAGATAATCAACAGGTAGATAATAGGAGATAATCAAATATAATTGCTCCCCCTCAAAACTTGCATACATACACCATAAACTCCCTTACTACTATAAGTCAGATGTCAGAGCATCTGTCTGAGCTTCTTGCATTACACCAACAACATAGACAGTGTTGTCATCAATAATATAATATTAGCTTTATGCATCAAACTTATAACACTTCCCCTCACTTCATGCACATACAAGCAGGAAACATGTTCAGAGGGACATAATCACAGGGTACATATTGCAACTAAGTGCACATGCAGGTGCATAGAAAATCTAGGGCTTAACCCATAAAAGCAACATAACATCTGATGCAAGAGGTCAGAAGTAACACATAAGACCAAAAATCAGCACTACCCTCAAAGTCTTCCACCACCAAATCATCACCTCTATCGTCATGAGCAATCAATTCTTGAACTTCCAGAGTTGGAAAAACACGAACCATCAAGAATTTCTTGTCATCCAGAGCTTTACTCATAATCTTGAGGTCATAAATCATCTGTTGTATACTTATCATGGAAGATGTGCCTTAGACAGATGTCAGAGCAATGTCTGCAGCATGTGACTTCTCAAGAAACCTTGGATCTAAAGTAATATCTGACTCTCATTGACTAACCTCATCAGGTTGATTACATATCTCAGAATATTGATGCATAATGATATCACAAATCAAGGTAGGAAACACAATAGGAAATTTTGTAGCATTAGATTTCCTATGAGCTATAGTCTAATAAAAGATATACTCACCAAAATTAACTATAGACTTTGTACGTTGTTAGCTTAGCTGCTGGCAACTTTTTCTTCATTGATCATTCTTTCACCAAATCACCAAAAAAAACTGCATATACTCAACACTCAAAGGATCATCATAGTATTCCCCCATGTTCACAATAAAATCCCTAACCCGCTTGACATATCACTTCCCTAAACTGTGCAAAGTTTTCATTAAACATGCTTCTTCCACAGACAAATAAAATTTTCATCTGGAAGCTCTTTCTTCATGATGGAAAGACACATTATCCAAGAGAACAGATAGAACATTTCTAGCTCTTTTTCTCCATGCTTCTAATGGCTTGACAGATGTGCCAGCATCTGCAACATCATCTTCAACAGCATCTTCTATCAAAATTTCAACATCAGCTTCAATATGTTGTGTACCTGCTTGTGAGTCTAGGAGACCATGATCTTTGGTTTCTACCTCAGTAGTCTTCATACTCTCATCAGTTCGAGAGACCACAAGTGTATCACCAAACATATTTCCCTTTATATTGGCTTGAGAATCTGAATCGTCAAATGCTCTAGCATCTTTCACACCACAATACCCAGGAAGGTTAACACCTTCATAAGAATCACCACTTTCAGGTATGGTATTAGTTTGAGTATTCTCTAAAGTTGGTTTCAATACAGGGCTATCTGTGGCCTTTGTGTCAACACCACCATCAACAACAGCTTTTTCAGTATCTTCTAAACATAGGGTTGAAGACTCTTGGACAATCTTAATAGGAGTAGCAATATCCTTTTTATCCAAATCTTCTACATATAAGGATTCTATCATAGCATTGATTATGGAATTAAAGACTTTGTAAGCTATGATATAGGAGGAGTAACCGAGAGTAATTATTTTAGAGGAGCAGAAAATCAGAGAACTTTGACATCTTCAAATTTCTTCCCACGGTCACTTATGATCCTTACAAATACATTTTCATCCTTTCTCTTTCCAAGACTTCCAACTTTCAAAGGACCCATCACATAAGCATTTATCTCTTTTATGATTATGATATTAGAAGTTGTCTGGTCAGATGTTACAGCATTATCTGAGACATGTGTCCCTTTATACACTCTATAGTGCAACTTGAGAGGAGATTCCCTCTTGCTGGCAACATCAGAGCTGATCAAAATATCAAGATGCTTATCAAAAATAATACTTCCGAGCATTGTGGGAATTGTTATTAGCATCTTCACATCCAAACACTTAGCATACTTTATGGATTGATCAAGAATATAAGTGTTAAAGTTATAGGAGGTCTTAGTACCAACAATATGAATAGACTTACCCAGACCTGTAGCTATGTCAAAAAGGTGAGAAGTGAACATCCAGTTGATAGCTCGATTTCTGTTAAAAATTGCATATTTCACCGTGAGCTTATTAGATGACAACTTGCCTTTCTTTGGCCAAACTTTGACTTGATTACTAGTGATTGTCTTGCAGATGGGATTGTCATTAACTTCAATCTCAGCCTGAGCTGCAATAATCCTGTCAATTTTCATCTTTCTAGCACCAAGCGCCATACTAATCTTAGTAAGTTCAACAATCAATTGTTTTCTACTTAGAACAACAGTTGTCTGGACAAAAGTACCAGCTAAGTCAGCAGCATGTGATCCAGACAGCATCCTACAATCTGAGGACAAAGGACTAGGCCTCTTACAAGGCTCATCAGTGCTAAGCAAAATATCTAGATATTGCTGGAGAATAATACCACACAAGAGAGTGGGAAAGGCTATAGTAAACTTGACTGCATAAGACTTAGCATGCTCGAGAGCCTCATAGTAGATGTAGGAGCCATAATCAAAAGACGTTTTCGTACCAACACCATATATGAACTTGGCCAAACCAGTGGCAATATAATTTGAATGAGTAGTTGTAGTCCAGTTTTGAGCAGAAATCTTGTTTAGAATGACATATACTGGAGAGAGTTGTGCAGAAGACAAATGTCTAGGCAAATGCTTAACCTTGTTACTTGTGATTGTCTTGCAAATGGTGTCATCAGTCACCTTCAGCTCAGAAGTCTCCTCAACAGACCTCTCAAGGTAAGTGTTAATAACCATGTCAATCTTCAGCTTCTTAACACCCAGATCCAAACTAATCTCTATAAGCTCAGCAATCATATCCTGGTTACGCATAACATCAGATGACCGGACATAAGTGTCAGCCAATTCATCAGCATGTGGCTGAGACAATAACTTGCAATCCAAAACCAAAGGACAAAGCCTCCTAACAGGCACATTTGATCTAACTAGAATATCAGGATGTTGTTGGAGTATAATACCATACAGCAGAGTTGGAAAGGCAATGGAGAACTTAATAGCAAAAGACTTAGCTTGCTCCAAAAATTGATAATAAATGTAAGAACCAAAATCAAATGCAGATTTAGTACCAACTACATAGATAAGATTAGCTAAACCAGTTGCAACAGAATTAGAATGAGTGGTTTGGGACCAGTTATCAGCATCAATTTTGTTCAAGACAGTATATAATGGGGACAATTTTGCAGCAGACAAATGTCCAGACCAGTGTCTAAGCTTATTACCTGTTATAGCTTTGTAGATGGTGTCATCAGTCACTTCCAACTCAGGACTATCCTCAACAGATCTTCCAAGATAGGCATTAATAATTTGAGGAGAGAAGTTGACACATCTACCACGAACAAACACTTGTCTGTACTCATGATTCCTTGAATCATCACAGTCCTCATAGATGTTTACCACAAATTCCCTTACCAACATGTCATAGCAATGACCTAGATTCTTCACAGTCTTCATCAACCCAGCATATTCCAACACATCAACAAGTTCCTTGCACTTGAACACATCTGTCTTCAAATTCCTCTCCAGTCCAAGCCTTCTATGATAAACAAATTTCCAGCGAGTAGCTCCACTTTCCAGATGAAATGAAACATTATCCAAAGGGGCTGGAGGAATAACTAGAGGAACTTTCATTCCCTTGACAGTTTTTCTAAATGCTTCACCAGATGGGGCAGCATCTGTCTCAGCAATCTCAAAGTCAGAATAACTTGAAGGATGATCCTTTCTTTTGAGATTCTTCTTCTTATGATCAGGCTTGGGAGTTACTTTTCTCCAAGACTTTGGAGGACCAATGGGCTTCTTCCCAGTATCAGCTGTTTTCTTCTTACTCCCTTTGGCACATTCACTAATATTAGATACACTTTTGAGGGAATTGCTCCTTGTTATATGAGCAACACCTGTGACATGGATCTTCTCCAAAGGCCTTTCTTCCGGTACATCTTCATCAATATTAACAACATCATCTTGTACCAAATTTGCAGTCACAACATGACTCACAATATGTTGAGTCTCAATTTCTTGTCTCAGAGACTTGGATGTATCATCATCATGGATACTCACAGAGTTAGGGATATTTGGAACCATAACAGCCTCTTCATTGGCTTGTGTCAGAGATGCTTGAGCATTTGGCACAGCATCCTTCAGCTTAGCAGGAGAATTAACAGGATTCTCAGCAACAATACTATCAACATCAGTTTTCTTATTAGCAGCAACAGAAGCAACTTGTTCAGCAGAGAAATTTGGCCCATCACCAACTAATTTGTCAAATACCTTAGGATTATCAGTACCTAGGGTTTCAGTAACATCAACAGTGCCCTCAACATTCGTCATGACAGAGTTCTTGACATTGGATCTTTGCTTCCTTTCAATTCTCATAAAAGCTTTCTTGAATTTTCTTCCAAGAATTAAATCTGCAACACTTTCCTCAGTGTCCATAAACGATGTCATGTTAACCAATCCTCCTTCATTGTCCATATTGCCAGAAGGTTTCTTCCCTTGATCTCACCCTTTTAAAACCAGAACAGGTAGAGTGACCTGCTCTGATACCAATTGAAATTCTAGCAACCTGACAGACAAACGCTGTGCACAATGTAAGGACAACTGTCCGAGCACTTGTCAACTCAGAACTTATGACAGTAAAATAACACAACGTAACATAGCACAAAATAAACGAATCACAGCAGAAAGATAAATAACACAGTGAGTTTGTTAACCCAGTTCGGCGCAACTTGCCCTAGTCTGGGGGATACCAATCCAGGAAGGAAATCCACTAAGTAAAACAAATTCAAAGTCAAACTCCTCGTTTGCACTTCTCACTTTGTAACTACCCGTCTAGACCTCTACCTAGGAACTCCTAGATATGAGAACCTCTGCTCACTTCCTACCAACAGTACAATCAGCACTGTTTAACAAGTACACACTTGTTCTTTTCGTTTATTTTATTTAAGAGACACACTCTAATGACACATACTACCTCCGTACTTTAAAGCTTAGGAGAAGTAACAATTACAACTCAAACACAGAGTCCTTGACTTGAATCAGAAAGATACAGTGAAGGCTCACAAGTTCACTACTTAACATATAAGCAACACACGCTTTAGTGAACACAAAAACAACCGACTCCGTACTTCACAGCTTAGGAGTGGTACACAGGCAACTCCATACTTAAAAGCTTAGGAGTGCACACATTAAAGCACAAGGCTTTAATCACGAAACCCTAAAGACTCCTTTTTGTAAATAATGGCTTCACTTAACTTTAGGTTTTACATCTTCCAATATATATATTCTGTAAGAACGTGTTGAGGAAGATACATGGGCTTTACAATTCAGCTGGTCCAAAAGAAATCTTGCAATTATATTTTAGAACCATATAATATGTTTCCATAAATGGAGAAACATATTTTATGAAGCAATCAGGGCAAACCGCCACCTCTTGAAGGTTCTACACAACAAGGCGAGACTTAGTGCACAAGTAATTGAGATAAAACTAAAGCAAATCTTTAAAAAGATCTCGCGCAAAAAATACGCGTACGTCCTGAAGCTGTACGCACATGTTGGAGCATCTGATCCAGCATCTGTCTAGTTAGCATATGGTCCAGCGTCTGGCTAGTTAGTGTTTTAGCAAAAATGATGCCAATACACAAAAACCCAACAAGAGCAAAGATGTAGCTCCAAGAAAAAACACAAGAGAGGAAGGGAAAAACAAATATATGTTTATTCTTCATCTTGGAAACACTATATTAAGTTTCTAGGTTACAGGAAGAAACTTGGGATTAGGGTAGGATTAGGTTGACGGCTAATTCTTGTAACCCTTCTTTGGGAGTTTCATTGTAACGGTGATACTTTGGAAATAGTGGAACGGAGGGGCTGCTCTCTCCTCCAGATTAGGTCGGAATTTGACTGAACTGGGTAAACAAACGATTGTGTCTATTACTGCTTTCTCTAATTTTCTCTTGCTTCATATTGTTGGATTAATCTTCATTGTCTCTATACTCTTTGATTTGGTTGCTTAATCACTTTGCTCCACACATCAAAATCTTATTGGTGTGACTTTATTTAAACGGAATTCACAACAATGTGTTTTAGTTATCATGACCATAAGGTGGGATTTTATAGAGAGAAAAGAAGATGTGTGATGAGTTGCTGGGATTAAATTTATAATTTTGAAATCATGTATGTGATTTAGCTAGTTGCCATCGAAGAAAAATTTGATTGAAACGAAATAATTGATGTAGACTATGATATGATTTTAATGAAACAAATCCTATTTTCCCCTCAATGGCCGCAATAGATTGAAGGAGAGACACATTGTTGAATGCTCTCCGTGAGATAAATTTGGGATTGATTAGCAACGTTAGATTAAAATAAAATGGAGGGATGAGATTTGGAGTAACTCAAAAGAGTTACTCTTGGAGTCAATTGATCCCTCCTCATATATATATAAAATTTGATGTTCAATAAAAAAAATGACCCACCAACTGAACGATGCTCAATAGTGTCAAAATGCTCCATAAATAATGTCCTCATCAGTGCATAAACCTTAATCAATAACATATGTGTTTGATCTTGAGACACTTCAACCTAAGTTTTAAAATCATTCTCTAACTTTTGTGAACGTTCTTTAGCATTTTGGGCATTTTTTGGAGCGATTATGAGTTCAATGGATTTGGATGGAATTTGAAGCTTTGAACCCTAAGGTATTGTTGTCTTTGTTATTCAATGGGTTTTCACACTTTTATTTTGGTCAGTGAAAAAAAAATGAGAGAGAAACAATTAGGAATTAGGAGGGTTTTTTGCAAATGATGAAAAAAAAAGAAATAATAAAGTTACTTTTTGTACAAGAAAAATATAAACTTCATTTTATTTTAATATTTTTTTACCTTACAAAATATTTAGAGTTAGATGGGCCAGTTAAATCAATTATAAATAGTAGAGTTGGCTCATTATCACTACAACTTCAATCAAACCTACGCTAATTTTTTTCATTAAATAAAAAGCAAGTGGGTTACACATTTGCTTAACCGACACTTATCCGATGCTACTAGTGCCAGTGTCGGGGCCGACGCTAAGTTTGGAAGCTACAGTAAAAAAATATATACTAATACGGTGATGTTTTCTAGTGGTGAGTAGGAAATGCAAAAATATAAAATGAATGTATCCTTTGAAAAGAGAAACGTTTGAAAACTAATCAACCGAATTGAACCAAATTGGTTAGTTTGATTTGGTTTCATTTCTTAAAAATATTAAAAATCCAACCAAAACAAACTGATGGAGATTTCAAGGGTTGTGACACTTTTTTTGATTAAAAATCATTTAAATATTTAGTCCCTGCAAATATACTGTAGTTATTAATCCTTATAAATTTTTTGTTTTTGTTTTTGTTTTTAATCCTTATAAATATACAATTTTTGTTTCTATCATCAATGTTTTTTTTTTTTTTTTCGGATTTCACTCTCTGGTTCTTAGGAAAAGGAGTTTATAGTTCGAACCGAGTTCTAGCATCAAGTGGTTCATGTTCTCTTCCAAACGCATTATTAGTTGCGTGAATCGAATCATAGTTTTTCATACAAAATTCATCGTTGTCAATCACCACTAAAACAACTAATGTTTGTTCAAAGTTTTGTTTCAAGAACCAAAATATACCGTGCTTTTGTGAAATTATAAAATGTAATTTATTAATTAAGGTGATGCACCTAGAAAATTTATCTAATTAGTATAATCATTATAAACAATGAAATTTTATTTTTTCTTGTGCTATTATTATATCTAAAATACGATAATTAACTAATAGTGTTTTTTATTTATAATAAAATAATCTGTTAATTTATTAATTAACGACTTTATGTACCGGTATACTTGAATTATTCAAATGTACCGTAGAAGTTCCCAATTTTCATTATGTTCTTCGAGTATAATTTATTTGCATATGGTGAACTTAACAACTTTAGTAAAAGGAGAAAACAATCCTTAGCAACTTGGATCTTTTCTTAAAAAACTGATCCTGAAATATTCCTTACACAACTTGAATTATATGCAGCAATATGCATGTGAGGTGAGTTGCTTTCTAACTGACAAGAGCTGATATCGCCTCACCTCAATCCTTTCTCCATGAAAGTGATAAGATTTGTTTCCATACTAATGAACCCATGCCTATAGCTAATATGCTATAAGACGTAGTGAAGTGAATCATGCAAGCTTGTCATTTTCTAATTATATGAATTCATTTCCCATTTGGCTCATGCAACTCTCACCATGAAAAATATATATTATAATAAGTGGAATTTATAAGTTTAGACTCTCTCTATGTAGTAGATGAGTCTTTTGGGATCGACTCTCCCTATGAACTTATACTCTATGGAGATTTGAGTTTTTTCTCATACAGAGATTTATTGATGAAAATGTTTAATGAAAATGGAGGACTTTATCCAATGAAGAACGATGATGAACAATTTTTTGAGTGAAGTGTGTGTCACTATGTGAAGCGTACTTCGACATATCTGGGATACATTTCTATAATTCAAATTTAGGATTATAAATTACATGCCCACTTATCACTAACTATGAATTATACGAAAATTTCTCTTTAACCCCCCATCCTTCTCTTTAACCCTGAAACTCCAAAATACTCTTGAAAATGTGTACAAAAACCACTTCGTGAGATAGGTACCGAAGTATAGTTCGGGACGCACGTCCCGAATTTACCCAAAAACGTGAAAAATTAACCCCCAACATAATTCGTGAAATAGGTATCGAATCTTAGTTCGTGAGCTGCGTCCCGAATTAAAAGCCCAAACCCCCAGCCCAAATAAAATTCGTGATAACGGTCCCGAATTTTAGTTCGGGACATAGATCCCGAATTTGTGCATTTTGTTGAGAGGAATGAGCATCCAGTACATGTTAACAGTCAGTTTCAAACAATACATCTTGGTAATAATGAGCAAAAGGGTTGTAGCTTCAGCTTCTATAGTGGGCATAAACCACTGTTTCCAGCTTGATTCTCCAAAACATATTCCATAACCCATGATAGAGTTGTTGTTGAAGAAGGCACAATCGACATCACATTCCGCGATATGTGTACCTCTATGAACTGAGAACTTTGCAGGCTGAATACTACTCAATTCGTGAAGAGTATCCTTTGCTCGAGTAATCATATGAGGCGCGGTTTCAGTACCTTCCCAGAGCTAAAATTGAATTAAAATTGTATGAAACAAGGAGTCCAATATCCAAATTGATTTTATTTTCCAAACATTTCACAACCTGAGAACAAGAAAAGAAGGTGTGCATTTGTGTTTCCATAAGCTGCTCGCAAACCACACAATAGTCATCACAATAATAACAAATTCGGGACTTGGTTCGTTATTTGGCTCACGAATTTAATGGGAGGTGTTGCGTTTTTGAATAAATTTCGTGACTTGCAAACCGAATTTAAATTCGGGATGCTCGTCACGAATTCAACAATGTGGGGGTGCTGGGGAAGAAAATTTCGGGACGTATCTCCCAAAGTAGGATTCGGTATGTGCGTCCCGAATTTGCCATTATAAGGGTAAATGAGGTAGCTAGGGGTTGAAAGAGAAATGTAGGGGGGGGGGGGGGGAGGGGCAGAAGAGAAATTTTCGAATCATACCGAAGACAAAAAGATATCGTTATGAGTCTCGATATATATTGTGGAGTCTCATCTAATAGAATAATATTTTGGAAATTATTTTCCTTTGAGCTTTATATTTGCATCACATTCACATTATTTGTATATTATAGGATTGTGAGGAAACCCAATTTGGCTTTCATATACTTCATTACTTAGCTTCTCATTCAAAGACAAGTACAATACAAAGCAAGGGTATTTGAGACTTTTCAATCCTCTTATGTCTCATACTCTCTTATATATTACAAGTGGAACACGATAAAATACCCTCATAAGTCACAAGCAAAGAAAACCTTCAAATTCTGCATATATACTAAAGTTTAAAGGCCAATGTGCTTCTTTTTCTCTTCACCCTCCTTCAAAAACCATTTGCAAAATAAAAACTAAAATACATATAGAGGCAGAGCTATGCTCTAAAAATCATGCCAGATAATTATTGAAGGTTATTTACAAAGAAGTAAGTTCACTTAACATCAACTTATATTCTTCTTTTGGAGGGTTCAGGGTTGAGTGTGTTCTCTACATATATGGCTGTTAGTTCACTTAACTTTTTATAAGCAAATAATGGGGCAGTTTCCATCTTTAGCACATTAATTCCTACTACAATTTGGCCTTTATGTTGTCAAAGATCACCTAACACCAAACATAGTTTGGCCTACATCTCATAGAATTAGTTCTCCACCAAAAAACTTATTAACTTAATTATAATGGAAATGGATTCTCTTTTTCCCTTACACATTGCACTACTTGGCACTTACATGAAAAGTTTATCTCTTCATTACAGGGAAACATGATCTGACACTGGTTTGGATGGATTTATGTGTCTTGTTCATCTGAGGTCTTGCATGTGAACATGAGATATAGTGTTGCAGCCAAGGATGACTTGCCGAAAAAGCTATTTGTCTATCTTTAAAGATAATGTAATTCGACAAGTCATTTTTGGCTACACGTCTATTTCATGTTTATATGCTAGATTTGGGATGATAATGGCTTTTACGACGATGGAAGTTGATCAAGAAATATTCAATTCAAATTTGATTATAAAGGTAAGAATTTCATATTCTAAACAAAATTTATTATTTATATTGATAGAAAAAGTAGTTATCATGAGGAAAAAGATAAACACCGTACCGTCCGGCCCCCATTATTGATGGTAGGGCGAAGGTCACACATATGACATCAATGGCTATTAGAATCTTGGCTGATAAGCCATGATGAGCAGTAAATGTCAATCATTTCGATGTTGCGATTCTGCTAGGCACTTGAAAGAGACGACGTCGTGGGCCGCTGCAATTGGGCCTGCTTGATGCAAGTGGAAATTGGCCTGGCGTTTTGCTAGGTCCAGTCCAAAACAGAATCCCCATAAGTCGTCATTCTCAAGCTTATGAAAATTATGACTTTTATGTCGAAGATACCGTAAAGTAAGAGATGTCAATTAAACCATGTGCATAATGTGTTAGACATAGATTACTACATGTGTAGTGTGTTTTGATGTTATCTTTTCATCTATTACTTGTCACACGTCAGTTTTGATCTGACACACTCAAGTGTTTTCTTCGCTTGCGTTTTTTTGAGGCGTGTGGGAGTGTGTGCGATGGAGGTGACGTTTGAGTCAATTCCTAATTGAATCAAGACCATTTGTTGTGATTTGATCACAAAGGTCAGATGAATCTGATAGTTTGTGTTATTCATGTCATTTGATTTTCCCAGTTTTTTTTCCACTGACTTTCTAGGCTTATAAATACGGAAGTTGGGGGAGTTCTTCAACCTTTTATTCCGGTGGTAGAGCCAGGACTCTAGCTTAGGCGGTGCAGATCGATGCTGATTATTTTTAATAATGATATTTTAAATTTATAACTATGATATTTGAACATCGCTTATTATTCTATATTTATTCAACACGTTGTTTTATCTTTATAAATTTTTTTCCCATCATATCACTAATTTATCACGTCTATAATAACAATGTCGATCTTTTCTCTCTTTCTCTTTCAAGCCGTATGCACCTAATATTTTTCTAAAATTTTAAAAATAATCATTTTTTGAGTAAATATATATAATGAATAATTGAATGAGATTTTAGTTTAGAGTATAACAAATTGGTTTAGTTTGATATTTTAACAGAGAAAAATAAACTAATAAAAAAATAGTAGTCAATTTAATTTTTGTAATTGTTTCATACTAATTTGAATCAAATCGATACAAAAATTGAGTATTATATAAATTTTAAAACAAACACAACATATAAATTATAAAATTTATAACTAAATTTATGCATTTATGCAATATATCTTCTGAATTTTGTATGATTATATCTCATATTCGTTCTTTATTATTGTATTTTTCAAACTTTGAGGTCAAGTTTGTAAAGCGGCAAGCGAATATGGTGGCTCATGCCTTAGCAAGGGCGGCTTACTCTATGCCTCGTCGCTGTATTTTTGATTCTACTCTCGATGTATTGAACAATACTTAATTAATGACATGCATTAAGTTTCCTTTTGTCAAAAAAAAATTGATACCCTAATAGATTAATTAGTTTTAACAAATAACTTTCAATATTTGAAATCAATTGTTCTGATTCAAAATATTAATTTTAATTCTCGTATAATCACTAATATAATAATTTATATTATAAATATATATTATGATAGCACAGAAAATGAGAGCAGTACATAACTGGTTATAGATGCAAATAGGGTGCAATGTTTAAAACATAGGTGCAAAGATAAAAATGGTATTGGTGCAAAATATCAAGATCGGTGCAGGTGCAGCTGCGCCCCTTCAACCACATGGGGCACCGCCCCTGTTTTATTCCTCTTTCTCTTCGTATTCACAATGCAAAAGCTTTTTATCTTCTCCCATTCTTTCGTTTTTGAGATTTTTCTGCAACGGTGTTTGAAGTTGGAAGGAAAGGTGTTGCTCCATTTGTTCCATCCATTTTGAAAGACATGATGGTTAACTGTATACGTGGCATCTGCCAACGTGATGCCGCGTCACATGAGAGGAGGTAATTAATAAAATTTTGCAAAACCAGGGGTTAATTAACTATAATACCGTTAAATTTATCCCCCTGATTTTACAATTTTTTGTCAATTACCCCTATCATGTGACGTGTATCATGATCAATTACCTTTACCTCATGTGATGTGGCGCTACGTTAACAAATGTCACATATGCAGTTAATGATCATGTCATCAAAATATGCGAAGTAAACGGAGCATGGGGCAATTTAATTGACATTTTACAATTTTAGATATGTATTTGCCTATTTTGAAATTTCATGAGGTATTTGACGAAATTTAAAATTTCAAGGGTATTTGACATTTCACTCATTTGTTTTATTATATGTAATGGCTTTCCAGCATCTGCAACTCCAAGTTTATCTTACGAGCAGGTTGTCGGTGGAGCATCGGAAGTGGTCGAGACATTTCTCTTTTTAACGAGAACTGGCTTTATGACGTGTCAGCGGTGACTCCGCAACAAGCTAGAGTTTTAGTCGACAGTGGCATGACTGTGGCTGAAATTATCATTCAAGAGGACAAATGTTGGAATGTGCCCCTTATTACAACTCTCTTTGAACCAAACTGTGTAGGAAAATTTTTAGCAACTCCATTGTTTAAATCTGTCAAAGATGACAAAAGGATATGGAAGGAAGATAGTAATGGCATGTATTCTTTTCGAAGTGCTTACCGCTTATGTGTCCGGGACTTGATAGACACTTCACATCTTAAAATGAGCGGCGAGTGGAATTTACTGTAGAAAATTAAAGCTCCCCCGCGTGAGAAAAATCTGATATGGAGAGTTTGCCGTAACATTGTTCCAACTCGAGTTAATTTACAACAAAAGGGCGTGAATTGCATAACTAATTGTGCACTCTGTAATGACAATACAGAGGACAGCTATCATGTGTTTTTTAATTGCCCAAGTAGTAAGAATGTGTGGAGCATGTGCAACTTCCATCCTTTTATTTTTTCAGCTATGCAGAACTTTCAGAATGCTTCGGAATTGATTTTTCACTTGCTGCATCAGCTGAACGCTGAAGATGCCGCTCTTATGGTTTGTGTTATCTGGAGTATTTGGAAACAACGTAATAATCTGATCTGGAACAACGTCACTGACGCGCATAATTTTGTCTTTACACGTGCACATAATATGCTTTTAGACTGGCGTGCTGTACAGGATACTAGAGTTGTTGTACTGGTTCAGCAGAATGTGCAGGACTGTAGATGGAAAAAACCGACGAGTGGGCGGGTGAAGTGTAACATAGATGCTGCATTTTCGTCAGTCTACAATAGAGTTGGTATTGGTATCTGTATTAGAGACGACTATGGTGCTTTTATGCTAGCAAAGTATGAACAATTCACACCATTATGTGATGTGCGGATAGGTGAAGCTCTCGGACTACTTTTCGCGCTTGATTGGGTGCATGAATTAAATCTGGGTGCGGTAGATTTTGAGCTTGATTCGAAGATTGTGGTGGATAAATTTCACTCTAATAGTAATGATGACACTGAGCTAGGGGATATTATTTCACATTGTAAAAGGCTATTTACCACTCTTTATAATAACTCTAATGTTGAGTTTATTCGGCGACAAGCAAATGAGGTGGCTCATAAGTTAACTAAGACAGCCTCATGTAGAGCTAGTCCCCAAATTATTGTTGACATACCCTCTTGTATTGAACAACTTTTGATTAATGATATGCTATAAGCTTGCTTTTCTCAAAAAAAAAAATGTAATGGCTTTCCACATCCTTTGGCTTTCCCCTTGCACAATGTTTTATAAACGATAGAATAAAACATGAATTAATTATGATACGTTTCAGCTATGATAGCATTTTAAGTTACCAATGTTTGAAAATTGATTCTAATATGCAATTGATAAGAGAAATATAATCTAGCTAAATAGGCAAAAAGAATAAAAAAAATGCGGTTTTAACACTCAAGAACTTTATAGAAATTAAAATCTTGAGAACAAAGTTTATAACAACAAAATTAGAAATCGAAATATGAAAAAGAGTAGAAATACAATCGATCGCGAGAATGATCAATAGCTGAAGAGAAGAAATATTAATTTAGATTTTAATGCAAGACCAAAAGAGATTCTGCATTTTGTGTTTTGGTAAATGGAATTATAGGGTAAGAAAATAAAAATGCCGAGTTTGGGGTGTGTAAAAGAAATAATGCTGAGCTGGTAAATAAAATATGAAGGTTTATTGAGCTCAAATATGATAATGTATGTTTGGGTCCTTTTTATATTTTTTGATATATATACCCTTTATAAAAAATAAATATTACTATATACACCCTAATATAAAAAAAAATTGGGCCCCTTATAAGCATGGATCTTAGACCATCGCATCCCAGACCTATACCCAGGGCCGACCCTAACACTGTTCAATATTAATGTTATAACCGAATATAAATTTTACAAAATAATATAAAGTAGAGACATCAAAGTAATCAGGAGGTTGTTCTTATATTTTTCATTTCAATTTTTGATGAAATTGATTATTTTGTCTATGTTGAAACAACTTTGCATATGTATATGTGGACTTTTAGCTTTTAAAATTAATCTTATGCAGAATTTATCAGTCCGCATGTTCTTATTTTATGAAGTAAACCGTGTGTATGTCACTTTTGTGTTTTTTCTACGGTGCGCGCTCTAAAGTATGCTGAAGATGATGTACAAACAAGAAAAGTTTAAAATTTTAAATGATATAGATAAAATTAAAATTTAATTGTTTGATTAAGTCTTTGATTTTATTTTTTCTAGACAGAAAAAGATTTGTTAACAAATAATAAGGTCGTCTTCCAAAATAATATAAAAAAAATTAATTCCATTTAGAATAAGAATTAAGAAGCTAATCTTATTAGACAAATGTGTATATAGCAATGGTCACCCTTACTCTTCCAATTCAACGTGGTTTTTCAAAGCACAAATAACAGATTGTTTGAATAGTAATTTTAAAATATGTACATTGAAATTTGACTAAGTAATTCATTTTCAATAAAAAACAATCAAGTCTTAGTCCTAGAATGGCTCAAGACAATGACTCCCAATACAAATGGCTCAACACCAGGTTAGATATGCCTATTTTCAAGTCTTCGTATTGCTTTGGTCTATGCCTATTTTATTATCCTTACTTAAGTCTTACTCTAAATACTTTGTTTCTTTAATGTGACAAGTAATAAATTCAGTTGTAGTATTACTTAGGCCGCGAAAAAAAGACTAGTTCAATTATAACTATGAAGTTATTAGTTGGAGCAATCTTTGTGGTGTTGCAGTTGGACATTCTTTTGTCCAACTACTGTGGAGTTGTAGCTGCAAAATATGTCAGTTCTGGTGGTTGCTTAGGGAAGGAGAGACGTGCACTCCTTGAGTTGAAGGCAAGCCTGGTGTTGGATGACACTCACCTTTTGTCTACTTGGGACAATAAGAGTGATTGCTGTATATGGAAAGGAATTGTATGTAGCAATAAAACTGGCCTTGCTGAAATGCTTAATCTTAATGGTTATAAATTTGGTCCTTTTCGAGGTAAAGTCAATGCATCATTGATGGAGTTGCGGCATTTAAAGTATTTGAACTTCAGCTTATTGAGGCAGAGTTCAAATAATTTCTTAGAATTTGTTGGTTCTCTAAGCAACTTGAGAATCCTTGACCTCCAAGGTTCATATTTAAGTGGAAGAGTTCCCAATGACTTTGCTCGTCTTTCGCACTTGCAATATCTTGATCTTTCATTTAACAATCTGGAGGGTGAAATCCCTCGTCAACTTGGAAACATCTCTCATTTGCAGCACCTTGATCTTCGTTTTAATCACCTGGTTGGATCAATTCCTCATGAAATTGGAAATATATCTCATTTGCAGCACCTTGATCTTAGATTTAATTACCTTGTTGGAACCATTCCTCATCAATTTGGAAGACTTTCAAATTTACAGGAGCTTCATCTTGGATATAATCAAGGACTCAGAGTTCATGACAAGAATAATCATGTCGGAGGTGAGTGGATTTCTAATCTCACTCTTTTAACCCATCTTGACTTGAGTTATGTACTGAATCTCAATTCTTATGTCTGGCTGAAAATGATTCGTAAACTTCCAAAAATAGAAGAATTGAAGTTATATCGTTGTAATCTTAAAGATTTTTTTCTCTCCCAATCAATATCAAATATCTCCTTTTGGGATATATGTACTTTACATTCATTGGATGTTAGTGGTGGTAACTATTTGAATGAAGACATTTCAACAATTCTTCCCAAATTGTCTGCATGTGCTAGATACTCACTGCAAAATTTGCGGTTAAGTGGAAACCAAATTACCGGCACATTTCCAGACCTTTCAATATTCCCACATCTAAAATTAATCGACCTTTCTTATAATATGTTAAGTGGGAAGATGCCAAATAGTGATTTTCCATCTAAATTGGAGTCTTTGAACTTCGGACACAACTCTTTGGAAGGTGGAATTCCAAAATCAATTGGTAACTTATGTTCTTTAAGGTCACTAGATCTATCAAGAAATAAGTTGAGTGAACATCTTCATAATTTATCTGTTGGATGTGCAAAGTACTCATTGCAAGAATTAGATTTGAGTAACAACCAAATTATTGGCACGGTACTTGACATGTCAAGGTTCTCATCTTTACAAACGTTGATCCTATCTCACAATCTGTTATATGGGAATATACCGCAAAACTCACCATTCCCCTGTCAATTAGAGAATTTGTACTTGGATTCCAATAATTTCGATGGTGTGATCACTGACTCTCATTTTGGCAACATGTCCATGTTAAAGTATTTAAACTTAAGTGATAATTCATTGGCTTTGATGTTCAATGAAAATTGGGCGCCACCTTTTCAATTGTATACCTTAGGTTTAAGATCTTGTATTTTGGGACCTAGTTTTCCAAAATGGCTATGGAGTCAAAAAAATCTTGGAAAGTTGGACATTTCCAATGCTGGAATCTCAGATGTAGTTCCAGTGTGGTTTTGGACTAAAGCAACGAATATAATGTTCATGAATATTTCACACAATAATTTGGTTGGCACAATTCCAAATTTATCCATAACATTTTCTGCATATTGTCAAGTAATCATGGATTCAAATCAACTGGAAGGCCCAATCCCACCATTTTTTCGAAGTGCAACATTGTTGCAGTTGTCGAAGAACAAATTTTCAGAAACTAGCTTGTTGTTATGTAATAACATTACAGTTGATAGACTGCGCGTATTGGATCTATCAAATAATCAATTATCAAGGCTACTCCCTGATTGCTGGAGTCCTTTGAAAGCATTGGAGTTTCTAGACTTGAGTAGTAATACTTTGTCTGGGGAAATTCCGTCTTCCATTGGATCATCGCGTAAACTTAGAGTATTAATTTTGCGTAACAATACCTTCAGTGGGAAGTTGCCTATCTCCTTGAAAAATTGTAGTGAAATGATTATGCTAGATCTTGGAGGTAATAGATTATCTGGACCAATACCGTATTGGCTAGGAAAAAATTTACAAATGTTAAGCTTACGAAAGAACCAATTCTCTGGAAGCCTTCCCTTGAGTCTTTGTGACTTAACAAACATTCAATTATTGGATTTCTCTGAAAACAACTTATCTGGACAAATTTTCAAATGCTTAAAGAATTTTTCTGCAATGTCCAAAATTATTTCCTCAGAAAGAACCATAGACAATTTTTTAGTTTACCCAAATGGATTTGGATTTGGCCTTATCTATGAAGGCTATGATTTGGTTTCATTATTGATGTGGAAAGGTGCAGAGCGACTATTCAAGAATCATGAGCTCATTTTGAGGAGTATTGATCTATCAAGTAATCAATTGACAGGAGACATTCCAGAAGAAATAGGAGACTTGATAGAATTAGTGTCATTGAATTTATCAAGCAACAATTTGACCGGAGAAATATCATCAAAGATTGGAAGGTTGACATCACTTGAATTTCTTGATTTGTCAAGAAATCATATTTGTTGTTTAATTCCTCCTTCTCTAACTCAAATTAATCGCCTTACCATGTTGAATCTGGCTGACAACAACTTGTCTGGAAAAATTCCAATTGGCACGCAGTTACAGAGTTTCGATGCATCAAGTTATGAAGGGAATGTTAATCTTTGTGGAAAACCACTTGACAAAAAATGTCCAAGAGATGAACAAGTTGTACATCAGAAACCAGAAACACTTGAAGAAAGTAGCCAAGAAGATAAAAAACCAATTTATTTGAGTGTGGCATTGGGATTTATCACAGGATTTTGGGGACTTTGGGGATCATTGCTACTCAGCCGGACATGGAGACATAAATATGTCTTGTTTTTGAACAACATAATTGACACAATGTATGTGTTTATGGTGTTGAAAGCAAATAAATTTCAAAGGTGGCTCAGAGGCTAATTGGTATTCTTTTCTTTCCCTCTTTCACTTTTGCTTTTATAAATTGTAGCCAAAATTTTAACCACTTTTTTTTACAATAAAATTTTAACCACTTAAACCATGAAATAAAAATATATAGGTCCACTTTCAAAAAAAATTGTTATATCAAAATTTTGATATATTTTGTTTCTAAAAATGTGTACAATTATTTAAATTTAAGGATGATTAAAAACTTGAAGTGTTTTACTGAGATAATATTGAATTCAAAAAGAAAAATGAAAATTTGTTTATTTTTTTACTCAAACTCAAGAATTAATTAATGTCCTTTGGTAACTTTGTACTTTCCACAGGAAAAGATTGTTGAAGAATGGTAGCAGAGTAGCTGCTCTGATCAGACAAATATAAATGTGTTCAAAGTTCTCTGTTATATATGTATCCATAATTTAAATAATCAATTTGTGAAGCATATATGTTGTGAGATTAATATATATTGTTATAATCTAGTCCTGCTCCACTTTTACAGTGTAGTGTAGTTGCATGAAAGTTATTTGAAGAATAAGTAGAATTCAAAGTTTCCCAATATTGAATTGGAGGAAATGGTGGAGAAACAAAAAATTATAGTTGTGAATCAACATTTTATCTGTATTTCTTGATATGTACTAAAATGTTATGCTATATATTGCTACTTCATAAATTTCAGTTTTTAAGTGTGCCAATAATTACATACCTTGATTTTTGTGAGAAAATTGGCCAATGTAATTTTTAGTTTCTCAGTATCTTTAGCGGTGGAACCAGATCGAAGAGTGATATTTCGTACCATGGTATCAACCCTCAAAAGAGATCAGATACCGTGATACCATATTTTTTCTAATAAAGACCATGTTCCTAACAAAGTTCAACCATCAAAATTTAGAAAATTGTACTTGTATTGGTACTAGAAAGCCAAATACATTATACTATCATTTTGACATTGCCCTTTTGTTTACATACATATTTTTGGGATAACAAATGTGGCAAACCACCATTCATCACAAAGTGGCTGAATAGGATTTTACTTCTATCTTCTTTCTCTGCTAAAAATTTAACCAAACAAAATATGATTTAAAATATCTCCTCTCCTCCACCCCCTAACCAAATAAACTCTTAAAAAGAGGCTGCAATTGAAAATTGTGGTCCTCATTTTCTAATCACGGAATAACTGCACATATTTACTAATAGTAGGGAATTTGGATCCCTAAATTAGAAGGTTGAGGTCTTGAATAGAGATGTAATCAATGAAAAGCATTATGAAATATGTATTGATTTGTTATTGAAAACATTAATAAAGCATTGATATTTGCATTATACTTTCTGCATCAAGTCAAATAATAAAAGGAGCATGACCACTAACTAACTAACTAGCCACTAGGTTGGGTCCTCGTGAGCTTAGCTCAGTTCGTAAAGACAACGTACGTTATGTACAGGGACTGATGTTCGAACCTTGATATATACGTCCACTTATTCACTTTTAGGAATGAAACTCTGGCTATTAGGTTGTCTGACCAAAAAATTAAAAAGTAAAAGGAGCAAGAACACTAACTAGTGAAATGTGTACTAACTTTTTGTTTGGTGACTATAATCTTCAATGAATTGATGGTTTCCAGCAAAAAAATTGAAGAAAAATGAAGTTTCGACAAGGGTTTCAAGTTTTGGGATTTTGGAGGGAGTAGGATGGTATTTTTAGGAAGTGTAGAATTAATTGATGGTGTAGGGTTCATATGTATATGCTACTTGTTCAAACCTAGAATTTGAATTGAGTTTTTATGTATTCAAACTCTAGAGTTCGAACATATTTCGTGTCAAATTAGTTTTATAGAGAGTGAGACGAGTTCGAATGGTGTTTATCATTGTTCAATCCTAAGGATTGAAACATGATTCAAGAACACTAGAACTCGAGATGAACTTTTTGAGAAATTTACAAGGTGTGAAAAGAAAAACTCTAGACTTCACCCTATAGTCATTTGACTCCTAAACCTTATATCAATAGGGTCTAATACTCGTGGATTGCATGTTCTGTTTTTTTTTTTTTTTGTCAAGTATTCTAACGGTTAGAAATTTCACCCTTAAAATGAATAAGTGAGATCACCGAAATTTAAACCCTTACCCCTAAATACATAGTGCAATGTTCTATCAATTGAGTCAAGCTACGAGACTGTGGATTGCATACTCTAATCTCCCATTGCATGCAAATGTCTTATTTAAAAAAAATGAGCAAAAGGAAAAAGTTAACCTATTAAAGAAGAAATAATAATCATTATCAATGCCAATGGTTGTAGACATGTAGTCAACGGGATGCTTTATATTGGAGCAGCTGGAATAAGGTCACTTGTACTTTATATAGTTGAACAAGTACGAGCAGGTACATAGTTCAATTTAGTGGAAAATATCATCACTCACATATTGTATGTAAGCAAATCATCAAAATTACACGTGTCCTACTCTATAGAACACAAACAAAGCCACTTTGTCTTTGGCATAACCTAATCCTTTGTATTTTTATGGATGGATTAACCTAACTCATATTGGCTAATTTATTTATCTCTTACACCATTCTCGGAAATACCAAACTTGACAAAAAAATTCTACAACTATATAAGTGCATGTTTTAGATAGTTAAGAAGCTTATATTAGTACCGTCCATTATAGAGAGATAGTTTTAATTAAGTTTGTAAAAAATGAAGGGAGGTTCAATTGAACTTGGTGAAGTGGCTAAAAATGCACATTCCACAAGAAAAGGGGTGAAAAGAGGGTTAGCAATAATGGATTTTATTTTGAGAATAATTGGAGGTGTTGCAACACTAGCTAGTGCTGTGGCTATGGCAACAACTAATGAGAGGCTTCCATTTGCTACATCTTTTATACAATTCAGGGCCGAATATGATGATCTTCCCTCATTTGTGTATGTGTTCTTCTTTTATTCTATATATAAATGTTTAATTTTACCTAAAAATTTTTTAGTTACGATGCGAAATTTTATATTGTAGTTAAAAATGAACAGTTGAAATAAATTTGATGTAACTACGTTTGTAATGATAATCATAAATTGTTTTGTAGAGATTTTATATTTTTTATATTGTAGTTGCAATTGCGTTTTATAAGTGCTGAGACGATTCTCACTTTACAAGCTAATTTTATAAAGTCGAGTTGCTCAACTCGAAAATTCATATAACTAACATTTGAATATGTGTATTTCAGGTTTTTTGTGATGGCCAACTCTCTTGTCTGTGGCTATCTTGCGCTTTCATTAATCCTATCAATATTCCATATAGTCAGGAGCACTGCAGTAAAAAGTAGAATTCTCCTCATTGTTCTTGACATGGTAAACACACTCATACTTATTCTCTTATCACCCTACAAGTATTTTTTCAATTTCTAGCTTGTATAATTTAAAATTTTCATTCTTAAACTTTATTGTTTGGATAAATTAATTAGATAAAAGTTTATTTAGAACTTTTCTTATTTTTTAAATTTCAAAAGTTTTGGATTATAAAAGTGTAAATATATAAAGATAAGTGGTAAAACTTTAGAATTTTAGAAACGTCAAGTCAAATTTGAAATTTTAGAAAAATTGAGGGTGAAAATTACCAAATACAAAAATGTAGGCTTCAAATATGTAAAATTGAAAAAAAAATATAGGAATCTATTTGTTATACACAATTTGTAGGGTAACAAATAGATATTAAGTGACCCGATTAACATAACGTAATTGATAAGGACATTGCAATATGCGTTTAAACTCCGTATTCTCCACTAATTTATTTTAATGGGTGAAGTTCAGACTAATAGACTGTTTGAAAAAAAATAGATTTTAACTTTTTAATGTTTAGGTTAGTGTAAAGAAACAAGGTCGGCTCAAGAGTAAGGCAACTCAAACAAGGGCTTTAGGCCCCGAAAAATATAAATAATTTATAAAAGAAAAATGTCTCAAATAAGTCATAAACCCTTTTGAAAAAGCCTTAAAGAAAAACATAAAGGCGCTTAAAAAAATATTATAAAAATAAGACAATAACTTTACAACTTTTAAAAAAAAAATTAAATATAATTCGTTTTATACCTCTGAGAAAAATTTCTCGAGTAAAAATACTTGGCTCCACTACTTTAAAATTTGTTTTAGGCCACTAAGTGTTGGGTCGGCCTTGTAAAGAAACAACATTTTATTTTAGTGTTAAGGTGATATTTAAAATCTTAAATTTTAAATTAACTAAATTAAAAATTTAGAGTTAACAAATTACATCATAGGTCAAAACATTGTGAGGAATTATGTGAGAGGCTAAATTAGACTTCACTCTTTTAAAAAATGTCCAAGTTTATATAAACAATATAATTTACATTGAAGAACATAAATTATTCCATCCATTTGCACTTATCGTGTCGTAAGTGTAATTCGGCTGGTAGTTATCAAGGATATTATTATTGGAGGGCCGGAATTTGAACTCCAGATTCCTCCATTCTCCACATATAAAAGTGTTTGAGTCTAGCCACAAAACTATCTAACAGAAAAAGTTATCGTCACATTTGCAGATGAGTAGAACTTTCCTTTTTTATGTAACAAAGACAATATTATTGCTAAGTAAGATTCCACAGTTACATTGTATGCTACAAGTTGAAATTAAGTTTAACTAGAAATTTTTCTTTAATGTTTCTGTTAATTATTTTGTCTAGTAGTTTATTGGTTAAATTTTCACGTTTTAAATGTAAAGAAGTGTGGAATTCCAAATTCGAATCCAGTCCACTACATATGAGCACCTCTGTAACCATCAACTGAACTATATTTGCGGGACAATTATTCGTTCATTTTAATTCTATATGTTCTTATGCTGATTAAAATTTTTGTAATAAAATGTGAGTTAATATTGTGAAGGTAATGATGGGCCTATTAACAGCAGCAGCCTCAGCAGCAGCATCTATTGTGTACATAGCACATTATGGAAACACACAAGCTAATTGGTTTCCTATTTGTCAACAATACAACAGTTTCTGTGAACGTATTTCTGGTTCTCTTATTGGTTCTTATATTGCTGTTGCTATGTTTGTAATAATGATCATTTTGTCACAAGTTGCAATCGCTAGAAACTGATTATGTGTGCTATAGCTAGAGAGCTCCAATGGATCATACCTTAATTTCTCTTCATGTGTGTATGAAATTGTGTGTATCTTCCCATATATAGTGTGTTTGTGTGCGCATTTGTTGTATCAAAGTGTTTTTCTCTAGCTTGTTTAAGTTTGTCTTGATCAATACACAATTTGAAGATTCTTGAGATGGTTTATCGGATGCTAATTTAGTGGTAAGAGTTTTATTTTATAATTTGGGTGAACTTTAAATCTCGTAGTACTAATAGTTTGTTCCAAAAGCTAGCATAAAAAATGAGGTTGTTCAAACACATTTATACATTCAACAATTTAGAAAGCTCGAGAAAGTAAAACTTTAAACAACTCTCTATCAAAAGCAGCTTCAATGACACACATGACCCCAAAGAGCTCTGCAACAAAAGCATTAGAATTCTTAAAAGACTCAGCAAAACTGCCTAAAAACAAACCATGACAGTTCTTGAATAAACTACCACAAACAGAAGGACCGGGACTGTCATGGGCTGCACCATCAATGTTACATTTAACCCAGCGTGTTCTAAATGAGATGAGCCCAACTACATAACTGACCGGGCGGTTTTTGAAAATGATAAGCATCCTCATCAATTTAAAGCTTTGTCATCTCCTCTTTCAACAATGTTTGGTTTGCTTATCTTTCATAGTTCCCCTTTGCTCAAGCGTGCTTTCAATGGTGGCGGCAGTGTGCCAACACCAACCTCTCCCCCAAACTCAAATCGCCCTCCTCTAGAATCCCCACCCTATTTACTTTTCTGTTAAGGTTTTGTTTGCGAGTTTAGAGGGAAAGGGAGGGGAGGGCTTTGAAGGGAGAGAAATAGAGAAATCTTTTACATTTTTTGAAAAAATATTTTTTACAAAGAATGACAAGTAAATACTTATGATTAATATATTATGAATTTAGGAATATTATAACAACATTAATTAAATTTGAAGAAATCATATAAACCCTCCAAACCCCCATCCAATACAATTTTTGAGTTCCACCAAATTGGGGGGTTTTAGTGTTATGAAGAAAAAATAACCCTCCAAACTCTTCCCCTTCCATACTCCTCTATTCCTTCCACTTGTTTCTTCCTTTTTTTCAAAACCATTCCCTTCCCTCCCCTCCAAACTCGCAAACAAAGCCTTAGTAGTTACGTGTTTTTATTCGAAAGTTCAGATCTGTGTGTTTGGTTGGTAAATTTCAAATTATACCCAAATATATGTTGGTAAATTTCAAACCCAAATATTGTTGAAAATTAAGTGGAAATGATGAACAAAAGAACTTGGTAACTTGGTATGAAATGAACACAAGTGATTTACACTTAGTAGGGATGGCAACGGTAGGGTCCGGCACGAGTTTGGCACTATCCAACTCGAACCCAAAAAATCGGGGTAAACCTGAACCCGAACCCAAAGGGGGTTTCGGGTGACAAAATAGCACCCAAACCCGTTGGGTTCGGGTTTTCCCCACCCGAATTCGAACCCGAAATTATATTAACAAAAGTAAAAAAAAATACAGAAAATCCAACGAAATTATGGTCTACTACATGCTAACATTATTTTCAACATTAAAATAAGGATGAAAAATAGTCTACAATATGCTAATGTGAGAGATATAATTATATAATTTAATATATAACGGGTGTGGTTTCGGGTGTGGGTTTGACACTACCCAAAACCAAACCCAAAATATCGGATGACACCCGAACTCGAACCCAAACCCAGTCAACTCGGGTTTTGCCCGTTGACTCGAGTTTGGTTTCGGGCGGGGCCTGCGGGTTTGGGTACTTTTGCCATCCTAACACTTAGGTGTGAATTTGAAAAGTTGTAAGTCCCACATTGGTAGGACTACACACTTAAGAAGTGTTTATATATCTTTAGAGCACTCTAAGGGTGTGCCCTTAGGGGTATATAATTTTGTGAATGGGAGAGAATGCAATCAACATTGACCATCTCACACGCACGCCGTCCGTCCGGCTTGGATCTGGGCTTTGGGATGTATTATTTTTTTGTGACTGAAAAATTAATTAATTTTTATTTGTTGCATTTTTCAACCGTTAAAAGAAAAAGAACATATGTTAAATGTGTATTGGACCAAGTCAATGCAAACGGTCAGTTCAAATCCGTTTCATTCATTCTGATCCATCATTCAACAACTATATCTCTCACTACTCCCTGATTTTCGGTTTTGATTAAGTCCAAAATCGCTCCACTATCTTCCTAAATTTTAGAAGCACAGCTTTTCTAGATATTGGCTTTCATAATCATCAGAATGTACAACAATTCCATAACTCAGAAAAAATTCTCTCTGCAATTTTTCTTCATAAAATATTTATATTTTCGTTCTGTTGTTTAGAGTGGAATTCAATTCCATATGAATTGGTCTCATCGATCAAATATTTGAGAGTGCTTCATCGTGATCACTAAAGGGTGTAATTCTGACCGATTTATACAATGCATTATAAATTCAGTATTTATTAAGAACTGAGCTGTTTTATCCTTGAGACGTCGTGGTATATTCGACTGCTTGCACAATTACGCAATACCCCGAAACGTATATATCTTTAGAGCACTCTAAGGGTGTGCCCTTAGGGGTATATAATTTTGTGAATGGGAGAGAATGCAATCAACATTGACCATCTCACACGCACGCCGTCCGTCCGGCTTGGATCTGGGCTTTGGGATGTATTATTTTTTTGTGACTGAAAAATTAATTAATTTTTATTTGTTGCATTTTTCAACCGTTAAAAGAAAAAGAACATATGTTAAATGTGTATTGGACCAAGTCAATGCAAACGGTCAGTTCAAATCCGTTTCATTCATTCTGATCCATCATTCAACAACTATATCTCCCACTACTCCCTGATTTTCGGTTTTGATTAAGTCCAAAATCGCTCCACTATCTTCCTAAATTTTAGAAGCACAACTTTTCTAGATATTGGCTTTCATAATCATCAGAATGTACAACAATTCCATAACTCAGAAAAAATTCTCTCTGCAATTTTTCTTCATAAAATATTTATATTTTCGTTCTGTTGTTTAGAGTGGAATTCAATTCCATATGAATTGGTCTCATCGATCAAATATTTGAGAGTGCTTCATCGTGATCACTAAAGGGTGTAATTCTGACCGATTTATACAATGCATTATAAATTCAGTATTTATTAAGAACTGAGCTGTTTTATCCTTGAGACGTCGTGGTATATTCGACTGCTTGCACAATTCGACTGATCGTGACTCAGCTAGTAAATTTTCGATTCGGTTTTTATTGGCAATTGATTTTCAAAACTCTGTTTCTAACATATTTGTTGATAAATTCTAACCAAACTCCCATAAATTCGACATAATGTATGCATGAAAGTTTGTCCCTCTCAAACGCAGTTGTGGGATGATAATTCTAATATGTAGAGTTGAATAAAATTTCATATTCTAAACTTTCTATATATGTTCAATTTAAAATCCAAAGTTCCGAAAAGAAATGACAAGGTTTTTATACAATTAGAGTTTCAAATACAATTACTCCTGCAGCTTCAACTTAATTTGCACACTATGCTAATATAGCCACAAGTTCATCTATTGATTTCAATGTCTTCTCGTAGTATAAGTATGATTCATATACCTTTGGTGACCGAACATAACGATCCATCTGAAAGGGTAAAAACCATATTAAATCAAAAAAGATTTCAAAGCAATAACACAAAGAGTAGAGTTGAGTGTGGTTGTAGTCTTTTTTCTTTGGGCTTATGTCCTCTTTTTTACCAAAAAAATAAAAATACACAACTGGAAACTGGAATGGTCAACCCCACTAGCTAAGGAGCACAACTAAAATAATGGTTCCTATTGACGAACAATCCTACAATGCCAATACACCAATTACTCGATTTGCTTCACCCAAAAGGCATCCATCACTCGTTCCATCAAATTAGTTTTACACTTCTAAAGGTGGGTGTAACTCACATTTGAACAATTTGTTTTGTGACACCACTTTATTCTTATAATGGCATCTTAAACTTAATGATATCTTTTGATAAACTCAAATTAATAATATTACTTGACAAAGTAGAGTTTATATTAAATAAAGTTAAATATGTTTTTAGTCCATATAAAATGATGATTTTCTAAGTTTAGTCATTATTTATTTTTTATTAAATTTTTAGTCCCTGGAAAATTATTATGCACTCAGTTGGTCCCTACTGATAAATTAACATATATATTTTTGAAGGATTGTTTCGCATGTATGTTTAAATCATTGTAAAAATCTCCTTCAGAAAAAACGAACTCAAAATCTGATTTCTTGGTCATATTTAATTCATATCATGTTAAAAAATTCTAAATTTTAATAAATAAACTTTATATAATATTTTAAACATGCCCATAAAAAATTTATTCTAAAATTTAAGAGTTTAATTATAAGTAAGCAAATTGATTTTTAGTAGGGACTAAAACTATATGCAAGAAATAAATTATAGAGACTAAAAATTTAATAAAATTAAGTAAGAACTAAATTTAGAAGGTCCGCATTTTATAGGGACCAAAAACATATTTAACCCTATTAAATATTAGTATGAATTAATTTTTATACCTATAAATTAATAATCCAATAAATTGACAACTTGAGCCAGAGGAGCTAATTTGGACAAAATGAAATCTTAAGTTTTAAAGTTATTTAAAATCTCATTATCATTTTTCATAATGTCACCTTATCTATCAAACATAAATCTATGGACCTATGTGAATGCAGGAGTATTTTGATTTCATTTTTTTATTTTCAAAAGGGTATTATTTGCTAATAATTTTAAAAAATATATATTTTAATATGACACAAATTTGTATCCACAAAATGACTCAAATTGTAGATCTTTTCATACACCACCAGTTGAATTCAAAAAAAATTACTCAAATTGTAGATCTTTTCATACACCAGCACAATAACAAAACAAATGGACGAATTTTGAAAAAATTTAGATTCGATTCTTAAGTGGAACAATTTATTATTAAATATCAGATGATTAGTACCAAATTATTTAAAATTTCATCATCATTTTCAATAATGGCACCTTATCTATCAAACATAAATCAATGGACTCATGTCAATGCAGGAGTATTTTAATTTTTTTATTTTTATTTTCACAAAAGATGTTTGCTAGTAATTTTTATTTTCACTCTATTTATTTTTTTATTTTTTACAATCAAACACTCTTATTTACTTGAAAATATGAATTTCATCCACTAAACTACTCGACCCAAAAGAAAAAACTAAAAAAACAAAATCACAATCAAAATTCACATACAAAAAATAAAGCATACATACCTCAGTCAAGTTATCAACCAATTGATTAGCAGTTTTGACATATTCCTTGCGACGATTTTCAGGTAAAGTAGTAATAGCATTTTTCAAATCCTGTTCAAGATAATTCTGTTTCAATCTTATATAAAACATAACATACCTCCAAGATAAATGTTCCAACATTTCCCTAAGACTATGTAACCCTTCAGCTGTTTGTTTTATCCTTAAAACTGCATCTTCAGGTGAAAGTCCAGGCATAAAAAAATGTTCTTTCATAAAAGAACGTGTGCCCCAATTTTGTGCTAGTGCTTGTGGTGCTGTTGCAACATTTAGTCCAACCATTGATGTAGCTAGAAATGTTGAAATTAATAAATTTCTTTTAGTGGTTGCATTTTGTTTTGTAGAAGATAATAAAGGGTTGTTGTTGTTGTTGTTGTTGTTGTTAATATTGTTGTTTGAAGTGTTTTTGTGTTTGGTTTTGATGTGAGCATGGAGTAGTGTAGTGGCATGAGTGAAGCTAGACATGGTTAGTTTGATTGTGTGGATGATTGGTTTTTTGGGTGTGGTGTGTGAGTTTTTGAGTGTTTTTTGGGCAGGTTTATATTAGCTGACCGTGTTGCCCGGTTTGTATACTCTTGGGCATTGAGATTATACCACGTGGAACTTTTATTATCCATTTGAGTTGAAAAATTTCCTAGTCTTAGCAAATTGAAGCATATCTATTCCACAATAAAAAATAGGTGAAAATATTTTATTTTATTTATTTTCAACACTTTGATCTTTTATTTTTATTTGTAATAAATTAATCATTTATCTTTTATATCTTTAACATTTTGATGCTTTATCTTTTGTTTATAATAAATTGGTCTTTTATCTTTAATCTTTAATAACATATACATATAAACTCATTTTCTCCTTTTTTTTATTAAAAAAATTATACTTTTATTTTTGAAAATTAATTTATATGTATATATTATAAAAAAAAAAGATATATTGTAGTACATAATCAGGGACAGATGTACATTAAGGCCAAGTGTGGCTTTGACCATGACTTTATTGATATCTTTATGCAAGTATACATTGATGATATTGTTGTAAAATTCTCTTCTAGTGATGATCACTTGAATCATCTTAGAAAATCATTCGAGAGAATGAGGAAATGTGGATTAAAAATGAATCCACTAAAGTGTGATTTTGGTGTACATGCAGGGGATTTCCTTGGTTTTGTGGTGCATAAAAAAGGCATTGAAATTAATCAAAACAAGACAAAGGCAATTATGGAAATACAACCTCCAACTATAAAGAAACAACTTCAATCCTTATTGGGAAAGATCAACTTTTTGAGAAGATTCATTTCGAATCTAAGTGGGAAAGCTCATCCATTCTCTCCACTACTTAGAAAACAAAACGGTGATCAATTTCATTGGGGGCAAGATCAGCAAAAAGCGTTTGAAGATATTAAGAGTTATTTGTCAAATCCACCAACGCTAATGCCTCCTATTCGAAACAAAAGCATGAAGTTGTATATTGCAGCATATGATTCAACAATTGGTAGCATGCTTGCCCAATAAGATGAAAATAATGTTGAAAAAGCAATCTATTATTTAAGTAGGGTGCTAAATGATGCTGAAACTAGATATAGTGCTATATAAAAGCTTTGTCTTTGTTTATATTTCTCTTGTAATAAACTTAAGCATTATATAAAGCCTATTGAAGTTTATGTCTATTCTCATTTTGATGTTATTAAACATATGCTATCCAAACCTATTTTACATAGTAGAATTGGCAGATGGGCTTTAGCTTTAACTGAGTATTCACTAACTTATAAACCTTTGAGAGATAAAAAAGGTCAAATAGTGGCAGATTTTCTTGTTGATCATTAAGTGATTGAAATGCCACTAAGTTATGTGGATACTCAACCATGGACATTGTACTTCGATGGATCCAAACATCAACATGGAACTGGAATTTGAATTCTAATAATTTCTCCAATACAAATTCCAACTAAGTTTAAATACAGGATTAATGGTTTTTGTTCCAATAATGAGGCAGAATATGAAGCCTTAATAGCAGGTCTTGCTCTTTTAATAGACTTGGGGGCAAAAAACATTATAGTTAAAGGTGATTCAGAATTGGTAATTAAGCACTTAACAAAAGAGTACAAGTGTATTAAAGAACATTTGGCTAAGTATTTTGTAATTGCAAATGCTTTGTTGGATCGATTCGAGTCTGTGGAATTCGAGCATATACCCAGATTACAGAATCAGGAGGCCAATGACTTGGCTATAAGGTATCTCCTGAAAATTTGATAAAATTAATTGAGATTAGAGATAAATTGGTTTGTAATGAACCATTATCTTCAGAGTTATCAATGGCAAACCTTGTGGGGGCAGATTCACCACATAGTGCTGAAAATGACTCGAACAAGGAGACAGATTGTGAAAATGCTGACATTTTTACCATTGATAACTTGTTAGATGGTGACTGGAGAAAACCAATAGTTGAATATTTACAAAATCCTAATGGTCAGATTGATAGAAAGACCAAATACAGGGCTTTAAGCTATGTTATAGTTGGAAATGAATTGTTTAAAAAGACAACTGAAGGTGTTTTATTAAAATGTCTTAATGATTCTGAAGCTTTGATAGCTATTTCTGACATACATAGTGGTGCTTGTGGTTCTCATCAAGAAGGCCACAAAATGAAGTGGTTATTGTTCAGTCAAGGTTTGTATTGGCCTTCTATGTTAAAAAATTGCATAGAATTTGCCAAAGGGTGTCAAGAATGCCAAAAGCATGCAGGAATACAACATTTCCCTGCAAGTGAATTACATTCTATAATTAAACCATGGCCATTCAGAGGTTAGGCTTTGGATTTGATTGGTGAAATTAAATCTGCTTCATCTAAGAATCAACGCTACATTTTAGTTGGTATGATTATTTCACAAAGTGGATAGAAGCAGTGCCTTTACCTAATGTGGACCAAGAGGCAATGATTAATTTCATTCAAAATCATATTATTTATAAATATGGTATTCCAGAAACAATCACCACTGATCAAGGGTCAGTTTTAATTGGAAGAAAAATGCAAGAGTTTGCTAGTGAAACTGGTTTTAAATTGCTTACTTCAACACCATATTATGCTCAAGCAAATGGTCAAGTTGAAGCAGCTAACAAAATAATCATTAATTTGATTAAAAAACACATTGCTCAAAAGCCAAGAAATTGGCACAAAACATTGGATCAAGTTTTATGGGCATGTAGAAACTCTCCTAAGGAATCAACTAACACTACACCATTTCGATTAATATATGGTCATGATGTTGTTCTACCTATCGAAATCAACATGCAATCGTTTCGAGTGCAAAGACAGATGGAAATACCAACTCACCATTATTGGGGAATGATGTTAGATGAATTGGTTGATTTAGATGAAGAAAGGTTACAGGCTTTAGAATGTATGACAAGACAAAAAGAAAGAGTTGCCAAAGCATACAACAAAAGGGTTAAGTCAAAAGCTTTCAACTTAGGAGATTTAGTTTGGAAAGTCATTTTGCCTATGGATATAAAAGATAGAGTCTTAGGCAAATGGTCCCCTCATTGGGAAGGTCCCCTCATTGGTGCTTATAAAATTGAGGAGCTAAGTCCTGAAAAACATGTTTTAGGAATAAATGGTAAATATTTGAAATAATATAAACCAGCATTGCTCGAAATAAATATAAGCACAGAATAATACTTAGATTAAAAAAGCAATATGGCGAATGAAAATAAAATTGCCACAGGAGGGCATTGTCAAATTACAACATTGAAAATAATAAAGATAGTCTTCGAGTGATTAAATAAGAGTTACAAAGAATTGGCTACATTTTGATATAAATCCTTCAAAGATAGCTTCTCAGTCTCAATGACTTGCTTGTCAGCCTCGAGTCCTTTGACCTCAGCAGCTATGACCTCAGAGTCTCCAAAAGTTTGGACTCCTTCTCTACCTTTGGCAGCAATCTCTGCTTGGAAGGATTGAGAAATCTCTGCTTCCATGGCTGTTTGGGCCCTTTGTTCTTCAGCAATTTTGACTTTGTATTCATCAATCTGGTGTTGAAGTTCAGCAATATTTTCCTCCCAAGCAGCGATGTTTTTCTTGCAAGTGATGAGTCTTGGTGGTTGAGCTTCAGCAGCCTTCTTTTGAATTCGAGCAACTGCAAGGTGAGCTTCCTGTGCTTTGGACAGCAAGGCAGCATGAGCATGCTTTTGGACATTGATTCTAGTCTCAGTAGATTTTTCCCTCTGCACGACTTTAGCATATTGGTCAATAAGGTTTTCGAGTTGAATAACCTTACAAAGGGTAGTTGGATCAGTCAAAGGGATTGTCTTCGAGCGCCTCCAGAATGTTTTGAAAAGCATACTCAGTCTTAAGTTTATTGAGTAGTGAGTCTTGTTTCACATTAGCACTTAGTTCAGCGTTGGATGGATAGGTAGCACTATCAGTTCTCTCACTCAAAGACTGGGACTGAGACTTAGATTGAAAGAGAAGATCTAATGTAGCAGCTGGGTCAGTCTTGTGCATATTGGCCACGTCTTCTTCTCGAACACCAATGCTTACTGAAAGCCTTGATGTAGAAGAGACTGATAGAATTTCTGGCCCACCAATTTTGGCTTCCTTCATGACTGTATCATCTCCATCAACGTCCTCATCCTCTTCAATTGATTTAGTCTCAAATGAATCACTTGAATCATTCACGCCTTCACTTGGGGTAGGTGTTGGCAGTTGGGTTGGCTGAATTGCTTGTAATGGCATTCGATTTGTCAAGGTTATGCCAGTTACATACTTCTAGCTGTTTGGATCTTCTTCTCTCTCCTCAACATGAGGCTGATTTGGGTCAATAGTCCAAGTAGGGGCAAGTCATCTTTGATTTGCCATGCAGAGCTCGAGGGATTCTGCAGCAAAAAGTAGAAGGATAAGTAAATGGTTATTCGAGTTAAAAGCCATGATGTGGTTTAAAGTATGGAAAAAATTTACATTGCCATATTTTGCCCATATGTATTTCTCCATAGGAGTGGGACTGTTATTCTTATCTTTCTCAACGTGTTCATCTCGAACAATTTCATTCTATAAAACTAAATGAAATAAAATCAGAAATTTGGCTAAGTCTTAATTTTTGCTCGAGACAAATTAAAGCCATTCGAAAAGGACATACCTTATTTTCCTTTGTTTCAATTGTTTTTTCTTTTTCTCCTTGAGAAGAATCAACATTATCTCCATCAGCATGCTCCTCATTTGTTGTAGTATTTTCCTTGACAGGAATCTCTTGCAATACTGGAGTTGGAGACTTGTTGAAAACTTCATTAACAGGTTCTCTCTCAGGAGTTTGGTTAGGTGGAGTTTGAGCTTCATGTTGGTCAACGGAATCCTTAGTTGGGTCCTCTCGAGGAATACTCTCTGTTGGCTCAGTGGTGAAGTCATAATCAACATGAGCAGTGCTGGTGTGTTGATCTGACTTCGAGGACCTAGAGGACTTAGCTTCTTCTTCTTTTTCTTGTCCTTAGCCACTGCAGGATTCTTGTTTCATTCTCCACCTTCTCTTCCTTCAATATTTTCCTCCTTGCTAGCAACCTCTGCATTCGAGGAATTGCCATCCTTTTTTTCCTTGCTCTTCTTCAATTTTTTGGACTTGGGTGGTGCTGGGTCTATTGTAGTTGGTGGTGCATCACCACTCTCACTAGATACATGTTGACGTTTTCTTGTCAATTTGATCTCTGGTTCTTCCTCCTACATGAGAAAGAGAGGATAAATTGAGTAATGTATGAAGAATTAGTAAAATGTTTAAAATGAAAACATTCGAGTGACTAACTTCTTCATCACCATGCACTTTAACCTGTGGAAGGTCATTGTCCTTCAAAGGCTTAACAGAAGGAAATTATAACATGTAAATATAAATGCATGACTGAAACCAAATAGAAGTGATAAATTGTTACCTTGTCTGTCTTAGTTTTGGTTCTGCTTTCTTCTTTCCTTCTATCCTCCTCATCTTCAATATGAATGCCACAAGTCTTTTTTGGCTTCACTCAAGTTCGAGCAGTAGGCTTTGAAGTTCCTTCTAACACTCCTTTGCCTAACAAATTATACAAGTTAGAATTAAGTTCCAAAAAACAAAAAGTAGATGAATTGGCATTTATTGCTAATAGCTTACCTTTGTTTTTGTACTAGCCTTTGAGTTCATTGATTTGTTGTTGGATAAAACCACTGTTCAACCAGATTATGTTGGCTCGAGCATCCCTAACAATGTGTTTGTTGTAGTGATTGCTCCACCAATTGAAGAACTTCTCAGTGTAGTAGTACGAGTGGTTGAATTCAATAGGGTTCACATTGTAGGCAAAATCATTAAGAATGCTAAGGTATTTAGCAAACAAATCTTTGGAAACTTCATTTCCTATCACCATGTTCTTTTCTCCCTCGAACAGACTCTTGGGATAAACTTGAGATAATCCAAATTGTCTTGAGACCAGATTTGGTTGGTATGCAACCAAGACACGGTGGTTCGAGTTGCTGCCAATCCTGCAGGAAAGGACAGTTGGGTGCAAGTAGTGCTGCCATAACTTATTCACCTCATCAGCATTATCTGGATTAGTGGCTGGAAACTCATCCTGTAGCCAAGCTGGTCCTATTTCTCTCTTAACAAAGGGGGCATGATGAGGTAAAAAGTCGGTTAGGTTTAGAAAAACTTTCATGTACTTTATGAAAAGTTATTGTGGGTCAGCCTCGTTCGAGCTAGTGGTTAATACAGCTAATCTAACTCCCTCAATCGAACGATTGTTTACTTCAGCTTGGAACTTAAAAGGGATCAGCAATCCCATCTCCCTTGTAAAAGTGGCATTAAGCTACAATTGTAGTAACCATAGTGGTCCTGATACTGGATAAGGAGCTCCTTCCTTTGTTCTCTTAAAGCTATCACAAAATTTCCCCATTGATTCATATAATACAGCAAGAATCAAGCGTCCGAGTGCAATAGGGGCACCTTCATGGATTTGGATTGCCAAGGGAATATACATCTGAGCCACTTGTAGTGACTTCGAGCAGAAGATGAATAATGCCAGCCACAAAGATAAGAAAGCCACATGCTCTTCAGCAGAGACTTCACCCTCACCATGGTGTTCGAGTATAAACTTGTAAAAAGTTTTTTCTTTAAGAGTGAAGTAGGTGTTCTTACTTGATTTTGAGCGATCAAACGTTTCCCCATGTGGTGCAAGGCCAGTGATAGCAGTGACATCAAGTAGTGTTGGGATCATCATTCCACATGGGAATTGGAATGTATGACTGCTTCTCTCATAGAACATCAATGCTGCAATCAACATCTCTTGTTGATAAGGAGGACCATATCTAGACAGCTGGATTATGTCATAAATCCCTAGATTCTTCCAATAGGGGCCATACTCTCCCTCGATTCGATCCAACCACTTCACATATGTTGGATTCTCACAATTAGGAGCAGATCTCCACATGTTGTGAGGCTTTAGAATGAAAGTAAAATTGAAAGGGTCAGTGCTGAATATTTTTGGCTCACAGGTCTCTCGCATTGGGAAAAATTTGGAAACATGGGGTTTTAGTGCAGCTTCATCTGGGAATGGACCTCCAAATGCAAACGCGTTGTTGCTGATTGAAAAACGAATAACCAATTCACTCTCCCAGCTATTTTGTTGTTCATTGGTTCCATGAGGTTCTGGTACTACCTCTGTACCATTAGATTTCACAATGGTCTTTTTTCATTTACCAGCAAAGGGTACAACAATCAATTGATCTTGATTTTGTTCAGCCATTAAAACAGATGAAGAAGATGAACAATGCGAAAAACTTTAGATTTTCAAATGGGTCGAATGAAAATCTGTTATAACGTGTAGATCTGAAATTTGTGGATTCAAAACGTACAGTAGTTCAATGGTATGATCAATTACACAGATTGCATAATGGTTTTGGAATAATTTAGGAACGAGAGTGAAAGAAAATAGTTGAAACGGAAGAAGAGAATGAGTTGAGAAGTTGCAGAAAAGTGGTGAAATGGTGACCTAATCCCATTTATAGGGTTTGTTTCAGTGGAATAAAATAAATAAAAAAGAAATTCGAAGTTTCTTTCAACTTCCGCACTCGCCACGTGTACCATGATCACTGCAAAAGTGGAGTCGTGCCATTAATGTGGAATAAAACACGCCAAGTTCTCCACTCATTCGATTCAATTCAAATTTGGCATTTTTTGGGGGCAATTTGTTAGCCAATATTTTGGCTAAGTCATAATGCGTATTGAATATTCTTCTGAATACATTTAATAAACCTTCAATCATGGAAATTTATGTTTCCAAGCTATTTATTATGTCAAGAAGGTCATGGATAATGTATTTAAAGATATAAAAGTCTAAAATGAAGAATATTCATGAATCTCAGAAGATGGAAAGTATTCACAAGTCCAAGAAGTAAATCAAGACTTGATTCGAGTTACCAACATTTCGAGTAACAGCCAGGATCGCTGGAACTCGAAGAATGCTCATAACTTAACAATTTATCAATATTTCTCTGAAGATTCAAATTCAAATTCAAACCATTGCAACGCTTCATTCAGTCTGATGGCTATTGGCATTCAAGGATGAAGATCAGATGGCAGTACACATGTCAAGTGGACGTTTTATAGACGTTATTTAGGTCGTTATAGGATCTATCTATAAATACTCGTTCATTTGATATAATTTCTATCACAAATTCTCATACTTACAAATCCTTAAACATTCTGAGTACCCATGCGTTCGAGGGAAAGGAATACACAAAGCAAAATGTATGATTCTATGGTCACCATTTACTAATTCAATGCAATTTACATTTTCATGCAATTTACTTGTTTTTTCATTTACATTCTTTGCATTTTAATTCATTGAAACATTTACTTTTTCTTGTCAATACGTACTCATTATTGAGTATTTTTACATTTCTTGTCATTTAAGTTACATTTCCTTGTTGCTTTATTTACTTTTTCAAGCAAGCTTGTTCATTTGCGTTAATGAACATTGCTATTTTCAATCTTAAACAATAAATGCACAAACATGTCCTAAGATTCTCTAGTTGGTCTCTCAAGCATTGCAAACTAGCGGTTGTTTACCAAAAATCAGTGTAAACAGTGGTATGGATTCTGACTTTAACAATGCTTTGGCTGGTTTCTGTGATATGATTCCAACTTTTGACTTTAGTAGTTTCACTAGCAAGGACACCATCCCCCTTAAAGCCCAACATGTTTTGGCGAGTGCTCTATTTAGTAAAATTGTTGAGGATATGAAAGTTACCTTTCAATTGCCCATCAGACAAAAAGCAGTTTTTGGATTTTTGTAGGCCGCCTATGCTCAAGATTTTCTTCTAGCTATCCCTATTGATGGAGTAGGCCAACATATATCCCCCATTTAGTTTCGCACAATCCTTAAATATCGCTTGATGATTCCCTTATTTCCTGTTCATGAGTTGTGTTCTATTTGTCGTAAGGTGTGTCTCGATAGATTTGAAGAGCAAGCATTTCATTGTCGAGAGCTTCTAGGCTTCAAATACAGACACGACCTTGTCTGGGATGTTCTTTTTGATTTTTTAAGCGCGCAGGAGTATTTGTGAAGAAAGAGGCGTCTGTGAACTTCCTGACTGATAAACTAGCTAGGGGAGATCTATTTGAGGTCAACTGATGTTTTGGTGTATGAATTAGTAGGAGAAAAACATGCATGTGTGGATTTGACTGGAGTTTCTCCACTTGTGGGATTAACGACTAGGAATTTTATTGTAGGACAAGCGGCCCTTAAAGCTACTTCAACTAAAGTGCTCAAACATGAGAGAGCGTGTTTTGACAATCAACATGCGTTCATACCTTTTGCATTTAACACTTTTTGTTTCCTAGTACCGGAGGCCGTGGATATTTAGAAAAGAGTTCAAAGAGTCGCAAGATGTAGTTTTTAAGAGAATTGATTTTACCATCTAAATAAGTGTAGCGGCGCAACTTGTTACCTGCTTACCTTATATATATATATATATATAATTGAATTATTTGAAGAATGGATGGAAAAATTAGTATGTAATGTAATTAGCCTTTTTATGTTAATAGTAGAATTATAATTATCAAAGTTAAAATAAAATTAAATGACGACTATAATAATATATTTTTTTGTGGTGTAACAAAGTAACAGAGAGAAAAAATGAAAAAAAAAAGCATAAATTAAATTCCAAGTTTATCTCTGAAAGTAAGAGACTCTAGACCAGACGGAGGATGATTCCAATGGGTAAAACACTTCGAATGTGATCCCTTCTTTGCCATAAAATCCGCGCATGTATTTTGTTCCCTAAGAACATGCATAAATAAATTTTGAATTAGGAGGGACTAAAGAAGAATGATTTTTTTTGCTTTCACTCTCTGGTTTCGACAGGGAGTAAGTGATTTCAGTTCTCTCTCAATCACAATTGAGGGTGGGCGAACCGTAGTCCTCCCTATCAAGTCTAAGAATATCACCACTAGATCAACTAACATTTAGTAGAATAATGAATATTTATTTTTAATAAATATCATTTGAAATATAATCTAAATAAAATATTAAGATATTACAGGTAAGTCAAATTCATCAATAAAAAAGTAAGTTTTTTTTTTGGGTAAGGAATAAAAAAGTAAGTTAAGATAAAATACAAAATTTTTAGTCAAAATTAGAATGAAATAATTTAAATACCTAATATTTTGAATTACCATACTCTAGAGGATTCCCATAAAAAATAAAATAAAATGACAACTATAATATTCATAAAAAAATTGAATTAGGAGGAATTAAAAAAGAAAGAATATTTATTTTTGGCTTTCACCTTTTTAGAGGAAAGTGGCTTTAGTATTTTAAAGTTCAGGCTGACTTTTGATATCAAGTGGTTTCAGTCTCCTTTCAAACGTAATTGTGAGAGATTAAATTGCAGTCATCTCTATTAAATTCAGCGACAATCATCATCGGATGTCAAAAGATTGAATATTTATGCTTAATAAATATCAATTCAAATGTCATCCAATAAAATAATAAGATATTACAGGTAAGTCAAATTCATCGGTAAGAAAAGTGAGTCAAAATAAAATAAAATATTTTTAGTCAAGATATTAGAATGAAATAAATTAAATACCTAATTTTTTTTTTAGACAAATACCTAATATTTTTAATTACCATACTCTTGAAGATTCCCATTTTACCTATAAGTAGATAATCACTATGAATATTTATTTGTTTTTTTTATCAAACGAAGCTTGTTGATAATGAAAGCCATGTTAAGATATTTTTAAAAATAATTAAATATTTAATTATTTTTTCCATATACTCTATTAATTTGATTGGATGAACATTGTTTATATAGTAAAAAAACATAAATAAATTTTGAATTAGGAATGAATGAATAAATAAATATAGCTTATTGAAATACTATCCAAATAAAATCATACTAAGATATTAAATATATAAGTCAAATTAATCAATAAAAAAAAGAAGTCAAAATAAAATAAAAGAAAATAATTTTATTTAAAAGAATAAAATAAATGAAATACCTAATATTTCTAATTACCATATATTCTAGAGAATTCCCACTTTGTCTATATATAACTAGTTTCATAGACTCTATAAAATATCTCTATATTTGTTTTATTTTTATAAACAAAACTTGTTGATAATGAAAATTATGTTGAAGATATTCTTGAAGTTTGTGTTGTTATTTGTTGTTATTACATCTGGTATGGCAAAAAATTTACCTCCTTGTTGCGTACCTGGAAAACCTTGTGACCCACCTCGCTGTCCCAGAGCCCCATGTTGCAGCGGCGGCCCATGTTGTAGCGACGACCTTTCATCCAGTATTTTGAATCCAAATGGACAACTCATTGATTAATTTTATACCAATCATCTTGTATTAAATAAAATTACATCTCATATGTAATAGTTATTATATCAATAAGATCCATTAATAAATTATGTTTTCTTCTTCTCTTTTTGTTTTTCTTTCTTTAGACATTATTTTATGTCTGATATTATACATAGACACAAGCGCGCACACACACATATCACATGAAACATATTGTATTTGAGAAAAATTATATTTGTGTTCTATGGTTAGGTTTTTGAGAAGATGAGCATGATTTGGATTTGAAAATAATCAGAGGATTTGTCAATATAGTAGTTTCGAGAAAGCTCTGATCTGGAATGGAAAGCGATCGCAGATGAAAGGTGATATGTGATTATGAGAACAACAAGATGAAGTAGGTGAAGTTGAAAGAGTTGGTTTTAAGTATGAAGCTCTTTTTTTTTTTTAACCAAAAATAAAGATATTCATTCATTCAAATTAATAGAGTACATCGATACAATACAAATTCAAAATAGGTAAAAACAAAAAGGATGGATGAAACTGCAAACAAGTTCACAGTATCCGTGTTAATAGCATAAAACGGCAATTTTAATTTTTTTATAGATTTGTTATTTAGCGACAGTTTCTAGTATAATTTGCGGCGGTTATATTATTATAGTTAGCGGAGGTTTTATAATATTTAGCGGATATTTTATTTTGTAGCGGTTTAATAAACCTCGCAAACTAGGAATTTATTATACAAAGTGCACAAGTTATTTAGCGAGGGCTTATAACTGCTGTTAATTTATACTAAAAACCGACGATAAATAATAGATCTATTAAAAAAATGTGCATCGACTATTTAGTGAAAATTTTAAACCGCCATAAATCAGAACCTCCGCTAAATATAATAAAATCGCCGTAAGTTGTACTAAAAGTCGCCCCTAAAAATAAACATCTAAGAAAAAATAATTTTTTTTTAAAATAATAAATAAAAAGCTGAGTTGGTATTTTTTTTCGAAAAAAAAAAAATATCACTTGGCACGACACGTCACCTACCACGTCATTATTCTACCAAGTAAGATTTTTTTGACTTTGACCAGGAGGTAAAATGCAGAATCTTATATTACAGTGGGGTAAAACCACAAAATAATTTTACACGGGTTAAAACAACTTTGGTGTATTTTACAGGGGTAAAAAGTAATTAACCCTTATATATATTACAAAATTACCCTTTTGAGAAAATCGTGTATATATTTAAAAAATTAATTATTTTATTTTTGATTGACATAGAATTATTTTATTATTTATATTTTATTAATTTTCATTTTTTATTTTGAAATATATTTTATAGAATAAGTCAATAATTATTTTCTTATTCTATCCTGCTGATAACACAGCTTGAAGTCAGAATAAACTTTTTAACTAATGAGACATATATGATATAAAATAAGTATTTGGATTAACTAACCATATAAAATTATTGTCTCACCAAACACTGGATTGAAACAGATCCTACCTTTTATCATGTACACCGAACAAGTCTGTTGAATGTCATTTAGCAACAAGATTTTAAAGGTTGTACTTGTGAAGAGGATCAAATCATAATAGAGAGCAAATTGTAATTAATTAAGGGTGTAATCGCAAAAACAATTTTACAAAAGAAAAAATTATAACTCACTTAAATGTATGTTTAACCCTTGTTTATAAATCTTAAAATCTTGTAAAACATACTTGAGATACTATTTTTTATAAATACTAATGTTCATTTTTGTGTAAATTAAGATTAAAATATATTAATTGTGATCGAAAAGAGATAAGATCTTATTTTACTATCTCACAATAACATTACACCAACCAAAATAAATAAAGAAAAACAAAGGTATGTATTGCCATATCCAACCACTCTATTCAATTCAAAATTAAATTACTTCACTTTTTTCATATGACATGGAAGATTAGAGGTTTCTTATTAGATGACAGTGTAAAATTATTTTACACCGTCAGTGCATATCAATTAAACTCATATAAGGATTTAATTTGTATACACATACAGTGTAAAATAATTTTACAATCTCAACTAATGACAACTATGTATTCCGCTACGTAACTCCACTTTACCTAACTTTTTTCATATGACATGGAAGATTAGAGGTTTCTTATTGGATGACCGTGTAAAATTATTTTACACCGTCAGTGCATATCAATTAAACTCTAAATATAATAGTAAAATGACAACAAAGATAGACAAGTAAACATGCAAGAGTCACAAAATGATACAAAGTCAATAAGATAATTCCCTTCCCTTGAACTTAAAGAGAGAAGCCATAAAAAAATACAACATATTTTTGGTGTTTTAAATATTTTGATGAAAAATAAAGAATTATATTTTTTATGGAATTTTTTAGATATTTTTAATAATATATATGAGACTAAAATGAAACAAAATATAAAGAAAAAAAATGGATTTTATATAAATATATAAAAAAAAAAGTTGGGGAGGAGGGTGTAGAACCTATGACCTCAACCTCCCAGGCATCAGCGCTCGTTTGGTGATTAAAATATGCTTCATTAATATTTTGAATGAGAAAACGCGCGCGCCATACTCGTCTTCAACCTCTGTTCACGTTTTAAAACAATACCACCATGGCAAAAATCGTGTTTCATCATTTCTTTACCAAATTTGACATATGAATATACCATTTTGCTCAACATTTCATGAGGAATCTAACAATGTTAACTGTAATAAACTGTATAACGCGTAATCAACCAAAAACTATAAGAACCCCAAAACTTAAATTTGAAATTAAATTGCATATATGAATCATCAATGCCCAAAACGTTAGGTCTATTATTACTCACATTTCAACAAGCATGAATGAAACAATAATGAATTGAAATGATGCTCAAATAAGTGAGTTTGAAGTTGCAAGAAACTTACCAATTGGAGAAAGTCTAGTGCTTCTTCTCAGGGTGTTTTAAGATGATAAAAAGATCAATTAAGCTTCCTTGAGCCCCCAGGAGCGTAATGGTACAGTCACTTTGCTTTGAAACCTTCTGAGTTGTCCTACCCAAATCAAGTTGAAAGTGACAAAAAATGTGGATTTGGAGATGGTAATGGAGGTGTTAGAGTTGATGATTAATGCATACAAAAGTTTATTTATGATGTAGTGATGATGATTTAATTGAAATAACACAAAGAAACTGAAGGATTTAAGAATTTCAAAAATTTGGATTTTCAAGCTTCTTTAATGGAGTTTTGAGAGAAATTTTTGTGTGTTTTCTGTGTGTTTGAGTTATGGGACTTGAGTGGCTTTTATAGAGGTTTAATTTTCTCTTCAGAAGTGAACAAGATTGGGGTTTGGTTGGCTTCCAATGTTGGTTTGTCTCTAAAGTTAAAAAAGTGGTTGAAATGATGCTCAAATAAGTGAGTATGAAGTTGCAAGAAACTTACCAATTGGATAAAGTCCAATGCTTCTTCTCAAGGTGTTTTAAGATGATAAAAAGATCAATTTAGCTTCCTTGAGCCCCCAGGAGCGTAATGGTACAGTCACTTTGCTTTGAAACCTTCTGAGTTGTCCTACCCAAATCAAGTTGAAAGTGACAAAAAATGTGGATTTGGATATGGTAATGGAGGTGTTAGAGTTGATGATTAATGCATACAAAATTTTATTTATGATGTAGTGATGATGATTTAATGGAAATAACACAAAGAAACTGAAGGATTTAAGAATTTCGAAAATTTGGATTTTCAAGCTTCTTTAATGGAGTTTTGAGATAAATTTGTGTTTTTTCTGTGTTTGAGTTATGGGACTTGAGTGGCTTTTATAGAGGTTTAATTTTCTCTTCAAAAGTGAACAAGATTGGGGTTTGGTTGGCTTCCAATGTTGGTTTGTCTCTAAACTTAAAAAAGTGGTTGAAATGATGCTCAAATAAGTGAGTTTGAAGTTGCAAGAAACTTACCAATTGGAGAAAGTCCAGTGCTTCTTATCAAGGTGTTTTAAGATGATAAAAAGATCAATTTAGCTTCCTTGAGCTCCCAGGAGCGTAATGGTACAGTCACTTTGCTTTGAAACCTTCTGAGTTGTCCTACCCAAATCAAGTTGAAAGTGACAAAAAATGTGGATTTGGAGATGGTAATGGAGGTGTTAGAGTTGATGATTAATGCATACAAAAGTTTATTTATGATGTAGTGATGATGATTTAATGGAAATAAGACAAAGAAACTGATGGGACTTGAGTGGCTTTTATAGAGGTTTAATTTTCTCTTCAAAAGTGAACAAGATTGGGGTTTGGTTGGCTTCCAATGTTGGTTTGTAATGCTGGTTTGTCTCTAAAGTTAAAAAAGTGGTTGAAAAAGCTTCATGGTTCCAATGTGAGATGGAGTGATCAAAGAGGCAAAGTGGGAAGCTTTCTCTGAGTTTAGAGGCTTGCTTCTGATCTTTTGGATGGAGTGTGATCAAAAGGAATAATCACAAAGCTCAATGCAAGAGTTGTTGGAGAAAAACGAACTTTACAAAATGTCAATGGAGCTTTTATGCAAAAAGTGTATCATAAAGGACATGCAATTGGACAACGCTTCAAACAGTTGTGTAATAAACCAAAGGCTTGTGTAAAACATCAGTTTTGTTGAGGTTTAGAAGCAACATAGGCCTGTAATCACTGATCATAATGTGGAATTGGTTTGAGCAAGAAACTTGACATGATTATGGAACTATAAATCTGCTTCAACATGTCCACTTTGCCTCTTCGAAACCAGCTTCTCAAGCCATAAAATTATTGATCTTGGTACCAATAGAAAGAGGGCATGGCTTTCTACAACTTTGATGTCAGACACTTGAACTGAATCAACTTCGATCATGTAGAACATTGGCCATGCAAAATCAATGTTGTAAACGAAAAGCACTTAGAAATATTTCTTATCAGGATTTTTCAACAACTTGGAACATCAACTTTGGCCATCCGTTTAATCACTGTAATGATCCTTCTGACTTCGAATCTTTGCACTACGTTGAAATTTGCTGTGAGTTCTTGAGATAGAGCTCTTGTTTGAAAATTGTAGTGACTTTAGGAGGATGTTTCAACCATGCAAAATTACCTCCATGAACATGAAGTTTTGTAATTTAGAAAAATTTCAAATCTCTAATCTTTGACTTTTTGAACATGTTCTTGACTCTCTTGATTCTTGACGATCAAACTTGATAATCTCACATGTTTTTCTTGATTCTTGACTTTAGAGGTTCAATGTTGACCAAAAAGTCAAAAGTCAAACTTTGACTTTGACTAACTGTTGAATTTTTATCAATTGATTCCAAAAACCCTGTCTTACCAAAAGAAGCAAACACAACAACACATTTTTTTTGTATTTTTTTGTTAGTGAGAAAATAATGTAGGATTTAAGGTCCAGAATTGGGGTATGACAGCTGCCCCTATTTAAGTTTGTTCACCCGGATAGATGAAGATTAAAATCTTTGTCTAGACGGGATTGAAGAGACTTAAATATATAAAATACACCATTTTTAGACCTAGAATCCTTAAACAATGCTTATGAAGCAAATACGTATGCGAAACCCTGACTCTTCTTTTTTTGAATATGATGGGAAATATTATGAGAGAGAGATAATGGATATGATAAAGAGGACTCTGTAGGGGAAGAACAAACGTGGTCTGACTGGTGATAGAAAACGATAAGGGATACCTTGATTCCATTGTGAGGGGGAAACCAACTCCACTGGAGAAACACAACTTTCACTGATTTTTGGTAAACAAGCGCTAGTTTGCAATGCTTGAGAGACCAACTAGATAATCTCGGGACATGTTTGTGCATTTATTGTTTATGATTAAAAATAGCAATATTCATTAATGCAAATGAACAAGTTTGATTGAAAAAGTAAATGAAATGACAAGAAAAGTAACTTGAATGACAAGAAACATAAAAATACTCAAAGTGAGTACGTATTGACAAGGAAAAGTAAATGTTTTAATGCATTAAAATGCAAGGAATGTAAAAGAAAACATGTGAATTGCATAAAAATTTAAATTGCATTGAATTAGTAAATGGTGACCACAGAATCATACATTTTGCCTTGTGAATTCCTTTCGCTCGAACGCATGGGTACTCAAAATGTGTAAGGATTGTTAGTATGAGAATTTGTGATAGAAATTACATCAAATGAACTTGTATTTATAGCTAAATCCTATAACGTTCTAGTAACGCCTACAGAATGTCCATCTGACATGTGTACAACCACTTCATCCTTATCTTTACGCCATCAGTCTTGAATGAAGCGTTGCAATGGTTTGAATTTTGAATCTTCAGAAATATTGATAAACTGTTAAGTTAAAACAACCTTCAAGTTCGAGTGATCCTGGTGGTTACTCGAAATGTTGATAACTCGAATCAAGTCTTGATTTACTTCTTGGACTTGTGAATGTTCTCCATCTTCTGAGATTCATGTGTATTCTTTTACATTAATGTTCTTAAAGACGTTACCCTTAACCTTTATATTAAAATAAATGATCTGGAAACATTAATTTCCATGATTTAAGGTCTATTGATTACATTCAAAGAACATTTAGTGCATATTTTGACTTAACCAAAATATGGGCTAACAGGAAGAAAGAGAAATTATCTACTACCGAGGCAACGATAGCTTAAAGGACAATGTAAAAAGAAGATACATCATCTATTACCACACAAATGACAACTTAAAGGACAATGATCAGAATTACTGACTGCCCATGTGGATGATAGCTTAAAGGGCAATATGAAAAGAGGACACATCATCTACTACCACACAAATGGCAGCTTAAAGGACAATGATCAGATATTATCGACTACCATAAGAATGATAGCTTAATGGAAGGTAATATAAAAAGATATGACATTATCTACTATCGACCAATGATAGCTTAATTAAAGGACAATGTGCAAAGACGATACATTATCTACTACCGTACAACAGACAACTTAAATGACAATGATCATATATTACCGACTACCGTATGAATGATAGCTTAAAAGGGCAATATGAAAAGGTATGACATTATCTACTATCGAACAATGATAGCTTAAAGGATAAACTTTGTCTTTGGCTAATAGTTGACTTTTTATCAATTGATTCCAAAAAATCTGTCTTACCAAAAGAAGCAAACACAACAGCACATTTTTTTTTTGTATTTTTTGTTAGTGAGAAAATGATGTAAGATTTTAGGTCCAAAATTGGGGTATGATACAACCCTAATTCTCTCATCTTGCACACTTACTGACTTGAACGTCGAAGTTCCTTTATATGCAGGAACCTCCCCTCTCCTAAGGAGCTGAGCCACCGTCAACTCCACCATAGGCCACCATACCAACCGTCATCACGTCAAGACAGAAGGACGGTTCACAACAGTACCCTTGTGTAAATGTTTTCCTTACACGTTCCTATGTTTACTACTATTTGTAAAATGACATAGTAAAACATAAAATTATGTTAAGAGACTAAAAATGAAATTTAGCCTAACCTTTAATAGCCATATGGTGAACAAGAACGTCCAATGAAAACAAACATTAATAGAGAACAAGAAAATAATTTTTCTTAACCAATCTTATTTGATGCAACTTTTACATATATTGAATGTAGTTTTATTTAATACAAAATAATAATTGGTGTAAAATAGTAGAGGAGTTGCAAATTCTTTAGGGCTTCATATCATTGGATGGCGGGTAACGACAACATGGAGTTTTAGGACAGCTAATTGGAAATACATGTGGTCTGGTCAGGTGCACAACAAGGATGTAAATTTTGTAAATTGCCAGCTAGAGCACCATAATAATTGCAAATAACAACACAAACTTAAAAAAACATCTCTAGCTAACATAGTTTTCATTATCGACAAGCATTATTTTTAAAGATGGGCAAATAAATACTTTCAAAATAAGTGTTTTTGAGTTACATGTGCACTACTCATATAACATAATTTGATTATATATTTTAATTAATATATAAAAACAAATATTAGTATATATGATGTTGTTCAATTTGTTTCGATGAATATTTTCAAAATATAAATTTTAAGAATTTTTTATAATACACAATTAAAGATATATGTGATCAAATATGTGCATTGACATATGTAAACTTATTTTGAAACGGAGAAAGTTCTCCGTGTTTATTCTACGAATGATGTGTAGAAACAATGAATTGTATCCTTAAATAGTCCTCTTACATGAGTATAGTGTTGAGCTATTTTTAGTTTTTTGGATATATACTACCTGTAATTATCCTACATTGACATATGTAAACTTATTTTGAAACGGAGAAAGTTCTCCGTGTTTATTCTACGAATGATGTGTAGAAACAATGAATTGTATCCTTAAATAGTCCTTTTACATGAGTATAGTGTTGAGCTATTTTTAGTTTTTTGGATATATACTACCTGTAATTATCCTACATATATTGGTAGAATATCTCTTGTACTTTTTACAGCTTTATTATATATATTATTATGGTTTGCCGTTAAAAAAATGAAACGGAGGGAGCATTTTACTATTTTACTAGGATATAATTTCAAATGATATTCTGATCAAAACAAGATTTCCAAATGATATTTATTAAGGATAACTTTTCATTCTACATTAATTTCCAGCTACAAATTTATTTATGTTTATAAATAGTATTATAACCAATTCAATTTATTTTAATAAAATATAGTATCTCAAGCATTTTTTCAATATTTTATATCTTATATAAATAAATTTATATACACTTTTGGACTCATATTTTATTTAAATAAATGAAACTTTTTATAGAAAAATAATATAAATGAAATTTAGATCCTCTAATTTTGACGATTTTTGTCCCCTAAATTTTGTCCCATATCATTTTGGAGTACAAACACCCTCAATTTCTTTATCCTCCCTATACTCCTGATTCTTTACTGATGATGTTAAGAATCATGGAATCATAAGGAAAAAGATCATAGGCATAAGTAAAATAGAGTGCATAGAAGTATATTTATGAGAATTAAAGATACTCATAAAAATTCATATTGAATAAACATAAATTGATAAAAAATAATAATAAAATGAGTACAACTGTGGCTCTTATATAGAGCTATTAGATACTACTTAACTAACTTAACTACCTAATAACAAACTAAAAAACTAATTGAGCTTCTAACTAATCATTATGATTCTTAACAGCCTCCCTCAAACTCAACACTGAAAAAGTTTTCAATTTGAGTTTAAATTACATTGTTCTGAAATCTCTTACAATATCATCAAGCACTAATGAATCAATAGTTTCCATTGCTTCATAATAATTTTGTTCTGTCAAATGTTGAGATGGGAATAAAGGTTGGCATAGAGGTTTTGAATCCTTATAAAGAATCATCTATGTGCCATGTCATTGCCTCTACTTCTTGGCTTTTAATGTTTCGTACCATATATGTAGCACACAGCACTTAATTAATTTGTGTTTTATCTCATCTATTTATTTTAATATATTAATTTTGAGTCTCCAATTCTCCTCTTGCCATGTGTACTTTTTTTCTCCACATATGTATCAAAGTGCCATGTATACCAAAAAGTTTATGTGGCATGTTTCATTGGTGTAACTATTAAGACTTGATCTTCCAAATCAACACTATTTTAATCACAACCACCTTATGAAATTCAAGGTTAAAGAAAACATCATACCCTTTAACAGACAGTGGTTGTCTCCAACAAAACAACAATGAATGATTTGCTAAAACCATGCGCATTTTCTAAATAAACTTGATGATGGAAACTTTAATCATATAGTTTCACCACCTAGAAAATAATACTCCTATTAATAATTAACATTAACATAGCCTACATTTGCAAATAAAATCATGCATTTCCTCAAACATAGCCCACATTAGTAAATAAATTCATGTATTTTCTCTATACACAAATCAAATGCATTAACTAATATATCAATGCTAGATATGGAACTTCCACATATCAAACATGTTCATAAGCCTATAATAATATTAGTTTTAGTGTTCATACTTGCAAATTTTGGTTTATCTTTCCCTTCTGAACCTCAAGGTATGCCTATACAACTCACTATGCTTGTTTTCTTCTATTACTTATAGACAACTGTTATAACTTATAGTAGTTGAGTTGTTTTGTTATGTTAATAGTCAGAGTTTCAATCCTAGACCACTCTTTTATGTAGCATCGACACTTTAGATTGTTGGCGTATCCGGTATCCGAAACTACACAGACTCATGTCAGTATCTGGCACATAGTTTGAATCCTAGACCACTCTTTTATCCAGCATCAACACTTTAGATCGCTGGCGTATCCGGTATCTGACACATGTTAGTATATGAAACTGACACTATACAGTCTACAGACACATGTGGTTATATTCGATTACTTTCATCTTATTAAATTATTATCAGTCTACACTTGTCAATGTCAGTAATGTTCAATGTCCGTGTCTACATCGCTGCTTCATACCTTCTTCTCAAACTCCTTCAAGTGTCTCAGCTCAACCACTTGAGCTACGCCTAGAAAACGTTTAGTTTCCGTATAAGTTTGAAACATGGTTTTGACTTTTGATTTCATTTCCACCGTGTAGGTAATAGACAATGGCACCTAACTTCAGATGTTAAAGAAGTAGCAGGTAAATCATATGACTACATTATAGTTGGAGGAGGAACATGTGGTTGTCCTTTAGCTGCTACATTATCAGAGAAATTTTCTGTACTTTTGATAGAAAGAGGTGATTCACCATATGGAAATCCCTTAGTAATTGATAGAAGATACTATGGTTTTCCATTAATTCAAAAAGAAAACAATCATAATTCAGTAGCACAAAGTTTCACTTCACAAGATGGTGTTAGCAATGTAAGAGGAAGAGTTCTTGGTGGATCATCAGCTATAAATGGTGGATTTTATAGTAGAGCAAGTGATGAATTTGTTGAAAAAGTTGGTTGGGACAAGAAATTAGTTAAAGAAGCTTATGAATGGGTGGAATCAAAAGTTGTTTTTCCACCATATTTTCTTACACCATGGCAATCTGTTGCTGAATTTAGTCTTCTTGAAACTGGAATTTTACCTTACAATGGTTATAGTTTGGAGCATATTAAAGGAACTAAGATTTCTGGAAGTGTGTTTGATGGATTTGGAAAGAGACATACTTCAGCTGATCTTTTGGAAGCTGGAAATCCAAAGAATCTCATTGTTCTTATGAATGCCACAGTTAAGAGTATCATCTTTCATTACAATGGTAAGAAGAATAAAAAACTAATACCTTTTATGTAGCTAGTTTTAACAAGTGCAATTTCTTTAAGCAATTGTTGTGTGTTGTCAAGATTTTTGATGTTCCTGCCATTGCGTCGCAACCATAATTGCGGCATTTATCTTTCACGATTTTAGGAATCCTATCGGAAATGTGATTCAATTGCGACTGTAATTGTGGCATCATCTTCCACAAGTTAAAGGGTCATATCATCAATGCATTGTTCGCAATCACAACTGTGACCGCTTTTTGAAATCTTTGTATCTATATATCACAATTGTGATTGTGGCTACGTTATCTAATACAATGACCTATATAACACTGACACTTCATATTGAATGTACGTTCAAAGTACAAAATGGGTCAGTGTCGTCAGTGTCCAACATAACACTGACACATGTGGTTGTATTCAATTGTCGTATTTTCATCAAATCACTTCTAGTGCCGACATGTCATTGTCAGTGTCATATTCGACATTTGTTCTGTCAATGCTTCATAAATCATGACTGCAACACAACCACAGTTTTAAACCTTAATTTAGTAGCATTAGCATTTTTCAGACAATTGAGTAATCATTCTTGAATTTTTAACCATTCAAATAATGTACAGGTGAAAAGAATGAAACTAGTGCCACGGGTATTAAGTTCATCAAGAGTAATGGATGTTTAAACGAAACCTATGAAGCCTACATCAAGAAACCAAATAATTCAAGTTCAAGGGGTGATGTTATATTATCAGCAGGTGCATTAGGTAGCCCTCAAATTTTACTACTAAGTGGCATATGACCAAAAGAACAATTAAGAAGCTTCAACATTCCACTAGTTTTCTTTATTACTATGGCTACTGCAAACTTGATTCACCTGAGAGCATAACTTGGCTTTCAAAGAGATTCACCTGGAAATATGTGAAATATGTCCGATGATTGTGAAATATGTGTCTATTGTCTAAGAAATCATAACATACTTGTTACAGGTGAAACCGAGAGCTAGACAGGTGCCTTTCCATTTGCTAGGAGGCAAGCTGAACCCTTCATCATCGAAACTGTAAGATTCTGGCCAAATTCCAGAATCAATTACACCAATGATGATGTCATTTTCGGGATGTGCTCTCTCCACATATTGTGGTAAGCCGATGAAATCCCAAGACCTTGTCGTAAGGAGCTGTCTTTTTTGACTCGGAAAGACAGACACCACTCCATCTTGTTCTGCAATACCAATTTTCTTTGTCAACAAATATACACATATATTAAGTTGAATAGATAGGTCATTTTTTCAATAAAATAGTTTCTACCCACCAGCCATTTTATTAGCTTCATCCTCGGTTAACTCTGCAACAAATCCGCTAAAACTACCTTTGTATTGCTTGAGAGGAGACTTGGGCATTGGGTTGCTGAATTGTAAAAAGGGATAAGATAAATTATACATTCTAAATTGCTATATACTGATATATAGAAAATATTATCAAGTATTAGTAAGGGATTTTGTCCATCAATGATATTCTTAAAAATTCTTTGATAAAAAATGTATAGTTTTGATGAAATGATATAACCTGATTGCAATTTCTTGTTTGATTTTTTGCAGAAGGAGCAATGGAGAGATTTTACCATTGTCAGCGTGACCCGTGTAGACAACGTAAGTCTGCATTTAGAATAAAACTTATTTATCATAAATGAGAAAAGAGCATTTGTATATGGAAATTTGATAAAGAGAGATAGAGTGTATTTGCCTTCAATTCATCTTGGGACGTTGCGTAATATTTTGGAAAAATTGAAGTAAAGGTAATAAGGAGAAGCAAAACACCAACAAAAGATCTCAGGTCCATTGTCAAACTAGTAATAACACAACAAAAAAAACTGTTAATAGTGCATGTTATAATGCATGGATACTGCAAGGAAAAAAAATGTATAAACATGTTAAGTTGATATGAAAAGTAAAACAAAGCAAAGCATGCATCAAATTATCTACAATGCAAATCAAATATATATGGTTATCAACAATTATCTACAATACAAAGCAAAGCATGTATGATTTGCTCACTAATGTGAAAGTGCTCTTATGTTAAATTATTTCTTAAATTTGTCACTTTCAATAGTATATATCTTACCTGACTATAATTATAGTTATCAACAATTGTGTAAGTTTGGCATTAGTATCACTTTGTTCTGCGCGCTCATTGAATTTTACAGCGGTCTTTGCTGAGTTTTGTAAGACTGTTGCAATTGGGCAAGCTTCAAGGTTCTATATACAAGCAAATTATCCAATCCTTAAAAACACGGGAGGATATTTGTAGTAGTAGTATAAATTTTTGGTTGTAAAGATTGCTTATATATATGTGGATGTTTCAACCGTAATAAGCAAAGAGGATATTTAGGTGGGGATCATGTGAAACACTTTCCAACAAGTTCAAAGTTCAAAATTAGAGTTCAAAGATAGAGTTCAAATATAGGAGTATTTGGGTGGAGTACTTCAAGTGATTTGTGACACATTGTTTTGTTTTACTTTTGGATCAGCAACGTACACTTTTATGTCATGCTACAATAACATTAACAATACAACAACTTTAGAAAAGGGTCCAATCAATTATTGACAAATTGGATTTTTATTATATATTGTAACACATAAGACAAAAAATGAGAGGGACCACACAGTACTAGTACTAGTCTGCCTTCTCTGATGAAAATGTAACAAACAATTTTAAACAGCCTTCGAACTCCATAAAGAATAAGAAGCCAATTCTTCCGTTGATGCAATGCAAATGGGAGTCCCAAAATGTGGGGTAAGATAAATTCAATTAGTGTTTTGCAAGCTTAGAATGCATCAACTTAATTTCTATGGATTGCAATGCATCCCTACCGAAGGGTCTCCTCTCATATTTTGTGGCTTTAATTCCACAAAATGACTTCAGTTACATACTAAAGTACCATGACATATGTAATTGACCACTTATGTGGTTCACCTTGGATATTTATTGCATATATAAGTATGTAGTACACTTTTTTCTTACTATATAGGTTTTGTTTATTTCTTGCTTTGTCTTGAGTTACTAAGGAATCATGACCTATGTAATTGACCAATTATTTGTAGTTGACTTTGGAACTAAATTTTTTTGTTTAACATGATCACTTATATTCGAAATTATTATTGTGTAACATGAACCGTTCAATCTCAATTTAATGGTTGAATTTTTTTTTTTTTGAGGAAACGGCTGAAATTCTTAACTACATGTAAATGTGTATATGCGGAAAATTCGGATGCATGATTCTAATGGAATGTTGTGTTCTTTTCCAAAAAAAAAAAAATAGGAAATATCTTTATTTATTAATTTTGACACGTCAAATTACTTCATCAACTACTATTAATAAGAACATTTTAGCAAGTAAACTCATTTTATTAGTGAAATTAAAAAAACTAATCATTTTGTTAAAAAGTGTGAAAAAAATAAAAAAAATAAAAACAAACACATTTTGTTGAAATTAAAAGAGTAGTAATCGACCCGAAACTTATTAAAGTTACCATCTAACTCTAGAATTGGAGCTACATTACCACATCTATATTTGAGGTTCGTATTGTTGGAATAAAAGAAAGTGCGAAGAAAACACGAAACTTGTTGAATAAATTTAGACTATAATAATGGTAATTAATAATTATCATATATTGTGTAGTATAAATTTTAGTTCTCCCCTGCTGCTACGCATACATATATGTGTGTGTCTGAGTGAGTGTGTGTTAAACATATATGTTTCATTAAGTAGAACCAATTCAACCTTGAGCACTCAAATTAAACACCTATGATAATTAATAAAAAAATTACATAATTCAAAATGAACCCATATATATATATATTATATATATATCCCCTTTTACAACCAGCTAGCTACCATTGACTCATGCTGCCATACAAAGGAAGAAACTTGAACAGGTGAAAAACATAAGCGACAAAGGAGCTAATTAATATCACAAGAGGAACAACAGCAGTCAATGTGATAGAAGAGCTGCCACAACACAAGAAACTGTTCCAAGCTTCATCTCAGCGAGGTTAACAATGGCGAACAGAAGGAACACAACCCCAAAAACAAATCCAATGTCTGATAGAAGCATAAGAGCACGGCGAAAGCGGAGAGTACTGGAGTGTTTGATATTGTTGACACGGTGATTAGTGAGGGTGAGGGTATTTCTGAGTGCAAAACCTGGGATGGTGGAGAACATGAAGGAGGTTAAGGAAATAAACTGAAAGACAATCATGTCCCTGTTGAAGCTCAAGAAGTGTCAAGTGTGAGTAGTATGGGGAAGAAGTCCCACATTAGAAAAATGTGTGGAGAATTGCGTATTTATAAGTGAGAGGACCCATAAACCCATTGCCTTAAGGTTTTGGGTAAGAGTGTGGTGTCCAACTGATGATCAAGAGCATTGATATAAGTGAACCTCACCTTATGAGATAGCTTTTGGGGTTGAGATCCAATCATATTTAACATGGTATCAAAACCGGGTTAAGGACTTTAACAGTCCCCGGCAATATGGTGTTGGTAGGGGGACATGCCTGATTAGAAGTTAAGGTGTCAGATGTGTCTGGATTTGGATTCAAAGCTAAGCTTAGGAAGACAGCCGTTGCAAAGAGATACTCTATGGTGGTGGTGGTGGTGGCGGCAGTGACTCTGAGATCGGAGATGATGGTAAAGTTTCAATTTCTTGGTCATCTAAATAATGTGAGATTCAATAGAGGAAGATAAGGATTTGGGGAGAGAGACTGGTCTTCATATCATAATGTGATTTTATAGAGTTTTTTTTTTTTTAAATTGTTATACATTGAGTTGGAATCCAACGTAAAAAGCTAAGGAATCCACTTTGTGATTTTACACTTTCTATAAAGAAAGACAATGCTTATGCCACTTTGCATTGGCATTGAATCCACTTTGTGATATTACACTTTCTATAAAGAAAGGCAATGCTTATGCCACTTTGCATTGGAATCCAACGTGAAAAGCTAAGGAATCCCCTTTCTTCTTTGGTTCACTGTAACTCGAATAGAGCAATATTATCTTGAACAATATACATTGAGAAACTATTCACTTTGTGATTTTACACTTTTTTTTTTAAATTGTTATACATTGAGTTGGAATCCAACGTAAAAAGCTAAGGAATCCCCTTTCTTCTTTGGTTCACTGTAACTCGAATAGAGCAATATTATCTTGAACAATATATTTAAACTACACATTTAATTTATCACTATTTTAAGTGTCAAATTTAAGATTATTGGGTTATCTAAAATAGTATTAGAGCGAGCGATATTTAAAGATGATTTGGTGGTTATAGTGGATAAATTAGATAATGAAGTGGTAAGGAAGATAGTAGATGTTTGTTGACCATCAACAATACTAACAATATTAATTAATTTTTGATAGAATATTTTTTTTTGAAATAAGAATAATTTTAATTACTAATTCCACGTCAGAAATTTATCCGTCGAGTCCAAAAATATAGATTAAAAGGGATTGAAGAAAAAATCAATCTAAAATTTCAATATTGTATTTGTAGTGATGATTGATTTGGATTCGGATTATAATAAATAGATAAATAATATTACTAATTTATTAATAACATTTTAAATTTTTTATGAAAATATTTTTTCTAAAATACAATAATTGATGAATAGTTTCTTAATTCATAAATATAATATAGTAGAAGCTTTCATTTACATATAGTAATGTTTGCCTTCAATAACTTTTCATGTGACTATTTGTATTTGTGAGGATTACATCAATCATCATAACTGATACTCCTTTCGGTTTTTAATATAAAAAAAAAAAATTTAAAATTCAATTAAAGATTAATATATTTGATCTATAATATAGTCTAAACACATCAATTTTTGAATAGATCTAAAAAAAATTATTTTATATAAAAGATTAGAGGAATTAGTTTTAATTTATTTTTACCCTTGTTTAGTTGACTAATTGATCGACTGATATTTGGACTGTTTATAGTAAATTTTGTACAATATGAAATAACAACTAATTTGTGTCTATTTTGAATAAAGTTATAGTCACATTTTCATATAACATACCAGCATTATATTTCTTTTCTCTTTAATATTTAGAAAAAAAATACAGTCACATTCTTTAAAAAAATTGCTTTTTAGGCCCCCACTTACTCATAGCCCCCTCAAAAATCCTAAAATACCCCTAAATTTGATCCCAATTTGTTTAGGATTATACAATCAGAAATTATTTATTTTCGGAATATACATGCTGAAATTGCTTAAAACAAGTGTTGTGCATCCTACATTATGAAATGGAAGAGAAACAAATGTTGGAATCATTATGAAAAGTGTCAAGTTTTGACCCTTATCATGGGAGAAACAAGTGTTATGCATCATGGTACATTACAAGTTATAAGGTTGCTATAAATTTAGGATCATCACAAACACTCCTACACCAAAGTCTTTCTTTGCTAGCTGAACCAACAAATTCTCACCATTTCACTTTTACTTGTAAGAACTCTAACATAATATTTCTTCTTATTTTCTTTTCTTCTCTTATTTTTCTCCCTTTTGATTAGTGAAATTAAAGAACATATGGATTTGAGGAATCTAAATTGTTTTGGCATATGGATTTGTTTAATTTGCATATGAAGGAAATGCACATTTTTTCGGAAGTTGCGAACCGAAATGCACATATTTTTGCAGTTCATTAGGAATTCAAGATCCGGGTATTCTAAATGGATGAGATAAATAGAAGACTAAACATGCACATATTTTTCAAGTTTATTTTAGGTCCTGAAATTGATATTTTAGGTTCACAAATTGCCAACCAAGGAATTCACTTCTCTATTTGACAGATTTAATAAGGAAGGAACTGTATATTGTAGCTTTTGGTCTTCCATTAAATTGCATTGTTTTACATGGTAGTTAATTGGACAATTGTATGCATATTGACATAGCTTACATTGAACACTCTTATAGATACATAATGCAAATATTTGTTTGTAGTTTATTGTTTATGAAATATGTCTGTTCACTCTTCCACTGTATTGTAATTGTAAGAATATATACTCAACAATAAGTATTAACACAACTCATATAAATGGTTAAAGAGGAAATGTCAAATACTATTCTTTTAAATTTTATGGTGCTTTTTGTTTTTATAAGCAAAGATATTATTATAAGGGAGTATAAAGGGTACTCGAATTTTTACAATACAAAATAAAAATTACATGCTAATAAAAACAAACAACAAGACCATAACACCAAAATGAAAAAGAAAGAAAAGAGTGGCGACCCGCACGGTCACTGAACCACATCCAAGCCATTCTTTTGATGCTATCTAATAAAGATGAAACATTCAGTGTATCTTCATATGTGCTTACCCGCCACTACTTTAAGGTCTTTTGTTCCATCAAAAATATTATATTGCTACTAAATCATTGATGAACCAATTTTATATATTGTCATTAGTTACACAACTAGAGTTAATTTCTTATTCTTACTCTAATTACGATTTTCTTTTTATTAAAATAATAAATATTATTGAAATGAGATGAAAAAGTATAAATATGACTTCTATAGTAAGTAGAAATTCAATGTGGGCGAGCTCAAACACCATATTATTTAGTTTTTTGCACTTTTTGATAAAGCACTTTAAGTTGATAAGGTTATTAAACATGCTACCATTTTATTTGCCATAGTGTATCACCGTTTTAGTGGATTTCTCAATCCTACAGGCAAAGTGTGTTATTTTTATACTATCAATTAGATATATAAGTGAGATAATATTAAAAGTAACAAAATCTACTATAAAATAAAAGATAACTAATACACTTTTAAAAAGTAATTCATCAAATTTAATTGTCTCGATAAAATATATTTATCATACTTGTAAATGAAATTATACATATATAAACTTGTCATCCTCAACATCATATGCAGAGTAACAAATAATGCATGTGTCATTTCCTAATAAAGTCAGACGTTATGACTTTATTAGGAAATTTAATATGCTGTATTCGCCGCTATTCATATGATGGTTGATGATGATATATATAATTTCATTTAAGCAGGATAAGTATATTTTATTGAAGCAATTAAACTTGATGAATTACTTTTTGTATATTTTTTAGTTATATTTTATTGTAAAGTATATTTAAATATATTTATTTACTTTTAGTATTATCTCTTTCATATATCTAATTCATATTTATATTATAAAAATAACATAATTTATATGTACAATTCAGACATGCACCCAAATGGCATATTTCAACCTAATCCTTTCAATTTAAAAGAACTACTTCAAAAAGTGCAAGAAAAAATATGATGTTTCACCTCGCCCCCATTGGATTTCTACTTAATAAGGAGACCATATTTATACATTTTTGGCTCATCTCAATAACATTTACCTTTTAATAAAAGAAGAAAATAATAATCAAAATAAAAATAAAAAAAATTAGTTAACTCTACTGATGTGTGATTAATGATAGAATATTAAACTGACTGTTCAAACTTTTAGTAGCAATATAATATTTTCAGATGGACTAAAAGACCCTTATGGAAGAAGGATCCGGTAGTAATTATTAAGGCCAGCATAAATTTAACACATGTAAGTGATGTAAGAAAATTCTCTTTAACCCCGTCCTACTTTTTAACTCCCCTAAAACTTCAAAACGACCCTGAAAAAAAATTCGTGAGATAGGTCCCGAAGTATGATTTGGGACGCACGTCACGAATTTATCAATAAATTTGAAAAATTCACCCCCAATATAATTCGTGAGATAGATCCCGAACCATAGTTCGTGAGATAGATCCCGAATTAAAACTCAAACCCCCCAGCCCACGTAAAGTTCGTGAAAAGGGTCCCGAATCCCGAATTTTCCTTCATAATGTTGCCTCTTCATAATGTTTTTGTGCTTCAATGTCTTGAGAAGATGAATTTCACAGTAAAGCCTTTCGAGATCTTTGGGGTTTTGTAGGAAATCATATAGTTTGATTTGATTCCAAACAACTTTATTCCCTTGATACTCATCAAATACTCTATAACTGCATCAAATGCCCATTTCTACAAACTCATAAAAACAAATAGTTGTTGCTTTAGAAAAGTAATCAACTTGAACAAAACCCAAAACAAACAAAAAAATAAGAAATGGGTATGATGAAAAATTGAAGGAGAAAGATGGGTTTGTGTTCGTACACTGTCTTGGAAGCTCCTTAACCGATACAAGCACAAAAATCACGAATTAAAATCACAAATATCCAGAAAGAGAACAAGAAGAGATACAAGCACAAAAAAATTCGGGATTTGGATCCCGAATCCTATTTCGGGACTTAAATCACGAATTAAACTGGGGGTGGTAGGGAAGAAATTTCGGGACGTATCTCCCGAATCTAGGTTCGGTTTGTGCGTCCCGAATTTACAATTATGAGGGCAAATGAGGTAGTTAGGGGGGTGAAAGAGAAATGTAGGGGGGGCAGAAGAGAAATTTTCGTGATGTAACTATTGTGGATTGAAGTGCTGTGCATGAAAGTTGTACGGTACGTACTATATAATAACCGATCAAAGAGTTTGTAACTTGAAAATATATATATATATATATATATATATATATATATGCATCATAATTATAAAATTTTGGACCTTAGGAGTAGCAATGAGTGTGTCGGAGTGATATTGGTGATGGTGGACTGTATGACAAATATGAGAGGAATCCATGGCAGCAATATCATGTCATAGTGTTTCATTGCTGCTACTGCTACTACTGTTTTGGAGTGTTTTCCTTGAAATTTTGTCTTGTTGAATATGTGAAATGTGTTTGTGTTTTCAGGTGAAGTAGTGCAAAGTCATTATAAGGATGCATGAGAAGTGTTAACCAGCTGTGTGTACGGGAAACATGTGATATTAATTCAACTCTTAGCTGGAAAAGAACATTGAGGCAGTATGACAACATAGGTATATTTATGGATTCAGTGAAATTGAATTTGAATTCAATATGGGTGCATGTGGTCCAAATTGAATTCATGTGCCATCTGTTTCGTTCATTTTCACTGATTAATAAATACAAATGAAAGAAATGTTTTAACAAATTGTTGTTTGTTGGAATTTTAAATTCTGATTTATATATATATATATATATATATATATATATATATATATATATGTGTGTGTGTGTGATGCTTTACTACTACCAACTAGGGCTGGGCACCGGTTCGGTTCGGTTCGGATTCGGTCCAAAACCCCAGAACCGGTCGAACCGACGGACCCAATATGCCGGCCCAATTTCGAACCGAAGTCACATCGGTTTTCTCCGGTTCGGTTTAATTTCGGTTCGGACGGGTCCGGTTCGGTTAGATCGGTTACGTGAAAAATTAAATAAATTTAAATTTTACAAGTCCAATTCAGTTTTAAGGTTATTTTTGTCATTTTTTACCATTTGTTTTAATATTTGGGCCACACAACCAAGTCCAATGCTGAGGATTTAACCAAGTCCAATTCAGTTTATATTTTTTTTTGTCCAAAATCTCAAAATTATCAAGTTAACAGGGAAAAAATGCTTCTTCTAAGTTCTAGATTCATCTCAAAAATTCTTTAACCAATTCTTTAATGTTCAAAAAGCCTCTTCCTTTAGTCTCTAACAAAAGAGAAAAAACTTAGTTAATAAAACAGACAACGTAATAAAAACAGATTCATAGATCTAGATTATGATCATAATAAAAGTATATATAACATCTAAACAAAACATAAATCTAACAAAAAAGTAAAAAGAGAAGACAGATAAAACATAACCATACACATCTAACATAAAAAACACACATTGCTAGATCTAAATAACCAACATAAAAAAACAGAGAAATAGAAGATATGAGAATGAGAGATATATCAAGAGAGAAAGGAACAATAAGATTGAAGAGCAATGCCAAAACGTGTGAGATGGAGGTGGACGGCGGCGCCGCTGCGTGAAACTCTTCTTCAATTAGGGTTGGGCGCCGCTGCTAGGGTTAATATGAACATAGAATGGATGTTGGTAAGTGATAGGATCAATTTATTTATAGTGTAAAAATCTATTAGGAAGAGAATTGGGTTAAGAGTTTGGGCCAGGACCAACTTTTTTTTGGACAGAAAGGTGTTGGGCTGTATAATATAACATGATAATAATAATATTCATATGTTCGGTTCGGGCCGGTTACCGATGGGCCCAAACCAGACATCCGGACCCGTCCGTATCAACCCTTATATATCCGAACAACCACCCGAACCAACCCGACAACCGAAATAAACCGACCCAAACATATATTTTCGGATTGGGCCGGACGGTTTGGGTCGGTTAGCCATATTTTGCCCAGCCCTACTACCAACCGTTTGACATTGGACTTGGTAGGAAGAATTACAGTTTAATCCCCGGAGCTATAATTGGCAGAGATTAACTATCAAGTCTAAGACAATCACCACTAGATTAACTAACATTTAGTAGAATAATGAATGTTTATTTTTAATAAATATCATTTGAAATACAATCTAAAATAAATAATAAGATATTACAGGTAAGTCAAATTCATCAATAAAAAAGTAAGTTTTTTTTTTTTTGGTAAGGAATAAAAAAGTAAGTCAAGATAAAATACAAAAATTTTAGTCAAAATTAGAATGAAATGAATTAAATACATAATATTTTTAATTACCATACTCTAGAGGATTCCCATAAAAAATAAAATAAAATGACAACTATAATATTCATAAACAAAAATAAATTTTGAATTAGGAGGAATTAAAGAAGAAAGAATATTTATTTTTGGCTTTCACTTTTTTAGAGGAAAGTGGCTTTAGTATTTTAGAGTTCAGGCCGAGTTTTGATATCAAGTGGTTTCAGTCTCCTTCCAAACATAATTGTGAGAGATTAAATTGCAGTCATCTCTATTAAATTCAGCGACAATTATCACAGGATGTCAAAAGAATGAATATTTATGCTTAATAAATATCAATTCAAATATCATCCAATAAAATAATAAGATATTACAGGTAAGTCAAATTCATCGGTAAGAAAAGTAAGTCAAAATAAAATAAAATATTTTTAGTCAAGATATTAGAATGAAATAAATTAAATACCTAATTTTTTTTTAGACAAATACCTAATATTTTTAATTACCATACTCTTGAAGATTCCCATTTTACCTATAACTAGATAATCACTATAAATATTTATTCGTTTTTTTTAGCAAACGAAGCTTGTTGATAATGAAAGCCATGTTAAGATATTTTTAAAAATAATTAAATATTTGATTATTTTTTCCATATACTCTATTAATTTGATTGGATGAACATTGTTTATATAGTAAAAAAACATAAATAAATTTTGAATTAGGAATGAATGAATAAATAAATATAGCTTATTGAAATACTATCCAAATAAAATCATACTAAGATATTAAATATATAAGTCAAATTAATCAATAAAAAAAAGAAGTCAAAATAAAATAAAAGAAAATAATTTTATTTAAAAGAATAAAATAAATGAAATACCCAATATTTCTAATTACCATATATTCCAGAGGATTCCCACTTTGCCTATATATAACTAGTTACATAGACTCTATAAAATATCTCTTTATTTGTTTTATATTTATAAACAAAACTTGTTGATAATGAAAATTATGTTGAAGATATTCTTGAAGTTTGTGTTGTTATTTGCTGTTATTACATCTGGTATGGCAAAAAATTTACCTCCTTGTTGCGTACCTGGAAAACCTTGTGACCCACCTCGCTGTCCCAGAGCCCCATGTTGCAGCGGCGGCCCATGTTGTAGCGACGACCTTTCATCCAGTATTTTGAATCAAAATGGGCAACTCATAGATTAATTTTATACCAATCATCTTGTATTAAATAAAATTACATCTCATATGTAATAGTTATTATATCAATAAGATCCATTAATAAATTATGTTTTCTTCTTCTCTTTATGTTTTTCTTTCTTTAGACATTATTTTATGTGTGATATTATACATAGACACAAGCGCGCACACATACATATCACATGAAACATATTGTATTTGAGAAAAATTATATTTGTGTTCTATGGTTAGGTTTTTGAGAAGATGAGCATGATTTGGATTTGAAAATAATTAGAGGATTTGTCAATATAGTAGTTTCGAGAAAGCTCTGATCTAGAATAGAAAGCGATCGAAGATGAAAGGTGATATGTGATTATGAGAACAACAAGATGAAGTAGGTGAAGATGAAAGAGTTGGTTTTAAGTATGAAGCTCTCTTTTTTTTAATCAAAAATAAAGATATTCATTCATTCAAATTGATAGAGTACATCGATACAATACAAATTTAAAACAGCTAAAAACAAAAAGGATGAAACTGCAAACAAGCTCACAATATCCATGTTAATAGCATAAAACGGCAAATTGCATATGCCTACAAATGTGATTATATTGAAGTGTCCGGAATACCCAAGCCTCCAGATAGGGCTGGAAATGAGTTGAGTCGAGTCGAACCTGTCTGAGCTCGACTCAACTCGATAAGAATTGGTTTGACTCGAAACTCGGCTCGAGTTTGACACGAACTTTTTTTTCAGCTCGAGTTCGGCTCGTTTAAAGTTCGCGAACAGTTCGGCTCGGCTCGTTAGGTTCAGTTCGTTTTTAGCTCAAAACTCAATTCAAAAAATTGATTTTTTTTTTTTAACTCCAACTCATACTCGACCCCATTTAAGCTACCTTTGATAAGTGTTTATCACTTATTTATAATTATAATGTACTCATGTTCTCAAAACTTCTTAAACATTCGAAGTGGGACTTTATGTTTTACAAATGATATGTTGTATTAGTTTGCAAATTTTAAACATAAAGCAAATAAAATGAATTAATAATAAATAAATAATGATTTTTTTATATGAAAATATTTTAGAAGTATAATATATATATATATATATTCGAGTCAACTCATGAACCAAACGAGTCGAACTATGTATAGTTCATGTTCAGCTCATTTAATTAACGAACCTAATTTTCAGCTCAAGTTCAGCTCATTTGGTTCATGAACCAAGTCCAACGAAACAATTGTCGAATCGAGTCTCAAACTATCTTCGAGTAGGTTCGGTTCATTGCCACCCCTACCTCCAGATCTGTAGCATTGATGACACCAAAATCTTTGTTTGGATCTGCACTTGATCGAAATAAATCCTTCAACCTGAAAAAAAGTACAACGCACAATAGACGGGAATACACCGCACAAAGACGGGAAAACAACATACCGTACCAGATATATTAGTTATCTAATGAATTGGGCCACGTGGCACTCCCTTAGTAACAAAATTTTTTCTAACATTCAAGTGACAGTAAGGACTAATACTAAAAATTAATGTAATTACAGGGACCTAAACCCAACAAAAATAAGTGCAGGGGTCAATACCAAAATTGAACGTAATTGTAGGGACCATATACATATTTAAGTCAAAAACTTATTTAGTAATATTTTTTCTCACGAGCTTATAATTTATTTTGGTAAGTTAATAGTTTAAAACTTATAGCTGATCATTTACTCTTCCAATTTTATCCTTGTGATCTTAAATATTGATTAACCATATTTTTTTTTCTATCATTTCATATGTATAAGATAGTTTAACCATTAATTTTATTAAACATTATAAATTCAATTAACTAGTATCCGAATCCGTGCTATGCACGGGTAAGTATATGACTATAAAAAATAGCATTTAAATATTAAAATTCTTCTTATAAGTTCTTCTAGTTAACAAATAAAAAGATTGAAAAATTATAGATTATAAATAGGGTTAAATATATTTTTGATCTTTTTAAAATGGAGACTTTAAGTTTGATCTTTACTGAAATTGTCATAAAGAGAAATTAAGCAATGGAAGATGGAGTATATGCTTTAGCTTTGGTTGGTTTCAATTTATATGATATCATTCATCATTCAATATAATAAAACAAAAATAGATGTTTGGCAAGTTTGCCATTTGTCACTCTAAGGGTGCGTTTGATCTGTTAAACACTAAGTACTGGACAGCACAGTATAAGATAGAATAGCACAGCACAAAGATAAAACAGCACATGACAAACTTTTATGATATTGAATAATTTTTTGTTTTATACGATGTTTGGTGGAAAAAATGTATTTTGGTATTTTAGACCCCTTGTACTATGGACAAAAAGTTGTGTTGTGGTTTAGTGGAGGACAAAAATGTCTGTTTTTGTGCTGTCCCTTACCACCTGATTTGTCCAGTCCCTGAAATAGTTTCACAATCAAACGCAGTACAACTAGACTTTTCCTATCCACTACCTTATTTTCTAGCAGATCAAACGCATCCTAAGGGAATGTTTAGCTTTTTAAAGCATTCTATTAATAGTAATAATCTATGATTATTTGTTTCTTTAAATTTAACATTTTTTATTTAATTTTTTTTACCAATTGTGCGTTTTCAAAATAGCGCTCATATGAGACTGACATGCATTACTCATATATCGAGTGAAATACCAAAAGTCCCCCTGAAATTTCAACTTTCGTCAAATACACCCTTGAAATTTGAAAAAGGACAAATACCCCCCGAAATTGAAAGACATTAGCAAATATCTCCCTGGTCCGTCTCCGTCAATGGAAATTTTAATAGTCAAATACCCCCTTGAAATTTACAACTTATTGTCAAGTACCCCTAGAAATTTCTAACTTAAATGCAAATCCCCCCTTAAATTCGGAAAAAAAAGCCAAAATGTCCTTTTCTGAAGCGCATAATTTTCCCTTATAATGGAATCAAAACATCATCTATACTTAAACACAACGTAGTAATGTAAGTGTTTTTCAATCGTCATAACTATAATTTATGCAATTGTGGATGTTGAAAACAAAGTGTTGAGAAAATGAACAATTTGATGTTAATAATGGTTAGAAATGAAAAAATCACATTGTAGTGTGAATTGAAAAAAGTGGGATTGAGTCCCACATTGGAAAGAAAAATGAACAGTTTTTAAGGCAACTTACACCAGTGGAAGTTTAGTATAAATTGTGACTGCTACGAATTTACAAGCATCTTGCTCTGGTGGAAGTTATGTTGTTTTGTGTCATTTTTCGGGGTCTGCATTGGATTTTTACTGACTCAACACTAACCATATTCTCCTAAATTTAGTAACGGACAAGTAATAATGTCACTTAATTGTGATTAATTCCTTGTCTCTCACTTGAATGCCTCTTATTGCATTGTCTCCTTTGCTCTTGCTACAGATTTATAAAAAGGTAGAGCAACAAAACATATTAAAAAAAAGAACACAGAATTTTCAGAACAGGAGTGCTACATAGCACGAGGCACGACATGCACGATGCAAGGATTTTCATAGTATAAGGATTTTAAGAAGTGAATTATATAATAAATCATGCCATTGTTATGTCGTCGTTACTGTTGCACGACTTATCTTATCATGCCAACAAGCATTTTTGTTTTCAGAAAATTATTCATCAAATATTCTTTCATCCTTCTTCAATTGTATTCTATTGTTTTTCTGATATTGATATTGTTGTATTGAATCATTATTGTTTCATTGGTTTCAAATCGATATTGTTGTATCGATTCAATTGATATTGAAGTATCAATTTCTGGTTTTGTAGAACCATAAATTAAAGGTGTTTCTTTCGATTAATACAGTGCAGTATTTAATCGATTAAACTTGACGAGGCTGTTTTATCCTAGAGGCGGCGCAGTAAATTGTCTGCTTTGCACAATTTGAGTAGTACCGCGAAACGTCTTAAAGAAAGCGACCTAGTACGCGACTCAGCCAACAATTTCTTACAATTCGGTATCTCTGTTTTCTCTACGAAAATCGATTTTTATAAATCAGAACCAACACAAAGACATTTGGAATTTTTTCTAACATTATTGCAAGAAGACTTTGGTGACTACCCACAACATGGTTGAAACTTCATGTGAGATATGCAAAACGTAAATTTGAATGGTCACCTATATTCATGAAAATGTAATCATTAGTTTCATTTGGTTTAAGCTACATGCTACAACTATTCATATCTATAAATTATGCATTTCAATAACGATTGAAGAACACTTACATTATTACGTTGTCTTTAAATATATATGATGCTTTGATTCCATTATTATAAGTGAAAATTATCGGCTTAAGAAAGGACATTTTGGCTTATTTTTTTCGAATTTTAGGGGGGATTTTGCATTTAAGTTATAAATTTCTGGGGGTATTTGACAATAAGTTGTAAATTTCAAGGGAGTATTTGACTATTAAAATTGTCATTGACGGAGTTAACGGAGCAAGAAGGTATTTGCTAACGTCTTTCAATTTCAGGGGGTATTTGTCCTTTTTCAAATTTCAAGGGTGTATTTGACAAAAGTTGAAATTTCAGGGGAACTTTTGGTATTTCACTCCTCATATATCCAACCTTTCTTCTTCTACTTCAACATTTAATACATTGATATATAGAAATTTCTTAGTTTTACCCATATTCATCGGAAACACAAACCAAACTTCTTTTTCATTGACACACAACATGAGCTCTCCATCTTCCATTCACTAATTTCTCTTTATGACACAGAATCGGGAATCACTAAAATCATCTCAAATGGTGGGTTCTTATGAACTAGTACTTATTAAGAACTAGTACTTAATAGGTACTCCCATTGGAGAACATGAAAAAATAGTACCTATTAGACCATCTCCAATGGAGAACTCAATATTTGAGTTCTTGGAGGGTCCCACATGTACACCTCACTTAATTATAATTTTTTAATAATAGTACTTAATAAGCACTCATTACCTCCAACACTACAAAGTTCTTAATGGGTCCCGCAAATAACTCTATATCATTTATAAATTATTATTTATATGTCATAAAGCACGTGAGAGAATAAAAATAACTTATAAAAAGATGTGGACATCCACTCATATTGAACTCATACCAATTAATTAATCAATTAATTATCTAAATAGAAATCTAATTAGCCTTTTACTTAATTTGACCACTAATCAACTAAGACTCTTAATTGATAAATAGCTAATATAATTAACAAAGATATTTGCCAGCATAATATTATTGGAAATAATAAAATATTCCAACAATCTCCCACTTAGACTACTAGACTTTCACCCGTGCGATGCACGGGTAATGTAGAACATCCTATTTAAATTTGACTGTCGTTTACAAATAAATTGCAAACAAATAATAAACATAGTAAATTTAATCGAAAAATATAGTTGTAGATAAATTATTGTATTGGACAAATCGTATACATTTTGACAACCACAAAAAAAAAATAGCTACAATATCTTCTCCTTCGTCATGTGTTAACAATATCTTTAATTTTTTCCTTGAATTAACCCTAGATAATTCCACATATAATTGTCCATGAGAAAAAAATTAATTGCGGAAGATATACTCCAACATATTTAAGTGGTTGACATTGACTCTTGTTGATAGTCATTGCAAACAAAATCATCAATAAAAATTGAAGACGTTGAAATTTGACAAGAATTATTTTATCATAATGAGTCAATGATAACCTTAAACAAACTCGAGTTACAGTAAAATAAGTGACTTTGTTGAACTTCAAATCTTATATGTCCTTCTTTTACCTTTGTTAAAAAAATAGATGTCATCCAATGGTAACCTATGTTTATTAATTCATCAAAGAGATAAGGAGAAGAGGAGAAGCAAATTTTTAATCATTGCGATTGAATCATTAAGTGTCTACTCTAACAAAATAAAGATCATTCAAATATTGTCAAACACTCGCACTCGCGGTCAATAAAAACTAAAATTGTTCTCAACTTTTCATCTTTCACAAACATTGTTCCTAAAAAAATCAAATAAGATTTTATATACAATTATGATTAATAGAAACATAAATGTTATAACATCCAAAGGTTCACATACAAAGTTATGGTATTATTTACAAATTCTAAGAAACTTTGTAAAGAATAGAGATAGACAATTACTGTGTTGCTCAAGAACAAAAATTAAGAACACCAATATTAGTAGGATATAACTATCAATCATAGGAAACATACCATAACGAAACTTTGTAATAAAATTGTTATTTCTAATTGAGGGACAAAGTGTTATTTCTAAAACTTTGTAATAAAAGTGTTAAATTAAGTCTGTTTTACAGTGTGGGCCAAAGTGTTGTCATGTTGTAGGTGTTTCGTCTTGATGATTTTAGGCTTTTTGGATGTCATGGACTTGTCGCCCACCAATTTGATTTATCTCTCATCTAAATGTGTTTATTATTGGGAGCTCCTGGATTTTTTGAGCTCACTTTTATGTTGTAGAGGTTGTTAGCCTGGTTTAGTTTGCTCTGTGGTTCATTTCTGCCAGCTGTTGTTCAACTATTTTTTGCTTGGCTGAGGCCGCATCTGCAGTCATAATAGCAATTAGCAACAGCCATGTCAAAAAATAATGAAAAGCTAAATAATTTAATAAAACTAAATAAGAAACTCACTATAAAAGTTCAAAAGTTTATTTTGAAGTGCTATGTCTTCATTCTGAGCATGTGACTAACCATGAAATTGATTAGTCCTCACCGATGAAAACATAACAAAATTATTAGAACCAAAATTGATTCTATAAAAGACACTTCATAATTCCATAATTCCATGGCTTCTACAAAGACATGGAATAGTTTCTATAAAGACACTTCATAATTATGGAATTATGGTTTATGAAACTATACATGAAATTGATTCTACAAAAACACTTCATAATTCCATAAACCACGTATAGTTTCTAAAAAGAACCAAAATGAAGTGTTCACCCCACATCAATTGACCTTTACATCAAATATAAAAGCCTAAGAGTGTGTTTGGATGAGGGATTTTTTTGAGGTAAAGTAATGTTTTGAGGGATTTGAAATTCCTCAATGTAAATTCCCTTGTTTGGATAATTAATTTGGAGAATTTTCAAAATGATGGGGATTTGTGAAGTATTTTACATAAGTTAATTTGAAGGAATTTCAAATGACACCTAAAAGCTACGAATTTGAAATTCCCTTATCTCTATAAAATTGGTAAAAAAATCTAAAATTGACCCGAAACTCCAAAATCGATTCTAAATCTGACCTCAATCTTAAAATCGGTCAAAAACATAAATTCGACCGTAAATCCGACGTAAACCATCAAATCGGTCGAAAAACATAAAATTAGCTGAAAACCCTAAAATTTACCCCTAACCCGAGCATAACCCTAAAATCATTATAAAAATATAAAATTTACCATAAACCCGACATGAACCCTAAAATCGGCCTAAAAACCTATAATCGACAACAAACCCGACATAAACCCAAAAATCGCCCGAAAACCATAAAATCAGTAAAAAATCCTAAAATCGACCAAAATCCTAAAATCAACTATAAACCAAACCAAAATCCTAAAATCGGTCAAAAACCCCAAAATCGACTATAAACCCAAAAAATGGCCGAAAATCGTAAAATCGGGCAAAAATCCTAAAATCGAACAAAAATCCTCAAATCAACTATAAATCAGACCTAAATCCTAAAATCGGTCAAAAACCCTAAAATCGGCTATAAACCCAAAAATCCTCAAATCAACTATAAATCAGACCTAAATCCTAAAATCGACCAAAAATCCTAAAATCAACTATAAACCAGACCAAAATCCTAAAATCGGTGAAAAACCCAAAAATCGGCAATACACCCAAAAATCGGCCGAAAACCGTAAAATCGGGCAAAAATCCTAAAATCAGACCTAAATCCTAAAATCGGTCAAAAACCTAAAAATCGGCCAAAAAATGTAAAATCGGTCAAAAATCCTAAAATCAACTACAAATCAGACCTAAATCCTAAAACGGTCAAAAACCCAAAAATCGGCCAAAAAATATAAAATCGGTCAAAAATCCTAAAATCAGACCTAAATCCTAAAATCGATCAAAAATCCTAAAATCAACTATAAATCAGACCTAAATCCTAAAATCGGTGAAAAACCCAAAAATTGGTTATAATTCAAAAAATCGGCCGAAAACCGTAAAAGCGGTCAAAAATCCTAAAATCAACCATAAATCAGACCTAAATCCTAATATCGGTCAAAAAACCAAAAATCGGCCGAAAACAGTAAAATAGGGCAAAAATCTTAAAAATCGGCCAAAAATCCTAAAATCGAAAAAAAATCAATAAACCCCACGTAAACCCTAAAATCGGACATAAACCCTAAAATCAACCATAAACTCGACCAAAACCCTTAAATTGGCTATAAACTCTAAAATCGGCCGAAAACCCTAATATGAGGACTTTTTCTCGAAATAAAAAATTCAAGATTTTATTATCGAAATCGAATAATATTCGACGATTTTTTTTCTCGAAATAAAAAAAATCGTGAAATTTTTTCTCAAAATCGGAATTTTTTTTTCGAAATATCGGAAAATATTCTAGCACTTTTTTTGCGAAATCGGAAAAAATTCGTGAACTTTTTTCTCGGAATCAATAAAAAAATTCTAGATTTTTTCCCAAAAAATTTCTAGCACTTTTTTTCTCGAAATCGAAAAAAGTTCGAAGATTTTTATTATTAAAAAAAAACTGAGAACTTTTTTTCTTAAAATAAAAAAAATGTAAAAATGAATTACTTTGTCATTCATTACTTTATCCAAACAAAGAATTTTAAAATGAAGGGAATGCAAATGTTTTATCCAAACAAAGAATTTTGAAATGAAGGGAATTCAAATTCATGCATTCTCAAAATCCCTTGAATTTTAAAATGACCCATCCAAACACACTCTAAAGACTATGCTACAATTCTTCAAATATTTTGAAATTGATATCATTATTTTTTTGTCGATCAATCTACATAATCTTTTGTTGCAAACTTCACAATGTTGATTTCAGACTGCACAAACATTCAACATACATAAACAGATAATGAAAAACTATATCATATGATCAAACATGGCATAAACAAACTCAAACACAGTCCTTGAATCACAAAATTAGAAAAAGGGATTGACAATAAATCTTTATATGAAAATCCTTTGAGGAGCCAATGAAACTTGCGTTTGTAACCCACACAATTGATGAACTTATTAAATACAATTTACTGTGGAACAATTTGCTCCTTGTGTTTATTCAATTTGCATCCTCTACTATTACTCCTCCTGGTTTAAACTTGATATTCAAATCCAAAGCAAACAATTCAAAACCTAAAATAAAAAGATAATAAAAATGGGTATATATGGTCTTACATCTGCAACATTGAGGGCAAGATATTTAACTTCTTACCTGCAAAGAACTGATCCTTAAAAAGAAAATAGTTGAACAAAAAATATTAAGAAAAAAATTAAATCAGCCCTGCATAAGAAAAAACTATGGAACAAAAACATGAGAAAAAAAAATTAAGAAAAACACAAATTTATAAATGGAACAATAAGATACAAACCAAATCAGACCTGCATAAGAAAAACAATTGCCACAACTGAACACGCAAATCCTCAATTAAATCAATTTTTTTAAACCTAAATAGAACTTCAAATAAAGAAGGGTTAAAGAAGAGTATACATGTTTCACACCATTATTCCCTATCTCGCCCCATTCTGCTGCTCTCTGCGTCGTAATAGAGTCTGACTTACCGGAGGTTAGTGGATGAGTGTTGTATTTGATTGCTATTTAAGGATTTTTTAGATTCAAACTTGGACATGTGCAAATTAGAGAAGTGAAGAGGTGAGGATATGATAGTGATGTCTCCATAGAGAGAAGAAAAAAAAATTGATTCAGAGAATAAGAGAGATGAGATTTGGTTTTTTTTTTAAAGATTGGAATGAAGAGAAAAATTAAGTGTCATAAGTACCGAAGTAGTGAGAGAGAATTTGATAGGCATAATATTTCCAAAAAATGGGAGAGAAAAAAAACACGGTAAATTGAGTAGATATTTCCTATAAAAAATAATAAATACAGCACTACATAGTTTGAAATTCAAATTGCAATCACACCATGAATTTGGACGGCCAAGTAACATAAGGGAGTATTAAGGGAGTAAATAAGGGAGGGAGTAAATAAGGGAGTTTAGGAGGGAAAATATTAGGGTTAAGTTGTTGCAATTTAATACTATCTCCGTACTAAAATATATATATGTCGTTTTGACCAAATTACACAAATTAAGAAATGTAATCATTGTTGTATGGAAAATGTAAATTATGGGTTAGTTTACAAGATTATCCTTCATTAATGGTATGTGAGAGATAAATTATAGAATTGAAAGAAGAAAGAGAAATAATTAATTAAGGGTATAAGAGGAAAATGAGCATTAAATGTTTCATTGGTAATGTAAAACGACATATATTGTGGTACAAATTTTTTTCTCAAAACGACATATATCTTGGTACGGAGGGAGTAACATTTAAAGAGAAGAGATATATCATAATAATTATATCATTATTCTTAAAGCGCACATCTGAATGCTATTTATCTTTAGATTTCAAGTAGAAAAGGAACAATAGAGCCGACCTTAGTTTTTCTTGAGAGAAACATTCTCTCTTCTTTCTCGGTTTTTTTTCTTCTTTGCCAATGCAAATATGCAATAATTGCTCCAGATCATCCGATTAAATATGTTGGTTGAAATCAACACAGTGGAAAATTGTAGTAGATATTTCACAATCGTGCAATTTGATTTGTGTGACTAGAAATAAAAATTTTTAAAGCAGAGTAGTGAGATGAACATCGTTCGAATCCTCATCCACTACATATATAATGTGATGTCTAATAAATTAAGCTAAGCTCATGAAATAAGTTTATTTTATCTCTTAATATAAATAAGTAATTTTCAAATATGTAAAGTTTTTTTTTGTCATGAAATAAAATGTAGCGACAAGCAAATATGATTAAATTCATTAAGCAACAATTTCGGATAAAATGATATAAAGTTTTTTGTCATGTAAGCTCATGAAATAAAATGTAGTATCTCTAAATTCGAACTTTGTGGTTAAATTCATTAAGCGACAAGCAAATATGATTATTTATACACTTGCTAGGGCCGTCGTTTTTTGACTTAGTCGCTATTTCTTTAATTTGTGATTTTATTATATTTCTTCTTGATTGTTAAATGAAATGAGTTACTCTCTTCGTCCCAAAATGTAAACAAATTTGACTTTTTAGGTATATTTGACTATTGTATCAATAGTCAAATGTACCTAAAAAGTCAAATTTGTTTACATTTTGGGACGAAGGAGTAAGTTTGTGATAGTAAAAACAAACAATTTCGGATTGCCTGTAATTCTTATCTGATTTTCTGTTTTTATCAACTTTTCTAAAAATAATAAATAATCATAAAAACAAAATAATCATTTTACCAAAACCAACATTGATTCCTAATTCCAACATTTACCTCATCGTACTCCTGGACCCTGGTCGTTTCTCATGATGAAAGTAACATAACAACTCTTCTTCTTCTTCTTCTTCTTCCTCTGATTCCATTTCCTCTAAAAATTCTCCACAAAACCCTCTTCAATTTTCCTTCTTCAACCAAAACCCTTTGTTTTTATATGGGAAGAACAAGAACTGGACTATTTGATCTTGAAAAACATTTTTCTTTCTATGGAGCTTATCACAAAAACCCAATTAACATAGCAATTCATGGTTTACTCGTTTGGCCAATTTTCTTCTCAGCCCTTGTTTTTCTCTACTTTACCCCTCCATTTTTTGGTCTTCCAAATTTCCAGTTTTTACTATTTGGGAATTATTTTGTTTTGGTTTGGAATTTTGGGTTTTTGGTTACTTTGGTTTACTCTGTTTTTTATGCTAGTTTGGATCTGAAAGCTGGTTCTTTGGCTGCTTTGCTTTGTGTTGGTTGTTGGGTTTGTAGTTGTTTTGTTGCTCGTCAACTTGGATGGTCTTATGCTTGGAAGGTAAACAATTTTGTTGTACTTTTTTTGTTTGTATGTGATTTTCATGTTTGTTTCTTATATGTTGGAGAAAGAACATGTTTTTGTTGTTGTTGTCTTTTTTATATTTGTGCAGTTGTGTTGTTTGACTGTAGAACAAGTAACATGTTGAAATTGAAATTACTGTGTTTTTTATAGGTAAATGTTGGAATATTATTTGTTATGTCAGTATTTTCTGCTTTAACCATTAGCTCAGGCCGATTGACCTACGCGACCCCTAATTGAAATCATTGTTATCTGGTAACCCTAATTACATTAACAGGATGGTTGGTCACCCTAATGGAAAGAAAGATATTTCAACTACCGGTGGATGAAATAAACAGATATTTCAACTATCCGTTGATTAATGGATACGGACGCTGATGTAGTGATACCCGTACTTGCGGATAACTAAAAATTTGCTAAATATCCGTCTAGTGGATACCCTATAGGGATACGGGGCGGGCACGGGTATTAATTTATCCAATGGAGCGAGTAGACGATGACTGCTATCCATGTCCGTGGATACCCATTGCCATCCCTAGACTCTTGAGAGTGTAAAAAGTGATAGTAGGAGTGAGAAAGGTGAAGCACGAATGTTGTTTTGATGTCTTTTAATTGCAAAATTCGTAAAATACCCCAACGCAATAGCCGTGATGTTTAAACTTGAAGGACTTTTTTGGATTTCTCAAGTTTATTTCTGTCTCCCCGCAACAGCAGCTGTAATGGTGGCTGCTTGGCCGCTACACTCCACTCTATTGCTATACCGTGCTATTGACAATATTGATTGAAATTACATTAACCTACAAGTATAAAATTTGGGATACGGATAGAAATGAATTAGTCCACTGTTTCTTAACTTCTCTGTACCTTCATATCTTGAAGAGAAGCTTAAACTTGTTCAAAAGGAATATGGGCAAAAGGTATATATAATATAGATGCAAATTTTGCATCTATTAAAACAGATCTTATCCTTAGGTGAAGTTAGTTATATGATTTAGTCAATGCCATTGATTTATATTGAACGCCAAATTTTTGATGAACTCATTTTGAGTGAAGTTTTCTTTCCCATGGTTTCTCCTTAAATTCCCTGTTGCCTTCCTCTATTACTTTTTTGCAACTCTGACATTGGCTCTTCTCTAACTTATCCCAAATACATTAGTTTCTGATCTTATATTTTCTTTTATATTGGTCTGTCTATTTATTCATCTCAACATTCTCATCTTTATTACACTAGAGCTGTAGAGCATCTGATCATTTATGTATCTATCTTGTAGAATTTTCCTCCAAGTTTCATATAGGACTTGAAAAATCACAAATTCAGTTTGAATTATATATCTATTTTATCCAACTTACCTGAATGACATGGTATGAATGGTCACTAAATTTTCACCTCCATGTCTGATTATCTTACGTGTATTTCATATAATCTTAGAGTTCTCTTGAGCACAGTCCTTTGATTTCAGAACTTCCCTCCACAAGTTCAGAATTTACTATCACTTAACCTCATCAAAAGAAAAATACTTAACTAAGATTAAATGCGAATATGCTGCCTGACACGCACTATAGGCACATCATGTTTTTTCGATTTTCAATTTATAAACAAGTATACCTGAGGATAAGTTCTAGTTCCAAAATATATACATGTTGCACATCCTTGTCAATCTCATTTAGCGGAGCATAGCAGACACTATAACTTAAACTATATATATTTAAACTCAGCAACTAGCTGTTGTATGACTGACCGGTGAGAGGGTGAAACTGAAAATTGAATGCAAGAGTAAGAGAGGAAAAGCTCAGAAGCAAAAGCCTAAAACACCCCAAGCAAAAGCCTTGACCTTGATCATTAAATTTTAATGTTTTTTTTTTCTTTCTCGAAAATTTTGAACTGATTTTTGAGCTACATCATTATTGTTTTGAATGCTACGACCTCAACACTAGACTGCTCCACTACGGTATCAATATCCCACTATTGAGAATGCTGATGTTGTAATGAAGAAATGTAGTATTTATAACTTCATAATATATCCTTACACTTGCTCTTGTAATGCTATATAATGGGTGGAGTTTATAACATAAAAGAGAATTTCTAACCTACTCACACAGTATTGTAGTTAAATAATTTTCATGTTTGCTTGTTAATCAATCATGTCTTTTCTCTGTTTTCCTAAACTCTCTTTCTTTCGTTTTTGGGTGCTTGTTTGTTTCTAGTACCATTCACATTCCTGATGTTAAGAAAATTTTGGCCAAGGTTTTGATAGCATTTTCGTTGTTAGTTCTCTTTTTCTGTTTAGGTTGAGAAGCAAATAATAGAACCATCCTTTCTCTGTTAACAGCTTTTTTTATCTCTCCGTCCTCTACCTAAATCTCAATAATTTCAACAACAATTACATAGGTTGTGTATTTGTTCATTATGATTTAGCCTATTACTTTTCAGGCTTCCTCAAAGTTACAATTTTTATCTGGAATTTGTGCGACTTTCTGAATATTTGCTTTACTTCTTGTGTACAGAATCATAAATTTTTCTTGAACATGTAATGCATGAATAGTAAAAAATCGAGAAGTCTCAAATAGGTAGTTTGGTTGGTGATCTAAGAGACATAGAAGTAGTTTAACGCAGGAGGTTCAAGGTTCAAAGCTTGGAAATTAAAATAATGACTAACTTACTAATGCATGCTTATAATTAGGGACAGAGGTAGTATATATTAGATATTATCATGCTAAGGATGCATATTGTCAAATGTAGATAAGAACATGGTTATCATTATCTTATGATATATGCAAGTCATATCTCGATTCGAAACAAAGCTGAACTCAGTCGATATGAATCTCTACTCTCTAGTGCATATCTATTAATCTCACGTTGAATCCTGATTCACTATGATGAATCTCGATACATTCTAATAAATCACAGCCTAAACTTGGTACAGTCAACCATTTCTTTTGTCAACTTGGTATAGTTGGCCACTTTTCTTTTGTATTTTGATTTATGAATTGAATCTTAAATTATTTTGAGCTTCATAATATGATATTGATATATCAATTTTTAATTTTCTTATGTCACTTTTATTGGTAATGGTTATTACATATTACGATTCATTATAAAGTTCAATTTACTGTTCAGAAAATCTATATTCCGATTAACATTTTGAATCTCGATTTGATAACCTTTGATAAGAAAAATAGTTTTTGATTTTGATTGAAAAAATACCATTTGTCACTTTTTTCTCTTTGATCTCAATTCTCAAACAATCTTATGTATAGGTTGTTCTGGTGGTTCAGCTGGTATGTTGGATAGGACAGTTCATTGGTCATGGAGTATTTGAGGTAAGTTGCTGCTATAATAACTCAGTTCCTTACTTACTCTTTTATATATGCACCTTATTGTTTTTTGTCCGCAGAAACGAGCACCTGCTCTTTTGGATAACCTCATGCAAGCCTTAGTAATGGCTCCTTTCTTTGTATTACTGGAGGTATTGTACACAATTTTCATATTTTTCCTTACATTGTTTGGCATTCGACATGAGTCGGTGTCAGACAAGGTATATCCATGTGATTACATTCAATCACTTTCATTATTTTAAATTATTATTAGTGTCTACGGTATGTGTGTGTTTGTGTTAGTGTTTCATAATTATGTCTGAAAGTATGGCTATTGATTTGCTGCAGGCTCTCCAGACTGTATTTGGTTATGAACCATATCCAGGATTTCATTCAATCGTGCAAGCCAAAGTTGAAGCTAATATCGAAGAATGGCAAGAAAGTAAGCAGAGACTAATTTCATAGCTTCTGCTTGGATTTGTATATCTTAAATGGTTTGATGTTAAATGATCTTTTTATCAAAAAACAATAAAAAGCTACCGATAATCTTTTATATTACACTGGTATATATGCTTTTCAGGATACTCTTTATTTGTTTTCACATAAACTATAACAATATTAGTCATACACCATTTGAAGAAAACAGCAATTGCACAGTTATGCTAAATTATGTGCAAAACAAGTGATATCCCGAGAGAGTGGTTAATCAATTCTAATTCTAATTAATGACAAATCGTTTGAGAGAATCCGAATTCAAATCTTGATTGAAATGATACTTTGCAAGACTTTACTTAGCTATTGGCCAAACTTCGGTTCCTAGTTATTAAGGAGTGTCATCGTAAGCTTAACTCAGTTGGTAGATACATCACATTTTATATGCTGGAGCTGGAGTTTGGACTCAGGATACTCCACTTATTTATTTTTAAGGGTGAAATTTTAGCAACTAGACTATATGAAAAAAAAAAAAAAAAAAAAAGAAGAAGAAGAAAAGAATTCATCACGAAGCGAAGGAATGCAGGTTTGAATGTGGTTAACCAATTTGTTTTATATAACAATGAGAAACTAAGCTCCTAAAATGTCAATAAACATGTATACTTCATACTTTTTAATTATTGTAAATTGTGTATTAAAACACTTAAGGTTGAAATGTACAACTGAAAAAGAAAACAAAAAACTGACCTAATGTCCTCTCTGCCTTCTTCTCCACCCCGACAATTGGTTTCGCCGGTGATGAATGCATTTTCAAGTAACAAATATGTAGCATAGTAGAATGACAACTACGTCCGAGAGACTGGGATGGGAATAATGCATATTACAGTCTCGCTGCAAGTGCCTCGATGAAGCTGCGATGAAGCCGCCGTAAAATAACGACTACGAACATAGTTTGGACTGGTACACAAGACTTTCATTCTTAACCATTTTAAAATGCACATGGATTTACAAATACAAAGAAATGCTTCATCTCATCCACTTGGTTAACAAGACTAAACATCCCTAGAATTCTAATTTAACTAAATTAAATAATATTCTATCACACTATGACTTATTCAAATTATTGATTTGCCTTAACTCATATTTTTCTTGTGTTTGATCACTCTTGATCAGTGGCGGAACCAGGAAAAAAAATATTAGGGGGCCACTCAAAATCTCAAACTATAAATTATAATATTTAAATTAAATACGATAAATTATATTACATACAAAAACTTAAATCGCGATAAACATGAAATTTATTATTATAAAATTAGACTACATACTTTAAAATTTCACTTGACCTGAACCGAGTTCTTTGAAATCGTCAATAACAAAATCTGAACTTATAGTTGCACTAATTTCCCTTTCAATATAAACAGTCATGCTTTAGTAAAAAAAAATTATTATTAGATAACTGGGGAATTTTAATAATATCCTTTAGTAAAAAAAAATTATTTTTTTTAGGTAGTGGGCCGTGGCCAAGCACAGCCCACCCCTAGTACCGCCACTGCTCTTGATATAAAACTTTGCTCTGATTTCAACCGAACCTATACTAGTAGATGGTAAAGTTGGTATCATAGATTAGTTGTTCTTTGCTCAAATACCGAGTTAAAAATAAAAGTAGCATTTTTTTTATAAATTATATATCCTCTGCGTGCACACAACTGTAGATATTAATCTCTCGAGTCTTTTAGAATTCAGATAGGTGACAAACCTTTTTAAAAATTTTAACATTGATGCATGTCCAAACCAAAAAGTAGCACTTTGGTGATGAAGCAAATACAAGGATTTGAATTAATAATCATTCTTAGTCTAAGATCAAGGTATATGTAAGCCTCAGCCGCAATACACAACAACGCATGCATGTAACAACCAACCTCCTCAATACGTCAATACATTATATTTGTATTTTATTTTGTAACGATAATATACTGCCGTCATCATTTTGGATAAGCAACACCAACATTAAATTAACTAACTCTTTCTTGCTTCAATTATTTGACTAACATACTTGCAACTCTTTCCTTTTTTTTTGGTAAATTGACAATTGTTTCGTTCGTTACAAGAATAATTAATTTTTACAAAAATAAAATAAATAATTTTTTATTTTTTTTGGTCAAGTAGCTTAACGGCTAGAAATTCCACTTTTAAAGTGGAGAAGTGAGATGACCGGGGTTCGAACTCCCGTCTCCTACCTATATAATGTGATGTTTAACCAATTGAGTTAAGCTCATGGGACAAAATAAATAATTATTTTTATTAATGTTCGTTGAAAAAATTGCTGGCGTAAAATGCTTCGCAAACATGACCAGTTATGTTATTTGAATGCACAATTTCGAACATTGTTTCTCAATACTATATATTATTGAATGTGAACATTGTTAGTAACCAAAAAAAAAATGTGAACATTGTTAGACCTTTTTTTTTATGTCGGCATATAATCGATTTACATTGACACTATATATCCTACTTGTTATTAAATCCATTTCTTTTATGTCAAGTCTTTATAAATTATTAGCCAATAAAACAAAAAAAGTATTATAAAAATGTATCACTAATATTCTGAGGGACCTATCAATTTGAATATAACATTGTCATTGGGTGATGTAATATATAATTTCTACAAAGAATCTTCAAGACTAATATATTGGTGATGCTTATCGTCACACCTAAATAATCCATTAATGTCATTTTCTATTCTTTTTTGTTGTTATTCCCTTTGATCAAATACTTGGTTCCCAAAGCTGCTATTTTGTTTCACATGGTATTTCTCTTCAACCATTTGTGGTTTTACAAATGGATCAATTATTCCACCATGTGCATTGTTAATTTGATATTCAAATGTTGAATTATATGATCCATCTGATAATATTTGTGATATTGGTCCCAAATAATCCATTTCCAAAAGATTAGTAAGTGAACATGTCCTTGGAAATTTCACTAATTCTTGTTCACAATCATCATTTGTTTTTGTCATATTGATTTGATTTGTTGTGTAGTCTTCATTTGTCTCCAATGATTTTGTAACGTTTTTCTTCTTATAGATTCTACATAAAACCCAATCATCTAGCTGTTCACACATAAAATCACAAGGGCAAATTCGTCAATTCAAGCAAAAAACAAATATATGAATTAATAGCTATAGCAAACCAAAAAGGAATCTCAAACAAAGGTGTCACACAATTTGTCCTTTCAAATAAACAAAACTTTAAAATGATTCTCAAAATTATCATCGATCAGATAAAATTTACGAGAAATTTCAGATAAAATTATATATAATAAATCATTAACGTAATCAAATATTTTAATTTCATAAATCATTTTTTAATTTTAAAATCAAATGGTTCGACGTCTACGATTTTACGACTAAAAAGTTGATTTATTCAAAACAAATTTTGGATTTCCTAAAAAGTTATATAGGGTTAAAAGGCTTACCCTCATGGATCCAATTTGTCTATTGGCTTGTTTTCTTGATCCAATTAACTTATATTCATGCATAATCCAATCTGTTTTTAAACCCTTTGGTGGCCTACCTTTGTAAAAAACCAAAGCTTTCTTAACACCAATATGCTTAGACCCACTAAATATTGATTTATCTGTTCCAGTAGCTTTCCAATATCCAGAAACTGTTGCTCTATTTGGTCTAACCCCATTTGGATACTTTCTCTCTCTTGGACTAAAAAAATACCATTCATTTTCTGCAAAGTCTGATTTATCTGCATTTCATTATAAAAAATTAATATTGAAAAAATTCATCAAAGTTTAGACATATCATATTGATATTATTATGTAATAGTAATATATGGTTTAGGTAAACACTATCAATATAAAAAAGTTTTATACATGTATCTGATCACTTTATTTTCTTCTTCAGATAGTCTAACAGCTGAAATTCCACCTTTATAAAAATAAATAAATGGGCGTGTCAAACTCCGATCTCTACATATTTCATGTAATAACTTTATCAACTGAGTTAAACTCACGAAAAACTATATCTAATCACAGTTTACCGCATGATAAATATATTTTAATTTTTTAACGCTGACGGTGTATATGAATTAAATATATCTATATATACCTGGTAATTCCCATGGATCAAATTTATAGATATCAACTTCTGGAATGATAGATGCAGGACATGGTTGTGATGTTGCTTGATTACAAAGGTAATACACGATTAATTCTTCATCAGTTGGATGAAACCTGAAGCCAGGTGGGAGTTCAGAGCATGTTCTGTTTTCCATTATTAAGTAAAAATAAATAAATAAGAAACTATATACTAATAATTTTCTTGGCTATTTTTGTTGTAAAATAATGAAGGGCTAAAAGGGTTGCTAAGAAGATGGTTGAAAGAAATCAAGGTGTTTGAAATGTTTGCAAAGAGATTGATGCCCCTTTTATCTTTGAGGTTTTTTGTCGTTTGTGTTGTGTTGCATGAATTTGATTGGTTCATAGAATGACTTTTTATGTTATGTGTCACCAATTAAGCTCTTGCCATGCTCCTCCAATCAATGACTAGATTTCCTTCATCTATCTTTTAACTGACTTTTTTGCTTTTTTCTTCTTTTCTTTTTTGAATAACATTGGGGAGTCTTTATCCATATTGAGGTTGAATTCAATGCTTTGGAGGAATATTATTGGCATATTGCAAATAATATAATGTTTTACATAATTGTTAAGTTGATGTCAGCAAAACTAGTTTTCTTAATTGTTGGATCATTTAAAAAATATCATTGTTTTTTTTTTGTGGTCAGTTTGAAGGTGTATCATGTATAAATTAGTTTATATCGTTGGATAAAAATCTTACCATTAGATTAAATAGTGAAATTACGGTATTAGATAAAAATCTTACCATTAGATTAATTTAATCTTACCATCAGATTAAATTAGTTTTAAGGTGTATTATGGTTGACTTAGTGTAGGAGGTATTGCAAAAAATCAAATATTATAGTGAGATTCTCAAAAAAAATTTTTTTTTAAAGAAAAGTATTGTAAAACTCGCGTATTTTACAGCGAGTATTGATCTATTAACTCTATTAAGAATATATACACAATCATACAAGCTAGGCACATCACATCGCAAATAGACAATTCTCGTGTTATTGGTGTTGCACATTTAGACTGGGTATATACCTGGTTTATTTGAGTGCCTTAGAGACTCACCACAATCTCACAAACAATCTCATTTGATATTCATATAAGTGTATATGGTTCATATAACTTACCACGCGTTAGTTTGATGCAGTTTGATGCATCACATTATATTCATGATATTAACTCCAAAATTTTTTATTTAATGATCTTTATAAAATTTTGAAATATGTGGTGAATTGTTGAATATTTGAAATATTTCAAAAGTAAATTATTCCTCTTTTGAGGATTAACTTTGTTAGCTTATCCAAAAAAAAAAATCATTTTTTTTTATAATAAGTTCTTAACTTACTCATTTTCCATGTTTTGTAGCTATTTATATTGGGGAATTCTAATCTTGACTCATGTAGGTCAATGTTAGCAACTATGACCTGAAAGAATTACTCATGCCCCCCTTTCATGTTTTCTCGCGCGCCCCCCATATGCGCGCCCTCCCATTTGCTCCGCACGCCCCATATTCCATGTAGGTCATAGTTGCTAACATTGACCTGCATGGTCAATGTTAGCATTCCACACACACATTCTAGTTTTTCATATATCTTCTAAAAATATATTGAAGTGTAAAAAAATGATAAGTGTAACTATATTAATTGTGCCATAAAAATAAAATTTTAGGCTTTGAAGTGAGATAAAAATTGTTTTTCAATCTAACTATTAAAGTTTTTTAATAGTGACGTACGACACCTAGTGTACCCCTTCTTGATTTGAGATTATTTACTTTTAAACCATTCAATAATACTTTAACCGATATAAGTTTTATAAAATACATCATTTGATTGAAAGTTTATATTATATAGATCATTTGTGTAAACTTTTAGAAAAATTTAAAATCATTTGATATGTTATTGAGATACATCAAAATTAACGGTTTGTGTGATTTTTTAAACGCCGTTAATCTTTATGTGTCTCAATAACATAACAAATGATTTTAGATTTGTCTGAAATTTTACACAAAAGATATATATGATATCAATTTTCAATCCAACAATGTATTTTATTAAGATTTATATCGGTTAAAATAATGATTCAGAGATAAATACCCCTAAATCATAAAGGGATAAATTAGGAAAAACTATTTTTACCGGTGGTAGAGTTGAAAATAAGGAATAATATGCAAGAATTGAATATGCCATGGTGATATCGCTAAAACTAAAAGAGGAATAATACAATTTGTTGCCTTACTATCATCTTAGAGTATCAAATCATATTTTATCAACAAATAAAAAAGATAAAAAAGGTACCAAATCATAAAATAAAGGTTTATAAAATTAGGAAATGAAAAATAAAATTATAATGTGCAAGTAGAAAAACTAAATGCAGCTCATAAAATATTCTATTATAGGGATGTAACAAATTTCTTTTGCTAGCTAGAACAATAATCCTTTCTCCTTTGCAAAGAATGTTTGTACTCTCTTGGATCTAGTACTCAGTGAATTAGAAATGCTTTGTATTAATCCACTCACATTTGTTATCAATGCACTTAATGTTAAAATACTCGTCCAAAGATCGTGGACAATCGACATCCGTTTCACATTCAATATGTGCTGTAATGAAAACGAATAAATAAGTAATATATATTACTAAAACATGATAAAAGATTGTATATAAACTAGAGAAGAAGAAAATTTGAAAAGGATAAAAGACTTTACAGCTAGAAATTTTCATTGCGATAAGAAATAAGAAAAGAAATAGAATGAACCCATAAACAAACTTGAGAATTTCAACCATATTTTTTTTTCTTTTTCTGTGTGAAAGATAGAATATGACTTTATTTCCTTATATATAGTATAAAATTTATTTATGCGCCCCTAAAAATAATTAGATAATTTTTACCACTTATGAAGTTGAAAAATCTTTCACAAAATTATAATCATTATTAAATATTTTTAAGCGTATATATTTGTATTTGACCCTTCACCACAACAAATCATAAGAATTGGTTATTTTTTAACAAACTTTCCATTATTTTTAACCTGTCATCTATCTATTTGAGACATGGTAAAATCATTTGTTGGAATAATGCATCATCTATTTGAGAACATGTTTATGAACAAATTACAATATACTGTGTAATTATTTTGGGTTGCTTGTTGATTAAATAGTTGAATATATATATATATATATATAGTTTTGTATTTGCATGTTTTTTTAATAGACAGGAAAAACTACGAGAGTTTACATCAGTACCGAGCCAAAAACAACAAAAAAACAAAGGTCAATCAATACCCAAACAAACCAATGGGTACAACCACCAACTTTAATAATTTACAGATCGACGTGTTCAACCACCAAAAAATGTACCGTTTGGCGTTATCCTAAAATTACAGTAAAAACTTAGTTGAGTTTCAGAACAATAAATGTTGAACCGATTTGACACCGCTCCATCCAGATACACGGAGCCGGAGGTGAGCTTCTGTTGAGATAATGTCGCGATTTACCAAGTTCACTTTAGTCAGTGACCTATCACGCAGAGTTTTATGTAAAGATTAATTAGAAAAGTGTGGATTGAAAGTTTTGAGCTTAATCAAAAATAATGTTTTTTGCTTTGTCAAAAAAGAAATTTGGGTTTGTTATATGCTATTTTATAAAATAGAATAAAATTTTGTTTTTAAATTATATATAAATCTATTTTATTAATCAATTACTACTAAATATACTTTTAGAAAATAAAAAAAATTAATATATTTCTTAAAATAAATGGATGTTTTTTTTTTAACCTTGCACACTCTAATATATTTCTCTTGCATCATTCTTAAACTTAGTTTTTTTTTTCATGACCTGGTATTTAATTGAGATAACGTACGCACGCACGCACACAGAGGTTTCAGTTTCACTCACTCTCTTCTATCTGCACTCTTTCTAGGGTTTCTTTCCCCTCTTTTTCCCAATTCAATTCAATTCAATCACTTTAACCTCTGCTAAATCTCCGCATAAATCTTCTTTTCCTAATTGTCTCGATTGTTTCTTCAATCGGTGAGTAAAAAACGAAGAAAATTGAAAAGAAAAATCCCCAATTTGTTTTTGTTGTTGTAATTCTAACGAATTTTTGATCAATTTTTGTTCTATTCAGAATTGGTTGCTCCTGAAGGATCAACATGTATTCTTCCAGAGGGAGTGGGGCTTATGGCCAATCCTACACAGGTCAATCCCCATATGGTCAAAATGTAAGGGTTTTGAGAAATATTTCAAGAATTTCTCTTTAATTATTAATTTTTGCATAAAAAGACTTTTTTATGTTTTATAGATAAATTGTGATATTTGAAGAATTTGAAGAATGGGTTTTTATTTATAATTTATAATTATAGCTTTGTAGATTATGAGGTTGATTTTGAATTTTGTGACTGTAGTTGAGTGCTAATTATTCTGGAGCTTCTGTTGGAGGACATGATGCTGCCCAGCATTCTGCAGCTTCGAGGCATTCGGGTATATTAGGTAGTTCTCAGGAAGCTGATGTTGGTAATTATAGGGCACATACTGCTGTTGCGCAGTATGGAGGACAGTATAGTTCTGTTTATGGTTCGGCGGCTATGAGCACCGCACAGCAGGTCAGCATTTTATATATTTGTTTTTTTTTTTTTTTTTGTGCTGTGATTAATGTGGAAAATTGATTATGATTTGTTTCTGATGTACAGACTCCTTCTTTGAGTACCAAGGGAGCTGGGTCATCATCAGCTTTAGATGCTCGTGGAAGCTACACTTTGGGTGTATCGGATTCACCCAAGTTTGCTTCTGGTGACTATTTGTCGTCATCCTCAACTCACGGGTATGGCCACAAATCTGAGTATGGTGAGAAGAGTTTGGATTATTCTGGATTAGATAGAAGGCAATATGGTGAACGTCAGAGTGGTTATCTTGGTAGGGATTTATCAAGTGATCCAACTGGACGCTATGCTACCGATTCTGTTGGATATAGTCATCAACATCAGGTGTGTGTTTAGTCCCAGAAAAGATTGTGGTTTCTTTATTTGTTTCTCTGATTATCTATGTTAGGAACGTATTGGTAGGTCTTAACAATGTACTATAGGTTTTGTGCATGCTTTTTTATTGTAATCATACTACACATTATATTATTATTTAGTAATCTGAAATTTATGACTGCATTTATCAGGCCACTTTGCTTCGACAAGAGCAATTGCTGAAATCTCAGTCCCTGCAAGCTGCCTCACTGGATGGGGGTACAAGGTATTTTATTTCTTGAATTTTATTTCTCTGATAATTTTGCATCATGTTTCTCTAATGCTCTACTTAATGATCACATGAAAAGTGTCATTTTGCTTAATGATTATAGTACATTTTTTCTCTTCTGGGCATTATATGGAAAACAGTTGTTTAATCCTTTTTTTTATGAGTTTCTGATGAAACTGAGCAGAAGCTGTTAAAAAATTCCTAGATGTGTTAAATGGTTCAAATATTTCTACCTACACTAAGTAGCAACACATTTCTGGCAGACAAACTGATTATCTTGCAGCTAGAGCTGCTGCAAGTCGTCACCCAACCCAAGATCTCATGTCTTATGGAGGAAGGATTGATTCTGAGCCCCATGCTTCATCAATGCTAAGTGCTACTTCGTATAGTGGACAACATGCACCGTCAATATTAGGAGCAGCACCAAGGCGAAACGTGGATGATCTCTTGTATTCCCAGAATGCGTCAAATCCTGGTTATGGAGTGAGTCTGCCTCCTGGTAGGGACTATGCCAGCGGAAAAGGTATTCAGGGAAGTGCTATGGATTTGGATTACCCAGCAAATCTGCTGCCACATGGTGCTGATCGGAAGGATGACCGGGCTGGTTATCTTCGAGAATTTGAACTTAGGGAAGAAGAACGACGCCGGGACCGCTTGCGTGATAGAGATAGGGACAGAGAAAAGGACAAAGAACGAGAACGATTGCGTGAACGGGAACGAGATCGAGAAAAGGAACGTGAAAAGGAGCGTATGGAGCGGCGTGAAAAGGAGAGGGAGCGAGAACGCAAACGTGCACTTGAAGTTAGGCTTGAACGAACTCCAGTAAGATCCTCTAAAGATCCCCGTAGCACTTCAAAGGATCCTCGTAGCACTTCAAAGGATCCTCGTGGGTCCTCTTTGACGAAGGAGGGGAAATCTTCACGACGGGACTCCCCACATCGTGGCGCTTTACATAGGTGGATCTTAATTTCTATTTCTGCGTCCTGCTCTGGTTCTGAATAACTAGCTGCTTGTATATCTTGCAGCATTTTGTAACTAACTTAATGTTCTGTTATGCTGAAGGCACCGTTCACCTGTTAAAGAAAAACGGAGAGAATATGTCTGCAAGGTAAAAGGAAATGGAACTTAATATACCTATTCAAGGAGCCTGTTCTGCTGCTTTTTTACCTCTGGAGATTCTTGGATAATTGCCTAATAGGATTTACTATTTCCTGTTATAGCTAATAGTTTTTCACTTGAACCTTTTCTTGTTTAAAACCTTGGGCTCAGTTTATGGAGAAGTTCACTCTTGAAGTCTATTTGTCCACATGATTTGATTCAATGATGCTGGGGAATTTCAGTTTTTTGTTTCCTTTTCTCTCTACAAAGTCCTTGTTGAGTGTGCATCCTCAAAATCTTGGTTGCTATTGGGTTTTAATTGTTCTTTTCTGTTTCTTTTTACCACACCCATATGTTCTTTTTGCAATTCTTCTGTCTGGTGGTTTGTTGCTTTCTTATTTTCCCCCGTTCGTTTTGTTCCAAAGACCTTGCTTTTAATTTTGGGATGTCTTTCAATTACTACTTAGCAATTCTTTGCAGCCATCACCAAAATCTTGTTAAAAGAGTGCATATGTTTTTAGGAGTATTTCTATCTGTATAGATTGCACATAGACCTGTTATGTTTTTTTGTCTATTATATACTGTTGCATGGTTTCTCAAGTTTTATTAATATTATTAATTGATTTTACATTGATTAAACTACACAAACAGGTTTACCCTTCTTGTTTGGTAAATATTGAGAGGGATTACCTCTCAATGGACAAGCGATACCCGCGACTCTTCATCTCTCCCGAATTTTCCAAGGTACACACTGTTACTGTTTGATTGTCTGGTAATAATTATTATTGGGGATGTTATCATTTTTCTAAATTAGATCACAATAAGCTTATGATGGATTTTTTTTAAGAACAAAATAAGCTAATCGAAAAGCAATTTGCTTCCTTTATGATAAGGGCTCAATTTTGATTTGATATTTTGTACAAATATTTTAGGCTGTTGTGAACTGGCCGAAGGAAAACCTTAAACTCTCTATACATACTCCTGTCAGGTACCTCTCTTCATCTTTCAAATGTGTTTTGCTCTTCTATCTAGGTCAAAAGTTTGACAATTGATATTTCTGTTTTGGTCATCTGAATATCTTGAATTTCTCTAGTAAGAGGTACACAAATATTTCTGTAATATTTGAGTGGGATGTCTTGTAAAATTTAGTTGAATAGTGGTGGTAGCATTTTCAAATATTCAATAATAGAAGTACGCAAATTTTTTGGGTGGGATGTCTTTTAAATTAGTTGATTGGTGCTGGAAACATTTCTGTAATATTTGGGTTTCACAATCTTTTGTTTTCTTGATAGTCACAAGATGGTCTAAATTGTTTTTTTATACGTAAGAAAACTATATTCTTCATGTGTAGAATGTTTTTAATTGATATTGATATTGCATTCCCTGCCATAAGGTAGTCATGTTGTTATTGGATTTGAGAAATTAAAAGTAGAAAAAAATATGGTTTTGAGCAGTTTTGAGCATGATTTTGTTGAAGAAGAAAGCGCTAGAGACTCGTCCAGCAAGCTTTTGACGGTTCAACCTACAAGTTCAGAACAAAGAAATACAGTTTGGAATGCGAAAGTAGGTTTAACATCTAATATTGTAAACTACGCTTTACTCCTTATTTTATATTTTATATGTTATGATATTGCATTTAACTTTGCTAAATGTAATTACTTTGACTTCAATACTTTTTCTGCCATATAGTGTTTTTTAGGACTGAGCAAAAATTAATGACCCACCCAAAAACCGAAAACCCGTCGGTTGAGAAAAATAAACGGATGGGACCAAACAGTTCATGGGATAAAATAGGGACACATATTTTCTTAAGAATTGTCAATGTATAATTTTAAAAATAAATCATTAATCCTAACAATCTATAATTATTACATGTACTCAATTTTCGTTTATTCTTTAATAATATTTTTAATAGAGACTACACTCTTTGTATCCTCTTCCTGCTAACCCAGCTTCTTCTCCTTCTAGAATCATCTCTGGTGATCCTCATCAAACTCACTCTTCTTTCTCCCGTCACCAGTTTTGCAATAAAAATGACATGTAACAGTGATCTTTTCTGTCTCTTTTTCCTTCTTTTTTTCTATAGTTCACTGATCTCTTTGAACCACTAAAAAAATCTAGTCTACCTGATCTAAACTGCACGATATAACCGCCGTTCGAATTATCTGCCGCCTGAGAATGGGCCTATAAATAACCTCTTTGGTTTTCTCTATAGGAGCATTTTGTGAACCGAACCCGACCAAACCCGTCCACTGCTCTCCCCTAGTTATTTTTTATCTGTTTAGTTTATTTCTTAGTAGTAATTTAATGCCAAAAATAGGTTTTTGAGATATTGAACTCTATTGTTTGTTTTCAAGAGACTCATAGTAGCACAATAGTTTTCTTGAAAAGTGATCATTGTCCTTGATGTGAATGATATAAGTTGACTTGCTTCCTGATTATGTTCTACATATTCAAGTGTATTTGTGCTAAACCCATGTTGGTGGGTCCTAATTTCTGAGACAATTATCATCTGATACTGTTAATTCCCAGCCAGTGTTCTATTTCCGGCAATGCCAATTTCCCTTTTGCTATTGGCTTGTTGATTTGGGCATTTATACTTGTATAAGACTTATAGTCTTCTGTTTATCGGCCATTCTGCTTATGGGGCTGATTGCTCCATGCTGCTACCAAGTTGATAATTAGGGAGATTATTATTCAATTTATGAGAATATGCTGTCATATTTTTGGTCTTCTGTTTGATATTGATATATTAACTGTTTAATTCTTGAGAGATTTGGTGTTTTTCTTTTACTGTTTGATAAGTAGTATTTTTGTCCTTGTTTCAGGTAGTATTGATGAATGGGCTTAGTAGGGGTGCATTGGAGGAGCTGTCATCTGATAAACTTCTTGATGACCGTATTCCTCATATTTGCAATTTCCTTAGGTTTGCAATCCTTAAGAAGGACCATTCTTTCATGGCAGTTGGTGGTCCATGGGAACCTGCTGATGGGGGTGATCCATCAAATGATGATAACTCTTTGATCAGAACAGCCCTTAGGTTTATACCTCAATCTCATGACATGATTATCGGTGTGAAAACTTATGCTTTCCCTTGCTGAATAATGGATATTTTTCCTTCTTTTACAGATACACAAAGGACATTATTCAGCTTGATTTGCAGAAGTGTCAACACTGGAACCGGTTCCTTGAGGTACCTTATGTTTTTACTATTCATTGGTATTTACTGGTATTTGTTTTTATTTTTATTTTAAATATTTAAACTTCAACTGTTGTAGAAGCATGTCAATAACCATTATTTAATGTTATCACTTCTACTGTTGTAGTTTCTATATCTTAATGTCTTAAGAAACATGAACATTTTACATTTACCAGGTTTAATAGTTTTGTAACATCTGTAAACTCTGTTTCTTTTGGTAAGATTTCCTTGATTCAAGATTATTGTTATATCTTTGTTTCTTTTGTTATGTTTTCCAGATACATTATGATAGAATTGGTAAAGATGGTTTCTTTAGCCACAAGGAAATTACTGTACTTTATGTTCCCGATTTGTCTGACTGCCTCCCTTCATTGGATGAATGGCGTGATCAGTGGCTTGCCCACAAGAAAGCAGTGGCTGAAAGAGAACGTCAAATTGCTCTAAAGAAAGAGGTTTTGTTTTATTTATTAGTTTAGTTTGTTACACTTACATATTTTTTGGATGGATTGCATTGCAAAACATATTGTTTGTTTCCATATAATTTTACTATATTGTTTTGGTAATGTTTCAGAAATCAAGGGCTATCAAGGAATCAAATGGTCAGTAGACTACTACCTTCACCTTCCTCCTTTGACATTGTATCATTTTCTTATCTCAATCATGTATAGTTGTATCTTTCTTTCGATTGCATGACTTCCTAGCCCTTTACTCTCCCGTGCTTGGTTTGGCACCATTTTCTTCTCACCCAAATTATCTTCATCTCTAGTTATGATTATTTTTCTTTTTTAATAATTTAGATAAATCAGATAAGAGGAAGGATTCTGCTGTATCTGGAAAATCAGATGTTAAGAAAAAGGAGAAAGGCAACAGTACTGTTAAGGAAGAGAGTGGAAAAAAAGCTTCAGTGAGTAAAAATACAGTTGCTAAAACTGATGCCTTAGACATAGATAAAGGCAAGAGTGCTGAGAAAAAGCCAGGTGAAACTACCCCTGGTCAAACCACAGGAAGTGTGAAGTCTGTGAAGAAGAAAATTATAAAGAAGATTGTGAAAAGAGTTGTCAGTAAGACAAATGATTCTGCCAAGAAACAAACTGAGAAACCCGGTGAGAAGGATGTTGTAGACAAAGTGGCAACATCAGATGTTCCTGTTGAGGAGGCCAAGTCTTCTGTGAATCCTACTGGGATTCAAACTTCTGGGAAAGACATAGTTGCGGCAGATATTCCAGTTGTGAAAACTGACAGTGAAGGGAAAAATGATAAGGAAACAAACAGTTTGGAAGTTAAGCCTCTGGACAAACTGGATCCAGTAGTTAATGTAGGTACCAATGATGCTACTGTGAAAACAATAAAAAAGAAGAAAATTATCAAGCGGGTACCTAAAAAGAAAGTGGTTGATGAGGCATCTAAATCTGTAGTAAATGAAGAGAATGCTGTGGCAGTTAAGGCACAGGATGGTAATGACAGCACTGGCAAGCAAACTGCTGATGCAGATACCATAGTGACCGAGGGCAAGAAGCCTACAAAGGTAGTAACCAAGAGAAAGTTAAAAACACCAACGTCTGGGGTGCAAGATGGTGCAACTGTTTCCACTAAAAGTGACACAAAGTCTGATAAAAAGGATGAAGAGAATGCGGTGGCAGCTCCTGCAAATGATGTTACACAGAGCACTGCCAAGCAGGCTACTGATGCAGATACAAAAGTTGTGCCGGTGGCAAAAAAGAAAATTGTAAAGATAGTTCCGAAGAAAAAGTTAAAGGTGTCTACCTCTGAGAAGACAGAAGGTGCAGGTGATTCCAATAAAAATGTAATGAAGTCTAACAACGAAGACAAGAAGGATGTAAAAGAAACAGGAGAAAAAAGTGGATCCAAGATAGCTAAACAGAAAACCTCTGAGAAAGATACTCAAATTGTTGGGGGGAAACTGAAAGTTGGGGATAAATCTAAAGATGAGAAAGTGACAAAAGAGAAAGATGGAAAAGATGAGCCTAAAAGCAAATCTAGTAAAGAAATGAAAGAGAAGAGAAAGTCTGATGAACCTCCTCGGCACCCTGGACTTATTCTAAAAACAAAATCAACAAAAGATTCTAAAGTACAGTATTTTTAGCTTAACTTTAGAAACATTTACATGCATTATCTTTTGTACAATTCAAGTCTAATGTCAATTCTTGTACAGCTGCGGTCATTGTCACTGTCTCTGGATTCATTGTTGGATTATACTGACAAAGATGTTGAAGAATCAACACTTGAGGTCTGCTTATATGTTTTTTTCTATTTTCCATGCAACATTTTTCCCCATTATTTGTGAATTGGACTGTTGATTCTCTATAGGACTGTTTCGCTGTTTCTGATTTGATATTTTTGCAGCTTTCATTGTTCGCCGAATCATTTTATGAAATGCTTCAGTTTCAAATGGGTAGTAGGATTTTGACTTTTCTTCAGGTTGGTTAAGGTTGCTTTTTTGTCACGTTATGCTTGACTTGATTCTCTACAGATGGTTAACTAGGTTTACCTTTTTTCTTCAGAAACTGCGTGAAAAATTTGTTATCAAAAGAGCTCAGCGAAAGAGGCAGCGAGAAGAGGAGCCTGACAAGGATAGTGCAAACAAGACACCCACAAAACGTCAAAAGGGTGATGATGCTTCTGTTAAGAATGAGACAAAGGACGACAAATCAAGTCCAACCCAAGCAGATAACGAGAAAACTGTTGCCGAGAATGATAATTCTAGTAATAAGGAGGAGGATGTAAAGATGGAAAATGCATTGGACGAGGAAGAAGAGCCGGAAGAAGTGCCTGAAGAAGATGATGACCCTGAAGAAGAAGATCCTGACGAGGAAATGGAAAATGGTGGTCCCCAACATGACCCATCCAATGATAAAAATGCTAAGCAAGAGGCTGATTCAAAAAATGAATCTGAGAATGTTACTAGCAATGAAAAAACAGCAAATGAAACTTCTAAAGGGGAAATAAAGGTTAAAGACAAGGCGAAAGAGTCCAAGGATGATGTTCAACTCAATGATGAAAAGGAAAGCAAGGCTGATAAAATTAAGAAAGAAACCCCTGCTGTTAAGGAGGCTGTTGTTGTGGACAAAGAATTGTTGAAGGTACTTGTCTTTTCTTGTAATACTATGTCCAGTTGTTTATTATTGCTTCTACTTGGTCATCTTCATCTGTCAAAATTAAGTTTCGATGAAATAATACTTTGATTTATTTTTAATTACAGGCTTTCCGGTTTTTTGATCGGAATCGTGTTGGATATATTAGGGTAATTGCCTCTGTCATTATTTTGTTATTAACATTTATCTAGTTTGTTTTCATCCTTTAAGAATGATATATTTGTTTTTTGATATTTTTCAGGTTGAAGATCTGAGAATAATAATCCACAATCTGGGAATGTTCCTTTCTCACAGGGATGTGAAGGTGTGAAAATAGCTGAAGTCTGTTTAAGTTTTTTATTTTTTATTTTCTTTTCTCTTGTGAACTTCACGCTGATTCCATTCAATGCTCTCTAAATACAGGAACTTGTACAGAGTGCATTGTTGGAGAGCAACACTGGGAGGGACGATCGAATACTTTATATCAAGTTGGTGCGGATGAGCGACATTTGACGCCTCCTTGTTTTTGCTTGTAAATTAGAGTTTGTCATTCGGTCATGCTTTGGTGAAAGGATAGGTGGTCCTTTATCTATGTTAGTGAGGATAAAATGTTTATTTATGAGACCAAATTTGGCAAGATATTTTTGCATGATGCAATCCTGTCTTTCAAACAATTTATTTTTCTTGAATTTATTATATATACTGATCTTCAAACATTTATGTTGTTGCTTCTCTTAACATTTGTGTTGTCCTAGTTGAGTACTTTTGTATTGAATTTTTTGGTTTAATGATATTTATAAATTTTCATGACTTTGACTCATTCTTGCACTTCAAAAATAATAGATTTTCACTTTTATATTTTTCACAATTTATGTAAATATAATTGTGGTTAAGAAAAACTAGCAAGAAGTGCCCAAGTACCGTTAACAAGCTCATAATTTCAAGCGAACCTCATGAGATTTTTGCTTAATTTCAATAATGTCATTGTCTAATGTTGAGTAAATGTTAAAGATAGTTTATATATATGAACCTGTCTTGAATGGTGGTATATACTATATAGAGTTCAAGGATTACTCAATAATTCAACAAAGTGAAAGAGAGAGCAGCATATACCTAGGAGACAAGACCCCATGTCAATCTAAGCAAGAGACCATCTACACTGAGCGAGACAACAAGATCAGACAACTATGGGTGCGTTCGTTTGTGATTTTTTTTAGAAAAAATCTATTTTTTTCTAAAAAAAATCACATTTTTCATTTTTGATGTGTTTGTTTTAGATTTTCATAAAAATCATTTTGCTAAAAAAATCATTTTTGAATCTAAAATGAAAATGTATTTCCAAGTGATTCTCTCAAAATCTATTTTTTTAAAAACAAGGACCAAGTGATTCTCTCATGTTTGTTCTCAAAAATGATTTTTATAATTGTAAACAAACACAAAACAACTTTAGATTTTTTTCAAAATCTCTACAAAATAAATCTATTTTTTAAGAATAGATTTTTAAAAAAAAATCTATTTTATTTTAATCTCAAACAAACACACCCTATATCTACCCAAGCATGGAATAGGTTTCTCCATCCACTCGGAATAGAAGATGCCCAAACATCTTACAAAATAAATATTTTTATAAGGAGAATTTTATCATATCAATCAATTGCTCAATAGTCACCTTCCATAAAAACTAGATTCATTACAAGACTTCTTGATGGACTACACAATCAATTGTCAAACGAAAATCATACCTAGCCAAAACTTAACCCTATTCTTGATGGGGTGGTCTTAGATACAACTAGAAGAGAGTGTCTTCAGCAAGAGTTTTGGAGACAACTTCATTTAAAGGAGAGCTTGCTTAAACAAAAGTCGCGAACGATTTGGGTCAAGCAGGGTAACCCGAATTCGCAGTTATTTCATCAATCCATAAAGCTCTGAAGAAGGAAGAATCGACTGGTTGCTCTTAAAAATGATGAGAATTAGGTCCAAGGAGTAAATGAGGTGAAGAGTTATGTGAACAATTTCTTCCCTAATAATTTTAAGGAAAATTGGGACAGCCGTTCAAACTTGAATGATATCACTTTTAATTCTTTGTCCGATGAGCATTATGACGTTCTTTTAGCTCCTTTTTCGATAGAAGAGGTTAGAGAAGTGGTTTGGAGTTGCGATGGTAACAAATGCCCCCGTCCGGATGGTTTCAATTTTAACTTTATAAAGGCTTGTTGGGATATCATTAAAGGGGATATCATTGCTTTTATGCATGAGTTTCATGAGAAAGCAACACTTCCTAAAGCTATTACTTCATCTTTCTTGACGCTTATTTCTAAGAAGGATCATCCTCAATCACTTTTGGATTATCATCCTATTTGCTTGATTTCTAGTTTGTATAAGATCCTATCAAAAGTTTTGGCACGACGGCTGAAGCAAGTTTTGGCTGGATTATCGTCCTATTTGCTTGATTGCTTGATTTCTAGTTTGTTAAATTAAGTTTTGGCTTGATTGGTCTCGCATTGAGGCATCTTGCAAAGGAGATTTCCGGACATTGTTTGAAGCACACACTGTACCATAGTTTAAGGAACTACTCTCAACTTATAATTTATTTTTTTGACAGGACAATTTGAAATTTTATTTAATACCACACGTTCCTTAGGACGTTATAGTTTTATAATTTGTATTCTAGATGTCAGTTACCATGAAGCTCCAACACTCCTTAGATTAGGCGTGTCCCGGTGTTGGACACATGTCGTGTCCGACACCGACACGACATCGACACTTACAATTACATTGAAATTTATCACTTTTTCAAAAAAATTATCAGTGTTGACGTGTCAGTGTCCGTGTCGTGTCTAGTGTCCGTGTCTGGGCTTCATAGTATCGTTAACAATTTCTCATACCATATTTTGGGACTGCTTTTTATCAACATAATTTATGAGGATATACATTAAATGCAAACAATAAAAAAGAGTCTATTGGATAATGTGTGTTGCTAACACTCTATTACATTACATTTTACACAGAACAGATTAAGCTAAAATGACAAACAAAGCTACAAATCTGCTATAAGAATGTTCAAAAAACAACAATATAGTCATGGCAACCAAATATTACCATTCATATAAAATTAGGCAATGTTCAAATTTCAAACTTTACTGTACAAAACTACATAATCCACACTTAGCACAAACCAAAATAAATCAATTCATTCATAAAGAATATGTAGACCCTGTATTGTTATAAAAATGTATACAATTGATAACAGAACATGATGTACCCAAATCTGGATTCTCTGCACAATGGATTTGAGATCGGACAATCAAAATTTATTAACACGTCGTGCATTTAATGTGTGGAATCCAAATCCGACATAAACCTAACTTATACATGAAAACCAGTCCATCTTCTAAAACTTCGAAAATCCTTCCCTTGAGAAACAGCCATTCCAATTCCAATATTTCCTCCATTACCAACGCCTCTATAATACAATCTCCATTCATTTTCTTCATTATCCATATGAACAAGACACGGCGATCCAACATTTTTATCATCCCAACAACCTTCATCAGATGGCATCAAAATAGCCTCATCTTGAACCCTAACCCATTCCATCAACCCATCAGGTGAAACTGCCACACCAATACACCTCTTTCCATCAACACCTACACCCTCATAAACCATCACATAGTTTCCACCACTCTTGTTTCTTGTAACACAAGCATTCATGACTCCAAATTCATCAAAAGAACCAACTTTACCTCCCCCCATTATTTTCCCCAATTTTAACCACCTAATTCCATCTCTTGACCTAGCAATACCAATACAAAACTCACCTTTTTCCTTATCAAAAGAATGATAATACATCCTTAAATCGCCGTTTCCGTGATAAACGACTTGTGGTGATGAAATAAATAATGAATCCCAATCTTTCTCTTTACCAACATCAATCAATGCTCCACTATGATGCTCTCCTTCAATTCTAGCCCAATTTCTACCATCTTGACTAATAGCTAAACCAGGTAATGACTTCAAAATCTTACCTTTACCGAAATTCTCATCATTCAAACCAATTGGGTTATCAAAACCGAAATCGAAAGAATGATCACAAAACTCTACAGATTCGGAACTGTATCCGGTATAGTAAAGCCAATAAACAGCATTAGAACCTCTAACCCTGTAACTAGACATGATTAACAATCCAGAAGGCCTAATTCCGCGAGTATCGAAACCCCACCAATCATTACCACAATTCATGACAAAACCAACATCAGAACCTGATTTTGCAGGTCCTCCACCACGTTCCCAATGAACACCATTGCTTGAAATTGCTAAACCTATTAAATCATTTGAAGGTTTTCCTTTTGGTCTTCCATGGTACCACATATACCATCTCTCTTCTTCATCACTTAGAAACCTTTTCACCACTGGTGATCCAATGTCTTCACTGTCCCATGAGTTTGAAAAACCCAAATCAAAAACCAACCCTCTTGAACACAAAGGATTAGTAGAATTTGAAGATTGTGAAGAATGTGATGAAGATGAAAAAGGTTCATTTTTATCTTGTGGTTGTGATTCATTGTGGGATTTGTTGAAAACTGAATTGGGTTCATTGTTGTTTTTGTTGTGAGTGTCACTGTTTGTGTTTGTGTCTGGTTTAGTAGAGCAATTAAGTAAGAAAGATTGAAACTTTGTGGTGAGTGGAGGATTTGAGGAAACTAAGGTGAGAGTTTTGAGTTTAGTGGAAGAAGCCCATGATTGAATTAAGGTTGTTGTTGGGTTTTTAAGGTTGTATGGTTTCAATGAGGGAAGTGCCATTGATGAGTTCATAGGTGGAATGAGGTATGTGGGGATGTTGAATGTGGTGTGTGATTGTGGACCAATTGAATGAATGGTGAAAATTCAAAAGAAAATCTATGAAGTGGGAAATTCAATGAGATAGAAATTTGTTGTGTGGTTTGTACAAAAAATAATGGTGGCAACAACTTGCGTATCTATAAGATTTGAGGGTATTTATTCTTGATCATTTAAAAAAAATTTAATCGATATAAATTTTTATAAAATATATTGTTAAATTAAAAGTTTATATCATATAGATCATTTGTATAAAATTTCAGACAAATATAAAATTATTTGATATGTTATTAAAACACATAAAGATTAAGAGTGTTTAAAAAATTACATAAACTAGAAACTGTTAAACAAGTTTACATTAATTTAACATTATATTGTCCTCCACCAATACTTATGCTATATTTTATATTGCAAAAAGTATTTAGGATTTTTTTCCTTAATCTTGTCGGATCAGGACTCAGGAGAGATCTCTGTAGTTTGAAGAAAGGAATTATATAAGTTAGATTCTGATATTATTCTGAATATATATAAAAAAGAAAATCATATTATATAACCTCATGACTTTTATGAGCTTCTTTCCTTTTGATTTTGCTCAAGTATAAACTTTATTCCAAACCAGAATAGTGAAATCATTGCTTTAGGGTGTGTTAGAAAAATTGAGGTTATTGCGGTTAATAAGGTATAGTAATATGTCTTGTGATAAAAATGGGATAAGATTAATGAGTCACATATGGGTGGAGTCCAACTTGTGCACTACTCTTTCTCTTTTTATTATTTTTTGAAATAAAAAGTAAATGATAACAAATAAAATGTAAATATTTTTTTGATATTTTTAGACTTTAACGTTAATTAAGAACTATTTAAAATAAAATAGTCTAAAAGAGTAAAATAGTTGAAAAAGATATAATTGTGAGAAAATAATGAAAATATGAGAAAAACAGGAAAATATGCATGAAAACGGAAATTAAAATATGTATAACAAAGCACGTATATATTTTTTTTGTATTTGTTTGATGTATGAAATGTAAATTGGATTTTATAGGTCCAAAATTGGGTACAACAATTAACTCTTCCACGCGGAAGTCCAAAATAGTCTCCTTCATCTACATTACACTTGGATTTACACTACTCGTCAGTGTCACGTCTGTTTTAAAATTAGCTAACAGTTGAGGACTGCACACTACTTCACTTAGATTTACACTACTCGTCAGCGTCACGATGTTTACTCAGAATATTTCTTTTTGTCTCTTTTCTCTAAACTTTTGAAATATGTGGAGATTGTTGTAATTTTTATTTTATTTCAAAAGTTTTTATATTGCTACCATGTGATATACATTTATAAGCATTAGATTCCTAATGAAATTAGTAGCATACCAACATTCACTTGATTAGTACCGATTTTCTATATTAAATAGCACTCAACGCTTATAAATGTTATAACGGTAGCATATGATGGAAAATGTAATCTCTGGTCATGTATAAAATATAAATGAAAAGAGGCAAATTGAAAGAAAAGACACTACTAGAAAATTCGCGTTTAGAGACCGATTTAGAGACTGATTTTAATGTAAATTGGTCACTAAATCAATTAGTGACCGATATAAAAACCAATTAAAATCAATTTTAAAGACTTAGGTGGCTGATCTGTTGTGACCAATTTAGTGACCAATTTGTTGTGACCGAATTAGTGACTGAGTTTAGTGACCAATTTAGAGACTGAATTTAGAGACCGATTTAGTGACTGAATTTAGAGACCGATTTAGTGACTGAATTTAGAGATCGATTTAGTGACTGAATTTAGAGACTGATTTTGTGACTGAATTTAGCGACCGGTTTACAGACTGATTTTAGAGACTGATTTTAGAGATCGAGTTAGAGTCTGCAAGCGACGTGACGTGAATGCCTTGAACGACGCTATCAACGACTGATTTAGTGACCTTATTAGAGACCGTTATTGTGACCAATTTAGAATAAATATCTATGTTTGTTTGCGACTGATTCAACGACCGAATTGAAAAAGTGGTATGTTGAATTGGTTTCAAATTCGGTCTCTAATGAGTTTTTTTTTGTTTTTATTACTCCCTCCGTTACTTTTTATTTGTCGTTTTTGAAAGAAAAAAAGACCAAATTAAGATAGTGTTGTTTTGCACCTTATCTTTCTATTATACATTTTTTTTAAATATATATCATAAACATTATCTATTTCCACCTATAAATTCCTACTTTTTCACAAACATTATCTATTTCTAAAAAAAAATTGTAACAAACTTTATTTTTAAATCAAACAAAATTTGTATACAATAAAAAGATTATATTGTTTCAACAAAAAAAATGTACTAAATTTAGTCAATAAAATAATATATGAAGGAGGGTATAATAGGTAAAATATAACCTAAATTGTCAAAACGACAGATAATAAGGAACAAATATGTTTTTCTAAAATGACAAGTAAAAAGGAACGAAGGGGGTATTATTTTTAATATCTCTAAAACTATTTCATAGACACCAAACAATATTAACATAGTAGATTTAAGGATTAGAGACCGATTTTAATGCAAATCGGTCACTAAATCAATTAGTGACCGATATAGACACCAATTAAAATCAATTTTAAAGACTTAGGTGGTTGATCTGTTGTGACCAATTTAGTGACCAATTTGTTGTGACCGAATTAGTGACTGAGGTGGCTGATCTGTTGTGACCAATTTTGATATTTCCAATTGCAATCAGTAATCAAGAAGAGTTCAAAAGATATTAGTGGAACCTAACAGATAGCTCCAAGATTTCTCCAAGATCCCTATGCATACCCTTCTTGTTTCCAACTTTTCACTCTTGTTCACCTTTCCTTAGTTCCTCTTCCTAAGGCTTATGTTGTTTCTGTTTGCGTCAGTTTGACGATCTTTGTTTTGCATCCTTGAGTGGTTGTGACTGTTAATACCCTTTGGTTCTTCCTTGTCTCTCAACCTCTTTATCCTTTCTTCTGGTTTTGCTTTCTCTGTGGTTTTTTCCCTTTGTTCTATCCTATGGAATTAACCTCCAACAACAGTGTTACCCAGGATCAACCTATCCAGAATCAATCCCCTTCAGGTCATGCAGCCATGGTTAGACCAAACAAAGTCCCAAAACTCACTCCCTCACAACACACTATTCAAATACCGAAATTCATTGGACAAACACCCACCTTCATGCACTATGAAGAGTCTCCTCAACTGCAATACAACAACTATAGTCCAAACCTGCAGCAGAAAGAAAGACAGAATCAAGATCATCCTAAAGCTAGGCAAGATCAACAAAAAACATTCCAAAACTGTCCATGAAACCAGGATGAAGGCACTTCCAGAACTAATGAGGAATCTTTCTGCATGTACAATGAAGAACATATCCAAGATGGCATACAACAATGCAAGAATAGTCTTATTGGAAAAATGATTGCTGATAAATCGATTAATAAACAAGTAATTCATAACAGTCTTATGGGAATATGGGGAAATCCTCCCAATTTCAAAATCTCTGAAATTGGTGATGGAATGTTTCACATCACCATGGAGAATGAAAAAGACATACAAAGGGCTATCAAAGGAAATCCATTGATTATTAGAAATTGCTGGTTTGTGGTGCATCAATGGGACAAGAAAATTATCCCTACAAACATGGATTTTAAGCACATTCCTACATGGATTCAATTATGGGGCTTACCAATACATTGTAAAAACATAGCTATGGGTAAGCATCTAGGGGCGCAATTGGGTAAGGTTGAAGATGCTGCGTTATATAACTACCCTGAAAAGGGACGTATAGTGAAAATTAAAGTGAAAATGGATGTGGAGAAACCAATAAAGCCAGGCATGTTCATAGGAAATTTGAAAGATGGCATTAATTGGGTGGATTTTAGGTATGAAAATTTACCTATGTTCTGTTTTCAATGTGGACTGGTAGGACACAATGAGGAAACTTGTGATCAGCAGGCTTATCCAACATCTGAAGGTAATGTTAACCCAAGGGGGCCATGGCTTAGATCTAACATATACGGCAGAAGGGTGAATGACAACAAAGATAAGAGATTTAACAGCAATCCTATGCAGTCAGTAAGTGGAGGTTTATTCAGCCCTTTTCCTAAAGCTATGATTGATATGCTAGCTCAAATGTCTCTAGAAGAAGACAATGTTGAAGATGATCAACAAGCTGACAGGATCTCGACAGATGCTGCAAGCACAACTGTCCAACAAAATAGATCTCAACATTCTCCCAGCATGGTGAAAAGGAAGTTTCAGACATTACAAAGTAGCTTACAGTCACAGATGATCACAGAGACTCCACCCCAAGTTACAACTACTATGGCTAGTCTAATGGAAGAGGCTAGCCAAAGGCAATGAAGCTCTTTTCGTGGAACTGTAGAGGTCTAGGGAAACCCTCTGCAATGAGAGCTTTAAGACAGCTAATTAAGTCTCATCATCCCACCATTATCTTCCTCATGGAGACTAAGTTCCTACACTCAGATTTTATGCATAAAGCCAATTCTCTTGGCGATAGCTATCCTAACCACTGTATTGTAGATTGCACTATTTCTAATAGTAATAGGAGGGGTGGTCTTGCCCTTTTCTGGTCTAACAATGTAAAAATTGATATTATCAATCATAATGAAAGAATAATTGATTGTTATGTGGATTGTGTAGATAATAATAACATATGGTGGAGGGCTACAGGTTTGTATGGCTTCCCTGATCACCAACAAAAGCCTAAAACATGTGATCTTATCTCTAATTTGTTTCATAATAATAATCATCAAAATTGGATTCTCTTTGGGGATTTCAACATGATTCTTAACCAAGCTGAGAAAAAAGGGGGGAGACAATAATTATAATCTCTCCAACTTATTTAATTCTACTCTCAAAAGGTGTGATCTAATTGATTTGGGATATCATGGTGATAAATTTACTTGGGCTAATAATCAAGAGAAAGAGCACCATATTAAGGAAAGATTGGACATATTCTGCGCTAAACAAGCATGGATATCCAAATTTCCTCGTTTTACTAACTACCATCTACTTCGGTATACCTCAGATCATAGCCCTATGCTACTTGTGTTCGGTATACTATCTACTTGTGGTGGTCCAAAAGAGCAAAAGTAAACTGGCTTAAGCATTATGATAGAAATTCAAAGTTCTTCCATTTTAAGGCATCTCAGAGGCATAGGAAAAACAGAATCAACTTTATAAAGAACACTACCGGGGAATCCAAAACTGATAATAAGGACATTCATGATATGTTTATGAACTACTTCACAGACTTGTTTACCTCTTCCTCGCCCACTAATATAATTGATTCAAATTAAAGTTGTGGAAGGAAAAATCACTCCTAACATGTATACCTACCTCAACCAAGACTTTACAGCAGCTGAAGTGTCTCATGCCACCCATCAACTCAAAGGAAATGCAGATCCAGGGCCTGATGGTCTTAATGCTAAATTCTTCCAAGTCTATTGGGATATTATAGGGAGCGACATCATCAACACTGTCCTAAATATCCTCAACAATGGAGGTAGTCCTGAGAATTATAATCATACCTTTATTTGTTTAATCCCCAAGCACAAAACTCCTTCTATTCCATCTGATTTTCGACCTATTGCCCTTTGTAATGTCCTTTTAAAAATTATCACTAAAACTATAGCGAATAGAATCAAAGGGATTCTCCCTGATATTATTAGCCCACAACAAAGTGCATTCCTCCCTGGTCGGCTGATCACAGACAATACTTTGATGGCTTATGAGATCTTTCACCACCTAAAGCTTAACAAAAATAAGAGAAAAGGGTATGTTGGGATAAAACTGGATATGGCTAAAGCCTATGATAGAATTGAATGGATCTTTCTAGAAACAACACTTAATACCATGGGTTTTCCCCCTAGAGTGACTGAAACTATCATGAATTGTGTTTCTACTGTCACCTTCTTTATCTTGGTCAATGGTCAACCATCTCAACCTTTTCATCTTAAAAGAGGGATCAGACAAGGGGACCATCTATCTCCATATCTCTTCATTCTTTGTGCTGATGTGTTATAAAAAATGCTAACTCAAAAGCAAGATCAAAACAACATAAATGGGATCGCTATAGCTAACAATGCTCCGAAAATATCTCACTTATTCTTTGCAGATGATAGCGTCATTTTCTGCAAAGCTAATAGAGAGGAAGCTGTTCATCTCACGGCGGTCCTTGAAGAATACCAAAGAATTTCAGGGCAAAAAGTTAATTTGGATAAATCAGAGATGACCTTCAGCACCAACATTCAACAGGATATCAAAGCTAAATTCCATGAAGCTTTGCCTAATAGGATCACCGACAACATTACCACTTATTTGGGCATGCCTACTCATATAGGCAGATCTAAAAACAGAATTTTTAAGTTCATCATGGACAGGGTCAAGAGTAAGCTTAAAGGTTGGAAAGAGAAAAATCTATCTTTTGTTGGCAGAGGGGTACTTATTAGTGCTGTCATACAGGCCATTCCTACTTACCTAATGAGTTGTTTCATGATTCCTAAAGGAATATGTAAGCAAATCGAAAAAGCCATTTGTAATTTTTGGTGGGGAGCAAAGGAGGGACAACACAAAATCCATTGGAAGGCCAAACACGAATTACTAAAACCTAAAGTTAGTGGAGGTTTAGGCTTTAGAGATATGCATTCTTTCAACATGTCAATGCTAGCAAAAAAAGTATGGAGGCTTCAGACTAATCCTTCCTCCCTTTTGGGTCAATGTTTGAAAGCCAAGTATTATCCTCACTCTGATATTCTTCAATCCCAATAAGTGGCTCATGCTAGGTATGCATGGCAAAGTATCTCCCAAGCCATTCATATTATTAAAAAAGGAAGTTGTTGGAAGATAGGGAATGGTCAGAAAATTAATATTTGGGATGATAACTGGATCATTTTTCAAAATGGATTTAATGCCCTTTCATCTCAGCAAGGTCTTAACCAAGTGCATAAGGTCAAAGATATTTTAATGTTTAACCCGAATAAGTGTTGGAACACTAGACTTATCGATCAAATCTTCATCCCTTTCGAAGGAGAGATAATCAAACAAATTCCTTTAATTCAAGAGCCTATAGAGGATCAAATAATGTGGCCTTACACTAAAGATGGCACCTACACAGTTAAATCTGGGTACAATTTCATAAGGCATTGGCAGGACTCGACTACGCCTAATTCCTCTAGCTCTTATTTTTTCTCTCAAACATGGAAGAAGTTATGGAATCTACAAACTATTCCAAGACATAGGGTTCTACTATGGAGAATTATGCATAAAGCCCTTCCTGTCAGAAGTGAGCAGAGTAAAAGAGGAATACCTTGCTCTTTTCTCTGTCCTCGGTGTTTACAAAAAGAAGAAACTATTAATCATGTCTTTATGGAGTGTAGTCATGCAACTATGATTTGGTTCGGTTCGAAGATGGGTATCAAATTTAATTCCAATCGTATCAGTTTTATAGATTGGCTTATTCACAATATCTCTACGCTAACAGATGCCGATATCAGCTACATAACGGCTATCATTTACGGCATATGGTATGCACGTAATCAGAGTGTGTTTGAGCAAATCGATGTGCCAGCTAAGACTGTCATTGAACAAGCTGTGGCAAGTTTACAGGCTTATCATCAGGCTAATCTCACCGAAAAGGATAAAACAGAAGACACTCAGCGACAAAGCTTAACTAAATAATATCAACACAATGCTCCTAAGATGATCATTAATCACTGGAAACAACCACCAGAAGGTATTATCAAAGTTAATAGTGATGCTAACTTGTCTAGAGAAGGGCGTTGGGGCCCTGGGAGCTGTTTGCCGAGATTACAATGGTCAGCTTGTTGCCGCAGCAACATGGGAGGTTCTTGGTTATGACGACCCGACCACGGCGGAAGCCTGTGCGATGTACTTTGCCATTCGTTTCGCCGCCGATTGTTGCTTCCGTGAGGTGATTATGGAAAGCGATTGCAATAGTATAGTCAAACTCTTGAATGATCGTTCATATCCTAGACTGTATATAGAAAATCTGATTTGGGGAATTCACTTTACCAGCATCCAATTTAGAAATTGTAGCTTTAGTCATGTAGGTAGAAGTGCAAATAGAGCTGCTCACTTAGTGGCTAATTTGGCCCATACTGAGCCCAATAGGGTGTGGATAGAAGATGCACCCCCTTCTCTTGTTCCTACTTTGATTTTGGATCTTATTCATAAATAAGAGATTATTTTTGTTCAAAAAAAAAATATTTCTCTAATACTTTTAAGGAGAAATATGGTTAAATTCAATTTTATAATTCTCTATTTCATTTTAAAAAAATTAAAAAGTAGAAAATAAGCCTGACCAAACGAATTTTACCAAAATTCTACCAAAATTCTCTATTTTATAATTCTACCAAAATTATCATCCACTTATCAAGAAAAAAAACCTCGTAGTTGGTTAAATAAATTGATTTTTTTTTTCTTTTGAATATATCAACTTTTATTTTTACAACCAGATAAAAAGAAAATATTGTGGATGATATTTAAAATAGTTTTCTAGTTCAGCTAAGGTAACTAAAGGTATTAGTCACAATTTATTTACTAGTGTTTTTGACCGATGAAATGCACAGGTGATCCGTCCAGGTTTGGAACTATGAACACAAAACTGAAAATACATGTTTTAACAATTTCATGAGTCTTCCATTGTTTTTTATTATGAAGACTAAAGAATTATTATTATATATAACAAACTTTGTTTAGATATCTAAATGTAACAAATTTTGTTTTACAAACAAATTTTAGTTTTTCGAAGAAATTTCGTTAGTTAATTATCTTTTTTTTTTGTTTGAATTGCGTATTGAGTTTTTAGTTAAATATATATATATATTTTCTTTTTTTTTTTTGCTGAAAGTTGAAAAATATCTTTCTTTTGAGAGGGAAGGTTTCCGGGCTAAAAATTTTGTTTTTTTTTCTCTTCTCTAAATCAGTTGCTAATTATTAGTTTTTAAATTGGTCATTATTATCCAGCCTCTAAATTGGTCACTGATTGTCCGTCTCAAAATCGGTCACTATATTATATTAGTGACTGATTTAGCGACCAAAATATTTTTTATTATGTAACTGATTAATCAGTCACTAATATAAATATAGTAATTATTGGTTTATAAATCAGTCACTAGTTATTAGTCTCTAAATCGGTCACTACTATAAATATAATAATTATTTATCTCTAAATCTGTCACTAATATAAATATAGTAATTATTGGTCTCTAAATCAGTCACTAGTTATTAGCCTCTAAATCGGTCACTAATATAAATTTAGTAATTATTGGTCTCTAAATTAGTCACTAGTTATTAGTCTCTAAATCAGTCACTAATATAAATATACTAATTATTGGTCTCCAAATCAGTCACTAGTTATTAGTCTCTAAATCGGTCACTAATATAAATTTAGTAATTATTGGTCTCTAAATCGGTCACTAATTATTTGTCTCTAAAATGGTCACATAATAATTATTTTGGTCTCTAAATCGGTCACTAATTATTATCTGTCTCTAAATCGGTCACTAATATAATATCAGTGACCGATTTAGCGACCAAAATATTTATTATTATGTGACTGATTATTTGGTCTCTATATCGGTCATTATATTATATTAGTGACCGATTTAGCAACCAAATAGTTTTTTACTTTGAACTCAAAATTTTGGTCTCTAATTCAGTCTCTATAATGACCAAAAAATTTTGGTCGCTAAATCGGTCTCTAAATGCGATTTTTCTAGTAGTGAGAACAAGAGGCATATACACGTAAAAACTAATCTTCCTTTTGCAATATAAAATTCTGACTTCTTGCTTCCTGAATTCTGAGAGCATTTCCAGTGTTTATCACATTCAAGTTGTTCTGCCACCTCGAGTATAATTTATACTTGGGTAAAACATGTTGAATCTTGGGGAATTTGTGCAAATATACAGCGGATAAATTCTTAAGAATAGTGACTATGTTATTATATGATTTACTATTTTGGAGGTCATTCGTCATTCGTGATTTCGAAGTTGACAATGTCAAATTAGCATAAAATAAAGATAATTTCACTATCTCTATTTTAGTTAAGTCTTGTATAAGTTTGATGATTATAATTTGTTATTTATATTTTTTAGGTCTCAATTCTATAACTATCTTGAGGACTAAATTGAGAAAGATAAGTTTATCCATATTCTCTTGTAGTATACTATTATATTTATTTGGTGTTTATATTGAGGTACATTTTATTGAAACTAAGAGCTTTTCAAGCCACCCTTATTATTATTATCCTTTGCTTAGCCACTTTGAGCCAACTTAAAATTTTATCCCTTTCTTTCTGTGACAAACCAGGTTACAAAACTATTGACCTGATGATTGTACCTTTTTTACCCCTCCTTTGGAGTAAGGTAGAAATTACAGTTCTCTTGTCCGTAGAAACATTATAAGTTTGGGGTTGCTCATAAGACTAGTAACATCTAGGTTTGGGGTGCTATACAAAAGAACTATTACAGTGCAAAATAAATAAATAATAGTCTCTTAAAAAAAACACTGTGATAGTTAAACAACCTAAAAAGGTTCTTTCACAAAAAGTGAAGATATCTCTTGTAAAACATCAAAAGGTACCCAAGGTAAAACATCCAGCACCCAAAAAGATGAAACATCAAACTTGTGAATAGCTAATGGACTTACAATGTTAAACATCTCTGAAGCCGAGGAAATTGATTGAGCATGATCACAGAAATATACAATGGTGATCACATATGCCAGCACAAAGTTGTGGAAATTCTTGTCATCTGATTATTAATTAAAAGCATACTAACTGTGTTGTTTAGCAGGCATTTATATAGTATTTTACATACATTTTTAGGATAAATTTATTTTATTTTATAGTATTTTGAAGTCCAATTCATGTAAAAAGACCTAAAAAGTAAAATATTCAAGAAAAAGGGCAAAAAGTGCAAACTGACTTTCATCGTGCCCCGATGAGTTCTCATCGTGCTGCGATACCCACCAGATGCACCAGATGACCCATCGTGGCGCGATACACTTCCATCGTGCCACTTTGGAGCACGTTTTAGCCTAACCTAAAAGTTATAAATAGAGCTTTTTTCTCCCCAATAAAAATATTTCTGGAAGCAAAGAAGCAAAAGAAGTCTAGTACCAGAGTGGAGAGCTTGAAGCTCTCAACAGAAGATCAAGATTGCATTGTATGCATAGTTTCTCAACTTTATTATTCAAAACTATGCCTATGAGTAGCTAAACTCTTCAGGTGAGGTTACGTAGATGAACTCCCCATTATTATTTAAAACATGTAACTTGGTCTGATTATACTATTTGCAATTTTGCTTATTTGCCTTCTATTATATTCTGTTATTACTTATACTCTCTGAATAATGCGCATGTTTATGAAGTAGTGTTAGGGTATCCTAACTGACCTCTAGTGTGGATCTGAAATAATTGAGCTAATGTTATGTTAGGGTGAAATCGACCTTAATATTAGTGGCAAAATAAGGGTTAACAGAAGGTGGTAATGCGTATGTACCTTGTATTGGTGATTGTCTTGATACAAAGAGAGCATATAGGGTAAGTTCAGTATGTGAAAACACATTTTACTAAATAGTTAATCTCCCTAGGAAGTAAACACATTGCAAATAAGTATAACACAGGTTACCAAATAATAATAGGAAAGGGATTCGAACAACGCCTAACTAATTTCTTATTCTTATTTCTCTAGAAAAAATTTATCGATTAACCAACTCTCAATCAAAACCCCCTTTTTCTCTTTAATTACCATACGCTTGAAGATTCCCATTTTACCTATAACTAGATAATCACTATAAATATTTATTCGTTTTTTTTAGCAAACGAAGCTTATTGATAATGAAAGCCATGTTAAGATATTTTTAAAAATAATTAAATATTTAATTATTTTTTCCATATACTCTATTAATTTGATTGGATGAACATTGTTTATATAGTAAAAAAACATAAATAAATTTTGAATTAGGAATGAATGAATAAATAAATATAGCTTATTGAAATACTATCCAAATAAAATCATACTAAGATATTAAATATATAAGTCAAATTAATCAATAAAAAAAAGAAGTCAAAATAAAATAAAATAAAATAATTTTATTTAAAAGAATAAAATAAATGAAATACCTAATATTTCTAATTACCAATTATTCCAGAGGATTCCCACTTTGCCTATATATAACTAGTTACATAGACTCTATAAAATATCTCTTTATTTGTTTTATTTTTATAAACTAAACTTGTTGATAATGAAAATTATGTTGAAGATATTCTTGAAGTTTGTGTTGTTATTTGCTGTTATTACATCTGGTATGGCAAAAAATTTACCTCCTTGTTGCGTACCTGGAAAACCTTGTGACCCACCTCACTGTCCCAGAGCCCCATGTTGCAGCGGCGGCCCATGTTGTAGCGACGACCTTTCATCTAGTATTTTGAATCAAAATGGACAACTCATTGATTAATTTTATACCAATCATCTTGTATTAAATAAAATTACATCTCATATGTAATAGTTATTATATCAATAAGATCCATTAATAAATTATGTTTTCTTCTTCTCTTTTTGCTTTTCTTTCTTTAGACATTATTTTATGTGTGATATTATACATAAACACAAGCGCGCACACATACATATCACATGAAACATATTGTATTTGAGAAAAATTATATTTGTGTTCTATGGTTAGGTTTTTGAGAAGATGAGCATGATTTGGATTTGAAAATAATCAGAGGATTTGTCAATATAGTAGTTTCGAGAAAGCTCTGATCTGGAATGGAAAGCGATCGAAGATGAAAGGTGATATGTGATTATGAGAACAACAAGATGAAGTAGGTGAAGATGTGTAGTACCCGGCGCAAAAAATATACAGATATGCAATGATAAAATGCAATGCACAAATGTAAACAATGAAGCCGCCACCATATTTTATTTATCCCGTGAGGGGAAAGGAAAATAATGATAAAACCTTAAAAGATCGGGTTCGGGAGTTGGTTACATGAGGGGAAGACGTTAACACCCCCTCATATCCGTTGTACTCAACGGGAACCATTTGAGGAATTTTGGTTTGCATAAACAGAGATAACCGCATAAAAAGAATTAAATTACCGCGTATTAAATTGAAAAGGGAAAAAAGAGTTTTTTATTATTTGGCTTGACGAGAGAGGCTCTCGCTCCTACGTATTCCCCAAGTACAATGAGGAAGTCAAAGCTCACGTAGTTCTTCCTGAAAAAGGTTTTGTTTGTTGGTTGTTTTTAGTGAACGATGCTTAGGTCGCATTCCACTGATACAACAGTATGCTTGTGTGCTCGCTTCGGAGCCTTAAGCGTCTGTCAGTATCAGGGGAATGGATAAAGCGTCATCCGTTTAAGAAAAAGAAGTTGAAAAAGATTTGACTGCACAAGGGCAGTTGAAAAGAGTTGACTGCACGGAGGCAGGAAAAAGAATTGAAGTGAGTTGAGTTGTTTTTAGATTTTCAGATTATTCAGTGAATGGGAATAGTCCACCATCTGAGATGTACGTCACAGACTGTCCTACCCGAGCCGAACGAGACGTACGTCACGCTCCCTCTTTTCCATTCAGTTATTAGAGTTAATTGATTAAAACGGGAATAGTACACCATCTGAGATGTACGTCACAGACTGTACTATTCGAGCCGAACGAGATGTACGTCACGCTCCCTCTTTTCCATTTTAATTAATCAACTGATGGCTTATCGATTAAAACGGGAATAGTACACCATCTGAGATGTACGTCATAGACTGTACTATTCGAGCCGAACGAGACGTACGTCACGCTCCCTCTTTTCCGCCTTAATTGAAAAGTCAACGTCTTAGTTTTTATTTAAGAAGAAACAAAGTTCAAAAACCAAGTTCAGACAGAACACAGTTCAATATTCAGACAATTAAATAATTGAGAAATGGTAAAGTAACATTGTACAAATGATAAATAAATTTATCGAAGGATAAATAAATTTATCAAAGAATAAATAAATTCAACGTTGAGACGGGAGTGCAAACCTGAAAGTAGGTGTAGCAAACAACAAACAAATCTGTCAAAAATTAGGCCCAAGGCCCAATTTGATTCAGCCAGAGGGGAGGTGTAAACCATAAACAGGCAGGGTGCAAACAATAAAATCAGCCCAAACCAAGCATTAGGCCCAAACTAACAGAAAACCGGTCCGGGTTGAACCAGACCCATAACCCACTTCATATAAACCGGTTGGGGGCGCGTGCAGTAGACTTGGGTGGCGCGCGTGTAGCTTTCCTGGACCATTAGTATATTGACACGTGGCACTGAGTGTCTTCTTTCTTCTTCTTCTTCTCCGTTTCAGAGTGCGATTCCGGTGCGGTGGTGCAAACGAGCGGCAAGGCTACAGTGCTCTAAATCTCACAATCCAAACATCAATCCCACTCGAAATTTCACATAGAACTTGAATATGACCTTAGATCTTTCTAAAGATGCTCGGATCCTCGTAAACAAGCTCGATTCCGACGAAACTCCAAAAACTCGCCGACGCGTTTCCGGTGGGATTGAACAAAATCGATGATTGGATACAGTTTAAAAGGATTGTAAGAACGAAAATCACCGTCAATATACTCTGTTAGTGTTCGAAATCGACCGGAACGGAGGAACTAATTTTTCAGAATTTTGAAACTCCGATCTACACGTTTTCAGTTGGTTTTTGGCGATTTTGACGGCAGAATCGTGTTTATCGGGGTCCTTAGCTTCAGAAACGTGTATTTGATGTTTGATTTTGTGAAGTTTTGGGGTGGCCGGAATTTGAGTGGTGGTGGTGGTTTTCCGGCGACCGGAGGTGGATTTCGGCGCCGGAATATTTTCTGATCTGTTTTGGAGTTTGTGCTCTCTGAATTTTTTTTGGGAATTATGTAATTGATTGTTCTGATTATTTAAATATATATAGTGAAAGATTAGGGCAAATGACATTTTTGTGATTTTGTGTAATTTTGAGATTAAGGGATAACTAATGGTAAAATGGTAAATGAAAATGAAGGTGAGGTATAGATGATGAGGTGTCGCGATGTGATTGGTTGAAAAACAAATAATTTTTATAAAATGGTAAAAAATGCAAAAATCAATAAATAAAAAAAAGAATAAAAATGTGAGAAAATATAAAAATGAAATATAAAGAGATAAAAACTATTTTTGATTATTTTTACTATTTTTCGTATAAAAAGAGAAATTGCGACAAATTAAAGGAAATAAAGGAAAATGAATAAATTGTAAAACAAAATTATCGAAAAAACTATTTTTTTGGTATTTCTCATAAAAATAAGAAATAATTTTTAAATAAAATATTTATTTTAAAAAAGCGCAAAAATTAGGGTATTACAAGATGAAAGAGTTGGTTTTAAATATGAACCTCTTTTTTTTTAACCAAAAATAAAGATATTCATTCATTCAAATTGATAGAGTACATCGATACAATACAAATTCAAAACAGCTAAAAATAAAAAGGATGAAACTGCAAAAAAACTCACAGTATCCATGTTAATAGCATAAAACGGCAAATTGCATATGCCTACAAATGTGATTATATTGAAGTGTCCGGAATACCCAAGCCTCCAAATATGTAGCGTTGATGACACTTAAATCATTATTTGGATCTGCACTTGATCGAAATAAATCCTTCAACCTGAAAAAAAGTACACCGCACAATAGACGGGAATACACCGCACAAAGACGGGAAAACAACACACCGTACCAAGACGGAAAAACAAAACAAAATTGAAATTCCTGGCGCGCTATGCAAAGTGTCGAACACGATGTGCTAAGCACTTGCACAGTGTCGAACACGATGTGCTAAGCACTTTGACTGAAGTAATACGCAATAGCACAAAATAAATAAAAGCAACAAATAAAAGAGACACAGTATTTGTTGACCCAGTTCGGCGCACAACAGCCCTAGTCTGGGGATACCAATCCAGGAAGGAGTATCACTATAGTAGTCCAAGTTCAAAGTTACCAGCAAACGCCCCGTTTACAACTTATCACCTAGGCACGACCAATGACTCTTCAACCTAGGAACTCCTGGATTAGAGACTCCATCTCTCTCCCTTACAACCTTACAGACAACAAGGATTTCAGTTAAGCACAATCACAAATACTTTTCTTTGGAGACACACTCCTAAAAACTACACACTCGTACCTACAGGCTTTGAGTGTCAAAACTAACAACTAGTCCTAACTCCGTACTTCAAAGCTTAGGAGAGGAACACAATCAATACAACACGAAGAGCAGACGTCCTAAACTTGCATCAATGAGACACAAGAAACAAATAAACACACGCAAAACCTAGAATACTAGACTTTAGAAACAAAAACGGCGTGAACAAGTCTCTCAGCAGAATTAGCTTTAGCACGTCCTTTAAGTAGCCAGTACACGTTCTTGAGTAACAAGTAACTTGGGCTTCACATATTTGATCCAATCCTAATTTCTTCATAATAAATGAGAGAGATTCTCTACAAAAATAAGCTTCAAAGAAATTCCTGATAAAAATATATTTGACAATAATCTGAAGCATCAAAACGCCATGCATGATTCATGAGAGAGAAATTGATATTCCTTAAATAGAAAACGCGTGCGCCTGCAGAACAGTATGTTGAAGGTGTTCAAAGCACTTTGTCCAACATCCTGTCACAATGGTTTATCAACCAAAAATGCAGCCAATACCAAAGACTCAACAAAAATCACACTAAGACGAAAAACTTAATATGTGTGAAAATCACTTATTTTGATAAAAAGGAAAGCAAAAACAATTTAGAAGGGTGATTTTAGATCAATATAATGGATGAAGAAGAAAGAAAAAACTAGGGTTGGAGTGGGGTGGCGGCAGAGAAGAAAAAACTAGGCGAAATTTTAAACATATACAAGTATGAAGCTCTTAGTTAGTTATAAATACGAAGAATTGACGATAATGGTTATAGGTAGTGGGTCAGTTGTTTTATGGGTTGAGTCCGGTTTTGTCTGAAACCCAAATTTTTAAAATGGATTTTTCACTTTCAAATCCATATTAACCCAATTGTCCGACCCAATCCACTTTTTTGGGTTGGATTGGGTGGGTTTGACCGGGTCAAGTGAGTTTACCCAACCCATGTACAACCCTACAACACACACTTCCTCCTTCCTCTTTTTCTCTCACGCTAACAGCCCACCCTTCCCCCTAGTTCAACAAATTAATGTTTCAATTCATATCTAAAACTAGCATGCAAATGGAAAGTTAGAACACTTTGTAGATGTAGAATCTATCAAGTACCAATTTTATTCTTCTTTCCCTCTCTTGGCTGAAACCCTTCCTCAAAAACCCCAATAAGGATTTACCCAAGAATGAAGAAATTGAGGTTTCATGTGAGTGATTCATAGAAATGAAGTGTTGGGTTTCTGTTTGGGAACAGGAACTGAAGGAAGAATAAGAGTTTGGAGCCATTGAAAGATTTTAAGTGAAACCCATATTTGGGAATAGGGCTGCACAAAAACGGTAAGATCTTGCTCTCTGTTACTTCGATTTTAGTGGGGTCTACTCCTATGGAAAGTTGACTTAATGCTTGTCATTTGAACATCGATTTTGTGATTTTTGGAGGAGAAATGAGTTCAGTACGAATTTTTGAAGTTGGTGATTTGATGCAGTTGGTGATCTAATAAAAAGGTAATATCTCTCTGCATGTAACTCTGAATTGAGCGATCTTTATTGCTATGGATACCTACGAAATTTCCTTCGTTTACGTACCAGTTTCATGGGATTTCGTTAAGAATTGAACGCTATACGAATTTTTGAAGTGAAAGGTTTATCACAGTTTTATGCAGAAACAGGGTTGTACTTAAATGGTAAGAGCTTTCTCTCTTCATAACATTGAATTAAAGGATTCCTGTTCCGTCAGAAATTTAACTAATTTCCCTTCGTGTTGGTACCGGTCTTCGTGGTTTTTGACCAAGAATCAAGGACAGTAGCTTGTTCTGAAGTTGGTGCCATGGTGCAGAATTATGCAGTAAATTCTGCACACGAGAATAATGGATTTGGATTGTTTAAGAGCTCAAGGAATGTGGAATTAAAGCATTGTTTTCCTGTGAGTTCCTTTAGAGAGATAGTTTACCTATTGGGTAGATTTTAATGCTTAAAATATTTAGAAATTAACTACTATAGTTTGAATCGTACATATGACTGTATGAATATTTTTAGGAAAGAATTAGATATCTAAGAAAGTTAAGAAAATGAAAGATTTAATCCCTATGAATGTATGTGAGTTAGATTATGTGTTAGCCTCAAGATTTCCCCTCAACATACATTTCTTAAGATGCTTATAGAATCAAGTATAAACTTAGGATTAACAAACTTAAATTTCGAAATACTTTGTTTTGATAAAACTGTATTTTCTGGGTTCTATGAAAACTCGCTAAGAGAGCATGTGTTGTCTCAAATATTTATCAAATATTTTTCCATGACGTGTGTTCTGCTAAGTGAATTTTGTCTAGGATCTTCTAACTTAAACTTATATAACATTTTTACATATTCAAAGTTTATACTGTTGATTCTAGTGTTTGTAATTAATTTTTAATATTACAAGTTGAGGCTAATCACGTAGTTGAACTTAATATACATGAACTAGAAAAGATATAATGATATGTTATTTTTTTAGTTAGATTATATATGATTGAAAGAATTATAAGGTTTATGAATGAAATAGAGTTATGATTTAGGATTGATCAAAAAGGAGTGGGTTTTGGACCGCAAAGGAGTGGGCTTTGGACCGCATTTCTGGAACTATAATTGCCAGAATATGATATGAAATGAATAATAATAATAATAATAATAATAATAATAATAATAATAATAATAATTGTGAGATGCTGAGCCATAGCCTGATATGATAAGAATTTGGCCAAAAACGATGAGGAATGACTCAAGACACTCACCTTAAGCCATTCCGTAAAATTGACTCAAGACACTCACCTTAATTAAGTACATTGTAATTGAATTCTATTTTTCTGTAATTTTAAATGTATCCGGACTCAATTATGTATGCTTAATTCGATATACTAGTCAATCAATTTGGCGTGTTATAATTTGTTTGTTTTTTTTTTTAAATAAAGTTTGTTACAATCTTTTTTTTTTGTGGTTTTAATTTTTTGAAAGAGAAAGTGTGTGTGTGTAATAAAATATGAATGTATTGGTGAATTAAAATTAGGATATATATTCCAAAAAAAAAAAAAAGAATGTATAATAGAAAGATAAGGTGAAAAAATGCACCTTCTTAATTTGGCCTTTTTTAGACCTTAAAAAAGTCAGGTCAAACACTACCTAAAACTAAAATTATAATATACCTGGAAAGTCATGTACCTCCCCCTTTAGTAATAGATGATCAACATCACTGGCCTTTTCAAATATTCAACATCAAATACCTCGTTCATGCCCCTTACAAAAATCTCTCTAAGCACTCAACTAAAGTGCTTTCACAAATTCTAACATATTCGTCTTCAATATTAGCAGTAGATCCATATGCCAAGATACAAATAGTTGTCGTGTATTTTTGCAATGGTGAAAGTCCTACTTTACCAGTTCCAGCGACCCTCATTTGGAAATACTCATCATGATTTTCAAGGGCAGATACAATTCGAAGAAACACATGTCTATGCATTCAGAATCTTCGTCGAAATTGAGCATCTGTGTATACTTGATTTCAAGACAAGTAAATAATTGAACAATCACCTATGTCTTCACGACTTCAATTTATCTCTTTTTTTTTTCTTTGTTTGGGCCTATTCAAATTTAGAACTCTCAAATTATTGTTCCTTGTCGAGCATATGACATCAATTGTTCCCCATCACTATTATCCATAATTTCATCTTCTATCACTCCAACAAAAGTGTCTATTAAAGTCATCTGAGTTATTTGGATCTATTTGAGTGAGAGAAGAATGAGAAAAGGATGAGAGAAGGTCGCTAAACTTGGTTAAAGAGACAGTATATATATATATATCACTAATTTGAGTAACGACTAATATGACTAACGAATAATTTTATTATCCAAACTAATTAGTTTGATTCAGTTTTATTTTTGAAAAACATCAAAATCAAACTAAATTAATCAAAAGTTCATTGGTTTAGATATTGAATTTACCAAAAACTGATCCAAATCGGTCAAATTACACCCTACTCACACAGGACACCTACGATGGGTAATTTTTATGGAAACTGAACCAAGGGCACTGGTTAAGCTTATTAAAAAGGAAACTATGTCTTGGTGTCCGTTTGATCCGGCTTTATTTTAGCCTTACTTATCTTTTAAGTCATAAGTAGAGCCAAACACATATATATTTTTATGAAGAAAATATAGAGATTTGTCTCGAAAAAAAATAAAATCAAAATACACTATGTAAAAAAATAAGTACAAAATATTTTAGTTTAAGATAAAAAAAAAAAGTACTTTAATATAAAAAAATTGCCAAACTTTATTTGTAAAGCTCCTTTTTAATTTTATTTTAAAGCTTAAAACAATTTTTACTCTTAAAAAAAGCTAAGGGCCCGTTTGTTACAGATTAAAAAATAAGTAATTTTGACATTAAATAATTTAGAGATTATTTTTTAGAGATTTTACAAAAAATCAGAAGCTATTTTGTGTTTGTTTACCAGTAAAAAAATTACTTTTTATAAAAAATTAATTTTTAACTTGTTTGGATGCAACTATATAAAAGTGATTTTGCATCATAAAATTACCATAAAGTAGAATTATCCAAATATAATATATCATATAAAATAAATATATGAAAAATACTCAAGATCTTGTTTTTCATTATGGTCATATGACTTTATTATATATATAGGTACAAATAAAACAAATTTCTAAATCTTATCTTCTAAAAATAACAAACTAATCCTATAAATTCTAATTAGGATATTATTGGAATATTAGAATAATACTAAGGATATTTTTGTCTGGAATTTTTTGACACTTGTTTTCTCTCTCCTCTAAAAAAAATCTATAAAAATAAGCTACTAATATTAGCTTCAGATTTTTAGCCGTTTTTAAATTATTTTCAGATTTTGATTATTTTTAAAAGTTATAACAAACGGATGCTATTTTCTTAAAAGTGATTATTTTTAAAAAATAAGTGATTATGTTCTAAAAAAGCTATAACAAACGGGCACTAAGCTAAACGAAGTCTTGAAATTTGTGCATTAATTTTATCTTTTATTTTCTTTATTTGTGCATTAGTATGCTTAACAAGTGCTCCGGGAGCATTGTTTAGCTTTACCCTATTATAATTATGATCTTATTAAACAAAAAAAAAACTTATCTTAAGGAAAAAAAATTGAAAAAAAATAGGTTTATCAAATGCAATTTTATATGATAATTTTTCAGTGACATATGGCATTATTTATTGCTTATGGTTAGGAGAAAAACATTGTAAATATTTCTTATAATATTTTTTTTTATAGTAGATTCCTAAATATTATATTATAAGATAAAATAAAATATATTTTTTTTACGTAAAATAAGATAAGATATAGATAGAGATATAGATATATAAAAAGATATAGATTTATTAATGACATCAAACACAATATCTGACCCGGCCCGGCCCACTAGCGGATATACTTTACTTTGTTATATATAGATGAACAACCCTCTTGTTTCCTATTAAAAAAAATAGATAGAAGAAATCAATCAATCGTCTCTATGTCATCGAACAGCAGAAAAAGAATGGCAGTTGATAGTTTACCTATAGATTGCTGGGAATTGATCGTATCTAAACTCATCGATAACGTGGAGGACAAGGAACGTAAACATTACTTAGAGACTCTTTCCCTTTTATCCAAAGAACTACTCTCCATCACCAACACTTTTATGTACTCCGTCAAATTAATCAACGATCCATTAATCAACATTCCTTACTTCCCTTTTATCTTCAACAGATTCCCAAACCTTACTTCTCTCGATTTCTCCACTTACCGCGGCAATGCCGAGGAACTCAACGCGCTTATCTGTCGAATCCCGCCTTGTTCTTTTTCCCGCCTCACATCCCTCAACTTCTCCAACAACCCCAGTATCCCTACATTAGGGTTACAATATATTCTATTTCAAAATAGTACTAATAGATTGAACTCTCTCATTTGTTCTAATATTGGTTCTCTCGAATTTACTGATATTATCTTTATCGCATATTCTTTTCCATTACTCCAACATTTGGATATCAGTTTCCCTGCAGGAGGAAGGATATCTCAGCCGGTTGAGGATTATAACAATGCGTTAAATCTTCTCAGTCAAAAGCTTTCTGAACTACGCAGTGTTGATTTCTCTGGTAATTTCTATATTAATGATTCAACGTTTCTTCAATTCTGTATCAACTGTGAGTTTCTCCAAGAGGTGGTTATATCTAATTGCCCTTACATAACAGATAATGGTATTGCGGAAGCAATCCAACTCAGACCCACTTTGAATTCTTTCTTTGTTAGCCACTTTAAGGAAGCAACTCAAGCTAACTTCATTCATTCACTCACCGGTTTAAAGCGCTTAACTTGTCTTGATTTGTCGTTTTCGCGCATTAATAATTTATTGCTCGAGTCTATAGCACTTGAAGGTCTTCCATTGACCAAACTTGTCCTCCAAGGTTGCTCTAATTATACCTATTATGGCATCTCTTTTCTCTTGTCCAAATGTCCATCTCTGCAGCATCTTGATCTTCAAGGTGCTTACTTTTTGAATGATCAGAATTTCAATAAGCTGTTAGCATTTCTTGCTAGTTTGGTGTCTATTAACGTCAGTGGCTGTAAAGAACTCGGCAATTCATCTTTCTTGGCACTTCTTTACAACTGTCCGTTGCTCGCAGAGATAAGAATGGAGTCAACACATATTGGATTTGGTCCATCACTGCTGCATTTGACTGCAGTATACCCTCAAGTCAAGTCTCTCCATTTGGCTTCCAATACAAATTTGCAAAACCATGACATCTACAACTTTAGTTCCATGTTTCCTAGTATGCAATATATTGATTTAAGCTTTTGCAACCACATATCTGCACGTTCTACTTTTATACTCTTACACAAATGTAGTCAGATGAGACATTTGAACTTTGCCGGCTTCCCACAAGCTAAGCATTTTTGGATTTTTGGAGTTTGCAGTTTGGAGGTGCTGACCTTGTCACACTCAAGAATTGATGATAAAAATCTGTATGACATCACAACGATTTGCCCCCGGCTTCTGCAACTGAACCTAGACCATTGTTATGTTGTCACTGAGAAGGGAGTGCAGCTAGCCGTAGAAAACTGCACACGCCTTAGAGAGATTAATTTGCAATGTTGTCTTAATGTGTCTACTGATATTGTTTCCTGGATGATATTGTCGAGGCCATCATTGAGAAAAATAACAGCTCAACCTCATTTTCATCTCCGTGACTACAAGAAACTCCTCACTGGGCGATGTCTTGTTGTTTTTCAAGTATTCTGTAAGTTTTGTGGTCGAGCATAAGCTTTTTTTTTTTAATGTTTCATATTCTGTAAGTTCTCTTAGATACAAAAAAATGTGAATCTCTGGTTTATTCTGTTGTTACTGGTATGTGCATTGATAATTGCTATTATTTGAATAAATACATTTTATTTTGTAATTTAATGTTTAGTTATTTTAAGCTTTAGATGTTTAAACTTATTTGCTTACTCGAAAGTTTTGGTATTTACTTTTATTTTTTGCTTAAGACATGACTGCTTATTGTTATTTATGAATATTTCAAGAATATTGAGTATTATTTTGATTTTTCAGCATTATATATATATAAAGAAGTTCGGATAGATGTCAAACCACAGCGTTCTATTCCAGGCACTACGCACCACAATCTGGTATTGATAACTTTGACTCAGACTATTAGCTCTTGGTTTACCTGAACTTCTCACTTAAAATATATTTACCATTCTTTCCTTATAGCTCTTGGTTTCTATTTTCTTTTTTCTAGAAGTGTTTCGTGAAATTTTTAATCCAAAATATCTCCTCAACATGCAAGGTCAATAAGAACGAATAAAAAATATATATTTTCCTATGGTCTTGAAAAGCCATATAAATTGAACTCAAAAATGAATAAGCTTATTCGAACATACTGTTGAGCTGCATTGTGTAATTGACAATATAGGATTGTTACTGAATCTTTTGATTCTTATTCAGAATGGTAAAGCATACTATTCCATAACTTTAATTGCACACTTTGCTGAATAGATAAACTTCTTTATTGTTGCTCTATGTTGAGACTCTATGAGTGATAACAGATATTAGGAAGTAATGAGGTTGTTATAGGTACATTTTGTAGTTAATATATACCTTTGTCATACCATTAGTTTTAGATGCCGAAGAATCTTTATTCCATTACCTGATTCCTAACAGTAAGAACCCAAGATATTTTATACCGGAAGGAGTTTGGTTGCATTTGCATGTATCAAATGATGTCTTATTGTTTATCATGAAACCTACTCCTTTTTCATGCAGGATAGAATGTGGGGATTTGTAAGGACCATACATTTTCTCCCTAGTTTGATTGAGTTAAAAAATTAGAGAAATATGAACCTGACAAGAAATAGGTAATAGTCTTTCACAGCTTGATGTATGTGGCCTGTAATCGCAGAGTACAAATTATTGAGTTATTAAATTCTTAATATTTCAGATCAGTGTTTACCCGCAATAAGTACAGCCAACGAACCCTGATAGCTATAGAGCAAGGAAGATATAGAAAACCTGCGCAAGAAAGAAGAGCTTTTCAAATCCCCATATTTCCCTCTAGATATTTGATTATACATCCATAAGAATGAATAAAAAATATATACATATCATTCGCATTCGGATGGTCAAACCGAATTGATTAATCGGTGTTTGGAGGCCTATCTTCATTGCTTCATAGCTGATCAAGCTTCGTGAATGTGGTTTTAAGTTGTGACTTGTGTGGGACACTTAGGCTGCTGTTGGATAAATAGCTTAATTAAGTGCTTATAATAAGTCATAAGTTGTTTCCATAAGCTTAAAGAAGGCCATATATAGCTTAGCAGTTGAAAAATTGACAATTCTTGTGTATATGACTATGCTGCAATTGGTGTTCTTGAACTAAGTTGGCTGCAGATTGAATGAGGAAATGATTGAGATATTGTTTGTAGTGAACACATCAAACCAAAAAGCCAAGGATACTGCTCCATGGTCTGTTCTTCCCCTTCCAAATCAGGATGGAAGAGTACTAGATCCGAAAAAGTCTCAAAATATTGCAATCTTGCTCAAGCCTCTTAATGTACAATAGAAGAAGTATGTGAAGCACTTTTAGAAGGTATATTCTCATTCCAGTATTAGGTTGTGGCTTTCATTTTTTGTAGTTTTTGTATTGGATTAGTAGTTATTGATTGTAGTCCTTGTTCATAAGCTTCAAATATTTTAACTTCGATGCTGAAATTGAAACTAAATTGACCTTTTCTCAGGTAGTAGTGATACACTTGATGCAGACCTACTTGAAAGCTTGTTAAAAATGGCATCAAAGAAGAGCGTAAATTGAAGGAACATAAAGATGACTTGCCAACTAAGCTAGATCTCGCCGAGAAATTTTTGAAGGCAGTGCTTGATATACCTTTCGGATTTAAAAGGGTTGAAGCAATGTTTTACATGGTCAATTTTCAATCTGAAGTAGAGTATCTTAGAAAATCATTTCAAATTCTAGAGGTAGTCACTCAAACTGTCAATGATTTACTGATTTGTATTGTCCAATCTCATGTATTAAATTAGTGCTTTTACAGGAGGCCTGTGAAGAACTGCGGAATTTTAGAATGTTCTTGAAGCTTCTAGAGGCTGTACTTATAACTGGAAACCGCATGAATGTGGGAACAAATTATGGTGATGCAGAGGCCTTCAAGCTGGATACACTTCTAAAATGGCCTGATGTAAAAGGCGTGGATGGGAACATAACCCTCTCATGTTTGAACATGAGAGGATCCAAATCCATTCTATTAGATCTTATATAATGTATTAGGCCCATTTTACTTTAACATCGTATGTATTCATTTTTGCAGGATCTGCAGTTGGATTTAAGTTGGATAGTATTTTAAAGCTCATCGTGCTTCTAACAATAAGATGACACCAATGCATTATCTTTGCAAGGTATGAGTTATTGAGTATCAATTGCCATAAACAAATATATCATGTGATTGCTAACCCTTTTTTGTACAGTGACAAACAAGGAGAAGTTGAATTGGGTCGTTGTCATTTGAGGTATATCAGTAACTCCTTTTGTTTAAATTTTGATTACTCTAAATGATAGACATTATCTTGCGTTGGCAAAGATAACGGTTATTTAAAATCAGAGGGAAAATTTAAGGTATAGCAGAAAATATTGATATTTAATCAAAGAATAATTTATCAATAGGGTGAGAGTGATTCTTCCGTATCATAGCAATCTGAACTTTGTATTAAATTTAAGGTTATTCAGATAGTATGTGAAGTTTGTCTTTAAATAGTTACCAATAGTATGAATCCGAGACACTAAATTTAAGGTATAGCAACATATTTGTTACCAACTTTTTCTTTACCTTTTTAGAATGAGATTTTATCTTTGGTGTCCATTTATTTTTTGCTAACTCTAAAACTGTGAAGCTAGATAGGTTGAAATAAAAGGGTAAGTGAAGCAGTGAAACATTTTGTTATATTTAATTCAAACTGATATTTGTTCATGTCATTTGAGTATTTGACTTCTTTGAATGTCATATCATATCAATTTGCAATCTGTATAGTTTCTGGCAATATTTCTTTAAAGTTGCAATATCAAATTAGTCTGCAGACATGAATGAATATGTTGTGTTACACTTTTTGCAGAGAGAAAGATATTTACTTGGAAGTGATGGGGATAGGGTACATGGAAAGGTGACCTTGAAGCCTATTGTATACTTTTGGAGTTGGAGAATCGATATAGTGTAGTTGCATTTAAATAAGTGAGTTTTGCAAATTTCACCCAAGTGGCTGGTTCATTATTTTGGTTTCTGTTGTATAAATCTGGATATGCAGGTAGGTATCCTATTCAAGGTTTTAAATTGCACCCGCAATATTGCTGATGCGGTAATCACCGCAACCGCATCGCACCGCAATCGCGGTGTGATTTGAAATCACGTGTTTTGCCGCAACGTAACCGCATCAGGATACGCATCGGACACTTTGTAACATATTCGTTAAAATTTTCTTATAAAAAATTAAAATTTTAGAGTCCCAACTACTAAAATACTAAATATTTAATGAAAAATCTTACATTTAACCATCTATTCACTTTGTATTTCAACTACGTCTCAGTTAGTATTTACTGAGCAAACTAAAACTCTACTATAGTGGCTAAATTGTATAGTGGGATAGTTGTCCACTTAATATAGGTTGTGAATATTAATATTCATTTCACGCCGCAACAGCCGCAATGTGCGTCGCAGCAGCCGCATTGACCGCAAACGCAACGTCCGCAAGCGCAACCGCATCCGTTACCGCAACCGCAATTTAGAACCATGATCCTATTTTTCCTTTTTGGAAATTGTCTTAATTTCATTTTGTTTGGCTATGCTGCTCAGGTATGTTTCCATGATGCTTTTTGAATTTTTTTTTCAACCATATGTAATTTTATGATTGTATTGTGCCATAGTTTTACATTATTTTGGTTTTTTGAAATATATATAGAGAAACATTGAAAAATAATTTAAGTTCATTTGATGGATGTAAATGTAACTCCTTTCTTTCTGAATAGCATCATAAGTAATATAATAAGAAGTTCGAATAGAAGTCATACCACGGCGTTCTATTCCATTGGTGTTTTTTACGCCAGGCACTACATATGCACCACCACAATCTGGTATTGATAACTTTGACTCGGATTATTAGCTCTTGGTTTACCTGAACTTATCAACTAAAATATATTTACCATTCTTCTTCCCTTATAGATCTTGGTTTCTAATTTCTTTTTTCTGTAAGTGTTCGTGAAATATTTTATCCAAAATGTGTCCTCAACATGCAAGGTCAATTAGAACGAATAAAAAATATATATCTATCATCCGCAGACGGATGGTCAAACGGAAGGGATTAATCGGTGTTTGGAGGCCTATCTTCATTGCTTCATAGCTGATCATGCTTCGTGAATGTGGTTTTAAGTTGTGACTTGTGCGGGACACTTATGCCACTGTTTGGATAAATAGCTTAATTAAGCGCTTATAATATGTCATAAGTTGTTTCCATAAACTTAAAGAAGGCCGTATATAGCCTTGTAGTTGAAAAAGTGACAATTCTTGTGTATGACTATATGCTGCAATTGGTGTTCTTGAACTAAGTAAATTGAATTGGGTTGGCTGCAGATTGAATGAGGAAATGATTGAGACATTGTTTGTAGTGAACACATCAAACCAAAAAGTCAAGGATGCTGCTCCACAGTCTTTTCTTTCCCTGCCAAATCAGGAAGGAAGAGTACTAGACCCGAAAAAGTCTCAAAATATTGCAATCTTGCTCAAGGCTCTTAATGTCAAGGCTCCTCTATGTAATTACTCGTAAACTGTAACTAACTCAAATAACTTTACATTAATTCTAACAAATTTTAAACTATTTGTAATTAATTAATTAAAGTTGTAATCTCTGTGTAACAAGTCTCCTAGATTTGTCACATTTATTGGGAACTTGAATTTCTTCTTTTTTCATTACTGAGATATGTAATTTTGCTTTTTTCATTGAGAATATGTAAATACCATTACTAATTTCCTTCTAGTTTGACCCTACACTTGTAATCGTAGATTTTCGAGAAAAGAGGGAAAGACTAGGTATAAATAACACTTATTTAATTCAAAGAGACAGAAATAATTGAAGGGGTGATCATTTAGGTCAATCTTGACCCAAAATCACCCCTCTCTTATAGATCTAAAAGAAAAAGAAAAAGAAAATGGATACCTAACTAGGATTAAATATATTTTTATAGTCAATAATAGGCCCTACAATTCAAAAATGGTTAAAAAAACCTGTAATTTTTTCCGTTAGTAAAATTGGTCCTTGTCATTAATTTTTTAATAGAGGGCTGATGTAGCGCAGTTAGCTACTAACATGGTGACACGTGTTTTTTTCCACCAAATTTATTAATATACTATGGGCTGTTTATTTATGATTAGACGGTTATGATTTTATACACAGTTTTATTTATTAAAACAATCTCAATCTATCAATGCAAGATAAGACGGTTCATATCTGCAACAACGTCAAATTTGTGTCCTCATCCACACTCCATTCATTCAATTCATTACATTTAATTCACTTTCATCTTATCTGAAATTTCTGAATTCTTTATGATTTATCAATTCAATTTATTACTACTAAGTTCAAACAAAAAAACACATTGAAAAAAAAAAAGAAACATTTTTTAAAATATACAATATGATTACAAGATGTACTATCAATTGAGGTTTGCGGCGATAGGAGGAGCAAGAGCCTCTAAGACTATCCACAATAGTGGGTTGAGAGTATGTTGAAAGCATTAAAAACCATTAAAATAAGACTGATTGAGATGTTTCCAGGAGAGAGAAGATGAGAGGTGTAAACATTATTTAGACTGACGCAGCAGACCATGTGGCGCGCGCGAATTGGCTGAAAGCAGGCGCGTGCGTTACACGCGCGGCAAGGGAGAGTGAGCGCAGGACCGCGCGGAGAGAGAAGAATCTTGTGAGAAAAGTGGGACATTTGTCCTGCTTTGATTGGTTTACGTGAATTTTAGTATATAATTATCTTTAAACTCAATTATTTTATTACAAATTAATTTTTTATTTTTTTACCAAAATTCGTAATTTTTTTTCTATAAATAGAGACTTGGTTCATTTGATTTGGACACAGGAAAAAAAATCGAATTTTTCACTACCTTAATCATATTATTAGTATTTATTAGTGTTAATTATGAAGTTTAAGTATTGTTTTAGTAAAAAGAATCCCAATAATCATTTAAATAAATTTTATTATGTGTTTATTATTTTAATTTAATTTTAATGGATAATTATAATTTTATTTAATTATAAAAACAAAAATTTAAATTTAAAAAAGAATATGAAATAAAAATTGGTGGGATAGAGAAATTGGTGGGGTAGAGAAAGTGGTGGGGTAGAGTGTTGAATGAAAAAAAACCATTGGAGAGGTTAAGGGTTGAGTGTGTGTTGAGAAATAACGTGGAGTGTAAAAAGTGGTGTTAAGAGGGGGAATGGTGTTGAAACCATTGTGGGTAGTCTAAGATGCCAAGTGCCAACAATAGAATGTCAACAACAACAGTAGTAGCATATGACTATAGCAGAGCCGGCTCAAGGGTAAGGTAACTCAAGCAAAGGTTTTAAGCCTCCGAAAAGTGAAATAAATTACTAAGGAAAAAAAATCTTTCATAATGCATAAATTTACTAGAAAAAGATCTTCGAAGAAAGCATAAAGACCTCTTTTGAGAAAAAAAGTTATAGAAATAGAACAACAATTTTGTAACTCCTCAAAAAATATTAAATAAAAGTTGTTGTAGGTTTTAAAAAAAAAATCACTTTAGAGGTTGCTTTAAGCCTCATATATTGTTGAGCCGGTCTTGAACTACAGCTGCAAATAGTTATCTTAGAGACTATTTTAATAGAAGCTCCACGGTAGTTTAAGGTTTTTTAATTCCAAACAATGCTAAAACCATCCCAAAAACTACATAGACGGTGTGATTTTAATTCCACTTCAGTTTTACAGAGAAAAGCTATTACTCTTACTGTTACTGGAGAAAACCCCTTTGCAGCTCCATCTAATATCTGAAGAAAAAAAAAACCTTAACACACCCAAATTTCACAAATTGATTAATAATAATAATAATAATAATAATAATAATAATAATAATAATAATAATAATAATAATAATAATAATAATCTTTGTTGTCAATATAGGATAGCAGTGAGTAGCGCCAATCCAAAAGAAATGCTATAGGGCATAGTGGGTAGCGGGATGACCGCTATTGTGAAGACCAAAAAATCACGTGCTCCATCTGTCCCATATTATAAGAGAAAAAATAAAAATTATATTTTAATTAAGAAAAAGTAAAATATAATGATTAAATTTGTTTTTTTTTTGTATTTTTTTTGAAAAAAGTTGTATGGAAAAATATAAAAACAATGAGAGAGAGACAAAGTAAACTTTTTTTAAAAAGATAAATATTTGTGTTTTTTCTCTTATATTTTGAAAAAAAAAAAAAAAATTGTCTATTATATTTTGAGACAGAGGAGTACATACATAAATTCTTAAAAAAAAAAAAAGAATTATGATTCCAAAAGGATAATGCATGTTAGAGTAGTTAGACAAAATCAAGTGATAATGCATATTTTCAGGTGAGACAAAATAAGTGCAACCTTGGTGCATGAATGCAAAAGGATAATGCATGTTAGAGTAGTTTAAAGCTAAACAAACTCATTGTTATTATGATTCTTACTTGAGAAGATACATGCACGTACTAATCATATATTTATGGCTTAGCTAACAAGCTTTTAACACCAACAGACTAATAATTAGTGTACTCTAACAATACATATTATAGGAATTCCCACAAACACTTGAAAGTGAGGGAAGCTTCTACACTAGACTACCCCCCCTCCCCCCTTTTTTGTCCGAGAGAATATTGAATTACGAGACAACATAACTTAATTAAATTCTTATAAAAGAATTAGTTATCTGAGTACAATTTTGGTGGAGATGATATCTTTTATATTATTATACAACGAAGAACTGATGCGTGTGTCATATCCTAATTACCCCTACTTATTTTGAAAGGTTGAAAATTTAATAAAAAATAAAAAGTTCTAAGGATTATCAAGTTATTTATAAAACCCCTTTATTAATTAAATATACTAAAGAAACAAACGCAACACATTAATATACTTAACAGATGTTCTTTAGGTTTGCTAAAGAGACCAACACAAATCATCTCCCTAATCCTTAGAAAGCTATTAATACACTATAAAAAAAATCAATTCATATTGTATTTTTACAAGCAAATAGAAATAACAAATATGAGTAGAGTTTATGCTATGATTTTATTTTTTTCCATATTTCTTATTGCAAAAGAGGTTTATGGTGGTAAGTTCTATTTCCACTCTTTTCAAAATTTCTTTGTTACAATTTAGTTCATGCAAAAAATTTCTTATATTTTATTAACATTATTCTATTTCCTTCTTTCATTACAGCACATATTAAATGTGAAAAAGATGAAGATTGTCCAGAAGTTAAGATGAAGAATTCTCCTCGGCTTTCTTCAGTTTGGTTGTGTGTTGATAACTTGTGCAAACCGTTTCCTGTGGAATTTAGAATACTAAACAAATGTAACTTAGTCAAATTGTGGTAGGAAGGGCTCCCAATCCATTCTGGAAATCTTGCACCCCTATAACTGTCATATTCTAAAAATATATGTGTCATTATTGCTTATATTTTTGAATTTTCTTTCTCATGCATTATTTTCCCATTATTTCAAATTACTTTGTTTTTTCATGAACAAGTAACCTCCAATAGTACTAGTTTTTTGTTTCTTTACACACAAGTATTGTTATCTCATGCATATTTCATATTATTTTCAATATTTTACATACATTTGGTTTTTTATTTTACCATTTTACCATTTTCATTTATGTTTATTTTAAAATAGTTTCTTAATTTCCAAGAAAAGTAAGAAAATAGTCTAAAAATAGTTTTTCACATTCATTTTCATTTTCAATTTTTTATTTTCGTTTCTACAATTCAAAAATATTAAAAATACCTTTTTTTTTATTTTCATTTATGTTTATTTCTTATTATCAGATTTTATTACATTTCAAAAATTCATAAAAAAAGTAGAGAATAAGTGGTAAAAGTCTTTATGACTAATCAATCTTATCTTGTAGTACAATTCTCTAAAGTAGTAATACGAATTTCTTATAAAATTTAAATCGAAAATCATTTTCTTTTTCAAAGTTTCTACCTTTTTTTTCTCATTCTCTTTTTTACCCTCTACGCTAATGTATTCTTACAACTCTACCACTAAACCTAATGTTGATGAGAGAGAGGGAGAAAAAAATCAGAAAAAATTAAAGAGCAAAAAAGAAGAAGAAAAATAAGCGATTCCACGGAGTAAGAAAAAGCAGCCGCCCCTCCACTTTTAATCTAGTATCTTCTTTTTCATCAGCCATCAAAGAGGGGTGATTTTAGGGTCTATTTTTGACCCAAAATCACCCCGCAAACTCGTTTTTCTCTTCCTATTTCATTGAAGTAAATGATTTTTCACATCTATTTCGTTTTTTATTTTGGGATTTTGTCCTCTTAGTGCTGCGTTGGTTTGTTCACCGTCTTTGTGCGGTGTTGGTTGTCTTTCGCGTTTTGTCTAGGTATTTGTTTGGTTCAGATTATCAGATCAACTTCGATCCAATGTATATCCAATCAATGACTTTGGCGTCATCCACGTTGCAGATCCAGAGACTTTGTGTTCTGGAGACTTGAATAGAGTCATATGTGTATGCTTTTCTATTTTTCCGTTTTATGTTATTAACATGGATTCTGTGAGTTTATTCGCAAATTTATCCTTATTGTTTTTAGCGAATATGCATTAAATCGATGTACTTTACCAATTTGAATTGAATGAATGAATATCATTTATTTTTGTCAAAAAAAAGAGAAAAATATTGAATGTTTTGTGATCTCCGTTTTTTACTGTTTTGAATCGAATTTGAGGTTGATTTCTGAACTTTGAGATACATAGATCTTATTCGAAGTGATCCCATGCGTTATTTTGGTCGGAATTTGTGTGAATCGTAGTTTTAATTTTTTCAAATTCGTTAAGTTTTCGTTCGATTTGATTGATACAACCTTCCTCTGTGAAATCCAAGGCCAGATTCTTGATCAGAGTGAAGAAACGAGTAGGTTTAGGTGCTCTCTAATTAACTCCGCCCGTTAGCCACTGTGCCGAAATATTTTGGTTGGCCGGAGAAGAGGGTCCACAATGGTCCTCTGGTTTCTGGTTTGTTTAGATCTGGTCCGTCCGATCTTATTTTAATTTACATCAAACAATCATGATAGCGCCCCGTATACAATTACACATGCGCGTATCACAATAGATCAGTTGGCTGGTTCAGTTTTGGACTAGTCCGCAATTCAGACAAGTTCATCTAGACCGGTTGAGCTTCTTAGATTTGTGTTGGGCATTTTCTCTAGACTAAGCCTCTTTTGTTTTCTTTTTATTTTTTATTTTTTTATTCCTTTCTACTCCCTGTTATTTTTGTTTTCACCTCCCTCTGTTTTATTTATTTATTTATTTTGTTTATATATTTCATGCATTTTCTTTTATTGTAATGTTTGTTTATTTATTGCCTTTATTTATTTTTATGCATTTCATTTTTTTTATTTGTTGTATTGTGTGTTTATTTTTGGCTTTGTAATTTATTTGTCATTTATTCTATTTTATGCATTTTTTACTTAGATTGTAGTTAGGTCGATGTACTCATAAATGAGAATACCAGCATCGCAAACTTGTTCATTGTATACATATTTATTTTTGTCGCATTTTGGACTTAGAATGTATATTAGATCAATGTACCTATAAACGAAAAAAAGAAACTTGCATGGCATGCATATTTATTTATTTCTCATATATCTTTTTTTCAAAAAACTTATCACATGACCCTTTTTAATGCAACATGTTTAGTTTAGTTTAGGTAACACACTTTATCTTTTTTAGACATAAGATGGAATCCAAAGTTCCAACGAAAACTTTTTCAAAACACAAGACCTTTCTTAATAAATTTCAAAACTTTTTTGCAACTTACTTTCCTTAATAAATTCTTTAATATAACTAATCATACTTAGACCTTTTCAAAAGAATAAAAAAAAAAAGTCAATTTAAATCTCTTTTTGTCATTTGGCCTTTTTATCTTGAAAATATTTTTAAAAAAGACTAGACTTTTGTCATGATTAGTCACAAGTTCTAAATTCCCCCATAAAATAAACAAGAATTTAATCATTTTCTTTCACTAAATGGGAGTCAAGTGACATACTCTTGAGTTTGAGCCCTTCCCGGTTGTGACATAAAAATGTTTTATTTAGCATGTTTGTGGTGGATTATGAAGAAATTGAGACTAAAAATGACAAATGGTCTCTTCTTATAAAACAATCAAACAACCCACTTTTCATTTTCTACCCTAACTACCGGATTTTGATCCTCACAAGGGTACGTAGGCAAAAGGTTTTAAGCCTTTCCAAAACTTTTCACAAGCATAAAATTAAATTACAAAATCTTTTTTGGGTGCTAATATCTTTTAAGCCTTTATTTTTCTTTCACAAGCATAAAATTAAAGCACAAAAATCTTTTTTACAAGAGGTTCTTATGGAATACCATAGACGTTTAGGGTGCTAATACCTTCCCTTCGTGTAACCAACCCCCGAACCTATAATCTCTAAAATATAGGTTTTTGAACTTTCGCCTTTTCCTTAGAAATAAGGAAAAGTTCAGTGGTGGATCTAAAAAATCCAGCAACAGTAACCATTTATAAGTGGCCTTTTCAGGTACTTGGAAGATTGTAGCTTGTCAAGTATCTCCATCTCACTTTATGAATTTGTAAAATAGTCATTTGCATATTTAGACCATAACAACCATAATTCCTCAAGGTACTTCTTATCCATTATCTTTGTATCTGATGCTTCAGATCTATTGAAAACATTCTCTAAATTTACAATGGAAAGTGATTCATGAAGATTTGAAAGTGTTCCCAGTTCTTTGATCCCATTGTCAACATGCTTGCCAACTTGAAAGCTACTCAAACGTTGCAGATTTTTTAATTTGCTCATTTCTCTAGGCATGTCATCTAAATTACGACATCCATGAAAATCAAGAAGGCGCAAATTTACAAGATTATTATATCGTTGGGTAGCTTGGTCAAAGCATTACAATATCCAAACTTCAACATTTGTAGATTATAAAGATTACAATGACTCTAGCAATGTTTTATATTTGTGAAAGGGAGATTCAAATAACGCAAATTGATCAATTTATCTATTGAATCGGGCAATTCATCAAAATTAAGAAAATGTTGAAATGACAAAACTCTCAAACACTTCAAATTCGACAAAATGAGGCATGATGCCTTTTCAATATTGAATGGAGGATGTCTAAAATTGATTGCAATAAACATCCTAAGATGTTTTCCCTGGCCAAAAACATCATAGTTTTCATGGATTGGATCAATGAACTTGCTAAATGATAAATGACGTGTCATCGTACTAATCTTTGTTTCATTACCAAGTTCTTCTCTTCTTAAACAGAATTCTCCACCGAGCAATTTTGCTAAATCATGCACCAAATCATGCATCACAAAACACTACTCAAGGTTTCCCCTTCCATAATGTTGAAAAAATGATCTTGAAGCTAAGTCATTAAAATACCCATAACAAACTTTTTATAAAGTCTTCCCATTTTTTGGAGGTTGTATAAGATCTTCAGCCATCCACAACAAAATTAATTCATCTTTATCGAATTCATAATCCTTAGGTTACAAGGAACAATAAACAAAGCAACGTTTTAAATATGGAGGGAGATAACGATAACTAATTCTTAAAACTGAAATGATCTTACTCTCATTCTCCCAAATGTTGCTATTTAATATATTATTCCAATCCTTTATGTCGCGTTTACAACGCAACAAAACGCAACAAACCCCCAAGTGATTGTGCCGCTAATGACAATCCTTTACATTTTCTAACAATCTCTTTGCTAATTTTGTGGTGCTCCATGTTCTCAATGGACTCTTTTGGAGAAAAGCAATCACGATTTGCAAACACTGACCAACAATCTTCATCGGACAACTGCTCAATTTGATAAGTTTGAATAGTTTTTACCATAGATGCAACTTTTTCAATACGGGTTGTTACAAGAATTTTACTTCCATTAATTCCGTATTGAAGATGACTTATAAGAGAATTCCAATAGTCATAGTCTTCAGTCCAGACATCATCCAAACTATTAAGAACTTTTTTCTAGACAATCTTACCTTCAAATCAAGATGCAGTAACTCTTGGTTATTTATATTACCAACACTTCCAGTTATTGCCTCCATGATGTCCTTTGTTACCTTGAATTCATCAAAATCATCAGAAACACAAACCTATGCATGAATATCAAACTTCCCCTTTATACTTAAGGGTTACAAGAATTAGCCGTCAACCTAATCCTACCCTAATCCCAAATTTCTTCCCGTAAACTAGAAACTTAAAATAGTGTTTCTAAGATGAAGAATAAAGACTTTATTAAGTAATTGTTTCTTTCCTTCTTCACTTGTTTTTCTATGAAGAAACAACCTCTTTTTATAAGAAAATATATCACTTAAAAATAGGAACAAATCTGTTTTAAAATAAAACAAAATCTCAATTTGTTTGAAATATATCTAATTTAAAATCAAACAAAATCTTCCATTATTTTCAAACATATCTAGTTTAAAAACAAACATAATCTTTGTCCTTGATTTTCAAGTCAATCTTCACAATTCTCCACATTGACTTCAAATCAATGGTGATGCCAATTTACACCAACCACCATGTTGCTCTTTCCATCTTGAACTTCTATTATTCAAGATCACAGGCCAAATCCAAGTCACACTTGAACCTTGACCTAGGCACTTGCTTCCCGCAAGCATTGCTTACTTTCCTTCATCCCTCGGAATGTCTTCCTTCATGAAGTTCTTGTCTTTCACTACCATAGGGTGTTTAGGTAGCCCAACAAGATGCACTGTTTCCTCTTCAGCCCCCGGAGTGATCAAACCCGTTCTCCTGAAGATTTGCTTGCTCCCCACTATCATCGGACTTTTAGATAGCTCAAAAAGCCCAACCACCATCCGATCCCTAGGAATACTTCTGTCATCCGAAGTATTGCTTGACATCAAACCAACTTTGGAATTTTAGGTTGATCCACCTCAAACTGCAACATCAAACTCCCCTTGCTTCCAACTACCTCCCGTAGTCTAACAAGTTCTCTAGTTTGATCAAGGTTGCTTTCAATTGCCTCCCTGAAGATTCTCTCAAGGTCTTGCACTTCTTCAGCCACAATTAAAACGTTACCATCAAGGTCCTCATGGCCACACTCCTTCCTATTTCCAAGAGCTAATGTTGTTTCTTTCCCACTAGTGGAAGACTCCACCTCAAGCTGAGATTCCACCAAAGTAATTCCACCATGTACTCCACCTTGTAATTGGTAAGACCTCTCAAATTCCTCTGAAACTTCCAACCCGAAATCCCCTAACTATCCACCGTCGTGAGAATCACCAGAGTTCAGAGACGCACTCTCCTCTGGTTTCCAACTATACACCACTATTGCTTCTGCATTCTCATAACCCTCATACTTTGATGAGGCTTCCACAACATGCGTAAAATTATTATTGCCCTTTAATTCCAAACAATCCTTCCTGAAGTGACCTTTCCTTTTACAATGATGACAATTCCACTTAATGCTTCCTTTTGACCTTGCCTTCTTACCTCTATCTCCACTAGAAACATTTAAGGCATTCACACCGTTTTCCACCTTCAAGTCTTTAGACTTAGTTAGTTCTTTCGTCCTCAAGGCCGATTGAACTTCCTCCAAGGTAACAGCGCTTTCTCTACCATAGAGAATGGTATCCTTAAAACTTTCATATGAGTCGGATAATGCACACAGTAAGTGCAAGGCTTGATCTTCATCTTCAATTTTCACATCAAGATTTGTCAAATCATCAATAATTTTATTGAATTCCTGCAGTTGCTCCGTTATGGATTTCGACTCCACCATTAGATAAAAGTTCAGTTTTTGTTTCAGAAACTGCTTATGTGCCGTCGACTTGGTCATGTACAATGATTCAAGTTTGGTCCACATAGTCGGTGCATTGGTCTCCTTAGCTACTTCTCTGAGCACGTTGTCTCCAAGACACAAGATGATCGCACTCACTGCTTTCTTATTTTATTCAGATTTCTCACTCAACTGAAAGCTTCGTCGGCATTTGTGCTTCTCCCTTTAAGGCTTCATCACAATTGTTATGGACTAAGATCGCCTTCATCTTTACCTTCCACAACCCGAAGTCGTTATTCCCGGTAAACTTCTTAATACCAAACTTTGAACCCATGGTGCCTAATTGACGATTTGATCCTTGCCCCACGATGGCCGCCAATTGTTGTGTTCCTTTAAATAAAGTTACACCAATAAATTTGATATGTGGAGCAAAGTGGCTAAGCAACCAAATCAAAGAGTATAGAGATGATGAATATTAATCCAACAATTAAAGCAAGAGAGATTCTAGACAAAGCAGTAAAAGAAACAATTGATTTGTTTACCTAGTTCAGTCAATATAACCTAGTCTGGGAGAGAGCAGCCCCTTCGTTCCACTATAACCAAAGGATCACTGTTACAACGAAACTCCTAATAAGGGTTACAAGAATTAGCCGTCAACCTAATCCTACCCTTATCCCAAGTTTTTTCCCGTAACCTAGAAACTTAAAATAGTGTTTCCAAAATCAAGAATAAACACTTTAGAAAGTAATTGTTTCTTTCCTTCTTCACTTGTTTTGCTATGAAGAAACAACCTCTATTTATAAGAAAATATATCACTTAAAAATAGGAACAAATATGTTTTAAAATAAAACCGAATCTCAATTTGTTTGAAATATATCTAATTTAAAACCAAACAAAATCTTCCATTGTTTTCAAACATATCTAGTTTAAAAACAAACATAATCTTTATCCCTAATTTTCAAGTCAATCTTCACAGATCTTATGGAAATAAACATCAAATATTACATATATTTCATATAATATATGTGGTATCAACAATAAGGTGATTGAAGGAGATGGAAATCTAACCAATGTTGTTTTGCAAAAAGAAGATGAATGTGGGATTGCTTAGAGCCTTGTACCAAAATGGTTTTGCCTAATTGTTGCCACGCCATGTGCATCAAATCATATTGGTAAGAAAGTAGTGATGGTATAATAACCTAATTTTTCACTTTTTAAATAAATATTTTATTATGAAAATTATTTCTTATTTTTATAAGAAATACCAAAAATAGTTTTATATGCTTACATTTTGTTTTTTTTCTTTTATTTCTTTTAATTGTTACAATTTATCATTTTACGCGAAAAATAGCAAAAATGATCAAAAATAATTTTTATCTTTGTATTTTAAATTTACATTGTATTTCAACATTTTTCTATCTTTTATTTGCATTTTTATTCCTTTTTTCTTTTTATTTTGCATTTTTTTCCTTTTTAGAGATTTTTGGTTTTTTTTAAAACAATAGCCTCTTGCCACATCATCATCTCCACCTCATAATCATTTTTACTACCATTTTCATTTTAATTAATACACTTAACCCTAAAAATACTCATTATTACAACCTAATCCTACCACTATATATACTATTTTAATCCAATTCAATCATTGGACACAACTTCGCAAAAAATCATAAACTCTCCTCCCTCCTCCACAAACACTTTTCCGGCGCCACCGGCGGAATTCCAAAACCACCACCGGAATTCCATTTTCCGCGACCTCCAAAACCACTCTAAAATCAAAATCAAATACACTTTCTCAAAGCTTTCGACTCTCCTGAGTCCGATTCCATCGTCCAAATCACCAAAAAACTACCGGAAACTAGAAGATCGGAGCTTAATTTTGTGTTCGAAATCCAAGTTTCAATTTAGACCGATTCAAACTCAAAACAAGGTGTATTGATGATGGTTTTTGCTTCTAGATCAGATTAGAACTTTTTCCAATCGGTGTTGTTGCTTGTTTTCGCATGAATCAAATCGACTATTTGTATGCGAGATTTGGTGACCGATTGAGATCGTGGTGTTTGGTCCAAAGAGGAAAAAGGAGGAAGAAGCAATTCCCTTGCCACGTATCAGCGCGTAGTTAGTTCATAATTTGGCTTGCACGCACCCCCTTTCTTTTTTGTTTGGATGATTTATTTGTTATGAATTGGGCCTTAGCCCTGATTTCTGTTTGCACACCCAGTTTGCTGCTGCACCCCCTACTGTAACTTAATTAATTTTTTTTTGTGACTTACAATTTGAGAAGTGCTTATAAAAATAAGCGCTTAATCTCAAAAGAGCTTATTCTCATAAGCACTTTTGAGATAAATGTTTAATCAACCATTTCGAGTTTTTCTTCAATAACTAGAAAACTTTTATAAAGAAAAATAGAATAATGGTAAATAGCCCTTGACGAATGATTTGTGGTTTTTAATTTATCGTTACTCCGGAACTTAAAAAAAACTGAAGAAAAACTTGTTAGTTAAAAAAGAATAAGAAGGAGTCTGACGGATGACTCGCCTCCGTCTTATTTAATTTTATAACTAACCAAGTTTAAATAATTGTTTGACTGATACTCTTTGAATTATTTCTTGTTTCGATGATTTAATTTCGCGCCATTATAACTGTCCAACACCATCATTATATGTCATTCATATGCATTCATCTGCATGCATCTCTATCATCTTCTACCCTTTCTTTTTCTTTTGTTTATCTGAACTGAAATAAACTAGTCCTTGACAGATGACTTACGACTTTGAGTTTATTCTCGTTCTAAAAAACTAAAATACTTATTAATTAAAAAATGAGATAGAAGGAGCTCGACAGATGACTTGCTTCCGGCTATTTTCACTCTTTGGTTAATTCGATAATAAACTGAATGAAACGGTGGAGCTTTACGGATGACTTGCCTCTGCTCGGATCGCCTCGTCCTTAACGGATGACTTGTGACATTGAGGTTATCCACATTTACCAAACAATATCCTAATGCCTAAAAGACACTCAACCCACACAACTGCTTTTCCTGCCCTTGTGTAGTCAACATTTTCTCAACTATCAAACTTTTTATTTGTTTTACTAAATGGACAGTGTTTTATCCATTCCCTTGATATACAGACAAATGCTTAAACATCAGTTGAGTATACAAGCAAATTGTTGTCTCAGTGGAATGCGACCTAAGCATCGTTCACTAAAAACCACCAGCAAACAAAATAATTTTCAGGAAGAACTACGTGAGCTTTGAATTCCTCATTGTACTTGGGAGATACATAGGAGTGAGAGCCTCTCTCGTCAAGCCAAGTAATAAAAAACTCTTTTTTTACCTTTTCTGTTTAATATGCGGTAATCTTTCTTTATATGCGGCTAGCTATTTTTAAGCAAACCAAATTTCTCAAATGGTTCCCGTTGAGTACAACGGATATGAGGGGATGTTAACGTCTTCCCATCATGTAACTAACTCCCGAACCCGACTCTTAAAGGTTTTGTCATTATTTTCCTTTCTCCTCATGGGATAAATAAAATGTGGTGGCGGTTTCATTGTTTACATTTATGCATTGCATTTCATCATTGCATATCTGTATATTTTTTTGCGCCGGGTGCTACAGATGGCAAGAAGTAGTGATGTGAGTATTGATGATAAAAGACTATTGTGCTAAATATATATTGGCTTTTTTTATTATATTGGCTTTGCCTAATTATGTGAGTATTTTAATTCCAACAATCATATGGGTTTGGTTGTATTATAATAATAATTTTTTGTAGTTATAGTTGAATCATAGGAATAGCTAAGGGACAATCAAAATTATTTGTATTCATTATAATTAATCTTTTGTATATTCATTTGATTTTATTTTTTAAGATTTAGAAGATCAGAAACATGGCATGGTTTTTGTAGAGATTATAAAGTGTCACATAAGCATAATACTTGCTTATGAGCTTTGGTAGTTTCCCTTTATATATACTAGATTTAGACCCGCGCAATGCGCGGGTTGTGTTAATTTTTTAATAAAATATGCGACATTATAAAATACATAAAAATATAAGATATACGATAATATATTTGTTCATATATGATATTTTTTTGCCTAAAAACGATGTATCTTTAAATTCAATACTAAGACAATAATATATACTCTCTCCGTCCCAAAATATAAGGAAAAGTTGGTCAACAAAATTGAATGTATTTGGTCCAAATTTTAAACCAAATATATCAAGTTTCTTTGACTCACTTTTGCTTACATTTTGAGACAGAGGGAGTATATTGACAAACAATAAATTATTCATTAAGGCTATGTCTAAAAATAAATTATTCATTAAGATGACAATTTATCATTTTTAGAGTAAAATTATATTTTTGAGGTAAAAATTGTAAAAAAAAATTATAAAATTGAACCAACAAATAAGGTATTTTTTGGTATGAATCAACAAATAAGTTATTAATTAGTGGTAAAAAAAAAATCTACCACCGTATATTTTATCTCCACCAAAAATAAAAAGAAGGCAACTTTATTATATCTCCACCAAAACAAACAAAAAAAAAAGACATCAAATAATTTGAAGATTAAGACCTATACCAAAAAAAAATAAATTAGAACCCAATCCCTAAACAGGAATTGAGCCCCATCGCAAACACGAACTATGTTCTCCGTCGAGCTGTTTGCGCAATTCCACGAACCATGTACCACCGTCTACCATCGCAAACACCACGGTGAGATAAGGTGTAGAGGTCAAAATTTCTGAGAGTTTGTGTCTTTACTAAGGCATGGCCTGTTCATCCGTGATGGCTGTGCTGCTGGATTCACTGTTGCAGCTGGATTCACAAATTGAAGATCGCCATGGCCTGTGAGTGTGATGAAGATCACGGTTTACTTCTCTCTTTGCTGAAGTGAAACTCTGAAATTTGTAATTAGATCACACTATTATCCATTTACTGTTGCTAAGTTCCTTTTAGTTTGTAATGCTCTTTTCGTTTGGCTGAAATGAAACTCTGTCATGCACGTTTTTCTACATCAAACTACAGTGCACAATACATGCTTACTTGGTAATAGCTATTAGATGAAAAACTATTTCCCCTTTGCACAAATTTTACATATCATAAAGAAAAAAGTTGATCCATATTATAAGTTATCCTATTATCTTTTTGAATTATTTTGGTTTTATTTTCATTTAATATTACACAAATTTTCTGGTATTTGATCGAAGTTGAAATGAAATCCTCTACAATTCTCATAATAAATAAAATAGGGGGCTTCATTTGGACAGGTAATTTCAACTGAAAGTTGAAATTCATGTATAAAAATAATTTAAACATTGAATGTCATTAATCTTCTCTTTAATTTGTATCATATTGCATACTTTAAAAAAAATATTATATCATATTGCATAAATTATTTTTAAAATAAAGAGGACTCTAACTCCTTTTAATGTGGGTTTACATATTGATTATTTTTTTCTTACTTCCAATTTTCTTTTAACAATTAATCAAAATCAAGGGTTACATATCCACATGGCCTATCTATCTGGCCTCATTCAAGATTTTGACATATTTTCATCTACCGATAGGGTAAGGGGGAACTTCAAGATGCAGAGGAACATCGCGCTACTCAAGGCTCAAGCTGATCCTAATGATGGTGAAATCTTGATGCAATATGCAAAACTGTTGTAGGAGAACCATCATGACAGAGATAGAGCATCAGATTATTTTGAATGTGTAGCTCAATCTGCATCTGAAGACAGGTAATTTATTGATGCTCAAAATATCATTCTTTCATTCTGTTTATTTTAATCAATCACGGTGTACTGCTGCTCTCCGCAGATGTATTTGTTTCATTCTTCTCCTTCGATAAGTGGGTGCTATTGCAGCAGTTAGTTAGATGCAAAGGATATTTCAGCACCGTCCACCGCCGTTGTATTTCAGCAAAGTGTATTTCAGCAGGCAAGTCTTTGCCGGTTGTGAAATTTGTTCATGATTGGTGAAATTTGTTCGAAGCAGTTCGCGAAGCAATAATGAGGCTTATGCATAGAAGGTATGTTTATTCATTGTAATAAGAATGTGTTGTTCAATTTTATAGTGTATTTGAAATATGTCTCTTGATTTGATATTTGTATGTGATCTTAATAAGATTTCTAAGTTCATAGAACATTTGGGTAGCATACATTCAATCTTTATTATCGTATCAAGTGTATTTACATTGAGGAAGACCACTAAACACTTCATGGAACACTACATTTTTAGTGTATTGGACATAATTCTCATCCTGCTCAATAATGAGAATTTTCAAACCCTTTGGCGAAGTTACTCTTGAAAAAGCAACATATAGTTGTCCATGACTAAATACAGGTTTTGGCAAATATAATCCCATATAATTTAATGACTGGCCTTGACTTTTATTTATTGTCATTGCGTAGCATACCTTTATGGGAAACTGTTTCTGCGCAAGATAAAAGGCCACTTAGTGTCATCAGATGTCAGAACAATTCTTGGGATTAGTACTTTTGCACCAATGTTAGATCCTGTGATTATTTTAGCCTCTATTATCCTCTCTCCTAGATGCAAAATAATGAGCCTCGTTCCATTGCACATTCCTAAGGCAGGATTAATATTCCTCAATAACATAATAGGCATTCCTTCTTTTAGCTCTAAGCAATGATCTGGAAATCCATTAATACTCAAGGAGTTTAGAAATTCTACAGGATACATGAGCTCTTGTTCTGATATGTTATCAGTTGTCTTGTCGATCTCGTCTGCGCTTCTGTATTGTTTTGCAGATCCTTCTGTAATCTGAACAATATAATTATTGATTTCATCAACTGTTTCATTTAGAGGAGTGAGTATTTCCCTTTCCCTGAGATATTCTTCATTCCACAAATTTCTCTTTAAGGCTGGATATGTGCTATCCACAATTTGCTTGAGTGGATCACCCATTGGTTGGATAAGGTATTGATATGGAATCTTTGTCCATGATGCAACCTCTTCTCCATTTTTGCATAGTGTTTCAATGTTTCCATCACCAAGCTGAAGGAGCCAATTATTGAATTCGTGTGTCGAAGTATGTTGTTCACCTGTAGTATCTCGGACTCTCATGCTTTCGGACAACATAAAAACTTTGCAATGATCCCACAAATGAGAATTGTTGATACATGCTTGAACTATATCATGCCGTCGGCCTTTTGGTATCACTGGAAGTATTTGCCTAAAATCTCCTCCAAAAAGAATAGCCTTTCCTCCAAATGGTTCTTTTTTCTTTTCTGGGAATTTGTAACCGATTATGTCTTGAAGTGTTTTGTGTAAAGCTTCAAAAGCGAATCTGGTAGTCATCGGTGCTTCATCCCAGATTATTAGATCTGTTTGAACCAAGAGCTGAGCCAAATGAGTATTTTGTTTGATCGTGCACGTGCTGTGCTCATAGAGATCCAGGGGAATTTGAAATCTACTATGAGCTGTTCTTCCTCCCGGCAATAAAAGCGATGCAATACCTATAAAGAATTAAAAATAAGTTTGACAGAACAAATAGTACATTAACAATATTATTAAAGAAAATAATATTAAGATACTGCAACATTTGTTAATAATATTAAGTTTGATAGTAGAAATAGTACATTAACAATACTATGACAATTTGCAATCCAGGGGAATTCATATAATAAAAATATGAATGGAAATAACTACTGTAGAAATATATACGTTGGTAAAACTACTGTAGAAATAGAAATGCTTATTTTATATAAAGATGGGATAACTGACAGATTACCTGAAGAAGCTACAGCAAGTACTATTTTTTTCTCAGACCTGAGTTTGGCAATGATTGTCTTATATAGAAAAGTTTTACCAGTTCCCCCGTGGCCATATACAAAGTAGACTCCACCCATGTTTGTTTCGACTGCTTTTACAACATGATTATATACATTAATTTGCTGTTCATTGAGTAATGGATGACATCTTTCATGTTCTTCTATCAGCTCGGCAACATTATAATTCATCTCTTCGAGAATGAGGCGATTCTCCATGGCTTCCGAGGCAGCACCATTTGGTAACGGCATTCCAGGGAAATCAGAAAGGTATTTTCCATTTTGTACCAAAATCTTTTCAAGTTCAATCAAGCAGTATGATTGAATCTGCTCATCATTCAGTTGCAATTCTGAGTGTTGAAACAATTTTCTCTTTCTGTAGAGAATATCATCTGACAATATTTTCCAATTATTTTCCCATAGCTTGCTTATATTTATTACTTCTGCATAAATTAGAATAGTAACAAATAATTCTCTTAATTGATTTCCTGTGGCCCATATTGATGATTCATCGAATACCTCATTCCATTCTTTGTCGTCATCCAATAGTCCAAGAACATAGCATGCTTCTTTGAATGTATCATAAGTGACCCCCTTTACTGTCTTAAGGTGCTTATAGCTTTTTGGACCTCGGAGAATATTTAGTAGAATTCTCAAATAATATCTCTCTCCAGAAGTTGGATGGGCATAATAGATTCTTCCAATTGTATTTCCACCCTTCCTTTTTTTCCATTTTTTTAGTGTTTTGTCCCAAACAATTTTTTTGGGAAACTCAGAATATGTTAATCTTCGTGCTTCTCGGCTAATGGAATTCATTCTCATCCACTCCGTAAACATGGACTCCTTAACTCTTTTTCTTCTAACAACGGCTGATAATCGCTGTGAATCTCTTAGAGTTATTGAGTTCTCTCCCTCTAAATGGAAGCTTAATCTTGTAACAGGCGTGCTTCGATAGTGTATGTCAAAATTGAATATCCTCCAGCATGCCTCACATGCCGATAGATACCTGCAATTTGATTAAGCGTCATTTTTTAATACTAATGTTCATCATAGCATTCCTTTTTAACTATTGTTGAAGGAGAACAAACCAGTCAATCTACTAATATATATATGGTACTAATAAGCCATATAATTTCAAGCAATTTTTTGTAAATTAAATTATTAATTTTGATTTTTTATTGAGGGAAATATATTCAGTTAAAAAATGTTAAATATCATACCTACAATCCAAGAAAGTTTTGATTTCATCAACTGTTGTTATTTCAGTTGAATTTGTTGTTTTGTTTGCTGAAACATTATCTTGTATTAGCATTGTAGTCCTATCCGGGCCCTTGTGGAGATATTTGAATAGATATTTGATTGCTCTTGACTTGTTGCACCATTCAACATTTAGATGAGCCTGAAATGCCAGCAACAACCCTCTGTTATATGGAACAACGTACCGGTTGTCTAATTTGACATCTCCTTTCTTCACACGTCTTCCGTCATCCCTCCTTCTATATGTTGGAAAACCATCTCGATCTATTATTGTTTCAGCAGAAAACTTTTTGGGGAACTTTCGGCTGCAATTACCGTCAACCATGCAAGGTGCATTTTTATTTGCAGATCCACATGGTCCATGCAGCATGAACTGTTTCACTGCATTAAAACAGTCTGGATCATCTTCCTTAGATGGCATTTCTACAGTAATAATTTTATCTATATCTTGTGTTGTTGGATACTTGTTACTTGGGTGCAGCCAGAACAATATGTGAGCATGAGGCAATCCTCTTTTCTGGAACTCTGTGGTGTAGATGGCTAGAAAGTGATAAATAAACAAAAGTTTTGTTAGAATATGGCATATGCATAAAATATGATTAAATATTAATTTTAAATATATTGATGTTTAATTTATACTTTACATTGTATTTAAGGATATTAATTTAATTATTTGGATTTTACCTGATATTACTTTGCCAAAGTATTGTCCTTCAACTATGTGCTTCATAAGTTGGTCAAGTTTCATTTTAAAAACTCTTATTTTGATGTCTGGCCTATCATCGACAAATTGACCCGGTATTTGTTGAAGCATATACTGAATCTCAGGCCACTTTGGATTAGCAGTAAATGTCATGAAGATATCAGGATTTCCAAAAGTTCGGCATATGGCCATAGCGTCCTGATAGTTTTGAACCATATATCGTGGTCCGCCTGTAAAAGAAGAAGGCAAAACTGTTCTCTTACCTGTTGCTGCAGCTATTGTATCTCCACGCACAACTGCATCACACACATTTTTGTATAGATCTGTGCGCAATATTGTTTGATTCTGTCTAGCCCAGCGCAGTCGCTCTTCTTCTATGGCAGTGTATGCATCAACAACATATTGTTGGAATAATCGACCACCGTAGATCAGAGTATTTGCTTCACATGTTCTTTGTTGTATCCGGTAAGCATAATATTCTCTCATTGTAACCTTTTTTCTTTTAGTTTTTTTTCTTCCTGTTTTCTGAGAATAAAAAATGTCCAAGTGAAATCCATCCTCACCATATGGAAATAACAAAGGATATTGCATTGCCATGAATTTAGGATGATATTCTTTTATTCTCTCCAGTCCTTTTGTTTTATGCTCTACAACTATATCTCTCCGTCCATTGGATTGGCCAAAATCTCCGACAATGAGAGCAGCAATTTCCGATCTAGTACCAATTAACTTTATGTGAACTTCTTTGTTGTCTGGTGCAGATAGTCTATCCCTTGCCATTCTGAATATTTTGGCAATTCAGTTGTATATGTCGAGCATATCTTTTATGCCTTGGACAACGGCTGCATCGAGATCTTGTGCACTATCCCCACTTTTCAAAGAAGACAATCGATTGCGGATCTCATTTTCCGTATCATGGACATAAAGTTGGGAGAATTTAGGTGTCTTTCCATGGCTAGGTATGAGTCCTCCAATTCTATGATAATTTTGACCACTAATTTTGTACACATATGGACCTGGACGTAAGTTCACCGCTTTATCTATTTTAGCCCCCATGGAAGTGAATGCAAAAATAGAATTGTATGCTCTAATTTTTTCTCTAAACTTTATCAAGCGCACACCACCTTTGTAATCTAAGAGTTCTTTCAAATATTGTGGTGGTTGTGTTAGAAAGTCTAGGACAACTTTCCCCTGTAGGCAGCAAAGAGAGAATTCTGGGTTTGTTGGACGATGTGGTTTATTTGCCCTTTCCTCATACCACATTGTACTTCCACATTGCTGACATGCAAAATTTGGATGGCCAAGATCCATATATGTCTCTACATAATCTGTAAATTCCACATTTTATAATAAAATATCATCAGATGTCTGAATGTTAAATTTCTCAATCAAATAAACCATACTAACCATTTGTGTGGCGCTTTTCACATGTGTTTTGCAAATTGGTGGAACTCTTCCTTTTGTTTTGTGTTCTTGATGTGCCAGCCTCACTTTGTTTTCTAGTGCTTTCTGTTCAAGAGTATATAAAAAGAATAGAAGTATTGGAATTTAGAAGGTTATTAGGTCTTTAGGTTGAAGACTATATATATAAAATAGAAGCCTTGCACATTAGAAAGTAGTTAGGTGTTTAAGGTACAAACAATTACAATCTAAAATATGAATCTCCACAAATACATATCCTGGATATATGACAAATTATTGAACTGCTTAATACAAATCAACGATACATTGTTATAACTGACCTATATATGCAACTGAAGTTTTATTCCTTCTTGAACTAAGCACTTGCTTTCTTTTTAACCTAGCTTGCCGAAATCCAACAATTCTTTGTCGGTGTTGTTCTTCTGCTTCTATTCTTGCAGTAAATTGAAGAACTTTAAAATGATAAATATTAAAATGAAATATTGTGTTTTAATGGGGATAAGTTATAAACAAATTGATAACACTAACCAGCTGTGCGCTGAGGCTCATATGTCTTGTCAATGTTTGTGTCGTCACTCCTGTTATTTTGTTTTTTTGACATGACTTCCTCGATCCTTTGGCTAGTGTTTCCTGCATAAGATAATCACACACAACAGAAATATGACAAATTAGATGGAAGAACTAAAATGTTAAAGAAGCTCTAAAAGAAAATTTCATGCACATAATTGATAGATTATGGTAGAGATATTTTTATGTAATTGTTAACTGAAATATTAAAACTTACCTATGCATGCAACAATAGTAGTTCTACTTTTACCACGCTTTGAATCGAGCAGTTGTTTCCTTTGAAATCTAGCTTTTCTATATTCTTCAACTTGTTGCATGCGTTGATAATATGATTCCACTGTTGAGGAAAATGAGATGGAATAAAATAAAAATAAAAAAATTGAAAATATTTAAAAATGAATGAACATTGTTAAAAATATTTAACTAAATAGTATAGATTGACCATTTTGATGATGTAGATCACATGCTTTTCTCGTTTTCTTGTTGTGTATCCCTGACGTGACTGCTTCAGTTTCTTCGCTTGTGTTCCCTTATTAACAGAAAAATACTAAATAGATAACAATAGTAGTATGTATGACATGTTCATCAGGAATTCAAAATATATGTAAATGATAATTTTTATATTTGCACTGCAAAAATATAATTGATACTATTTATTAAGTTGATTTGACTATAATCATTATATTTTTCTTACACTTTTTAAAAAAAAAATAATGTTTACCATTTTGTGAAATATTGTAATTTACCCATTTTTGCAGACGCAAGTTTTTCACCGCGTTTCAATTCAAGCAGTCGCTTCCTTTTGAGCCTGGTACGTTGAAATTCAGCAAGTTTTTCTCTATGTTGATTTTCTGTTTCTGGATGTGGGAAATAATAAAATTTTCAGTTAAGTTACTATTTAAACATCTAAAAACAAATAGAATTATAAAACTGATAATCTAGCAAATAGAAATGTTAAACATTTCAAGTTTGATACATAATGATTTGAACTTTAAGTGGGGGCAGGTTGTATAGCAACTAAACATGACATAAACTTAGTATCAATCTGTTCAGAAAATTATAAGTATGAAACATGTTTACATTTAAATAAAATTGAATCAATCATGAGTAGGTGGAAGTAACCATATAGCTGAACTATGATAATATTTAAAGGTGAGAATACTTATATTAGTTTGAATATCATAACAATGAAAAATATTAGTATCGAAATATGTTGCAAAGTAAACTTGCGTGTACCGATGTGAAATTCATTGATTGTAGTTGGAGGAGACTTTGTAGTATTTGCTGAAATTGAGAGAGACTGATTCATAGTTTTTCTTTTTGTGTCCAACAAATATTAAGATGGTTATATATATATATATATATATATATATATATATATATATATATATATATATATATTGTATAATAAAGAGTATTTAAGGTAAATAATAAAAAGACTTATTGAAGAAACTGATGTTACAAACTTGAGAGGTTGCACTTAAGTAATATTTATAATAAATTGGGATGTGAAGATGAAGAAACAATACCCATTAACTTCTGCTGTTATGAATAATAATTGAAATAGTAATAGGAATAAATATATACATAATTGTTACCATAGTGGTGCGAATTTACATAGAATAGTTGAAAACCATAGTTAAAAGAGCTAATCTGAAATCTGTCCTATTGATTATTGTTAAATAATTATGACAATGCAATCTTAAACTGTTAAACAATGCATGAGATCAGTGACAATGTAAACTTACAGGGACACAATCAGCCATAGTAACACATCCTTGATAAGTTTCATAAGAAGGATTCATCACCCGGGTGAACTGCTGTTGAAACAGAACAAACAATCAGATTGTTAAAAAAACCACACTCTATAACATATTAACGCCGACACTTCAGATTTAATGTGTTAGAAGGATGAGACATTAATAAGTTATTTAGTGTCCTATTTTGTTAGAGCAAAAATATCATGAATTTGGTGCTTGTAACATAAAGTTTAATAGTTCAGAATTGAACAGGCAATGCAAACAAATTAGGAGCCAAGATACTCAAGAACCTGACACGGGACTTCATGACAGTAATATTCAAAAGAAGGATTTTCTCTTCACCATTATAGTTGCACTGCTGTGGCACTAAATGTATGGTTGCAGCCTATAATTCAGGTACTAAATCAATTATTCTCTATTGTATTAAACTTAAAATTATTGGTGTTCATATGATGCGTATTATAGTGGCCGTGAGCGCAATGAGAGTTCTAGAATCACACAACTAAAACAAAATAGGAGATTTTAATTGAGTTTCACGAAGCAAGCTTATACCTCTTATATATATTTTGAGTTGCATATATAATTCATATAATTGACGGTCTTAATAACAACTAAAGACTATTTTATTTTGGCTCCAAATGAAAGACTATTTACCTGAAATATATGTTTAATTTTTGTAACATTCTTTATATATACATATGTCAAAATAATTTTCTGAATGGATAGATTCATATTATTAAGATTTTGATTGGAAGAAATAATTTTGTATAGCAATAATAATGAAATAGTAAATAACAAAACAAACCAACAATGCAAATAATTTGAAACACAATCTTTCTCAATAACCGGTCTTCAACACCATAAACTTAAACAGTAAATAAAAACCTTCAAAGTGAAATACAAAAACAAACCAACAATGCAAATAGTTCCGAAAACATTAACTTGTTCAATTATATGAACTTTATTATAGTAAAAAATGAAAACCAAAATACTTAAAACACAATGTCCACTACTTCTTCCGACCAAACTTTCAGCCTCAGTCATCCAAATCTTCCACAAAATCCTTTTGGTCCTTATCACCCGACTCAGGTGAAGAATGCAATCTGAAAAAGTAGGCAAGTATCAGTTTAGCTTATACAGCACATGGTCAGAAAAATGTAAGGACTTGTAACATCTTACATTAATTTTCTTCTCTTTTGTCGCAAAATTGGTGTCTTAAGAGTAGGAGACACACTTGAGGAAGAACATACATTGTCAATGTTGTCTTCCTTTTCAATCTGAAAGTTGGGAGATCACATGAAGAATTGTAAATATCATAAATTTTATGAGCAAATAAAATCGTATCTTCATACCATACAATTAATCACCTTGACAACTGGCTTCAAAATTTTATTTGCTGTGAAACTTTTTCTGTCAACGCTTTTATAATAAGAACTCATTTTAATTTGGAAAACATGCGTGGAACCAATGATTTGCAGGAGTTGTGCAGGTAGCTCCGAGTTCTTCCCATTTTCCTGTCCAAATATGAAAGACATGTAACCTTTCAATCTGATATTAATAGATGAGCATAAATTATGCAAATATAAATTTAAATAGAAGTAGACACACACATCTTCTAAATTTGGGGAGAGGTCAGCCAGCTTAACTTGTAGAAATTGTTCAGCAACCTCATCAAACAGCACAAATATGGGTGTATAGGTAGAGTCTTTCACCTCAAGCGCTAAACGAAACCTATACATATATATATATATATATATATATATATATATATATATATATATATATAAACGATATGGTTATATTTTTCAAGTAGTTAGTATTGAAAATGGCAGTAAATTTAGTATTCTAAAAGATAAATTTTCAATAATCAACGAAAATAGTACCTAGCCTTTGGATATGGGACATCCTCCTTCTGGCAGTTCTCACAACAGAAACCTGATCCAGTGGCTCTCAAAGTTTTTCTACAATCAGGACATGAAACATAATACCACCCACTGTGCATCGAAATTTTGACGACTGTTGCAGCACATCGGTAGACAGCACTCTGTGCATACAAAGTAGAAAGTATGAAATAAGGGATGTTAATGAAATAATAGATTAGTTATAGAGACTTTACGGTTCATTTTGTTTACCATATTAATCCCCAAAGCTGCCATGTCGAAAATTTCGGATATAGTCTTTACTTCGAGAATCTTAGGACGGACAGCAAGAGTAGAAAGTTTTGCATTTTCATCCACACATTGGCAGCCCTTCAATTAAATTGTAAAACCATTGTAATACCCTAATTTTGAGCTTTTTAAAATAAATATTTTATTTAAAAAAGTATTTCTTATTTTTCATAAGAAATACCAAAAATTAGGTTTTTGATAATTTTGTTTTACAATTTATTCATTTTTCTTTATTTCTTTTAATTTGTCGCAATTTATCTTTTTAGGCGAAAAATAGTAAAAATATTCAAAAATAATTTTTATTTTCGCATTTGAGTTTATTATTTATTTCTATGTTTTCTTTTATATTTTATTTGTATTTTTCTTGCACTTTTTCTATTCTATTTACATTTTTCTTCTTTTTATGACAATTTCTTTCTTTTTTGAACCAATCCTACAATGACACCTCATTTCTTTTTTTCTACCACATTTTATTACCATTTTCTTCATTTAAAATAAATTAGAAATCCTTTTTCACCCAATTTTCACTTTTTACCTACAAAAGTTCAGAAAATCACAAAAAATACCCCAAAGTTATGAGGCCCTATAAATAGGACCTCATTTATTACAACCCTAAGTTTCCATGTTACTGTTCACACATCATTTTGATCAGAATTCTCTCTTCTCATTTCCAGCGCCGTTTCTCTTCTCTTTTCACCTCACTCAAACCCTAATTTTCCAACTCAAAATTCATCACGAATTCATCATCAAAACCCAAAATCATTAAAAGATAAAACGTTCATCTCGTTCTCCTCTATCCATTGGTACCTAAATCGCTTCCTAATTCGCAGAAACGGCCTCCAAACGCGTCAGATCTGAACCGAAAATTTCCAAAACTAAAAAGGTTGAATTCCGTTTGATTCGAGTGCGTTTTCGAGTAATTGCGTGTTGTTTTCTTTACCTGTGAATGCATAGAATGTTTTTCCATCACTGATTTTCGCTAAAACTGATTAAATCGTGATTTTCATTTTTAGATCCGAAACTTAATCCGTTCGTTTTTCTTTATTTACACATTATTTCCTGATTTTGATGCTGGATTTGGATTCTACGATCGAAACCGTGTCGATTGGACTATTTATTTGCGTTATTTGATGTTGTTTTGAGCTTGCACCAACCGAGTCATAACTCACTGTTTTTCATGGATGACGCACGACTCACTGAGTCGGCGACTCGGTTGGATGAAGAAGAAGGGACGCGTGGCGGCCAGCGATTGGCTCGCCTGCGTTTTTTTTTGTTTTTGTTGTGCTGGGTTGATGACCGGATCCGGGTCGGGTCACACCGTCCGACCCGGTCCGGTTTAGTTTAATGTGGATATGGGCTCCTCTTATGGCCCATTTAGTTTTTGGTGACTTCTGATTGTTTTTTTTTACTGCATGCACTCCCCTGTTCTGCTGCTTACACCTCCCCTCTGAAATTCTAATTTGGGCCTTAAGCCCAGCTGACAGTTTTTTCTGTTTGTGTTGTGTGAATTACTGTTATACCTCCTTTTCTGCTTTTGCACCCCCTCTCTTTTCTTTTTTTTTCTTTAACTTAGATTTAAAAAAAAGCGGATTAAAAAAGTAATTGGTCTCTGACGCATGACTTTGATCGATTAATTTTTAATTCGGAGTTTTTACTACTTAAATTAGAAAAAGTGGATTAAAAAAGTAATTGGTCTCTGACGCATGACTTTGATCGATTAATTTTTTAATTCGGAGTTTTTACAACTTAGATTAGAAAAGCGGATTAAAAAAGTAATTGGTCTTTGACGCATGACTTTGACTGATTAATTTTTTATTCGGAGTTTTTGAAACTTAGATTATGAAAATGAATTAAAAATAAATAGTCACTGACGCATGACTTTGGCTATGTTATTTTTAATTCGGAACCTTCGAGCTTAAAATTTAGATTTGAAAAACGGTTAAAAATAAATAGTCTCTGACGCATGACTTTGACTATTTTATTTTTAATTCGGGACCTTTGATTTTGAAACTTCGAAATGAAAAAGGATTAAAAATAAATAGTCTCTGACGCATGACTTTGACTCATTTATTTTTAATTCGGAACTTTTAAACTTAAAGCAAAACCTTCTAAAAACAACGAGGCAGAGCCTGACGCATGACTTGTCTGTGTCTCAACTTTTGATTGTGACTTTTTGGTTGACCTTTGACTTAACCTTTTAGTTTAACTTTTATGTTGACTTTGTCTCGTTTAATTGGGTTATGTCGATTGTTTGTAATTGCCTGATGATTTGTTTCTCTTTATCTGATACATGATTACTTGTTTATATGCTCATATCTGATGCATTTTTAATTGTTCAGTATCATTGATTATATGTCATTTGCATTCATGCATTTGCATTTCTCTACTCTTCTACCTTTCTTTTTCTTTTTCTTTTCTGAAACTGGAAAACTCTGAAAACAGCTTAAATAATATATTGAATGAAAAGAGAAATGTCTGACGCATGACTTTCATTTCTTGAATAGTCCAAGTACCTGCCGCATGGCTCGCGACTGAGGACTATTCTCATTCACTGAATAATTCCTCAGAAAATCTAAAAGACAATCAACCCATTCAACTCTTTTTCTGCCTCTGTGCAGTCAACTCTTTTTCAACTGCCCTTGTGCAGTCAAATCTTTTTCAACTTCTTTTTCCTAAATGGATGACGCTTTATCCATTCCCCTGCTACAGACAAACGCTTAAGCCTCCGAAGCGATCATACAAGCATACTGTTGTATCAGTGGAATGCGACCTAAGCATCGTTCACTAAAAAAAACAACCAACACACAAATCTTTCTTTTCAGGAAGAACTACGTGAGCTTTGACTTCCTCATCGTACTTGGGGGATATGTAGGAGCGAGAGCCTCTCTCGTCAAGCCAAATAATAAAAAACTCTTTTTTCCCTTTTCTGTTCAATATGCGGTAATTTATTTCTTTTTATGCGGTTATCTCTGTTTATGCAAACCAAAATTCCTCAAATGGTTCCCGTTGAGTACAACGGATATGAGGGGGTGTTAACGTCTTCCCCTCATGTAACCAACTCCCGAACCCGATCTTTAAGGTTTTATCATTATTTTCCTTTCCCCTCACGGGATAAATAAAATATGGTGGCGGCTTCATTGTTTACATTTGTGCATTGCATCTTATCATTGCATATCTGTATATTTTTTTTTTGCGCCGGGTACTACAACCATGTAAGTATATATTTTGATTCAAACATAAAGAAAGAAATAACATAATTAAAAAACATACTTGGAAGATTGTATGAGCTCAATAGTTTGTGGGATATCTATGTTAACATAAATTGTTGTGGATCTTGAAGATTGGACATAAACTTCACCTATGTAAAAGATATACTTGTTGTGAATGGAATGAAAGTGCAACGGAAAAATGAGCATGTTAGATTGAAACTAAATAATATATTATGTTTTGCTACCTTGAAATTGTTTTACTAAGATGGATGTGAAAATTGCGACGTCTGGTTTAGGAGAAGCATGCTTGTATTTTTTCAATTTCTGATCAAATGTTGAAACATAGTCATCCCACAATGTTACTTTAATTTAAATATGCATCCACTGTAAAAACATTCCAAGTTATAAAATCTCTTTAATATATTGATGTCATACAATTAGTATACATTAAAATATTTATCTAACAAATGATATAGACAAATATTATTTTGTACCTTTCATTAGTTAAATAGAGTGACATCATATTAACTTTTCCGTGAGCGGTTGTCCTCTCCTCAATTGGAGTTACATCAACAATAACTCCAATGACATCTAGATAGGAAAAAAAGCCCAACTTGTTTTACATGACACAAATATGAAATTTAATAATTAGAAAAACAAACCTGCATGAACTTCTTTATCTAATTGCTTGTGCAACTCTTCAAAAGGAACAAATTCAAAAATATAGCGCGGAATTTTCCCATCATCGTATTCTTGAATTGTAAATTTTGTTGCAGCACTAAATTGTAGCATTGAAGTATTTTTTTGAACCACAATATATTTTCCCTTATTCTTTGAGACTGTAAAATCTTCTATTACATACATCTTTCCCTCTTGCAAGATATTTTTGAATAAGCTCGCAGACCTACTTGGTATTGTTCCGTGTATGTAATTGTGCTGAAATTTTTTTAAAGTTAGGAAGCCAAGAAAGCATTTGTTTTGGAATGAACAATGATTTAAAAAATCATTTAGGAATACCTTTTCGTCCATTAGTACCATGTCTGTACTAATTAAGCTCTTCCTTTTGTTTATGTTTAAAGTGTCCCACAATCTAGTTATTCTGACATTGATAGTGGACTTTGAGGTAACATTGAAGAGATTGTTGAGAAAGGCATGCACACTCTCATCAACGACTCCTTTCATCCTACATAAATGGAATGAATATACAATAAGCTCAATACAATTGAATGCAGCATGCAAAAAAAGAAGCAAAATTGTATTTTACTTGTTGAGGCTATTATCAACAGGAGACATGCCAAGGCTATTTTCAGCAGAAGACATTGTGAAATATTGTAGAGAATATAAGTGGAATTGACAAACATGCAGAAATGGAATAAGTATAAAATGACCATCAAATGATGGTTATAAAGAAGTGGAATAAGTACATAATGATGTATGTTATGTTTGGAGGAATGGGAAGGGGTAAAATATTTTATGAACTTAGTCAAAAAAAAGTTATGTTACACATTGATGTATGTTATGTTTTTTTTTCTGATCGTACACTTATAGTTTCTAACCTTGTGTATTCTTATTCAATTGCAAATGATGGTTAGAAAATTTATGTAACATAATTTTTTGTCTTTACAGTTCATGGTGTATGTAACCATTGGTGTAGTGAATCACATTCTTATTAATAACAATTAGTAAATCAGTTTTTTTGTGATCTTATGCATTCTTCATATTAACTTGTAATCATTAGTCATATTTATATATATAAAAAATTGAAAATTATATAAAAAATTGAAAATGAGGGGTTCTTTGTAGAGATGCCACATCACCTCAATACTCTTCCAAGAATCAAAGTTAAAAATTGGAGAGCTTTGTTAAGTTGACACATAAGCAAACTCAAGCTTGCTTTACATGTATATATTGATAAGATTTGTTTTGCAATTATATTTTTTGGTCTGAATGTATTTGTAATCAAGCCCTTGCTTTTAAAATACTATATATAAAGCAAGACCTAAAACCTTGAAGACCAATAAAGATCTATCAGAGAAAGAGTCTAAGGTTGTTTGTTCATTGTTATTTATGAGTCACTTTTGTATTGCGATAATAGTAGAGTTGGACATATTTAGTTGAGTTGTAACTTGTGTTTCACTCTAATCCTTTAGATACTAGTGTTATATATCTTGTCGAGTGTATGCACTTTGATTGTACTTGAGTTATCAATTTGTTATTATTTATTTATGTTTATGATGTTATAATGTCCTAAGCATCTATCTCGACATCCTAAGTGTTCAGGACATCGTATACGACATCTGTGCTAGAATTTCAATAGAGAACTAATTTTTTTTAATACCAAACCATCCATGAAAGATTATTCAAATAACACATTTTTATTTCTCACTATTTTCATATCATTTGAGATATATATAGCTCCCGAAGAACTAAAAATTTAATATTAAAGTAGTCATGAACGATTGGTCAAATAGAACGATTGACAAATAGTAAATCTTCTTGATCAATTGTTAATGAAGATTTATCATATAGTTCCTAAAAAACTACTAATTTAATATCAAATATATCCTGAAAGAGCTGCAAGGTTTGTATAGTTCCTGAAGAACTAATAATTTAATATCAAATATATATCCTAAAAGGATTGTCAAAAAAATATGATTTTTCTTGATAATTATTGATATAGATTTATGGCTAAGTTCTTGAACTTAGTACGAGTTGGATGCAAGTATAATTACTTGTTTATGTCCTTGAATAATATGCTATTGAAGTAGCAAAGTTAATAAAATAATTTAAAGAATATCTTGAAGGATTAGCACAATAGTGATTGAATAAAAAAGTATAATCATTGATTAAAAAAATGTGTAAAATCGAACTTCATTCATAGAAGTGAATAATTCATACTATATTTCTACTTCATTTATACTAATTCCATATGATTATTGGAGTACATTATTATTGTAAACCAGAAGTTTATAAGTTATTTTAAGTTTTTTTGTTGGCAAGACCGGTTGGGTTATCCTAGTTCTATTATACTTGTGAATTTTTTCTATGGATATGATATTGAAGAGCGAGAAGACTCTTCAATCCAATAATTGTCTTTTACTAGTTCCCAAAGAAAGTTGAAAATTTGACGAATTGAGTCAGTCCTTTTTACACCAATTACAGGTGATATTTGCAAATCAATACACCAATTACTATTTATATATTTTATGAGTTTAATTGATGCATCAACTAAATGATTATAAAAATAGTTGTTGTCAACTCACAACCAGAAGTTTGTGAGATTGTTTTCTTAACTGATTTGACAATGAGCTCATTTTCTAAAACAATTTCAGAAAGCATTTGATAAGTATCATATGTAAATTAAAATTGATATTGAAGTCTTGTAGTATATGTTCATAAATACACAGTCACTATTTAGAGTGCGAACTCATACACATTTCACTTTGTAAAGTGCGAAATCAAACTCAGATTACTAGTGAGCGTGCTAACTTAGTTTGCACTTTAACTAGTAAACCTTATAAAAACTTGACCATTGTCCAAATCCATATTTTGATTGGCCACTATCTCGGAGTGCTTGTCTTTTTTTGAGTTTTTCTCATGTTTATCTAATGACATGAGAACTTGTTCATGTTCTGATAGGCTTGCCTTATTAGTAGCTACCTCGTTTGTGATAGGCTTGCCTAGACCATGCAACTTGTTTGTAATGAAAATAAAGCGCTTTTACATATCTGAGATAGTTTCACAATCTTGCATATGGAAGAGCTCAAACTCTTGAATGTTTATTGATCTTGGATTGTTTAAATTTATTATTGCCCTCAAATGAAGTCACCAATGTGTCCCACATTTCTTTAGATGAGTTACAATGTGAAATGCAATAGTATTGCTCAAACCCCAAAGAGGAGATGAGTATATTTCTCGCCTTCCAATCATAGCTCACTTTCTTTTTTTCATCTTCGGTCCATTGTTCTTCGGTTGTTCTAGTGACAACGACATTTTGATCGTGGTAGTTGGTTCAAAAGGTCTGACCTCAATAGAGTTCCACACATCACTATCACAAGAAGTCATATGCACTTGTATACAACATTTCCAATAGTCACCGTTGAAGATTGGATCACTATTGTACGCCCCCCTTTGGTGCATAAGCCATGTTATCTATCAATTAACTTGATTTAATTCAAAATCAAACCGGGCTCTTGAATAATTGATCCAAAAACCAAACGATGGTTTTAAAAAGTATTTGCGCACGAAAGTCCACGAATGGTAGTCTATGCACCAAATATTTTGACAAAAGGAAAGGTTGTATAACACCCTTGAAACGAGTACGATAAAATGATTCTAAATGAATATGTAATGATCAATCGATACAAGATAAATACGCTTAATCTTTTTAAAACGTTTTTAGCAAGTAATATGGTCAAGTACCACGAAAAACGGAATTGAGACTTTATAGAAAAATTATTGAATTTACAATATTAATGCACAAGTGTTCAGAGGAATACAATACTCGAGTACCAAGACTAAATCTTCAACCTCGACATAGCTTCCAATAACCTTGCACGATATTATCTACCCTGTTCTTCAAGCCCGAAGAACCTTATGCAAACAATCGTCCCGGCTGATCCTCCGCCACGTGTGAAGCCTCAAGATCTTGATACTTGTCAAATCTTGATGAGAAACCCTTGATTCCACAATTCAACCCAAAAGACCGATCAAACATGATCCACCATGGACATTATCAACCAATCAATCGTTACCCCTTATTGAACACATTGAAAGAGTAAATGATTTAGAGTTTCTTGAAGATTGGATGAAGATGATGAACTTGGAACCAATAAACCCTCTAGATCCTAAATTCCTTCAATTTAGATCAGAGATTCTGTTTTTCACTTGTTTCTCACACTTTACAATCAACCCATGTTGCTCTCTATAGGAAAAATAATATGGAGTTTATTTTGGTAATTTTTAACAGAAGTGTATCAATACATATCAGTATGTATCGATACATCTTTGATGACAGCAGAAATTTTTTAAGTTTTGACTGATATGTATAGATACATATCAGGTGTGTATCGATACATATAAAGCTTTTTGTTGAAGATAGCTTTGATATGTATTGATACATATTTATGTGTATCGATACACATGGAGCTCTCTGTTGAAAAATGATTTTTCATATATCGATACATGTTTATTTGTATCGATACATTTTGAGCTTCAGCCAATTTTTTTTCCTGTGGCACATATGTATGGATCTACATATTTTGTGTATCGATACATATTGTTCTGAAACTATATGTATCGATTCAGATACTCTGTGTATCGATCTAAATGACCTTAAAACTGATTTTTCAAATTTTATAAAACATTTTCGCTACCAAGTCATGTTTAACCATTGCCAAAATGTATTCTATATTATTTTTCTTATGTTTTGACAATTATTAAAACTAGAAAGGGAACTTGTGCATTTATAAAATTAGTCCACATAAGTATTTGTTTTCTTATCAAATTTCGTGGGGGTAGACAAAAAAAAGCCATTATTTTAATACAATGGATAATCCACAATATATCATATTTCGTGGCATTTCTCAAATATTTCATGAATCACAATCATATTCATTTCTACTTAGAATTTGAATATTTCTAACCGACATATTTATCACACTTATTTCACAAAAGCATAGTCTCTCTAAAATTGTCTCAATTAAGTGTGTAAAATATATTAATATTTGTAACGACCCACTTCAATTATTAGAAGTATTAATAATTAGAGATATATTTTATAATGAAACCAACACAATAGTAAGTTGTTTTTAAGCAAGTACTACTCACTCCCTCCCCTCTATCTCTCGTGACAACAACAACAACAAGTGTGCTAGTTAGATTTATTAATTGAGTCTTTGTAGTAAGGCCCATTACCATATTAAGCCAAGCAAGTCCAAGACATTATAAAGGGTGAATATCAATAACCTTCCTTTCATTTCCTTTTTATTACAACAGAACACTCATATTCTCTCTATTATCCTCTCCCTCTCGGTTTCATTCATCACCATCATTCATCAATCCTTTCTAAAATTCAAGTTACATGTAATTACTCTTGTTCTTTAGCCCAAAGCATTCAAGTGACCAGTTTCTATTTCTTCCCATCATTTTCTTTGTCACGCAAATTCTCTCCACCAAATATATCAAATTCAATCTAAACACCAAACCCCTTTGCATGCAAGCTTAATCATTTAAGAGTAATTGAAATGGTTGTTATGAGTGGTGAATTCAAGAATTGGAGTACAACAAGTGTTGGGTAAAAGATTTGGAGTTAGAATTAGAAGTGTTTTGTCAAACCCGTACTTGGAAAAGGGGTTGTACTCAAACGGTAATAACCCTCTCCCTGTAGCTCCGATTTGAATGATTCTTTTTGGTATGGTTAGATAACTAAACTAAGGTCCTTTGGGCACTGGTCTCGTAAAATTTGATGAAGAAATGAGGTCTGGAGACGATTTTGAAGATGAAGGTATGAAGCAGAGTTATGCAGAAAATGTGTTACTACAGACCTGTAATAAAAAGGTAATAACTCTTTCCATACAACTCCAATATAAGAGATTCTGGAACCATTGGAAAGTTAACAGAATTATCTTTATTTGGATACCGATTTCATGGAATTTGGTTCAGAAATGAGATCTGTAGGTCACTCTAAAGTGGAGGGTATGAAGAGGAGTTTATGCAGAAAATTCTAGTTACTAGATTGAAAGATTTTAACAAGAAGTTTTGCATTTTGCTGAGTTTCGGAGATGCTGATAGTACGGTTAAAGCTCAACTTTGAGGTGGGTTCCTCGATCAGTCAGAAATTGGATATTTAAAATCTAATGTTTGGGGTTAGTCGATGTCTTAGTGGGTGTTTAGATATTTAAGTTATAGAAAACCCCTTAGTTTTAGTTAACTATAAATTGATTAATAAAGTATACTATTAATTGCCCTTGCATGTGCATTCTGGTCTGTGTATGTGATATTGCAATCTTAGAAATAAATCATCTTGAAATGTCATCTGGTTTGAACTGAATTTTCTTATGATCGATACATCATGCATCTGACTGGATAAATTGGCATTTTGGGTCACTATAGATCGATACATAAATCTTTCTGGATCGATACATAGTGGTACTGAGTGCAGGTTTAGAAGTCTGGTAACTAATGGATCGATACATAGAGGGCATGGATTAATATATTGTATTGATACAAACATTTCAGAACGGAATATTGTATCAATACATAAGCTGATAAACTCTTAAAGTCCATTTTCATCACTTTTCAGAAATCCTTATTAATTTTACACGTAATATCACAAATACGGTCAGTCTCACATGCCATAAAATATTTAAAGAAGATAATGGGTAGTTAAGATAAGAGAACAGTTTCCTCCATTGTCGATCCTTGCTATAGGATTCGATGAGTTTTATTTTAGAAGCTTGGCTTATAGATTATGACAGCTGATCATAGTGGAGTGTATATTCCCAACACTCTCCAGAACGGCCTCGGGCTGAGATTTAGTTTTATGCAAATAGTACATTCCTGTATATTACTAGGAATGCAGAATAAGTTAATCTAGCTTCACGCTAGCAGTACATTCCTGTATATTATTAGGAATGCAGAACCAGTTAATAATAATAATAATTGTGGTGCGCAGTGAACCCATATCGATCAATTTATATCGATTGATGGGGCAGTACAGACACTTAGAGACTCGCCCACCTCTAAGTGTTACGCAGTTTAAAATCAACTCAGATATTATGTGTGATACACTTTTAATGTGCTATATCATTTAAGAAGTGTATATTTATTTATATATATACGTTCATATATAGTCAAGTAATCAGTTTAGTTTATAAGATCCCCGGTGCTTGGGGCATGTCGTGAGCATTGAGAGGAGCTCACTGGGACTTAGTAGTCTCACACCACGACTTTTATTTTCAGATAGTCAGGTACATTAAGGGAAGATGTTCGCGGAGTAGCGGCTGATGGAACATTGGACTGAGAAGACAACTAGAATTATATTTATGACTTTTATTAGTTGAGACATGTATTTCTAGTTATACACTTTGGAATAAAGTTGTAGTTAAAGTTTTAAAATGCCTCATCCGTGTAATGTCTTCTGTAATCAACTGTTGTAATTTTAATGTATCCAATGCTATTTATTAATATTTTGTATCGTATTCTAGATATTCGATATGGGGTGTTATAATATTCCTGTACGATCAAATTCTTCTTTGCAAAGTTTATTTAGCTATTCTCATGCCTCGTGCTTCAAAGGTTAGAAACATAATAATAAAATAATATTCATCTAAAATAAGAACAAAAAATTCATCATATTTTCACATATCACATATAGTATTGTTTCACCAATTATTTCTCAGATATATAAAAATATCAACAGTGATTTCTCAACAACCATAAAATATTTAAATGATATCAAATTGTTGACACAATTTCATATTATTATATTCAAGTATACACATTAAAATAAAGTTCTCATTCTACACTCCCATTATTAACATACTTTCACATAGATTGAACAAACAAACATTTATAAAAGTTCAGCCAAACTTATACATGTCAGGATGCAATTTCAAATGATAAATATCACATTAATTACTGCCATATTAAGTTAGATTAAAAGAAGTAAAAGTCACAAAAATAATCTTATTTGTGGTGTACATACTTTGCACATCCCTCATTGAAGTTTAATCGTATGAAATGAACTTTTCAATCACAAATTTACACATATATCAAATACCATGAAAAAATACATACTACAAAAGTTCATTCAAATAACATCATTTTCAAATGCTTCTATTATTTATAGAATTATATTAACAATTACTGTAATGGTTGTTTCGGCCGAACGAAGTTTTTCAAAACTAAAATTAATAAAATCTTATCTTAGATCTACAATGTCTCAACAAAAATTAAATGGATTAGCTTTATTATTTATTGAGCAAAAAAATGATAAGATGAGGAAGGAGTGAAACCAGATGTGTTCTCTTAGTGAGTTTAAGCTAGTATATAATATATAGAGTGAGATTCCGTTAATTCCAATGTCTAGAGTTCCCGACTCATGGGTTGCAAGACATGTTAAAAAGGGTAATATAAACAATGTGGATAGTGGCACGCACAATGATTAAAACACATGTTGAATATGGGTGATACAACAGCAGTTGCTCAGGCTTGTTGGAGGATGGCACATGAGGGATATGGTTGAACTTTTTAAATACTAATATTTTTCCAACAGCAGTTGCTCAGGCTTGTCGGGTTTTAGATCCGCCCCCTTTTTCCTAGGGTGTCACACATCTTATCAACACGTATAATTCAAATTAATCGATCATTAGCTACAGAATTTAAATAAACTAGATAACCAAATCAAAGTGTTGTCATGCATCAAATAAACAACTCATGAAAATAAGATCCTACAACATGTTTTCAACAATAAGATAGAAATAAACAAACCTCTCCCCCAATCCAGTATTAAAATATTAGAGTGACTCAATGATGCAAAATCATTATTACAAGACAATAAATAAAGGATAGGAGATCTCCACAGCATCTTCAAACTCAAAGTGGCTAAGCCTCCTTGACTTGAGAATCTGAAAGCCCATGAGTCCATACACAAAACAATACAAGGGTGAGATTACATTCACAATAGAAACAGTGAATTAAATGTAGCAAGGGTAGCATACAAGAAAATATCATACATAATAAAGAAGAATCATCAATCATTAACAAATAAATCATTCACCAATCACACCATACATCATGTATTAAAAATATGTATGCAGTGTATCCTAGCTCGACTGTACATGGATGTGGTACCAACCTACTCGTCAATATTGGATATCAGAGATATGTTACTGAATTTATCCACTCATTATTACCATCTTAATAGACTCGACACATGAATGCATGAATTCCACATCATCACTCATGAATGCGCCTTATTAACAACTCATCAATTACTCAACAATAAATAATTCACTTATAAATCAACATTAAATAGCTCGCCAATAACTCATCACTCAATCTCATCTTTGAAATAGCATCATTTAAACACTTAACTTAGCATCCTGCTTACTTAATTAATTAATTTAAAAAAAATAATAGGTTATGTATTGTTTAGTTTTTCTTAGTGCTTTGCTAGGGTTTGGTTTTTTCTTCTCCTACCGAGAAGTCTTGTTTTCTTATTCAATCTTCTCATTTTCTATCTTTCTATTCTCCAAGTTCACCTTTTACTTTCAATCTTTTCTACAACAACACTTTCACATAGCTACCATCCAGTGCACTACTATGTAACAACCTAATCTTGAGGGCTTATCTCTGCATGAGGAGGAGGAGGAAGGATTCTGATTTGAGTTTGAAGAGGTAGAAGATGCGCCGGTGGATCTTAGATGGTGGCTTGTGGGTCTTTTTTTTGTGTGAGAGGGCTATCCACTTCAACTCTATGAAGGTGAGAATGGCGGATCTTTGGAAACTAGTGAGGGGGTTTATGATTAAGGAGACTCTAACCGGGAAATTCTTGTTCCACTTTACTCATCCTTTGGACATGGAGGTTGTCATCAATGGAGGACCTTGGTCGTTTGATAATAACCTACTAATCTTGGAGAGTGTTCAGTTAGGTATGCAACTTGAGCATATCCCACTTCATTTTGTCAATATGTGGGTTCAACCTTCCTCTAGGATTGATCAAGGAAAGCGTTGGTATTCGATTGACTAATTTTATTGGGTCTTTCTTGGAGTATGACAAGAACAACAACTCAGTTTTTTGGAGACATGAGGATTCATGTGAAAATTGATGTTCGAGCACCAGTTAAAAAAAAGATACTTAAGTGATGACCAATGTTGGTGAATGGTGCACAGTGAAATTCAAATATGAAAAATTGGGAATCTTCTGCTTTGTATGTGGAATTATGGGGCACGCAGAAAACAAATGTGAAGTTCGTTATTCAATGGAGCAAGATAATGGAGTTAGGGAATTGTCAGTAGAAATTAGAGAGCAAAGCCAAGAAGACAGGGAGGGAGGCTCTCGTCATGGTGGCTGAGGGAGGAGACGAGTGGTCGTCCGGTAACAGAAGGTAATGAGACGAAAAGACAGACAAATGCAGCGACTAAAAGTGCAACTATGGACCCCCCGGGGCTGACGTGGCATCTCGTTTTCAATTAGCTTTCCAAAAGCTTTTGACAAACCAACCAAAATTTAAGAGCCAAAATAATATTAAGCATGCCCACCACATTAATTCCTTCACAAAAAGCTAAAATGCATATCCTCCCATTATCAACCCTGACCCACCAATAGCTAACAATGTCTTTATTCCCCAAACTGCAACGACTTCACCAATAACTTCCCTAGTTACACCAGTAAACAAACCGAAAATCCAATCATTGTTACCAGCAGCAAAAAAAACAAAACTTCCTATCCCACCATTCAAAGCCAAATAATGACCAATCAATTTCAACCCATTAATATCACCCTATCAGTTGAGGATAAACCTTTTAACTAATCATTGATGAATTGTCTTTTAACTTTCATCAGCCAACCTTTATTGCTGGCCCACCCCAAAATGAACCCTTGAACCAGCGATCTACAAGCGTCTTTAAAAGTGGACCAACCTGAACCAGAGCCAAAGCCAATTCTGAACCAACATTAAACCGTCCTAGACTGGAAAAAAACTAAAAAACTCAGAAACCAACCTAGACCAAAAAACATGAACCTGACCACACAAAAATCACATACCCAGCTTGATGATGACACCAATGGTGAAAAAAAAGAGGAGGAGGGAGGAAAGTACTAGTGCCAATTCTAAACAAACTACGAATATAGTGCATTTTTTATCGGCGGGTCCTGGTAGCCAGGCCTGCCGGGACCAATGAAGATACTCAGTTGGAATTACCGAGGATTGCGCACACTGATTGCAATTCCAAATATACGACTTCTTGCTCAAGGTCATCAACATAATACTCTTTTCTTATCTGAAACACTATCTAAAAGACAGACCATGAAACATATTCGAGTACAACTCAATTATAACTCTTGTCTTTCGGTGGATGTGGAAGGGCGAAGTGGAGGTTTATCTATTATGTGGAAGGATACTGTAAGTTGTAGAGTTATGAACTATTCGAGAAATTTCATTAATCTGATTGTGAAGGAGAAGGAAGAGGAGGAATGGCGGTTGAATTGTTACCATGGGTATCTATAGAGTGGTAAAAGGAGATAAGCTTGGGACCTCCTATGAGCATTACGGAACATGTCAAAACAAATGTGGCACTCGTCCTCATCCAAATTGGATGTGTAATGGCTTTCGTAATGCAATTTATGATTGTGATCTCATAGATATTATATTGGAAGGGTACCCTTACACATTGATCAAAACTCGAAGCTCAACAAATTTTACTGAAGAAACACTGGATAGGGCTATGGCAAATTCCTAATGGCTCTCAATGGCTCGCTCATTATCACGTCTCACTCGGATCATAGTCTGATTTTGCTCCAAAGCTTACTGGTCATAAGGAATTGGAGAAACTATACCTTCCGTTTTGAAAATAGTTGGTTGAAAGAGGAAAATATTGAGGAAGCGGTGGAGGAAGGTTGGGGGCGCGAGCGAGGTGGTGATATAATTAGTAGAACAAGTAGATGTGCTAAGAAACTTTGTCGGTGGGGAAGAAGGAAGAGAATGAGATTTAAAAAAGACGTCATAGAGTATAGTGAAGAGATGGAGAGGCTGCGTGTCTACATGATGAGATGAATTCGGGGCAATTTAAGGAAGTGCAAGATAAACATGTTTGCTTGTTGGTTCAAGAAGAAGCTTATTGGAAACAAAGAGCAAAGACACATTGGATACAAGAAGGAGATCTAAATACCAAGTTCTTTCATTTAACGAGATCATCAAGACATCACAATAGTAGGATCGGAAGCTAGTAAATGAAGAGAACATCACGGTCACTTCTCAGCCACAAATTTGTGAGGTAGCCTTGCACTATTTCAACAATATGTTTAAAGCCGACTCAGCAGTGCATGATCCAATTCTCTCTTTAATTTCTCCAAGGATAACACAAGATGATAATGATCAAGTAAGCTCCATTACAAGAGAATAATTGAAAGAAGCCTTGTTTGTAATTCATCCGGATAAGGCACCGGGTCCAAAGGGCTTTAACCCGTCTTTTTACAAACACTTTTGGCGAGGATGTGTCTGAGACTTCCAAAGATTGATACAAATATTTCCATTCATCTTTAAATGACACAAATATTTGTATGATCCCTAAGTGTGATAATCCGAGTTTTATGAAGGACTTGAGACCAATTCACTTTGTAATGTGCTTTATAAGATGATTTTAAATCTCTTAGCTAATAGGCTGAAGCCCTATCTTGATAAATGTATATCTCGGAGGAGAAGTCGCCTTTTATGGAGGGGAGATTGATTCTAGATAATGTCCTCATTGCGATTGAAGTTATTCATGCGTTAAAAAGAAGAACATGGGGTATGAAAAGTGAATTGGATCTCAAAATAGATATAAGAAAAGCATGTGATAAAGTCAATTGGGGATTCATGCGTAATATGCTTGAGAGATTGGGTTTTTCTGAAAAGTGATTCATTGGATGATGTTATGTGTTAGCTCTATTAACTATTCTCTCTTGGTGAACTTTGAGAAAGTAGGTCCTATTAGTCCGGGGCGAGGGTTGAGGCAGGGAGAACCTTTATCTCCCTACCTTTTCATCATAGTCACAGAGGGTTTGTCAGGTTTGATCAAACAATCGTTGGCCAATGGAGATATACATGATATTCAAATTTGCAGTGGGGCACCAGTGGTATCCCACCTTCTTTTCGCTGATGATTGTTTCCTTTTTGCAGGGCCACATTGACTGAAACTAATCAACTCATGCAAATTCTTAGGATTTATGCAGAGGCGACAGGGCAGGAAATAAATTTGACAAAATCTGAGGTTTTTTCAGTCGAAATATGAGCAAAGTAGCCCAGGAGGATCTTTCTAATATTATGGGAGTTAGACACGTCCTTGGTACCGATACATATCTTGGTTTACCATCTATGATTGGTAGGAGAAACAAGAGTATGTTCGCACATATTAAAGATAGGATATGGAAGCGCATAAATTCATGGCGAGGAAGATCTTTGTCAAGAGCGGGAAAGGAAGTCATGATCAAGTCCGTGCTACGGGCTATCCCATCTTATATTATGATCATTTAACTTCTCCCTGATTCAACCATCAAAGGTATTGAAAGATTGATGAACTCTTTTTGGTGGGGTGGCGGCAATAATAATAAAGGTATTCGTTGGATGGTGTTGGACCGTATGACACAACCAAAAGGGCCAGGAGGAATGGGTTTTCGTGATGTTCATGCTTTCAATTTAGCTATGATAGCGAAGCAAGGGTGGAATATTATGACAAAACCGCATACCTTAGTGGCGCGACTTTACAAAGCAAGGTCCTTCCCAAACTCCTCTCAATTTGATTCTAAAATTGGATATAATCCAAGCTATGCTTGGTGAGGTATTTGTAAGGCGAGGCATATTCTTATGAATGGATGTAAGTGGAGGATAGGAGATGAAAAAAGCATAAAGATTATGAGTGAACTGTGGTTGAGAGATGTTGAAGGCACATGGATACCATCTCCACATGATCAAGGTGTGCATAATTTATTTGTTAATGATCTTATGATTCCCAATATGAAATTGTGGGATAAAGGGAAGATCGAGTCTTTATTTCCTATGGACATTGCTAATGGTATTCTTGATATTCCCTAATTTGATACACCTAATGAGGATAAAAATATTTGGATGGATAACCCATATGGATAGTACAATGTAAAAAGTGGATATAAATTGTTGCTCAATGTTATAGGAAATGGTTTAAATAATTCTGCACATTTCTTGAAGAAGAAGATGATTTAAACCATTTCCTGTAACATGTTTTTTTTGAAGAGTTAGTAAAGGCTGCTTACCTATCCCCGTACGACTTTAAGAGCAATATTATTTAAAGGAAACATAAGACCGGACATCGTTGCTCAATGTTTACAGGAAAGTGGATAGCCATTGTAATATCTTTGCTCTGCCGAAAACGAAACATGTTTTATGAAGAGTTAGTAAAGGCTGCTTACCTATCCCCGTACGACTTTCAGAGCAGTATGTACCATGTATCGGTCTTATCTCCACTATGCAACCAAAAAGAAGAAGATGATTGGCATGGTCTCTTCGGATGTACTGCAGTCCAACAAGCTTGGGAATCATCTGGATTATCGATGGTGATTATGAACCGGACTCAACAAGTAACTAGTCCTAAGGAAGTTGTATTTGAGATCTGTGCTGGTGAGGACAAAGAGACATCGGTATTGTTTGCTACGGTAGCATGGGTATTGTGGAATAATCATAACAATTACATTTGGAACGGCATGCCATAAACAGGTCACAACTTAGGATTTAAAGAAAAATAGATGTGGGATCAATGGTCCTTGGTACAGAACATACATAATTTGTCCCAACATTACGTGCAACAGCAACATCAAATCAATTGGCAGGCACCACAATGTGGTTGGCTAAAATGCAATGTAGATGCGAGATTTCACCGGGAGTTGAACAAGACCTCTACTGGATGGTGCTTGTGTGACCACATGGGGGGGTTCATGTGAATTGATATTCCTAGATGGATGGCAATTGTACCATATTGGAAGGAGATGCGTTAGCCTTACTTGAAGCGTTGCATGCTATGGAAAACAGCGGTATCACTCATGTCACTGTGGAAACGACCTCTAACAGCGTAGTGGATGCCATTCGTAGCACTTGTGGGGGAAGTTCAGAGTTTAGTTTTATTATTTCTCAAATTATTAGCATTTTATGTTGTAATCCAACTTTGAGGTCAAGTGTATTAAGCGACAAGCAAATATGGTTGCTCATACCCTAGCTAGAGCAGTCATTTCTTGGTCTCGTCGTTGTACGTTTACATCTATACCTCCTTGTATTTCAACTTTGATTTATAATGAAATGAGTTAAGCTTTTGTTTGTCAAAAAAAAACTAATTTGAAAAGTTGGTTCATTTAAATAACTCATCAAAATAAGATTACATGCTAAATAATCAGACTTAACTAGTAGATTCGACCTTAAAAATATCATAATGAATTAGTGCAACTCTGCATGAACTAGTGCATAATTGTTTTTGAACCGGTGCATCCACTGCAGAGACTAATATGCACCGATGAAAGTACATACTGGTTGAGCCGGTGCATTAAGGTGCAAGAACCGATGCATGCCTTATAGAGAATAACATGCACTGATGCAATCACTCTTTGAGCCGTTGCAAAATGTCAAGAATAGTGTGAACAATATTCGTTTATAAACATTAAGTGATTCAAGAACCCCAATTTCAGACCCCCACAATCCCGAAAATTCATATTCAAAGATTCATGGGAATATTATATCATAAACTCGCACTTAATACACTCAAATTAACATCTAGCATAATTGTTTATTATGAAAATAGCATTTGAAACTCCACACCTCCAAAATACACAACTTGCACGACAACTACTCAATAATCATGTATTTTTCACATGAATTCAATCATTAAAACATAAGCATATCATGGGATCAATCAATAACATGAAAAGAACAAAAATCAAAATCTCCACATATTTTAACAACTCATAATGAAATGATTTCAAGGATTTCAAGGATTTATGGAAAAGAAGAATAGAAATCTTCTCTACCCTTACAATTCTAACACCATTAAAGGTGAATAATCTCAGACCCTTACTTCTATTCCTATTTATATCTCTACCTTAGTTGTTCCCATTTATAATAAATCTTTCTTTTATTCTCATACTTAATTGGGCTTTAAATAACATACTCTTATGAATCGGGTTAACACCCTGCATCACACTCTTTCTAATTAAATCAAATTCTAGTTTGCCTATTTTGAATCTCACCCTCATTTTAATCTAATTAATTAATAAAATGACACATAAGCACACATAAATATATCATATACAAGTGTTATACTATTCAAATTAGAAATAAACTCAGTTTAATTGTTTAAATAACTGAACTATACACAGTATTAGCTCACAACTAAATTAGCTAGTTTACCTGGCTGAGCTGGAACAAAATCTTCACGTTTTGCCATACTATACAAAGCTTCCATTTGGGTCAAATGTTCTTGCATCCCATCAACTTTGTATTGAACCTACATCCAAATCATTGTCAATACATAACTTAGTTATTTGTAATATCTATATTTAGAGTATAGTATTATCTCAAATAGTTTTATAAGCTATATATAAAAAAGTCACAATTAATAACAATTTGTCGATATTAAAGAGAAAGTTTTTAACTAAATAATATATTAAAAATGTTAGAAGTTATTTTCAATGTACAAATATAATCGATGATTCACTAAAATGATACCTCATCATAAGTCTGAATCTAAAATATTATTTGTAAAATGTTTTATTTTATACCTGATCAGACTTTTTTCAAAGTTTAGTCGGGCCTATTAGGTGTATGAAAGACTAATTATATATTATTATATTTCAATTATATATCTTAAGTCATTTTAAATGTCCTAATAGGCTTTTAAAGATAATATAACTTATCCTATATAAATAAATAGACTTTTTAAAGAGTCAAAGTCTTGCCTCTTTACCAAATAAATCAGGCTGGATAAACTTTAAGTAGGTCATACCATAGCCTCTATTGGGCAATATGACCTATTTCCACTCCTATTATCGATTTTTCCATTTAATATGAGAATTTTAATTTTCACATATTATTTTACTCTAAGATTCAATAAAATCTATCATTTTCCTATAAAATAGATTGCAAACAATTATAATGAGATAGAGAGAATAAGTTGCATGATAAATTAAAGAAAATCATACTATAAGCGTACGCATTTCCAGATTAAAGTCAACAATTGTTCCAAGACATCTCACTCCATTGTGTTCTCTGCAGATATAGAGTCCTTTAAATTGGAAAAACTCATAAGGTTCTGTTTCAGTTGCATTTACTCTTTTAGAGAACCATGGTTTTCTCTTTATTTTTGATTCTTCTTTGGTCTGTAGAAATATAATATAAACAATTTCATCAAAATTTAAATAAAAAATATAGTATTTTTATATTAAAATAAATCTCAAAATAAAAATAAATAGCATTAAATCTCGTACAAATTTTGACTTTCTATTATCTTTACTCTTCTTGGGTGGTGGCAATATTTCCCGAGTTTGTTCAACTTTCTTGATAACTCTCCTTGAATAAGTAATACCTTCAACAATAAAGGAAAATAATTTTATAAATTAGTATAAACAAATTTACGTGGTCTAATTACATAGAGTCTATTGACACATTAGCTTATATATATTGTGACCTTATTCTAAAAAATAGCGGAAAATTATTCAGTTGCGCGTTTGATTCGAAAAATAGTAAGTACTGAACAGAACAGTACAAGACAGAACAAGATAGTACAGGTAATAGCAAAATAGTATATGACAGGACAAAATTGTATCGGAAAGAGATAGGGAGATAATATTTTTTATATTTGAAAGTAAAAAGGATACTTTTCGTATTTTTTATAGTTGTACTGTGGACAAAAAGTTGTCCTGTAGTTTAGTGAAAGACAAAAATTCTTGATTTTGTCCAGTCTCTTGCTATCTATTTTGTCTAGTCTCATAACTAGTTTTTAAATCAAACAGGATACAATAAAAATTGTCCTGTCCAGTCCCGTGTTTTTTAGCATATCAAACACACCCATATAAATTTAACTTACATTGACAATCATATTCCTTTACATAATGTGCACATATGCAAACACATATATAGTAGACGTAGAGTTATGCACGCAGACACATATTAAATTTAAAATGGTGTACCAATTGTTAAACTACTAAGTTATGGAGATTAAGACTATTAATAGTATAGTAGACGTAGAGTCTTATGGTCCTATTAAATATTTTGAGGTCTCACAATAATAACAAAAAACTCTTCTTACCTGAACTTTTTCCTCTCTTCCTTTTTGAAGTAGACGCCTCATCATGTGCATCTTTTTTCATTTCATTTTCAACAACTTTATCTAAAGTAATGCTACAATCAAACACATTTTATCATAAATTTAATAAGGATATTGATAAAAGATATTTTAGGGTTAATTACTTTTTACCCATGTGTAATAGGCAAAAGTTGTTTTACCCCCATAAAAAAACAACCGCAAAATATAATTTTAGCGAGGGTTTTAAATCGCCGCAAATTATATTATGGTTGACTGAGTCTAGGGGTAAAACACAAAATCTTATATTATTACAGGGGGTAAAGCAACAAAAAAAATTACAGGGGGATAAAAGACAATTAACTCTATATTTTATTATACCTTGGAAGTGGCCTTTGCTGAATCTTGCACAATTCTTCCTTATTCAGCATATTGTTCATAACTACATCTTGTTCTAGATACTCCATTCGATTATCAATATGGAAGTGAACCTAAATATACAAATAAATCATATGTTAAAGGACAAGTTAATTGATAATAACTTAATTTATACTAAAACCAACAATTTGTAGAAATTTTAAAAGAATAAGTATAATATTAATCAAAGTTATATAAAAAGAATCATAATTTATCAAGGCTAAAGAGAAATCTTCGTAGTAGCCGAAACAATAGGAAGAGTTCAAATCGGATATCCTGTTAGTATGTGTTTCAAATTGCACATTTATGCACTAAATCATGTGATGCATCCAAAAAATTGCAATTGGAACAATGTTGACAACTACATCAAGCAAAAATTGTTATATGATAATATCATTTTAAAAACTGCACCAACTTGGTGGATACTACAATCCCATTATACAACGATTAGCTGAACAATGGTCATAATCGTAGTGGTTGCATTTGTAGTTTTACTATTTTGTCGATATAAAATATTTTATATTAATGATAAATCTTAATCAATCATTTACACGATATTATAACTTATTGTGATAAATATTTTTTATAATCTAAATATTATCATCAATTAAAAATGTAAAAGATATTTACTATATCAAAATTTATCAATTATAAATAAATTAAAGAAGTCATACTTCAAACAGCTTCATTGTGGGCATATAGTCAGTAAGAGTCCCAAGTTGTTTGACTCCTTCAAATTCCATGTAGATGTGACGACCTATTATTTTTGTAGGCTCTGGCACATTCTTATCATTTGTATCCTGTGCAAAGAAATCATACAAAGCATAAAAGATGGAAATGTATATTATTATAGGGGGGAATAGTTTTTTACCCCTTACAATGTGCACATGTTTTTTTTGGTCAACTAGTCTAGTGGCTAGAAATTCCACCCTTAAGATGGATAAGTGGGATAACCGGGGTTCGAACCCCCGCCCCTGCATATATAATACAATTTTTACCAACTGAGTTAAGCTCACGGGATGTTGACAAGTTTTATTTTATCCCTGTTGATGTGGCAGACAAAAATCCACGGTCACATTATCAACAAAATGTTCACTAAAAAGGTAAACAATGGAATCTTCACGTATACTGGATAAACCAAAACTCGTCCACATGGAATAAAAGCCTATTAACTCAACATTAAATATGTTAATTTATAGTTCTTAGATTAGTTTTCTTGAAGAAGAGTATGCAAACACATTAAATTTTTGTATAGTTTAGGCCTAACCTCTTTTTTCCCATCAACACTCACTGTTTTTTCACAAGTGCTTTCAGTAATGTTTTTTACAGCTCCACCAGCAGAAGAAGAACCAACTAAATCATCATTATAAATTAGTAGAATGACATTAACAAAATATAAATAACATTGTTTCTAAAATTGAATTAGAGACTGAAATACAGTGAGATTTATAAAATTATGGTTTAATTGGTTAAATCAAATCCAACTATTACAATTACTAAGAATACAATTTTTCACCGATCAAAACCTTAAGTTGGTTAATGCAACTACAAGGAGATAAAGTTTTTGTTATTTGTGTTATTTGTATTTATATCTTTGTATTAAGGAGAATTATTTTTATTCAAATGAGGTAATTAATTTTATTCTGATAAAAAAATTGTATCTGTTTTAAAAATCAGATCTGAGATCGAATTGGTGATCTCAAAGCTATGGTTCAATCCTTCAATTATGGTTGATTCGCTTCAAAAATAAATATATAAAAAAAGTAAAATTGGATTTGTCAAATAAAGACTACAAGAAAATGTCCCTCACTAAATTTCTTGGTTGTATGAACTACCAACAAATGAAAAGTTCTTTTTGACCAATTTCAATACCATATTTTAATTTCTCTACTATGTTATTATCCTCCCAATATCAAACCAAATCAAATTAAAAAAAAATCATGTACAAATATTCACATGTTATTGAAAGGAAATAAAAAAATGTCAATAAATGAAAATTATAAAACCCGAAAAGAAAGAATGTAATTCTTAAATCATATCTGAATTGAATAAAATTATATGAATCGGAGATAAATATGTAGCAATTGAGGGATACTGAATGGTTTACCTCGAATAACGTTATCTCCCATTTTGAAGTGAAGTTCTTCAAATCCCTAAAAAATATCATCGAAGAATCACAAAGGTTAAATTTGAATACTAATTGATTGTTACAGAAATCAATTATCTAGCGAAATAAGAAATCTATTAAAAGAAAATCAAGAGAAACATGTTATTAAGACTGAATCGAAAAACATCTCTAAGAAAAAGTATTACTGCAACAAAGGGGATCTATGAGAAAAAAATACTCGTAACCTAATTATATGAGTATATCGGTAGGTATGCTATGTCTCTGGAATGTTCTCCAATTAAAAATATACTCTCTCCATCTCACAATAAGTGTCCCTTTTAAATATTTTTTTTTTTCAAATTATTTGTCTCCTTTTCCAATTAGCTACCCTTATTTATTACATTTCAAATCATTTAGTATAAAAAAAAAAAAAGTGGGCTTGGCCCTCTTAGTTCACAAAAAAATATATTAATTTGAGTAATCTGAAAAATTTCTTCAATTTGGCCCTACATTTAACTCTTCACCCCAACAAACAATCCAATATTCCTATTTTAACCTTTTTTATTAATTCACACCTCACCCCTACTGACTCAAAGTTCCGACCATTAGTCACTTTTAAACCGTAGCTAAACTGAAAACTTTCGGAAACCTCCACAATGTTTTCTAGTACCAATATTACAATCCGGAACAGTTGGAAAAAAACTCCGAAGTGGGAAGAACTGTGTGGCTAAAAAAACTCCGAAGTGGGAAACATCATAGTTAACAAATATTAAATTATTAGATTAGGATACAAAAATACTTTAATGATGACCATCCTTCAACCGTGTTGGTATAGGTAGTACCTATCAATCCTTATAAATCATCCTTCAACTCTGTAGTCTAAAACCTGCCCAACCTCAGGATCCCCCTCATTCTGATGTGGATTCAATCTTTGCCTACGAGATTCTAAGAGCCGCTCATTGGCATGTCTTGTGCACCGGCGTACACTCCCCGCCCTCGTTAGTCTCGGGTATACATGCCCACAAGCTTCTGCTTGGGAGAGGTCTGCTCCGATACCATTTGTAACATCCTAGATTGCTTTCGGAATGACCGACTGACCCCCCAAACCAACACGAGTCTTTTCAGCATGTTTTGTCCTCACTCACATGCATTCTAGTAAACTTCCCAAAAGGTCACCCGTTCAAATACTACTCTAAGTCATGCACACTTAATTATGGAGTTCTTATTTGATGGACTCATGAAAAGAAGATGCACCTTTTTGGTATAGGTAGTACCTATCACTCCTTATAAACCATCCTTCAACCATGCAATCTTAAACTTGCACAGTCTCAAGATCCCTCTTATTCCGATGTGAATTCGGTGTTTGTCTAAAAGTTGTTAGGAGCCGCTCATTGTCATGCCTTGTGCACCGGCGAACACTCCCCGTCTTCGTTAGCTTCAGGTATTACAAAAAACCCCCCAATGGGTGAACAAAGTTGACTAGATGCCATACCATCGTTGTTTCACCGTCGTCTCACCACCGTCCTCTTGGATTTATTGGTAACTCGTTCAATCAGACATTACCACTTTCTTTAATTCTTAATCCTGCAGTAAAAGGGAGTTTATTATTAGAAATAAGGGATAACGGAATAAACTTTTCAGATTTCATTTGTTAGCCAAGGCAAAATATTATTTCCAAATTTTTCAAATTGTTCCGGTTGCTAAATTGTTGCTCGAAAATAATTTAATGTCTTCCGAAAATTTTATAGTTTAGTTACGGTCTAACCAACTTTGTTAAATGTAGGGGTGAAGCGGAATATTAATCTCAATTTTAGGATAGTAACACTAAATTAAGAAAGTAGATTTTTGCACCCTTTTTTTTCTTCCTATTACACCCTTATTTTAATCCATCAATATATTCCTATTTTTTTCTCACATTTTCTTTTTCCAATAAATTTAATATGATATGTTGTACCAAAAAAATAAAATTAATATAATATGATGTACCAAATATTTTTAAAATATAAAAAAAAAAACTTTGTTTAAAAATGAAATTTTGTGTCCCCGGTGGGAAGATTGTTAAGCAAGATGCTTTGACAACTTGTTCAGCTTTATGCCACTACAGTATAACAAAATAAAGTGCAGAATGTGTAAAAAAAACCAAGCAATTGTTTACCCAGTCCAGTGTCAAAACACCTAATCTGGGGGATACCAATCCAGGAGAATTACCTTCACTATACCATAGTTTCTAGCCTCTAGATCTTATTTGAATAACCCCTATTCAAGGCCTCTCACTAAAACTACCCAAATGAAATTATCTAGGACTCCACCTAAATATGTGACTCTCCCTCAACCAATTGCCCCAATTGGAGGAACGATTCAAAGCTCGTTACACTAGCGCAAAAACCTTGCACTTACTTTTACCACAACGACAACAATAATAAAAAGAAAAGGACTCAATAAACACTTTAGAGCTAATGCTTATAATCTTGAGTCGTAGTTTGCTTCAATGTTTGCTGATCTATTTATAGCTTCCAAACTCAGATTGAGTTAAGCTAAATAATAGGAAAGTTTGTTGAAGTTTGAGAATCTAATCTTTTATCTTCAAAAGATAAAATATTGTGTTTTGTAACTTCTTCAAGCTTTTCCAATAATTCTGCCACGTGTGCAAACAAATAATCTTCTGAGTTATTATTTGTTTGGTTGAACTGATAATCTTGTAACAAATAATATTTGTTTGTATATTTGATTTTGAATCTTCTTCAAACAAAAACGCGTTCCATTAAACTTACTATGAGATATACTTCAACTCAGGTCGTTGACATAATTGAAACTTCATCTCTATGTAATTTACAAAGAGAAACAAGAGGGACTGTGACAACAAATTCATGCTTTTGAATTTCTGAACATATATGTTTCAGCAGAAGCAACATGTCACAGTCCTCTGTTGGCAAGCTGTTAAGACATCTTGTTCAACATGTTTGTTTGATCAAAATTCATGACAACTAAGGGAACAACAAAAAAAACTTATTTTTCAAATTTATACAGTCAAGATAATATTTTATTAAAAAATAAAAATAATTGACTAATAGTATAATTGATAAATCATACCAATAAAATACTAAAACGACACTTAATTATTAACGCTAAATTCGACGTCCGGTGACACTTAATAAAATCCAAAAATTTATCAAATTTAACTCTAATTATCCTTAATATTTTCTTTACCAACATAATTTATTTTTCACACTCCAAGTACAACACTTTTATTTTCACACCCTGTGTATTTCTACTCTTTTTTTATATTATGATTGCTGATTTTGTTATTATAAACCTTATTCTCGGGATTTAATTTCTATAAATTTTCAACAACAAATATTTTAGGATTAAATATATTTTTAGTCCCTATAAATATATCAAATTTTGTTTTTAACCCCTATAAATTTTTTAGCAGATTTTGGTCCCTACATTTTATTAAACTCGAGTTATGACAAAAAATATTTGAAGGACCAAAAGTTGATGAAATGTTTTAAAGGGACTAAAAACAAAATGTGAGACATTTATAGGGACTAAAAACTTATTTGACCTAATATTTTATTATCTATCTCACGATATTAAACAATAATTTTATTTTCAAACTAAAATAATTTTTCATTTGATTTGGAGTATTAACATCTATTATTTTATTCATTTTTGTCTATTTAGCTAAGGTATAATTTCTTCTAACAATTACAAAAATCGCACATTACTTACAATCATATATCTAATATTCCAAAACATAGATAACATGGAGTGACATAGTTAATGTATGTTTCATGTATGGTTTATAAAAAAGATTACTCTCTTCATCCCAAAATTATTTTTTTTTAATTTTTTAGTTTTGTTCCGAAATTATTGTCTTTTTTGAAAATCAATGTAAAATTAATATTAATTTATTATTGTAGCCTTACAAAAGTTAAATCATTAATTAAATATGTTTTCTCTTTCTTAATAAAGTAAGGATAAAAAGAAACTTAACTTTTTATTTTTTGGGTTAAACAAACTTAACTTATTAATCTTATAGTTTTTTAATCCACTTGAATAACTCTAAGGGTGTGTTTGATCTGCTAAAAAATAGAGTATTGGATAGGACAACTTTTTGTACCCTGTTTAATGTAAAAACTGGTTATGGGATTAGACAAAATAGGTAGCAAGGGACAGAACAAAATCAGGAATTTTTGTTCTTCACTAAACCACAGGACAACTTTTTGTCCACATTACAATTATAAAAAATACAAAAATACCCTTTTTATTTTCAAATATGAAAAAATTATCTCTCTATATCTCTTCGGTACAATTTTGTCCTGTACCATCTTATTTTATCTTGTACTATCTTATTTTGTCATGTAATGTTCTGTCTAGTACTTACTACTTTGCGAATCAAATACACCTTAAAAGAACAATAATTCTAAAACAGAAGAAGTATATAATTTATGTTACATGAGGTTATTTTCTCAAATTTAGCCTAAAGACCCACGAAATGTGGGGATGATATTCCTTAAACACAAAAAATAATATAAAATTTACTTGATACCTAAAAGTCATTTTTTGTTTTTATATAGACGAAATGATAAATTTATTAAAAAATTTCATATATAAAATAAAGTGATTAGAGATTCAACTTCACTCATAAACATTTAATCTATCAATTTCAATATTTTTTATCAGTTAAAATTTCAACTTCCGAGAGAACAAAGAAAGAATTATGACAGAAAAAGTAAACATTATTATGATGATGGTGATGATGATGGATATATATGAGTTGAGTCCACGTGGCATTTGTTAAGTAGCCAGCACACTTGAGTTTTGGAGGTGAAACAAGAGAATGAGACACGCAGCATTTATTATTTGCCAACACATCAATAAGCCAATAAAGCTTGCTTACAAACATGGTTTCTTTTTAGAAGGAAAAAAAAAACTAAAAAAATTCTTACACTAGAAGTTTATTTTATAATCTATAAAAGCCTACGTAATAAAATAAAAAATGTCAGCATCGGTGTGTAGTGTTGTTGAAGTGCTGGTCCTGCTTCTGAATTCTCCTACTCCTTGCAGTTTTTATGTAAGCTTCTTTCATTTTCATGTACTTTATAAATTGAATACAAATATTGTGACATAATATTTGTTCTTATACTTTATGGACATGCTATAAAATGCTACCATCTAGAATGTAGGAGTATACTATAATAGCACTTTTTGATTTGTATGAAAGCTTCTTCAATCTTCAAGGACTAACTTTATACTTTTAATCTCTCAAAAAATAAAAAAGACTAGTTTTAGAATTTCCAATTTTTAGCCATTCCATGCTTATAATGAACTCTCTTTTTTCTGTCACCTTAAACATAGTTGTTAGTTGGTGAAAATATTTCAATATTTTGTATATGCCGGAGTTTGAATTCAGATTTCTTCATTTATTTTAAGAGGTAAAATTTTGGTGACGAAAATAAATTCATTTTCCTTCATTTTCCTTTTTAGATTTAATATATATAAACTCTATGATATCACATTTTTGATTGAAAGTGTATCCACCACCACCACCATCGTACGTGAAATTACACTCAATTTTTTAAATTGTTATCACTATTGTCAGCGTATTAGTGTCAGAGTGTCTATTTGTGTCAGAGAGTGTCTGTTGTCTGTGTCAGTGTTTTATATTAAATAAATCAAATATCAAATTGTGTGTGATACTTACTAGCCTTCATTTATATATATATATATATATATATATATATATATATATATATGATGCTTCCTTCTGTTTGTTATTATGTTGAACTTGAATGTAATATTTTTTAGGCTATAGTAAATTTCCAAAGAAGGAAAAAATATGACATTTAAGAAAGACTTTGAACAACAAATGGTGCCTGAATGGGAGAAAGAGTACATGAACTATGAAAGCCTCAAGAAATTATTGAAAGAAGTCAAAAGAAGCAAGAAAGCTGAAGACAATAAGCACTTACAGCATAGGTTCAGCCTTGAAAGAGCATTCAGTGGACTACACTTGCATGGTGGTATCAATCATCAAAGAAATGAAGATGTTGAAAACCAAGTTATAGATGTTAAGACATTAGAGATAGATGTTGATGATTCTAAACAGTTATATGAGACCAAAGTGAATGAAGATGTAGGAGAAGTTGAGGCAAGGTTTTTTGAGAAGCTTGATGAAGAGCTTAATAAGGTTAATGCATTTTATAAGGAACAAGTGGAGGCAGCTAAACATGAAGCAACCCTTTTGAGTAAACAAGTTGACACTTTAGTTGCTTTGAGGGTTAAGGTTAAAAGCCTTGATCCAGCAGGTAAATACTATCTCCTGTCTTTTTTATAAGTGACAATTCACATTTCAAATTTATTGAGTAACTAATGTAATTGAGTACAAAATTGAATTGAATTGAAATGAACTTTGTAGTTTGTGTTGGCGTGCATTGTTCAATTGGTAGGACATTTAAGCTTTAGGAGACATAATTCGAAAGATATATGAGAGGACCACGCTGGATGGAAAAGTGGATGTTGAACACTATATCAGAGGATCCATATAGCTAATGACTTAAGATTTTGGGTTAAGATGTTATGTTCAACTCACTCGTGTGGTTGTTAGAAGCATGTGATGTTCCTCCGGACACCCCTCATGACCTAACATAGATCGCCGATATATTTCAATTCAAAATTCATATTGAAATTTGTTTATTTGTTTACTCTAAAGTCTAAATAGATGAAACAAAGTAAACTCAAATCACACAGTCATTTGAGACAATATGGTGAAATAAAATGATATTCATCCAATTCAAAAAAAAAAATGATATTCATCCACTTGTTAAGTACATGTTAATATCACTGATGTTCCATCCAAATGATGTTCATGTAGTTACTGTTATTCATTACAATTAATGATGCACTAAAAATTTAGATTGAAGGTGTGTTTAGTGTCCGACATGGATAGGTGTCGAGCAACCACACGACACTCAGGCATATGATTGATTATATTCAATTACTTCTGTCTTCTAAAATTATCATCACTGTCGACGTGTCAGTGTCGCGTCCGGTGTCCTGGTCTGTGTCACTGATTCATAGCAATCAGTTATCAAAGTAAATTATATTCTCTTAAAGTCTAAGGTTGAGCTGTATCTGCAGGATTGCAGCAGATTAGATTGTCAACTAAAGATGCCATGGATCAAAATCATAAGCAGAAAGACTCTGTGATGGGAAATGATGTTGATCCTCTTCAACAGAACAATCATGAGGAGGAAGCAAACAGTAACTACAAAAGAAGAGACCCAATGGAAATCCTTGACCATGTAAAGATTGATAATGCTCTTGAATCTCCAATATCAACAATTAAAAATGTTTTTACAGATTCCAATGATAACAATGAGTTGAGTTTCAACAAAGAAGAGCTGAGAAAAGTTGAAAAACAACTTAGACTTGTCTTTGTTGAGTTCTATCAGAAACTCCTTCATCTCAAAGATTACAGGTAATAATCGCGCAAACCATTATATGACAAAAAAATGTGGCCGATGCACCCAAATTGCGGCTGTGATACCATTGCGGAAACTTCAAAATCCGTTAGACTGCAGCCACAATAGCGATTGCAAACCACAATTAATAACGATCGTCTTTCCTATATTTTTTGAAAGCAGTGTTACCGTGTGCTTATGTATCTATTATTATGCAAATGTGTCAGTTTTATGAATCTCTCAGCATTTTCCAAAATCATGAAGAAGTATGAAAAGATTGCGTCAAGAGGAGCTTCAGCGGCATACATGAGAGTGGTCGACAACTCCTATCTCGGCTCTTCGGATGAGGTTTGTTTAAACTTTGAATCACATGTATTCCATTCTAATTACTAACCATGGCTATCTCTTCATATTGAAACTTCGCAATTTAACGGACTTTTTGTTGTTTTTTGTTCCATTTCAACTGAGAAATATACATTAGAGAAGACATTATGGATGTTTTGGAAAATGCATTTCAAATATGTAGACTAAATATCTTTAAAAATTATGAAAAAATTTATTATCTAGTTAGCTTTCATCTTCTCTTTATCGCATTTTAGTAATGCAATCGACTCCATCTAATTTTAGGTAAATTTTCTTTTGGAGAAAGTGGAATCTACCTTCATCAGAAACTTTACACATTCAAATCACAAGAAGGGAAGGAAATTGTTAAGGCCAAAAACAAAAAGGGAAAAGCACAGGATAACGTTTTTTACTGGTAAATGATACGATACAATGCTAACTAAAATCATGGTGTGAATGGTTTAGTTTGTTCCAAAAACTATTGATTAATTCTTATCTTGTTTTATTTCTTGTAGGTTTCTTTTCTGGATGCTTTGTTGCTCTACTAGCTGCTACAATATTAAGAATAGTATCGCAACATTTAATGCAGAAAAAAGTAGGTGCATTTTACATGGAAAACATTTTCCCATTATACAGGTAACACTATTTTTCTGAACTTTGTTTTCATTTCTATTGGTATACTGATCAGAAATTTCTTTATTTCTGTGATAGTCTTTCTTTGTCAGACTGTTTGAAAGAGCTTATGGAAACAACTTATTTCATCTTATAGCTTATAGAAAAACAATTGGACTTTATTTTATTGTTAAACACTTATTATGATATGCGCTTCTGTCTATGCTTTGTTGAAGATTGTAGCATTTTCTTGCAGTCTATTTGTATATTGATACATATGCTAATGTATCCTGAGATTACATATTTTTGGAGGAAATATTGGATCAACTATCCACTAAGCTATATATGTTTATAGCTTATTTGAGCTTATGGAACTATCGAATACATATGCTTATGTATAAGCACTTGTGAAACTGTTTGTGAAGAGCTTACGGAAACAGTTTCGGATATACCTATATGATGATTTAGGCTTATTTCTATAAGTTTTCCATGATATATAGCTTATAAAAATAGTTTGTATCAATGTAATTGGAGACTTTATTTACCGTTTGTTATAAAAATAGCTTATCTATAAGCACTAATATTGATCAGCGTTTATAATATGATTTATTTAACATTATAGCAATTTCTTGCAGTCTATTTGGATATATCACTCTACATATGCTAGTGTATGCTGCAAACACATATTTTTGGAGGCGATATCGGATCAACTATCCGTTCTTATTCAGCATCAAACCTGGAACCGAGTTAGATCATAGAGATGTATTCCTTCTCACAACTGGCCATGCAGTTATTGCAGTACTATGTTTCTTGATAAATTTGCAGCTTGAGATGAATCAAAATGAAAGAAGCTATAAGACAGCCACTGAACTTGTTCCTCTGAGCTTAATTGTTGTAAGATTCATATATTAGTCCTCACTCCTCACCACAATTTGTTGGAAAAAGATTATCCGCTGTAACTGTGTCACGCAGTTACAAATCCTGACTTCCCGATCTAAATCAATGGTCGAAGTTGTTTAAAATTAATTGACTCACCATGTAATTTGAACCATCCAATATCAAATTGATGGCCGAGATTTATTACAGCATGTAACTTTTACTCTGGGGAATCCGGAGCCCAGTTTTTCATGGACTATATACTTCCATAACCTATCATTTTTTTTCTTTATGTGCAGCTTGTTATTTTGATTACCTTTTGCCCTTTCAACATCATATACCGGACAAGTCGTTTCTTCTTTATCCGGTGTTTATTCCGCTGCATATGTGCACCATTTTTCCCGGTAACATTAACAACTAGGAAATTAAAATTTGACTGACATGATTAAATACAAATAGACTTAATCTAAATGCAACTAATTAAGAATTAATTTTTTTGCAGGTTACACTTGTGGATTTCTTCATGGCAGATCAGCTTACCAGTCAGGTCTTTGTCTACTTCCTGTGGATTTCATATGATAAATTTAATTAATACAAACATTAGCATATTTCATATGCTGATATATTACTCAAATTTGTGTTTTTTTTTACTTCAGTTCCAAGCCTTCAGAAGCTTTGTGCTATACATATGCTATTATGGCCTTGGAGAACATTCAAGGAGGCAAAATAAATGTAGAAGTCATGGTATCTACAATGTACAGTACTTCATTGTCGGCGTGATTCCTTATTGGTTTCGCTTGGCGCAGGTTCATACAATATTTTATTTATACATGGAATACACCTTCTAATTTCCTTCCTATGCGCCTACATCTAGACATTTCTAGAAATAGTCTCTCTGCTTGCAGAGCATCGTGCACTAACTGAGCGACTTATTTTTGTAGTGCATGCGTCAATTGTACGATGAGAGAGATATCGACCATGCAATAAATGGTTTGAAGTATCTATCGACAATTGTTGCCATGATGTTTAGGACTTCCTTTGAAACAAAGAAGGGAATGACATGGAAAGTTTCGGCACTTATAAGTTCAGCTGTTGCAATACTTCTCAACACATATTGGGACATTGTTAAGGACTGGAGTCTTCTTCAAAGACATTCGAAGAATCCTTATTTGAGGGATAAACTCGTACTTTCTCACAAAAGTGTCTACTACATAGTCATGGTAACAAAAAGTTAACCAAACATAAATTTGTTTTGATCTTCTGTGTGGATAGTGAATTCGATGAAATCACAATGACATCGTGATTCTGCTAAACTCCGTGTGAATTCAATCATGCATTATATTGGTCATTCGTTCATTGAATCTCTTTTTTTAATGAAATCAAACAGGTTGTGAATGTTGTGCTAAGACTTTCATGGATGCAGTTGGTGCTTGAACTGCATTGGCGCCCCCTTCATAGAGTGGCAATCATTACATTCATTTCATGCCTTGAAATTATTCGTCGCGGCATATGGAATTTCTTTAGGCAAGTTCTAAATTTGACATAAATATCTATGGTTTTTAATATGCTTTGGATTATTGCATATTCTCCAACCTATTTTCTTTGTATTAATATACAAATAAAAACCAATGTAATCAATTGCATGCATTGCATATATTAATGCACATTATAATTGGTCAGGTTGGAGAATGAGCACTTGAACAATGTTGGAAACTACCGCGCATTCAAGTCGGTACCTCATCCTTTCACTTACAGTGATGAAGATGATGATGAAGATGGAAATGACAAGGATGAATAGTTGCATGCTGCTTCAATTCAAAGCAAATAATTTAAAGCATATTGATTGGGATATAAACTTGAGAAAAAGTAACATCTGCATTCACACAAAAGAAATAGAAGATTTTAAACCTTATTCTTCTAATATGTTGATGTCTATTGTAACATAAACATAAACTATCTTTTAAATACTCTGTTGAATGACTTCATACGACTATTTTGTTTCTAGCCTTATCTTTCTATGTTTTAATGATGTCTTGTTTCATTTTTGTTTTCCCCTTTTATGTTAAAACTTGTTTTAAAAATCCAAGGGGTAATGTGTCATGTACTGTCGTTGTTCGATTCGTGTCACAAGTATAAGAGATGGCTTGTATTGTATTGTACGATTCCAAAGAAAACTCAAACACTTTTTTTATATGGGTTATGCTAACTAGTGCACCCCATGCACTAGTTAAGAATACAAAAAAAGTAAGTTTTATATTAAAAACAACATTTTTTAACTTTTGCATACATTGATTACACAAGTTTCAATACAATAATACGAGGTTTCTTAACTAGTGCATGGGATGCACTAGTTAGCTTTTTCCTTAAAAAAATAGTAAGTTGATTACATTTATGCCCTTTAATTTTTACTTTATCAAAACACAACAAAATGGGTATTTGTGTCCAAATGAAAAGGCCTTGGCTGCTAAAATAGACCTTCATGAAATGAAGTGGGTCTATGATAGTACCAATGTCCAGATTACTGATAACAGTATATGCAAGCTTCTGGAATGTTGTTTATACAGAAAATAAGTTATGAAACATGACTAAAAGTTATTTCATTTCACATTGGATGATGAGAAAACCGAGCAGGAGCAAGTATTTTCAATCCGAATCATGTCTCCTCCTCTCTTTATCTTTTTTGTGTCTCTTTTTGTCATCTGAATCACGAGAATGCCGCTTGTCACGCTTCTCTTGCTTTCTTTCCTCATGGGAATGTTTCTTCTCGCGCTTTTCACGTTTCTCTTCCTTCCTCTCTTCCCGTCTTCTCTTTCGTCTATGTTCATCCTCAGAATCATCTTCAGTCTTTCTTGGTGATTGATTAGGCATTGATACATTTTCTGCCTCAGCCGGTGTTAGTGAGACCTTTGAGGTACCAGGTTCTTCCCAAGGGCGGAGTTCCCTGCACAATGTAGGAAATAAGTAACAATATTGGCATAGAATTTCAGGATAATATATACAGGGTGGCATAATAGTTTGGTTAAGAAAGCAAAGCATATTGTATCTTCAAGAAAATAGATTCAAAAGAAAAGATGCCAAGTCAAATCAAAGCTACAATGTTCGATGCCAGTTCTTCCAAATAATATTTTTGGTAACTTTGTAAGGGTTAACACTTTCCGGCCATATACTAAATAAAGGGCCAGTTTGTGCACACTCCTTTTACACAAAGGGTTGTTTCAATTAAGGGACATGCTTTAAAAACCCTGCTATTTTTGGAAATAAAATAAAGCAAAATTTAAAAAATTAAAATAAAAAAGAAGCTGATTAGGGCTATTCTTACAAGCTAAAAAATCGCTATTGAAATATTCTTTAAGCATTAAACATTGTCGTCCCTACCGACTAGACAGTTGTTTGGACCATCTCATGATTCAATGATAGGAACCCGAATTAAAAGTGTTGAAACTGTATTATTGATTCAACAAAATACATGTATTATAGAAAGATCCCTGTAAGGCTGTAACCCAGAGCAACAGCTACTCTGATTCCTCTAGCCAAATTGGAATTTACAACCAATGCTCTGATTTTCACTTTCTCTCCCCAATATTTTGTTTGCTATCCCCAAATTAACTGCCAGATAAGCAATACTTGTCAAATATAGGCCCAAACCCGGTATCCTAAGTTCCTAACATTCAACAAATCTGAATTTTGGAAAATCAGACTCAAATCAACACGTAGATCTTTGAGGACACCCCTTGCGAAAAACCTAAATATAATTATATAAGCAAACACACAGTCGACTGGTGAAGTTGTAGGGTGTTATATAAAGAGGGAAAAGTAAAACGAAAGACAAAATTATAAATATCGTTTGATATAGTTAGTCATTATGATTAGATAAAAAATGAAGACTTAACAAACTAACCCTTATTCATATCAATACAAGACTCTAAATCCCAATGAAATAGAAAAACATGTTAATCAAGATAATAACGAATATGAAAACTATGCTTAAGAGGTAGTCTAAGATACTCTAAAGATTAAAAAAAAAAACTAATAATACCAATAATCTAAGAGACTGTAAGATAATATCAAGACATCATAGGATACTTTTCACATCTTAATTTTGACACTCCTCTCGAGCTAAAGAATGACTGGACGATAGTACCAATATCCTGATCAATGGCATATGGTGGATTATGGATGATTCCAATCTGTTGCTTCCAAGGGCAGAAACATGGCTGATATAACAAGTGTTTCAGCCTATGGCGGCTGGCACAAAATCATTCATGCCATAATGCCATTGGACTATTGGTTACTATGATAATGATAAACCCAACAGAAGAGTATATACAATCTGAATCATGAATCCTTATCGTTCTTGTATTTCTTCCTGTCATCTAAATCATGAGATTGCCATTTTTCTCATACTTCTCTTAATGTTAATCAATCCCCAAGGAACTATTGGTTAATTATTAGTTTACTTCAAGATGCCTTCAAATATCAGCAAAAGCAACCAGCAGATGAACAAATCCATGAACTCTTGTCAAAGTTAGCAACCCTCAATCACATAAGCCCCCCGATACTGCAATGTTCAAAAGGCCGAAGAGACTTTGCAAAAGCTGAAAGTATTGGTAAGGCAAGATATTTGTTCAATCATGTTTACTACCGGTGTTGCTGGAGAAATTTCCAACAACCATTTGAATGGCAGAAAAGGCACCAAAATTGACAATGTTGAAGGATTCAACTCCTTCACTAGTGAGGAAAATTCTTCAACCACACCATTATTAGACATGATTGAATCAAGATCTTAGCTTACCAATACTTTCAGCATTTGCAAAGTCTTAAAAGCCTTTTGAACATTGAACATTGGGGTATTGGGAAAAGGCATTTGATGAACAGGAAAAAACTGGAGAGCTAAAGTGACTAGGTCAACGAGGGCAGCTAATTTTGACAAGAGTCCATGGAGTTGCTCACCTAAATAGTTGTTTTTGCTGATATTTGAAGGCAGATGGAATTAATCTAATAATTAATCAATATCATCTCCTCGTGCTTTGCACTATTCTCTATTCATATTTCATAAACCACATGTCCATGTTAAGTAACTTTCACAATCAGTGCTACACATAGCAAAAGAAGAAATATGATCATTCATAGCATGTGGTCACCCTTTTTGCCCATGTGCTAAATATTATGCAACTTTTTGGATGAAATAAATCTCGGAAAAGCTATAGGTCTTTTACTATAAGTTAAAAGAAATTTCTTCTAAATAAGCTCTAAAAAGGTTTGCCTAGGAAAGTGCCCAAAGCCACCCAAAACCAAACCACTTGTATAATAAATCTCGCTAATTGCACAGAGGATTAGTAGCTAAATATTTACCGCATTAAATATCCACGCTTCAAGAAATCTAAACTCTAGCACATGACATCAAACTCACACTGGAGTAATCATGTTTCATGAATATTTAGTTGTTTATGACCAGATGACATGTAAATCTTCTGAAAGATTGGACAGTCACCATGAGAAAAACCTAAATGTACAACATCACACTCACTGAATAATAATCTTATTTTCCTCGCCTCACCACAAGCAAACCACCAAGTTGTTCTTAATCCAAATATTTTATATGATGTGCTAAAAAAATTGTAACAATTGAGACAGGAAATAGCAAAAAGTATTAAAGAAAATAATCCACTCCATTATTTTGGAAAAATGAAAATCTTTTGTAATCAATTTACCTTGCAAAACCAACACCTTGAACCCTTGCTGCTTCAGCATGACCTTCACCTAAGTCTTCTGCTGTAGACCCTCTCTTTACTAGTTCTGAAAATTCATGTTTATCAAGTCGGTTACCTTGAGGACGGTTAGCACGCTTGGGAGCTAAACCGAGAGCTTCCCTCATTGCCTGCTCCTCTTCTTCCTTGATTCTTCTTATCTCTTCTTTTGCAGCCTCCATTTCTGCATTTTGGGACTTCTTGTCCCTGGTATACCAAAACAGGTCTTTCCCTGTTGAATTAAGAGAAAAAACTTAAAGATGTGCCCTTTATTCAGATGTAAACAAACATCATATGGAAGTTTCCATCTATCCCTACTTAAACATCCTAGGAACAAGAAAGATGATGGATAAATCTACTTGTAAATGTCTCTTTAGCCCTCTTTGGCCTTCCTAGCTTCTTCTATTTTAGTTCAAGTAAATAAAAAAATAAAAATAAAAGGAATCTAAACTTACATTGGATGACATTCATCTCTAAATATAGTCATAATCTTGTTTTCCGAAACATATCCAACCAACACTATGCTTTTGTAGTTATGTCCCATAATACAAAAATATTATGCAATAACCTATACTACAATACCAATACACAAAAAATTAAAGTTGTATAACTGTAGGCTGAGGATAGGATTAGGATATAAGAATTAAGAAGCACTAAGTAGATACTTAGGTGATGGAAGAGAGCACCCATATCAGCTTTGAATTAAAAGGATGGAATTTAGCTATAGACTCAGGCATAGATTTTGCAATTTGTACATAGAAGATACTTTTCAGATCTTTCCAATAACACACCAAATTCAAATCACATGTCAAAATTAAACAACCTTTTTACACTATAATGTGATTTATTATACAAAATGATAAACTGGTCAATCAAAACCTAGAACAGGACAAAAAAATTCAAACATTTGAAAGTCATGAACAAGACTACAAACAACAAATAGTTTAAATAACCAGACACTATAGAAATATATCTATTTTCCATTTTGTATAAATACAAAATAAACATTGTAAAAGGAATTTAGATTATAATATACTTCAAGAAGTTGTAGAACAATAACATTTGAATAACAAAGCAAGTACATTACCTACTAAGAAACTGACAGATTAGTTTCAGAGCATCCTACTAAAAATTGAAGAGTGTAATCTAAGCTCTTAAAATGAAGATTCATTACTTGGGCTTAGTGCAGCTAGCACAGAGTTTCATTAAGGGTATCACTTTTTAATCCTAACATAGTCATTCAGAGCATAAAAGCCACAAAGGATATTGCTAACAAGTTCTCTAAGGTCGCTTGCTTTATTATGGAATCATGAAATATATAGTATTCAATGAAAAGTACAGCACTTGATGCAATGCATTTTTAGAAATCTTTAGTTCTTTGTTTAACACTTCCGTTTTAAATCAGTGATGTCAATTGTAGGTCATCAAAAATACCGGTTTGTTAAAATTCAACTACGTTATAGTGCTGCTATTTGACAACACTTTGTACTAAAATGCATATTGTTTCACAATAGTCATTTGTTCAAATTCTACTATGCTATAGAGCCGCTATAACAGCTACTAGACAAAACTGTTTTAAATTAGTAACAAGTGTTCTTATTATACTCATTGACAAGGAAGCACTGACGATTTGAAACAGTGGCCATATTATAATTTATATCACACCTAAGTCGAATACATTTGTGTTGGACACTTAATGAACACTTCCAGATTCAAAGTATTTTTCCTTTAGGCTATGTTTGGATTGATGGAGATTGGAGAGTGTTCTTATTATACTCGTTGGGTTCATAATTTCCGTTTGTAGGTTCATATCCTATCAATGTCCGGTACCAAATCAGCATATGAATGTTTTCTAAATCATTAGCATTTTCCGACAACATAAATCAGTTAAAGGCAGTAAACACAACATAAAACACATTCCGAGCAAGCATATCCTATCCTTATCCGACTCTACTATCCGATTCAGCAAATATAATTAACTAATAGATTGTCCTCGCGCTAAATGCAAAAAATGTATAAATTGAAATAATTTACCTTTCTGCCATCTACCAACAGGAGCCTTGATACTATGACCTAGATAATTCTCCCTGTGTTTATCAGCTTTTACATCATCCCAAGTAAACTCTGCACATCAATAGTAAGATCATTCATAAATAATCAATCATTCAAGATTTATACTACCGATCAAGTTTAACAATATCATTCATTCATGAAATTAAAGAAAAACCCTAATTAGCAGAAACTATCGAAATTGAAAGAGATGATGAAACAAACTTACGATCTCGACCGCCACGGACGCCACCACGAGTTGGATGATACATGTTTCCAAATTATTTCGATTTTCGTTTCGCTGTGATTTTTTTTGTTCTCAAAATCAAAAGACCTTCTTCTTCACGGTATCCCAAAGTGGATTAAATTAAAAGAAGTTTTTTCAATTTTATGTGATTTTTTTTAATTAATTTATATTCTTCAAACCAAAATATAAGTCAAGGGTCGAGGTTCCATCCTCGTATTGGGTAGCCGCTTTAAATCTTTGGGTCAGCTATCTCACCCATTGAAGTGTCTTCAATCTAATGAGGGATTAGTCACTGTGTTCGGCGGTGAATACCCCAGTCTCAACCAAAAAAATACCAAAATATAAATTGTTTTAACAATATTATATAAACGCTTATCAAAATATATATATTATATAAATTAAAACTGTAATTATTGTTGTATCGAAATGAGAAATTACAAGTTAGTTTATAAAATTATTTTTTATTAATGATATAAAAAAGATAAATTGATGAATAAAAGAAGAGAGGAATAAATAGTTAACTATATAATAAGAAAAATAGAATTAAATATTTTATTGATATTGTAAAGTGACACAGTAACTTGGATTTTGGTACGGAGTGAGTATTCACCATAATATATCTTTAATACTATAAATTGGGAACTTTCTATTTTCTCCTATGTCCACGTGGCACTTTTTCAGAGCATTCTTCTTACAATTTTTTCATATTTAATGCATACTCTTCTCACATTTTGAATGAATCATTATTTGAGTTTCTTATATCAGTAACCCTTTATAAATATGAAAAATAATTTAAGTTAAAGACATAAATTCATTGTCAAAAATCAAAATATATTTTAATGTCAATTGCCAAAATATATTTAATATTAAAAAGGACATTTGACCAAAAAAAATAAATATTATTTAAACATTTCATCAGAGTGTTGGATTAGAAAAATAACAATCACATGTTTTTTTTATTCATTTATTTAATATAATTAATATAAGGAAAATAGCAGTCTTTAAATTCTTTATAAAAGAAATCTATTTTGTCATTTTTTTTTACCGATGATTTTTTTTGAATTTGATTTTAAATTTTGAATGCAATATAAATCAAATGTATGGTGTTAAATGGAATTGAATTGCACATTAATTGATTTTCATTTGCAACATAATCATATTCCTTAGTCTTAACACTATATAAAGGGATGTAAGTTAGTGCAAAATGTATAACATGCTAATTATTTCTACTTCTTTTTCTTCCTTTTTTTTATAAATTATAATGTAGTTTTTTCTTCCTTATTCTTTATTACTGAATTTTTGAATGTTTGAAATATAATAGAATACCATTTCAACAATTTTCATTTTATTACTGAATTTTTGAATGTTTGAAATATAATAGAATACCATTTCAACAATTTTCATTTTATATTATATATATAGTAGTTTTAGGATTATCGTATCCATACAACGGTTCAAAGGACTCTAATCTACAAATTAGAATAGGAAATACAGAGATCAGAGTAACGTATACTCCGTAGCTAATTTTTTTTATTGCATCATGTTTGCTACTCATATTGAAATATGTGAAGAGGGTTATTTTGTATCCAACATATTGTATAAGTTCATGAGACCAATTTTTTTTTTTTTTGACTAATAGAGACCAATTTCTAAAACTCTTGCCTAACATATGGGAAAAATATATACAAGATTCATATTATTAAAGTTCTTTATCGTGCAAATTTTTTTTTCTATAATTATAAAATTTATATGAATACTAATTTTAATTTACAATTTTAGCAAGAAATGTTGCATGTTCTTCCATCTCTTTATAAAAATGTTATTGTTATGAACTATAACAATTAATCACTACATGTACGTATATGAGAGAATTATGTTTTAATTCATGGATACAAATACATGAGGATTATGTTGTTAATCTCACTATTAAAATGAACTAAATTTTTTAACACATAAGAGTATTCAAATCGTAAAGGAATGCATGTCAAAAAAAATCGTAAAGGAATGATATCACGGTTAAAGACATAAGTGATCTGCAACTTTTATTTTTGAACAAATAAGTGATCTAAAACTTGAAAAGTACTTGCAATCAAATTTTCATATATATACACATATATATCTTCTTCAAGAACATTAACAAAACCCAAAATTGAAATTTTCCATCTAATTGTATCAACTTAATGTCAAAATTGACGTCCAAACTAATTGGTGGTGAAAACCAAAAAATAAAATTTTAAATCCTATTTTATTTTATTTGGTACAATTGGAGTCCTATTTATAAATGTTGACTAAACGAATTGTTCTCATTTTTTATTTAGTAATTACTTTTACTCTTTTTGCTTACTAAGTGAGTGGAAGTCGAATTTAGTATTAACAAATTAAAAACGTTCACACGTTTAATTTACATAATACATGTATCTTTCTGAAATTAATTCACATATTTAAATTTCTTTTTTTTTTTTTGGTCAAACACATATTTAAATTTTTTTATTAATCTCATTTATTATTATTGTTTGATACCTATAATTTTTTTTTTCTGAAAAAACCTATAAATTTTCTTAAATGCATATTATTGATTGTTTCTTTGAAAACCATATTATTAAATACTGAAAAAATCATTCAATTTTCTTTTTGACTGAGAAAAAAATTAACATTAGCTTCTTTTTTACTCAAAAAATCTTTACTATATTAGTTGATAGTTTAATTTTCATTGTTGAAAATATTTTTTTTGGGACAACGTTTGGAATTTATTTTTCATTAAATGTGGCCTAATTATATTGAAAGAATAAAATTTATAATTAATAGATTTTTTGAAATTAATTTTAATTATCTTTTTTAAAGCAACAACTCAACCAGCATTCAACAATTTAAATTTGTAATTATACATATTTTTTTCAACACCTCCAAATATGTAATGTTTTTTTTTTTTGACAAATATAATGAAATATTGTATTCAAAATTTGTGCAGAATTCTTTTTTTTTTTCTTTTCTAAAAAGATATTTGATTGTTTTAATAATGGTTATTTTTTTCCTTCTAATGATCATGTAGGGTTTGCAACCCCATCATCTATGGGCCATTGGGACAACAACCATTGAGGTTACAATTTTGTTTTATATTGTTTTAAGCTTTATTTTCATCGTTTCATTTTGATCGATGAATCAATCATTATTTTGATTTGAGATAGAATAATAACATACTCTTTGTCATTTTACATCAAATTTGAGATGATTAAATTTTAAAAATAGACGTGTCATATTTGATACAATTGGAGGTTGGGTCTAGCATAAAAAAATATTCACACAATTACATAGCGAACTAAACTACAAAATTTAGCTGAAAGAAATATTCATATTATGTTTATATCACGTCCTAAATAGAATTATCTGTTGTGAAATAAACATATGGAAAACAAAAAAGAATGTTTGAATGATTGTTCTAAGGAAATTAATAAAGGTGAACTCCTCATCATATATTTAAATTTTACCTTTGTTCATCAAATAAAATGCAAGAATCGGTATCATTTCTTTTAAAACTACAACCTATAAGTCTTTTTTAGAAGCTCAATATATCCAACTTAGGGATGTCAATTTGTATCTGAAAACAGATTATTCGGGAGAATTATTTGTACGGAGATTCGAAGTTGTGGATTTTTTTTTTCCGCGGGGACAGGATGGAGGGAAAAATCTCCCCGTGGATAATTTGGGGCGGGGAACGGGGAAGGTCCCTCCGCCACCGCGGATTCCCCGACCCCGACTATATTATTAAAAATTATATATGTAATATGTAATTATATAACTATTTTTTTTAATACAAAATAATTATTATTAATACATTATAAAGATTATGATTATGTATGGTGGCAACAAATTTAATTAAATATTTATTTTTTTTGATAAAAAGAAATATTAGAAAGTACTTTTGCAGTTTTTTGTATCGATGCAAAATGTACTTTTATTTTAAAAAAAATGAAAGATACAAATATTCCTTCACCACTAGTACTTAGAGACAAAAATATGTATCGATGCAAATATTCCTTCACCACTAGTACTTAGAGACAAAAATTGACACTTGGCATTTTTTCAAGCATGACACCTAAAGATATAAATTTTTAATATAACCAATTTATTTGCCACTTTAAGCATCAATCTTCATCAACTAATAGTAATGCTTCAATTTTGGGTTGAAACTCTTCATGGACCAATTTTTTCGGTCCAAACCAACAAGAAACAAACCCAAAAGTCAGCTAGGTTACTTTTGGTCACCAGTAAGGTACAAACAAAACCAAATATTCCTCTTTTTCTATCACACGTCACTTTCAACTGTTAAGTTTCAAGTGTTCAAAGCTAGGAATAGAACAATCGTGGTGGTCAAGCTTTAAACATCTTATCACAATAATCCTAATTTTCATCTATGTTGAATAGATTAACATCTTCTTCCCAATTTGCTGGTAGGTTGAATTAATTATTATCTTTTACCAACTCAAGATTCTTTCTTTCAAAATTCAAAAAACGAAATATATTTCCTGAATTCTTTAGAAAAATCAGATTCCTTCCTTCGAGTCCCTTTCATTTGCTGCAAATATTCCTTCACTACTAGTATTTAAAGGCAAAAATTGACACTTGTCATTTTTTCAAGCATGGCACCTAATGATATAAATTCTTAATACAATCAATTTATTTTTTTTTGTCAGGTAGCCTAGCGGAATACAATCAATTTATTTGCCACTTAAGCATTAATATTCATCAACCAATAGTAAGGCTTCAATTTTGGGCTGAATCTCTTCATGGGACAATTTTTTTCGGTCAACCAACAAGAAACAAACCCAAAAATCAACTAGGTTAATTTTGGTCACCAACAAGGTACTAGCAAAACCAAAGATTCCTCTTTTTCTATCACACGTCACATTCAACTGTCAAACTTCAAGTGTTTAAAGCTGGCAATAGAATAATCGTGGTGGTCAAGCTTCAAGCATCTTATCACAATAATTCTAATTTGCATCTATGTTGAATAGATTAACATCTTCTTCCCAATTTGCAGGTAGGTTGAATTAATTATTATCTTTTACCAACTGAAGATTCTTTCTTTCAAAATTCAAAAAAAGGCATATATTTTCTGAATTCTTTAGAAAAATCCAGATTCCTTCCTTCAAGTCCCTTTCATTTGCCACAAATATTCCTTAGTACTTAGAGGCAAAAATTGACACTTGTCTTTTTAGGATTAAATACCTTCAAATCAGTTGAAATATTATTGAGTAGTTAAGGAATAAATACCTTCATCGATTTTGTATTTATGTTTTAGTATTTTGAAAATTGAAATCATTTCACAATCATGATCACTTAACAATGTGGTCTAACATTCTTTATCTAGCCAGTGTAAATAGACAAAATCTTGCATATGGACGGTTTTCTTGTTTTTCAAGGTTGGACCATTTAAGGCAAAAATTGTTTTGTTTTGTACTAAGTGACTGGTTGACCAACTTTCGAACAAATGATAGTGAGTTTTACAACTCTTCATAGAAAGTGGATAGAGTATTCTCACTATGATGTTCACTTCAATCATTTTTAATAAAGATTCTAATTATCAGAGGGAAAAAAAGGCAGCAAAGTCAATCTTTTTATAAGCTTGATTCTAGTTAAGTTAATTGTAATTCAGAATTCGACGATGAGATAAATCAAATATTGCCGAAAATTGCTCCTATGTAGAAATCAAATTTGAGAGATTTGAGTTCTCTCGAGTGATTCGTCTTAAATGAATTCATTAACCACTTGACTCTAATGTTTTAGTTAAAATAATTACCTTAGTTATTATCCGTAACTACAAAGGAATTCAATGAATAGACTTTAATGTCATTTCTAGTTGCATAAAAAAAACAAATTAATGTAACTAACTTCTTTTGTGCCCAAAGTAAACATATTAATGATTCTCACTTATTGAATGAACTTTTATGAGAAGAAAAATTAGTACTAATAAAAGGTAAATGAAGGTGCATGTTTTGCAAGCCTCAATAGAACAAGTATTTCCTCTTCTTCTTCTTCTTCTTCTTCTTTTTTACACTTTTTTAAGCTACCTTGATTTTCTACAAAATTCTTGTATGATAGGTGCAAAGAAATAGAGTTTGGGATTGCTCCTCATAACTCATGCTATTTGACTAGAATTGTGATGACCTTGCAAGTCATCACAATTTGTTTCCTCACACACACACTCATAAGGGTTGGCATAGAAATAGTCCTCCTCCTTCGGTTTGTCGACTATAACTTTTCGTCGACTTGGCTGTACAATTCTCTTTTCATGAACCTGTTTTACACCATCTGCAAACTCATTCCATTTTAGGGTTCCATTCTGATGCATATCGACCAATTCCACAATCTTTTTTCGATCCAACACGATCGTTTTACTAAAATTGGAATACCTGCAAACAAACAGATTAGTTAAAAATTTAGGAGAAATACCAGTGACACGCTCACTGTTATTACACAAATTTCATTTTAGTCACTCTAAATTTCACTTGGATATGGTTTTGGTCGTCCGAACTCAAATCGAAGGTGTAAATTATTTAAAGATGATTTGTTAAGGTGTAATATGAGACGACCGATCTCAAATCAAGAACAAATCAAATAGTTCATGTAAATGCGTGTATATAATAATGCAGGGAGTTTAGATCCTAAGGATAGATAGATACATACCTGCGATGGCCTTCCACGAGTCTTGCCATATTCCCGTCATAGGTAGGGATGAAGGTGTTACTGGCAACTGAAACCATAAAATCCAAAGCTGCCATCTGAGATGAATGGTTCTGGAAATGTTGCAAATCATCACGATCCAGCAATGTTTCCTTTTTCACCTGAATTTGCAAATGCGGAAACTCAGATATGAGTGAGCAGAACAATTTCAAAGAGGAAGAAATGAGGAACGAGGAAAAAAATGAATCATTTAGATCAGGTCCAATCGTTAATTCAACAACAATTTTCAACCAAAATGCAATTTCCAATCATTACAAACTCACAATTTGCGGAAATGCTGCTCTGAGTTGTGCAAGTCTACGTTCACCGCCATAAATCTCCCCAGCTGCTATATAGATCTGTGTCTCCCTACCAAAACCTAAGGCACGAAGAACTAAGGCCGCTTCCTCCGGGGTTAAAGGACATAGACCTTGTGATCTCCTCTCTTCAGAAACTATCTCCTTTTCTCTCCACCAAGGGAATGCATACCTGAATCACATGAAGCATAATCAACAAGATTATTTGTTTGCATATAATAAAGTAAATAAGGATCTGCCGATCATTTAATGTCACAAATCTTTGAAAAAGAGGAAATGGATTGAAAACAATGTGAAAAAAGCACAAACAGAACATGTTTCCTTTTTTCAATCGAATTAGGATCTTCTCGTGTTTTTCAATAACAGGATATGGTCCTTAGAGAGAAATAATTATATTTAAATATAACTAACAAACCCTACAACCAGTCATGGAAGGTCATTGTACGATAAAAGTCATGAGGAACATATCTCGTTATTTAGAAACCAGAAAAGATCCAAATCCTTCTTAACCTATAAATGATAGAAGCAAGATGAATTAGAAGCCAAATACATAGAGCAAAACAAGAAACATAAAAAAGACCTCATTCTTTTGAGCTCATCGGCTTCTTTCTCTGTGCAACCTTGAGTACAACCTGAGAAAGCCAACATATCCATCTCGTATCTAAGATGCAGTGCCACAAAAGGTCCCTTCTCATGAAGCATCTGAATCAATTTGCGCCCCAAATTCTCAATTTGAGGAGTGAATTTAATAGCCTGGTAATTGACACGACACCTGAGTTTCTGTAGATCAAGTGGGAGACCGTTATTTGCTAGACGTGTATCAGTTCTATTGAAGTGTAACACCTTATGCTTTCCAAAAAGTGGCAGAATCTGCAGTTTTTAGTCAATAGCATTGGATTAAACAAAATGTATATACACTCAATGAAGTTAGAAAAAACATCGTTATATTTTTAATGCTTCAATAATGAAGTGCTACTTTTCAGAACGTCTGTTAGCTATGCTACACCAGAAGAAACTCATTTTAGTTGCTAAAGCAATACTTTTCGTGTAACTGATTCATAATAATTCCAAAGCTGCAATCAATTTGGAAAGGACACAATTATTGACACGTGCTACCTTAATCACTCAGTGTACAAGTTTACTACTAAATAAGAAAACAACTTTGTTCCGTGCAATTTAAAAAAGAAATTGTAGAATTTCTCTTAGAAGCATTGAAAAATTAGCGATTTAGAGGAAACCACCCTCTTATAAGAAATCTACAAATACCAATGCAATAAAATAAAGGCGAAGAATCATTAATCTATCATATTATGAAACCTTAAATTGCAAATAAGAAGCACAATTATGCAGCTTATAAAAGAAGCAGACCTGCTCCAAGTAATATTTTTCATTCGACCAGCTAACAGGAGGCATCTCCAAGGTAGAATATCCATATTTACTACTAAACCTTTTAGGAACTCTTTTCACTATACGAACTTGATCTCGTAAAGACTCAACAAAATGCTTCACATCAAAAATGTCCTCGAAATTACTGCAAAATGAAAACTAAAGTACTTTAAAATGACAAGGAGATTAAATTAGAGGATACTAACAAAAAAATCAGACCAAAAAGTTTACCTAGGATCTGCCCAAAATGATGTCTTATCAAGCTCTGGCACGACCAATGTGAGATTCAAAAATCGAGCAATTGTCACCATGTCACATATCTGAAATGACATACCTCTAAATGAGTATTTAAGCATACAATATGATACAAATATTGAAATGTTAGAATAGACAGTACAAACCGCAGCACGCATTTGGTTCAAGCCACCATTGCAGGACACTCTTAGAAAACCATTACTTGTATAATTTCCTGTAATTTGTTTGGTCAAAACGCTTTAGTATTTACCAAAATCAGTAAGAAAATAAGTTTTTCTTTATATCTATCCATCAGACCATATATCGAAAAGTATTTACCTTTTTATCGAACATTGATTTATCATTTAAACTTAAATAAATGATAGAGACTTATTTCACTAAATCTTATTTATAACCATATCCATGATTATTTATGAATGTAACAACCTAGAATCAGCATTTCTAATTAAAACAACCCAACAGTTTCATCAATCATCATCAATGCATACATCACTCATGCTCCCAACAGATTTCACATCCTAGATTTCAACATTAAAACAAGCACATAACCGAAAAAATAACAAAAACTTCCAACAAATTTACCAACACAGATACAAATTGCACCTGTTTTCAGTTAATAACAGATTCACAACCATAACCATATAACAGTACACATAAACTTCATAAGTTACATAACACATGATCAACAATATACATAAACACTATGAAGCATGAAGACAGACACGTCGACACAGATAAAAATTTGAGAAAATTATATAATTCAATATAATCATAAATATCGATGTGATGTCGTGCTTCATAAAACAAACATGATTGCTTAAAGAATTTACATCAAAGGTATATTAATACAGAATGAAATAAATAATTTAAACAAGAAAATGAGTCAAGAAACTAACTTGGAGGAAGAAAAGTACTAAGAGGCAATTGATCAACAGCAGCACCACCATAATCAAATTGTTTAGGAAGTTGAATTTGAGCAATGTTATATATACCACTAGTAATCCCAGAAAACAAATGTGAATGCCATAGTTCACTCACTGTCACTAACTGAACAAAACAAATCCAAAGAACAATGCTTGAACACAAACGAACAAACCAAAACCTCAAACGTATACCCTCTGATCTAATCTCCATTTCTTATCCTCATTGCATCTTCATTGAAACCATAAAAACCTTCACAAAATAACCAAATCAACATCACCAAAATATAAATAAAAATAAATAAAACAAAACAAAAAAACTCATTTTTACACATTACATTGTAAAAATTCACAACCCTACCTTTGACACAAGCAATGCAATTCTGGAAAAATTGAAAACGACCCAGAATTTAATTTGTAGCAAATAATTGTGGGGTAGAGTCAAAATCAGAATTTTCTTGAAAATTTTCTACTCAAGAAAATTTGAAGTTGTTGAAGAATAGAAAAAAGAAACAAAAGAATGTGAATATGGATAAAGATTGAAAGAGCAAGAAGAAGCAAAGATCCAAAGAACAAAGATCAAATCTGAAAAAATGAAACAAATTGACACATGGGTTGTGTACTATAGAGAAGTATAATGGGAATTTTTGGTTTTCTTTTTCCGGGAAAATTTTGGTTTTTTCCTTCTATTTTCCTTTCCCTCTAATCTATTCTTTTGTTTTTTTTTGCAGTGAATTAGATTTAGGAGAAAAAACAAATATTCGATTTCTCTCTATATGTTGGATTTTGATTTTGTTTTTGGTCACATTGATTTTTTAAAAGGAAATTAGTTACCAACTTTTTTAAGAAAGTGACAAATTAATACTAAAAATATGCGAATATTATAAGATTATGATAATTTTTTATTTGTTTTTGACTAATGATAATTTCTTATGATTATTATATTGTAGTACAAATTATATATTAGTTGAATTTCATTAAAAAAAGAATAAAATAAAAATATTTAGTCAAACATATATATATATGGTCAAAGAAATGTAAATAAAATATTGTCTACAATTTTTTTTGCAAAATTGGCGTGCTTAGAATTTTACTCCTTTGCTTTTTTGGATAATAATTATTTGACTAGACTTTATTTATTTATTAATCGAACTCTGGATTATTAGAAGTTTCCTTCTTCTAAATATCGAAACATTAATACAAAAAAAAATTTACTCTTAAAAGTGAATAATTAAAAAGTTTGGTATTTAAATCTATGTTCATGCGTATAAAAGACGATGTTGTAATCAACTAAATTAAATTCACTATGACAATTATCTACAATCTACAATTTCTAACATAACTCACAAATACTAATATCGTTTGACGAAATACTTCAAACAAATCTATACATTGATGTTATTATGTGTATGAGTTTACACAGTGTTTATCACATTGTGTAAGATAAAAAAAAAAAAAAAAAAAACTAAATATGATATTTATTTTTATATATAAAAAACAATGTAAAATATTTTTATGTATACAATCAATCAAATCTTTCTTTTGTGGAGGTCAATCAAATTAAAATGCCATATTTTTTGGTCAGAGTGCCATTTTTATATAAGTTAGTTTTTAAAATGTGTCATAAAACATTTATATGACATGATTTAATAAAATTACATATGATTGTCAAAAAAAAAAAAATATGTGTAAAAATATTATATTACTCTATGTGTACATATTTATTTATTTATTTATTTAGTTTGGTCACATATGTATACAAATAAAATTAAATTCTATAGAAAATATTTATGAAAAATATTTATATGGCTGCCACAATATGGCATGATTAAATCAAAGCATTTTGTTTTAGTGTCAATTTTTTTTGGTTTATTTGGATATTGATACTTTAACTAATTTATTAATTTTATTTTAGTCCCTTAATTAATTATCGTTACAAATTGATCTTTTAATTAACGTATTGATTTCATTTTGTTCCTTTTAACTAATTCTTATTATAAATTGGTCCTTTAACTTAATTTTGGTTAGTCATTTTAGTTCTTTTTCATTAACTTTTTCCAAAAGCCGTTAAATATAAGTTTTAGTTTTAACATTTTTTGAGACACATCAAGACCATATATCGTTTGCTACATCATCAGACACGTGTACATATTTAACAGTTTTTTTAAAAAAAAGTTAACAAAAAAGACCTAAATGACTAACGGAAGTTAAGTTAAAGGACCAATATGTTACAAAAATTAGTTAAAGAACCAAAATGAAATCAATAAATTAGTTTATGGACCAATTTATAACAACAATTAATTAAGTGACCAAAATAAAACTAGTAAATCAGTTAAGAGACCAAATATCCAATTAAACCATTTTTTTTATCATTAATGGTGCACACGCTTGCTACATAGTATGCTTGAATAACAATGCTTGAATAACACTATAGTTTCTCTTCGTCGCATGAAGGAAAAAAAAAAGACACTTGGTGTGTTTGATCTACTATATTTGATTTTAAAATTGTCACTAAGACTGGACAAACTGATATCAAATAACTGGACAAATTAATAAATATTTTTGTCCCCACTGAACTAGGAGACAATTTTTTATCCTCAACGCAGATTATCTAAATCATTAGAATAACATTTTCTCCACCAAATATTGTACAAGACAAAATTAGTTCAATATCTTAAATACTTGTCATGTGATGTTGTATCTTGTAATTTCATGTATTGTTCTGTCCTGGTTTTTTATTTTTCAGATCAAACGGATCTATATAATCTATATAGTGCTAGTTTGATCGAAGAATTGAGAGGAGGAAAATAGAGGGAAAAAAATAGAGAATTTCTACATTTATTAAGTGAACATTTTTGTAGAAAATAATAAATAAACTATTATGACTAATATATTTTTAAGTGGAATTTTTGGCTAGAAACGAATTCTTAGCTCATTGCTTTGGCTTTCAAATAACCTCACAAATGGATTTCAAAGTCACTCACATAATCAGAGAAGAGAATTGTTGTGCTGATAAATAAGCGAACATTCGTTTATCAATAAATAGCATCACCTGGTGTAATAGTTTGCCTAGCTATATTTTGATTGATTTCAATTACAACAGGCTAGACTTATCTTTACATATATTTTGTTGATGTTATTGTTTATATTTGATTTGTATCTTATATTTGCACCTTTTTTTTCCCATCATCAAGGTTTTATCCCATTAAGTTTTTCTTAATAGTGCCGGCCCTAGAGAAACAATAACACAACTCTCTTCTTCTTCTTCCTAATTTGTTCATTAGAGGGGGCCTGGGTTGATTTTAGGTCATTTTTTGACTAAAATCACCTCTATACATTTGTTTTTTATTCTCTTTTAATATAAATAAGTGGTTTTCACATATACCACATTTTTTTTTGTATTTTTGTTGATTTCTTCATCTAAGTGTGGCGTTGTGTTGTTCGTCGTCTTGTGCGACGTTGTGTTATATACCACATTTTCTTTTGTGTTTTTTTGTTGATTACGTCGTCTAAGTGCAGTGTTGTTCGTCGTCTTGTGCGACGTTGTGTTGTTCGTCATTTTGTGCGGCGTTATTTGATTTCCCGTATTGTTACGGTGTTCATTTAATTCTTTATGAAAGATCGACTTCAGTCAATTACAGTTTTCAACCAATGATTTGGGCATCAACGTTGCAGATCCAGAGACATGGATATTCCGGTGATTTTAGTTTTATCATATTATTTGTAGTAGGCATTGCCGTTGTATGCTATTAACTTGGATGTTGCGAGTTTATTTGCAGTTTCATCCTTTATGTTTTTAACAATGTTTAATGTGGTTGTATTTGATATATTCTACCAATTTGAATAAATTAATATCATTTTATTTTTCTCAAAAAAAGTTTTCCTTGATAAGGCTTTAATAAGACAGAGATATTCTTACACCTTTGATTTTGGTCTTAATCACCTCAAGGTTCCTTTGTATCCTTTATATTTTATTTTACTTTAATATGTTTCATTAATATATTATTTTAGCGACTTCTTGAAAATGCTAACATAGTTGGGAATTGGGATGTCTTATATATATCACATTTGTATCTTTATGGCTTTATAGAAAAAGAAAGTGGAAGGTTTGGTGATTTTGTGTTGAAAATAAATTGAAGCTCATTAAAGTTAGTCTCCATGAATGACATAAAATTTGAAAAATTCTCTACCCACCCCATCATTCTTTCCCCCTCTAACTACCTTATTTGCCTTTAGGGGGTATTTGAAGTGGAAGAAATAGTCACAAGAAAGGGGCGGTTTGAATTGTGACCCATTTAAAATTTAATCCTGCAATCTATAAAAAGATCTCAAGTGTATACTTGGATAAATTAACAATGTTATATATTCAACAAAACTTCAAGATTAAACGTGAGAAAGTTCTCAAAATGTTTGGTTAATTGTAAAACAATAAAAGAGATTGTTCTGAGAATGTTCTTAGATTGTTCTTAGAATATTCTTAGATTAATCTGAGAGTGTTCTCTACTGCGTGGAAATCCAAATTAAATGTAAATGAAGTGGTTTGTGTGATGTGTCTTTACAGTAAATAAAAAGTTAAAGGTAAGAGAAATACACACACAAAAGTTATACTGGTTCACCCGAATCCTGGCCCCACGATTGTGAGATTTCCACTATAATCCTGAGATACTACCGATATCAAATTACAATTTTCTCTTTGATTTGAGCATCAATGTTGCAGATCCGGATGCATGGACATTCCGGTGACTTTAGTATTATCATATTATTTGTAGGCATTTTGCTTTTATATGCTATTAACTTAGATGCTATGAGTTTGTTCGCAGATTCATCATTTTCGTTTTTAGCAATGTTGAATTTGTATTTCCATCTGATGTACTCTATCAGTTATTGAAATGATTTCATTTAGTAAAAAAAAAAACCTTATTTTATTATTTGAGAGTGGATTATCTCCGGTCACAAAGAGAAACAAAACCAACTCAATATTAAAACAAGAAAGAAACAAATGTAGAGGGGTGATTCTAGGCCAAAAATGAACTAAAATCACCCTTCTCTAGTAAACAAGAGAGAAAGAAGATGATGAAAATTGTTTGTCTTAGAGAAGATGAAACTAGGAATGGCAGATGAAACTTGTCCCAAAAATATATAGTATTATTATTATGTAGTGTACTAACAAAATTTCCAAAAATTTCAAAATAATAGTTAGGGTCTTGGCTTTCACATCAACTAGTGTAGGTTCATCCATGTGTTCCTTTAAAAACTATGAAGGGGCAAAATAATTGTAGATATTTTAGCAATTACTCTGCAAGTATTGAAGATAATGTCGAACAAGCTTATATTGAGTTAAGTCTTTGACAATTATGCGTGGGTGAATCATGCCTTGACAAAAGAAGTATATTAAGATTTAATGTCCACAAAATTATCCAACTAAATTTATGTATCTACTCAGTCCTAAAATAATTGATCTAATTGATAATTCATGTTTATCAATGTACAACTTTGATTATTAATATATTTTACTTCATGTTTTATCTTTTCGTTATCTTTTATTAAAAATTACAAAAATGGTAAAATTTAAAAATATTCTTCCAATATCCTCCCAAAGTCTCGTTGGTACAACTCTCTTAGTGAAGGAGAATGGAACATGAATTTTCTTCTGGATAATTTGCCGATGAATGTTGTGAATCAAGTGGTGGTTGCTTTAACAGCCCCCAACGATATTGATGGCTCTGATATCATTGGATGGGAAAGCACAAACACTCACCATTTTACCATTCAAAGTGCTTATAGGTTGCAGCATAGGGATATCCAAATTAGTGACTAGTGAGGACGATTGGAAGTCTCTTTGGAATTGGAAAAGACCTCACTGTATCCAAACTTTTATCTGGTTGACAGCCCGGGAACGCATCCTTACAAATTTTTGTAGAAGCAAGTGGGGATTAGGCATATCTCTACAATGCACAAGATGTGGGAGAGTCGATGAAACAACCATCCATGTTCTTCGAGATTGTGTCTATGTTACTCAGATATGGCTCTGTTTGGTACCATCTAACTTTATCACTGATTTCTTTAACTTTGATTGCAGGTTCTGGATTTGCAATAACATTAATAAGCTTGGGATTGGTTCTGTTCTTTCAACCTAGATGACAACATTCATCACTACTTATTGGTTCTTGTGGAAGTGGAGAAACAAAGCTATTTTTGAAGATGATTTCCAACAACCAAGCAACCTTGGTTTGGTAATCAATAATTATACAAGAGGGATTAACTTGTGTTCAACCTAAACGCTTCATCCAAATATTCAAAGAAAGGAGACAATCTACATTGGTTGGATAAAGCTCAATAGTTATGGTGCATGTAAAGGGGGTGGAGAGTCATCACTCATCCGGGTGTGGTGGTCTTTTTCGCGATGCTGATGGGAGATGGATTAAGGGATACATTAGGAAGGTTGGTGTGTGTGATGCCTTTCATGCTGAATTATGGGGCATGTACCTAAGTTTGGAGATGGCTAGGAGAGATCGTATTCCGTAACTCATTATAGAAAGTGACTCAAAAATTATGATTGATATAGTTACAAATAAATGTAAGTTTAATGGGACGTTACCTACTTTGGTTCGTCGTATTCGCAGCTTTTTGGTTTTGGACTTGTGTGTCCATTTCGTCATACCAGAGCAATCGTTGCGCTCATTGGCGCTAACTTTAGTCTATACCTAAGTTTTTCAAATTGTACTATTGTGGATACTCCGCCTAATGAACTCTGTCAGTTGATTTTTGACGATTATTCTGGGTTTGCATGCCTCGAAATGTCCGTTTAATTATTTAGTTTTTTGTTTGGGCTTTTGCCCCTCTTTTGTACAAAAAAAATAGCTCCAATATTTTTCTTTATAAAAAACAAAAAATCTCCAACCGTTTCCTTCTCTTTCATACAAAACCCTTTTATTTCTTGTAACCGTTTAAAATACAAAAATACCCTTTTGTTGTTGGGTGTTCGAAAAATTAGAAAGATTGAGAAAAATAGTTCAATGGTGGTTTTAATAACTTATACGAATAGTAGAAAAATAAGGTCAAAATAACTTATACGAATAATCTACTTATAGTCAAACAAAGTCAATTATTTTAGAACAAAGTGAGAATAAATTATCTTAACTTTGTTTAAAAAATAAAGCAAAGTATTGCACAATTATAATTATTTTTTTGAAGTTCAAGGATAGATTAATTTGAGGGTCCAATCTCACCCTGATACTTGATACTTGATACTTGATAATAAAGAAAATTCGCATTATTAAAATTATCAAAAGAAGTGAATTATAAAATTTAAGTACTATCCAAATAGCGAGTCACGCACATCTCCACTAATGTCCTATAATATTGTCGCTCTTTTCTTATATTCTTCATCTTTCTTTGACAAGAGTGAAAAATTGGTATGCACATAAATCAAATCTTTAGCTCTTTTTGGATTCATTTTATTTCTTTTCAAATAATGAATAAAAATATAAATACCGGATACTTCTCTGATATATATTGGGAAGTATCAAACAAGTATCGTAGAAGTGTCGGCATTTTTTATTTAAAAAATAAAATTTAAACATTAGATACTTCCCCGATACGTATCGGGAAATATCTGACACGTATCGGTATCAGATACGGTATCTGACACGATACTTGATCAATTTTAAAGTATCGATAGAACGGAAACACACTTACAAAGAACGGAAACACACAACCGACCACACTATTCCACTCATTTTTTCACGTAGAGTCTAGATCTAACATCAAAATCAACAAAAAAAAAACTTGTATAAACGTGAATGAACGAAAAACCAGTCGGAGCAAAAAACGTTATAACGCGTTTCCGGTGAAAAAAAGATACAAACGAACAAATAACAAGTCAATACACGTGTATACGATTACAAATCATGCAAAATCAATGACGAAAACGTTCGAAAATATTTCCAACCGGACCTTCTTGTTTCTCACGGTTTTCAAGTTCAGATCTAGAGATTTCGGTGCCGTTTTTAGCATTTCTGAAGTTGGATTATCGATCAACAGAGGTCTTAGTTTCGGAAAATTGTGTTAATCGTTTGATTTGAGTGAATTGGTGGTTTTATGGATGGTGCCCAACGATGGAGTAGGGGAGAATTGGTGAGGGACAGCGGAGAAGAGAGTGAGCAGTGAAATAACTTAACGTTTTTAGAATTTTTTAACGGTTAGAACCAACTTGATTAACGGAAAGAAAGTTAAATGACCAATTCAAAACGGAAAATAGTTAGAGGACCAAAATAAAATCTTAAAAATAGTTAGAAGATTAAAAGTGTATTTAAGCCAAGAAATTATTACTCTATGTGACATGAAAATTTTGTTATCCTCCTTTATTAACTTTTTGCTAGCGGACAAAACTCAATTTTCATGTCATATAAATATTGTTTTGATAAAAGAGTGATAATAATTTTTTTTTTACCAGAATGGTACTTTATAGGGATGTACGTGGGCCGAATTGGATTGAGTTTGACCAAAATCAAAATCCGAACCACTTAGAATAATGGAAAAATTACCGTTCCACCCCTACACTTAACCCTTTACCCCTACAAATCACCTGATAATCTTATTTTACCCTTTTTTAATATTAAATTGTTTATATTATTATTTTTATTATTCATTTCAACTTTTTTTGTATACACCGTTCATCCCCACATTATTATACATTTCCGGTAATGTCTAAATTTGTTCCAGTTTGAAAGTTTTTCAATTCAAAAACTATTCCGGTTTGATAAACTATACCGGAACACAATTAAAAGTGATCCGGTATGATTAGTTTTTTAGAAATATTGTTGCCGGAACACTTTTCTACTATTCCGGTTTGCGACTTGGTTAAGTGCTGCTATTAACTGCCGAAACACTTTTCGCACATTCCGGTTTGGTTACATTTGAACATTGCGATTTGCAAAGTGCTGCCATCAACAACACATTTGGCATCTCTACTATAAATGAGGAAGAACCACAAAATTACATTAGAACAGATGTCAGATATATAATCACCAAAAAGTAATCTTGTCTGATACATGATATAGTGCAATAAAAAACAAATTCAATCATGATTATGATACAATACAATCCAGAAAGGGAGTAAAAGACATACAAACAATTATAGGGAGAAGTAGACCAAGTTTCATCCCTCATTTCGCAACATATTTTAACGTATATATGGTAGATAACAAACTGGAACACTTTCAAACGGTGTCGGTGTCTGGTAACAATTTCTAAAAAGATTAACAAAACCGGAATACTTTTAAACACTTTTTATTGTGTTTTGGTATATAACATTCGGAAAATTGGAAAATTTTAAAAAATTCTTCCAGTAAGAAATCAAACCGGAACAAATATGTAAATTGTTGGGGTGAATCATCTATTCGAAAAGGTTGAAATGAATAATAAAAATAATAATGTAAAAAGTTTAATATTAAAAAGGATAAAATAGGATTATCAAGTGATTTGTAGGGTAAAAGGTTAAATGTAGGGGTGGTAGGGCAATTTTTCAGAATAATGTGGGTTTGGTTCAATAAAATAACCACTCACTTTAACATTGGATTGGGTTGGATAAATCCACTTATTTCTAGATTGAATTGAATGGATTTGTGGGTTACCCAAATTAAATCTTTGTTCTTATATTAAATTACTACTAGTATGTTAACCCGTGCCGTGCACGGGATTATTTTCTTTTTAATATTATTTATTAATTTATATTAAATTATTATTTTAAATTTATTTTAATATTAAATAGTGAATTTGAGATATTTTTTTGATAAACCAAAGGTATTTTCTGCACGCAACTGCAGAGATAAATCCACTCGAGATAACTGGAATCCATTTAAGGTTTTTTTTTTTGAACGGCAAATATTATATTAATAAGACCATGTCTATGCACAAGACGAACATAGAACGGCAAAATAGAAGTTACAAAGCAATGGTGCCCCGTATATAAGCAGAATGCCATAAAAAACTAAAACCTACACTACCTAAAAGAGATATACTTCTAATCTCATTCTTAGAAGTTACTCTTCTGCTTTCATACCAACAGAGATCCCTCAACCCGATCCAAAGAGTTGCCAAAAGACACTAACTTCTGAACTCGAATCAAAAGTGTTCAACCCACCAGATCCAAAGAACAACTTCTTGAATCGAAATAAGGGGACAACGGTAGAAAATAGTTGCTTATAAATAATACGTTTTATACCAACGGTATGTATAAATTAATAAATTAAATTCATAATATAATGGATAGTTGGGTGCGGGCCACACGGGAAATGAACAGTATGAACACAATTTTTTGTGAATACCTCACATAAATGATAAATCAATGCTATTATGACATTGTATCCATGATATTTTGTGATAAATTGTGTTTCTAAAATTGGCAATGTGGCTGTGCTTGGCTCACTTCTTTTCCATTGTTTTTACATATTAAATATTATTTTTTTGAAAGTGCACATTAAATATTATTATAATGAAATATATACAATATTTGTTTGTATAAGTAATGTGAATATATTGTGGTTTGATATATGGTATGAATATTTAGAAAATATAGTTAAATTGTTTAAATAATTATACATATATTTAATAATGTATCAAAAAACATATATCACAAAACTCCCACATTGAGATATATTTTTGGTCCCTATCATTATTCTCATAATTTATCTTTAATACATATAAATAGACAGTCTTGCATATAACAAAACTAACACATTTTTTTATAAAAAAAACTCTCGCATTTAGAGATCTTCCTAAGTTTATTGTAGATTCATTCAGTTTAATCTCATAAGTAGAATTTATATTTTTGAATAAAAAGTTTGCAGAAAAGTTTATAAAATTATAATGATCTCTCCAAAAAAAAAAAATAGAATGTTTCAACAAAATAAGAATTAATTATGAATTTTTAAACTTTTTGTGGTTTAAAATTCATATTTAATTTATATTTTGTTAAAAAATTCCAATTTTTTTTGGGAGAGATTATCATAATATTTTTCACATTTGTGCACAACTTAATTAAAAATATAAGGACTAAATCCAAAATTTGATATATTTATAGGGACCAAAAATATATTTAACCCAAAAAGATATCTAAAAAAACAAAATGGGTTAAATATGTTTTTGGTCTCTATAAATATATCAAATTTTGTTTTTAGTCCCTCAAAAAAATTTCTTCAATTTTTAGTCCCTATAAAATTTTCAATCACCACTTTTAGTCCTTATTTTTAATTCAACTCATGTGTAACTTTGTATTTTTTTAATAAAATTATGCAGAAATTTGTACAATATTATGAAAATCTCACTATAAAAGAATTGAAATTTTTTAACAAAACATAAAATAATTATGAATTTTTAACCACAAAAAATGTCCAAAATCATATTAAATTCATATTTTGTTAAAAAATTCTAATTTTTTTTGAGAGAGATTAATATAATTTTATAAACTTTTCTGCAAAATTTTATTTAAAAATATGAATCATACATATGAGTTTACTTAGAAGAAGGGACCAAAAGTGAAAATAGAAAATTTTCTAGGGACTAAAAGTCGAAGAAAAATTTTAGAGGGACTAAAAACAAAATTTGGTATATTTATAGGGACCAAAAACATATTTTACCCAAAAAAAATCTTAGAGAAGCTCTAATTGAATGACACATAAGCAAATTTTCTTGAGAATGCACGAGAGAGCTCCGTGGAACTATCGTAATGTATATAATAGAGATAAGAACCTCTCCCACAAAAATTTAGAATTTTTTAACCTAAGATGAATTATTTATAAATTTTTAAACGCAAAAAACTAAAAAAATTCATATTAAATTAATGTATTGGTAAAAAAAATTCATCTTTTGTAATAGAGATCCCCATAATGTATTAAACATGTCAGCGGAAAAAATTTTAAAATTTTGAATAATATACTCGAGTTAAATGATAAATAAGGACCAAAAATCATGATAGGAAATATTTGAGGGACCATAACCTGTTAAAAATTTTTTTTTTAGGGACTAAAAATAAAATTTTGTATATTTATAGGGATTGCAAACGTATTGATTCCCAAAAAATAAAAATCTACAAAAAAGAGTGCAAACGTATTTATTCCCAAAATAAAATCTAAAAAAAAAATATGCTAAGAATGCAACTGAATTACGCTACAAAAAATATCTAAAAAAAATATTAAAAAAATATTAGAGAAGCTCTAATTGAATGACACATAAGCAAATTTTCTTGAGAATGCACGAGAGAGCTCCATGGAACTATCGTAATGTATATAACTAGTATGTTAGCCCGTGCCGTGCACGGGATTATTTTCTTTTTTAATATTATTTTTTTAATTTATTCTAAATTATTATTTGATTATTTCATTTTATTATTCAATAATAATTTGAGAAATTATATATTATGAGTTGTTTAAAAATAAATTGTTGGAGTAAATATATTTTCTTACAGATATTATTTTAAATCACAAAACTCTCACATTTGTTTCCCCAAAAGAAAAACTCACATTCAACGACTAATGTTTATTATAGATTTATTTAACTTAATTTCGTCAAATTACATTTTTTTTAAATACAATGTAAAATAAAATATATTTTTTCATCATCTTTTCACCTTGTTTCGTAGTAATCCATATATAAATTTAAAAAAAAAAGTCATAGAAATAGACAACCTTGTATATCACGAAATTATGCAAACTACATGTTTTCGTCAACTGGTCAACTGAATCTCATAAAACTACATGTTTTATAAATACAGTGTAAATTAACATATATTTTCCCATCATTCTCTCCCTTTGTTTCAACTTGATTAGTAGTAACCTAGATGTAAATTTTTAGAAAAAAAAATATTCAAATAAATAGACAACCTTGCATATCACACAACTCACACTTTTTTTCGTTTCTAGTCCTCATTGAAATTACAAAAAATATATAGTCCTCTTATTAATGTATGGGTAGAAATATAACTCCTCATAGAAATATACGTTCTCGTAAAATTACAAAAAAAAATCTCTAGAGAGTGATCTCCCACATTCTCGTATTAATATATGGTTTTTATTTTTAAATTACGTAGACGTTCATCTTATATTGATTTTATATAAATATGAAAAATAATACTCTAGAGAGTGATCTCTCACTTTCCGTTCTCAACAATATGATATTTTTTCTCCCGTCATCGTAGAAATTATTAAAAGAAATATAAACCTTGTATGATATATTTTTTTTGGTCTAGACCGGAGTATCCACCGCGGAACGCAGTGACTAATCCCTCGCTAGATTGGAGGCACCTTGATGGATGGGATAGTTGGCTCAAGAATTTAAAGCTCGAACCCTCGACCATTGGTTAAGGGAGGATGAGCCCCAACAGCTCAACCACATCCCTTGGGTTAAACCTTGTATGATATATGAATATAAATATAAATCACGTGTAAATTAAAAAAAAATAGGCAATTGTATTATTATATTAGTATAAATATTTATCCCGTGTAAATTACAAAATAAAAGTTATATTAATATAAGTATAAATATTTTTCATAAGCAATAAAATAAATTATCATAAAATTGCTTCAAAAAAATCATAAAAATATATTTTTAGTTGTTGGTGGAATCGAACTGTATATCTCATACTAAATTTTGTTCGTGAGAGAGACATGGATTACACACATAAACTTTGATTCATTAGAGATTGTTTCGTGAAATTTTGTTCATGAGAGAGACCTCCGTAAAAACAACAAAAAAAAACAAAGAAATAGAAATTCATGCATATTACGGAACTTCCAAATTTTATTGTAAAAAAAAACTCTCACATTCAATCATCTTTCTTCATTTATTGTAGATTTATTCAACTAAATCTCATCAAACTACATTTTTTAAAGAAAATATAGTGTAAATTAAGATTTTTTTTTTGATAGGCAATGTTAGTTGTTAGTAATTAATATATTAATATCTCCTTTGCCTCGAACCCTGGACCTCCTGCAGCTCCTTAACCCTTAGCTTAACTGGTCAGCTTAACCAATTGAGCTACCCATCCCCCCTAGTGTAAATTAAGATGTATTCTCACACTATTCATCCATCTTGTTTTATAGTAATCCACATGTAAATTTCAAAAAAAAAATACAAATATATAGACAACCTTGCATATCACAAAATTCCCACATTTTTTTCTTTGAAAAATAACTCTTTCACATTCAGTGATCTTCCTACGTTTATTGTAGATTTATTCAAGTTAATCCAACCAAACTATATTTTTTAAATACAATGTAAATTAAGATATTTTTTTCAACGTTATCTCACCTTCTTTTTTCAACTTGTTTCGTAATAATCTACATATAAATTTCAAGAAAAAAATACAAATAAATAGACAACTTTGCATATCACAAAACTCCTACATTTTTTTGTCAAAAAAAAAAAATCACATTTAGTTATCTTCCTACATTTATTTTAGATTTATTCATCTGAATATAATCAAACTACTTTTTTTGTTAAATTTAAGTTATCTCTTTTCCCATCATTCTCTCACCTTGTTTCAAATTGTTTCATAGTAATCTACATATATATTTCCAAAACAAAATAATAAAATAAAAAATCGACAACCTTGAATAGTACAAAACACTTTTTTTTGTCAATTTTTTTTTCATATTGAGTAATGTTCATACATTTATCATGGATTTATTCTTAATCTCATAAGACACATATTTTTATTCATTGATAAGTTTGGTGTATCACTTGTATTTCAATAAACTAATTCGTCACTGTTTTTTTTTTGTTAGAATTAAGTGTCAAACATCATTCCTTGATATTGTATAACTATTTCATATAATTTTTTTTGTGATTTAGAACAATTTTCTTTAATAGAGCGTTTATGTTAAAGTTTTAGAATTGAACTACCTTTATAATAGATTTTTTTAAAAAAACATTTATTCTAGATTTATTCAACTGAATTTCATCAAACTAAATATTTTTTTTATAAATTTTATTGTAGGTTTATTCAACTAAATTTCATCAAACTACATATTTTTTTTAAATACAATATATATTTAAATAGATTTCTCCATCGTTCTCTCACCTTCTCAATTCAACTTTTTCGTACTAATCAACATGTAAATTTCAAATAACAAAACAAAAGTACAATTCTTTGATAACCTTGCATATCACAAAATCCTCACTATTTTTTTTTGTTATAAATTAAATGTTAAAATCGTCTCTTAATATTTTAGAAATTTTTGATATGAAAAAAATTTGTGATTTAAAAAAATTACTTCTTGTTACAGATTAAAAAAATAAGTGATTTTGACATTAAATAATTTAAAGATTATCTTTTTGAGATTTTACAAAAATATAGAATCTATTTTGTGTTTGTTCACCTTTATAAAATTCCTTTTTATAAAAAAAAAAATCTTTAACTTGTTTGAATACAATATAAAAGTGATTTTGTATGACAAAATTATCATAAAGAACATCTAAATATATAATATATCATATAAAATAAATATATCCCAACAAATTTCTAAATTTTTTGACACTTATTTTCTCTTTCCTCTAAAAAATGTATACAAAAAAAGCTAATAATACACCTTCAGATTTTTAGCAATTTTTAGATTATTTTTAGATCTGATTATTTTTTAGAGCTATAACAAACATATGTTATTTTATAAAAAGTTATATTTTTTTTTAAAAATAACTAATTATTTTTTTAAAAAAACTATAACAAACAATCACTATATGTCTCTTAATTCTTACAAAAAAAAGTATATATCTCTTAATTGATATTCCCTCCGTTCCTTTTTATTTATCATTTTAGAAAGAAAGAAAAAAGATCAAATTAAGAAGGTGTATTTTTGCACCTTATTTTCCTATTATACCTTTCTTTTTAGAATATATATCCTAATTTTAATCCCCCGATAATTTTTTTTTGCACACAAAATTTCTCTTTCCTATTTTTTGGTACATCAGAAGATACACACTTTATCTTTCAAAAAAACTAAATTCACCAAATACAAAATTGTAACAAATTTTTATTTTTTGGTGCAAAATTTATAACAAACTTTATGTAAAAAAAAACAAATAAACTTTGTTACAAAAAATTAGAAAGAAAGGTATAATAGGTAAAGTATAACATAAATTGTCAAAACGACAAATAATTAGAAAGAAATATTTTTTTAAAAACGACAAAGAAAAAAGAATGGAGAGAGTATTAAAGCACATTTGAAAATAATCAAAATGTATTACCGAAAACAATATATGTCACCAAACAAATTTATGATTAATTCTATCAATGTGAGTAATAATGCATAATAATCAATGAGTGAAAACATCGGTCTATTAAACTAAATGACAAAATTGAATAAAATTGTCAATAAAAAAGTGCATAATAATGCATTAAAATTAAACAATGTTTGACAATCATAAATTTGTCTAATCTTTATTAATTTTTATGTTGGTCTTCATATATTTGGTTGTGGATAAATCAGCTTCATCAGGTAAGCTCTCTTAACCGATATACCATCAACTTGTCTACGACATCTAAAGCAGTTCTATCTTTGACCTTCTTCTCTACTGTTTCATCAAACTTTGTTATAAGATCTTGTGAATCGCACTGATAAAATATTAGAACATATAAAGTATGAATTGCACAAATAAAAATTAGAAAAATATAAAGTATGAATTGCAATGATAAAAAATTAGAAATATAGAGTATGAAACTTATTAGTACACAAAATTATTGATAGTATCATAGTAATAAGTCAAGAAGAAAAAATTAATCTATTGATTTAATAAGTTAAGATGAAATAGTTAATCTATGAAAATTGGTTTTTTAAAATGAAAATTTTAGATGCTTACCGTGGAACTACTTTTGATGTATGTCTTTGACTGTGCTTGCATTAATACTCTGTGTCATGATCTTTTTATATATTATGTTATTGACACGACTGATACAACCAAACACCATCATCAATATATTTGATTTCAACCATGATTATAAACATTGATTCATACAATTTATTCATAGTGATATTTGTCAAAGTGTTTTAGTAAAAGAAATAATAATAATAATAATAATAAAAACAATAATAATAATAAAATAAAATACCCATAAATTGTAAAAGAAAATTGTCTTACTTGTTAACATTCTAGAAGTGTCTCAATATTTCTCATAAGTGTGATTTTAAGTAGATTGTGATGAAAAACTTTGGAGATGAACTGAAACTTGTATAAGAGAATCATTCTTTTCATAAGTTCTAAAAAAAATTGAAAGAAAAAATTAATAAACAATTACATATATGCATAACAGAAATTTCTTAAATGTAATTTATAATTGATATAATAATAGAATCATACATCAATTTTAACGTCGCGACTTCGGAAAATCTGGATTAAACATGAGCCACGAACAGTCTAAACTGATGTTTAAATTCTTTGACCGTCAATGTCATGTGTTTCTCACGATGAATGTGTTTTCTATATATAGTTAAATTATATTTGGATTTGTTATGCTAGAGTAGAAACAAATTAAGTTGTTGTTATCCGTAAAATATTATTTTTTGTTGTTATCCATAATTTTTATTTGAATTGTTTAAGTTAAATAAAAAAATATTTACAAAAAAAAATTAGTGAAACTCTAATTGAATAACACCTAAGCAAATTTTTCTAAGAATGCAACTAAATTATCCTAAACAAAATATCTAAAAAAAAATATAAAAAAATCTTAGAAAAGCTCTAATTAAATGCCACGTAAGCAAATTTTCCTGAGAATGCACGAGAGAGCTCCGTGAACCTATCGTAATGTATATAATAGAGATATAATATAATATAATAGAGATTTCTTGAGAATGCACGAGAGAACTCCGTGGAACTATCGTAATGTATATAATATAATTGAGATATCATGTATCATTGTATTTTTTTCTTTAAAAATAACTCAACCTATTTATTTTCTTATAAAATAACGTAATCTACTTTCATTATTTTTTAAGCACCATAAAATGATAATATCATTGTTTTTTTTCATAAAAATAATCTACCTTAATTGTTTTGAAAGAATTATATTTTGTTTGCATCATTATTTTAAAATGACATAAAGAAATCAAAAGATAAAATCTCAACGGAAATTATTAAAAAATGCATTGAAACTGTAAAGTACTAAAGACTAATTCGTTTTTCGTTTGGAATATACATGCATATAACTTGTTTTAAAAATTTCAGTGTTGGACCTTGAGATTTTATTTTAATGATCAAATAATAAAAACAAAACAATTCATGTTTATATAAAAATATTTAAAAAAATCATAACATTAATAAAACAGTAGATCAATGGGTTTTATGGGTTAGGTCTGGTTTTATTCAAAACCCAATTTTTTTTTATGAATTTGTCATTTTAAAATCCACATTGACGCAATTGTCCGACCCAATTTACTTTTTTGAGTTAGATTGGATAGATTTGACCTTATCGAATGGGTTTTCTCAACCCATGTTCACCTACTTCAGATGGTTCTTTATAATACAAATTAAAGAAGAAAAAATCGTAATACAAAAAAAACAATGAATATATTATTACCAAAAAAAAGAAACAATGAATATAAAACGACCAATAGGATTGAAGAACAAAACAAAACTTACGTGCATTTACCAATCAAATTCAACCACGTAACAAACAAATTTGGAAAAACACATCATTATAAGATATTGCATTTTTGTAATTATAACAAATTTGGAAAAACACATCATTGTAATTATTACTCAAAAAAAAAAAAAAAAACCAATGTTTGAACTTTGAAAGCAAAAAAAAAAAAAACCACACTAGTCAAACCTAATTTCTTGATCTCATTTTTCACTATACAAATTATTTTTATGAATATGGTTGAATTAAATCCCCAACCCTATTTGATTTTTCTTGTTGTTGTAGCTATTGGATTGTTTTCATGTTCAGTTGAATCTATTAAGTTTAATGTACCAGCTGGAGAGGCTAGATGCTTTACTGAAGACATAAAGAAATATTCAATGACACTTGGTAAGTACTCTGTTGTCAGCCCCAATGAGGGTCACCCTGTGCGAGAAAACTACACCATCACTGTTCGGGTACGTTCATTATTTTATACTTGATTTTTTTTTTTTTAGACACAATTTATACTTTTGATCTTGAATAAAAGATCATAATTTCATTATATATTTATTTTTATAATATTTTAAAAATTATGTCTAATGATTTGACCCTAGTAAGTTTGATTGGATCGAATAATGAGTTTGACTGAAACCGTCTCAACATGTTAACATCATACTACTAGAAATTTCTCATTTTTCCGCGGTTCATGTGATTTTGATCGAAAATCTATTGGAAACAGCTTTCGATGAGAATTCAAATTCACAGGTAATTCTTTCGTGAATAATCTATTATTGAGAATTTTCAAATTCGTAGAAAATTCTGCAGATAATACGCTTATATAGTGCACCAATGTGTCTTATAATCACACCATTAGCGCAATGTGCGTTCAAGCCGCGGTAGTTCCACAGCGTGGCATTCCTGGGTTTTGGTAAAAAAATTGGTATTCCTTGGGTTAGTTTAGGTCAAAATTGAAATTTTAATTTTGGACAAAATTGAAATTTTACAGTGCAAAACTTAAATTTTATTTACAATTGAGATTTTGCTTGGACTTCTTAATTTTTCCGGCTTCGCCACTATGTTCAAGTATGTTGATTAACTTAAACTCCTTCAAAAAATGAAAGATAAACAAAAAATATATATATATATATATATTTTAATGTATTTGATTTGATTTATGCATAGGATATACACAATTTGAGAGAAACATCTCTAAAACACGTTCTAGATGTTCATAAGAATTAGACTTTGCATTTAGTTATGTGAAATCTCCAATAAATAAAGTTTATTTTACTAAATAATTGTTCATTTTAATTAGCTAGATATGTAAATCACTTTTGTTCTTTTTAGACAGGGTTTGGTTGTTGTCCCTCCAGTATTTTGTACCTTCGTTTTATTTTATTTCACGCATTAAACTTTATAGAAAAAAATTACCTAGAATATGTAAAGTTGAATATTGGTTGAACATTAGGTGACTACACAAGGAGGTGCTTCCTCACATCATTTTGCGGAGCATGTTCAATCGGGACAATTTGCATTTGTGTCACATGAAAGTGGTGCCTATTTGACATGTTTCTGGGCGGATGCGATAAACACTCCTCAAGTTACACTCACTATTGATTTTGAGTGGAAAACCGGCGTGGCAGCCAGAGAATCGGCTAACATTGTAAAGAGAAGCAAAGTTGACGTAAGCTGTTTTCATTAATTTTAAGTGTGTATATAAGTAAGTATATGTCATTAAGCTATTTGGAAATCTTCGCCTGAATTTCATGTTTGTTAAGAAAAAGGTTTCAGGGCACTATTCAATTAAATCTGAACCGTTTGCTATTTCATGTTTGTTAAGAAAAAGGTTTCATAGCACTATTCAATTAAATCTGAACCGTTCGCTCTTGATCAGATGACTAAATCTCTTTTGTGTGCATGTAATCCGGATTTAGATTGGCACTTGAGGTAGATACTCATTTGATTTCTTTAACATGTGACAGAAAATGGCATTTGAAGTACAACTCTTGGAAGAAATTGCCAAGTCTATTAAGGATGAAATGTCTTATGTTCTTCAACGGTAACAATAACATGCATATTTGTTTGTTTATTTTTAATTCTATTTTCACATGTAAGAATCTATATTAATTTACCTATTTTATTTTATTTTTTCAGAAATGAAGAATTGATCCAGGTCAATTGGATAACCGACAATAGAATGTTCTTGTTCATTTTTGTTTCCTTTTTTGTGAGCTTCTCAATGGCTGGAATACAACTATGGCACTTGAAGAGATTTTTTGTGAAAAATAAATTCTTATAAATTGATTGTTATAGTTTACTTAAAAATGATTATGTCCTATGTAAGTTATCCGTAAATTATACTTATTTCAATTTATAGGATAAGCAAAATGGGGTGTCTAAATTGAATTAGATTATACCCTTTTAATTTTTGGAAAACAATTTCATTTATTATGAATTATATATACCATACTAACCGATTGTTGATTTTCTTTGATTTGGGTTTTCAAAGTTGGGATTGAAGGAAATGTGGTTAAGTGTTGAAGTCTTAAGGAAAGGTTTGAGTTTGATTCTTAAAAATACAAAAAGTAGATGTTAAGAGAGCTTTGCTCCTTTGATCATTATTAGGTTCAACTCAAATTAATCAAGATCCAATGTACTTCAAATATTGACATCTAGATGAAAGAAGTTTAAAAATTATAATTGGTACATAGTAGTACTACCTCCGTTCCTTTTTACTTGTCATTTTAAAAAAAAAAAGACTAAAATAGGAAAGTGTATTTTTGCACGTTATTTTTCTATTATACCCTTTTTAAAAATATATATCATATATTTAATCCACCAATAAATTCCTATTTTTCCCATACATTATCTATTTCCAAAAAAATTGTAATAAACTTTATTTAAAAAAAACAAAATTTGTATACAATAAATTTTTTTATTGTTTCAACAAAAAATAATTATACAAAATTTAGTCAATAAAATAAAATATGTGGAGGATATAATAGGCAAAATATAATCAAAATTGTCAAAACGATAAGTAAAAAGGAACAAGTATTTTTTTCTAAAACGACAAGTAAAAAGGAACGGAGGTAGTACTATATATACAGTTATCTCCTTTAGTTTTTCAACTAGAATTAGAAGAAAAAAAAATATTGCTGCAAAAATTGGAATTATAGCTAAGTGGATATGACAAGTTGACATCAACCGAATTATTTTCATACACATGAGTTAGAAATCGAATCTCTTATCATATATTTAAAAGATTTAAAATATGTACCACTTAAATCAATTTATTATTCGTGTTTGCCTTCTTTGTTTTTTTGGATACACTATGCTAAAATAAAAAAGTGAGCAGTCCTTCGACTGATATTAAAGGGGAAAATGGTTCCAATTTTTTATTGTACCAAAAAAACAATATCCTACCAATTTTGAAGAGGCAACGTTATACAAGAAATTAAACTATAAGTACGAAGAGGCACCATATGATGATAGTAAGGTATCATCGTATTAGTAAGTAGTTGATATGTTATTTCGTATTTTATTTTTTAATTTCACCTTTAAAATAAATAAGTCGATATTCGTGATATTGAAAGCGGATTGGACCAAGAAATCATATTGTTTTGTACATGTGGATAATACATTTATTTTGTGGTAGTATAATTATATAAAATAATTCAATATTCATCCCGATTTTACCATTTTGGTAGAGATTTAAAATATTAATTAGATCAAGACTCCATTATAAATAAACAAAATGTGAGCAAATTTTTATTTACTCTCTTTAATATATTTTTTTTATACTTTTATATTGTGGAAATTTTATATCTTATCTTTTAAGTGAAATTTTTACTGATGTGACAAACTAAATAAGCGAAAAAAAAAATGCACTTATAAGTAATTGCGATCATCAACCACACTCTCCACTTATAAGTAATGTGTGTGTTTTGATTCTTCTTGCTAAATTATTCTCATTTCACTACAAATTAAGTATCATAAAAATGTTTATGTTAAACACACAACAATTTTATATGTCTTTTCTTCTACTTATATGTTTGGGATTGTTTTCATATTCAATTGAATCCATGAGATTTGATTTGCCATATGGTAAAGGTAGATTAGCTGGAAGATGCTTCTCAGAAGACATAAAGAAGAACACAATGGTAGTTGGCAACTATTCCATTGTCAATCCCAACGAGGGTCAGCCTTTGCCTGTAAACCACACTATTATCGTTCAGGTATTGCTATCTAATCTTGGTTTCCATTGTTGAAATTATGGCTAGTTGATGAGAAAATCTATAGGTTTTTACCATGTAAATTTTTTTTACTATCTCTATCTCTTGTAAAAATTGCATTATTTATTTTTTTAGTGGATTATTTATTGACGTGATAATGAACTTTTTCTGATGTGAAAGTTGATTTTTGTTAGTCACATTAGAAAAAAATCCACTAACAAGATAATGATATGAGTAAACAAAAATTTGCTCATATTACTCGAGATAAAAGTCTATTAACACTTAATTTTGTATACACTGACATAAGATATAATCTTTATTGAAAAATTAATCTTTGATTTTCTCACGAATGATGCATATTATTTCTTTTACGAAATTGTTGTGGTCAAGTGTTGGTAGTACCACGTGTGGTTTGGTGTTCGAACTTTGTTCAAGTGTATGAAAAATTAGTACTTTCTAAGGAGATATTTCTGTAAATACATTCTAGATATGTGTTTATTTCATTTTATTTTTGGTAAAAGATGCGTGTTTATTTAATCTATGCAAAAAATGTTATTTCATTTTATTTAATATGATCATTTTAGATAAATTAGATATGTAAAGTTGTTGTCCTATAAGTTTAACTCAGTTTTTAAGACATTTCATTATATACGTAAGGAGTGAGGGTTTGAACTCCAGACATCTACTTATGACTTATCTTCTTTAAATGTATAATTTTTAGTTACTAAACTACTTAACTAAAAAAATAAATATGTGAAATTGTTAGAAACAATGAATTGATTTAATTAATAAGAGATTTGGGTCCTCCACTAATTGTCCAACAAAGATTTTACCGTGAAAATTTCGTACTTATAAGTTATAGCATAGTAAAAAATAATATGTGAAAATTTTATGTTTGATATATAGTATATGGGATATGGATTCACATGTGTCAAATAAGCATACAATTTCATACTATAATCAATCTCAACTATTGATTTAAAATCAAATGATTCATATTTAAATTTCAATTTTACACTATAAAATGATCTTAATCATCGATTGAAAATCAGACGGTCCATTTTATAAAATAGTGTTAATTAATGTTGATAAGGTGTCTACGCATGGAGGTAGGGCAAAATATCATCTTGCAGAACGTGTTCAAGCAGGCCAATTTGCATTTACAGCTTATGAAAGTGGTGACTACCAAATATGTTTTATTGATACAACTGCAGATCGACAAATAACACTCTCTATTGATTTTGATTGGAGAACTGGATTGCCAGCCGTGGATCGCTCCAATATTGCAAAGAAAAGCCACATTGATGTAAGTTTTTCAATTTTTTATTTCACTATAAAATTGACATGCAAAAAATATATTGTGAGTATTGTACAAATGTAAAGTTCAAAGGACATGTCTTTACCTTTCTTGGTAGGGATATTTTACTTAATGCGCAGGAATCGGAATTCGAACCTTAGTACAATATTTTTTAAGGTGAATAAATGGATGTATCATATTCAGTTGTTGCACATTATGTATAATGTTCTTATCAATAGAGTTAAGTTCACGAGAACACCGACAATGACAACGGAAATGGATATGGGGTAGTTGACTTCAGTGAAGTCATTAATTGTGGACTTTCCGATTTTGATCGGATGGTTATAATTTTAAATTTAAATTTTAGTTTATTTTTTGAATTTAAAATTGAGTTTAAAATTTAATCGTCTAATCTTGCAATGAACGATCAAATTTGTCTAATACAGTTCAGTCACTAATTAGTTATTGCACTCAATCCTGGTCCCAATGTGACCACACGTCATTTGATATTATTTTTTTTGTCAAATAGTCTAGTCTGATTGCTAGAATTCTACTTTTTTAAAAATATGATATATAATAAATTTATTACGTCTATTTTATAATTTCAATTATTTTTTTTTTTAGTTTTAACAATTGTCTCCAAAGTTGTAATCCTTGCGAAACATAGTGTTGCAAGAAGAAGATTTTATGTTATGATTTAATTTCTATAACATATGACAGAAAATGGCACTAGAGGTACAAATTATGCATGAAATTGCCTTGTCCATTAAAGAGGAGATGTCATATCTTCTTCAACGGTAACTATCTATATACACACATTTGCTTGTCTATTTTTAATTTATTTTTAGATATGTGGTTCTTATTTTGATTTAACCTTTTTTAATATTTTTTTCATTTCAGAAATACAGAACTGTTAGAGATCAACTCGATAACCGACAATAGAATGTTTTCGTTAATTTTCGTTTCATTTTTTGTATGCTTCTCAGTAGCTGGGTTACAGTTTTGGCATTTGAAGACCTATTTGCAGAAAAATAAAATCATATGAATTTTTTTTCCTTATTTCATAATTATAATGTGCTTTGTAAAATAAACTTGTGTTAGTTTATAATTTATGGGGTTACACATAACTCTATATAAAATATACTCCCTTCATTTTTAAATGAATGTCATTCTCTTTTTAATATCACATTTTTCAGTTCTATATTTAATTATTATTTTCTCAATTCATTTTTAATTGTCGTTTGAGCTATGTGCGTACTATTGATATAATTTGCTTAGACCATATATTTTTTTCTTTTTTTCGGTCAGATAGTCTAATGGCTAGAAATTTATCCCGATGAATAAGTGTGCATACCAGAGTTAGAACAATAATCCTTGTATTATGTGTAAATGTATTAACTTAATTAGCTAGGCTGACGGGACATTTTGACCATATATTTCTATTAATATATAAAAACAAACATCACCGTATATATAAGATGTTGTTCAATTTATCTCGTTGAAAAAAAAAGTTATTATTTTTTATAATACATAATTAAAGAAATTAGTGGTCAAAAATCTGCATTAACAAACGTAAAGTGGTCAATTGTAACAGACTAACAGTTAAAAAAAACAGAGGGAGTACTAACTATGTTCTTTATTATAAGAGACAATATTTTAAAAAAAAATAACAGAATTGTGACCCTTTATACATTAAATTTTTTTTTAGGACTGGAAAAATAACAGAATGAGAGAGAGAGGGAGAGAGAGAGAGAGGCGGTGCCTCTAGGGCTTTCCTAGGGCGGCCGCGCCGGTCCTTCTTGCCGGAAAGCTTCATTGGGGGGGAATGGGAATCAAGCAGGGTGCCACATATGGGGGGGAATGGGGATGATTGGACCGTGGTGAGCCGACGACGGAGGAATGCGTGGCGGCAAGGAGATAGAGGAAACAGTTTGTGCGATACCATGATCACCATGACAGATACGGTTATTCAGTTTCACGTTCGCCGCCATACACGATTCAACACAGGTTTCGATCGACTTCAACTTCTGGATCACAACACAGAGAAGGCAACCTGCGATATCAATCTGAGCAGGATCAAATCGACGCAAGACCAGTAATTCATGGATGGCGATCACGGCAAGGTGTGTTTCAACAGGAGAGAAATCTTCGACCAAGGCTTGGGTATCGGCAGCAAGGGTTTGTTAACACCATAGATGGCTATCGCGCGGGGAAGGGGAGTGGTTCAGCAAGGCTGGGTTTGACGAGGAAGAAGGAGGGTGAGTTGCACTCGCGCGCGCGGTTGGTAGAGGGGGTAGAAAAGAGAATAGTGCAGCAATGGGAAAAGAATTCACGTAATAATGATGGGGTTATGGCTTCTGTTCGGTTGCACGATGGTAGTAATGAGAAGGGTCTTAAAGTGGTAGCAGGTGAGACTAAGCATGAGGAGGAAAATAGGTTTGTATCTTTTTACATTACTAATTTTCCACCTTTTTTATCTACTTTTTATCTCCGCAAGGGATTCGAAGTTTGCGGAATTTCGGAGGACGTGTATGTCGCGAAGACGTTGAACATGTTCGGGAAACCTTATGGTTTCGTGCGGTTCTCCAAAGTTAAAAATATAGATAGCTTAGGCAAGGCTTTGAATAATGTGTGGTTTGGCCAATTTCGTATTAGGGCTAGCGTGGCTAGATTTTCACGGGCCAAACCCAATGATCTAGTTTAGAAAAAGTTGGTTGCGGTAGAACTTCCTAAGGCTAGTATAAAGGGAAAGGCGGTTAAGGAAGTAGTAGACGTGCCCGTTTCTGCTAGTGGAAACACTCGATTGGGAGAGACGGTGAGGGTGCGGGAGGTTGAGATCCCTTTAGAGAAAAGTAAGAGTGCTTTGGGGGGTGCAGAATCTAAAGATGAGCGGGGGAAGGGAATATATATGCGTAAGTATACGGTTTGGGAAGAAAATGCTCAATGGGCTGAGAGCGGAGTGGTGGCCTCTGTGAGTAATGGGGAAGCGGTGCCGGTGATTCATAACCGCATTTTAGATGCAGGTTTTTCTTACCTTACAGTGACACCATTAGGAGGGGATCAGATCTTTATTCGCGGTTCGACATCCATGGATGCCTTTGCGACTTTGGAGGGTGCAAAGGAGTTTTTTGGTATTTTCTTGTCACACTGGGGGAGGTGGGATAGTGGGATGGTGTCTACCCGGAGAGGAGCTTGGGTGATGCTTTATGGAGTGCCTATACACACATGGACTGAAGAGTTTTTTAAACTCTGTGTTTTTTATTGTGGGAGGTACCTTAGGGCCGATAGTAGCACTCTTGAAAAAGAAAGATTAGACTATGCTAGGATCCTAGTTGCTACCCCGGAGTTAGAGGTTGTGAATATGTCTGAAAGTATTATAATCAATGGGAGGAAAGTGGATATTAAGATCATTGAGGAGTGGGGATTTGCTTTAAGGGAGGATGCGTGCTTGTTTAGGGAGGACAATGTTTCGGAGACAGGTCCGTCTGATGATGAAGCAGAAATGGGGTATGCGGGAGAGCACCCTGTTGATGACGGGGTGGTGGAGAAGATAGTGGAGAATTTAGCCCAGGCGCACTTAGCGCCGACTCCGAAGGAGACTATTCAGAGAAAAGTCTCGTCGGAGTCTACAGTAGTAAGGTCGAGGGAGTGTGGGGAAAATTTTGCTCGAGTTACTAATTCTAAGGAGACCATAAGGAAGGAGAATCCTGAGGTGATGGAGAAGGTGATACTACAGTTCGATGAGGAATCTAGTGGGAACAATGGTGTTTTGTAAGGCCGTCATCGGAATAAGTCTTGTCCTCCGTCTCGTTCTATGGTGTCAGGCCCGTGGAGCCTGGAATGGCTTCGAGAACATCCTCAATAGGAGGGGGTATTGATTGTTCAGTGAGAGGAGGTGATGAGGTTACGGGACAAGACGTGTTGAGACCAGTTGGGGGATCGAGGGTTTTACCACCTCAGCCGGCTGTGCGGCTCAAGAAGATAGCTCGGTTACCAAGTCAAGATCGTAGAGAGGTGTTAGGAGTGCTAAGGCATAATGATCGAAAGGGACAGAAGGTTGCTCCTCCGACTGCTTCAGCAGAGGTTTCTTCGTCGGTATCTGTTAATAATGATTGGCAGAACTGGGTGACGATGCAAGGTCAGACGGATGCAACTATGAAAGATGTGGTGGGGTTTGGGCAGGCCTTAGGGATTCATATGAATGGAGGGAGTGGGAACATGTTCAGCGTCTTGTCACGGACAGGACGGAACAATGGTAAAGACATGGGTCAGATAAAGAATACCGTTTTAGACGTGAGGGAGGGTGATCAATGAAGATTCTCTCATGGAATACTAGGGGGTTAGGGGGGTTGGAAAAACGTAGGGAGGTGTGTAGATTAATTGGGGAGCAGAGGCCTTTTATCGTGTGTCTTCAGGAAACCAAATTGCAGGTTTGTGATGGATGTAGATGAGGTTGAGATGAGGGCATCCGGTAGTCAGCCACATGTGTTGTGGAGTCAAGGTAGATTTAAACAGGGGGGAGAGGATTTTATAGTGGCAAATGTCTATGCGCCTTGTGATCTAGGAGGTAAGCAACAGTTATGGGACTCGATGTTAGTACGTATCCAGCAACATGCTGGGAAATCTATTTGTGTGTGTGGAGATTTCAATGCGGTTAGGAATAGTATGGAACGGAGGTCTGTGCGTGCAAGCCTTAATCATTCCGACTTTATTTCTTTTAATGCATTTATTAATGATAATTTCTTGGTTGACTTGCCTTTGAGCGGATGTAAGTTTACGTGGTATAGAGGGGATGGTCTGTCGATGAGTAGGATTGATAGATTCTTGTTGTCTGAGGAATGGTGTTTGACTTGGCCTAATTGCGTTCAATCAGCTCAATTGCGAGGTTTGTCGGATCATTGCCCCATTGTTCTGGCTGCTTCTCTGGAGGATTGGGGGCCAAGACCTTTGAGGATGCTGAAGTGTTGGAAGGATGTACCAGGTTATCGGGAGTTTGTAAAGGACAAGTGGGCTGCTCTTCAGGTGGATGGGTGGGGAGGCCATGTTCTCAGGACAAAATTTAAGCTTATCAAGTTGGCTCTAAAGGAGTGGCATGTGACTCATAGTCAGAATTTACCAAGTCGGATTGAATCTTTGAAATCCCGTATGTTAGAATTGGATAGCAAAGGGGAAGAGACTACACTATCTGATTTGGAAATAGCGGACTTACACGGGATTACTTCGGAAATTCATTCCTTGTCTAGGCGGCATGTCAGTATTTCGTGGCAACAGTCACGGAATCAATGGCTCAAGGAAGGGGATGCCAATTCCAAGTATTTTCATTCGCTTTTGGCATATCGCCAGAGGGGAAATGCGCTAAAATCCATTTTGGTGGATGGGGTCCAGTTGGATACCGTTGGGCCTATCAGGCAAGCTGTGTATAACCATTTTGCTTTGCATTTTAAAGCTGGGAATGTTGTGAGACCAGGGGTGGAGAACTTACCGTTTAAGAGTTTGAGCTGGGGGGAGGGTAGCAACCTTATACGGCCTTTCTCGGTCGAGGAGGTGAAAGTGGCGGTCTGGGATTGTGACAGTTATAAGAGTCCAGGCCCTGATGGGGTAAATTTTGGGTTCATTAAAGATTTTTGTGGGGAAATGCAGGGGGATATTATGCGGTTTATGACTTAGTTTGATACGAATTAGTGTGCTTTAATTCGTAAGAGTAGCGGAAGCAAACAACCAATAACGAAGGTACTAGGTACCACCCTTATTAGTCGAATTCTATTAAGTGTTTTGGAGTATTTGTTTCGTTTGTGTTAGTGAAAACAGTAGGGAAATGGCCAATGTTAAACTACACCAATAGCCTAACAAAGAGATTAGCACTCAACACCAATTGAGCTAATCAGACTATTTTCAAGACGACGCTTGCAAATAATCGGACGAAAATGTAGACACAAATTCTAATTGTACTGAAATTGTTCTTGTTTATTGAATGATTAGAATGATCATCATACATAGCTTTTATAGGCGAAAATGCATAGCCTAATTAAAATAAAAAATAAAGTGCAACATAAAATGCAATTATACTAGTAATAAAAATGACATTTATTTCAATCAGCTATTGTAACTCCTTCTCCATGATTAGTCACGCCCTTTAATGCTTTGAATGACCCTTTTATGCTCCTTTTGTAACCACTTGGATAGGCTTTTGAATGGCTAAACATTTATTTGTCTTACTTGATAAAAATGATTAAAATAGCCAAATAATTAAACTCAGCCCTTGATGATGACTGAAAACAGCCCCCACGCCCTTAACTCCCTTTTGGATGTCATTTGTGTTGATTTCAAACTCTTCTTGATCAATTTTCGCACCATCCCCTCCTCCTTTGAAAGGAATTGACCTCAATTCTTGAATACCGTCATCATCTAAATATGGTGAGAGATCTCCAACATTGAAAGTAGCATGTACCCCATATTCTCCCGGCAACTCAATCTTGTATGCATTGTCATTAATCTTTGATATAACTTTGAAAGGACCATCAGCTCTAGGCATGAGCTTATTCTTTCTCTTGCTTGGGAATCTTTTTTTTCTCAAATGGACCCACACAAGGTCACCTTCATTGAACAACTTAGGCTTCTTATTCTTGGACCTTTGCTTTTAGACTTCATTTACCGCCTTGATTCTTTCTCGCACTTGCTCATGTAGCTTGATCATTGATTTGAGTTTGGCCTCGGCATCTGGATGGACTAATTCTTCTTTTGGCATAGTTATCAAATCTAATGGCAAGTAAGGATTCACACCATAAACAACTTCGAAAGGAGAATGATTAGTAGCATATGTAGGGGACCGGTTGTAGGCAAATTCAGCATGAGCTAGCTTCAAGTTCAATCCTTTTGAGTTTTACTAACCAAACCACGCAGCAAAGTACCAAGAGTTCTATTAGTCACCTCCGTTTGCCCATCGGTTTGAGGGTGATGAGAAGTACTAAACAACAACTTAGTACCCAATTTCCTCCATAATGTGTTCCAAAAGTAACTCAAAAACTTTGAATCACGATCGGAAACAATAGTCTTGGGAACTCCATGTAAACGTACAATCTCACGAAAGTACAAATCAGCAACATTACTAGCATCATCTGTTTTGTGACAAGCTACAAAGTGTGCCATCTTTGAAAACCTATCAACAACAACCATAATAGCATCTTTACCTCGCTGTGTACGGGGCAAAGCCACAATAAAATCCATGCTCACATCCATCCAAGGACCACTAGGTGTGGGTAATGGAGTATATGCCCCTGGTTAGAATGAACTCTTCGCCATATGACAAGTAACACACTTGCTAATGACTTTTTGCACATCTCCTAACATCTTTGGCCAATGAAAGTGTTCTTTTAAAATTTCCAAGGTCTTTGTAATGCCAAAATGACCAGCCAAACCTCCGCCATGAGCTTCACGGACTAGTAACTCACGAATTGAATGTCTTGGGATGCAAAGCCGATTCTCCTTGAACAAAAATTCACCCTACACTATGTACTTTCCAAATGCTCCATTTTCACAATTAGAGTATATTTCAGCAAAATCCACATCCTCTTTATAATATATTTTCAAAGTCTCAAAACCAAGTAAGTGGGTTTCAAGAATTGAAATTAAAGCATACCTCCTTGAAAGTGCATCAACCACCACATTACTCTTGCCATGCTTGTATTTCAACGAGAAATTAAAAGATTGAAGGAATTCCACCCATTTAGCATGCCTTGGACTCAACTTTTGCTGCCCATTGATATACTTCAAAGATTCATGATATGAATGCAATATAAAGTGATTAGAACGCAAATAATGACTCAAATAATCAAGAGCTCTCACAATGGCATAGAACTCTTTGTCATAGGTGCAATAGTTCAATCTGGCTCCTCCGAGTTTCTCCGAGAAATAAGCAATAGGCCTTTTGTTTTGTATCAAAACAGCCCCAATGCCAACTCCACTAGCATCACATTCAACTTCAAATGGTTGAGTGAAGTCGGGTAAAGCTAAAACAGGAGCTTCACAAAGTTTCGACTTAATCAATTCAAAAGCTTTTTGTGCTTGCTCATTCCACACAAACGCACCCTTCTTCAAACATTCGGTCATGGGACTTGCTATCGTGCTAAAATTCTGGATAAAGCGCCGATAAAATGATGCAAGACCAAGAAAAGATCTCACCTCCGAAACTGTTGTAGGGCTCGGCCAAGTTTTGATAGCATCCACCTTTGTTTGATCAACTGATACTCCATCTTTAGACACCACATAACCAAGAAACACCACACTTTCAACCAAGAAATCACACTTTTCCTTCTTCCCATAGAGTTTTTGTGCTCTTAGGGTCTCAAAGATTTGTTTCAAATGAGTGAAATGCTCCTCAATAGACTTGCTATACACCAATATGTCATCAAGATAAACAACAACAAACTTACCCAAAAATGGCTTGAGTACTTCGTTCATGAGCCTCATAAAGGTGCTAGGCGCATTTGTGAGCCCAAACGGCATAACTAGCCATTCATATAGACCATGTTTAGTCTTGAATGCCGTCTTCCATTCATCACCTTCGCGCATTCTGATTTGGTGATATCCACTCCTTAGATCGATTTTTGAGAAGATAACCGATCCATGTAACTCATCAAGCATATCATCTAGTCTCGGAATGGGAAAACGATATTTGATGGTTATGTTGTTCACTGCCCTACTATCAATACACATTCTCCATGAACCATCCTTTTTAGGAACCAACAATGCCGGAACAGCACATGGGCTCATTGATTCACGCACATAACCCATGCTCATCAATTCTTCAATTTGTCGTTGCATCTCCTTTGTCTCCTCTGGATTACACCTATAGGCAGCCTTGTTTGGTAATGGAGCGCCCGAAATTAGATCAATTTGATGCTCAATTCCACGGATAGGTGGCAAACCAATTGGTAGCTCCATTGGGAACACATCTTCATACTCATCCAAGACAGCCTCCAATTGTTGTTTTAGAGGATTCTCTACATTATCTTGTCTAGCATTCTTTGCAACCAACATGTAGACTAATTCACCATTATCAATAGCATCTTTCACTTCAGTTTCAGTAGCAAACATAGTGAGACTAGGCCTTTTACCTCTTTTTATAATCATGGAACGGACTTCATTTGATGCCATTGGTTTCAACACAATCTTCTTGCCAAGGGCGTCCCAAAAGTATGTGACTTGCATCCATAGGCACCACATCACACAAGATCTCATCAACATAAGACCCCATGGTTAATCCAACGCGCGTCTGCCTTGTAATATTTATGCTACTTCCATTGTCCAGCCAATGTAGCGCATAAGGCTTAGGATGTTTTGTTGTGAGCAATCCTACTTTAGACACCATTTCAGTTGAAGCGGCATTGGTACAACTACCTCCATCCACAATGACACTACACCACTTATCCTTCACTTGACACTTAGTGTAGAAGATTTGATTCCTTTGATCTTCCATGGGTGCAGCCTTAGCTTGCAAAGTTCTGAGCATCAAAGTATCATATATGGGAGGTCCATATATTTCTACCTTATCCTCATCATTTTCAACAATTTCAACTCCATCACTTTCAATATTGCCACCAAATGAACCACCAGATTCTTCCTCCTCATTAATCAACTCATCACGCATGCTAATTGCTTCTCGGAGGGTCACAACTCGTTGATTAGGACAAGCTCTAGAAAATTGTCCAAAGCCTTGACACTTAAAACACCTAACCTTTGATAGGTTAGTCTCCTTGGCCGCGGTAATGGGTGGTTTAGGAGCAGGCTCACTTTGTTTTGGTTGATTCACCATTGGTTTAGTGCTAGGGGTTGGATTTGCACTACCCGACACACCTCCCTTGGACCAACCACTTGAACTCCCAGCATTATATCTACTCTTGTTTTGATTTTCAATCTTCAAACACCTGGTGCACAAAGTGTTGAAATCTGTGTAATTACATAGCTCAACGGCAAAGGCTATGTTCTTGTTCAGCCCACGAAGGAAACGACTCATTCTCTGCTCTTCATTTTCCTCCACTTCACCCATTAGGCATAGGTTCTCAAACTCATCAATGTATTCAGTGACACTCATTTTGCCTTGCACCAAATCTGAAATCTTCTTATACAAATTCAGTCGGTGGTGGGATGATACATATCTTTTGCGCAACTTCCTCTTCAAGGACTCCCAAGAGTGGATTTTCTCCTTCCCCTCTCGTGTTCTTCTGGTCTTCAGCCCTTCATACCACAACGATGCACTTTTGCTAAGTTTCAGAATAGCATATTTGGAACGCTTCTCATCATCAAGGTCCTTGAAGTCAAACATTCTATCAATCTTGCGCTCCCATTCTAAATAAACCTCCGGGTTTGCACTACCATTGAATTCAGGTAGTTCGGTGATTTTGAACTCATCCACGTTTGGACGTGGTTCATTCCTTCTAGGCCTCCGTCGGTCATCTCTCAAATCGACGTTCCTTCAGGCTTCACGCAATCTGTCCATGAAATCATCGCTTTCGAAATCCATTGTTGTCACGTAACAAGGAATCAGAGCCGAGCTCTGATACCACTAATGATACGAATTAGTGTGCTTTAATTCGTAAGAGTAGCGGAAGCAAACAACCAATAACGAAGGTACTAGGTACCACCCTTATTAGTCGAATTCTATTAAGTGTTTTGGAGTATTTGTTTCGTTTGTGTTAGTGAAAACAGTAGGGAAATGGCCAATTTTAAACTACACCAATAGCCTAACAAAGAGATTAGCACTCAACACCATTTGAGCTAATCGGACTATTTTCAAGACGACACTTGCAAATAATCGGACGAAAATGTAGACACAAATTCTAATTGTACTGAAATTGTTCTTGTTTATTGAATGATTAGAATGATCATCATACATAGCTTTTATAGGCGAAAATGCATAGCCTAATTAAAATACAAAATAAAGTGCAACATAAAATGCAATTATACTAGTAATAAAAATGACATTTATTTCAATCAGCTATTGTAACTCCTTCTCCATGATTAGTCACGCCCTTTAATACTTTGAATGGCCCTTTTATGCTCCTTTTGTAACCACTTGGATAGGCTTTTGAATGGCTGAACATTTATTTGTCTTACTTGATAAAAATGATTAAAATAGCCAAGTAATTAAACTCAGCCCTTGATGATGACTGAAAACAGCCCCCACGCCCTTAACTCCCTTTTGGATGTCACTTGTGTTGATTTCAAACTCTTCTTGATCAATTTTCGCACCAGAGTTTCATCGTAATGGGAGGTTAACTAAGGGTTTGAATTCTACTTTTATAGCTTTGATCCCTAAAGTTGATAGTCCCTAGTGTCTTCACGACTTTAGGCCGATAGCTTTGGTGGGTAGTCTGTATAAGATATTGGCTAAGGTTTTAGCAAATAGGTTGCGGGTAGTGGTGGGGAGTGTGGTTTCTGAGGTTCAGTCTGCGTTTGTTCGTGACAGACAAATCCTAGATGGGATTCTTATAGCAAATGAGATTGTGGATGAGGCTCGTAAGAATAAGAAAGAGTTATTGTTGTTCAAAGTGGATTTTGAGAAAGCCTATGACTCCGTAGACTAGGGATACTTGGATTCTGTAATGAGACAGATGGCTTTTCCGTTGCTATGGCGGAAGTGGATTAAGGAATGTGTCTCTACAGCCACAACGTCCGTTCTGGTTAATGGTAGTCCAACAAAGGAGTTCGCTCTGGAGCGAGGTTTAAGACAAGGGGGCCCTTTGTCTCCGTTTCTATTCTTATTGGCGGCAGAGGGGTTAAATGTGCTTATGAGTTCTCTGGTGGAGCAACAGTTGTTTACCGGGTATCAGGTAGGTGTTCAAGGGAGTACATCAGTGTCACATGTACAGTTTGCTGATGATACCCTTCTTTTAGGGGCTAAAAGTTGGGCTAATGTGAGAGCGTTACGGGCAGGCCTTATGCTTTTCGAACTCATGTCGGGATTGAAGGTTAATTTCCATAAAAGCATGCTGGTCGGGGTCAATATTCCTGATTACTGGTTAGTCGAGGCAGCACGAGCTTTGAGGTGTAGAGTGGGTAAGATACCGTTTGTTTATCTAGGCCTTTCTATTGGGGGTGATCCACGACGCTTGGGTTTTTGGGAACCAGTGTTATCTCGGGTTAAACTGCGATTGTCTAGTTGGAAAAGCCGATTTTTGTCATATGGTGGTCGTTTGGTATTGCTAAAATCAGTTTTTACTTCTCTTCCTGTCTATGCACTTTCTTTCTTCAGAGCTCCCACAGGTATCATTTCTTCCCTTAATTCTATTTTACGTACTTTCTTTTGGGGGGGAGTGAGGAGGCGAGGAGGGATCCTTGGATTAGTTGGGATTCTATTTGCAGGAGTAGGGAGTATGGAGGTTTGGGGTTCAGAGGTTACGGGAGTTTAACACTGCTCTTCTTGGGAAATGGTGTTGGCGGATGCTGGTGGATCGGGGGGGTTTTTGGTATAGGGTGTTGGAGGCTAGATATGGTGTAGAGGATGGTCGATTGTGTGAGGGGGGGAGGAGAGGGTCAGCTTGGTGGCGGGAGATAGTGAAGATTAGGGATGGTATTGGTGGGGTTGAGGGAGGATGGTTTGCGGAGGGTGTGGTGAGGCGAGTTGGTCACGGAGGGGATACATTTTTTTGGTTGGATCCTTGGCTAGGGGGAGTCCCGTTGAGTGTGTGTTTTGGTCGTTTGTTTGATTTGACAGAGACCAAGCAGCATACCGTGGCTCAGATGGCTTCTCGGGGGTGGGGGGCTGGGGGAGGGGCGTGGGAGTGGCGGAGGCAGTTATGGGTGTGGGAGGAGGAGATGTTGGGGGAGTGTCAGACCTTATTACTTGATGTTCAGTTACAGGAGCAGGTACCTGATGCTTGGCAGTGGCGCTTCAATCCCGATAGTGGATACACGGTGCGCGGTGCTTATCAGATTTTGGTTTCTCAGGAGGTGCTTCAGTTAGATGATGCAGCAGATCTTATATGGCATAGACATGTTCCTTCGAAGGTGTCTATTCTTGCTTGGCGACTTTTGAGAGATCGGTTACCGACGAAGGCAAACTTGGTTCTGCGAGGCATTATTCCTCCCACGGATCAACTTTGCACTTCAGGGTGTGGTGACATTGAGACGACTCAGCATCTTTTTCTCTCATGTGGTGTTTTTGGTTCCTTATGGACGCTAGTCAGGTCTTGGATTGGTTTTGAGATGGTTGATCCTTTGACTCCTACAACACATTTCACACAGTTCACTTCTGCAGTTGGTGTAGTCGGAGGCGGAGATCATTTATGCAGCTTATCTGGTTGGTTTGTGTTTGGGTGATTTTGGAAGAGCGCAATCAGCGCCTCTTCCAACACTCGACGCGGTCGATTTCTCATCTGTTGGACCTGATTAAGCGGCATTCGTTCTAATGGTTGCAGTTACAGTATCCAGGGTTAGGGGTTCATCTTTCTAGTTGGTGGGTTAACCCATTATTATGTTTGGGTATTTGATTCTTGGTTGTATTGTGATATTCTTGGTGATGTAAACTCTTTTGACATGCTCTAGCACATCTTGTGCTGGGGTGTGATTTCATTCGCATATATATATATATATATATATATATATATATATATATATATATATATATATATCTCATTTTGGCTTGTTCAAAAAAAAAGAGACAATATTTTTTAAATTCATTAAATAATTAATGTATTTAGTCTATATATATTGATCAGATACATTCATTATTTATTGAATCTAAAAAATGACTCACCTCTTCTCTTATAATAAAGAAGGGAAGTAATATTATATACACTATTCGTAAAATAGAATCCAATATAATAAAGTTAGTTTAGTAAAAATTGTTTTTTTTTTAATAGACAATTATATTACGTGGTAAAAAATAATCTAGATTATTGCCTTGGGGAATCACATAGAGGGAGGCGTAAAAAAAATTAGAGGCTCTAGTTTCATGCCTTCATAACACATACTTCCTCCCTCCTGAAATACAATTCACCCCTTAAAGATGAATAGTGGGCATACCCAGTTTCGAACCCGGATCCATGCACTTTCGTGCAATATGTTCAATCAATTGAGTTAAGCTCATGTGACTAGATCTTTAAAATAATAGAAGTTTACATTCTTACATGACTAATAAAAATGTCAAAAGTATTACGTCGTACGATGTGACCAAAAATCAAGCTCCTACTTTTCTATTTTTCATATAATTTTTAATGTCTATTATCATTTAGAATTTCTAAAGAACAAAAGGTGTGAAGTTGACTTGGGACCGAGGACATCGTGACATAATCTGCTATTCAGAGTTCAGACTCCACTCTTGCTCTTTAGCTTATTGGTAGAGAGATTAATCAGTGGTATCATTATGCATCTATTCTGCACAATAACCAAGATTTGGTGCGAAGGGATTGGAATATTAGTTTCAAGCATGCTATGAGGGAGGCTAATTATGTTGCTAATCTTCTAGCAAAAGCCGCTGCTTCAGGCAGTTATGCGTGGGTTGAATTTATAGAACCATCTCCTGCAGCAATACCACTTCTTCAATCAGACGCCTCCAGGTAGGGGTGTAAGCGGATCGGTTCGGATCTGTTTTGAGTGAATCATGTGTCTGAACCAAAGAACTCTCAATCGGTTTGGTTTGGTTCGATTTTGCGTGTTTTTCAAATATGAATCCGAACCAAACTAGTCGGGGTTCGGTTTGGATCGGATAATATACTCTGTTTGCAAACATTTTGTTTTTCCAGTGTAATTTCTACTATTATTTGTTTAAACGATATATTTCAAGCTCTATTATTTCAAACGATATATATTTCAAGTTCTATTTTTCAAACGACTTACAATAATAACATAAATCGAGTAAACAATAACAGTTTTGAAATAGAAGATATAACACATAGATATAATGAAGTTTACCATCAAATTCAAAATACAAGTTTTAGGTGATGTTCACTACTAAATAGTTCCGAGAACCGAACCAAACCACTTCAGCTTAGTTCGGTTAATCCATTAGATCTGAAAATTAGATCCGAGAACCGAACCAAACCACTTCAATTTTTAATTGGTTTGGTTCGGTTTTTGATCCAAACTATAAAATTCGATCTATTTTTGGTTTAGATTGATTTAGATCATCGATTTAATCGATTTTTTTCGATCCATTTACACCCGTACCTCCAGGGTTATGATTGCGTTCTGTTTCCTGTTTTCTTTTTTTTCTTTGTTCTTTAGCCCCTTTATCATCAAAAAGGTAAAAGCTAAAATTCAAAATAAAAACTAATGGAAGTCAACAAGAGAATTAATTTTCGTCAACAAAAAAACCACATAATTAATTAACAACCAAATATGGACAAATGCATCATAATATAGATTAATTGTAAATGCAATTTGTAACCGCCCTCCACTTAAGTGTTTTCATTTCACCAAAATTTCTTCTTTTACACTACCAATTATCATGAAAACAATTGGATTAAACACACAACAATGCTATTTGCCTTTTCTTCTTGTTGTATCTATGGGATTGTTTTCATATTCAGTTCAATCCATGAGGTTTGATTTGTCATATGGTAAATCAATAAGATGCTTCTTTGAAGACATACAGAGGGTTAATACAATTGTATTTGGCAATTACTCCATTGTCAAACCCACCAATGGTCAACCTTTGCCCCCTAACCACACTATTACTGTTCAGGTTTTAATTTATACATTTTTTCCAATTTTTTCCTTGGTACACATTGATGAAATTAAGCCATTGGTTAGTCATTGATTTTATAATATGTTATATATTAGTCATTGATTTTCTCATGATCAGTTGATATTATTTTTTGCAAAATTGACATGGTACAAGTCTTAGAATTTTTTGTTGATCTGTCTAATTCAACCTCACAAAATCAGCTTGTAAGATCAGGAATATCTAATTTATTTGTAAACATATGTTTGGAGCCCCCTCCAAAATAATCTATTAGATCATCTTCTATCAGGATTTTACTATCGAGTCACTCATGTTACGCTCGAGATGTTTAGTCCTAATTGTGAAAGGTGTATGTTAACAATCTCACATCAGATGAGAGATGATTTAAACATTTGTCCATGAATGCGAACAATTCTCATCTTACAAATTGATTTTGTAAGATCGAGTTAATTAGGTCTCAACTCAAAATTCTAATATATTTAAGTTCCGCATATTATTTTAGGTTACACATGGGGACGACGGGGCCAAATATCATTTGGCAGAGAGTGTTGAAGCAGGGCAGTTTGCATTTACGGCATATCAAACTGGTGACTATCTAGTATGTTTCATGGCTCCACATGACGATCCTCAATTAAATCTCTCGGTTGATTTTGAGTGGAAAAATGGAGTGGCAGCTAAGGGTCACCCCAATATTGTAAAGAGAGGCAACATTGATGTAAGTTTCTCAATTTTGTTAGTATAATATTGACGGATTTGGCTCTCTAAAGTGAACTAGTATTCGGACAGGTGCCAAGCACGGTTAAAAATGCGATTATAAAATAAAAAGATTAAAGTTGTTATTTTAACAAACACATATCTGTAACATATATCAAAAAAAAAATGTGGCAGATGATGGCTATAGAGATACAAATTTTGCATGAAACTGCCATGTCCATTAAGGAGGAGATGTCTTATCTTCTTCAACGGTAAGCTATTCTAAATTTTACTTGTTTATCTTAATTTTTATATCAATTTTCAGCTAAATATGTATCTTACTTTAATTTATTATTTTTTCTCTCCAGAAATACAGAAATGCTAGAGTTCAATTGGATCACCGATAATAGAATGTACTTGTTGATTTTTGTTTCATTTTTTATGTGCTTCTCAGTAGCAGGGTTACAACTATGGCACTTGAAGACATTTTTTAAGAAAAACAAAGTCTTATAATTTTTTTTATTTTTGCTTAATTATATACACCTGAATTTTCTTATGTGCTATGGCACTTGAAGACATTTTATTTATGTGGATTTTCTCTGTATTGGATTTATAAAGTTGAAATCAGCATCGAGCAAGGATCAGGTTTTATTAAAACTAATATATTTGTCGTTCAAAAAAAAATTATGCATCCAAGTGGTGAGATTAATCATAAGGTATAATAGGATTTTATTTTTATGAAATGATATAATAGAATTTAATTTGAATAATGTGAAGATGTAGACAAAAGAAAAAATGAATCAACAAAAAATTAAACAACCAATAGTATAGGCTATGGTAAACACTTCATATATCAATCGTTAGTTGGTTCAGTGGTGATTGGTCGGGAAGACCACAGTTCGATCCCCTGCAACTGCGATCGGGAGAGGGCTGGAACCACTTGATACCAGAACTAACCTCCGAACCAGATTAAACTGATGGTAAAAACCAAAAAATCGCTGCAATAGTGGAGACCGTAGGAGGAGTGGAACAAGTAATTTTTTTAGGTTATGAATTTGATTTGGGCTATTAGATTAATCAAGTGTTAGAACCATTTAAGTTTAATTGGTGCAGTCCATTTAAGTGTATAATTGGTGTAGTCTATAAGATTAATCAAGTGTTAGGACCATTTATTTATTTATTTTGCTACATAGTGTTAGGACCATTTAAATGTAATGGTAGAGAGACTTGCATAGAACTCTCTTTTAAACAACTTATTGGACTATAAAGTACAAATGACATTCTTTTTTTTGAAATAATTTTTTTTCTAAAGTGACAGTAATTTTAAAAGGAGTTAAATAAAGTTTAATTATGTAAGAATTGAACTCGGATTCTCCCTAACAATTTGTTCTAAAAGGAGCTCAATAACCAGTTGAATCTAATATGGAATCTAATGTCTTTGTTAGAGTACATACTAGTATTGATTATAGAAACAAGAACATATTTCTAAATACAACTCAATATTATTAATATGAATTGTAATAACTTAGTTACAAAGAGTTTATGAAGATGACCTCTTGTATATATTTCATATAAACAGTTGAACTATATTTCATATAAACAGTTTTATATGTTCATATTCTGTCTCAGTAATTTTTGGACCAATAGAAAAACAGGATCTATTGAAGAGATGAAAAAATTAAAAGAATGAATAAAGTAATCTGTTATAAGTTGTAAAAAAAATCAATATCCCTCTGACCTTATTTGATAATAAAATTAAATGTTTTAGGTTTATTGAATAACTAATGTATCTGATCTAAATATAGATCAGATATATTCATTATTCAATGAATCTGAAAAAATTTATTTTTATTTATAAATAAAGCTAGAGAAAGTACCACTCTGTATATCTTAAATCATGAATAAGCTAGAAATTTCAACTTATAAGTGAGTGGAATCTGATATCCTAGAATTTTTCTTGTGCTGCTGCTTTGGAAACCACAAGAAACACCCACTTGATGTTTTATCCATAGAACCCTTTGTGGTTGTTGTACCAATAATCTCCTTCTTCACATCTTGTATTTCTTCTTCTTGTGCTAATTTCTTCATTTTTTCCTTGTACACCTTTTGCATCACATATGTTTCTACAAGTCCAAATCCTGCTGATGCCATGCCTAGTTTGAAATTATTGATATTAAACAATGTGTTGGAAGTGAGGAGAAAGATGAAATTAGTTTGTGTATTTATAGACTTAATATATAGGCTTGGGGAACAAGAAAAGAAATTTCCTTGTCTCACACCGTCTAGTTTGACCCATCAATTTTCCTTTTTTGTTTTTCAAAGTTTGACTGCTTCCTCGTTTTGTATATACACAATACAAAATTCATACATTTATACACGTGTTCAAATGTTTAAATCTATGTTTGGTATCATAATAATTTGTGATTTTGTATAAGTTTTAGTTTTGAAAAAATCACGATAAATTACCATAATTTTAACATTTTCACCTTAATACCAAACATAAATTTAGATGTTTCTTAAGATTTGAAATTTAGTGTGGTCTCAATTTAGTTTTTAAAAATTGTTTTTTTAAAATTTTAAATATTAAAAAGTTGTTTGGGAAATTTGTTTTCTAAAACAGTTTCGAAAAATTATTTTCAATTTTTGAGTTTTAAAAACTAAAATAGCGAAACAGCTTTTAGATGTTTCCATTTTCAGTTTTGATTTTCAAACCTAAAAAGTGGTATATATGGATGAAAACTCACAGAAAAATGTTTCAATTTCATAATTAATTGCAACTATTTTTCTGTTTCTTTGATTTTTACAATCAAATCATATTCTCTGTTACGTTTTCTCCAAACACACGGAAAACAATTTTTAAGAGTGTTTGATCCGCTAAAAAATTGAAGACCGAATAATTTTTACTGTATTCTATTTAATTTAAAAACTGGTTATAAGACTAGACTAAAAATGTAGTAAGAGACAAGACAAAAACAACAATTAGATAGTCAAACAACTTTTCTCATTCTCATATTTACTTTAGAACAAAAAACCCGAAAGCCATTTAAAAGGCTTAATCTATTTTTACTTTAGAACTTGAATCGGATAAGAGTTTCAAAAAAAACATTAAAACTTTACTAGTATATAATTTTGTCAAAAAAACAAATTAAGTATAATGTGGGAGTATTATTTTTTTTGTTAAATAATTGGGAGTATATAAATGACATTTTTAAAAACATTTTTTTTAAAATGAAGATAATATAAAGTTCAAAGGAGAAGAGTGAGAGAAGGCGGAATGAAAAAAAAATGCATTATAAAGAGAGTACACAGTTAAATATAATGGTAAAAATTGATTTAATACCTTGGTCTCTAGAGTTTTGTCCCAAGCAGTGGCCTGATCATCTTTTCTTACTTAATGACATGAATTCTTAAAAGTTTAATTCGCATAATTGGAATTCAGAAGACTGAAATTGCACACAAATGGTAACACATGGAGCAAAAACTGCAGTTAAACATTTCTTTTTTCTATCTCTCTAATTCCAACAATTATAAAGACTAAGTTTATGATTCACTATTTAGAGATTCAAATTTAAAGTTTCATTGTTAAATTTGAACAAGTACCTTGAGAAACAATATACATGCTATATTCTTTTTATATACTGATGAATGAATTTGTTATCATTATACACAATTTTGTTCCTTTTCGCTGTTTTGGGTGTTGAAGTTATTTAGTATACAGTCACATCTCTCCCATCACAAAGGAGCTGAATTTCATATCAGATCATCTTGGTCTTCAAGGGACCGTTTTCGAGCTCGCAGATTGAGCTTAAGGCTTTCAGGTACAGGAGGTGTCCTCCCTCTGCGGAATAGAACTGCAAGAGCCCGCATTTTCTTGCAAAGATCAAATATCTGCAAGACATCATGCAAATGTTATTGTTTAAAGTGAATACAACAAAGATCAGAGGCAAATTATAGTTGCTTGGTTATTTGTACCGATGAGGCGTCTATCTCGGCAACACCCTCACAACCTCCTTGCAGCAAGTCACAATATTTCGCTGCCTCGTTTTCATCTTCAAATACCTACACCGACATTGTCAAATTTGAAAGTAACTAAATTGTGCAAATGGCTCAAATATTACAATAAACCACACACATGTTGGTAGACAAAATATTGTTTCATGTTCACAGTTGCGGAAACAAGGGTATAGCATGAACCAACTAACTGTTAAGAGTAGTAGGTAGGTACACTAAGAAAAACTAACAGGAGAATTTTATATATTGCATCCTAGTTAGCATTTACCAAAGCACGCATATTCCAATTATATTCAAACAAAAGGGAGGCCCTAAAATATGTTATTGGATATTTTCCGATACATTTCACCCTAAAAAAATGTTTTAATGACAGAGTAAACATAAAAAATATGCCATAAATTTATGTCTTGTAAAAGATACATACCAGAACTCCGTCTCTAATATCTTCTACCTGCATTGGAAATTTTGTCCCTCCCTTTACTTGCTTTGACTGGTTTCCTATTGCAGCTCTCCGGTTGCTTCCTTTAGAAAACAATAAGCCAAGCTCTCTTTCAACTTCGCTGTTATATAAAAAGTTAAAGTCAGTCAGGTATGGAAATTTCAAATATGACTTTAGAGAAAATAACAGAAAAAAGTGAATCACACCTTATATTTCTCCGGGTTTTCATTGTGCACAATTGGTTTTCCTTTTGGGTGAGTACATACACAGGCTTTGAAGCTTCTCTCCAAGGGTTGTCGTCTAAAACTGTTGAAAGGAAAATTAGAAACAATATTCAAGAAAGAAGAAACAATAAACTGACAAAAGGGCAACCTTCACTTTTTACAAGTAACAAAAATATTCTGTCTATACTGATATTGAAATAACATTGATAGACAATTTCATCAAATTCAAATATGGCAGACAATTACATCAAATTCAAACATAGGATAGGACGCGAGGTAATTTAAGAAATATTCTCTCTCTCCTCAGTAACACTTCATTATACATGTAGTCCAACTATACATGCAAAGGTGGACATAAATTCTGAGAGCAGGGTTGTCAAAACTCAAGAGTCTATGTAATCTTGTGGAATCTCCACAGAGTCTGCTTGTAAGATTGTAGCAGTCTATTTAATACAGAGATAATGTTCGAAACACTACAACAATGTCTAAACATAATTAAATGTAGTTGAAACTGAGGTTTTAGATAAAAGAAATAAAGAAAGAATAAAAACTTTTATGTGATTGATAAATTAAAATTTTATTACTTAATTGATACAAAAAGACTAAACACAAATCCATATTCTAAGGATACAACTTTGACTCCTAATCCTAAATAAAAAGAACAATTAGGAAACAAATCATGATAATAACTAAGTAATATGGAAACTAATTCTAGGAGATAGTGTAAGATTATAAAATGATCCTATGATATAAACTAAGATATTCTGTGACAATAACAAAATTTAGAATTCCCATAGGCAATTATCTAAACTAAGATGGATTCATCTCTCCAGACTACACCTAATCCGATTCATGTGACTATACCAGACTGACCCGACCAAACTAGAACAGAACACACAGACATAGCAGCACAAGTCAAACAAATTCACAAATCACATGATAGGTTCTCAGCTCAGCACACATAAAGAGCATAATAAGATCAAAATTGATGGACAAATTGACAAATCATAAGGTTTAAAATTACCAAAGAGTGAGGATGGAGGGACTGGGTTCCCCACGTTGGTGCTAGATTAAACTCAGTAGAGCTAGGCTTTAGCTCATCTGAGTAGGGTTCACTCACGTTGTTGACCTGTTTGGTTCTCTACACACTTGCAACAATGGGTTTGCTCATGTATTATATTTATAGTTAGTATTAGTATAGTGACTTCGTTTGTGCACATAGCTATTGGGTTGAGACTCAATGCAACATCTTCACTTACTTGAAGATTTATTCACATTGGGAAGTCAGGGAGGAGCAAAAACAATAGAGACCAGAAAAGCATAGTTGTTTAGGAGATTATTCTTAGAAAAAAATGGCAGAATTTTCAATGATCAATTTTAGCTTCAGCCTCTTCTACTCATTAGTTGATGATTGTCTCTCTTCTAAATTCCACTTCCTTTCCTTATTAGTTGCACTCTTTCACTTCTTTGTTTCTCTCATCTAACAAAATTATCTTCTCTTAACCAAAAAGCACAAACAGGCATCAGCCAACAATAACGATTATGATGACATCATAAAAATGAATCTAAATTTAAATTTAGGATAAAACTTAGGTCAAATTGATGTGACACACTATAATAACCACCAACTATTTGTAAGGAATGTATCTTCTGAACAGTTCCTTTTTGTTTAGAATTTTTGCAAGTTTAGCGAGAAGCGTGATCATCTTAGGCCCTCTATAGATAAACATTTTAACTAAGTGCTTATATAAGTATAGTTCTATAACAAAAGATAAAATAAAGTCAAAACGTGTTCTTTTTTCTTAGGAAAACTTCGTATCTAGCTCAATGACCAACTAATTTGGGAGACTGATCCACTGTCCACTAGCGGGGACCCAATTGAAGCTAGAGCACTATGGACTAGCTCAACACATAAATTGGCACCGGAATGATTCAAACCCGAGACCCACGAGGAAAGCACTCTGAGGTCCCAAACCTACACTACCAGGGGATTGTCAACATGTTTTCATATCTTAATGAATTTATGAAATTAAACCGAAAACAACTTATGAACTTATCATAAGCATGTCATAAGTAATTCTATAAGCTCTTATATGTCGGTAAATAAGCTCAAATAAACTAATCCAAACAAACCCTTAACCTAAGCAATTTAACTTTTATCCTTAAATTTAAATCATAAAGATCAACTTCATAAACAAAAAACATAAAATTCAAGTTCAATTAATCAATCATAAATTCATAATCCAAATTCAGAAAAAGCGAAACGCGAGAAGAGATACCATCGTAGCTACTAGAATCAAAAGACTGATGAAGATTCCTCCGCATATCATAAGCGCGGGAGGAAACACGTTTCAGAAACTCATCAGAGCTACCAGGAATCGTTCCATCCATATGAAGCGCCTTATCCACTTCATCTTCTGCTCCTCCTCCTCCGCCACCGGCGTTGCACGACACATACTTCCACCTCGTCGTTCGACCGCGAGGTGTAGAGAAGAGCCTGGGAGGAAGAAGACGAGGATGGCGGGAAAAGAGAGAGAGGCGTCGGGTGTTGCGACGGAAGGGATTGGTTGGAGGTAGAACCATGGAAGGAGAGACTGAAGGAAGTGAATCCATGGAGATGGAGATGGAGTTGAAGTTCGTTGACGTGAATAAACTGTGAAATGAAAGAAAATTTTGGAGAAGTTGTTTTGGTGAAGCTGAATAATGAAAATTGGGTTTGTGAAGGAAATGAATTATGAATATGTTAATTAAGTGATTTTTTTCTCTCTCTTCTCTAAAGTAGTGGGACCATGTGAATCTTCTTCTCTATTTTTTGAAATTAATTGGTAGATATATTAAGTGCATTTGTTTTAGTTTTTGTAAATAATTTTTATTGTGTATTGATTTCATCTTTTCATCCGTTAATTTTATTAAATATTATATATTCAATTAATTAACTTATTCTTTATAAACTATAAATACATCTTTCACATAAACTAAAATACTTTTTTTTTTAAATGTCACATTAATCAAATCACACACTTTAAGAAAAAAATGTAAATAAAGAGAGAGAATGTGACTTTTACTAAAATACTCTTTTTTTTTATTGGTAGTAGACATTGAAATACTAAAAACTAAATCTTTGAATGTAATTTTTCTCTTACTTAATGGTTGTTTTAAGTAGGCATGGCAATAAAACCCAAACTCGTGGGTACCCGAATGCCCCGCCCCAATTTTGACGGAGAAAATCTGAATTGACTGGGTTTGGGTTTTCCCCGATTTTTTAAGACGGGTATGGGGCAGGTAACGGGAATATTGATACCCACCCCGAACCCGCCCCGTTGATATTAAAATTATATTTTATATTTTCTAAATTAGAAATCTTTATACAAATTCTTAAATTTCATTCGTATATTTATTTTTATATATAACTTTAGTATTAAACGAGTCATTTTATCTATTTTATGTTTTGATTAAAAACTTAGTTTTGCGTTGTTGACTTTTTTTAAATTAAAAAAACGAAAATGCAACACAATTTTATGTAGAGGTGAGATGAAACGGGGATACCCGAAACCCATTGGGTATGGGTTTGGGGTTTCAATTTTTATCCCCGATAGAAATGGGGACGGGTTTGGGGATACCCGAACTTTATGGGTTTGGGTTTGGGGAAAGCAAAATCCGTCCCCGCCCCGCCCCATTGCCATGCCTAGTTTTAAGGAATAAAATAGGAAAAATCAATGTTATAAATCAATGTTTTAAAAACCGGACCGGTCATCGAACCGGTGAGGCTATAGGTTCACTGGTTCAATGGTCGGACCGTGGGTTCATTGGTCGAACCGCATGACTGGACCGGATTAAACCGGATCAAACCGGTGTAATGAACCGGGCTCTATAATAAAATTATAAGGTATTAAACCGGTCGAACCGGTGACTCGGTCTCTAAAAAATCATGATTGGATTGAAATTTTTACACCTTAAAATTTGGAAAAATTCTAAAATATCGTAATTTAATGAGTTCAATTTTAAAATTTAAATTATAAATATAGTGGTCACACAAACAACAAAATAAGTAAGTGAATATAAAGTATTTTTGTATTGAATTGAATGATTCAGTCTTTAAAAATAATTAAAACATATAAAGGATTAAAGAATATCAAATAATTATATGTATTAATTAAATCGGAGGCAAGGCACGTGTCTTTATTGGCAAATGCAACACAATTTTATGTAGAGGTGAGATGAAACGGGGATACCCGAAACCCATTGGGTATGGGTTTGGGGTTTCAATTTTTATCCCCGATAGAAATAGGGACGGGTTTGGGGATACCCGAACTTTATGGGTTTGGGTTTGGGGAAAGCAAAATCCGTCCCCGCCCCGCCCCATTGCCATGCCTAGTTTTAAGAAATAAAATAGGAAAAATCAATGTTATAAATAGTATATGACATTTATTTTGGGACAAACAATTTTGGCAAGTAGAACATTTATTTTGAAACAGAGGATAGAGAGAATCATTTATATTTGTTATAAACTATAAATACATCTGCTATAAACTAATTTAGTAAACATGCATATCTTATTTGATATTAATAAGTTAATTCGGCTACTAATTTTATTAAACATAGTAAATTCAATCAATTAACTTATCTCTTATAAACTATAAATACATCTTCATTAAACTAACTTATAAAACCATATCATTTCATTTTATCAAACATAGTTAAACAAAGTTGGTTGTCTCCAAAAAAAAAAAAAAAAATTCTATAAGATATAAAAGACTTTTTCCGTAAAATATATTACTTTTAAAGAATTATAGTAAATAATATACGCATTAAAGTTCAAGTAGTTAATAAAGTCTATCAAAACATGAATTTCAAAAGAATTCAAATTTGATTCTTGTGTAGAACAACTTTTAGTCAGACTTTGTTCAAATAATCAATAAAAAATATATGTATTATAAGAAACATTCACAAGAATCAGCATTTGATTTCTGAAAGAAATAATTTTTTGACTAAATTCATCATAATCAAACTTTAAATATTAGGATCTCTTCTCTAGAATCTGAGGATTAAAATTTTAGATACAGTTTTATGCGATTTTGGTGAGATTCCTAGATGGTAGTTGACCAATAAAGACACGTGCCTTGCCTGGTATGTGTTTTATGTTCACTTCCCCAACGTAACTCAACTCGTTTTGGCACTGTCCCAACTTCGTGATCATCTCGTACTTGATTTACTTTTACTTATACCACACCCCTCAACATCTCAACTAACCACACCTCATTCGTATCATTGCTCTTTCATGCCTTTTAATCACAAGTGTAAATATAGTTTTTTTTTTGTATTAATTACCCTCTTACTCCGAGGGGAATGAATTCCGATAATCCAGAATTCGACTGCGATGTAAGTAAAGTTTGATCAAAAATTGTTTTCTCCTGAACAATTCGTCCGAGAGAAAACTCATTAACCACAGTTCAATATCTTTGTTAAATGTAGATGCGCATTATTAGCACAAGAATTTGGAATTCAATCGATTCAATTTCATACACACACAGAAATTCTATATTGCTAGCTAGCAAGCAAGCATCATCATGTCATCAAATTTACTTGCATCAAATAAACAACATTCATTAATTTTCAGAAGAGAACACAATATAGTAGGGGTTATCATATCCGAACCAATCCAAAAGTAAAACCGCAAACCGAACCAATCCAAACTGAAACCGCAAAAAACCGCATTTAGTTAAAACCGCACGGATCATTTTTCTACTAAACCGCACGGTTTGGTTTGGTTCGCGGTTTTCATTTCATAAAACCGAACCAAACCGAACCAAACCGCAGTACTTAACTTAACTATATCAACTATAAACAATCAACCTATTACACAATTCAACTTAATAAACTCAATCAAAATTGAGTATATAAAATAGTAGGTTGTTAAAATATGTCATTTTACACGATTAAGAACTATAATATTGTTATTAAAAATAAACTCTTTTTATAAGATATACAAAAGTTTTAGGATATATGCAATTTCTGTATATACATATTATTTAATGTAAAAGTAAACAATAAAATACTAATATTTTTACGTTTATTTTGTTATAAGTTGATAATATTCTCATGTTTTTTATATCTCGATAAACCGCGGCGACCGAACCGCACCAAGCCGCATTGGTTTGGTTTGGTTTGGTTTGGATGACCTTTTAAAATTCAACCGAACCAAACCGAACCGCATGTATTTTTATCTCACGGTTCGGCTGGCTTTTCTGATCAAAACCGAACCAAACCGCACCGCGATCACCCCTACAATATAGAGCATAAAAATCAGGACACCATTAACAACTACACCAATCATTAAGAGAAACAATTGAAGGGATTTGACAAACATCATCATATGTGGTTTCTATATACAACCAAGCAAATACAAAAGTATAAAAGATCACATGAATTGTACCCTGTTGTATTTTGTGAATATTAGCTAATGAGATAGCTTGTAAAATAGAATTATAACTATAGCTAAAACAAGAGCTCCGATCACAGATGAAAGGATCCATTTGTTTCTTGTTATTCTCCGTGACATGGCGGTTAAAACCTTCTTACTCTTGTCAATAGCATTATCTACCCCATGAAGCTGCAAGGAATAGAAAATTTATCATCAACATGCAATCATCAGAGCTTCTACATTGCATTTGTTAAATTGAAGGCTAACAATCATATTAAGGGGATAACCAAAGCGATTGATTTGTTTTAACACGGACCCTTAGAGAAGATCTTCTCATGATTCTTTCATAGCAAAAGGAGGACAAGAACAATCAGAAGTTGTCATTAAAACACCATTTGAAAAAAGTTAGCATTTATATATATCACGTACCCTTTTATGGGAACTCAGGAGAGTCTCACGCTGCTGGTGTAAATCTTGGAGGATTGAGACACCAAGCTCTTCGGTCTCCAGCACGGTTCTGTGGCTCTCCCGGATTCTATCACTTGACTGATTTAATCTCTCCACTGACATAGTTAATCTTTCTCTCTGATCAGCAGATGCCTGCAACATTATCCATATTTCACAATCAAATGATGGATTTAATCCACCACTACTTTTCTTAATAGCTATCATCTTTTTTTTCAAATACAAATTCAAAATTCAACAAATATATGGGGACAGGAACAGGACAATCAGAGAACTGAATATGCATTTAGAACTGCAATATTTTCATTACAAAGTGCAATCGATTTGTTTTTTAAATGGCATAGTGCAATCAATTTGCAAGTTCAAAATACAAGATATGTGGATAAGCTAAGCAAAACCCGAGATATTCTTATGCAAATATCTGCAAGTAATGATAATCATTTTAGTTATATATTCTCTACAATTGGTTCTTGTTCAGGTAAGATTCATAGTAACTACATAACCTTTTTCATTCAACACTCTTGCATGCGCATAGCTTGCATAATTTGTCAGATGGAATCTTATGTCATTTCAATTTGTTGTGACCCGAGTTTAATAGATATTTGTTTGTCAGAATAATTCAAGGAAATGAGAGCAAATTTGAGAGGAATAACAAGAATAGAGTGTAAAGATGCCCAAAAGTGAGGTGCAATTGTGCTTGATGCATGAAATAGAAGATTCAATTATGCACATTGACAGCAATTAATTCCCAAAACTCATGTGGTTAACCAACCAGATCAGATAGGTTAAAAACTGTTAATACTAAAAATAAAAATAAAAAACAAAGATAGGTTCAAAACTGAGCACACGAAAAAGAGCATAACAAGTTCAGAATCAATGAGGTTCACAATTTTACTAAAGAGTGGAGGACAGTAGGACTATAGGTTCCCCTCGTTGGAACTTGGAACGGGGTATGTTCATGTTTCCAGATTGTGACTTTGTCGTTGTTAGGAATTATGGGATTGAGACTCAATACATCATTGTTCGCCTCTTCAGTTTTGCAGAGTCGAGTACTATAACTTGAAGATCAACATTATGTGCCCTGTGTAGAGCCCTATCATTTAGTTGTTGCATTATAGGTTTTTAAAAATAACATTGAACCATTGTCAGTTTAGGTGTTTCGAGGGGAAAATAACCATAACTCTTTAGACTCATTCAATTGCTCTCAAACTAACGATTCTATACGGGTCTACACAAGTCTTAGCTAAGTTGACACATAAACGATTTTGTATGTGAGCAAACTCTACTTTGAGACCAGAAATGAGTGTGATTATGTCCAAGTCAGACCCTCATCTATAACTAGATGTTCCTGACAGTCTCAGAACTTTTTGCGCGAAATTAGAGAAATGATCAGTAAATTTCTTTCTTGGAAGCTTAACCATGTGCACGAAGCTTGTTCATCCGAATCACCACAGACCCATCTCCTATCTTCTCTAATTCCCTTATTTATTTCTCTTCTCTTCCTATGAGTTCCTAATCTTCTCATGTTATGGAATGATGATTCCGAATTTAAAGTCTATGAAATATGACTCCTTAAATATCAACTCAAGTTCTATCTTTATTCTTTCAACTATGTGCCTACTTCTAGCCTTAATGCTTTTCACATCCATATTGCATTAGCTACTTCAACTACCAGATTTATGATAGTTACTTTCTACTCAAGTTTCTATCTTAGTAACTAAGGAAGGAAACACTCAGTTGAATTAAAAAATCCCCTTTTGAAGAGCCTTAATGGTAGTTAGTTTGATTAAGAGGTCAAGATACTTTCGTTCATGATCCCATTAAGTAGAGATAGAAGAGAATATTTCATTACTGACAAACAAATAAAATGTGAAATAATTGTAACTAGAAACAAAACTTCATTTTAAAGAAATATATGCTATGAACTAAGAAGTAATATGTTCCAGAGTTCCAAGTATACCAAATGTGCATCCGCCCTTCCGGTCTCCAACAAATCATCCCGGGCAGCCTGATCAGCACTGGGAGATGTTAACCTTTTAAATTCTTTTTTCAAGTTGTTTAGATCAGATTTGTATTCCCTCAACTTCGCAAGAAGCATTGCTTTTACACTTGGCTGCAGACTTCTTGCCTCAAGGTCCATCTTCCGGATCTACAGAGAGAAAAGGAAAATTACAAACAAATAGAAGATAATAACTATAAAAGTAAAACGTATGATGTAAGAAAACACTTTAACATTATACCAGAACATCTGCATCATCAAGTCCAGTTTTGATCTCAGAAAACTTTTGCAGCTTCTCTTCTGAAATTAATATTGATCGCAACAAAAATTCAGTAACAGTTTTCAATGCGAAACTAAATGATATTGCTATATCTTCATGTCAGTCACAGAAGCATGCTAATGAAACTATTTTGACACCCAGCACAGTAATATGACTAATATGAATATCATCCAGCTTTTCTAGAAAAATTGTTTGAGACTTAATATCCAATGAAAAAACAGTGCCAACAAACGAAACATATGACCAAATCTATTGTCACTAGGGATCATTGGACTACATTAAAGCAACAGTCAAACATAAGTCAATTCCATAGTTATAACCCACTTGGGTTGACCTGGTGGTATTGACTTGGGATATGGGAGTGTGCCTGTTACGAACCAAAAATGGAAGAAACAATGTAACAGTAAAAAGAGATTTATAATGACAGAGAGCTTTATTGATGATTGAAAGATGAAGACAAATTACAGGTAAGGAATAAATCTAATCCTGAATCCTGACTCGGAGCAGAGCTCCGTTTAGGAAGTTACTAACTTCCTAACCATTGTATCTTTACACTGAATCCAAGGTAAGATTTCCTCTCCCTACCTACCTCCTTATATTTGGGAAAAGCTGACACTAGCCCTCACTCCCACGTGACCAATCATAACCAACTCTAGCCACTATTCCCCTCTCTACCCTTTCTAGAATATACAAACCAAGTCTTGGGTCCAGCTGTCTCATTATAGATCAATTGCTCATGTGGCAGCACTGTGGCAATATGGGACCTATCAGTGCCCCTCCTTGAGGTCTCTGATTTGATTCTCTCCAGTGTCAATTTATATGGGCTAATTTAGCTTCTTCAAAAAAAAGTCAAGTCCATATTTACCAAATACACAATACTCTTCAAAATATGTTAGTTGGCCAACTATATGGCAAATGGGTATATTTGGTTTGTATTTTAATTGATTAATTGGTACTCTTTCAATATCTTTTCAAAATTTAAATAACAAATAATACACATACTTTGTTTAAAAATGTTCAAGTAATATTAATATATTTATTATAAATGTAAACAATAGTATGTAAGTATTTTGTTTTTGTTTTCTTTTATGCGAAGAGGATCTTTGATGAAGAGTTAAAGTTGCTATGAGTGTGGCTAAAAAGTGACATGTTCTTCCAGTCATAAAATCATTGTCTTATTGCAGACAATAGGGGTACTAACAAGAGCTCTCATCCTCCCTATTTTCCTCTTTGTGTTGTCAGAACATTATAACTTGCATCCATCCCCGGCATGTGTTTCCCAGATGACTAAATAAATAAATAAACGCTGTTGTTGACATGAATTGAATTTGGCTGAGTGGTTCGACAAATTTTTATCAACAATGATGTCCTATTCTTCAGCTGATTATTGGGTTGAGGAATGAACTAGGTCACTCGACTGTGAGTTCCTTAACTACTCTAAAGAGAGTTGTATTGTTTGATGCATGTCTAATAATTTCGGAGAACTAGTAATTTTAGTTAAACTAAGTGTGGCATCGACCTACCAAGATTCCTATCCACTAACATAGCTGACAGCTGCACATGCTTTGTTTAACGGTTATTTGCTTGGCGCAGACATTACTTCACATTCGAGCTGCAAAGCACTCCATCAACTGTTTCCTTAAAAACAAGGCGCCAACACAAAATGTCTAAAATTTCCATAAAGTAAATGAATTTTCAACTGATGGATTTCGAAAATTTCTGATAACACATCCTATAGACGCAACTGAGCTTAATCGGCTAGCATTTCACCCATTAGCTGATCAACTCCCCTAAATTCTCAATTGTTTACCGATATGGCTGACACACCTAAACTAATTTTCGGCGTTTACAACCACGGACCAAAACAAGTGTCCCCAATCACAATTTGGAGGTGTATTTACAATACATAATTACTTAATCAAGTCCAATTAAGAACAAACCTAATCCGAATAATAATATAAGAAACTAAAATAAATAATCAAACTAAAAAAGAGGAAATAGAAATGAAAAAAGAAGTGTACCTACCTTGAGTAGAAAGAAGAGAAGTGGAAGTGGATTTGCGGGCGAGATTAGCAGAAAGTTCACAGTATTGACGTTCGTACCCTTCGAATACTTCACTCATCTTCCTAATTCTTTTTCTTCTGGACAAACAAAACAAAACAACCCTTTTAGAAATGAATGAATTAAACTTAGTGATTAATTTGATTTCATTTGATTTGATTTTACCTTATAATGAAGTTGAATGGATCGATCTAGTGCTTAAGGAAAAGAGGATCTTAGGTTAGGTTGTTGTATACTTGTATACAACAAATCAAATTCAATTTTCTACTTTTCCTTTTTTACTCCCATTTTTATTACTACGACTAACACGAGAGAGATGGACAAGAGTCAAATCAAATTCACCTACCTACTACTACAGTACTATTTTGTTTTGTAAGAAATAAACAAATTGATTTTACTTTAATGATATTTTTGTCGTGTATTTTTATTTTAGTTTCTATAATTTTTTCTTAGAAATTTATGTAAAAATTATTTTAATTTTAGTTTTTAAAATTAAAATTCATAGAAAAATTAGTAAAAGACATTAATTGTTAATTTAAAAGTAAAATTAAAAAAATTAATTTAAAGTAAACAAAATTAAAAACTTTATTTGAAATGTCACACAAAGATACGAATTAAATGATCTGAATATAGTTGCTGGGGGAGTGTTAGGTCTTACTTCACGATTTTCAGGTGCAAGAGCTGGAGGCAGATGTTTGGTAGTGGCGCTTTGATCCGGAGAGGGGTTACACTGTTAGTGGGGCTTATCAGTTATTGACTGCTCAGGATATGGTCACTCTTGACGATTCAGCAGACCTTATTTGGCATCGACAGGTTCCCTTGAAGGTGTCTATTCTTGCATGAGACTTCTGCGAGACAGGTTACCGACGAGGACTAATCTGGTTAGACGAGGCATTCTTTAAGCGGAGGATCAGTATTGTGTTTCAGGTTGTGGAGGCATCGAGACAGCTCATCATCTTTTCTTTACTTGCGGAGTTTTTGGTTCCTTATGGACGCTGGTCAGGTCTTGGATTGGTTTCGAGATGGTGGACCCTTCGACTCTATCTGCACATTTTACACAGTTTACTTTTGCAGTAGGTGGTAGTCGGGCTAGGCGATCGTTCATGCAGCTCATTTGGCTTGCTTGTATTTGGATCATTTGGACTGAGCGCAATCAGCGACTTTTCAAAGATTCGGCGCAATCGGCTTCTCTATTACTGGACCTGATTAAGCAACATTCTTTTTGGTGGTTGAGGACTCAGTATCCAGTGTTGAGGGTTAACCTACATAGTTGGTGGGTGAATCCTTTGTTATGTCTGGGTATCTGACTTTCTTTGTAGTTTTGGATTTTTTGACACTTGATGTACACATTGTTGACCTATTCTAGCACACCTTGTGCTGGGGGTTAATTTCTTTTTGATTCATTTATATACATATTTCATTTTGGCTTGTTCAAATTTTTTTTTATTATGTGATATTAATTTGTAATTGATATAGAAAGTAGATAAGATAAAAATTTAAAAATATGTGATATTTTAAAAAATTCATTACATGCAAGTACTGCCCCCGTTGCATATTTTATGTGTTTATCTACAAAATCAAATTTTTATCTTTTTGAGGTTTTTTTATTATATATTATTAAAATTTTGAAAACTAACAACGTTTTGACAATGAGGAGGACAAAATAATGAATTATTGGTTGTCAAAGTATACCGCACCCGTTGCACGGGTTCCATAACATGATGATAATTATTAATTCGGAAGTAAAGTTAAAGTAAATTAAATTAAAATTACAAATATTAATCAAATATTTCTATAAAATATGTTATTATTTATATACAAAAATTCGTTATATATTTATACCACACAACTTACAATTTAATTGATATTTGCAAAATTAAATAATTATGTCTCCATGTGATAAAATTTTGAAAACTTGTGAATATTTTCAAAATATCAATATTACATCGGTATTAATATAAAATATTTCATTAATTTATATGTGAAAATATCTGTTTATATTCTTTACTCTAGATGTCCCAATATTTGAGATGCCTCCAATCTTACGTTCGATGGTTGATACCTTAGTCGTCTAGACCCAAAAACAATTCGATACTTATATTTGGTATTTATTTTTGCAAAAACAAATTTTTAAGCGCTGATATGATAAAATATTAAAAAAAATCAAGAATATTTTTTAAAAATAACTTTTAATAAAGAAATGAAAATCTGTTAGATATTTACCCGGCACTCGTTGCTCATTATATGTATTTATATTTATGAAAACAAATTTTAATGTATCGATATAATAAAAATATTAAAACTTATGAGTGTTTTTAAAATATGAACATTAATTTAGTATTTTTGCACTATGCTTGTTGCAAATTTTATGAACTTTTATTTACTGAAACATTTTTTTCTGATATAATAAAAATTTGATAACTCATTAGTATTTTTAAAATAATAACATTAATTTAGTATTTCTATAAAACCATTTTTTATTATAAGAACGAAAAACTATTAAATATTCAGATTCACACATGTTGCGGATTTATGCAGTTACATTTAGAAAAATAAATTTCATGTCACAATATAACAAAATTTTAAAAAACCTTGAGTATTTTACAAATACAAACATTAATTAGGTATTTATATAAAACATATATTTTTATTATATAAATAACAGTTACATAATATTTGCACTACTATACGCTTGTTGCGATTTTTGTGGAAACATATTTTTATGTTCCGAAATGAAAAAGTTTTGAAAATTTGTGAGTATTTTTAAATACAAATATTAATTTATTATTTTTATAAAATTATTTTAATTGTATGTACGAAAATTCGTTAAATATTTATAACGCACTCCGTACGGGTTATGTGCACTTATATTTGCGATAACAGGTTTTTATGTTCCGATATAATAAAAATTTAAAACCTAAGTATTTTTAAAATATAAACATTAATTTTGTATTTCTCTAAAATAGATTATTTGCAAAAATTCTTTAAATATTTATAACGCACTCCGTATAGGTTTATGTGCACTTATATTTGCGATAACAGGTTTTTATGTTCCGATATAATAAAAATTTAAAATCTAAGTATTTTTAAAATATAAACATTAATTTTGTATTTCTCTAAAATAGTTTATTTGCAAAAATTCTTTAAATATTTGCACCGCGCTCGTTGCAAATTTATGTTGATATGTTTACGGAAACATGGCTTTTATGTTCAGTTTTGAAAAAAAATTAAAACTCGTGAGTATTTTAAAATACGAATATTAATTTAGTATTCCTATTGAATATTCTTGAATACGTATCTGCAAAATACAATCATTAAGGGACTAAAATGAAACATAAAAATTTAAGGGAATAAATAACATCTAAAGTAAATTATTGGATAAAAAATATTATTTATTCTTAAATGAATAAAGTAAAAAAATTTGACCGTTTTATTGACCGTTTTAAAAACACAAAATTAAATTTATTATATTTAATTTAATATTTACCGTTTTATTTAAATAATTATGATTTTTACATAACTGACAAATATGTTTATGAGACATAAAATTGATATCGTGACGCTCATCTGATTTAATTTATTTCTTCTGTAACTGACAAATTAATTATAAAACATAAATATAAAATTGAAACGTCATATGTAGAAAACCAAAATATTAAAAATATTAATTTTAAAAAATGTAACATCATCACCATAAATTAGAATAGTACATGTGTACCATTTTTCTATGAAAAGGGTGACAAATATATATATTGTAGATATATATGTAATATCAGCATTTTCAATCTTGTCATTGTTAGTGATAGTGAAACTCACAGTTGGTGCATCAACAAAACTGAAATTCTAATTTGACAAATTATCAAAAATAATGAGTCATAAAAGATTATTAATATTATTAAGTGATTATATTTAGGGGTGTATATAATAAACATTAAAAAAATATATGAAAAGTATAATCACACTATTGTCAAATTTTGTTTCTTTAAACTTCATAATCAATTCATTTGTATTGCAGATCTCCTTCACTTTATAAAATGATTCAAGAGCCATTATTGATTTTTTACTCAACCTTAAATCAGAATGCAAAACCAACCAAGACAAAATCTTGTTTGAAATAATTTCAGATGATATATCATATACAAATACAATTTATTCCTTTAGATATATAAATATAAATTAAAGGATATACAAATATTAATATTTTTTTTAGCATATTTTTCAGTAAATTAAACACAATACCCAATAGATTCAATAATTTCGGACACGAATTTCTTGAACAAAGTGGTTGCGTCTTGATCAAATATCATGAATGTTAATTTATAAAAACCTTTTTTAACTTGAATCCATTAGTATCATGTCTAATGAAAACGTTTGGTTGTTGCGAGGCAAATCTTGAATAAACCACAACCGAATTACACGAACGACAACATTCAAACTCACACTACTTGCGCTGATTTTAGATAGATGATTAATTTTGAAAGCCATTTTGTAGTGACTTAAGCAAAGAGGAACAGAAAAATGATAAACACAAAAATATATAGTTGGATATGAAATGAAGTTGTGAAGTTGTTGTGAAAATCTATAATATATTTATAGTGAGTTTTAAAAACACAAAATTCAATTAAATTTATTATATTTAATTTAATATTGACCGTTTTATTTAAATAATTATGATTTTTACATAATTTACAAATATGTTTATGAGACATAAAATTGATATCGTAACGTTCATCTGATTTAATTTATTTCTTTTGTAATTGACAAATTAATTTTAAAACATAAATATAAAATCGAAACATCATCTGTGAAAATCAAAACGTTAAAAATATTAATTTAAAAAATGTAACGTCATCACCATAAATTAAAATAGTACACGTGTACTATTTTTCTATGAAAAGGGTGGCAAATATATATATTGTAGATGGAATTTTATATGCTATCAATTTTCTTATATTGATAGTAGATTTAAAGGAAAAATTCAAAGAAAATTTCTTACAGGTTTTAGCTCTAGGAAATAAAACCAAAAGACATACATTGATGAATTCCTAAGAAAACAAGATACATGAACTAAAATAAAAAATACATTTAAGCATTGATTTTATGTATATTTTTTGCATCGGAAAGATAAATTGTTTGCTCCAAGTCTGAATGTTCATTAGCTCTTACCACTTGAGCTTTTCTACAGGGATAAATTAATTTTATATGTTGTTTTGTTTGTTTACTTATTTATTTTTATATTTATTTTGTTTTCACCTGTCTAAAATTCGGGACGAATTTTAGCATCACGTGGTTCAAGTTTCCTTTCAAAATTGCGGGAGATGGAACCGCGGTCTTCCCTACCAAGTCCAGCGTCAATCACCGCTGAACCAACTAATGTTGATTGTTTAATTAACTAAAAGGAATTTTGTTTCAAAAGTCATAAAAAATAAGAGTTTTCATTGGAAATGAGAGGATTCCATAATTGGACTGATATGGAGAACCATATCACCTTTGACCGTTGACCGTCCAACTCATCTTGACCGTTCAGGTGGACTGCTCTTAGTGGTCTGCTCATCTTGACCATTCGGATCATTAACTTATATTGTCAACCTACTCTGCTCAACCATCGACTACTCTGCTCAACTGAGTTAACCTAATATGCTTATTCATCAGCTTCGCATGGTCCAAACTTCACGTGACTTGCACAGGTAAGGTGACGTAGCGACACATGCCCTACACTTCATGTGACTTGCACATACTAGTGACGTCAACTTCGTCTGATCCAGCTCCACGTGTCAAGCACAGACGAGCTATAGATGGATTTTGGAGCCTTAGCTTATTGGGCCGGACTTTCAAGGAGAGGCCCATTAGGTCAAGGAAAGTTGAGACTATAAAAGGAGCACTTGAGACAAGAAGAAGAGGATCTAGGGTTTTCAGCAGTATTTTGTAGTTTAAGACATTGATCATCTTGCTGAGTGCTCTCACCCTAGAGAGCAGCTCACCTTCTTTGTATCTAACTTGTGTTTACATACGTGAACATTGGCGCCCACCGTGGGGCTACGAAAAAACTCTCCGATGACCTAGCTCCAATATCACTTTTAATCAACCTATCACATGGCACTTAGCAGAAATTCTCTTTTTGCTTCGGCTGAAACTGAGTCAGACAGCGATTCCAACCCACAACTAGCTCAGCTATTGACAGCAGTGCGTAAGCTCCAATGCCAAAACGCGGATCAGCAAGAGAGAAATAAATTGCACCAGCGTCAACAAGAGGAAGCTCAAGCTAAGGAGATTGAGTTGAAGTTACAACTTAAAGAACGTGAGCATGAGCTCAGACAGCATATGGAAGCCAGGGAGAGGGAGCTGAGACAACAGATTGATCTGTTACGAAACAATGTCACTGGAGCTGAAAATGCTAGGATGACACCTAAGGTTTTTCAACCTTTTTCAGAGGAAATTCAAGGGGTAGTTGTTCCTCGTTACTTCCGTGAGCCCGCTATTGATTTTTATGATGGAACGAAGGATCCTCAAAGTCATGTGTCAGCATTTCAAACACAGATGTTAATAAGTGGAGCTAATGATGCACTAAGCTGTAAGATTTTTGCTAGAACTCTGAAGGGTGTAGCACATAAATGGATTGCAGGCCTACCAACGAGATCAATTACGAGCTTTGAAGATCTTGCAACCCGTTTTGTGGCTCAATTAGCAGCAAATAGTGAGAAGCCTTTCATGGTAGCAGACTTGTTTGATGTTCAACAACGTCCAACTGAATCCTTAAAGAGCTACCTAGCTCGGTTTAACAGCGCCACTCTCAAAGTGGCCGAACCGAATGAAGATATCTTTATCATGGCCTTTGAAAAGGGTTTAAGTTCAGGAACTTCAGCGAGGCTTTAATGTTGCGTAAAGCAAACTCCATGAACGAGATCCGTTTGAGAGCTGAGAAACACATTGGAGTTGAGGAGGTTGCTCGAGAAAAAGGCGCTAGGGAGAATCGAGGCAAGGATCAATCAAATAATGAGCAGCGAGAAAGTGTGATGAAGAGGTTAGGCCTAGATGGTGTGCCGACCAGGAACTCTCGACAAGATCGAAGAGACAGATCGGATCGTGATGTGCCTACCAGGAGAAATGTTTGGGAAGAAAATTTCACTCCTTTAAATAAAGGTAGAGCCCAAATACTCAAGGAGGTGACGAACACTCAAGTTATCAAGCGACCGCCGCCAAATCCACGACCTATGGTAGATGAAGCAGATCAATGGTGCAAATACCGTCGTACACAGGGGCATGGCACAGATAATTGTCGTACCCTCCGAATGCATATTGAAAAGTTAGTACAAGAGGGCTATCTTGGAAGATACGTGCAAGGACAAAGCGGAGGCTACCATGACAAGAGGTCGGACAAGAGATCAGCTCCTCACAAGCCCCCAAGTCGATCTCCGAAGCGCGGACGTGGAAGGGAGATGGCACGAGATAAAGATCTAGAAGGAGAGCATGAAAGGAATAGCCGAGGTGTAGTAAATATCATTGTTGGGGGGTTCTCTAGAAGCGGAGTCACCAGCTCGGCTAGGAAAAGGTACTCACGATCAACAATGACTTGTTATATAGTGGGAGCTCATCTATTCAAGGAACATCCTCAGATTTCTTTTAACTTCAAAGATTTCGGAGGAATTCATCCTCACGACGATGATCTTATAGTCATATCTGTTGTTGCTGCTGGTTTTCATATCAAAAGAGCCATGGTGGATACAGGAAGCTCAGCAAATGTGTTATTTTGGGAGGTTTTTGAAAAACTGAAGCTGCCTAAAGAAGTCATGATGGGGCACCGAGGATCTCTACTAGGTTTCTCTGGAGAGTCGGTGGAGATTATTGGGTACGTAGCCCAACATACCACATTTGGAGAAGGCGAAAATGCAAAAATTATAATGGTAAAATACATTATAGTAGATGCACAGTCATCTTATAACATCATTTTTGGAAGACCAGCGTTGAACAACTTTGGAGCAATGACTTCAACGGTACACTTGTGCATCAAATACCCACTTGAAGGAGACATGGTAGGGACAGTTAAAGCTGATCAATCTACTGCAAGGAAATGCTATGAGGACAGCTTGCGAAATAAGAAGAGAGAAAGAAAAAAAATAGTTGATGATGAACGTTGCAATTTTTTGGATCTTGATTCAAGAGACTTCAGCAAGGAGGAGGAGGAGTGGCGTTCAAGACCGGCAGAGGAAGTGAAGGAAATTCAGATCGGAGCCGAGTTAGGACAAAAAACCAAAATAGGAACCTTTTTGTCAGAACAAATGGAGGAAGGGTTAACAAATTTACTTAAGAAAAATTTAGATCTATTTGCTTGGTCCGCTAAAGATATGCCAGGGATAGACCCAAACTTCATATTAAATGCAAAGGTTACGCAGTAGAAAAAGCGGAAAATGAGCTTCAAAAAGCAAAAGGTAGTCGAAGAAGAGACGCAAAAACTGTTGAAGGCTGACTTTATACGTGAGGTTAAGTACCCGACCTGGTTAGCCAATGTGGTGATGGTAAAGAAGAGTTCAGGAAGATGAAGGATGTGCACGGACTACACTGATCTAACCAAAGTGTGTCCTAAGGATGCTTATCCACTGCCTAGCATTGATCAACTGGTTGATAATGCTTCAGGATATGGTCTCCTTAGCTTCATGTATGCATACTCAGGCTATAATCAGATACGAATGCATCAGAAGGACGAAGAAAAGACTGCTTTCATGACTGACAGAGCTAACTTTTGCTATAAGGTTATGCCTTTTGCCTTGAAGAATGCGGGGGCAACTTATCAACGATTGATGGACAAAGTTTTCAAGAATCAGATGAGGAACACATAACAAGCCTTAGTAAGATGTTTGATCTGTTGAGGAGGTATGATATCAAGTTTAACCTGGAAAAATGTTCATTTGGAGTCCACGTTGGAAAAATTTTAGGCGTTATGTTGTCTAGAAGAGGGATAGAGATAAACCCAGAAAAGTGTACAACTATCATGAATATGAAGAGTCCAACTAATGCGAAGGAGGTGCAAAAGTTGACAGGGCGAGTTGCTTCACTCACTAGGTTTTTATCATGCTCGGCAGACAGAAACCTACCTTTTTTCTAACTGCTAAGGAAAAATGAAAAGTTTTTGTGGACGGAGGAATGTGAAAGAGCTTTCGAAAAGCTTAAAGAATTCTTGACAACACCGCCCATACTTGTCAAACCTAAGTTGGGCACTCCGTTGGTGTTGTACTTAGTTGTGTCTAAAAATGCTTGTAGCTCAGTATTGGTACAAGAAGAAGATAAGGAGCAAAAACTTGTGTACTTTACAAGCAAAGTATTGCATGGGGCCGAGCTGCGTTACCAAAAGATCGAGAAGGTTGCATTAGCTTTCCAGAGTCCACTATTATCGTCCGAACTAACAAGCCAATTCGTCAAGTATTCCTAAAACCAGACTTAGCAGGAAGAATGGTAGCTTGGTCGGTGGAGCTGTCTGAGTTTGATATCGTATTTGAATCAAGAGGGGCAATAAAGGCACATGCATTGGCAGATTTCGTGGTTGAAATGACGACAGGAAATGGAAGCCCAATGACTACTAAATGGATCTTATCTGTAGATGGTTCATCTAACTTGAAAGGAAGTGGAGTAGGGGTAACGTTAGAAGGGCCCAGATGGTGTGTTGATTGAGCAGTCTTTAATGTTTGAATTCAAAGCAAGCAACAATCAAGCTGAGTATGAAGCACTAGTAGCAGGATTGAACTTGGCAATTGAGGTAGGGGTTAAAGAACTCGAGGTAAAAAGCGATTATCAGCTAGTTACTAGATGATGACACGAAATCATATCGTATTTTTTAGCTTAATTTAAGTGAATTTTAGTTGCATTTGCATATGTATTTATTTCATTTATGTCTTTTTATATTAGAATTTGATTTGTTTTTACTTTTGTTGAATAAAATAGGTCGGAGAAGAGAATTGAGCAAAAAGTATCAAAAACGGAGCAAAAATGGGGTGCAAAGCCCAAATTCGCGCAGCCCACAAAGGAGCATGGCAGAAATGGGCATTGGCCCAAATCTGCCCAGTGGCGAGCGCCACAGTGGTGGTGGCGAGCGCCACCAATTGAAGACCTAGGTGGCGAGCGCCACAGAATAGGTGGCGAGCGCCACAGAATAGGTGGCGAGCGCCAACAAATATGCAAGCCCAGTAAAACAGAATTGGCGTGACGTGGGGAAGAAGTGAACCGTCTGATCCGTTTTCTGTTCCTAATCGGATGGCAATTGGATGAGATCAAAATGAAGCTTATCTTCCCAATTTTTGTGGATCGTACTAGCAAATCCCCTCCTATAAATAGCAAGCTCATTTTTCAGATTTCTTTACGCCTTAATTTTATTTCTTTCAGTCAGTTTATATTTCCAGTTACAGTAACTGTAACGGTATTTCCACACCGGGAATCCGTTTTCAGTTCTGTTTTCAGTTTCCTGTCAAGAATTCTGTACCGATTATTTAATGCAAGTTAATTCAGCATTTTCTTCCAGGTTTTTATTTAATGTTTTTATTTGATTATTTATTTATGTTTGATTTAATTTTCTGTTTTTTTTTGTTTAATTTCTTAATCATGTCTAGCTAAATTTCCTAGATATCGGTATGTAAACTAATTCTCCGAAGGGGATTTAATAATGATTTAGCGCGCGCATTTATTAAACTATTTTTTTGATTCAAATTCCTAATTTAATACAAAGTTTTTGAACGAGAGTAAAAGAAAGCAACTAAGGTTAAAATCAATAGAGCGAAAGTTTGAGGTTTTAACTAGATAGTAGGAATTTGATATTAATCTTTGAACGAGCGAGAGCCACGTTAGGATTAATTAGAACTCATTGATTTTCAAAATATACTTTCGAAGCTAAGGTGGTAGAAAAGTGACAGTAAAACTCCTGGCTTAGAAAGTATGGTTTTTATCAACAAAACGAGAGTGTGAGGTTTAGACCTTTAAATTGAGAAAGTTCTTCTGAAAAATAAACCCTTTTTCGCGCGCTATTGATTTAATAAATCCCCGATGGTTAATTAAGTTACATACCGATATCCGCTTTTATTAATCAATTAATTTCTTTAATTAAATTTCTTTAATTTTAAATTCTAAAATTCTAAACAAACCCCTATCTGATAGCCTTAGATTTACACCGTGACAACGGATTACGGTAGTTCAACTATTGGTCCCTGTGGTTCGATATCTTTTTAAAATTAAACGACGAGACTGTGCACTTGCGGTCAATCAAATCTATTGATACACAAATCGTCGATCAAGTTTTTGGCGCCGTTGCCGGGGACCAATTTAGTCGATATTGTAACTCTTTCGTTACAACGTAGAGACTAAGGCAACTTTTATTTTTCTGTCAAAAATTCAAAAAAAAAATCGAAAAAAAATTAAAAGAAGAAAAAAATCTAAAAAATTACCCTTTTGGCTTGTCGATTGTATGCCAAGTACCCGCTCTAATAGCAAAGATTTAGAAACTCCAGTCGACAACCCAGAGCGTCTACTAAGTGTAAGACGCCGAATGGAACAGTTTAGGGAAAGATACATAGTGCCCCAAAGTCAAATCATCTTTCCCGAAACAAACGAAGACTCGGAACAATCCGAAGAGGAACTAGAAATGGAAATAGGTCCTCAAAACCGCCCTCTGAAGTACTATGCTACCCCTACAGATGCTGAACCACATAACAGCATTGTTGCCCCTGCGATAGAGGCCAACAATTTTGAGCTTAAACCTTCCCTACTCTCAGCAGTTCAGCAAAGTCAGTTCTCGGGTGGTCCTTCAGAAGATCCTAATCTCCACCTCTCTGTCTTCTTACAATACGCCGATACAGTGAAAGCTAATGGCGTAAGTCCCGAAGCAATAAGGCTTCGTCTCTTCCCTTTCTCTCTAAGAGATCGAGCCCGCGCTTGGCTCCAGTCCCTACCTTCCAACTCTGTCACTACATGGGAAGGGTTGAAGAAAGTCTTTCTGGCTAGGTATTTCCCGCCTAGCAAGACTGCTATGCTAAGAGCCCAAATCAATGAATTTAATCAGAAAGACAACGAATCTCTTTATGAAGCGTGGGAGAGATTTAAGGACATGTTGAGGCTTTGTCCACATCATGGTTTAGAGGAGTGGCTAATTATCCACACCTTCTACAACGGTCTCCTGTACAATACAAGGATGACCATAGACGTTGCCGCGGGCGCCGCCCTCATGGACAAACCCTACACTGATGCCTATTAGCTCATCGAGAGCATGGCTCAGAATCACTACCAGTGGGGAGGCGAAAGAACCTCCGCAGAAAAAGCTCTATCAAGAGGAGGAATGCATGAGATAAGCGGCCTTGACCACGTCAGTGCCAAAGTTGATGCACTCACTCTGAAATTAGATAGCTTACTCAATGCTCCTGCTGCTACCGTAGCAGCAACTGTCTCTAGTTGTGAGATATGTGGCGCTCTAGGGCATGCTATAGCCGAATGCCAACTCTTGGCCGGAACCCCTTCCGATCAAGTAAACTACGCCCAAGGAGGCCCATATTCCAACAACTACAACTCAGCTTGGAAGAACAGTCCCTATCTTTCATACAAGAACAACAATGCATTGTATCCACCTAGACAAGGACAATCCTCTGGTCCACCAGGTTTTCAAAAGGGTCCCGTGCTAAATCAAGAAAACTCTAGGAAGTCTAGCCTTGACGCCATGTTTGAAACCTTCATGGCGTCCCAAATGCAAACTAACGAGGGGATCAAGAATCAAAACCTGCATTTCGCTAAGATGTTCGAACAATTGAACAACAAAGTTGATGTTTTGACCACCCATCATAAGATACTAGAAACTCAAGTTGCACAGGTGGCTCAACAACAATCATCTATGTCTGCTCCTGCAGGAACATTTCCTGGCCAACCTCAGCCCAATCCTAAAGCTCATGTAAACGCTGTGACACTGCGAAGTGGAACACAGTATGATGAACCAGTTGACCCTAGGATTGAGAGGCCTGCCATGCAGCAAAAGCCAGATGAACCAGCTGAGAAAGAGAGTGAACCCAAAGAGAAAGAAGGAAATGGCGTCGAGGCAAAAGAAAAAGAAACACCCTATGTGCCTCCGCCACCTTACAAACCACCCATTCCTTATCCTCAAAGGTTGGAAAAGACCAAAAGCATGGGGCAATTCAAGAAATTTGTGGAGCTTCTCAAGCAGTTGAATATCACCATCCCATTCACTGAAGCTATCACACAAATGCCCGCATATGCTAAGTTTCTCAAGGAGATCCTAACCAACAAAAAGAGGATTGAGGATAACGAAACTGTTACACTCACTGCCGAGTGTAGTGCTATCCTTCAAAAGAAAATGCCTCCTAAACTCAAGGACCCAGGAAGTTTCTCCATACCCTGCGTCATTGGGAAGTTTGTTATTGACAAAGCCCTATGTGATTTAGGTGCTAGCATTAGTTTGATGCCCATGACCATATGCGAGAGACTCAAGCTAGGCGAGCTAAGACCCACCAGAATGTCCATTCAGTTTGCCGACCGTTCGGTCAAGATGCCTATAGGAGTCTTAGAAAATGTGCCGGTGCGTGTAGGTCAGTTCTTTATTCCAACCGACTTCATAGTCATGGATATTAAGGAAGACTCTAACACGCCTATCATTTTAGGAAGGCCATTCCCTGCTACAGCCGGTGCGATAATTGATGTCAAAAAGGGAAAGCTCACCTTTGAAGTGGGAGATGAAAAAGTTGAATTCATTTTGACTCAATTCCTAAGCGCGCCTGCTATAGATGATACTTGCTATCTGCTTGACGTCATTGACGAATGCAGAAAGGAAATGGAGAATGATCAAACCGTTTACACTGAAATCCTCACATCTTCTCCAACTCCTACTCTTTAAGTTCAGGATGACGAGCTCGGTGAATGCTTCGAGATTACACCAAACCCAACACCGTCCCCTGATCAATCTTCTCTCGAACTAAAACCTCTACTTGAGAGTCTAAGGTATGAATTCCTTGATCAAGAGCTTAAGCGCCCTGTGATTGTGTGCGCCGATTTAGGACGGTCAGAAACCGAAGAGTTGTTAAAAGTCCTAAGAAAATTCCCAGCTGCTTTAGGATATAGCATATCTGATCTTAAAGGGATAAGTCCTTCTCTTTGCATGCACCGCATCTACCTCGAGGAAGATTGCAAAACCTCTCGAGAACCGCAAAGAAGGATAAATCCCATTCTCACTGAAGTAGTTAAGAAAGAAGTTAAAAAACTTCTGGATGCAGGAATAATATAACCGATCTCCGACAGTAAATGGGCCAGTCCCGTTCATGTCGTGCCTAAGAAAGGTGGAATGACTGTAGTTACCAATGAGAAAGGAGAGTTTGTAGCACAAAGAGTCGTAACGGGTAGTAGAATGTGCATTGACTATAGGAAACTCAACAAAGCCACACACAAGGATCATTTCCCTTTGCCCTTCATTGATCAAATGCTTGAGTGTCTGGCTAATCATTCCTACTTCTGCTATCTAGATGGTTATTCGGGATTCTTCCAGATTCCTATTCATCCCGATGACCAAGAGAAAACAACTTTCACTTGTCCTTTTGGCACATTTGCATATAGGCGAATGCCATTTGGATTGTGTAATGCCCCCGCTACTTTCCAAAGATGTATGCAAGCAATCTTCGCCAATTACATCAATGACATTATGGAGGTCTTCATGGATAATTTCTCCGTATGTGGGCAAAGTTTTGAAGGATGCTTGACAAACCTAGAGAAGGTACTTGAAAGATGTGAAAAAGTCAATCTTGTGCTTAATTGGGAGAAGTGCCATTTCATGGTTCGTCAAGGTATTGTTCTTGGACATATAGTGTCCGACAAAGGGATTGAGGTAGATAGAGCTAAAATCTAAGTTATAGAGAACCTCCCACCCCCCAAATATGTGAGAGAAGTCCGAAGCTTTTTAGGACACGCCGGTTTCTATCGGCGATTCATTAAAGACTTCTCCAAAATCACAAAGCCGTTAACCGGGCTGCTAATGAAAGACGCCGAGTTCATTTTTGATGAGGAGTGCCTAACGACATTCAAGCAATTAAAGGCAGCTCTCATTTCTTCCCCCATCATGCAGCCTCCTGATTGGAGTCTACCATTTGAGATCATGTGTGACGCTAGTGACTATGCTATAGGCGCAGTTCTAGGTCAAAGGAAGGATAAGAAGCTTCATGCTATCTACTATGCTAGTAGGACCTTAGACCCTGCGCAAATGAACTACGCTACCACAGAAAAAGAACTCCTGGCTGTTGTGTTTGCGGTTGATAAATTTCGTTCCTACCTAATAGGGGCCAAAATCATTGTCTATACAGATCATGCCGCAATTAGGTACCTAGTGAACAAAAAGGACGCCAAACCGAGGCTCCTGAGATGGATCTTGCTTCTTCAAGAATTTGATTTAGAGATCCAAGATAAGAAAGGAATCGACAACACAGTCGCGGACCATTTGTCAAGAATGGAGGGAATGGTGCCCGAAACGGTACCCATAAATGATGACTTCCCGTATGAAAGGCTCGTAGCCCTAATGGAAAGTGTCGCCTCCGAGTGCCCTTTGTTTCAAGACGACATCGAAGTCGTCAACTCTGTCTTCACAAGAGACTCTTTGCCATGATATGCTGATATTGTTAATTACTTAGCAGCAAGAGTCCTTCCTCCTGACTTAACTTACCAGCAAAAGAAGAAGTTCTTTAGTGACCTAAAACATTACTATTGGGATGACCCTCTTCTTTTCAAGAGGGGTGCCGATGGAATCTTCCGTCGATGTGTCCCCGAAGATGAGGCGCAAAGTATTATCACTCATTGTCATTCTGCGCCCTATGGAGGACATGCAAGTACTTCCAAAACATGTGCTAAGATCTTACAAGCCGGCCTCTTTTGGCCCACTCTTTGGAAAGATGTCCACGCTGCCATAAGGAGTTGTGATCAGTGCCAACGCGCTGGTAGCATCTCTAGGCGCGATGAAATGCCTCAACATGGCATCCTAGAAGTGGAAGTATTTGATGTTTGGGGGATAGATTTCATGGGACCATTCCCAACTTCTTTTGGGAATAAATACATACTTGTGGCTGTTGATTACGTATCCAAATGGATCGAGGTTGTTGCCTCTCCAACTAATGACGCCAAAGTAGTGATTAGATTGTTCAAGAACCAGATCTTCCCCAGGTTCGGTGTGCCGAGACTTGTCATCAGCGATGGTGGCTCTCATTTTATCTCTAGGATCTTTGAACGATTGTTATCTAAATATGGGGTCCGACACCGTATAGCAACTCCTTACCACCCGCAAACAAGTGGGCAAGTGGAGGTCTCCAATAGGGAGATCAAGCAAATCCTTGAAAAAACGGTTGTAACCTCTAGGAAGGATTGGTCCTTAAAACTGAATGAGGCACTGTGGGCATATAGGACAGCCTATAAGACCCCAATTGGGACCACGCCCTTCAAGCTTGTTTATGGCAAATCATGCCACCTACCGGTGGAACTGGAACACAAAGCTTATTGGGCTATCAAAGCCCTCAATTTTGATTACACCAACGCCGGTAGGAAGAGGACCTTGGATATCCATGAGTTAGAAGAGCTCAGGTTGGACGCTTATGAGAATGCCATAATTTATAAGGAAAGAACAAAGAAATGGCATGATAAGCGTCTATCTAGGAGAGAGTTTAAGGTAGGACAATTAGTACTTCTTTTTAATTCAAGACTTAAACTCTTTCCTGGAAAACTTCGCTCAAAGTGGTCAGGCCCCTTTACAATTTCTAAGACATATCCTCATGGGGCGATTGAGATAAAGAGTGACTCTGGTGATACATTCACAGTTAATGGGCAGCGGTTGAAACATTACAACCTTAGGGATAGTGTAATACCCTAATTTTGAGCTTTTCAAAATAAATATTTTATTTAAAAATTATTTCTTATTTTCCTTAAGAAATACCCAAAAAATAGATTTTTGATAATTTTGTTTTACAATTTATTCTTTTTCCTTTATTTTTTTTTTAATTTGTCTCAATTTATCTTTTTATACGAAGAATAACAAAAATAATCAAAAATAGTTTTTATCTCTTTATTTAAGTTTATATTTCATTTTTATATTTTTCTACATTTTTATTCATTTTTTTCGTATTGATTTTGACATTTTTTATCATTTTATAAAAATTCTTTGCTTTTGACTAATCACATTGCGACACCTCATCATCTCCACCTCATAATCATTTTATTACACAAATACCACTCACCTAATCCTATCACTATAAATACACACCTCACATCACTCAATCATTACCAATCATTCTCTACACAATTCCCAAAAAAATCAGAAAATCCTTCCTCCTTCCTCCAGGAACACTTTTCCGGCGACCACCGCCGGAAAACCACCTCCGGTCGTCGGAAAACCACCACCCATTTTTCAAAACTCATCCAAATCAAAATCCGAAAACACCATTAGCTTCCTAATCATCTTCTCATCAATAATCCATCATTAATTTCACCAAAAACGCCGCCCTACACGCCGGAAACCGCCGGATCCGAGCCACCCCTCGCCGGAAAATTCAACTACTCTAAAACCACCCAAAATCAACAATCAAATACTCATTTCTTATAGTTTGGACCCTCCTGAACTCAAATCCAAGCTCTGATTGATCAAAAAACGAACGGAAAGCAGCGCATCGGAGCTCCAAAGTCACGGAAAAACCAAAAACTCCGAATCGGTCATTTCGCTCACAATCGAAGGTATAAAACGATCATTTCATGCTTCTGGAACATCTATAAACTAGTTTCGATTATTGTTTTTAATTGTTTCCATGTGAAAATCATTTTTCAAATTTTGGATCCGAACTTGCGTGGCTTTTTTCTTTATGTACAAGTACCGATTGTGAAAACTAATGGCATATTCATGATCTACGCAGAAAATACTATAGAATCGACTATTTATTTGATTGTGAAAACTAATGGCATATTCATGATCTACGCAGAAAATACTATAGAATCGACTATTTATTTGTGCGAATCGGTGACCGTTTGGTATTGTTGTTGTTGTTGTTGCAAACCGAGTCCGCGAACTCGTTCATGGTGTTCCAAACTCACCGAGTCACTGACTCGCTCACGTGAGGAAGATGGTGGGGGTAGCGCGACACGTGTCACGCTCTGGTTGGATCCGGCCAGGATTCATTCAGCTGGGTGCTGGGTCGGACCGGCTCGACCCAGTTCGCCTGGATCCGGCCCGTTCGTTTTTTTTTTTGGTGATTTGGGCCTGACTTGGTTTTGGGCCCAGTTTGCTTTTTTTTATTTTATTTTCTTTTATTCTGACTTACTATCTGCACCCTCTTTTTGCTGTTTTGAAAAACTTTTGTTTAAAAGTAATTAGAATAACGATAAAATAAGCACTTGACGGATGACTTGCGGTTTAATTTATCGTTATTCCGATTATTTTTTTTAAAAGGTGAAATTTGTTAATAAAAAATAAATAAGGATAAAATAAGTCCTTGACGGATGACTTGCGGTTTAATTTATCGTTATTCCATTTTCTTTAAAGGTGCGAACATTTGTTAGTAAAAAAATGAATGATGATAAATAAGCACTTGACGGATGACTTGCGGTTTAATTTATCATTATTCCGGACTTTTAAAAATAAATAAAACATGTTAGTTAAAAAAGAATAAGAAGGAGCCTGACGGATGACTCGTTTTCGTCTTATTTTATTTTAACTAACCGTGTCTTTTTTTTGTTTGACTGATATCTTGTTGAATTAATTATTTGCTTCGATGATTTAATTTCGTATCATTATAACTGTTCAGCATCATCATTATCTGTCATTCATGTGCATTCATTCGCATCTCTATTATCTTCTACCTCTTTCTTTTTCTTTTGTTTATCTGAACTGGAATCTGTGGTAATCTTTTCTCAAGAAGTAGAATAAGATTAAGCTAGTCCTTGACGGATGACTTGTGGCTTTGAGCTTATTTTTATTCTAAAACCTAAAACACTTATTAATTAAAAATGAGATAGAAGGAGCCTGACGAATGACTCGTTTCCGGCTATTCTCACTTTTTAATTAATTCGATAATAAACTGAATGAAACGGCGGAGCTTGACGGATGACTTGTCTTTGCTAGGATAACCTCGTCCTTGACGGATGACTTGTGGCAATGAGGTTATCCACATTCACTAAACAATATCCTAAAATCTTAAAAGACACTCAACCCACACAACTGCTTTTCCTGCCCTTGTGTAGTCAACTCTTTTCAACTTTCAAAATCTCTTTTAACTTGTTTTCTTAAACGGATGACGCTTTATCCATTCCCCTACTACAGACAAACGCTTAAGCCTCCGAAGCGAGCATACAAGCATACTGTTGTATCAGTGGAATGCGACCTAAGCATCGTTCACTAAAAACAACCAACACACAAAACCTTTCTTTTCAGGAAGAACTACGTGAGCTTTGACTTCCTCATTGTACTTGGGGGATACGTAGGAGCGAGAGCCTCTCTCGTCAAGCCAAATAATAGAAATTTTTTTTTCCTTTCTGTTCAATATGCGGTAATCTTTTTTCTTTTATGCAGTTATTCTCTGTTTATGCAAACCAAAATTCCTCAAATGGTTCCCGTTGAGTACAACGGATATGAGGGGGTGTTAACGTCCTCCCCTCATGTAACCAACTCCCGAACCCGATCTTTTAAGGTTTGATCATTATTTTCCTTTCCCCTCACGGGATAAATAAAATATGGTGGCGGCTTCATTGTTTACATTTGTGCATTGCATTTCATCATTGCATATCTGTATATTTTTTTGCGCCGGGTACTACAGATAGTGACACTAATCTTGCAAATTTTAACCTATCCGCCCTGTCCGCTGTAATGTGAACTAAGTCACCGTCTTTGAAGTCGAGCTAACCGACTTTAAACAAAGTGCTTGGTGGGAGGCAACCCGCTGATTTTACATTTAATGTTTCTTCTTTTAGTTCATTTTATTTTGCAGGTAATAAAGAGATAGCACGCTCGACGACTTTACAAGTTATGAAAGCTTAGCTACTCAGGTTGTACCCTTCCAAGCTCACCTTGAGTCGTTGCATTGGGGACAATGCTCGATTTAAGTGTGGGGGAGGAAGCTTTGTCGCTTTCCTTTACTTACAGTCATTTAGTTTTGCATGCATAATAAAACCTTAGGTTAGTTCACTTAGATTGAGTTGATTTTGCGTGTTGGTCTTGATATTGTCTGATTTTCCCATTTCTTGAGCCATACCAAAAATTTTCTTGTGAAAAGCAAAAGTATTGAGTTTTGATGCTTGGTATTGATTGTTTGAAGGTATATAGGTTGTTTACACTATCTAGGCTAATTTGTGGAATTTGGGTAACGGTTAGATAAAATCAATACCGTTTTAACACCTTAGATTCCCTGAAGTGTGTAAAACTGATTTGAGTACTAATTTTGATAAAACTTTGAACTTGAGTTTCAATGAACCCTTAGTAGTTTATCTAGCAGTCGGCACCATCTCAAGGCACAAACTAAGTGGGAAACCGAAGAATATAAGTGAATGATTTTGATTATAAATGAATGCTTTTGGTTGATTCCTTGAAATAATTAATGAAAATTCAGCAAATGTTGAAACATGAGAAAGGAAAAAATACCATAGTATAGAAACTCATTAGTAGTTGGTTCAGAGGTGTCTGATTCTGAACTTGGTAGGGCGGGTTACGATCCGATCCCCCACAACTGCGAAATGGGTAAAGCAAATAGGGGTTACCAAACTTATGTTATCAGCACCCCTCGCTATATGATCATAATCACTAACAGGTTTCCTACCATGGGCGTGTACAAGATAACGGGCTTAATGTGATTGCGCTAGAATGAAAAGGGGGAATGAAACTTAGGTGAGAGGTAGAGTCAAGAGGAAATGCTTCAGGTCTGTTTTCACATAACGGGAATCTCTTGTGTCATTACTGTATTCTTGTTATTTGCAATATTACCTGATTTTCATGGCTTAGCCGACAACCACGTACGAGTAAGATGATCGTGTCATGTGTTTTAACTTACACCATGCGATTCACTATTCTTTTATGCTTGAGGACAAGCAATGGTTCAAGTGTGGGGGAATTTGATGACACGAAATCATATCGTATTTTTTAGCTTAATTTAAGTGAATTTTAGTTGCATTTGCATATGTATTTATTTCATTTATGTCTTTTTATATTAGAATTTGATTTGTTTTTACTTTTGTTGAATAAAATAGGTCGGAGAAGAGAATTGAGCAAAAAGTATCAAAAACGGAGCAAAAAGGGGGTGCAAAGCCCAAATTCGCGCAGCCCACAAAGGAGCATGGCAGAAATGGGCATTGGCCCAAATCTGCCCAGTGGCGAGCGCCACAGTGGTGGTGGCGAGCGCCACCAATTGAAGACCTAGGTGGCGAGCGCCACCAAATATGCAAGCCCAGTAAAACAGAATTGGCGTGACGTGGGGAAGAAGTGAACCGTCTGATCCGTTTTCTGTTCCTAATCGGATGGCAATTGGATGAGATCAAAATGAAGCTTATCTTCCCTATTTTTGTGGATCGTACTAGCAAATCCCCTCCTATAAATAGCAAGCTCATTTTTCAGATTTCTTTACGCCTTAATTTTATTTCTTTCAGTCAGTTTATATTTCCAGTTACAGTAACTGTAACGGTATTTCCACACCGGGAATCTGTTTTCAGTTCTGTTTTCAGTTTCCTGTCAAGAATTCTGTACCGATTATTTAATGCAACTTAATTCAGCATTTTCTTCCAGGTTTTTATTTAATGTTTTTATTTGATTATTTATTTATGTTTGATTTAATTTTCTGTTTTTCTTTGTTTAATTTCTTAATCATGTCTAGCTAAATTTCCTAGATATCGGTATGTAAACTAATTGTCCGAAGGGGATTTAATAATGATTTAGCGCGCGCATTTATTAAACTATTTTTCTGATTCAAATTCCTAATTTAATACAAAGCTTTTGAACGAGAGTAAAAGAAAGCAACTAAGGTTAAAATCAATAGAGCGAAAGTTTGAGGTTTTAACTAGATAGTAGGAATTTGATATTAATCTTTGAACGAGCGAGAGCCACGTTAGGATTAATTAGAACTCATTGATTTTCAAAATATACTTTCGAAGCTAAGGTGGTAGAAAAGTGACAGTAAAACTCCTGGCTTAGAAAGTATGGTTTTTATCAACAAAACGAGAGTGTGAGGTTTAGACCTTTAAATTGAGAAAATTCTTCTGAAAAATAAACCCTTTTTCGCGCGCTATTGATTTAATAAATCCCCGATGGTTAATTAAGTTACATACCGATATCCGCTTTTATTAATCAATTAATTTCTTTAATTAAATTTCTTTAATTTTAAATTCTAAAATTCTAAACAAACCCCTATCTGATAGCCTTAGATTTACACCGTGACAACGGATTACGGTAGTTCAACTATTGGTCCCTGTGGTTCGATATCTTTTTAAAACTCAACGACGAGACTGTGCACTTGCGGTCAATCAAATCTATTGATACACAAATCGTCGATCACTAGACAGGTGATAGGAAGTCTCCAAACAAAGGACCCTCAGCTATCGAAATATCTGGAGAAGGTGGCTAACTTGACTAAGAAATTTGAAAGTTTCAAGTTGTCACATGTACAAGAGATCAGAACATTAGAGCAGATTTGCTAGCGAAGCTTGCTAGTACCAAACGACCAGGAAACAATAAGTAAGTAATACAAGAGACTTTGTCGCGGCCCTGCATAGAGCAAGAGGAATTTTTATTCGTGACAGAAGATCTCGAATCATGGATGGGAGAAATCATTCAATTTTTGAAAGAAAATCAGCTACCAGAGAAGGAGGATGAGGCTTTAAGGATCAAGAAGAAAGCGACTAAGTTCGTCATCATTGCAGATCAACTTTTCAAAAGAGGATTTTCGAGCCCAATCCTAAAATGTCTAGCTTCTAAGCAGGCAGAGTATGTCATGGCTGAGGTGCATGAGGGGGTCTGTGGAACTCATATCGGAGGACGAGCACTTGCATCAAAAGTTCTTAGAGCAGGTTATTATTGGCCGACGATGAAAGAAGATTGTGGTACTTATGTGAAGAAATGCGACAAATGTCAGAGATTCTCTAACTTCCACCATGCCCTTTCTACAAATGGGGAGTGGACATTTTACGCCCTTTCTACAAATTGTGGTACTTATGAAACTTTGATATGAAAATTGGATTAAAAATAATTAGTCTCTGACGCATGACTTTGGCTAATTTATTTTTAATTCGTAGCTCTTGATTTGAAATTTGTATATTTATGAAAATTGGATTAAAAATAATTAGTCTCTGACGCATGACTTTGACTAATTTATTTTTAATTCGGAGCTTTTGAAACTTAGATTGAAAAAATGGATTAAAAAAGTAATTAGTCTTTGACGCATGGCTTTGGCTAATTTATTTTTATTCGAGACTTTAAAAACTTTAAAACTTGAAACTTCTTAAAAACACGAGGCAGAGCCTGACGCATGACTTGTCTCTGTCTCAACTTTTGCTTTGACTTATTAGGTTGACTTTTTGGTTGACTTTTGCCTTGACCTTTAGTTTGACTTTTGGGTAGACTTTTACTGTTGACTTCTTACAGTTGACTTTTCTCTTTTGACTGAATCATGCTTATTGCTTGTAATTGCCTGATGACTTGTTTCTCTTTGTCTGACACATGATTACTTGTTTATATGTTCATATCTGATGCATTTTTAATTGTTTAGTACATTGATTACATTTGCATTCATGCATTTGCATTTCTCTCCTCTTCTACCTTTCTTTTTCTTTTTTGAAACCAGAAAACTCTAAAAATACCTTAAATAATCTATTGAATGAAAAGAGAGATGTATGACGCATGACTTTCATCTCTTGAATAGTCCAAGTACCTGCCGCATGGCTCGCGACTGAGGACTATTCTCATTCACTGAATAATTCCTCGGAAAATCTAAAAGACAATCAACACACTCAATTGCTTTTCTGCCCTTGTGCAGTTAAATCTTTTTTACTTCTTTTTCCTAAATGGATGGCGCTTTATCCATTCCCCTGATTCTGACAAACGCTTAAACCTTAGTTGAGTATACAAGCAATATTGTTGTCTCAGTGGAATGCGACCTAAGCATCGTTCACTAAAAACAACCAACCAACAAACCTTTTTCAGGAAGAACTACGTAAGCTTTGACTTCCTCATTGTACTTGGGGGATACGTAGGAGCGAGAGCCTCTCTCGTCAAGCCAAATAATAAAAAACTCTTTTTTCCCTTTTCTGTTCAATGTGCGGTAATCTTTTCTTTTACATGCGGTTAATTTCTGTATAAGCAAACCAAATTCCTCAAATGGTTCCCGTTGAGTACAACGGATATGAGGGGGTGTTAACGTCTTCCACTCATGTAACCAACTCCCGAACCCGATCTTTTAAGGTTTTGTCATTATTTTTCTTTCCCCTTATGGGATAAATAAAATGTGGTGGCGGCTTCATTGTTTACATTTGTGCATTGCATTTCACCATTGCATATTTGTATATTTTTTGCGCCGGGTGTTACAGCTGGCGACTCCACTGGGGAAAGAAAGGGTTTATCAACCTTTCTCATTGAGAATATGATGCATTGAATGATCTGCTTGGGGATGACACTTTTGTTGACCAATTCACTGGGGAAAAGATTCATCAACCATTCTTGTTGAGAAATTGCAATTCAATAACCTTCTTGTTGGAGAATTAGGTACATCAACCTTTTTCACTGAATGAGAGATCCAAGTTCGTAACCTGTTAAAACAAAATTCTGAACCTGTCTTCATGAATGCATGATTATGTATTTCTGATGCCTAAATGCAAAACTAATGTGAATGAGTTATCTGACAATATGCAGGAGTTTGGATGCATGTATGCGTGAATGCATGTATGCATGAATGCATGAATTTATGAGTTTCTGTTGAATAGAGTTTGAATTTCCCGGCACCGAGAATTCGAGTAACTCTAACATTGTTGAGATGAGGACCCTTGCAAGCTTCTGTTGTAGAACGGGTGTTCAAACAGGCTTCCAAAGAGGAACAACAACTTTCTTTTGACTACAATAGCGTGCACTAAGAGTGGAGACTCTTCATCATCCATGTTATTGACAACCACGGTTCTGCCAAATTTCACCACATGTAACTTTTCAGGAAGATATAATCTTGACATAGTATGCACCAAGCACTTGAATTTATGACGGATATGCCCTTAACCAATTGATATTTGCAGTGTAACCAATTATTGAACCAATTCAACCTTGATAAGCATGGTATTCAAGTTGTTTGCCCTGATTGGCAGAATCCATAGATGACTTGCCCCTAGCTAGGAGCGTCTCAATTTGTCTTTGCCCTTGATCAGACCACCGCTCAAATTTCTTTAATGCCAAGTATTAATTTGCAAGTAAAATCATTTCTTTTGAAAAGTGTTTGGCACATGCAAGTTTTTTTTTTGAAACACATATGATGTATAGAAAGGAGAGATAATTATTAATTACTCAACAAACTAGAGGAGTCAGCTTAACAATACATATGCCGAATGTTCTTTCATAGTGAACCTAGCTTCAATTAGGTCTTGCAACCAGAATTCATGTAAATCAAGCCAAAAAAGATATAAATTCGTGTTATCTGATTTCCTATACTTGAACTTTTGCTTGTCTTTATGCACATAAATAATGACTCTTTTTAACACAGGTTTGAAACAAGACACGACAACTCTAATCATACGTGGTTGCCGGCTAGAGAAGAAAATCAAGTAATAAATATCAATACCAAGGGTACTGTAATAAAACAAAACAACATAATGCAGTCAAAGACTCTCATCATATGAAGACAAATCTGAAGCATTTTATTGTGACTCTAACTTTTGCATAAATTTTATTCACCCTTTTCATTCAAGCGCAATCACATTAAGCCCGTTATCTTGTACACGCTCATGGTAGAAAAATCTGTTAGTGATTATGATCGTACATCGAGGGGAGCTGGTAAAATCAGTTTGGTAAACCCCTCTTTCTCTTCCAAATGCAGTTGTGGGGGATCGGATAGCAACCCGGCCTACCAAGTTCAGAACCAGACTCATCTCAACCAACTACTAAATGGGTATATTTACTATGGTTTTTCAATAATTGCCGGTTTAAACAACCGAGTGAGGGTCATCTAACTCAATAAGTGCATTCCCACTTTTGAATTAACCAAATTTTCATGTATGGATCATTCACTTATGTTCATTGATTTCTTACTTAGTTTGTGCCCAAGATGGTGCCGACTGCTAAGATAAACTACTAAGGGTTACTTAAAACTCATGTTCAGGTCTTCGTCAAAATCAGTACTCAAATTAATCTTACATACTTCTAAGAGTCTAAGGTGTTAAGACAATACCGATTTTATTGAATCATTTCTGAATCTTCATAACGTAGCCTAAAGTGCAAAACAACCTATATACTCTTAAAGTGTCAGGTCAAGAATCAAACCAAAATTACTTGTTTTTTCCTAAAAAGATATGTCTCAAGAAATAGGAGAATCAGATAACAACAAAACATATGCAAGAACGGCTCAATTCAATTTTTTTATTTATGAAATAATGAAAGAAAGTGAAACAATGCCTTACATATTCAACTAGGTTTTTTCACCATTGAAAGCATAAATCGGCAAAGATCAGTTATTTGTTTTCATCATCCTCGCTCAAAGTTTGTAAGCAATAAAATAAGAACAAAAGAGGTGAACACAAATGGATTGATTCCAAAAACATGCATGTTTATTATATTAAATAAACTTGACGAAGTACATAATCTTAAAAGCAAACAAATGCTTGACAAGAAAGAAATAAAAAGCTTGGCGATCATAGGGATGAGCTTCCTAGTATCACCGACTTTGAGTAGCTAAAGAGTAGCAGAAGTAATCATCAACAGCAAACCCAATTCAATCAAACCATTCCGTGTGCCCCAAAGCTGAAACCTTCTTCAATCACATCGGTTCTTGATTGCCCCAATGATTGTTTATATTTCACAATTGGCTCACCGTCTTTGAAGTACAAAAACTTCTTGTTGATAAGTTCTTGCACATTGTACTTAAACTTCTTCGGCTTTTTCTGAGCCTGTTGTGGTACATGATTCATTTGCAATTGATATGGATATCCAGGAAATTGCTGATGTTGGGGAGCAGCCAAGTACGGATATGGGAAGTAAGGAAATTGCACAGGCATCAGTTGTGGAGCTTTGTCATTCTCAAAAGTGACAACACTAGGAATGGTGAACGTACTTTAGGAAACACTACCAATCATATTTTTATAGTATGCCTCCTGCAGAGTATTGATGAACATGTCCACAAGTTTTGTTTCTAGGAATGGTGAACGTACTTGAGAAGCCAAGGCCCTCCATCTTTGAGCATAGACCTTGAAAGATTCACCCTCCTTCATAGTGGTATTTTGGAGCTGAGTGCACCTTGGAGCCATATCCATATTGTATTGGTACTGTTTGACAAAAGCATTAGCCAAATCTCTCCATGAATGAATGTTACTTCCTTCAAGTTGCATGTATCAGTTGAGAGGCACATCAGCCAGACTGTCTTGTAAACAATGTATCATAAGTTTATCATCATGAGAATAAGAAGCCATTTTCTTGATATACATGATCAGATGATTCTTTGGGCAACTCAGACCCTTGTACTTTATGAAGTCAGGCATCTTGAACTATGGTGGGAGCACCACATCAAAATACCAAGTACATCTTTGTGAAATCTAATGGATCACTGCTTGTTTCCACCAGATTCAATCTTTCCTCTAGACCTTGGTATTTCTGTTCTGCTTCTGCCATCTGAGGATCAAAATCAAACTTCGGTTCATTAACCGGAGGCACAGGTCCTTGATAAGAAAAACTGGGCCTATGAGGCTCGGGACCCTCGTAAACATCTCTAGGATCATCAAATACTTTTTGATTCAGGTCAACCACTTGTTGAACACCATTAACCCTAGCCAGAGTTTCCACAGGTGGGATATAAGTTACGGGCACATACCCTGAAGGAGCATAACCTTCGGGCAAAACAAAAGGAGGTTGACCATAACCATCAGAGGCATTTCCTTGAGTAACCACAACTGTAGGCGCAGGGACCTCAACCCTCCTTGGTTGCACATTCAAATTAGTCAACATCTTAATGACTTGATCTAGCTTTCCACCCAACTTGGTTACCTTTCCACCCATCTGGTTTACCTCAGTCTGTAGCGTATCGTGCTTCTCTTGCCAATTGTCCATGATATGATGAGCAACTCTTCTTGTCTAATAACGGTGCCAGGAAGGTAGCTGTTGGAATGAATGGATGAAAATGAGATTTTTTTTAAGATGACGAAAATGCATGATTTTTATGATTGAAAATGCATGATGATTTTTTCCAAAGACTTTTTCCCACATTTTTTTTGTAAATGTATGAAAGATGAATATGCATGATTATTTTCATGGATGCATGGATGTATGGATTCAATGAATGTATGGATGCATTGTCATATCCGTCACCATGTAACATTATACAGAGAACTCGGTCACAGAATAACATATTCTTTCACAATCACGACAAACTAGTATTTTCAAAGTGGAATCTCTAAGGCCAAAAGTTCAAAGTTACCTGTAACCCATCCCTCTCACATGTTGTTCTAGGTTGACACGATTCCCAAAATCCTCCATCACTTTTCCCAAAAGCAAACTCATCTGACTGAGATTATAACGCCAACTGGATGAGTCTGAGTCAACATCATAACCTCGACACAGGTTCTAAACGGTGGTCCCTAGACAAAAGTTTAAGATACTTAGACTGGATAAAAAGGTTATACTCGAGTGCCCAAATGACTTGCGTCTTTGTGCGCTCGTCAGAGCCACACCTTCAAGACTAGAGCGAGTTCGGTATAGACCCGACCCTTAGGCAAATTTGCGTTATAAAAAATATAATAATAATAATAAATAAATAAATAAATAAATAAATAAATAAATAAAAACGGAGCAGGTTCGCCGAGCAGAGCCACGCCTTCCACTAAGGCCCTGTTTGGTTCGGGGTTTTAGGAGGGGAGGGGAGGGAATATTTTAAATTTTTGTGTTTGGTTCAATTTTTTAACGAGGGGAGGGGAGGAGAGTTAATGATTAATTTACTTTTTTATCCTTAACATTATAAACTCAAAATAAGGATTAAATTATAATGGATATAATACGTTAAAAAAAATCTAAAGGATATACGTAACCAAAAAAATCTAATGAGTAGAAAACCTAAATTTTTTTTGTTGTAAAAAAAATAAAACCTAAATTTTTAATATTCCAACAAGGATAATTTAGGATTTTAATGAAAAAGTGAGGGTAAATTTGTCAACATAATAAATTATATTTTCTCTCACTTCACCTCCTTAAAAATCCCTCCCCTCACCTCCCCTCCCCCTCGGTTGAACCAAACAGGGCCTAAAGAGAATCAACAATGTTGTAAACGATGACATTTTGAAAATGTTAGACAAAATGGAGCAAGTTACCAAGATACTTAAGGTTCAAAATACATAAGTTGCACAACAATATTAATTGACAATATAAGAGCCCAAGAGTGGCCACCTAGACAGTACAAGACAACAATACAAATAACAACACAAAATAAAAATAAACAATAGCATGTCCGAGGAGGTTAAGGCTAACAACCAGACCGATTAATTGGATCGGAGGTCTATCACAACACCAAATGAAGAATTAGCCACAAGATCTTCAATCCGACCATTTCTAACTTTAAGCTTCGAGTTTGTTTTGCTGAGGTCAATTCCAGGATGAAGCACCTCAACTTGTTGAATAGCTCGAGAAATCCTTCATCCAATCCGCTTCATACTCCTCAACAGCAGACTCTTCATGAGACTCAATCTGCTGGTCTTTTTCCCCCACCGCCTTGTTTAAATTTTCAATCTGCTCATCTTTTTCATTACAAGATAGTTGAAGGGATTCCATCTGTGATTCCAAAAGTGAGTGTGCTGTTCGGAGCGATTTATGCGTATCCTTCATAGAATCCAAGGAGCCCCTGAGAGACTCAATATTTTCATCCTTGGTGCAAATAGCAGCTTCAGCCTTATCCAAAGAGCTCCTCAATTCAGTGAGATGGATAAGATAGCGAGAACGTTCCTCTTTAAGTCTATTGCTAGTCTTAGTGACAACAGATGTTGTCCACAAGGAATAGGTCCGAGCAGCTTCCAATGACTGCTCAAATCTAAGATCTTTGAGATTTTCTTGATCCAAGAAGGGGGGGTATTGTGGAGCAATGTTTCCACTAGAAAATTTCACATCCCAGGCAGAGCTAGATTCACCACCGTAAACATCAACAGCCAGCACAGCACGCCAATTAGTAGCTGGAAGAATAGAGGTGCAAGTGGGAATAGGAACCACAACAACAGGTCGAGGACTGACATAGGGACTTATGTGAGCTATGGAAGGCTTTTTGGCCTTTACACCCTTGTTGGTTTATCCTTTCCGGAGTCTTTTAAATGGAGGAGGGGCATTGGAGACCGCATGAACAATAGGAACAGGAACACCTTGCTCTTTAGCAAGTTTCCGAGCTTTAATACTTTCACGCTTATCTTCAGTCATGGGAGGAGCCATTCTTTTGCCTGCATATAAAGAACACAAAAAAAATTGTTAGTTACAGCATTAACAAAATAAAATGATAATAGTTAAGTGTGTTTGAGTTTACGCAAGTATGAAGATAGTTGATCCACTTGTCCTTCATAAAGAAACATTTTTGCCACAGTGACAGTCTGAATTGAGCGTAGCACCTCAACAGCTCTTCTTTCATCGGCTGATTGAGGTAGGCTGCTGAGTTTGGGTTTGGTTTTGGGATTTCGGACACAATGAAAGGGAAATATAGCAAGCCCGGATTCGTCTAACCATAGTGGGGAGGACGGACTAGGGGATATATGAATAAAATCGGATGTGATGTCTTTCCAAGAGGATGTATATGGCGAAATGAGACTAGGCTTGTTGCGATTGCTCATGTAAATCCAAGAATATGGTTTAAATTTCTTAGCTCGAAAAAAAGAAAAAAAGGAGTAAGCAAAGAGAGGAAGACCTAATTCACCACAAAGAATCTCAAATGCTCTAAGGAAACCCCAACAGTTAGGATGTAATTGTGTGGGTGCAACATTAAGGGTGCGCAGAATCTCACATTGGAAGTTAGAAAAAGGTAACCGAATTCCCAATTTTGAAATAATACCATAATACACGTAGTATAGCAACCATACTCTCCCTCCGAGGGTGAGTCACAAACCACTTCTCCCTCATAGCATGGTTTGACATCGAAAAGACCGCGATGATCAGGATGAATCAATTTTGGCAATAAAGCTAAGACCGAATGAAGTCAAAATATTTGGAGGTAGAATTGAGGACCTCTTCATCAGCCCAATCGTCTCTTTCTGGTCCATCTCCTTCCTCTACGTCGGATTCGGAAGATGAAGGAAAGGTAGGTGAGTTTGGAGACTAAATTATTTGCATTTCCTGATGAGACATAGGAAACTCGAATCTTCTCTAATCTAACAACAACAAGCAAAATTGGAGAAAAATTTAGTTTAAAAAACTAAGAACGAATATATATATATATATATATATATATATATATATATATATATAATTTTGAGACGTTATATCATTTCTAGTGTCCTCGGTATTCAAAACACATGTAGAGGAAATCAGCAAAAGTTTGAAGGTTCAAACTTTAATTTAACTTCTATTGCTCTGTTATTCAACAAGGAGAACTACAAGTACTAACATTTGAATTTAGGAATGTAAGTCATGTTCTACTACCATCTAACTTTTAATGTGATACAACGAAATGCCAAGAAACAAAAAAAAAAAAGTTGGTGATCCTAGTTCTTTAAATACTCATTGTAATTGTAATGGTAATTTGAGTTCTAAAACTAGTTGCAATATTGTACTAAAGCTGGTTTTAAAGTCACTACTCAACTTAGAAGTATTGCTCCAAAAATTCAACAAAGTTTTCTTATTATTCAATTTTATATGTTATTGGCATTGTGAATAAATTTGGTCCTACTGATCCTGCCACAGCTGGTTGTATACTTGGTATGACACTATCAACAAAAGGGTCTTCAAATAATGGAATTTTTTTGAAAATGGAGTTAAAGAGATTTTTGATTCGGAAACAAGATACAATGAAAAGATTGTTTACAATTACATAAAACAAATGGCTTTATGTTTGAGACTATGAGGAGCTCGGCCATGAGGAGTTCAGCGCAGTCGAGGCTACACCATATGGATTTAGCCTTATCACACTACATGGTAGAAAAATGGTTTTAAGGCAAAAATAGTGTTGGGGAATTTTATCGAACACTTGGTGTGCTTCACTAATACACATTTTTTCAAAATCTTAGTATTTTACCAACAACATAAGATGAGTTAGCTGCTCTGTGTGTCTTCTTCTTTTGTCAAGTTATGGATTGGTTTTTTTTACATTTCAACAAAGATGAAGTCTTTCATATTTCTACGTTTTGATACATCACATCATATGATTATCAAGCCAGGAAAGACAAACCGAGAAACACAAGATTTTATATGCAAGGCAGTTAATTTCTCACCTAAGCAACACAAACAGAGCAGAATATTGAGTAGCAGAACAAACCGAGCAGGGTGCTGAACCGAACAGAAATATGAAACTCTGCCGAGCAGCAAAAATGAAAATCGATTGTGCCGAGCAGAAACAACGCCGAACAGAACAGTGCAAATCTGGTTCCGAACAGAACAGTGCAGAACGCGTCGGATAACAGAAACGACGCCGAACAGAACATGAATTCGCCACCGGTTGTGCCGAACAGGTCGAGTAGCATAAAGCAACGCCGAGTAGAACAGAATTTTGCTGCACTATGTGAGCCGAACAGATTCGTGTGAAGCTTCAAATCAAACTTCGCCAAATGAAGCTGAACATAAATCGCAGTTGAGGAAAAGAAGAATTAGGCAAAAGTAGTGTGGAATGACAAGCACATCAAACCAAAAGTAATAATGTTGATGAGAATAAATTTGAGCTATTGATGAAGAAGGAGCAAGTTATTAAAATGAAGGTGTGATGTGATGGTATTGAACATAACACATCTTGGAATTTTAATGAGGAATGAGCAAGTTAGTGAAATGGGTTAAAAATGCTTACTTTGAGGTGACAATGGAAAACATAACAGCAAATACAAGTTATGTCTTGTACACTTCAAAGATTATTATTCTTCTAACTTTGCTATAGATCTACACGTGTCCCTAAAATAACTTCTAAGTGGTGGAAAGTGACATTAGGTACATACAAGATAAGGTGTAATATCATAGAAAAATAAGTTTTGCTTTGAGTTAGCAATTCTAGATCTAAAGCATGCAAAGACGAGCAGAGCTGATGTTTTAAAAAGGAGCAGCACAAATAAAATACCTGTGATAAAAATGTTGTTCTTTTGTAGATGAGGTAGAGTAAATCCAAGAGAGTAAAAGAAGATTGATGAAAGTGATATGGTGAATAAGTGAAGTAGTAAAAAAAAATAAGGGAAAGGAGAGGTATATTTAAAGGGAAGATTTAGAAAAATGTGCTGAAAAGACATCCGATGTGACAAGATCAAATGATTTAATGAGATGAAAATTAAAGTTTGAAAGGACATGTTAGATAAAAATATTAAATTAGGAGGATACATGTCAAATTAGAGACTACAAACACCTATGCCTGAACAGACTCGGCGCTTGGGGGACTGTGGACTGATATGGAGAACCATATCACCTTTGACCGTTGACCGTCCAGCACAGCTTGACCGTTCAGGTGAACTGTTCTTATTGGTGTGCTCGGCTTGACCATCCAGGTCATGAATGAAGATTAAACGCCTACGCCTTAACAGGCTCGACGCTTGGTAGACTGTGGACTGATATGGAGAACAATATCACCTTTGACCCTTGACCGTCCAGTTCAGCTTGACCGGTCAGGTGGACTGCTCTTATTGGTCTGCTCAGCTTGACCATTTAGATCATTAACTTATATTGTCAACCTACTCTGCTCAACCATCGACTACTCTGCTCAATTGAGTTAACCTGATATGCTTATTCATCAGCTTCGCATGGTCCAAACTTCACGTGACCTGCACAGGTAACGTGACGTAGCGACACATGCCCTCAACTTCACGTGACTTGCACATACTAGTGACGTCAACTTCGTCTGATCCAGCTACACGTGTCAAGCACAAACGAGCTACGGATGGATTTTGGAGCCTTAGCTTATTGGGCCGGACTTTCAAGGAGAGGCCCATTAGGTCAAGGAAAGTTGAGACTATAAAAGGAGCACTTGAGACATGAAGAAGAGGATCTAGGGTTTTCCGCAGTATTTTGTAGTGTTTAGACATTAGAATTGGATATTTATTTAGTACATTGATTAACCTCTCTCTAAATAAGTATGAATTAGCTTTTTTATTTAGTCAAAAAAAAGTTGTTAATGGTCTAGAACAATTAACAATGATGTTATATTAGCTCTTTTCAAAAAATGGATCATAAACAATTTTCATTGTATAGGTATCGTATTGAACAATATTATTTTCTTATTTTTAATATAATTTAATTTCTTCAAAAAAATAATAATTTAGTTTAATTTTTTTTGCCACACCATTATTAAATGTCTAGATCCGTGTCTCTAATCGCATCACAAAAACAAACAAAAGTGAGAAGCTTTTCCAACCATTCAAGCCTCTAGATTTATAGCTATAAGAACACTTAATCAATATGTGTATGTGTAAATAACTGACAAATATGAAAGAATTTTTTAAAAAAAAATTGTAAAAGAAAATTTAAAATATTTGATATAGGATTATCCCCACACTAATCAGCATTATAAATTTTGAGATATAAATTAATCAGCATTATCATAAAGACATGTCAAGGTGAAATATAAATTTGTAACTATTATTCTCCTTTTAAATAAAACAAAAAAAATAAAAATTATGCCCTTTTTTTAAAAAGGTTAAAACGGTACAAAGGTGGTAACAAAGATATTCCAATTATATTGGCACCCCAAAAAAACCACCTAAAAATAAATTATGCATATTTTATTCAAACGCCAAAAATACTAATAAAATAACTAAAGAGAAACACTTGAAAGTGTTTTGCTTGCTAATAAGTGCGAGTGGAGTTGTTCCTTTGTATGACATCCGCATAAGTAGGAAGTGGACGGGGGACCATTTGATGATTCAGCTGATCAGTTGAGCTAGCACCCATTACTCTAAAGTTTGACACATCGATGAAGTCATTGTTGTCGGATTCAGATTCAACACATTCTTCAATTTCATGAACATTTCCATTGATTTGGACCATCCTATGAAATTGGGGCTTGTTCAAAAGGGCAACCTTAATCAAAACAACATCAGCAGCTATAATTGTACCTCCAACAATTCCACCAAGTACTTTTCCACCAGATCCAGAGACAGAAATGGAAAAAGGATGACATATAGGATTAGTGACGAACCAGGGAGGAATATGATCACCGCAATTAGCATTTATGTATGTTCCAAATAGAGATGTCATATGAAACGGTCCTCTGAAGGAGACAGTACGTGCATGATACACCGGTTGAAGAAGTGTAACGTTAGTGATAAGACCAGAACCTCTCAACACTGTTAAGCTAGCTTGATGGCGGTGAGCCAAGTTGATTAAAGCCTCGATAATATCTTTACCTGCAGGGACTTCAATGAAGAGCACTTTCATGGTAGACTCGGTGTTTGTGTTTTCATTGATTACATTGGATTCTGTGATCTTGTTCTTAGAGCCCAGGGGTCTACCTCTGGGCCTTTTAGAGGAGGGTGGAGTAAGTTCCTCCGGTGGCTCTCGAGGGAGGCTAACATACCTATTAAAGGAAAATTGTCTTGATGATGGGGTTTGCATCATCAAATTGTTTGTGGTGGTGGTGGAGTGAGAGATTGTGTACCCTCTATTGTATTCCTCCATTTTGTTTCTGAGGAAGAGAATGATAATATGGTAGAGTATTTATAATAGTTTTTCGAAATAGAGTGCATGCACCTTAGTCATAGGGGTTCTATTTTTTTAACCATGTTTTACATATAAAGTTTTAATTATTATTTCATGTTGATTACTCTTTTTCGATGAATATGTGGGATACATTTAGTGTGTTTTCCACTCCCAATTGAATTTTTTATAAATAATGGAACTTCAAACCATCTACTTAACAGACTCAACTCCTTTACCACTTGAATTAATTTATTTTTATAAAAGAGAAAATCTTTTTATTAATTTTTGTAAAATAAACCATCAAAGTTGTATATTTTATATAATTTATTTTGTATAATAAAAAACTAAAAATATTAGCAGTCAAAGATTCGAATTACCAAATGTACAGTGGTCAAAATTGTGACACTTAAAAGGTATATATATTAAATGTATTTTAGTCAACTTATTTCATCTAATAGTCAAAACAAAGATTAAATGCATTTTAGTCAAGTCATTTAATCTAATTTTTTCTTTATTTCCTCTATTTTAAATCTATATTTTTGGTCTTTGAATTTCACACATTGCTACAGTTTTTGTCCCAATTAATATTTTTGATCCAATATAGAATTTATTTTTTCCCAAATTTCAAATTTGAAGTGTAAGTAAAAAAAACATTTTTAAGACAAAGTTTCGTCAGAGTTGGGTGTAACATCTCAAACTGCTTTTAGGATGACCGACTGACCCCACTAACCAACACAAGTCTTTTCAGCATGTTTTGTCCTCACTCACATGCATTATAGGAACATCCCAGAAGGTCACCCATCCATAGAGTGCTCCATGTCAAGCACGCTTAACTATGGAGTTCTTATGGAATGTGCTACCGAAAAGAAGATGCATCTTGTTGATATAGGTAGTACCAATTAATCCTTATAAGCCATCCTTCAACCATGCAGTCTCATACCTGCACAGCCTTAGGATCCCTCTCATTCCGATGTGGATTCGGTCTTTGCCTAGAAGCTGCCAGGAGCCGCTCATTGTCATGCCTTGTGCACCGGCGATCACTCCCCGCCCTCGTCAGCCTCGGGTATTACATGCCCACCAGCTTCCGCTTGGTTCATCCCCGAACTACATCGCACTAGAAGAGGTCTGCTCTGATACCATTTGTAACGTCCCAGACTCCTTTTAGGATGACCGACTGACCCCACAAACCAACACAAGTCTTTTCAGCATGTTTTGTCCTCACTCACATGCATTCTAGGAACTTCCCAATTTAGCACTGCCTCTACTTTGGAATCGTCTACGGCGACGCCTCCTTGAGAAATCACATGACCTAAAAACTTCACTTCTTTTTTTGTAACAGTTCGGGCCCCACTCATATATAGTCGATGACCTGGCTGCCACTCGATTGAACATGCACTTTATCCCTGTTGCGGGGATTTTGGGATTTCCACCACTACATTGACCTTTCATTTCCAAAGAGGGGAAAATGTCGAAAACCATTTAAAAAGAGAGATTCTAAGCTCGGGGGTTAGTTACGCCTAGGGAAGGTATTAACATCCTAAACGCCCATGGTACTCCATGGTAACCTCTAATTTATTACTTTTTATTGCTTTTAATGTGCTTAAGAAAATGAGGGAGAAAGTGGTAAGAATTGGAGGGAGAAGTTGTATAGAAAGAAAAGTGTGTGCTTGTGGAGATTTGATTGAGAAAAGAAGGTTATAGCAAAAAATGTAAATTTAAAGTTTAAGCCTAAAACTAATCGTGCGACTAATTGGTATTGGACTAAAGAATTTTAATTTAGAGAAAGGAGAAGTTTTTTTGTTTTCTATTTTTTCTAAAGAATATTACTAACGCGCCTCTTTGGAAATGAAAGTTCATTTTTAGACTTGGTTTTTTAGCGTTGTGTGTGATGTGTCAAAAGCAATAAAGTCCTACGCTATTACAGCCAAATCGAATAATTATTACAACCATATCGAATCAAGTAAAAAATGATAAAAGGAAATAAAAATGCAAGCGGAGAAATAAACATGAGTATGAAATGCACTTACGAAAAAGAAAGCGAAGAAAGAAAGAAAATGTCAAATATTGATGTGAAGTGTGAAGTGTGAAAATGCAATGTGAAATATAATGTGAATGTGACAAAGAGTGAAAAAATGCAAAGAGAACAAAGTCATATAAAATATCATCGCACATGAGCATACAATTTTAAAACTAGCGAGGAAAACAAATCAATCAACAATCACGACAAAATGAATTTAGGCCGAAAGATGGTCCTTAACTATTAATGCTAGTGCTAGAGCTCAATGATTTTATAAAGTAAAATATTGTCTCTAACATACATTTTTAAATGATGTATTGTCCTAACCTAAATGCAAATGCATGTATGCATGTAAAAAGTGTAGAGTAAAATTGTAGTGTCAAATGTCATGTAAAAATATGATGTAGTGTAATGTAGAACAATGCATAGTGTCAAAATGTGGATGAGAATGTGCCGAACAAGCATTTATAACAAATATCATAGATAGTAAAAGAAACAAATTCACACATGGTTCAAATAATAAAAAAACTAACACATGACAATGAAACATGAAACATGATATGAGAATAAAATGAATGATCATAAAAAAATGCATGATGCAACTATTCACGAAAAATAACTATGTATGATGAACTAATTATAAAAGCAAGTAATAACAAACATATGCAAATAAAAAAGCATATAGTGACATAAATAAGTAAATAGCTTAAAAAGAAAAGTGAGTAAAAAAAAGGGGTGCAAACCTGAAACTAGGTGCAGCACACAAGAAAAATAGATCAGAAAAATAAGAGGCCCAAAGCCCATGAAACAAGTCCAGCCAATGGGTGCAGCAACAGAAAATACGCAGCAAATAGCAAGCAGGCCCAAACCAAGTCATAAACCCAGGTGGGGGTGCAGGAGTAGAAATGTAGGTGCAAACAGACATCAGGTCCAAGGAATAAACCCAGTAGAAAAGTGAGTAAAAAAAAGGGGTGCAAACCTGAAACTAGGTGCAGCACACAAGAAAAATAGATCAGAAAAATAAGAGGCCCAAAGCCCATGAAACAAGTCCAGCCAATGGGTGCTGCAACAGAAAATACGCAGCAAATAGCAAGCAGGCCCAAACCAAGTCATAAACCCAGGTGGGGGTGCAGGAGTAGAAATGTAGGTGCAAACAGACATCAGGTCCAAGGAATAAATCTTGCATTTCAAAACTCTATTCCACTCGATTTTTCGCATAGATCTCAAATCTAACCTTGATTTTTGCAACCGAAGCTTGTAGAGTTGAAAACGAAGTCACAACCGAACGGATCTAAAAACTCAAACTCGCAATTCTGGCACGGTTGAACGAAATTAATGAATGGAAACGGTTCAGAGTGCTATTGCGAGTCTAAAGCCATGAAAATCGCACAGAAACAAGGCTCTAAACACTCCGTCCAAATACCTCAACTTATTCCGGCGGCGGTGGTTTCGTTTGGTATGTTTCCGGTGCGTTTTTGACCAATCAGAGGTTGGATTTGAACTCAGAAAGATCTAAAACCTTAGAAAAGAGCATTTGGTTGTTGATTTTGTGAAGTTTAAGGGTGGTTAAATTTTCCGGCGAAGGGTGGTGACGGTAATGGTGGTTTCCGGCCGTTTGTGGATCGTTTTTGACGAAACGGATGATGGATCTGTAACGAGGAAGTGATGAGGAAGCTGATTGTGTAATTAGTTTTTGATTTTGAGAAGTTTTGAAAAATGGGTGTGGTGGTTGTGGTTTTCCGGCGACCGGAGGTGGTTTTCCGGCGCCGGAAAACTTTTTCTGACCAAGTTGTGATTATTCTCTCTGAAATTTTTCTTGGGAATTGTGTAAAAATGATTGTTAATGATTGAGTGATGTGAGGTTTGCATTTGTAGAAGAAAATTAGGTTAAATGGTATTTTTGTAATATTGTGGAAAAGGGTAAATAAAAATAAATGATAAATGAAATTGAAATAGAGATGGTGAGGTGGAATGGTATGATTTTTACTATATTTGGTAAACTTTGAGATAAAAAGGTGAAGATGAAATAAGTTGAAATGAAATGTGATAAAATGTAATAAAATGTAAATCTTTTTGATATTTTGAAATATGTAGAAATTAAATATAAAATGTGCATAAATTAAAAAAGACCATTTTTTGATATTTTTGGACTTTTTAAAATAAAGTGAAATAAAAATGAAATATTTAGAAATAAAAGAAAATTTAAGAAAAATGATAAAAATATGAAAAATGAGAGAAAAATGCATGAAAAAGAAATAAATATTTTTTGTATATTTTTATGCATGAAATTATAAATCGGATTTGTAGGTCCAAAATTTGGGTACTACAGCTGCCCCTATTTATGTTTCTTCAATCGAAGAAATGAAGATTGAAATCTTTGTTTAGACGGGATTGAAGAGACTTAAATATAAAACGTGCACCATTTTTGGACCTAAAATCCTCTAACAATGCTCATGATGCAAATATGAATGCAAAAATGCAGATGATTTTTTTTTTAATTTTGTATGAAATGCTATGGGAGACAAACAGAGAAAACTGATGAAGAACACTCAACAGGGGGAGAACAAAACATGACCCGACTGAAAAAGAAAGCAACAAAAAGTATCCTGAGTCCATTGGGTGAACGAACTCCACTGGGGAACAGAGTAAAACACTGGGGGAAAAACGCAAGACCATTGTCCACCGCCTTACAAAGAGACGGATTGTAGAAAGAAGACAAAGCCTACACGAGAACAGGAACATTGTCCACCGCCTTACAAAGAGACGGATTGTAGAAAAAAGACAAAGCCCGTACAAAAACCAAAACATTGTCCACCGCTTTACACAGAGACGGATTGTAGAAAAAAGACAACGTCAGGAATATTGTCCACCGCATTACCAAGAGACGGATTGTATAAAGAAGACAATATCTACAGGTAACAAGAACATTGTCCACCGCCTTACTCAGAGACGGCTTGTAGAAAAAAGACAACGTTAAGAATATTGTCCACCGCCTTACAAAGAGACGAATTGTAGAAAGAAGACAATACCTTCAGGGAACAAGAACATTGTCCACCGCCTTACAGAGAGACGGATTGTAGAAAAAAGACAATGTTTCTGTATTACCTACCATCATATAAATGACAGCGAGTCAAGGTAAATCAAAGAGATATGGTATCGTCTACTATCAAATAAAGTGATAGCAAGTCAAGACAATGACCAAATATTACTTACTATCATGCAAACGATAGTTTGTCAAAGTAATATGCAAAGATGAAACATTATCTACTGTCCAATCAAGTGACAGCAAGTCAAGATAATGAAACAAAGGAATTACCTCCTACCATGTGAATGGCTGTATGCCAAGGCAAATCCGAAAAGATAGACATCATCTACTATCAAACAAAGTGATAGCAAGTCAAGACAATGACTAGATATTACTTACTATCATGCAATGATAGTGTGTCAAAGTAATATAGAAAGATGAAAGACACTGCCTACCATCCAACAGAGAGATGGTGTATAAAAGACAATGACATATATTACCAACTACCGTATGATGATAGTGTATGAAAGGTAATACTCATCTTTGAGGATCAATAACTCTACCAGGAACTTCAAAAGAGACGCAGGTAGGTTAGATTGTAAAAGTGTATATGTTTGTAGAGAAAAAGACTTATGTGATCTTTTGTGTAATGTCTGAGTAAGATTCATTGGGGATAAAGCCACCTGAAGAATTGTAAAGTATATCTGATAAAACACAAGCTTCTTGTGTGGAAAATTTGTCACTTGTTGTTTTTGAAAAGACGTCCAATCCGGGAACAAACCGGAGGGAAACTGTAAAACAAGACTCTGTGTCCAATTGAAGAATAAATTCAATTGGAATTTTTCTTTTGTTGTAGAAAAAATTGAAACAACCATCATCCACAAGAGAAGAGTCTAGTGGAGAATTTTTGAAACAAGAGGTGTACACTTATCTGCCTAAGCTGACACTCTAATTGGAGAGAACATGTCCATCCCGACTCTATTTTGTGGACACAGACAAGACAAAAGAGACAAAAATCTGTGTATGATGATGTAGCAATGTATGAATGATGTAAATGCTTATGTCACATGTAAATGTTATGTTTGTATGTATGTATGTATGTATGTATGTATGTATGTATGAATGTATATGTGTATGTATATTGTGAATATTTTGCTGACAAAACAGACAGAACGAACGAGACTGGAAGCAAGCCAACGTCGCAGTACAACTCAAAGTATCTCAACAAGGTGTATATGTTGTTGTAGATGAAGCAAGAAAACTCCTCTTGGAGAAGGAACAACTTCTCTAGGCAATGATCGTTTTAACCGAATGATCTATATCCAAATTTGATTGTAATCAAAACAACCTTGATCAACTATCATCGGGGATGTACCCTTTTCTTGGAGGAAAACCCCATATCAGCCAAAAATATGAATCGAAACTCTGTTGAAAGTAGAATAATTGTATGGACATCACTGAGGATGTGTCCATTTCTGAGTGAAAATCCCATGTCAATCAAAACTGGATCCAACTTCTGTTGGAGATACCAGACCTAAGACCTCACCGGTGTATAGGAAACTGCCTTGAGACAACCGTTGACACCTTTTTAGAGAAAACATGTTTGTTGTTGATGAATAACTTGAGAAAACGGAGACAATTTTGCCCTTTGCTTTAGATTCTTGCATCAGTCTGATAAATCTTTGAAAGAATTGCTCGAAGAGCGTGACTGGTTGACCTTTTACACTTAAGCATTGTATCTGTTAACTGCAGCAGCGTGCACTAAGAGTGAAAACTCTTCTCTATCCATGATATTCGACAACCAAAATCTTGCCATATTTCACAACATGTAACTATTCAGGAAAATATGACCTTGACATAATATGCCCCAAGTGTTTGAAACCTTGAACGGTATGTCCCTGACCAACTGATGCTTGTAGTATAACCAACCCTGAAACCAATTCAACCTTGATTAGCAGGATATTCAACTTTTTTGCCCCTGATTAGCAGAATCCTCAGATAACTTGCCCTTGGCTTGGAGCGTCTCAAGTCAGTTTTGCCATTGATCAGACTTAGCTCAAATTTCATTGATGTCAAGTATTAATTTGCAAGTAAAATCATTTCTTTGGAAAAGTGTTTTTGATATCATGCACATGCAAGTTTTTTTGAAATTGAACATATTTTCTTTTGTATTTTTGAATAGAAACACATATGATGTGTACAAAATGTTATTACTGATTAATCAAACAGAAGGAGTCAGCGTAACAATAAACTTGCTGAATATGCCTTCACAGTGATCTTAACTTCAATTAGGTCTTTTGAGTATTATAGCATGCAAAAATTCATGTAAATCAAGCCAAGAGATGATATAAGTTTGTGCAATCGAATTCGTCCATACTTGAACATTGTTTGTCCTTAAGCATAACAATAGTAACTCTTTTTAGCACAAGTGATGACACGAAATCATATCGTATTTTTAGCTTAATTTAGGTGAATTTTAGTTGCATTTGCATATGTATTTATTTCATTTATGTCTTTTTATGTTAGTATTTGATATGTTTTTACTTTTGTCGAATAAAATAGGTCGGAGAAGAGAATTGAGCAAAAAGTGGCAAAAACGGAGCAAAAAGGGGGTGCAAAGCCCAAATTCGCGCAGCCCACAAAGGAGCATAGCAAAAATGGGCATTGGCCCAAATTTGCACAGTGGCGAGCGCCACAGGAAGGGTGGCGAGCGCCACCAAATGCGCGCCCAAGGTGGCGAGCGCCACAGAATTGGTGGCGAGCGCCACCAATTGTCACAAGCCCAATGAAACTGATTTTTCAGCAACGTGGGGCGCACGCACGCGTTGGATGGTTTTCTGTTCCTGATCGTGTGGCTATTGGATAGAATCAAAAAGAGAGCTTATCATCTTCTATTTTTGTGGATCGTAGCCAGAAAATTCCCTCTATAAATAGAGGACGATATTCTGTTCTCCGCACGCATTATTTCCTTCAGTTTTCTGTCAGTTTAGGTTTCCAGTTACAGTAACTGTGACGGTATTTCCACACCGGGAATCCGTTTTCAGTTCTGTTTTCACTTTCCTGTCAAGAATTCTGTACCGGTTATTTTCGTCAACTTTAATTCTAGTTATTTCAGAATTTTATTTCAGGTTCTTTTTAATGTCTTTATTTAATTATTTATTTATGCTTTATTTAATTTTCTGTTTTTATTTATTTGTTTCTTGCTTTATGTCTAGCTAATTTACTAGATATCGGTATGTAAATTAATTCTCCGAAGGGAGTTTAATAATGATTTAGCGCGCAATCACTAATCTATTTTTCTGATTCGAATTCTTAATTTTAAAACTCCTAAGCTTTTGAACGAGAGTAATATAAAGCGATTAAGGTTAAAATCAATAGAGCGAGAGTTTGAGGTTTTAACTAGATAGTAGGAATTTGATATTAATCTTTGAACGAGCGAGAGCCACGTTAGGATTAATTAGAACTAATTGATTTTCAAAATATACTTTCGAAGCTAAGGTGGTAGAAAAGTGACAGTAAAACTCCTAGCTTAGAAAGTATGGTTTTTATCAACAAAACGAGAGTGTGAGGTTTAGACCTTTAAATTAAGAACGTTCTTCTGAAAGATAAACCCTTTTCACGCGCGCTATTAATTTATTAAATTCCCGACGGTTAATTAAGTTACGTACCGATATCCCGTTTTTATTAATTTAATTCTTTAATTTTAATTTTCTTTTAAAATTCAAAACAATTCTAAAACACCTATTCGCCTTAGATTTACACCGTGACAACAGAAATACGGTAGTTCGATTATTGGTCTCTGTGGTTCGATAATCTTTTAAAACTACACGACGAGACTGTGCACTTGCGGTCAATTAAATTTATTGATACACAAATCGTCGATCAAGTTTTTGGCGCCGTTGCCGGGGACCAATTTAGTCGATATCGTAACTCCGTCGTTACACCGTAGAGACTAAGGCGTTTTTAAATTTAAAAATCGAAAAAGAAAAAAAAAATAATAACAAACAATTTTAGGATAAGTCCTTTGAGCTTAAATGTATAACTCAAACTCCTTTTATAATGACTATCCTCAAAATTTCAACTACCCTAACCATAACTTCCCATATAACTACCAGCCTCAACCGTCCCGATACTCTGAGGGACAATACCTTAATTCTCAGTACAATTACTATCCTCCCTATCTAAATCCAAAAGAATCCGTCAGTCCTAGCCTATTAGTGGTATATAATGAATTTATGGAAAATTCCGCTAAGGCTAGTCGAGAGCAACGATTTAGAGAGATGATGAGGGAACAAGACCTCATAAATGAACGGATTAGACAAACCAATCTCGAAACCCAAAGGATGCTCGACGCCATGGTTGCCTCAACAGCGACTCCCCAAGAGTCGATGGAGACACTAATCTCCCAGTTCACCAAGTCAACCATAGAACCCTCTTACGAGAGACAAGTAGACGTCGTAGCAAACGTTAATGAAAGCAAGATTGAGAGGGCTAGTGAGGACAGTAACGTTGTTGAGAGTTGCAGCGAGGAAAGAGTGGAGATCGAAGAAGCATCACCGATAATCCTCCCTAGTGAGGTAGTCGAAGAGGTAGAGAAGGGAACACTGCAAGTTTTCCCTGCTCCCTATATCCCACCAATCCTTGCTCCCCAAGGAATAGTAAAGGCTAGAGTAAACCCAACTCCCCAACCATGTGAAAAGAAAAGGAATGTAAAAATTAACACACATGGGGATGAGGGCGCAAATAGAAAGAGGAAAATAGGAGAAAGAAAATTTGAAGAGAATGTTAATACAAAGAGGATGAGAGTAACATTTGGAAAGGCGAGTGAAAGTCCTAAGTCCAAAGAACGAAGGACACTTGAAATTGAACCAAAACCCCCGCCTGAAATTGATAAAATTCCTGTTCTCCCAAACCACAAAATAATAGAAGAGGGCAAGGAAGCTGAACCGCCCTATAGGAGAAAAAAGAGAAAGAGCGAGGGGTATGTGAGAGTGCGTGATAAGTGGCCGTGGAAATCGTTCCCAATCCGGCCATCACAAGCAAGTTAAAAAACACAAAACTGTCAAGCAAGTTAAACAAAGCGCTTGGTGGGAGGCAACCCACAAGTAGGTTTAATTTTGTTAATTTTTTATGTCATTAGTTGTTGCTTGTTTTTCTGAATTATTATGTTTTTAAAATTAAGCGGTATTATTATATATCTTATTTCTCACTCATATTTTTTTGGTATATATTTTCAAATCTATTTCTTTTTTAGATACCTTTCTTTCTTTCACGATGAATCGAGATGAGAATCATGATATCAAGTTCAGAGGAGTAGGACAGATCAAAGGCTATGAGATTCTAGCTCAGAGAGATATGCACCTATCCATCTACCCTGACAGCGCTACTATGGACAAGCTAGGGATCCGCGAAAGCGTGATGTTCTTGCTTAATGAAGTCGGATGGTCCGGCTTTGCTGTGGGGAGAAGATTTAGCTCTTACCGAAGCCTAACCCTCGAGTTCCTAAGCTCATTTTCCTATCACCCCGAGATCGGAAAAGGATTCAGAAGAGGCCTGATAAACTTTAGGATGTTCGGCATTGACTACACCTTCAACAACCTAGAAATGGCCAACCTCCTAGGTTTCCCGAGTGATCCACAGACTTTCACATCAGTTGAGGAGAGCACTTTCCCTTTCCGTGAGCTAGACTATTTCTGGGGTAAAATCTCAGGAGAAGGACATGCTGATTTTGGAAACATGTATTCTGAAAACATACACAACCCAGCCTTCCGCTACTTTCACAAAATCCTAGCCCACACCCTTTTTGGAAAGGAAGAGAACAACACCTCTGTGTCCCGTGAGGAGCTTTTTATCATGTTATGTGCTTCACAGTCCCGCCCTGTCAATGGGGCCACCTTTATGATGACCAACATGTACAATATAGCCCTTGACTGCCTGGGACCTGAGAGTTCAACTTAATCAACTTCAACCCTTGGGAGGAATCCGATGCATGGACATAAACTTTTGCTTTAACCGTGGCATTATAGGGAACTTAGGACCCGACAGATTTGACCTCCTTATCAATCGCCAAGTCGTGCCCCACTTTACCTTGCCTAGCCATAAAACCAGTGTTCATGACAGAAGAAATTGGCTCTATGATTTGGAACCTTAGTATACACCCTTGACACCTCCTTCTTCACCCCAAGCCTATGAAAACCCTGACACAGATCTCTCTGATGCTGATCCAAGTGAGTCTCCTGATTCTGATCCTGCTTTCTCTACTCCTACTCCTGCTGCTGATGCCCCAGTTGGGCCGCCGACCGTGACCGTTGCTATGTTCGACGCATTGCAAGCGAAAACTAATGCAATGGAAGCCGAGCTGACTAAGTTGCGCGCGGAATTTTATGCTTTCTTGGATACCGCCGCCGCGCAAGTAGAGAATATTTGGGATGAGTTGGGCTTTGTTGTGAATGAAGTCGAACATCGTCGTAGTGGCTAGGACCGTCCCGGCGTATTTTACCGCATTCCTAGGATTTTCATTTACTTTTCCTTGCTTTAGAATAATAAATCCTAGGAAATTTTCTTTACTAGTACTTTAATTTGATTTCAGAAATTAGCAATAACTTCATTTATTTTCATTTAGTTCGTTGATTAATAAAAACTCCTGATGAGAGACCGTTTATTTTATATTCTTGTGTGCTCATGTGGTTTCCTTTTCTTGTGAATAATTGCTCTGTGTTAGAAATTTAATTTGGTGAAAATTTGTGTCCTGTTAGAACTTAATTCAACTGTGTGCAAGCTGTACAATTTCCTTTAGACAGGTATAGGTACAAATGAACAACAACACGCTACAGGACGAAAAAGGCCAAAATGCAAATTTTGGTCTGGTGGCGCTCGCCACAGAATGTGAATCCATGATTTTGGCAAAATTTTGTACAGGAAGCGTGTTACAGTAAGCTTGTATTCAATGGCTTTGTTTTTAGAGTTTTGGAAAGGAATTGATCCCCTGTGAAATGTAGACACCATCATTATGTTCCATTAAATTTTCAACTACACATCACTACATTCATCTTCATTTTTCCATTATAAATACACACACCATAACACATTCACTTCACAACACAATTCTCTTTCACAGAGGCTTCTTTCTTTTTTTCCTTCATTTTCTTCTAGTGTTGCAAGCTAAGGTAAGTTCATGGCACAACAAGGGGAGTATGCAATCAACTTCCGAGATGGAGACCAAGCTAAGCTCTACCGACTCCTCCGCCGAAAGAAATACGAACCAACAAGGTATGCCGATGACTTTTGTCTCGAGACTCTAGGATTATCGGATAGTGTGCGCCATTTGGTTCGTTCATTTAAGCTTGATTTCTTGCTTTCTTTTAAAGACCCCGTTCATGTCCAACTTACCGCCGAATTTCTTAGCTCTCTAGAACTAAACCCCACCCCCGACCGTGTGAGATTCCGTTTGTTTAATGTTGATTACAATTTTAGCTACGATGAGTTAGCCGAGTTGTTACACTTACCACACGGCGAGGGAGTGAAAGATGAGTTGCCTACTCAAGTGGGGTGGCCAAATGCCGCAAAGAAACTTTGGTGGGGATTAACTGGCAAGGATATGAGTAGTTTTGAGGGTAACAGAGCGTCATTAATCCAAAACCCCGCTATTCGCTACTTTCGCCATCTTTTGGCTTGCACTGTGTTTGGCCGCCTTGGTTCTAACAAGGTCAATGAAAAAGAGCTCTTTCTGCTGTTCACTTACAGCGTCTCAAAAGAAAAGGTCCATACTGCTCGCTTTATGATGTATCACATGTTTTCAATGGTTAAGTCCAAAGGGGCAATTGTTTTTGGTGGTCTGATCACAACCTTAGCACGCTTGCTAAACCACGGGGCGCAACTTTCTACCCTTACCCCACTTGACCCTCGTACCATTGATTTAAACGTGGCACGAAACATGAGGCTAGTGAAGCAGCGGGCTGATGGAAAATACATTCTCATGATAGATAACAAAGCCTGCCCTGATATCACCCTCCCTGACCCTGCGCGCTTCAATGTGCGCTCGACAGACAACTTCCGTTGTCTCCCTGACTCTGATGAGGGAGAAAGTGACGGATCTGAGGAGGAGGAGCACGAGGCTCCGGAAACTAATGCACACAGCACACACACTTCTTCTGGTTATTTTGCAGGTACTACTTCTGGAGCTGCCCATGAGAGTGGCACAGCCACGCTTGATACCGTTTTAGCTGAGATGAGGCAGCACTACACTTTAGATGCCCAGCGGGACCAGCATATCCAGGACATCCAGACTCGTCAGACAGAGATGATGAGCATGATGCAGCAGTTTCAGAGCGACCAGCGTGGCTTGATTGATGGCATGGCAGATATGTCCTTACGCATGGATGATTTTGATGGCTATTTCCAGCAGCTAGGTGCAGGACCTCCACCACATGAGAGGCGCACGAGGAGGCGCGGCCCGGACCGCCAGTAGTTACTTTCTCTCAGGTTGTACCCTTCCAAACTTACCTTTAGTCGTTGCATTGGGGACAATGCTCGATTTAAGTGTGGGGGAGGAAGCTTTATCGCTTTCCTTTACTTACAGTCATTTAGTTTTGCATGCATAATAAAACCTTAGGATAGTTCACTTAGATTGAGTTGATTTTGCGTGTTGGTCTTGTTATTGTCTAATTTTCCCATTTCTTGAGCCATAACCAAAAAATTTCTTGTGAAAAGCAAGTGTTGAATTCTGATGCTTGACGTTGATTGTCTGAAAGTATATAGGTTGTTTGCACTATCTAGGCTATTTTGTGGAATTTGGGTAACGGTTAGATAAAATCAATACCGTTTTAACACCTTAGATTCCCGGAAGTGTGTAAAACTGATTTGAGTACTAATTTTGACAAAGCTTTGAACTTGAGTTTTAATGAACCCTTAGTAGTTTATCTAGCAGTCGGCACCATCTCAAGGCACAAACTAAGTGGGAAACCGAAGAATATAAGTGAATGATTTTGATTATAAATGTTATAAATGCTATTGGTTGATTCCTTGAAATAATTGATGAAAATTCAGCAAATGTTGAAACATGAGAAAGGAAAAAAATACCATAGTATAGAAACCCATTAGTAGTTGGTTCAGAGGTGTCTGATTCTGAACTTGGTAGGGCAGGTTACGACCCGATCCCCCGCAACTGCAAAGTGGGTAAAGCAAATAGGGGTTACCAAACTTATGTTATCAGCACCCCTCGCTATATGATGATCATAATCACTAACAGGTTTCCTACCATGCGAGTGTACAAGATAACGGGCTTAATGTGATTGCTCTAGAATGAAAAGGGTGAATGAAACTTAGGTGAGAGGTAGAATCAAGAGGAAATGCTTCAGGTCTGTTTTCACATAACCGGGAGTCTCTTGTATCATTACGGTGTTCTTGTTATTTGCACTGTTATTTGATTTTCACAAGTATAGCCAGCAACCATGTACGAGTGAGACGATCGTGTCATGTGTTTTTACCTATGCTTTGTGATTCACTATTCTTTTAAGCTTGAGGACAAGCAATGGTTCAAGTGTGGGGGAATTTGATGACACGAAATCATATCGTATTTTTAGCTTAATTTAGGTGAATTTTAGTTGCATTTGCATATGTATTTATTTCATTTATGTCTTTTTATGTTAGTATTTGATATGTTTTTACTTTTGTCAAATAAAATAGGTCGGAGAAGAGAATTGAGCAAAAAGTGGCAAAAACGGAGCAAAAAGGGGTGCAAAGCCCAAATTCGCGCAGCCCACAAAGGAGCATAGCAAAAATGGGCATTGGCCCAAATTTGCACAGTGGCGAGCGCCACAGGAAGGGTGGCGAGCGCCACCAATTGTCACAAGCCCAATGAAACTGATTTTTCAGCAACGTGGGGCGCACGCACGCGTTGGATGGTTTTCTGTTCCTGATCGTGTGGCTATTGGATAGAATCAAAAAGAGAGCTTATCATCTTCTATTTTTGTGGATCGTAGCCAGAAAATTCCCTCTATAAATAGAGGACGATATTCTGTTCTCCGCACGCATTATTTCCTTCAGTTTTCTGTCAGTTTAGGTTTCCAGTTACAGTAACTATGACGGTATTTCCACACCGGGAATCCGTTTTCAGTTCTGTTTTCACTTTCCTGTCAAGAATTGTGTACCGGTTATTTTCGTCAACTTTAATTCCAGTTATTTCAGAATTTTATTTCAGGTTCTTTTTAATGTCTTTATTTAATTATTTATTTATGCTTTATTTAATTTTCTGTTTTTATTTATTTGTTTCTTGCTTTATGTCTAGCTAATTTACTAGATATCGGTATGTAAATTAATTCTCCGAAGGGAGTTTAATAATGATTTAGCGCGCAATCACTAAACTATATTTCTGATTCGAATTCCTAATTTTAAAACTCCTAATCTTTTGAACGAGAGTAATATAAAGCGATTAAGGTTAAAATCAATAGAGCGAGAGTTTGAGGTTTTAACTAGATAGTAGGAATTTGATATTAATCTTTGAACGAGCGAGAGCCACGTTAGGATTAATTAGAACTAATTGATTTTCAAAATATACTTTCGAAGCTAAGGTGGTAGAAAAGTTACAGTAAAACTCCTAGCTTAGAAAGTATGGTTTTTATCAACAAAACGAGAGTGTGAGGTTTAGACCTTTAAATTAAGAAAGTTCTTCTGAAAGATAAACCCTTTTCACGCGCGCTATTAATTTATTAAATTCCCGACGGTTAATTAAGTTACGTACCGATATCCCGTTTTTATTAATTTAATATTTAATTTTAATTTTCTTTTAAAATTCAAAACAATTCTAAAACACCTATTCGCCTTAGATTTACACCGTGACAACAGAAATACGGTAGTTCGATTATTGGTCTATGTGGTTCGATAATCTTTTAAAACTACACGACGAGACTGTGCACTTGCGGTCAATTAAATTTATTGATACACAAATCGTTGATCAACAAGTTTGAAACAGGACACGACAACCCTAATCTTACGTGGTTGCCGGCTAGATAGGAAAATCAAGTAATTGATATCAAAACCAAAGGTACTGTAGTAACACAAAACCACACATTGCACTCAAAGACTTCCATCATATGAAGACAAATCTGAAGTATTTTATTGTGACTCTAACTTTTGCTTAAAGTTTTAATCACCCTTTTCATTCAAGTGCAATCACATTAAGCCCGTTATCTTGTACACGCTCATGGTGAAAAATCTGTTAGTGATTATGATCATATACTGAGGGGTGCTGATAACATAAGTTTGGTAAACCCCTTTTCCTTTTTCCCAAATGCAGTTGTGGGGGATCGGATCGTAACCCGCCCTACCAAGTTTCTGAATCAGACTCCTTTGAACCAACCACTAATGGGTGTACTTACCAGTGGCGGAGCATCACTTGGGCGAGAGTGGGCTGCTGCCCCACTCACTTTTTTCAATTTCTTTTCAATACTAGTAGTAGTATATTAATATATACTAGTAATATATTAGTAGTATTAATACTAGTAGTAATAATAGTCTTTTCGAATAAAATAAATAAAAATTAGTCTTTTAGAATTTGACCATTATTTGTGAATTATGTTAAAAATTAGTAGAGATAAATTTGTATCAATTGATTGATCGAGTGCTACGACTTGTTTTGTTCATGTGTCCAAGTTTTCAAGTGTTCACGTGTCTATCCAAATATGCAACCGTCTGTCACATGGGACAAAATTGACGGAAATGATCAAATTAAAATCTAAAATAAACGTTTGAGACCAGTATGAAACTTTTAAAACATTTGAGATAAGATTGAAACATAAAATAAACGTTTGAGACCAAATGCGTAATTAAGCCAAAATTCTAGCTGATAACATGACTGTTTATATTAAAAGAGAAATTAGTTCAAGTGTCAATTTATTTTTTTTCGGTAGAAATATCAATTCATATTTTATTGTTGATGATTTTAAGGAATTCGGTACATATAATTTAATTTTATTATAATCAACTGGCTATATAATTTTCATATTTAATTTAAATATTATAATATATTTTAGTCGCACACCCAGATATTGTTTGCTGGCTCCGCCACTGGTACTTACAATGGTTTTTCTTTGTATGTTCAACAACTGTTGGATTAAACAACCAAGTGAGGGTCATCTAACTTCATAAGTGCATTACTATTTATGAAAACAACCAAAGTATGTAAACTTTCATTTCTGGATCATTCACTTATGCTCATCGATCTCCCACTTAGTTTCTGCCCAAGATGGTGCCGACTGCTAAGATTAACTACTAAGGGTTACCTTAAAACTTAAATTCAAGACTTTGTCAAAATTAGTACTCAAATTAATCTTGCATACTTCTGAAAGTCTAAGGTGTCAAAACAGTACCGATTTTATTGAATCATTACTAAACCTTCAAACTTAAGCCTAAAAGTACAAAAGCAACCTATATACTCTTAAAGTGTCATGTCAAGATTCAAACCAAAATTGTTTTTTTTTTCTTTTTAAAATGTATCTCAAGGAACTGGGAGAATAAGATAACAACGAAAACATATGCAAGAGTGGCTTAATTTAGCATAAATTTTTTTTGTTGTTTTTTTTTTTTTTGAGCATGAAGCAGTGAAAGAAAGTGAAACAATACCTTACATCATCAACTAGGTTTTTCAACATTGAAAGCATATATCAGCAAAAAAAATCAGTCATTTATTTTCATCATCTTCGCTCCAAGTTTGTAAGTAATAAAGCAAGAAAATAGTGAATATGAATGGATGGATTTCAAAAAAAAAAAAAAACATGCATGTTTATTGTATTGAAAGTGCTTGATAAAAGACAAATTTTAAAAGCAAACAAATACTTGACAAGAAAGAAATAAAAGCCTAGTGATCATAGAGATGAGCTTCCTTGTATCACGGACTTCAACTGGATAAAAGAGTAGGAGAGATAACATTGACAACAACAACCCAAATATGGCAAACCAAACCATGTATCATAGAGCTGAGTCTACATCCTCAAAAGAAAACTTGTTAGCTTCGATCAACCTTTGGACTTCAGACTTCAAAGCCAAACAATATTCAATACTGTGGTCAGGTGCCCCTTGTTGTTGACTTTTATAGAGATAATGATCGAGACTGTTGTTGAATCTGATGCCTTTACTGAGATTGGAAAGGCAAAAACAGTTGCTCAAGGAGTGAAATGGTGGTTATTCTGTGCCACCATTAATGAAGTGATCAGGGCATTTTTCTTTTCCAATTTTGCCCGAAGTGTGGTGATTTCTTCACGAAGGTGAATGTTATCTTGCATAATTACTTCCATTCTTTTCCTTTTGATAAACACAAGTGTTGTACTGACAAGTTGACTTTTGACAAGAGCGTCGGACCACTCAAACAAGACAACATTACTTCCGACTGAACAAGGTGTGAGACTCAAGCCTTTGGAAATAGGACCATGAATGTAGAATGATGCATGATAGAGAAAGTTTTGTTTTATTTTTTTATTTTCAAAGGACTTTAGGATATGAATCATAAAGGACCTCATTTTTGTTTGTAAATGATCAAAAGAATTTTTTTCAAAGCAATCTTTTTTTTCAAGGTCCATGATGATTGTGAAGTTTATAAAGAAATTCCTCTAAGTCCTTTGAAAATCATTAGAAAGATATTTTCATGGATGCATGGATGTAATGGATGCAAAAACCACAAACATAAGAAGACATGGTTGGTTGAGATATCACAATGTTGGAGTCAAAGGTAGAAGTCACCCACAAGGTATGAACTATTGGTTTATTTCTTTTCGTAACACGGGTTCTACAAAGTTCCCAACGTCATCAACTTTCCTATTGAATACCATGCGCGCATAATTGACTCATGGCTCAATGAAATATCCAAAGGAGAAGCCTCGTTTGAGCGTAGCATCGCGTGACAACTAAAACCAAAATTGACTCGTGATTTTACCCACCGCGCTACATTCTAAAGGCCAAGATGGGTTAATGTAACTAAAAGGTCCCCAAGCTTCTCGGGATCTATAAAAATGGTATTGCCAACACAATTGACTCGTGCCAACTACCCCACCTTCATAAACCCTCCACTTGAGCGTGGCCATAACACATGTGTTAATGCAAAGACCTAACATCAAGCACAACACTATGACTTCACCACAATTCCTATCTTATGTGTTCACTCAAGCAGGTGTATTGTGCTTGTCTCACCACTCAAATAATCCCATGACATAATAAATAAATCAATTAAGCACATAGGAAAGCAATAAAGAAGTATAAACTAGATAGGTTCAACCCTCTTAAGGAGACAGTCCCCAGTGAAGTCGCCATTTTTCTGTTGCGGGGATTTTGGGATTTCCACCACTACATTGACCTTTCATTTCCAAAGAGGGGAAAGTGTCGAAAACCGTTTAAAAAGAGAGATTCTAAGCTCGGGGGTTAGTTACGCCTAGGGAAGGTATTAGCATCCTAAACGCCCATGGTACTCCATGGTAACCTTTAATTTATTACTTTTTATTTCTTTTAATGTGCTTAAGAAATGAGGGGAAAGTGGTAAGAATTGGAGGGAGAAGTTGTATAGAAAGAAAAGTGTGTGCTTGTGGAGATTTGATTGAGAAAAGAAGGTTATAGCAAAAAATGTAAATTTAAAGTTTAAGCCTATAACTAATCGTGCGACTAATTGTATTGGACTAAAGAATTTTAATTTAGAGAAAGGAGAAGTTTTTTTGTTTTCTATTTTTTCTAAAGAATATTACTAACGCGCCTCTTTGGAAATGAAAGTTCATTTTTAGACTTGGTTTTTTAGCGTTGTGTGTGATGTGTCAAAAGCAATAAAGTCCTACGCTATTACAGCCAAATCGAATAATTATTACAACCATATCGAATCAAGTAAAAAATGATAAAAGGAAATAAAAATGCAAGCGGAGAAATAAACATGAGTATGAAATGCACTTACGAAAAAGAAAGCGAAGAAAGAAAGAAGTGTGAAATATTGATGTGAAGTGTGAAGTGTGAAAATGCAATGTGAATGTGAAAAAGAGTGAAAAAATGCAAAGAGAACAAAGTCATATAAAATATCATCGCACATGAGGATACAATTTTAAAACTAGCGAGGAAAACAAATCAATCAACAATCACGACAAAATGAATTTAGGCCGAAAGATGATCCTTAACTATTAATGCTAGTGCTAGAGCTCAATAATTTTATAAAGTAAAATATTGTCTCTAACATACATTTTTAAATGATGTATTGTCCTAACCTAAATGCAAATGCATGTATGCATGTAAAAAGTGTAGAGTAAAATTGTAGTGTCAAATGTCATGTAAAAATTTGATGTAGTGTAATGTAGAGATGTAGAACAATGCATAGTGTCAAAATGTGGATGAGAATGTGCCGAACAAGCATTTATAACAAATATCATAGATAGTAAAAGAAACAAATTCACACATGGTTCAAATAATAATAAAAACTAACACATGAAAATGAAACATGATATGAGAATAAAATGAATGATCATAAAAAAATGCATGATGCAACTATTCACGAAAAATAACTATGTATGATGAACTAATTATAAAAGCAAGTAATAACAAACATATGCAAATAAAAAAGCATATAGTGACATAAATAAGTAAATAGCTTAAAAAGAAAAGTGAGTAAAAAAAAGGGGTGCAAACCTGAAACTAGGTGCAGCACACAAGAAAAATAGATCAGAAAAATAAGAGGCCCAAAGCCCATGAAACAAGTCCAGCCAATGGGTGCAGCAGCAGAAAATACGTAGCAAATAGCAAGCAGGCCCAAACCAAGTCATAAACCTAGGTGGGGGTGCAGGAGTAGAAATGTAGGTGCAAACAGACATCAGGTCCAAGGAATAAACCTAGTAGAATCAGCCCAAATCCAGGTTGCAGAAAGTGGACCGGGTCGGGTCAGCCGAACCAGTTCTTGAACCCATGACCCAGGAACCGATGGGGGGCGCGCGAAGAAATTTTGGGGGCGCGCTGTAACACCCTAATTTTGAGCTTTTTAAAATAAATATTTTATTTAAAAATTATTTCTTATTTTTATGAGAAATACCAAAAAAAATAGGTTTTTGATAATTTTGTTTTACAATTTATTCATTTTTCTTTATTTCTTTTAATTTGTCGCAATTTATCTTTTTAGGCGAAAAATAGTAAAAATATTCAAAAATAATTTTTATTTTCGCATTTGAGTTTATTTTTATTTCTATATTTTTCTATATTTTATTTGTATTTTTCTTGCACTTTTTCTATTTTATTTACATTTTCTTCTTTTTATGACAATTTCTTTCTCTTGTGGCCAATCACATTGCGACACCTCATCATCTCCACCTCATAATCATTTTATTACACAAATACCACTCACCTAATCTTACCACTATAAATACACACCTCACATCACTCAATCATTACCAATCATTTTCACAATTCCCAAAACACAAAAAATCAGAAAATCACATCCTCCTTCCTCCACCAACACTTTTCCGGCGACCACCGTCGGAATTCCAAAACCACCGCGCCGGCCACCACCACCACAAATTCCGGCGAGCTCAAAACTAGACGAAAATCAAAATCAAGAACACTTTTCCAAAGTTTTCGACCTCAAGGATCTCAAATCCGGTCTCAGAATCACCTAAAACGCACCGGAAACACGCTATTCAAGCAATCCAAATTCTGACCGAAAACAAATCGTTCGATCCGGCCATACAGAACGCAATCAAAGGTAAAGGATGAAAGATTCGTGACTTTAAGGCTTCTCTGAATAACTTTTGATTTAAGAGAACTTCGATTTGGTTGATGAAAATTATTTTTGAAAATTATAGATCCGAAAATTGCGAACTCGTTTGTGCTTTTTGTGTTTACTGTTTGTTGATTATGGTCATGGATTCGTGATCCTTGTTCCAAAACGATTCAATTGGTATATTCATGTGCAAGTTTTGATGTTTGTTCAGTCTGTGAGAATTTCGCCGGCGACGGCGATGGCGGACGGTGTTCTGCATTTTTCGTTCTGTTTTGTGAAAAAGAAGGCACACGTGGCGTGCAGTGAGTGGCCAGAGGGCCTTCTCACGCGCGCCCCCCATTTTCTACCTACACCCCCCAGCTGGGTTATTGGGTGATCCGGTTGGGTCTTGTGATCCGGATCTGACCCAGAACCTGACCCGGTCCGTTTTTTTTCTTAGAAAGTGACTTGGGCCTAACTTTTTGGGCCCAGTTTCAATTTTTTGTTTGTTTTTTTTTAATGCTGTTTGCTGCACCCTTGTTACTCCTGCACCCCCTAGCTGTTTAGGTGGGTTTTGGGCCCTTAAGGCCCATTGTTCAGCATGTTATTATTTTGTCTTGATTAATTGGATGTTTCGATGATTTATTTAATTTTGCGATAATATTTTGGTATTAATTTTTTTTTTGTTTAAAAGTAATTAGAATAACGATAAATTGAGCACTTGACGGATGACTTGCGGTTTAATTTATCGTTATTCCGGTTATTTTTTAAAAGATGAAAATTGTTAATGAAAAATGAGTAAAGATAAAATAAGCCCTTGACGGATGACTTGCGGTTTAATTTATCGTTATTCATTTTCTTTAAAGTTGTAAACCTTTGTTAGTAAGAAACGAGTAATGATAAAATGAGCACTTGACGGATGACTTGCGGTTCAATTTATCATTATTCCGAACTTTTAAAAATAAATAAAACACGTTAGTTAAAAAAGAATAAGAAGGAGCCTGACGGATGACTCGTTTCTGTCTTATTTTATTTTAACTAACCGTGTCCTTTTTGTTTGACTGATATTTGTTTAATAAATATTTGCTTCGATGATTTATTTAATGTCATTATAACTGTTCAGCATCATGACTATCTGTCACTCATGTGCATGCATTTGCATCTCTATTATCTTCTACCTCTTTCTTTTTCTTTTGTTTATCTGAACTGGAATCTGTGGTAATCTTTTCTCAAGAAGTAGAATAAGAATAAGTTGGTCCTTGACGGATGACTTGAGGCTTTGAGCTTATTTTTATTCTAAAAACTAAAATACTTATTGATTAAAAATGAGATAGAAGGAGCCTGACGGATGACTCGTTTCCGGCTATTCTCAATTTTTAATTAATTCGATAATAAACTGAATGAAACGGCAGAGCTTGACGGATGACTTGTCTTGGCTAGGATAACCTCGTCCTTGACGGATGACTTGTGAGAATGAGTGAAATTCTGGCAACCAGACAGACAAATGTTGTGCACAACGTTATAGCAATTGTCCGAGCACTTGTCACACAGTAATAATAATTGTAGCGTTTCAGATAAAATAAACGTGACTGAAAGATAAATGACACAGTAAGTTTGTTAACCCAGTTCGGCGCAACTTGCCCTAGTCTGGGGGATACCAATCCAGGAATGAACTCCACTATAATAGTTCTAGTGAAAAGCACAACGTAGACTCACTACTTGTCTTTGCACCACGACCCTACCAATGGCTGCTCTACCTAGGAACTCCTAAGTATGAGACCCCGTCTCAATTCCCACTAACAGTACAGACAGCACTGTTAATACACACACACACTTGTTTGTTTGTTTGAATAAGAGTCACACTCTAAAGAACACAACTAACTCCGTACCTAAAGGCTTAGGAGAAGTACACAGTTACAACTCAATAACACAGAGAACTTGTCATGCATCAACAGATACAAGCAAGACTCACAACTAACAAGAAAACCTAAAACCTTAAGACACACGCTTTAGTACACACACGGTTTTCCACGCAAAACTAGGGTTTGTGTCTTCACATATATATAACACTAAGCAGTCATTGGTTTGGGCTTCAAAACATAGCTTGGACGTTGTCAGGTCCAGCTAACAATTCTTCATGAGCAATAATATTATTTCCAAAAATATATCAATATTAATTATGGAAATACACCAAGGCAAGACAGCCTTTCACAGCCCATCAAACCTGCGCGTCTTGATCAGCACGCTAGGTTAAACATAAAACTCCATAGAATCTTCAAAGATCTTGCTCATAAATATAACGCGTGTTGGCGCGCAACAATCAGATGACACAATGCTGTTCCACATGCTACAGCATTTGTCTCAGCATTGGCTAATAGTTGTTTTTGCAAATTGTAGTCAACATACAAAAACCCAACAATCTCCCCCTTTGGCAAAATTTTGGCTAAAACAATCTATAGCCAGTTCTTGGAGAGATACACATAGCTTCTTCAAAGCACATCATGTATAAACATACATACGACAACCAAAAACTATCATGGCATAAAACGCTACTACTTCCAAGGGAACTCTTCAAATAAGATAACTTGTAAATAGCAACAGAAGCATTCATCATTAATCATAATACACCTAGCCTCACAAAAATAGCCAGATAACCAGAACATATATAGTGGGTTCAGATAGAGAGATGGAGACATACTCTTAAAAAATTGTTCCACAACATAGAAGAGATAATCAGATAGAAGCACTCCCCCTCAACATATGCATATCATAGCTACATATCATAATGCTTCCCCTCAAAGCATGCATGCATATAAAACATATAAGAACTTACTTCAAGAGACATATGTAGGAGCATTTGTCAGAGCAGTCTTCAAAAAAAATATAATCTACTGTATCATCATTCTACTCCCCCTTTTTAGCCATAAATTCTGACAAACATAATAATTGCATATAAAGAAATCCAGAGAGTAGCACATCACTTCACATGGAGCATAGAGTCACATAGGCACAGAGAGGCCACAGATATAGTTATTACAGACCATAAAGCACTCTCAGGTGCATGAATAAAAGGAAAAAAAATATTACACAGCCATTAATCAGAGGCAGTATCATCAGATGTAGCAGACACTTCTTCAGTGTCACCAACAGCAGAAGCATTTCCATCACCTCCTTCTTCTTCCCTTGCATGGTCTTGAGCAGGAGCTTCACCCTCAGCTGCAACCTCAGCTTTTAAGGCAGCTATCACCCTGTCAACCTTCATCTTTTTCGTACCCAGATCCATACTAACATCAGTGAGCTCAGCAATCATATCCTGCTTACTCATACCACCAGATGACTGGACAGAAGTGCCAGCCAACTCATCAGCTCGTGGCTGGGAAATTAACCTGCAATCCACACTCAGAGGGCTAGGCCTTCTAATAGGCTCATCAGTGCTCACAAGAATATCAGGGTGTTGTTGCAAAATAACACCACACACTAGAGTAGGGAAAGGAATAGGAAACTTCACAGCAAAAGACTTGGCTTGCTCCAAAAATTGATGATAAATATAATAACCAAAATCAAATGGAGACTTAGTACCAACAGCATAGATCAGCTTACCCAACACAGTGGCCACAGAATTGGAATGAGTAGTAGGGGACCAGTTATTTGCAGCAATTTTGTTCAGGGCAGCATACATGGGGGTCAGCTTTGCAGAGGACAGAAGTCCAGGCCAGTGTCTCAGCTTGTTACCTGTGATGGTCTTGCAGATGGTGTCATCTGTAACTTCCAGCTCAGGAGTGTCTTCAAGAGATCTACCCAGATAAGCATTGATAACCTGTGGAGAAAAGTTGACACACCTACCACGTACAAACACCTTCCTGTACTCAGCATACCTCGGATCATCACATTCTTCAGGAAAGTTCACCACAAATTCCCTTACCAGCTTGTCATAGCAATTACCCAGATCCTTTACCGTCTTCATCAGTCCAGCAAATTCCAGCGCATCCATCAACTCTTGACACTTGAGCACATCAGCTTTCAAGTTTCTTTCCAGTCCAAGCCTCCTGTGATACACAAATTTCCAGCGAGTTGCTCCACTTTCCAGATGAAAGGAAACATTATCCAGAGGAGCTGGAGGAATATCCAAAGGGACTTTCATACCCTTCACAGTCTTTCTAGATGCTCCACCAGATGGGGCAGCATCTGTCTCAGCTATCTCCAAGTCAGAATCACTAGAGGGGTGACCCTTTCTTTTTAAGCTCTTCTTTTGAACAGGCTTAGGAGTTACTTTACTCCAAGACTTTGGGGGGCCAGTCATTGGCTTCTTCCCTGCAGCAACATCTTTCCTTTTAGTGCACTTAGCACTCTCAACAGCAACACCAGAAGCATCCTTCACAGCTTTGCTTCTAGTTCTACGAGCAACACCAACAGCAGGAGTCTTTTCAACAGACTCTACATCATCAACATTGACCACATCAGTTTGGTCAATGTGTACAGTCTCATCTTGATCCTGAATCTCATCATCTTGATCCAGGGGTTTGGGAGAACCATTTTCATCAGCACTTACAGGTTCAGGAGAGTTTGGAATGACCAAAGACTCCACAGGAGTTTGTGCCAAAGATGCTGGAGCATCTGGCACAGCTTTCTGAACATTAACAGAGGGCTCAGCATTCTTCTCTGTCACAGCAATGTTCTCAGCAACTTTATCAGCAAGAGTCTTGTCACTAATACCAGCATTATCAGTACTTTCAACATGCAAATTTGATTCATCAGCAGCCAATTTGTCATCTACCTTAGGATTAACAACATTTTCAACATCTCTAGCAGAACCTTTTGATTTTGTGGTTTTCTTCGTTGCCGATGAAGTGGATCCTTTTCTGGTTTTCCTTTTTCTTGACACAAGCGTTTTAGGACGCTGTTTGAGTGCTTGTGAACCGAACATAGTTGCGAGCGGTTGATCATCCATGACCACTGGAGATGTGGTTTAAAAGCGTGTATTTGTTTTGTTTAAGGGAAGTTGAGATTTTCTTCCTTGATACGCGTGCATATAGCGATTGAGGAGGGAGAAATTAACTGCTGCACGCCTTCTTTTCAATAATTGCTATAATTCCTCAATTAGGCAAATGCCTAACCGCCTTCTTAATTTTTCAAATTGTGCAACATCTAGAGCCTTTGTAAATATATTTGCTAATTGCTCCTCAGTAGAAACATGCTCAATAGAAATAATTTTTTCTTCAACCAACTCTTTAATAAAATGATGTCTGATATCTATGTGCTTGGTCCTGCTATGTTGTACAGGATTCTTAGAAATATTGATTGCACTTAGATTGTCACAATACAATGTCATAGCATCTGTGTTTACATTGTACTCACTCAGCATCTGTCTCATCCACACCAATTGTGTACAACTACTCCCTGCAGCTATGTACTCAGCTTCAGCAGTTGATAAGGAAACACAATTCTGTTTCTTACTGAACCAAGATATGAGATTATTGCCTAGGAAGAAACATCCACCAGAGGTGCTTTTTCTATCATCTGCACTTCCAGCCCAATCTGCATCACAATATCCTACCAACATAGTACTCTTTCCATGGGAATACAATAAGCCATAATCACTGGTACTGTTCACATATTTCAAAATTCTCTTCACTTGAGTCAGATGACTAATCTTTGGCTCAGCTTGGTACCTAGCACATACTCCAACAGCAAATGTGATATCAGGTCTACTGGCAGTAAGATAGAGAAGACTTCCTATCATACTCCTGTATAAACTTTGATCTACATCTTCACCCTTGTCATCTTTAGACAATTTGATATGTGTGGGAGCAGGAGTTCTTTTGGTGGCAGCATTCTCCATACCAAATTTCTTGACCATATTCTTAGCATACTTACTTTGAGATATAAATATGGTGTCTTCCATTTGTTTTACTTGAAGACCCAAAAAGAAATTCAACTCACCAACAAGACTCATTTCAAACTCAGATTGCATTTGCTGAACAAAATGCTGTACCATCTGGTCAGACATTCCACCAAATACTATGTCATCAACATATATTTGTGCAATAATAAGCTTTCCTCTCTCATCTTTCACAAATAGAGTTTTGTCATTACCTCCCTTCCTGTAGCCATTATTCACCAAGAATTCAGTCAATCTCTCATACCAAGCTCTCGGAGCTTGTTTCAAGCCATATAATGCCTTTTTCAACTTGTACACATGATTTGGGAAGGCTGAATCAACAAACCCCTTGGGTTGTTCCACATAGACCACTTCATTCAAGTACCCATTCAGAAAAGCACTCTTGACATCCATTTGATACAGCTTGAATTTAAGGACACAAGCAATTCCAAGTAGTAGCCTAATAGCTTCTAGTCTAGCTACTGGAGCAAATGTTTCACCAAAATCAACTCCTTCAATTTGAGCATAACCTTGAGCCACTAGTCTGGCTTTGTTCCTGGTGATAGTTCCATTCTCATCTGACTTATTTTTGTAGACCCATTTAGTTCCTATGATGTTTGCATTATCTGGTCTAGGAACTAGATCCCATACATCACTTCTCTTGAACTGAGTTAACTCTTCTTGCATAGCATTTATCCAGAACTCATCAGTCAGAGCCTCCTTGACATTCTTGGGTTCAAAATTGGAAATAAAACAGGAATTGGATATCTCATTGTTTCTTCTTCTTGTTGTGATGCCTTGATTAGGATTACCAATCACTTGATCAATAGGATGATACTTCTGAACTCTGGTAGATGGCCCTTTGTCATTAGCCAAATCTTCAGGAATTCTCACATCACTGCTTTCCTCATTGACAATTTCTTCTACTGTTTCTTCTTGTAAGTCAGATGCTGTGCCAAATGTACTATCGTCTGGTGCAGCATTCTTTCCCTTATCATCAATTACAACATTTATGGATTCCATCATGGCTTTAGTCCTTGTGTTGAAGACTCTATAAGCTCTGCTATTCGTTGAATACCCCAGAAATATGCCTTCATCGCTTTTTACATCCATTTTCCTTCTTGGCTCTCTGTCAGCTAAGATGTAACATTTACTTCCAAACATATGAAAGTATTTCACAGTTGGCTTTCTCTCTTTCCATAGCTCATACAAGGTTGTAGTTGTCCCTTTTCTCAAAGTTACTCTGTTGTGTATATAGCAGGCCGTGTTCATAGCCTCAGCCCAAAAATGGAGAGGTAACTTCTTAGCATGTAACATTACTCTGGCAGACTCTTGTAAGGTTCTATTTTTTCTTTCTACTATTCCATTTTGTTGAGGAGTAATAGGTGCAGAAAACTCATGAAATATCCCTTCAGTTGTGCAAAACTCAGAAAATTTACTATTTTCAAACTCCTTACCATGATCACTTCTGATTCTGGTAATGCCACATTCTTTTTCTCTTTGAAGTTTTAAACACAGATCCTTGAATTTTTCAAAAGTGTCAGACTTCTCCCTGATAAAATCAATCCAAGTATATCTTGAGAAATCATCTACAATGACAAACGCGTACTTCTTCCCACCTAAGCTCTCAACCTGCATGGGTCCCATTAAATCCATGTGCAATAGTTCAAGCACTCTGGATGTGGTCAAATGCTGCAGCTTCTGGTGGTGTGACGTTTTTGTCTGTTTGCCTATTTGACACTCTCCACATATATCTCCTTCTTGAATCTGGAGTCTGGGTAAGTCTCTAATAGCTCCTTCAGCAATAGCTCTCTTCATGCTTTTCAGATTTAAGTGTCCAAGCTTTTGGTGCCACAGCTTCACATCGTCTTCTTTAGTAACTAGGCATGTAGATAACTCAGCTTTGTCTTGAGATACCCATAGGTAACAGTTATCCCTTGATCTTTCTCCCTTCATTAGTAGATCGCCTTTGCTATTAGTAACTAGGCACTCACTCTTTGAAAAGTTGACTTTCAGACCTTTGTCACATAGTTGACTAATGCTTATTAGATTTGCTTTCAACCCTTTCACATGAAGGACCTTGTCAAGTTTAGGTAGTCCTTCATTAATCAGTGTTCCTATGCCTTTGATTTCTCCCTTAGCTCCATCACCAAACGTTACAAAGCTTGTAGCATATGGCAAGACATCTGTCAAGTAATCTTTGTTTCTGGTCATATGTCTTGAACATCCACTATCAAAGTACTAGTCGCTTCCAGAAGATGCTCGTAAAGATGTATGAGCAATTTGAGCAACTTCCACTCCTTCAGATTCTGTTTGACTAGGTTCCATAGTATTGGTCTTCAGTTTCCATTCCTGCTTAACACTCTTCTCTATAACTTCACTTTTGGATGAATACATATTGTCAAGGTATCCATACAATTTGAAGCAATAAGGTCTAATGTGTCCCTTTCTTCCACAGTGATAGCATACCCAGCCAGAATACCTTCTCTTTGGCTTAGTCCTGTATCTGCTTGTCTGTTGTCTCACCCGATGCTGGGGCATCTGTCTTGACATAATTGGATCATAGGTAGTAGTAGCTGGAACAAACTTCATCACAGATGCAGGTTTCTGATGACGTAGTGCCTGATAGTTGAAACCAATACCTTTGGAATCTTTTGAACTTTGTCCTATTTCTAGGATCTCATCTAACTTCTCAGTTCCTGTATTCAGCATTCTCACCTGTTTATTCATGTTATCCATCTTGGATTTATATAGCTCCACTTCATCAGCTAGTCTTGAATTTTCTTCCTGAAGTTTGTTCTTCTCTGCTAGCAATATAGCAATGGTCTTCTTTTGCTTTAACATGGTGTCCCCTACTTCTAAGCTTTTAATCCACAATTCCTTATAGCACTCAACTAGTTCATCATAAGACATCTCACCTTCATGTGATTCAGTATCAGATGCACATGTCCCAGTTAAGGCAATTACATGGTTAGCAGATTCAGATTCTTCCTCAGATTCATCCTCATCTGACCAAGACACAGTCAATCCTTTCTTCTGCTTCTTAAGATATGTTGCACATTCAGTCCTGATATGCCCATATCCTTCACATTCATGACATTGAACTCCTTTGCCTTGGCTTGTCTTGTCATCTGCTTTTGATTTCCTCAGATTGTTGACATTCCTGTTTATGCTGTGACTGTTGTCTGGAGCATTTGTCTTGGCCTGTCTATCAAATCTCTTGAAAGCTTTCTTGAATTTCCTCCCTAGCATTACCATAGTTTCAGATAGACTGTCGTCACTCTCCATATCATTCTCCTCAGATTTAGAGGCAAATGCAATACTCTTTGTCTTCTTTTCAGATCTTTCATTTGCAATCACTTCAAAAGTTTGTAAAGACCCTACTAATTCACCCATTTTTATTTCCGAGATGTCCTTGGATTCCTCTATAGCAGTCACCTTCATGTCAAACTTCTTTGGTAGAGACCTTAGCATTTTCTTTACCATGTTTTCTTCAGAGAGGTTTTCTCCCAAAGCATCAAACTGATTATCAAACTCAAGCAGTCTCATGTGAAAGTCTTGAATGCTTTCATCATCCTTCATCTTCAAGTTCTCAAACTTACTGGTTAATAATTGCAGTCTTGAGCTTTTTACCTTTGAGTTGCCCTCATGAACAGTTTGAAGTTTCATCCATGCCTCCTTTGCAACAGTGCATTTTTTGATTAGCTTGAAAATGTGTGCATCAACTCCATTAGTTAGGGCATTTAGAGCTCTTGAATTTGCATTGGCTAATGCTTCTTCATCCTTGCTCTATTCATCCTCAGGTTTCAGCTTAGTAACAGTCTCCCCTTCCTTACCAGTAGTAACAACAGGTGGTTCCCATCCTACAACAACAGCTCTCCATGTTTTGTGATCCATGGACTTCAAAAACGTAGTCATTTTGGACTTCCAGTCATCATAGTTAGAATCACCAACCAACAAAGGTGGTCGATTCATTAGTCCTCCTTCCTTGTCCATCTTAACCAGAAATATCTTCCCTGGAGCTCACCCAATCAGGCAGGGTGCCTGCTCTGATGCCAATTGAAATTCTGGCAACCAGACAGACAAATGTTGTGCACAACGTTATAGCAATTGTCCGAGCACTTGTCACACAGTAATAATAATTGTAGCGTTTCAGATAAAATAAACGTGACTGAAAGATAAATGACACAGTAAGTTTGTTAACCCAGTTCGGCGCAACTTGCCCTAGTCTGGGGGATACCAATCCAGGAATGAACTCCACTATAATAGTTCTAGTGAAAAGCACAACGTAGACTCACTACTTGTCTTTGCACCACGACCCTACCAATGGCTGCTCTACCTAGGAACTCCTAAGTATGAGACCCCGTCTCAATTCCCACTAACAGTACAGACAGCACTGTTAATACACACACACACTTGTTTGTTTGTTTGAATAAGAGTCACACTCTAAAGAACACAACTAACTCCGTACCTAAAGGCTTAGGAGAAGTACACAGTTACAACTCAATAACACAGAGAACTTGTCATGCATCAACAGATACAAGCAAGACTCACAACTAACAAGAAAACCTAAAACCTTAAGACACACGCTTTAGTACACACACGGTTTTCCACGCAAAACTAGGGTTTGTGTCTTCACATATATATAACACTAAGCAGTCATTGGTTTGGGCTTCAAAACATAGCTTGGACGTTGTCAGGTCCAGCTAACAATTCTTCATGAGCAATAATATTATTTCCAAAAATATATCAATATTAATTATGGAAATACACCAAGGCAAGACAGCCTTTCACAGCCCATCAAACCTGCGCGTCTTGATCAGCACGCTAGGTTAAACATAAAACTCCATAGAATCTTCAAAGATCTTGCTCATAAATATAACGCGTGTTGGCGCGCAACAATCAGATGACACAATGCTGTTCCACTTGCTACAACATTTGTCTCAGCATTGGCTAATAGTTGTTTTTGCAAATTGTAGTCAACATACAAAAACCCAACAATGAGGTTATCCACATTCACTAAGTATAATCTCAAAAAACTCTAAAAATAACTCAACCCACACAACTGTTTTTCCTGCCCTTGTGCAGTCAACTGCTTTTTTTCAACTTTCAAACTCTTTTTTCATCTGTTTTCTTAAATGGATGTTGCTTTATCCATTCCCCTGCTACAGACAAACGCTTAAGCCTCCGAAGCGAGCATACAAGCATACTGTTGTATTAGTGGAATGCGACCTAAGCATCGTTCACTAAAAACAACCAACACACGAAATCTTTCTTTTCAGGAAGAACTACGTGAGCTTTGACTTCCTCATTGTACTTGGGGGATACGTAGGAGCGAGAGCCTCTCTCGTCAAGCCAAAAAATAAAAAACTCTTTTTTTCCCTTTTTAGTTTAATATGCGGTAATTTATTTCTTTTTATGCGGTTATCTCTGTTTATGCAAATCAAAATTCCTCAAATGGTTCCCGTTGAGTACAACTGATATGAGGGGGTGTTAACGTCTTCCCCTCATGTAACCAACTCCCGAACCCGATCTTTTAAGGTTTTATCATTATTTTCCTTTCCCCTCACGGGATAAATAAAATATGGTGGCGGCTTCATTGTTTACATTTGTGCATTGCATTTCATCATTGCATATCTGTATATTTTTTGTGCATTGCATTTGTGTAAAATGCCTTGTGGGCCTTATGTTTCCTTGAGGGGTCAAGGACTCTGGTGGCCTTATTAGGTGTCCGAAACCTTTATAGGACCCACTGTTTAGAACCTGCGTCGAGGTTATTGTGTTGACTCATCCAGTTGGCGTTATAATCTCAATCATATGAGGTTGCTTTTGGGAAAAGTAATCAAGGATTTTGGGTATCCGTGTCAACCTAGAACAACATGTGAGAGGGATGGGTTACAGGTAACTTTGAACTTTTTGCCTCAGAGATTCCATTTTGAAAAAGAACCCTGTTGTTATGAATATGGAAGATTTGTGACTTTGAGATCAAGTTTGCCAGATGATACAATGTTACTGTGATCATATCCATGCATTTTGCATTCATGACATCCATGCATTCATGAAAATAATCATGCATATTCATCTCGCATACATTTCAAAAAAAATATGAGAAATGTTTTCGCATGAAAAATATGCATTTTCATTCAAAAAAAAATCATGCATTTTATCGATTAAAAATCTCATTTTCATTCATTCATTCCAACAGCTACCTTCCCGGCACCGTTATTTTACAAGAAAAGTTGCTCATCACATTATGGATAATTGGCAAGAGAAGCACGATGCGCTCCGGGCTGAGGTAACCCAGATGGGTGGACAAGTAACTCAGTTGGGTGGGCAGGTAACCCAGTTGGATGGAAGAATGACCTTGTTGGGTGGGAAACTAGATCAGATTCTTGAGATGTTGGCTAATAAGAATGTGCAACCAAAGGTGGTTGAGGCTCCTGCACCTGCAGTTATGGTTGCTCAAGAAAATGCCTCTGCTGGCTATGATTGGCCTACTTTTGGTCTGCCTAAGGGTTATGTTCCTCCAGGATATGTGCCAGCAACTTCTGCTTCAATTGTGGAAGCCCCTGCTAGGGTTACATCTGTGCAACAAGTGATGGATTTGGATCAAGACGCATTTGAGGATCCTAGAGATGTGTACCAGGGTCCCGAATTGTGTGGGCCTAGGTTTGCTTACCAAGGACCCGTGCTTCCGGTTAGTGAACCGAAGTTTGATTTTGCTCCTCAGCTGGAAGAAACAAAGCAGAAATATCAGGCTCTAGAGGAGAGGTTAAATCTGGTAGAAACGGGTAATGATCCGTTGGATTTCTCGAAGATGTACTTGGTTTCTGATTTTGTGCTTCCACCGAAGTTTAAAATGCCTGATTTTGAGAAATATAAGGGTTTGAGCTGCCCGAAGAATCATTTGGTCATGTATGTTAGGAAGATGGCTTCTTATTCTCATGATGACAAACTGATGATACACTGTTTCCAAGACAGTCTGGCTGATGTGCCTCTCAACTGGTACATGCAACTTGAAAAAGGTAACATCCTGTCGTGGAGGGATTTGGCCAATGCTTTCCTCAAGCAATACCAGTATAATATGGATATGGCTCCAAGTCGCACTCAGCTCCAGAATACCACTATGAAAGAGGGTGAATCTTTTAAGGTTTATGCTCAAAGGTGGAGAGCCTTAGCTTCCCAAGTACGTCCTCCGCTCTTGGAGACGGAACTTGTGGACATGTTTACCAATACTCTGCAAGGGACTTACTTTAAAAGGTTGGTTAGTACTGCCTCCTCCGATTTTGCTGATCTGGTCCGAGTCGGTGAAAGGGTCGAAATGGGGATCAAGAATGGGAAGATTTCAGCTGCTTCTAGTTCGCAAAGCAATAACACAAGGAAGCCTGGTGGTGGCTTTAACAGAAAGAAGGAAGGTGAGACTAATGCTATATCCTCAAGGGGCAGTCAGGCGCAGCCGGCGGCACCTGTTCAGTTTCCCTACTTTCCTTTTCCATACTTGGCTGCTGCTCAGCACCAACAGTTTCCAAATTATCAATTTCAAAATCCAGTGCCTCAACACCAGCAACAGGTACCACCAAAACGGAATCCTCCACAAGCTCGTAGGGTTTTTGATCCTATCCCCATGTCGTACAGTCAGTTGCTCCCTTACTTGATTCATAGTGGTAAGGTGACGCCTAAGCAAATAAGACCTTTACTTCCACCATTCCCTGATTGGTATGACGCTAATGCTAAATGCGACTACCATGCTGGTATTGTGGGTCACTCTACTGATAATTGCAAAGCTTTTAAGCACAAAGTACAAGACCTCATTGATGAGAACGATTTGACCTTCAAAGAAAGCGGACCCAATGTGACCAATGATCCATTGCCTAAGCACCCAACAGGCAATGTGAGTTGTGTTGAAATTGGTGGAAATTTTATAAGAGATGTTTCTCTGATCAAAACACCCTTGTCATCTGTCCGAGAGATGCTGCTGAGTTATGAAGAGTTTGAGAAATTACACTCTGATTGTGATGATTGTCAAAAGGATCCAAACCACTGTTCAAAGCTGAAGGAATGTTCGCAACAACTGATGGATCAAGGTTTAGTGCAAGTGGGATATGCCAAAAGGGAAACTTTGGTTGCCACTGTTAATCAGAATGAACATGCAAAGCTCGAAAGTGACGGTCGGAAAGAAAAGGGATCCGTTACATCTTTGAAAAGCTTGAAAGTAGCCTTAGAAGAAGGACGTCCTACTGGTTTGGGACAGATGTTGGTCTTGCCTGAGAAAAAGGATCGCTTCGGTTTGGGTTATCAGTCATCCAAGGGGATAGCAACTCCGAAGAAGATACAAGACAAGATTCCAAAGATTGAGGATGTTTTTAGCAGTGCTGGCTACCGTGTTGATGGTTACATTGCTATGATTGATGACAAGGATGCTGATGGAAAGAATCAGGATTAGGTGCGTCAGTGTTCTCCAAAGACTATGCTCACAAATTGGAAGGCTGTTAGAATCCCAGAAGTTGTTTTTATTTCAAAGTAATTTGTTTCCTTTTCAAAACACCTTTGTTCAGCCCTGAATAAATGGTTGTGCTTGTAGGGCCACTTTGTTTTAATGTTTAATTTGCAATTAATGAAAAAGTACTTCTTGTGCAATTTCTGTCTTATTTATTCTTCTTTTACAGTTTTAAAAAGATAAATGAAAAATGGCAATAACTTCTTGCATTCATAAAACACTTTTGCATTCAATCAAATTCAAAAAAAAAAAAAAAGAATCATCATTCAGAAGTGAATCTATTGAATCATAATTGTGCCGTAATTCTTCATGGTTTCGGGTTGCAAGCTTCGTTGAAGAGTTAATATGATTGTTGGATCAAGAGCATAAAATGATTGAATTTCATCAGTGATCGATCCGGGAACGGACGAAGAAAAAAGTTAAATTGGGTGTCTCCCCATAACAGGATATAAAAGAGAAAGTTGATCAGGCATTTTATCTCTTGTTAAGTATTTGTTTGCTTTTAAGATTATGTAATGCGCATGCATGTTTCGGAATCAATCCATCTATATTCACCTCCTTTTCTTATTACTCGCAAACTTGGAGCGAGGATGATGAAAACAAATAACTGGTCTTTGCTGATTTATGCTTTCAATAGTGAACAAATCTAGCTGATGATGAAAGGCATTATTTCATAAAAATTGAGATTGAATTGAGTCATTCTTGCATATGTTTTGTTGTTATCTGATACTCCAGTTTCTTGAGATATATCTTTTTTAAGAAAATAAGCAATTTTGGTTTGATACTTGACCTGACGCTTTAAGAGTATATAGGTTGTTTTGCACTTTAGGCTATTATGAAGGTTCAGAAATGATTCAATAAAATCGGTACTGTCTTAACATCTTAGACTCTTTGAAGTATGTAAGATCAATTTGAGTACTGATTTTGACGAAGACCTGAACATAAGTTTTTAAGTAACCCTCTGTAGTTTATCCTAGCAGTCGGCACCATCTTGTACACAAACTAAGTAGGAAATCGATGAACATAAGTGAATGATCCAGAAATGAAAATTTTGCATACTTTGTTCAATGCACTTATTGAGTTAGATGACCCTCACTCGGTTGTTTAACCCAGCAGTTGTTGAAAAACCATAGTAAATGTACCCATTTGATAGTTGGTTCAGAGGAGTCTGGTTCTGAACTTGGTAGGGCGGGTTGCTATCCGATCCCCCACAACTGCATTTGGAAGAAAAAAAGGGGTTTACCAAACTGATTTTACCAGCTCCCCTCGATTTATGATCATAATCACTAACAGATTTTTCTACCATGAGTGTGTACAAGATAACGGGCTTAATGTGATTGCACCTGAATGAAAAGGGTGAATAAAATTTAAGCAAAAGTTAGAGTCATAATAAAATGCTTCAGATTTGTCTTCATATGATGAGAGTCTTTGACTGTAATGTGTGGTTTTGTGTTATTACAGTACCCTTGGTATTGATATTTATTACTTGATTTTCTTCTCTAGCCGGCAACCACGTATGATTAGAGTTGTCATGTCGTGTTTTCAAACAAGTGCTAAAAAAGAGTTACTATTTATGTGCTTAATGACAAGCAAATGTTCAAGTATGGGGAATTTGATAACACAATTTATATCTTCTTTTGGCTTGATTTACATGAATCCTAATTGCATGTTATGACCTCTAAAGACCTAATTGAAGCTAGGTTCACTTTGAAAGCATTCAGCAAATGTATTGTTAAGCTGACTCCTCTAGTTTGTTGAGTAATTAATAATTATCTCTCTTTTCTACACATCATATGTGTTTCAAAAAAAAAAAAAACTTGCATGTGCAAAATACCCTTCAAAAGAAATGATTTTACCTGCAAATTAATACTTGACATCAAAGAGATCTGAGTTGTGGTCTGATCATGGGGCAAAGCTGATTTAAAACGCTCCTAGCTAGGGGCAAGCCATCTATAGATTATGCCAAACAGGGGCAAACAAGTTGAATACCCTGCTTATCAAGAGTGAATTGGTTCAAGAATTGGTTACACTGCAAATACCAGTTGGTCAGAGGAATATCCGTCATAGATTCCAGTGATTGAGGCATACTGTGTCAAGATTATATTCTTCTGAAAAGTCATATGTGAGGAGATATGGCAGAACTTTGGTTGTTAACATCATGTATGGTGAAGAGTTTCCACTCTCAATGCACGCTGCTGCGATACCTGACTCTACATGAAGATGAAACTTTCAGACAAAAAAGGATTGACTCAGTCTCCTTTCACCAAAGCAAGGCCTTGTAAACTCGAGATCGTGAAGAAGGATGGCATCGTTATGATTCAGTAGAATTCATTTATTTTCATTGCCATTATCTTAGTTTCAATTTGCGATCACCTCATTGAGGGATTAGCATCCAGTTGTAAAAACTTTCTGCATTTTTGCGCAGGGAATAAAATTCTCATTTTCAATCATATTGTGTCTGCTTGCTTTTATGTTCTGATTGCATATGTTTGTGCTATTCATTTTGTTAATAAACAAAGCATTTAAGCATTGTGAAAAATAAAAGCATTTGAAAAGATTACAAACTGTTTTGATTTTTTAAAAACATCTGAAGGGAAACCAGTGGCATACAGTAAACTGTCCCAATCCATTACATAAAATCATGGCAATCTCTCGATTCCATCTCATGAAGAAAGTTGTTATCCTTTTTGGAAGCTTGATTGAACGTTCGTCCCGCAACGACATTCAACATCTCAAGATTTCACCTCAATGGAGTTACTCAAATTCTCGGTGCCGGGAAATTCAAACTCTCCTCAAAGCAAACCCGGAAATTCATGCATCCATGCATATTCATGCATTCACGCATATAGGTTCATGCATAAAAAGAATCACACCAAATCCTGTACATAATCAGATATTTCATTTGCATTAGTTCTGCATTTAGGCATCAGAAATACATAATCATGTATTCATGAAGTACATATTTAAAATGTTGTTTTAACAGGTTGCAGACTTGGATATCTTGTTCAGTAACAAAGGTCTGCGGACCTAATTCTCCAATAAGACGGTTTTTGAATCGCAATTTCTCAACAATAAGGGTTGATGAATCTTTTCCCCAACGAATTGATCAACAAAGTGTCATCCCCAAGCAGATCAATCAGTGCATCATATTCTCAATGAGAAAGGTTGAGGGGTTGTTTCTTTCCCCAGTGAGGCAGTTGATAATTGTTCATCCCAGTAAGTTGGTTGGAACGCCGCATTTTTAGGAAAAATGGTTGATGAATCGTAATTTCTTGACAAGAAAGATTGGTGAATCTTGAATCTTCCCAGTGAACTTGTTTGGTTTTAATCACTAATATTCAGCAAGTTGGTCAACAGAGTTTCATTCTTATCAGACGAATCTTCACTCTACACCTACCAGAAAGGGTTGATGATATTTTCCCGAGTGAATAATTCTGTAATGGTTATATACAGCAGATCGGTCTACATACAACTTTCTCGGTCATAAGAGTTAAAACAGATCCTTTCTCCAGTGATTTGGTTGAGATGGTTATCTCCAGATGTTTGATGGATTAAGTTCTTCAGCAAAACATTTGTCAAGCAGTTGTCTTATGAATTTTGTCAAAGATAATGGCAGAATATTCGATCTATACACTCATAGGGCGAGTAATGATCAGTTTTTGAGTAATGCACCTATAGGAGGGGTGACGACTCAGTTTTTTATGGTCTATACACTCATAGGGCGAGTAATGATCAGTTTTTGAGTAATGCACCTATAGGAGGGGTGACAACTCAGTTTTTTATGGTCTATACACTCATAGGGCGGGTAATGATCAGTTTTGGAGATAACGGACCCTGAGGGGAGGCGACTCAGCTTTTTATGGTCTATACACTCATAGGGCGAGTAATGATCAGTTTTGGAGATAACGCACCCTGAGGGGATGCGACTCAGCTTTTTATGGTCTATACACTCATAGGGCGAGTAATGATCATTTTTGAAGATAATGCACCCTGAGGGAGGCGACTCAGTTTTTATGATCTATACACTCATAGGGCGAGTAATGATCATTTCATTCTCAGGTATTCAGTTACTAATCATACCAAGTATGTTTCCACCTTCATCTTCCATATACATTCATTATCATTACATCACATTCACACCACAAAATTAGGGCATTTGTATTTAATTATCTTTTACTTCGAACGCATAAAGACGCAAGTCATTTACGCATTCGAGTATAAGACAATTAAATAGGGGCAGCTGTAACACCCTAATTTTGAGCTTTTTAAAATAAATATTTTATTTAAAAATTATTTCTTATTTTTATGAGAAATACCAAAAAAAATAGGTTTTTGATAATTTTGTTTTACAATTTATTCATTTTTCTTTATTTCTTTTAATTTGTCGCAATTTATCTTTTTAGGCGAAAAATAGTAAAAATATTCAAAAATAATTTTTATTTTCGCATTTGAGTTTATTTTTATTTCTATATTTTTCTATATTTTATTTGTATTTTTCTTGCACTTTTTCTATTTTATTTACATTTTCTTCTTTTTATGACAATTTCTTTCTCTTGTGGCCAATCACATTGCGACACCTCATCATCTCCACCTCATAATCATTTTATTACACAAATACCACTCACCTAATCTTACCACTATAAATACACACCTCACATCACTCAATCATTACCAATCATTTTCACAATTCCTAAAACACAAAAAATCAGAAAATCACATCCTCCTTCCTCCACCAACACTTTTCCGGCGACCACCGCCGGAATTCCAAAACCACCGCGCCGGCCACCACCACCACAAATTCCGGCGAGCTCAAAACTAGACGAAAATCAAAATCAAGAACACTTTTCCAAAGTTTTCGACCTCAAGGATCTCAAATCCGGTCTCAGAATCACCTAAAACGCACCGGAAACACGCTATTCAAGCAATCCAAATTCTGACCGAAAACAAATCGTTCGATCCGGCCATACCAAACGCAATCGAAGGTAAAGGATGAAAGATTCGTGACTTTAAGGCTTCTCTGAATAACTTTTGATTTAAGAGAACTTCGATTTGGTTGATGAAAATTGTTTTTGAAAATTATAGATCCGAAAATTGCGAACTCGTTTGTGCTTTTTGTGTTTACTGTTTGTTGATTATGGTCATGGATTCGTGATCCTTGTTCCAAAACGATTCAATTGGTATATTCATGTGCAAGTTTTGATGTTTGTTCAGTTTGTGAGAAGTTCGCCGGCGGCGGCGATGGCGGACGGTGTTCTGCATTTTTCGTTCTGTTTTGTGAAGAAGAAGGCACACGTGGCGCGCAGTGAGTGGCCAGAGGGCCTTCTCACGCGCGCCCCCCATTTTCTACCTACACTCCCCAGTTGGGTTATTGGGTGATCCGGTTGGGTCTTGTGATCCGGATCTGACCCAGAACCTGACCCGGTCCTTTTTTTTCTTAGAAAGTGACTTGGGCCTAACTTTTTGGGCCCAGTTTCATTTTTTTGTTTGTTTTTTTTAATGCTGTTTGCTGCACCCTTGTTACTCCTGCACCCCCTAGCTGTTTAGGTGGGTTTTGGGCCCTTAAGGCCCATTGTTCAGCATGTTATTATTTTGTCTTGATTAATTGGATGTTTCGATGATTTATTTAATTTTGCGATAATATTTTGGTATTAAATTTTTTTTTGTTTAAAAGTAATTAGAATAATGATAAATTGAGCACTTGACGGATGACTTGCGGTTTAATTTATCGTTATTCCGGTTATTTTTTAAAAGATGAAAATTGTTAATGAAAAATGAGTAAAGATAAAATAAGCCCTTGACGGATGACTTGCGGTTTAATTTATCGTTATTCATTTTCTTTAAAGTTGTAAACCTTTGTTAGTAAGAAACGAGTAATGATAAAATGAGCACTTGACGGATGACTTGCGGTTCAATTTATCATTATTCCCAACTTTTAAAAATAAATAAAACACGTTAGTTAAAAAAGAATAAGAAGGAGCCTGACGGATGACTCGTTTCTGTCTTATTTTATTTTCACTAACCGTGTCCTTTTTGTTTGACTGATATTTGTTTAATTAATATTTGCTTCGATGATTTATTTAATGTCATTATAACTGTTCAGCATCATGACTATCTGTCACTCATGTGCATGCATTTGCATCTCTATTATCTTCTACCTCTTTCTTTTTCTTTTGTTTATCTGAACTGGAATCTGTGGTAATCTTTTCTCAAGAAGTAGAATAAGAATAAGCTGGTCCTTGACGGATGACTTGAGGCTTTGAGCTTATTTTTATTCTAAAAACTAAAATACTTATTGATTAAAAATGAGATAGAAGGAGCCTGACGGATGACTCGTTTCCGGCTATTCTCAATTTTTAATTAATTCGATAATAAACTGAATGAAACGGCAGAGCTTGACGGATGACTTGTCTTGGCTAGGATAACCTCGTCCTTGACGGATGACTTGTGGGAATGAGGTTATCCACATTCACTAAGTATAATCTCAAAAAACTCTAAAAATAACTCAACCCACACAACTGTTTTTCCTGCCCTTGTGCAGTCAACTGCTTTTTTTCAACTTTCAAACTCTTTTTCATCTGTTTTCTTAAATGGATGTTGCTTTATCCATTCCCCTGCTATAGACAAACACTTAAGCCTCCGAAGCGAGCATACAAGCATACTGTTGTATCAGTGGAATGCGACCTAAGCATCGTTCACTAAAAACAACCAACACACGAAATCTTTCTTTTCAGGAAGAACTACGTGAGCTTTGACTTCCTCATTGTACTTGGGGGATACGTAGGAGCGAGAGCCTCTCTCGTCAAGCCAAATAATAAAAAACTCTTTTTTTCCCTTTTCAGTTTAATATGCGGTAATTTATTTCTTTTTATGCGGTTATCTCTGTTTATGCAAATCAAAATTCCTCAAATGGTTCCCGTTGAGTACAACGGATATGAGGGGGTGTTAACGTCTTCCCCTCATGTAACCAACTCCCGAACCCGATCTTTTAAGGTTTTATCATTATTTTCCTTTCCCCTCACGGGATAAATAAAATATGGTGGCGGCTTCATTGTTTACATTTGTGCATTGCATTTCATCATTGCATATCTGTATATTTTTTGTGCATTGCATTTGTTTAAAATGCCTTGTGGGCTTCATGTTTCCTTGAGGGGTCAAGGACTCTGGTGGCCTTATTAGGTGTCCGAAACCTTTATAGGACCCACTGTTTAGAACCTGCGTCGAGGTTATTGTGTTGACTCATCCAGTTGGCGTTATAATCTCAATCATATGAGGTTGCTTTTGGGAAAAGTAATCAAGGATTTTGGGTATCCGTGTCAACCTAGAACAACATGTGAGAGGGATGGGTTACAGGTAACTTTGAACTTTTTGCCTCAGAGATTCCATTTTGAAAAAGAACCCTGTTGTTATGAATATGGAAGATTTGTGACTTTGAGATCAAGTTTGCCAGATGATACAATGTTACTGTGATCATATCCATGCATTTTGCATTCATGACATCCATGCATTCATGAAAATAATCATGCATATTCATCTCGCATACATTTCAAAAAAAATATGAGAAATGTTTTCGCATGAAAAATATGCATTTTCATTCAAAAAAAAATCATGCATTTTATCGATTAAAAATCTCATTTTCATTCATTCATTCCAACAGCTACCTTCCCGGCACCGTTATTTTACAAGAAAAGTTGCTCATCACATTATGGATAATTGGCAAGAGAAGCACGATGCGCTCCGGGCTGAGGTAACCCAGATGGGTGGACAAGTAACTCAGTTGGGTGGGCAGGTAACCCAGTTGGATGGAAGAATGACCTTGTTGGGTGGGAAACTAGATCAGATTCTTGAGATGTTGGCTAATAAGAATGTGCAACCAAAGGTGGTTGAGGCTCCTGCACCTGCAGTTATGGTTGCTCAAGAAAATGCCTCTGCTGGCTATGATTGGCCTACTTTTGGTCTGCCTAAGGGTTATGTTCCTCCAGGATATGTGCCAGCAACTTCTGCTTCAATTGTGGAAGCCCCTGCTAGGGTTACATCTGTGCAACAAGTGATGGATTTGGATCAAGACGCATTTGAGGATCCTAGAGATGTGTACCAGGGTCCCGAATTGCGCGGGCCTAGGTTTGCTTACCAAGGACCCGTGCTTCCGGTTAGTGAACCGAAGTTTGATTTTGCTCCTCAGCTGGAAGAAACAAAGCAGAAATATCAGGCTCTAGAGAAGAGGTTAAATCTGGTAGAAACGGGTAATGATCCGTTGGATTTCTCGAAGATGTACTTGGTTTCTGATTTTGTGCTTCCACCGAAGTTTAAAATGCCTGATTTTGAGAAATATAAGGGTTTGAGCTGCCCGAAGAATCATTTGGTCATGTATGTTAGGAAGATGGCTTCTTATTCTCATGATGACAAACTGATGATACACTGTTTCCAAGACAGTCTGGCTGATGTGCCTCTCAACTGGTACATGCAACTTGAAAAAGGTAACATCCTGTCGTGGAGGGATTTGGCCAATGCTTTCCTCAAGCAATACCAGTATAATATGGATATGGCTCCAAGTCGCACTCAGCTCCAGAATACCACTATGAAAGAGGGTGAATCTTTTAAGGTTTATGCTCAAAGGTGGAGAGCCTTAGCTTCCCAAGTACGTCCTCCGCTCTTGGAGACGGAACTTGTGGACATGTTTACCAATACTCTGCAAGGGACTTACTTTAAAAGGTTGGTTAGTACTGCCTCCTCCGATTTTGCTGATCTGGTCCGAGTCGGTGAAAGGGTCGAAATGGGGATCAAGAATGGGAAGATTTCAGCTGCTTCTAGTTCGCAAAGCAATAACACAAGGAAGCCTGGTGGTGGCTTTAACAGAAAGAAGGAAGGTGAGACTAATGCTATATCCTCAAGGGGCAGTCAGGCGCAGCCGGCGGCACCTGTTCAGTTTCCCTACTTTCCTTTTCCATACTTGGCTACTGCTCAGCACCAACAGTTTCCAAATTATCAATTTCAAAATCCAGTGCCTCAACACCAGCAACAGGTACCACCAAAACGGAATCCTCCACAAGCTCGTAGGGTTTTTGATCCTATCCCCATGTCGTACAGTCAGTTGCTCCCTTACTTGATTCATAGTGGTAAGGTGACGCCTAAGCAAATAAGACTTCCACCATTCCCTGATTGGTATGACGCTAATGCTAAATGCGACTACCATGCTGGTATTGTGGGTCACTCTACTGATAATTGCAAAGCTTTTAAGCACAAAGTACAAGACCTCATTGATGAGAACGATTTGACCTTCAAAGAAAGCGGACCCAATGTGACCAATGATCCATTGCCTAAGCACCCAACAGGCAATGTGAGTTGTGTTAAAATTGGTGGAAATTTTATAAGAGATGTTTCTCTGATTAAAACACCCTTGTCATCTGTCCGAGAGATGCTGCTGAGTTATGAAGAGTTTGAGAAATTACACTCTGATTGTGATGATTGTCAAAAGGATCCAAACCACTGTTCAAAGCTGAAGGAATGTTTGCAACAACTGATGGATCAAGGTTTAGTGCAAGTGGGATATGCCAAAAGGGAAACTTTGGTTGCCACTGTTAATCAGAATGAACATGCAAAGCTCGAAAGTGACGGTCGGAAAGAAAAGGGATCCGTTACATCTTTGAAAAGCTTGAAAGTAGCCTTAGAAGAAGGACGTCCTACTGGTTTGGGACAGATGTTGGTCTTGCCTGAGAAAAAGGATCGCTTCGGTTTGGGTTATCAGTCATCCAAGGGGATAGCAACTCCGAAGAAGATACAAGACAAGATTCCAAAGATTGAGGATGTTTTTAGCAGTGCTGGCTACCGTGTTGATGGTTACATTGCTATGATTGATGACAAGGATGCTGATGGAAAGAATCAGGATTAGGTGCGTCAGTGTTCTCCAAAGACTGTGCTCACAAATTGGAAGGCTGTTGGAATCCCAGAAGTTGTTTTTATTTCAAAGTAATTTGTTTCCTTTTCAAAACACCTTTGTTCAGCCCTGAATAAATGGTTGTGCTTGTAGGGCCACTTTGTTTTAATGTTTAATTTGCAATTAATGAAAAAGTACTTCTTGTGCAATTTCTGTCTTATTTATTCTTCTTTTACAGTTTAAAAAAGATAAATGAAAAATGGCAATAACTTCTTGCATTCATAAAACACTTTTGCATTCAATCAAATTCAAAAAAAAAAAAAAAGAATCATCATTCAGAAGTGAATCTATTGAATCATAATTGTGCCGTAATTCTTCATGGTTTCGGGTTGCAAGCTTCGTTGAAGAGTTAATATGATTGTTGGATCAAGAGCATAAAATGATTGAATTTCATCAATGATCGATCCGGGAACGGACGAAGAAAAAAGTTAAATTGGGTGTCTCCCCATAACAGGATATAAAAGAGAAAGTTGATCAAGCATTTTATCTCTTGTTAAGTATTTGTTTGCTTTTAAGATTATGTAATGCGCATGCATGTTTCGGAATCAATCCATCTATATTCACCTCTTTTTCTTATTACTCGCAAACTTGGAGCGAGGATGATGAAAACAAATAACTGGTCTTTGCTGATTTATGCTTTCAATAGTGAACAAATCTAGCTGATGATGAAAGGCATTATTTCATAAAAATTGAGATTGAATTGAGTCATTCTTGCATATGTCTTGTTGTTATCTGATTCTCCAGTTTCTTGAGATATATCTTTTTTAAGAAAATAAGCAATTTTGGTTTGATACTTGACCTGACGCTTTAAGAGTATATAGGTTGTTTTGCACTTTAGGCTATTATGAAGGTTCAGAAATGATTCAATAAAATCGGTACTGTCTTAACATCTTAGACTCTTTGAAGTATGTAAGATCAATTTGAGTACTGATTTTGACGAAGACCTGAACATAAGTTTTTAAGTAACCCTCTGTAGTTTATCCTAGCAGTCGGCACCATCTTGTACACAAACTAAGTAGGAAATCGATGAACATAAGTGAATGATCCAGAAATGAAAATTTTGCATACTTTGTTCAATGCACTTATTGAGTTAGATGACCCTCACTCGGTTGTTTAACCCAGCAGTTGTTGAAAAACCATAGTAAATGTACCCATTTGATAGTTGGTTCAGAGGAGTCTGGTTCTGAACTTGGTAGGGCGGGTTGCTATCGGATCCCCCACAACTGCATTTGGAAGAAAAAAGGGGGTTTACCAAACTGATTTTACCAGCTCCCCTCGATTTATGATCATAATCACTAACAGATTTTTCTACCATGAGTGTGTACAAGATAACGGGCTTAATGTGATTGCACCTGAATGAAAAGGGTGAATAAAATTTAAGCAAAAGTTAGAGTCATAATAAAATGCTTCAGATTTGTCTTCATATGATGAGAGTCTTTGACTGTAATGTGTGGTTTTGTGTTATTACAGTACCCTTGGTATTGATATTTATTACTTGATTTTCTTCTCTAGCCAGCAACCACGTATGATTAGAGTTGTCATGTCGTGTTTTCAAACAAGTGCTAAAAAAGAGTTACTATTTATGTGCTTAATGACAAGCAAATGTTCAAGTATGGGGAATTTGATAACACAATTTATATCTTCTTTTGGCTTGATTTATATGAATCCTAATTGCATGCTATGACCTCTAAAGACCTAATTGAAGCTAGGTTCACTTTGAAAGCATTCAGCAAATGTATTGTTAAGCTGACTCCTCCAGTTTGTTGAGTAATTAATAATTATCTCTCTTTTCTACACATCATATGTGTTTCAAAAAAAAAAAACTTGCATGTGCAAAATACCCTTTTCAAAAGAAATGATTTTACCTGCAAATTAATACTTGACATCAAAGAGATCTGAGTTGTGGTCTGATCATGGGGCAAAGCTGATTTAAAATGCTCCTAGCTAGGGGCAAGCCATCTATAGATTATGCCAAACAGGGGCAAACAAGTTGAATACCCTGCTTATCAAGAGTGAATTGGTTCAAGAATTGGTTACACTGCAAATACCAGTTGGTCAGGGGCATATCCGTCATAGATTCCAGTGCTTGAGGCATACTGTGTCAAGATTATATTCTTCTGAAAAGTCATATGTGAGGAGATATGGCAGAACTTTGGTTGTTAACATCATGTATGGTGAAGAGTTTCCACTCTCAATGCACGCTGCTGCGATACCTGACTCTACATGAAGATGAAACTTTCAGACAGAAAAGGATTGACTCAGTCTCCTTTCACCAAAGCAAGGCCTTGTAAACTCGAGATCGTGAAGAAGGATGGCATCGTTATGATTCAGTAGAATTCATTTATTTTCATTGCCATTATCTTAGTTTCAATTTGCGATCACCTCATTGAGGGATTAACATCCAGTTGTAAAAACTTTCTGCATTTTTGCGCAGGGAATAAAATTCTCATTTTCAATCATATTGTGTCTGCTTGCTTTTATGTTCTGATTGCATATGTTTGTGCTATTCATTTTGTTAATAAACAAAGCATTTAAGCATTGTGAAAAATAAAAGCATTTGAAAAGATTACAAACTGTTTTGATTTTTTAAAAACATCTGAAGGGAAACCAGTGGCATACAGTAAACTGTCCCAATCCATTACATAAAATCATGGCAATCTCTCGATTCCATCTCATGAAGAAAGTTGCTATCCTTTTTGGAAGCTTGATTGAACGTTCGTCCTGCAACGACATTCAACATCTCAAGATTTCACCTCAATGGAGTTACTCAAATTCTCGGTGCCGGGAAATTCAAACTCTCCTCAAAACAAACCCGGAAATTCATGCATCCATGCATATTCATGCATTCACGCATATAGGTTCATGCATAAAAAGAATCACACCAAATTCTGTACATAATCAGATATTTCATCAGCATTAGTTCTGCATTTAGGCATCAGAAATACATAATCATGTATTCATGAAGTACATATTTAAAATGTTGTTTTAACAGGTTGCAGACTTGGATATCTTGTTCAGTAACAAAGGTCTGCGGACCTAATTCTCCAATAAGACGGTTTTTGAATTGCAATTTCTCAACAATAAGGGTTGATGAATCTTTTCCCCAACGAATTGATCAACAAAGTGTCATCCCCAAGCAGATCAATCAGTGCATCATATTCTCAATGAGAAAGGTTGAGGGGTTGTTTCTTTCCCCAGTGAGGCAGTTGATAATTGTTCATCCCAGTAAGTCGGTTGGAACGCCGCATTTTCAGGAAAAATGGTTGATGAATCGTAATTTCTTGACAAGAAAGATTGGTGAATCTTGAATCTTCCCAGTGAACTTGTTTGGTTTTAATCACTGATATTCAGCAAGTTGGTCAACAGAGTTTCATTCTTATCAGACGAATCTTCACTCTACACCTACCAGAAAGGGTTGATGATATTTTCCCGAGTGAATAATTCTGTAATGGTTATATACAACAGATCGGTCTACATACAACTTTCTCGGTCATAAGAGTTAAAACAGATCCTTTCTCCAGTGATTTGGTTGAGATGGTTATCTCCAGATGTTTGATGGATTAAGTTCTTCAGCAAAACATTTGTCAAGCAGTTGTCTTATGAATTTTGTCAAAGATAATGGCAGAATATTCGATCTATACACTCATAGGGCGAGTAATGATCAGTTTTTGAGTAATGCACCTATAGGAGGGGTGACGACTCAGTTTTTTATGGTCTATACACTCATAGGGCGAGTAATGATCAGTTTTTGAGTAATGCACCTATAGGAGGGGTGACAACTCAGTTTTTTATGGTCTATACACTCATAGGGCGGGTAATGATCAGTTTTGGAGATAACGCACCCTGAGGGGAGGCGACTCAGCTTTTTATGGTCTATACACTCATAGGGCGAGTAATGATCAGTTTTGGAGATAACGCACCCTGAGGGGATGCGACTCAGCTTTTTATGGTCTATACACTCATAGGGCGAGTAATGATCATTTTTGGAGATAATGCACCCTGAGGGAGGCGACTCAGTTTTTATGATCTATACACTCATAGGGCGAGTAATGATCATTTCATTCTCAGGTATTCAGTTACTAATCATTCCAAGTATGTTTCCACCTTCATCTTCCATATACATTCATTATCATTACATCACATTCACACCACAAAATTAGGGCATTTGTATTTAATTATCTTTTACTTCGAACGCATAAAGACGCAAGTCATTTACGCATTCGAGTATAAGACAATTAAATAGGGGCAGCTGTAACACCCTAATTTTGAGCTTTTTAAAATAAATATTTTATTTAAAAATTATTTCTTATTTTTATGAGAAATACCAAAAAAAATAGGTTTTTGATAATTTTGTTTTACAATTTATTCATTTTTCTTTATTTCTTTTAATTTGTCGCAATTTATCTTTTTAGGCGAAAAATAGTAAAAATATTCAAAAATAATTTTTATTTTCGCATTTGAGTTTATTTTTATTTCTATATTTTTCTATATTTTATTTGTATTTTTCTTGCACTTTTTCTATTTTATTTACATTTTCTTCTTTTTATGACAATTTCTTTCTCTTGTGGCCAATCACATTGCGACACCTCATCATCTCCACCTCATAATCATTTTATTACACAAATACCATTCACCTAATCTTACCACTATAAATACACACCTCACATCACTCAATCATTACCAATCATTTTCACAATTCCTAAAACACAAAAAATCAGAAAATCACATCCTCCTTCCTCCACCAACACTTTTCCGGCGACCACCGCCGGAATTCCAAAACCACCGCGCCGGCCACCACCACCACAAATTCCGGCGAGCTCAAAACTAGACGAAAATCAAAATCAAGAACACTTTTCCAAAGTTTTCGACCTCAAGGATCTCAAATCCGGTCTCAGAATCACCTAAAACGCACCGGAAACACGCTATTCAAGCAATCCAAATTCTGACCGAAAACAAATCGTTCGATCCGGCCATACCAAACGCAATCGAAGGTAAAGGATGAAAGATTCGTGACTTTAAGGCTTCTCTGAATAACTTTTGATTTAAGAGAACTTCGATTTGGTTGATGAAAATTGTTTTTGAAAATTATAGATCCGAAAATTGCGAACTCGTTTGTGCTTTTTGTGTTTACTGTTTGTTGATTATGGTCATGGATTCGTGATCCTTGTTCCAAAACGATTCAATTGGTATATTCATGTGCAAGTTTTGATGTTTGTTCAGTTTGTGAGAAGTTCGCCGGCGACGGCGATGGCGGACGGTGTTCTGCATTTTTCGTTCTGTTTTGTGAAGAAGAAGGCACACGTGGCGCGCAGTGAGTGGCCAGAGGGCCTTCTCACGCGCGCCCCCCATTTTCTACCTACACTCCCCAGCTGGGTTATTGGGTGATCCGGTTGGGTCTTGTGATCCGGATCTGACCCAGAACCTGACCCGGTCCTTTTTTTTCTTAGAAAGTGACTTGGGCCTAACTTTTTGGGCCCAGTTTCATTTTTTTGTTTGTTTTTTTTTAATGTTGTTTGCTGCACCCTTGTTACTCCTGCACCCCCTAGCTGTTTAGGTGGGTTTTGGGCCCTTAAGGCCCATTGTTCAGCATGTTATTATTTTGTCTTGATTAATTGGATGTTTCGATGATTTATTTAATTTTGCGATAATATTTTGGTATTAAATTTTTTTTTGTTTAAAAGTAATTAGAATAACGATAAATTGAGCACTTGACGGATGACTTGCGGTTTAATTTATCGTTATTCCGGTTATTTTTTAAAAGATGAAAATTGTTAATGAAAAATGAGTAAAGATAAAATAAGCCCTTGACGGATGACTTGCGGTTTAATTTATCGTTATTCATTTTCTTTAAAGTTGTAAACCTTTGTTAGTAAGAAACGAGTAATGATAAAATGAGCACTTGACGGATGACTTGCGGTTCAATTTATCATTATTCCCAACTTTTAAAAATAAATAAAACACGTTAGTTAAAAAAGAATAAGAAGGAGCCTGACGGATGACTCGTTTCTGTCTTATTTTATTTTAACTAACCGTGTCCTTTTTGTTTGACTGATATTTGTTTAATTAATATTTGCTTCGATGATTTATTTAATGTCATTATAACTGTTCAGCATCATGACTATCTGTCACTCATGTGCATGCATTTGCATCTCTATTATCTTCTACCTCTTTCTTTTTCTTTTGTTTATCTGAACTGGAATCTGTGGTAATCTTTTCTCAAGAAGTAGAATAAGAATAAGCTGGTCCTTGACGGATGACTTGAGGCTTTGAGCTTATTTTTATTCTAAAAACTAAAATACTTATTGATTAAAAATGAGATAGAAGGAGCCTGACGGATGACTCGTTTCCGGCTATTCTCAATTTTTAATTAATTCGATAATAAACTGAATGAAACGGCAGAGCTTGACGGATGACTTGTCTTGGCTAGGATAACCTCGTCCTTGACGGATGACTTGTGGGAATGAGGTTATCCACATTCACTAAGTATAATCTAAAAAAACTCTAAAAATAACTCAACCCACACAACTGTTTTTCCTGCCCTTGTGCAGTCAACTGCTTTTTTTCAACTTTCAAACTCTTTTTTCATCTGTTTTCTTAAATGGATGTTGCTTTATCCATTCCCCTGCTACAAACAAACCCTTAAGCCTCCGAAGCGAGCATACAAGCATACTGTTGTATCAGTGGAATGCGACCTAAGCATCGTTCACTAAAAACAACCAACACACGAAATCTTTCTTTTCAGGAAGAACTACGTGAGCTTTGACTTCCTCATTGTACTTGGGGGATACGTAGGAGCGAGAGCCTCTCTCGTCAAGCCAAATAATAAAAAACTCTTTTTTTCCCTTTTCAGTTTAATATGCGGTAATTTATTTCTTTTTATGCGGTTATCTCTGTTTATGCAAACCAAAATTCCTCAAATGGTTCCCGTTGAGTACAACGGATATGAGGGGGTGTTAACGTCTTCCCCTCATGTAACCAACTCCCGAACCCGATCTTTTAAGGTTTTATCATTATTTTCCTTTCCCCTCACGGGATAAATAAAATATGGTGGCGGCTTCATTGTTTACATTTGTGCATTGCATTTCATCATTGCATATCTGTATATTTTTTGCGTCGGGTACTACACGCGCGAGTAAACAACCTGGTTCAATGGCAGGATGACACGTGGCAGGGAGACTCTCTTCTTCTTCAACCTCCAGAATCGCAGAGCTCGCGTGAAGAAATTTCCATCGCCGGCAAATGTCACCAGTGTCACAACTAGTGATGAAATCTTGCATTTCAAAACTCTATTCCACTCGGTTTTTCGCATAGATCTCAAATATAACCTTGATTTTTGTAATCGAAGCTTGTAGAGTTGAAAACGAAGTCACAACCGAACGGATCTAAAAACTCAAACTCGCAATTCCGGCACGGTTGAACGAAATTAATGAATGGAAACGGTTCAGAGTGCTATTGCGAGTCTAAAGCCATGACAATCGCACAGAAACAAGGCTCAAAACACTCCGTCCAAATACCTCAACTTATTCCGGCGGCGGTGGTTTCGTTTGGTATGTTTTAGGGTGGTTGAATTTTCCGGCGAAGGGTGGTGACGATAATGGTGGTTTCCGGCCGTTTGTGGATCGTTTTTGACGAAACGGATGATGGATCTGTAACGAGGAAGTGATGAGGAAGTTGATGGTGTAATTGGTTTTTGATTTTGAGAAGTTTTGAAAAATGGGTGTGGTGGTTGTGGTTTTCCGGCGACCGGAGGTGGTTTTCCGGCGCCGGAAAACTTTTTCTGACCAAGTTGTGATTATTCTCTCTGAATTTTTTCTTGGGAATTGTGTAAAAATGATTGTTAATGATTGAGTGATGTGAGGTTTGCATTTATAGAAGAAAATTAGGTTAAATGGTATTTTTGTAATATTGTGGAAAAGGGTAACTAAAAATAAATGATAAATGAAATTGAAATAGAGATGGTGAGGTGGAATGGTATGATTTTTACTATATTTGGTAAACTTTGAGATAAAAAGGTGAAGATGAAATAAGTTGAAATGAAATGTGATAAAATGTAAATCTTTTTGATATTTTGAAATATGTAGAAATTAAATATAAAATGTGCGTAAATTAAAAAAGACTATTTTTTGATATTTTTGGACTTTTACGCTATAATGCGAACTATTTAAAATAAAGTGAAATAAAAATGAAATATTTAGAAATAAAAGAAAATTTAAGAAAAATGATAAAAATATGAAAAATGAGAGAAAAATGCATGAAAAAGAAATAAAATATTTTTTGTATATTTTTATGCATGAAATTATAAATCGGATTTGTAGTTCCAAAATTGGGGTACTACAATCCCCAGGGTGCATGGTTCGATTCCCACGGAAGGCAAAAACTCCACTAGTGAGGGGAGTGGAGAAGTTCGTGAGGTGGCAGGCGGGTCATCGACTATATATGTTGTTACACTAGGATCCAACCTCTCCATATTATAAAAAAATGGCAAATATTATTTGAAGAATAATAGACACAAAAAAATTGTAGTAGGCTCCACCACTAAATAGGTCGTCCCACCATATTTAATTATTTTGTATGAGAATTTAAATTTGCTTATGTTCATATCTCTCTAAATAGTGTTTGTCATTTCTTTTGAAAAATGCAGATGATCCTAACTCGAATCTCCACATCTAAGTCCAAAAATAACTACTTTAGCAGATTAAAAATATGGGTTACAAATAACAAAGACAAAAAAATTGGGGAAAATATTTTTTAAAGATATTTTTGGGGAAAAAGAAAAATAAAGAAAGATTGCATTTTAAACTTTTTAAATAAACTCCAATATTAGTATAGTACAGTCATTGTATTTTATTTTCACATGATTATATATTATTTTTTTAAACAAAGAGGAAAGTCTAGGAGGCTACCTCTATAGATACAATAAACAAAGAGGAAAGCCTAGTATGGATCCCACGTCATGCGTGGTAAGTGTCACATTAATTTATATACTCATTTTGTTTCATATTATAAGATAATAGATAATAATAGTGAACATTAAGATTATATTCATGTATAGTAGTTACGTATAAACCATTAATTTGAAGCAACTTCAAAATTATTCATTGAGTAGACATTATCTTCTATAAGTTCTTTGTTAAACTTAAAAATTAATGTTTGACGCATTGTGCCATGAATCTTGTTGCCCTGTACAATACAATGAATTTCATTAATATAATACTACTTTCGTTCCTATTTACAAGAGACAAACTCTAAAAATTACGCAAACCAAGGAGCGTGTTTTTTCTAATTTATTATTCTAAAAAAATACTTTGAATTTCAAAATTATCCCTTATTGAAATTGATATAGCCACCAATAAATGCACATTGGAACTAATAAATATGCATTGGAAGAGGATTGTGTTATTTGTTCAATAAGGATATAAAGGAAATTACATATATATAATAAACTTTAATTTTATAGAATGTTTCTTATAAAAAGTACCAAAATAAAATTCCATTTTTTCTCTTATAAATAAGAACGGAGGTAGTTCATGATAAAACAATAATATTAAGGATTATAATAATGTAAATTTATATAACTTTTTTTACGGTTGAATTCATAAGTGTCATCTCCAATGAAAATAATTGGTTGTTGCGAGACACATCTTGAACACACTAAAACCAAATTACACAAACAACGACATTCAAACTTTCATCTTATAAAGTAAAAAAGATCTGTAATACAAATAAATTGATTATGAAGTTTAAAGAAACAAAATTTGACAATAGTGCCATTATACTTTTCATATATTTTTTTTAATCTTTATTATATACATTTTTAATATTATTATAAAGTAATAATATTAATAATCTATTATGACTAATTATTTTTGATAATTTATCAAAATAGAATATCGGTGATAATTTATTTCAAATGAATTGATTATGAAGTTTAAAAAAACAAAATTTGACAATAGTGTGATTATATTAATCCTTATGATAATTAAATTGTTACAGAACCTTATGAATATTTTTGATGATTCTGTAAAGTCTTTTACAAATTCAAAAGATTCTATTGTAGATGTTGATTTAACATCTAATTCAACCAACAACAATTCATTGAAAATATCTTATCGTTTTCATAATGAAAGTTCAATCAATTCAAAATCGAAGATCATTTTGAAAAACGTATGTCAATTATTTCACATTTTCATTTCATATTCATTCACATTTTTGTGTTTCTCATTTATGTAAGTCAATAAATAAATAGTTCTCAAAATTAATCAACTATTTGAAATGAACTAAAGTAATTAGAGTTTGAATGTCGTTGTTTGTGTAATTCGGTTTTAGTGTGTTCAAGATGTGTCTCACAACAACCAATCATTTTTATTGGAGATGACATTTATGAATTCAACTGTCAAAAGTTATATAAATTTACATTATTATAATCCTTAATATTATTGCTTTTTTATCATGTACTACCTCCGTTCCTATTTATAAGAGACAAAATGGAATTTTATTTTGGTACTTTTTGTAAGAAACATTCTATAAAATTAAAGTTTATGATATATATATATATATGTGTGTGTGTGTGTAATTTCATTTATATTCTTATTGAATAAATAACACAATCTTCTTCCAATGCATGTTTATTAGTTCCAATGTGCATTTATTGGTGGCTATATCAATTTCAATGAGGGATAATTTTGAAATTCAAAGTATTTTTTTAGAATAATAAATTAGAAAAACCACCCTCCTTGGTTTGCGTAATTTTTAGAGTTTTCTCTTATAAATAGGAACGGAAGTAGTATTATATTAAAGAAATTCATTGTATTGTACAGGGCAACAAGATTCATGGCACAATGCGTCAAACATTAATTTTTAAGTTTGAAAAAGAACTTATAGAAGATAATGTCTACTCAATGAATAATTTTGAAGTTACTTCAAATTAGTGGTTCATACATGACTACTATGCATGAATATAAACTTAACGTTCACTATTATCATCTATTATATCTTATAATATGAAACAAAATGAGTATATAAATTAATGTGACACTTACCACACATGGCGTGTGATCCATACTAGTTTATTTAGTACATTGATTAACCTCTCTCTAAATAAGTATGAATTAATTGTATTTATCGATTAACCTCCACATTATAACAAGGACACATCTAAGATATTCTTGAATTTCAATTATGTCTATGCTAAAAAGTTTATCATGAACCATTAACTATATAAAAGATTGAAATCAATTTTTCTCGTCTCTCTTCCTATGTACTTTGATCTCTTTGACCTTGTCCACCATGAATTTTTCTTCATCGCTGGTGTAAGTTCGGGCCTGGTACAACAAATCGCCCATACTATGAGGTTCTTTCAATTCTAACTTTTTCTTAAACATGCTCCTTGTAGTAAACACTTTTTCTAAAATAAAGCATTTGAGCTTATCATCTACTCCTATTACTTTCATTGTTTCTCTGGTGAAATACTAGATGTAGTCACACATCATTTTGTCCTTCGATTTCTTCGAAGGGAAACGATAGTCTTGGGATGACGTTTTCAAGTAGTGAAATAGGAGGTAAATTCTTCACAAATGTTTCCCCCACAACCAGGGACGGATGCAAGTGCATCACTATGGGGGCACTTGCCTGCATAAAAGTCCTTAAAATTTTTCTACTAAGTATAATATATGATATAAATTTGTATTTTGATCATTTGGCCCACACATAATATACAATTTTTTTCTTTAAGTCCACACAATTATCACAAATGATACAAGAATCTCACAATATTTTTACTTTCAAACATAAAAAATGAAAAAATTATTGTCAAAACAAAGAAAGTAACAAATTGACAATATTATTCTCTTTAAGTTTCAATTTTAGTTTGAGATATTATAGGATGTATTTTTGTTGGCCTATTTATATTTTATTGTGTATTTGCATGAGCCTTTTTTTCTTTCTTTTCTATTTCTTACATTAGCTTAACATATGGTTGCCTTTTTAATTTTTATCTTGTGTGTCTTTTGTATTACTTATACTTAGACTAATAATATCATCTTATTTCAAATAAAAAAATGAAATATAATATATATTTATTTATTTAATGCTACAAACTTATATATATTATGCTCCCACTATTCAAAATTCTTGAATCCGTCACTACCCACAACTTGATTGATCATTTGGTAGTGGGATGGCTACTAATTGATAGTCTTAGCTTACTCTTATATAATTGATGATCCAACTTTATCTCGCGATCTTTTCAGCTTTTAAGTTTTTATCTTTCGTAGGAATTGAACTAGTACCTCGAGTTCAAGTAAATGTTTCAATCTATCCTCACTATCAATTGATCTAGTAGCTTTTTTTTTCGCTTTCACGCTCTGATTCTTATGAAAAAAAAGTCATAGAAGTCTAAAATTCATAGCAAGTTTTAGTATCTAAGTGTTTTTATTTTATAAATTATCAAGTGATTTTAGTACCCTCCTAAACACAGTTGTAAGACAGTCCCCTTCCAAACGTAGTTGTAAGGTAGCAAATTTTTTTTTAACTTTTTTTGATAAATAAAAAAATTATAATTTTAAACAAACTATACACTACCTAAAAAATAAACAAGCTATACGTCATTACATTAGGAGCAACGGCAAGTCGGCAACTGTCATTGACCGATAGTTGGGAGGCCACGGCCACTAGTTGAGATCTAACTAACAACCTTTCCACTCTAAAATTTGGAGTACAAATATTGAAATAAATTAATTTAACTTACCGACGTGATATTGAAATAAAAAGACTTCAAATTCAAAAAATTCCAAAATATTATTTCAAACGTAATTCGCTTGCAAGATATTTTTTAAAAATATTATCATTGATATTGTCACACTCACGCTAATTAAGAGGACACGTCTAAGATACTAACAAAAAGAAAAAAGAAAAGACATGTCTAGGATGACAAAGCTTACTTTACTAAAATTATTTAATAAGAATTATATGAAGTTGCATCATTATTTGCATGTTATGTTTTTTTTTTACTAAAATTTTGCATGTTATGTTAAATCTTTGTTTATTTTCTTAATCTAATGGCACTAGTATAAAATATAAAATTCAAGAAGTGTGGTTGAGTGGTTGGGGTTCATCCTCCCTTAATTAAGGGCCGAGCGTTCGATTCTTACCTTAGGTATAGAGCATCTTTAAATCTTTGGGCCAGCTATCCCATCCATCGAGATGTCTTTAATCTAACAATGGATTAGTCACTGCGTTCTGCAGTGGATACTCCGATCTCGACAAAAAAAAATACTCGCATAAAATATAGTGCAAACTACAAAGATATAGAAAAAAAATATGAAAATAGTGAATAAACTAGTGAAATCTAGACCACTGATCAATTAAAATAAAATATTAAATAAAAAATAAAAAAAATATTTAAAGATAAGAGTGAGAACATATGAAAAACACGAGAGAAAATAAATAGAGATAATTTATTTTCGGGTGTCTTTTTTTCTTTTGAATCGGATATTCCCTACGCATAATAATATAGACTAATCACTCGAGTGACCACAAAACATCATAGCAAAAAGCTAGAGAAGATCCAAATCTTAATTACATAATAATATATTAATTGAATAAAACAAATACATATTATTTTTAGTAATGAAAACAAATACATATATTTAAAAAAAACAAGAATAAAACAAATTAATTTCATAAAAATAAAAAAATGAATAAGAAAAGAAAAGAAAAGAAAAGAAGAAAAAGAGAGAAAAGGACTTGAAGAATGCAAGGTTCTGGTTCAGTTATTTCTCACGGACGCAGATACTTCTCTTCTTGTCAAAGCTACTACATTCATCCACACACACACACGAGAGAAAACGTTCAATCTCTGTTCATTCAGATTTTATCTTTCTATGGTTTTCACCTTCATCTGTTTCTTCTTGCTTTCTCCTCAACATAGCTTTTCAACTTTGGCATTTTAGTTAGTTTCTGCAGCAACAAACAACAACCATACTGTGTAAAAACTTTTATACTCCTCTGTAAGTTTTTCAATCTAGGTTTTTTATTTCATCACTTTTCTTTTAAGTATCTTATGCTCATTTGATTTTATGTATCTTCAATTAGTTGGTTCCATATTGATTACTGTATGGTTTCATTTCAATTTTGAACGAGCAAAAATGGATTCTAGAAGTGTAAAATTGAGTTTGACATGTTTGAATGTCATCGAGTAAAATTGATTTTGACTCTAGAATTGATTCTAACTTAAATATGTTTGGTTCCACTTTTGGAGGAGCCAAAATTGATTCTAGAGGCCTATAATTGATTTTGACATTTTTGATTGTTCTCGAGTAGAATTGATTTTATTCTAACTTGAAGCTACAAATTCGATCTTTTGATTCTAGATTTGATTTTTACGCTCAAATTTATTGTTGAACTCAGTTTTATATGAATATATCCAAACATAGATCACTTTACTTTCAACTCAATTTTAGTCGGAATCAATTCTTGTCACCGTAAAACCAAGCACACCTAGCAAAAAAGTGACCTACAGTTATATAATATAATAACTTTGTGTATAATCGAATAATCTCTTGAGTAGTTAGTTGTATTTACGAAATTTGCATCTTGTTCTTGTTGGTTTTATTGTTGTTGGAAAATTTTATTTTTGCCATTGATTTATAAAACATTGGTTGAATGATATCTTGATCTATGTAGCACTGACACTTCAGATTGAAAAGTGTCTGAAATATGACGCTGCATTCAATTATTCCATTTTTTCAAATTATTATCAATGTTGTGTATGTGTTAGTGATCCGTAGATCTAACTAGGTTATGGAATATTCATCTTGTGATAAGTAGATATTGGACATTGATTGTGTTTTGCATAGATGATGATCAACTCAACTTTGAAGAACATTTGATTGTGTTTGTCTTTACTGCTTATTTTGTTGCAGTAGTTCTGAGTCTTGCTTTTCTGGGTTACTGAGATTTCCTTGGAAACATGATTGTGTCAGCTCTTTTGACATCTGTTGGGATCAACACAGCTTTGTGTGTGTTATTCATCACATTGTATTCTATATTGAGGAAACAACCAAGCAATTATGAAGTTTATGTGCCTCGCCTGTTGGTCGAAGGAACTTCTAAGAGAAGAAGTCATTTCAATTTAGAAAGACTTATACCTTCAGCAGGTTGGGTTGCTAAAGCCTGGAAACTCTCTGAGGAGGAGCTGTACTCATTATCAGGGTTAGATGGTGTTGTCTTCATGCGTATCATAACCTTCAGGTACTATATATCTTTTTGGCTTTTCCCTTCATAAGAATATAGTAGTTCTAAATTAAAGTATGCAACCGCAATTGTGGCCACATTATAAATGATTTAGAGGGTTTTGCAATGGCATGACAGCCTCAATTGCGGTTGGTAATGTAACCGTAACCTTGACCACAACCGCAATTTTCAACCACACTACCATGATTTTCGTGGTTTGGTAATTTTGTGCATGGTCTCTGTCAATACGTACTCCTTTTAAAACATAAAAAGGGGTAATTAAATTGTTTAAGCTTCTCTTATTCAGATTGAGTTCTTACAAGTTATATAATTTTGGATGCAGTGTGAAAATATTTACTTTTGCTGGGGTTATAGGAATCTTTGTGCTCCTTCCAGTCAATTGCTGGGGAAATCAGCTAGAAGATTTTGATGTTGCTAACTTTACCAGTAACTCATTGGATGTGTTCACTATATCAAATGTATACAGTGGCTCTAAATGGTAATACTACCTCAAGATTTCATTCTTTTAATTGAACTGTGCTTTGGGAGCTTGCTTTAATCGAAGGCGATTTTTCGATTCAACATTTATCTTTTGTAGTTGGCTCATTATGGGATCAAAATCATTATGAGATCGTTACCCTTTATTGTTTCCTTTTCAGGTTATGGGTACACTTTTGTGCTGTATATATTGTCACTGGATTCATATGCATACTCCTCTTTTATGTAAGTCCCTAAGACTCCTTTCACATTTTCAACTGCATTAATTATTATTTTTACCAACATACCCCGAATTATGTTACATTTTTTTTCTTCTGCATCTTGTAATAAATACTATGATGTTACATCTCGCTCTGAAGAGTAAACTTGTAAAACAATACCAATTGTCAACAAATTTAATACGATACCACTACCAATTTTTTTAATTACGGTGATTTAGTTGAGAGTGTCCTATATTAAACCAACCTTGGTCTGAGGAATAAAGCACTATCGCATTCAGTTATTCACCTATTATTTTCTAATAGTGTCTTTTCTTCTTAAGTTTCTTTATTAATTGAAATATATGAGTAGATATAGCTCATGCAATAAACTAACATTGGACAACTTACTCATTTCTCAATATTATTTCAATCTTCAGGAATATAAACACATATCTTCTAGAAGAATTTCTTACTTTTATTCATCCAAACCCCAGCCTCATCACTTCACTGTTTTGGTTAACAGCATTCCCACTTCTTCTAGTAGCATTAGTGACAGTGTTGACGGCTTCTTTAAAGAGCTTTATCCTTCTGCTTATTTGTCACATGTGGTTGTTCGCCGTACAAGCAAAATCCGTAGTCTCCTGGTAAGAATAATGTTGAATTTTAATTTCATTTCTTGATAATCAATTTTCTCCTTTATATTTTTAGTACCTCTAAGTACCTTGACTGTACTCGACTATTAAGAATGAGCTAATTGATCTAAATTGTTGTAAAACAATGTACCTATTTCTTTTCCACCTAATGTCACTAATTTTTGTTTCATTTCCAATCACTTTCGATATTTAGGGTCCATTTGGATGGACATATGTGACTTTATCTACTTACATAAGCACCTGAGAGACTGTTTGGGAGAGCTTATGGAAATTACAATAACATTTTACTACTTTATATTATCTTTTATTATAGAAATAGCTTTTACATAGGCACTTATATGATAAACACGTAATTAAGGTGAATATCCTAGCAAGGGAAACATCATATCATGTTGTTAATGTGTGATTACGGATCACTTTTGAAGAGGGCATGAAGTGTGATTGCACTATTTCGTGAGAAAAAATTTGTTCCAAAATGAAAATTCCTTGAGACAATTCTAATAATCAAAGTCTTTCTAGTATCCGCTACTCAAGCAACACATAGTAATTTTAACATCTTCTATGTGAGTTCAATCATCTTTTCAAATTTCACCAAATTGAAGTGCTTTGGTATATTATTTATGTTTCAATTTGAAGCATTATGCAGCTCACTTCCTATCTTTTGATTTCCTCAATTCAGAATGATGCAAACAATATGTATAAAAGGGTTGCACAATTACAACCAGATCCCACTAAGAAAAAGATTAAGAATGGAGCCTTTTCTCGACTTTTTGGCCGAAAAACTAATCACATAGAGCGTTACGAAAAGAAGTTAGAGGAAATTGAAGAGAATCTAAGATTGAGACAGTCAGAGTCTTCATCGGCAGGAGAAGTATGTGGTAATCTTTGAATTTTAAAAGAAACATTTTAAATCTAGTATATCGGCATTCTTTTAACTATTTGAATTTTCATGTCTCTGTTGGGATAAAGTGCATGCTACTAATATACAAGTAGGCTCGAGCTGCGTTTGTATTATTCAGGACTCGTTTTGCTGCGGCAGCTGCTTTCCATTTGCAGCAATCAGTGAATCCAACACGGTGGACTACTGAGTTGGCTCCAGAACCTCGTGATGTTTACTGGCCTTTCTTCTCTGAATCGTTCATACGAAGATGGATTTCTAAGTTGGTGGTTGTGCTTGTGTCTATTGTTTTCACTATTTTGTTCCTTGTACCTGTAGTGTTCGTACAAGGGCTTACCAACTTGAGTCAATTGAAAACTTTGTTTCCCTTCTTGACAAGTATTCTGACCATGTAAGTTAACTTGATTTAATTGTTTTCTATTTATTTATTCATAACCCCTCTCTCTTTTTTTATATCTTGCTTCTCTTCTCTCCCCTACATTCATGGTCTGATTATCTTGATTGGGAGCTTATGCACAAAAAGAAAAACTTTTAGAGTTGCATGAGAACTAGGTCAATCATTGATTAGGCGACAAGTAGGTGATTGCAGGTTTTATATTTCAATAATTGCATGTTTAGTTCATTATGGAAATTCAAATATCAGTTAGTTTCAACAAGTAATAATTGATGCACACTGGGGAATAATACAATGACAGTGCATACTATATAGGTGGAGGATTCAAGGAGAGGAAAATAGGGTCGGATATTTTTGCTTGAACAAATATTTGACAAATCATTTATAGATTAACAAATTTTAAAACCTTTGTCATGTGATCCAACTCCTCTAAAGTGAGTATTAGAATTTGGGAGGCCTATACTCAACCACAAAAGCTAGCTTGGGAGTTGAGGTTTGCACTACCCTTGTAAAGTCTTTCTATGCCATATCTCTAGCCAATGTAGGACTTCTAACAGTGAGCAATTTATTTCCGAGTGTACGAAGTTAGTATTTTCAACCATTGAAATTGACAAATCAAAGGCATATGTTAAAGGTACATCAAAACAAATCATGAGTTTATTGAAATAACAGTCACTGATTTTCTTACTTTACACTTTACTCACTTTGGAGGAGCCAAATTATTTACTGTCAAGTGCTTCATATTTTGTTTATTTCCTTCCAATGACTATTGTTAATAATTTTGGGCTGTCCAATTCTTTATTATTTAGAAAATAAAATGTACCCTATTAAGCATAGAGCAAATAAACATGTCAAACTAGGTAGTCAATTTTGTTCTAACTATCATTTTTGTTACCTAATTTTGTTCACATGATAGATTTGGCTTTTTGTTCTATTTTTTAAGTTGTCAATGCAAAATTTGTCAATAAAAAAAGGTTGTCGATGCAAAATATCTGACCCTTTTGTGAATATGCTTACAGAAAATTTGTCAGTCAGATAATTACCGGATATCTTCCCAGTCTAATTCTTCAGTTGTTTCTGCAACTGGTGCCGCCTGCCATGGAGTTCCTTTCCACTATTCAAGGATACATCTCACATAGTGCTATAGAAAGGAGTGCAACTACTAAAGTGTTATGGTTCACAATATGGAATGTTTTTTTCGCGACTGCATTTTCTGGATCAATTTTATCTATGATGTCTACCATCCTTGACCCTAAGGTCATTCCTGGGAAGTTGGCAATTGTGGTTCCAGCACAGGTTAGACACAATATTTCCCTCCACTGTAAAACAAAAGTAATCTGAATGTTCTAACAATGTAAACAATCTTTTATTGATTAATACATTATAGCTTAGTAGAGAGGTAAGATAGAAAAGAGATCCTCCAAAACAGGAAGTCTGTATACATGCCATATGATCGCAATTCAAGTGAAACCTACATGACAATTCATATTAATAATTTTAATCATTTCTATCTTTTTGATGCAATTAAATTTTGTTTGATTGTAGGCCTCATTCTTTATTACTTATGTTGTCACGTCAGGATGGACAAGTGTGTCATCAGAACTCTTCCGTATATTTCCTTATATTTTGAATTTGATAACAAGGCTATTCAAAAGTCCGGATGATGAATTTGAACTTCCATATATGCCATACCACAAGGATATTCCAAGGGTCCTTTTCTTTGGACTTCTTGGTATTACATATTTCTTCCTAGCTCCACTAATTTTACCGTTCGTCTTGGCCTACTTTTGTCTTGCTTACATCATTTACAAAAACCAGGTAAGCATTTATTTGGTTTTTCTTTATATCGATCTATTTTTTGAAGGGTCTTCGATTTCAATGAGATTATGTTATACCAATGTTGAGTTTGTACCCTGCTTCTGCCATAAAAATAAGGTAGAAATATGATGTTGGAAATCCTTAACAACATATTTCCAATATAGAAGTGTTCAAGCTGTACAATATCTTCCGAGCCTCCACCTATTGGTTTAAGCTTTTGGGTGAAATTATTTCTTAATACGGTGCTCATGCTTTTATGGCCAAATATGACATCAAGTTCTATCCTTGTTTCATTTGTTCTTTATAATTAATTAAAAAATTAGGCTCCAAGTAAAGTGGGGATATGATTCATGCTTCAAGTAAAAAGGGATCTAAGTGAAGAGGGGCGTCGGTATTATAATAGTTAAATTGCAGTCTGGGTTGGTATTTTGCGTAGTTGAATTTTTTACCAGGACTTCCTAAACTTGGGAAAATCTGCATGTTGTAGCCAAATATTATTTTTAATCAAATATAGCAACTAAGTAGATGTTTGAAAAATGTTGAGGGGTGTCATAGTGTTGATAAATGATAACTGGTGTCTTTGTGTTGATAAATAATGCAACTAATATCTGAGATTTCAGAGATTCTTGCCAAATAATTGAAAATTATAGGATGATAGGAAATTAGAGATCATCTTCATGATTTGACAAAAAGCCAGCAATGTGGTCTGGCTTAGAGTGAATGGAGCTCCTTCTGATTGCTGTTCAGAGTCTCGCACTTGGTGAAGTATGGCTTGAAAATGTGTTTATAAGTGAGAGACATCCCTCACCTTATTTGAAAATAGTATGAGAGTCTATCCAAGATTTGTTGGCCCACCTGCTTTTGAGCTACTTGAGTCATGCTCCAAATGTTCATTCCTAGGTGTGAGGGCTGTGTGTTAAGATTCCCACATCGGATGAAATATGACCTGAAAATGAGTTTATGTTAGATATGTGCCCTTAATTAGGATAGCAATAATAATGGGCCTTATTAGTTATTACTATTTTTATTATTAGGCAGTTTTTATAGATAATAACTTTCATATGGAACTGCAATTAGATTAGAATAAGCAATTTTTATAGAAAATAACTGCTATGTAGAAGTGTTGTGTTGCCTATAAAAATGAGGGGTGATTGAGAAAGAAGGTATCTTGGGATTTGACTGGAAAGGGGCCATTTTGGCATTGGGAGGTGCAGACCCTCGAAGTTCTGCGATATCATTCTGTAATCAAAGGGATTTTCCCTATTTTATTTCTATATATCAGTTGGTTTCTAAGGGCATATATATTTACAAGCTAATTTTGTAGGATTTGAAAATTGAGTAACTTATGCTAATTTTAAGAATTACAGATTACATAAGAGATATGATCATGTAATAAGGAAATTGCTTGTAAGGCGTTTTAAGCATGCGTCCTAAGATTGCATAATACTGGTTATAAAAATTATATCTGTCCAGAATGAGTGAAGAAATTTGATACTGAAGTACATAAATAAATAAATAAAAAATTAAGAGGCGCGCCTAAACAAGTTGCATTTTGATGTCTTGGGTCAGTGATTCACAAATTAACATTTATTATGAATTTAGGGTCGACCAAAAGTCTGAAAAATAAATTTGGTTGTCATCTGATCAAAAGGACAGCCTTGAACTATAATATTCAGAACTAGAATAATGGTGTCTTTTGCATGCTTTGCCAATTCCTGCTATATGGTGAAATGTTCGAGTATACAGTTTAATATGAATACAAAAGATGCATACTTTGGGGTAGTTATGTGATGGCACATGATAGATGACACCATTTTCACTGAGAAAGTGAATGGATTTGATTGAAGATAAATAAGAGATGTCCAAAATCGGAAATTGGATTTAAACTGTATAAATGCAATATTTTTCAGGAACCACCATTGGTTGTGCGACGAGGATAAAGTGTAAAAAGTAAAAAAACTTATTGCCGTGTCGAAATTCCAAACTATAATGAAGTACCATTTGTGATATAACAGTAGTTTTATCCATGAAAATAATACACTTCAAAAACTTCTGTTCATATGAGTTGTACTGAAGCTCTGCCTGTGTGTTATGCAGTTTATGAATGTATATGCACCAAGGTATGAAACTGCAGGAAAATTTTGGCCTACTGTGCACGATTCAATGATATTTTCTCTGGTGCTCATGCACATTATTGCGGTGGGCATATTTGCATTGAAAAAACTCTCTCTAGCATCTACCTTGACGCTTCCACTACCGGTCCTCACACTTTTATTTAATGAGTACTGCCGCAAAAGATTCCTACCAATATTTGTTGGATACTCCGCAGAGGTACATTTCAAATCTAGAAAGAAACTATAACCTAATTGTTCAATAGTTTGTTTGAATTGACTTATTTGAACTTATCTACTGACATAAACTTTTGTGAGACTGTTTGATAGAGCTTACGAGAATAGTTTATGACATATCCATAAGTTGTTTTTGGCTTATTTACATAAGCTCTACATCATAGCTTATGAACAACTTATTGTTTATATGAAAACATTTTGACTTTTAATTAAGCTGCTTATTCAAACAAGGCTCAAATGTTTTCCAATATCTAACGCCTACCATAAAAGAAAATGAAACAATTCTCTGCAAAAAATAGAGTTTTTGCATGTTGCATTCAATCTGTTACCTCTAATTTTCATTCGGGATTGTGTTTCAGAGTTTGATAAAAAAGGACACGGAAGACCAGAATGATCCTACAATGACCGAGTTTTACAACAATTTGGTAGATGCTTATAAAGATCCTGCTTTGGTTCCAATTCAATATCCATCAAACACCGACAGTCTTTCCAGTCCCCTTATATCTAATTCAGCTTCATGGTGAGACACAATGTATTCGATAATAGTGTTTTTGATTTTGCTCTTTCTTGTATTTGATTGACCACTCAATCTCAAGAGCAATGGAATACAAAAGATGTTTGTATATTGTATTATTTTGTATGCCTATTTGTGAAAATAGAGAAGTCTTGAGTTCCAACATAGCAGCCATTCTTTCTTTAATGGAAAACTACATATAGCAGTCAAGTAAGTTATCTTTTGCTTTTCACTCTTTAATTTCCTTCTATTGAGTTTATTTAATTGTGAGCATTGAAATGTTGAAAATGCAATGTAATAGTGGTAGGTGAGATACAAATCTGATTTATAAAAGTTTTGTAATTTCAATTTGTATGAATATGTATATTGAAATGATTTATAGGCTGATTAATGAGTCTGACATAAAAAGCTAATTTACAACATCGCAGTAGGCTCAAGTGGTTAATGAGTTTCACCAAATGATGAACTTTGAGAATTCTGGAATAATTTTTGGCCAGCTTATTATTTTCATTTGCTGTTTTTTTGAACATAGGCACATAGCTCTTCCTTCCATAAAAATAAAAGCTAGATAGGAAAACCACAAACCAAAACACTAACTAGTTGAAACCTTGATAAAATATACATTGCCTCATAAACCTATTTTTTATTACTAATTTGTAAGACTCAACAAGAGCACTAAAAAAGGAAGTAAGTGATCTTATGACAACCACTACATATTTTCCCATCAATTATTGACATAGATTATTGTACAATTTTCCCTCTTTGAAATCCATTATATATCCGACAAAAATACAAGGTGGGTTTATTATGGTTCCCAAGACTCCTTTTCAAAGCAAAATTATTTGCAATGAATTCAAACATGTCATGAGCAATGAATAAGAGGGTGATAAGTAAAAACAAAATTGAGCTCTCAATCACTTTTATGTCAATCTGCAAGCAAATACTTTGTTCTTATCTAAATATACATATCATGATATTTAAAATCTTATCAAATGTCTTTCCATGCATAGTATTTGATGTTTGCTCTACAATAATAGAAAACTGTTTGGTTTAATATTTCAGCTAATTCATTCCAAAATGTTTTTTACCCCTCACAGTTGAGCCAGTAAATGAAGTCAAGTCAGCATATATAGAAAATCATTTTTAGATATAAGGTGAAGCTAACATGTGAGGCGATTTCAAATGGATGAAAATCAGAGCTTTAACCTCTATGGAGGACGTGAGACGTCTAGCTTCATGGTCGTATGGACATTATGCGTGTTCGATCTTGCACGTGAGGTGTCCGATTCACGACAAAGGTGCATGTGAGGCGTCGGGATTTATGTCTCTATTTAAGCATTTTGTATCATTTGAGAAGAAAAGAAGCTTGAGAATGACCTAGGGAATCTTGGAAACAAGGGGGATCCTTAGGGAGCCTAGGTTAAGGGTTTAGTGCCTATCGGAGAGATTCTATGGTTGGGCGGGAAACACATGAAAAACATATTGGGAGTGAGATTCATGGTTCATCTTTGTTCCGTAGAGAAAAATAGAGAAATTGAGTATTGCTCTTGAAGACTAATTATGAACAATTTAAAAAAAAAAATCTTGTGGATGTGATTCGTGGTTTATCTTAATTTGTTCATAATTTTTGTTTTGTTAAATCTCTTGTTTAGTAGAAGAGATTGGAAAATGATAAAATTTAGAATTGTTCTTTGTGGAAGTGTGAACTCTTGGAGCTAATTTCTTATAACTCATTGTCCTCTTGTAAACATTGTTGGAATAGTAGATATGACTTATGAGAGTTGCACTCTTTCTCATATATAAGGTCATTGTTGGATCGAATTTGGTAAACAAAACTCTTAAATTGTTCGGAACATGACTACAAAAAAATCATTAAAAAATACATGTTGCTGCAACAATAAGATAAGTGCAGAATAATTTTATAAGACTAAACTTAATTGTTATATAGATGAAAGGTATATTTAACCTTAAATGTAATATGGTCCATTGTAGATTAATTAACAAGAACATAATTATCTTCATTACATTAGAGGAGACAATATGGTCAAACTATTGAATCTAGAATTAAAAGATTACAACTTTGTAACTTCGAACATCATCTCCGATTATTTATCTAGACTTTCATGATTTTTTCAGAAAAAAGTTCACATTCCTCATCTTTTTTTTTTTGGTATAGATCACATTCCTCGTCTTAGATTAACATAAAATTTTATAGATTTTAATTTTATAAATTAATATGCTTATGTCTAATAAGGATTAAACACATGTTTATTTATTTTTTTGTCAAAAAAAAACCCTATGTCTTTAAATGAGAGAGATGACTCCAATGTTTCGCAAGTGCAACTACAGCCGTAATATAGTTGATGTGGTAGTCTCCTCAACCGCATCGCACCGTAATTGTGGTGTAATTTTTAATTACATGTCCGGCCACAACATAATCGCATTAGGAGTTGCATCAGACAATTTTTAACATGTTCGTTAAAATTTTCTCAATTAAAATTAAAAATTTAAAAATTTAAATCTTAAAATACTAAAAATTTAATGAAAAATCTTACTTTTAGCTGTCTATCAACTTTATATTTCAACCACTTTTTATCGGTTAGTATTTACGGGGCAAACTAAAACTATACTATAGTCGGTATAAATTGTGTAGTGGTGCAATGGTACCACTTAATATAGATTGTGAAAATTAAAATTCATATCGCACTGCAACAACGACAATACACATCGTAGCAGCTGCATTTAATGCAATCGTAACGTCCGCATATGCAACCACATCGATAGGCAATTTAAAACCACACTGACGTCATCACATGTACAAATGTTCTCATTCTATACATAGCAAAAATTACGGCAAAAAGATAGTAGTGTAAACAACAATAAAAGCCAAAGATATGATTAGTGGAGTTACTAGCTAAGTGCAATCAAACAAAACATATTTTACGGCTCTCCACTTTGTCCCATCATCACATTCAACTTATGTTTATCTAAAGAAACATAAACATTCCTAAGTGCATGAATCAACCTTTCTCATCCCACCACACAAATCATGTAAACTAAAGATGAGGCAAAAGTAAAGATTAAATATAGAATTAGTATAAAGGAAAACTAGGAATAGGTGACGATCATAAAATAGTTTCTTTGTTTTTTCTTCATGATTTTCTCAATTTTAATAAGTAGGCATTAAGAATATATACATCTCTACACCTCTCTAGATTAGACTAGGAGTTAAATTGATTGAGAATAAATTTGCTTTTCAAAGTGCTATGTGAAGTGACTTAATTTTGTTTATATAAAGTGAACAATTTAAGTGTATATTTTAAAGATACTCAAAAATAGTAATTTTGTCTTGAAATTAATAGGTTTAATTACAGTTTTGGTCCCTATATTTTCAGTTATTCATAGTTTTGGTCCCCCTATTTTTAAATCATACATGTGACGTACAATTCAATGATATTCAATAATTAGAAGTTATGAAACTACAAGAAAATTCGTTAAAAACTTAGATTTTAATTTAAGAAGTTACTCATTTTTTGTAATTGAATTAATAAAATATAAACAATTAATCCACCTTGATAAATATACATCATCATATCGTATGTCACAACATTTAAAATATGTTAAATCACAATTTTTAAGTATAAAATTATGATAGGGGGACCAAAACTGTAATATGACTCAAAATAGGAGGACCAAAATTGTAATTAAGCCAAATTAATAATATTTGAGTTTTTTTTTTTTGTTGAGAAAAACAATATTTGAGTTTTAAAAATATAAAATGCATAAATTTTAATATAAAATTTCTTTTATTAGTACATTAACAAGTGCCCCAAGAATACATATTAACATTTCACAAATGAGTAAGATATATTTATGTAAAAATGAGTTGAATAAAAATTTTAGTGTAAAAATTACTTAGTATATTTAAAATTTGAAATATAATTTTAGTCATCCTAATAAATAAATAAAAAAGACTTTAGGCCTTGGAATAAATGGTGTTTTTTTATTTTATATATTATGATTTTTTCTGTTTGGATTCAGTCTTTCTAAATTAAAATTTAGCCATTAATTGAAAAGTTAATACTCACGGTCGAACTCCATACTACTAGTGACGCTGCTGTTTATCACTTGACCAAATGTTTCACCATATAGTTGGCCATATACACTATGTTGAATATTAATTTTTGTGAGAGAGGGGACTAGAGATTTGGAAGAATGAGAGTATTGATGACGCAAGAAGAGCAGTTCTTTGATGACAATGTGGAAGAAATTCAATGTGTGAAAAATTGATTAAAGCCTGCAACAATAGTGACATTACAAAGGGAAGATGATCATGATGTTGTTTTAGAGCATAGTGAACTGAAAAATACTGCTAAAGAAAGACAAAATGTTAACCCAAATTGATTGATAAAACCCAAATCCCCATAAGCATAAATAAATGTAAGTTCCAATAAGAAAATAGAGGGTTTCTTTGGTCTTTTTCTCTTAATTTGACTTCTTATTGCTTTTTCAAAGGAAAGGGAAAAGTGTTTCAGTGTTTGGCATTGTGTCAAGGACCATAAAAACAACCTCTTTGGTGAATCCCATTTTACCCTCTCATTAATTAAACTCAAGGGTACATTTTCACTAGAGCAAATAATCAAAATGATTCAAATACTATTTATTGTTCATATAAATATTTGTTGTATTTGAACATTTTATTAATCACTATTTTAATTTGATCGTAAAAATTTACTAATTCGAGATATTGATCTTTAAATGTGTTAAAATTATAAACACATTGTTTTTTTTGGTATGGAAATTATAAACACATTTTTAATATCTCTTTTATTATTGTTCTGAATGTACAAAATTGATAGTTTCTTTGGTGAGATTTATGTGACAAAGGTAGTGATGGGCTTCAAGTGTGAATGAGAGGGTATATACAAAAAAGTTAACACTTCAATGTCTAAGTTATTGTATGAAAGAAGTTGAATGTATATAGAAATAGAGTGAATTGTATGTACTTTGAGATTGAATTTACATCCTTATATAAGGAGAAAAGGTGATGTGCACGAAGAGTGATTTTACTATGTTGCATGCCTAAATAGTACAATCCATGAATGCCTCCTTTCTATATTGTTTGTCACGCACCATGACGACGGAACTTTTTGGTTGTGACCGAGTAAAATCACATCGGATCCCAAGACGTATTTGGACCATCAAGGGTATTGGACTTTTGTCTGGTCCTAAATAGTTGCCCCCCAAGTCCTTCTTCTGAATACGGAAAGGAATCTAATCTTGCTTCAGAGCGGAACTAGTTGTGTGAGTCTTGGATCATCCGTTGTTGTGCGCATCCGTTATATTGCAATGAAGAGTTCTAGTTCTCAACTATTTTCTCATAGTGTCTGGTGACATCTGACGTGGACCTTTATCAACAACGAAGAGACGTTCGGGGGCATATTGATTGACAATTTTGTACACATCAACTATATGCATTTGATAGGCTTGGCGAATATGAGAGCATGCAATTGCATGTTAACAAGACAAATGTAAACTTTAAAATTTTCTACAATCACACTATTTTTCTTGCAAGTTGACCCTCATTGTGATTACACAATTTCCCCATGAGAAAGTATGATTTAACCTATCAAATTGAATGACCATAAAATAATTATATTTTTTTCATTTAATCTTTCAAATCCTAAAACTTCATAGCCCTAATTTCTAAAATATTAAAGGAAAATATTAAAATGTACCTTAAGGGTACATGTTAAAGATATAAATGAAGAAATTTTATCTTTAAAATTGTACGTTGAAATCCTCAAAAGTTAAAATATTGATTTTTATTGCTTTGGTCTTTGGTCTTTTTCTCTTAATTTGACTTCTTATTGCTTTTTCAAAGGAAAGGGAAAAGTGTTTCGGTGTTTGGCATTGTGTCAAGGACCATAAAAAAGATGGTATTTATGTCAAAGACAGATTGGAAACTACATAAAGACAACCTTTTGGTGAATCCCATTTTACCCTCTCATTAATGCAACTCAAGGGTACATTTTCACTAGAGTAAATCATCAAAATGATTCAAATATTTATTTGTTGTGTTTGAACATTTTATTAATCACTATTTTGATTTTAAAAATTTACTAATTCGCCATATTCATCTTTAAATGTGTTAAAATTATAAACACATTTTTAATATCTCTTTTATTATTGTTTTGAATGTACAAAATTGATAGTTTCTTTTGTGAGATTTATGTGACAAAGGTAGTGATTGGCTTCAAGTGTGAATGAGAGGGTATATGCAAAAAAAAGTTAACACTTTAATGTCTAAGTTAGTTTATGAAAGAAGTTGAATGTATATGGAAATAGGGTAAATTGTATGTATCTTGAGAGTGAATTTACATTTTTATTTATAGAGAAAGGGTGATGTGCATGAAGAGTGATTTTATCACGTTGTATATTTCACTGTGTGAGTGAAATTGAAAATAGTACAATCCATACAGGCCTCGTATATTATTTGTCACGCACCATGACGACGGAACTTTTTGATTGTGACTGTGTAGAATCACATCGGATCCTAAGACGTATTGGACCATCAAGAGTATTGGACTTTTGTCAAGTCCTGAATAGTTGCCCCTAAGTCCTTCATGTGAATACGGAAAGGAATCGAATCTTGCTTCACATGTACAGCGGAACCAGTTGTGTGAGACTTGGATCATCCGTTGTTGTGTGCATCCGTTATAGTGTGGGTCCATTGTAATGAAGAGTTATGGTTCTCAACTATTTTCTCATAGTGTCAAGTGACATCTGACATGAACCTTTAACAACAACAAAGAGATGTTTGGCTTCTCATTGATTGACGATTTTGTACACATCAATTATATGCATTTGATAAGCTTGGCGTATATGAGAGCATGCAACAACCACATGTTAACAAGACAAATGTAAACATTTCATAGCCCTAATTCCCAAAATATTAAATTGTAAATACCTTATTCTATATGTTACATTTGTAATTTATTCAAAAGTTAATACTAATATTTTATATTTTATTTTTCAAACTCCAAAATTCCATAATTCTAACCCTCTTAAATCGTAAAATTTAATAACCTTAAACCTCTCATAAATCCTAAAACTCTAAACCTAATTCGGTGGAGCATTTAGCGCAGCGCCAACAACAACAACAACAAAAAACATAGCTATGAACTTGTCACTTCCAATTCGGTGAACTCGCCACTTTTACAGAAACAATGCATATTTGGTGGATGTGCCAAAATCACAGTGAACCACCGTAATTTACAGAAACTATTATTGGTAGATCAATATAACTCTATCACACCCATCATGATAACAAAAAATGTGGGACAAAAAAAACCTAAAATAGTTTGTGGATTTATTTTACCATTATCCAATTTTCTTTTCTAATGTTGAAACTAGAAACACATCTCAAAGAATAGTGCATAAAAAAACCGCATGAACAAAGCCCAAACAAAATTGTTCCTTTTATTACCTCTCTCTCTCTCTCTCTCTCTCTCTCTCTCTCTCACAGCTCCTTCTCTGTTCTGTTCCCACCACACCACCCTTTCTGTCTCTTGTTTGTTCTTCTTCATCTTCACTCTCTCTCTCTCTGAAAAACAGTAACTGATTTTTCTGTTCTTTGTCACATCCATCTTCAAACTATAATACTACTATCACATACATAAATCAAACCAACCCCATTTCCTCAATAATATTCTCTTTTTCTCATTTCCCATTTTCTTCTTCTCTTCCAAAACCATGGAACAACAACAAGACTCAACAACCAATACCAACCAAAATCACATACCAAAAACAACCACCTTTGTTAAAACAAATGGAACAACCAACTCTCATCAACATCAACATCATCACTACTATCATAATCATCATCAACAACATCAACAGCAACATGTGAATCAGTTTCAACATGTTGGTTTCTACAACAACAAATTTCAAAGATATTACCCTGCTCTTCTTCCTTTACCTTCTTCACTTCAACAACTACCTTTCATTCCACCTTTTCATCAAAATCAAAACTTCAAATTCAAAACCCATTTGCATAAACTTCCATGCAAACTCAATAGTTCTCCTTCATCAGATTACAATCTCTCTCAGCTATCACTTGATTCTGGTAAGTAACATCATCATTCTTCATTGTTCTTCTTCATTTCAAGCTTACCCTTTTACTTGCATTCTTGTTTTTTTTAGTATAGTTGCTAAAAATTTGTTCTTTTCTTGGTTAAGTATTTTTAGTGCCTAGAAATTTCACCCTTAAGACGAATAAGTAAAGTGTTTGGGGTTTGAACCCCGACTCTTGTATATATAATACGATGTTTCTACTAACTTAAGCTAAACTCAGCTGACTAAAAATTTGTTCTTTGTGGATGCTTGTTTGGTTTTCTTGAGGAAAATTTGAAATTTCTTTGACTTCTTGGAGAGAGTGAAAAAAACCAATTTTTATTGTCTCTTTCTCTTTTTATATATATTTTTAGTTTGAATTTTGAAATATTGCATTTGGGTTTGTAATAATATAGTAGTAATTTAGTTTATTTATACATTTTGAACTTCACTCAAGCTGGTTTTGATTCTGATTTTACATTGGTTTTAGTGCTTTTAATGTGAAAATGTAAGGTCTTGTTTGGGGAAATCCCTTATGTTCAATGTTAAATTTGTCAAATTAAAAAAAAAAATTAAGTCAAAAAGGTGTTAAGTCTTTTCCAGAGTATAAAACTTATTTGTGAACTCTTGTTGTTGAATGATTTTATTTATTTATTTATTATTGTTTTGGTTAAAACATATATTTTCCTTTAAACTATGCTTTAATGGCTACTGTTTTATAAACAATGTGTCAAGGTCTAGCTAGATTAGTAATTGTGGATTTTATTTTTTATTTCTATTTTACTTTTATTCTATGTTCATAACAAAACCCTCTTGAGAGCTATGTTTTGATTAGTATTTTCAAGTTTGTTTTTTTGTTGAAAGTAGATTTAATTTAAAGTGAAATGATCACTTGTTTGGTCTCACATCAAGTCAAAATTGATTTATTCTCAAACTTGCTTTGGTAAGAAGCAACAATGATTTGCTTTAAGCACGTTGACAAATTATCCTAAAAGCATTTTTCACATAAAGATATTTAACTTAGAGGGTTAATTAAAAAAACCTTACAAATTGATGTAAGAAACAAAACATATATTTGAAAAATATGATTAACCATCTTATTTATGATATTGATTTAGCTCCCAAGGAACTTCAGAAGCAAACTAAATCATCCTTTAAAGAAGTTGATGATAAGAAGCTAATTTCAGCGAGGAAGCCGCAAGAATTGATTGTTGCAAGAAGGCCGGATTCAGGTGGACAAGAGGGTCCTGTGATTTCTCTCCTTGCAAACCACTTTTTGGTGAAATTTGATTCATCACAAAAAATATATCATTACAATGTTGAAATTACTCCTCATCCCTCTAAAGATGTTGCTAGAGCAATCAAACATAAATTGGTACATAACAATTCTGAGATTTTATCAGGCGCTCTGCCGGCGTATGATGGGAGGAAGAATCTTTATAGTCCAATTGAATTCCAAAATGATAAGCTTGAGTTCTACATAAGTCTGCCAATCCCAACTAGCAAATCGACGTTACTTTACGGAGAAACAGATGATACGAAAGAAAAGCGTGATCAGCATAAACTGTTTCGTATAAATATCAAACTAGTCTCGAAGATTGATGGAAATGAGTTAGCTAACTACTTGAGCAAAGAAGGCGACGAAGGGATTCCACTTCCGCAGGATTATCTACATGCTTTGGATGTAGTTTTGAGGGAAAGTCCGACAGAGAAATGTATACCTGTTGGAAGGTCATTCTATTCAAGTTCAATGGGAAGAAGCAAAGATATTGGTGGAGGAGCTGTTGGATTGAGAGGCTTTTTTCAGAGTCTTAGACCAACTCAACAAGGACTGGCTCTCAATGTCGATTTCTCAGTAACTGCTTTCCATGAGAGTATAGGAGTTATTCTGTATTTGCAGAAACGTCTCGAGTTTTTTAGAGACCTTTCTCAAAGGAAGACAACTCAGCTGACTTGTGAAGAAAGGAAAGCAGTGGAAAAAGCGTTGAAGAACATTAGAGTCTTTGTTTGCCATAGAGAAACTGTTCAGAGATACCGTGTCTACGGCTTAACTGAGGAGTCAACTGAAAATATTTGGTTTCCTGATAGAGATGGAAAGAATCTGAGGCTAATGAGTTACTTTAAAGATCACTATAACTATGACATTCAGTTCCGTAAGTTGCCATGCTTGCAAATTAGTAGGAGTAAGCCTTGTTATCTCCCTATGGAGCTCTGTGTGATCTGTGAAGGACAGAAGTTCCTTGGGAAACTGTCGGATGATCAGACGGCAAAAATACTCAAGATGGGCTGTCAAAGACCGGGAGAACGAAAAGCCATCATCGAAGGAGTCATGAGAGGAAATGTTGGTCCTATCAGGTAAGTACTAACACAAAGTAGTACTTTCATATTTCTTGTTTATTGAATAATGATATTATGTATGATTATTAGTACTTCTATTTTATGGATCATATACACGGCATTTAGTCATTGAGAAAAATTGAAACATTTTGCTCGTCACGAAAATGAACTGCAAAATATTAGTCCTTGAATCAGGATCCATCCATAAACCGTTTATTAATGATTACGTGGATGGTTAAATGGACTGTGTAGCATTAACGGCGTTTAAGTGATTATGACATTGTTTTTGTATTAGTTTCTTTTTGCTTTCTAATGCATTAAAAGTGATCCTTTTGACAGTGGTGACCAGGAAGGGGAATTCAAACTCCAAGTCTCGAGAGAAATGACAAAGTTGACCGGGAGAATTCTTTACCCTCCCAAACTAAAGCTCGGAGACGGAGGTCATGTGAGAAACCTCACTCCTTCACGTCATGATCGCCAGTGGAACCTACTAGACGGCCATGTTTTTGAAGGAAGAACAATTGAAAGGTGGGCACTAATAAGTTTTGGAGGAACACCGGAGCAAAAATCTCACATCCCTAGATTCATAAACCAGTTAACTCAAAGATGCGAACAATTAGGCATTTTTCTTAATAAGAACACAGTTATTAGTCCACAGTTTGAATCATTCCAAGTTCTTAACAATGTTACACTTTTGGAATCTAAGCTCAATAGAATCCAAAGGATTGCCTCAAACAATCTACAGCTTCTTATTTGTATAATGGAGAAAAAACACAAAGGGTATGCAGATTTGAAACGAATTGCCGAAACAAGTGTTGGTGTTGTAAGCCAATGCTGCCTGTATCCAAATCTCGTTAACTTAAGTTCACAGTTTTTGGCTAATTTGGCTCTCAAGATCAATGCTAAAGTCGGTGGATGCACAGTTGCTTTGTACAACTCACTTCCTTCTCAATTACCACGTCTTTTCAACATCGATGAACCAGTGATGTTCATGGGAGCCGATGTGACACATCCTCATCCTCTCGACGACTCGAGTCCATCTGTTGCTGCTGTTGTTGGTAGCATGAATTGGCCAACAGCAAACAAATATATTTCAAGAATAAGGTCTCAAACACATAGACAAGAAATCATTGCAGATCTCGGCACAATGGTTGGAGAATTGCTTGACGATTTTTTTCAAGAAGTAGAAAAACTGCCCAACAGAATAATTTTCTTCCGAGACGGTGTTAGCGAAACTCAATTTTACAAAGTGCTGCAAGAGGAACTTCAATCCATAAAACAAGCATGTTCATCAAGGTTTCATGGTTATAAACCATTTATTACTTTTGTAGTTGTACAAAAGAGACATCACACAAGGTTGTTTCCTGCAGACACCAATCAATCTTCGACGCACAACAATTTTCATTCTCAATATGAAAATATTCCTCCGGGGACCGTGGTTGATTCTGTGATTACTCATCCAAAGGAATTTGATTTCTATCTGTGTAGTCATTGGGGTGTTAAGGGAACAAGTAGACCAACTCATTACCATGTTTTGTGGGATGAAAATCAGTTCACTTCAGATGAACTTCAAAAGCTGGTTTACAATTTGTGCTTTACTTTTGTTAGGTGTACTAAGCCAATTTCTTTGGTTCCTCCTGCATATTATGCACATTTAGCTGCATATAGAGGTAGACTCTACCTCGAGAGATCAGAGTCATTAGGTTTGTTCAGAAGTGCTTCTACATTATCAAGAGCTGCTCCTCCAAAGACACCACCTTTACCTAAACTTAGTGAAAACATAAAGAAGCTCATGTTTTACTGCTAGTGATAGCTAACCTATGTAGCACTAATACTTTAGATTGAAGACGTTCTGTTACGTGTCAGTGTATGTCACTAAGACTTTTGAATCGTGATTGCATACTATCACTTCTATTTTCTCATATTACTACTGGTGTCAAGTGTCTGTGTCTGTATTAGTGCTTCACAGGTAGCTATTCTTCCGATCTCATTTGATTTTCGGATTGTTTAATTACATGACCAAGATTTAGATTTGTCGGAGTGTGAAAAGAATGTAACACATGGCAAATATAGTATTGTGCAGGATAAGAAAAACAGATATGTAATCTTTGCATTTTTATCTAACTGGAAAATTCTCATATTAAAGGCCTTAGATGGTAGTTAATGAGAAAGGATATCTAAACTGTATTTCCTTACTAGTTTAGTTTTCGACTCAAGGTCTAATACTGCGTTTTGTGAGAAGCTTGAAATTGTAGCTTATGCCAATTTTGCGTTTCAACTCTTTTCACTGTAGAAATAAATATTCACTTTATTGTGTTACTAAATGTAGAAACAAACATTCACTTTACCGTGTTACTAAACATACATTTGTGTTTTTGTTTATCTATTTTGCCTCCAAAACTCGATTTGATTACAATAATTTACATTTAAAACTCAATCGTCATTTTAAATTCAATCTCAACCAAATCAATTTTATACAATAATTTACATTTAAAATGGATCATCCAAACATATATATACTTGAATGCGCACACTTGCTACAAGGAAAAATTTGTCCATCCGTTTCAAAGCATGTCTAGCATGTTTAATATTTTGCCATATTTATATATGTTTGAATTTATGGTGAATTCGATAAAATTATGTTGTGTCACAGTAATTTTTGTACAAAAAATATCCTTTAAAATTGTGATGTCGCGAACTAACATATAATACAAAGATGTACTTAGATGCATGGCACACACAGAAGGCCAAATTAAAAGCACTTGCATGAGCGTAAAATGTTACACTCCCTCAGTAATAAAATATAAATGGAAATTCTCTTTTTTATGTTCATCGCATAGTTAATAAATTTTTTGGTTTAAATCGGATATCCTCTACGCTCAACTGTAAAAACTAATCCCTCGAATCGGGTAGGACTACAAAGAGTGGTTAAAGTTCTCCCTCAATAGAATTTAACACTGTTGAATTCTCATGATTGGTTTCGATCCCATGACCTTTGATTAAGTTGGAAGAGATCTCTTATCATCTCATCAAAGTACTCTTGAGTATCGCATACTAATATATATGAAAAGCTATAAATATGAATAACAAAAAGTAAATATTAGTTTTGTCAAAAAAAACAAGGAAAATGCTAAATAGTGCACCCCATGCACTAGTTAAAGATACTTAATATAGTAAAAAATATATTAGAACTTGTGCGGTCAACATTTATAAAATATTAAAAGTCTTCTTTTCAATAAAAAAACTTACTTATTTTGTATGCTTAACTAGTGCATGGGGTGCACTAGTTAGTAATAACCCAAAAAACAAAAGTAAATATTACTTGTAGTAATAACTGTAATGTAAATATTAAAATTTCCATTCTTTTAATAAGTTGCTTATATCTTTTATTTTATTTTTTAACAAAGCTTGTATCTTTTATTTAGTTGTCAGTTTCATGCTATGATATAGAATCTTGAGATTTATTCAGGTAGTTAACTAGTTTTATGCACCCATCCAATGCAATCTTTGTACATGGAGATGCAGCTTTAACTTGTGAAATGGAACTAACCAACCCGTCTTGTAATATCAACTACTTACATAACTGTAAAGACAGTTTCAATCTAAGTACAATAGTAGTAGTATTAAATAAAAGATGTCAAGTCAAATAATAGATGCTAGATACTACTATGCTTTAGTATTACATTAAGTACAAAGTAACCATTATTGTAAGTATAAATAAAAGCAAATGAGTATAATATCATTTTGCCATGCAAACCATTAAAGTGTAAGTGGCAGAGTTATTAAAAAGAATCCAAATTTCAAAGCACAAAGACAACTACCAAATTTACGAGTTTACTTCAAAATTAATTGTGTGTGTAAAATACGGTTGTGCCCAGTAAGGCCCCACAGAGAATGGTACACTACGGATGTGTTTGGTAGGAGAGAAATAGAGAAGAAAAAAAATTAAAATACGGAAATCAACACAATAATTGTATTATCCGTCCTATAAAAAATAAATGGTTGAGATCAAATTTTATATAAAATTGATTAAGTTGATTAAGTAAATTTGATCCTTTAAATCTCTTATGGATGGCTGAAATTGTCCGCGTGAAGCAGCTACAAAGCCGAAATGCATCCTGTATGATCGGGATTTTGTGGAAGCTAAAACAATCTTGACTTGATCATTGATTTAGGGTTTGAACTTGTGGTTTTTTTTTTAAGAACCGTAGTAACAAATAAGAATGAAGAAACTTGAATCGTAAACAAGAAGTATAGAATGATTGTTTGCGCAGTTCGGCCAAATATTGCTACATTTGTTGTATATAGAACAAGTTTTTTTTTTAACATCATACAAATAAATTGCTCCCGTTAAAAATTAATCGCCGGACCTCTCCTTATTCAATCCATATCTCCTTCAACTCTTACCATTTGAGTTATTCTACGGAAACTATAGAGCAGCTTTAACGTATTACAATAATACTTCTAGGGGAAAATTCGCTACACCATGGTCGCCCCTCTTTTGTGCCTACAAGCCATACTCAACAATCTCCATCTTATATATTATCAAACTCTTAGGAAGATTTAACGCATGACATACACATCCTAACAATTGAAGGTACAACTCTTGCTTAAAAATATCATAAAATGAGAACCTTAAAATTTTATCATTGGACGATTCCCATAACTGTGTTTGAAAGATGATTGAAACTGCTTAATGTTAAAAATCGTTCTGAACTATGAATTATTATACCCCATTTTTCTAGGAAAAAAGTGAAAACCAAAAAAAAATAAAATTTACAATTGAAAATGCTCTTATGCAATTGAACTCTACATTGCTCAACACCTACTTTTAAAGATTTAAAGTTTACGTGATTCAAATAATATTTATTTAGATGTAAGTTACTCTTTGATCTTATGAAAACTCATAGTTGAATCTATTTAAAGTTAGAAAATATAACTTTTGATTTTAGAGTTTAATTATTTTTATAATTAAATTTATTGTTTGACTCACTGTTATATAAATATATCTAAACATAATTATTTTATTTTTAAATCAATTTTTTTTTTGGTACTAATTTTTAAATGAACTTTAATCAAATTAATTTTATAAAGATGGAAAAATTACACCCATCTCCCTAAGATTAAGATACATACTAAAATATCACTCACATCCGCTCTATTAATTAAATGAACATTAACGTCTGTCAATATAATATTGTGACCATGACCATTCTCACTCTAACTCCCTATGGCTTTCGTTATCATGTTGTAGTTTAACGGTGTTTGTCTACAAGGGAGATAAGTGTTTTTTCTAAATTAGAGGGGTGTGAGTGATGTTTAGATGAACTTAAGGGGAGGTGTGTAACTTATCTATAAAATTAATTCAATAAAAATCCAAATCAATTGTTTTCAGGAGATGGCATATGAAGAGAGGTAACCAGAAAAATATATATGAACTTGGTTAAATGATTATAATTAACGCTATAATAAATATAAATTTTACAAAATTTGCGTTAAATTGAAAGTTATTTCATATAGATCATCATGAAATTTTTTAAAGAAATTAAAAATTATTTGACATGTTATTGATATTCATCAATATTAACGGTTAAGAAATACCGTTAATCTTGATGAATCTAATAACACATCAATTTTTTTTTAAAATTTTTTATCAATGATATATATAGTGGTGTAAGAGAATCAGTAAAAGCGATAATCTAAACCAATCCAAACCGAAAAAAACTAATATTTATGGTTCGGATCAAAAACCAAACTTAACCAATTAAAAATTAATGTGGTTTGGTCCAGATCTTGGATTCAATTTTTAGTAACCGATGAACCGAATCAATGATTATATTTATTGAGTGTAGTCGATCAAGCAAACTCACACCTAAAACCGGCTCAACCAATTTATTTTATTTTATTTTATTTTTCTTTGTTAATTTTACACTTTTTTTTTTCTTCAAATTGAAAATAAATTCATTCTAACTATTTATATATTTCAATTTATTAAGGATTATGAGTTTAATTTTATATATGATTGTATTTTGTATTTGAAAATCTACGACTTTATTATTGTTATTGTTAGCTTTGTTTGAATTATTTGTCAAAAAAAAGAAGCTTATTTTGAATTAAAATAGATATTTGAAAATCATGTATACATTGAAAAATAAATAACAGCACAAAATACATCGGAAAAAAAATTACAAATCGAGTAAAATATTTGAACGAAACCAAACTAAATCAATTAATTTGATTCGGTTTCATTTTAAAAAAACGCCAAAAATTAAACTAAACTGAACCCATCATGACTTCATTAGTTCGGACATTTATCAAAAATTGATCAAATCGGTCTAATACGCTCCTAAATTTATACTCCATCCGTTTCAAAATGAGTGTCGCATTAGCTCAAAAAATTTGTTTCAAAATGAATGTCGCTTTTCAATTCCCAATACAACTTTTTCCATTTATATCATTTATTTACTACTTTATACACTATTTCCAAGAAAATAAAGGAAAAAATATACTTAATTTAGCAAATATACTATTACTTTTAACATAATGATTGCATTCCTTAATATGTGTGAAAACACCAAAAGCGACACTTATTTTGAAACGGAGGGAGCAGTATGTTATAAATTTTCTATCTAATAAACGGTAAATTTTATATTTATTATAATGTTGATTAATAGAGTTGCCCTTTTGTCCCTTTAAACTAGAAATATAATCCTTTCATTTCATTGAAGTTGGCAGTACTCACTACTCAGCAATGTTTGTGTCTCTTTCATACTTTTGGATGTTGGTCAGATGCTTTTTTCAGTACTACACGTCCACAGCTAGCCAAGGAGGGAGGGAGGGAGGAAGGGACAGAAAGACTTGATAAATAAATAAATGAATATGGTTTGCTTCTGCCTTCTGCCACTGCCAGTGCTTTGGCCTTACTAGGAACTCAGCTATTAGTAAGTACCATACACACGATTTTGGGCCCCCCCTTTGGGTACCACATGGATTCTTAAATACATTGTTGTGTAATGGGTCATACTAAATATTGTTAAAAAAAATTAAGTAAATATTATTAAATAGTTTTTTACACTTTCAATATATTGAGTATATAAGTTTTAACACATAATTTTCTTAGTTATGTAATAGAAAAAGTATTGCAACATTCACATTTTCAAAGAGCGAAAAAATTGCCTATCAACATGAACCAATTCATGTAATTACAACTCAGCGTCAAAGAGAGATGACAAGAATATCAAAAACACTAAAAAATAAAAGTTAGTTTGAGAATTGAAATTTGCAATGATATTGACGAGTTGGAGGCAATCTTAATATTCAAAAACCTTCAAATCTCAATAGATTTTGAATTTGGAACGCTTACTCAACCACAAAAGTTAGTTTGACAGTTAAAATTTGCACTACTTTTATAAAAGTTATTTATGTCATATCTTTAGCCAATGTTAGACTTACATCTAGGACCGAACAAGCTGAAACGTTAAATCAACAAGGACGGAAGGTCTAAATATGAGGGGTATCTACAACAAACAACTAATAAATTTATGATAGACTTTGATACCATTTTAGAAATTGAATTGGATTTAACTCAACGCTACAAAATCAGTTTGTTAAGTGCAGGTGAGGATTGCCTCTACTTTATAAATTTTAAAATTGAGTGTTTGGTCTAACTCAATCTCACAAAATCGGCTTGTAAATTGAGAATTGTCCCTCACTTATAAATACATATCCAAATTATCTCACAACTGACGTGAGATTTTTTTCTTAACAATAAATTTATGTCCATATCATTTCTCATCCAATGTTGGATTTCTTAAACACATCCTACACTATTAAGTTTAATGCGTGAATATAAATGATAAGTAGTTCAATAATACAAATCTAATAGCGGACAGCTCAACGGATGTTAAAATTGTTTTGATACCGTATTAAAATCTAGGAGACTTAATCACATCACAACAGCACAAGAGCCTATAATAGAAGGAACAACCTTTTGATCAATCACCAATCATGATAGCATCAACTAAATACAGAGCCAACAATGAGACAAGCTAAGATATGACGTTGCCTTTATTAGCTGTATGCCTGTATGTATTGTATTGTGAAAATTTTAACATTGTACATACAACAAGTCCCATCAATTCCATCCCATCACATCCTATAATCAATTATATATATATATATATATATATATTACTTTTTTTTTTTTGGTAAGCATATATTACTTTTTCTTTGATGATATTGAAATTACTACTAGTAGTCTACTAGTACCTTTATTTGAACCAGTTGCTTGGATGTTACCTTTAACTGAAATTATATACTTTTATGATTTGTGTTCAAGAAATATGACTTGATAATTCAATGAATGAAAACTGATGCTCTTCCATAATTTACGTTACCACAATCATGTGTCTAGCTTTACCTAGTGTGGGTTGGAGACTTCTTGCAACATTTCTACAGTATATTAGATTCACTTGGTATCTTTTATTCTTATTGCTTTTCACCTTTATATATTTTTTAGTAGTACAAGAGCTGATAATAGCTATTGTTTTTAAATTTATTCTTTTTAAATTTGTACATTTAGCATTTTAAGCATTAAAGACATATAGCATGAGTCAAATTTTGAACCAAATATGTTAACTTATATTGATCAATTCATCCTTTTTCAGCAAGGGTCAAAGTCCAAAAATTTAGAGGAAAAAAGAAAATATAAGAAAAGTTTGATTAATTCCTCTTGATTCATTTGGCAATTGCCCATTATTACATATAGGGGAGTTGGACAAGGAATAAGGGGGAATGCAAATAACAGAAAGGAGATACCATTCCCATTCTAAATGTAATTTTCTTAGATTAGATACTTGAGTTTGTGACCCTTACTCATGGGCTTTTGCAATAATGGGCTGCAGAAATATCACATATCACATCACATAACATATCTGTAGACTGTATAACACTCAATAAATATTGGTGATTGCTCCTCCCTCCACATTTGTATCATACTTGTCAAACCTGGTATTTGTTGATAAAAATATCATTGCCATCTTTGTTTTATAGACAAACAAATTTGCAGAAATTTCAATACAAATTTCAACTATAGAAAACCATAGGCCTCGAGTGTTTTGTTAATGTTTCTGTTCATGTTCGGTCATCAAAAAATTTGCACATTTTGCATAGTCACTACCAAAGACATGACATAATAGCCGTGCTCAGAAATTAATTAGAAAGAAAACTAAGACTAAAAGAAGAGATGCAATCTTTCATAATCCGAGTTTTTTTTTTAACATAATTGCATTTCTTCTTCGCAGTTGTGATGACAAATTCTATCATAAGCAATTCGGAGTGTACTCGGGTAAATATCAAAATATCCGTCGTGGTGAGGGTTTCTCAGCTGGAAGATCAAGTAATTCTCTAATCCCTTCACAAACCTGCATTGAGACAATGGAAAGTTCACAAAATTCTGTACAATAATTACTTGGGTATAAAAAACATATTACAGCTTTCCTCAAATGTTATCAGGGAAAATTCAATCATGTATCAGTTCCAAAATTATCTCAAACATTACCAACATCATAATATGATCCTTTTCGAGCAAGGATCAAGCTCTAAAAATTTAGAGAGGAAAAAAGAGAAACGATAAGAAAAGTTTGATCATTTCCTTCTTGATTCAATTCTACATATAAGGGAGTTGTGCAACGAACTCTGGGAATCTAGGTATCAAGGGGAATGCAAATAACAGAAAGAAGGAAATAACTGTTGTCCCTTTTTAACCATTTCCATTCTAAACGTAAAATCTTCTAGATACTTTAGTTTGTGACCCCATTTCTTGTGCTTCTGCAATAATGAGCTGAACATTGGCTTGTTGCATATTAGATTGAGCCCAAAACTCATAGGGATCACACATATTCGTATCAGTATCACATCAATGTGGCTACTAGAAAAGGCAAGGGTAGCCTATTACTATTTACTAGAGTTAAATAATGATATTGTTTTAGAAGAAAATCATTATAAAACTTCATTGCCCAATGCGCATGACAACAATCTAATGAAAAATTATTATTTACGATCATATTAATAAGAACATCTTTTTCAATTTATTTATTTGATTCTGTAGAAAAAAAGCTATGTATTTGATTCTGTCATAAAAAGTTATGTATTTGATAACATAATTAGCATTTTAATATCCATAGTTATTGCTATTGATAATTTGAGTTATTCAGAAAAGTTCAGTCCTCCTTATGTATGCATTAGCCCCAATAAAATTATGACATGTGGAATTCTATGTGTAATTTTTTTTTTTTTGAATATTTGCAGAGACTAATGCAAAGAATGTCATAGTCAAAGCAGCTATTTTTGGGGAGAAGAGTGAATACTACAGGAGTAAGAAAACTTCTCCGTAAATAGCACAAATGTAGGCATATACAGTTGATGAATAGAAGCTCATTTATGAGGTGTGCTAATTTGCGGGAAACATTTTGGGCACATCCATAGGTTAGCATAACCCACATGGTCATGCAAAGCTTTTTGGTGCTTAATGCATTGGGAGAAACTTTCCTCACTTCCCAACATGACTTTAGATTACACATACAGAAAAAAACACATTTGGTACCGTCTGAAAGTATATTTCTAGAAAAATTATACCATTCAGAAGTACAATCTCTAAAACATGGTGTTTTAGAAATGTGGGGGAGAAAAGAAGCCCCCTACTGATTCAAGGGAACTTCAGTCCTGATCCATGTCAGCAAGAATCCCGTCGGGTAGGCTTGGCCCACAATGACGGTTCTATCAACTTATCAAGTACTCATTCCGTTCAAAATTATACCATTCTCATTGCACCTATTTCTCTCTCAACAATAAATAATAGTTAAAGGTATTTGTTCAAACAAATAGTTAAAGGTATTATTGACAAGCAACATCCCTTACACAAAAGGTGTACAAGCAGCAGGGATCAAAAGGAGTACAAACAGCAGATGTAAAGGAGTCATATAATATAGAGAAAATAGAGTGAATGTACCAGCTTAATTTGGGCTTTGATTGAAGCAATCAATTGAGTGTACTCCTCTATCTGCCTGCAACACATAAGTGATTCTTAAGTTTGAACATGCAAGCAACGTTTTCAACCATTAAAAATAAAAATTAATCGACCATTTTAATAGATTAAAATAGAAAGCCAAAGATAAACTTGTCCAAAATGGACATAAGAGTTATGTTGTTGATACTGGACACTACTGGCGTGGCCTGACCCTAAAATGCCAAAGCAGAATGATGGGATGGCCTCTATCGAAAACTATACAACTAAACATGAGTCCCAAAGTAAAGTAGAAACAGGTGAAAACAACAGAGAACAAAGGTGAGAAGTAGCCGAAGCCAAAAAAATAAGTTGAGCTAAACCCAAAATCATTGATTTAACTATATGCTCCATATCAAAATCATTATCCAAAATGCCTAAACCCAAATTTTGTGACAAACTGCCAATCAAAGTGTCATTGACTTGGCTCGTAATCCAGTCTTGCATGTCTGGCTAAGCATATGGAACTGAATATCTTCTGTGTTTAAGAAGTAGTGCTCAGCAAGCAGCTCTCTGCAGTTCATATTCCTGGTTAGGAATAGTGGGCTGATCAGCTTACCAAAGCTTATTCTTTACCCAGTCTACAAGTTTTATTGCATAAGCGCAATGTGTTTGAGCTTTCTTTAGCTTCTCACCCACATTGTTGCAAAAAATCTAAAACAAAAAATCCTGAAAGACCACACTAAACATATTAATTTTTCTAGCTTCAGTACGGCAAGATATACCTGGTTATCTTTTCTTCCCTTTTTTCTATGTAGTTTAAAGCTTCAGACCAAGTAAACTCCACATGGAATCCCATACCTATATCCACAAATATATGTTGCGTGTTGGGCCTGTAAAGTTTCAACCAGATACATAAAATATGAAGAAGAAAAAAATGTACATTTCAATGGACTGAAGACAAAAAAGAGATTTCATTGTAAGTGCACAAGTAAAAAGCATTAGAAGTCAGCTATTGATGAGCGGTTTGATAGTTTGTCACCAAGTATTGATTGTACCGTGGACCAAAGGAGTGAAATGTCTAAACACAAGTCTTATTGTTTGATTATATGATGATGGTTATGGTTATAAAGATCATATATCATATATGAACAAAAAATGTTTGATCAAACAGATAGGTGATAAAATATGCATGTAAGGCAGTTTAAGTAGGATAAAAACCAAAATGTTTAAAATAACTTACACTTCTGCCTGAACGTAAACCTCTGACCCAATATTGACCATAGTTCTCAGACTGGTTACACTATTCTTCTCAAGGTTTTCAATGTTTCTTCGCAAATCAGCACTGAGTGAATGAGTCAAGTGTGGTTCAAACAGAACAATAGTACTTCACTGAATGTATCATTGAATTTGTGCTAGTTTTAAAAATTAGTCATTGGGTACAAATTACTCTCCAAACTCGGTCAGGTATACAAGTATGATAATGTACACGTGCTACTGTGGATTTTATGAGAACTGAATGATACAAAAGTTTACAGTATTAAAAATATGTCATAGTCATAGATACTAATTGATCCAAGCAGTATGCATAAAACTGAAAAAGGATACAAAATTTTCTGTTGTTCGAAGACCTTGTCCCTGCAATGAAGAAATGAGAAAATTAAATAAACAAGACTCTGAAACCTGTGAAATAAACAAAGATATGCTGCAGAATGAACTATCTATCTTCATCAATTGTAGCTTATGTACTTAAAGTACCATGCTTTTTTAATAGAAAGACTTGGAGTTGGAGATAATAGAGGAAAAACAATCAAATTTATGACATACATCTTTACACATTATATGCAACAACAAAGAATAACATGCACGAAGTAAACACTATACCTCTGACCAGTAGCATGAAGAAGATCAGGTTTCAAACGTTTATCAACAAATTCTTCATACTTTTGAATTTTCTGCTGGCGTATATTTTCCATATGCTATGAGTCCTAGTAAAAGCATAAGCCAAAAAGGAATCATTAGTTATATTACTTAATGTATGCATACATGTAAGTTCATGCATATATTCCCAATACTTGACAACAAATTTTCACAGAATGGTATATGGTTATTAAAAGGGTGTTGTTATACTTATGGTTCATTTGGGTATTTTTTTTTAGCGGCCACGTATGATACTAGGGACTAAAAACAACTACTTTTGAATTTGCAGGAGGAGTGAATCCAAAAAATAAATCTTAGAGGGACTAAAACAAAAAACCAAAACCCTAAAATCATATTTAAAGTTTAAACCATATATATTTTATAAAATTAACCTAGGATAAAATCAGAGGCTCACAACAAGCCTTCATTGACAAACAGTTACTCCTTGACATTACTTTACAAAGAAATAAATTAATAAAATAAAATCAAAATCCTCAATTGCAAGCTTAACCAGTATTACATGAATGAAAAAAACTAGGAGCCAATGGCAAGAATTGTATGATTTCATACTTTTCTTTTCTTTTTTGAAAATCTCGCTATTTGGCCCAGGACCGACTAATTCGAGGTCTAATCCCACCGTCCACTTGCGGGGAGCCCATTTTAAGCCAGCTTTTTTGCTCTGATGGACTAGCCCACACAAATTGACGCCGGGGGGAAACGAACCTGAGACATTGTGAGGAGCACACTCCCAGTTCCCAAGCCAAGCCAAGATACTAAAAATCAAGATGATGCATTCATTCAATACTCTTTTTTTTTGTCTTAGATGAAGTGGTAATCCACTAAAATTAAACAACTCACAACTGCGATGTCCCGGGTTTGATCCTGGGTCACGACGTCCGGCCTAGCAGTTTCAACATTTGCCATTTGAGCTAGCGCTTCTAGACTCATTCAATACTCTTTTAAGATACTAATATTATCTTCTACATTAAATTATCTTTAAAGTTCAACCAAATAACAAAAAAATAAAATTCACAATTCTTACATAACAAAGCTCACAAGTCACAAGTAAGTTCCAGTACAGTAATTTGAGTAACCAATTACTAAAATTAAAAGAAAAAGAACACAAAATTACTTAACATTTAACATTGATGTTGAACAACAAAAGAGAAAAATAGATATTTAATAATGAAAAAATTACTTGGTATTGTAGTTTCAAAGAAGATCACCGATGACAGTGACAGAACGAGGGAGGGGCGACGGCGCTGAAGGAAGAGAGGCGCGGCGACGGTGGTGGTGTGGAATGGAGGTGGAGAGGTTAGGGTTAGAGTGAAATGATAAGAAGAAAAAGAGAGAAGAAACGTTAGTGTGATAGTTTGAAACAACTTAAACAGAGAAGAAGAAGAAGAACAACAAGAGTTTACACTTATGTATGCTTTAATTACATTTTTATCCCCTATTTTCACTTAATTTAGACTTTTTTTTTTTGTATAAATGAATATAATAATTTAGATTTTTCATCAATTTTATACTAAAGTAAAATATGATTTTGCTATAAAAAAATATAATTTACTCATATTTAATTTTTTTTTTGGCCGAGACTGAGATTTTCACCGCCGAACGCAGTGATTATTCAATTCGTTGGAAGCACCTCAATGGATAGAACAGTTGAGCCGGAGATTTAAAGTTTCTCTATACCTAATTATTCATATTTAAATGTCATAATAGAGGTGAAAATCCCAAAAAAAAATGTAAAATAGGGTGTTAAAACTCTGAATTTTACTTCATCAAAGAAAATATATAATTTTCCTTTGAATTTTATTGTACTAAAAATGCCAAAATTGTTAGGTCGGACATTCATGATCGGAGTTCGAACTCTAGTCATTCCATTTTGAGTGTATAAATTTACGATAACTTTGTCATTTCGTTTATGTACCGAAAATATATGACATCAATTCTCACAAATTTAAGAAATAATTAAATACATTATGTTAGAGTTAGTGACATGATAGATGTAAAGAATATACTCCAATATCATTATCTTTTTTATAGTTTGTGTTTTAAATGCTTACTAGTATAACTGAGTATACGGGTTAATACTCAAAATGATAATATATATTTTTAAAGTTAAAATAAATGAGTTGAGATATTAGTTTTTTTAATTTAACATTAATTATTAAAAAAAATTGTTGAATAATTTTATTTTTCTAATTGCTTGTGAAATTGATTTTATATTTCTATTATTTAAATATGTAAAATAATATATATTTAACGATTTTAAAGAGATAAGATAGGGTGGAGAGTGATTTCCCAGTCCGCTCCCCGTTTTGAACAATAACGTGTTTTCTTTCTAGTCCCCTTTGAAATTACAAAAAAGATAGGGTCGTGTACTAATATATGAGTATAAATATTGATCCTCGTGAAAATTATAAAATCAAAAGACACTCGTATTAATATGAGTGTAAATATAAGTCATAATAAAAAAAAGGGTTTCCGTATTAATATGTTTATAAATATTTAAGTTCCTATAAAAAAAAGTCTTTCGTCTCGTATTAAAACATTCGTAGAAATATAATTCCGTAAAAATTACAAAAAACCCGTACATGAGTAAAATATAACTCCCGTAGAAATTATAAAAAAAATAGTCCTCGTATCAATGTATGGGTACAAATATAAGTCCTCATAGAAATATAGTTTCTCGTAAAATTACAAAAAAAAATCTTTGTATTAGTATAATGTTTTTATTTTTATATTACATAGATGTTTATTTTATATTAATTTTATTCAAATATGAAAAATAATACAAATGTAAAGATTTAAAAAGATAAAATAGTCTAGATGGGATCTCCCACTTTTCGTTCTCAACAATATGATATTTTTTTTCTCTTCATCGTAGAAATTATAAAAAGAAATATAGACCTTGAATTAATATATGAATATAAATATAAGTCTCATGTAAATTACAAAAAAAAGAACTTTTATTAATATGTTAGTATAAATATTGATTACGTGCAAATTACAAAAAAATACAGTCATATTAATATAAGTGTGAATATTTTTCATAAGCAATAAAATAAAGTATCATAAAATTGCTTAAATAAATCATAAATATATAGTTTTATGTTGTTGCTTGAAATTGAACCATGTACATCACACTAAATTTTGTTCGTGAGAGAGACATAAATGTCACACATAAACTTTTTCATTAGAGATTGTCACATGAAATTTTGTTCATGAGATAGACATCCGTAAATATATATTATAGAGATATATAGATTATAGAGATTAGTAACTTTTTAAAAAATATGGTTAGTAACAAATAAGTAAAAAAATACATCATAAAAATAGATTTTTTATTTGTTCATACATAACTCAGATTTATCCGCAGGGGATAAATGAGGGTATGTTCTGACCCGAACTCAAGTCCACATCTCTGAGAGATTATTCGCTTTGGGATTTTAACAGTCACGGTTTTGTCATTTTCCTTTGTAGAAAAGGCGCCTCGGTGGTTTGAGGAGTGTGACATGTTGTATATAAACTACCCTAACCTCGAGTTTCAAGCGATGTGGGACTTAAAGTGAGCCAGACCAGAACTGTTCGTACAAAACTCAGATTTATCCGCAGAGGATAAATGAGGGTATGTTCTGACCTGAACTCAAGTCCACATCTCTGAGAGATTGTCCGCTTTGGTATTTTACCCGTCACGGGGCTTTGGATCCGAGAACGAATTTTATCGTTCCCACAGACGGCGCTTTACCCGTCACGGGGCTGTGGATTCGAGAACGAATTTTATCATTACCACGGACGGCGCCACTTTTCGTACAGAACTCAGATTTATCTACAGGAGATAAATGAGGGTATGTTCTGACCTGAACTCAAGTCCACATCTCCGAGAGATTGTCCGTTTTGGGGTTTTACCCGTCACGGTTTTGTCTTTTTTCTTTGTAGAAAAAGAGCCTCGGTGATTTGAGAAGTGTGACATGTTGTATATAAACTTTCATTTAATTGTTTTTCATTTCAATTTGGTCAAGTTGAACAATTTAATTGAGAAAACTTGATCTCATTATTTTTGTATGATATTAATTTAATATTAATATCATATATTTTAATATTAATTTATTTTTATTTTTGTATGATATATTGTACATTAACCAATTATTTGTTGGTTTTGAAAACTTTTAATACAACTTATTATTTTAATTTAATTTATTTACTTTTACTATTTCATATGTTTCAAACATAATTGGTTATACACACTCAATAATATTAATTTTTAATATATTACATGTTATATTTTATAGTAAAGTTATTATTTTACCGAATCTTTATAATTTTCATATTACTAAAAAAATATTATTATTACTAGCGGGCCAGACGGGCACGTTCCGTGCCCGTCTGTGTCGTCGTAATTTTCTGTTAATATATATTTTCTTTGCATAGTTTTTTTTTTGTTATGATTAAAATTTACTTTTTGCTAACAACAATCTAAGTCAAATAAAACTTTGTATTAAATGTATGAAATTATTAAGTAAAAATTAGTACATTTTATCAAACATACTATTTGTATTATCATTCTTCAAATAGAATGCGTACATATTATGAAAAAAAAAAGTCTTATTACATGTATCAATGTCATACTTAATTCAATAAAACATAAAGATGAGACAGGTTAAAATAAAATATGCGAGTCTTCCAAACTCTTGGATGCAACAACATTGTCAAAACAACACCAACAACATATATTGTTCATCCTTCTATGTGTTCCAGTTCAGTCAAAGTCTTACACATTGCATGAGTAAGTTAGCAAACCCCTATAAATATATATCATTTTGATTGGTTAAAAAAAAGGATTTTGACCGGTGTAATCAATACCTTATGCCTCATACATACTATATACAATAATAATAATAATTATAATAGTAGTAATAATTTTCTTTAATGGGAGATATAGAAGAATGAATTTTGACCAGTGTAATCAATTAATTAATTATTGTCAGAAAAAGAATATAGAATTATAGTGTCTTTTTGACAAAATAAAATGAAATTAATTTACTTTTTTGGTAGAAAATAAAATTGGAATTAATATTTTAACAAATATAATAAAATTTTGACTAACATTTGTAATGTAATTAATGTCTTAGAAAATCAGAATTATAATTATTTTTTATTATATATTTGATATATATCAGTATTTATTGGCTTAATTCTAACATATAGTTAGCCCTGCATGCTAGCTAGGATCAAAGTCTAGCTATATTGTGAATTAAGGTTGATTTCATTATTAGTCTTGGCTGTTTTGAGTTTGTTTATGAGAACAAATATTCGTATGAGAAAATGCATGTTTTTTTAAATCAATGGGGCATTGGGTTATTTTGATTAATTATAGCTTAAAAACCATCAGAGATTTGTTTTTCTTAGCCAATATTTTTTTGGTTTACCTTAGCAAATAGAGTATATTTATTGAATGGATTGAGTTTTCAATTTTCATGTAGCATTTGAAAGAAAAAAAATCACGCACATGCATGAATACATGATATGATATAATTTTTATCACTTTTGAAAAGAAAAAAAAGATTGTTTTCATTAATATGATTTGACAAGGATATTGAATATCACCAAAATAATTCTTCATTAGGTTGATATGGATATGGAAAATAATAACAATTAATATTGTTTTTAATGCAATATTGTATCACTTGACCTTGAGTTACAAAAGATTTTTGAAAACTAAATAACATAGGAAATATCATAGTTTAATTGTTTCGTGTAATTCATATTTGTGCAGAATGGAGAGCACAAGATTAGGCACATGGTTAAAGTTAAACCTTGCGGTGATAGTATTGGTTTTTTTGAAGGCAGAAGCTGGTTTTGCACCAATCACTATTGTTCAAAGTGCAGTAGCAAAAGGAGCTGGTTAGAATTTTTATTTTTTATTTATGTGTTTATTCATAGTTACACATCTATATATTTGGTAACATTCACCAACCCGGTTTCACGCTTGTATGCAAGCGTGCTTGGTTCGGTTGGTTGTACTCTCTCGTGTTTGTTTGTAAATTTTGGGATTGTATTCATGAGTGTTTTTTTTTTTTTTTTAATATTTTATTAATTCTTTTTGATTAGTCGACATTTTTGTTTATTTTACTGAATCAGATTTTATGTCCTCTCAATTTTTGTACTTTTTTGTTTTCTATTAATCTAATTTTTGTTTGCCTTTTAAAAAAAATAAATACACATTTAGGAAATAAATATGATTCTAGGAATAATTAAAATTCTTTATATGTTAGGAAATCAACCTAAAATAAATAAAAAAATATTTTGTCAAAATTATATTTAGGAAATTTCAAATATGACCTAAATATTCTTCAAATTTGTCAAAATTATTAAAATTCTATTTAAATATTTAAAAAATTTCAAATTAATCTCTAATTTTTCATATTTTAAAATTATTTTAGAAATTTTTTGAAATATCAGAAAATAGGCCAACAAAGTATAAGAATGAATTATTTTATTACTATGCACATTTTTCTATTAAAATAAGGAATTTCAATTAAAATGTTTGAATTACCTGCAATTCTACTTTTCTTTGATTACCTCATCCAAAGATATTCTTATTGAATGTAACAATTCTTTTTTTCTTATTGATTGATGTCTAATTGTTCAATTGAAATTTAAAATATTTTACAGTTTGTTTGGATGGTAGTCCACCAGCTTACAATTTTGATAAGGGATATGGAACAGGAATCAATAGTTGGTTAGTTCACATGGAGGTTTGTCATTTTCTACAAATTTCCATCAATAATAGTATTAAGATTTTAAATTTAAATATATTTTAGAATTATATTTAAAATAAGATATTATGAGCTATCGTTAAGATTTATAAGTTTTGTGAGATATATTTTTATAAACTCATTGAGATATATTTTTATATGTTGTGAATACTCTCGTACTCTCTTTTTCTTTTTTTTGACAAGACTCTCGTACTCTCTTATTCTCTTTTCTTTTCATCATTTTATTCATGGCTAGCTCAATATATAGTTCAATATATGACTAAATTGTAATACAAAACATATTTTTAAATTATATATTTAAATAAAGATACAAATCTTAATATATTATAAACAGAAATATAATTCATAAATTCTAATGATATCTTATTTAAATATAAATATAAAAAATATTTTAAAAAAATAAATCATAAATCTTAATTATTTCTTATTTTAAATATATATATATATATATATATATATATATATATATATATATATATATATATATATATATATATATTAATTTTGATAATTTTTTTTAAATCAACTAAAGAACCATATAAAATATAAAATATATTCAAATATCAAATCTTCAAAATATATTTAGGCATATTATTCTCTACCCTCTTTCTTGATTTTGTGCATTTAATCTAAACTTCATGTTCAAATTTTGTCTCCTTTTTGTTTGTTGGTCTTACTCCACATTCTTCACGTAAAACATGAATATATTTCATCTGCTTTTTCATATGATACATGAACATATTTCATATAATAGGGAGGAGGATGGTGCAACAATGTCACTTCTTGCCTTGCTCGTAAGACAACTCGTTTAGGTTCATCGACGAAAATGGGAGATCAACTTGCATTTTCAGGAATCTTAAATGACAAACAACAATTCAATCCAGGTATTTTGTACTATACAATGGTTCATTACTTTTTATTTTGATGAATTCCAAGTTTTGTTCTAATGAATGTTGTATATTTTAGATTTCTACAATTGGAACAGAATTAAAATTAGATATTGTGATGGTTCATCTTTTACTGGTGATGTGGAAGCAGTCAATCCAGTAAGTTTTACAAAATCAACATCTAAATTTCCAAGAAAATATTTGCTTTTAGTATAAAGTTTTTTTTCTTCATCATTTTATATTTAATCTTAATAATATGATGTGTATGTCAGGTAACTAAGTTGCACTTTAGAGGAGCAAGAATTTTTGAAGCTGTAATGGAAGAATTGCTAGCAAAAGGAATGAAAAATGCTCAAAATGTATGACAACATTATAAATAGAAACGATTTTGTATTTGTTAATTATATAATAAAAATCTTTTTTAATTTTTTTTAAAAACAATTTTTTCATAGAAACTACTCAAAACAATTTTTAATTTGAAATTATTTTCTTCAAATTCTGATATTTTCAAAATGTAATTGACAGAAGTAAACAAAATGATTTTATCTTAACTAACTGAAGTTCGAATTTTCTTATCATTATTTTCTGACATCGGAGAAAAATCAGTTGAATTTTTATGCGTCAAAATAACATTTCTCTTATTCGTTTTTAGTATAAACTAACTCACAAGAACTTGCAACTACAGGCTATTATCTCAGGATGTTCAGCAGGAGGATTAACATCATTACTGCATTGTGATCGATTTCGAGCTATTTTACCAAGTAAAGCTAAAGTGAAATGCATCTCAGATGCTGGTTACTTTATCAATGTGTAAGCAACACCTATAAATATAATATATGCTTCTTAATCAACATTTTTCTGAATTTTTGAAGTTCATTAATTAAATCATTTTATATGATTCATAATGTTCATGTTAACAGAAAAGATATATCTGGTGCACAAACCATTGAGCAGTACTTCAATCAAATTGTTACCACACATGTACCCTTCTTAACTTTGATTCATTGAATCATAATGTTATTACATTTTCATTTGAATGATACTTTCTAAAGTTTTATTTGTAATATGATTTATTTTTTCTACTATTAGGGATCTGTAAAGAATTTGCCTAGATCATGCACTTCAAAACTCAAACCAGAGCTGGTTAGTTTTTGAACTATATTTTTATCTTCCATTCTTCCTATCTTTGTAGTTCATTTGTGTTAATAGGTTTCTATCCGTCACAATGTGGGCGAGTTTTGGTTTATCGCCTGTAATATATTTTTTTGGTGACAACTTGTGTACCCCTTTAAGATTTGGGGGTATTTACCACTACACCACTCATTCATATTTTAATCGATATAAATTTTATAAAATACACCGTTGGATTGAAAATTTATATCATATAGATCATTTGTGTAAAGTTTCAGAGAAATCTAAAATTATTTAATATACTATTGAGACACATAAAGATTAACGGTGTTTAACCAAAATCACATAAACCGTTAATTTTGATGTGTCTTAATAACATATCATTTGATTTTAGATTTATTTGAAATTTTACACAAATGATCTATATGATATAAACTTTCAATCCAACGGTGTATTTTATAAAAATATATATCGATTAAAATATTATTGAAGTTATAAAGTGGTTGAAGGGGTAAATACCCTTAAATCTTGTAGGGGTAGATAAGAAAAAGCCAAATTTTTATTACATATGTGTAATGTGAAGACTCTGTCATTTACCCCTTTGGTAGACTTTTAACTGACGTAGCAAGTAAAAAGTCAACCACCACGTCAGCAAAAAGTCATCTAGGGTAAATGATGAAATCTTAAAATTACATGTGTAACTAAAAAAATTATAGGGGTAAATTAAAATTCACCCATATTGCAGGGTAAAAGCCTATTAACTAATCTTGCAATTGTAGGGCTTTCTCTCTCAATATTTTGGTGTTGTTAACTATCTTGCAGTGTTTTTTCCCTCAAAATTTTGTATCACAAATCACTACACCAATCTTCTTTGTAAATGCGGCAATCGACTCATGGCAGGTTAGATTATTCTGTTGCTCAAAATTAGTATTTTTATTTAAGTAGTTATACCTGTGAATTCGGATTGCGGTATCACTCTTTCCAAATATTCATGAAATCATAAGTAACAAAGATTGTTTCTTCAAGCTGATTCTAGATTAAGCACATTTTGGTACCAAAATATGCTGCTGATTGGCGTGACTGCAAGCTAGATATAAACAAATGCACTCCTGCTCAACTAAATCAAATTGAAGGTGCATATATTTTGTTCTTAATTTTTTTTTTCTTTTTGATTAGAGTTGTTAATTATTTTTGTTAGTCATAAAAATGTTTATCAAATTCACTTTTACCATTACTTGATTTTCAGTCTTTAGAAAAGAATTCGTAAAGGCATTAGCTCCTATAGGCAACTCTCCATCCAAAGGAATGTTCATAGACTCTTGCTATCTCCACTGCCAAACCGAATTGCAAGAATTATGGTTATATAGTGGCTCTCCGTTGTTGGCCAAGACAGTAAGCACCGACACTATTTTAATTTTTAATCCCCGTTCCTTGTCCTCCATAAAATATAACATAAAATATAACATATCACGAGATTTCAACCAAGATCCTCTGATGCTGCTTCAGAGTGTTTGGTCCAAGTTCCAACAACTCTGCAGCCGCATCAGAGAATCAAAAGTTATTAAATATTTTATTTTTGTGTGGCTTTTGGTTTCGTTCATATTCGATGTAGATGAATAGCTGACTTGTTTGCATTGTGTAACATCTTGCAGAGCATTGCAAAAGCTGTTGCAAACTGGTTTTATGACAGAAGCCCTTTCCATCAGATAGATTGTCCTTATCCTTGCAATCCAACTTGTCGCAACCATGTTTTTGACAATCCATATGAACTAGAACTATAGATTCATTTCATCAAAATCAATTCATATATATATATATATATATATATATATATATATATATTTCATCACTCATATAAAACCACAATTATTGGTTTTATCTAGTGAATCAATAAGAGAAAAGTATATGTTCTGGCCTCTGGGCGCCTTTCGTCATTAATTGTTTAATGTAACAGCTACTATATTCAAAAAAACTAGAAAAACATGGATATTACAAAGGAAGAACAACATTCAATTTATGACATGCATCATACACATTATGTTCAATAATCAAGAATAAAATTCGCAAAGTAAAACAGTATACCTTTTAGCTGTAGCATGAGGAAGATCAAGTTTCAAGCAATTATTAACAAATTCTTCTTCATACGTATGATTTTAATTTTTTTGCTGGCGTAAATCTACGAAAGTACCCGTAGAAATGATAAAAATAGTATTATGTATAACTAAAACTATAGATAGTCATAGCAATCACACACAAAAATAACTTTATCAACAAAATATGAAAGAAATTGACTCTTGTATTAATATATGTGTAGAAATATATATAGATTATCCGTTGAAATAAAAAATTGTCATCATATATGATAGAAATATAAGTATCCGCGTAACAAAAAATTAAGTACTTGTAGATATGATCTAAAAAATTAAGCCTTCTTATCCGTTAATATTGATGAGTCACAATAACATCTCAAATGATTTTTAATTTTTGTAAAATTTTGTATAAATAATCTATACGATATAAACTTTCAATCTAACGGTGAATTTTATAAAATTTGTAATCATTATAGCGTTATTGAGCGGTGTAGCATTACTTAAATGTTACACCAAGGTAATTTGATCTATCTCATTCTTATTATTATATGAATAGAAATATAAATACACGTGACTTGTTAAATCTGCTCTATAATATATTCTAACCGTGTAATATGTAAACGGGTAAAAAGATCTAAAATATTAATATTTAAATTTAGAATTAAAACTAATATAAAATTAATTTTAGTGTGAAAAGATATGGTATGCCCTCCCTTAATCAAGGAGCAACTTTAAATTTTTGGATCAACTATTCCACCTTTGGGGGTGCCTTCAATCTAGCCAGGGATTAATCACTACGTTCGGCGGTGAATACCCCGATCTCGCCAAAAAAAAATGGTATGCCCTTATATTGTATGCGTGCAAAATTTGAGTTTAGGCTATTTAAGAAAATTCATTTGGTTGCTTAAAAAACTAAATTCATTTGGGTCTACTTTTCTTATGTAATATATATTTCTACAGGTATCTAAATTTTTTTGGTAATTTTTATGAATTTTTTTTTTGTTACATGGATATTTATATTTTTATTCATATATTATTTCAACGAGTATCTATATTTCTACTCATATATTAATAAGAGTTAATTTTTTTGTTTTTTTTGTTGATAAAGTTATTTATATACATTAATAAGAAGACTTTCTTTTATTATTTACCTAATTTTTTTAATTTCTACGTGAACCTAATATTTTTAATTTCGATAGATACCTATATATTAATACAAATACGTATTGTTTTGGTAATTTATATGGAGACAGATATTTAATTTTATGTATTTTTACGGAGACATATTTTTATTTTTATGGGATTTCTATTTCTATTTTTATATTAATACGGAAAGGTACTTTTTTAGCATATTAATACAAAGTATTTTTTAATTTATAATTCTTATGTGGTTTTATATTTTAATTGTCAACTCATATATATATTTTTACTCATACATTAATATGAAAGCCTACCTTTTTGAGAATTTGTAGGGATGCTTATATTTTTACTAATCTCTATCTTTATCTCTATATCTCTATCTCTATATAATATAAATACGGATGTACCTCTCCCGATCACCATCCAACGTGGCAAGCAATCAAGTCTTCATATGTCTATGTGACATGATTTCAAGGCTTTAAAATTTAAGCAATCAAGCAAGCTACAATATGAAAATACAGTCCCTTCGATTCCCTCCAACAACATTTTTCTAATTTTTTTTTTAATTTTTTTTACTTAGATTTAGTTAAGAGTTTTAGTGTCCGTTTGGCCCGGCTTATTTTCTACTTTTCTATTTAGCTTAAACGAAATAGAGAAGTATAAAATTGAATTTAGCCATATTTCTCTTTAAAAGTATTAGAGAAATAAACTAAAGAATTAAAAAATAAAAAAAAGTAGAATCAAACACATTTTTTCCTACTTTACTATTTTTAAGGAGAAGAAAAAAAGTAGAAAATAAGCCCGGCCAAACGGACACTTAACATGGTTCAATTCCCACCAACAACAAACAATCTATTTTTATGATATATCTTTTTACTTATACTACATAGATTTAATTAGGAGCTTTAGCAAAAGGAACGAGGTTCAATTCCAACCAAACAACAAAAAGTCAATTTTTAAGATGTATTGTTTTACTTAATTGTTATTAATCATAATTTCTAAAAAGTTATTAATCTCTATAATATATATTTACGGATGTTTCTCATGAGCAAACTTTCATGTGACAATCTCTAATGAACCAAAGTTTATGTGTGTCATATATGTCTCACTCACCAACGAAATTTAGTATGAGGTACAAGGTTTGATTTCCACCAACAACTAAAACTACATTTTTATGATTTTTTTTAAGCAATGTTATGATATTTTATATTATTGCTTATGAAAAATATTTACATTTATATTAATATGACTGTATTTTTTTTTTTTGTAATTTACACAAGATCAATATTTATGCTAATATATTAATACAAATGTCTTTTTTTTGTAATATACATGAGACTTATTTATATTCATATATCAATATAATGTCTATATTTCTTTTTATAACTTCTAGGACGACGGGAGAGAAATATCATATTGTTGAGAACAGAAAGTGGGAGATCACTCTCTAGAATATTTTATCCTTTTAAATCTTTACATTTGTATTAATTTTTATATTTGAATAAAATCAATTTAAAATGAACGTCTACGTAATATAAAAATAAAAACCATACACTAATACGAAGACTTATTTTTTTGTAATTTTACGAGAACGTATATTTTTATGAGGATCTATATTTGTACTCATATATTAATACAAGGACTATTGTTTTTTATAATTTCTACATGAACTATATTTATACTCATGTACGGAGTTTTTTTTTTGTAATTTTTACAGAATTATATTTCTACGAATGTTTTAATACACGACCCTATCTTATTTGTAATTTTAATGGGGACTAGAAACGAAACACGGTATTGTTCGAAATGGGGAGCGGGAGATCACTCTCCACCCTATTTTATCTCTTTAAAATCGTTAAATATATATCATTTTTCATATTTAAATAATAGTAATAGAAAACCAATTTCACAAGTAATTAAAAAAATAAAATTACATGACAAAAAAAATTCATTGATTAATATTAAATTAAAAAAACTAATATATCAACTAATCTACTTTAACTTTAATAACATATACTATAACTTTGAATATTAACCCGTGCATTGCACGGGTCAGTTATACTAGTATATATTAATACGGAGATCTATTTTTATGACATTTCTACAGGGACCTATACTTCTACTTATATATACGAAAATTACTTGATACGTTATTGAGACTCATCAAAATTAAAGGTTTGTGCTTTTATTTAATACCGTAATATGATATAAATTTTCAATCTAACAGTGAATTTTATAAAATATGGTATTTAACATACTATATTAATATGGAGCCACCTTGTGTGCTCTAAAATTGTGAGTAAGTATATTTCTTTACTCTATTTTATCTTTGTGCAGTTTTTGGACCATAAGGCTATATATGCGCAAATATTTGAACGACCGAGATAAAAAACTAAGGCTTCTTTCACATGAGTATATACAACGCATTGATGGTACTCATAAACAAACATACAAACATGTTAAATCCTAAATTTCAATCTAATCTACGCACGCAAAATAACTAATGTAAGCCTAACCAATAGTACTCATAATTTCTATTTTTATATTAATAGGGAAAATGTACTTTTTTAACATATTAATACAAAGTATTTTTTAATTTATAATTCTTACGTGGTTCTATATTTCAATTTTCAACTCATTTATTAATACATGTCTATTTTTTTTTTTGTAGTTCCAATGGAGACATATATATTTTTACTCATACATTAATATGAAAGTCTATCTTTTTTTTTGAGAGTTTTTACGGATGCTTTTATTTTAACTAATATATATTAATACAGAGTTCTATTTTTATGACATTTCTACGGGGACCTATTTCTACTTATATGTATGAAAATTACTTGATACGTTATTGAGACTCATTAAAATTAAAGGTTTACATGTTTTTATTTAATACCGTAATATGATATAAATTTTCAATCTAATAATAAATTTTATAAAATTTGTAAGTATATTTCTTTACTCTATTTTATCTTTGTGCAGTTTATGGACCATAAGGCTCTGCGCAAATATTTGAATGACCGAGAGAAAAAGGTAAGGCTTCTTTCACATGAGTATATACAACGCATTGATAGTACTCACAAACAAACATGTTATATCCTAAACTTCAATCTAATCTGTGCACGCAAAATAACTATAATGTAAGCCTAACCAATAGTACTCACAAACTGTTAGAATAGAAAATACTTTCTAACAAATGCACTATAATAGAAGATCTATATGACTATATTTGTTAGTTTGTATCCAAAAATTAAGAGATTTAGTTTAGATTTAAATATAGGGTCATAGTGCACCCAATGTACTAGATAAGCATTCTAAATAAGTAATTTTTGTATTGAAAACAACATTATGTTGAAATCTAATTATTTACAATTACAAATTTAAAAGGGAAACTAGGGAAACTAGTAATCATTGTCAAAAATATTATGTAAAAAATCTTAATTGTTTGTTGATTTCTTGTTGATTGTTGTTCTTTTTTTGTTGAGGATTTGTAGTTATGAATAATAGTTAAAATCACTAGTGTTTATCCTTTTCAAATTAGTTATAATCTTGATTTCTTGTTGTTGATTTTAGTCTTTTTAAGTACTAAGAAATGAAAAACAAATATCAAACTATCGATGCAAAAGAAAAGCTCATTATGTATCCAATTTTTCATTATGCATTTTGTGTAAATAGTTGTGGCATTAAAAATAGTAACAAAAAAAAAAAGGAAATCTTGTTGATCTCTTGTTTGTGTGATGACTGACGAATTTAGAAAATTAGGGAAAAGACATACGGTGTTTAGGAAATGAAGGAGAATTTGTACAAGAACATTAATAATTTGTTTGAAGAAAGGAAGAAAGTAATCGAAAACATTGAAACTTTTTAGCTTAAAGTGGTAAGTAATTTTGTTTTGGTCATGTGCTCTAAAATTATTAGTAATATATTTGTTTACTCTATTTTATCTTTGTGTTGTTTCTGGACCATAAGGCTCTGTGCAAATATTTGAACGACCATGACGAAAAGGTTAGGCTTCTTTTACATCACTATATACACAAAATTGATGGTACTCACAAACAAACATGTTAAATCTTATATTCAATTATTTGATTTTTGTTTAAGCATATTTATTCCTTTACTATTTATTTTCTTTATTCATGTTTTTTTCTTTATCCTTTTATCTACATTTCATGATCATTGTTATGTAGTTTGTTTTATTCACGTAATTTGATATTATATATGCTTATGTTCTTTATCATTTTGTTTGTTTTGCTTCTTTTTAACATAATATTATTAGTTTGTTTTTAGTAATTAATATCTTCTTTCTTTGATATTTTTTGTGTGTTTGCATTGTTCGTCTATTTACTTGCATATGTCATTATCTTTACTTTTTAAATTTTGCTTGCTTGATTGTCTTATTTATTTGCTTTATTTCAATTTTAAAACTTTAAAAAACTAGGATTGGCTCTGCTAGGGTTAACATCGCTGATGCCCGCCGTCTATGCCTGGCCGTGTTTGGCTGAGGCGTCGCCAGTGAATCTTAAGCCTGTTGATCGTGCACGCTCCTTTGCTCACATTCTCCAAGATTCTTGCGTTGTGCAAATCAGTCAACTTCCATCACTGGCGATTAAGGGAGATGATGTGCATATCAAAATAACTCAATCTGAGTATGAAAAAGGTTTAGAGGAATGTCGGAACCATCCCCATGGACTATTGCTCCTCAATAAGGGCGATAAGCCACTGACTGCGAGGATCTTAAAGCTAAATTGTCGTTAACATGGAAAATACAGAAACCGTGGCACTTGGTCTCCTTAGGGCGGGGCTTTTATGAATTTTAGTTTGTCTCTTATGAGGACATGCACTTGGCATGGTCAATCCTTATACTCAGCGTTAGACCCATGCACAAGTTTGGATTCGATTAATGGAATTACCACAGGAATATTATTGGAGGCATCTTACTATGTTTGAAATTGCTAGCGCAATCGGGTCTCCTCTACTTGTAATTGGACATTTGGTCACTATGCGCGTCTGTTAGTGGACGTTGATCTCTTTCGCTGTTTTTTTGACGATATTGTGGTTGAACGTGAAGGTTATACGTTTAAGCTCACTGTGCAATATGAAAAACTGCCATCGTTTTGCACACACTGTCAGATTATTGGATATTTTATTGCCAATTGCACTTAGTTGCACCCACCGCCAGAGAAGCAAGATCATGGTAAACAACATATTGAAATTCCACGCCAGAAAATCACTCAGAAATATATTGCAAAGACCACTAGTGATGTCCTCGGTCATTCTAACACTATAGCCGCTATGCCGGCAGTGGCGAATGAAATTACCCGCGTGTAGTCTGATGCTTCCGGTGTTATTCCATTAGTTATTGCTAAAATATCTTCGGTGGAAACAACGTCGTTTCATATGTGGTAGATGAGATAGTGCAAGGAGATTTGAGACAGGGGATGGAATTATGCAACAAGTAGAGCAAGTCATTGACAATCCCGATGTTATTGAGTCTCCAATTGTAATTGCATCTTCTCCGGTCATAACACAGTCCAATGTTGTAGATTCTCAAGTGGTTCCCGAAACCCAAAATCTTGTTGTGACTAACGATGAAAATTTTGATGAGATTGCACATCGTCATATTGCTTTGGTGAAACAAGCTTGGGCGGCTAGGTTGAAAGAACAACAGTTTACTACTAATCAATTGGTTCCCGACAAACAAACGCCTAACTCTCAATTGGTTCCTGAAACTCAAAATTTGTTGATGGCTTATAATGATGATTTTAATGAAGTCGCACGAAGAGATATTGAGTTGGTACAAAGTGCACTGGCTGGGAGACAAGACGATCACACATACATGCCGGTTGTTTCGAAGAAGCAACGGGAAAAACATTTGAAAGCTGCCCATAGTGCGGATCATCCGTATAACACTCGTTATAAAGGTGTGTTTCATCCAAATACATTCTGAAGATCCTTTATTGGAATGTTCGGCGATTTGGCAATCCCGAATCACGTGTTACTTTGCAGAATTTGTGTTCCACACATCAGCTTGATACAATATGTCGCTTTATTTAATTGTCGCTTTATTAATGTTATTTGGTTTATTTTATCATTATTGCTTTATAGTTATATCTATGTAATGTCGTTATTTATTTATTACTTTTGTATTTTTATTCAGTACAAAAATTGTAACTATTTTTATTTATCATTATATCTATTATTTTTATTCTTTTATCATCGATCATTATTGCATCGATCAAATTGTAACTATTCTTTTGTAATTATTTTTATTACTTTTATGCATTGATCAAAGTAGAATGTATCTAGGATTTATTTATGTGAAAATATTGCATTTGCATGCATTTATTTTTTTTACCGCTTTATGGTTGATCCAACATCGATCATGAAGCTCCTCGCGCCCCTTTTAGAACCTTTCACGCGTAATGCATAGATTAGGGTAATTCACGTACTATTTCAAAAACTTGGAATCCAACATTTCAAATCATAAAAAATCACCTTTCAAAAAAATATAACCTTTCATAAAAAACTACATTTCTTCTTCCACCCCGTATTTTTCAATTAAAACTATCAATGAACTTAATCATATTACAACCATTTTTGAAGACTAAAAAATCATAACATATTTAATTACCCTTTTGTCATCATTATTCAAAAGACTATACTTATATCATTATTATAGTCTCAAATCTTACATATTCTCATAAGCATTAGTAAGAATTCAATCACATCTCACTCGATATAGTTTGAGTTGAACCCCTTCCGATCGTGATAAAGTGTTGTTTATCGTATATATGATGGACCATTAAAAAAAATAAAACTCAAAATGGCATTGGTCTCTTCTCATAAAAGTTAACTTACATAGCCAAAAATTAAGTGGATTTGGATGAATTTCATCTCTAATAACTAATGCAATCTACAATTTAAAGTGAAAATTACAAAGGCATTAATATGGTAGAAAACAAACCAATGTATATGAATCAACAATCATTCATTAAAGAACTCATTAATGGAGTCCTCCTATCTAATTTTTGATCAACCTCGTATCATTCATTTAGGTCCCTCCTGTCCAATTTTAATCAACTAGTATCATTCATTAAAGGATCCAAAGATAGTATAAAATGACCGGTACAAAATATAAAAGAACTATCACATTTAAATTTGAATCAAAAAGTTAACTTACATAGCCAAAAACCATCAGTGGATTTGGATGAATTTCATCTCTAATAAGTAATGCAATCTACAATTTAAATTGAAATTACAAAGATATTAATATGGTAGAAAATAAATCAACGTACATCAATAGAAAATATATATGTAATACAATTGATATTCCAAATGAATTTAATAAAAATCTAAAAATATATACCTGATCTGCACTAACAAGTCCTGGATCTTTCTTTAAACTATGAAACCAGGTAAAGAAGCTGCAATTATTTTACATACCATGATTAATTATTTATTTCATATGGTTCAGTTTAACTAATCAATACGCTTACTCATCATGTACTAGTTGATAAACTTAATTACTTGTTCATGCAATAAATAACAAATCAACAATATATAGAAGGTTAAGATCTCAAAAATAATACAATAATTATTTAATGTAAAATTTAAGAATTAAGTTTTTAAGAGATTGAATGGTTGCACACTTTACAAGATTATATTTTTCACATTGTATACCTTAATATGTGGTCTTAAGGTAAATATATAAGTAAATCTTTTTAATTGCACACATAATAAGAAGTCTATTTTAGTGAAAAAAAATTGACTTGTATGGACTAAAATAACCTTGGTCACCCTTTTCATTTTTAGCAGCTGCTCATATTCCTTAGTTTCATTATTACTACGTCCAACTCTTCCCAAAAATGAAACACCAATATAGTAATGACCAATAGTAAGCTAGTAAGCTAGCCAAGTCAGAAAAGTAATTGAAGTAATGTATTCGTGCGGGTAACTCAATAATGAATTCTTGGAAGAAGTAATTGAAGGCTAATAAAATGAGAGCATTAAACATTAGTTTAGTTTGAAAGAAATGGTATATCTGATATAATTAAATTGAATAGATTTGAATTTGATGATTTTTGCTTATATTTAATATCAAAAAAATTTGTTGATTTTTGTTTTATAAAAAAGGTCGGAGGAAGTACATGTTAATATTTTCCATATATTATTATGAGCATTTATCTTTTTGTCAGAAACTTTGATTAGTAAGATTGGGAGAATGATTAATGATTTTTAGTGGAATGGTAGCTCGAATCATAAAGGAATTAAGTGGTTATCATTGGAAAGAATAGTTTGCTCAAAAGAAGAAGGTGGACTTAGGTTTCACAATTTCCAAATATTAAACATGACAATGGTAGCGACACAAGGGTGGAATCTCATTAATAAATCGGAGGACTTAGTCTCATAAGTTTTCAAGGCTACGTATTTCTCTCATTCTTCTTTTTTAAACTCTAACCTTGGTCATAATCTGAGTTTTGCTTGGAAGAGTATTTAGAAATCACGGCAAGTTTTGTTAAATGGTTGTAGATGGGTGATTGGAGATAGAAGTAAACATTCAGGTTATGAAAGCTCCACAAATTCAAGGTGTGTACTAATTAAGTGTCAAACGTCTTCTGCTTTCGAATTCAAAATGATGAGATGTTGGTAAAATTACATCTTTATTTTCAAAGGATGAAGCTAATGAAATTTTGGCGGTTCCGTTATTAGACACACTTCATGAAGATAAATTGATTTGGAAGGCAGAAAATGATGGTATCTATTCGGTTTGATCGGGTTATAGAAAGGATAAGATAAAGTGGAGGCAGTCGAGGGCTCATAGAGGGTGGGGAAGATTATGGAAAGATTATGTCCTCCTAAAACCAAACATTTGATCTAGGGATGGCAATGAGTAGGATCGGGTGCGGGTTTGACACTACCCAAAACCGAATGACCACCCAAACCTAATGGTTATTCAGGTGCTAAAATGTCACCCAAACCCGCATTAAGAAAAGTTTGAAAATACGGCTAGCTCAAAGAAATTACAAAATTACGGTCTACAACATGCTAACATTGTCTTCAATATTAAAATATGGATGAAAAATATTCTACAACATTCTAATGTAAGTAGGGGTAATTATATAATTTAACATATAACAGGTGTAGTTTCGATTTTTGGGTGCGGGTTTAATACTACCCAAACTCGAAATATGAAAACAAGTGAAGGGAAAAAATTTCTCGAAATATTGTATGTCATCTGAACCTAGTTAACTCGGATTCAAATTCGGGTGACACCCACATGTTTGGATTTTTTTACCATCCCTTTTGATCTCGAGGGTGGAATACTATTTGTTATGATTTTTTCTATTATAAGAAAAAAACCAAAGCAAAACACTTAAGTTCTAATGCTTGTGATAAATTGTTTTTAGTAGGTTCTTTTAAAACTCATTATTGAAGATAAATAGTTTTTCATTTAAAAAAAACAATTATTTTTACTATAATAAACAAACACAAAATAACTTGTTTTTCTATTCCAAAAATATCTTAAAATAATTTTTAGTAAACTGTAACAAAATATTTAATTTGAATCAACTAACCTCAAACGCCGTTTAGATTGATCAAAATCATCTGCATCTGAATCATCTCCATGTTCCATTTCCTTCATGTTTTAAGAGTAAATAAATAAAATGAAAATAAAAATGAAAAAACACATAGATAAAGATGAAAAGTAAAAGCTTACCATGTTAGTTTTCCACGGTATTTTTGTAGCATCAACATGATCTAGCTTATCATTTTCATCGTAGTAAAAAGACTTTTGCAGAATGCTTTTGTGGAAATAATCATTATCATCAAAATCCTAAAACAAAACAAAAAAAATTAAATTGACAATTAAAGTAAATATAAATTTCTAAAACTTAAAAGTAATATTTCTATGAATTAGAAAGACTAAAGTAAAGGAGAAGTAACTCATTGAAAAGCTAGCATTTGTTCTTTGGACATCAATGTTTCTTAGGGAACGAAAAATCTATTAAATAAAAAATTATTAGTCATTTGAATTACTCATGAGATGTATGTATGGATATTTGTGGTGCAGTTTGGATCGGTTTTGAGGCAGAAACTCATCCAATCCAAAGATAAAATTAAGAGCGGTTTAGTTATGGATGATTTGATAAAAAAATCTAAGCCAATTTGATCCAATTTAATGCGATTTAATTTGGATTGATTTTTGGACATCTAAATTACAAATCGTAATATTTTTTTTTACTAATATTAAAATTATAAAGACACAGTAAATAATAATTTTATTATAAAATATAGCATGTAACTGTAATATATTAAAAATTAATGTTATTGAATGATGATAATTAATTATGTTTCAAACATATTAAATAGTTAAAATAAATAGATTAAAGTAAACTAATAATTATAATTAAAATGTTTCAACATCAACATATATAATTTGATATATAATTTGATTATTACATACCATATTAATAGAAAATAAATTAGTATGAAAATATATGGATGTCGTTCGGTTCGGTTTGGATCGGTTTTCAAAAATCAATCCAAAATCCGATCCTAGAGGTTTCAAAAAAAATGACATCCAAATACATCCAATAACATTAAGTTTTTTGCGGTTTTCAATTTTTTAAATCGGTTTGGATTTGACCACCCATAGTATAACTATTCAAATGTAAATCTATTAGCCCATATTTTGGTTAAGTCAAAATATGCCCTAATTATTCTTTGAATATAATTACTGAACCTTTTAATTATGGAAATTAATGTTTCCAATCAATGGCGCAATAAAGGTTAAAAGTAATATATTTAAATAATATCCTAGTTTGAGCACATTCTTAAATCTCAAAAGATAGGAAATATTTACAGGTCTAAGGAGCTAATCAAGATTTGGTTCGAGTTAATCAAATAGTTCGAATGACATTCAAGGATTACTCGAACTCGAAGACTGCTTCAAGACTTAGTATATTTTCAGCAATTCTGAAGATTCAAATTTCAAACCATTGCAACGTTTCATTCAAGATTGGCAACTATTGGCATTCAGGAATGAAGATTGTGTGGCAAGACACTTGTCAAATGGTTGTTATTTAGTCGTTATTAGATAGCCTTAGATTTTATCTATAAATACTAGTTCATTTGTTGTAAATCACATCACAAATTCACATACTAAAAATCCTTATAATTTCTGAGTACCCAAGCGTTCGAGCGAAAGGAAAACAAGAGGAACAATGTATGATCTTGTGATCACTTCCTTTTAAATTCAATGCAATTTACATTTCATGCAATTTACATGCTTTCATTTACATTATTTGCCTTTTAATTCATTGAATCATTTATTTCTTTTGTCAAATACATACTCATTTTTGAGTATTTTTACTTTTCTTGTTAAACAAGTTATCTTTTTGTCATTTACTTTACTTTAAACAAATAAACTTGTTCATTTGCGTTAATGAACATTGCTATTTTCAAACTTGAACAATAAATGCACAAAATGTCCCGAGATTCTCTAGTTGGTCTCTCAAGCATTGCAAACTAGCGGTTGTTTACCAAAAATCAGCGTAAACAAATTGGCACGCCCAGTGGGACTGGTTTTGTGTGTTTTTATTTTCAAAGTTTTCCTAAAAATTTTTCTGAAAATTTTCTTTTTTGTTGTTTTGGAAAATTGTGTGTTGTTTTCAAATTAAATTACATTGTTTAGTGCATGCAATTGAGAAGTGGTAGGATAAAACTAGAGATGGTGAGACCTAGAGGCACTAACGCCAGTATAATCAACAACAACAACAATGGTAATGACAATAATAATGTCAATAGCCAAAACGATCAGGATCCTAATGATGTTAACCCATTATTTGGGCATGTAGACGCTTCGAGCGCTCTGACAACATCAGCCACAGATGCAACATCTGTGGGGGCAACACAGGCAATTTCTGTGTCTTCTTCTATGCCCTCATTGACATCTAATGCTGCAACCACAATGGCTGAAAACACATCGAGCATGCCTTTACAAACTATTGGTGGAGTTCCTCCCCCATTCTCAGGATCTTCATTTGACTTTCGAAGTCAATCAGGGGGCTTGTATCAGTCCCAAAGATCTTATCCATATGGAATGCCTACAACCATGATGCAAGGCGTATATTCACACCCTGCATTACACTCTGATAGGATAACAGTGAGGTCTCCCTTTCCACAAGGGCAAGACTCTAATAATGCTAGAGTTCGAGTGAACCAACCAGCCCTCACTACAGATTCACTTTTATCCATGAGGCAACAAATGGATGAGAGTAATTATGATATGGTGAATCTACTCACTAAACAAATGGGTACAATAATCAACCCATTAATTCGAGATACAAATCAGACTTACCAAACCCTGGCTACCCAAATTGGTAGAATTGCTGATTTCTTTGGAGGGGCACAAGCGCCCATCCAACAGCCACTTCAACCATTGCAGGCCCCTAGACCAAGGCCTGGACAAGTTGCTGACAATCGAATCGAGGAGGCTCGAGGTCAGCAACAAGAACCACAAGTTGTTAACCAACCTGTACAAAGAAATGTTGAACCTGAAGTGGTGCTTGTTCATCGAAACCAAAATGCTGATGAGGTTTTGAGGAATGCTCAACATAATGATTTTGGGCAGAATAACTTAGCCAATTTGGTAGAAACCATCCTTGCCCAAAACGGTCTAAATGTGGGTTTGCATAGACCCAATTTTGTGTCACCACTATCTGAATTTGTTTTGCAAACAGAAATACCAAGGGGTTGGAAAACCCCAAAATTTACCATGTTTGCTGGTGATACAACAGAGTCTACAGTCGAGCACATTGCTAGATATCTGACTGAGGCTGGGGACATAGCAAACAATGAGAATTTGAGGATGAAGTACTTTCCCAATTCTCTAACAAAAATTGCTTTTACTTGGTTCACAACCTTACCCCCACACTCTGTATTTACTTGGACCCAACTCGAAAGGCTTTTTCATGAGCAGTTCTACATGGGTCAAACAAAAATAAGCCTCAAAGAGTTAGCAAGTGTTAGACGTAAAACACCAGAATCTATTGATGACTATCTCAATAGGTTTAGGCTTCTTAAAGCTAGATGTTTTACTCAGGTTCCTGAACATGAATTGGTAGAAATGGCTGCTGGTGGCCTAGACTACTCGATTCGAAAGAAATTAGATACACAACATCTCAGGGATATGGCTCTATTGGCTGATCGGGTTAGACAAGTTGAAAGACTTAGAAATGAAAAAGCCAGAAATAATAAGTTCCATAAGAAAGAGAAGATAGCCTATGTTAGGAACTATGAGAGTGATGAAGAGTATGAGTTAGAGACTGGTGAGGTTGATCCAAATGAAATAGACTTGCCTGAATTAAAACCAGGACCTCCTTATACTTGTAAATTATTAAAGCCCTCGAATGGAAAAAATCCTAGTGAACCCAAAAATGAAAAGTATGTTGCTAAAACCTACACATTTGATGTCACCAAATGTGATGAAATTTTTGACTTATTGGTCAATGATGGCCAAATAATTGTTCAAAAAGGATTAAAAATTCCTGCTTTAGAACAAAAAAAGAAAAGAGGTTATTGCAAATTTCATAACTTTTTGGGTCATAAAACTTCTCATTGTGTTGTTTTCAGGGACTTAGTACAAAAAGCACTGGATGAGGGGAGATTGAAGTTCGATGAAAAAGCTAAGCAGCCCATGAAGGTAGATACTGACCCTCTCCAAGTGGCTGAGACTTCCTATGTGGAGCCATTTGAGTGCTTAGTGATAGATGCTATGGAAACCTCCCAAGTTCGAGCAGTTACTAAGGGAGAATATGCTGAGAAAATCAAAGTGGTGTATCCTCGAGCTGAAGAGGAACTCATTGATTTTCTGAATAGATGCAAGCTAAGCAACAAGGAAGTGATGCTGTGTCCTCGTTGCAGTGCTGTATGTGACAAGGAGGCTACTGCAGGCCTCAAAAATGTTATGCCCTACGTGGATAACAAGAAGAAATGGTCTACTGAAAGACCAAACAAGGGTAAGGCCATAAATCAAGGCCCTACTATCCATGACAGGCTGGGAAGGAGGCAAACATATGTGCCTTCAAATAGAATTCCTGTCAACCAATGGTCATCAGGCCAACACCAGGTCTATTAAAAGAGAAGGATGGACTTAGGTGGTTCGAGTCAAGTTACTTCGAGCAACAATGCTGAAAATAGGAAGTACTCTTACAACAATAACTACAAGGGGAAAATCTTATGACTTGAACTCAGTGGCGTAGGTATCAACGCCTTAAGAAGTTAGAAAGGGAGAATGCCCAAGCTGGGGGCAACTCGAATTCGAATGCCCATGCTGGGGGCAAATCTCATTCGAATGCCCATGCTGGGGGCAATTCCAATTCAAGTGCCCATGCTGGGGGCACTAACAAAGTTGCCCATGTTGGGGGCAATACCAAGGTTGCATATACTGAAGACAACCACAGTGATCCAAGGAATAAGAAGAAGCTTGTTCCTAAAAAGGCTGAAAAAGCCTTGGTCATTGAGGAAGTGTCCTCTTCAAAGAGGCCTGCCAAAGAAAGACTATCATTCCCAGATGATAACATGGAGGATGATATTCTAGATGAAGACCTGCTCGAATCTGGCTCTGAACCAGATTTCGATGTATTGGTCAATGTGGTGTCTATTCTGCCACGTGAATATGACCAAAGGTCCACTTCAGAACCTGATGAAGAGTTTGAAGAGCCTGAGCCAGATGATTACACCCTTGTATGCTACTATGTTATGAATAATGGGTGTATTGAGCAACAGAAGACTACCTTCGAGTGGCCACATGAAGGCATGAAGAACCACCTAAAGCCTTTATACATTAAGGCTAAAGTTGGTGGGGTAGGTGTAAACAAAGTCCTTGTGGATGGGGGTGCGACAGTTAACTTAATGCCCCATTTCATGTTAAGGAAGTTGGGAATGTATGACAATATTGTTCTCTCGAACTATGAGGGAAAGAGTGGCAAATCACTTGGTGCCATTCAAATGGATGTTGCTGTGGGCAGCACCATTAGGCCAACTTTATTCATAGTTGTGCCATCAAAGACTAGTTTCAACTTGCTTCTAGGAAGGGAATGGATTCATGGAGTGGGTGCTGTACCCTCCACCCTTCACCAAAGGTTAATACTTTGGAGGGAAAACAAGATTGTAGAAAACATTGAGGTTGACCAAAGTTTCTATAGGTGTGAGGTGGATCATATAACAAAACAAACCTTTGATATGAACTTAGCCTCCATTTCTCCTTGTGGAGAAAGAGATAGTGGCTTTCGAGGAGCCACCAATAATGTGTACCATTCTGTTAGACTCCATCCAACACATGGTTTCTATTGGGAAAGGGAAGTAATTGAAGAATTCCCTCCTGAAGATGGAGTAATCCCACCCTCTAGATGGGATGATGATGATGCAGAATCGAGCAATGTCTGAGCCCTCTGCTTGGGCTAAGATAACGGCATATATTGCCGAGAAAAAGATCAAAACGGCCTTAGAGGCTGCATCTGAACAAAATATGGTTGAAGAAACCATAGATAAAAATAATGGCAAATCATTGCCAAATGAGCAAAGGTTGGATTGCATTTATGATGACGAGCCCTTAGGTTTTGAAAAAGACCCATCCAGTTCGAATCCTAAAATGCAAGCACAAGATCCTTTGCAAGAAATTGATATTGGAGATGGCCTCATAAAAAGGCCAACATATATTAGTACCAATATGACTTCGAGTTGAAGCAAAAGCTGGTTAATCTACTCAAAGAATTTAAAGATTGCTTTGCCTGGGACTATAATGAAATGTCAGGATTGAGTAGAGAATTGGTGGAACATAGACTGCCACTCAAGCCAGAAAAGAAGCCTATCAAACAACTACCAAGGAGATTCAACCCTGAGATCCTCTCAAAGATCAAAAGTAAGATCGAAAGACTACTAAAAAGCAAGTTCATTCGAACTGCCAGGTATGTTGAATGGTTAGCAAATATTGTGTCTGTTATTAAGAAAAATGGTAGTCTTAGGGTATGCATAGATTTTAGAGATTTAAATAATGCAACACCTAAGGATGAATATCCAATGCCAGTAGCAGAAATGTTAGTTGATTCAACAGCAGGGTTCGAATACTTGAGTATGTTAGATGGCTATTCTGGCTATAATCAAATCTTCATTGCTGAAGAGGATGTGGCTAAAACAGCATTTCAATGCCCTGGCGCATTAGGGACTTATGAATGGGTTGTTATGCCATTTGGTCTAAAAAATGCTGGAGACACATACCAAAGAGCAATGAATCTTATTTTTCATGATTTCATTGATGCCTTTATGCAAGTGTACATTGATGATATTGTTGTGAAATCCTCATCTAGTGATGACCATCTAAATCATCTTAGAAAATCATTCGAGAGAATGAGAAAATGTGGATTAAAAATGAATCCACTAAAATGTGCTTTTGGTAACTCAATCAAAACAAAAACGAAGGCTATTATGGAAACTCAGCCTCCAAGAACAAAGAAACAACTTCAATCCCTATTGGGAAAGATCAACTTTTTGAGAAGATTCATTTCGAATCTAAGTGGAAAAGCTCATCCTTTCTCTCCACTACTTAGGAAGCAAAAAGGGGGTCAATTTCATTGGGGGCAAGATCAACAAAATGCGTTCGAAGACATCAAAGCTTATTTGGCTCATCCACCAACGCTAATGCCTCCTATTTGAAACAAAGCAATGAAGTTGTACATTTCAGCATCTGATTCAACTATTGGTAGCATGCTTGCCCAAGAAGATGAAAATGGTGTTGAAAAAGCTATATATTATTTAAGTAGAGTATTAAATGATGCTGAAACTAGATATATTGCTATAGAAAAACTGTGTTTATGTTTATATTTCTCGTGTATTAAACTTAAGCATTATATAAAGCCTATTGAAGTTTATGTCTATTCTCATTTCGATGTTATTAAACATATGCTTTTGAAACCTATTCTACATAGTAGAATTGGTAAATGGGCTTTGGCTCTAACAGAATACTCACTAACATGAGATAAAAAAGGTCAAATAGTGGTAGATTTTCTGGTTGATCATTCAGTGATTGAAATGCCACTATGTTATGTGGAAACACAGCCATGAATTTTGTATTTCGATGGTTCCAAACATAAACATGGGACTTGAATTGGGATTTTGATAATATCTCCAATACAAATTCCAACTAAGTTTAAATATAAAATAAATGGGTTTTGCTCCAATAATGAGGCAGAATATGAAGCCTTAATAGCAGGTCTTGCACTGTTAATAGACTTGGGGGCAAAAAACATTATCATTCGAGGTGATTCAGAATTGGTAATTAAGCAATTAACAAAAGAGTACAAATGTATTAAAGAACATTTGGTTAAGTATTTTTTCATTGCAAGTACCTTGCTGGATCGATTCGAGTCTGTGGAATTTGAACATATTCCTAGACTACAAAATCAAGAAGCCAATGATTTGGCTCAAATAGCCTCTAGTTACAAAGTTACTCCAGAGAACTTGAATAAATTAATAGAGATCAAAGAAAAATTGGTTTTCCATGAGCCATTGGCTTCAGAATTATCAATGGCAAAACATGTGGGGGCAATTTCACAACCAGATTTTGATGGCTACTCGAATGAAGAAGAATATGAAAGCCATGACATTTTTACCATTGATAATTTGGTAGATGGTGATTGGGGAAAACCAATAGTAGAATATTTACAAAACCCTGTAGGTCAAGTTGATAGAAAAATTAAATACAGGGCTTTGAGTTATGTAATCATTGGAAATGAGTTGTTTAAAAAGACAGCTGAAGGTGTGTTGCTAAAATGTCTTAGTGAATCTGAAGCCTTCATTTCGATTTCTGATATACATAGTGGGGTTTGTGGTGCTCACCAAGCAGGCCACAAAATGAAGTGGTTATTGTTTAGACAAGGTCTATATTGGCCTTCTATGCTGAAAAATTGCATAGAATTTGCTAAAGGTTGTCAAGAATGCCAAATACATGCAGGAATTCAACATGCCCCTGCAAGTGAACTACATTCTATAATTAAGCCATGGCCATTTCGAGGATGGGCTTTGGATTTAATTGGTGAAATTAAACCTGCTTCATCAAAAAACCAACATTATATTTTAGTTGGTATAGATTATTTTACTAAGTGGATTGAAGCAATACCCTTGCCTAATGTGGATCAAGAGGCAGTAATTAATTTCATACAAAATTATATTATTTATAGATATGGCATTCCAAAGACAATTACCACTGATCAAGGTTCAGTTTTCACTGGAAGAAAAATGCAAGAGTTTGCTATTGAAACTGGATTCAAATTACTTACTTCAACACCATATTATGCTCAAGCAAATGGTCAAGTTGAAGCAGCAAACAAGATTATCATTAATTTGATTAAAAAACACATTGCTCAAAGGCCAAGAAATTGGCATAAAACTTTGGATCAAGTTTTATGGGCATGTAGAAATTCTCCTAGAGAATCAACTAACACTACACCATTTCGATTAACATATGGTCATGACGCAGTTTTACCTGTTGAAATCAATATGCAATCATTTCGAGTACAAAGACAGATGGAAATACCACATGACCAATATTGGGAAATGATGTTAGATGAGTTAGTTGATTTGGATGAAGAAAGGTTACAAGCTTTAGAGTATATGACTAGGCAAAAAGATAGAGTTGCCAAAGCCTATAATAAAAAGGTTAAGTCAAAAGCTTTTAACTTTGGAGATTTAGTTTGGAAAGTTATCCTGCCTATGGACAAAAAAGATAGAGTTTTAGGCAAATGGTCACCTCATTGGGAAGGTCCATTTAAAATTGTTCAAGTTTTTTCAAATGGTGCTTATGAAATCGAAGAGTTAAGTCCTGAAAAACATGTGTTGGGAATAAATGGTAAATATTTGAAAAAATATAAAATAGCTTTGCTCGAATTAAACATAAGTGCAGAATAATACTTAGAACGAATAGAGATATGGCAAATAGAAAAAATAAATTTTGCCACAGAAAGGCATTGTCAAATTACAAATCAAAATGGGATAAATATTTGTCTCGAGCGGATAATAAAAAATTAAATTACAAAGTACTGGCTACTTCTTGATACAAAGCTTTGATAGAAATTTTCTCAGTCTCAATCACTTGTTGGGCGTCTTCGAGCTCTGTACTTCAGCAGCAATGACTGCAGAATCGTCAAAGGCTCGAATCCCTTCTCTCCCTTTGGCATCAATGTCAGCTTGAAAGGATTGAGAAATTTCCTCTTCTATAGCCGCTTGGGCAGATTTTTCTACAGCAATTTTGGCTTGATACTCCTCGATTTGGCGTTGAAGTTCAACTACATTAGCCTCCTAAGCAGCAATGTTATTTCTGCAAGTAATGAGCCTTGGGGTTTGAACTTTAGCAGCTTGCTGTCGAATTTTAGCAACCTCGAGGTGTGCCTCTTTAGCCTTGGCCAATAAAGCAGCATGAGCGTGCTTTTGGCTATTCAACTTGGCCAAGTTACCTCTTTCCCTTTGTACCACCTTAGCATACTGATCAATCATGTTTTCTATTTGTATAACCTTGCAAAGGGTTAAAGGATCAGTATGAGGGTTATGAAATAAACGAAGAAATGCTAAGTGGCTAAAAGCATTCGAGGGATTCTCTTCGAGATCTGCCAACACATTCTGCAAGCCATATTCAACTTTGAGCTTGGTTAACAAGGAATCTTGCTTAACATTGGCCTTTGCAGTAGCGCTAGAGGGATAAGTAGAGCTGTCAGTTTTGTCACTTGAAGAGCAAGATTTTGAGGATTGGATCAGAAGGTCCAAGGCAGCAGCTAGGTTGGTCTTGTGCATGTTAGTAAACTCCACTTCTGGGACGCCAGCGCTAGTTGAGAGCCTCGAAGTAGAGGAAACTGATAATAGTTCTGGGCCACCAGCTTTTGCTTCCTTGATGATGTTATCATCTTCATCCTCATCAATATCTTCACCTTCTTCAATTGACTCTTCTTCCTCCTCTTCAGCAGAGTCACTCGAAGCTATACTTGGGGTTGGAGTTGGCAACTTTGTCTCAGCCTGGTTCGTCCAATCGACTGGTCCTGTTTCCCTTTCGAATATAATGTTGGCTTCAACTTGAGTCATATAGACAGGGGGACCAATGTTAGGTTGAAGATCAGGTTGAACATTCAAATTGACCTGGAGTAGGAATATTTATACAATTAAACAGGACCAAGATCAAAATGCTAGATATATTGGCAACGGTTTAAAAAATGGTTACCTGGCCATACTTAGCTCCAATATACTTCTCCATTGGAGAAGGACTCCTATTCTTCCTAGTAGAAGGCTCGCTAGCAGTTTTATTCTAAACAAAAAAGAGAGATATAATGTGTAAAGATTGAGAAGTTGATTAACATGTTCATTCGAGCATATGAACAAAGAAATGACTTACCTTGTCATTTTCAGCCTTAGTTAAAATTTCTGTTTCCTCGAGAATAGGAGTTGGAGAAGTTTGCTCTAACACTAGAGAAAGTGGAGGATTGCCTTGATCCATTGCATCATTATTGATTACTCTTGCAGCGTGGTCCTCATCCTCCAAAGTGAGGTCATGATCCACTCGAGCAGTGCTGGTGGTATCAGACTTAGAAGATCTAGAAGGTTTAGAATGTCCTTTATTCTTCTTCTTCTTCTTCTTCTTCTTCTTCTTCACTTCTCTCACCACTGTGGAGTCTTCTGATGCTTCCTCAGCGCCCTTATCCTCTTCTTGTCCCTTGCTCGACTCAACATTCGAGGAGCTAGTCTTCTTACTATTATGGCTTTTGTGTTTTTTGGATTGTTGGGGTGCAGGATCTGCTGCAACTGTGTTGCTTGGAGCACTATTACCCTCTGAGGTAATATGCTTATGTTTCCTTTTCAAAGGTCTTTCAGGTTCAGTTCCCTACAATAAGAGTGAAAAACATAAGAACAATAAAATATGGAAAAGAGAAAGCTTAGTAAAACAATAGGTCTTCGAATGACTAACTTTGTCGTCATGAACTATTATGTGTGGAGGTTGGTTTTCCTTAGAAAGCCTAACAATGCTAGCAGTACGTTTCTATCTCATTATCTAGCATAAGCATAGAAGACAAAATATTTAGGCATGGCTCGAATCAAAGAAAGAGGTGAGAAATTTTACCTTGTCTGTTCTTGCTTTGGTTCTGGTCTCTTCCTTTCTTCTCTCTTCTTCATCAGCTTGTCTTCTATCTTCATCATCAGCCAGGTGAATGCCTCTATTACTTTTAGGCTTTACTGTTCGAACAGTAGGCTGTGATGATCCTCCAGTTACTTCTTTCCCTGAAAAGGAATAACAGATTCGAATTCGATTTAGAGGAACATAAGGAATAAATGATTTGGCTTCTTGTTTTGCTAAAAACGTACCTTTATTTTTGTGTTGCTCCTGTATATCATGGATTTGTTGTCTTATAAACCCACTGTTCAGCCTAATGATGTTAGCTCGAACATCACCAATAATGTACTTGTTGTAGTGATTGCTCCACCAGTTAAAGAACTTCTCAGTACAATAGTACGAGTGATTGAATTCGAGGGGATTCACATGATAGGCAATGTTGCCAACAACATTGAGATATTTGGCAAATAGGTCTTTAGACACTTCATTACCTATTACCATGTTTTTCTCACTGTTGAATAGGCATTTGGGGTAAACCTGAGACAGTCCAAATTGTCTCGAGACCAAGTTGGGTTGATATCCAACCAAGACCCGGTGATTCGATTTATTGCCAATCCTACAAGAAAGAATGGTTGGATGCAGATAGTGCTGCCACAACTCATTTACATCTTCAGCATTGTCTGGGTTGGTTGCCGGAAACTCATCTTGTAACCATGCTGGTCCAACTTCCCTTCTGACAAAGGGGGCATGGTGTGGTAAAAACTTGTTGAAATTGAGAAAGATCTTCATGTACTTGATAAAGAGATTTTGAGGATAAGTCTCATTCGAATTAGGAGTTAGTACAGCCAACCTAACTCCTTCAATCGAACGGTTGTTCACATCATCTTTGAATTTGGATGGGATCTTCAATCCCATTTCTCTTGTAAAGGTGGCATTTAGCCATAGTTGCACAAGCCATAATGGTCCTGAGACTGAGAATGGGGAGCCATCATTTGACTTCTTCAAATTATCACAGAACTCACCCATTGATTCATACAGAACGCCCAGTAGCAAACGACCAAGTGAGAACCCATGACCTTCATGGATTTGGATTGCTAGAGGTATGTACATCTGAGTCACTTGCAATGATCTCGAGCAGAAGACATACTGAGATAGCCACAAAGTTAGAAAGGCCACATGCTCCTCAGCAGACACCTCACCTTCATCCTGATGCTCTTCAATGAATTTAGAAAAAGCTGCAGCATTGAGTTTGAAATAAGTATTCTCACTCGAGTTGGCTGGATCGAAAGTCTCCCCTTCTGGTCTTAAGCCAGTGATCGCTGCTACATCGAGCAGGGTTGGTGTCATCATTCTACAGGGAAAATGGAAGGTGTGGGTGCTCCTTTCATAAAACATCAGGGCTGTCGTCAGCATTTCATGATGGTAGGCTGGGCCAAACTTTGATAGTTGGATAATGTCATAGATTCCTGAGCGTTGCCAGAAAGAGCCCCAATCTTTCTCGACTCGAGCGAGCCATTTGGTGTAGGCTGAGCTATTACAATTTGGAGCTGATCTCCACATATTATGAGGTTTTCGAAGGAAGGAAAAATTAAAAGGATCAGTGCTGAAAATCTTAGGCTCACATGTTTTACGCATGGGAAAAAATTCAGAAGTTGTGGGCTTTAATGAAGCTTCGTCTGGGAATGGACCTCCAAACGCATAGACATTGTTAGCAATAGAGAAGGGAATGACCAGTTCATCTTCCCATCGTGTCTGTTCTGCGTTAGTTCCATGGGGTTCGGGAACAACTTCAACCCCATTAGATTTAACAATGGTTTGATTCCATTTTCCAGCAAAAGGTACAGGGAGGAGTTCTTGATGTTGTTCAACCATGATTTAATGAAAAAGAAGATGAACAGTTGAAAAATGGGTAGTTTTAAAACAGATCCGATGTAGATCTAACACAATGAAAAGATTTGAAATTTGCGGAATTGAATCAAATATAAGTTTATTGATTTAGTAAGCTTAACAAATCGGGTATTGGTTTCAAAGGATTCAAGAACAGAATCATAGAAAGAAGGTTGCAAAGTGGAGAACGGAGAAAACTAGTTGGGAAGTTGCAGAAAAGTGACTAAGAGGTGACCTAGTCCTATTTATAGCCTTCGTTTTCTCCTGAATTAAATAAATGAAAAAGAAATTTGAGATTTCTTTCAACTTCCGCGCATGACACGTGTCCCATAAAGGCTGAAAAGGCACAGTAGTGTCAGTAATGGGAAACTGCGCTGACGGTTATACTCATGATTATTGTCACGTGCAATTAATGTGGAATACTAAAAGAAAAAACGCCAAATTTCTTCTTTCATTCGAATTCGATTCGAAATTGGCATTTTTTGGGGGCAATTTGTTAGCCCATATTTTGGTTAAGTCAAAATATGCCCTAATTATTCTTTGAATATAATTACTGAACCTTTTAATTATGGAAATTAATGTTACCAATCAATGGCGCAATAAAGGTTAAAAGTAATATATTTAAATAATATCCTAGTTTGAGCACATTCTAAAATCTCAAAAGATAGGAAATATTTACAGGTCTAAGGAGCTAATCAAGATTTGGTTCGAGTTAATCAAATAGTTCGAATGACATTCAAGGATTACTCTAACTCAAAGACATCTTCAAGACTTAGTATATTTTCAGCAATTCTGAAGATTCAAATTTCAAACCATTGCAACGTTTCATTCAAGATTGGCAACTATTGGCATTCAGGAATGAAGATTGTGTGGCAAGACACTTATCAAATGGTTGTTATTTAGTCGTTATTAGATAGCCTAAGATTTTATCTATAAATACTAGTTCATTTGTTCTAAATCACATCACAAATTCACATACTAAAAATCCTTATAATTTCTGAGTACCCAAGCGTTCGAGCGAAAGGAAAACAAGAGGAACAATGTATGATCTTGTGATCACTTCCTTTTAAATTCAATGCAATTTACATTTCATGCAATTTACATGCTTTCATTTACATTCTTTGCCTTTTAATTCATTGAATCATTTATTTCTTTTGTCAAATACGTACTCATTTTTGAGTATTTTTACTTTTCTTGTTAAACAAGTTATCTTTTTGTCATTTACTTTACTTTAAACAAACAAACTTGTTCATTTGCGTTAATGAACATTGCTATTTTCAAACTTGAACAATAAATGCACAAACATGTCCCGAGATTCTCTAGTTGGTCTCTCAAGGATTGCAAACTAGCGGTTGTTTACCAAAAATCAGCGTAAACAGCGTTTTAACTTAAAACTTATAGTTTATCATAAATTCTTCCAATTTTATCCTTATTATTTTACGCAAAATCCCTTTTTACCCTTATTATTTAGTACTCTTTCCGTCTCAAAATGATTGTCGTTTAAAATTTTTGTACAAGTTTTAAAGAAATGATTAGTTGTATTGATTTTAATAGTAAAATTTATATAATTTATTATAATACTCTCACTAATTATAGTTAGTGCACTACTACTTTTTGTAACTTTAGTAACACTTGGCGGTAACACATCTTATGAATGTGAGAATAGAGTTGAATTAACAAAATTCATGTGCTAAAGTGTGGACCACTCATATGTATGACAAGGCAATACATTAAACCATTTCCTCCTCATTCTTTATATCACATAAATCCTTGTTCAATCTTTATCAAATGTAACATACAATTCCAGAAATAGATCCTTCATGAATTAAGAAACTAAACCCTTCATTTCTATTTGAGTAGTGAAAATATGAAATTGTGCATCTAAGTGGTTGAATGGTGGTAGTCATTTATGGTTCTGAGATGTTAATTTGATGCTCTGGAACAGAGCTTGGAAAGAAGAGTATAGTTTGATGCACTAAAACGGTAAGAACTCCCTCTCTGAAACTCCTATTTTAGTGAGCTTTGTTTCTTTAGAAAGCTGACTTAATTCTCGTCGTCTGGACACCAATTTCGTGATTTTTGAATGAGAAATGAGGTCGGTAGGTGGTTTTCAAATTAGAGGTCTGATGCAGTAGTAGTTATGCAGAATTCGGTTTAAGTAATTCAAAAACCGTTGGAAAGCTAACAAATTTCCCTTCAGTTTGAGCACAAGTTTCATACGATTTGGTTTAGTAACGAGGCGTTTATTTGTGTTTAAAGTTAGGACACGAATGCAAGAAGCTGCAGAATTTCTGAACATGGATTGATTTATTTCAAGTCGCAAGAACTTATGGGAAAGACGTATAAAACAATGGGGAGCTGAAGTTTTGTAATTCGTCGAGTTTGGAAGATTTGTCATATTGTTAAGGTGAGTTCATTTAGATAGTTTACCTACCAAATGGGTAGTATGATTTCCCCCAATATATAGATTTAGTTTCTAACTACTAGATTCTAGCAAGGAGCAAGATTAAATTATGTTAGATGAGACATACATCTAGAATAGTTTTAGATCTATGGATTTATGGAAAATTCATAGTTAGGTCATGATAATGATACCATGTTATAATGCCTCATGTTAATTTCATGATTGAAGAACTTATTTTATGGTAGTAGTGATTTGAGACTCAATGATTTTTAAAACCAATATGAATAGAGCTTTAAAATGCAGTAACTTTATTTTTAAGTCCCAAATGACTACTATTCAGTTCGTATTACCCTCTTGGTTCTCAATTATGGTTTCAACATTTAAATATGATAATTAAATGTAAATTAGAGCAATAGCTTAGTTTTTAACAGTAAGCAATAGCTTAGTTAACACTAAGAAGTTGTGCCATTTCTGAAATTAAATAAGGTATGATTGATAATGATAAGAATAAGAGATGATTAAGTATGATTTTAGGATTGATCAAAAAGGAGTGGGCTTTGGACCACATTTCTGGAACGATAATTGCCAGAATATGATATGAAATGAATAATAATAATAATAATAATAATAATAATAATAATTTTGACATGCTGAGCCATAGCCCGGTATGATAGGAATTTGGCCAGGAACGATGGGGAATGACTCAAGATACTCACCTTGAGCCATTCCGTAAAATTCACCAAGATAATTTTGTTGTGTGTTCAATAACCTTATGATATGAAATGAAATGAATATCGTATATGATATGATGTGATCACTCCTAAGAAATGTTATGAAAGATGTTAGGAAACTTAGTTTTCCCTATCTCACTGATTGAGCAGATAGTTTCCCCTTGTACTCGATAAGTGAAGAGTTATATGAACAGGGTTAGTACTAACCGAAGCATGTAGCTTCACATAGAAATGCTAACACCTGAGATAGGTGGAATTCACGAGACAAGTAGTCTCACCCAACTCCCTCTATGTTTTTCAGATAACAGGTTAACAATACAAGTTACAAAAGAAGGTATGGATAGAGTCATGATGGAAGAATTTGTGAACTTTATTAGTTAATCTTGTGTTGTTATATCTTGATTATTGGATAAGCTTAAGTTAGAATTCAACTTTCCGCTGTGTATTTGAGGATGCTTGAAATAAGTATTGGATGTACATCGCAATTGAGTTCTATTATTTTTGTAATTATAATGTATCCAGATTCAATTATGTATATTCCATTCGATATTCTAGATAAATCGATATGGGTGTTATAAACACTTTCAAGAAAAAAATGTAACTAGTGGTAGCTTTTCAAGTGTTACTGATATATTTATTAAAAACAAATATTCATTTTAAAAGTGTTAACACTTTCCATCTCAATGCTCGCTCGCGCGTTACTATATTTCACTTTCTTCTTCCCACTCTCCATGCGTTGCGTAGTTGTGTGTTCGAAAAGAATCCGTCGCTGACCGGTTAATTCACCATCACCGTTTTCTCTACTTCCTCTCCCAAAGCGATCGAATTCACAATCGCTTCTCCTCGATTCACAATTGTAATCGCAACTCTTCGATTTGCTTTCACCAATCACAATGGCTTCTCGATTCACAATTGCCGTTGCAGCTCCTTCATTCACATTGAAACTCCTCAATTCACAATCTCATCTCTTCAATTCGGTAAATTGCGTTCAATTTTTTAGGGTTTTTAACTCAATTTTGTTAGGCTATTTTCATTCATAACTTCAACCGTTTCTTCACTCACCTGCGCTCACAACCTTGATTTACAATTGTTGATTTTTAGAATTGTTCAACCTCCATTCAGAATCGTTCGTTCAACTTCATAATCCTTCTCTCAAACTTTGATTCAGTTTGTTAGCAAAGCCACGAAATCCTACTCAAGCTTCGATTCAAGTTCTCTGCAAAACATCGTTTCAGAATCTCTCAAGCTTCAATTCAGTTTTGTTTATCCTTCAATCCAGGTTCAGTTTTTAATTTTTATTAATTTGCTATTTATTGTCAAGTTTTTCATCATTTTGTTTCATAAATTGGTACTTAGTTATTTGAAACTAGTTTATTGTTTATATATTTAGGAGTAATTAGGTATTTGATATTTGTTTATTGGTTCCTGAAATTTAGAGAAAGAGGGACATAAATTGTTATACCGGTTATCATTGATTTGTTTCATTGGTCTATGTGCTTGTTAATATGGTTTGTGTGAAGCATTATTAAGCATATGAAATGTAATTAGACAAATCAGAATGTTAGAGATCCTTTCAGTCTTGACTGGAATAAGGTAACCAAACGATCTGTATACTTATTTGTTTTTTACTGTTGTTTGTTATGCTCAATTGTTCTTCAACAGTACCAAGATCTGATCCCTTGTATATTTTACTTTCTAAGCTAAAAGAACTCTGAAGAATTTGAGGGCCACTACTCTGCTTTTATTTGTTTATTTGTATATTTACTGTTTAGCCCATATTACTCGCTGAATTGCCTAAAGTGGCAGATACTTGCATAATGAAAAGGTTTAGGAAGTTCTTAGATTTTAAATGGCAGATACTTGTGTCTATCTTTATATCTTTATCTATACGTTGAAGAAAGTTTATGCTGAACTCTCTTATATGGGGTGGTAGTATGAACCAGAGTTGTTTCCTGGATTAATCTACCGGATGAAGAAACCAAAGATAGTCTTGCTTATCTTTGTCTCTGGCAAAATTGTTCTAACGGGAGCTAAGGTAAATGTTTTACATATAATTCCATTTTATTATTTTCCCTTTGAAAGTTTTGGTTCACTCAATTTTATATATGTTTTTCATTTTAATAGGTGAGAGATGAGACCTATGCAGCCTTTGAGAACATATATCCAGTGCTTACTGAGTTCAGGAAAAATCAACAATGGTATGGCTATGTCTTTATTTATTTTATCAGTATTTACCGTCTATGCCATTTGTTATAATTTCAATGAATTGCCACTATTGCGTCTGCTGACATTTTGAGTATTTGATTCTATTTATTCTTGTAAATGTACTTGAGTCTGAGATATTGTTCTACGTTCTGAATAATTGATAGTCCACTTATTTGAGAAATGACTTGCTATACATGCTACTGATGGCATCTGATTTGTATTTGTTTTGAGTTCTAAAATGTTGTTTAAAATTTTTGCTAATTTATTTTCAGTTGAAGTTTGGTAAGGGGGAAGATTTTCAATCTCAGAAATGGGAGATGGAATGGAAATGGAACTTCAACAGTAAGGTATTCATGGCATATTTGAGCTACTTTTTTCTTTTTGATGTTTTCATCAAAACATTATTAATGATTTAATTTTAACAATTTTTCCAGAAAATTGTGCAACCCGTTAAGATAGAGAAATGGGTTCTGGTGAACTTTTCTGCTCGTTGTGATACCCGAGGACTTGTGAGGGATCTAATCAAATGTGAATCAGAGGTATAGGCTTCTGAGGTGAGTAGTATAATATCTTATTCACTAGTCTTGTAAATGGGTTGATGTTTGTGAATTTGATAGGATGCTTTGAAGACACACCAAATGTGCCTTAGTCATTTTAGTTTATCATGCCAATTTGAAATGTTTGTTTGTAAATTTCATGAGATTAATTGTGCAGAGGATAGAATAGCCTTCACAAGGAAGGACTCAACGACCTAAAGAACTTTTAAGCGTATTATCTATAATTGAGTAGTTTCTAGTACTAGTACACTAAATATAATGTTATTTATCTTGATTTTTATAGTCAATAAGCAAGTGATGTGATCATGCTTATCTTAAGGAGACGAAGTGCTCTAGTTGTACTTTGCTTGTGGGATATGTAATCTTGTGCTTTAGGATTAAGCATTTGAAATAGTATAGTGTCATAGGGAATTTTTGAAGTTCATTTTTATAGTTAATTTCTTAACTTTTGTGTATTTTCATCACTACTATTGCCTTTTGTTATATTGATTCAATTTTTAAATATTTGCAGCTAGGAGATTTCTATTACTTCAAGTGAAGCTCACAAAGATGGTGTTGCAAGCTTGTTAAACAATTTAAAAGTGCATCCAAGAAGTTTTCTTAGTGTTGCTTAGCTTTCATTAGCTGCTTAAAATCTTCTCATGGCTGATTAGTAGATTTAGTTAAGATATTTTATTTTATTGTCTTGTTGGAAGAAAGTGTTGATCTAAATAATGTAAATTGTAGTATTGTGATGTGCATGGATTGTGTAAAATATACTTGTTGTGTAATTTTCAAATTCAATGATTATGAGTTCATAGTCAATGTTTTTCTCTCAAAAAAATAATATGAATGGTGGTTTGTGAAGAGTAAAATTAGTAACATTTCACAAATTAGTAACATATGAGTTCATTTTTTCTAATGTACAAATACAAATTAGTAACATTTCTTTAGTGTTACTGATGATAAACTCAAATGTTACAAAAGGTATAAATTAGTAACATTATAAATGTTAGTAACATTATAAATGTTACTAATAGTACTCTAAAATGTTACCAAAGACTTTTAGTAACATAGGCTTTACGTAACACTTGTAGAAATGTTACTAAATTGAAATAGTAACATTTATGTTACTAAATCTCATAAGAATTAACTATACGCGACTCTTTTCCATCTAACTTTATGACATTAATTTTTTTTTTGACTTCATGACATTAATTTTTTATTGATTGTGTTTTGGTTTTCAATTTTATACCAACGTCTTTGGTACTTATAGTTTGATTTTTATACGTTGCTTCATGCTAGTCTTTTTTTAATTTTTTTTATCAAAGTTTAATGCCAGTCTAAACTTTTCTTTATTTTTTGGTTACTAATGCCAGTCTAATCTATACGAAATCCTTTTTCTTTTTTTTTTAACTAAACATCCTTTTTGTAGTCTTTTAATCTATCATACATGTATCCGTTAAAAAGAAATGTTATTTGTTCACCAAAAATTATATTTTTATTTATAATTTATTTTACAAAGTATAAAAATGAATTAAAAAATTCAAAGAATAAAAAATTGAATATATATAAAAGATATATTAAATTAATAAAAATAAATTACTAATTTTAAGTATCTTAAATATTAATTTAATTATAGATTTTAGTAAGTTTTTTTAAAATTTTATAAGATTGTCTTTTTATGTCATTTTATATTTATCAGTCAGTTGAACCGCTAATTTTATCAAACACTTCAATTAGCTTATCAGCTATCAGCAATAAACTATAAGTTATAAGCTATCAATCATCAGCTATAAGCTATAAGCTAGCTTATCGGTCATCCGTTATTTTTACCAAACAGATACTAAAGCTCTTAGTCTCTATTCATATTTTCTCCAACACACAATTATTTAATCTTCTTTTTAAACAAACTGCATATATTATCCTTTACATATACATATATTCAATAACTACTAACGGTAAATAAATATACTTAATTTTAGAGCACACTACTTAAAAAAAATACTTACCACTTTAAGCCAAAAAGTGTCCATATTTTTGATTACGTCTTTCCTTCCTTCAAAAGAACTATTAATTTTGTTGTATGACTCCACCTCCTTTTGATAAGCACGGCGTGTTTGTACTATAACATTAATAATGTGTTTGAAGAAAGGAAGAAGGTAATTGAAAACATCAAAATAATTTGGCTTAAAGTTGTAAGTAAATTTTTTTTGGTCGTGTGCTCTAAAATTGTTAGTAAGTATATTTGTTTACTCTATTTTATCTTTACGCAGTTTTTGGAGTATAAGGTTCGGGGCAAATATTTGAAAACCAAGACAAAGACGCTAGGCTTCTTTTACATGAGTATGTACAACTCATCGATGGTACTCACAAAAAAACATATTAAATCCAAAATTTCAATCTAATCTACGAACTAAAAATAACTAATGTAAGTTAACCGATGATACTCACAAACTGTTAGAACATAAAATACTTTCTAACAAAATAAAACATTTAGTTTATATTTAAATATAGGTCCTAGTGCACCCCATGCACTAGATAAGCATACAAAATAAGTAACTTTCATGTTGAAAATAACATTATATTGAAATCTAATTATTTACCACTACAATCTCAAAAGGCAAATCAGTAATTATTGTTAAACATTATGTAAAAAATTTAATTGTTTGTTGATTTCTTGTTAATTGTTGTTGTGTTTTGTTGAGAATTTGTAGTTTTAAATAATAGTTATAATCACTAGTGTTTATCTTTTTGAAATTAGTTATAATCTTGATTTTTTTATTGTTGATTTTAGTGTTTTAAGTACTAAGAAATGGAAAATAAATTTCAAATTATTGATGTAAAAGAAAAGTTCATTGAGGTATCCAATTTTTCATTATGCATTATGTGTAAATAGTTGTGACATAATATATGAAAATGAACCAATCTATATGAATCAACTATCATTCATTAAAGAACTCACTAAAAGAGCTCTCTTGTCCAAATTTTGATCTACCTCATATCATTCATTTAGGCCCCTCCTGTACAATTTTAATCAATTATCATTCATTAAACATAAAAGAATTACTATTATGTCATTTTATATTTATCAGTCTGTTGAACCGTTAATTTTATCAAACACTTCAATTAGCTTATCAGCTATCAGCTATAAACTATAAGTTATAATCTATCAATCATCAATTATAAGCTATAAGCTAGCTTATCGGTCATCCGCTATTTTTACCAAACAGACCCTAAATCTCTTAGTCTCTATTCATATTTTCTCCAACACACAATTATTTAATCTTCTTTTTAAACAAACTACATATATTATCCTTTACATATACATATATTCAATAACTACTAACGGTAAACAAATATACTTAATTTTAGAGCACACTACTTAAAAAAAAAATACTTACCACTATAAGCCAAAAAGTGTCCATATTTTTTATTACGACTTTCCTTCCTTCAAAAGAACTATTAATTTTGTTGTATGACTCCACCTCCTTTTGATAAGCACGGCGTGTTTGTACCAGAACTTCCAATTTGCATCCTTAATAATTTGTTCCATTTCTTAGTACCTGAAAACATTAAAATCAACAAGAAATTAAGATTATAAGTCATTTGAACCTCAACAAAAAAAACAACAATCAAAGAGAAAATAGTTTGTTATCTGACAGGCAATGTTTTTTTCTTCAAGAAAATAGTTTGTTATCTGGCAGGCGAGAAAAAAGTTCGCACAAGTGCAGTGTTAGTTTGTGAAAATAGTTTGTTATGTGGCTTGGGGTTAGTTAGTTTGTGAAAGGGGGTTCTTTTGTTTTTTTTCCCTGTTCTTTTAACTAGTTATTGTTCTTAGGGGTGTAGCTCTTACTTTTTCCTACTGTAGTTTGTTCTCTTGTATTGGAATGTATCAAACTTCTGATTTGTGTGTATCTCTTGTACACAACATTTTATTTCAAATGAATAAAATTATTTTGATGTTCAAAATAAAAAAGAGAAGGAGAAGAAGAGTTATCTATGACATTAAAGGGAACACAGTTGTAAAAATAAAAAAAGTAACCAACCCAACAAAATAAGAGAAACACTAGAAATCAATCTCCATGCATGTATTGCAAAGCAGATGTAGTATGTAGATTTCTAGACAATGTGTATAGCCTTCTACTACTATTTGGACACTTGGTGCAAGAAAGAACTAATGTGAGAGACAAAGAAAAAGTTCAATTTGACACTATTGCAAGAAGTTTCAGTTAGGGGGTTCAACAAAAACTTTTTTATAGTGTCAGAGGTGAACTTGCAGACCCTCGGCTTCTACGTATCCCCCAAGTACAATGAGGAAGGATTAAATGAAGTGGAGGAAGTCAATTGTTCATCGAGGGTTCGGTAGATAGTGGAAAGTCCACGCTGCTCCTAAAACCAAACATTTGATAAACAATTTTTCAATAATAAAACTAGTAATCATTGTCAAACAATATGTAAAAAATCTTAAATGTTTAATTTGTCAAACAACATGTAAAAATCTTATTTGTAAAAAATTAGTTATAATCTTGACTTCTTGTTGATTTTAGTGTTTTTATGTACAAAGAAATGGAAAACAAATATCAAATTATTGATGCAAAGAAAAGGTCATTGTAGTATCTAAATTTTCATGATTAATTTTGTGTAAGTAGTTTAGACATAAATAATAGTAATAATCCATAATAGGGAATCTAGTTGTCCTCTTGTTTGAGTGATCAATTTTGAAAATTATGGAACAAACAAGTAGTGTTTATGAATAGGAGGTGAATTGTACAAGAACATTAATAATGTGTTTGAAGAAAGGAAGAAGGTAATTGAAAACATCAAAAAAATTTGGCTTAAAGTGGTAAGTAAATTTTTTTTGGTCGTGTGCTCTAAAATTGTTAGTAAGTATATTTGTTTACTCTATTTTATCTTTATGCAGTTTTTGGAGTATAAGGTTCGGGGCAAATATTTGAAAACCAAGACAAAAAGGTTAGGCTTCATTTACATGAGTATGTACAACTCATTGATGCTACTCACAAACAAACATATTAAATCCAAAATTTCAATCTAATCTACGGACTAAAAATAACTAATGTAAGTTAACCGATGATATTCACAAACTGTTAGAACATAAAATACTTTTTAACAAATTCACTATAATATAATATATCTTTGATCATATTTGTTGACATATCTTAAAATTAAAACATTTAGTTTATATTTAAATATAGGTCCTAGTGCACCCCATGCACTAGATAAGTATACAAAATAAGTAACTTTTGTGTTGAAAATAACATTATATTGAAATCTAATTATTTACCACTACAATCTCAAAAGGCAAATCAGTAATCATTGTTAAACATTATGTAAAAAATTTAATCGTTTGTTGATTTCTTGTTAATTGTCATTGTGTTTTGTTGAGAATTTGTAGTTTTAAATAATAGTTATAATCACTAGTGTTTATCTTTTTGAAATTAGTTATAATCTTGATTTTTTTATTGTTGATTTTAGTGTTTTAAGTACTAAGAAATGGAAAATAAATCTCAAATTATTGATGTAAAAGAAAAGTTCATTGAGGTATCCAATTTTTCATTATACATTATGTGTAAATAGTTGTGACATAATATATGAAAATAATAAACCAATCTATATGAATCAACTATCATTCATTAAAGAACTCACTAAAAGAGCCCTCTTGTCCAATTTTTGATCAACCTCATATCATTCATTTAGGCCCCTCCTGGACAATTTTAATCAATTATCGTTCATTAAACATAAAAGAATTACTATTATGTCATTTTATATTTATCAGTTTGTTGAACCGCTAATTTTATCAAACACTTCAATTAACTTATCAACTATCAGCTATAAACTATAAATTACAAGCTATCAATCATCAGCTATAAGCTATAAGCTAGCTTATCGGTCATCCGCTATTTTTACCAAACATACCCTAAAGCTCTTAGTCTCTATTCATATTTTCTCCAACACACAATTATTTAATCTACTTTTTAAACAAACTGCATATATTATCCTATACATATACATATATTCAATAACTACTAACGGTAAACAAATATACTTAATTTTAGAGCACACTACTTAAAAAAAATACTTACCACTTTAAGCCAAAAAGTGTCCATATTTTTTATTACGTATTTCCTTCCTTTAAAAGAACTATTAATTTTGTTATATGACTCCAGCTCCTTTTGATAAGCACGGCGTGTTTATACCATAAGTTTCTCAATTTGCATCCTTAATAATTTGTTCCATTTCTTAGTACCTGAAAACATTAAAATCAACAAGAAATTAAGATTATAAGTCATTTGAACCTCAACAAAAAAAAACAACAACCAAAGAGAAAATAGTTTGTTATCTGACAGGCAATGTTTTTTCCTTCAAGAAAATAGTTTGTTATCTGGCAGGCGAGAAAATAGTTCGCAAAGGTGCAGTGTTAGTTTGTGAAAATAGTTTGTTATGTGGCTTGGGGTTAGTTAGTTGGTGAAAGGGGTTCTTTTGTTTTTTTCCCTGTTCTTTTAACTAGTTATTGTTCTTAGGTGTGTAGCTCTTACTTTTACCTACAGTAGTTTGTTCTCTTGTATTGGAATGTATCAAACTTCTAATTTGTGTGTATCTCTTGTAGACCACATTTCATTTCATATGAATAAAATTATTTTGATGTTCAAAAAATAAAAAGAGAAGAAGAAGAAGAAGAAGAGTTATCTATGACATTAAAGGGAACGGAGCTGTAAAAAATAAAAAAAGTAACTAACTCAACAAAATAAGAGAAACACTAGAAATCAATCTCCATGCATGTATTGCAAAGAAAATGTAGTATGTAGATTTCTAGACAATGTGTATAGCCTTCTACTACTAATTGGACACTTGGTACAAGAAGGAACTAATGTGAGAGACAAAGATAAAGTTCAATTTGACACTTGTGCAAGAAGTTTCAGTTAGGGGGTTCAACAAAAACTTTTTTATAGTGTCAGGGGTGAACTTGCACACCCTCAGCTTCTACGTATCCCCTGAGTACAACAATGAGGAAGGATTAAATGAAGTGGAGGAAGTCAATGGTTCATCGAGGGTTCGGTAGATAGTGGAAAGTTCACGCTCCTCCTAAAACCAAACACTTGACAATTTCGTTATGATTAGATTCACTCTTTTGTTTATCAGAAATTGAAAACATGGAAAAAAGTACAGTTTTAAGGTTTTTTAAACATCTGTTTAAGTGTTCTCTAATTACTTTTTCTAGGTTTGTTTAGTGTTGAAAATATGAATTCTCCATGGTCATACTCATGATGGTTGAAAGTTTGATGTTTGCAAACATTATAATATTATAATGTTTTGATTAAATTTTCAAAAACTATGATTTTCGGAAAAAAATTATTAGTTAGGGAGAAGACACAAATGTATTTTAACAAATTTGATCTAAGGATATTTTTTAAATGTTTCACCGGTGAGGCACTTAATAGAGCCCTCACCATAAAATCGACATTAATTGTATACCATGATTAATTATTTATTTCACATGGGTCAATATAACTAATCAATGCTTACTCAGCATGTGTTAGTTGATAAACTTAAGTTCCTTGCTCATGTATTAAATAATAAATAGACAATATATATAGGGTCATTTTTAGGCTCTAAAAAATAGTACAGTAATTATTTATTGTAAAATTTAAGATTTAAGTTTTTAACATATTGCATGCACACTTTACAAGATAGAATTCCACATTTGATACCTTAACATGTGGTCTTAAAGTTCGTGTTAACATTTTTCATATATTATCACGAGCATTTATTTTTTTACCGGAAACTTTGATTAGTGAGATTGAAATAATGATTCATGATTTTTGGTGGGGTGGTGGCTCGAATAATAAAGTAATTAGGTGGTTATCATGGGAATGAATAGCTTGCTCAACATGACAATGGTAGCGAAACAAGAGTGGAATCTCATTAATAAATCGGAGGCCTTAGTCTAAAAAGTTTTCAAGGCTAGATATTATTCTCATTCTTCTTTTTTTAACTCTAACCATGGTCATAATCGTAGGTTTGTTTGGCGGAATATTTGGAAATCACACTAAGTTTTGTTAAATGTTGTCGATGTGTGATTGGAGATGAAATTAACATTTAGGTTATGAAGGAGCTTTGGTTGAGATATAATGGTAATGGGTGGATGAAAGCTCCACAAATTCATGGTGCCTACCAATTAAGTAGGGTTGGGCACTTCGGTGACTATCCGAGACAAACTAGAAATAACGATTCGATATTGCATACGCTTCGGGTTTTGGGTTGTTCGGGTCATTCTCGTTATTACAGATTACCCATCGAAACCTGATCTGATCCGAAATACAAATTATCATATTATGTTATTGGTACAGTGGACTGAAAACCAGCCCAATAATATCCTGGCCCAAACCAAACCCTAGTTTTTTTTTTCCTTAAAAGGGTGCTTGCTTCACTTGTTCCCTCACTCTTTCATTCATTCACAACCTAGCAACGGCGGCAGCTACCTCTCTCCTCAGATCTCTCTTTTAAATTACGCAAATAAGGTGATATGAGTTTCAAAGTTTTCATTTTTGTTGCTATGTTATTGTTAATTTATGTTATTTTTTAATGGTTCTGTTTGTCTTATTCTATTTAGATCTAATTCTATTTTTATTTATATGTTCTGTTAGGCTTATTTTCTTATCGTCTCTTTGTCTAGATTTGTTTCTTTGTGTTGTGATTATAGAGATTATGTTGTTTTTGTGTAGATGTGGTTTTGTTTAAAGTTTTCTGTTTTTCTAACCTAGTTTTTATTTTCTTTTGAAGTTTTGTTGCAGATGGACTATTGGAACAAGCTATTATGGAATGATTTTTGTAATTATAAGTAATAATAAGAAAATTCTAACTAAGATTTTAAGATGATTTTGATCATGTAACATTTTATTTTTGTTTGTTTAAGTAAAAATCACTATGGATGAGCAAGTACAAAAACATTAAAAAATAAGTGCTAAATAAAATTAAAATTATAGACATTTTCGAAAAAAAATTAATTTGGACAAAAGACTGAAAACTAATTTACGTTTGGACCGAAAATAAGTTTGGAAAAAAATGTACAAAAAATTATCCACCCAACAATATTGGACCAAAAATTTCAACCTAATATAATTAGACTAAACCGTGAAAACCGAACCAAACCCGTACAACTCGAAAAAACACCGAACCGGGAAAAACCGAAAGAAATCGGTTCAAAATTGGGCCTTCATGTTGGGCCCGTCAGTCCGACCAATTCTAGGGTTTGGGCCCGAAACCGAACCAGTGCACAATCCTACAATTAAGTGTCAAACATCTTCTGCTTTCGAATTTAAAAGATGAGATGTTGATAAAATTACATCTTTATTTTCATATGCTGAAGTTATTGAAATTATGGTGGTTTTGTTATTAGACACAATTTATGAGGATAATCTGTAATAAGGTGGAGTAGATTCAAGAAAGTTCACACTCCGCCAAAAAATAACTTGTTATTTTCTTCCAAAAATATGATAAAATAATTTTTGGTAAACTATAACAAAAGAAATATGAAACAAACATATTTGGACACTAACCTCAAACGGGTTTTAGACCGATCAAATTATTCTGCATCTGAATCAAGTTCAATTACCATTTGCTTCATGTTTTAAGAATAAATAAAAAAAATAAAATGCAGATAGATGAAGATAAATAATAAAAGTTTACCATGTCAGGTTTTCATTGTATTTATGTAGCATCAACATAATCTATATTATCATTTTCAATGTAGAAAATAGACTTTTCCATAATTTTATTATCGAAATAATCTTTATCGTTAAAATCCTGAAACAAAACAAAAAAATTAAATTGACAATTTAAGCACATATAAACTTCCAAAACATAAATGTAATGTTTCTATGAATTAGAAAGACTAAAGGAAAGGAGAAGAAGTAACTCACAAAGCAGATTGAAAAGCTTTCTTTAGTTCTTTGAACAACAATGTTTTTTAGGGAATGAAAAATCTATCAGATTAAAGATCATTAGTCATTCGAATTACTCATGAGATGTATGTATGTGATTAAAAGAACAACACTCGACAAAATTAGTTATCAAATAAAGATTGAAATCGAGAATCAAATCTTATTATATATCATGGATCAAATCACATTATAAATCGTAAGATACAGAAAACACAACAATAAAATTATGACATTTATTAATTTATAAATATATTGACAAAAACAAATTGTAGTTTTGGATAGAGAGTATTTTACAGTGTAGTTGTGAATTTTAAAAAATAGAGAGTGTGTTGCATTGACTACCACCTATGTCAGTAAAGGTAGCAAGAGATTTTTTAGGGGTGACAAGGTACTATAGAAGGTTTGTTCAAGACTAAGACATATAATTGTCAAATCTCAAAAGGTAAACTAGTAATGATTGTCAAACATTATGTAAAAAATCTTAGTCATTTGTTTGTTTCTTGTTAATTGTTGTTCTTTTTTTGTTGAGGATTTGTAGTTATGAATAATAGTTAAAATCACTAGTGTTTATCATTTTCAAATTAGTTACTTCCTCCGTCCTAATTTAGATGTCTTAGTTGACCATTTCACACACTTTAAAAAAATTGTGTAATTGCAAGAGAGATAATATGATTTTTACTAAAATACCCATTTTTTATTGGTAGTAGACATAGAAATACTAAAAAGTATAGGGTGCTGCAAAACAGTGCACCTATGGAACTGTTTAAGAAGGAATAAATTTTGATGGGACTCACTATTATAGATTGATAGCTACAAAATTAAGAATGCTAATTAAATGGTAGTATTAGGAGAACCGATAGCAACAACCGCTCTTACAAACCCCAAAAAACACTCGCCCATATACGAGTGTCACGTCACCCTAGTTTTAATGGCTGAACTTGCAAAAAAAATAATAATATTCGATGTGAATAGCAATGCTCAAAAAAAATCTTTCACAGCAAAAAAATAATAGCCAAAACAAATATCCATCATCTTCACACTCACACCCAAACCCACCAAGTATATTTCACTCTTTCATTCACAACTCAATGTGATTTTTTTGGCAACTCATCGAACAAAAATAAAAATTTGTCAAAAATAATAGTAACAACTTAGATTTGTCACTCACAACAAGTTTATCAAAGATTAACATGAACGAGAGACAATCAATTTCACCCCAATTTCACAAATTAATTTTCTTTATCTGGAATGAGATTAAAGGTCGTAAGAATGTGTTGCTTAGAGCGACAGAGGTGGTGCGTGGAAGTGTGTACAGAAAGAGGAAAAGAGGTGGATATTTTCTGTATGGACGGAGTGGGCGGCGATTGAGACGGCCGTGAGATAAAGAGGAGAGGTAGCCAATAGCCATGGGTTAAGAAGAATGTTTTGTCATGTATATGTTTTAAGAAGAAGACTAAAAGACTGAAAAAAATCATGCGCTTAAACTGTGTGTGGTGAGATTTAATTTCTCTTTGTTAACCTTTCTATGTTTTGATTACTAAACTTATCTTTCTCTTCAACCAATGTAAAATAAGTGGGTCCCATTAAAATATATCATCCTTAAACAGTGCCATTAGTGCATTGTTTAGCATTTGCCAAAAGTATATTTTTGAATGTATTTTCTCTCACATAATGATTGTTTTAAGTGATAAAATAGGAAAAATTAATCATATAAATAGTATATGACATTTATTTTAGAACAAACAATTTTGGCAAGTAGGACATATATTTTGAGACGGAGGGAGTATAATCTTGATTTCTTGTTGTTGATTTTAGTGTTTTTAAGTACTAAGAAATAGAAAACAAATATCAAATAATTGTTGCAAAAGAAAAGCTCATTGAGGTATCCAGATTTTCATTATGCATTTTGTGTAAATAATTGACGCATTAAAAATAATAACAAAAAAAAAAGGAAATCTGGTTGATATCTTGTTTGTGTGATGACCAATGAATTAAGAAAATTATGGAAAAGACCGACAATGATTAAGAAATGGAGGCGAATTTATACAAGAATGTTAATAATTTGTTTGAAGAAAGGAAGAAAGTTATCGAAAACATTAAAACTTTCTAACTTAAAGTGGTATGTAATTATTTTTGTTGATCGTGTGTTATACAACTGTTAATATATTTGTTTACTCTATTTTATCTTTGTGCAGTTTTTGGAGCATAAGGTTTTGCACAAATATTTGAACGACTGAGACAAAATGGTTAGGCTTCTTTCAGTTGAGTATATACAACGCAGCAATGGTATTCACAAACAAACATGTTAAATACTAAATTTTAATATAATATGTGTACAGAAAATAACGAATGTAACCCTAACTGATGATACTCACAAACACTTAAAATTGAAAATATTTTCTTTAAAATGCACTATAATACAAAATCCCTATGATTATATTTGTTGGTTTGAATCCTAAAATTTTGAGATTTAGTTTAGATTTAAATATTGGGTCCTAGTGCACTCCATGCACTAAATAAGCATATAAAATAAGTAATTTTTGTATTGGAGACAAGATTATGTTGAAAGCTAATTATTTACCAATACAATCTCAAAAAGCAAATTAGTAATCATTGTTAAATATTATCTAAGTAATTGTTGTTTTTTTGTTGAGGATTTGAAGTTATGAATACTAGTTATAATCACTAGTGTTTATCCATTTAAAAAATGTTATAATCTTGATTTATTGTTGTTGATTTTAGTTTTTTTCGGTACTAAGAAATTGAAAACAAATCTCAAATTATCGGTGCATAAGAAAACCTCATTGAGGTATCCAATTTTTTATTACGCATTTTTTAAAAACTTCGATGTTATATAATGTTATAAATATGTTTTATACAAAATCATAAATAATAACAATGTGTTATTTTTATTTTACAATGCATATATCAAACAACAATTAAATTACAATGTTATACATATGTTTTATATAGAACCATATGTAATAACAATGCGTTATTAGTTCAAGTAGGAGTTATATATTACAATGTGTTATATATTACAATGTTATAAAATCTGACCACATATCTGAATTGTGGGTTCATTCCACATCTCATCAGAAGCTACACCGGAATCCACCTGAAATTATACCAGAATCATAATTTTTTATGTCCACTGATGAAAATCAATTGCATAACCAACTAACCAAGAGAGGACGTTTGTGGTGTAAACGAACCTTCTTGAAGTTGTTGATTATATGAGATTGAAGTAGCAAAGTTTTTCACAAGAAATGGGGGTTTGAATTGTGAAGCTTTAAAAATTTAACTATAAAATTAAATGTTAGATTTACCAAGAACAAAAACGTAAGACTGATCTTAGATTAATCTAGCAAGAATAAATTCACACTTATAACAAATATTAAAGAGTGTAGTGTGTGTACTGTTTTTGTAAAAACTTGAGAAGAGTAAGAAGAACACAAAAACAATTTTTATACTGGTGCACCCTTAATCTCGGGCTAGTCCAGTTTCTCCACTATGTCTCTTGAGATACTATCGATCTCTAAATACAAATCTTCTTTTGATCTCACACAAGATCAAATTTCTTAATCTAACTTATCCTTAAGGTAACACTCAAACAATATGAACAATTGACTTGAGCAAATCTTTCTTACAAAGAGTAGTGGCTTTGTGTTCTAAGCTTTTGTGATGAAATCAACTAAGTTGAAAGAAACTTGTGAAAATGATATCTCTAAAAATCACTCTAAGTGTTTATACAGATCCAGTATAGTATTTTGAAAGCTTTGGAGTGATAGATATGTAAAGAAGAGCTTTGACATTGCTTGTATGATAATTATATGATTGCTTTGATGTATGCTAAAACTCTTGCTCTTCAATGTTGATAATGAGGCCTATTTATAGGAAATATTTGAGTCTTCAAGCCTTGATCAACAAGTATAGCAAATACTCACATGTAAACAGCAAGTGGAGCCTTTGTCCAATTAAAATAAGGAAAATGATAAACATTGCCCTTAGGGCAATGGTTAAGGAAGCAAAAGTGGTAAATAAACTCTTGAAACTTGTGCATTCTACTTTTCTAAATTAATAAAACACGATTTTCAATGCATATATTACTTCTTTTAGTAATCTTATCTAGTGCCTTGAGGGCACTAGTTAACAAGACCCTTAAAATAATCAATTAAATTCCAAGCAGGAGCGTCTGACAGACCGGTCTCAGACTGATCTTCAAGCAAATTTAAATTGAGGAGCGTGTGGAGCCTTTAATTGATGAGCTTGAATGAAAGTACATTGCTTGGAGGACAAGATTAGCCGTTTGAAGTATTTAGCACATGCTGAAATGGCTCTTTGTGAGCTGTCTCTAAAGTACACATAAAATCATTCTTTATGTGATCAGTCTTAGACCAGTCTCAAGAAAGAGCTGATGCAAGACAGTAAAATATTGTTGGAGAATGATGTGTGTACTTGACATAGTGGTAATATACAGCTGGTTCACTGTCATGGCTATATTTATCTTGTACTTGGTCTTTGTCCTTGCTTTGTACTTCTCCATAATTTAAGGACAAGGTGTGGGACAAGCTCCATTAAATAAATTCACAAAGGTAAATGCCAGCCAATAAATAAACTTTGTTGTTGAGTTTTGATTGTCTATGTATCCATAAAGTGCAGATCAGATAAGAATTGAATAACAAGAACATTGGAGAAACATTCTTGATCTTGTGCACATGCTTTTGTTCTTCAAAAGGTCCAACAATGGAAGAATCATATTTATGACAAAATATATTCCTTCCTAAAATGAACTTTGCCATAACTAATAAGAATCTTTAATAAAAGTGATAATTTGTCTTGACATATTTGACTTATCAGTAAATACAGCAAGCTTTGATCATTGTTCTAGCGAACCCAGATCAGAGACCAGTCTTAGAATGATCCAAAAACCTTCAAGTTGCTTAACATTATGAGCGCAAAATAACTTAAATGATTCATTTCAACCTGTCTTATTAAGTACACTCAAAAGCACTTGTTAGACAAACAAATGATCAGAATTATACTTAAAATATAATTAAATTAGTTTGTTAAAATTAAAACATCAAATAGGATTTTGCCTCAACAGAGATGTCATTACGTGTGAGAAATCCGATCAGATTGAACAGACGAAAGTAAGTGTTAGGGTTTATTGATGAAGTAGAAGCATCTTTGAACAAACGGCGATTGGGGTTTGTTGCGGGATTTTTGAGACATCCACCACTATAGTTTGTTCTTTCATTTCCGAATAGAGGACAAAGAGTCGAAAACCTAAAAAGAAAGAGATTCTAAGGTACGGGGGTTAGTTGCGCTTAAGGAAGGTGTTAGCACCTCAAGCGCCCATGGTATTCCATGGTAACCTCTTGTATGTTTTTGTGCTTTTTATACATGAATGGGGGGAGAAGTTGTATAGAAGAAAAGAGAAAGAGACTAATGTTATTTTAAGTCTCACCTTTTAAAGATTCAATATAAACACACTAAACCACTCTCTTTTGTAAGGAGAATGATTGAGACTAAGAATGATAAAAGTCTAATGAAAGTAAAGTAGTAAAAATTGAGAAATTTTTTCTTTCATAAGGTAAATAAAAGGAAAGAAGCGTAAATATTTTTTTGTTTGTAAAAAAAAAAGCATTTTTTTTAGAGAAGTGTAGTTGTTGCATTGTAAAGAAAATGTTGTTGAGAGAAAGAGGTTGTAAGAAAGTATAAATATTGTTATAAAAAAAAGTGTTAAGTGTAAATAAATAATATAGTGAAATAGTGTAATGACGTTGCGACTAAAATAGACCTACGATTGTTTTTTTTATCTTTATAAAATAACGCGTATTTGGGGTTGGGAAGATTTTGTCGCATGAGACCTCGTAATCAATTGAAATAATTTAATTACGAGTCCTCTCGCTTGGAAATGAAATTTGGCTTTATGTGTGTGTTGTGTAAACTAGGAAAGCAATAAAAGCGACAAAATAAAGTCCTACGCTATTACAACTCAATTGAATAATTAATATTTACAACCATATCGAATCAAATGAATAGATAATAATAATAAGCAGTAAAATGCATAAAGATATAAGTAAAATGCAAATGCGAAATATAAATATGAGGATGGGACGCTCACAAAAAGAAAGGAAAAATAAACAATCAAGAAAAGAAATCATAGCAAAAAATTATATTCTAACTTAAAAGTGGGGTGTATGTAAAATGAGTCGTAGGTAAAAAAGGAGCAATAGTAAAATTTTAAAATTAGTTATAAATATCATGCAAACCACACGAAAAAGAATAAGTAACACAAACAAAATTTATGTGATTTAGAAGCAAAGATATCAAGAATAGCACACAAAAGAAACAAACATTCTAAATACTAAAAAAAAACACACATTTAACTTAGCAAAAATAGTTTTTGAGAATGAATTTAGACCAAAGAAGGTCCTTAACTATTAATGCTAATTGTTAGAGCTTAATGAATTTAGGAACAAAATTATTGTCTCTAACATGCATTTTTTATAATGGTGAATGGTCCTAACCTAAATGCAAGTGCATGTATGCATGTGAAAATGTGTAGTGAAACATGTGATATGAAATTGTAATGTGATGTAGAAAGTTGTGTAAAGATGTCATGTGACATGCAAAATATGCATAATGTAATGTAGCAAAAAGTGTAATGTTTCAAATGCATGTATGTATGTAATTAAATTATTTTTTTTAAGTAAAGCATATTATGTGTTTTCATGGAATGAAATCAATCAAAGATATAATCATATTAATCAATCATTACAAACAATTTTCAATCATAGCATATTGAATTTTTTCTAGTATTTTTGTTGTTTTTATACTTTTTGTATTCTAAACAAACTAATTAAAAAAAAATAAAAGTAAGGTCATAACAAACAAACACTTTTTATTTTTGACATTAAAATAACTAGAAAGAAAGTTTTTTTATTTAAAGAAGAGTTTTTTGAACTTAGAAAATTTTCCTTTTTTTTTTAGAAAAAAAGCATAAACACTTAAACTTAATAATTTGTAAAGAAAAGGAAATAAACTCACACATACATATTTTAATGGTACATTAAATTATTAAAACATACCTCTAAAAAATTAAAGGAAATAAAAAAAAAAGACACAAAGAAAACAAAAAAACAGAACACAAATGTATGCATTGACACATGTGCAGTGATCAGTTGTGCCAATTAAGAAGGAATATAAGGTATCATATATATTATATTCAATTTAGTAACATTTCAACAAGTGTTACATAAATCTTATGTTACTAAAAATATTTAATAACATTTTTGTTAGTAAAATTTTTGAGTACTAATAGTAATTTTTGATAAATGTTACCCATTAATATTTTTTGTAACACTTAGTTTGTCATTAGTAACATTAAATAAATGTTACCCGTTTATGTAAAAATGTTTCTGATTTGTATTAATACATTAGTAAAATTGGTTAGCTATAGGATTTTTGCTAGCCAATCCACCATATTGGCAACTAAACTTTAAAATCTCAATCATAGGTGAGAGAAAAACATTGTTGGCGAACTCATCTTATCATTGAATGTGAAAATTACTCTTTTTTCATTTTTTGACGAAAGAATGTGAAAATTACTTAAAAAGTATTTTTCATACAATCCATACAAATGACAGTACTACGTTTAGTCTAACACTTTCTTATTACAAAAATATGAAATATAGGGTTCTTTAATTAAACCTACTAATCAGCCATGATAAGACCAAAGCAGCTAATGAAAGCTAAATAACACTAAGAATACTTCTTGGTTGAACGTTTAAAGCTTGCAACACCGTCTTTGAGAGTTGTACTTGAAGTGTATTAGAAAGTGGAAGATGACTTGTTAACTCAATGTCTTAAATTTTTTGTGAAATTCTAGCAACCAGACAGACAAACGCTGTGCACAATGTAAGGACAACTGTCCGAGCACTTGTAAACTCAGAACTTATGACAGTAAAATAACACAGCGTAGCAAAGCACAAAATAAACGAATCACAGCAGAAAGATAAATAACACAGTGAGTTTGTTAACCCAGTTCGGCCCAACGTCCTAATCTGGGGGATACCAATCCAGGAAGGAAATCCACTAAGTAAAACAAATTCAAAGTCAAACTCCTCGTTTGCGCTTCTCACTTTGTAACTACCCGTCAAGACCTCTACCTAGGAACTCCTAGATATGAGAACCTCTGCTCACTTCCTCTCAGTTTGAAGACTTCCATGCAAACAACCTCTGGTTCACTGATCTTCGCACTGACATTAAGTTCAATACACAAATCTTTAGATGAGAACACTCTCAAACATAAAAGTAAACTCTGTACCTAAAGGCTTAGGAGTAACTTTACAGTACAAACACCCTACGTCCTTCATGTATCAACATGATACAAGAAAGGCTCACAAGTTCACTACTTAACATATAAGCAACGCACGCTTTAGTGAACACAAGAACAACCGACTCCGTACTTCACAGCTTAGGAGTGGTACACAGACAACTCCATACTTAAAAGCTTAGGAGTACACACATTAAAGCACAAGGCTTTAAACACGAAACCCTAAAACCCTAAAGACTCCTCTTTGTAAATAATGGCTTCGCTAACTTTAGGTTTTACATCTTCCAATATATATTTCTGTAAGAACGTGTTGAGGAAGATACATGGGCTTTTAGAATCCATCTGGTCCAAAAGAAATCTTGCAATTATATTTTAGAACCACATAATATGTTTCCATAAATGGAGAAACATATTTTATGAAGCAATCAGGGCAAACCGCCACCTCCTGAAGGTTCTACACAACAAGGCGAGACTTAGTGCACAAGTAATTGAGATAAAATTGAAGCAAATCTTTAAAAAGATCTCGCACAAAAATACGCGTACGTCCTGATGCTGTACGCACATGCTGGAGCATCTGGTCCAGCATCTGTCCAGTTAGCATCTGGTCTAGCATCTGGCTAGTTAGTCTTTTAGCAAAAATGATGCCAATACACAAACACCTAACAATCTCCCCCTTTGGCAAATTTTTGGCTAAAACAATCTTGGGCTATATATGAAAGCCAGAGAGATATACACAGCACACTCCTTCTAAAACATAGTAACTTTGAAAGAGAACAAGAATCATCTTCACATAGTAGATTTCCATTAAAAGTGCTTACAAATAAGCTTCAACACATAAACACCAGAGGCATATAGCAGCAGATGACAGAAAATAGCCTCACAAATAAAAACATCAGAGAAAATACGCTTCATCACAAATAGTGCTTCACACAAAACTGAATGCTTCAACATTTGATATAGCATTCTCGTACAAGCATAAGCATAACATTCTCCTTCAACATCAGCAAACATCAGCACTCCCCCTGAGAGCAATGTCTCATGCATACCATAAAGAGTAAAGAAATAACTCATGGATATTTGCCATGGCAGAGCAACATAAACTACTTCATATCACCATATAGACAAATGTGTCAACATCTAGTAGAGCATCATGCATATCAGCCAATATCAGCTTACTTCTCCCCCTTTTTAGACATAAATATTGCCAAACTTCATATGACAATTTGAAATAGGCATATACCAGAGTAGCATAAAGATCCAAAGACCACAAGAAGAGGAAACATGCTCATAAATTTCACATTGCACCATAGAACACTTGCGACAATATCATAGCAACTTCATTGATCAACATACTCAGATAACCACAATTGCACAGTCCAACACAATACATTCGCATGCATGTAACATGCTGCAGCATCAGCAAGCACATCATACAACTAGCATCATGACAAGTAACAACTAACAAGATCATGAAGTAATCTTGCATAGCATGTCATACAAGAACATCTCAGAAGTAGAATGCTAGTAAATTTGCATAGCTAAGAACCAGAAGATATCATACCATAGAGAAGAGGATGGATAATGCATAAAGTGCAGAGTTATGATTCTACATATGTAAGTGATAGGCACCCCTACCATAAAGTGTGAACCTCCATTCCTTCTCAGACCCTTCATTTTCAACTAATCTTCTCATATAGCAACAACATACAACGGGTAGATGAAATACCTTACAAACAACACCATGTCATTTTAGATACTCCATAGTGTAACTGTCTCATGATTAGCCACAACATAAGCTTCTTCAAGTTCCAAAGCTTTGCAGGTTTCTTTCAACCCAACTATTATATCCTTTCTTGACATAGGTCCAGCTGCAACTTTCTTAGATGTTCCAACAATGTTACTTCTCATGTATACTTGCACTTCATAGACCAAAACTTAAGGCAAAACATTATCAGGAGTAGTATCTTGAACTTCATTCAAATACAGGTGCCTTGATCAGTAAGCTAGATATAAATACAAACGAATCTGTAGAAGATTGCGTACAGAAATATAACGCTAGTTGACGCGAAATCACTGATCACATTATGCTGTTCCATATGACACAACATTTGGTCAAACATCTTTCATATACTATTGTAGAGTTAACAACAGTTTAAATGACAAGACTAATGAGGATTCTGAAAGGATCATACATATCAATAATATTCAGAAGGAGTTTCAACACCAGAATCTTTGACAAAACTCAATTTTGACCAACATGCATAATAAATTAATCTTCAAATCAACATCAATACTCAACTAAGAAGATAGGATATTACTTGAATGCTTTGGCCAACAATATATCAGAGGCATGCACAGCGGATATAAGAACAACTAGCCTCATAGAGTATGAACAGAGAGATTTAACCTCTCACAATGGATTCCCATATGAAAATATAAGCTTCAAGACAAATCAAACTTTAAGGACTATGAAAAATAAATTCCTCCCCCTTAATTCATGCAATCAGAAGAATATAGTAGAAAATAATTCTACTTAGTCATCATCACACAAGATTCATATACTTCTTCTCATAACAAGCACTAGCACTCCATTCATAGATAGATAGGCAAGAGATACATACTACTCCTCCTCAGATAATCAACAGGTAGATAATAAGAGATAATCAAATATAATTGCTCCCCCTTAAAACTTGCATACATACACCATAAACTTCCTTACTACTATAAGTCAGATGTCAGAGCATCTGTCTGAGCTTCTTGCATTACACCAACAACATAGACAGTGTTGTCATCAATAATATAATATAAGCTTTATGCATCAAACTTATAACACTTCCCTTCACTTCATGCACTTATAAGCAGGAGACATAGTCAGAGGAACATAACCATAGGGTGTACACTACAACTAAGTGCACATGCAGGTGCATAGAAAATCTAGGGCTTAACCCATAAAAGCAACATAACATCTGATGCAAGAGGTCAGAAGTAACACATAAGACCAAAAATTAGCACTACCCTCAAAGTCTTCCACCACCAAATCATCACCCCTATCATCCCGAGCAATCAATTCTTCAGCTTCCAGAGTATGAATAACACGAACCACCAAGAATTTCTTGTCATCCAGAGCTTTACTCATAGTCTTGAGATCATAAATCATATGTTGTCTACTTATCATGGCAGATGTGCCTTAGACAGATGCCACAGCAATGTCTGCAGCATGTGACTTGTCAAGAAACCTTGGATCTAAAGTAATATCTGACTCTCATTGACTAACCTCATCAGATTGATTACATATCTCAGAATATTGATGCATAATGATATCACAGATCAAGGTAGGAAACACAATAGGAAGTTTTGTAGCATTAGATTTCTTATGAGCTATAGTCTGATAAAAGATATACTCACCAAAATTAACTATAGACTTTGTACGTTGTTAGCTTAGTTGCTGGCAACTTTTTCTTCATTGACCATGCTTTCACCAAATCACCTCAAAAAAAAAACTACATATACTCAGCACTCATAGGATTATCACAGTATTCCCCTATGATCACAATAAAATCCCTAACCATCTTGACATATCACTTCCCTAAACTGTGCAAAGTTTTCATTAAACATGCTTCTTCCACAAACAAATAAAATTTTCATTTGGAAGCTCTTTCCTCATGATGGAAAGACACATTATCCAAGAGAACAGATGGAACATTTCTAGCTCTTTTTCTCCATGCTTCTAATGGCTTGACAGATGTGCCAGCATCTGCAACATCATCTTCAACAGCATCTTCTATCAAAATTTCAACATCAGCTTCAATATGTTGTGTACCTGTTTGTGAGTCTGGGAGACCATGATCTTTGGTTTCTACCTCAGTAGTCTTCATAATCTCATCAGTTCGAGAGACCACAAATGTATCACCAAACATATTTCCCTCTATATTAGCTTGAGAATCTGAATCGTCAGATGCTCTAGCATCTTTCACAGCACAATACCCAGGAAGGTTAACACCTTCATAAGAATCACCACTTTCAGGTATGGTATTAGTTTGAGTATTCTCTGAAGTTGGTTTCAATACAGGGCGATCTGTGGCCTTTGTGTCAACACCACCATCAACAACAGCTTTTTCAGTATCTTCTAAACGTAGGGTTGAAGACTCTTGGACAATCTTAATAGGAGTATCAATATCCTTTTTATCCAAATCTTCTACATATAAGGATTCTATCATAGCATTGATTATGGAATTAAAGACTTTGTAAGCTATGATATAGGAGGAGTAACCGAGAGTAATTATTTTAGAGGAGCAGAAAATCAGAGAACTTTGACATCTTCAAATCTCTTCCCACGGTCACTTATGATCCTTACAAATACATTTTCATCCTTTCTCTTTCCAAGACTTCCAACTTTCAAAGGACCTATCACATAAGCATTTATCTCTTTTATGGTTATGATATTAAAAGTTGTCTGGTTAGATGTTACAACATTATCTGAGACATGTGTCCCTTCATACATTCTATAGTGCAACTTGAGAGGAGATTCCCTCTTACTGGCAACATCAGAGCTGATCAAAATATCAAGATGCTTATCAAGAATAATACTTCTGAGCAGCGTGGGAATTGCTATTAGCATCTTCACATCCAAACACTTAGCATGCTTTATGGATTGATCAAGAATATAAGTGTTAAAGTCATAGGAGGTCTTAGTACCAACAATATGAATAGACTTACCCAGACCTGTAGCTATGTCAAAAAGGTGAAAAGTGAACATCCAGTTGATAGCTCGATTCCTGTTAAAGATTGCATATTTCACTGTGAACTTATTAGATGACAACGTGCCCTTGTTTGACCAAACTTTGACTTGATTGCGAGTGATTGTCTTGCAGATGGGATTGTCATTAACCTCAATCTCAGCCTGAGCTGCAATAATCCTGACACTTTTCATCTTTCTAGCACCAAGTGCCACACTAATCTTAGTAAGTTCAACAATCAATTGTTTTCTACTTACAACAACAATTGTCTGGACAGAAGTACCAGCTAAGTCAGCAGCATTTGATCCAGACAGCAACCTATAATCTAATGACAAAGGACTAGGCCTTTTACAGGGCTCATCAGTGCTAAGCAAAATATCTAGATATTGCTAGAGAATAATACCACACAAGATAGTGGGAAAGGCTATAGTAAACTTGACAGCATAAGACTTAGCATGCTCGAGAGCCTCATAGTAGATGTAGGAGCCATAATCAAAAGACGTTTTCGTACCAACACCATATATGAACTTGGCCAAACCAATGACAACATAATTTGAATGAGTAGTTGTAGTCCAGTTTTGAGCAGAAATCTTGTTTAGAATGACATATACTGGAGAGAGTTGTGCAGAAGACAAATGTCTAGGCAAATGCTTAACCTTGTTACTTGTGATTGTCTTGCAAATGGTGTCATCAGTCACCTTCAGCTCAGAAGTCTCCTCAACAGACCTCTCAAGATATGTGTTAATAACCATGTCAATCTTCAGCTTCTTAACACCCAGATCCAAACTAATCTCTGTAAGTTCAGCAATCATATCCTGCCTACTCATAACACCAGATGACTGGACAGAAGTGCCAGCCAAATTATCAGCATGTGGCTGAGACAATAATTTGCAATCCAAAACCAAAGTAATAAGCCTCCTAACAGGCACATCAGAACTAACCAGAATATCAGAATGTTGTTGGAGTATAATGCCACACAGGAGAGTTTGAAAAGCAATGGGGAACTTAACAGCAAAAGACTTGGCATGCTCCAAAAATTGATAATATATGTAGGAACCATAATCAAATGCAGATTTAGTACCAACAACATAGATAAGCTTAGCTAAATTAGTTGCAACAGAATTAAAATGAGTAGTCGGGGACCATTTATTCTCACCAATTTTGTTCAGAACAACATAAAATGGAGACAATTTTAGAGGGGACAAATATCCAGGCCAGTGTCTAAGCTTATTATCTCTAACATATACTTGTTTGTATTTAGGGTTCCTTGAATCATCACAGTCTTCAGAAATGTTTACCACAAATTCTCTTACCAGCTTGTCATAGCAATGACCCAAATTCTTCACAGTCTTCATCAACCCAGCATGTTCCAACACATCAACAAGCTCCTTGCACTTGAACACATCCTCCTTCAGATTCCTTTCCAAACAAAGTCTTCTATGGTAGATGAATTTCCACCTTGTAGATCCATTTTCCAAGTGAAAGGAAACATTGTCCAGGGAAGCTGGAGGAATTTTCATAGGAACTTTCATACCCTTGATGGTTTTTCTATTTGCTCCACCAGATGTGGCAGCATCTTTCTCAGCAACCTCAAAATCAGAATCAATGGTAGGATGCTTTTTCCTCTTGAGATTCTTTTTCTTCTGATCATGTTTGGGCATAGTCTTACTCCAAGCCTTAGGGGGACCATACATAGGTTTCTTTTCAGTATCAGTTGTTTTCTTCTTACTCCCTTTGGCACTTTCACTAATATTAGATACACTTTTGAGAGATTTGCTCCTTGTTATATGAGCAACACCTGTGACATGGATCTTCTCCAAAGGCTTTTCTTCCGGTACATCTTCATCAATATTAACAACATCATCTTGTACCAAATTTGCAGTCTCAACATGACTCACAATATGCTGAGTCTCAATTTCTTGTCTCAGAGACTTGGATGTATCATCATCATGGATACTCACAGAGTTAGGGATATTTGGAACCATAACAGCCTCTTCATTGGCTTGTGTCAGAGATGCCTGAGCATTTGGCACAGCATCCTTCAGCTTATCAGGAGAATTAACAGGATTCTCAGCAACAATACTATCAACATCAGTTTTCTTATTAGCAGCAACAGAAGCAACTTGTTCAGCAGAGAAATTTGGCCCATCACCAACTAATTTGTCAGATACCTTAGGATTATCAGTACCTAGGGTTTCAGTAACATCAACAGTGCCCTCAACATTCGTCATGACAAAGTTCTTGACATTGGATCTTTGCTTCCTTTCAATTCTCATAAAAGCTTTCTTGAATTTTCTTCCAAGAATTAAATCTGCAACACTTTCCTCAGTGTCCATAAAAGATGTCATGTTAACCAATCCTCCTTCATTGTCCATATTGCCAGAAGGTTTCTTCCCTTGATCTCACCCTTTTAAAACCAGAACAGGTAGAGTGACCTGCTCTGATACCAATTGAAATAACACAGCGTAGCAAAGCACAAAATAAATGAATCACAATAGAAAGATAAATAACACAGTGAGTTTGTTAACCCAGTTCGGCCCAACGTCCTAATCTGGGGGATACCAATCCAGGAAGGAAATCCACTAAGTAAAACAAATTCAAAGTCAAACTCCTCGTTTGCAATTCTCACTTTGTAGCTACCCGTCTAGACCTCTACCTAGGAACTCCTAGATATGAGAACCTCTGCTCACTTCCTCTCAGTTTGAAGACTTCCACGCAAACAACCTCTGGTTCACTGATCTTCGCACTGACATTAAGTTCAATACACAAATCTTTAGATGAGAACACTCTCAAACATAAAAGTAAACTCTGTACCTAAAGGCTTAGGAGTAACTTTACAGTACAAACACCCTACGTCCTTCATGTATCAACATGATACAAGAAAGGCTCACAAGTTCACTACTTAACATATAAGCAACGCACGCTTTAGTGAACACAAGAACAACCGACTCCGTACTTCACAGCTTAGGAGTGGTACACAGACAACTCCATACTTAAAAGCTTAGGAGTACACACATTAAAGCACAAGGCTTTAAACACGAAACCCTAAAACCCTAAAGACTCCTCTTTGTAAATAATGGCTTCGCTTACTTTAGGTTTTACATCTTCCAATATATATTTCTGTAAGAACGTGTTGAGGAAGATACATGGGCTTTTAGAATCCATCTGGTCCAAAAGAAATCTTGCAATTATATTTTAGAACCACATAATATGTTTCCATAAATGGAGAAACATATTTTATGAAGCAATCAGGGCAAACCGCCACCTCCTGAAGGTTCTACACAACAAGGCGAGACTTAGTGCACAAGTAATTGAGATAAAACTGAAGCAAATCTTTAAAAAGATCTCGCACAAAAATACGCGTACATCCTGATGTTGTACGCACATGCTGGAGCATCTGTTCTAGCATCTGTCCAGTTAACATTTGGTCCAGCATCTGGCTAGTTAGTGTTTTAGCAAAAATGATGCCAATACACAAAAACCTAACATTTTGGATGAAAGAGTGGTGTCAAAGGCGCTTGTGTGGCTGCTCAAAGACCAAAGTGTTATCCAACCTAGTGAGGCTTCTTCTCGATGGCCCAACAGTGGTATCAGAACCCAGTTGGGGGAGCAATAAGTGAGTGGTGTTGAATCATGGGCACAGGAGTTGAGCAACATATAAGTGATAGAACCTATTAACCCAATGCCTTAAGGCTTTTGGGTGGAAGGGTGGTTTCAAAGTCACTTGTGTGGTTGCTCAAAGTCCAATATGTTGATCCAACTCAGTGAGGTTTTCCCTCAATGGCTCAACAGTGGTATCAAAGCCCGGTTAGGAGAGTAATAAGTGAGTGGTGTTCGGTCATGGGCACGGGAGTTGATCAACATATAACTGATAAAAACCTATTAACCTAATGGCTTAAGGTTTTTGCGTAGAAGAGTGGTTTCAAAGCCACTTGTGTGGTTGCTCTAAGTCTAATGTGATGATCCGTAAGGCTTTTTTTTTATGTCCCAAAAGTAGTATCAGAGCCTGTTGAATCTTTGGTATTGACTGCATTTTTGGTTGATAAACCTTGTAGCAGGATGTGCGATATAATGCCTCAAACATTGTATCATCTCACTGGTTGTTGTGCGCGCATTATATATTTTTGGAATATCTGTTTCTCTCTCATGAATCTCTCATGGCGCATTTATTGCTTCAGATCATTGTCAAGTATATTTTTATAAAGAATCTCAATGAAGCATATTTTCTTTTAATTAATATAGAGAAATTGGTTAGATAAAATATGTGAAGCCCAAGTTACTTGTGAATCAAGAACGTGTACTGGTGTATTTAAAGGTGAAGCTAAACCTAATTCTATAAGAGTTGTTCATGTCGTTTTGTGCTAGAGTCTAGGATTATACGTTTTGCGTGTGTGTTATTTTGTGAGCCTTTCTTGTGTCTCATTGTTACAAGTTTATGACTGTGTCTCTTCGTGTTGTAATGTATCTGATCCTCTCCTAAGCTTTGAAGTACGGAGTTAGGATTCTATGGTGTTATAACACTCTAAGCCTTTAGGTACGAGTGTGTAGTTTTTAGGAGTGTGTCTCCAAGAAAATATTCATATATGTGTAACTGAAATCCTTGCTGTCTGTAAGGTTGTAAGGGAGTGAAATGGGATCTCTGATCTATGAGTTCCTAGGTTGAAGAGTCATTGGTCGTGCCTAGGTGATAAGTTGTAAACGGGATTGTTAGTGTTTTTGTGTTGGCCTCATTTTTGGCAAGACACAATGTGGAGGACAATGTGCGCACATCATTGAAGATGTGAAGAACAATGTGCATACATCATTCTAGTCCGGAACTTTTGTGACTTATTTACGCGCCATATCTTTCTTGAAAATTTGTTTTATTTTTACCTCGCTTACTTGGTGGGTAAGTCGCGCGCGTACTATGAACCATCAAGGTTACTTGTTAACCTAATTTTATTTGTAAAAAGGATATTCCAAATATGGGAATATTTTATATGGTTCAAATTTATGTTTCTTGGGTCAAATTTCTTACAAGACTTTCTTGAAGCCCAAGGCACGTCTGAAGACCTGTGCTACTCAGAAGATTATATATACTACCTCCGTCTCAAATTATAAGACTCATTTTGACCACTGCACGTTCGTCAATGCACAATTTTGATCACTAATATCTTTAATTGTGCATGAGTAAAAATTATAAAAAAATGATATTTTGAAAATACTTATCAAGACGAATCAAACAAGATCTTATATGATAATATTTACATCTATAAATTATGAAAAAAATACGGTCAAAGCAAGATACATGAATAGTGCCACTTAGTCAAAAAGGGTCTTATATATTGGGACGGAGGTAGTATGTGTGAAGACTAAACTTAATATTGACTTGAGCCGTCTTGAAGATTAGAGTTTTTAGGGTTGGAGTCTTTTGTTCTTTGTGTTCTTGTCATTTGTGAGTCTTTGCTTGTGTCAACTAGATGCTTGCATAAGGACTGCGTTTATTGAGTTGTAATCCGAAGCTTTTAAGCAAGGAATATTGTACATCACTCTAAGCTTTGAAGTACGAGTGGTGTTTATTGTTTGGGGAGTGTTCTCTAAATATTTGATTGCTGTTTTTCATAGATAACAGTGGTTTGTGTTTAGATTAGAAGTGAGATGGGTTTCTCTTACCTATGGGGTACCTAGGTAGAAATATAACACGGGTATTAGGCGAGTTTCTAAGTTGCAAACCGAGGTGTAAGCCGGATAATTTAGAAATAGCATTACACTAGTGGATTTCCTTCCTGCTTGGTAGCCCCCAGATTAGGTGACGTTGCACCGAACTGGGTTAACAATTCCTTGTGTTTTTATCGTTTTCATTATTTATTGTTTTATTACTTGTGATACAAGTTTGATTAATGTGTGCACATCTTACTTCACATTATTCTGACTTATTAATTAATTATAAGTAGTACGCCAGAATTTCAGGGGTGTTTGCTGATAACTTAGAACTAGGACCATCATAGTGATATTCCTTCCTGGATTGGTATCCCCCAGATTAGGTTGCCTTTGTGCGCTGAACTGGGTTAACAAATATTGTGTCTCTTTTATTTGTTTTGTTTTATTTACTTTGCATTATCACGTGTTATATCTGATAAAGTGTTTAGCACATTGTATCACACACTGTGCATAACGTGCGAAGAATTTCAGAGCTCAATTGGGAGAGCAATAAGTAAGTGGTTTTGATTCATGGGCACCGGAGTTGAGCAACATATAAGTGAGAGCACGCACTAAACTCAATGTCTTAAGGTATTTGGGTGAAAAAGTTGTGTCAAAGTTGATCTTGTACAAAGTGGCTTCCCTAACCCAACAGTTACTAATACTGAGTTGTTAACTATCTTGCAGTCCTTTTTCCCTCAAAATTTTGTATCACAAATCACTACACCAATCTTGTTTGTAAATGCGACAATCGACTCATGGCAGGTTAGATTATTTAGTTTCTCAACATAAGTAGTTTTATTTAAGTAGTTATGCTTGCGAGTTCGGATTGTGGTATCACTCTTTACAAATATTCTTGAACTGATAAGTAACAAAGAGATTGTTTCTCCAAACTGAGTTTAGAAGCATTGGAAATATGCTTCTTGATTCACTATGAAACTTACTTGATAATCACTTTTTTGATTCAGATTAAGCATATATTGGCACCAAATGGTGCTGATTGGCATGATTGCAAGCTAGATATAAACAAATGCACTCCTGCTCACCTAAATCAAATACAAGGTGCATACTATATTCTTAATTAACTTTTTTTCATTTTTATTTGAGTTGTTAATTATTTTTGTTAATCATAAAAATAATTATCTGACTTCACTTTTACCATCACTTTTTTTTTTAATAGGAAACTTTTACCATCACTTGATTTTTAGTCTTTAGATTAGAATTCCTAAAGGCATTAACTCCTATAGGCAACTCTCCATCCAAAGGAATATTCATAGACCCTTGCTATCGCCATTGCCAAACCGAATTGCAGGAATTATGGTTATATAGTGGCTCTCTGTTGTTGGCCAAGACAATAAGCGCAAACACTATTTTAATTTTCAACCCATGTTCCATTCCCTCTGTAAAATATAACATATCACGTGTTTTCAACCAAAAATCCTGTGATGGTGCTTCAGGGTCGTTGGATCCAACAACTCTGCAGCCTCAACAGAGAATCCAAGCTTATACGTATTTTGTGTGGCTTTTATTTTTTTTTATATTCGATGTAGATGAATAACTGAATTGTCTGCATTGTGTAACATCTTGCAGAGCATTGCAATAGCTGTAGCAAATCTATCTATTTAATTTATTAAATTAGAGGCTCAAATTATGATGCTATCATTGTCATACCCCAAATTTTACCCTCCAAATTTTTAGTACATATTTATTTTAGTCAATTTTACTTATTTTTCTGGCAAGAAACTTTTTGTATTAAAAATATTTTATCACTTTTTTTGTTTGTCCAGAATTATAAAAATAAAGCATATATATAAAAAGAAGGAAAATATATAAACTTATATAGAAAGAAAATAAGAAAAGACACAAAAATATAAAAAAGAAGTAAATTAAACAAAATAAAACCAAATCTTTGGTCTTGAAGAGCAAGCAAGAGAATTAACACTAAAATATAAAATGAGAGCAAATCAATCATTAAAAACAAACAAAATCTCTCAAATTAATTTACTAACCAAATCTCTCAAGATTCATTCAAGTTTTAAAAAGCCTAATTCAAAACTATAAATAGAGGCTCTTTCTACACAATAATTCACACACCAATTCTTCATTCATACCACAAAATTCTTCATAAACCAAAATCAATTCTCCCTTACACAACCACTAATTTCCTTCAAATCCAAAACAACTATCATCAATACATCACTACCATCACCGTACGCAAAGCATTCTAGGACGCTGCTGCCGTCAGAGTTGCGTCGTCGTCCTTTAACCAGGTTTTTTCTCTCTCTCGCTTGCATATGTTTTTGTTGCTCTATACATTCTCCTTTTATGTTGCAGGTTCTGTTTATTGTTTTGGATAAAAAAAATAAGGCTTATCTCTTTAAAACCATACACAATAGCTTTTAATTTATTTATGTATATATATAATTATGTATGTATGTATATGTTCTTATGTGTACTTGTGTTGTTAGTGCCTATGTTTTATGACAATGTTTGGTTAATTTGGCAAGCTTCTGTTACGTACATGTTTTTAGTTTGTCTGTTAATAATTTAATATCATGTTTTAGAATTAACTAGTGTACACTATTTTGAGTTTCTATAGGATATTAGTCGTCCAATTATTGTTTATTATAAAATTTTTAAACACCAAGTACAAAAACATCATTAAATAAATATGGATTAAAAAAGAGGAGGCGGATGCACATCCGTTCGCTTCTCGACTAATTGGGGGCTTAGTGCACACTTTGTCCGACTTTTAGTCGTTTTCCACTCAAACCCATGAAAAGACACTAAAAAATATCAACCAATCAAAAATCTAATTTTTCGCCTTCGGGTCATTCTTAAAAGTCATTTTAAGAGGTAAAAGCAAAACCTTTTTCATAAAAAACACAAACCAACACCATACCCAGAACTACGTAGCTTTGATTTCCTCATCGCACCGGAGGATACGTAGGAGCAAGAGTCATCTTGTCAAGCATAATAATAAAAAATATAATTTCCCCCCTTTTCTTTTTATGTAAATATCTCTTAATAAAATAAAAATATAATAAAAAACATGTAAATAAAACTCTAAAAATTCTTAATACCCTAGAATTAATTAGGAGGTTCCCGTTGAGTACAACGGATGTGAGGGGTGCTAATACCTTCCCCTTGCATAACCAACTCCCGAACTTGGAAATGGTTGCGATGATCAACTTTCCATTGCTTTTTAGGTTTTATCAATATTTTCCTAATTAAATAAAATTTGGTGGCGACTCTGTGTCATTCCGAGTGTCCTAAACGCTCGGGCGATTTTCGCGGCGCGACAGCTGGCGACTCTGCTGGGGACTTGGAGAGTTAGGCCTATCCATGTTAGTCCTAGGGTTAAATGTTTTATTTGCTTGTTTTTTATTTCTATTTTATTTTTTGTTTTATTTTCCCGCATTATTTTATTTGTTATTTTATTGTGGGGTGGTTTATTTATTGTTGAGGGAAGCTTTAAACACAAGCTTGAGAAAAACCCTAAGTTAGGTTAGGAGTTGGTAGTATGGACCTATGGGATGCACATCCCAATGGGTGATGTACGAAGACTCCACCTAGAGTAGACTGGTTCAAAAGGATTCGTCAGGAATGGGCTAGCCCCTCCGCTTGGCAAAACTTTGGATTCGGTCAGCGACTCTAGGACCCCCCTTTAGAACCCAAAGACTCTATTTAAGGGAGACCCTTTGAAATTTCACCATGTATCATGTGGAAGAATCAAAGGAATCTACCACCTTAAATGGAGCCTTCAAAAAAAAAAAAAAGGAAAAACAAAATCCCTTAGAACCACCCATGTGAGGGGGTTTAGGTAGAAGAACTTAGAACTGGCCTAACATAAGGAGCCCTCCTATGTAGGTCGTCATCCCTCATAAAATTTGAGTCATAACATGTCATTAAAGTCTTTTTGCATACACATGGAAAAAATCTCTTGCATACTCATGCATTTTCATGCATCTGCATTCTCATACACATGCATCCTAAAAAAAAAAAACTCATATCCCTTCTCTCCTCACCGTCCTCCAACCATAATACCACTAGCAAGTGCCCCGATACTCACGAACGGATCTCGAGAAAGTATGGAGGAATTCAAGAGAGGCCATGAGCAATCAAGGGTGGAGGTTGCCCAATTGGAGACTCAAATGCAGTTGATAATACAAATTTTCTTGCAAAGCTTTCAAGTATAAGGTTCAAGAACTCATCGACAACAAGAAGTTAAGTTTCAAAGGAGGCATTCCTTTCATCAATGGTCACCCTTTTCTTCAACAAAGTGCAAGAACTCCAAGAAGCATCCCTCATGGTTGGCCAATCATCAAGAAAGCTCCCTTCCAAGGATCATTCAGCTTTGAATTTCTAGTTAATTTTATCCTTGCTAAGTATTTATTTGCTTTTGGAGTTGTAACTTCTGACTAGTATTTTAATAAAATCAGTATGCATGTTTCTGAAATTCATCTTTTCATATTTCACTCTTTCATCTCTTTCCATTTCTTTGATCATACTTACAAACTTGGAGCGAGGATGATGAAAATAAATAACTGATTATTGCTGATATATGCTTTCAATGGTAAACAAAACCTGGTTGATGATGAAAGGCGTTTTCAAAATAAAAATTAGTTAGTTCATGCTAAGACGAGTCACTCTTGCATATGTTTTCGTTGTTATCTAATTCTCCCAGTTTCTTGAGATATATCAAATTTTTTTTTAAGGAAAAGCAAGCAATTTTGGGTTTGATACTCGACATGACACTTTAAGAGTATATAGGTTGTTTTGACACTTTTGGCTACATTATGAAGGTTTAGTAATGATTAAATAAAATCGGTACCGCCTTAACACCTTACACACCCGGAAATATGTAAGATTAATTTGAGGTACTAATGTTGACAAAAACTTGAACTTAAATTCTAAAATAAACCTTAGTAGTTTATCTTAGCAGTCGGCACCATCTTAAGCACAAACTAAGTGGGAAATCAATGAACATAAGTGAATGATCCAAAAATGAAAGTTTACATACTTTGGTTGATTTTAAAAATGGGAATGCACTTATTGAGTTAGATGATCATCACTCGGTTGTTTAATTCAACAGTCGTTGAACATACAAAGTAAAACCATGGTAAATAAACCCTTTTAGTAGTTGGTTCGGAGGTGTCTGATTCCGAACTTGGTAGGGCGAATTACGATCCGATCCCCCACAACTGCATTTGGGAGAGAAAAAGGGGTTTGCCAAACTTTTGTTATCAGCACCCCTCGATAAATGATCATAATCACTAACAGATTTTCCTACCATGAGCGTGCAAAAGATAACGGGCTTAATGTGATTGCACTTGAATGAAAAGGATGAATAATATTTAAGCAAAAGTCAGAGTCATAATAAAATACTTCAGGTTTGTCTTCATATGATGGGAATCTTTGACCGCAATGAGTGGTTTTGTGTTACTACGGTACTCTTGGTATTTGATGTTTATCACTTGATTTTCCTATATAGCCGGCAATCACGTATGATTAGAGTTGTCGTGTCCCGTTTCAAACAGGTGCTAAAAAGAGTTACTAAATTTTATGCTTAAGGACAAGAAAAAGTTCAAGTACGGGGGAATTTGATAACACAAAATTTATGTCTTTGGCTTGATTTACATGAGTTTCGCATGAACAATTCACAAAAGACCTAATTGAAGCTAGGTTCACTGTAAAAGCATATTCAGCAAATTTATTGTTAAACTGACTCATCCTGTTTGTTATGTAATCAATAATTATCTTTTGTACATACCATATGTGCTTCCACCAAAAATATATATTCAATTTCAAAAACTCGCATGTGCATTGTGTTAGAAATACTTGGCAAAAGAAACGATTTTACTTGCAAATCAATACTCGGCATCTGGTTAATTCAGCAAACGGCTCGATCAAGGAAGAACTGAATCAAGACGCTCCTAATTAGGGGCAAGGCATCTAAGGGGCCTGCCAATCAGTGGCAAATTCCCTATGATCAAGGGGCAGGACATCCAAGTTCCCGCTAATCGAGGTCAAAAGTGTTCAAGAATTGGGCAGCCTAAGGCACTGTCTCTAAACGCCAGTTAATTAGGGGCACACCTCTCGAGAATTCAAATAATGGGGCAGTTCGCAGCATTGTCATATCAGACCTGGATGGATCCAAATTCCTTTTCAAGCAATTTCATTTGCACCAATATTCAACATTGAAGGTAGCACTTCCCATCGAAGGGTCACTCTGTGGAGAATCCTGGATTATCACTACCAGGGAAGGAAGGGAACCTCTGCTCATAGGACTCCAATGAAGTAAAAAATATTATGCCTTAAAAGAAAATATATAAAAAAAAAATAATATAAGAGCTCGCTAAGTCAAAAACCCGAAAGGGCGGCTTAAGCAACAGAGAGCGTCCCGCTGGAGTGAAAACCTGAAAAGGCGGTCCAGGCAAAAATTAGGGGCACCAAAAAAGGAAAACATTCCCGGTGGACTAAAAACTCGAAAGAGCGGTCCACGCAAAGTTAGGGATTTCAAAAAAAATATAAAAGAAAAGGCAAGAAGAATTGCAGTAGAGGCCGTTCCTCTCCAGTCGTTCAAGTAAACCATGTCAAGCATCAGCAACCGTTGAGTTGAGAATGGGTGTCGGGAGATCATGCTGGCAAAATTCAATTACCTGCCACAAAAACCCTTTCATACGCATTCAATCATATTCATGCATCATTAATGTTCGCATTCATTTAGCATCAAAACATGCATTGACATTCAAAAACTATAATTCATTCATCAAATTCAAAATTCAATATCTGTTGGCGGTGGCAACCCCTAAAATCAATCCTTATTCAACCTCAATCGGTTATCCAAAAACATTGATTCTTCTTGGCCTTTCCCATCAAAAGAAAACCGAGAGCCACTTAATACTCATCTTGAAGCCCAATTATCATGGACACGGCTACATACATCAATAATACATTTCATTTCATGCATAGCATACACTACACGTGATCACAAATGCATCTGCATCACAATGCATTCATAGCATAATTAAGATTCTCCAATCCAAGGTCTGATCTTACGCGGCAAATGCCAATGTCCGATCTTATGCGGTCAAACAAAGTCTAATCGCCATTGACAAATTCAAATCAAGCTCAGCCTCCCCCAACTTTTCATCATTAATATCATCATGCACAAAACCATGGGCAACATAACCAGAAATAAATCTAGAGTTTCTTCAGCATGGAATGTTAGGCGGGTACTTCATATCCCCAGCAAATCAGATTAGCCCGGCCACGGGCTGATAGCAACTACTCACACTTATTCTTAGGATCAAAGCACCCTGAGGGGAGAAGATCTAATCATGTTAGCACCCTGCGGGGTAATAACCAGTTATCTTTAGGATAAGCACCCTGAGGGGAGATGGTCTAATTATGTTAGCACCCTGCGGGGCAATAACCAGTTATCTTTAGGATAAGCACCCTGAGGGGAGAAGATCTGATTATGTCAGCACCCTGCGGGGCAGCAACCATTTATCTTTAGGATCTAAGCACCCTGAGGGGAGATGACCTAACGCTGTTGGCACCTTGAGGGGTGACGACTATCCTTTAACAGAAACACTCTGCAGAGTGACGATCTCCTTTAAACACCCTGAGGGGTGACGACTATCCTTTGACGGAAACACTCTGCGGAGTGACGATTTCCTTTAAACACCCTGAGGGGTGACGACTATCCTTTAACGGAAACACTCTGCGGAGTGACGATTTCCTTTTAGTTTGAGTACCCTGAGGGGTGACGACTATCCTTTGACGGAAACACTCTGTGGAGTGACGATTTCCTTTAAACACCCTGAGGGGCGACAACTATCTTTTAGCGGAAACGCTCTGCGGAGCGATGATTTCCTTTCGATTTAGCACCTAGTGAGGTGACAACTACCTTTTAACCTAAGAACCCTGCGGGGCAACGGTTATCCTTTTTGAAGTACCCTGCGGGGCGATGACTTCTTCTTGGTTCAATTACCTACGGGAAACGGTTATCTTTCAAAAAACTAGGCACCCTACGGGACAATCCCTATTTTCGGTTTAAGCACCCTTCGGAGCGGGAACTACCCTTAAGATCTAAACATCGTCAAGGCGATAATCGATCTTTCACTTTCATAAGGTAAAATTATGGGTTTTTCTTATATTTAACTATCTTTCAAAGGCATTTAAAGATATTTAAATAGGGGCAGCTGTCATACCCCAAATTTTACCCTCCAAATTTTTAGTACATATTTATTTTAGTCAATTTTACTTATTTTTCTGGCAAGAAACTTTTTGTATTAAAAATATTTTATCACTTTTTTTGTTTTTCCAGAATTATAAAAATAAAGAATATATATAAAAAGAAGGAAAATATATAAACTTATATAGAAAGAAAATAAGAAAAGACACAAAAATATAAAAAAGAAGTAAATTAAACAAAATAAAACCAAATCTTTGGTCTTGAAGAGCAAGCAAGAGAATTAACACTAAAATATAAAATGAGAGCAAATCAATCATTAAAAACAAACAAAATCTCTCTAATTAATTTACTAACCAAATCTCTCAAGATTCATTCAAGTTTTAAAAAACCTAATTCAAAACTATAAATAGAGGCTCTTTCTACACAATAATTCACACACCAATTCTTCATTCATACCACAAAATTCTTCATAAACCAAAATCAATTCTCCCTTACACAACCACTAATTTCCTTCAAATCCAAAACAACTATCATCAATACATCACTACCATCACCGTACGCAAAGCATTCTAGGACGCTGCTGCCGTCAGAGTCGCGTCGTCGTCCTTTAACCAGGTTTTTTCTCTCTCTCGCTTGCATATGTTTTTGTTGCTCTATACATTCTCCTTTTATGTTGCAGGTTCTGTTTATTGTTTTGGATAAAAAAAATAAGGCTTATCTCTTTAAAACCATACACAATAGCTTTTAATTTATTTATGTATATATATAATTATGTATGTATGTATATGTTCTTATGTGTACTTGTGTTGTTAGTGCCTATGTTTGATGACAATGTTTGGTTAATTTGGCAAGCTTCTGTTACGTACATGTTTTTAGTTTGTCTGTTAATAATTTAATATCATGTTTTAGAATTAACTAGTGTACACTATTTTGAGTTTCTATAGGATATTAGTCGTCCAATTATTGTTTATTATAAAAATTTTAAACACCAAGTACAAAAACATCATTAAATAAATATGGATTAAAAAAGAGGAGGCGGATGCACATCCGTTCGCTTCTCGACTAATTGGGGGCTTAGTGCACACTTTGTCCGACTTTTAGTCGTTTTCCACTCAAACCCATGAAAAGACACTAAAAAATATCAACCAATCAAAAATCTAATTTTTCGCCTTCTGGTCATTCTTAAAAGTCATTTTAAGAGGTAAAAGCAAAACCTTTTTCATAAAAAACACAAACCAACACCATACCCAGAACTACGTAGATTTGATTTCCTCATCGCACCGGAGGATACGTAGGAGCAAGAGTCATCTTGTCAAGCATAATAATAAAAAATATAATTTTCCCCCTTTTCTTTTTATGTAAATATCTCTTAATAAAATAAAAATATAATAAAAAACATGTAAATAAAACTCTAAAAATTCTTAATACCCTAGAATTAATTAGGAGGTTCCCGTTGAGTACAACGGATGTGAGGGGTGCTAATACCTTCCCCTTGCATAACCAACTCCCGAACTTGGAAATGGTTGCGATGACCAACTTTCCATTGCTTTTTAGGTTTTATCAATATTTTCCTAATTAAATAAAATTTGTTGGCGACTCTGTGTCATTCCGAGTGTCCTAAACGCTCGGGCGATTTTCGCGGCGCGACAATCATCTAATCAATAATTTTCCACATAAGCTTCAATTCTCCATGTCAGCTCAAAATCCTATGTGTCTCCTCTAAAAACTCTTCTTACAATAATTTTTTCAATCAAAAACATTTTAACAATGCTACAAAATGCTATTGTGTGAATTGCTTAATTTACCATTTATGTTATTTATTTGCCTTTTGTAACGTTCCAGCTTTCTTTTACGTTGCACCTATCATTTAAGTTTAACATTCAAAGCCATCACAAGTAGACTGTTAAAAAAAAAACCCACCACAAGTCCAGAATGCTCAAATCTCCCTTTCATCAGTTTTAACTTTTAAGCTACCACGAATAGACAATACTTCCACATTTTGGTAGAGACAATAATTCAACAATCCTTGACTCAATAATCATCTCTCTCGCTTTACATAATTTCCATTAATGTTATCAATTCTCCACTTTCTATGGTAATTTGTTTCTTTCTTGTAATTATTATTCTAATTTTAGGAACTTAGCTTTGAATTTAGATTTTATGGGCATTATTATAATTATCATAGTTTTAAATTGTGGTTGCAGATTCGGTAGCAGTTCTTGTGGATGCTATTGGAAAAGGACTTGTTATTGTATTTAAAAAGAAATTTACTTGAGTTTAGTTACTTACAAGCGGCTTAAATGTTTGTTATTGATTCTGAGCTAAATCGTTTACACCCACATTATATTCAAATCAGTACTATTTTGATTATTTTATAGTCCCTACTACACTATTTTTAAATCCTTTATCCTTCAACAACAAAAATTATTAATGTGATTGTTATTTTATTCCTTACATGGTTTGCATGCACTCTAATTCACAAAATTTTTAATGGCTTCCATTGTTGAAACTTAGAATTTTGGATGGCCAACATGTGTTTGTGAGTTTTATGGATATCTTCATCGGTATGAAGAAAGAACAAAAAAAATAAACGTCCAATTCGTCTAAAATTTTCTACATGTTGCATGGAAGGACGGCTACAACTTCCGTTATTAAAAGAACCTGTTGCCTTGCTTCGTGATTTACTTGATTATGGTGGAGACAACACTGCAAAGTCTTCCCGGCGAAACATTTGAATCTGTAATTCAACCATTGCATTTACATTTATGGGCAGAAAGATTTACCATGAAATCAACATACATAGTGGCTCCTACGTCTTTCAGATCAATGGGCAATCTTACCACCTACTTGGGTCCCTATGCCCTGAGAAATGAAAAAGGCAAAATTTACACAACTTTATATACATGACACCGTAAATGAAGTCTCAAATAGGATAGGCTTTATCCATGGTGGTAGTGAAAATAGTCCTATTCATAAAGACAAAATATCATGATCATGGGATGAGAGTTGAAACTAAGATTGATCAGCAATTGAGTGATTGATGGGAGACAAATTAATCTATTATCTTGCTTAGAAGTTTCTACGCTTTAAGTTGAGTAAAACTCTGAAGAAGAATGTCATCGGGATATTGTTATTGAGCACGAAACAAAAGATTTCCAGAGAATTACAGAGTTAGACCCAAGTTTCATGACACTTCAATACCCATTGTTGTTGAGTCTTTGGTATTGGCTGCATTTTTGGTTGATAAACCATTGTGACAGGATGTTGGGCAAAGTGTTGTGACACTTCAACATACTGGTATGCAGGCGCGCGTGTTTCTATTTAAGGAATATCCATTTCTCTCTCATGTATCTGCATGGCGCTTTAATGCTTCAGATTATGGACAAATATATTTTTATCAAGAATCTCCTTAAAGCATATTTCTGTAGAGAATCTCTCTCATTTATTATGAAGAAATTAGGGTTGGATCAAACAAGTGAAGCCCAAGCTTACTTGCTGCTCAAGAACGTGCACTGACTATTTAAAGGAAGTTGTAAACCTAATTCTTCTGAGAGTTTTGTTCACGCCGTTTTAGTCTCTAGAGTCCAAGCATTCTAGGTTTTTGCGTGTGTTTATTTGTGAACCTTTTTTATATCTCATTGATGCAAGCTTAGGTGTGTACTCTCGTGTTGTATTGATTGTGTTCCTCTCCTAAGCTGTGAAGTACGGAGTAGGTATTGTTACTTGTAGCACTCAAATCCTGTAGGTACGAGTGTGATGTTTTCATAGGAGTGTGTCTCCAAAACGTGTTTGTTTCTGTGTGAATTAAATCCTTGCTGTCTGTAAGGTTGTGCAAGTGAGAAGATCAGTGAACCAGAGGTTGTTTGCGTGGAAGTCTTCAAACTGAGAGGAAGTGAGATGGAGTCTCTGATCTAGGAGTTCCAAGGTTGAAGAGTCATTGGTAGTGCCTAGGTGATAAGTTTTAAACGGGGCGTTTGCTGGTAACTTTGAACTAGGGCTATTATAGTGATATTCCTTCCTAGATTAGTATCCCCCAAACTAGGGTTGTTGTGCGCCGAACTGGGTCAACAAACACTGTGTTGTTTTTATTTGTTGCTTTTATTTGTTTTGTGCTATTTGCGTATTACTTCTGTCAAAGTGTTTAGCACATCGTGTTCGACACTTAGCATAGCGTGCCAGGAATTTCAATTGGTGTAATACCCTAATTTTGAGCTTTTTTAAATAAATATTTTATTTAAAAATTATTTCTTTTTTTTTATGAGAAATACAAAAAAAAAATAGTTTTTTCGATAATTTTGTTTTACAATTTATTCATTTTTCGTTATTTCTTTTAATTTGTCGCAATTTATCTTTTATACGAAAAATAACAAAAATATTCAAAAATAGTTTTTACCTTTGTATTTAAATTTACATTTTTTATTTCTATACTTTTCTATATTTTATTTGTATTTTCCTTGCACTTTTTCTATTTTATTTACATTTTCTTTTGTTATGACAATTTCTTTCCTCTTGTGGCCAATCACAATGCGACACCTCATCATCTCCACCTCATAATCATTTTCATTACCATCTTTCCATTAATTTTCCCTTAACCCCAAAATTATTCATTTTTACACAAATACCACTCACCTAATCCTACCACTATAAATACACACCTCACATCACTCAATCATGACCAATCATTTTTCACACATCCCAATACAAAAAATCAGAAAAATCACTCCTCCCTCCACCACCAACACTTTTCCGGCGCCGCCGCCGGAATTCCATTTTCCGGCGAACAACCACCACCAACCACCACCTCAAAAATTACCCAAAATCAACAATCGAATACTCAATCTATACTAATTGGACCTCTCTAAACACGAATCTGCAACCCGTTTTGCCAAACAAAGAATCGGAGCTTCAAAGTTCCGTCCATCTCATAACCTCCATTTCCGGCCAACTCAAACACAATCGAAGGTGGATAAGTGAAGATTCAGGTTCATGAGATCGTTGTGAACATTTCCATTCATTTAGTTTTGTAAGATTTTGCACGAACGTACCATTATTGCTCCCGTCGGTGATTTTCTTTTTTTCGTTCGTTCTTCATGATTTGTTTGTTATTTGATGATTTTGTTTGTAGATCTGTAACCCTTGTTGAATTCTGATCGTAATGGTGCTTCGAATCGCAAGTTTTGAGCACTGAAGTGACTCTAGCACTCGCGCCGGTGATGGCCGCGGCGAAGAGTGGTGCTGCGTGTGTTATGATTTTTGTTCTGATGAGGAAGAAGAAGGGAGTCCACGTGGCACTCCGTGGTTGGCCGCTGCGTTTGCTCGTGTGCGCCCCTTCTTTCTCACTGCACCCCCCTCCGTTTTTTTTTTGTTTGGAACATGGGTTGGTGACCGGGCGGGTTTGACCCCATGGGTCACCCGACCCGGTCCATTTTCATTATATTTGGGTTTGGGTTGGATCTTTTTAGGCCCAATTTTCCTTTTTTTTAGTTTTTTTATTATTTCTGTTGCTACACCAATTTTACTGCTGCACCTCCTTGCTGATTGAATTTATTTATGATATAATTTATGAAAAATTCTATTCCATTTTATGTTCGAAAACTAATATTTGGAATAAAAATAAATTGGACTCTGACGTACGTCTCGCGTCCTCGATTTATTTTTATTTCGAGTATTTTAAACAATTTAATTAATGTAGAGATAAAAGGGCTTGACTTACGACTTGTCTCTATTTATCCTATTTTAATTAATTTCGTTTAAATGACTCTCTTTTTTTGTTACTTCGCCTGATCACTTGTAACATCATAGTTAATTAATATCTCGGTTATCTATTAGATTTAATTTTTGAGTGAAATAAATATAAATTGGGCCCTGTCTTACGACTCGCGCTTTGAATTTATTTTTTATTTCATTCAAAATATGACTTGATGTTTGACACATAAGATAAGCGAGAGCCTGACGTACGACTCGTCTTAAGCTTATCTTACGCTTGCTTGCTAAAATGTTCATTAATTTGTCTCTCTGTCTGTCAGTTTCATTTTATGCCTGATTATCTGATTACTCATTTATTTATGTGTCCGCATATTCATTTCGAGTATTATTTAATTGTCGCATTATTATACTGTCATTATCATGCATCGTGCATTTGCATTTCTCGCATCTTCTACCCTTTTCTTTTCTTTTCTGATCTGAAAATCTGTTGTGAACTTGTCTTTGAATATGGAATGTGAATAAATCAATCTCTGTCGTACGACTCTGGCTTCGAATTATTCGCATGCCATTTAAAACGGAACACTCTTTAATTAAATGAAATGGGAAGGAGCCTGACTTACGACTCGCCTTCATCTCGTTTCACTTTAATTAAAAAATGTTCAATTAATAAACTGAATGAAAAGAGGGAGCCTGTCGTACGACTCGTTTCTGCTCGGATGATCCAGTCCCTGACTGACGACTCGTGATTTAAGATCATTCTCATTCTCAAACAATTTCCTAAAATCATAAAAGACACTCAACCCACTCAACTCTTTTTGTCCGCCCTTGCGTAGTTAACTCTTTTTCATCTGCTCTTGTGCAGTAAACTCTTTTTAACTATTTTCCTAAACGGATAGTGCTTTATCAATTCCCCTACTACAGACAAACGCTTATGCCTTCGAAGCGAGCACACAAGCATACTGTTGTATCAGTGGAATGCGACCTAAGCATCGTTCACTAAAAACAACCAACAAACAAAACCCTTTTCAGGAAGAACTACGTGAGCTTTGACTTCCTCATTGTACTTGGGGGATACGTAGGAGCGAGAGCCTCTCTCGTCAAGCCAAATAATAAAAAACTCTTTTTTTCAATATGCGGTAATTTATTTCTTTTTATGCGGTTAATCTCTGTTTATGCAAACCAAAATTCCTCAAATGGTTCCCGTTGAGTACAACGGATATGAGGGGGTGTTAACGTCTTCCCCTCATGTAACCAACTCCCGAACCCGATCTTTAAGGTTTTATCATTATTTTCCTTTCCCCTCATGGGATAAATAAAATATGGTGGCGGCTTCATTGTTTACATTTGTGCATTGCATTTCATCATTGCATATCTGTATATTTTTTGCGTCGGGTACTACAGTTGGCGACTTCACTGAGGACCTATGATTAGTGAGTTAAGCCTAATTTGGGGCTTTTGGTTTGCTTATGTCAGGTTAGCCGTATCTGTCCTATCTTTTATTTTACTGCAAAATATTGAACTGTCTGGATTTGCTGGCTTTGTCTTCTCTTCTACTCCTTTTTTTTTCTTTTTGCCTTTATGGCTTGGTTCTTGGATACAGTGTGATTATGCTCCGTACCCGAGCTAAAGCGATACTCAGGATTAGATGAGGGATTGTTATATTGGGCTCCCTGACGTACGTCTCTAAGCTTGGATATGACGGTCTCGACCAGAATAGATTCACTTGGAATAATTGGACTCATTGGCTTACGTCTTGCGGGCTTCATGTTTCCTTGTTGGGTCCGGGACTCTGGTGGCCTTTATTAGGTGTCCGAAACTTTGTCTAGGGACCACCGTTTAGATCATGTGTCGAGGTTACGATGTTGACTCATCCAGTTGGCACTATAATCTCTCTCAGGTGAGGTTGCTTTTGGGAAAAGTAATCGAGAATTTTGGGAACCGTGTCAACCTAGAACAACATGTGAGAGGGATGGGTTACAGGTAACTTTGAACCTTTTGGCCTCAGAGATTCCATTTTGAAAAGAACCTTGTTGTTATGAATATGAAAGATTTGAGACTTTGAGATCAAGTTCGCCAGATGATATAATGTTACTGTGATCATATCCATGCATTTTGCATTCATGACATACATGCATTCATGAAAATAATCATGCATATTCATCTCGCATACATTTCAAAAACAAATATATGAGAAAAGCTTATAAATATATATATATATATATATATATATATATATATATATATATATATATATATATATGCATTTCCATTCATGAAAAAAAAAACATGCATTTTTTTATATCGATTAAAAATCTCATTTTCATCCATTCATTCCAACAGCTACCTTCCCGGCACCGGTATCTAAACAAGAGAGTTTTCTCATCATGAACAATATGCAAGAACAGTTTGACGCTTTGAAAGGCGAAGTGACTAAGATGAATGGAAAGTTGGACAGAGTTGTGGAAATATTGTCCAGATTGAATCTGCACCAAAGAATGGTTGTGGATGAGGTTCTGGCGCCTACTGTTCAGGCCCCGCAAGAGAGTGCTCCAGCGACAGCTGTGAATTGGCCACCCCATGGTGTGCCAATTAGGTTTGCTCTACCTGAATATACGCCGTTTGTGTTTGATGTTTCATCTGGTTCCCAAGCTGTCAAGAATCAGAATAGAGAACCTCCGGCTCATCAAGGACCCAATTTGTCACAAGGGAATTTGAGTGATCCAATGAATGCTCACCATGGTCCTGAGATACCTACTGATGTGTCAAAAGTGGATTCTGCTATCCATCAGCTAGAAGAGACCAATCAAAGCAATGCAGACATAACTCCGATTCGCACTCAACTTCAGAATATGACTCAAAATGAAGGAGAATCCTTCAGGGACTATGAACTGAGGTGGATAGTATTGGCTTCTCAAGTACGTCCACCATACTTAGAAACAAAACTTGCGGACATGTTCGTCAATACTCTACAAGGGATATACTATCAAAAGATGGTTTGTAATGTTTCCTCTGACTTCTCAGGTTTGGTCCGAATTGGAGAAATAATTGAAAGAGGGATCAAGAGTGGGAAGATTCAGTTTGTTGTTAGTTCACAGAATAACAATGTGGAGAAGCCTGATAATAGCTTCGAAGAAAAAGAAGAGGAAGTAACTAGTTGTGTTACTTCCAAAGATGACAAGGTTCCGCTTATAGTGCATGTTCGGTCTCCCTATCTTTCATATCCTTATTTGTCTACAACCCAGCATCAGCAGTTCCAAGGATATCCTTTTCAAGTGCCTATGAATCATGTGTCTCAACAGGCTCAACAAGGGTCTGGAAGGCTCTTTGATCCAATTCCAATGCCATACAGTCAGTTGCTCCCTTATCTGATTCATAGTGGTAAAGTGACACCCAAACCTTTGAGACCTATGTTCGCACCGTTTCCGGCTTGGTATGATGCCAACGCCAGATGTGATTTTCATGCCGGATTTAAGGGTCATACCACCGATAATTGCAAATCTCTTAAGAATAAGGTTCAAGAGATTCTTGATGATAAATTATTGATTTTCAAGGAAGAAAAAGGAATAAGTGACATCACTTCCCAGTTTGACAAAACCCCACCGGTCATGCTTGTTCAGATCACATGCTCACATTTGGGAGCAACACAGAACCAACAGCTTCCTAGGTACTTTGATCAGGTGAACCCCGTGCATGTGCAAAGTCAACAAGTAGAGGAGAATCCACAACAGTCTGTAAAAGTCTTTGATCCAATTCCTATGTCGTATGACCAGCTTCTTCCTTATCTGGTACACAGTGGAATGGAAACTGCTAAGGCTATGAAACCCAAGAATGCACCGTTGCCAGCCTGGTACGATGCCAATGCTAAATGTGGTTATCATGCTGGAGCTGAAGGTCATTCCACCAATGACTGCCAAGCCTTTAAGTACAAAGTGCAAGAACTTATTGATCAGAAATTATTATTCTTCAAGGGAGGTAGACCATTTGTGGGAAATAATCAGCTGTTGAAGCCTTTGAAATTTGATGCGAGTCAGGTGAAAACACAACAGGCTCAGCGGCCTAGAAAGATTTTTGATCCAATCCCTATGCAGTACAGTCAAGTCTTGCCTTATCTTGTTCAAGGTGGAAGAGTAACCCCCAAGGCTTTGAAACCTATGACTGCGCCGTTCCCAGTTTGGTACGATGTTAATGCTAATTGTGATTATCATGCTGGTACTGAGGGTCATACTACTGATAACTGCAAGTCCTTTAAGTACAAAGTACAATTGCTCCTTTACAAACATTTGTTGTCTTTCGAGGAAGGCAAGCCGGTCGTGAAAATTAAACAGTCATTGATGCCTTCAACAAGTTACTCCAGTGTTGGTTTCCATTGATGACCAGATTGCCATTGTAAAAGGATGAAGAGAATAATGGAAATAGTCGAGATAGGGTGCACGTGTGTTCTTTAGACACACACTATTTGCAAACTAGAAGGCTGTTGGAATCCCAGAGATCATTTTATTTTCAAATTAGTTTACTTTTTCAAAAAAAAAAAAATCCCTTTGTCATCCCCGAGATAAATGGGTGAGCTTGTAAGGGCTATTTTCTTTGAATGTTTTAATTACTTATGAATAAAAAGTACTTTTGTGCACAATTTTTGTCTTGGTTATTCTTTCTTTTTCCCAGTTTTAAAAAGATAACAATAAAATGGCAATAACTTCTTGCATTCATAAAACACTTTTGCATTCAATCAAATTCAAAAAAAAAAAAAAAGAATCATCATTCAGAAGTGAATCTATTGAATCATAATTGTGCCGTAATTCTTCATGGTTTCGGGTTGCGAGCTTCGTTGAAGAGTTAATATGATTGTTGGATCAAGAGCATAAAATGATTGAACTTCATCGGTGATTGATCTGGGAATTAAAGAAGAAAGAGGTCATAATGGACGCCTCCCCATAACAGGATATGAAAGAGAAAGTTGATCAGGCATTTTATTTCTTGTCAAGTATTTGTTTGCATTTAAAATTATGTAATGCACATGCATGTTTCGGAATCAATCCATCTGTATTCACCTCTTTTTCTTATTACTCGCAAACTTGGAGCGATGATGATGAAAATGAATAACTGAGTTTTGCTGATATATGCTTTCAATAGTGAACAAATCTAGCTGATGATGTAAGGCATTATTTCACTTTCTTTCATTATTTCATAAAAATTGTGAGTGAATCGAGCCATTCTTGCATATGTTTTGTTGTTATCTGATTCTCCAGTTTCTTGAGATATATCTTTTTTAAGAAAATAAGCAATTTTGGTTCGATACTTAACATGATACTTTAAGAGTATATAGGTTGTTTTGCACTTTAGGCTATTATGAAAGTTCAGAAATGATTCAATAAAATCGGTATTGTCTTAACATCTTAGACTCTTAGAAGTATGTAAGATCAATTTGAGTACTGATTTTGACGAAGACTTGAACATAAGTTTTTAAGTAACTCTTAGTAGTTTATCTTAGCAGTCGGCACCATCTTGTACACAAACTAAGTAGGAAATCGATGAACATAAGTGAGTGATCCATAAATGAAAATTTTGCATACTTTGGTTAATGTACTTATTGAGTTAGATGACCCTCACTCGGTTGTTTAACCCAGCAGTTGTTGAAAAAACCATAGTAAATATACCCATTTAGTAGTTGGTTCAGAGGTGTCTGGTTCTGAACTTGGTAGGGCGGGCTGTTGTCCGATCCCCCACAACTGCATTTGGAAGAGAAATAGGGGTTTACCAAACTGATTTTACCAGCTCCCGTCAATTTATGATCATAATCACTAACAGATTTTTCTACCATGAGTGTGCACAAGATAATGGGCTTAATGTGATTGCGCTTGAATGAAAAGGGTGAATAAAATTTAAGCAAAAGTTAGAGTCACAATAAAATGCTTCAGATTTGTCTTCATATGATGAGAGTCTGTGACTGCATTATGTTGTTTTGTGTTATTACAGTATCCTTGGTATTGATATCTATTATTTGATTTTCTTTTCTAGCCGGCAACCACGTATGATTAAGAGTTGTCGTGCCTTGTTTCAAACCTGTACTAAAAAGAATTACTATTTATGTGCTTAATGGCAAGCAAAGGTTCAAGTAAGGGGAATTTGATAACACAATTTATATCTTCTTTTGGCTTGATTTTCGTGAATTTTAGTTGCATGCTATAATACTCAAAAGACCTAAATGAAGCTAGGTTCACTTTGAAAGCATTCGGCAAATGTATTGTTAAAACTGACTCCTCCAGTTTGTTGAATAACTAATAATTATCTCTCTTTTATACACATCATATGTGTTTCAAAAACTTGCATGTGCATTATATCCAAAACACCTTTTCAAAAGAAATGATTTTACCTGCAAATCAATACTTGACCTCAAAGAGATCTGAGTTGTGGTCTGATCATGGGCAAAACTGATTGGAGACACTCCTAGCTAGGGGCATGCTATCTATGGTTTCTGCCAATCAGGGGCAAACAAGTTGAATACCCTGCTTATTAAAAGTGAAATGGTTCAAGAATTAGATACACTGCAAATATCAGTGAGTCAGGGGCATATCCGTCATAGATTACAGTGCTTGGAGCATACTGTGTCAAGATTATATCCTCCTGAAAAGTCATATGTGGTGATATATGGCAGAACTCTGGTTGTCAGTACCATGGATGGTGAAGAGTTTCCACTCTCAATGCACGCTGCTGCGATCCTGAAATGCTGTGCCTGAAAAAGAAAGAGAGAAGAAAGCTTGCAAAGTTGAAAATCTGAAAGAGCGGTTTAAGCAATAGAGAGCGTCCCGAGGTGCGGACAACTTGAAAAGGAAGTTTAGGAAAAATAAAGGGCATCAAAAAGGGAAGATGAAGCCTGATAAGTCAAAACTCGAAAGATGACACAAGACTGCGATACTTAACTCTGCATGGAAATGAAGATTCAGACAGAAAAATCGACTCAGTCTCCTTTCGCCAAAGCAAGGCCTTGTAAACTCGAGATCGTGAAGAAGGATGGCATCGTTATGATTCAGTGGAATTCATTTATTTTCATTGCCATTATCTTAACTTCAATTTGCAATTACCTCTTCAAGGGATTTTGCATCCAGTTGAAAATTCCGCACTTAAGTGCAATTAATAAAAATTGTCATTTGTTTGTTAGCTTGCTTTTACATTATAGTTGTGTGCACTGGTGCTACTTATTTATTACAAATAAAACATTTAAACATTGTGAATAAAAAGCATTTGAAAGCAATAAATTGTTTTGAAAACTTGAAATGATTGAAGGGAAATCAATGGCATACTGTAAAGTGCCCCTGTCCTAAACATACAAGATCATGGCAATCTCTTGATTCCATCAGATAAAGAAAGATGTTGTTCCTCTTGGGAAGCCTTTTTGAACACTTGTCCCTCAATGGAAGCTTGCAAGGGTCCTCATCTCAATAGTGTCATAGTTACTCAGATTCTCGGTGCCGGGAAATTCAAATTCTCCTCAAAACAAAATCAGAAATTCATGCACTCATGCATATAAATTCATGCATTCACGCTGTCGCGCCGCGAAAATCGCCCGAGCGTTTAGGACACTCGGTATGACACAGAGTCGCCATCAAATTTTATTTTAAAGGGAAATATTGATAAAACCTAAAAAAGGGACGGTCGTCGCAACCATCTTAGGGTTCGGGAGTTGGTTATGCAAGGGGAAGGTATTAGCACCCCTCACATCCGTTGTACTCAACGGGAACCTCCTAATTAATTCTAGGGCTTTTTGAGTTTGTTTACTTACTTTTTACATTGTTTTATTTTTATTAAAGATATTTACAAAATAAAAGGGAAAAGATTGAATTTTTATTATTTGGCTCGACAAGATATCAAATCCTGCTCCTACGTATTCTCAAGTGCAATGAGAAATCAGAGCTCCGTAGTTCGGGGCATGGGGTTGGTTTGTGTCTTTTATGAAAAAGAATTTTGTTTTTACCTCTTAAGGTATTTTTCAGAATTTAACCCGAAGGTGAAAAGATTTAATTTGATTGGTTTGTGTTTTTTAATGTTTTTTATTGTTTGAGTGGAAGACGATTAAAAGTCGGACAAAGTGTGCACTAAGCCCCCAATTAACCGAGAAGCGAACGGATGTGCATCCGCCTCCTCTTTTTTAATCCACATATTTATTAAAATATTTTAATTTTTTCTTTTTACAATAACGAACTAACGTTTAAATTAATCAGAATTAATTAAAATGAATTAAAATAATTTATATACACTAAACAAAATTTACAGAAGGGGGGTGCAAGCAGTGAAAACTAGGTGTAAACAGCAAGCAGAAAAGAAAATAAGGCCCAATTCACCAAAATCAAGCCCAGACGCGCGCTAGGGGGCAGTGGTCGTCTGATCACTGATCAACGATAGGGAACATGCTAGCTGCGATGTGCGCGCGCGTACAGGATCAAGCTGGCCTATATATACCCAAAATCTGATCTTTCCATTCATTTTTCACAAAAATTTCTCTCTCTTCTTTTCTTTCTCTCAACCGATCTCTCTCTTCTCTCTCTATGTTCTTCATGAATGAAGAACACCGGTTGATCTTCAACCGGTCCGGCGCGCGCGCCCAGTTTCCGGCAGCGTCGCCGCCGCCAGCCACCGTCCGCCGCCGCCAACTTTCCAGAAACCGATGAGTTTTCCGGTTGAGCTTCAACCGGAAAACTAATACCTTCAACCCAAAAAATTCGTTTTTTACCTTTTTTATCACGATTAACTTGTTTCTAAACATGAATTAAACATCAAAATCCCAAGATCAAAATCAAAATTCCCAAATCAAAACCCTAATTCTTATTCTGATTTTTTCCTCTTTTTTTTTCGGATTCTGTTCTTGTTTTTCAACCCCTCGATTCTGAATTTTAACACCTCAAACAACCCCAAAAATAGAACTGAAACCCCCCCCCCCGAAATTAATTCCGATCTGTTTTTGTTTTTTACTCGGTTTATGCTTTTGTTTTCCTTACTGTATTACTGAAAGCATGTTCGTTTCAAAAGGAACATCAACTTCAACCAAGGCAGAATCAAAATCACAACAAATATATATATACAAACATGGAAGCAAGCAAGGTTCTACATGACTACAAGGGTCGAGTAAACCTACCTGGAATGCCGTGAACTCCCCACCGCGTAAGTGTTTTATTTCCCTCTGTTTCTGTTTTCTGTTTCGTTACGATTCCGATCCCGCTCCGATTCTGACCCCTTTTCTGTTTTTACGAGGTACTGCTACTGGTATGGAGGCCAATTTCTGTTCTAATTTTTCTACTGATGTGTAGAAAATTAGCTTTTAGGGACAGGGCAGTGTTTACACTGATTCGGTGTACTGGGATTTTTTTCCTTGTAATTTTTGTGTAACAGAGCTCCTATTTATATCTCTAGAATTAGGGTTGAAAATTTGTAACGAATCTCAGTCAGATTTGTTTTGTAATTAGTCTGAGAAGATTTCTTATGTTTTTAATGTTGATTTGCTATGGAAATAGAATTTTCAGTGTAATTTTAGCTTGCTGGCCAAGGAGAAGAAAATTTGATTCAAAAATATGTCCTTGATGGGCTTTTACATGTTTTTGTATTTTTCTTTCATATATTTTGATCACAAAAGTAAAAATATAATTCATATTATTTTGGACCAAAAAAATACAGAAGAAAATAAAAAAAACGAGCTAGAGAAGATGTTTCAGCAAAAAACTAAAAACAAACAAAAATTGTCAAAGGTTGGGGTCGAACCCCTGACCTTGCACTTAAACCAACTCGCGCGCGCCCCCACCCTTGCCAACTCAACTGCACTCACTTTTCTGATATAAGGGTGGATTTAAAAACATATGTATCAAAAGTAGAGGGTAAAATTTGGGGTATGACAGCTGCCCCTATTTAAATATCTTTAAACGCATTTGAAAGATAATTAAATATAAAGAATACCCATAATTTTGCCCGTGAAAGATCGATTATCGCCTTGGCGACGTTTAGATCTTAAGGATATCCCCGCCCGAAGGGTGCTTGAACCAAAAATAGGAAAGAAGAAGTCATTGCCCTGCAGGGTACTTCAAAAAGGATGATCACTGCCCCGCAGGGTTCTTAAGTTAAACGGTAGTTGTCTCCTTACAAGGTGCTAAATCGAAAGGAAATCGTCGCTCCGCGGAGCGTTTCCGCTAAAGATAATCGTCGCCCCTCAGGGTGTTTAAAGGAAATTGTCACTCCGCAGAGTGTTTCCGCTAAAAGATAGTCATCACCCCTCAGGGTTTTTAAAGGAAATCGTCACTCCGCAGAGTGTTTCCGATAAAGGATAGTCGTCACCCTTCAGGGTGCCAACATCGTTAGGTCATCTCCCCTCAGGGTGCTTAGATCCTAAAGATAAATGGTTGCTGCCCCGCAGGGTGCTAGCATGATTAGATCTTCTCCCCTCAGGGTGCTTATCCTAAAGATAACTGGTTATTGCCCCGCAGGGTGCTAACATAATTAGATCTTCTCCCCTCAGGGTGCTTTGATCCTAAGAATAAATGTGAGTAGTTGCTATCAGCCCGTGGTTGGGCTAATCTGATTTGCTGGGGATATGAGGTGCCCGCCTAGCATCCCATGCTGAGGAAACCCTAGATTTATTTCTGGTTATGTTTCGCATGATGATGTTAATCGTGAATGATGCATGATGCAAAATTGGGGGAGGCTGAGCTTGATTTGACTTTGTCAATTGGAAATTGAATTTTTGTTCCTATTCTCAATGCATGTGCAATGCATGATATGCTTATGGATGCCTGAGATGAAATGCCGGGGAGACAAGATTTTGTTCATGGCAGTGTCTGATAGCCCCCTCGAACTCTAGTCCTTTACCAAAGAAACGGAATGCCTATTCTTGAGATATCATTTAGACATGGCCGAAATCCTTTATTGCGCACAACTCGAATTGTGATGCTGATGAGAAATATCTGGTTTCGAGCATCTTTATGTAACCTTCGAACCATAACTACTCCTTCAACATTTTATAATTCAAAGTAAAATATGCTTTGAAAAACTTCTTTTTTATCATTTTTAGTGCTTACAATGCATTACTTATCAAAAACAAATTAGCATTCTGTGATCAAATGAGAGGGAAAAAGAAAACAAAAAATTTTATTGATGAATTCAGGCCCGTAAGTGGGTAGACAGTACATTGAGGATGCAACTCATATAAGAGGAAGTCGCTAGAAAAGATAAAATGGCAACAAAATTTATTTTGAGATTCACTGAAATACAACACGTGCTACTTTCCTCTTTGACTTTGGACTCGCGATCCCTTGCTCCGAAGATGACGATTGGATCACTCTGTTCCGTTTGGATTTCTCTTATGGGTCTATGTGCTGCAGTTTTGCCTTTATTTATATATCCCTAACTTTTGCCTGGACCGCTCTTTCGAGTTTTCAGCCCACCGGGATCATTTTCCTTTTTTGGTGTCCCTAATTTTTGCCTAGACCGCCTCTTCAGGTTTTCAGTCTACCGGGACGCTCTCTATTGCCTAGACCGCCTTTTCAGGTTTTCGATCTAGCGAGCTTTTTTATTTTAGGCATAATATTTTTTAACTGCATCGGAGTTCACTGAGAGTGGAAGCTCCTCTCCATCCATAGTAGTGATAATCAAGGCTCCACCGGAAAAAACTTTCTTTACGACGTATGGTCCTTCATAGTTTGGTGTCCATTTTCCGCGTGGATCCTTGTGGATAGGTAATATCTTTTTTCAGCACTAGATCCCCCTCCTTGAACACTCGAGGACGAACCTTTTTATCGAATGCTTTCTTCAGTCTTCTTTGATAGAGCTGCCCGTGGCATAAAGCTGTCAGTCGTTTTTCTTCTATGAGATTCAGTTGATCATATCTTGCCCGGACCCATTCAGCCTCTTCCAGCTTGGTCTCCATTAGGACTCTTAGCGAAGGGATTTCGACTTCAATAGGAAGCACTGCGTCCATGCCATATACCAAGGAAAAGGGAGTTGCCCCTGTAGAGGTACGGATTGTCGTTCTATAGCCATGTAGTGCAAAGGGCAGCATCTCATGCCAATCTTTGTAAGTCTTTACCATTTTATGAACGATCTTCTTGATGTTTTTGTTAGCCGTCTCCACGGCACCGTTCATTTTGGGTCGGTATGGTGAGGAATTGTGATTTTCAATTTTGAATTCCTCACATAGTTCCTTCATCATCCTGTTGTTTAAATTCAACCCATTATCTGTGATAATTTTGTTGGGTATACCATATCGGCAGATGATTTCTTTCTTGATGAAGCGGGTAACCACTTGCTTTGTCACATTAGCGTAAGATGCAGCTTCGACCCATTTAGTGAAATAGTCGATGGCGACTAAGATGAAACGGTGTCCGTTGGATGCTTTTGGCTCAATCATCCCGATTACATCAATTCCCCACATGGAGAATGGCCATGGGGCTGTCAGGACATTCAAGGGAGTCGGCGGTACGTGCACCTTGTCGGCGTATATCTGGCATTTGTGGCAAGTTTTAACATGGCGGAAGCAATCGGCTTCCATAGTCAACCAGTAGTAGCCTGCCCTTAAGATCTTTCTTGCCATTGTATGCCCATTAGCATGGGTCCCAAAGGATCCCTCATGAACTTCATTGATGATCGTGCCGGCTTCCCGTTTGTCCACACACCTGAGCAGGATCATATCATGATTCCTTTTGTAAAGAACATCTCCATCTAGAAAGAACTGTGATGACAACCTTCTCAGGGTTTTCCTGTCTGTAGCTGATGCATTTTCTGGATAAACTTGTTTCTCAAGGTATTGTTTGATGTCATGGAACCAAGGTTTATCATCCATTTCTCCTTCAAGTGTACTCACTGTAGGCTCATCTTTACGATGTACCCTTATTGCTGGTGCTTCATTGTAATAGTTCACTTTGTACATGGATGACAGAGTAGCCAAAGCATCAGCTACCTGATTCTCTTCTCTAGGAATGTGGTGAAAGGTGATGTCATCGAAATATTTCGCCAGTTTTAGGACATGATCCCGATATGGGATTAGGTTGGGATGTCGGGTCTCCCACTCTCCTTTCACTTGGTAGATGACTAGCGCAGAGTCTCCATACACTTCAAGGATCTTGATCCTTAAATCAATTGCAGCTTCCAGACCTAATATGCATGCTTCATATTCCGCCATGTTGTTTGTGCAGTCAAAGCATAACCTGGCTGTGAAAGGCTTGTACCCATCTCTTGGTGATATTAAGACAGCTCCAACCCCATGCCCCATGGCATTTGATGCGCCATCGAAGGCTAGTTTCCATCGAGCTCCGGGTTCTGGCCCTTCATCATCACCTATGAATTTCTCACTGTCTATGACCACAATGTTTTCATCTGGGAAGTCAAACTGTATAGGTTGGTATTCCTCCAAAGGTTGGTGAGCAAGATGCTCGGAGAGGACACTCCCTTTTATCGCCTTTTGTGTGACATATTGGATGTCGTATTCAGATAACAACATCTGCCAGCGTGCAATCTTCCCAGTTAGAGCGGGCTTCTCAAAAATGTACTTGATGGGATCCATTTTTGATATCAACCAAGTAGTATGAGTCAACATATACTGCCTTAGGCGCCGGGCTGCCCATGCTAGAGCGCAACAAGTCTTCTCAAGCGGTGTGTACCTTGATTCACAATCAGTAAACTTTTTGCTCAAGAAGTAGATGGCGTGCTCTTTTCTTCCTGTTTCATCCTGCTGCCCTAGTACACAACCCATTGATCCTTCAAGTACTGTCAGATACATAATGAAAGGTCTCCCATGAACTGGAGGTACCAAGATTGGCGGCTCTTGTAGATATTTTTTGATCTGATCAAAAGCCTCTTGGCATTCCTCATTCCACTGAATGATTTGATTTTTCCTCAGTAACTTGAATATAGGTTCACACGTTGCTGTGAGGTGTGATATGAATCGGGCAATGTAATTCAACCTTCCCAGAAATCCACGAACTTCTTTCTCGGTTTTTGGTGCAGGCATATTTTGTATAGCCTTCACCTTGTCTGGATCGACCTCAGTTCCCCTTTGGCTTACTATGAACCCTAGCAATTTGCCTGATCGGACACCAAAGGTGCATTTGTTAGGATTCAACCGTAGTCTGAATTTCCTCAATCGATCGAACAACTTTTGCAAATGAATCAGGTGCTCTTCTTCCGTTTGGGATTTAGCAATCATGTCATCGACGTAGACTTCTATCTCTTTGTGTATCATGTCGTGAAAGAGAGTTACCAAGGCTCTTTGATATGTTGCCCCGGCATTCTTCAATCCGAAAGGCATGACTTTGTAGCAAAAAGTTCCCCATGGAGTGATGAATGTTGTTTTCTCCATGTCTTCTGGAGCCATCTTGATTTGATTATAACCAGAGAATCCGTCCATAAAGGAGAAGACTGAGAACTGGGCTGTGTTATCCACCAGTATGTCAATGTGAGGTAGTGGGAAATCATCTTTGGGACTTGCTCTATTCAGATCCCGGTAATCTACACACATTCGGACCTTACCATCTTTCTTTGGAACAGGCACGATGTTGGCGACCCATTCAGGATACTTAGCAACTGCTAGGAAACCGGCGTCGAATTGTTTTTTGACCTCATCTCTGATTTTGAGGGCCATCTCGGGTTTGGTCCTTCTCAACTTTTGCTTCACAGGCGGGCATTCTGGCTTAAGCGGCAATCTGTGGACAACGATGTCAGTATCTAATCCGGGCATGTCTTGATATGACTAGGCGAACACATCTGCATATTCACGCAACAGCTCGATCAACTTTGCTTTCACATCTTCTTTCAAGGAGGCGCCCACTTTGATTTCTTTTTTGTCTTCATCCGTCCCCAGGTTGATAATTTCTATTAATTCTTCGTGGGGTCGGATCACTTTCTCCTCTTGCTCTAGGAGGCGTGTTAACCCTTCAGGAAGTTCACAATTGTCTTCATCACCTTCTTCGGCTTGGTCAATTGAGAACTCAAGGTCGCAAGGGATTGTAACAGCATTATTTTCAATGAATTTATTTATTGATCTGCATGAAGATGATTTTTTTTTATTTAGGATGATGGACATGATTGAAGACTTTATGAATGAAGATAGTGTTGCCATTTTTAAAAGACACGAAAGAAAAGGAGCTTTTTAATGAACACAAAATGCATCTTTATTATTGATAGATAAATAATTGAAACATAAGGGGGCCCATAAATATTATCCTTATGCCTTGGGCAGAGCATAGGATTTTATTTCAAAACAGAAAATTACTTAGAAATAGAAAATATCTCCGGAATCTCTATGGCCTTCCAGTTGTTGAGAGTCTCGTCTGGGCTGCAGTGATAGACCAGATCTTGTATTCCTTCATCAGCATCTTCAATAGCGACCACTTCTTCATCTCGATTGAATCCGGCACTGCTGAATGTCTCATTGATGGTCGGAATTCTCCCTTAGCCCTTCTTTTGAACCATGGTCTCTGATGGTTGATACCCAAGCCCGAAGCGGTCTTTCTTTTCCGGAATGTCCGGCAGCTTGCCCCATCCCTTAGGATTACATTCTTCCAGGGCTTCCTTCATAGCCTTCCAAGAAGTCAAGGGTAGGCTTGTCTTTTTAACACAAGCATTTTTCGAGCCCACAGTTGTGACAGTAGCAATCTCTAGTGCTTGGAAAGAAGTTTCCTCGCCTCCTTCGCCCCCATCTATGTATTGGAATGATGAGAGGTGGCTCACCATTAGGTCTTCTTGGCCACAAACAATGACCAGTGTATCGCCGGCTATGAACTTGAGTTTCTGATGCAGTGTGGAAGTAACAGCACCGGCAGCATGGATCCAAGGTCGTCCGAGAAGACAACTGTAAGTTGGGTTGATGTCCATGACTTGAAAAGTGATAGTGAAGAGCTTATGACCAATTAACATAGGTAAGTCGACCTCTCCCAATACTGCTCTTCTGGACCCATCGAAGGCTTTGACCACTAAGGTACCTGGCCTCATTGATGCATCATCCTTTGTCAATTGCAGTAAGGTTCTTTTGGGCATCACATTCAGAGATGAACCTGTATCTGTCAGTACTTTGGATAGAGTAGTATCCAAACATTTCACCAAAATGTGCAAGGCTTTGTTGTGATATTTTGCGCCCGGGGTTAACTCATCATCCGTGAACCCGAGACACCTGCTTGCAGTGATGTTACCAACCACCCCATCAAATTGGTCGACAGGGATGTCTGTTGCCACGTGAGAGTCGTTTAAGACCTTCAACAATGCTTCTCTGTGAGCTTCAGAGCTAAGAAGCAGAGACAACATGGAAATCTTGGAAGGTGTTTGACCCAGCTGGTCAACTATCTTGTAGTCACTTTTTCTGATGATTCTCAGAAATTCTTCAGCTTCTTCCTGAGGTACCGTACTTTTCTCTTTAGGAGGGGTGGAGGTGCTTGCATTCCCCTTAGCCAACTTTGGGGCATAGATTCTGCCACTTCTCGTTATGCCTCCTATACCTGTTATATTGGTGACATCAGGTTCTGTCTTGGCTAGCAGTTTTCCTCCCATATAAGCAGTGTGCTCATAATTCCATGGTACCTCCTTTGTGTTTTCAAAAGGAAATGGTGTAGGCACATGGAATACTATGGGTTCTACCGATTTTACAGGTATATGTGTCTCCTTCCTCTGGTAAGAGATTTCAATGGGTGCTGGACCTTGAGATTCCAAGGTGGCAACACGTGTCTCCTTCTTTACGTAAGAGATCTCTATAGGTGCTGTACTTTGAGATTCCAAAGTGGCAACACATGTATCAGCCTTTGAGTATCCGATTTGAACCAAACCTTGATCCATCATCTGTTGCAAGCACGTTTTCATCTTCTGACAGTGACTCGGATTTGTTGTGCAGATGTCACAACAGGAATGCATTTCTTCAAACACATCGTAACCAATCAACTTTTCTCTGATCACCGATATGGGAGTCTTTATTTGGGACACCTCTTTGATTAGATCGTACCCCTGATACTCCTCCACAGCATTTATCGAAGTGCCTGCGTGACCAGGGAGCGGCATGCTGGTCACATTGGGCTTCTCTTCTTTAAAGAGCAACTTTTTATCATCCATGAGCTCTTGAACTATGTATTTGAAAGCCTTACAATTTTCGATGCTGTGGCCAGGTGCCCCTTGATGGAAATCACATTTAGTGTTCACATCGTAGCCGGATGGATATGGCGGCATCATAGGTTTGAGGGGTCTGGTCTCTGCCCATCCTTGTTTCAGTACGTACGGCAAGATTTGACCGTATGGTACGGGAACAGGATCAAAATGCACTAGTACCCGTCTATAACCATTCCGTGTCCCAGACTGATTTCCTTGTGCGTACCCCCTTCTCTGTTGTTGATGATTTTGCTGAGGTGCAGCTGGTGGTGGTTGAGAATAGGGATAATATGACAGCGGAACAGAGGGTACTTGTGATGACCCTATGGCATTAGTTTCTCCTTCCTTCTTCCTTTGATTATTGCCAAAGAATTTCTTTGCCCCAATTTGAGAGTTAGGGGTACCTTGGATCTTACCATTCTTTATCCCTTCTTCTATTCGCTCACCATTGGTTACCACATCAGCGAAGCCAGACGATACGCTTCCAACCATCTTCTCGTAGTAAGGCCCTTGTAAGGTGCTTATGAAAGTGTCTACCAACTCCTTTTCTAAGAGCGGTGGTTGCACACGAGCAGCTAGTTCCCTCCATCGCTGGGCGTATTCTTTAAAAGATTCATCCTTCTTCTGCGAAGCGGCTTGTAGCTGCATTCGGTTGGGAGCCATATCCAGATTGTATTTGTATTGTTTCATGAAAGCATCAGTGAGATCCTTCCATGACTGGATCTGGCCTCGTTCCAGCTGCATATACCAGTCCAAAGATGCTCCACTCAGGCTTTCTTGGAACACATGGATCATCAGATTTTCATCAGTGGCGTGAGCCGCCATCTTTCTACAGAACATTCTCAGGTGGTTTCTAGGGCAGTGAACCCCTTTGTATTTTTCAAAGTCAGGTGTCTTCCATTTTGGGGGAAGTACTACATCTGGGACTAAACACATGTCCAAAGCATTGAAGCCATAAGTACCAAAACCTTCCACAGCTTTCAGTCTTTCTTCTAGTGCTTGGATCTGAGTAGATTCCGCACTTTGATGATTATCAGACACCACTTCCTGGACAGGTGCGGCACATTGAGTGTTAACTGTAGGTCGGGGTGGGATATCCTCTTGTTCGCCATCAGAAAAATCGTCCACATGCCTTAGCACTTCACCGAATCCTCCAGATGAGGCCTGTCCCTGGATTTTGAGAGGTTTGAAGCTTAGATGTGGGGGGTCTTTGAAGTGCCAGGGGGCCTTAACAAGGTTCTCTTCTTCCTTGCGCTTATCTTTAAGCGCTTTGGCCTTCCTCTTTTCCTCAGCTCTTGCGGCCTTCTCTTCGGCTTGTTTCTGGAGTGTTTCAAAGAGTTTCTCCATGCCTTTTTTGAGAGAATCCACATCTTTGCTTAAAGCCTTTTGGTTTTCCTCGAGTCGCTCCATAATCTTCTTCAAATTAGCACGTGTCCCGTGAGAGTGTGGGAGAGTAGGTGCTGATGGCAACCGCTTCCTTGGTTTCCGGATTATTTTTGAAATTCCTGGAATTTGGGAGGGAGGAATGAGTTTTTTACATGAATGTATGCATGAAGATGCATGTATATGAATGAAGAGTTGCTAAAGTTTTTCATTTTCGAGGGAACTTCAAAATTTATTATAAGCATTTAAGAAACATAAGTTAAATAAAACTAAATAGGCTTCCATTAATAATAAATTCAGATAACATCAAAAATTTCCAAAACTGGCCTTGAAGGCTGACTCTAAGACTGACTCCTGACTTGGTCAACATGACCTTTATTCAAAATTTAAAGAATAAACAAACTGACTCCAAATTTGGTCTACATGACCTTTATTTCAAATTTAAAATAGTAAAAACTTAAGGGTCCGCCTCACGGGCTGCCCTCAAACTAGCCCTGAATGCAGTCCAAGTGTTTCCAAATGATTCAACAAAGTTGATGACAGCTTGAGGTGTATTAAAACCATGCATCACCGCGTTAGCTTCTTGGTATCTATTTGGTAGATCTCCCAACATCTGGTTTGCGAAGCCAGCTAAATCCGAGAAATGTTGCCTTGCCCGCCTAGCTGCTTCATCAGCCTGGTTGGCGTAATCTTCCCAATTTTCTAGCTGGTCTCTTAAGGTCCTTTTGTCATACTCCAGGTGAGCAACTTGGTCCCACAGCGCCGCCTTATCATTTGCCAGTTGATCAAGACCCCCCATCAGGATTCCTCTTTCCTCTTCAAGATTATCCATGTTTTTGGTCATGGCTGCTATGTCTTCTTCCATTTGTGCCATTTCTTCCTTCATTTCTTTGCACTTCTCTAGACAGTCACCATAGCTCTCATTTTGCTCTCGCAATTCTTCTATCTCAGCTTGCTGGGACTCACTTTGTAACCATAGATCATTATAACCATGTCTATAGGCGCACTCGCGTTCCTCAGAACATTTTAGTTTCTCCAGTAGTTCCTCCCACTGGCCAGGAATCCTCTTGTGCCCGTTTTTAGCGGCTTTACGAAGGCGGATCTCATGGGCAAGCTTGTTTTGTTCTTCCTGTAGGCATCTTTTAAGGTAGATCACTTGTTTTTTATGACGCTTCTCGGCTTCATCTTTTTCTAAAGCCAATTCAGAACAATTTCCACCCCATCGGTACGCACTGTCTTTAGCATCAGCGAGTTCCCTCTCCAATTTTACTTTTTCCTCGAGCAGCTTCTCCCATTCTCCATGCCATTCCCCAGCCCGTTCCTGAGTTTTCTTCAGCCTGAACTCGCGGACTTTGGCCCCTTCAGTAGATAGGGAGAGGGCCTCATTTACTCGATAATGTTTTTCTTGTTCAGCCTCGAGCAGCCTTCGAGTTTCTTCTAAATAATGTTGTCGCTCGCGGCTAATAGCTTCAAATTTTAGCCGCTCATGGGAAACTCGTTGGAGCTCTCGTTCCAATTATTCTTTCTCCCCTTTGAGGAGGTCAATAGTAGCTTTCATGTTATCGACCTCTTCCAAAGAGACGGGAATCGGCCCTGGAGAACTAGGCTGAGCCGGTGGTCGGGTGATGAAGGGCAGCTTAGCTTCTTTTGCTCTTTGTTGGACCCAAGGAGTATAGGGTTCCTCGGTCCATTTTCTTTTGTTTCTTGGTTTGCTATCCACTTGTACATTTCTCCATGCATGGATAATTCTGCTCAGCATATTAGGATCTTTGGCAGCCATGTCATACAGAACAAACCCTTTTAAGACTTCATCACAAGGCTTCTTGTTTATGGGATGTCCCAGTTGTCTCAAAGCTAGCAGAGGATTGTAATTAATGCAACCCTTGGAGCCTATTAGAGGCACATTATTGAAATCACCACAGCTGGTGATTACCCCTTCAATATCGAGCTTCCTAGGGTGCCAGAAAATGGATTTTTGAGTAAGGGACCCCAATTTTTGAGACCACAGCTGACCATTTATGAGTTCGACCGCCGCCATGTCTTTGAATATGTGAGAGATGAGCCATGTGTACAGCAGGGGAATACAGCAGAGTAACAGTCCCTTCCTCTTCTCATGACGAAGATGATGAGTGTAATAGATATCGCCGAGAAGGGCTGGTACATAACTTTCCCTCCTCACTTTGAAGGCCCAAAACACACTAATAGCAGCAGTATCAATGAAATTTTCCAGATTAGGAAACATTACCAAGCCAAAGATAAGTAAAGCCAGCATTCCTTCGAAGAGTTCATGTTGGTGAGTGTCGAGAAACTCCTTTGCCACCTTTTCTAGGTATGCCCTTCGGAAACCATGAGTATCCCCATCCTTTCTATAGGTGTATTGATGCACTAGGTCGGCCTTCGGTATTTGTAAAACCTCAGCCAAATCTCCTAGCTTTACTTCTTGTCCAATACCTGTGTAAGGACCCCTGTCTTCTTTTTCGAACCCTAAGATCTGACGGAGTTCTTATATAGTCGGAGCCAGTTGGAAGTCTTGGAAAGTGAAACATCTCAATGGTCGGTCATAGAATTGCGCGAGAGCTGTGATGGCTTCGTTTTGCACTGGAACATTCAAGAGATTGAGGAGTCTTCCATACTTATGAGTAAAACGGTCACGGGACATTCGAGTCATCTTGCCAATGAGGGACTTCAGGCTTAGCATATCAGGCACCTGTGCTCTTATTTGGAAAGTCTTTCTTTTATCGGAATTCATTGTCTTTTTCAGAAATGCTTATTATTATCTTTTGAAATTCCCTGAAAATGAATATGTGATGAATGACTTATTTATATGCATGATAATGAATGATTGAAGTTTGGACTATAGGGTGACCTATGAGGTAGGATTCCCTACATATGATGGTTCTATGTTTCAATTACCCAACCCCTCACAAGGACGGCTCCTACGGGATTTTGATTTTTTTTTTCTTTATTTTTTGAAGGCTCCATTTAAGGTGGTAGATTCCTTTGATTCTTCCACATGATACATGGTGAAATTTCAGAGGATTTCCCTTAAATGGAGTCTTTGGGTTCTAAAGGGGGATCCTAGAGTCGCTGACCGAATCCAAAGTTTTGCCAAGCGGAGGGGCTAGCCCATTCCTGACAAATCCTTTTGAACCAGTCTACTCTAGGCGGAGTCTTCGTACATCACCCATTGGGATGTGCATCCCATAGGTCCATACTACCAACTCCTAACTTAACTTAGGGTTTTTCTCAAACTTCATTCAAAAATAAACCCACCCACAATACATAAAAGAATATAATAATGCGGAAAAAATATAAACATAAAATAAAACAAGAATAAAAAACAAAGTAAACAAACAAAACAAATAACCCTAAAACTAGAGGATAGGCTTAACTCTCTAATTTTAAGTGTCCCCAGCAGAGTCGCCAGCTGTCGCGCCGCGAAAATCGCCCGAGCGTTTAGGACACTCGGTATGACACAGAGTCGCCATCAAATTTTATTTTAAAGGGAAATATTGATAAACCTAAAAAAGGGACGGTCGTCGCAACCATCTTAGGGTTCGGGAGTTGGTTATGCAAGGGGAAGATATTAGCACCGCTCACATCCGTTGTACTCAACGGGAACCTCCTAATTAATTCTAGGGCTTTTTTAGTTTGTTTACTTACTTTTTACATTGTTTTATTTTTATTAAAGATATTTACAAAATAAAAGGGAAAAGATTGAATTTTTATTATTTGGCTCGACAAGATATCAAATCCTGCTCCTACGTATTCTCAAGTGCAATGAGAAATCAGAGCTCCGTAGTTCGGGGCATGGGGTTGGTTTGTGTCTTTTATGAAAAAGAATTTTGTTTTTACCTCTTAAGGTATTTTTCAGAATTTAACCCGAAGGTGAAAAGATTTAATTTGATTGGTTTGTGTTTTTTAATGTTTTTTATGGTTTGAGTGGAAGACGATTAAAAGTCGGATAAAGTGTGCACTAAGCCCCCAATTAACCGAGAAGCGAACGGATGTGCATCCGCCTCCTCTTTTTTAATCCACATATTTATTAAAATATTTTAATTTTTTCTTTTTACAATAACGAACTAACGTTTAAATTAATCAGAATTAATTAAAATGAATTAAAATAATTTATATACACTAAACAAAATTTACAGAAGGGGGGTGCAAGCAGTGAAAACTAGGTGTAAACAGCAAGCAGAAAAGAAAACAAGGCCCAATTCACCAAAATCAAGCCCAGACGCGCGCTAGGGGGCAGTGGTCGTCTGATCACTGATCAACGATAGGGAACATGCTAGTTGCGATGTGCGCGCGCGTACAGGATCGAGCTGGCCTATATATACCCAAAATCTGATCTTTCCATTCATTTTTCACAAAAATTTCTCTCTCTTCTTTTCTTTCTCTCAACCGATCTCTCTCTTCTCTCTCTATGTTCTTCATGTTCTTCATGAATGAAGAACACCGGTTGATCTTCAACCGGTCCGGCGCGCGCGCCCAGTTTCCGGCAGCGTCGCCGCCGCCAGCCACCGTCCGCCGCCGTCAACTTTCCAGAAACCGATGAGTTTTCCGGTTGAGCTTCAACCGGAAAACTAATACCTTCAACCCAAAAAATTCGTTTTTTACCTTTTTTATCACGATTAACTTGTTTCTAAACATGAATTAAACATCAAAATCCCAAGATCAAAATCAAAATTCCCAAATCAAAACCCTAATTCTTATTCTGATTTTTTCCTCTTTTTTTTTCGGATTCTGTTCTTGTTTTTCAACCCCTCGATTCTGAATTTTAACACCTCAAACAACCCCAAAAACAGAACCGAAACCCCCCCCCCCCCCGAAATTAATTCCGATCTATTTTTGTTTTTTACTCGGTTTATGCTTTTGTTTTCCTTACTGTATTACTGAAAGCATGTTCGTTTCAAAGCTGTCGCGCCGCGAAAATCGCCCGAGCGTTTAGGACACTCGGTATGACACAGAGTCGCCATCAAATTTTATTTTAAAGGGAAATATTGATAAAACCTAAAAAAGGGACGGTCGTCGCAACCATCTTAGGGTTCGGGAGTTGGTTATGCAAGGGGAAGGTATTAGCACCCCTCACATCCGTTGTACTCAACGGGAACCTCCTAATTAATTCTAGGGCTTTTTGAGTTTGTTTACTTACTTTTTACATTGTTTTATTTTTATTAAAGATATTTACAAAATAAAAGGGAAAAGATTGAATTTTTATTATTTGGCTCGACAAGATATCAAATCCTGCTCCTACGTATTCTCAAGTGCAATGAGAAATCAGAGCTCCGTAGTTCGGGGCATGGGGTTGGTTTGTGTCTTTTATGAAAAAGAATTTTGTTTTTACCTCTTAAGGTATTTTTCAGAATTTAACCCGAAGGTGAAAAGATTTAATTTGATTGGTTTGTGTTTTTTAATGTTTTTTATGGTTTGAGTGGAAGACGATTAAAAGTCGGACAAAGTGTGCACTAAGCCCCCAATTAACCGAGAAGCGAACGGATGTGCATCCGCCTCCTCTTTTTTAATCCACATATTTATTAAAATATTTTAATTTTTTCTTTTTACAATAACAAACTAACGTTTAAATTAATCAGAATTAATTAAAATGAATTAAAATAATTTATATACACTAAACAAAATTTACAGAAGGGGGGTGCAAGCAGTGAAAACTAGGTGTAAACAGCAAGCAGAAAAGAAAATAAGGCCCAATTCACCAAAATCAAGCCCAGACGCGCGCTAGGGGGCAGTGGTCGTCTGATCACTGATCAACGATAGGGAACATGCTAGCTGCGATGTGCGCGCGCGTACAGGATCAAGCTGGCCTATATATACCCAAAATCTGATCTTTCCATTCATTTTTCACAAAAATTTCTCTCTCTTCTTTTCTTTCTCTCAACCGATCTCTCTCTTCTCTCTCTATGTTCTTCATGAATGAAGAACACCGGTTGATCTTCAACCGGTCTGGCGCGCGCGCCCAGTTTCCGGCAGCGTCGCCGCCGCCAGCCACCGTCCGCCGCCGCCAACTTTCCAGAAACCGATGAGTTTTCCGGTTGAGCTTCAACCGGAAAACTAATACCTTCAACCCAAAAAATTTGTTTTTTACCTTTTTTATCACGATTAACTTGTTTCTAAACATGAATTAAACATCAAAATCCCAAGATCAAAATCAAAATTCCCAAATCAAAACCCTAATTCTTATTCTGATTTTTTCCTCTTTTTTTTTCGGATTCTGTTCTTGTTTTTCAACCCCTCGATTCTGAATTTTAACACCTCAAACAACCCCAAAAACAGAACCGAAACCCCCCCCCCCCGAAATTAATTCCGATCTGTTTTTGTTTTTTACTCGGTTTATGCTTTTGTTTTCCTTACTGTATTACTGAAAGCATGTTCGTTTCAAAAGGAACATCAACTTCAACCAAGGCAGAATCAAAATCACAACAAATATATATATACAAACATAGAAGCAAGCAAGGTTCTACATGACTACAAGGGTCGAGTAAACCTACCTGGAATGCTGTGAACTCCCCACCGCGTAAGTGTTTTATTTCCCTCTGTTTCTGTTTTCTGTTTCGTTACGATTCCGATCCCGCTCCGATTCTGACCCCTTTTCTGTTTTTACGAGGTACTGCTACTGGTATGGAGGCCAATTTCTGTTCTAATTTTTCTACTAATGTGTAGAAAATTTGCTTTTAGGGACAGGGCAGTGTTTACACTGATTCGGTGTACTGGGATTTTTTTCCTTGTAATTTTTGTGTAACAGAGCTCCTATTTATATCTCTAGAATTAGGGTTGAAAATTTGTAACGAATCTCAGTCAGATTTGTTTTGTAATTAGTCTGAGAAGATTTCTTATGTTTTTAATGTTGATTTGCTATGGAAATAGAATTTTCAGTGTAATTTTAGCTTGCTGGCCAAGGAGAAGAAAATTTGATTCAAAAATATGTCCTTGATGGGCTTTTACATGTTTTTGTATTTTTCTTTCATATATTTTGATCACAAAAGTAAAAATATAATTCATATTATTTTGGACCAAAAAAATACAGAAGAAAATAAAAAAAACGAGCTAGAGAAGATGTTTCAGCAAAAAACTAAAAACAAACAAAAATTGTCAAAGGTTGGGGTCGAACCCCTGACCTTGCACTTAAACCAACTCGCGCGCGCCCCCACCCTTGCCAACTCAACTGCACTCACTTTTCTGATATAAGGGTGGATTTAAAAACATATGTATCAAAAGTAGAGTGTAAAATTTGGGGTATGACACACGCATATAGGCTCATGCATAAAAAAGAATCACACAAAATCCTGCATATAATCAAATACTTCATCTGCATTAGTTCTGCATTTAGGCATTAGAGGTGCACAATCATGCATTCATGAAGTACATGATTAAAATGTTGTTTAACAGGTTGCGGACTTGGATCTCTTATTCAGTAACAAAGGTCTGCGGACCTAATTCTCCAACAAGACGGTTGAATCGTAATCTCTCGACAAGAAGGGTTGATGAATCTTTTCCCCAATAAATTGGTCGACAAAGTGTCATCTCTAAGCAGATCAGTCAGTGCATCATATTCTCAATGAAAAAGTTGAGGAATCGTTTCTTTCCCCAGTGAGGCAGTTAATAATTGTTCATCCCCAGCAAGTCGATTGGAACACCGCATCTTCAGCAAGACGGTTGGTGAACCATTACTTTTTGACAAGAAGGATCGGCGGATCTTTAACATCCCCAGTGAACTTATTTGGTTTTACCTTTATCACTGATGTTCAACAAATTGGTCAATAGAGTTTCATTCTTATCAGACGAATCTTCACTCTACACCTACCAGAAAGGGTTGATGATCCTTTCCCCAGTGAATAATTCTGTAATGGTTATATACAGCAGATCGGTCTACATACAACTTCCTCGGTCAAAAGAGTTAAACAGACCCTTTCTCCAGTGGTTTGTTCGAGATGGTTATCTCCAGTAAGATAGTTGGAATGCTGTATTTCAGTAAATCGTTTGATAAACGGTTTCCTCAGCAAGTTGGTTTATGAACCACATCTCAAATAAAGTTAACACATTGTGTTTCCAACAAGTTGATTGATGGATTAAATTCTTCAGCAAAATAGTTGTCAAGCAGTTGTCTTGTGAATTTTGTCAAAGATAATGGCAGAATATTCGATTTTGACTCCCAGCAAGTTTTCTTTACCCAAAGATACATCAAGCGTTAGTGGAGCATTTTTTCAGAATCAGTTTTGAAGTTCAGGTACCCTGAGGGGAGAAGACTTCGTTTTTCTTTTATGGTCAACACACCCGGAGGAGAGGTAATGACCAGTTTTGGAGATAACGCACCCTGAGGGGAGGCGACTCAGCTTTTTATGGTCAACAGACCCGGAGGAGAGGTAATGATCAGTTTTGGAGATAACGCACCCTGAGGGGAGGCGACTCAGTTTTTATGGTCGACACACCAGTGAAGTGGTAACGATCAGTTTTGGAGTTCAGGTACCCTGAGGGGAGAAGACTTCATTTTTCTTTTGTGTTCGACACACCAGTGAAGTGGTAACGATCAGTTTTGGAGTTCAGGTACCCTAAGGGGAGACGACTTCATTTTTCTTTTGTGGTCGACACACCAGTGAAGTGGTAACGATCATATTTGGAGTTCAGGTACCCTGAGGGGAGAAGACTTCATTTTTCTATTGTGGTCGACACACCAGTGAAGTGGTAAAGATCAGTTTTGGAGTTCAGGTACCCTGAGGGGAGAAGACTTCATTTTTCTTTTGTGGTTGACACACTAGTGAAGTGGTAACGATCAGTTTTGGAGTTCAGGTACCCTGAGGGGAGAAGACTTCATTTTTCTTTTGTGGTCGACACATCAGTGAAGTGGTAACTATCAGTTTTGGAGTTCAGGTACCCTGAGGGGAGAAGACTTCATTTTTCTTTTGTGGTCGACACACCAGTGAAGTGGTAACGATCAGTTTTGGAGTTCAGGTACCCTGAGGGGAGAAGACTTCATTTTTCTTTTGTGGTCGACACACCAGTGAAGTGGTAACGATCAGTTTTGGAGTTCAGGTACCCTGAGGGGAGAAGACTTCATTTTTCTTTTGTGGTCGACACACCAGTGAAGTGGTAACGATCAGTTTTGGAGTTCAAGTACCCTGACGGGAGAAGACTTCGTTTTTCTTTTGTGGTCGACACACCAGTGAAGTGGTAACGATCAGTTTTGGAGTTCATGTACCCTGAGGGGAGAAGACTATACTCGTTCTTTTAAAGATCAACGCACCTAGAAGGGAGACAATCATTTCATTCTCAGGTATTCAGTTACTAGTTATTCCAGGTATGTTTCCACCTTCATCTTCCATATGCATTCATTATCATTACATCACATTCACACCACAAAATTAGGGCATTTGTATTTAATTATCTTTTACTTCGAACCCATAAAGGCGCAAGTCATTTACGCATTCGAGTATAAGACAATTAAATAGGGGCAGCTGTAATACCCTAATTTTGATCTTTTTTAAATAAATATTTTATTTAAAAATTATTTCCTTTTTTTATGAGAAATACCAAAAAAAATAGTTTTTTCGATAATTTTGTTTTACAATTTATTCATTTTTCGTTATTTCTTTTAATTTGTCGCAATTTATCTTTTATACGAAAAATAACAAAAATATTCAAAAATAGTTTTTACCTTTGAATTTAAATTTACATTTTTTATTTCTATACTTTTCTATATTTTATTTGTATTTTCCTTGCACTTTTTCTATTTTATTTACATTTTCTTTTGTTATGACAATTTATTTCCTCTTGTGGCCAATCACAATGCGACACCTCATCATCTCCACCTCATAATCATTTTCATTACCATCTTTCCATTAATTTTCCCTTAACCCCAAAATTATTTATTTTTACACAAATACCACTCACCTAATCCTACCACTATAAATACACACCTCACATCACTCAATCATGACAAATCATTTTTCACACATCCCAGTACAAAAAATCAGAAAAATCACTCCTCCCTCCACCACCAACACTTTTCCAGTGGTGATTTGTGAATGTGATACGCAAGTATACGCAGTCAATCATAGCAAGTAATAAGTGAAAAGAGTGTCGAACCCACAGGGAATAGTCTAAGGGTTATACATTCCAAGTTCAAATAAAGTGTTTAGTCTATTGTAATGGTAACAAAACATATTTGGTTTTTAACACAATAAATAAAATAGCAGTTATATAAAGTGATGGTTGAAAACAAGAATAAAAGGGTAGCTGAGATTAAGATCCATTTAATACATGAACGAAGCATAGTGAATGATAACTACTGTCGTGCCATCTGTGAGCAAGATTGCCTTGTGGTGTATGTCTACAACGTTAGATATTAAAATGGGGTATAATGAACTGGCTCTGTCGAGGTTACTATTAATCCCATTAGAGTTCAGAAAAGAACGTGCTTGATCCCACTAAGACCCTTAACTTATAAATAAGAAAAGGTAGGGATTACATGTCTGCTCCCACTTAACCTTATTAACTTTATTATTTCCATTAACATGCTAGATGTCTCTACACATGCAACTTATTTAAATCTAAGTTGATCAGTCAAAGAAATAAATACATTTTCATAAAAGCATAAAGTTAAAGATGACACAATAACAATCATTCATTCACATAAATACTTCATTCATTATATTAAACTTCACATAATCTCAACTACAAAGAGTTTAGCTCATAATGAGCATAGAAACAACAACAATAATAACAAGTAAAGTAGTGATACCCATTACAATGCAATAGATACTCCTACAGACACTGTCGTGCCTCTCGTTATCACCGGTCGCCTCCTGCGACGGATTAGCTCTTCAAACGGCGCAGCTACTCTTCTTCTTCTCAGATCTATTCTCTAAGTTCCAAGCATGCATTTTTAGGTTTAGGGACGTGTATTTATAGGACAATCCTTCTTGGATCGGGTGCAACCTTAATTGTGACTACTAGGCCCAAGGAATAAAGGATATTCCATTTGCAAGGACCACTTAATCATAGTACAATCATTTGTGATGCTGACAGCTGGCAAGCCAGCCAGTCATCCTTATCCTTCAAAGATGTCTTTCACAATGTTCTAGCACATTCCCAGTTTTGTCTTCTAGCAGCGCTTGACTTGTTGACTTGTACGGAACTCATTGTCTTGACAGTCATTATCGGTAGATGCCTTTTGATGACGATCCAGAACCAAATAACATGCCTTGACATAAGTTGCCTCTAAACTAACTCTTTTTCATTAAAATTACATAATTATTCCTAATACATAATTCTAGACTCAAAACTAAATAAACTAATGAAATTGCATTAAAACATGGTTTGATCACCATATTGGCAGGAAATAACTCATGAATAAAGGCCTAAATAACACACAAATAATGTGTCATCACACCCCCAAACTTGAATCATTGCCTGTCCTCAGGTAATGCGTAGAAAGCAAAGACTGTGTTCAGTTACTCATAATATTGACATGTAAACAGCACATTTAAGCAATAAGACTCAGACCCTAAGACTGTTTTCAAAAATTGGCACAATTCTCATAAAATCAACCTTCAATGATGACCATGCGTGTGTGTGTGAACTGTTTAGCACTGTCAACCAGATTAATGACTATATCCCACTCTTAAACTACTCATTCTAAAGGCTAAGTTATCCTCTTTTTCCTATAATTTTGAATTTACTTAGAGTTTCAGCAAAGGGGGGACTATTTCTTTTCAAGAGTGACCAAAGCATTTTGATTATAGCCAAGGAGAACTAATTGGTAGCTTTTTCATTATCATTCATTTAGGAATACTCCATCCTTTCACTGACTAGATCCTACTTGTAATAGGTCTAACCTGCTAATAAGAGTAAAGCACCCTACTAGTTTATCTTTGGGGATACTCCATCTTTTCACTGACTGGATCCTACTTGTAATAGGTCTAACTTGCTAATAAGAGTAAAGCGCCCTACTAGCTTGTCTCTTAGAGACTTATTCATTAATTTCATTTTTTTTTTTAGCTAACCAACAGCCTCCTATTAGGAATTATAGTAGCAATGATCACCAATTCAATACTCTAGTCCTTTCCCCCAAACTTAGTTCTAGCCATATTCTCCATTATATTCATTTTTAGAAAACTTAAAGTAGAGAATGTGTATTTAAAAGAGTTATCTAGCCACTCTTAAGTTTGACAGTATTCAACAGTGTGCATTAAGGTGCAGAGATCATCAAATCAAGCATCAAACATAAGAATTTCCAAAAATTTTCAAACAAACCTATGGTCATGCATCTTACACTCTAACCTCAGTTATGGCATGTCAATAAAATGCTTATCAGAACACATTAAAAGCAATCTATTTCAAAACATTTTCAAAAGTTTTTATTTGATGTTACCTCTCCCCTAAACTTAAACTAAACAGTGACCTCACTGTTGACACATGGGAAAGGCAACGACTGACTCATCAAAAAGTTTTCAAAAACAAAACAGAAAATAAAAACCTAAGCTAGACTCGATCCTAAAGGCAAAGTGTGTCAAGACATACCATCAGGCCTTGAACCTCTTGCTTCTCCTCAGAGCAGAGTCAGCTTCTTTCTTTGATCTCTTTTCTTCCTCTCTTGCTCTTTCTTCTTCATCAGTCTCCTCTTCTGATGGTTGATTTGGCTCAGGAACATATCCGTCATAGCCAAATTAACTTGTGGAGGTGCATTATCAGGCTCATGCACAGTCTCCACTCCTAGAGTACCCTCCTGTAAAGGGGTATGCTTTGTAGCATCTGCACCCTTCAAAGGCGTGCCAGTACTTTCCTCTGGGTTTGGGTCTTGTCTGTCTGACTCAATCTCTTCCTCTTCACTCTTCTTCTCCTCTGACCGGTTGATTTCTTTCTCATGGGCATCAGAATTGCCATCCCCCTCAATGTAGTCACTGTCAGCCCTCTCATAGTACTCATCTTCCTCATCTTCCAAAGCTACATCCTGGTTCTCACCAATTTGTGGTGAGGCAGGAGTTTTCTCCATTGGTTCAGTATGGGCTTCCTTATCTTCCACTACCACCTCAGCTGGTAGCTTCTTCTTCTTGTGACTCTTCTTCTTTTTCTTCTTTTCTTTCTTCTTCTCTTCTTCCTTCTCTTCTTCCACATCTTCTTCTTCCACAATAACCTCTTCAATAGTTGCCTTCCTCAAATTCTTCTTTTTCTTCTTCTGCTGCTTGCTGGAGCTCTCAGGCACGTCAGTGGTTTCCTTTTCTTTAGGCAAGTCCGGATTGAACTCACCCAAGATCTCCACTGGGAATGCAGGTGCTCTCATATAGTCAAAGTTTGGAAAATGGAAGGACAAGTTGCTGATGTACCAGGCATGGGTATCAGCACTCCACAACCAAAACCTCTGCATATCCCTTCTCAATTCGGATAGCAGGTCTTTTTCTCCAGAAGCACTAGCGCTAGGTGCACTAGGCTTAGCAGCAGGCAACTCCTGACTTGCCTTTCTTCTAGTGTTTCCCTTGATCAGCGTTCTAATAGCCTTGGCATCAAACCCAGCCACAGGCTTCTTCACTTCATCTCCCATCCTATGGGGGAACTACTTGCTTCTTGCACAGAGCAGTAATGAGACAGGGGAAGTATAGCATACCTTCCCTAGTTGAACACTTCTAGATTTCATCAGATATGATCCTCCCAACGTTGATAGGCTGCTTCTCAATGATGCAGTGCAGCAGGATTAGTCTTGTTTTACTCACAGTGTCATTGTGAGTTGTTGGGATGATGTTGTGCTTTAAAAATTGGTACCAAACCTTTGGTACAGGCTTCAGGTTCATCCTCTGAACAGTCTTCTCATTCTCACCTACTCCTAGATTCCATTTTGTTCCAGGAATAGTGAGACTCAGCAAGATCTCCTCCAGTCGTTCTTCATCAATGGAGTCAAGGAAAGCAGAATAAGCATCCTCTGATACGTCAATGCCATAGAACCAGTTAATGTTCGCCTCTGAGTAGAGGATTGCTTTTCCTCGCACCATAACTTATCTTCTCTTCTGGTGAATGTTGGTAAGGTTGGAATAGAGAGCCTTCACCAGTTGGGTGTTGTAACTTGAGGGGTGTGCAACAAACTTCTGCCACTTGAGAGAATGGATGATCATCTCAAGGTCTTCTCTGATTTCCAAACGCTCAAAGTCAGCGTTGAATATGAATCCACGTTCAGTATGAATTTGCTTGGAGTTGAAAACTTCATAGCGTTCAGCACCATCGCTATTCACAAAAACATCATAATCTTCTTCTTCTTCAGACATGGCAGCAGTGATCACTTGCCTCTTTCCAGTTGACATGATTGCGTGATAAGGATTGATGAAATGGTGGGTGTTTATGAGTGATATGGGTTGGTTTATATAGAAGGTAATGGGTGGTTATATTTTTGGTACGGATATTGATGGAAAAGATATGGAAAAGTTTTATGGACGTTGGGATAATGATGAATGATGGTGGATGATGTGGGTTTAACCGTTGGAAAACCGGTTTACACGCTAAATCAATGCAACGGCTAGTTCAGCGCGTGATATCACTTTGTCTGCCAAATGCCACGTGGTGACGTCTGATAACTACTGACTCATCATTCCAGCTTCCTGTTGATAACTTCTGGCATGCCTCTTCCTTTGGACTTAGTTAAGTCCACATTTACTTCAATCTCCCTTCATTGGTTCACTGGTTGGCATAGAGCTTAAGAATGGTGCCAGTCACCGTATCTGTCATCACTCAGCCAACTAGACAAAGGCAACCAGAGATAACTAGTGCCTTGCCTCCCAACAGCAATCTATTTTCACACATTACCTGAAATTAACACAACTAAAAACAACAAAATTTATTAGAATGCTGGGTTGCCTCCCAGCAAGCGCTTGGTTTCAAAAAGTCCTCAACCTGACTTTCAAAACCATGATTAAGAATCATCAAGGGTGGTGGTGACTCTCTTCCTTGAGTCATCACCCCAATAGCTTTTCACTCTCTGACCATTTACTTTAAATTTTTTACCACTTGTTTCATCAAGAAGGTCAACAGCACCATAGGGAAAAATTTTCAAAAGTTTGAATGGTCCTGACCATCTTGATTTTAGTTTACCAGGAAACAACTTAAGCCTAGAGTTGTAGAGCAACACATAATGACCCTCTACCAACTCTCTTTTCTGAATCTTTTTGTCATGCCATGCTTTAGTTCTCTCCTTGTACAATTCAGCACTCTCATAAGAAAACAACCTATGTTCCTCCAATTCAGATAGTTGCAAAAGTCTCGCCTTACCAGAAGCTTTAAAATCAAAATTAAGTTTCTTAGTAGCCCAAAAGGCTTTGCATTGAAGCTCTATAGGTAAGTGGCAAGCCTTTCCAAAAACTAATCTGAATGGGGACATTCCCAAAAGTGTTTTGAAAGCAGTTCTGTAGGCCCACAGAGCATCATCTAACAGTTTTGACCAATCTTTTCTTGATGGATTAACCATCTTTTCTAAATTCCTTTTAATTTCTCTGTTAGACAACTCTGCCTGCCCACTTGTCTGTGGATGATAAGCAGTGGCAATCCTATGTCTCACACCATATTTGGCCAGCAACTCCTCAAAAATTTTGTTACAAAAATGTGAGCCTTCATCACTAATGATTGCTCTTGGAGTGCCAAATCGAGTGAAGATGTTTTTCTTTAAAAATTTAGTCACCACTCTTGCATCATTAGTGGGACTTGCAACTGCCTCCACCCACTTGGACACATAGTCCACAACAACTAATATATATAGATTATCAAAAGATTGAGGAAATGGTCCCATGAAATCAATACCTCAAACATCAAATAATTCAATTTCTAAAATGTTTGTAAGAGGCATCTCTTGTCTTTTGGACACATTTCCACTTCTTTGGCATCTATCGCAGTGCTTCACAAAATTATATGAATCTTTGAACAAAGATGGCCAATAATAACCACATTGAAGCACCTTGGCAGCAGTCCTTTCACTTGCATAATGTCCACCATAAGGTGAAGCATGGCAATGTGATAAGATCTGTCTTGCCTCTTCCTCAGCCACACATTTTCTCATTATCTGATCAGCACATTTTTTGTATAAGAAGGGTTCATCCCAAAAATAATGTTTCATTTGAGACAAAAATCTTTTCTTTTGTTGAAAATTGAAATCAGGGGATAAGTGCTTTCCAACCAGATAATTTACAATGTCAGCATACCAAGGTGTCTTATCAGTAGTTATCATTAGGAGTTGTTCATCAGGAAATTGCTCTTTAATTACATACCTGTCATGGCTTTGCACTTCTTCAGGTAGTCTAGACAAATGATCAGCAACCTGATTTTCAACACCTTTCTTGTCTCTAATCTCTAGATCAAATTCTTGCAACAACAAAACCCACTTGATAAGTCTTGGTTTAGCATCCTTCTTTGTAAGTAGATATTTGATAGCTGAATGGTCTGTGTACACCACCACTTTTGTACCAACTAGATATGCTCTGAATTTGTCAAAGGCATACACAACTGCCAATAACTCCTTTTCTGTAGTAGTGTAGTTCAGCTGAGTCTCTGTCAATGTTCTGCTGGCATAGTAGATAGAATGGAAAGCTTTGTCATGCCTCTGACCCAACACAGCTCCAATGGCAAAGTCACTAGCATCACACATCAATTCAAATGGTTTTGTCCAGTCAGGAGCTACAATCACAGGTGTTGTGATCAGAGTAGTTTTCAATGTTTCAAAGGCCTTGTGACATTCCTCAGAAAATTGAAATGGCACATCATGCTGTAGCAGTTGACATAAAGGCTTTGTGATCTTGGAAAAATCTTTGATAAACCTTCTATAGAATCCAGCATGTCCTAAAACTTCTAACTCCTTTTACATTTGTTGGTGGAAGCAACTTCTCAATCACTTCCACTTTAGCTTTATCCACTTCTAATCTCTTCTTAGAAATCCTATGACCCAATACAATTCCTTCTCTTACCATGAAGTGGCATTTCTCCCAGTTCAGCACCAGATTACTCTCTTCACACCTTGTCAAAACCAATTCCAAGTTATCCAAGCATCCTTGAAATGACTCTCCAAAGACAGAAAAATCATCCATGAATACTTCCATAGCAGATTCAATCAAATCAGAGAATAATGCCATCATACATCTCTGAAAAGTAGCAGGGGCATTACATAATCCAAATGGCATCCTCCTAAAGGCAAAGGTACCATAGGGACATGTGAAAGTAGTCTTCTCTTGATCTTCAGGAGCTATAGCTATCTGATTATAACCAGAATATCCATCAAGGAAGCAATAGAATTCCTTGCCTGCCAATCTATCCAACATCTGATCAATGAATGGCAGAGGAAAATGATCTTTCCTTGTGGCCTTGTTAAGCTTTCTATAGTCCATACATATCCTCCACCCTGTTACAGCTCTGGTGGGGATTAACTCATTCTTCTCATTGGCAACTACTGTCATGCCTCCCTTTTTAGGAACACATTGTACAGGACTAACCCACACACTATCAGAGATAGGATAAACAATTCCAACATCTAACCATTTGATTATCTCCTTCTTCACTACCTCTTTCATAATGGGGTTCAACTTTCTTTGACATTCCACACTATTTTTGGAATTTTCTTCAAGCAAGATTTTGTGCATACAAACAGTGGGACTTATTATACCTTTGATATCAGCCATTTGCCAAGTTATGGCTCTCTTGTATCTTCTCAGCAACAATATTAGGCTCTCCTCTTGTTTACCAGTCAAATCAGCAGAAATGATAACAGGCAACTGCTGACTTGCCTCCAGAAATGCATACTTCAGATGTGAAGGTAACTGTTTCAATTCTAAAGCAGGTGGCTTCAAAACTGAAGGAATGTTATCCTTATTAGCATCAGGTGGTATTTCCAATACTTCATATCTTCCAGCCCATTTGACAGTGGACTTTTCCTTTGTAACTTCTTCATCTACCAATTCCTTGTCTTCATGAGGAAAGGGAATCTTCTTCAAATGATCAGAATCTTTCATGAATTGCTTGTGCACCAGAGAATCCAAACTTTGCAATTGTGATACAACCTCCAACTTCTCAGTAGGAAACTTCATAGCATTGAGAATGTTGAACTTGACTTCTTGGTTATTAACTCTCATGGTCACTTCTCCTTTCTCAACATCAATCAATGTTCTTCCAGTAGCAAGGAATGGTCTTCCCAAAAGTATGGGAGTATCTTCATCAGCAGTGAAGTCCATAATTATAAAATCAGCAGGGAAGACAAACTTGTCAACCCTAACCAGAACATCTTCAATCTTTCCTTGTGGGTAGCATATGCTTCTGTCAGCTAGTTGAAGAGTAATGGTTGTTGGTCTAACAGCACCAATACCCAACTTGTTGAAAACAGATAAGGGCATTAGGTTAATGCTTGCTCCTAGGTCACATAGAGCTTGACCTACATGTACATCTCCAATGGTGCAGGGTATTGTAAAGATACCAGGATCTTTCAACTTTGGTGGTAACTTACCCTGAACCATTTGGCTACACTCTTGTGTAAGTGCCACAGTTTCGAACTCACCAATCCTCTTCCTCTTTGTTAGCACATCCTTCATGAACTTTGAGTAATTAGGCATCTGTTGAATTGCCTCTATGAGTGGTATGTTGATATGCAGTTGCTTCATCATCTCAATGAACTTGTTGTACTGTTGCTCTTCTTTAGCTTTTCTCAGCCTTTGAGGGAATGGAGGAGGTGGTCTCTCATTCATTAACTTCTGAACATCAATAGGACAAGGATCAGGAGGTAATGTCATATCAATGTCAGCCATAGTCTTGTTAGGTCTCGCATTCTTCAGTGGTACTTCAGTCTTCTGTTTGGTTGTAACTTCAGGAGGTAACTTCTGGCTTGCCTGTTGAATATCGTCATTCACAGGTGCAGAGGCAACTTGTGTCTTGCCTTCTGAAGCCAGTTCAGGCATCTTGGGGCCTTCATACTCTGTTCCACTTCTCAATGAAATAGCTTTGCAATGTTCTTTTCCTTTATCTTGGGAAGTAGAAGCAGGGGTCTCAGTGGCACTTGGTAGTGAACCACTAGCTCTTGAAGTTAAGGTAGTAGCAATCTGCCCCATTTGAGTCTCTAAATTCTTGATACTAACCCCTTGGGCAGTAATCTGATTCTTTGTCTCAGCAGCAAAATTCTTGGTCTCTTGCATGAAAGCTTTGAGAATACCTTCCAGTTGATTAGTGTTGGCAACTGGAGGCGTCGCCTTTTGTTGATTATTGGACCAAGAGAAATTTGGATGGTTCTTCCAATTGGGATTGTAAGTGTTACTATATGGGCTGTTGTTCCTAGCCACATAGTTTACACTTGCAGGATTTGCAGGACAATCCTCAAACAAATGAGCATTAGCACAATACACACATGAAACTTCAGCTGCACTTGTCAATGCCTTAGCAGTCTCAGCAGTTGGCTTCTCTGGAGTAAGCAGATTCTTCAAGATGTTATGCATAGAAGCTATCTGAGCAGCTAGTGCAGTAGTTTTACTGCCTTCATGCATTCCAGCAGCCTTCTTGGTAGGTTGAGGGTTAGCCCTCACTGTTGGTCACTGATAAGTGTTAGCAGTTATGCTCTCTATCAGCTCAAAACCATTAGTATAAGACTTTGACAATAGGGATCCTCCAGCAGATGCATCTAGCATATTCCTTGAAGCAGGTACCAACCCATTATAGAATGTCTTAAGTTGGATACACACAGGAATACCATGGTGTGGACATTGTCTCAGCATCTCTTTGAATCTCTCCAATGCATCAAACAAAGTCTCATCTTCTCCTTGTCTGAATGAAGTGATTTCATTCCTCATCTTTGCATTCTTGACAGGAGGAAAGTATTTGGCTAAAAACTTCTCAGCTAGAGTATTCCAAGTAGTAATGGAATTAGGCTCTAGAGAGTTAAGCCAACTCTTTGCTCTATCCCTTAATGAATAAGGAAAGAGTCTCAGCTTGAAAGCGTCATCAGTAATTCCAGGAATTTTAAAGTTACTTGCCACCTCCAAGAATTGTCTCAGGTGCAAGTGAGGATCATCAGTAGCAACTCCACTAAACTGTCCAATGGTCTGCAACATCTGGAACATCATAGGCTTGAACTCGAACGCAGCAGTGGTAATCTCCTCTCTAACTATGCCAGTGTTCATAGAATTATGGTCAAACACTGCATAATCCCTTATGCTTCTCCCTCTATCATTGGCAATGCCAATAATGTCAGGATTCTAAGGTTCAATAGGAGGGTTCTGCCCTCCTGGTGGTGGATCTTCTCCAGGATCAGCCATGGTTACTCCTTCTTCTGAACTAGAGCCAGAAGCTTGTACACTTGTTTCTTCAAAAACCAGACTAGTACCAGAGTCTTGCCTCTGATTGCCTCTCGTATTCCTCCTACGAATTCTGAATGTGATACGCAAGTATACGCAGTCAATCATAGCAAGTAATAAGTGAAAAGAGTGTCGAACCCACAGGGAATAGTCTAAGGGTTATACATTCCAAGTTCAAATAAAGTGTTTAGTCTATTGTAATGGTAACAAAACATATTTGGTTTTTAACACAATAAATAAAATAGCAGTTATATAAAGTGATGGTTGAAAACAAGAATAAAAGGGTAGCTGAGATTAAGATCCATTTAATACATGAACGAAGCATAGTGAATGATAACTACTGTCGTGCCATCTGTGAGCAAGCTTGCCTTGTGGTGTATGTCTACAATGTTAGATATTAAAATGGGGTATAATGAACTGGCTCTGTCGAGGTTACTATTAATCCCATTAGAGTTCAGAAAAGAACGTGCTTGATCCCACTAAGGCCCTTAACTTATCCATAAGAAAAGGTAGGGATTACATGTCTGCTCCCACTTAACCTTATTAACTTTATTATTTCCATTAACATATTAGATGTCTCTACACATGCAACTTATTTAAATCTAAGTTGATCAGTCAAAGAAATAAATATATTTTCATAAAAGCATAAAGTTAAAGATGACACAATAACAATCATTCATTCACATAAATACTTCATTCATTATATTAAACTTCACATAATCTCAACTACAAAGAGTTTAGCTCATAATGAGCATAGAAACAACAACAATAATAACAAGTAAAGTAGTGATACCCATTACAATGCAATAGATACTCCTACAGACACTGTCGTGCCTCTCGTTATCACCGGTCGCCTCCTGCGACGGATTAGCTCTTCAAACGGCGCAGCTACTCTTCTTCTTCTCAGATCTATTCTCTAAGTTCCAAGCATGCATTTTTAGGTTTAGGGACGTGTATTTATAGGACAATCCTTCTTGGATCGGGTGCAACCTTAATTGTGACTACTAGGCCCAAGGAATAAAGGATATTCCATTTGCAAGGACCACTTAATCATAGTACAATCATTTGTGATGCTGACAGCTGGCAAGCCAGCCAGTCATCCTTATCCTTCAAAGATGTCTTTCACAATGTTCTAGCACATTCCCAGTTTTGTCTTCTAGCAACGCTTGACTTGTTGACTTGTACGGAACTCATTGTCTTGACAGTCATTATCGGTAGATGCCTTTTGATGACGATCCAGAACCAAATAACATGCCTTGACATAAGTTGCCTCTAAACTAACTCTTTTTCATTAAAATTACATAATTATTCCTAATACATAATTCTAGACTCAAAACTAAATAAACTAATGAAATTGCATTAAAACATGGTTTGATCACCATATTGGCAGGAAATAACTCATGAATAAAGGCCTAAATAACACACAAATAACTCTCTGAACACGAATCTGCAACCCGTTTTGCCAAACAATGACCGGATAACAACGAATCGGAGCTTCAAAGTTCCGGCCATCTCATAACCTCCATTTCCGGCCAACTCAAACACAATCGAAGGTGGATAAGTGAAGATTCAGGTTCCTGAGATCGTTGGGAACATTTCCATTCATTTAGTTTTGTAAGATTTCGCACGAACGTACCATTATTGCTCCCGTCGGTGATTTTCTTTTTTTCGTTCGTTCTTCATGATTTGTTTGTTATTTGATGATTTTGTTTGTAGATCTGTAACCCTTGTTGAATTCCGATCGTAATGGTGCTTCGAATCGCAAGTTTTGAGCACCGGAGTGACTCTAGCACTCGCGCCGGTGATGGCCGCGGCGAAGAGTGGTGCTGCGTGTGTTATGATTTCTGTTCTGATGAGGAAGAAGAAGGGAGTCCACGTGGCACTCCGTGGTTGGCCGCTGCGTTTGCTCGCGCGCCCCCCTTCTTTCTCACTGCACCCCCCTCCGTTTTTTTTTTGTTTGGAACATGGGTTGTGACCGGGCGGGTTTGACCCCATGGGTCACCCGACCCGGTCCGTTTTCATTATATTTGGGTTTGGGCTGGATCTTTTAAGGCCCAGTTTTCCTTTTTTTTAGTTTTTTTATTAATTCTGTTGCTACACCAATTTTACTGTTGTTCCATTTATGATATAATTTATGAAAAATGCTATTCCATTTTATGTTCGAAAACTAATATTCGGAATAAAAATAAATTGGACTCTGACGTACGTCTCGCGTCCTCGATTTATTTTTATTTCGAGTATTTTAAACAATTTAATTAATGTAGAGATAAAAGGGCTTGACTTACGACTTGTCTCTATTTATCCTATTTTAATTAATTTCGTTTAAATGACTCTTTTTTTTGTTACTTCGCCTGATCACTTGTAACATCATAGTTAATTAATATCTCGGTTATCTATTAGATTTAATTTTTGAGTGAAATAAATATAAATTGGGCCCTGTCTTACGACTCGCGCTTTGAATTTATTTTTTATTTCATTCAAAATATGACTTGATGTTTGACACGTAAGATAAGCGAGAGCCTGACGTACGACTTGTCTTAAGCTTATCTTACGCTTGCTTGCTAAAATGTTCATTAATTTGTCTCTCTGTCTATCAGTTTCATTTTATACCTGATTATCTGATTACTCATTTATTTATGTGTCCGCATATTTATTTCGAGTATTATTTAATTGTCGCATTATTATACTGTCATTATCATGCATCGTGCATTTGCATTTCTCGCATCTTCTACCCTTTTCTTTTCTTTTCTGATCTGAAAATTTGTTGTGAACTTGTCTTTGAATATGGAATGTGAATAAATCAGTCTCTGTCGTACGACTCTGACTTCGAATTATTCGCATGTCATTTAAAACGGAACACTCTTTAATTAAATGAAATGGGAAGGAGCCTGACTTACGACTCGCCTTCGGCTCGTTTCACTTTAATTAAAAAATGTTCAATTAATAAACTAAATGAAAAGAGGGAGCCTGTCGTACGACTCGTTTCTGCTCGGATGATCCGGTCCCTGACTAACGACTCGTGATTTAAGATCATTCTCATTCTCAAACAATTTCCTAAAATCATAAAAGACACTCAACCCACTCAACTCTTTTTGCCTGCCCTTGCGTAGTTAATTCTTTTTCATCTGCTCTTGTGCAGTAAACTCTTTTTAACTGTTTTCCTAAACAGAAAGTGCTTTATCCATTCCCCTGCTACAGACAAACGCTTATGCCTCCGAAGCGAGCACACAAGCATACTGTTGTATCAGTGGAATGCGACCTAAGCATCCTTCACTAAAAACAACCAACAAACAAAACCCTTTTCAGGAAGAACTACGTGAGCTTTGACTTCCTCATTGTACTTGGGGGATACGTAGGAGCGAGAGCCTCTCTCGTCAAGCCAAATAATAAAAAACTCTTTTTTTCCTTTTTTTCAATATGCGGTAATTTATTTCTTTTTATGCGGTTAATCTCTGTTTATGCAAACCAAAATTTCTCAAATGGTTCCCGTTGAGTACAACGGATATGAGGGGGTGTTAACGTCTTCCCCTCATGTAACCAACTCCCGAACCCGATCTTTAAGGTTTTATCATTATTTTCCTTTCCCCTCATGGGATAAATAAAATATGGTGGCGGCTTCATTGTTTACATTTGTGCATTGCATTTCATCATTGCATATCTGTATATTTTTTGCGCCAGGTACTACAATTGGCATCAGAGCAGGCACCCTGCCTGTTTCTAGGGTGAGATTCAGGACCTGAAATCTCTGGCATCATGGATAAGGAAGGAGGATACATGAAAAGAACACCTTTGCTCAATGGAGCTAGCAACTATGATACTTGGAAATCAAAAATGACCGCATTTTTGAAATTTATTGATAGCAAGGTGTGGAAGGCTGTACTGACTGGATGGAGTCAACCTACTCTTACCAATAAGGAAAGTACCTCAATGGGGGTTTTAAAACCTGAACTGGAATGGACTACTGAAGAGGAAGTTGCAGCTCAATACAATAACAAGGCCGTCTATGCCCTATTCAATGGAGTAGATGCTAATGTGTTCAAGCTTATCAAGGGTCTACTAAAGTGAAGCTATCAAAGATTCAACATCTTACATCCAAATTTGAATCCCTGAAAATGAAAGAAGAAGAGAGCATCCAAGACTTCCACCTAAGTCTTTTAGATATTGCAAACTCTTTTGAAGCTCTAGGTGAGAAGATGACTGATGAGAAACTATCAAGAAAACTTCTTAGATCTCTTCCCAAGAGGTTTGATATGAAGGTTACAGCTATTGAGGAAGCACAAGACATCTCCACCATGAAAATGGATGAACTAGTTGGATCACTTCAAACTTTTGAAAATGTTCTAAACGAACGAGGAGACAAAAGAAGTAAAGGGATTGCATGTGTTTCAAAGTGGGCAGAACATCAGATTCGACACTGATAAACAATCAACCACTTTGAGAAAAACCAAACCTGAGGAAAGGAGTAGCCAAGGCAAGGGTGTACAGTGTCATGAGTGTGAAGGGTATGGACACATTAGGTCTGAATGTGGCACTTTACAGAGAAAGCAAAAGAAAGGATTAACAGTCTCTTGTTTAGATGAAGAATCAGAGGAAGAGAATGAATCAGCAAGAAATGCAACTGCCTTCACAGGAATCTGTAAAGCTGAATGTGTATCAGATGAAGATGATGATATGTCATATGATGAACTTGTGCACATTTACAAGGAACTACTCACCAGGTACAATGAAGCTTGTAGAGTTATTGAGAAACAAAAGAAGACCATTAACAAACTCCAAGCTGAAGCTAATCAACAGGCTGATAAGATCTCAAAAGCTCAAGATGAAGTTACTCATGCTAATAACCAAATGAATGAATTGAGAAGACGTGTGAGTCAACTAAATCCAGGAACAGAAATTCTTGAAGAAATCTTAGAAAGTGTACCTAGTGGTAAGGCAAAGGGAATTAGATATGATTACTCAAATCAGAATCAGTATCAACAAAATTCTGAAACCAGGTTTGTCTCAGCTGAAGAAGAATTTGACCCCTATACTAGAAAGACGATGTTGAAACACTTGGTTCAACACTCTAGAGTTTACCCTGTTCCAACATTTGTGTCAGATCCTGTGTCACAAGCACATCAGAAACCCAAGAATCTGAGGAAATATCGCAAGTGGGTGTGTCATCACTGTGGTATAAGGGGACACATTAAGACTTTTTGCTACAGATTGCATGGATATCCTGATCAACATTCAAAGGCGAATGTGGTACATGACATTGGAACTACTAAGAAGGAATGGAGACCTAAAACAGAAGTTGTTGGAATGATTGCTCACACATCTTTTAGAGCTTCTTCCAATGAAGACTGGTACTTTGATAGTGGGTGCTCTAGACACATGACTGGTGTAGAGAAGTATCTCACAAATGTGAAACCTCATAAGACTGGTTTTGTGACCTTTGGAGATGGTGCAAAAGGTCAAATAATAGGAGTTGGTGACTTGATCAATCAAGGAGTGCCTAATTTGGAGAATGTGCTTTTGGTTAAAGGACTCACAGCAAACTTAATTAGTATAAGCCAACTATGTGATCAAGGTTTGAAAGTTAACTTTACCAAGTCTGAGTGTCTTGTTAATAATGATGAAGGACAACTGTTAATGAAAGGTACTAGATCTAAAGACAACTGTTATCTATGGATGTCTCAAGAAGAAGCTCAGAAAGCAACTTGTCTTATCACCATAGAAGATGAAGTACAATTGTGGCACCAGAAGTTGGGTCATCTGAACCTTAAAGGGATGAAGAGAGCAATGTCAGCTGAAGCTATTAGAGGTTTGCCCAACTTGAAGATCATTGAAGGCAATGTATGTGGTGAATGCCAGATTGGCAAGCAAGTCAGAGTGTCGCATCCAGTGTTGGAACACCTGACAACTTCCAAAGTTCTTGAACTACTTCAAATGGACCTCATGGGACCCATGCAGGTTGAAAGTCTGGGAGGTAAGAGGTATGCTTTTGTGGTTGTTGATGACTATTCTAGATACACATGGGTAAATTTTATTAGATAAAAGTCAGACACCTTTGAAGTCTTCAAAGAACTATGCATTCAAATTCAAAGGGAAAAGGGAAGTAATGTTGTGAGAATCAGAAGTGATCATGGAAGAGAGTTTGAAAACTCCAAGTTGAATTTTGTTCCAGTGAAGGAATCAAGCATGAATACTCATATCCTATCACTCCACAACAGAATGGTGTAGTCGAAAGAAAAAACAGAACGATCCAAGAGTCACCTAGAGTCATGCTTCATGCTAAAAATGTGTCTTTCTACTTCTGGGCTGAAGCTATGAACACTACATGCTACATACATAATAGAGTGACTCTGAGAAAAGGTACTTCTTCAACTCTGTATGAATTATGGAAAGATTGAAAGCCAACTGTCAAACATTTCCATGTGTTTGGAAGCAAGTGTTACATCCTAGCTGATAGAGATCCAAGAAGAAAACTTGACCCTAAAAGTGATGAAGGAATTTTCCTTGGGTACTCCACAAACAGTAGAGCTTACAGAGTCTTCAATTCAAAAACTCAAGTTGTGATGGAATCCATAAATGTAGTTGTAAAAGACTCTCCTTTGAAGAAAACTGATGAACTAGATCAAGGTACCCCTGTTAGTGAAGATGTGGTACAACATGTTGAAACACCTGAACATTCCAATCATGAAAGCTCTAATGAAGAAACTCTTGTAGAAGAAGCTGAATCTCAAGTTCAAGACAAAGGGCCTTCAGTACATGTTCACAAGAATCATCCTAAAGATCTTATTATTGGGAGGCTTGATCAAGGCATAACTACCAGAAGGAAGAATGATGTGATTGCAAATTCATGTTTCATATCTCTATTTGAACCGAAGAATGTCAAAGAAGCTCTAACTGATGGTGCATGGATAGAGGCTATGCAGGAAGAGCTGAAATAGTTTGAGAGGAGTAAAGTATGGGACTTAGTTCCAAGACCAGAAAATATGAATGTCATTGGAACAAAGTGGGTATACAAAAACAAGTCAGATGAAACTGGTACTGTTACTAGAAATAAAGCAAGACTTGTAGCACAAGGATATACTCAGATTGAAGGGCTTGACTTTGAAGAAACTTTTGCTCCTGTTGCCAGATTAGAATCTATCAGATTGTTATTAGGAGTGGCATGCATCCTAAAATTCAAGTTGTATCAAATGGATGTAAAAAGTGCATTCCTAAATGGATACCTACAGGAAGAAGTGTATGTTGAGCAACCCAAAGGGTTTGTTGATCCTGAACGTCCTAATCATGTCTACAAATTGAAAAAAGCCATGTATGGTTTGAAGCAAGCACCTAGGGCTTGGTATGAAAGATTGACTCAATTCTTAGAAGAGCAAGGATACAGAAAGGGAGGATCAGACAAAACACTGTTTGTGAAACAAGACAAAGGAAAGTTCATAATAGCTCAAATCTATGTTGATGACATAGTGTTTGGTGGGATGTCAGACAAGATGGTCCAACACTTTGTCAAGCAAATGCAGTCAGAATTTGAGATGAGCCTTGTTGGAGAATTGACTTATTTTCTTGGACTTCAAATTAAACAAATGGAGAACACCATCTTCATATCTCAAACCAAGTATACAAGAAACATAATCAAGAAGTTTGGTATGGAAAGTGCTGCACACAAGAGAACACCAGCACCTACTCATCTGAAGCTCACAAAGGATGAAAAAGGAGTAAGTGTTGATCAAAGACTCTACAGAAGCATGATTGGAAGCCTGTTATACTTAACTGCCAGTAGACCTGACATCACTTATGCTGTTGGGGTATGTGCAAGATATCAGGTTGATCCTAAGGCAAGTCACTTGAACCAAGTAAAGAGAATTCTAAAATATGTGAATGGGACTAGTGACTATGGGATGATGTATTCTCACAGTGAAGACTCTGCCTTATATGGTTATTGTGATGCTGATTGGGCTGGGAGTGCTGATGATAGGAAAAGTACTTTAGGAGGATGCTTCTTTCTTGGCAAAAATTTAATCTCTTGGTTTAGTAAAAAGCAGAATTGTGTGGCACTATCTACAGCTGAAGCAGAATATATAGCTGCAGGGAGTAGTTGTTCTCAACTTGTTCTGATGAAGCAGATGCTGAAAGAGTATGATGTTGAACAAGATGTTCTAACACTTTACTATGACAACATGAGTGCTATAAATATTTCAAAGAATCCTGTTCAACATAGCAAGACCAAGCATATTGACATTCGTCATCATTTTATTAGAGATCTTGTGGAAAACAAAATTGTGACTCTTGAACATGTAGGGACAAAGGAGCATATTGCAGATATTTTCACTAAGGCACTTGATGCAGTTCAGTTTGAAAATTTAAGAGGCAAGTTAGGAATTTGTCTCTATGAGGAATTATAGCAATTACAGTCAAGAGGAGTGTGGTGTGCAGCAGTTATTCTTGTCTCTTATTATGAATTACTGCACACTTATCAAGGAAGTCATGGACTTAACCAACATACAAATACGCCACTATCAATGGTTGGTTATTTTTATTTCAAATTTATTCCAAATATTTCTGTTGCTGCTGTAACTGATGAAGATGTTGAAGAGGATGTTCCAAGCATCATGCTTTCTAAACGAAGAGTTTGTAGGAGATTTGTTCCACTAAATATCCCTGATGTGTCAATAGACAATGTGTCATTCCACCTCATTGACAATGCTGCAAAGTGGAAGTATGTGTATGCTAGGAGACTTGGTCTGGAAAGAGAACTGTTTGATGAAACATTAGCCTGTAAAGAGGTTTCTTGGAACAAAGGAAGCCACTAACAATGAAGTGTGTAAGGCAGTCACTGTCAATCAAGTCAATGTGTGGCCACTTAATAGGCATGAAGCCATTGGTGTTGAAGGTATGGATGCTGGTGATACAGCCTTGGGTGATGCTTGTGGTGCTGTTGATGGTGATGTAGAGTTGGATGATGAAGTTGGTGGCGATACAGAGGAGCTAGAAGTGACTGATTCGAGCACTTGTTTTTCAATGATCTGATGATGTATTGTCCTATTTTGTGTTTGTTCTCTATGTTTCTATTATGTTTTGTTTATGGGTTTAGAGCAGGTGTTTCTGTGACTGAGAAAGAGTTTGAGAAGGTGTTTGTGTTACTGGGCCTATGATGTTTCTACTGGTTTGTACTAAGCTCTTGTGCTTCTCGACTCTGTGATCCCTAATTTGTCAAATTTGTGGCAAAAAAAGGGGGAGTAATTTGGTGATGTTCTGACACTATGACTTTATGTTCTGATTAAGATCCATTTATTCTGAAGACTGGTTTATCTGCACTAATCTGATAATGATATGATTATAGTGTAGTTTAGATGGAGTATGTTGTAGTGTAGATATGTGTGCTCTCTGATAAATGCATGAGTTCAGGGGGAGTTGATTTATGTTATGCAGGGGGAGATGTTGGACATGATGTTCCAACACCTGTTACTAATGTGTTGAAGCACTCTATTCGACATCCTTACAATGTTTATGCTTCTGATGATTTAAGGCGAAGTAGTCATTCTCTATTCCACTGTTGCATGTTTCTCTGATGTGTGTAGAAGGTAGAAGACTTATCTCATCTATTTCTACTGATTTTGAAGAATGGCTACATCTGCTCTTGATACGTATGTTTGTTTTATCTTGAGAAAATGCCTTCTGTTGAAGAATATGATTTTAACTGGAATATCTATCTATGTGATCCCTAGGTGGTCCTGAGTTGTTTTAGCCAAAAATTTGCCAAAGGGGGAGTTTGTTGAGTCTTTAGTATTGGCTGCATTTTTGGTTGATAAACCATTGTGACAGGATGTTGGGCAAAGTGTTGTGACACTTCAACATACTGGTATGCAGGCGCGCGTGTTTCTATTTAAGGAATATCTATTTCTCTCTCATGTATCTGCATGGCGCTTTAATGCTTCATATTATGGACAAATATATTTTTATCAAGAATTTCCTTGAAGCATATTTCTGTAGAGAATCTCTCTCATTTATTATGAAGAAATTAGGGTTGGATCAAACAAGTGAAGCCGAAGCTTACTTGCTGCTCAAGAACGTGCACTGACTATTTAAAGGAAGTTGTAAACCTAATTCTTCTGAGAGTTTTGTTCACGCCGTTTTAGTCTCTAGAGTCCAAGCATTCTAGGTTTTTGCGTGTGTTTATTTGTGAACCTTTCTTGTATCTCATTGATGCAAGCTTAGGTGTGTACTCTCGTGTTGTATTGATTGTGTTCCTCTCCTAAGCTGTGAAGTACGGAGTAGGTATTGTTAGTTGTAGCACTCAAAGCCTGTAGGTACGAGTGTGATGTTTTCATAGGAGTGTGTCTCCAAAATGTGTTTGTTTCTGTGTGAATTAAATCCTTGTTGTCTAAAAGGTTGTGCCAGTGAGAAGATCAGTGAACCAGAGGTTGTTTGCGTGGAAGTCTTCAAACTGAGAGGAAGTGAGATGGAGTCTCTGATCTAGGAGTTCCTAGGTTGAAGAGTCATTGATAGTGCCTAGGTGATAAGTTGTAAACGGGGCGTTTGCTAACTTTGAACTAGGGCTATTATAGTGATATTCCTTCCTGGATTGGTATCCCCCAGACTAGGGTTGTTGTGCGTCGAACTGGGTCAACAAACACTGTGTTGTTTTTATTTGTTGCTTTTATTTGTTTTGTGCTATTTGCGTATTACTTCTGTCAAAGTGTTTAGCACATCGTGTTCGACACTTTGCATAGCGTGCCAGGAATTTCAATTGTTATTTCCATGTGGAGAAGATGACTATAGGATTGGGATAAAGCATCGAATATTGTTTTTATCATGAAAATCAAAAATTATGTTTTTATGCTTTGAATTCTATCATGTTAATCAATATTCGTCTTATTGTATCATTGTTTTTACATTTATCATTTTAAACATCCACACATGTCAATTTATATTTATATTTGTATATATAACTCATTCAACATATTTGTCAACCTATCAATTTTTTTTTAAATCTTAATATTATCTATTATTTTATATAAATTTTAACAATATTATTATCATTTATTTTTTGTAATCTTTATTTACAACTTCTCACAACATCATCTAAAACTAACTCACAACCGCGCAACGCGTTGCGCGGGTCTCATGCTAGTTGGTTTTATGACATAAGCCCTTTCTATCAGATACATTGTCCATATCCTTGCAATCCAACTTGTCGCAACCACATTTTTTACAATCCAGATGAACTTGAACTATAGACTCTTTTCATCAAAATCAATTCATCTACGGAATAAATATATATTTCATCATTCATATAAAACCGCAATTATTGGTTTTATTTTATCTAGTGACTGAATAAGAGAAAAATATGTTTTTTTTACAAATTTATCATGCTATCAGTAAAAGCAAATTCCGCCACTGCAATATTAGTAACACCTACTATATTCATTTCTTTATATAATCGGTAAATAATTGCGGTTTACATGTTGTGTGAATGATATAAAAAAGTCAATGAGTGCATTTTTAACTAGAAAAACTAGGATATAACAGAGGAAGAACAATGTTCAATTAATGACATGCATGATACACATTATTTTCAACAATCAAGAATAAAATCCAGAAAGTAAACAGTATACCTTTTAGCTGTAGCATGAAGAAGATCAAGTTTCAAGCAATTCTCAACAAATTCTTCATACTTATGATAAGAATCTAGTAAAAGCATAAGCAAATAAATAATCATTAGTTATATTAGTAACAATAAATCTTATGGCAAAATTACACTAGCAGACGTTTATCTTATTTATTTGTATCACTTTATCTATTTTATATCAAGAGGTTTTGGACTTAGGAGTAAAGAATCTTGGTGTTCAGATTAAGATTAGAATCAAAAGGGAATGTTTCAAAAATTGGTTTAACTGCAAAAATACCGAAACTTGGAAAAATATAAAATAACCAAGAATGCAGTAACCGAAGCAAGAAGCCAAGCTTTTGAAGGTCATAGCAATTCTTAGGCACCAAGAGGGATAAAGATCTATATAAATACTTGCTAAGGGACGGCAAAGAAAGACAAGGGACTTGGTTCAAGTGAAGTGTATTAAAGATGAACAAGGTAAAGTGTTGGCTCAGGATAAAGAAATATAGGATAGATGGAAGAAGGGTAATTGCAGAAATGTGAGGGTAAGTTAATTCAAGTTAATTCGGCGTGAGTGTTCTTATAGACAAATGTTTGTAATTTGTTATAATATCTTTCCCCATGAAAGAACTCGAGTCCTTGTACTCCTTCAACATTGTCGCAACCAACTAAGACAAAAAAAAAACTCAAAGGGGACACATTATGAGACGGAGGGAGTAATAATTTTTCCTTAAACAATATAAAAAAATAAACATAAATCATCCATAACATAAGGTCTCTAAGATTTAAATTTGATCAAAATAAATAAGGTGCACAAAACAACATATCAGGAAGCTCAAGCACATCTCATCAGTTTCTGTGACCTAAAAACTCTGTACATGGATTCCCACTGAGGCATGGCAGTCTATGCCTCCAAGACAAGGTGAAGGTTAAGGGATGTTGAAGTTCTTTAACTCCTTTGGACTCAAATCAAAGAATGAACAATTACCAACAATAGAATCTGAAACATAGATGATGATTTTGTCAATGTAACATTTCAATTTGGTCACAACTTTCTATTTGGAGCAAAGCTAGATGAATTTGTCACAAAGGCTCTCTCATCATGATCAGCATTGAAAAGAAGATTACTCCAATTTGTTGTGGAGGATCTATGAACAATCCTTGTAGGAACCCTGTCACTGTCTTCTCCTCCAGACGCATCATATCCATCACTGGTTGACCTCGACAATGGAAATCCTTTCAGAGTCGTCGGACCAGCAACAGAAAGACCTGCTGCGGCAAGCCGTCTTGCTGATTCGCCTTCTTCCGGAGGCACGCAAAACGGATGGATATCAGGCGAATCTAAACTGCTTTCAGGAGAAGATGCAACAATCCCACCTGAGCTTGACACGGCTTGACTTGTCCGTGTTTCGAGCTGGAAAGGCGCTAGACTAGACATTCTGTTGAAGCCTTTGTCGAAATTACCGGTGGAATAGTTTGTCAGGGCCTCCATAGGCAAGTCAGCAGGCAGGCGAACGCGTTTACCTGGTCTCCTTGGGGCCATTCGTCGTCCACTGCTTCCAGAGTTCTGATCTGCTTCTAGCATAAATGGCTCGTTGTTATGTCTAACTACAGGCTGCAGGATTTTCGATTTTTTTCTTGCTTCAGCGGCAGCCCTTGAAACATCTTCTGCATTTAAGCGTGCCAATGTCCATGGACTAATTTTGACTGCTCCAGGATTCTTTTTCTTAACCGGTTCTTCTGTTATAGTCTTCTTTCCTAGTGAACTTACAGAACCTGTTTCTGGCGGCAGTACGTCAAACTGCATGATGAAGAAAACTATTACATACTTACAAAATCATCATAATGAAGTTAATAATACGCCATAATATTCTTAGCAGATTTTTCCATTAATTTTCTAAGGAATCTCACTTGCTTTCAAGTAAGCATATCTTGGTAACGGATTAATCATTAAAACATATTTCAGGAAAATGTTGTACTTAAAAATATAGATACAAAATATTGTAACACGTGAAATGGGATTGAATTGATAAAAACTTACCTGATCATCAACAAACATGCGTGGGGGTGTGCACCATTGACCACGACGGAAAGTAGAAAAGGAGCTTGCACTGCTTAGTCCAGTAATTGAGCTAACAGGTGACATTTGAGGACTCTGCTGACCTCCAATTCCTAGCTGATCCTGCTCCCTCAAAGCTATGATGTAATCATATGTGCTGATTCCCTGAGGTACGACACAGTAACCATAATATTTAGCAAGGCCATCCTGTGAAGCACTCGAATAGACACAGACACCGAACATGATACTAACACTGATACGTATACACCAGTAATAATTTAAGAAAATAGAGGTGAACCGTGTGTGTCTGTGTACGACACCGACACATGTTGCACACCTGACACGTCTTCAATCTAAGTGTTTGTGCTACATGGCTACCATCATCATTGTTTTATTACAAAAATGAGAGATCATATTTTTCCTTCAGAAAAAGATATAAAGGCATTCACTGGTAGGAAAAATGGTATATGTTTATATAAGCATCATATTATCTCCCATATACACGTTAATTTCCTATGACTTTTATAAGCCAAATAGAGATTAGAGAGAACAAATAATTGAACAGTTGCAAAAAGCTGACCTTTTTGATGAGAAGAATATGAAAGAAGAAAAGCTGAACAAGGGGTAAGGTAGCAATCATAGCCAACATGGTGCAAACTGCCTGGAAAAAAGAAGAAATATGCAGAAAAATGGAAGTTAAAGAATGATCAAACAAATAACAAAAGAATGAATATTCAGTGTGCCGAAGATGCACAACAAAAGAATGTCGGCAGAATGAGAATGCTCACCACCACAATAACGAAAGGAACAAGAGAGAAACTGCTCCCCAACTTAGAGGATACATCCACAGAAAATTCCTTCCTCTTGAGAAAACAGCAGATAAGCACAACTATCCCAGTCAACCATTGAAGAATAAGCTGCAATCTCAATCCCAATGTGCACAAACCATGTACATACCTGTCAATAGTTAATCAAATGAAATTGACTAGGAAATTTAAAATGCTAACTATGGGGGTTTCTTTCTATGAAGCACAGACACGTTGACACCGGTAATAATTTGAGAAAATGAAATATTTGAATGCAACTTCATGTGTTGGTATCATGTCAGTTTCGGATACCAACACATGTCAAACACCGCGCATGTCTTTGATGTGAAGTGTTGTGCTACATAGTTTCTGGTATGTTACTTCCAACATGTAGTAATTTGGGCTTAGGAACGTTTAAATATTGGACAAGGAAACTAGGGCAACAAATATATAGCTCAAAAAGAACCATCATTAGCTTTCAAATGCAAACACAAAATTAGTTATACTCTACTAAACGTCTAAACCATGCATGGTTTAACTTTCCTCAAGTTTTGTTTTATTTCTCAAACTATTTCAATATCCTGAGAACCTTTTTTGGTATTCATTTTAACTTTCAAGTTTATCAGTATATTCTACGGGTAATGTGGATAATGTTTTTTGATAGAAGGTTATTATTCATTTCTCTCGTGTGTATTGAGTGGTATTAAGTTAACTTGTGTACCTCAGCCAAATAGGTATTTTTATTTTTAGTAGATACAGTATTCTCTCTACTAAAAGTAATGTGTAATGATCCTTTTCATCATTGTCATGTTTAGCGAAAACAATATTCTTTCTACTAAAAATAATCCACTTAATGCCACTCATCACACAAAAGATAGGAATAACTACATTCTGACAAACAACTACTACCTCACCACAGTAAAATATACTAAAATGTTAAAAGGAAAAATACTGACCAAATATGGTTCTGAGTTCTGACGAAATTAAAATAGCTTAATAAATAAATCAAAACATAAGGAAAATTAAATTGACTCTGCTATATGAGCAACATATAAATGTTGTCACAACGCCACAAGTTCTCAAAGTATACAAACCAATGCTTTCTTGTTCCAAGTTTAGTGAGATGGAGGACAAAGCTAACTATAGAGAGGAATGAGGAAATACTAAATTTGGAGAATTGACGATCCAATAATGCTGATAATCTAGAGAAGATGGTACAATTTGTATACAATTGAGCTTATACAATGAAATTCCTAGGTTTGAACACCTACATGACAAGAAAAGCTTAGGTGGACAATTTTGCTTACCAAGAGAAGAGCTGCAACCATAAGGGTGAAAAATTGTTGGTAGTTCCTTTTACCAATACAGTTGTTAAGCCACTGCAAAAGTAACAATTATTTTGTTCAGCATATATTAACCAAAAAGTAGAGAAAAGAGAAATCATTTTGTCATACTCTGCAATGATGATCAAAGCGATCAACACACTTGTCGCAAACTCTACAGTGCTTGCTGTACTTGAAGACCTGCATCAACATTATTCCTCAGCAATATTGCCAAAACAAAATCATTTCAAGATAATCCCAATTTTTTAACACAACTAGTAATATCATGAAGTATTCTATGAAGCAGTAATAGAGACACTGGACACGACACTGCCACTTTGAAACGATAATAATTTTGAAAAAACAGAATAACTGAATGTAGCCACATGGTCGGTGTCGTGTCAGTGTCAAACATGCGTTCAACTTGAAATGTCGGTGATACATAGGAAGTATTAGATTAGATCATGGAATGCACAATGCTATATTTGAACTCTGCATTAAAGAATTAGGTAAAATTATCTGTTCATATCCAAAACATATTACAGAATGAACTTCTACAGCTGTCATGGGGGGAATAGGGTTTTCAGGAAAAATGGTTCTACAAACCTCAACTTCACACAAACTGCAGTAGAACATGCCATCTTCACTTGCTTGTTGATTAGAAGATTCCTCATGTGAACTCGAGCAGCTGCATATATAAGTACATGGAGAGAAAAGCCATAGAAAACGGGACGACGAAGGCAGTGATACACTCTTCTTCTTTATTGAAGGAGAAGTATCTTTAAAACTTGCTTCAGTTCCCAACGCTTCCTTATCCACAGATTTTGGTCCAATTGTTGAAGCATTTCCATCTTTCACTGATGAATTTGATTCCCTTCCTAGTTTAGAATCCTTGAATCCACCAAGCTTTTTGCTGTCTGGAATTTTAAGATACTTTTTCGACTTAAAAACCCCTGGATCTGCTGGATCAGCTGCCGCACACCAAATGTACAGTCCAAAGACACAAGTAATCTGGCAAAAGGTGAGACATCACTAAACATGATAATGTACTTCATGCATGTATATAACCAGAATTGTCAATCACGGATCGCAGAAAATAGTCTGCTAAGTTACAGTGCTATAGCGCTGTTATAGCCTACTTTTTGACAACAATCTGGAGGAAATAATGTATCACATAACAATAACAATATGTTCAAAATTCAAATATGGCAACGTTTTAGCGCTACAGCAGGAAGAAATATATCAAATCATGGAAGCTAAAATGTACATCAGTCTAGAAAACATCTCTAAAATTTAAATAATGTATTCATTGGATTTTACCACCGTAGATAAATATACTGCTTGCCAGACATATAATATTTCATTGGTTCTTCCGGCTAAAGACTAAACATATCAAGGTTTGTTGTGAGCTTGGTAGACAGGCCAAATAACTTGTTTATTCTCTAAAATAGCAGATAGTTATTAGTTAAAAAGATTTTAAGTAGAAAAGGCTCAAAATCCCGTAAGAAACAAACACGAAACCCCCAACGTAAGATCTCCATAATCAAATATAACAACAATAGTGTTTATGCATAGTTAGTTTTAATTCCGTACTTTTTTTAAATCCTGATACTGAAAATTTCAACACAATGCTAATGATTTAGTGACAGTTGAAGTAACAACCAGCATATGGTGATTTTTTCACCATCACGGATGCATCAATATAATGCATACATAGCTAGCTCTACCATTGAAGACACCACGAAGTAAACTTAGTAGATAATTGTCGCATATACTCAGAAACCGAACAGTAGTGCATTTGAGTATAATGAGGAGGCCATTGCCAAATTTGATTCAACGCTCTTAGAGTAGCCACATTCAATGTAAGGTATATCCTAGTTTGAACATAGGGCTTACTCTACATGTATAATTCAATATGCTTCGAAAGAGGGCAGATATTAGCAGAGTCATCAGGAAAGTCAAAAAGGGAATATGATAAGGAGAATCCTAATCCTATGCTACGTTAGAGCCCGTTTACTTACTAACAACATTCTCAATTTTTTAAGCCACTAGGTTTGGTCTAGTGATGAAGGATTTGGGTAGTATGCATGAGGTTCTGGGTTCAATCCTTTGCTCCTTTGTAAACAAAAACAAAAAAAAAAAACATTCTCAATTTTTACTTAGTGTAGTTTGGTTTTGCGGTGAGAAAATTTGATTTGGGTAAAATTGATTTTGATAAAAATTAATTTAAAGATAAAGTGATTTATGTTTGAATATATTCATGCATAAGTTAGTTGAATAAAAAATTTGAGTGTAAAAATCAATTCTAGAAGCAGACTCAATTATACGATTTGAGAAACCAAACAAGTCATAATCAATTCTACACCTCTAGAATTGAAACCAAACATACACTTAGTATGTGTGTTGGTGGAACGACATTTTGTTATGGAGAGAATGCACTCCCAAAAAACAATGTATTGAATATTGATATTGATATATTACACAATTTCAAAAAAAAAATCAATATATTTTTAAAATCCTCCATAATGTCGTCTCTAATATTGGAAATGGAAACAAGAAACATTATGAGGCGACCCTTGGATTTCAAAAACTCGAACTAGTTTAAATTTTGAGAACTTGTAACTTTTTTTTTTTTCCTCTGCAGGTAACAAATACAATCATATCAAGTTTAATATCAAGCAATCATATCAAGTTTCACATGGCTACTCTTCAAAAAATGGTTGATAAAAATAATTTAATAGTAATAGAGTAAAAAAGCAATCAACTTGAGAAAGGGCATAATAGGCAACAAAATGGCCCCTTATCAGGTACAAAGACAGTTCCATAGCACCATTGAATGAACACTCTTTACAATTCAACATACTAAATTACTAATCTAAACAACCACAAGAAAGAAAGAAAGATACAAAAACAAAATCATGAATCAAAAAGCAACAATCACAGATCTCATCACTCTTCCACAAACCCATTTTATAATCAACAAAATAAGTATCAAAAACAAGATAAAGATGAAAATTGAGTAACCATACCAGAGGTGTATAGAGTCCTGTAACAATATACTGATAAATCTTCTTCCCAACAAAAGGAGCAAAGAACACATAGAAAGCAAAACCAAGAGCCAGAAAAACAGCAATAGCAACCACCTACAAAAACACAAACAAAAAATCTCATAATTACAAAACACCCCACAAATCAAAAACATGAAATTCTTCATAAAAATCAAAACTTTACTCTCACCTGAAGTGGATGATAAGGTAACTGCCATCCATTCTTCCTCATCTTTCAGAATCAAAATGCAAACACCAAAGGGTAATGAAAAAACAGCACAAAAAAACAAACACAAATGTTGACAAAGGATGTTTTTTGTTAATGTTTATGTTTATTTACTTCCTTTGAAGAATTACCCTTCAAGGGAAAGTTGAAAAATCAGTGATTTTTACTCTTGGACCAAGAAAAGAACTTAACTTGCAATGACATGTTGTTGACAGAAAGAGCTGGCAGAAAGAGATGTAACAGAAAGAGAAGATAGAATGGTAATAAGAAGAAGAAGAACAGTGAGGAAAAATTTGTCTGGTTCACTCAAAGACAAAACATTGCTAAGGTAATGGAAGATTTAAAGATATGAACTTTATTTAATTTTGTGGTTTTTTGTTGGGTCTCGTTAACTAGTGTCCCAAGGGCACTAGTTAAGTTTATCAAAAAAGAAATATTTGTATTGGAAATTGTGTTTTATTATTTTAGAAAAGTATAATGTACAGATTTTAAGAATGTTTTTTTTATTTTTGTTTCCTTAACCATTGCCTTTACATTGCTCTAAGGGCAATGTTTATCATTTTCCTCCGATGGTTATCATTTTTCTTTTTTGTTTGTGTTGTTGTTTTTGTTGGTTTGGTTGCAAAAGCTTTTTACTTTTTTGCAAGTAGTAATTGAGATCTATGTTATGGTCATGATGTTGTGGGGTTGTGAGCACTGAGCATGTAAGAAAATTTTCATTCTTTTTTTGAGTTTTTTCATTTTATGTTTCTAAAAAAAAATTAGCATAATGCAATTATACTGTTTTATTTTTGCTCTAATTTTTGATTTAGTCATTTTGTTTTTAAAATACAAAATTATATAGTCTTTATTTTTTTTACAATAATTTAAAAATTATTTAAATGATTTTATTTTGCATTTACATATTACTATCTCCGTCTCTAAATATAAGATTATGTTTGACCAAATTGTTATTATTCATTTATCATGTTTTGATAGTATTTTTAATAATATATAAATGTAAAAAAGATCTTGTTTGATTTATTTTGATGATGAGTATTTTTAAAATATCAAATTTTTATAATTTTTACTACTAGTAATTAATAATATTATTGATCAAAATTCTATATCGGCGTACGTATAATAGCAAACAAAATTTATATTTAAGAACGGAGGTAGTAGTAAAAGAATATAATCAAAATAAATTATTATGCGAATATTGTACATTGATCAACTAACTATGATAATTATTTTGGGTCATATGGAGTAATAATAAGTAAAGAGTAACCTCTCATTTGTTTGTGGTGTGGTGTTACTGGCGTTACCTTTTTCCATAGGGAAAATAATGTGTCACAAGCCATGCATAGGACAGTTGTTTGGTTCTACTTTTTGTTAATTGCCAACAACCCTTTAAAAGCTTGCTCAAGAAAAAGAAGAAAAAAAACTTTCTCTCTCTTCCTTGAATGTGTCCATGAAAATTATGTGGGAGGGAACATAATCAAATCAAACCACCAAATGAATGACCAACCCACTATTTTTTTTTACTGATATTTGACTCTCACTGTCTTAACTTTATTTTGTATGATTCTTTTTGTTTCAATTGTGGAATAAATACTTGAAAGTTACTGTATTGGAGTTTTGTTCAAATAAATTGAGGTAATTTTGTCTAGTGTAAATAAAATGAATCTTAAATTACTAAATCCATCAAACAGATTTTTTATTTGTGTTCATGTTTTCTATGAAACAGAATGTTTTTAATGATATGTTTTGTATGTATACTATACTATATACTATATATTATTTTTTTGATATTATTTTTTTGATATATACTCCCTATATATTATTGTAAATTGTACTTTTACTTTATATTCAATAAAAGCTATACTATAGAGTTTCTATCTAAAAAATAAAAATATACCTCTATTAGTCTATAATTTAGAGTAAAAAAATTGGGGGTAAGTTTCATTGAATGAACCTGGTAATGGGCTGATGGCTACAACCTACAACAAGCAACAACTGTCCTCAATTTCTCACTGGTTGGTAAATAGGTGTTACTCAAAATTGTAAATTTGTGGATCTTGACATGCCACCTTGAATTCTTTTTCATTTTTCATATTTACCTTATCCAGGTAATTCTACTTCTTATTGCAATGAGAAAAGAAAAAACAAAGAAAAGAAAAGAAAAAGAATACAATTTTAACAGTAGTGTGAAGAGGGTCCAGTAAAAAAAAATTTAGCTGTGCGACTAAAATATATTATAATATTATCAATTATAATTTTTCATATTATCAAATATGATGTAAATTTTTTTGCAATTTAATTTTTAATATAAACAATCACGGAGTTTTTGATAAAATTATTTTTCATCTGTTATGTAACTTTGTTTTTGTAATTTTTATTGTTGGAATTCTGGAAAGGCACTTTAAGTGGTTGTTGTTGTTAAAGGAAGAGTCAAAACAAGTCCTAACACTCGATCAATCAATTGATACAAAATTGATTTACTTTGTGTCTACTAATTTTTGACATAACTCACCAATAAAGGACAGATTCTTAAATACTACTATATTTTTATTTATTTTATCCTATTATTATTACTACTACTTTTATAATTCACATAATTAGAAGAATATTTTTAGCTAAAAGTCCAATATATAATTAAGTATATATAATCTCTACAAAAAAATAATAACACATATATTATATAGTACATTTATAGTCTAATATAACCCTATTTTCTCGATTCTAATGACAATCCCGGCAACATGATGTGGTACGAATAATTATGATGAATGGGCAAGGGCAATTTGAACCTTGTTACAAGTGACAAGAAAAGATGGTTTTGTGGAAGGGAAAGTTCCAAAACAAACTACACTTGAGAAATTAGAGGACTGAACTGCAGTGCAATCGATGCTCATATCATGGTTGCTCAACATTGTCGAGCCATCACTACGCTTTACTCTTTCTTATTATGATGAAGCAGCATCCTTGTGGACAATCTCAAGCAGCGGCTTTGCGTTGTAAATGGGACTCGTATATGCCAATTAAAGGCGTCTCTAGGAGAATGCAAGCAAGGCAAAGGTGAAGAAGTGTCGGCATACTTAGGTTGTCTATCTCGTGTATGGGACGAACTTGTGACTTATGTCAAAAAGCCAACTTGCAAATGTGGAGGTTGTACCTGTGATATCAACAAACAAGATGAATGATTTGAGTGTTGAAGACTATCTCCATCATTTTCTTATGGGCCTTGATGGGGCTTATGCAACGACTCGCTCAAATTTGCTTTCTCAAGATCAGTTACCAAACATTGATCAAGCATATTAACGAATCATACAAGATGAGAGATTGCTGCAAGGAGAATCTTCAATTCATCAAAACCGTGACAATGTCATGACTTTTACAGTTACTCTCGATATGCGTGGTAAATCTAAACTTGTGGACAATTCTGACAAATTTTGTACTCACTGCAACAGAGAAGGACACGACGAACGCTCGTGTTTTCAGCTTCATGGATTCCTCGAGTGATGGGGGGATCGTCCTAGTGGTGTTTGTGGACTGTGTCGTGGTGGAGCAACAACAGGCTGTTCTGGAGGGCGTGGCAGGGGCAACAACAATGCAAATGTGTGTGCTAACACAGCCACAATGAATATCCGTAGCAGCGGTGGTAATGTTGGCCAATCTTATCCTCCACCACACTCAAGTGAGGCGGCAGGTATATCAGGCATTACTCCAGCACAGTGGCAACAAATTCTTGACACTTTGAATATTTCCAAAATCAAGTATCGCCTCCATGGTAAGAATGAAATTTCTTGGATTATTGACACGGGAGCCTCACACCATGTTACAGGAAATTTTTCGTGTTTAATTTTTCGTGTTAATGGTAAGCATATTAACACACTAGTGGGCTTGCCGAATGGGAAAGATGCGACATATCCTGTTGGTTCTATCATAGATGCTGCACGCATGACCATGGGCTTAAATGTTCTCTATTTTGTTTTATATTGGTTGCCTGTTATCAATTATTCCACATATCAAAGATTTTATTGTGTAATTTTAGACGAATTCACAACAACATGTCTTGAGCTCTCTTAACTTGACAAATTCATTTATAAAAAAATGTATGATATGTAGTAGTATTAAAAAAAGGTATGATATGTGGTCAGGGGCGTATGCAGGTACATGGCATTGGGGGCTCAAGCCCCCACCAAATGAAAACAAATTATTTAATTACTAGTTATATATTTTTGTTAAGCCCCCACCACTAATTTTATAAATTAAGTAGTTCATTCATGCCACTTACTACTAATTACACCACTAAACACTTATATTTTTATTGAGTTTAATTATTTTGCACAAACTGCTTAAAATTTATTTATATATACATTTAATTAAATCACACCATTTACCAAAAAAAAGTATAAATTACACCATAATGTAAATTTTATACGTAAGTTTTTAAAATATCTCCACAAATATTTAGAATGTATATATAAAGTTTTATGTATTTTAAGTTTTTTATCACTGTAATTGTGTAATTTTTTGCCACAAATATTCCTTTGATACTACTAGTATTGTATTTTAGCTGCGCCCACATGACTAGATCCAGTAAATACTAAACATTTATTAAAAATTTAACTTTTTAAATAATAGATATATGTATATATTTATAGTATAGTATGATATTGATATATTTGTATATATAATAGACGTTGCGTTAAATAACATGTAATAGTTTGTGATTTAGTGATTGCTCTTTTATTTTGTTTAAGGTTGAGAGTTTGATTTCTTATTCATTTCTTTTTCTTTTCCTAAATATATTGAATTTGAACCTTAATTAATATATTTTTTTGCTTTCATCCTATGGTTCCTAAGAAAAAAGGGGTCTTAAATTTAATTAATCTTTACTATAAAATAAAGCAAACAGTCTACTAAACCAACAATAAATCATACTCATTTAATTTGTGCCAAAAAACAAACGTACTCGGTTTGTGTTTCCATGAGGTGTAATGTATTATTTTAAATTATGTAATTTAATTCTTTGTATGCAATAAAATTTACTTATTTATCTTATAAATTATGATTTTCTTACGGCACACTCGAATATTATGGTATAACTCTGTTTTTTTTTTTGAAAGACAAAAACTTATCTCATTTCATTCAATATAATAGTATGGTATAGCTCTGTTACTGGTCACTATAATTGTAAATTAATTAAGAAAAGTTCAAACATTGCAAGCTATTGGATTAAATGATATTGAATTTTATCTTAATAATATCTTATACGGATAGTTTGTCATGGAAAAAAATATGCACTATATTCTTACCCCCACCTACAAAAGTTTCTGGATACGCCATTGTACGTGGTAGGAGTATTTCTTATTGTGGTAACTAGTACAATGCAAAAATTTAGAAGGAAAGGAATATGATGTACCTGCAAAAGAACGAAAAGATGAGACATATTGAGTTAAAGATTTAACTTGGAAAGTAGCAAAAAGCATAAGTTGACTAATTCATGGAGTATAAGTTATAGTAATTAAATTATGATTATTTTAGTCATTACGATGAAAAACAATCCTTGATTAACGCAAGATCTCAACCAGTTGTGGATTGTCTTATCCATTTAGTTTCATTCTATCATAAGGTGTGTGCATTTCAAAACTTATGATACTTTAATATTACTACTGTACTAAGCTACCAATACAAATCGACAATGTTACAAGACAAAAGAAGTAACACATTTAATACGTGACTTATTCTTCCCATTGACCACTCACCGATACTAAGCTTTCTGGCATGTGATCGAATCCCGTGACCCGCCCCTTATGTTTCCATGATTGATTGATTTTAGGCTTAAATAGATTTTTTCTGGTCTTTTTTAACTATTTTTTATTTTGTTTTGATCATTTAACTATTTTTTAACGTTTATTATGTTAATCTATTATCGTTAGAAAAATGTCAAAAACGTTAATTTTCCGTAAGTGGCACTTAGGGATTTGGTGGCTTTGGTGTGAGATCTAATAAGAAAATGTCACGTGACTAGAGACCTTCTTCTTCCTACTTATTCACCGGTGATCTTTCCAGTCATGAAAGATTACGAAACGATACTCCAAAACCTCTCATTTTTTACGATGAATCTAAATCTAATGTCCGTTTTCTCAATAGAGGCTTCTATCTCTTGTTTTTAACATTTTTCTAACGGTTAGGACCAAGTAAGTTAATGGAATGAAAGTTAGAGGATCAAAACAGAACGAAAAATAGTTAAAGGACCAAAGTGAAACCTTAAAAATACTTATAGGATCAAAAATTTATTTAAACCTTGATTTTACAATAATTTTAGTCGATATAAATTTTTTTCTTACACATAATTTTAGTCTCTACTAAAATTATATTTTTTTAATTATTATTAAACAATTAAATTTTTGAATGATTTTTTTGTTATGGATATGTTTAAAATATTAAATAAAGTTTATTTATTAAAATTTAATTTTTTTTTAACATAATATAAATTAAATACACTATATTCGTGTTTGAAAATTTTGTTTCAGAATAACATTTCTCTTTGGTACGTGGGACGGGGATCCCCATCACTTGTTAATGAATGTCAAAGGGCACATGCAATAATTTATCACTAAAATTTTACTGACTTATTGACTATTTTGTTTTATTTAAGTTAACTTAAGTAATACTACGTATTCCTTCTGGTCTTAATTATAAGTAATTTTTCACTTTTTAAATACATTAAATAACTAATGTATTCAGCATTAATTATATACTAGATACATTAGTTATTTAATGAATCTAAAAAATAAAAAATTGTTTATAATTAAAGTCGGAGGGAGTATACTATAATGAGTTTAAATATAAGCGAATACAATTATACTATAATGATGTTAGAATTTGTCTCGAATTCTAGACTATTAAAGATCTTTTTTTAACAAAATTCATACTTTTTTTTTTTTCAAAACTCAATATCTGGCCCAAAGACCAACTAATACAAGAAGACCAAACTTGCCACTCACTTGTGAGGCTCCATTTAAAACCAGAGATTTTATTCTGTATGAATTAGATCACCAAAATTGACACTATAGAGAATCAAACTTAAAACATTATAAAAAGCATATATATACTCTAAAAACTCAAGCCAACACCACTAGACGAAGATTATTCATTATTTTATTTTAGTTTAATAAGAAATACATTAGAGTATATGATTTTTTTTACAACACATAAACTTCTTTCAAATAAAAATATTTTAAATGAGAACTATAATGTTACAATATACGGAAAAGAAAAATTATAAAAAGAGTTTATATAAATACCAAATATTAAAAATTAATTCATAAATCTGACCAAAAACAAAAATTCATAAAATAAGTGTAATTTCGTCGTTTTTTGTAATCTAAAAAAGAAAAAACAAGTAGAAAATAGCCACAAAATTTGAGTTCTCTTACGCAACCCAATTTTTTTTTGAATTTTTCAATAAAGTATTTATTAATCTTGGTATTACATTTTTATTCACCCGGCTGTTTTATATTATTGAACTGTAGTTTTAAAATTGAAGTACATTCATGCCTAACAAATGAATAAGAACAAAAATAATTAATTTACCCAAAAAGTGTGAAGAAGCCAAAATTTCACAACCCAAAACACTTGCTTCATTTGAGGGCAAAGAAAAGAAACAAAATGTGCTGGCCACCACTTGTGTTATCATTACTGATTGGGAAGTGAGTGAAAAGAGGAAAATAAAGTTTTTGATTGTGCTCTAATAATAGTCTAAATTTGGGGAGGAAGAAAGAGAGAGGGTCTACTACAAAAAATTATTGATCAGAGCTTCTTATATATTGTAAAAATAATATAAACTGTGAACCATTTCTTCACTCTTCGAGATTTTTTTTGAACGAAACATTGTATAAACGAGTAATTAAAAAAAATGAAAAAAAGAGCTTTGAATTTATAGATTTATATGGTGTGTGATTGGTCAATAATATGTCACAGCCGCTCTAGTGGCCAATAAAAAATATGGCATCGGATAGTGGTTAAATTTTTATATAGTTCACTAGTTAAAATGCAAGCTGAGACACTAAGTAGCAAACTAAGTTCGAGTTTTCATCCTACATAGCGAATTATGTTTGAATTTGCAATTTAAATAACAAATTGTGTTTCTTTATATTATTTTCATTCTACGTGAAGGGTGCAGATGTTAAGTTGGATAAAAAAAAATTCCACTCACTACATATGATGTGAACTAAGTTTGTTAGCTAAATACAAAGAAATATTTTATTCATTTTAGAGAGCGAATGAGAAATTTTAAAGGTGCTAAAAGAATTTCTCATTATTGACATTGGAGTATCAAAATGGCCCAATTGAGGCCAAGTAATATTATATAATAGTGGGGTGGTTGCATCATAATATACATGTGTGGCACCAAGATACGATTTATTTTATTTTTTTTGAAAATTGGCACCAAGATATGGTTGCATCATCTTAATAGCCATGTGATTCATCTTAATACTTTTCTCTAATGTGTAAGATTGAAAAATGTGATATATTATGAGATAGTATACAGTTTATATGAAATTATTAAGGCTTTGTCAAACACGCAGAAGCATAGTAAGTGTTTATGATGCACTACTTGTAAATAAGATTATAATAAATATTCTTTCAAAAAAAAAAAGATTATAATAAATATATAATTTATTATTAGATTTAAAATTTATATTATATAAATTATCGTATAAATTTTTAAAACAAATTGAAAATTATTTGAAATATTATTGAGACTCATCAAGATTATTATGAATTTTTATTAAATACCGTGTACACTACTGGGATGAATCAACATATTACGCTAAGAGCAACTACACAAATCACGTTAAAACCACACCAACACCCAAAACCATATGGTACTGGGTTAATGTGCTCTCTCATTTATATGTTACTCAATTTCAACTATAGTAGTATATCTTTAAATTAATACTCGGTAAATTAATAAACTCTCTAAAATAATAAAATTGTCCGGTCCCGACTTGGGCCAGTGTAAAAAATTGAAAAATTCGATAAAATAATAAGATAATAATTTTTCGAGAGATCGCTTTGTAATTTTCGGTCCCACGAAAATCATAAATTAATAATTCATAGAACTCCTTACGTATTTGATATGACATAGTTGATTTTGCAACACCTTTTAGATGAGAAACCATCTTGTGAGATATGGTGTTAATACTCTATCACATTCATGTAATTTATATATGGCAAACTTGCTTAAGAATACATTGAATCTATTTGTTGCTCTTGTTTACATCAAAAGTCATTATTGATTTCCAATGCATATTACTAAAGTTATTATTAATTTCCAATGCATATTACTAAAGTCATTATTGATTTACAAGTTATTAAAAACTCTTTAAATTAATAATTATTAATTTATCGATAAATTAATAACTCTCTAAATTAATAAATTTCTCTGGTCCCGACTCTATTAATTTATGTATTTCATTCAATGTTGGACTCAACTTATACATTTGATAGATCTCAACATCTTACTTAAAATGTGAGTTTCTCCGCATCATTAGCTGCTCTTCCTTGTTGGAGGAGGAGTTCATTTTCCTTGAGGCTAATAGAGTTCTACTAGTTTTGTTGTGGTTCTTCCCCTGTCACGACGCTCTGTGTGAAACTGGTCACTCTAAGAGTTGAGAATGAGATTTGTATATATTGGTTTTGGTTCTAGATCGATGGTTTCAGCATTGCTTGGATAAAGGCGAAGACATTGTTTACATTGCAAATACTACTGGATTTTCGAGAAGTAAGAGAAGATTGGATGGTGTAGAAGAAGAAGATTTGAATGAAGAAGAAGAAGAAGATCGGAGGAAGAAATAAAAAGAGAAAATGCAATTGTTTATTTTTAATAAAAGTCTTTTTTTTTTTTTTTTTAGTCTCTGTCGTAGGCTCAACCAATTTTTTAATCCAATCATGTCACTTATCCACGTGACAAGTGCATTGTCACTGAACACATACAAACTCTTGGTCTAAAATGCTATAAGATGATTGTTTTAGCATTCAAAGATTAAGTTTTACTATACAAAAAGGTTTAGCGGCGCAGTTTGTTGCCCATCTACCTTTATTTATGTGAAAAAAGAAAAAGAAAAAAAGATGATTGTTTTAATTTGTAACATAACACAAATAGAAAGGACCTATTATGTGTTAAGAAGTAATTAATTTAATCAATTTTGGTGAACAAAAAAAGTAAATATAGTTAGATGAGAATGAAAATAAAGTAAGGTAGAGAGGCAAAGAGAAGAAAGAGAATTGAAAGGAGAGGATAATGACATTTTGACAACCATGTAGGATCCGATTACAACGGACTCTATGTTGGGTAGGGTGAGGTGCAATTATCAAAATCTATTCCCTCTTTTTCTTTCTATATCAATTTTATCTTTTTTTCTAATTACCTCTTGTGTTGTGTTGTTTTCTGAATTTTGATATATACATAGAAAAACACAACACAGCCAGGAGAACAATATAATAGAGAGAAAAGAGGAATCGTCGTTCCCTCGTACGACGATTCCTAACGACGATTCCTCTTTTCTTATGCATGCTCCTAAGGTACTTTTGATATCTTTTTTCTTACCAATTGTTTTATCATTTTCCTTTTCTTTTTTTCTTGAATGTTTTATTATTTTTAAAAATATTTTTAACAACCTATTTTTCATGCATGTGATGTATAATATATAATACATTAGTGTTATGTTTTTCTTTATGTTATGTTATACTTTTGTTTGTTCTTATTTTTGTCAATGTTTTTGTAAAATGCTTGTCACGTTTTTCATTCCTCTAGAACATTTATATATGAATGTGTCTATGTATAACTTTAATTTAATTATTTTTTTCCTGGGATTTTTCCAAAGGTAAGTGCAGGCACGGTTATGTGATAAATTGATAATGAATCATATGTGTGTCATTGTATGTTAGTTCATAACATTGAACTTTAGAGTAATCATATTTTAAGGTAGGTGATGAATAATAATGCTAATAATATAAACCATGCATATTTTGATTATTTTAATTCCTATGCTGAATTTGTTCATGTCTAATTTGGTTTTGCAAATTTATTGAAATTTGATTTTACAAGGTTTTTTTTTAGGAAGATTAATTAATATAGACACACACTATCTGGCCTATTTATGAAGACCAAAATGTTGTCTGGATTAGTGAAGAAGTTAGCTTCAACTACAATGGGAAGGTGCGCTTCCAATACGAATGGGAAGACCACCGGTCAAAAAAGAAGAAGTCGCAAATCCGGAAAGCGCAGAGGAAAAGGAAACATTTCCTCTACGCTTCCAGATATGCCATTGAAAAGGGTTAGCAACGCAGGAAACCGTGTTGGAGATTTCAGTCTCAGTGACTTTGTTCACCTTGATTTCGACAAAGGTGCTTCGTGCAGGAGATCAGAGGTTTCAAATGTCAAGTTTCATCTTACCCAGGTTCAATACCATAGTCAAATTGATGCAAATGGTAACTTTTCTCTCTTTCATTTTTCTATTTGATGATGTTGTTATGATGGTTCTTAGCTCTTACGATAATGGACTTGTCGGATTTCGAATTTGGATTCTCTGTATTTAAGTAATCACACAATCTTCAATCCTGGTTGTGAGATAATGATAAAACGGCCCACGTTTTGCCTTTGTATTTTGGACTTTATTTAAAAAAGTTGGAATGTGGGCTGTCCGATTTTGATCTGATGCTTCAGATATCCTGACTGCATCGAATGTGTAATTTCTTCAATACCAATCATGCAGTCGCCGATATAGATTGTCATATCAAGATCAAATGGTCCACATTCCGACATTGTTATTTTGACCTCATTTACCAATGTCGGAAAGTGTACCGTCTCATCTTGATCAGACGATTCAGATCACATGACTGCTTCACATGACGATCCAGAGTTGACATAGGTTACTTCGATAAACAAAGCATATAACTTGTGTACATTGTGCAGGAAAATACTCAGAAGATGCATGGTTTGACTCAGTTAGCATTATAGAATCTGATTCAGATGATGACTTCATTAGTGTTCATGAAGGTGATTCGTCTCTTTTAGTTCCTATTGAGACTATTTTGAGTATTGGTAATGGTAACTCATTATTTTCGTGGATTTATGGTTGAACAGATTGTTTTCCTTTCGCAGGCAACGCTATCGGAAATGTCCCAAATACTCAAACTCAATTAGTCCAATATGAAAGTGCATCCTGCTTTGTAGATTCAGGGTGTAAATATGAGGAGTTTTATGAAAGCTACCTTAAGATAGATAAGAATGGAGAGAAAACTCAAGAAAACAACTCGAAACAATCTACGGTTATCATGGTTTCTGTTAAAAGACAATCGACTGATTTAAATGAAAAGACTGAATTATGTAAGTACATAATACCAATTTAAATGCTTTCTGTTCGATTTAATTGCAACTTACAATAATAATGAATTGATGGTCAGGTGCATCGGAGAAATTTCTTTATCGTCCGAAAGCAGGAATTCAAATTCCAGTTTCAACTCAAGAAAAGGCATTGCCTGGTTCCTGGTCTACAGTTTCACCTTCAGTTTTCAAGCTCCGAGGCGAAACTTTTTTCATGTATGTAGAAAATTGTACCTGTCAATCTATGTAGTACGGTGTCTGTCTGGTGTATAACACTTGTCGGTGTCTGACACCAGTATGACACTGACACATGTACTTACATTCAATTACTGACTAGTATTTACGATGATATATACAGAGATAAGCAGAAGTCTCCTGCTCCAGATACCTGCGCTTATAAACCAATCGGTGTTGATTTATTTGTGAGTCCAAGGAAAGTAAACCACATTGCTAAGCATCTTGAACTTCCAAGTGTTAGTCCAAATGAAAGTGGTGTACCTTCACTTCTCATTGTTAATATACAGGTTTTCGTCTTTTATTCTCACAGCATATTCATTTAACTTTTATTTAGGCCTTCATTGTTTTATTTTTCTATTCGAACAATGTTAAAAAATCGATCAGATAATTTAATCATGTTCCTTTGACAGCAGTTGCCTACATATCCTGCTAGTGTGTTCCTTGGTGATGCCAATGGAGAAGGTTTGAGCCTTGTACTATATTTTAAGTTGTCAGAGAATTTCGAAAAAGAGATCTCGCAGTGTTTCCAGGATAAGATCAAGGTATTTTATTTCCTCTCCATCGATAGCTACTTAATATTTCCGTTTTAAAGTTGCAGATGTCGTTCTTAATTTCTACGAGCTTTGAAAAAAAGAGTTTCAATTTCCTATTTTAAATAATGGTATCGGTTTGACAGAGATTAGTCGATGATGAAATGGAAAAAGTGAAAGGTTATACAAAGGAAAGTTCAGTTCCCTTTAGAGAAAGACTAAAAATTTTGGCCGGAGTTGTTAATCCGGAAGACCTTCATCTGAATTCTGCAGAGAAGAAACTTATACAAGCCTACAATGGCAAGCCCGTGCTATCGCGTCCTCAACACCAATTCTTTAAGGTATACACAAATTTATGTCTTCATTGGATCGATCAAAATGTTTTTCTGTCTACTTCTAAGACTGTCGATGTAAAGTTTTTTACACTACCAATCAATCGGAATTGCAAATTTGAACCTGATCTAAACTTTGCAAATGCAGAATGAATATTCTCATATGATTTCATTCATTATTTATGTATTTTAATTACAGGGACCTAACTACTTTGAGATAGACCTCGACATACACCGTTTTAGCTATATATCAAGGAAGGGACTCGATTCACTTCGAGACCGTGTAAAACATGGAATACTTGATGTTGGCTTAACTATCCAGGTACAGTTTGATTCAGCAAAATGAAAATTGAATCCATAAGTACTTTACAAGAAAAAAATATTCAACAGCTAATTTTATCAAACACTTAAATTTCAAATTGATTTCAAATTGTTACCTTGTTTGTCATCAGATATCATCTATCTTATCTGCTATAAATTCATCCACTATTAACTAGCTTATCTGGAAGACAAATAACTCAACCACTAGGCCATTAATTATATTATATTATTTTTTACAGTTAATTAATATTTAAAAATTCATAACAAATATTTTTATAAACCTAATTTTGAGGGCCCATATTTTTTTACGCTCTGGGCGAAGGGCCATCTTGCCCTTGCTCAGGGCCGCCCCTGTGTCTAACTTTATAAGCTTTATACAAGCTATATTTCTAGACAATGTAGGACTAGGGTTTTTCCGGATGCTTCTAAGATATTGATTTTATGAGGTGAAATGTTTCATTATTTAATTTAAAATCCCTATATTTATGATTTTACAGGCACAAAAGGAAGAGGAACTTCCAGAGCAAGTGTTATGCTGTTTAAGATTGAATAAAATTGACTTTGTTAACCATGGCCAAATTCCTACCATTATGACTGTTGAGGACAAGTGAGTTAATTGAAAAATGGGAAAAAAAAGAAAGGAAAGATTATTAATATTTGAAAAGAATTGAGTGTCACATCTATTCTTTTAATTAACACATGAAAGAAAAAAAAATAAAGAAAGAAAAGAAAATTGAAGAATTTTTAGTCTTCTATTATGTGCAATATTTATTTTTCAAATCTTAATATGAGTTGTGGTATTAAAGTTGTGTATGTTACCTTACATAATTCTTTTGCCTCCTTGTGTTGTGTAAAATAGATAATTCTATTTCAGGATTTTTTTTTACATGTTAAGGTGTAAAATATCTCCACCATATATGAGAGAGGCTTTTATTTAGAGTGCCCATAAATATTGTACCATAGTTTGGTTCATATGGATTAAAACAAATGATTTTTAGGAATTTTTTTTTTTTTTGTAGAAATTGTGTCTATAATGCAAGACACATTGATTACCATATTGGATTTTGGAAGGAGTTTATAATTCAATTTATTCTATGGTCCAAAGTTTTGACACATTCTAAAAAAAATATCATTGAGCAAGGAATTACATGGTGAAATTATGAACAACTATGTTACACAATATAACTTAAACTTTATGTTATAAAATGAAGAAGAAAAAAAACATAACTTATACTTTCAGTGTACACAAAAGGCACAAATGGTACATCATCATTAGGACTTGATCAAAAATTTGGCCAAAGACTCGAAAACAATCCAACAAAACATCAAAATAAAGGTAACTTGTGATATAAGTTATCAGATTAATTACCACATCTTTGAGCCTTATCTACGAGCTTAAGTTATGCTCTCTTCCTTCAGCCTTAGACGCGCAACTGGTTGTTGCTCATTACCGCCACCAATACCGATGTTGGCAAAATTAGGGTTCTCAGAGACGTTATTTTGCGATTTTAACTGTGAAGCGTTGTTGTTGGCAATAGTGTGACTATTAGTCTTAGCTGCTGGAACATCATGATTATGTTTTCCTTCGTATGTTGTTATAACTGCTTTAGGATCTGTTGAAGCCCTCTCTACATGCTTTCGAACGTTACAACCTTGTGTCGTACATTTGTAATAGCTCCTAAACATTATGTAGTTAAGCATCAGCAAACTATTTGAGAAATATATGGATCCCATATCAGTGCACTATGCTATAAAGCATATTGCATACAGTAGCATAATCCTACTGATCAATATGAATAATTGAGCATATTTATCAGTAACAAACTTTTGACTATATTTGTCAAAAAAAATAGCAAAAACTTTGGATTATATATAATAGAGGCAAACATAACATTTTTGTGAATAGTTAAATAATTTAGATTGAAGGGTTGATGAGCATGGTTCTCATTACCTTACAATATACATTAAAGTTGTATCTCGGTTTGATACAAAAAATAAATTCAATTGACAGTGTGTATCTATTTTGAACATATATTTCATCTTGAGTACCGATACATTGTGATGAATATTGATTCACTATGATGAATCCACATTCATTCTATTGAATCACTACCTAAACTTAGTGTAGTTTGCCACGTTTTTTAGTCAAATTTGCAAAGTCAAACAATTTTCTTCTGTCATTTGTTTCATGACATAAATCTTGAATTAATTTGAGGTTTTTAGATGATATATTAGCTTATAATTTTTCTATTTCACTTGTTTTTACTTTAAAAAAATCATATTTTTATTGATAATGTATCTTACGTTTTATAATAAAATTCGATTCACTATTCGGAAAGTAGGTCTTCTGAGTTTTGATTAGAATCAAGGTTTGATAACCATTTGAGGGAAAGCAATATCACCTTGGATAAGGGTTTCCCTTGACAACTTTTTGTCCGTATTTACGCCATCGATAACCATCATCTAAGAGATCAACTTCACTAGTTGTTTGCACAATGATTCTAGGCTCCGCCACAGTCCTATGTGAAGAAGCTGCAGGATCAGAGGCCGCAACTTCTGTATTTCTACATAATTACAACAATAACAAGATAAGATTAAGGCAAATGATTATCCGGTAATCGGTATGAACAAATTTATTTCCAATAAAAACATACCTTCTTTTGGGGTCAGGCTCAACTCTTTTCTCATCCACTTCAGCTTCGCGGTCACCAATTTCCTCACTGTCGCTTGTTCCGCATAGATGTTCACCTGTTGCCTGACTAGATTCTGGATCCATCATCCGCTGATAAGACGAATCAGCATTCCCTTGTATATTTGAATTTTCATTCGAAGTTAGAGTATCTTTTGATCGCTTGTTACTCGGACGTTGATGACTGTGCTCTCCTTTATAAATAATTGCAGTTACATGACCAGCAAGCGAGCGCTCAACCTTTTTCTTGACAGGACAGTTAGGATGCGTGCACTTATAATAACTTCGAGGAAACTCACTGCCTTTCACCTGTTTCTGTCCATACTTCCTCCAATTGTAGCCGTCATCAGCAGGCTTATCGACATTCAACGAAGAAAACTGCGACCTCTGTTCGGAGAGAGGAGCGTGATCGGTGGATGCTGATACAGACAATGAATGTCCATCTTGGTTATTCAAATTTGTGTTGGACTGTCCTTGAGCCGAGACCTGTGCCTGGTGTGCCATTCCAAATGACACCTACATCATATGCATATTGGTATCATTGTATGTCAAGTTAAAGGGTCACACTCAATTCCTAACTATGCTTTCTCCAATTATTTATACATCCTAATTTTCTTTGTAGTTGCAACTATATAATATGCTCAGTATAACAATGTTGACTATATACTCCCTCCTTGACAAAATATAAGCAAAATTCACATTTTTAGGATCATTGCATAATACATTAATTATGCAATGAACCTAAAAAGGTGAATTCTGCTTATATTTTGTTATGGAGGTGTTGGAAATTCTGCCTTCGTTCTGCCCCCATCCGCCTAATTGCAACATTTGGGTTGCCTTCATTGCAGCCTCCAATACCTTCATTGTGTTGGGTGTGAAGGGGTGGATTAGTCTCGCATTGCTTAAAGATATAGCTTATAGACTGTGTAGTGTTTATATAACTTGGGCAATCCTAACTTTACAAGCCAACTTTGTGAGGATGAGTTAGGCTCAATATACAAATTTAAGATGTAGTAATAGTTTGGTGTAGTTGAATTTTGCTGTATTTTTTAAATAATGTAAGGAGTAAAGTTGAATAACCATCACTAATTATCTGCATCAACAGTTATTAGTAGTCTCTCTGTCCCCAATCATTGGTCCTTTTAGAATTGAGCGTTAATGAATGTTGTTAGTTTTTGTAGGGGTACAAATGGTAAAACATCATTAATTGTACATTGATTTTTTAAAAGAACGGTAGTTTTGAGACAAAAATAAAAAGCTAAAAGACCAAAAATTAGGGACGAAGGGAGTTATTAATATCCATTAAATGACTTTACTTAACATACTCTTAAAGAGTTCACTTGTTGGAACTTGCATGAATCCCAAAATAGATGTAACTATTATTTTTATAACAAAAATAGATGTTAGAATTTTCAAATAGATTTGTGATAAGTATCAGAGTGAACCTATTTCAAGTATGTCTGAACTGAAGTGTCTTGTAAAGGTTATCTAGTTCTAGTCTCTATATAATGAGTAACTATTAAGTTGTATTTCTTGTTTCAGTTAGAAAGGTTAAATAAAAGTTCTCTAGCTTATGGAAACCAGCAATTGGTAGTCAACTGAAGTGTCACATGTGGTTTACGGTGGACTGATGCTAGAAAATTGTTAGAAACAAGAGTTGAAGATTAATCTCATAAGAGAAGTAAGATTGAGAGCTTAATAGAAAGTAAAAAATCCTTAGTATTCATATTGAATGATTGATTAAAAGATAATAAATGAGTACATATTAAATGTACAAAAAAAAGAGTACATATTAAGAGTACATATTAAGAGAAATTAACAAACTAACTACCTAAAAACAAACTATAACTATATAACTAGATTTTAACTAACTAACTAACTAAACTTTATATTTCTAATAAAGGTCATCTAAACATCTACAACGGCAGACATCGCCGTCTTTACGAAGATTTTCAGAGTCCACTACACCCTACATTCTTTACGAACAAATGGAGTTATATTTCAATTTTTTATTATTCAACTGCACCCAAATGGAGTTATAATTTTGTGATTGTAATATAAACTATTTATGTATAGAAGAATTGTATCTATAAGCTTAACTAAGTTAATAGAAACACCATATTTTACATGTGGAGTCTAGACACTCAAATTTTGGACTACTTGAAAGAAGAAAAAAAATTCACCTGAGGTTGTGAAAAGAAGCCAGGTGAATCAAGCAAGCCAGCTGTTCCCGTTGCCGGAGACGCCATGGCACCGGCAAGAAGCTGAGAGAACGACTTACCATCATCACCCTCAGTCAACATATTAGAAAGCAAAGTCATAGGACCAGGGCTAAAACCACCGCTTAAAAAAGCATCTGTACGTGGCGGCAGAGTTAAACTCGGTCTTAGAGACGGTCCACCTTCTCCACCGCCAACCGCCGCTTCTTCTTCTTCCTTCCACGGTGGTCGGTCCATGTCCACCGTTGAACATCCAACTTGGGTTGACTTTTTGACCAGAATTGGAAAAAGAAAGATTTGAAAGTTCAAAGGTTATGTTTGTTGGTCTAAAAATGGAGAGAAACAAAAGAAGTATGTAAAAGTACAATCTAAATTTGTTGTCTTAAAAGAGATTGTGAAAAGTGTTGAAGCTTTGTCTCTGTCTTATTACATGTTTGTGCGTGTTTCTTGCTTTTTGGGGAGTTGGTTTGTGTGGATCTGATAAAGTCTACGCTCTTTACTTCTCCAACTAATATATGTTCTGTTATGATTTTCTTTCCATAAAATATGTCTCATATCGACCGAAGTTTGTAGGTTTGATTGGCGATAAATTTAATAGGGTATGGTTATGTTGCATAAACTTCTTTCTTATGCACCGTGCATAAGTAATAAAAGTTATTTAGTACACTTTCAATTTCTAATGCACCTCCAATCAAATTGTTTAGTGCACCCTCAAATTTCTAGCGCACTCTAGGATGCACTAAACAATTTGGTTGAGATGCACTAAAAATTTGGAGGGTGCACTAAATAATATGAGGTATTTATGTACGGTGCATAAGTTATACTTATACATAACTTCTGCCAATTTAATAGAGAGAGTATAATTCAATCCGTGCAATTGTATTTGACTTTGAGACGGAAATTGAAATTAATTAATACTAGATCTTATTCTAAATTCTAAAGTATTTAAACTTCTTTCCTCTATGAACTAGAAGATAAAAGTCATAAAAAAAATCTCATATCATAATAATAACTTTTTTTGTTACAATAGGTAAAGAATTTCCACGTCACCGATGACTAATAATGACCCCTGACTAATACAAGAAAAAACTTTAAAAATTTGGTTTAAATTTATTAAAATTATTATTTTTTGATTAGTTATAATTTTCGTGAATTTTGATCGTTAAGAACTAAAAACAAAAGAAAAAAAATAATAATGAAAACCTGTGATTTTTATTTACAAGAATTAAATTTAAAACTAAAAAATATATTTAACCTCCAAGCTACTGAGTTAATCTCCTTAATGCTCAAAAACTGCACCATCGTGGCACGATGAGGGTCATCGTGGCACGATGGCTCTATATTAGGCAGATTCTGTTTTTGCTGAATTTTGACACATTTTATGAAATCGTGATACAATTTAGGCATGATGAATACGATAATTATGTACAGACGAAAAATATATTTAACCTTTCTTTTTTATTTTAAATAATAAACATATATAATTAATCCAATTTGATGAATCTACATCATTAGATCGTATGACTTATCATTTAAAATATTAAAGCTTAAATAATGCTTAGGTTCCTGTAAGTTCACACTTTTTAATATAAGTCCCTGTAAGTTTTTTTTTTTCTAAATTAGTCCCCGCCATTACACTTCCTTTTGATTTTGGTCCCTGACGTCAATTGTCGTTCTAAAAATACTGACGTGGCTAACGGAGGGACAGGTGGCGTAGATGACATGTTAAGTGAAGATTAATGAGAGATTAAATTCAAAAAAAAAAAAATTGATATTACAGGGGTCAAATCCAAAAACACATTATCTGTAGAATTTCACTATGAATAAAATCTTCAAATTGAAGAGTTTACTTTTCCCCTTCATAAAATCATACCTATTGAAGATCCATCAACACAACTAGTTGACCCAAAGCTTGGAGGATGCTTAGGAGCATTAAGGAGATTAACTCAGTAGTTTGTCCTGTTTCTATATGTAAGACATATTCATATGTCTTGATGGTCATATGTATTTTGGTTAGACATGTGTTTTGAGACAAGTTGAAATGTCTTGATGTTTATAAGTCTGTTATGTTTGTAAGACATATTCATATGCTTTGAGGGTCATATGCATTTTGTAAGAGATATTCATATGCCTTCATTGTGTTGTAAGATATATTCATATGCATTTTGGTAATATGAGACCACTATTTTGTGACAAGTTATATATCTCATGGATTTATTGCAACCACATTATGAGATTTGAACTGGAGTGGAGTTTGTTGATGATCACATTCTTGCATAAAACAATAGAATTTCGGTTGAGGTATGTAGGGGACAAGTAAACTCTTCAATTTGAAGATTTTATTCATAGTGAAATTTTACAAATACTGTGTTTTTGGATTTGGTCCCTGTAATATCAATTTTTTTTGAATTTAGTCCCTCATTAATCTTCACTTAACACATCATCAGATCCACCTGTCACACTCCGTTGGCCACGTCAGCATTTATGAAACAGCAATTGACGTTAGAGACTAAAATCAAAAGAAAATGTAATGACGGGGACTAATTTAGAAAAAAAAACTTACAGAGATTTATATAAAAAAACACGAACTTACAGAGACCTAAGTATTATTTAAGCCAAATATTAAATCACTATATTTTAGTATAAAAATCTAATTGGGATCAAAACTTAGTGATTTTAAAATGGAGACCAATTTGATCAAAAAATGGAGAGACTGATTTCGTAATCGAATGAAAATAAAGGAATTAAGGGTCTGTTTAGTGCGCCGGATAGAATAGAGATAAAATATGATAAAAATTTGGATAAGAATATGATAGAATAATGACATGATAGCATTATTTTTTTCTATCACATGTTTGATGCACACTTCATATTGACATGATAAGATATATATTATATTTAAATAACCAAATTATTCTTAAAGAATAAATGTGTTATTTAAAAAAAGCATATATTTAATTGAATTTTTTTGGCCTAAATATGTAAAAGGTCCCTGTACTTTGGGGTCACTTGAGTTTTAGTCCCTGTATTTTAAAAAATTTTCAAATTGACCCTGTAGTTTCATATTACTTTCAAAAAGGTCCCTAGACCTTTTTTTGATGACATGTCACTTGAGTTTTAGTCCCTGGACTTATCAGTGCCAAGTGATCAAAAAAATAACATGTCATCAAAATAATGGTCTAGGAACCTTTTTGAAAGCAAAATGAAAGTACAGGGTCAATTTGAAAGTTTTTTAAAGTACAGGGACTAAAACTCAAGTGACCCCAAAGTACAGGGACCTTTTACATATTTAAGCCAATTTTTTTTATTGGTTAATTGACATTAATTAAAAAATACTTATAATTAACTAATTTCATATAATTGTGGAGATATGAGAATGAATAGTGTGTTGGATAATTATGTTATCAGGTTGGTAACCCAACTTAAAATAAGAATTAAAATAACAAAGAGTAATGAATTGGATATGATTAACAATAAGTTTAATTTATCATATCATGTTGGTGTACAAAACTAAATATTTAAATAGGATACGATAATTTTATCATATTCTGTCTCTCTATCTTGCGCACCAAATAGCCCTAAATGTTAAGAAATCAGATAGAGAATTTTTTTTAGAAATCTGTGTAATCAACTTTTTAAATATTAGATCATTTATATTATTTAATGGCATGTTTGTTTATTTAGATAGCTTAAGATGTGCTCTTAGGGCACATATTAATATGACACAAACTCTAATTAAGCCAAATTTAAAATAGATTTTTATATTTTTTTTGAACAAGCCAAAATGAGATATATATAAAAATCAATAAGCTTTCAACCCCCCAGCACAAGGTGTGCTAGGGTTGGTCGAAAAAGTTTACATCAAGAACCAAGAGTAAGAAAAAGTAATAATACAACACAACAACCCGGTGGACCATCAAATGCCCAAACACAATAAAGGGTTCACCCACCAAACATCTCTTATTTTTAAATGTTGTTGGATTAGCCACAACTTAACCCTAAAATTTTCCCTCCTAAACACTCCCTTAATTGCTTCATTAATTGTTGCCATGTGTGCTTTACTTAATTGGCTAAATATTTATATAATAGAAAAAAATCCTTAATATTATAAGCATTTCATAAGTCTAATTTTTTCTCTCTCATATCTTAATTGTCAAATCTTCATACTTAACCGTCCAAAATTATGTATCATTATAATTTGAATTTCAAAATATGTAGTTAATTTTTTTAGGAAATACACAACATACAGTACAAAACTAAAATGGTTATTTTTACTCTCCCATTATTTGGAAATATATTAAGCCTATATCAATTTCTCTCCCACTGCTTCGGTAATCAATACAGACAGATTTCCTATGCATTGTAGCTATTTGTTTTTGTCTTTGTATATTGCTTTTAATTAATGTTGCAGATGTAAGAAATTACCCATTTTTATTATCTACCTTTTTTTTTTTTTTTTATGTTTTGAATTTTTTGCTTTGGATTTGAACAACAAGCTGGATAAACAACGAGGGATTTTTTGCCTTTACAAGTATAAACCCAAATCAAGTAGAATTTTTTGCACGTTAAATGTTTGTGCAGTAACTGAAATCAACATTGTGAAGTTTGCAACAAAAAGATTATGCCGATTTACACAAAAAATAGTACTATATTTAAGCTTTTATGTTTGGTGTGAAGGTCATTAGATTGCTATTTCGTGTCATTATCACCGACTGTATAAAGTATTTATCACGATTTATTTTTTAGAAATTGTATCTTTTGATCTCATTCTCTTAGTTTCACTTTATAGGAAAAAAAAGTATATTGGTTAAAAAGTTGTAACTTTTTTTTTCTTCTTGAATCATATTCCTATTCATTTAGTATTATTTTGTTAAAAGGTTGTGCATAATTTGTCCAACTGCATAATGATTTATGTCTTTCACTTTTTAACTGTTTTTCTCTATTCAAATGTTTTCTTTAATTTGTTGTTTCTTTTGGATTTCATTATATTGGTGAACTTGAGAATGTTGGTGTGTATGATATTGATTTTTGCATATAATAGATATATGAACTTTGTGTTGGTGTTAGATTTGTGCTTTATTGTCTTTAGAAATGACGGATTCATATAGTTGATGAAATGGTTTGTAGTGGCTTTAAGCCCGAAAACATGATTTAAATGGTCATGTTAAATATTTATTTGCAAGCAAGTTATTTAATTATTAATTTTATTTTTATATATAACGTTCCATAAAACCCGTGCATCGCACGGGTCAAAGTCTAGTGTAGATTAACCCCTATCCCTGGGTTATGTGTCCTCATCCACCAAAAAGAGTATCGCTTAATCAGGTCCAACAAGTGAGCAATCGAGTGCGCCGAATTGTTGAAGAGGCGCTGATTGCGCTCTGTCCACACAACCCAGACACAAACTAGCCAGATGAGCTGCATAAAAGACCTCCGACCCCTGCTGCCACCTACTGCAAAGACAAACTGTGTAAAGTGTGCTGAAGCTGACGCATGATCCACCATCTCAAAACCAATCCAAGACTTGACCAGCATCCATACAGAACCAAAGATATCACAAGTGAAGAAAAGATGATGCGCCGACTCAGTATCACCGCATCCTAAAACACAAAGATGATCCTCTGGTAAAAGAATGCCTCGTCGAACTAAATTAGCCTTCGTAGGCAGCCTGTCGCGCAAAAGTCTCCACGCCAGAATATACACTTTCAACGGAACTTGTCGATGCCAGATGAGATCTGCTGACTCGTCTAAAGTAACCTCATCCTGAGTAGTCAAAATATGATAAGCTCCACTAACAGAATATCCACTCTCGGGATCAGAACGCCACCTCCAAACATCCGGAACCTGCTCCTGCAACTGAAAGCTCTGAAGTAAGGTCTGACACTCCCCCAACAACTCCTCCTCCCACGCCCACAACTGTCTCCGCCACTCCCACGCCCTCCCGCCTTCCCCCCACCCTAATGAGAACATCTCAGCAACCTTATGCTGTTTGGTCTCTGCCAGATCAAACAGGCGACCAAACCTCACACGCAACGAAGCTCCCTCCAACCATGGATCCAACCAGAACAAAGTATCCCTCCCATGCCCTACCCGTCTCTCTACTCCATCCACAAACCAACCACCTGCAAGCCCACCAACCCCATCCTTAATCTTCACTATCTCCCGCCACCAAGTCGACCCCCGCCTCCCCCCCTCACGTAACCGACCACCCTCTAAACCGTACCGAGCCGTCAGCACTCTAAACCATAAACCCCCCTATCCACCAACATCCTCCAACACCACTTCCCTAAAAGAGCAATATTAAACTCCCTCAACTGCCTGACCCCCAAACCGCCATACTCCCTACGCATGCAAATAGATTTCCAACTAATCCAAGAGACTTTCCTAGAATCCTCACTCCCACCCCAAAAAAAAATTAAGCAAAAGAGATTCAAGGGACGAAATGATACCTGAGGGAGCTTTTGAAGAAGGAAAGAGCGTAGACAGGAAGAGAGGTCAACACGGATTTGAGCAAAACAAGGCGTCCGCCATAAGACAAGAAACGACTCCTCCAACTAGACAATCTCCTTTTAACACGCATCAACAAAGGTTCCCAAAAACCTAACCGTCTCGGATCACCACCAATAGGAAGGCCCAAATAAACAAACGGAATCTTACCCACTTTACATCTCAAAGCATGAGCCGCTTCAGTTAACCAGTAATCAGGAATATTGACCCTGACCAACATACTTTTGTGAAAGTTCACCTTCAACCCCGACATGATCTCAAAAAGCACAAGAACAGTTCTTTTTTTCTTGGGCTTAGGCCAATTTTGTATCCAAAAAAATTGGTTTTAGTAAAAAAAAAAAAACAAAAAGGGTCAAATAGTTTAATGATTAGACATCTAGATTCACACATTTAAATATGGGGAAATGAGGAATTTGAAGTTTGAACCCGAGTCGCGCGCCCCAATAATATCTCTGATAACTACCATTTGAACTATACACTTATGTGACAAAAAAAACTAGTTGTTAGTAGTGCATAAAATAATTTTTTTATAAAAAAGAGTTCATAAAATAAATCACAAAAAACAGAAAGGTTGTTGATCAAAATTGAATCATGTACATTTGATCAAAGTTTAGTTCTTTTTTTTTATAGAATAAAATATAACATTACAACCAAAAAAAATATATCATAAAAATCCCGACAAAAAAAATCATTTAAATACTTTGAAAAAATAAAATTTTCGTTGTGTTATGGGAATATGTACCTGTAACCAAAACTCCTACGATCTTTTTTTTTATTATTATATAAAACACTTACACTTTATGTAGTACTACCTCCGTTCCTTTTTACTTGTTGTTTTAGAAAAAAAAGACCAAAATAGGAGAGGTATATTTTGCACCTTATTTTCCTAGTATGCCCTTTTTTTTAAATATATCATATTTTTAATCCACCAATAAATTTCCTTTTTTTCACAAACATTATCTATTTTTAAAAAAATTGTAACAAACTTTATTTAAAAACAAACAAAATTTGTGTACAATAAAAAGATTTTATTGTTTCAACAAAAACAATTATACAAAATTCAGTCAATAAAATAAGATAAGAATGAGGATATAACAGGCAAAATATAACCTAAATTGCTAAAACGACAAGTAAAAAGGAACAAATATTTTTTTCTAAAACGACAAGTAAAAAGGAACGGAGGTAGTATTAGATTAAAGAGGAGACTATACATAAATATCACAACACGTAAGCTTTAGTTTACGAGAGATTGTTACATGTGAATTTGCTCTTCTTTTTTCGACGCAATGTAAATCCACTCTTAGGGTGTGTTTGATCTGCAAAATAAAAGTATTGGACAGAACAGTACAGGACAGTACAAGGTAAAATAGTACAGGACAAATATTTGCGGTATTGAGCAAATTTTATTTTGTATGATACTTGATGGAGAAAATGTTATTTTGCCAACTTAGATAAGTTGTGCTGAAGACAAAAAGTTATCCCATGGTTCTGTAGGGGACAAGAATATCTGATTTTGTCCAGTCCCTTGACCCCCAGTTTGTCCAATCCTAGTAACAGTTTTAAAATCAAACACAGTACAACAGAAGTTATCCTATCCAGTCCCTTATTTTTTTAGCAGATCAAACGCACCCTAGATATTTCCTCTTGGACTCTAAACTAAGAATGGATTGTTGTGTATGATGATAATAAAGAACTTAAACAAAAATAAAAACAATATGTTTGCATAGATAATCCACTCTTAGATGTTTGCATAAATAATTTAATGGTGTAATTTTAATCTTTTCTATTTTAAATGAGCGATTTTACTCTTCAAAATTTTAAAATTGTGCGATTGTAGCCTCTCTCATTTGCCCGATATGATTTTGCATTCATGACTATTTTGACCAAAATATTACTAACATTAATATTTTTTTTAATTTATACAATAGAGATAAGATCACGTGATCCAGAAGTCTCAACTGACATAAAATGTCAAAATTATTAAGCCGGACGTCAACGACTGAGGTTCGATTTCTGGTCACTCTACTTTATTTGTGTTAGTTTATCATGACTTTGTCATCTCATCTATGTAAAAAAAAAAAGATCATGTGAGTCTTTTTTCTTTTTTAAGACATTTTATCTCCTTTTTTTTTAATTTAAGAAAGTTTAGATCAAATTGCTACTCCCTCCGTCTCACAATCGGTGTCCTCTTTGAATTTTTCACGTTTTTTAAAAAAATGATTAGTTTTATTAATTTCAATAATAAAATAAGTTTGTTTACCAAAATACTTTTATTAATGATAGTTAGTGGAGTAATTTGGTGAATTGAAAGGTAATATATAAGAGTAGCTTATTGAAAAAAGATTGATAAATATTGTCTTTGATATTTTAAAAGGACAAATAAATTGAGACAAAAGAAAAACTTAAATGAAACATCTATTGTGAGACGGAGGTAGTATATTTAGGACTTAATTATATATTTTATCCCAAACTTTTATTTTAGGTTTCACTTTGGTCCCAAACGTTTTAAAAGTTTCAAATAAGTCCCAAACGTTTATAACGTTTGTATATGTTAGTCCCCTCCGTCAAAAATTTCAGATATGGGCATACAAATTGGGAAGAAATTTTTTACAGAGGGGACTAACTAATGCAAACGTTATAAACGTATGAGACTAATTTGAAACTTTTTAAAACGTTTGGGACCAAATTGAAACATAAAATAAACGTTTGAAACTTATTTAAAACTTTTAAAACAATTAAGACCAAATTAAAATCTAAAATAAACCTTTGGGACCAAATATATAATTAAGACTATATTTAAACCTTTTATCTCCGTTTTTTTTTTTACCAACAAAATATTACAACCCTTTATTATTGTTTTTTTTTATATAGTTTGAATTTGATATCCTCCACACGCAACTGTAAATACCAATTCCTCGAGGCAGATAGAACTATAAAAGGTGATAAAGTTCTTCTCAAGAGAATTTAACACTGCAAATTTCTCCCTCTATTTTTTTGGTTTGAACCTTTTAATATTGTTTATTAAGAGCAAAAAATAATTGTTTTTAAACAAAAAAAAATAAGACTCACATGATTTTCTTTCTACTCTTTATATTTATTTTGTAAAAAAACACTTTTTAAGTTATTTAATAGAATTAAGCCATGTGTTAAAACTTTACATGTTCGCAAATTTTTAATCAAAATAGGCGCTCATTCGAAACATGTGGGTCAAAATCGCACAATTAAGAAATTTCGTTGACAAAAATCGCTCTTTTGAAACATAAAATGCTAAAATTGCATAATTAGAAAATTTAAGAGGTCAAAATTGCAATTTAGCATAAGTTAAAATAACAAATTTAAATCTGAATTGTATTAATCCTATTTAGGAGGTTTTTTTTTTTATTTGTTGGAATCATATTAATGATTTTTTTTGGTATGGAATCATATTAATTGTTCTGGACTGGCCAAAGGCCCAATACAAGCATTAGTCCAAGCCCACTAACATGGGGGACCCGTCTCGCATCCCAAGGGCATTCCATCCTAAAGCTACAGTGCACGCGCTGTAGACGAATCTAGCAATACCTTGGGATCTCCACCGTTGGATAAACCGTCACAAACTCCAATGGTCAAGATTCCTACACGGAATCCTTCTTGTCCTCCAAGGCAAAATGCTTATAAATAGGTGGTTTCACACCACCTCATGGTATGATTCTGAACCCTAATACTCACTTCTTGCACACTTACGGACTTGAGCGTCGGAGTCCCTTTCGTGCAGGTACCCCCCCCCCCCCCCCCCGTGTCAAGGAGCTGAGCCACCGTTGCAATCACCTATCACCACCGTGACATCAACACTTGGAGTTAAGATTTTGGACCGGATAGAGTGGCGCCGTCTGTGGGAAATCATTTATTGATTTTCTCGTACTCACTCTCTCATTTATCAGTATCAGATTTGATAAATCTGTTCTAGTTATCACTCCAAATCTCTTAACCATGGTTGCGACTAAAGGATCGAAGTCTAGCAAAGCAACCCCTTCCGCGAGCCAGCGGAACGTCTCGGAATCTCTTCCCAACGTTCTATCACCAGTTCACGAAGAATCAGATACCGCTCCTTCTCTGAGCACACACAGCAGAGTTCGGAGCGAAATTAGAGTCGCTGAAATCGACGACGTCGTGCAGAATCAGACCATTGGCAACACACGATCCCGTCAACAGAATCCTCCCGTTCAGCAGGTGAACGAGAGAAGGAATGAGGATTTGGCCGTAGCTACTGTTCCTGCGCCAGATGACAACCCTTTGGTTGCAATTTTGGCTCTATTACAGGAACAGAAGGAAAGACTGGTGAGAGTTGAACAAATGCAAGCTCAAGCTCGAAGTGAAACCGTTATACCTGAATCAACAAGGAGCAGATCCGGCAAGGTAAGATCCAAGCCGGATGATGAAGCAGAGTCCAGGAGGACACAAATCCCAGAAGATCTTGGTACGCCTCTGTCCAAGCACCAAGGTGGTGGCGGACATGCCGGCGGAGATGGCGGAAACCACGGCAGGAGAGGACAACGTGGGGGAAATGGTGGAGGTTCGCCTTCCCATCGACTTGAACGCAGAGAAGATCGTTCTAACCCATCGCGTCCTCCCCGTACCCGGGGACCTTTCGCCACCAGGATCTCTAGCTGTAAGATACCAAAGATTCTTGAGAAACCCCCGAAGCTGGAAAGCTACGATGGAATCACCGACCCGGACGAACACATTCAGCACGTAGATACCGTTTTGGATTACTACGATGCACGTGGGGCTGTCAAATGCAAACTGTTCGTCCTAACGCTTAAAGTTGCCGCTATGACTTGGTTCAAAGCGTTGCTGGAAGGATCAATCGATTCCTGGAAGAATCTCTGCAAAAAGTTTACTTCTCATTTCACTTCAAGGCGGAAACAGCCCAAATCTGTTGCCACTTTGAGTGCCATCGTTCAGGGGAGGAAGGAGACCCTCAGGGAGTATATTGAGAGGTTTACTTCTGCAGCCGTTGATGTAAAAGGGGCTGATGACACGCTAAAATGCTTTATTTTTTAGAAAGGCCTTAAACCGGATTCAATGTTTAAGGAAAAGCTGGGGTTGGAAGAACCACCAAATATGAGCGAGTTACTGAGACGCGCTCAGCCATACATCAACTATGAGGAAAAGCTCATCTCTGAAGGGATAGAGAAAGGGAAATCCACTGACAAACACCATGACGGGAAGAAAGAACATGAAAGGTATAGCAAAGGGAAGATGAGAATGCCCAAACCCAGATTCTCAGATTACACTCCCCTCAACACCTCCATAGATAAGATTCTAGGAGAGTGTATAAATACGGAGTTCCGGGATGAAGGAGTGAGATTTCCTCAAACAATCAAAGAATCTCCCAAAGCCGACAAGAGCAAGTATTGCCGTTTTCACAGATGCTATGGGCATGACACGGATGATTGCATACACCTAAAAGATGCGATAGAAGATCTGATAAGAAAGGGGAAGCTGAGCCGTTATACTAAAGACGGACAGAAAGACCGGAACGATGGAAAACGTTACCGGGACAACAATAGCAGAAGCCGGAAGAGAAGTGAATCCCCTAAGCGAAGACGGTCACCAAGGAAAGAAGAGTCTAGCCGGAAGGTTATAGATTCTGTATCAAAGAAGAAGGGCAAAGAGAGAGAAGATTCCAGTTCTGGTGATGATGAGATAACCAAGAGCAGAGGCAAGCGTCCTTTCATTGGCTCCATTACCGGAGGGATCTTGACTTCAGGTAAACCGTCAAAAGGAACCATCAAGAGAACAATAGCAGAAATTTTTTCCGTGTCAAAGATAGAAGATACTCCGTCAACAAGCACACCCAGAAGACCCATCCTTGGATTTTCTGATGACGAAAGAGTCGGCAACAAACCAAACAAACTTCTTCCTTTAATAATCATGGCCACCATTGCTGGTTTTGATGTATCCCGGATTCTAATTGATGAAGGAAGCTCGTGCGACATCATGTACGAGGATTTGTTTGACAAAATGGGGTTGAAGCAGGAAGATTTATTTCCATATGAAGGTTCAGATTTGAAGGGATTCAATGGTACTCTGACAAAACCATTGGGATTCTTGACGTTGAAAGTAACATTCGGAGACGGAAAGAATGAAGAGAATGACATGACCATCCCAGTTCAGTTCCTGGTAGTACCATGCAAAGCCGTATACAACTGTATATTGGGAAGAACTACGCTAGCTGCCCTTGGAGCCGTACCTTCAACTGTTCATTTAAAAATGAAATACCACGGCAAGAAGAACCAAGTGGTCACGGTTATGGCAGATCTAGCCGGAACAAAAAAGTGCTACAAAGAGTTGCAGAAGGAGTTGGATGCAGTAGATATGGTAGAAGCTGAAGAGATTCCCCGGGTAGATGTGCTAGAGAAGGTAACACCACCACGATCCGAACTATTAGATGTCACTATCGCAAAGATCGATATACATACTAATGACCGCGCATCTGGTGATGAGAGTTACCAACAGAAACTGCTCCCAGGAGAATTTAGTAGGCCTATACCAGACGGTGAGTTTGAAGAGGTGCAGCTGGACGAACATCTGGATAGAAAGGTTAAAATCAGGACAAATTTACCAGCAAATGTCCTGAAAGATCTTATCCAATGCTTGAAAGAGAACGCTGATTTATTTGCTATTTCACCTAGTGAAATGCCGGGATTGATGCTAAAGTAGCATGCCATGAGTTGAATGTTAGTGAAAGATACCCATACGTGGCCCAGAGACGGAGAAGACAATCCCTAGAAAAGGCAAAGGTTGCACAGGAGATTGTAGACGGACTTTTGAAGGCAGAATTCATTTCAGAACTTCACTACACAGAGTGGCTTTCCAATGTTGTATTAGTGAAGAAATCTTCTGGAAAATGGAGGATGTGCGTAGACTACACGGACCTCAACAAAGCCTGCCCTAAGGATTCGTATCCACTTCCAAACATTGACAAACTGGTTGACGATTCAGCAGGTTATAAACTGCTAAGTTTTCTAGACGCTTATTCCGGCTACAACCAGATTCCCATGTCCGTTAAAGACCGTGATAAAACAGCTTTCATGACGGAAGGAGCGAATTACCGGTATAATGTAATGCCGTTTGGGCTAAAGAATGCAGGGGCCACGTATCAAAGAATGATGAACAAAGTTTTTGAAGGTGAGATTGGCAAGATGCTGGAGGTCTATATGGACGATATGATCGTCAAATCTGCAGAAGAGAGTCTACACAGCACCCACCTAGAAGCGATTTTTCTAAAAGTCAGAGAATTTAACATGAGGCTGAATCCGGAGAAGTGCACCTTCGCTGTGAAGGCGGGAAAATTCCTGGGTTTTTATTTGACTGAAAGAGGAATTGAAGCAAATCCGGATAAATGTGATGCCGTCATCAGGATGGAAGCTCCGTCTACAAAGCAGGGAATTATGAAGCTAAACGGAATGCTCATTGCGTTAAACAGGTTCATTTCAAGATCCGCACAGCATGCGTTACCGTTCTACAAGTTGCTGAGAAAGGAAACAGAGTTTGCATGGACAGAAGAATGCGAAAAAGCTTTTATTCAAATGAAAGCAATTTTGTCTCAACCACCAGTACTATCCAAGCCAATGAAAGACGAGATTTTATACTTGTATCTGGCAATCTCAGCGGAAGCTGTAAGTGCTGCCTTGATAAGGGAGAACGGTGCCATCCAATACCCAGTGTATTTCATCTTAAAAGCTCTAGCCGGACCTGAGGTTAGATATCAGAAGATAGAGAAAGTGGCACTAGCATTGGTGACGGCAGCAAGAAAGTTGAGAAGATATTTCCTAGCACATTCAATCGTGGTAAGGACGGATCAACCTATCAAACAAGTGTTGTTCAGACCGGACCTAGCTGGGCGAATGACGAAATGGTCTGTGGAACTCTCAGAATTTGACATCTCATTCGAAAGCAGGAAAGCATTAAAGGCTCAAACCTTTGTTGATTGATTTCTTGGCGGAAATGACACCAGTGACGGATGAACCGTGTGCCAAGTGGACCATCTTCACGGATGGTTCATCAAACAGCAAAGGAAGCGGAGCAGGATTGATTCTAGAAAGCAGTGAAGGTTTAATGATTGAAGTATCCTTGAGCTTCTCATTCAACACCACCAATAACCAAGCCGAATACGAAGCTTGCATTGCCGGCTTGAAATTAGCACAAGAACTTGGGGCAAAGGAAGTAAAGCTGAGGACAGATTCTCAATTGGTGGTGATACAAGTGAAGGGAGAGGCACAAGCCAAGGAACCATTGTTGCAGAAATATCTATCGGTGATCAGAAAAACTATTGAATCTTTCGAGAACTTTGAGATCATGCATGTTCCAAGAGAACAAAATACCAGAGCCGACGTCCTATCAAAATTAGCCAGCACAAGGAGAAGCGGAGTGAATCATTCCTTCATTCAGGAAACTCTAGAAAAGCCAAGCATTACTGAAGAAGTAACAGTTATGGTCCTTGACGTAAGCAACGGAAAGAATTCTTGGATCTCACCCGTCATGAAATTCATTGAAACCGGGGAGCTACCAACGAACAAAGAAGAAGCAGCGTTAATCAGAAGAAGAGCTCCATCTCACACGATAGTCTCTGGGCAACTTTACAAGAGAGGGTTTTCTACACCCCTGCTTAAGTGCCTTGACGGAGATGAAGCTGCTTATGCCTTGGAAGAAGTACACGAAGGAATTGCTAGCCAACACCTTGGCGGGAGAGCATTGGCAAGGAAAGTGCTCCGTGCAGGATACTATTGGCCTACGATGGTCGCAGACGCTAGAGAATTCGTAAGAACCTGTGAGAAATGCCAGAGGCACGGGGACGTGTACAATTCTCCGCCTTCAGAACTCCACACCTTGACCATTCCATGGCCATTCTATCAGTGGGGGATGGATATATTGGGACCTTTCCCAATGGCAGCTAGACAAGTGTAATTTTTGATTGTTGCTGTTGATTACTTCACCAAGTGGATAGAGGCTGAAGCTCTAGCAAAGATCACAGCTGCTAACGTAATCAAGTTCTTCAAAAGAAACGTTTTGACAAGGTTTGGAGTCCCCCGTTCTGTCGTTACCGATAACGGAACACAGTTCGCTGACAAGAATATGAAGAAGCTCATGGAGGATTTCAAATAACTCAACATTTCTCATCTGTTGAACATCCCCAGACTAACGGACAAGCCGAAGCAGCTAACCGTGTCATTCTGAGAGGATTGAAACGAAGGTTAGAAGACGCCAAAGGAAACTGGGCTGAGGAACTCTGCCATGTACTGTGGGCATACAGGACCACACCCCATTCCACCACGGGAGAAACTCCATTCAGGCTTACTTATGGAACTGAAGCCGTAATCCCGGTGGAGATTGGAGAGTTAAGCTGGAGAACAGCTTACCCTCTAAATGAGGCTGACAATTCCATGGCTATCCAAGAAGAATTGGATTTTCTTGATGAAAAAATAAATTACGCTGCGTTGACAGAAGCTGTCGTTAAGAAAATAACGGCTTCAAGGTACAACAAGAGAGTCTGATCACGGGATTTCCATCCCGGAGACCTTGTACTTCGTCGTGCAGATGTTGGCAGAAAGAATGCCTCTGAAGGGAAGTTAGCAGCTAATTGGGAAGGACCATACAAGATCACAGCTTCTACAGGCCAAGGAGCCTACAAAATTGAGACTCTCAAAGGGGAAAAATTCCCAAGAACTTGGAATGCTGCTAAGCTGAAGAAATACTACAGTTGAAACTCTGTCTTTTGATTTCCGCTTACCGTTATAACGGAAGCTATTGTACCCGTCTTAGAACGGAAGATATTATGTCCGTCTTGGAACGGAAGCCTTCATGTAATAACTTAATGAATTAATGAAGTGACGAATATTCAGAAATCAATTTTATCCATTATTTTTCAGCAAACTTATAATATCTTAAGATAGATATTGACACATGAACTTTGAAAAAATCAAAGTATAAATGCTATAATCAATTTGCGTTAAGAAAAGTAACAGCCCTTCAAGGAAAGGCAAAAGACCTTCTCAATGGAGGCAATTTAATGAATGGCTTTTCCGGTTAGCCACCTGAAAGTAGCGCGCATTCATAGGGGAAGAAGGAGAATCTTGGCTAGATCATCCCATAACTCCAGTAAGACCTTAACAATAAGGCTAAAAATCAAGCCCTATTAAACATAGGCACCCACACAATTGCTACCAAGTAATCCTAAGACGGAATACATGCAAATCCTAGACGGGACATGCGTTAAAAAACTCATGACGAAATTTTTTCAAAACGGATTTAATTTTAAAGTACTTTCCTATGATGGAATTATTTTTAATAGGAGTCTATTCATAACACAAACTAAACAAACAAGTTTATCACTAATAGATAAACGTTCCTAAGATGGAATAATTCTCAAGCGCGTACACTAAAAATATTCCCATGACGGAGTTTTCTCTTTACACCGGGACGTCTTCGTTATATTCCACAAAACATTTACAAGATAAATACTGAATACGTTCACAAGTATGAATTCCTAAAATGGAATCTCAAAATTAAGAATAAAGTCCTTTAAAAGGAACTTATACACCCTAACGGAAACGTTTTATCCGTCAAAGATAAACACACATACCTGTGAAAACAAATTCTAAAATGAAATTTGAAAATTACACGTAGGATACGTAAAAAGCATAAGATTGCATTTTGGATTAACAGGAATATTGTACTTATATTACAAAACAAGCCTCCAAACCGGGAACACTCTCACCGGGAGGACAAATATTCAAGAAAAACAATAAGTTACAAATTAAACAATTTTCTCCTCTACAACTTCAGCGGGAGCCTTGACGGCAACATCCTTTCCTTCAGCAGTAACATCCTGTCCTTCGGTGTTGACTGGCTCTTGATGAACTGGAGCAGTGGAATCATCAGGCTTATCCTCAGTTGGCTTTTCCACATTTTGCTCTTCACCCGCAGCCAAAGGAGCTTGCTCTTCCACAGTAGCGTCAACGAGCTTCCCGTCAACCACTTTCTTGAACGGATCAATTGCATCCAAGTCAATTGTCGCCCCGGGAAGAAGCAAAGCCACTTGGCTCAGAATGTTGGGGACAATAGTGGAAAAGACAAGATCATTGGTTTCCGTTATCTGTTGATCCAATGCTTCAGCCTTCTCAGCCTCAAGTCTTTTCACCTCCTCCTCCTGCTCCGCCTTCATTTTCTCCATTTCAGCACTTTGGGCAGCCAACTTTTTATCTTTTGCCATAACTTGCCCCGCCAGAACAGAGGGTTTCCCATACATTTCTACAGCTTTCACATGTTGGGTCAGGGAACCCATCAATCCGTCGTAGGCAGCTTTATTCTTGGCTGCCTCTTCCCGCTCCCTAGTAAGCAACTCATCCCGCCTCTTCCTCACTCCGGATAGCTCCTCCTGATGCTTCTTCTTGGCGGTTTCATACTTCCCTTTTTCAGCAGCCAAGTCATCCTTCAGCTTCTGGATGAGAGCATCCTTGGAAGTAACATCTTCCAGAGCAAGGTCCCGCTCAGTCATAGCCGTTTTCAATTGACTATCCAAGAGGATTAGCTTGTCTAGAGATTTTTGCAATTCACCCCGGAGCTCTACAACCAAAGCTTCAGACTTATGATACTCCTTGATGGCCATATTACCGGAGAAGATGTCATAATCCTCACAAGCCATCATGTGAGCAATGGTACTTGCACGCTGAAGATCAAAAGCCATCCGGGCGAGGTCATCCTGGCGTTGAGCCACAGACATGGCACCAACATGTTCAAAATCTTCGTTGGACACCATACCCCGGAGCGTTTTAAGATGAAGTGCAGCAGAGCTGTGAAGAACCGGAGGAAGCTTGTATGGAGGAGGAGGAGCACGAACAGTAGCAGTCACCTGGGCAGGAGGGGTCGTCTCAGAGTCACGACTGCTGCTACCCTCGTAGGTTGCCCTACTCCGTTTAGGAGACTTCCCGGCAGCAGCATGATCTCTTCCCCTTTTATGTTGAAGCTTCTCCCTGTTTCCAGCAGCAGCAGGGGGTTTGTTTGTTGAAGAAGGGAGGGTCCGGGAAGAAGGTTTGGTGGGAGCAACCTTAGCCTGTGGTTGAGGGCCAGCACCCAATTGAGAAACAAGCTTTTCCGTAATAGCTTGGACAGGGATTGCCGACGGGATACTGGTCTCACTCGCCACCGCCTTCCCTTTGTATTCTCCGTCAAGAGGTTGCGGTGTGGACTCAGGAGCAAGCTCGTTGACAGGAGTGGCACCTGAATCTCAACTGAATCATTAGCAGGAGTAGGCTGAACCACACTTTGAGTAGGTTGGTTCAGCTGAGTATTCTCCGGTTGAGACCCAGCGCCACGAGAAGTTTGGCCTTGATTTTGGGCAGCCTGCCTCTTGCTCTTCATCCTAGCAAAGTGATCGTTCTTCATTTTATCTACAAAGACAAAGAAAGAAAAACGTTAGTAAATACAACATCACCAAACACATCCGTCAAGAGAATGGTTTAAAAATCCTCACCCAAGGCTTTATTACGGGCATCTACAGACTTGCAGCCCATTAATCTCTTTGTGTCAATAAAACCATACAATCTTCCGTCAGAAGTTTGACCACAAAACTTCTGAATTTCTGTCTTCAACCGGCGTTCCGCCTTATTCAACTCCCCTTCCGTATACAAGTACTCCTTAGAGAGGAGCAAAAAATGCCTCTGGTATCAGTGTTTAGGGAATTTGGATCTACAAGGGGCGATTACTTCGTTATTAACAACAATGGGGGTTACCTCTTCAACGAGTAGTTGACGAGGGATCTCCCCGGGTTCGCTGGTTTGAATCTCTTCCTCGTCATCAGATAATCCCGTGATGACGGAATAATCGTCAAAATTTACTGGGCCAACAGGGTGGGCTTGACCATCCACTGGTAAATGACAAAGACTCCGGTGTGCACCCTCCGAAGCCGGAACCACAAAGTAATATTCACCCCGTTTCCATTTGAAAGAGTCTTGGTATACTTCAAAGTATTTCGTTCTTTGGCGGAAAGAAACGAAACCTTGTGGATCAGAAGTATCCTTGCTGGTCCTATTCAAGGCAAATAGGTTCATGAATAAAGGAACAGTAGCGTTCCCACCAGCATAAGCGCAAAAGAATTGAAACGCCTTTATAAACCCCCACGACGACGGGTGAATTTGTGAAGGAGCAAGACGGAGATGAGCCATCAAACCAGCCTCAAACTTCGTGAAGGGAAGACGAACCTGGAAAGTACTGACTAGCACTTCCGGCAAAGAAACCCCACACTCTGCATATGTTGAACAGAGTCTCTTCTCTATTGCCGGAATAATGATTTTCCAATCTTCAGAAGAACCCACATTTTTGCATGCGCCGGTAAGAGACTTTTTCCGGGCATAGTCACAGGGTACGCCAAGAACACTTGGTACCACCCACTGATATTTACTGGCATCTGCTGGCAAGACGGAAGCCGTTTTAACCTCTTTCACCATTTCTTCCACTTCTTTTGTTTTCTTCGCTGCAAGCCTGGCAAGTTCAACACTAGTGTCAGCCATGGCGTCATTTCCTTTAAAAAGAAGATGCTGCAAATTTACATTGGAAATCCCAATAGACAATTGCTCCTCAAAGTACTTTTTATACTCCTGGATCCGGTCATTACTAAACCTAATAACAGCCATCTCACAGTCATGGTTATAATAGGTACGAGTTAAACCATCCGTCAAGATAAACTCAGCATCCTTGGGATAAAATTTCCTCAAACACTCAACACTCACAGTGAAAACATCAAGATCATCATAACGGGCTTGTTCATAGGTCATTCCCTCACCATCCTCTGGAATGACCACCGTTTCATATCTCCTCCTACAAACTGGTCCCTCAAAGTACTCCTGATCAGAGAGTATCTCATCATCCCTCAAGAACAAAGACTCACTGTCGCTCATAAAACTCTCATCACTATCGGTCAAAACTATCAACTCTCCTGTATTGGCCATAATGATACAAACAGAGAGAAAATAAATTGATAAAGAAGAAAGGTCAGCGAAAGTACCTCACAAATTGAAGATGACTTTCTGAAGGAGTAGTGATTATTGGAAACGAACCGGAATCAACGAAAATCCAGGAAGCAAGGAGAAAAAATCACCGAAAATAAAGAGCAGTAGAAGTCCAGAAGCAAAGATGCGAAAAGTAAAAATGTGATAACCACCAAGTATTTATAAGTCACAAAGAGGCACGTTTAACGGCCTGGATGGAGGGAAGATGAAAAATTGAAATCAACGGCCCAGATTCAACCTCGAACAACGGATACTTGAGTACCCTACGACAGCTAGTGACATGCGCGCAGTAAATGCGCAGTAAAAGAGGACACGCGTGCGCTTTTAATTCTACCACGACGTTTCAGTAACTCACAGTTGTCCCACACTTCCAGTAAAGATGAAACGACTCAGTTTCTCAACGGGTATAAATTCACCTCAGAAACGGCAAGCATAAACCCGGCAACAAATCACGGTATCAAAGACGGAATGACACGTCATCACCATATCAAGACGGAACCGTACCCGGGGGCATATAAATAGGGTACGGGATTCCACACGGTATGACCAGTTTCTTTTCCCAAAAACTTTTTCTTCACTTTATTACCATTATGGGACTAACCCTTGTAGGGACTCCTTGACGGAAATATGCATAATCAAGCCAATGCTTAGACTTCATCTGCAGCAATTGACTTCGGGGGCAACTATTCTGGACTGGCCAAAGGCCCAATACAAGCATTAGTCCAAGCCCACTAACATGGGGGGACCCGTCTCGCATCCCAAGGGCATTCCATCCTAAAGCTACAGTGCACGCGCTGTAGACGGATCAAGCAATACCTTGGGATCTCCACCGTTGGATAAACCGTCACAAACTCAAATGGTCAAGATTTCTACACGGAATCCTTCTTGTCCTCCAAGGCAAAATGCTTATAAATAGGTGGTTTCACACCACCTCATGGTATGATTCTGAACCCTAATACTCACTTCTTGCACACTTACGGACTTGAACGTCGGAGTCCCTTTCGTGCAGGTACCCCCCGTGTCAAGGAGCTGAGCCACCGTTGCAATCACCTATCACCACCGTGACATCAACACTTGGAGTTAAGATTTTGGACCGGATAGAACATTAATGATTAATCCTTCAAAATATTTTGATTAAAAAATGTAAAAACATATGAACTCTGAAAAAACATGCGAGATCAGAATGAGAGGAGCGATAATATATTAAACAAAACAAGTTGATTGATACTAAACAGTAAACACAAATCAAATGAAACAATTTCAGTGTTCATTTCTCTTTCATTCTTCCTTTGACTCTTCACTTTCTCTTTCAACATGAATCAGAATCAAACTCCCTTCACTCAACCTATCCGCTGTATTGTAAAACTGGGTATCACTCTCTCTTTTTCTTCCTATTTTTTGCATAATTTCTTTTCAAAGATTGTTACTTTACAATGTTGATAGTTATACCATCACAAATTAAGTTTTTTTTTTGATATATAAGCATATGGGGTGTCTTGTTTTTGCCTTTTTTTTTATGATTAAATGACCCCCAAAAGACTATGTTATGTAGAATTTGAGTGAAATCCATTATACTTGGAATGTTTAACTTATGAACTATGAAGCACGGACAGACACCGGACACTGACACGCCAACATAAATAATTTTTTTGAAAAAGTGATATAATTCAATGTAACTGTAAGTGTCGGTGCATGTGTCCGACACTGGGACACGCCTAATCCAAGGAGTGTCTGCGCTTCATAGCTTATGAAGCACACACATCAGGGCGTAGTCACCAGTGATAATTTGAGAAAATGTAAGTGATTGTCATGTTGGGTTTCAAGAGAGAGTTGGTTAAGTCTCACATCACTATGAATGGGAAGGATGTTGGATTTATAAGAGAGGTGACCCATCAACCTACTGCCTTAAGGTTTTGGGTGGAGATGTGGCATCTCCCTCTCTTGTGGTCTTCTAGCATTGGCCTATTGTTTCTCCCGAAACTCCCCGGATCCCCCAACAAGTGGTATCAGAGCCGTGGTTTGGCTTGGTAGGGGAGTAGGAGTGGATCAACTGTAGGATGTGGGAACGCACACTTGGGAGAAAAAGTATCAGTGTAAATATAGTGTTTTTCTAGGACGACATTTATTTTCCTAGTAGTGGAAAAGTAAAATTGTTTTCATTGGATATTCAGGTGGTGCTGCAATTACTTGCAAAAATGAGTTAGAGAAGATAAATGATGAGATTCTTCACAAGGTTTCAGAACAGCTTAGGCAAGCAATGATTGCATCTTCTGAGAAGCCTCCTGGGATGGATTGGAGCAAGAAACCTGGTGATTCAGAAATTTGTTGTAATCCAGACGAATTTGGAGATGATTCTGTCTTGGAATGTAGTCCTTTCATTGTTGTTCATGGAGCAGGTTCTTCGTTTTTCTGTCTTCGAGTTAAACATTCTCGTCGATTAAATGAAAATATTAGATGAATTATATTTTGCCTATATTGATATATCTTGTACAAAAATGAATATATGTTGGAGATAGCAGTATATTTATACATAACAAGAATAAACACCCATTGTGATCTAAGGGGTGTCTAGATGATTAGCTTACATAAGTTTTTATTCAATAAGCACTTATCGTAGAGTTTGTGAATAAACTGTTTCTTCAATTGAAGTCAAAATGAGGGCAAACTTGACATTAGCTCTCAATAAGTTGTTTTGTACACTTTACAGGAGAGTTTATGAAAATATGTTGAAAAAATAGGTTTGATCTTATTTTATCATCTGTTATAGAAATAGTTTATGTATAATGATAAATGCTTATGTTATAAGTGCTTAATTAAGTTTTTTATCCAAACAAGACCTTAATAAGTTTTGTACTTGAAGTGCTTCACCATTTTGATTTTGCTTTGATGGATAGAGTTAACACTAGAATTAATAAGTTTTAGTACTTAAAGTGCTTCACGATTTAGATTGTGATTTGACGACCTTAATATGTGATGTTTAAAAACTGGATATTAATTCTTAATGATAAGCAACTAGTTCATGTTAGTCTCTGTGGTGCTCTCAGGTTCTTTTGGCCATTTCCAAGCTAGCAAATCTGGTGTTCACAAGGGACAGCTGAATAAACCTCTTGTCAAGGGCGGTTTTGTTGCCACTCGAATATCTGTAAGTTATCATTGGAAATGTTATATGATTTCTCGGCAGTTGTAATTGCGGAGTTTTAAAGGCGCGCTTGACATTTTGACCGTTATATCAGTATACCTGTCATCTAGGAGCTAACTGCTTCTCCAAACCACTGCGATGTTTTCTGTTTTTTATTTTAAAAACTTTTGTTTTCAATGTTGTGTAGAAAATAGTAAAATAACTATTTTGTGACTATTGATGTTTTTAGAAATGCTTCACCATTGATGTCATAAGCCAAAATTGTGGGGTTATAGTAGTGTTATGTGGAACTAAAAACATTTGTTGAAGAGGGAAGCCCTTCTCTTTAATGTTTACCAATCGAAAAAAGAAACCTTCTGAGTGCATGTTTGGATTGGCGGTGAGCTTGATAAAATCATGGTGCTATCATGGTAGCACCATGATTTTGTCGAAGCTCCAAAATGTACTTGTTTTTTCAAAATCACGGTGGCGCACTTTACTTCATCAAGCTCACCTTTAATCCAAACATGTGTTGAGTCTAATTGTGCATAGCAGGCACGCATAATTATTAACTTTGAAAGGGGTGGTGGATTTGACTTTGAAACTAACTCTCATAAACTCCTATATTGTACGGTGAGAAAACGTTTTAGAACAAAATATAAAAAATTGTTTTTATGCAAATTAGTTTTAGAATGAAGATCTCCCATATGCTTATCATTCCATTTAATTCCAATTTCAGGTAACCACTCTCAATCTTGAAATCGTTAGAGCACTAGCTAGAGGTAGTTTCATAACTATTGCAATCTCTGCTATATATACATGCACAAATTTTCCTGTTGGGTCTAAACATTGAAAATTTCTCTTTTGCCCCCCCCCCCCCCCCACGTTTCTCTATTACCCCCCTAAAACCCCAAATTGCCCTTCAATTCGGGACATAGATCCCGAAATGAGGTTCGGGATGTAGAACCCGAAGTATGTGCGGAGTTTTGGGGGGTGCAAGCACCATTTCGGGATCTAGAACCCGAACTGGTGCAAGTTTTTAAGTTCAGCATCGATACTGAAATGATTTCTGGGTGAGTTTTGGGGGGTGCAGGCACCATTTCGGGATCTAGAACCCGAAATGGTGCAAGTTTTTAAGTTTAGCATCGATGCTGATAAGTTCAGCATCGATGCTGAAATGATTTCTGGGTGAGTTTTGGGGGTGCAGGCACCATTTCGGGATCTAGAACCCGAAATGGTGCAAGTTTTTAAGTTCAGCATCGATGCTGAAATGATTTCTGGGTGAAAGTAGCTCATTGCGGGACGTGGATACCGAAATACATTTCGGGTTTTAGATCACGAAATTTTCGTATAAGGGTAAATAAGGTAGTTAAGGGGGGAAAAAAGAATGTTGGGGGGGCAAAAGAGAAATTTTCCTAAACATTGGTTATTTATCTTTTGTTTCAAGCTTTTATGATATCATGGTGTAATTGGTCATAAATAATTTACTGAATGTTATCATTGATATCACCATTACTAGATATAACCTTTTTTTTATCTCATCAAGATTTGTCTCATCTTTCCTACAGTCTTCTCAGTATTGTCTATTACGGATCGTAAAAAATAGCGCTTTCTTCAAAATCCGCTACGCTATAGTGCTTATCTATTTCCCTTTTTCATATTTGAACAAGGCTTTTATATGTAATTAATTTTAAGTTTTGTGTAATCTATGTGTTGCATTTATAAAAGCTATCGTTCCACTGAAACTTAATACTTGCACAGAAAGTATTGAAGTTCAATCTAAATAGACTCGTTCCTTTTTGCAGAGGGCATTCCTTCAATTGGAATGTCACCTTTCTCATGTGGATGGATCACTAGTGAAAGACGTGTTAGTATAGTCTTAACTGAATATTAGTCTTGTTTTGTCTTCCTTTTCGGATAAAGTTACTACTTACTATTCTATGTTCATATTCAACATGTGCAGGTATCTTCAGTCGATTTGTCTCCCGTTGCTAAGGCTATTGATTCTGGTTTTACACCTGTAAGATTTAATTCTGAATTTATATCACTTCTTTGAAACTTTTTAATAAATTTCTATCACTCTTCTAACCTTTCCATGCTAAATTTTATTATCTCTCTATCTTTCGAAGAAAAGTTATTTAGTAGTACTTTAACTGTTGAACTAGCTGAAAACTAGTGAAAACCTTCGTAATTAAGGGTCCAATGTTCTTCATGAAAAATACACGTAGAAGGAAAAAAGTAGACTAGAGAGTGTGTTGGGATCTTTCGCACTATATACCAATACTCATTAGTTTATGCATGCACAATTGGCTATCATAAACACATGGTAGTTGCATGACAGTTTCCACTATATTATTCTTTTGCATCGTCTGAAGCAAGCAAATTGTCATAGACAGGTTCCATAAGATAGAAGAAAAAAAATTGGTCTTTTTTTCTATATAAATCTGAATAAAGTTAGTTTTAAGTTATGTACTTCATAGTTGTCCAGTATCTTACGGCACATGCGAGTTGTATCTCGATTCAATACAAAAATTAACCCAATTGATACGAATTTCTGGTGTGTATCTTTCTGGACATGAATCTCATCTTTAATCTCGATTCATTATGATGAAACTCAATTCACTATGATGAATTTTGATTCATTGTAATGAATCACTGTCTAAACATAATGCAGCTAACTACTTGTTTTTGTCAACTTTGTATAACCAACTAGTTTTCTCTTATCATTTGATATATGACGGAATTTTGAATTATTTTGATGCTCATATATAATATACTAGCTTAAAAATTAAATGTTTTTATTGACAATGTATCTTATGATTCATAATAAGATTTGATTCACAATTCAAAAAAATGTCGTCCGATTCACAATATGAATCTAGATTTGATAACCGGAATGCACTTACGTTTCTTCCCCTTTGAACCTTACTTTGAAGGTTCATATTTTTGTAATTGTTTTTCGTCAATCGGAATGATGTAGGTTTAGTTGCAATTTGTCTAGGTTCTGCATGGAGATGCAGTGCTTGATGAGATTCAGGTAGAGACTCAGTCTGTTAAGTTTATTTTTTTGACTGATATTCAGTCTGTTAAGTTTATTGTTCATTTAATAATTTGTAGTTTTTGTATTAATATTTATTTTATTTCAGGGATGCACTATTTTAAGCGGCGATGTCATCATAAGTCATTTGGCCGCATACTCAAAGCCTAAATATGTTGTTTTCTTGGTATCCTTCCATTTATATTCTTGAATTTCTACCAAATAGTATAAATCTAAAGAGAAAAGGAGATATGCACTGTCGGTGTAAACTAATTTTACACTGCTTGATGCATGAACAAAATGGCATTTGTGTTAGGGTAAATCTGTTGCAGACATGAAGTTAGTTTTTAATGGTGTATCAATATGTAAGATATATTTGCAGAACCACAATTTTGACTTATATTGGAACCAAAGTACTTGAAATAAAATCTATCAAAACCAATGTAGTCAGGATCGAGATTCTATGTAGGATCAGTAGGCTGGTGAAGGATCATGAATCACAACTTACATATCTTAAATATTAGATGTTATATTGAATGGTTTTCCATTAATCATGAATAAAAGACGGATGTATATGGAGTATATGATCGCCCGCCAACAGAACCAGACGCGATACTCTTAAAGGAGATTGGTGAGCAGTTGTTAACTTTACCTTCCAGATGGCCTATCCTATTCTCTTCATCATATAACAAGTTTTTCGACAATGACAGCTGTTGCTGAAGATGGAAGCTGGTCAGTCATAAAACCGAAGTTGCAGAACTCAAGTAAGCAGACTTAGAGTCAGTTTAGATTAAATTCTCTAGAAGCATTTATAAGAAATGAAATAGTGAAACCAATGTTTTGAAAATCAAACCAGATATTAAACCGAAGAGACCTGCGGATAATGGTTCAACTACTTTAAGCCATTCTAACTGGGACAAAACTGTGGTTGAACCACTTAAATAACCGAACCATAGACAGTTTAACTGGTTCACGGTTTAACCAGTTGAAATGTCGGTTCTGTTTGGTTTTTAAAACATTGATTGAAAATATCTTTCAATGACTGAGTTTTCTGAATTACAATTTCCCATATAAGTTGAAATTAGTTTTTGTTTCTTAATTTTTTTAGAAGCTTTCCAATTTAATCTTTCCATAAACATCTATAAGCTTATAAAAACTTTTCAGTAAGTGAATGTATAGAGTAAATTTTTCTGGCTTTGATCGTTATCTACAGTCGAGCTAACTGTTGCTGCGCACGATACAACTGGTGGGATGAAAACAAAGATCTCAGAAGCTGCAATGATAGCAAAGCTTGGAATTGATGTCTACATTGTAAAAGTAATATTTGTTTGTTATATTTCATTTGTTTTTCTTGTATCTTAGAGCTCCTTATATTGAATCATGTAGCTGCATTTCAGGCAGCAACAAGTCACTCATTAAAGGCCTTAAATGGAGATCTAAGAAACAGCATCCCGGATGACTGGCTTGGAACAGTCGTTCGATCATCGAGATAATTATAACCGAATCTTCTGCACAAGTCTCAATCATCAAGATGAAGTAATAATTTTAGACTCAAGAATGTGCGAGTTAATTGTACCAACAGCTACACTTATGTGATGACAACCAGAAAAATCACATCAATCACTTGTCGTATCGCAGTTATGTTCTGCATATAATAGAGATTAACAGTTAAATTGGACTCGTGCTTGATGTATAATTGTTCTGTATGCTTTTCATTTGCAAGTTTATTTTGAGTGTGTTACTGTTTGATATTTGGCAACATTGACATTTATAGTTCTTCTAGTACTATGTAATTTTCTATTCGAGCTACTTTTAAGGACTTCTTTGGACTTTGGCTTTCATTGTTGTTGTCTCTAGCATTTTGTTTTTTTGTCAAAGTAGTTTAGTCGCTAGAATTTTATTTTTTAAAGGTGAATAAGTGAAGTATTCGCGGTTTGAACCTCAGCTCCTGAATATAAAATGCGATATTCCTACCAATTGTGTTAAGCTCAAAGTTAAACTCACATGGACCTAGCCTTTTACTTTGTTGTTTGTTTTGAACATTTTATGCAGAAAATGGAAACTGAAAAGAAAAAAAAATCAATTTCTATTCAACATAAAAAAAGTGAAAACAAAATATTCTACCAAATGATGGATACTTGTTCGGGAGAATTCAAGTTCAATTCTTGAGTGGAACAGTTATTGATTGGATTTATTTACCTCATAGCCGAACTCTATAACTAGAATGTCCTTCCCCTACGAAGTAAACACCAAAAACAATTGAAAACAAAATATTGTTTTAATAAAAAAATTCAAATAGAAGGTTTGGACCTCCATATGCTTGGGTTAGCCCTTCAATTGGCTGCTCCATAATGCTGGCTCAAAAGAATCTAAATCTAGTTTACACTAAGACAACTTGATGGATAAAATGTAAATTTAGTATTTAGACAACTTGTACATGCGGTAAAAAGTTATGCTTTGGTTTAGTGATGGACAATAATTTCAGTTTTTGTCCCGTTTTGTCCCCAATTTGTCCTGTCTCAGAAGCAGTTTTAAAATCAAACATTATACAACTAAAATTGTCTTATCATGTCTTTTATTTTTTAGCAGACCAAACACATCCTTAAAATTATACAAACTCAGAAACCAGTAGAGTACAAAACAAGGGTCTTAATAGAGTTTTTTATCTTCTTAACAAATCATAAAATCAGCAACTATGAAAAACATCACATTGAAGAGAATTATAATAGAAACATTAGAGGGTCTTATTAGTTATAGATAAGCATATAATTAAGTGTTACAAACCAGTAGCCAACATAACTTCTTCACAACATATAACAATCTTGATGGTTCCATTATTGATCTTAGACCCCAAAAATATAAGTGGTCAAAGACTCAATAAAGTCAACCATTACCATATTCTTGTAAGAATTGCACAAACTTAGGTTGATCTTTTTACACAACAAACACACATATATTAAATATATATCATTTCAATTCCAAGCATCATTCATTGATTTATTACTTAGGGCCAATGTCCTTAAGGCCACAAATCTGCTCCTCACCCATGGCAGACATAACAGACACAATCAGATCTTTACCTTCACCAAATCCATCCTTGATCTGCATCACAAAATTTTGAAATAAGTACAAGAAGATGCACATTATTAAAGTCAAAAATCTCTTGCCGATTTTCATTACTAAGGTCTTGTTTGAATAAACAGCTTAATTAAGTGTTTATAGCATAAAGTGTTTCTTATATAAGTTCTTGTGTATAAGATATTTCTACAACAAAGATAAAATCAAATTGAACTGTTTTAATAAACTATCTTGGAAGACTTATGGAATAAGCAAAAAACGGTTTAAGGACATCTCATAAGCTATTTCCATAAATTCTCCCAAAGAGTCACACAAATGCCAAAGTTAGTAGATAAGTTCAAATAAGTCGATCATAAGAACCCTGAGTTAAATTGGAGACAAGTTAACAAAATGCAAACTCATGTTTGAATGAACTTCATTTTACTTTTGAACAAAAGGTTTGGAGGCTCTCAACCAAAAACCAAACATGAAATGTTGGTAGAAACATGGCTTAGAAGGGGAGAGGAGAGAAATTTGCACGAAAAGTAAAATTGGTATTGATAAAACGAGAAAGTGTTTACGTCAAGCTATTACTCGGCTTACTTGGAGATCAAGATAGTAACTAACTGATAACGAACTATTAACTAAGTACAATATCTTTAATGAGTGTCACACAACTATTCAGTACGACAAGCAAAAAATGTTGAGATTATCGAACATACTAACCTGCGAAAGCAGACTTTCATCGGTTGGAAGCTTAAGGTCATCCTTAGTACCACCACTCTCAGTCAGCAGACTCACCTAATACATTCAATGAAAAAGACCCTTAGTTCACCTTTAAGAAAAGAGTCACACTACCCTTAGTTCAAGGGACATGGTAAAAAAATTGTTGACCAATTAATCAACCATTTAAAAATCATTAACTACATACTCATTAACCACTTATCTAACTACTTTAACCTACAGTTATCAAAAGTTTTCTTAGGAAGCTGAGAAAAAATAAACTCCTTTAAACTTTAAAACAAACTAATCAAAACATGCACTAAAACAGAAAAAAAAAAAAAAAAAAAAAAAAAAAAAAAAAAGAGCATAAAACTTAGTTGACAGTGTAAGCCATATCCACAATACACTTATTAACAAAACTCCAAGGCAAATTATGCAAATTACCCTTTATGGCCACCATTTTTATATCAAAAATAGCTATATCAATATCTCATATATTTAGATCATAAATCAGTGTTGTCAATCGCAGAAAGCAGTAATCTATTCAAATTCTGCTGCAACACACTATTGTAGCACTGCTATTTAGCAACAATTTGTACCAAATAACATATCACAGAACAATAGTGATTTATTCAAATTCCACATAGCTATAACGCCGCTATTTGAAATCACCATCACAAACCCCTTTAAGACAATTAAAAAAAGGATTAAGCAAGTTTGTTAGTAATCTTACAAATCCATCCTCTGAGATATCGATGAGCTGATAATCCGTACGATTCACATGAGGAACCTGTTGTAACCACAAACAAACACAGCTACCCTAGTTAGTAAATTAATTAAAATCAAAACCAAAATTCCAAAAGAAACTCTCATATGAAAATCATACATCACAGTTATGGGAAGAAGGAACAATATCTTCAAGTTTTTTGCCAGTAAAGATGTCAATACCAACAAAGTGACACTTAGCATGTCCATGTTTCCCAGTTTTGGAAGTTGAAACTTCAACTACCTGTGTCCAAACACAAACAAACCCCACAAAAATTAAACAAGTAAAAATCAAAACTTTAACTATGTTTTGCACTAACAAAAAAAAGTGCATAAAACTAATAACACAAAATTCATATGGGGTTTGATTAATCATACTAATTGATAAAAATTCAACTTATTTTAAAAAGTCAACATAAGATGGTGCAAGTAAAATTGATCAAAAATGTCCACAAACTCAACTGACACAGAAAATGTCAAAATTATTAAGTCTGTCGGACGTTATAACCGTAGTTCAAACTCCTGTCTCTCCACCTTGTAAGTGTGGATTTTTCATATATAGTAAGTGTAAAATTGATCAAAAATTATAAAAAGAAAATGAAAGATTAAAAGAGAAATTAAGGAACCTTGCAGGGTCTGTTTTTGATAACAATGTGACCATTTTTGCGAATGGTGCCAGCTTGTTGTGGATATGTCTTAGAAGCACCAGCATCTGCTTTGGACTCAAAATGGTGTTCCTCGTCTGACATGTTTCACTTCTTTGTTCTTTCTTTCACACGCAATCATTCATCATGCTTCATTTTTTCTCGGTTTCTTTTATACACATATAGTAGTACTAGTATTTTTTTTTTCTTCTTTTCTTTTTTTGGTAATATTCTTTGTTGCCACTGTTTTTTTTTAGTGATAATTATTCAATCTCACATCCAATCAAATGATGATGTTTATCTTTTTTTATTCTCTACTATACGTGGATGTTGGTACGTTGAAATGAAGGAAGAAGGGTTACTCTTTTAATTTTTTGTTGATACATCGAAAATTTAAATTGTTTCTGCTAAGAATCGAATCTTAAACCTCCCATTTTACAGTCTATATGTCTTTTAGTTCTTACCATTTGAGCTATTCTATAAGAACTTATTTTTTTAGTTTTAAAACTACCGGCCGTTTAAAGTTTTGAAAAATGCAATTATAATGTAAAAAATTAATGGTATTTTTATTTTTCACTACATTAACCCTATTATATTAGTTTTTATATTTAAAAATAGTGTATAAAATAATAAAAAAAAATTGGTTATAATAATTAATTAGTAGAATAGAAAAATTTTGCTTTGAAAATTGACAACGCCAATCATTTTAAAATAAAATTTTAAACTAAAACGACACTCTTTAAAACAGCGAGAGTAGTATTAACAATATACTCTATTCTCTAACACATGTATTCTCTTTTATTGTTTGAGTTTCGTATGGTTTTTACAAAATTTATGTGGACTCACATTATTTTATAAAATTAATATGAATTTTAACGATAGAAAAGGGTGTCTGTGGTACAGTTTGATTCAGTTTTGAACAAAAAATATATACGCGGTTTGGTGTGATTGATTTTAAAAAAGTTATTCAAATCAAATAATGCGGCTTGGATTGATTCGGCTAATGCAGTTTATAGCATAACATTTTAACAGCAAGCAATTTTAAGCATAAAAAAAAAACTTGAAATACGAAAATAAGTAATAACATAAGTGGAAAAGATAGTTGGAAATATAGTGTTGAAGATTGTATGTTCTATTCTATGGAATTATTTGGTGGGTTGGCTTGCAAATAGGGCTATGTATTGGAATAATAATATAAACTTAATTTTAATCCTACTGTTTGGTTCAATTTCGTTTCATGAAATGAAAACCGCCAACCATATCGAACCGTGTGATTCATCAAAAAGTCATCCAATTCATTCAAATCAAATGTAGTTTTTGCGATTTTCAATTTAGAATCGGTTTGGTTTATGATTTTATTTTTAAATTAGTTCAGATATACAATCATCTTATTAGAGTATATTTTTAACATTTAATTAAATATTGGAAAATCTTAATTAGTGTATCTCATGAACTAGTTAAGAAATTCTAATATACTAAAGTTATACTAGAAAATTTTGTAATAAAATATAAAAAATACAGTAGTATGTAGAGATTTAGAGTATGTTTGGATAGACTTTAGTAAAATTAATTTTGGTAGAATTAATTTTAACAGAATTGATTTACATTTGTATACAATTATATAAAAGTGAGTTGAACAATAAATTTTAGTATAAAAATCATACTTATATTCAAAAGCTACAATCTTAATTTTTATCTATAAATCCTAGTTTCAAATCAATTATTTTTTTTTGTAAGAGAATCAAATCAATTCTACTTTAAAAGAAGTAAACATTTTAAATCATTTCAGAATTAATTTTATATTTCTAAAATTATTTTTAACTATTTTAAAAATCAAATCAAACCAAACGTAGTTAAACACGTCTCCTTGACGGCTTGAACTTAATTTGCTTTAGAAATTTGTTGAGTGATGCTTTTATTCTTTGTCATGGAGTGTGCAGCTTTGTGTTTGCGTTCTTAAAACGCTACAACCACAAACCACCACGTGGGACTCTTGTCGGAGAAATTTTTCTTTCTTAGCTCACTTTTTTCTAAGTCAAAATTGCATATCTGGTTTTTAACATTTTCAGGTTTTATAGTGTGTGTTTGGTATCACGGTGGATGTGTCAGAATCACGGTGATTCACCGTGATTTTCAGAAGCTACAAGTTGTAATGGAGGGAGCCATTTTTATTTCATTTTAGTCCTTAAAATTGAAAGTACTATTATATATTTTAAAAAAAAATTATTTTATTTTTAATTCTTTGAATGAAAGTACTTTTTGTTTAGATTTATTTTTTATTATAGTCCTATAAATTCTAATTTCAACGTCATCTATTTGTTGAAAACTTAATAGCATGATCAATTTATAAGGAGTGAACACACATTATCCAAGACACTTTTTTTATTAGTTACTCCTTCCGTACTAAAATATATGTGTTCCGATATTTTTACGCATATTAAGAAATTTGTAATTTCTATAAATTTTATCAATATTATACATGTTTTTTTTTCTTTTATCTTTTCTCTCTCTTTGTTGGTATATGGAAAAATAATAAATTAAAATTGGAGAGAGAGTAGTGACTTTTGTTGGTAAAAAGAGTATAAATACAAGGGTAATTTAAGAAGATCAAAAATAATTTTACATTGTATTGTAAAACGATATATATTATAGTACAAATGTTTTTTACAAAAAGACATGTATTGTGGTACGGAGAGAGTATAAATTATGTAGATCCCATTTAAATTTGGTGGAATTCATGAGTTTTACCTAATACTTCCTCTATATACTAAAACATAAGTCAATTTGAAAAAATAATTGTATCAAAATATAAGTCATTTTACAATATCAATGAAATATTTAATGTTATTTTTTTTATTATACTCTTAATTATTTATTACTTTTTCTTTTATTTTTATAATTTAACTTTTTCATATCATTAATGAAGGACAATTTTGTAAAGATGAATACATGATAGTTGTTGATCTCAAATGCTTCGAAAACATACTCTATAGACAATAAGCATAAAGGAAACGCAAAAACCTTAACCAATTCAAGCAATGGCCATGAGGTTTTAGGCATGACAACAGGTTGGGACGGGGTGAATTTTGCCCTCCCAATTCTATATATACAATAGGAAATCCAAGGAAAATCCTTAACTAACTAAACAATGAACCTAGTTAAGCAAATAATAAACCAAGATACATACAATTATTATAAAAGGCATTACTAAAGTGTTATATTTATTAAATGGAACCAAAATCAACTTGAAAGGAAAAATCGATAAGTCAAAGGTTAAATCACAATTATGGTAAAGATGTCATTGATAAGATTCAACGAGTTATATTCCATAAATTTCAGAAGAGATAAAATGCACTACTCAATTCTTAAGTAAAAATTTCATTCATCCAAAGCTGAAAGACTAATGAAGTCACCAAATCTTACTTAAGCATTCCCTATTTCCTAGAATGGACTATACTAGGCTCTAATAAATAGACCCATACATGGGATTACATCATATTCTTAAATTAATCTAAGTTTAAGGAAACTACAAATTTGATCAAATAAAAAGAAATAAAATAGAATAAAAATGAAACATATGGACAAAGTATACCACGACTTCTACAAAATGAGCTTCGAAGAATTGAAATAACTTTGCTCCTTCAATTCTTCAAACCTTCTCCCAATCAAAGTAGCACCCTTTCTCTATTGCTTCTTTGATGGTCTTTTTCCTAGACCTTGTCAAAGGTCCTTCCAATCTTTAAGTCATGCTATAGTCCACCTTTAGATGCTTTCCTCGTGGTTGATCATCATCGAATCTCCACTCTAAAAAGAAGCAACTTCTTTGAGATTATTATAAAACACAAACATTCGAGGTTGAGAATTCCATTTCAATGGAACAAGTAAGTAGCAAAGATTAACAAATTGAGTGGTTATAGTTTACCTTTGGTAAGCATATCATAAACACTTAAGTTTTCCTCCGAGCAGAACTTGATCCGAATTCAATGTTGTCCACTCTATGGATAAACACTTGAGGAGGCTCTACTCTGTAAGTACCAAAAAGCAAGAGATGCAATAATCAAATGAACCAAAATAAAGGTTGGACTCGACAAGAATTACTTATGTGTTTAGTTTCAGCTAGCTTATTTGTAGGATAATTAGGCCATACAATATGCAACGTGGCATTACTTACTTAGGCACTAGCATTTACAAATGTGTTTATCAGTAAGATTAGGATGTACTATACTAAATTATAGGTGAACACTGACAAGAGCCAATGTTTATACATTATGATCTGTCAAATGACCGATTATCCCAAAAGCTTCAGCTGTTAGGAAAGGCCACATCAATGGTTTTATATTATTTCTAACATGATCCTAAAACTATCAAGAAAAGCTATATGTATTACCAGTGACTAAAAGTAGTAGAAACTTGATGGTTCATGAAAATGAAAAAGTTATAAAAATTACTCACGTTTCTTTTGCTTCTTGGTAAGTATAACTTGATGCTACAGCTAGAAGCTGTCCCAAATGGTTGTAAGATAAGGATGCAACACTATTTGAGTACCTGGGAAACTGAAATTGAGAAAAATGCTGAGCTTATTATAAACATCATAACAACTAGATACAAATGCTAAACTTGGTAGGTGAGTACCTCAACTAATCTTTTCCTACTTCGAGCATCCCATATGTTAGCATACCCTTCATCATCACCAGTGACAAATGCACCACACACACTAAACAGAAATTATACGAATCAGTTTTCAAGTTTTACAATTTATAATGATAGTTGCAAATGGCAACTAATGATTACAAGGCACATACAGTGGACTGAACGCAATATCGTTCACAGATGCCAAATGATGCTGACTGTTTTTTGATTTTGGATGACACCGGAATGTATATCTGCAAGAGGTTGATATAGCAAATTATTAGAACCTGTAGCTGTAGCTGTAGCTGCTGTTAACGAGAATTTGCAAACTCCTAACATAAAACATTTTGACTCAAGTCAAACAATGAACTATATGCAAGCACATGCAATGCGTGGTAGGCTAAACAAACTTTTTATGTTTTGAGAGGATACTTGAACTAATACACTGAAACTTATAACAAAGAATGAATAAATAAATAAATATAAATTATTTGACTATTACTTGTAAGAGAAAACCAATCTACTGCCAAAAAGAAAGAAGAAATATATATGCTAATAGTTTTGCAACGATGATAAATTAATAATAAATGTAACTAGCAACCAGAATGATGCCTACTAATTAGAATTGAAAGCAAAACATGGTCTATAGGCCGCATAAAACAAACAAAAAAACCCTTTATTGTGGCTTTACTCCATAATCTAGAACTATTAACAATACCATGTTTTGTATACACAATAGGCTGCATATACTATGCATTTGAAAATCATCAACAGGATGAATATACATCATGCAGCTGTTAAACAAAAGGGTCTTGCTAACGAGTGCCCCAGGGGCACTCTTTAAGCATTCTATTTTAAGAAACATTTTATACAAAAAGTTAAATAGCACAATTTCCAATGCGTTGACTTTACAAATTTCCATAAAAATACTATAAAAACTTACTAATTAAGGCCTTAAAGAGTGCCCCAGGGGCACTCGTTAGCATTTGCCTAAACAAAATTGTAGATAGATTTTTAAAAAAAAACATGCGAGTCAACAAGGTCCTTAACTAGTCTTTCACTAAGTCAGCAAGTCCTTTTGTTGGCAACAACAGAAAAATGGGAAAGGGGGATGCCAAATATAATGCATCTAACTATGTTTTAAAAATGCATACATGAAATGGAAACAGACCCAATGTCATTTGAATGAGATGAATAGGAAACCTGCAATGCAACCCGTCCATCCACTGATCCAACTGCAAAACCTGCAAGAAGACCAGAATTCAGATTTCTGGTTGTCTATGAACAGATGGTTTAGTAATTTTAAATCCCACATCCCAGATAGTATCTGGAAACCCAATTAACTAAATGGTAAGTCTATGAACGATGGACAGTAAAATTCCATTTCTTTTTTGTGAGTGATCTTAATAGTAACATTTTCCAAGGTTGAAAAAATAAAAGAAGATAGACTTGATAGTTATAGTGCATACCTTCTGCATAAGGAATCGAACTGACACATCGTAATTGTGTACCATTGCAAGGCTCATTTGACAGATTTGGTTTGTCAAATTTGCGTAAATCATAAACATGGACAGACGCTCCAATGCCTACAGTAACCTTAAACCCAGAGACAGACATGGAGTCAATCTCTGCATCTAGATTCCTCGACAATGAAAAAGCTTTCATCGTACGAATGTCCCATGACAATAATTTCTTGTCAAATCCAGAAGTAATTAACAGACCTGCAACAATCAATGTCATAATATGAACTTTACTTGTACAAAATAAAGCATGACTTTGATAGACTTTCATTTGCCCAAAACCAACATCCAAATAATTTTATTTTTATGTATCAACTTTCTAGAGTATGGTGAAACTTCGAATGTAAAGATCATAAGAATTAATGATATGTAATTTATGATTACAACAGACAAAAAAAAAAGTTTGCATATGGTCATAAGAACAAATAAATTACATTTATGATATGGCAAGTGGAATGATTTACTTTTTCAAAGGAATAAAAAGAACTAGAGTTTTGAGTAACAATTTTGTTTCATTTATTGCTATCATAACAGAATCTTGGGCTCCCTATCCAGAATATATTAATCACCGTGTTTTAGAAATATATCCCGAAGCTTGAAAATGGTCGAACACTCAAATGTTTATGCATAAAGGATTGTTACAAAACCTGAGAAGTGATACTACAAAACCATTGATTGTGTCAAAGCTTAACTTGCAACATCTAACATGCATCAAATATGAATCTTTCTTAATAGTTTGGCCTATAATTTTTCTTGATTTCCACCTCTAGTTATTGAATTGTCCTTCATACTTCGTACTATGGACTACCCTTCTTATAGGTGCTTCTACAACTACAAGTTTTCTCTACAAAATCCAAACCCCTTTAAGACAAGACTCTACCATCTTCTCTATCATGTAAGCTACCCCAACATTTTCTCTAATGACTATATTCCGAATCCTCTCTTATTTTGCGAGTCGATTCACCCAACAAATGACAAACAATAAAAGTAAAAATTTATAACTGAAACAAATAGCAAAGGTTAGGTAAGTAGCTTACATGTTTCATTGGAATATCCAATGCATGTTGCCATGTCATCATGACTACCCACTGGGTCAATAATTCCAGAATGCAAGTCATACCTACAAATTTCAGCTTAACATGAATCAAAAACAAACTAAAAAATTTGCAAAACAAAGGAAAGTCAAAAGTCTAACTTTGAAGGCCACCACATAAAAACAACATAGATATCATCAATGCTAGGTTTCAGCAAACTACAAAACTCAACAAGATGAAGTACTATAACACATTGATATGCCAAATAATCAAGTCAAAAGATAGTTTACACAGTTGAGATTCACAATACTCCATTTCACATTGCTCTCACTATTTAAACTACTTAGAATCCAATCTTTGTTAACAAATAAACCCTACACACCATATCAAAGTAACATTTTCATTATAATTTTAAAAAATAAAATAGAAAAGAAACAATACTTTGATGCTTTCATTATATTTTGGCTAATCCCCCTATTTTACCTGAAACAAGAATTTTGTTGGCCCATTTCAAAATCCGGGTGTTGGTCCTCCAATTTCACACGATGTTGCAATTTTGGCTTAAGTGTCACAAAAGTGGTGACTTTTGGTCCTAAAAGTGATTAATATGAAGCATGAACACAAATACGGACACCGGACACAACATCGACACAAAGTTTTAGAAAAAATGATATAATTCAATGCAAATTGTAAGTATTGGTGTCGAACACGCACCTAATCTGGGGACTGGGAGTGTCTGTGCTTCATGGGTGATTATGTTAGTGATATTTCTACATGTAATTGTGCTATTATTGCTAATTAAATTACATAGATTTGCCCCTTTCAACAAAATACATCATAATAAAAAAAAAACTATAAAACACGGAAACAAACACGACATTGGGACATGTCAAATCTGTGACACTACACATATTTGAAATGATTTAATTCAATGTAACTATAAGTGTTATTTTGGCGTAATCTGGTGCGTGTCAGACATCGGGACATGTCAAATTCGAGGAGTGTCTTTGCTTGCTTCACACTAAAATAATAAGAGAGAGAGAGAGAGAGAGAGAGAGAGAGAGAGAGAGAGAGAGAGAGAGAGAGAGAGAGAGAGAGAGGAAAACCTTCGAATGAATCCATCAGAAGCAACAGAGAAAGCAACGGAATCATCAACATCCGTAAAGCAACAATCGATAAGAGAAGCTTCTGAAGGAGTTTCAAGTCTAAGAACAGAAGCATCAAAATCGTATAAACGAAGATTCTGAAAAACCAAAATTGATTAATTAAGTAAATTAAACACTCAAATTAACAAAGAAACCAAAAACGAAAATAAAACTTACAGAATCCCAAGATGAAATTAACAGATTGTTAGAATTAGGCGCAAATTGAATTCTCGAAATTGCGTCTCCAATTGGAATCTCCAACGAGTTTTTCCCGTTCATTTTTTCAGCGCACAAATGCACAATAAAGTTCACTGTAATTTGAATTTGAATTTGAACTAAAAAGTGATTCTTCGCGGTTTGTTATCGTGTACGTAGAGTTGATGAAGATTAGATTTCAACATGTGGATCCGTGGCGCAATGGTAGCGCGTCTGACTCCAGATCAGAAGGTTGCGTGTTCGATTCACGTCGGGTTCAATTCCCTGAAAATCCACATTTCTTTTTATTTTGTTGGAATTAATATTATTTTATTAGATTATTGAATTTGCTCGATCAATTTATAATATAATTTTTCTTAGTTTGATGTATAACGAAAATAAATAAATTAAAAAACTAATTTGATACTATTGAATTGTAAAGCATAAATAATAGTGCCTAGTTTCAATTGTTTTTTTTTTTGGTATAGTGCCTGCCTAGTTTCAATTGTTGAACTTTATCAATATTATTTTTTAGTTTTGAGATGTTGATTTTTTTTATTGTTATTATTTTTGGGTGGGTATTTTTAGGGTTTAGGGTATTTTTGGTAAAGATTTTTGGTTGTGTAGGATACTCTTATTTTTTCTAGATGTTAAAAACAAAAATTCATTTTTGCAAATAATATTTTAATTTTATTTTGATAATACATAATTTTTTAATATTTATATTCTTTGTTAAAAAGTGTTAATTTTTATATTCTCTACACAACATGCACTAGCGTTTTTTATTTTTCCGTACAAATAAATAGTAACTTAGTCCAAAAGTCCTAACTCAACTGGCAGTAAAATGCCAAAATTGCTAGGTCGGACGTTCATGACCTGAGTTTGAATCTCAGTCATTCAACTTGGGTGTGTGAGTTTATTCATGATTTTATTATCTCGTCCATGTACAAAAAAATAATAGTAACTTAGATATCGTAAAAGTATATTAATAAAAAAAACAAATGAAAATAATACCTTCATTTTTTCCCGGGTTAATTACCTTTTATCCTCCTATAAAATAGGTCAAAGTTATTTTACCTCTGTAAAAAAAATTGTTGTTTTACCTCATGTAATATAAGATTTTGTGCTTTATCCCCTGGACTCAAGCCAACGATAATAAAACCGTCGCAAAATATAATTTTATCGAGGGTTTAAGCCGCCGCAAATTATATTATGGTTGACTAAATCCAGGGTAAAACACAAAATCTTATATTACATGAGATAAAACACAAAATCTTATATTACAGGGGGTAAAGTTACTTTGGACTATTTTACACTATTTTACAGGGGTAAAAGGTAATTTAACTTTTTTTAAGTGTCTTTTAGAATGGTAACACTAAATTATGGGTTTGGACAAAGATGATGAAGATGCAATTGATGTTCGAGTTTGATTTTTATGATAAAGCCATCATGTCTCTAACTAATGTGAGCCTTATAACATACCCCTCACATCTAGAACTGAACAAGCTGGAACGTAGAATCAACAATAACGGGTGTCTCAAATATGGGAGGTATCCCCAAGTCCCCAACAAACAATAAATGAATCTAGGATAGGCTATGATACCATATTTTTTTTGACGAATGCTATGATACCATCTTAAAAATAAGTATGAGTCTAAGGCTCCGTTTGACCCGCCTTATTTTCTACTTTTCTATTTTGCTTAAACAAAATAGAAAAGTATAAAATTGAATTTAGCCATATTTCTCCAAAGTATTAGAAAAATAAATTAAGGAAGTAAAAAATAAAAAGAAGTGGAGTCAAACACAATTTTTTTCTTCTTTACTATTTTTTAGGAGAAGAAAAAAAGTAGAAAATAAGTCAGGCCAAACGGGGCCTTACTCATTCTAACAAAATCGGCTTATAAAGTGAGGGTTGTCACTTCTAGAGCTGGGTGTACGGGCTAGCCCGCCCCATTTAACCCGCTTCGCATAAGCCCGCATATTAAACGGGGCGAACAAGCCCATCATTAAATATAAACGGGTTATAATTGTTGGCCCGAGTACGGTCCGCATAAACCCGCGGGTTAAACGGTTAACCCGCAGACTATTACATTTATAAAAAAAAATTAAAATAAAACTAAAATATTTGATATTATAAAAATTCTTTGAGACATTTTTAAATTTATCTATCTTCTTTTTGCAAGTAATGAAACCGAAATCAAATTCAATTGATTCACATTATCATTCTTTCTCTCCACACCACAGTTATCAAATCTATAAGATAAACACAAATTATATTTAATAAGAACTTCAATAGTCTTGTTAAAATTATTAATGAAAATAACTTTAATTTTATATCAATAGATTTAAAAGTAAAATAGTATTGTATTAAAATATTGTATACGATTTACTAATTTTTTTTAAAAAAATAATAAATGCGGGTTATACGGGCCAACCCGCAAACCCGCAGATTTAACTCGTATAACCCACGGTTTTAACGGTCCAACCCACACGGTCCAAAATATATACGAGTCAAGAAAAAAAGGACTTTAGTCCGCGCGGGCTGTGGGTTAAACGAGTTGGTCCGCAGACCTCAGCCCATATACCCAGCTCTAGTCACTTCCTTATAAAGATGGTGAAATATTTTTTTAATTGATTTTAAATATTTAATCAATAAATAAAATTAATAAAATGAGTTGAAATTATATTTTATTTACTCAACCTTACCCCATCAGCTTCTAAGGCGCCACATAACTAAAATGAGAGAGGAAAAAAAAAAAAGAGTTGATTTTGTAAGGCCCCGTTTGACCCGGCTTATTTTCTCCTTTTTTTTCTTCTCCTTAAAAATAGTAAAGTAGAAAAAATTGTGTTTGACTCTACTTCTTTTTATTTTTTACTTCTTTACTTTATTTCTCTAATACTTTTAAAGAGAAATATGGTTAAATTCAATTTTATACTTCTCTATTTCGTTTAAGCTAAATAGAAAAGTAGAAAATAAGCCGGGCCAAACGGGCACTAAATAGAGGATCAAAAAGCTTATTTTCAAGCTTATATAACTAAGGATAATAATAAGGATAAATATAAGGATAAGGATAATTATGTTAGGTTTAAGGTTAACCAAGGGTTTAAATTGGTAGAAACAAAATTGTTGAGTCTATAAGTCTTAGTTCATCTGACAAAAAAAATTGTCAATATTGTTATGTTGGACATCATGATTATGGTTCGTCCGACTTCCTCTAGTATGTGAGTTATAACGACTTTGTTATTTTGTATTTTTTGTTTGGTCGAGACCGGGGTATTTACCGCCGAACACAGTGACTAATCCCTCGTTAGATTGGAGGTATCTCGATGGGTGGGATATTTGGCCCAATAATTTAAAGCTGCTACTACCAAGGTGATGATCAAACCCTCGACCCTTGATTAATGGAAAGATTAGCCTCAACCGCTCAACCACACATCTTGAGTTTGTTATTTTGTATGTGTACAAACTACAAACCGAAAAAAAAAAACAAATACAAAATTGTTAAGATATAGTATATGTCAAATAATAAAAAAAATAAATTTATTTGCAAGATAGAAACAAAGTGATTGATATTTATGGGTGGATTAGGGTTAAACAAACAGTTCAAACTTATATAAAAGGATAAGTATATATGTTGTTTTGTTTTTTTGGTATGAATATATGTAGTTTGTTGACAGATATATATGTTCAATAAAAAGATAAAATATCGTAAAAAAAATAGAAAGATAAAAAAATTTGAAAAGAAAAGAAACAAATGTTTGTTGAGATATTTTCTCTAAGTAACATATGCCGCTTTTCCTTTGCTATAAAATCATTCATTATCTATCTATTCTTATCACACACAACAATCCTACTTTGTCATAGAGATTTAAAATTTCGGTTTCAATTTGGAGAGTTCAAGATAAGTTGCGATCAATAAAATAAACATGACTGATTCAAAACCAATTAAGATTCGTGAAGTTTGGGGATACAATTTAATGGCTGAATTCAATCTCATTCGTCAAATTGTTGGTAGATATAATTTCATCTCAATAGACACCGAATTTCCGGGTGTTATTTATTCACCAATCATCGTCAATCATCGTCACCTTCAACCCTCCGACCACTATAGATATTTGAAGGCCAATGTTGATACTCTAAAACTTATTCAGCTTGGTCTCACTCTAACTGATGCTAGCGGTAACCTTCCTGATTTTGGAACTGATAATCGCTACATTTGGCAGTTCAACTTCCGTGACTTTGATGTCAACCACGATCCTCACAACAAAGACTCCATTGATATGCTTCATCGTCAAGGGATTGACTTCAATCGCAATGTTTTGGAAGGTGTTGATTCGTTGCGTTTTTCTAACATGATGTTGACGTCAGGGCTTATCTTCAACCCATCGTTAACTTGGATCACTTTTCATAGCGCTTATGATTTTGGCTATTTGGTGAAGATATTAATGCAAAGTTATCTACCCAATTCTTTGGAAGAATTTTTGAACAATTTGGTAATGCTATTTGGAAGAAATATTTACGATATGAAACATATCATCCGATACAGCAATGAACTACGTGGGGGTCTCGAGCAGGTCGCGAATACACTCAACGTGGATCGGGTTGTTGGAAACTCTCATCAAGCTGGATCGGACAGTTTGTTAATATGGCATGCTTTTCAGAAGATGGTGAACACATATTTCAACAACAATGAAGTGCAAAAATATGCTGGAGTTATATTTGGATTTGAAATTGCTGCTCGATGAATTATTTGTTTTTTTTTTAATATTTATCTGTCATACTTCTTCTAAAGTACGTTGACAAATTCCTTTTTTATTTATATTCAGTTTATTTTATAATCATACTCTATTAATTTAAATTCTATCAATATTTTCTCATACTTCTAAAGTTGACACGTTATAAGTGCATGCCTTTTCTTCCTATTTATTTGATTGCATTCTAAATTTCAATAATTGTGATCGATTGATGGTTTTATGGCATGTACTTTTTTTATGTATGATGTGAGTTCTTGGTATGGATAATCTAATATTGTTATGCATGAATGATATCACATACATGCATGATTTTTATAATGGTTGATGCTTGATCGAATGGTGATTTTTATAATTGTTGATGCTTGATCGAATGGTGAGTATATTGCTGGCTGGAACGACAAGTGATAAAGTTTGACCCCTAATTAATTTTACCCTTTTAGGCCAAATGCTAGTCTTTTAAGTTTTTGGTTTGTAACACGTAGGTTTTTAAGTTATTTTTGTAACATATATGTCCTTTAAATTTTTAGTTTGTATTACATAAGTCTTTTAAAAAAAATTATAACACATAAGTTCTTTAAATTTTAAAACTGTAACTCATAGGTCCTTTCAAGTTATATTCATCATGTGAATTTAAGTGATAAAGAACATGTGTTACAAAAAAACATAAAGGGCCTATGTGGTACAAAGCGAAAAGTCGAAAACTTAAAAGACTTATGTGTTATCAAAATAATTTAAAAGACCTATGTGATATAAACCAAAAACTTAAAAGACCTATAGATACATTTGGCCTAATTTTTAAGATAACCAAGTTTGTGATGAAATAATTTATCAATACATATTTACCATATCTTGTGTAAGAAGAATGAAGATAAAGAAACAATCTTAACATGATTTTAATTAACTCTATTTCATGAATTTTATATAATCTGCATTCAAACGCATTTTCTAAAATTACCAATGTAAGTTGGATAAGTAGGTAACACTTTAGATCAAAATCACTTCAAACTCTGAACAAGTATTTCTACTAATTCAAGTTACACAAGAGTGCAATGGAATATTGTTTTCAACACATTGTGAGAATATAAAAGTTTATGATCAATATAAAAGTATTATATGGATCGTCTCTTCTTATATTTCGACTTTTATGAGCCTCAATGATTCTTTCTGATATACTACTAGTTACTACTACAACTTAAGGAATGCTAAGGTCTAAAGCACATAGATTCTTTCTTGGTATGAGTGGCGAATCGATTATTTTGGCTAGCTAAGGAGAAGTGATTATTTTTGGCTTAAATAATCTTCATCTGCTCAGGCTTAAACTATCAGAGCCCCATTGAGAACCAACTACAACTACAAATTAACTTCATTTATAATAAATTAATAATGATGATTCATACAACAAGCAACAAAATCTTATCATAAAGTTCACAACAATGCATCAAACCAAACTAAACAGATTAAAGGTGGTACAAAATTTCCCATAAACATCTGGTCACCCACCCTAATGGAAGCTTCAATTTGCAAATATATACAGCACTCCAAATTGGCTTCACTGTAAGGGTTTCAAACACTACCTTCTGGCAAAGAAATCGAGATTCAATGATTTATTTCAAAATCAAGATGCTTCATCCGGAACATAGAAATCAAATCTAACATCAACAGAACCTGAAATATCTCCACGGTCCTTATACTCAATATTTGTTATTGTCCCGGCTTCATCCACCTCTTGATATTCTGGCTTAACTCGCCGTACAGGCACTGTGACAGAGTAAATGGTTCCAATATCTGTATCTGCAGAAACACTCAACTGGACTTTATCCTGTGATTCTATTTCCACAAAATCTGATAGAGCACGCACAATGTTGGTAACAATTTTTTGCTTTGCCTCATCACTTACTTCACAACGATCAGAGAACAAAATCATCTTCAAACGTTGCTTGGCAATCCTAGCAACGGAGCTTTTCTTAGACACTGCTGATGGGAATACTATCTTCCAAGCTAAATTTAAACGCTCAAAGAAACTCATATTAACAGCATCAAGGAGAAAGTTCTCAGCTTCTTGGCTAACTGTTTTTGACGAAAATTTAGAACCTCCAAGGACTGCAAAAACTGGCTTGTAATAGCCACGCGTGTTGCTACGGACAGTAGCCATGGTGGAATGTTTTGGGGTGAATTCAGATCTGCTAGATCCTCCATTTAAGAAACAATGAAAGTCCACCTATTGCACAGAAAAATCAAGAGACGAGCATGAAGGAATATTCAACATTCGGTAAATCTTGCAAGGATCTTTGTTTATGTAAAACTTGAACATCTATCAACAATGTAACATTCAAGAAGTCAAATCAGGAGCATCTAAATAAAAATTCTCTCATCCGTAAAAATGATTAAAAAGCAAAAGCATTTTATAGAACCTTTTCCCCTATACTGATTACCAGAAAGGTAAACAATCGTATCATAACCTCTTTCAGCAACTTATCAGCACAAAATGGCGAAAATACTAAACATATATTTTCTCCAATCACTCTAAGGCAAGAAACTTATCAGCAATAGATTACACATATTTCTAATCAAATAGAATAAGATGGAAAAACAGTTACGCACTCCACCGATACTTTGGTCTAGAGGCTCATGAAATAAATACAGACGCAAATTAATGAATTTTGGTTAATCAACGATCCATATGAACTATGGAGTGTAGACTGTAACAATAACAACTCATCCAAACTATGAAACCCTTAAAGCCCTTAATTTATCTCACTCAAATATAATTTTCAAAGACTTCTATCATTTGAAAAATACATCCATAACAAAGAACACTACGATTTTAGTACATGTTTCGATTCAAAGTGAGTTCAGCATAATAACAATCAGCTGCCGAGATTTTGACAAAAACTACACTTTAAAGCTTAAAATAACAATCACAATGACACGGTAATTTCATCTAACTCGCTGTCAATCCAAACACAACTTTAAAGTTTGGTTTCATAAGCAACATTTATCCAAAATTTCATTATTGTAACCGCAATTTAAAACCTAAATAAAAAAAACACTACTGAGGAAAATCTTCAGCTAATTACAATCATATCATGCTAATTGCCAAATCAAGGTGAATGCATACATCAAGATAACGTTTCTGAACTTCAAATAACAATAATTGAGAAAATAGAAGCTGGAATTAATTAAAGTAAATGTGAAAATTGAAACCCTAATTGAGATGGAAAAAGGAACGGAACCTTTGGTGGAAGGAAAGAGGTGGTTGGATGAGAGCGATAGAGAGGAAGAGTTGCTGTGACTCTAAGGTCGCCGGAAATCGCCATTGTTGAAAGCTTCGGATTTCAAAAACGGATTTTCAGTGTTTCTGTTCACTGTCGCGGGGAGTACCCTATTTGCCCCTTAACCACTCCTTCATGCGTCGTCGTTTTACCTTTTGACTGAGAAATCCTATTTTTTTTTTTTTGACACAAAATCCTTTTCTTTTTTGTCAAATAGACATTTGTATTTTGATTTTTGTAGTGTTTTTTTATTAGTCAATATTAGTTGTTAATTTTATCAAAAAAAAATATTACTGTTAATGTATAGTTAGTATATATTGTCAAATTTTTTTTCTTTTACCAGCATTCGAATTTTGGACCTTCGAAAACTTCTTAACCAGTTGAACTACTCATCTCTCCTTTGATAAATATGTTTTTGATGCTTTCATTGTGACCTATGAAACCCGAATACTAAATATAACACGGATACGATACAAATACAGTGATACGAAAAAAAATTAAAATTCAAGTTACGATACATCTAGAATATTTTAATAAAAAATAAAATATATAGACATAACTAAAATTGATAATAAAGAAACATTTAAATTATTAAAATATCAAAACAAGTGAATTTATATATATTAAGTACTATCCAAAAAGTGAATCACGCGTATCTCTACTGATGTCATATAATCTTGTCACTCATTTCCTATATTTTCATCTTTCGTTGACAAAAATTAAAAATTTGTATGCACATAAACTAAAATTTCAACCCTTTATTGATTCATTTTATTTCTTTTCAAAAAATAAATAAAATATAAATATTAGATATTTCTCTGGTACGCATCGAGAATGAACCAAAATTAAATACGTATCGGGAAGTATCAAATAAGTATCGCAAAAATGTCCGTATTTTTTTATTTAAAAAATAAAATTTAATCATTGGATACTTCTCCGATACGTATCGGGAAGTATCTGACGCGTATCGGTATCGAATATGGTATCTGACACGATACTTGATCAATTTTGGAGTATCGGGATTTCATAGATTGTGAATCTAAGTTTAATTTCGTCAAAAAAAAAAATTAATTCTTTTTTAATTGAGTTTCACATGTACATATCATTTGTCTAGGATACGGTGCAATTCTCGAGTAAGTTTTAGGTTGATCTTCTATCTAGTAAACATATCGCTGGCCTAAATTTCCTCCTCTATATCAGCCTTTCTAGTGGCTCTCCAACTTGGTCCTCTATTATTCGAGCAAATGGCATCCTCAAAGACGGGTTTTTGTGGCGTGTAGGTTCGGGATCTTCTTCCTTTTGCTTCACCCCTTGGACCTCTCTTGACCGTCTAGGATCACTTGTCACCTATGTCGATATTGATGATTTACAGCTTTCGATAAAAGATGCGCTATCCAAAGAAAATACCCATAATCATATTCTCTACACTCAACTCCCACCATTGATTTCTTATATGATTTACATCACTAATCTCAAGTTCAATGACTCAATTGAAGCCTTCGTTTGGACCAACAATAAAAACGACACTTACACTACCAAAAATAATTACACCTGGTTACTCTTCCTGAGAGATCATGTATTAACTGATAACCTTTTACACCCTTGGTATTGGATTTGGAAACTTCAACTCCCTGAAAAGATCAAGTTATTTTTTTGGTTGGATTATCATAACTTTACACCTACTCTGTCTTTGCTTAATCACCGGTAGATGAGTCCTCTTGCCACTTGCAGTCGTTGTGGGCACCTATACAAATATTTCCTTCATTGCATACGCGATTGTGAGTTCTCTCGTAGCCTGTGGAATCACATTGATTTTATCAATCCAAATTTCTTCTCAAACATAGATGTGTACGATTGGTTTAAGTCGGGTACCACATGTTCACATACTTTCACTTTCTCGGCCTGTGTTTGGCTCAAAATTTATTTCTTTCTTGCTTTTAACAACGAGTTAGTAGATAGAAATATCAGGTGGAACAATAACATCTATTCTTGTACAATTATGAATATAGATGGAAGTTGCATCAGTTCTCCTGTTCAAGCTGAATTTGACGACATTATTAGAAACACCTTCAGTCATTATCTTGCAGGTTTTTCAGCCTTCATTCATGGGTCTTATGACATTTTACTTGCGGAACTGTGTACTATCTACAAGGCCTATTTCTGGCTAAAGACTTGAGTATTGATAAACTCGGGAGTGGTTATGGTGCATAAGCTTTTTCCTTATGCACCGTGCATAAATAATGAAAATTGCTTAGTGCACCCCCCAAATGTCTAACGCACCCCTCAAATTAGAGGGTGCGCTAGAAATTTGGGGAGTCCACTAGCAATCTTTTTGGAGATGCACTAGAAATTTGGAGGTACATAAAGCATTATGGGGTATTTATGCACGGTGCATGAACATGGCGTATGCACCATATCTTGTGCCGTTGTGTTGATCCAAGATATAAAGGAGCTGTTATCTCAGGCAAATGTCATAATTATTTATTCTATAATATTAAATCAATTGAATTATAAAATTATAAATTTTAATAATTACATAATTTAAAATAACTTTATTTGTTTAATTTTTTAAAATAACCGAGGAAGGAGCAGCAAAGTTAAAAACAGGCAAAGACTCTTTTGGTGTGCAGCATAATTTTTTTTTAAACTCATGGCCGGTAATATTTTTAATGTGGTAGAAAAAAAATACGTTATATGTTATTTTTATTTTTCGTTTTAGAAAAAAATAATCAAATTAAAAAAATTTATTTTTAGACCTTATTTTTCGATTATATCCTTTATGTTTTTTGGAATATATATTCTAATTTTAATCCATCAATAAATTTCTCTTTTTTGCACACACTTTCTCTTTCCAAAAAATAGAAACAAAACAAAAACAATAAAAAGATTACTCCTCCGTTTCCTTTTTATTTTAGAAAAAAATATTTGTTCATAATGATTTTTCATTTTGACAATTTTGGTTATATTTTGCCTATTATTATACCCTCCTTCCTAATTATTTTTGTAACAAAGTTTGTTTGTTTTTTAAATAAAGTTTGTTACAATTTATTTTTGGTGAATTTAATTTTTTTTGGAAAGAGAAAGTCTGTTTGAAAAAAAATAGGAATTTATTAGTGGATTAAAATTAGGATTATATATTCCAAATTAAAAAGGGTATAATAATAAGATGATAAGTACAAAAATACACCTTCTTAATTTGTTTTTTTTTTTTCTTTTTTAAAACGACAAATAAAAAGATTGCAGGGAGTATATGAACAAGTTTAGTTCAAAAAAATAGATACAATAAAATCTTAAATTGTCAAAACAACAATAATTTGAAACAAATATTTTTTTTCTAAAACGAAAAGTAAAAAAGAACGGAGGGAGTAACATATAAAGCCAGGGTCGGGTCTGACAATTTGGAGGCCCGGTCCAAATGTGAAAAATAAACTATTAACAAAAATAGGTAAAATAATTTAAAAAATAATCCTTATTTAAATTGTAATTACAATCACAAATTAGCAATTAGAAACAAAGAACAAATTTAATTTTCTCTTTTGGATTCGGTTTTTCCCTTTTTTTTCACAATTTAAAATCCCAAATTTAGAGAGACAAGAATCGAAAGTTTTTCTATTTGACCCTTTTATGAAGAATATTACTCTGGTCTCAAATATAAGTAAAACTTAATCAACAAAAATTTATGTATCTGGTCCAAAATTTACATCAGATACAATAATTTTATTTGATCATGTTTTGCTTATATTTGAGACCGGAGGGACTAGAGAATACTAATTACTAAATTTATTACTACCTCCGTATTAAAATATAAGTCGTTTTGACTATATCACAAAAATTAAGAAATGTAATAATTGTTGTATGAAAAAGAGAAATTATAAGTTATTTTACAAAAATAAATTGAAGAAGTAAAATAAGATAGAGTAATAAATAGCTAAAGGTATAATAAGAAAAATAGTATTAAATGTTTCATTAATATTATAATGTGACTTATATTTTAGTACAAATTTTTTCTTAAAATGACTTATATTTTGGTACGGAGAGAGTAATTTGTAAATGAAATACTAATTTAACCAATAGTTTAATAATTTGAAATGTAAAATAAATAAACAAAGTTAAGAGTATAAGAGTAGTGGCAGTGTGCCACTATCTCTATGAAACCTATCAAAGGAACAAATTATTTAAGTGGATTTTCACTACAATATGATTCTACTCATCAAAGGTTATGGTAGAATAGCTCAAGTGGTAAAAGTTGAGGCAACATATGAATTGAGTAGGCGGAGGTCCAAATTCAAATTCTGACGAGAGCATATCTTTCCGATGTACGAAAATAAAAATACTACTCATCAAAGATAACATTAGGATTGAAAATCATTAAAATATGATGAGGCCCCAAATGGCGAGGCCGAGCTCTTTGGGGTTGGAAGACCGATTCTAGACCGGCCATGATAAAAGCAAGTAGATTCTGTTAGTAAAGACGAGAGAGAGAGAGAGAGAGAGAGAGAGAGAGAGAGAGAGAGAGAGAGAGAGAGAGAGAGAGAGAGAGAGAGAGAGAGAGAGAGAGAGAGAGAGAGAGAGAGAGAGAGAGAGAGAGAGTTTACACTAAATATTTTTTTTTACAATAAAGATATTCATTCATTCAAATCGTTAGATCAGTACATCAAGTCTACAAATAATGTGATAAAATAAAAGTAACTGGAGTATCTATATCTCCATATCTGCACCTAGTCATTGATTGAATCTGTAGTTGATTGAAGTTTGATCTAAAACAATATGAACCTAATGAACACCGTAACTAGACGGGAAAACAACAAAACACTGCACAAATGACGAAAAATCAACAAAATACCGCACACAGACGGGAAATCAACAAAACACCGCACAAAGACGAGAATCAAATACGACGAAATCACAAAAATTACACGAAAGATTTAGTTAACATAATTCTACGTGATATTTTTCCTCTGTAGCATTCTCTCAATTAACATAATTCTACGTGTCATCTCCTCCTTAGTTTTATACTTGATAGATTTAGTTATGTGCTTTAGCAAAAGAAACGCGGTTCAATTTCCGCCAACAACAAAATATTTATTTTTATGATATATTTTTTCACTTAATTGTTACAACCATTTTTTTAACAAGACACACCATTCGATACCTACTTATGACACTATCTTTTTTTTTTTGGAGATATCAATGAGACACGTTTTTAGTATAACTAAGATTAATGAAATACTTTTAGACAAAAACAAACAAAATTTTTGAACAAAAACAAACAAAATTTTCGGACAAAAACAAGCCAATCAAATCAATTTCATACAACAACAATAATTTTTTGAGATAACTGATGAAAGCTTTTCTTAAGTAATTTTTTGGCTTAATTACACATTTGGTCCCAAATATTTATTTTATGTTTCAATTTGATCCCAAACGTTTTAAAAGTTTAATATTGGTCCCAAATGTTTATTTTAAATTTCAATTTTGTCATTTCCGTTAATTTTGTCTACGTGTCCAAGTTTTCAAGTGTCCACGTGTATGTCCACATGTGCAAACTAAATTGTCTGTCACATGAGACAAAATTGACGGAAAAGACTAAATTAAAACTTAAAATAAACATTTGTGATTAATATGAAACTTTTAAAACATTTGGGACCAAATTAAAACCTAAAATAAACATTTAAGACTAAATATGTAATATTAACAATATTTTTCATAACATGTTGTATATAACAAAGACACAGGTAGAATAATATTTTCTTTTAATAATATAAAAGTCCAAATATGGAGAAAGAAACTAAAATTGTTTGAATGAAAAGCTGTGTTTAAAACACAACATATCCTTTTCTAAATTATTAGGGGCCACATGATAGAAGAGTTAGAAAAACAACATGCCAAATGCTTAAGACAACTTACGCAACATTCAGCTAATATTGTGGTTTTCAACTTAAATAGTTCTTCCAATTATATAGAAAATAGTAAAGAACAACAAGACACAGGTAGACCAAAATTCGAGAGCTTGGTTCCTTGCATCTCAATTGTCTAACACTTGCAACTTCAGGATAAAGCAGAACATAGTTCGGTTTCCAGTTTTTACCATACAACTTTCTAATATTAGTTACAACATTTAACATGCTTTAATAGAGCACCTTCAGCAAACATTCTAATATTAGTTACAACATTTAACAGAATCAAACATTCAACATGTTAAGCCTCCGACACTTTGTTCTTCGGCTGCTGCTCTTGAATATCAGCTTGAAATTATTTTTTCCTTTTAGCTTCAGCTTCAGCAAGTAGAACGTCGTAGTTAGCAAAGTCAGTTTCGTACTGAGCAAAGTCAGCTTCATGCTTGATAACTTTAGCTAGGTGCTTTTGAATTCCAGTTTTCAGCTTTTGAATTTTAATTTTCAGCTTACAAATATGAATTTTCAGCTTACGAAGTTTTGCAAGTTCCTGAAGTCGTTTTTGAACATCTTTCTGCTTTCGTTTTTGAGCAGATTTCTCCTTAAGAACCTTAGCTGCTCTCAGCCATCGTAAAACAGAAGCTATATAGTTTTTCTTCTCCGAAACTTGATCTTCCCTATTCCGAACTTGATCTTTCATCTTTAAAAGTTCCTCGTTCAGCTTTACATCCTTCTCTTCTTTTTCCTGGTGCGTTCGTTTACGAGTCACAGTCACCATGTACCTCTGCCGATTTAGATGATATTAATTAACATTAAAGAACTCAAATATGAATTAACAAGGAAAACAAAACCATTGAATGATAAAAAAACTTGCCAGGACTATAAAGTCAAGATCCTCATCAGGATCCTCATTGACTAATTGCTCAAGATCGAGTAAATTAGAACGGGAAATCTCAGCCAAAGACATCTGGTTTAGAGATGAATATTATTATAGAAGCCAAAATAACTAAAATAGTTTGAATGAAAAGCAAGCAAGCAAGCAGTAGGTGTTGAGAAGATTCTTCTTGCCTTGGAGTAATAATGGTCGTGTACAGGAGGAGGTTTGTACCATTGTTTGCGGCGCATTTGCGGTTGTGACTGAGATGTCAAACGCTAATTAACCCTAAAAAGTGTGTATAATAAACCCTAATTATTAACCCAAAATAGTAAGTAAGCGCGGCTTAGCAATAGTAATAATAATCACAAAACATACATACATACATATTGAAAGAAGAATGAAAAGAGTAAAGATAGAATTGAAAATCGTGAACCCTAACAAACAAATCCGAGAAGAAGAATGAATGATTCCAATATTTCAAGTAATCAAATCAAAATAATGAACATATAATATATATATATATACATACTTTTTTGTTGGTTAATGACTAAAGTCTAAAGCAACAATGAATATCAAAATCGACGGGAACCCTAGAGAAAGAAAAGAAAGACGATAGGTGTGTGTGTATGTAAATTGAGATTGGGATTGAAATTCAAAGTTTTTGTCAATATAATATGCATGTATCATTTGCGATGCAAGAGAGTCTCTAACTAACTAACTAACTTTGAATCAAGCACATAATTTTTTTTTTGATCGAGACAGTCAAGCACATAATATATTTTAAAATAAGTATAATATTATTTCTTTTACTAAAAAACAATATATTGATTCAAAAATTGAAATCATTATATATTCATTATTGTTAAAAATTGAAAAGGGTGAATCAGTAAATAAGAGTTCACATCATCGGAGTTATTAGCATAAAACGACCTAATGTCTACAAATGTGATGAAGACTACAATTAATATAATAAAACTCAAATGTTCGAGGTAATCATGTTCATGAGTCTAGATCTGCAATGTTGAAGATACTAAAATCATTGAATTTGGCCTGAATCTAGATCGAATCAAATCTGCAAATTTTAAACAAATAAACACCGTATCGAGATGGAAAATCAAAACAACACCGCACTATGACGGGAAATCAAAACAAATTCGCAATAAGACGGAAATGAAATAACACCGGACAAAAAAACTTCTAAAGAAAATTAAAAATGTGTGAAAGTTCACTTATATTGAAACAAATGAGAATAAGAAAACTATTAAGATGGGTGATTCAAAATGAATTGCACGGGCTAATCAAAATGAAAATCATTTGAGACAAATTTAAAAAGAAAAAATTCGCGACCTAAAGTGAGAATAGTTTTTTTTTTTTTTTGACAAAAGCAAACTTAATTCATTTCATTAAACAAATAAGGTTCAATAGAACGAGGAGTAGACTCAAAAACATAGCGGCGAGGCATAGAATTGGTTTCCCTTGCTAAAGAATGGGCCACCATATTGGCTTGCCGTTTTACAAACTTGACCTCAAAGTTTGGACAAAGCATTAGTATAGACTTAATATGAGAAATGATCATGTAAATTCTGAATATTCTATTTGTGTAGAGTTAATGGCATCAACAACTACTTTTGAATCACTTTCAAAATGGACATGAGAGAATCCTCTTAGCTTTACTTCACAAATTGCTTCCTTTATAGCCATGGCCTCACCCTCCACAACATCAAGTCTTCCATTGATAAGTTGAGTACCTGCAAGGATAAATCTTCCTCGGTGATCACGAAAACACCACCCTCCGCCCGTCATTCCAGTTCCGCAGTAGAAACTAGCGTCAACATTGCATTTCAAGAATCCTGGATTCGGTGGCTGCCACTGCTGCATATTGGGGTCTGTTCGTTGCTGCACGGCATGGTCCTGTTGTTGTAATAACGATGGCTGCTGTTCATCTGCAAGGAGACCGTGAGCCACTGCCCACTCGTGGCATGCTTGTAACGCCTGGCTGCCAACCTGTCGAGCATGGAGCTTGGTATCATTCCACACACTATTGTTGATTAAAAATAGATAGTAATAAGTTACCTCTTGGAGCATATTTTTCCTCTCTCTGCTTTTGTTTCTTTATCATTGGGCACGCCAGGAAATCTCTGATTCTTGAAGGGCTGCATATGAACAAATAATGGTGAATTCTTTGCGCTAAGCATCTTGATAATACGAATAGTATTTGCAAAGAGGGAGATATAGAAAATAGACCATCAAGGCATTAACAAATAGACCCCTTCCCACCAAGGGAAACAGCCTCCCTATTTTCAATACTTTTGCGTTCGTCGTCGCATATCATATGGGAGTTGTCTATGGTACATTTGGCAACAAGTAGCCATTTTAAGAAAGAAGGTAACAGACCAGGTGAAAGGTCAATTAAGTATGCTTACCATAATATATTTATCTCTAACACCCTCAATTTAAAATAATGAAAGGAACAAATATTTTTCTTATCATTTAAACAGATTGCATGCAAAATCATAATGCAATGCATTTTTTTTAATAAAACATCATTCATCATATATTCTGAGTGCAACAAAAACAGAAAGCAGATTATATTGGAAGATTAGAAAATAGACTACATTCAAGGGAAAATAAACTCGAAATTTAAAAAAAGATCATAGTAAAGTTTTCAACATCATTCATAATCTTCCTAATATTAGTTGCAACATTTAACATGCTTTAATAGAGCAGCTTCAACGTACAATATTTATCAGAGGTCTACACAGAATCAAACATTTAACATGTTAAGCGTCCGACACATTGTTCTCCATTTCAACGTCATTCATAATCTTCCTTATCTCCATTTCATCTTCCTGTTTATTGGTATGTGCTCTTCCAGGTCCATGTTTCTCATCTTGTATCTTCTTGTACATCTTTCCTGTTGCTGCTAAAAAACATTGAAAGAGAGAGAATGTATGGTGAAAAAGCCACAAACTAAAACAAGATTTGAAAGAACAAAACTCAATCAGAAGAGTAAATAGTTCGAAAGGAAGATTTAAAGCTTGAGCCTCTTCATAGAAACACTACAACAAAATTATAATCATCAAGACTAAATAGGAATAAGCAAATAAAGATAAGGATGAAGATATTAATATTAATATAAATAGATCCATTGTCATAGATAAAACAGCACTCAACCCCTAGATATATAAACAACACTCACAACTTCAGGACAATGCGGAACATAGTTCGGTTTTCGCTTTTTACCATACAATAATACAACTTTATAATATTAGTTACAACATTTAACATGCTTTAATAGAGCAGCTTCAACGTACAATATTTATCAGAGGTCTACACAGAAACAAACATTTAACATGTTAAGCCGCCTCCGACACATTGTTCTCCTGCTGCTGCTATTGAATATGAGCTTGCACAACTTTTTGCCTTTTGGCATTTAGCCTTTTAGCTTCAGCTTCAGCAAGTAGAACATTGTACTGAGCAAAGTCAGCTTCGTACTGAGCAAAGTCAGCTTCATGCTTGGCAACTTTAGCTCGGTGGTTTTGAATTTCAGTTTCCAGGTTTTGAATTCCAGTTTCCAGCTTACGAATATGAATTTTCAGCTTACGAAGTTTTGCAAGTTCCTGATGTCGTTTTTGAACATCTTTCTGCTTTCGTTTTTGAGCAGCTTTCTCCTTAAGAACCTTAGCTGCTCTCAGCCTTCGTAAAACAGAAGCTATATACTTTTTCTTGTCCGAAACTTGATCTTCCATATTCCGAACTTGATCTTTCATCTTTAAAAATTCCTCGTTCAGCTTTACATCCTTCTCTTGTTTTTCCAGGTGCGTTTGTTTACGAGTCACAGTGACCATGTGCCTCTGCAGATTTAGATGATATTAATTAACATTAAAGAAGTAAAATATGAATTAACAAGGAAAACAAAACAAAAGCATTATTGAATGAGAGAAAACTTGCCAGGACTGTAAAGTTAAGATCCTCATCGGGATCCTCATTCACTAATTGCTCAAGATCGAGTAAACTAGAACGGGAAATCTCGGCCAAAGACATCTGCTGGTTTAGAGATTAATATTGTTAAAATAAGTAAAAAATAGTTTGAATGAAAAGCAAGCAGTAGGTGTTGAGTTGAGAAGATTCTTCTTGCCTTGCAGGAATAATGGTTGTGTACAGGAGGAAGTTTGAACCATGGTTGTTTGCGGCGCAGCATTTGCGGTTGTGACTGAGAGAGATGTCAAACGCTGCTAATTAACGCTAAAAAGTCTGTATAATATAATAATAAACACTAATTATTAACCCAAAAAAAGTAATTGTAAGCGCGGCTTAGCAGTAATCACAAAACATACATAGATACATAGATACATATTGAAAGAAGAATGAAAAGAGTAAAGATAGAATTGAAAATCGTGAACCCTAGACAACAAGAATGAAAATATGAAAACCCAAACAAACAAATCCGAGAAGAATGAATGATTCAAATATTTCAAGTAATCAATTGGAAGAACAAGAACCAAAATATAATATATACATACTTTTTTTGTTGATTGATGACTAAAGCAACAATGAATATCGACGGGATTCCTAGATAAGGAAAGAAAGAAAGAAAGGCGATAAAGTGTGTGTAAATTGGGATTGGGATTGAAATTCAGTGCCGTTGTTATAGTTTTGTTTAGAAAATAATCTTTTATTTTTAAAAAATAATCATTTTAAAAAAATTAGTTATAAATATGTGCATCCGCACTAGTATGAGTTATGGTTAAATGTTATATTTAATTGTATTAAATAGTTGTCTAGTTTTTAAAAATGTTGGTTAATTTGTTAATTTCTTTTTTGTTTAATTAGAAAAATAATAACAATTGAAATCAAAGATCCGTAAAAAAAAAAATAACAGAAATCAAAAGAAAATTTAAAAGAAGCAACACATTACAATTTGAAAACATGTTTTTATCATTACATTAATAAAGTTTTAAACATATAATATAAAATATAATCTTAATATTAATAAATACATCCCGTCAAAAAAAATATATTAATAAATACATATCTAACTTTGTACCAAAAAAAAAAAATATCTAACTTATACTATTACAAAGTATATATAGGTTTGTTGAAAACAACATGGAATTTATAGATACAACTTAATAAATGAGATATTTTAATTTGAAGTGAATTATTAATGATCAACTCCCGTTCTACATTTGTAAGACTTTGTGTAAAAGAATGTGAGCACAATTTGAGTCTTTGCAAGTTCCTGAAAAAATTGAACAAAATTGTTATTTCTAATTATTTTAGGTTGAAGCATTAAAGTGTAAATATATATGTATGTGTGTGTGTGAATAAGTGCAACTCAGTTAGTAATTTATAGAAATTATATCTAATGAATGACATTCTTGGAATATATATTATATTGCCAATGTTTTTTCAAGTAATTATTTTAGCTTCAATCACATGATCTCCAAGTTTAGTAACAGTCAACCTAGTACCATTACATAACCCATCAGCTTGATCTAGACTTCTCAACTATATGATTGGCGTGTCAACTTTTAGTTTGATGGAATGGTTTGGAAGTCCAGATGTTTTTAGACAATTTAAAAACGCTGGTGTAAGCTGTTCAAATGCTTCATTATCATTTTCTTCGGTTCGATCTATGGAGTCTTAACTATGATATTTCTTTTCATCACCTATATTCAACAAAAACACAATAAAACCTTGTAAAAAAATAATTGCATATTTTTTTTTTAAAGCAAAAAAATTTTATTTTAAAAAGAAAGGAAAAACAAAAATTGGGGGGACATAAACCAAACCCAAAAACAAAAAAGCAAAACAACAAAACCACAACATTAAGGTATTTTTCTACCGCTTGAGCGGGTATTATGTAAATGAATTCCCTTTTGCATAGTTTTTTCTTTCTTTTTTGCCTTAGAGATAACTTCTATAAAAGGCTCTTAATTTGTTTTAGAACGATTCTGCAAATATTTTATAGCCGCCGCTGTCTCTTCCTCATCAGTATATATCCTATGCTGAATTTCTCTAGCATTTTTATTCTTCAAATTTTGCAATATCTCCAAGTCACGAGCAACAATGGGATTTATATTATCATTTGTAACAATGATTGTTGAATTTCCACCACTCCAAGATGGAGGATCTCGAACATAATCGTTATTTGTCACTGCATCACACCAAGAGCCAACATACGCATATCAGGATATGTAACACCTAATTGTTCATCTAATTGTTTCCCTGCTTGATTATCCTCCAAATTTGTATCATGTACTTGTATCGGAGCGGGATCAATTGTGATACTTGGTAATACCACTACATCATGAACGTTTTCAACTTGTAGATCATTATTTATCGGAAACCTGGACGGTTCTGGTTGAGTATTTTCCCTTGTCACTATCTCTGGTGACTTTGGAATGACCTGCTTAGGCATATATTTAGCAACAATTTTCTTTCCGGTATCTTTTCGAACCTGTTTTTCTTCACTATAATTTTGTCTACGACAATTGTCCAAAGAATGGCCAATTACTTGACAAGATTTGCAAAACGAAGGTAATTTCTCATATTCAACATCAACATTAAAGGCATATCCTTCCCTTTCTACCAAAATAGTGTTAGGTAAATAATCCAACATATCAAGATCAACCAATATTCTAGCAAAATATCCAAGTTTTTTGCTACTAGTGGCTTCATCTAAGGCTAGAGGAATTCCAATTCCCCTTGCAATAGCAAAAAGAATTTTAGGTCTCCAATATTCAAGAGGAAGACCATAAATCCTAATCCAACATTGAACGTTAGTGTTCCTTACCGTGTCCGGGTTGAAATTTGGCGTCCACAAAAACAAACGAAGTATTCCCGGTGCAAGATTCCAAGCCCCCACAGCAAGAACACTACGTAAATCCTCAATAGATGAAAAAGTGAAAACAAAAAATCCCTTACCAATTGGTGTGAGAGTCCATTTGCCAAGCACCTTCCAAATATTGTTTAATTTGTCATGCAATTCATTTAAAGTGGGAGGGGTATCCCCTTTCTTTAACATCAATCTTCCATGAAGAAAATTCTTGCAACTTTCAACTCCAACAACATATTCATATTCTGGAATTTTAACTGCAACTGCATCACCTTTAAAGCACGGTGTAGGTAATTGATTTAATGGTATATCACAAGTGTTCTTTAAGACTTGCTTAAAGGTTTTGGTTTGACGATCAAACCCATTAATGTTACTAACACCATTACTAACACCATTGTTATTAGCAACAATATTGATATCATCATCATCATGATTTTGACTATTTGATAAATTGGAAATTGCCATTGTCAAACAATTGAAAAAGAGTTAAAACCAAATAGGAATGAAAACGTACCCAATTGGAACACTTCAACAAAGCCAATAAGCAAAATTTTAGATCTTCTCGTTGAACTTATTGGTGAAGATGGAAACCAACAAAACACAAAGGAATTGGTGCCATATCAAAATTGTTTTACGGTGCTATGTGCTCATGTGCTAGGAAACCCTAGCAGAGCCACCACACATTCCAATTCACTGGTTGGGTATTACTCGTGCTAGGAAAAAATAATTGCATATGTTATAAATTATATTAAATCTATTCAACTAATGAATTTGAAATATCTGGAATGTGCTTCAATATATAATCATTGATTTCATCTACAACCTCAATTGTGGATGCTAAAATAACTCTACTTTGTAGATATTGACCATCAATGTAATGATTCAATAAATCATGATATGTACTTTTAACAATTGCATCAATGGGTTCATCGAATTATGAAATTAAAAGTTCATCTGGAATTGGGATATCTTTATATCCATCATTTGGTTCTAAAACTTCTCCATCCCCGATCCTTAATATCCATTCATAATTTTTTTTAATTTCTTCAGAGTTTGAATTTGATGAACCATTTAGCAACCGCATGTTCTTGGTAAGGGTTAAAACAGTGCAATGATCTCAAATATAAGAGGCATTTATTGTTGCATGAACAATATCAGATCTACTTCCTCTTGGTATTACCGGAAAGATTTGTCTGAAATTACCACCAAAGACTATAACTTTTCCTCCATATATTTTGGACGCAGAAGACTTATCCTCACTCATTATGTCTTTTAAGGATTTGTCCAAATTTCAAAGCAGAATTTGTGAGCCATAGGAGCTTCATCCCATATAATTAATTTTGTTATTTTTAAAAGTTGTTCTAGTTCAGTTCCCTTCTCTATATTGCAAATAGAAAATTCAAGTGTTGGAACTAGAATCTTGAACTTTGAATGAGCTGTCCGTCCTGCAGGCAATAATAAAGATGCAATTCCGCTAGAAGCTACAGTCAAAACAATGTCCCGTTTTGATCGTAAGTTTGTTGCTAAAGTGTTCCACATGAAAGTTTTTCCTGCTCCACCTATCCATATAGGAAAAAAAACTCCCCCTTTTTGCTTCTGAACAACTTCCTTGATCGTGTCAAATATTTTTCTCTGTTCATCTAGTAACGTTAGCATATTTTATACTAAATGACATTTGTGTAGTGTAATTTAAGCAAAATATTATTCTATTTTCAAACGCTATTGACACTTGAAATGTACTCAATCCAATTTAGCATGCGATGAAAATTATGTTACTCATAGGAACAAAAGTCACAACAACAATAATGTAAAAAACTTACCAAATTAGAAGATGTTGTCATGAAAATTAATAACAAAGATAAAGTGATTGAGAAAGTAGGGAGAAGTAGTAGTTAGGATGAGAGATTGTACGGAGTGAAAACTGCCATATTGTGTTCTTCCTTTTTAGCTTTATGAGTAACTTATATAGAAAGGATACCTCCAGTTTAGTTTTTGTTTTCTTTGGGTAATTTTTTTTTTTTAATAATTTGAGTAACTTAGCACAAATATAGCATCATTAAACTGTTTTTGTCGCCCATGATATAACTTTATAGCACTCATTTCTATGGAATTCAAAATAATCTTTGCAAACAGAAATCTTTAAAAATTAGCTAGTTTTTTTTTAACAAAGTAAGTAAAAAACGTGGAGCACAAATAACATGTTGATTTTTTTTTCAGTCAAAAAATAGGTGATTTTTTTTTTATAGTATCACACTAAGCTGCTTTTTGCAAAAAAAAAACTTTAAAAATTAGATAGTTTTTTTTAACAAAGTAACTCAAAAAGTGGAGCACAAATAACATGTTAGTTTTTTTTTTATATGTAACTAATTTTTTTTTGTTTGACTAAATCTGTGACTAATTGTTGATTTGTGTGGGAAACAACTTCTCCATATTTAGTTAATTACGATAAAGGACGTTAATAAAAACTTAAAAAATTGTGATTAGATTTTAAAAAGGGTTAATTAGTAACTTACTTAGTATATTATATTAATATATAGTTAGTAGATAACATCCGTTTGTCTTAGCTTTTAAAAATAATCAGAATCTGAAAATAATCTAAAACTGCTAAAAATCTGAAGCTGATATTAGTAGCTTTTTTTTATAGATTTCTTTTAGAGGAAAGAGAAAACAAGTGTAATAAAATTTTAGACAAAAATATCCTTAATATTATTCTATTATTCCAACAATATCCTGTTTAAAATTTATAAGATTAGTTTGTTATTTTTAAAAGATAAGATTTAGAAATTTGTTTTATTCGTAGCTATACATATAAAGTCATATGACCATAATGAAAAACAAGAACTTAAGTATTTTTCATAAATTTATTTTATATGATATATTATATTTGGATAATCGTACTTTATGGTAATTTTATGATGCAAAATCACTTTTATATGGTTGCATCCAAACAAGTTAAAGATTATTTTTTATAAAAAGTAATTTTTTTAATAGTAAACAAACACAAAATAACTTTTGATTTTTTTTTATAATCTCTAAAAAATAATGTCTAAGTGCCCGTTTGTTATAGCTTTTTTTAGAAAATAATCACTTATTTTTTAAAAATAATCACTTTTAAGAAAATAACATCCGTTTGTTATAGCTTTTAAAAATAATCAGAATCTGAAAATAATCTAAAACCTGCTAAAAATCTGAAGCTGATATTAGTAGCTTATTTTTATAGATTTTTTTAGAGGAGAGAGAAAACAAGTGTCAGAAAATTTCAGACAAAAATATCCTTAATATTATTCTAATATTCCAATAATATCCTATTTAGAATTTATTATATTAGTTTGTTATTTTTAGAAGATAAGATTTAGAAATTTGTTTTACTAGTATAAATTACCCGTGCAAAGCACGGGTTAAATTTTAATTATAAAATTATAATTTGTTTTTTAATATAATATAAGTTATTTTTTAAATTATTTTAACAATAATTAAATTTAAATATACATGTTTTTATAATAAAATTTTAAGGTATATTTGTTAATTTATTTTTGAAGATGTATATAATATTTTGAAAAAATATTTGGTGCCCTACATACATTTGTTGGATATCGTACCCCGTAGAAAAAATTTAAGGACCTGAGTATCTATTATTTGTCTCACATATAATTGATGTTTTATTTATTTTTATTGATTTTAATAATATTATAAAAATCATGATATTTTGAATAGTTAGAATTTTTTTGTGCGATAATCCCCATGAATATTAATTTAGTTGTTAAGAGACGTCACAATTTGAAGAATTCACAGTTTAAAATGAGGATATCCTGCCTATTTATTATAAAATGTGAATTTTTTACGACTAAACTACTTGGCAGGAAAGGAAAATTTTTCTTGCACAATATTTAATTTCTAGACTTAAATTATTTTACCCTATCCATTTAATTTAATATTTTAACCATATAAAATAAATATTATGTGAACTGAAATATATATATATATATATATATATATTACTTGTATCTTGTGTGTTTTCTTATAATTTTTTGAATGTGTGTGTGTACCCTGTGTGTTTTTCTTATAATTTATTCCGTGTGTTTTCTTAAAAAATTTAAGAAAAAATAATTATATTGAACGGTATCTTGAATATGTGTGTGTAACCGGTGTGATTTTTCACAAAGATTTTGCATCGGTCGATAATTCAATTATTTGATTTTAACTCACTAAGTTTCACAATTGTTTGATTTAAATCACCTAAATTTCAATTGTTCGATTTTGACCATCAAGTTTATCCCGTTTTGCATTTCCTAGCCCTGTTGACTCTTTTTTAAATAAAATTTACTTATGTTGTATTTTAATTAAAATGTGCTTTTAAATGTGTTTGTACCCCGTGTATTTTCAATCTTATAATTTTTTTGAATATGTATGTACCCCTCAAGGTATCATTTAGAAACACGAAGGGTACATACATATTCAAAAAAATTATAAGATTAAAAATACACAAGGTACAAACACATTTAAAAGCACATTTTAATTAAAATACAACATAAGTAAATTTTATTTAAAAAAGAGTCAACAGGGCTAGGAAATGCAAAACGGGATAAACATGATGGTCAAAATCAAAAAATTGAAACTTAGGTGACTTAAATCGAACAATTGTGAAACTTAGTGAGTTAAAATCAAATAATTTAATTATCGACCGATGCAAAATCTTTGAGGAAAATCACACCGGTTACACACACATATTCAAGATACCATTCAATATAATTATTTTTTTCTTAAAATTTTTAAGAAAACACACGGGATAACCACACATTCAAGATACCATTTAGAAACACATGGAATACACACACATTCAAAAGTTTATAAGAAAACACACGAAGTACAATAACATTTAAAAGCATATTTTATTTAAAATACCACATAAGTAATTTTTATTTTAAAAAAGACAACGGTGCTATGAAATGCAAAACGAGGTAAACTTGAGGGCTAAATTCGAATAATTAAAATTTATGTGACTAAAATCGAGCAATATTGTGAAACTTGAGGAGTTAAAATCAAGTAATTGAATTATCAATGTAAAATTTATGTGGAAAATCACACGGGATACACACACATTCATGATAACATTTAGAAACACACGGGTTACACACGCACATTCAAAAAATCATAAGAAAACATACAAGATAGAAACACATTTAAAAGCATATTTGATTTGAAATACCACATAAGTAATTTTTATTTAATAAAAGTCAATGGCTAAAAAATGCAAAACGATGTAAACTCGATGGCCAAAATCGAACAATTGAAATTTAACTGACTAAAATCGAGCAGTTGTGAAATATAGGGAGTTAAAATTAAGTGATTGAATTATCGATGTAAAATCTCTGTGGAAAATCACACGAAATACACACACATTCAATATAACATTTAGAAACACGACGGGTACATACATATTCAAAAAAAAATTATAAGATTGAAAATACACTGGGTACAAACACGTTTAAAAGCACATTTTAATTAAAATACAACATAAGTAAATTTTATTTAAAAAAAGAGTCAACAGGACTAGGAAATGCAAAACGGGATAAACTTGATGGTCAAAATCGAACAATTAAAATTTAGGTGATTTAAATCGAACAATAGTGAAACTTAGTGAGTTAAAATCAAATAATTGATTTATCGATCGATGCAAAATCTTTGTGGAAAATCACACCGGTTACACACACATATTCAAGATACCGTTCAATATAATTATTTTTTTCTTAAATTTTTTAAGAGAATACACAAGATAAATTATAAGAAAAACACACAGGATACACACACATTCAAAAAATTATAAAAAAACACACAAGATACAAGTAATATATATATATATATATATATTTCAGTTGACATAATATTCATTTTATATGGTTAAAATATTAAAATAAATGGATAGGGTAAAATAATTATGTCTAGAAATTAAATATTGTGCAAGAAAAATTTTCCTTTCCTGCCAAGTAGTTTAGTGGTAAAAAATTCACATTTTATAATAAATAGGCAGGATATCCTCATTTTAAACTGTGAATCCTTCAAATTGTGACGTCTATTAACAACTAAATTAATATTCATGGGGATTATCGCACAAAAAATTCTAACTATTCAAAATATCATGATTTTTATAATATTATTAAAATCAATAAAAATAAATAAAACATCAATTATATGTGAGACAAATAATAGATACTCAAGTCCTTAAATTTTTTCTACGGGGTACGATATCCTACAAATGTATGTACGGCACCAAATATTTTTTCAAAATATTATATACATCTTCAAAATTAAATTACAAATATACCTTAAAATTTTATTATAAAAACATGTATATTTAAATTTAATTATTGTTAAAATAATTTAAAAAATAACTTATATTATACTAAAAAACAAATAATAATTTAATAATTAAAATTTAACCCGTGCTTTGCACGGATAATTTATACTAGTTCAATAAAAATCACATTAAGTAGTCATCATTGGCATAATAAATGTTGGATGAATGTGAGAAGAGCATTTAATAGTTTCCTTAAATAGTTTTCTCATAGAGTGGATTCGTAAATAGTATATTATATAGATATAGATATAGATATAGATTTGTAGCTATATATATAAAGCCATATGACCATAATGAAAAACAAGAACTTGAGTATTTTTCATATATTTATTTATATGATATATTATATTTGGATAATTCTACTTTATGGTAATTTTATGATGCAAAATCACTTTTATATAGTTGCATCCAAACATGTTAAAGATTAATATCTAAACCCTAAACCCTAATTTTTTTACTGGTAAACAAACACAAAATAGCTTCTGATTTTTTGTAAAATCTCTAAAAAATAATCTCTAAATTATTTAATGTCAAAATCACTTATTTTTTAATCTGTAACAAACGGGCCCTAAATTATTTAATGTCAAAATCACTTATTTTTTAATTTGTAACAAACGGGTCCTCAAAGTTTTTGTCAATATAATATGCATCTATCATTTGCGATGCAACTATGCAAGAAAGTCTCTAACTAACTAACTAACTAACCAACTAACTTTGAGTCAAGCACATAATATATTTTCAAAGTATAATATTATTTTCAATATAAAATTTTACCTCATTTATTTATATTTTCAATAATAGTATAATATTATTTCTTTTACTAAAAAATAATGATATTAATCAAAAATCGAAATCATTATATATTCAATATTGTTAAAAATTGAAAAGGATGAATCTGCAAATAAGTTCACAGCATCCGAGTTATTAGCATAAAACGACCTAATGTCTACGAATGTGATGAAGCCTATATAATTGATATAATAAAATTCAAATATCCGAGGTATTCATTTTCAAAATAATGGCCTTCACGACATCAAGCATGTTCAAGACCTTATTATCTACCAACCTCATAAATGTTGGAACTCCGTCGTGATTGATCAAATGTTCTTTCCTTTTGCAGGGGAAATAATCAAGCAAACATCCCTTATAAATGAACCTATTGAAGACCAACTCATGCGGCCTCAAACAAAGGAGGGTGAATACACCGTTAAATTTGGTTACCCAATAGAAGAATATGGCGAGCCCCAGCTCAACACATACTAACCCTCTAAACAAGGTATGGAAGAAACTCTGGACCTTGGCTACCAACTCCAAACATAGGGTACTGCTTTGGAGGATTATTCAACAAGCTCTTCTGGTTCGAAGCGAACTCAGCAAGCGAGATTTTTTTTTTCAAATGTCCTTGTTAGAATTCTATTATATCAAAATGCCCTACTTTTTTTCAAAAATACTTAAATACCTTACTTTAAACACTATGTTGGGGTTGTGTCATTCTAAATGGCTTCTCCTCCAAAGGAGTTGTAAACCCCGAAACGGCCACCTAATAACCTGCAGCCTTTTTTTTTTGTTTTTTTCTTTACTATTTATTTAAAATTTAAGAGTATAATTAGATTGATTTTGATCGAACTTTAGTAAAAAAAACTCCGAACTATTAAATTCTTCATTTATTCGATTCATTTTTTATGTTTTTTTTAAATAAAACAAAACTAAACAAATCATTTTGGTTCGATTGATCGATTTGAAACATTCTTTTTTTAAATTACTTTTATCGCGTGTATTATCTGTTATCATTTTTTTCGGTGTATTAGTTACTATTATTTTTTTCATAAAAATTTACAAGGCAATGAACCGAGACATTGATTCGTTGTACTTATGGGTGGCAAAATGGATGGATGGATGGATTTGGACTTGGATTATAATGGATGGATTATAATAATCCAATTCAATCCGTGCATTGGAAATTAAATTCATCCAATCCATCCATTATCACCATTTTAATGGATGGATATCCAATCCATCCATCAATTTATTGACTAAATTTGTATAATATTTTTTTTGTTGAAATAATATAATCTTTTTATTGTATACAAAGTTTGTTTGTTTTTAAATAAAGTTTGTTACAATTTTTTTGAAAATAGATAATGATCCAATTGGATTTTGAAACTAAAGTGGATGGATTAAATCCATCCAATCAATTAGTCGATGGATCCAATCCAATCCAATTACAAAATAATTTTCTTGTGGATGGATTGGATGGATAAATTAATGGATGGAGTGGATGGATTTTTTCTTAATGGATTATTTAGCCACCCCTAGTTGTACTAGTTTCATGAACCAAATAATGCGAACTCGAAGGGCCCGTTTGTTACAGATTAAAAAATAAGTGATTTTGACATTTAATAATTTAGAGATTATTTTTTAGAGATTATAAAAAAAATCAAAAGCTATTTGGTGTTTGTTTACCATTAAAAAAATTATTTTTTATAAAAAAATAATCTTTAACTTGTTTGGATGCAACCATATAAAAGTGATTTTGTATCATAAAATTACCATAAAGTACAATTATCCAAATATAATATATCATATAAAATAAATATATGAAAAATACTTTTTTTTGAACAAAATATATGAAAAATACACAAATTCTTGTTTTTCATTATGGTCATATGACTTTATATATATATACTAGTATGTTAACCCGTGTCGTGCACGGGATTATTTTCTTTTTAATATTATTTATTAATTTATTTTAAATTATTATTTTAAATTTATTTTAATATTTAATAGTGATATTTAAATATTATATATATAATTTTATTCATGTATAATTATCTATTCATATATATCTATATAAAATATAAACATCTTGTGGCTTTTGCTAAGAGATAAATAGTGAATGTGAGTTATGTTTTTGGTAAATCAAAGGTATCTTCCGCACGCAATTGCAGAGATAAATCCACTCGAGATAACTGGAATCCATTTAAGGGGTTGACCTCTTCTAACAAATGTTTCTCCATACGCACCAGCTAGGGATCGGATTCGAGACCAAATGGTTAAGAAACCCAAATATCTACCACTTGTACCACACTATGTTGGTGTGAATTTGAGATATTATATCTTATGAGTTGTTTAAATATATATTGTTGAAGTAAATATATTGTTTTGACAAAATTTTAGAATAAATATATTCAGAATCGTATTAAGAAGAGGCTCCCATATAAGACAACAAACATTTAATGCCTTTGTTTTTTTTCTCATCAATGCAACACCTCTAACAGTGTAGGGGTAGTGTAGGGGCAGTAGAAGAGGACAAAACACATTAATGACTTTTGTTTCTTGCAATAAATAGGACAAAATAATAATTGCCGGAGAAACAAACAAAAAAACTACAGTAAAACATAAGACCTATATTAAACTAATAGGGGGTTTTAAGTGGACCACCCCCTACTAAAAACTTTATGATATAATAATAATTAAAATAAACATAACCAATGCCACAACCATAAGTCCCTCAATATCTATTTCAAGACACGATACGTGGACACATTCCTCCACGAATCTTCAAGTAAAATGATGCCACATTAGCAATATCAATTGTAAACAGTGCTGTGAGGTTCAAATAGAGATAGTCGCTTTGTTAAGATTATTATGGATAGTTGAATTTAATTCACCTCCTACTTTTTTAGTTAAAATACTGGTTCTAATGCCAGTTTAGTTATTAATCTTTTCTTTATTTTGGTATTAATGAATTGATTTACAGTTGAAAACGAACTGAATTTAATGAGTTGAATCAAACTCTTTGTGGACTTTAAACGAGCTGATCTTCCACCTGCCCCGCACCTAACCCCACTCCCACTTAGATTTTTTTTTTTTGGTATGGAAGCTAAAAAAAAGAAAAGAGAAACAAAAAAGAAAAACTATTCACGAGGGAAGAAGGTTCCCATTGCATCATTCCTAAGAAGATCACGGAGGCCTTCTGGAGGAGAGATATGGGTCCACTCCCGCTTAGTTTTCAATTTAAATTATCATATTTTTATTATATTTAATAATATTATTTTATATTTATTCTTCTTAAAGATAATAACTTGAAATATAGTATTTTTTATTTTGGACTATATTTATTTATTTTTTTATCTTCTTTAAAAAAATATTTTGAGGCATTATACTTTTTAAAAAAATTTAAATAAAAAATCATTTTTTTATTATAGTTTTTGCAAGGGCGAGGCGGGGCAGAAAAACCTATTCTTTGCTCGGGTGGGTGTTCAAATATTACCCCCGATTGGATTTGGGGGCGGGGGAGGGGTTGGTTTTGCTTAAACCTGCCCCGCCCCGTTGCCATGGCTAAATACACACATTGCTTTTTGAGGAATTTTTTTTTTCAAATAATAGTTCAAAAATTAATAGTAACTAATAATAATACAAAAAAAATAATAATAAAGATAATACACACGATAAAAGTAATTTAAAAAGTCCCCGTAGGATAGCTCAAATGGTAAGAGTTGGGGGACATGTTGTTGGATAGAGGGAGGTCCAGGGTTCATTCCCTGGCGGGAGCAATTTAAATTTCCGATGTACAAAAAAAAAAGTAATTTAAAAAAGATATTTCAAACTGATCAATCGAATTAAAACGATTTGATTAGTTCGGTTTTATTTAAAACAAACATCAAAAATTAAATTGAATCAATGAAGAATTTATTGGTTTGAACATTTTTTTTACTAAAATCCGATCAAAACCAGTCTAATTATACTCCTAAATTTTAAATAAATAGAAAAGAAAAAACAAGTTACAGGCTAGGTAGTGGCGCCATTCGGGGGTTTACTATTCCTTCGGAGGAGGAGCCATTTGGAATGACACAATCCCAACATAGTGTTTAAAGTATGGTATTTAAATATTTTTGAAAAAAAGTAGAGTATTTTAGTATAATAGAATTCTGACAAGGGCATTTGGGAAAAAAAAATCTAAGAAGCGAGGTATTCCTTATCATATAATGTGTCCTAGGTTTCATGAATATGATTACCCTGGACATTCAGTTATTGGGTTAATTTAGGTTAATTTTATTGTAATTTTTAGTTATCTAATGTTATAAAGCATATTTATTTATGACATAATTTTATATTATTTAACTTATAAAATAATTATGCAAGTTGTTTTCGGTGCGAGTAAGGTTCTCAAACTAGTTACAAATATTTCAAATACTCTCTAGATTTCAAAATTAATATTTTTTTTAGGTGTTTGCTGCACACATATATATTAAGGTTAAAAGAAATAACATTTTTTTTCCTAAATTAACAACACCTTATTGATTTGGTTGTTTAAAATTAGTGCAAATATTGATAATTAGGTGTAGAATTAGAAAAATGTAACATTAAAAATTGAAAACCATAATAATTGTGAAACAAATCTTTTTAACCAAAATGATAGTACTTATTTTAAAACAGAGAGAGTAGCATATTTTATGGAAAAAAAAGACAATTTTTTAGGGTTAAATATATTTTTGGTCCTTATAAAGTTACAAAATTTTGTTTTTAGTCCTTATAAAAAAAGTGGTATATTTTTGTTCTATAAAATTTTTATTCATGCAATTTAATCCCTGCAATATTTAAAAATTGTTTATTAATTATTAAACTTTTAAATTTTTAAATGATTTTTTTTATACATGTTTATAATACCATAAAATGTTTTTTAACAAAAATTTAGAATTTTTTAAAATGAAAATACTTGAATATGAATTTTTTATATTTTAAAAGTTAAAGATAAAAGTAACTGAAATTTCGATTTATAAATCAAACTTTTAAGTTCTTTTTTTTCGAGGAACTTTTTACAATGTTCTAAATATATCTACGAAAAATCATTCAAAAATACACATTGGTTTAACAATAAAGATTAAAACTACATGCATACTTATTTTATGGAAAATGCTAAACAGTGCCCCCGGGCACTAGTTAAGCTCCTTAAAAAGGGAATTATGTCTTGGAATTTGTGCATTCAATATCTCTGCCTTGGTACTTGTACATTACTTTTTTTTTTTGAAGAAGCTAAATCAATATATTAAAAAATAGCACGAGTTCCTTGAGTACAAGATGTACGAAAGGATACTAAAGTGTCCACAAATATAACAAAATTAAGAAATAACCTGAATACACAATAAAGGATTTGAACTCCAAAGTGAGAACTCGAAATTAAAAGCGACATAATAAGATTTGAGCCACCAAAAAGCTTGAAGTTTAACTTTTTCCCGCAAAGAAATAAGTTGTTCCAACTTATTGTGAAAATGCCTCAAATTGCGATCCTTTCATATTGTAAAGAGAGCTGCAATCCAAATTACATTAAACGCCAAACGACACTTGTTAGAAAAACCTCCAAGACCGCCGAATTGAAGAAAGTGTTCATATAAGGAACCTTGAAGAGATGTGGAGATTCCTAACCACCCCGATATCAAAAGCCAGAGCTGAGCAAACAAATCACAAGAAAAGAACAAATAATTTTGGTCCTCCACCTTACCACAAGTAGTCATATAAAAGGTATCATTAGGTCCCAAGATATTTCTTCTAAACAAATTCATCTTTGTTGGAAGTCTATTCAGAAACAAATGCCAAATAAAAATATTGACCTTCAGTGAAATTTGCTTAAGCCAAAAAACATGCTAAACATACTTGTACATTACTTTTATCTTTTATTTTCTTGTTTAGTATGGTTAATAAGTACCCCGGAGGCATTGTTTAGCATGACCCATTTTATATGGTAAAAAAATAGTAAAAAATTTTAGAAGGACTATAAGTAAAAAGTTCATATATTTATAGGAGGAGGGATCAATTGACTCCAAGAGTAAGTTTAATAATTTACTCTAAATCTTGACCTTTAATTTTAATATCAACTAATGATTAAGATTAATTGATAATAATTGTTAGTGTGAGACTTATTTCTTTATTGTATTGGAAAACAAAGATTATCAAAATATACTTTATATAGAATAGAACCAATTAATCACGTACCAAAAAAAAGAAAAGAACCAATTAATTATAACAAAAAAAGAAGAATAGAATCAATTAGTTATAGCATAAATTAAATTATATTTGATTGTATAAAAAAACATATAATTGGTCTGGCAAAAAATAATTCATTTACTGATGAAAAAAATACAAATCCTTAAATAAAAATAAATAAAAAACTAATACTAATTAGTATTGACAAAGAAATTATAATACAAAAAAAAGCCTTTAAACAAAGGTTTACTACACATTTGGAGTTTTTTGTTATTGCAGTGCCATTGTCTTGTGGATATACTTGATTTTATCATTGCCTTCCTCGATATATCTCCTCCATTGCGTCAATCAATCATTAATACTTTTGTCTGCCAATTATATGTTTTTTTATTTCAACAGTTGGATTTTTTAAAATTATTTTCTTCATTAAATAAATTATTTTTTTGGTCACGATATATGTTTTTATTTAATTATTTGTATTTTAATTTTTTTTCTAACCAATCATTAATTTGTATAATTTAATTTACACTTAAATTTTTATACGTCAAAAATTATTAAGCAAGGGAATGAATCTTTGTTTTAATAATTAAGGTTTGTAATTAAATGATTATATTTTCTATATCAAGTATGTTTTGATAATCTTTTTCTTTTCAATACAACAAAGAAATAAGTCTCAAACTAACAATTATTATCAATCAATCTTAACCATTAGTTGATATTAAAATTAAAGGTCAAGATTTGGAGTAAGTTATAAAACTTACTCTTGGAGTCAATTGATCCCTCCTCTATTTATAGATACCAAAAACATATTTAACTTATTTTGTTAATAGCATTTAACTCTTTTTTATTCAATTAATTTTTGTTTGATAAATCAAAAACAAAAAGATATGTTTTATTTTTTAGTCTATATGTGCATAAGCTCTTACAACTTCTTCTTCTTCTACATGGACTTTTTATTGGGTTAATTAACTTTACTTCTTTTTATTTTTTAATTTTTCCTTTACCAATTTTCCTCTGACTTACAATAATAAACCCTAAACCTCACTGATTCCTCATTCCCAACGCACACTCGCCACGCCGGAGACCCTCTCCTCTCCTCCTCCATCACCGCTTCTCATTTACCAGTTAGTATCATTTTGTATTTGATGCTGTTATCAACTCTGTTTTTGGTTCAATTTTTTTAGTTATGAAACGCAGACACTTCTCGGAATAGGCTTGGGTACCAACACGTCACTGACACTTACGTTTACATTTAAATATATCATTTTCTCAAAAAAAAAAAAATTATCGTGTCAGTGTCGTGTCCGTGTCTGTGTCTGTGCTTCATAGGTAGTAGATGTTAAACAGTTTTTAATAGCATCTGAATGGAAATATTCATGACATTCACAGTATAGGATATTGTTATATAGCTTTGCAATTTGATTTCAGTTTTGCAATTGCACGTGTTTATTTTTAGCAGTAGACATTGGAGTTTAACAACATGGTCCTTTTTTGGTCCATTTGAACTAGTGAAATCAAGTAGCAAGCAAGGATAGTTAGCTGAGTTTTTTTTCTTCTTACAATCTAGTTAACTTCTGTAACATTGCAAGGATTTTTATTCAGTTTAAAGATATGAAAAAGTTTCCATTCAAAAAAGTTTAAAGATATGAAAAAATTGTGTTAATCTGATAATCTGACAGACGCACAAATTGTGTATGCGATGGCATTTTCTTTGAATTTTTTAGTTGTTGTGAATGGAGAGTGTAAATAAAGGGTGTAAAAACATAAGCAATTGGAGATTCAAAGAAGGAAAGAGAGAAGTAATAGGAAATGAATAATAGGAGGGTAAGTGTATGTATTGTAGAGATAAGTTTTGGTTTTTGGAAATAGCTATTGGGATGGAAAGCTAAGACTCTTGAATTTATTTTTATCTTTTCTAGTTGTAGGTTACTAAATCTAGTTTTTATGGTTGCCGGGTTCAAAGATAATCCAAGGAAGGAACAAACTGTTGGAAAAAATGTAAGGGTTGGAGTGATAAGTAGGTCATTGGATAGGTGTTAACTATATCAGAATAGCGCTTCCTTTACTATTTATGTAAGGTTTAACTACTTTGTTGTTCCTGAATTAATAATAGTTCTTTTGTTTGACTTCTCTACTTGGAACGAACACATTTGCTGATATGGATCAAGCAGAGATGTGCAAAATAATAAAAAATAAATGTTCTTTTGTTTGATTTCTGTACTGCCTGACTGAATTCCCTTTGGTTGTTTTCTGATTTTCTACTGATTTGTCCTTTACTGCTGTTTGTTTGATTTCCTTGCAACCTCAACGAACTCCCTCTGTTGATTTCCCTGATTTGTTTGTTTGCTCTTTTTTGATTGGTTTTTGGTTTTGTAATTTGTTTGCTGAATTTTTATTAATATTTTTAAAATTAAATGGTGGAAGGCCTGCCAAGCCCGCACAGTGTCGGGATCGAGTAGTGTTTTCAGAGCCCATATTTGGACGAGCTTTCAGTCTGGCCTGTCAAGGCCAAACTGCCCTGAAATAGGTCGGGTAGTCTGTTTTGACCGGCTGAATGATGATTTTATTGTTGTGTAATTTGTCAAGTCAAAGAAATATGTGTTGCTTTATGAAAAGGGGTTAGCTAAATGATGTTTCGATGCTAAATGTTGTGTACAGGTTCAAATAGAAAGTTGTTGGGACTTCTAAAAGTCATTGATTTTACATCCTACTGTTATTTCTCTATTAAATGGAAAGTAAATCATCAAGTTCCACTGCAAACTTAGTAGATCAATTAGTAGTGAGTGGTTGCTGTTATTTGTCAATGAATACAATACAATACTGTGCATTATTTTCTATCTTAATAAAAATTGTGTCTATGGTTTTATAGTATCCTGGAGATGTGGTTCTTGACCTCTCTAGCATGACAAACCAGACGATTAAGCTTGGAGGTGGTCTACGCCAGGTAGGTCTCTAGTTTCACATAAATAGATTTAGAATAGTCGCTTGCTAGTATACTAAGACCCTAATTATATGGTATGCAATATTAGGGCAGTATATGTCTAACTTATAGTGTATGCAGTATATGTCTCACTCTTTTTTTAGTTCAGCATTAGTGCAGTATATTATATTGTATGCACTCATAAACACTTATTTTTATAAATGCATTTTCTTATTATGATGTCTTGTTTAGTTTAAAATGAAGGACCTGAGTAGTGCAACCAGGTTACATTCAATTGATAATTTCCCTAAGATATGCTGTTTGAAAAACAAGTGACTTTTGTGTAAGGAATTTCCCTAAATGCTTGGTATATGATAGGTTGCCCAGAATTCTCAAAATTTAGAAATCTTTAAGCTAAATAGGGTGTCCTCGAACAAATAGGATTGATATATATATATATATATATAATGATTTTAAACAGAGTGTGACCTTAAACTAAAGGCAAAACAACTCTGTTACTATAAGTAAATTGTGTTATTTATGGTTTCTATACGATTTACAACTTTAAAAAAAAGAAATTTGAATATTCCAGCATGATTTGGCTATGCAAATTTTGGCGTAATTTTCTATTTTTCACAATCAAGCTTATTAATAATTCTTCTATGCATGTTCTAAGTGCTTGCTCTGCGCCATTCTTTTATGATGGTATTATTGAATTTTAACTTAATGAAACATACAAATCAGACATTCGGACTGCATAAACATACGTATACATGCACCATATATAATTATTCATATCTCCATTGTAAAAGTTACAGTTTCTTATGCGTTCATAATTCCTACACAAAACCTCATCTTTGAATATTTGAAATAACTTTTGTGCATACAAGTAATTAAGTAAAATATATAATTTCAAATTATAAAGTGATTTTTCTTTTTCAACTTAGTGATAAAGTGATTAGAAACTCATCATTTCATTAACTCTACAAAGATTCAACATATTGATATTATGGAAATTTAGATCTTTTTCATTTCATTCCATTGAAATTTGTTGCATAACTTTATGGAACTTCAGTTTCAATTTTCTGTGTGAAGCTAAGGTTTCTTGCTCTGAATCTCTTATTTTTTTACTAATCTCCTTACTTGGTATCTTCTAAGCAAGAAGAAAATAAAAAATGACGGTTAAATTTTTTTCCATTCCGATAGTAACAGATTCTCTATTGTATCACTTTTTTAGGACTGCGACGTGATTTCTGTAATGAAGGCTGGCAGGCTTAGGTTCTCCAAACCTAATAAATACTGGGTTGAAAGTTCTCAAAAGAGGGTGAGTATCGTAGCATAAAAGCTTTCTTTAACTGGTTCAATTCCAGTCTGGTTTTATAACATGTTTCTCTATTTACCGCCAAATAGCTGATAGTATCTCCATTACAATTAAACATGTGTTTCTCTTATATGTATTCCTAGAATGGACTAATATGTTTCTGATCTACAATAAGAGAGCTAAAGTGGAAGTTGGAGAAAGTACTTGTCATATAATTTGTCTTGTGGACATTTTCCTTTTCAGCATTGGACTATATAATATATAATTTACCTTGCCTGTTTCATAAACAATAGACTTGCAACGATTTTTTTCTAAGGCCTGAGAAGTGCTATTCTTCTTTCTTTCCATATTTTGATTATTATGCTGCTTTGTAAAGTATGTGCCACATGCAGAGGATTCGGTTCTTGGAATAGTTGTCGACTGCAGATCAGATGTAAGAAAGTTTATATATTTGTTGTTCAGTTTTTCAGTTCATAGTAGTTTTTTGGGTCTGCTCTACTTTTATTTTTAATTCAATTTTTATATTAACTATGAAGTATGTCATGTCAAATGGGCAAGCTGTGTTAGGTTTTCGATTTGAAATTAAGGTTTCCAAATTTGGAGTATTTTCATTTTGGGATTATTCTATATTGGATTGTCTTATTCCAACATAGAATAGGGTTATCCTGTTTTGGTGTTTGGTCTATAAAGATACAGTCATCAATCATCAAAACATTTGACACCTTTTCGTATAACCATAATATAATATTGTGATATCTTTTTCTTGGAGTTTCTGAAACTCAATTCAGATGAGTACATTGCCCTAGAGGAGTACTCTACTATAGGCTTATAGTTCTACATCAGTATTTATCAACTTTATTAAGTCCTTAATGTTGACTAAGAAAAGAGAATTAATCATTTCATGGTGATATTGCCCTTCCTCAACACTATAGTTTTAGGCTACACAAACACAAGTTCTTGGTGGTAATTCAGGGTAGTTGCATCTTAATCTATAACATGCATAAAATTGCCAAACTTGTGAATTGCTTGATTCCTTTCAACTCTTGTACTTTCTATTTCCTTCAAAATAATTGACTTTTTTATTCTTAGGTTTGAAGTTTTTGTACCCTATTTCATTTAAAATTTCAATTAATATCTGTGTAGAACTTTCTTGTGGATATCAAAGGACCTGCTATAGCATTTCTACCGGTGCTAGCATTTGAAGGAGGAACGAGAAGAAATATACCTCAGTTTGAGGTGTGCAAAAGTTATTTATGTATGCTATTTGCATAACTTATATTTTACTTTCTCTCAAACCCTCTTGACTCAGTTATAGAACTGTGCAATGCAATACTTTTTGTTTAATTTCTGTATATCATTTTAATTTTTTTGTGGCAGATAGAGAACCTTTTTTATATGATATAGAGACCTGTTTTAGATAAGTCTTTCATTTTTGGTATCTTTTTCTGCAGTATGTCATGGCAACATCTTATTACTTTGCTGTATGAGTTAGAAGTTAACAATTTTTCTGGAAAGACATTAATGAATCAGAAGTTCGTTGCAGTGCACCCAAAGTTAAATATTACAGGGTTCAGTTTGTAACCATAGAGGCCTAGACTATCAATATAAACAACTAGTGAATAGTTAGATACACGTGAAGAGATGTTTTTATTCATTATACCAAGGATAAGAAGATTGAGGTCAAATGTTCTCATTAGTGCCTTTTGTGACCAGTTACATGTCGTTAGTCAGTGGCCTACTTGAGAAATCTTGCGTCTTGCCTATGTTAGAACTGGTAGACCAGAGTTAAGAATACCACTAAATTAAATCATATTTTTCCTATTGACTAATAACAATGAAAACAATTCTTCACCATGCAGGTAGGTGCTTTGCTTTATGTGCGGGTTGTTAAAGCGAACCCTGGAATGAATCCTGAACTGTCATGCACTGATGGTTGGTGTCTTATTCTTTGACTTTTTTTTTAAATTCCTTTTTATGGCTTACTATAAATCATGTATCTTTTCTCTAGTTAATTTTATGTTTCCTTTCATTTTATTTTGCAAACACGATTCTGTTTTTGATTTTGTTGTGGTGTTTGTGTAGCCAGTGGGAAAGCAGGAGAGTTTGGTGCCCTAAAAAAGGGCTATATGATCGAGTGCTCAACCGGTCTCTCAAGGATGTATGGAATTTAATTTTGTTTTTCTGTCCATGCATACTTTTAATTGATCATGATACGAGAAATTGTATGTTGTTTGTAGGCTTCTCAGCTCACCAACATGTCCAGTACTTGATACTTTAGGGAAGAAACTCTCTTTCGAGATAGCAGTTGGCTTAAATGGACGTGTTTGGGTATGCAGTTACCTTCTAGTTTTTGCATGCCTTTTATTTCTTCTTTTGTTGGGAAATTTTCATTCTGCTAATATCAATTTTCCTTTTTATATCGTTTCACTAGGTCAATGCCTCATCTCCATCTACAACTATCATCGTAGCTAATGCTCTTAATAACTCAGAGGCATTGAGTGGTGTCCAACAGAAAATAATGGCTGAAAAGCTGCTGCAGAGGGTCTAGCCGTCTAGTGACCAAGTTAGTCGCGTACCATACCTGTATAATTGAGTTGGGAGTTCCTTGTGATACTAAATTCTGATGCTTCTGCATGGCGAGCACCACTGTCTGTGAGACTACAACCACTAGCTAAGTGCACAAATGATTTTCAGCACCTTGACTTTATAATGAAGTAACATGACATTTAGATAGAACGGTATATTATTTCTACTAGGAGTTTATTTTCCGGTTATATCAATCGGTAGTTTTTTTATTACAGCACTTGCAAGATTTGTCTAATTACTTGTTCATGAGATTTGTTAGCCATCACACTTTTTATTTATTTAACAAATGTTATGTTATGTACAGTAATTAAATTTTGAACAGAACCAAAATTAAATTATTCGGATATGCTTATAAATTTCTAAATATTTATATTGAGTGTCCTTGGGTCACTGATTGAGAAACAAATATTGTATAGAACTTTGGTGTTATAAAGTAATGTATTCAACTTTTTAGAAGTTTAAAATTGATATTTCTTGAACGAATTTTTTTTTTGTTTCGGGCAAAGAGACAACATATAATTCCCTTTCTGCAGGTTGTGTTGTGGGAGGTGATTTTTGTCTTTTACTTGCTACTCCCTCCGTCTCATTATATAAGCACTTTTACTATAAAAGTTTAGTCTCAAAATATAAGCCCCTTTACAATTTTTGTATTCCAATGTAACTTAGTAGTAATAATTAGGGGTATGTGTAAGCAAAAAATGTAATAAATGTACCTAGTAAATTGTAAAGGGGCTTATATTTTAAGACTAGACTTTTGTAGTAAAGGTGCTTATATAATGGGACGGAGGGAGTACTTTATCAAGATATATCTTACATCTTTAATACTTGTATGTACCTTGAATTTAATCAATGTGCCACAATAATTACATTTGCCCCTCATCCCGTAAAGAGATTCCATACATGTGAGAGAATACAAATATTTACGCCCACATTGTGGGAAACAAATAAAGAGTTATTGCGTATGTTGTGGGACGGGCAACCGTAGTGGTAGAATTCATATGTTCCAACGGTGGAGTATTAGTTGTGGACTAGCTAAATTGGTAGTAAGAATCGATTGAATATTGAATATATACTTGAATGAATCATAGAGTATGTGGCTCGATTTTCACATAAGGCAAAAATTCTATTCTACTAGAGAGGGGAGTAGAAAAGATCGTGAGGTAAAATCAGGTCATCGATTATTACCAAAAAAGGTTTTTAATCTAAATGTATTCAATGTCATATGAAATATTCTTCTATATTTATTCTAGATACTTATTTTGATTTGTTTTTTCGCGCCCCCTACCATTTCACAAGCTCCTCCGAAAATTATATAAATGTCCTGCTCAGCATTTAGGCAGCGAACCCTGTATTCACAACTTACGATGCGAATCAACAATTTTAAGATCAAACATGAGTCGTATACCATCTCATTGTTATCATAAACACTAGATTACACTATGCATATTAGTAACACTAAGTTATAACATTGATTTATTACTACCATTATACGAAATGAGATTTCTAACACATCAAGGGTTTAGTAGTAATGCTTTTAAACATCAAAGTGCAACATGAATTCATTACTAACATTATGCAACATGAGTTTTTTTAACATCATAGGTTTAGTAGCAGTAGTGTACATCATTTGTATGTTCTTAAGCATAAACAAGCAACTCTTATTCATGTCTTTCATAATGAATCCTAAGTGCAACAACAATATTTTACATAAGCATAATAGTGCTATAATTATATATACTCATGACAGTCCTATAATTATACATAAACACGATGCATCTTGAGTACATCTTTGGCCAAAATACACAAACAAAATAAATGCAGCAACATAATTATACATCAAAGCAGAATGCATTTTTTCTTAAATTATGTTCAGCAGCTGACCGGCTCAATGGAAACGGACGTGCATAACTTCGAAGAGAATCTTGTACACTGGGAGGTAGCAACCCCTAAAACGACTACATAGTCATTCACTATTCAAGACCGGAATGATATCCCAATATGAAGACGGACCCACGTCCACATCTAAATCCGCCAAATCCTCAGCGTCATACTTGGAGACAACACCGAGAGTATCCTCATGGACCCACGTACTCAAACGCTTTAGCATTGGCCAAAGGGCGAAGTGCTGGCTTTCTCCTAGTCATGAATCATGATGAATAAGTTCACGGTACAAAAAGAAGGAGGGAAATCAGGATACCCTTCGCTAAAATCAAACAGAGGTAATGAACTGACCAAGTTCCTGCAATCTTCTCCAAACAACTCCCCATAAACCAACACTTTCAAAGATAAGTTTCCAAAACTAACATTCTCTATTTGCTTCTATACTTGCGAGTATCAAGAACTTATTCCCAAAAGTTCATTATCGATTAATCTCTCCTTTCGGTCAAAATGAAATAGAAACAACAATAAAAGAAGGAGAAAAGAAAAACCCACCAGAAAGAAGTAACCGGCAAAGTAAGCTTGCAATCGACCGAAAAGAATGAATAATCGCTTGCAAAGAATTGCTAGAAGAGAAGAAGTTTAAACGAAGAGAGTTAAGAAATAGTTACAAAAGAAAACTTTGCTTATTTATACAAGCAAAGTTATCCTAGAGCCGATAAATCCAACGGCCCAGATGACACATGGGGAACCCAACACACTCAAGTAATCTAGGCGCATCACTGGACCTAGGAGCGAGTGGGGAACAAGCCCATGTCCCCTCACTGCCAAGAATACAGGGCCACGTCACCAAAAGCCCCACGATTACTCTAAAATGCAAAGGGTAACCATAAGTCACAGAGAACATATGGATAAACGGACAACGGATACGCTGGATAGCAGACCTACATCATGAAAAAAACTTCATGATCAAATGTCCTCATCACAACGACAAATAAACCCACTCTATATTCATAGCACGACTTAAGGGCAACTGTTCTGGACCGGGCTAAAGCCAAATCTAACAAGCAAAGACTCAATTCACCTAAAAGGTACAAATTGAGATAAAAGTATTGTTCACCTTCATCGATGCTTATGGTGCACCACCCCACAGCAGAACGGTGACTCATTATACTACGTTGGCGACGTGCCTTAGGTAGTGGAATCGTCAGTCTCATGAAAATGACACTCTCATTTATCCTATATATACCCTTGAACCCTAACTCTCAAGGTACACATACTTTTATCCATTTCATACACTATTTTCTCAAACAAATATTAACTTGAACATTGGAATTAGAGTGTTAATTCTTTTGCAAGTACATACCTCCCACTTTGATGAGGCTGGTACCCAAATCTCACCACAAATAACTCATCACTAGGTCAAAAAACCCTAAAATCACTTCCTTTTTGATGAATGATGATGAAGAAAACTTTAAGAATGATAGAAAAATTAAGGCCGGCTTACCTTATTTATTTTTTGGTTAGAAAACTTATTTCTTATAATTTGGAATAAATGAGCAATGCCAAATGAGTATTGCCAAACTTTAATTTATATAATTATCAAAAAATAAAATAATAAAAATTTATCAAAATAAAATAAAGTTTAACTATTATTTTCGTTATTGTATGTACACAAAATTTTGATTTTAATTTCTTTGTCAATTTTTGTTCTAAATAAGTCATGAATCAATTAAAGATTTTATTTTTGATCGCTAAATCTAAAATCTGCAGAAAAATTCACAAATTTTCTATGAATTTTCCTATTCAAAAATTTATTTAGTACAAAAATTAATATGGGAATCAAACGCACCATAAAACTAAAATTCTGCTAATATAACGGACAATGACGACAATCATATTTAAACTAAATAATAATAATAATAATAATAATAATAAGAATTTACGTAGAAGAAAAGAAATAAAAAAAAAAAACCTCGGAAAGGTAGAGAGAGTGAAACACAGAATGGGTTGAGAGAAAGTCGAAGAAGACAGAACGAACATACAGAAGTAAAGTAGAGAGAACCTGTTCTCAGCCAGCGAATGGGTGGAAGATGGATAAAAACCCTTTCTTCCCTTTTATTATATAATAACCCTCTTCTCAGAACAACAACAACACGTTCTTCTCCTTTACTATTCAATAATAATAAACCCTTTTTCATCAATCGTTTTCTCACTGTCGCTGCTATCCCTTGTCATCTTGATCCTGATCCTCCTATTCATTTCAATCATACTCATGGTTTTGGTGCTCCTGAACATGATGATCAATCTGTTAAAATTCCCATTAAAGCCTTCTTCCTTTCCACTAGGTATTTCTCTTTTCTTGTCTTGTTGATTCTGGAAATGGGTTGTTTTTATATTTTGATTTTTTTATGTTGTTGATTCACAATTTTGTTACTGTTCTATTAGTGTTTGATGTATATCAGAAATGTTATGTGAATATCAATTTGTGAGAACAAAATTATATGACTTAGTAAATGGTTATCATGTGGTTAATGAAGGGTTAGATTTGATTCATAGATATATCATGTGGTTTGTAAATTATTATTACTGAAGTTTGATTGAAGATAAGTAGAGAGAAAAAGTTTAGACTTTAGTTTAGAGAATCTGAATAGCCTTGTTTGTTCCCTCGGTGAGGATGACTGGCGGAAATGATCAGTGCCAATTCTGATGTCGCTGATGCCTTGGCAGTGAAATCTTTTGGTGGAAGAGTGGGGTTGAGATAGTTGCCCCGTGGCTTGCAGCTTAGTCCGTAGCATTTGCACAATTTTAGTTGCAGCTTAGTCGTTAGTGTTTTCATCCAAACCTTGTGGCGCAGCTAGATTAAAATATTCAAGTGGGCCAATGTGTCCCCCTATATAGAGTCTAAACTTTGTAGTCGTTGAATGTATGCGGTCACATAGTCAGTGATCTGTGGCCATCTGAGCAAGATCAGACGACCTTAAATAAAAGTATGTTTTGATTTTAAAAATCCTAAAATTACTGGTTTTAAATTTTAATTTGTTTGATCTCAAATCAGGCAGTCACAAATCACCAACTGTGTGACTACACACATTCAACAACTGCACAAGGTCCATATCCATCTTTCTTATGGTGTGATACAAAAGGACACAGTGGCCCACTCGAATATTTTAATTTAGCTCTGCCACTCGGTTTCGATGAATTTGTGTGATAAATTTGTTGTATTATTTGATGGGCCTGTAGTCTTTAAGGCCTAATCCGAGTGGTTGTACAAAATACTAACGGAGGAAGATCCTACTATCTTTGTTGACACCCCGCAAGTAGCTAAAACAATACAAATACAACAGACTATGTATCGAGCCACGGAGGCAATTATGTCAACCCCCACTCCTCTTCCACCCGAGGCTTCACGGCCGAGGCACCGCCCAAGCGGGTTGCTATAGCAATTGAAAAACTCGGACAAGTCGAAAGAATCATCGCCGGCATCAGAATTGGTATTGATCGTCTCCTCGAAGCTCTCTTCATCGCCGCTGGTCAGCCTTACCAAGGGAACAATAAGCCTATTTGTTTCATGATTCTATGAGTCCCTACTTTGAATCACTGAGGCTTGGCTTATATACTGATCAGAAAAGCTAGTCTCTGATTTCACTAGTCTCAACAAACTATAATGGCTGAGCTGGCATAACCAGATGTTAAACACTAGGATACAATAAAGTAAATGTGCGGTAAACTATTATAATTTTGCTGCATTTATGACAATATACCTGAAACTTTAGAGTTATCTTGTCTTTTCTGTTCCTTTTATGGTGTTGCTTTCTGTTTATTTTCCATGTTGTTTGGGTTTGAACTGAATTGAACCCCTTTCCCCTCACATGTGTTTTTGTTGTGCTGTTCTGTTTTTCTATAATTTGGCTGTCTCAGATTCGTGATTTTGGCAGTATAAATTTGAAAGGCATTCAGGCTGACAATCCAAGAAACATCGTACCTCCATCTTCTCGCTCAGCATTAAACTATGTTGCTCTCCGGTTCTGCGACTTTAATTTGGATGCCAATGTAAGATTGTGTTTTACTTTTGTTTTCTCTTGAACATTTTGTGTTTCTATAGGAAGTCACAACTCACAAGCACGGCAATAGTTCTTAAATTCCTCTACTCTATAGCTAAGCTGGTAACTGGTTCACCAGAATACCACACCACATACGTTGTTGATGATGCTCCTCAAGGAAAAAATGTGCACTTCCGACACTGGATTGGGATTGTTAGGCCGTTTTCTTATAGATTGGTAGGGGCAACACTAGTGTTGTCAAATGGTGACAATACCTGCGCTATAGAATGGCAGATTTTGATGAATCTGCTATAAAATCGTGATACTCTCCTAGTTTTGAATTTGCTATTAGGGCTGTTGCCGCCGCTATTCCAGTATATGCCAGCAGATGTTGTGGCAATAGCAGAAAAAAGAGAATTTTAAGATTTCTAACAATAGTTAAACTTTACTTTACATGTGTACCAAACACAACCTATTTTTTAAATGGAAAAGCTAAAGAGTCAGTGAGTAATACTCTTATATTTACCGTAATACACAAACCTTTCAATATGTAAACTTTGCTTTGCATCTATCGCTTTTATTTGTATGCAATATGCTGTTAGCTGATTTTTGGCGTTCTGCAATTTGAAACTCAAGTCTAAGAGAAGAGGAATTCAGGCTCAATAATATTATGTTATTGTGCTAATGTTTCTCTTTTTTTTAATTGGTAGTATAGGTGATGAGCTAAATATTGAATCAAAATGTTTTTATTATATACATTCTTGAGTTTCTAAAAGGACAATAATACTCCTTGATTAAGACACGATTATTGTGTTGCATTATAGAAACTAATAAAATAAATCACTTATACAATATAAAGTTTGATTGATTTAACAAACTCTGAACAACTCGAGGCATTTGGTTCAGGGACCTGGATTTCATGTGAAAGCAAGCAACTGTCGTTTTATGGTTGTCTACCAATATGGATCTGCTGTTTTGTTTAACATTGATGATCATGAAGTGGATATATATCTGCAACTAGTTAAGAGGCATGCATCTGGTTTACTTTCAGAGATGAGAAAAGATGGTAATTTTTTTCTGGAGAAATTACTAAATCATGTTGTTCTTCCGAGTCTCTCTGTTTATCTTTTAACATGAGCTTTGTGATTAGATTATGCAATAAGGGAGAAGCCAGAATTAGTTGAGGATATGCAAGGGGGTCCAGACTACATAGTTCTGAAATCTTTAGACACCGATGGTATTCGTTTAATTGGAAGTGTGCTAGGACAAAGCATAGCTCTGGATTATTTTGTCTCTCAGGTTGGAATGTGCTAAATAGTAGTATATTATTTGGATTTGTATTGCCTGCAGCTAGCAATCCACAGAATGACACAATCAGTAAATTGGTGGCCATTCGATTGAGATAGGACAATCGAGATTTCAATGCAGATTTTGTTTTTTGTTTTTGAAAAACTAAAATACCGAGCTTGAAATCTGGATTGTTTATCCAATGACCACTAGCTGACTGCGTGAATGCATGGATTGTTGACTCCAGAAAATCTATATTATTACTCTGTTGACCATTTTTAATTCCAATGGAAAAACAACCATTGAAAATTTGACATTTGTTTTCACTAATTCCCAGGTTGATGGTTTAGTTGAAGAGTTTGCAGGCATAAATCGTGGAATGGAGAAAACTGGAACTTTTACCATGGATAAGAAAAAGCTGCTTCAGCTTGTTGGGAAGGCTAACTCAAATTTGGCTGACGTGATTCTTAAAGTTGGTCTCTTCGAAAGGTATTATCATCCCTTAGTGTCGGTGTACATTGATTATCCTTGTTTTAGGCCTAAGAAAAATATGCACTTGCAAATGTGACGATATGTTGAAAATTTATATTCGAAAACAATATTATAAGCTCATTTCATGACAGACAATAGTAAGACAATTCAGTTTATTGAACTTGTTTTGATCCTCTCCGTTCATGTTTTATTATGGATTAATTAGATCAGAAATTGCTTGGAGGGATGCGAAGTATGCTGAAATATATGAGTATCTGAGGGAGGAGTATGAAGTAGCACAACGCTTTGGAAACCTTGATTTCAAATTGAAATTCGTAGAGGTATTCTATGCATATTTTTATCCTTTCATCCTCTATAACAAGTACTGGTCATTTCATATGAACATTGCATTTGAAAATTTGAACCTGAGCTCACTTGAGCACAACAATGTGCTTATTATGAACAATTTTGCATCTAGTTAAACCAGTTTTATACATCATAATTTCAACATAGTTATGTATTTGAGGTTCTGTATTCAAAGTTGTGTTTGTTGTATGTATTTAATATATGCAAGAACTATTATAGGGGAAGGAGAAAATTGAAGACAAATATCATTGAACTACTACTGTTTAATATTTAGGCAACATGATAATTGAAAAACATTGAACTATTTTGCTCAAAGTTTATGTTGACTAATTAAGGCTTATTATGTTGATTTGGTTACTTGCAGCACAATATTCATTTTTTACAAGAAGTTCTCCAGAACAGGAAGTCAGATTTCTTGGAATGGTGCATTATTGGTCTATTGACGATCGAAAATGTTATATCCTTATACGAGATTATAAAAGATACAAATGTAGTTTCATAGTAAAGTAGCAGATAGATTGAAGCTAGATTAAGTTATTGTAACAGCAGTTCTTCCCATTTTTGAGCTAATCATAATTTTGCCCTTTGTATTTATGATTAATAAGTTCACATATTCATTGAGTTGTATGAAATTTATTAGAAAAAAGTCTGGAAACAGAATAGTTTCTAAAATTGGTTATACAAGTGATACTGATAAACCCCCACCCCCACAAAATAAGAAAGCATATCAGCTATGCATATGAAATTTATGCTTATAATGATTGTTAGTCTAAATGGTGTAGAGCTTGATTTATCTCAGAGCGAAATCTTAATTATAGCATCTTGATTAATTATAGCATCTTGATTTGGATTAGTGCATGTTTAGATTAACAATAAATTTGTCAAAATCACGGTGTACCACTGTGATTTTAGCAAAAATTATGCTTAGTAATATATAGTTTCAACAAAATGACATAAAACTCGCAGTATTTCAAACATGCACTTAGCCAAAGTTCATGCTGAAAAAATTATACTTTAATAGAAATTCATAACCAAATGTCATTCCAACCAATCACAAAAGTGAAAGTTAAATTGCTTTAAGAAAATAAAGGCTTAATATTGCACAATTTCAATTTATGTCTGCATAATTAGAGTTACCATATGATATTACCGAATTAACTTTCATTCAATATAATGATGAATGACCAGAACAACAATACATCCAATCCATTATATATAATTTAGAGAAAATGAACCTAACCCCAATCCTTCTGTGTGAACATTTCCAATAAATTAGACTAACTATTTCATACTAACAGAATCACAACGATAACTGATATTGTTGTAAACTCAGAATTCCGATACTCTAACAGCATCGCGAGGTGTATCATACGCATCCTTTGGTCTTGACTTCTTTACACCAGCAGTAACCCAAATCTTATCAGATTTATAACCCTCAACTGTCACACTTGTCACCTTAACCCATACTAGAACTTTGGTTTTCATTCCATCAATTGCTGAAAGCTTTCCCCTTGTAAGAACCCCTTTGACTCGAGTTGTGTATCTCAGTATCGAGGAATCCTTGAAGCTGACCTCACATGCAGATGGCAAGTAGACGATTAGCTTTCCCTTGATTTCATCAAACTCATAACAGGTTATGTTTTGAGGAAATAGCCCCGGTGGTAAATTGTACTCTCGGAGGAGATCTGGTAAGCTTTTCTGTGGCTTACCTGTTGGAATTCATCGAGAGAATATGATTATTACTTCGAGCAATATCATACATTTAAATGGACTTAATCATTTGATTGAAGAAAAATCTCGGAAGAATGCATAAATCCATACCTTTGAGTTTGTTGAAAATCCATTTGGCCTTTTCTTCAACAGTACTTGAGAAAGTCTGCAATAAAATAATCTTTCGTCATAAAACCAAACAGGACCGCTCAAGTGAATATGGTTTTTATTTATACTTGTGCACAAATTTTATCCAACTTTGTGATTTGGTAGACGCAATTCGCTCGATACTACTGACATGAAGCTAACAACCAACTTAGTTCTATCCAGAGAGTATTAGACACCAAATTTTTACATTAACAAAATCTAACATGAGTATATCAAAATCTAACATGATTATATGAAAGATCCATCAGATCATAGGGTACATAAAAATGGGCTGGTATTGAATTGCCTAAATCTGACGACTACCACAATCCAAATCTCAAAATTATTTCAATATGAAACTGAAAGGAAAAAAATACAGACTCGGATTTGCTGCAGTCGGCAAGTCCACACATTCACGCCACAGTGGCCGTCTGAACTAGTTTGGACTGTCAAAAATTTCAAGATTGGTGTTTTTGGTTTATTGAGTAAAATTTAAAATTCTATTTTCAGAATTGTTTGATCATGATTGGACAGACATCAATACACTGAATGTGTGACTGCATGGAAAGTTGACAGCAGCGGATTCAATTTCATATAATACCCCATTCTACAGTGACATATCAAAAGGCCACATTTTTTATGCACCCAAAAGACTATTTTAAGCCAGAAAACAAAGGACTATTATTGTCCATTGCATATTCATTCATGGAACCAAATGTTGAAATCAACCTAAACTAAAGAAACATCAATATGCAAGATACCCCTTTTTCAAAAACAAAATATATGCAAGACACCCAATTTCACAACCAAAACAAATCACTCCATGACAACCACTAAAACAAGTTTAGCACGTGTGGTGATACATTGATTTTGTAAAATTGATTCTAACTAAATGTGAGTTAAACATAAAATAATGTATGTTTAGATACATTCACGTAAAATTGGATTCAGAAATAAACTTAAGGCTAAAAATGTGTGTCCTCGATTCAACCGGCCGGTCTAGTTATTAAAACATTGGTCAAAAGCCCAAAATTCTGGTTAAGTTAGAATCAATTCTTATGTTTGACACTTTTAGCTTCTTAGCACTAGAGGATGTGGATCATTTGAATAGAGTTCAAAAGGTCATGCATAGCAATGTTGTGTCTCCTAGGATGACAAAACATTGTTTCTTAGCAATGTTTTGTCATCCATATAAGGTTAGCAACGCAGCTTATTGCTTGTTTGTCTTCAATTCATGTGTAATTAACTTGAATATATGTTATTTTTTTGTTTTCACCATCAGTATCCAGCCCACTGGGCCGACTAATCTGATTTGGGGCGAGTTCTAGCATTATAGAGTGGATATTGTATTTTTAAAGATTTCCATTTTAAAAATAAAAGTCTAATGTCAAAATCAATTTTATCCAAGAACATCCTAACAAGTCAAAATCAATTCTCTAAGTAAAAGTGGAATCAAACATACAATAAATCTTATATTAAAATCTTTGTGGAAAAAAAAGAGTACATTTTCATCAACAAAAAAAAGCAAGCAAGCAACCAACACCATCCAAGGTTATTTTGTTTCAAACAAACAAATCAAAATCCTTCCTTTAGATCTCTCAAACATCAAATACAAACTACCTATGAAAAGGGTTAAAGTAAATAGCAACAAACCACATTGGAAAAAGAAATGAAGAAAAAATACAAACAAATAGACAAATAAAGCATAAAACAAAACAAAAACAGTTACTAACATTGATGTCTTGAGAGATGTTGGTGAACTCTTCTTTGGCTTTCTTAGAAATCCATGAATCTCCAAGTCCAATCTTCAAGCTTGAGACTTTAGTGAGAGCTTTCTCCATCTTGGGCTGTTGCTGAAAATTGCAATGAGATGAAGTGAAAATGAGAAGACAGAAAGAAGAACACAACTAACAGAAGAAAAGGAAAAAGGTTTGTTTCACCTTTGTATCCTAAAAATGTGTAGCTGGCAACAACAAACAGACAAAGTAAGATGATGCTTGCTCACAACACACACTGTGTGAGTCTACTGTCTAATGCGGCGTTTCACTAGCATTTATGTTTCTCGATCAAAGTATAATAAAAAAAATTTAACTTTATTAATTTTTTTGTACAACTTTTTAACTTTACTTTTTTTCTTACTTAAAATTTATACATAATTTTTAAAGAAATGATTAATTCTTATAATTTTAACGGTAAAATTACTTTTTTTTATTGAAACACCATAAATAGTATTTCTTCCGTCCCATTATATTAGATTGTTAGTTTCTTTGATCAATTTCAGGTTTATTAAGAAATATTGTAGTATAATTATTGTGTCTAATTTGTGTGTGAATTTTACTAAATTATATTTTATTTGTATATGTATTTAATTTGATTTTTCGTATTTCAATATAAGTTAGTGGAATAATTAAGAGTATGTATAAAGAAAAAATAAATTAATATAATGCACATAATAATTTATAAAAAGACTTATATTTATGGACTAAATTATTTTTGAAAGAATGCGAATAATTATTTTAAGAAAAACAAAAAATATTAAAGAAACAATTATTTTAAAACTACTAATTCTATTTTACTTCATGTTTTTTATTAATTAAAAAAAAAGAAGATTTGGAAGGTGGAGAATACTTTTTCTGAGGAAGCCTATAGGATAGATGATTTGGATGAATGATCACATGTGTTTGTTCTCTTTTGAAGTTTGACAAAAGAAATTGCAAACTTGTTTGATTAATTTTTGAGTTTTTGTTTGTTTATACTTTGTACTTTTCTAAAAATTTTTAATTAGAGAAATATTTGCAACAAAATTACATATATTACTATATATTTATAATTAAATTAAAGAGAAAATTAACACATGTCCTTTTCTTCTTTTTTTGGTATAATAGAGAGAATTAAAATGTGTCTTTACTTAAGTATGGGCGCGCGGTGTCACATATAGATGAGAGGATGCAGCTGCACCCTTAGGTCTTAATATTTTCTATCAATAATATCATTTTTCTCTTTGTATTAATAAATATGTAATGGTATGATATTTTTTTTTTGTTGTTTTTTGTGTTATCATAATATTTATATTCATAATTACTATATATATATATATATATATATATATATGGGGTTGCTAACTTCCTTCCATGTGGGAGGAAGTTAGCAAACCTTCTCCCACATGTTTCATTCGCGCGCCCCTATTTATATAGAGGCCCACGAGAAATGGAGGTGGGTGGGGGCGCACGAGAAATGGAGGGTGGGTGAGAAGCGCGCGAAAAATGTCTATATATATAAAGGGCGCGCGAGTAAAACATGTGAGAGAAGGATTGCTAATTTTCTCCTACATAAAAGGAAGTTAGCAGACTCATATATATAATATTAGGTGTGTACCTTTATGACTGTATATGGCTTGAAATGATACGAAAAGATTGGCGTCATATGATAGGCATGATATGATATGAAAAGATTTATAGAGATAAAATAATGCGTTTAATAAGTATGAAAAAAATGATTTCTAAATATTATAATTATAAATTTTAAAAGTCATTACCAAACAAAAAATTATACGTCTACTCCCCCCTGAGTCAGAGTCCTGGCATCGTCACAAGGTTTAAGCACATGTTAAGAAATTTAATATAGCAATTTTATCTTAAAAGATATGCATTCAATCTTTTGTTAGTCAACATATTAAATTTTTACAGTACAAAATTACTACTTTTGAGTTCCTTAACATGTGTCTTAAATTCGTCAAAAAAAAACATGTGTCTTAAAACACATGTTAACAAGTCCCATTAAATAAATCTTTTTTGTGGTTCTCAAAATAATAAAATCTAAAATTATAACTTGAGTTGTTAGGCCCTTATGTAGTATTTTAAAAACTGAACCAGCCGGTCGGACCGGTGAACAAAGGGATATCGGAAAAGCTGAAAATTGTCATGAGCAAGTTTGTACCCTTGATCTCTTTGTAAAAGAAGGAGCATGCTACCACTAGACTAGGTTGTTTATTTGATAATAGTTTTACTTTGTATTAAATATATTATATTTATTTTTGTATTACTATTATTTTTATACAAAACAAACTTTTTCACAACAAATGTTGATTTGTTTTAAAGGCACATTTAATTTTTTTTCATTGACTTTAGATTTTATCTATTGGTTGTCTAATATTGATTTAATTGTTCAATATTTTTTACATTTATAATAACTATTACTTCTCCCGTAAAAAATCACAAATAATTTTAATTTATTATATTTATAATTAAAGTACATATGTTATAATTAAAATATATATGTTATAATTTTTCTTTTTAAAAAATGAATATGTGTATATTCTCCGATTAAATCCAATTTAATACATATAATTTATTTTTCTTTTTATATAATTACTATATAGTTTTATTATAGATACTGGAATTCATTCCACCAGTTTTATTTAATTTTGTCATGCGTTCGACCAGTCAATCAAAAATTCGACTAATAAATCAATATCTTCACCGATTCGATGACCAGACCAATTTCTAAAACATTGCCCTAATGGAAAATTCATTTTTAAATCACCCTTTTAATTGCCACTTACAACAAAATTATAATATTAATTAGTAACTAACGATATACTTAAAAAAATGTTAGTAACATACATCCCTTAAAATTTAATTGAAATATTCTTCTGTTTTTTTTTTTTTTTGACGGACGAAATATTCTTCTGTTAATCATGTAGTGTCAAATGCCAATGTAGTGGTATACACATGGTGGGGTCATGAAGTTCCATTTTCCAGCTCAAAAGACTAAAATAAGACTATCATGGCACTATCATATCATACATGATTCTAACTTCATTGTGATCGAAGCTTCCAATTGTTGAGAAGAAACTTGAGACAAAAGGCCTTGGATCCCACCCTGATTTTATAGTTTCCAGTTATTTCATGACTTGCTTGGTTTTGTCTTTCTTAGAACTCAATTACTAGTATCATTTTACTCTTTCATCTCTATTTTTTTATAAGAATATTTACAAAATGTTATAGGTATTAAAAAAGAGAAAAAATATATATACATTGGTAGTGTAAAAAATATACATTGCCATGTCACCCCATATATCATTCATTTTTATTTTTGTCACTGTAAAATTAATTTAAATTGTAGGGGGCATATCATTTAAAATGGTGGTGCAACAGACAAATGATTCGAAAATTACTCTCCGCTTCCCCTACACTTCTCTATTATCCCCCTAAAATCCGAAATTACCTTTCAATTTTAAAGGGGTTTACCATGTTCGGATTATAGAATCCGAATTTTGCAGGGGTTTTATTGGTTCGGATTATAAAATCTGAAATTTGTGGTTATATTGTGGCTAATTAATAGCTAATTCGTAGCTACCGTTACAAACAAAACAAAGAGTACACCACCCCATCCCAAACAAAACAGAAACCAAAGCCTAAGCAAGAAAAACAACAACCAAATTACCCCCCATGGTATATAAAAAAAACCAGCACAACAAACACATCAAAACACAAAGATTTAATTCCAAACTACCCCCTTGTTGTTGTTTCATGAATGTTTCATGTATGCATTTATTTGGTCAAATTGTTGTTGGTTTCTTATTTGATCAACACAATACATAAATAAACATGTTTTGTTTGGCAGCAAGTTCCTAAGAAGGGAGAGAAGAAGCTAAAGTTGTTTAAGCAAGTAGGAAATCATCAACTTAGAATATAAGAAAGGAAGATGTTGTTTAAAACCCGAAATTGCCCCTAAGCCATGTAATGCCAAGTGGTGTGTTTTAGCAAGTGACATGTGTCCGGTTTTGCAAATGAAAGCTTTGTTTTGCTATGCATGAAGCTTCTCATGAAAGTCATTCAGTAGTTGTAATAAAATAATACTATTAGATGTCACATGAGGAAAAAAATGAAGCTGGCTTCTCATGAAAGGAAGTCTATATTAAAATAACATTATTCTTCCCACTCAAATATCAATTTCAAATTTCAATTTCAAATTTCCCACACAAACTCATTTTCTCTCTTTAAATCTCACATTTGTCTTTAAACATCTTTCTCTCACTTTTCATTCTTTGTTTCTCTCATCATCTTTTCAAATCTGCTTTCTTTAATGAATATTTTTTTTGCAGGAAACTTCAAAACTATTAATTTCTACATACATAGGTACAATGTTCTTCTTACTCTTTTCCTCTTTTATAAACGATCTTTTTCTATACTTAAATCTTTATGTTTATTGTCTTAATAATATTTGTTCATTGTTTTCTAACATATCACATATGTTCATTGTTTTAAATCTTCTATGTTTTTTCTTAAACATCATCACAAGTCAAATTACAACAAAATCAATGTATCAAAGGTAACTTTCATATTTTGTTTTTATACAATTTTCTGCATAAAAATATCATCTAACTTTTTCCTTTTCTCTGTTTTTATAAACTCAAGATCTCTTCACATGATGTCTCTCCAAAAGGTACAAAAAAGATAATGGGTAAGTAAATAATTGTGGGTTTGATTCTCATTGATTTTTATGTGTGACATTATATTCTTATCTTTTCACTTCTCTATCTTGGTTTTTAGAAAAATTTGATGTTTAATTTATTTAACAAAAAAATATAAATTGATTCAAAAAAATATACGTAAGTAATTTTTGTTAATATTTATTGCAGAAGAAAACATATATAAAAACAATGAAGAGAAAAGAAGCTGGACAACACAAGAAGAACAATAACTTTATGTGTATTATAATATTATATGATAGGTAAAAGTACAGTTTTTTTCTTTTTCTAACATAAAATTAATAGTAAAATTTTTTCATCAATGATAACATTCTACATCAAGATATATTTTTTACATCATTTTTATTTTTCATTATTTCTCTATCTTCATTTCAAATATATATATATATATATATATATATATATATATATATTAAAAAAACTAAATAATAATGTATTCTACAAAAATATATATTATATAAAGACGAACAATTAGACAAAAAATATATATTATTTTTTCAATGTTAAATTATTTTATTGCTTACAAAAAAAATGTTATACAAAGTAAAAGAGTATTTTTTTTTTTTGTAAAAGAGTATTTTACAAAAATGTAAAAGAGTATTTGTTTTTTTTTGCTATTGTTAATAATTATGCAAAGTTATTTTACAGGAACATGAAGAAGAAAAATAAGAACACTAAAAAAGGTAAGTTAAGGTTTTTTTTTTAAATCAAGTTAAGGTTATTAGATCTAAAAAAGTTATTTTTTTATTTAACAGAACTTAAAAAGGTTAATAGATCTTAAAAATTCTTCTAACAAAATAGTGCAACATATAAAAAATTTATTTTCCTTTTTTTTAAACAACACAACAATGGTCTTATTGTCAAAATACTTATTTTTTTTTTCAATTCTTTGTCCACAAATAAAAAAAAAACGTACAAATAGTACACAAATCTATTTTTTTTTCAATTATTTGTACACAAATCCAAGAAAATATGGTGGTTGTTGTTAGTAGTGATTATGATTATTTGATATAAGATTTTTTATTTAAATCTACAAAAAATTAATAAACAAATCTAAAAAAGAGATGAAGAAGTAAAACAAGAGAACGAACAAAACAAAGTCAACTTACTTTGTGCCATGGTGAAAGTGATTTCCGGCGCGGTGGTCGCCGGAAAATAGAGACCAATAGTATTTTATAGCTATTTTGTTAAGGACAAAGATGTGATTCTTTATGGCACGTTTGAAAGTGTACTCCATGACCGAAAAAACAAAGATTTACCCATGATAATTTTTCAAGTAAGATCATTTTCGAAATTTTCAATGATGGAAGGATAGAGGAGTATGAGAGCATAAAGAATATGTAATTATTTTTGTAAAAAGGTCGCCGGAAGGAGGCCATTAAAAGTTGTGTTTGTGGTTCACCATGAGAAGAAGCAGAAAAATGAGAGAGAGGAAGTGTTGGTAGTGGTAAATGTGAGAGAGAACAAAGAAAAAATTAAATGTCAAATAAAATGAAAAGAAAGATGTTTGGTAGATAGAAAGAGAAAAAGTTGATGGGTTGAGTGAGAAGTTAAGTGAATTGTACGTGGTGGGAAGTGGGAAGAGTGAAAAAGGGAGAAAATTTATGAGTTGTTAATATTTTTGAGAAAATAAAGGATCAAGATTAAATCATTATTTTTTATTGTACTTTTTAAATCTAGACTAGATCTAAACAATATAGATTGAGATAGGTGGGGGCAATTCACCTGATTGAATTGATAGGCTCTGTAAAAAAATATAGTCTCACAAGTCAACATCGGACTTCAAAACAAAATTAAATTTAGTTTATATCAATTTTTAATTAAAAAAAATATTATGCATCACAATCACAAAATATACTGTAATTTAATATCAAATATTTTCTACAAGTAAGTGTGAAACTATGAGAGAAATTGTTGAAATAAAATTAGTATTAAAGTTATAAAATAATTCTTTTGATGGAAAAAAAAAACAAAAACATGCAAAAATAATGACATGGATATTATAAAACTATATGTACCAAATAAAAAATATTAGAATATTAGTAAAAAAATGGTGAGAGAAAAGTCATAGTTCTCACTAAATTAGTTGAAAAATAAATGGCATTTTTTAAATTATACATCTGTTCATTATTATAAGAGACAAATGCACTTTTTAAATTCATTAAAAATACATGAATTTGGACTCTTTAATTGGCCAGATACATCAATTTTTTAGTGAATCCAGAAAGTACATTTGTCTCTTATAATAATGAACAGAGGTAGTAATAAAATTAAAAAAATTTATATGGTTTGTGTAAAGAATATGATAAAGAGTAGTAGTGTATGTAACGTGACAAAGAAAATACATGAAGAGACAAGGGTGGTGTTTATGAGAGAGAAAATTAGGAGTGTGTGTGATTGTGTTTCTCAAGAGGATAAACTTGACTACTTTTGAATTGTAGTTTGACAAAATCTTTATATGCTAGCTGTCACACTTATCCGTAGAGAACCATCACTTTACAAACAATGTGTTTACATCTATACTCACATATTACCTTCGTCCCTAAATATAAGACCATGTTGGATCACTGCACAATTTTGAACACTTACATCTTTAATTATCTTGATGTAAATTGTCCTTTTTTTGATAATTTTACGTGTCTATATTTAAACTCATATATATACACGGGAACTATTTTTTTTATTTTTTTTAAAAGACATGTGTTTTTACTCATACATTAATAATGCTGCCTATTTTTTTACGCATATATTAATAAATTTTCTTTTTTTTGATAACTTTTTCATGTCTTATACTTATTTAATCACTTGAAACAATATGTCTCACTAATGCACGGGATAAGCCATCATCTGCTAATCTTGAACTTTAGAAATATTTTATGTCGATGTAAAAGATGCAAAAAAAAATACAAGGAATATGTCTTATACTTATTCAATCACTTGAAACAATGTGTCTCACTAATGCAAGGGGTCAAGTTATCCATTGTCGATCTTGAACTTTAAAAATAAAATTTAAAACTGTAAAAGATGCAAAAAATACGAGGAATATGTTTTATTGTTTATTCAATCACTTTAAACAATGTGTCTCCCTAATGCACGGGATCAACCTATCCTTTGCCGATCTTGAACTTTAAAAATAAATTATTTCACCGTAAAAGATGCAAAAAATACAAGGAATATGTCTTATACTTATTTAATCACTTGAAACAATATGTCTCCCTAATGCACGGGACAAACCATCCTCTGTTAGTCTTGACCTTTAGAAATATTTTATGTCGGTATAAAAGATGCAAAAAAAATACAAAAAATATGTCTTATACTTATTCAATCACTTGAAACAATGTGTCTCACTAATGCACGGGGTCAAGTCATCCATTGTCGATCTTGAACTTTAAAAATAAAATTTAAAACTGTAAAAGATGCAAAAAATACGAGGAATATGTTTTATTACTTATTCAATCACTTGAAACAATGTGTCTCCTTAATGCACGGGATGAAGCCATCCTTTGTCGATCTTGAACTTTAAAAATAAATAATTGCAGCGTAAAAGATGCAAAAAATACAAGGAATATATCTTATACTTATTTAATCACTTGAAACAATATGTCTCACTAATGCACGGGACAAACCATCCTCTATTAATCTTGAACTTTAGAAATAAAATATGTCGGTGTAAAAGATGCAAAAAAAAAATACAAGGAATATGTCTTATACTTATTCAATCACTTGAAACAATGTGTCTCACTAATGCACGGGGTCAAGTCATCCACTGTCGATCTTGAACTTTAAAAATTAAATTTAAAACTGTAAAAGATGCAAAAAATATGAAGAATATGCTTTATTACTTATTCAATCCATTGAAACAATGTGTCTCATTAATGCACGGGATCAAGCCATCCTTTGCCAATCTTGAACTTTAAAAATTAATTATTTCAGCGTAAAAGATGCAAAAAATACAAGGAATATATCTTATACTTATTTAATCACTTGAAACAATATGTCTCATTAATGCACGGGACAAGCCATCCTCTATTAATCTTGAACTTTAGAAATAAAATATGTCGGGGTAAAAGAAGCAAAAAAAATACAAAGAATATTTCTTATACTTATTCAATCACTTGAAACAATGTGTCTCACTAATGCACGGGATCAAACCAACCTTTGTCAATCTTGAACTTTAAAAATAAATTATGTCAGTGTAAAAGATGCAACAAATACACAGAATATGTCTTATACTTATTTAATCACTTGAAACAATATGTCTCACTAATGCACGGGGTCAAGTCATCCATTGTCGATCTTGAACTTTAAAAATAAAATTTAAAACTGTAAAAGATGCAAAAAATACGAGGAATATGTTTTATTACTTATTCAATCACTTGAAACAATGTGTCTCCTTAATGCACGGGATCAAGCCATCCTTTGTCGATCTTGAACTTTAAAAATAAATAATTGCAGCGTAAAAGATGCAAAAAATACAAGGAATATATCTTATACTTATTTAATCACTTGAAACAATATGTCTCACTAATGCACGGGACAAACCATCCTCTATTAATCTTGAACTTTAGAAATAAAATATGTCGGTGTAAAAGATGCAAAAAAAAAATACAAGGAATATGTCTTATACTTATTCAATCACTTGAAACAATGTGTCTAACTAATGCACGGGATCAAGTCATCCACTGTCGATCTTGAACTTTAAAAATTAAATTTAAAACTGTAAAAGATGCAAAAAATATGAAGAATATGCTTTATTACTTATTCAATCCATTGAAACAATGTGTCTCATTAATGGACGGGATCAAGCCATCCTTTGCCAATCTTGAACTTTAAAAATTAATTATTTCAGCGTAAAAGATGCAAAAAATACAAGGAATATATCTTATACTTATTTAATCACATGAAACAATATGTCTCATTAATGCACGGGACAAGCCATCCTCTGTTAATCTTGAACTTTAGAAATAAAATATGTCGGTGTAAAAGAAGCAAAAAAAATACAAGGAATATTTCTTATACTTATTCAATCACTTGAAACAATGTGTCTCACTAATGCACGGGATCAAACCAACCTTTGTCAATCTTGAACTTTAAAAATAAATTATGTCAGTGTAAAATATGCAACAAATACACAGAATATGTCTTATACTTATTTAATCAGTTGAAACAATATGTCTCACTAATCCACGGGTCAAGCCATCCTCTGTTAATCTTGAACTTTAGAAATAAAATATGTCGGTATAAAAGATGCAAAAAAAATACAAAAAATATGTCTTATACTTATTCAATCACTTGAAACAATGTGTCTCACTAATGCACGGGGTCAAGTCATCCATTGTCGATCTTGAACTTTAAAAATAAAATTTAAAACTGTAAAAGATGCAAAAAATACGAGGAACATGTTTTATTACTTATTCAATCACTTGAAACAATGTGTCTCCTTAATGCACGGGATCAAGCCATCCTTTGTCGATCTTGAACTTTAAAAATAAATAATTGCAGCGTAAAAGATGCAAAAAATACAAGGAATATATCTTATACTTATTTAATCACTTGAAACAATATGTCTCACTAATGCACGGGACAAACCATCCTCTATTAATCTTGAACTTTAGAAATAAAATATGTCGGTGTATAAGATGCAAAAAAAAAAATACAAGGAATATGTCTTATACTTATTCAATCACTTGAAACAATGTGTCTCACTAATGCACGGGGTCAAGTCATCCACTGTCGATCTTGAACTTTAAAAATTAAATTTAAAACTGTAAAAGATGCAAAAAATATGAGGAATATGCTTTATTACTTATTCAATCCATTGAAACAATGTGTCTCATTAATGCACGGGATAAAGCCATCCTTTGCCAATCTTGAACTTTAAAAATTAATTATTTCAGCGTAAAAGATGCAAAAAATACAAGGAATATATCTTATACTTATTTAATCACTTGAAACAATATGTCTCATTAATGCACGGGACAAGCCATCCTCTGTTAATCTTGAACTTTAGAAATAAAATATGTCGGTGTAAAAGAAGCAAAAAAAATACAAGGAATATTTCTTATACTTATTCAATCACTTGAAACAATGTGTCTCACTAATGCACGGGATCAAACCAACCTTTGTCAATCTTGAACTTTAAAAATAAATTATGTCAGTGTAAAATATGCAACAAATACACAGAATATGTCTTATACTTATTTAATCACTTGAAACAATATGTCTCACTAATGCACGGGTCAAGCCATCCTCTGTTAATCTTGAACTTTAGAAATAAAATATGTCGGTGTAAAAGATGCAAAAAAAATACAAGGAATATGTCTTATACTTATTCAATCACTTGAAACAATGTGTCTCACTAATGCACGGGGTCAATTCATCCATTGTCGATCTTGAACTTTAAAAATAAAATTTAAAACTGTAAAAGATGCAAAAAAATATGAGGAATATGGTTTACTACTTATTCAATAATTTGAAACAATGTGTCTCCCTAATGCACGGGATCAAGCCATCCTTTGCCGATCTTGAACTTTAAAAATAAATTATTTCAGCGTAAAAGATGCAAAAAATACAAGGAACATGTCTTATACTTATTTAATCACTTGAAACAATATGTCTCACTAATGCACGGGTCAAGCCATCCTCTGTTAGTCTTGAACTTTAGAAATGTTTTATGTCGGTATAAAAGATGCAAAAAAATACAAGGAATATGTCTTATACTTATTCAATCACTTGAAACAATGTGTCTCACTAATGCACGGGGTCAAGTCATCCATTGTCGATCTTGAACTTTAAAAATAAAATTTAAAACTGTAAAAGATGCAAAAAATACGAGGAATATGTTTTATTACTTATTCAATCACTTGAAACAATGTGTCTCCCTAATGCACGGGATCAAGCCATCCTTTGTCGATCTTGAACTTTAAAAATAAATAATTTTAGCGTAAAAGATGCAAAAAATACAAGGAATATATCTTATACTTATTTAATCACTTGAAACAATATGTCTCACTAATGCACGAGACAAACCATCCTCTATTAATCTTGAACTTTAGAAATAAAATATGTTCGTGTAAAAGATGCAAAAAAAAAATACAAGGAATATGTCTTATACTTATTCAATCACTTGAAACAATGTGTCTCACCAATGCACGGGGTCAAGTCATCCATTGTCGATCTTGAACTTTAAAAATTAAATTTAAAACTGTAAAAGATGCAAAAAATACGAGGAATATGCTTTATTACTTATTCAATCCTTTGAAACAATGTGTCTCACTAATGCACGGGATCAAGCCATCCTTTGCCAATCTTGAACTTTAAAAATTAATTATTTCAGCCTAAAAGATGCAAAAAATACAAGGAATATATCTTATACTTATTTAATCACTTGAAACAATATGTCTCATTAATGCACGGGACAAGCCATCCTCTGTTAATCTTGAATTTTAGAAATAAAATATGTCGGTGTAAAAGAAGCAAAAAAAATACAAGGAATATGTCTTATACTTATTCAATCACTTGAAACAATGTGTCTCACTAATGTACGGGATCAAACCAACCTTTGTCGATCTTGAACTTTAAAAATAAATTATGTCAGTGTAAAATATGCAATAAATACACAGAATATGTCTTATACTTATTTAATCACTTGAAACAATATGTCTCACTAATGCACGGGACAAACCATCCTCTGTTAATCTTGAACTTTAGAAATAAAATATGTCGGTGTAAAAGATGCAAAAAAAACACAAGGAATATGTCTTATACTTATTCAATCACTTGAAACAATGTGTCTCATTAGTGCACGGGATCAAGTCATCCATTGTCGATCTTAAACTTTAAAAATAAAATTTAAAATTGTAAAAGATGCAAAAAAAAAAAAGAGGAATATGCCTTTTTACTTATTCAATCCCTTGAAACAATGTGTCTCACTAATGCACGCGATCAAGCCATCCTTTGTCGATCTTGAACTTTAAAAATAAATTATTTCAGCGTAAAAGATACAAAAAATACAAGAAATATGTCTTATACTTATTTACTCACTTGAAACAATATTTCTCACTAATGCACGGGACAAGCCGTCCTCTGTTAGTCTTGAACTTTAGAAATAATATATGTCGGTGTAAAAGATGCAAAAAAAAAAGTAATATGTCTTATACTTATTCAATCACTTGAAATAATGTGTCTCACTAATAAACAGGATCAAGTCATCCTCTGTCGATCTTGAACTATAAAAATAGAATATGTCACTGTATAAAAATACAAAAAAATACAAGGAATATGCTTTACACTTATTCAATCACTTGAAATAATGTGTCCCACTAATGCACAGGATCAAGTCATCCTCTGTCGGTCTTGAATTTTAAAAATAAAATATGTCAGTAAAAAAGATGCCAAAAATAGAAAGAATATATCTTATACTTATGCAATAACTTTAAGTAATTAATACTATATATATATAGATAAATTAAGTAATACATAAAATTTTGATTAACTATTGTACACGGGAAAGTTGATAAGAAAATACGGTGAACAAGTTGTTGCTGATAAAATGTTTTAATCAAATATTATACACGATGAATAAATTGTTGCTGATGAAAATTTTAAATTAAATATGTTACACGGGGAAGCTGGTAAAAAATTAAATAATGCAGAGAATAAGTTGTTGATAAAAAGTTTAAGTTTACTATTACATACGAAAAACATGTTGTTGTTGTTGATGAAAAATCTTAATTAAATATTGTACAAATTAAGTAATACAATAAACAAATTGTTGTTGATAAAAAATTTAAATTAATTATTATAAATAGAAAACAAGTTGTTGATGAAATTTTATAATTAACTATCCTACACAGGAAAACTTATTAAAAATAGTGGGAACAAAAGTTGTTGTTGATCTCAAATAAAATGAGTTTAAATTCTATTGTTTGGGACAATATCATATAATAACAACCTCTAAACTTCAAATAAAACAAAACAATTCATTTCATAAATACTTAAATAAGGAATTCAACATAAATAATTTTTTTTCTATAAATTATATATTTTCTTTAAATAATTAATTTACTATTTACAAATAAAATTATTTTTTAAAAAAATATTAATTAACAAATATAAATACGTAACTGACGCAACGCGCGGAACGCGCGACCCGTGCGTATGCACGGGTATCCTACTAGTAGAATGAAAACTTGTTGTTGTTTTTTGCTACAACAGATTTTGAAGCTAAATCGTAGCTAATTCGTAGCTAACAGCGAGTCTTAAACACTCAAAGTTTATATCTAAGGGCAAAAATAGTAGTTAGGGGGGGAAAAGAGAAACATGGGGGGTGGGAGAGAAATTTTCAAATGATTCTCTTCACCTAAGTATATCTATTTAAAGTAAGCGCTTTGTGAATTTTTTGACTGTCTCATAAGAAGGGATATTAAATCTTAGGCCAACCTATATTCCGGTGTACATGTGAATATGAAAGAAATATGCATATGTGAGACTTGATTATATTGAGGTTTTCAATATATTTTTATATTTTATACCCTTTGCATTTGATATTTTTGGTTCCCTAACACTAAACGATGTAGGTCGTATGCAAAAAGTTCAAAGGGTCATCCATTTACAACAGTGTGCCTCCTAGGTCTATGGATATAATTTTTAAGAAGATTAATTTTGTCACCTAAAAAAAAGTAATGATACGGCTTATTATCTGCTTGTCTATATATATCATTATATTCATTCGACTAAACTTTAGATTGTTTTCAAAATAAAATTACTTTGGCCCAATAACCTCTTTCCAAACAAAAATATTAGTGTGATCTCTTTCTCCTTTTCAAAGCATATGAGGCTTTTAGTAGAAAAAAGACAAATCAAAATAGAACCTAAATTGCAAATCAAAATCCAAAACTTTTTATAGTTCATCTTCTCTCAAAAATCAAAATCTGTAAAATTCTTTCATCTATCTTATTATTTACTTTTTACATCGTAAAGTATATTATTATAACAAACAGGTCTTTCACCTAGGCTATTACAGTGAGGATCAAGCAAGAATGTTGATTATAAAGTTAAAAGTAAAAAAGCAAAAACTAGAGAGACAATAAAAGAGAACAAAAGTCCATAACAAACAAACAAAAAAACCAACTCAAGACCCAATTAACAAGTCCTCCAAAATTAATTTATTAAGATAAAAAATCTAACCAGTTATCTAACTAGTACTATTCATATTATTTTTGACCTTTTCATATGCTTCTATCAAGCATTTTCTAAATCTAATTAAATTAAGTTTCACATTTTGTTTATCCAAGTATATTCTTGAGTTCTCCCATTTTCCATCAATATAAGCTTCTGGATCCTTGACCATTAAGCTATTAACTCCATATTCCCATGCCAAGCTGCTTTCATTTGCCTCTACTTTGTATTCTACATATTGCAAGTTCAAATTCTCAGCTGGATTCCCATAGTCAATTCTTGAGAAATAATCAAGTCCAAGAGGCACCACTTGAATCAACACTGATCCTTGTTTAAGGAACATTGAGTTTGTTAGTCCAGCACCATGCACCCCTAACAATACATGGCTTGAATGAACCAACTTATAAACATTAGGTAGTGATAAGCCCTTTGAGTGATCCAACACTTGCACATTGAACCCTACATCTTTAGCTAATTTGATGACTTCTTCTTGGTTTAAAATCATTCGTCTGCCCTTTCTATTTACCAATATGAGAAGGGGCTTACTAGCATTATTGTTGGGATACATTAATGGAGTGTCCTTTTTTATGTAGGCACTTTCTAGAAATGTATGGAAATCAAGGAGGGTTTTATGGTAAGGTAGCAATTTAGGGTTTATAGTCATTGGTCCATGCTTTATCAACCCAACGGTTACCGATGGAAAACAATGGGTGGTTGTTATGTTATTTGTCTCGATGATAGCGTGGTTGGGACTAAATGCGGATAATAATTCGGCATATTTTTCGTACCACCAAGTAGCACCTTCAACGACCACAAGTATTACATCTTGATTCGTGAACAAAGAATTTATGGTGATGAAGAGTGGTATGAATATATCGTTTATTTCATGGTAGAAGTTCCCGTTGTACCCGCGTGCGCTAAATACTAGTGCTGGGCTATGATGTTCAACACCACATCGAGATGAATTTGGTTGAGCCGATGTGAGTGTGACTTCTCTAACGGATGTCATTCCAAATTCATCAGCTTTGAGAGGGTAAGGTTTGAGTTTCTCAAGGATGTGAGGTTGGGTCCTTGTATTAGGGCTCAATGTAAAGAAAGTTAATGAAGTTTGATCTAAAATTGTTGGACTATGAGTTGTACATATATCAAAACGTTCATTAGAGCGGTTACATGTGATTATTGGAGTATTATTTGCTTCATAATCCCAGCCCCATTGTGAAATTGAGAACATTTGCCTCAGTTTCTCCTTCAATATAGTTGCATCTGCATAAAGAAAGTGAATATCTTTATATAACAAATGAATTTTTTATTAACATCTATGAAATTTTAATATTTTCTAGGTAAAATATTTTTTTTTTTTATAATTATAAATCCAATTAAACTTATATCAATAAAAGAAGAAAAAAATTGATTTAAAATGATTTGATGTAAAGTGAATTTAAATAAAATTATATGAAAAAATACATCCAAAAATAATGTAGAAAAGAATAGTACCCGTAGGATAGCTCAGGTGGTATGAGCTGGGGGACATATGAGTTAGGTAGAGGGAGGTCCAGGGATCAATTTATAGCGGGAACAATTTATATTTTCGATGTATCAAAAAAAATGTAGAAAAGAATAATGTTCATTTTCAGTAGAAAAAAAACACTATCAGTTACCACAATTGACACAAATGATTAGACTTTTGTTCATATTAGTGTGATTTATGTTCTAGTATGAAGTTTTGTAATTGGTAGGTTATATTAGTGTGATTTAAATTTCATTATAATTCTTCAATGAAATTGATGATTCTCTCTAACCTTGCATATCGGTGCTCTAATATAATAACAAAGGTAAGATAAAACATTTAAGTTAACAAATAATTTTTTCTTGACAAAAGTTAATAAATAATTTAAAAATACCATATGTACAATACTACCAATTTAAATTTTCATTGACTGTACCAACAAAAAAAATTACCTTTGACTTCTATTGAAAATATTAAACATTGATATACTTGAGTATTTTATTACACAGAAACTTTTTACTCTTTTAATTTTATGAATAGAAAAATAAAAAAACTATATTCCAAAGAACAATTTTAAACTTTTAAAGAATTGAATACACATTCTCAAAATCAAAAATTTTAACGTATACATCAAATTATATTTAAGAAAAAATAACAATCAGCAAAAAGAAATACTACATAGATGTACACATATGGATTAATCTTACACCACACCAATCCTTAATATATAATTGAGAATATGAGGTTTTTGTCAAAAAAAAAATTGAGAATATGAGGTTTGTTGATTAATTACCTTGCAAGACAAAGATGAGTCCTAAAGCAACCAACCATATAGCCGATATTGACAACGTTGATGTGTTCCTTTGCAACATGATAATGCTATGTTTGATCACAATTCACAACACTCTATTTCATGAAAGAGAAACAAAATCATAAGTAATAATTAATTAATGTTTTTGTACACTAAACTTAAAAGATTATTTGCAAAGAAGTTATTCGTACAATATATTTGATTAGGAAGCTAAAGTGTATGAGTGATGGATGAAAAAAGTTACCTGATAGCTAGAATGATATTGAGTTACACCGTATATTTGACTTAGCTTTCCCCTTTCTTTGATCCATATATATAGAGATATAAAATTAAAAGGGTCTAATATTTTTTTATTTTTTTGATAAAAGTGGGTCTAATATTCTAGTATTGTTATGATGCTTAATAATTTTTATCAGATGTATGTTTTATAAAATTATTGTTGGACTAAAACTTTATATATTAAATCGACTTTGTAAATTTAGTAAAATATAAAATACTTTGATATGGTATTGCGGCTTTTTTTAGCATTGAGACGTGCAATTTTTAATCTAAAATTTTCTTACATAAATAAATAAAAGGTAAATAGATGTTTACTCCTGCAATGTGACTAACTTTTGATTTATCTCTGTAATATATTTTTAATTACAGCCATGTAGTGTAAATTAAAACCCGCTCATGGTAAATAGCTATTAAATAAATAAAACAATTTTAGTAAATAAATAAATATTGCCTCAAAAAAAATTAAAAAGATACCATAAATTATATGATTACCAATTTAAAATTACCAGTTACTTTGACTTCTAATTTGAATATATTAAACTACTATAAAAAATTGACATTGAATTATTTTACTCTTTATATGATATTTACTTTTCTTTTTTGGTAAGTATATGATATTTACTTTATTGATATATTAGTCAACCTTTTTTCTTTTTTAATAATTTATGTTTAGTAATTTGTTTTACAATTGAATTGAATTATCTCATAAACTACGAGAATTTTAATAATATGTTTATTTTTATTTCTTTATTTTGCTATTGGTAAATACATATACTCAATAGAGAGGAAGAAGTGCGAGAGAATAGTCACTGGGTTCGGCGGTGGATACTCCGGTCTCGACCAAAAAAAATAGAGAGGAAGAAGTGTGAAGACTTAAAATTGAACTTAAAAACTCGTAAAATACTCTCACAACTAAGTTGTTGAATCATGAGGGGGAATCTCACCGAATTGAATAGTCACATTGGGTTAATAACAATCACACAAGTGACCAATGTTGCTCAACATCAACTCTTCCTTTTCATACGAGACATTAACTAAGCTATATTATACTACATCGTAATATTGTACGAATATAATAAAAAAGAAAATTAAAAATAAGCAAATTGATTTTTATAAGGAAGCATTGATGAATATACTTCTTGATCAAAAATATAATTAAAAACATATTGTACATATATAGTAAAATTGGTTGGTTGTTAGGCTTTGTAAGGTAACTGCTTCTGGTTGTGTGTGCATTTTTTTTTCCAGAATTTTAATAAAAATATTTTTTGCTGTTCAACTTAAAAATTGAATGCATTTCAATTTTCACTTATTGAGTTGAAAGGAGTTGTAGAGCACATTGTTCCTCTTAAGGTTTTTGGTTTGAACAAGCATATAATCACATGAAGAGCCTAAATCTCTTGTGGCAATTCAACATCTACAATCTTATCAAATATTAATACCACACTTCATCATAAGCTACTTGAAGAAATACTTGTATCATGGATTCATGATCATGAATAAATGATTATTCCTAAAATAAAGAAAATATATCAAAATCCTCAAAATAACATAATTATCCATAAATATCAAGATAAACATCCTAAATTATGTTGCAAAAAAGTCACAATATTTGGAAGAAAAATATGGTGATAAACATCAGCATTCTCTCTTCCATTCCAGAAACAAGTGAAAAACTTAAATCAACCTAGGTTCTTGAGTACTATTGTATTAAGTCAACAATTACATCAAGTTCTACGAATTGAAAAACAAAAAAGAAAACTAAGTTTACATGACTAAAAAGTTAGACCATTTTCTTCTGTTTAATCAAGTCTTCTCAACAAGTATTCTATCTGCACTTGTTTTGTGAGAGGCATTATCCAATCTCCATAAAGATTTCCAATCAAACCTGATTTGATTTTATATACCATATCAGCTACATCACCTGTTTCATTGATCTTTACCACTTGACTATATGTCCTTGCCTTCATCTCTACTCTCTTCTGCACTGATGCCTCAACTGTTTCATATGTCAACAATTCCAAAAGCCGTTTCTTGTCCTGCGAATCAAGATAAAGCCATATCAGGATACATTTATAATATAAAGGGTGTACTGGTTAAAAAACTAATGCTGCTAGAAATTTATAAGGATATTATAAAAATGGATAAAGAAAAATCTAAAGAGGGACCTATATTTAAGACGGTAGTTGTATATTATATGACAAGTAATCCTTACTTTTGCTTTAATGGCAACCTCATATACAGAAGGGCATTCTTGAAACTTTGCCTCAGCGACAAATTTGCCATAGTGGATTCTTTTTGAGAGAGCCTGTAATGGTGTCAAAGCATTATATAATAATGTATATAAAAACATAGTATCTATACTAAAAATTTCGTGAATGATAATGATACAAAGTATCCGAAGACTAAAGAATGAGAACTAAATTGATCGAGTAAACTGCCAAATTGATCCCTGACTTTGTAGGACATTCCCAAATAGGTCTCTGACTTTATGAATATTTCAAAAAGGTCCCTGACTTTATCAAATTTTTATTCATATTAGTCACTCTGAAAGTTATTCAAAGACTATAAATTGAGAGTAAGTTGATAAAGTTAAGAACCAAATTGATAGTAACTTATTATTAAAAAATAGGGACTTAATCGATAGTAAGTGACTACATATAGGGACGAACTTGACAGATTAATAAAGCCAAGGACCGTTTTAAGATATTCACAAAGTCAAGAACCTATTTGAGTCCGTCTTAATAAAGTCAGGACCTATTTTGAGATGTTGACAGAATGTATCAAGAGGCTGGGAGAATCAAGAGGTTTTGGACTTAGGGTTAAAGAATCTTGGTGGTAGAACGAATGTGTTCAGAGTAAGATTAGAATCAAAAGGGAATGTTTCAAAGATTGTTCTAAGTACAAAAATCCCGAAACTTGGGAAAAGTATTAGCTAGCTAAGAAAGAGACCAAGAGTGCAGTAAGCAAATCATGAAGTCAAACTTTTGAAGGGTTATAGAAATCCTTAGGCACCAAGGAGGTAGAAAGATCTATATATGGACTTGCTAAGGGATGGGAAAGAAAGACAAGGGACTTGAATCAAGTAAAGTGTATTAAAGATGAACCGGGTAAAATTTTGGTTCAGGAAAAAGATATAAAGAATAGATGGAAGAAGTATTTCCACAAATTGTTTAATGAAGGATATGAGATCTTACCGGACGTTAACATGCTAAACACTAGACAGGAGGATCAAAACTACAATTACTATCGTTGGATTCAAGGACACGGGGTAAAAGAAGCATTAAAAAGGATGAGTAATGGCAAGACAGTTGGGCCAGACAACATACCTATTAAAGTGTGGAAAAGTCTAGGAGATAGAGGTATTGAGTAACTCACCAAGCTTTTCAACGAGATTATGAGGTCAAAGCAAATGCCGGATGAGTGAAGGAGAAGCACTTTAGTGCCAATCTTTAAGAACAAGGGGGATATACAAAATTGTACAAGTTATAGAGGGATTAAACTTATGAATCATACCATGAAATTATGGGAAAGAGTGATTGAACAGAAACTAAGAAAAGAGACTCAAATCACTTCGGTTTTATGCCTGGGAGTTCGACAATGGAAGCAATATATTTACTATGGCGTGTGATGGATGGAGTGATACTGAATGGATCAAAATGACTTGCACTTAGTTTTCATTGATTTGGAGAAGGCATGTAATAGAGTTCCTAGAGAGGTTTTGTGGAAAGCCCTAGATAAAAAAAATGTGTTAGGGTGGCTTATATTCGAGCTATCGTGGATATGTATGAAGGGGTCTCAATTAACGTGAGGACACAAGGTGGAGAAACCAAATATTTTCCCATAACAATAAGATTGCACCAAGGTTCAACACTAAGCCCTTATCTTTTCACCTTAGTTTTGGATGTACTTACGGAAGAGATTCAATAGTGAGCACCAAGATGTATGCTTTTTCAGATGATATAGTCCTACTCGGAGAGTCGAAGGAAGAAATAAATGGGAGTTGGGTGGAGACTTAGAAACAAGCATTAGAAACTATGCTTTTCGCTTGAGTAGAAGCAAGACAGAGTATATGAAATGTAATTTTAGCAATAGGCAAAGTGTTTCTAGCAGAAGCAAGACAGAGTATATGAAATGTAATTTTAGCAATAGGCAAAGTGTTTCTAGCGTAGAGGTGAAAGTTGGAGATCATATCATATACCACAAGTTACATGGTTTAAATATCTTTTGTCTATAGAACAAAATGTTGGAGAAATAGAAGGATATGTAAACCACTGAATCCAAGATGGGTAGTTGAAATGGAGTGCCTCAGGTGTTTTATGTGATGTGAATGTACCACTTAAGTTGAAGAGAAAATTTTATCAGAGAGCAGTAATACCAGCAACGTTGTACAGGACAGAGTATTGGGTTGTGAAGAACCACCACGAACATAAAGTAAGTGTCGCTGAAATGAGGATGTTGTGTTAGGATGTGTGGTAAGACTAAATGGGATATCAGATTAGAGAGTTAGGGTAGAACCTATAGTAGAAAATAAGGTAGTAACCAGACTTAGGTGGTTTGGGCATGTAGAGAGAAGACTTGTGGATTTTGTAGTTAGGAGAGTCGAATAGATGGAGGGGAGTCAGATCACTAGCAGTAGGTTTGGTTGTTGTTGTTGAGTAAAACAAAACCATATCTAATATTTGAATTTACAAAGGATCTTCAATAGAACATATGCAATCAATTAACTGAAACCATATTACTGTTTAAGTGCATATAATGTACATTAAAAACTTGGGAGGCATGAATCATTTCTGATAAATGAGCTTCTTAAGAGGAATTCAGTGTTATACATCACTTATCAATTTCTTCTAAATTTGTTGAAAGTGATATAAATTATTTTGTAAAAATGGATGCTTAATAAGTACCTGCAAGCAAAGAGTGTCACACACCGCAGCTGATCCACAGTTACCATCGTCTCCTAGTTTTACCAATCTAGGAAGGAGATCCTTAAAATACATGTTCCAAATCTTGGGGTTTATATTGATTGAATTGGCACAGTGATGTAGAACCTGGTTATGTATACAAGGAAAAATGCAAGGTAGATCAGTCAAAAACCTTATTAGGGAAATATTGCAAAAACTAATAACATGAACTATCTATTTTATTTTATTTTATTTTTATGAAATGTTAGTTAACCAAGTCAGTCAAATGAAGTAAGAAGGTGCTACTTTATGGAAATAGGTGAAATGTATGAAGATATAATGACAATCAAATAGAAGAAATTATGTTATATGCCTCACACGTAGCTTGATCTAAAAAGCTCAGAATATATCTCATGCTATGCGAATCATGACAACTAATGAACTTTCTCTCTACTTTGCCGATGAATGCAGGCGTAAAATTCTTAGATCAAATCATGTTAAGTTTTTTTTGGTACATCGGAAAGAACAAATCATGTTAAGTTCCCACCTGCATTTTTTTCTCCCTATTTTCTAATTTATTTTATTTTTATGTTTTGCATGAACATGTAATCATAATTTATAAACATTGATTATATACATTTATTAGACAAACAAATGCAGTTACCATTTTCTTTTAAGCTTTAAGCACAAATGGCTCACATGTAATACAAGTGAAGTAAAGCAATAAAGTGTTATCCATAATATACAAAAGACGGATTAAGATTTTCTCGATTCCCAAACACTTCCAATAAGAGATATTAACATAGATTTAGAATGATAAAAAAAATTAATGCATCAATCTATCTCTCTACTATTGGAAGCGTTCAGTACTGGATAGAAAATTGATTGTCGGGCATCAAATGAATTTTCACAAGTGTAACAATAAAGAGGATAGAATTTCAAAACCTGTGGATACTTCAAGGGTGGAAGCAGCGGTTCAGGTAAGTATGTAGGGAAGAAAGCATGCTCATCCGGGCTCATATATCTTCCCACCTAATTTCAAAGGGAAGCCAAGAAAAAACAGTTTAATAACACAACTTTTCTCCATATTTTTCATTGCTTTGAAATTGTAATAACCTGTGAATGAAGCTTTTCCGTTTGGCAGACCATGTACTCAACCAAAGAGCCATCAAAACCGTCTATGAAGAATGCATCTTTGTCATATGTGTCTGCATTATAAGAATATTGAGCTCTCTCCAAAAGACTGTATATTATGCTATCTTCCTGCCTAATTAAAGAGTGTCTAATGCTGTCTAAAGTCAAGCTCCTACTTTCATCCACCCTTGTTTTACCTGGATGTCTGCACCAAAAGAAAATGTCAAAATTGATCCACAAGATTGCACAGTACAAACTATTTCTATGGGTAAACAATGTAAAAGTTATAAATAAACATAGTTTAAATATTAGATAAAACTGGAAGAAAAAAAGGCCACACTAAACGTTGTTATCCCCTTTAAGGATGGATCAACACACGCAGGTAAGGAAGATCGAATGGGAATCCTGTTAGTTTAGAGCATAACTTGAGTGCTGAGATAGAAGGGAGTGTCGGAAGAAGTTGAGGAATTCTTTTGCTGGAATGATAATATGAAGGGGAAAGATAGAACGTGGAAGAGTGGAAATAATTTAGAAACAGAAGTGGGATTTAGCAGGAAAAACAAGCCTAGCCGCCATAGTTCCTGTCCTACTACTGCAATTTTCATTTCTGATTCTTGCAATTCAGGGTTTCAATCCCGTTTTTGGTTATTGCAGAGAAGTGTTCTCTAATTATACAAGAAACTCTCACTAGAGTCCATAAAGGGACTACAACAAACTACATATAATACTAAGTTAGAGAGTTTTAGATTTTTATCATTTATGCATTTGTCTTCCTCATACGGTATTAATAGTCATCATTTTTTGTCAACGGCGGAATATGGTAGAAGGCCAAAAATCTACAATATATACATGCCATTGTGGCCTATGGCGGAGCAGCCATCCCTTCACAAAATTGCCAGGGCTACCATTTAACAACATGTGATAGTTAAAGCTACAAATGCTAGTCATATGTAAGCAAGTATGCTTGACAGATAGATGAACATGGGGATACATTACTGGAAGCTTGGATTGATTCCAGCACTTCCTGCTCTCAACAGCAATGTTGAATAACATAAAAGCAGAAAACTCTCATTGGGAACAAAAGTTCACTTCCATTCATGTCTCTTCTCTTGGCCTGCAAACAATTCTTGTGCTCTAATAGACAAAAAACAGAAGAAAAAAAAAACTTGTTTTTAGTCCATGTAATACACACTTCTTCTAGTAAGTCCCTACAACAAATACTTGTTTTATTATTCGAAACATGGAAAATTTATTTTTCGAACCATATTATTTTTTGTTTTAGTCTTATTAAATGTCATACTTAGTGTATGTTTGGACAGGTGAAGAGTTTGGCAAAATCACAACTGTAATTTTGTGAAGCTCCAAAGTATAGTTTTTATCAAAATCATAGTGTCTCACTGTGATTCTAATAATTTCACCGTCAATCCAAACATGCACTGATGCGCTTGTGTGTTTGCTTTGGAAGTGAACATAATTGATTTTGATAAAACAGAGTTTAACAGATTTTTTTTTTTTGACAAAAGCAGAATTGATTTATGTGTTGATACATTTTTGTAAAAGTGAGTTAAGCAATATATTTCAGTGTAAACATCATATATAAACTCATAAGCTACAAATCTTAGCTTCTAGTAGAATCAATTCTGTAGACAGAATCAATTCTAATTTAGAAGAACCAAACACCTTAAAATCACTCTAGAATCAATTATATTACAATACCTCTAAAAAATTGTTTTTGGCTCTTTCAAAAGTCAAACCAAACATGCACAACATGCACAGAGTTAAATCCTCTGCAATGTCCTCATCAATGCAGTCACCGCAAAGCTATTGAATCTAAACTAGAGAAACAATTTGAATCCTTTAAATTAAAAGCCATGTGCAATGGCTACAGAGCCATTGGATCTAAGTTCAAGATAGATCCAACTACACCCTCTTGCACTTTGTTCGAACACCTCATGTGCAGCTATTGTAGACGATGATTTGATCGCAAAATATAAGTATATTATTAATACCATAAAAGTAAATTCAATTCCATTTCCAACACCCAACAAAATGCATAACCAATTTCACCAACCAACAACAAATAACATCATAAACTATAAATCATCAAACAAAAAATGAAATATTTTTTTGCAAGAAAATCAAAAGCAATGGAACCAAACGTTAGTTGGTCCAGTGGTGAAAATAAAGGGGCACTGGATCAACTTGATGCCAGAACTCGCTCCGAAGCGGATTAGTTGGTTTAATGGGCCCTGTGGTGAAAAAAAAAAATCAAAAGTAATGGAAGGTGGGGTATACCTGAATTGAAAAGAAGAAGAAGTAGCTTGAAGTTGAAGAGGGCGACACCAAACTCTAAAAATGGTGGATTTGGAAGGAAAATATGAAATGGGATTGAGTGATATATGATGTTGATGCAACTTCAATTGTGATTCCATTGTTCCTTTTTTGTTTTGCCAAGGTTACAGACAGTGACACTGAAAATAGAGGTTATGAAAAATGTAGTTTTTGTCTTTTAGATAAAAGATTAAATAAATAAATAAATTGTTTTTCTTAAATTGTATTAAAAATATATTTCTTAATTAAATGTTTTTATTTTTCAAAGTATTCTTTTCTGTTGTTAATGAAATATATGATTTTATATGTTTTAGAATTTTGATAATATTGAACATAATACAAACATTTTACATAATAAATGGACATGACATAAATTGGTCAAAATTTTGACATTAGTATAAACATAAAATAGTTATTAAAAATAATTTATTTATTTTTTTGGTAACAAGAGATATTTTCTTTAATTTTTAGAGATATTTTTTTTTTTGGTAACAAGAGATATTTTCTTTAATTAACGTGTTCTTTAAACAATATTTATGTAAATGTTTTCGGTCAACATTTTTGGTTTATATTTTTAAGACAACTAATGTGTATATATTTCAGGCTACCTGACAAAAAAAAATTTATATATTTGAAACGAACATATTGTTGCACTTAAAAATATTTCTTATAGAGTTCACCAAAAAAAAATAAAAAAAAATATTTCTTATAGAAATAATTTTTATAAAGTTGACTTTTTCAATAAGAAATAAATTAAAACATATATTTCTATATTTTTGACCTTAAAAATTCATAATTTGATTCGTCTATGTTAAAAACAATTAAAATTTTATAAGAGAAGTTCTTATAATATTATAAACATATCTGCAAAAACTCATTTAAACATACAAATGATGCAATGAGTTCATTGTAAAAACAAAAATATAAATATTGATATAAAATATTTGAAGAACAATTGTTATTTGAGTTAGAGTTTTATTTGAGATTTATCTATATGGTCGTGTTATTTGAGATTTATTACTCCTTTTTGTTTTTGGGAGTCTTGTATTTATTATTGTGAAATAGTTTTGATCAATTCAAATTTGTTGGGCCTACTTTGTTTAAATACCAATTTGTTTGTGTGTGTGTTTTTTTTTTTTATAAACAAAATGGATTTATATGGAGTATTTAACTCTTACAAATCAAAGACCAAATCTTTAGATGTCTTGGAAGCAAACTAAAGAATTGTTACATCAATCAGAAAAAGATATGATAATTTTGCTCCCAAAGCGGCCTATACAAACTAAAATTAAAAAATAAAAAAAATGTGTTCTACTAAAGAGAAAGCATCTATTCCACCACCTCTAAAAATATGGTTGTTGTGCATACACCAAATACTCCAAGTCGTAGCCAACTAAATAATATTACAAATAATGTTTGCTATGCTTTCCTTTTGTTAACGCACCAAAAGACAGAAAGTGCCAAACCTTTTTTTATCATGGTATCGGTAAAACATGGTTAACTTTTCTACCTCACTGCCACAAAACACACAATACCTGTCTTGGTTCGAACTAATTATTCTTTTGTGAAAAAGAACTTCTCGAGTTGGTAGTTTTGATAACAATAACCTTTATCAAAAAATGCTAACTTTTAACGGTACATTATTCAACCAAAGAGACCTCAAGGCCATCACCGTATTTGTTTCTAAAAGCATCCACGCCACACGCCGCTGAATCAAAAAATCATACGTTGATTTAACATTAAACCGCTTTGTTTAATGTGGAATCCATTTGCGCCTATCCAAAATATCCAGATAAGGCCGAACCTGATCTAGTAACAAAATCAGCTCCTCAACTGATAATATATTTGTATCCGTGAGCGTGACAATCCAAATTAACTGTCACGACCAAACATTATATTCTCCCAAACACCCATATCTAAAATACTAGCACTTTGATGAGAAAGCCTAACAAACAAGGAGGGAAAATTAAAAGAACATTCAACGGAACATGCTCCCAACCATTTTTATTAATATTGCCACCAAACCAACCCCCATCAGCCGCACCACCTATTCTCCAAATGTCATGCCACCAAAAAGATGCCCCTTTAAGATGCTCCGCCCCTCCCCAGACAGAAAATTTGCAGCAAAAGAACCATAACGAAAACGAAGAAGTTCGCTCCAAGGAGCCAATCTATCAGACAACCATCTCCATTTCCACTTGCTCAAAAGTGAAACATTAAAAGCTCCAAATTTGTTATGCTCAAGCATGCCTTTGCCTTTAGTTGACAAATACACTCCCAACTCACCCAACACATCTTCTTATTATCTAAACTTCCTCCCCTTAGAAATCTTCTTTGAATGCAAAGCAACTCTCTAAAAAAACACGCAGGGTGCCTTGAAAAAGGAGAAGAAATAAATAGATAGACTAGAAAGCACAGAGTTAATGAGAGTATAACTTTTCTCCTATAGAAAGGTGGCGACCTAGTCAACTACTCAATCTATGTTTCATAGATTCTAAAATGGGTTCCCAAATAGATTTTTCCCTTGGGTTAGCTCCCACCAGAATGTCAAAGAAACAAAACAGAATATCCTCTAGACCTCCACACTAAAACCTTGAAAACAGATGTTTACATTTTGTAAAATGTGGTACATCTATAATTATCATCTTAATTGGAGAAAATCTTAAAAGGAAATACTTTACTCTGATTTAACTAAAAGACAATTACGTCCCCATAGGATAGCTAAAGTGGTAAGAACTAGGGGACATATAGGTTGGGTAGGGGAAGTCCAGAGTTCGATCCTTGGCGGGAGCAATTTAAAATTCCGATGTACCAAAAAAAACTAAAAAACAATTACGATTTTTTTTGCACATGTTAGTATTTTTAAGAAAAGAAAAAATACAACTCTAATTATTACAAATTGGGTTGTTACAGTTGTTATATTCATTCACATGATTAATAATATTAAATGTATTATCATTTTCCTTCAAAGTAATACTCGACTACAAATATTTAAGATTATAATTCTACGTTATCTCACAACCAAGTCATCCACTCAGTTTTCTATTAAAACAAATTTTACAGTAGGAGTTTATTACATTAAAACAAACATAATAACTAAAATGCCTGTATCATAAATAAATAATAAAAAAGCATGATACAAGTTCTAAGCTCAAATGTAAAAACATTGGCCTTTAGGGATTACACCAATAAGCATAAGAGAATGATGAAATTTTAAGTAGAAAATCTAACTATCATCCTAACTTGGTACTATTCCTAAATATCATGGCCTTCGCGTACACTTTTGTCAAACATTTTTTAAATCTAATTATATCAATTTTCACATTTTGATCCTTCAAGTATACTAGATGCTTAGACCATTTTCCCTCTCGAAAAGCTGGTGGATCCTTGATCACTAAACTATCCAATCCATACTCCCATGCTAAGCTACTTTCATTTGCTTCTATTTTGTACTCAACATACTCCAACCCTAAAAGCTTAGTTGGTTTGTTATAGTAAACTTCTGAGGCCCATTCAAGACCAATAGGAACCACTTGAACCGAGATTGATCCTTGTCTAAGGAACAATAAATTTGTTAAACCTGCACCATGCACCCCTAACATTACATCGCTCGAATGAATCAACCTATAAGCATCGGCCACTGAGGAATCACTCGATGGCTCCAAAACACGTACATCAAATCCTACATCTTCAGCTAATTTGATAACTTCTTCTTGGTTCAAAATCTCGCGGCTAGAACTTCCTGCTCTACTCACCAATGCGAGAATGGGTTTACCCTTATTGTTGGGATATATTAATACGGTATCATTTTTCATATATACTGTTTCTAGAAATGTAGCGAAATCAAGGAGGGTTTTAGGGTATGGTAGTAATTTAGGGTTTATGATAATTTGTCCATGCTTTATCAACCCTACGGTTGCCCACGGAAAACAATGCGTGGTTGTTAGGTTATTTGTGTCGATGATCATGTTGTTAGGACTAAATGCGGATAATAAATCAAAATATTTTTCTAACCACCCAGGCTTAACATCTGTGATCACAAGTATTACATCTTGATCGACGAATAAGGTATTGATGGTGATGAAAATTGGTATGAAAATTTCGTTTATATCATGGTAAAAATTTCCGGAGTATCCACCCACACTGAATACTAGTGCCGGGCTTTGATGTGTGACACCACATTGATATGATTTTGGTTGAGATGATGTGAGAGTAAATTCACTAACAGGAGATATTGCATTTTCATCATTTTTGAGAGGATAAGGTTTGATTTTCATATGGATGTGAGGTAGGGTTCTTGTATGGGGGCTCAATGTATAGAGTGTTAATGAAGTTTGGTCTAAAAGTGTTGGTGTATTCATTGAACATATATCAAAACTTTTATCAGAACGGTCACATGTGATAATTAGAGTACTATTAGCTTCAAAATCCCAGTCCCATTCTGAAATTGAGAGCATTTGCCTAGTTGAATCTGCATAAATAAAAACCATTACCAATATTATTATATTACTAATAAATATAAATCAAATTAATTTTAATAAATTATAGAGGGTAGGTAAAGTGAATCTTGATACATATAGTTAATAATATCGAAAAAATAATGTTGGTTTTAGTAAAACAAATACAACGTACCAAAAATTATTTTACTAAAATTAGTAAAAACTCAATACTTTATTTTTTATTATTGACTTTGACTTCTATGGTAAATATTAAATAATTACTACTAAAATTTGATGTACCAAAAATAATTACTATAAAATTTGAATATTTGGTTACAACTTTGACTACTTTTACCACTTTGACTAAAGTGTTTTTTTACAAATAGACCAATTCATTGTTAGTAACTTAATTAACAGTCTAATAGTATCAAATGAAACAAATAATTTTGTATCTAATTAAGAAAAAACAATCATATAAAAGAAGTACATAAATACGAGTATCAATATACATGGATTAAGCTTATACCCCAATAATCCTTAACAAAAGATTAATACAAATAGTTTGTAGTTAGATTAATTACCTCGCACAACAGTTATTTGAAAAATGATTATGAGTCCCAACACGAAAAGCCATATAGCCGATTTTGACAAAGTTGATGTCTTCCCTTCCAACATGGTTAGGCTATGTTTCATCACAATTTGAAAAAAGACAAATAAAAATTATTTAGACACTAAACTAATTCTTGATTGCAATATATCATCATGATAAATATACACATGAAAAGTGAGTTTTACAATTTGAATGTGATTAGGAATAAAAAGTGAGTGAGCGATTATGCGACATGTATGAAAGAAAGAGAGAGAAAATAAATTATTTTTTCAATATTGAATGTAAGTTGATTATCTAAAATGAAAAGAAGAGCACTTAGTTACCTGATAGCGAGGTTGTTAGTCACACCTTTTCTTTGGCTTAGCTTCTCATTTCTTTCCTCTATATATAGAGATATATCAAAATATAAATCGGTTGGTCTAACCACTTAAATTTTTTACCTTATATATATTTATTACTTTGTATACCATTTTTATAAATTTTTAAGTAAATAGTAGTAATTTGGTCAAAAAAAAAAAGTAAATAGTTGTAATATATTATTGGGATGTATGAAAACTATGGTCAAAACTATGGTCACAAATCCTCTATTTATTTTTTATATTAATTGAAAAACATATGCATGTCAGGAGCATGGAAAGGGAGGATGTAATGTAATCATTGAGATAGAGAGTGATTCTTTGCACATTGTGCAAGCAATAAACATGAGGCAAACAAATAACTCTGAGCTTTGCATTATTATTAATATAATTTATTAGTAGTAACAAATAACAACGGGAAGGTCACTTATGTCATACGGCAAGCCAAATTGAGTAACTCATGATTTAACACAGGAGACTCATTTTATCGACAGTCACTCAGTTCACAATAATTGTCCATCTTGTATTAAACTTACTATTATAAATAAGAAAAAAATTACTATTATAAATGAAATGTATTGAGTTTGTTTGAGTAAAAATAAAAATAAAAAAATAAATAAGATACATCAGTTATTAAGTGAAAGATATTTGACCATTTATAAAAAGATTTGAAAAGAAGTGAATCAATGAATTGTATTTATCATTTAAACAATATCCGTTGTATCTACTATCAAAAATTTCTATTATATTTATCAAATATTAGTTGATCCAGTGTTGATTGACACTGAATTTATTAGAGAGGACCGCGGTTTAATCTCCTATAACTGCATTTGGAAGGAGTCTGTAACCACTTTATATCATAATTGACCCTGAACTTTGGACTATTAGGGTTTATTCCCCTTAAAAACTAGAGGATAAAAGTCAAAAAAAGAAATATCTATTATACTATTTTGATATTATGTTAAAATATATTACTTTTCTTTTCTTATAGTCACATTGTAATTCTAAAATATATTTTAAATTTTTTTTTTACTATAAGTTATTTAGAATAGATCGTCAAATGTCAAAAACATTTTTTTCATTTGATAAGCAACGAACTATTGTTATAAGGGAGTACAAGGAGTACTCAAATTCTTACTAAATATAGAAGTTAAGAGTTAAGAAAGAAAAGTCATAGGATCAATACACCAATCGGAGAACGGAATACAAGAGTGATGACGAGCAAATCGCCCACTCAACCACAATCAAGACAAAATTTTGATTTCATCCAAAAGAGAAGAGACATTCGCATTAGCTCCCTTAAAAACGACGTTGTTGCGATGCTTCCATAAATTTCACGTTGTTGCCAACCAAAACAAGTGATTGATACGACCACCTTTTGACCGCTGAAACCAATTACCAAACAGAACAAAATGATGCAACACACCTACATCTAGCTCCATACTCCTGTCAATCCAACTCAGAACTCCATTCCACACTTCCTTACTGAAAGTATAATTGAAAAAAAGATGTCCACAATCCTCAACACAATGGGAACAAAAAACACAAGACAAGTTATGAGAATTAGGCAAAACACCACGATGATTCAGTGCTCCTCGCTTGGGTAAGCGATCCAAAATTATTCTCCAACCGAAAAAAGAACTTCAGAGGGGATATCATTTTTCCAGAGACTGTGTACACCTCAGCAGTTATAGCATGAATTGCTAATAACGAGTTATAGCATGAATTGACAGAGAAGGAACCAGTAGACCCGGGAATCTAACGCCACCTATAAAGAACAAAAGCTTGCAGAGAGAAATCAAGTAAAATATCCTCAAGACTATTCAGTTGTTTGCTTCAAAAAGACTATTCAGTTGTTGCTCTTCAAAGTCAGACAAAGTTGTAATCAATTGCCAACACCAATTTTGATATGAACCATTACAAGGAAGTCGCGTTGCAACCAACACATCGAGAAAGACCTCTTTAGAAAAAAGAGTGGGAAAAAGATCTTTAAAAGGTTGATTCCAATACCATTTGAGTTTACAAAAACTGATATTAGTACCATTTTCGAAAACCGATATATATCAAAAACATATATGAACTTAAAAAGGAAAACATAAAGAGTCAAATCTAACTTATTTTAAGAAGGCTATCATCATTCAACAACCTCATCAGCTCATTTGGAGGCAACAACTCGAGGGTATTGAACTCCGCTATGTAAGTGCACCAGTTCACCTCTATGTTTTAATAATTGTCAAAACACATGAAAATAGAGTAGAATACATTTTGGTGATATTATACTTGTCTTGACAGCAAATAATGGTTTTAAACTTTGAAAAATCAAATTACAGGTCTTTTGTATCGATACACATTTGATTTGTATCGATACAAATGTTCTGAAAAACTTTCTGACTAATACACACGTGTTTGTATCGATACCAGACTCACTTGTATCGATACAAAACTGACTTCAAAGGGACAGAAGAGGTTTGCTGTATCGAAATATGTTTGCATGTATCCATACACATAAGTCTCTCTTTGAAACAGAGATGTCATGATGTATCGATACATGGTTGTATGTATCGATACATATCAGTCAAATTTCAGATAGTTTTAAACTATCTGGTGTATGTATCGATACACACTTAGGTTTGTAATGATGGAAAATTGACATAGTAATAGCAGCGGAATTCAAAAAATTTCCTTAAGAGATCCTTAGGAATGAGCATGATCATGTGTTTAAGGTTTACCTCTTGTAGAGAAGAAACCTTTGATTCACGAACAAGATACGATCACGAGCGTTGATGACGAAGAACAACGCCTCTACCTTCATGAGAGTGCTAGCTCCTTTGTATGAAGGCTTATATGAATAGAGAGGGAGGAATATAATTTTAGGGTTTGCAACTCTTGCAACTCTAAAATTCTCAAGAGTTTCTTTCTTGTGTAACTCTTGTATTTTTCTAATGTTTCTTGTTTTTATCATGTTGTCTACTAGTATGTAAAACTCTAGCACAAGGGTTCTATTTATAAAACCCTTTGTCTTGTGCACCAAGACAAACACTTGTCTTGGGCAATAAGAAAAAAACAAAAACTCATTAAACAAACCCTAGGGCGCGCGCGTCCCACTTGAGTGCATGCTCATGTGCGCGCACGCCCACCATACCTTACGATGTTCTTGCTTGTTTAATTACCGTGATACCCCTATCACATTCCATATTCCTCTTAGGTACACCGTACCTTACGGTATTCCTTAATTATCTCAATCTCATATTAGACTGTCCTTATGTGTGTGACCCTGTAGGTTTCCGTAACGTTGACAATTATATTAAATCTTCTATTTAATATTAATATAATAAACATTGAGCGGTATCTAGCAAAACATCAATGCTACCCAAGTTACAAGAAATTACATGTGATCTGAACATAACCTTAGTGATAATATATGCGTGTATAATTACCCCTTTGCCCCTATGTCTATATTTTTTTTTAAACAACCCCTATGTCTATATTGAACACAAGGCATACATTGTGTCATCCTTGTCCAGTTCAATATTGGTACCGAGACATTTATCCTGTTATGCAGGATTGGCAAATTCCATCTAGGACACTACTGCCCCTCAGCATGCTTTGTGAAGTACCCATTAACTGCCTTTATAATTATCCAGTTACGGACAACGTTAGATCAGCAACAAAGTACTTAACTCCACATCTAGGGTACAAAGTGGTTTCAGGTCTAAGGGCGGTTTACACCATTATCACCATGAGAGTAACTTATGACACTTTGCATAACTTTGCATGTAGTACTCTCATAGCGGGTCAATCCAATATAAATATTACTCCTAATATTTATATCTATGTCAAGACTTGATAACTCTTTATCCTATGATCCATGAGATGCGATCATCAGTCTATCTTCATAATAGTCTCTATGCTTTAAGATTCCCTTTTCACCTTAAAGCTCGACTACGGATACTTTAAGAATAATGTCCTTATGTTTAATTTAATTTCATGATTAAGTCACACTTAATATTAAACGGACTATTTATTCTAGGGACTTTATTATTTTGGACTCTTACAAACATAATAAAGAAGTGCCTCATATTATTAATAAATAAAACATTATATTATTAATAAATAATTCGATATAAGTACTTTAAAGTATTGGCCTCTAGGGCTTCTAACAACAACACTCCCACTAGCACTAAGGCCAATTAGGTATTCTCTAACACCCATAGACCTAGTATGCCCATTACGCTTCAACTGCGCAAGAGGCTTAATTAGTGGATAAGGAACCATTTCCTATGTTGGTATCTTACGTATCTTCCAACGCTCTATTTCGATCTCTATCGAAATGTAGAAGCATCTAAGTATATATGAATCGTCGGTGAGATCTATTCTCAAGTGCTCTTGCAAGATTAAACCATTACCATCACTAATGTGATTAATGTGACTTGCAACACCGGAAACATAGTTTTAGCTTAAGCATAAGCTAAACGATCCAATCTTTAATACTTAACTTCAGTAATTGAAATAAACATACTACGAAGCTTATTTTATAGCTTTCAATGTTTATATTCTAGCATGATATACAATACATTAGTATGGAAACTACCCATCATTATAACTTCCTTATAATGATCATTTCCACTCCTACTTATTACAAGAGATAGTCCTTAGATCTTTTAAGGTCCTTAGGGATATTCTTGAAGGAAATTTAGTGTCAAAACTAATTTCAATTTTTGGTACTTATTGATTGTGTTACAATCACATGGTGTATTTGATTTTGTACATATTAAGATGTGCATGATTAATCCTATCTTCCAAAGCATATGGATTATTTTTCACATGTCTCTTTCTCATCCAATGAGATATGATATTGTCCTTTTGACAATATCAATCATATGACACGTAATAATTTCACGTTAAGTGTCTCAACACTTCATTAATAAATGTACATAGGTTATTCCTATCTCTTTAGGAATCCTTGCCTAAATAGATAGACTATTCCTAACTCTTTAACTCTTTAGGAATTCTTGCCTAAGTATTTCATCAAGAGTTATTTCTTTAATCATGTCTCACATGTATAAAGAAAATACTTTTGATGATTAATATGTCTTCCACATATTACACCAAATTTAATATTATTGCTCCCACTAAATTCTTGTGTGCACAAGATATATTTATATATTTGTACCCTTTATCAATTTATTTTCCATAAAACTTCCAAAAGGAACAAATATTTAAACTTATTCAATCTAATCAAAATTAGATAGGTTTGTCCTTATTAATTTGTTTTCTCAAAACTTCATAATAGGAACAAAGAATAATTAAATTTTTGAGAACTCTATCTAATCAAAATTAGATAGATACAAGTTGTATACCTTTTAGCATCCTTTGGATCAACAAAACCCTACATATATGTCAAGTACATATATATGAGGTCATTCCGATTAAGGAATGCAACTTTGTTATCCTTGTACTAAAACATGTAGTACAACATTTAGTAAAAGCAATCAAACAGATTTTAAGCTTTATGATTAATTATATTTAGGGTTTCATCATAATTTGCATTATGATTTTGCGTGAAACCTTTAATGATCAATCAAATCTTAAAAGGTATTCTCAATACCATCCATATCAGTGATCAATAAGAACACTCACCTTCCATCGTGCGAGTCTCACTCATCTTGATGACATAACCATTATCTACATAAGGTTAATGTATATGGAATCTGTATAAGATTTCATGGCATTTAGCCACTTCTCAGAATTTAGACCGTCTAACGACCTTTTAGAAAGTCAGAGATTCATCTATTATGAAAACCATATCACCTTACTGATTCATGATCTAATCAGACTCTTTATCCATGTGATATGTTAGACTCATCTAACATTTTGTGCAACTCAAATCAATGGTCCTTCAACAACCTTGAGGAACCGGTTTGTGTTCCCTTTTAATAAATATGTCTTGTAGTACTTGAATAATTTTTCAAGATTCTATATCACTCCCACTGTCTCTCTTAGAGACACACTCCCACTAGAGGAATGCTTCAAACCTAGCAACAAAACAACTTTTGTCTTTAAGAGTGATATAAGACTAGTATCATTTAGAACACTTCCACATATTTATACATTCAACTTTGGATTTAATTTATCTAATAAATTTTTAATCCAAAATTCTCATAAAGATAAACTTGGTACTCTTACCTCCATACCGCATATGGTGTGTTTATGATTATCTTAAAAGGGAATTAATTGTGGGTGAAGATTAACTATAAGCAAATAGATTTTAAGAGTCAATGATGTATATAATTAAACTATCTTAAATCATGTCAAACATGATGTGAGAAAATAGTTTATTATACTTATTAACTAAGTATTTACTAATATGACTTATTCATATGACTTAAATACTCTTTGTCGAGTTCTATTTACTTCATTGTTTCAACTCTTTGACAAACTCAAAGATTTTCTAATTTGTGTCACACACATATCAACATCTAATGATTTTAATCATCAATATTAATGAAGTAACATAAACTCAATATATCTAATATGTTTAGTGGTCGACATACATCTCATGTAAATTATTCATGTCATTTTATTGACACATCGAATATTTGTACTAAACAACAATGCTATATATATATATTTAATGTCCAAATCTTATTTGGCTCTTATCATATCTGTTATAGATGATCCCATCAAGATAATGGAACCCTAGTCCATTACTTGACTTGGAGCAATAGTATAGAAGACTTTTCTTAAATGATATGACAATTGCTTGTCTTATTATTTAAAGCTACAATTCATATCTTGTCAATACAAGATATAATTAATATTTCTATTACTAGATGAAATTCAATAACAATTATTGTGTTCCATTTCAAACTCGATTTTAAGCCACGACATAAGCTCTTACTGTCAATGAAACTATTTTCATTCTAGACATAAGCTCTTATTGTCAATGAAACAAGTTTCATTCTAGACATAAGTTGACTTAAAATTATGGTCAATATTCTAATTCCTTAAGCATCTCTATTTCCGAAAAATTGAGATCCAATCATCTTTGTATCTAATACCTTTGATGCAGGAATAGAAACTTTGACTTTCTATAACAATATGTACAATTTTGAAGTCTTACTTCATTCTTTAGTTTGACTCTTCCAAGAACTATTTACGGCATTCTTATTTTAATCAATGGTCTAACCATTAAAATAGCTGTTCTCCTTTGGCAACCATTATTGCTCTATTCAATTTGGAGAGGAATATAAATCTTATTTATATTATATCTCAACTCTTTGATAGTGCAAATTTATGCTCATTCAATTCAACAATTTCTGGTAGATATAGAAATTCATAAATTTATCTATATCTATCCATTATAATTTGTTTAAATTGAATCTGATCAACTCCTTGATCTATTGAGAAATCTTATCATACTTTGAAGTTCTTTCAAAAAGATCTTGCTTGAGTTTAAATGATCACATCATTCATTATTTGAAAATATGATATAGTCTATATCTAGATATCAACTTGATACTTCCACCAAGTACCTTTTTCAAACTAGTTATAGTAGGTTATTTTAGAGTATAGTTCAAGATCTTATAGTTCTTCTTGCATTTGAGAACAATTCTCATTTGTGTACCAATTCAGAAACAATTTTCTGAAATCCTTGTCCTTCATAAGGACAACCTTATATGTATTGTATTTAATTTCAAAGATATATAAGATATTTGTATTCTGATTAAATCTTCTAATAAGGACTTTTATTAAAAGGTTTCCACTATTTTACTCAAAACAAATGACCCTCATCATTTGATTCGGAAAATCGCGTTGAAAGATTTTCTAATGGATCGAGATCCATATTTCACTTTGTTCTAAGTCCGCGGTGGGCGGATTACACAAAACTTAGTTATTTAGGTAGGAACTCCTTCTAATTGCATCTCATACAATTCTCGAATACTTCAGTTGGGTGAATAACTCCTTATTCCAATTCATCATATGAATCATTCCCAACTCTTGCTTCTAAACTCATATAATCATTATTATATTCGTTTAGTTAAGTTTGACCCAATTTTAGAAGTTGGATATTACAATTATCCCATCGCATCATACCTATATAGACAATGTACTTCGCGGTAGGGGAACCCACATTATTCGATACCAGTCTTGATGAGTTCTAAAATTTGGAAAGCATAAACTTAATATTCACTTATTTTACTAGTATAGAAAAATGCACCTCGCGTTAGGCGAAACCTACATCTTCTTTATTAGTCTATTATGTGTCTATTGAGGGATTTTTAATTAAGTTTGATCTCACCGGCTTGTTTAACATACAAAACACTCTCACATGCATCAACATACATTCAATAATAATTAAACAAACTTTATCATTATCATTGGCTTGAATCTTGTTAATTAAAATTAAATTTATGTAATTGATCATGCCTAAATCGTGTCACGATTTCATAAAACGTGTCACAATTCTGCAAAAACAGAATCTGCCTAAAACAGAGCCATCGTGCCACGATGACCCTCATCGTGCCACGATGGTGCAGTTTTTGCCACTTACTGTCTAGGCCATCGTGCCACGATGACTCTCATCGTGCCACGATGGTGTTTTTTTTGGGACATTCTGTCCAGTCCCATCGTGCCACGATGACTCTCATCGTGTCACGATTTTCGCGAATTCTGGAGCAGTTTTTCATCACAAAACAACCTTTGTAATGTGTTGAACCCTAATGCAACAACTTCATACCATCAAGAATCACCATGAACGATCATCGGTTCATGAATTCAATGAATGAAAGCTAGTATATCAAATATACTCTAGTTGCATCATGTTCTCTTATATCACATGTAAGCTTTGATCAATTAAAGTTTAACTCCTCAATTTTATCTTGTTAGGTATTTTTAATCGAATTAAAACATAAAGAACAAGATATAACAAACATCATAGCCATGGTTTCGTAAGTGGGCTCTGATACCACTGAAGGAAAATTGACATAGTAATAGCAACGGAATTCAAAAATTTTCCTTAAGAGATCCTTACAAATGAACATGATCATGTGTTTAAGGTTTACCTCTTGTAGAGAAGAAACCTTTGATTCACGAACAAGATACGATCACGAGCGTTGATGACGAAGAACAACGCCTCTAGCCAGTCCACACGAACAGCTACCTTCATGAGAGTGCTAGCTCCTTTGTATGAAGGCTTATATGAATAGAGAGGGAGGAATATAATTTTAGGTTTTGCAACTCTTGCAACTCTAAAATTCTCAAGAGTTTCTTTCTTGTGTAACTCTTGTATTTTTCTAATGTTTCTTGTTTTTCTCATGTTGTCTACAAGTATGTAAAACTCTAGCACAAGGGTTCTATTTATAAAACCCTTTGTCTTGGGCAATAAGAAAAAAACAAAAGCCCATTAAACAAACCCTAGGGCGCGCGCGCCCCACATGAGTGCATGCTCATGTGCGCGCACGCCCACCATACCTTACGGTGTTCTTGCTTGTTTAATTACCGTGATACCCCTATCACATTCCATATTCCTCTTAGGTACACCGTACCTTATGGTATTCCTTAATTATCTCAATCACATATTAGACTGTCCTTATGTGTGTGACCCTGTAGGTTTCCGTAACGTTGGCAATTATATTAAATCTTCTATTTAATATAATAAACATTGAGCGGTATCTAGCAAAACATCAATGCTACCCAAGTTACAAGAAATTACATGTGATCTGAACATAACCTTAGTGATAATATATGCGTGTATAATTACCCCTTTGCCCCTATGTCTATATTGAACACAAGGCATACATTGTGTCATCCTTGTCCAGTTCAATATTGGTACCGAGACATTTATCCTGTTATGCAGGATTGGCAAATTCCATCTAGGACACTACTGCCCCTCAGCATGCTTTGTGAAGTACCCATTAACTGCCTTTATAATTATCCAGTTACGGACAACGTTAGATCAGCAACAAAGTACTTAACTCCACATCTAGGGTACAAAGTGGTTTCAGGTCTAAGGGCGGTTTACACCATTATCACCATGAGAGTAACTTATGACACTTTGCATAACTTTGCATGTAGTACTCTCATAGCGGGTCAATCCAATATAAATATTACTCCTAATATTTATATCTATGTCAAGACTTGATAACTCCTTATCCTATGATCCATGAGATGCGATCATCAGTCTATCTTCATAATAGTCTCTATGCTTTAAGATTCCCTTTTCACCTTAAAGCTCGACTACGGATACTTTAAGAATAATGTCCTTATGTTTAATTTAATCTCATGATTAAGTCACACTTAATATTAAACGCACTATTTATTCTAGGGACTTTATTATTTTGGACTCTTACAAACATAATAAAGAAGTGCCTCATATTATTAATAAATAAAACATTATATTATTAATAAATAATTCGATATAAGTACTTAAAAGTATTGGCCTCTAGGGCTTCTAACAACAACATGTAGCTATACACACCAGTCAAATATTCATATTTTTCTACTATCAGGAACTTGTATTGATACAAATATAAACTTGTATCGATACATATTGGTTAAATTTGGCCTAAATCTACTCCATTCTATTTTCTCTATAAATAGCATCATGGGGTTTTGTTCTAAGTGCGAGAAACTATTGGAAAACACCTTTGATCAAAGTTAAGTGGATATTTTGGATCAAAGAGCATTAAAACCAAGTTCTTCATCTTCTTTCATTTCTCAATTATATCAAGGTTGAATATGGGTTCAATCAAGGGGTTCTAGTTCGATTGGAAGATAACGTTCAACACGGATCGCAGTGAATCATATCGTACTCGGGTTGAATTGGTTTTATGGAAGGTTTCTCATCAGGTATTCAAGAAGGTATCGTTCTTGAAGGATCAACGTATCAACGAGGGAATCAGCCGGATAATTGTCACGGGGTTCTTTGCGGAAGAACAAAGTGAGGATCAATTATCGTAATCGGAGGTTGAAGTGTAGGATTGAGTCGAGGTTTGCGCGAATTCATCGAAGCTACGACAAATGATGAAAGACCTAATCTTTTGTATAGTCTTGTGTATTGTATTCGTTGAGATTTGAGCACTTTGTAAAGATTCAAAGAGATTTTCTATAATAATCTCAATTCGGTATTTTTGCCGAATTGGGGGAGACGTACCCGCCGAACGTGAGGACGACACGAAAGTCAAAGAACTCCCATATCACGTTGTTTGTGTTTCTCTTTCCTTTTCTGTGGAGATATAACTATTTATATATATAATTTAATTACATATGAATAGCAGGTAAACGGGCAACAAGCTGTGCCGCTACCCCTTTTTGGATTGCAAAGCTCATTCTTTTAAAAACTACATCCATAGACCTAGGAGAAAGTTTGAACAACATTGAATTTAACGCACGCCAAATGTTTGTTTAAATTCAATTGATTTGCTTTGTTGACGATATTGGTAAATTAGACCGTTGATTTGTTGTGTTTAGTCTATCAATCAATTGAAACCGTTTATCTGATAATTGATCACGAAGCATCGCTTAAATTCATTTTCATCATCATTCATATCAAGGTGTATACTCCTTTTCCTTTAATCAAGTAGGTGCAAAGTAGACTACCGATCTGGTGGGCTTCGTCGTGCCACACTTTTTAAAATCCATAATTATTTGTCGGATCACTTATTCAACCCTCCTCTTCTAAGTGATAGCCTAGTAGTCTAACACGCTATAAGATAACCAAAACTATGATGTGTTACGTAAATCAATGGCAATCAATATATTCATTATCTTCACTTCAAATATCAATTAACTTAAGGGTCCGTTTAATGCGCATGATATAAGAGACAAAATAGATAATTGAATCATATGATGTCTCAATTCAGTTTTTTTTTTGTATGAGAGAAAAATCTAAGACTCCAACTGTTTTGTTTTTTCTTTTTAAAATAACTAAACACAGAGCAAAAACCGTACGAACCATTGACTTTGCTTTGTTTCACCGATTTTCTGCCGATTTACTGGTTGGTTGTCCACTTTTACAAAATAGTGGTTTTCAAGTAAGCGAATACCGAGCGCAAGTCTAGTGACATCATGAAATAATGTCACACGAAGTAAAACAGTGAATGATAAGTAATAAAAGAGAAAACAAAGAAGAATAAAAAAGATTTATCAATATTTGAAATAGTAAGAACATCATTTTATATATAGAAACTGAAAATTCAAACTTCATCCATCTTATTCACCTAATTGAAGAAATTTCCATTTATTTATTAAACTACTTGAAAAAAAAAAGGCAATATTGGAATCCTATGTTGCTTCACCATAATACCCTTCCTATGTTCCCTTTGCATCGAGTATATAAACTCACACACCACACACATACTTCATCAGGGATTTGGGTACATCCATCCATCTAGATCTAGTCTAGCTAGGATGTGCTCATACTAATCAGCTATAAGCGAGATAATTTGCTATTGCAATTGTTGTTTTGCCTATGCCTCCCATTCCATAGATCCATCTTGTGCGAACTCCAACATCATCAAATTCACCACTACTCTTGTTATTGTAGAGTTCGCAGGTAGGTATCTATGGATAAGGAGAAATAGGTAAAACAACTCTTGTTTTAGAAATTCATTATTCCATTCCATTTATCATCGTCTTCATCAGGTTTGATATCCCAACCACTATATATAGTTTTGATTTTGTTCAGATTTTTATGTTCTGTTTCTGCTTATTACAACTTATATGGTTCTTTCTTTTACAGCTTTTCAACTTGGTTGATTTTATAAAGTTTAGACAAACAACAAACCTCTCTTTAAAAGAAAGTTGTACTCAAGTCAATTATTCATTATTGTTTGAGTGAATTAAGCTAGTATGACTTAAGGAAATTTGATCTTGGTTTAGATCAAAAGAAGTGTTATAATTAGAGATCGGAAGTATCTCAAAAGGACATAGTGAAGACTCTGGACTAGCCCAATCATTAAGGGTGAACCAGTATAAAATTGTATGTGTGTGCTCTTCTTACTCTTCTCTTATAACTTTTACACACTACACACATCACACTTATTTTTAGTAATCTTTGAATACTTTTTAAATAAGTTTAATATATTTTATATTTGATAAACTAACCTTATTAATTTTTATAAGTATATTTTTAAAGGTTCACAATTCAAACCCCCTTTCTTGTGAAAAACTTTGTTACTTCAAACTTCTCAAAATATTATCTAGATATTTGAAAATTTGAGTTTTAGTCTCTTAACACATCTTCAAATATTTCCCATCATGATTTTTGGTCTCTACTTTTCAATTTACTAGGTGTATTATTCATATTTTTCAACGAAGGTCTATATTCTTGTTTATAATATTATAAAAACTACTACGACAAATTTATATTTTATCAACAAATGATAAATTAAAGAGGAATTTTTAAGCGTCTAACACCTCAAAAATTCATATTTAATATATCTTTTATTAAAAATATTAAAATTTTGCAAATCAACTCAATTTCTAATGTATGGAACACGACTGCAAAAAATAGTAAAATGTTTTAAGGGATACACGTGAGTTTCAAAATTTTAAGGGATACATGTAAGTTGACTTAAAAGTTGTTGGCGTTTTTGTATGTTGGCTATAATTTTGCAAAAACCCATTTTGTCACATGCTCTAGACAATGCTGTAGCATCTGAGTATGTTGTGACTGGAAGCTTCTAGAAGCGTGCGCGTTTTTGTTTGTGATTTCCAGAAGATATCTTTGAAGAAGATTTGTTTCAGAAATTATATTTTTGCTGAAAAGTATATTTTTGTTAGGGCGAAGCTGGCACAGCACGCGCGCCTTGTGTCACAAGTAATCTCTTGTGTGAAGATTTAATTCGAAAATATATCTCATATATTTTAGGAATTATTTGTTTGGAGCTGAAGACTTATTGGATATATTTTTGAAGACTCCTATTCTTTAGGAACAAGTCAAGCCCAGTAAGAAGACTCTATATATAGTTGTGTCAAACCTAGTTTAGGTTTGTGGGAATTTTATTGTGTTCACTAAAGCGTGCGTAATCCTTATTTGTACTTAGTGAACTTTGTGAGCCTTTTCTTGTATCACGTTGATACTTGCTAAAGGTATAGGTTGTTGTTTATGTTTGAGTGTGTTCTCACCATCATAAGCGTTTGTGTTTAATTGTGAACAACACTGTGTTCGTGTTGTTAGTAAGGAGTAAGGCGGGGCGCCTTTGACCTAGGAGTTCCTAGGTTGAGTTGCACAAGGTGGTTGCTAGGTTAGGAGCAGTAAGCTGGCTGTTTACTGGTGTCTTGGAACTAGGACTATAGTAGTGGATTCCTCCTGGATTGGTATCCCCCAGATTAGGGCAAGTTGCGCCGAACTGGGTCAACAAACTCTTGTGTTATTTACGTTTCCGCTATTTATCGCTTTTACTATTATCTGTGTTGCGAGTAGACGCTGTAGCAATTGCTAAAGCATCTTACTACTGAGTGCCAGGAATTTCAAAAGTAATGATAAAAAATTATGCAAAAAAATTTAAGAGACAAAATATTAAAAAAATTTAAATATATATATAGTGATAAAAAGTATATTTAAGCCATCCAAAAAATACAATGGTGTGAAAGAAATTCAACAAAAAAACAGAGCCCAAGAAGACAAAAGACACAAATTGGCCCAATCTATAAAAAGGATTAGGTTACTCAATCTATTAACTAAAGGTAATTAATGGTGTGAGTATATATAGCAATTAGCAACGCAACTTAGAGATTCTTCTTCTTCTTCTTTTTGGGTTGGGTTAAAAGCACAGAATGTAACCATCACCATCTTCAAATAAAATATTTTTTAGATTGGTGCCATGAATAGTGCTTTTTCCTTTTCAATTAATTCGAATGACTGTTGGAGAAATTGGTTTTTACCTGTTTACTTTCAAGAAGAAGAAAGGAAATGAGTCGAGAGTAGTGAGAGAAAAGAAGAGTGTTTGGTAAAAAAATAAATTTATTTCCGTAAGTTGTTATACATTTAATTTATTATTTTAATTAATATTTATAAAAATTGTATTATTAAGAGGTTCGTTCAGTTTATCAGTTTTAAAAGTTGAAATTCGAGATCTAAACTAAATTAATTTTCTTCAGTTCAGTTCGTCGATTCAATACTTTAATCAAATTTTTTTATCCGCTTACAACTCTATACCCTAGCTATAATCATAAATGTTTGCCCATATGGTGTCACAAAATATGCTTAATTGAGTACATTTTGGTCCCTTAAAGTAGTGGTAAAAAGGAATCAATTATATATAAGTCAAAAAATTTCACTCATTTTTTTATTGAAACAAAATTTAAATTATTTTTTTGAGATATGAAATTTTAACCATTAAATTATTTAACTAAAAAAATTGTTCTAAAATTATTTTTTGACCATGTAAGAAATATATATTCCTTATACATTTTTTTGATACAACGGAAATATAAATTGCTACCTCCAAGAATTGAACCATTGACCTCCTTTACCAATTCATATGTCCCCCAACTCTTACCACTTGAGCTATTATACGAAGATATATTCCTTCCATTCTAAATCTTTGGCCCTTTCTTTTTTCGTTTTGTCTTAAAATTTTGGTTCTTTTAAAAAACCAAAATACAATTAATGATGTTCTATCATTTGTATCCTTACAAAGATTAAATAATTTATCAAATAAATTTTCTCTTTTTTATTAAAATAAGGATAAAAATATATAATTTATTAATTTTTATTATTTCTTAATCATATGTAAAACTTTAAAAGAACCAAAATTTATTATAAAAAAAAAATCAAAATTTTGTGACTGAGCGAGTATATTTATACTCCTAAGTCCTAACAGATAAATTATCAATATCCCTATTATCAGATTGAACATCTTTCATTCAAATTCAAATTTAAAATCTAATAGTTAGATGTATAAATTTCAAATAGTCCTCATCACTTTGTTTAAGAAAAAAAGAAGCCATATTATCGTAGAAAATTGCTCAATCGCCCCCCCCTAAACTCTTTTTTCCCCTCTAACTACCTTTTTTGCCCTTGGGGAGTTTTTGTGCAAAATTCGGGACATAGATCACGAAATGCACTTCGGGATGTACGTCCCGAAGTTTTTTGGAGTTTTGGGGGGTGCAGGCACCACTTCGTGATCTATATCCCGAAGTGGTGCAAGTTTTCCAAACCTTGCACCACTTCGGGATATAGATCACGAAGTGGTGCCTGCACCCCCCAAAACTCCAAAAAACTTCGGGACGTACATCCCGAAGTGCATTTCGTGATCTATGTCCCGAATATAGGTCTACATAATTGATTTCAATTCCATAATAAATTTCATTCATCTAAAATTTTAGATATTTCTATGAAAATGATATATAGGTGTATTTGTACCATGCATGATAAACTATAAATACAAAGTATAACAGACTATAATTGAGATAGCTCATGGCACAAGCACTTGTGTGTTTCAACTTGCACATTTGATCATGATACTCACTTGTCCAGTAATCATGATTTGAGCTCATGGTGAAGTAGAGGTTGTAGCACTTCAGGCTCACATATTAGACCAAAGTATGACATTGATGGTGTTTACACTTGACCTTGTGTATTTTCAAACACCAACCTTTTCAGCAATTACAAACAAACTCAAAGAAAATAGATTCGTTGTAAAATAGTCGTTGTGAGACGAGGTCATTGCAGTCGTTGTGAGTTGTCTTGTTATTAATATGATCACCGTTGCTTGGAGACACGAGACACGCTTCTTTTGATTTTTGATGAAGTATCACATGCTCCATAGAAGTAGTTTTCTCTTGTGAGATGAGTAGAGGTTCACCTTATCTACTAACGATGTTACCCATGCGCGTCAATTTAGTGGATGTACGTCCCGAAGTTTTTTGGAGTTTTGGGGGGTGCAGGCACCACTTCGTGATCTATATCCCGAAGTGGTGTAAGTTTTGGAAAACTTGCACCACTTCGGGATATAGATCACGAAGTGGTGCCTGCACCCCCCAAAACTCACTTAAAAATTTGCACCACTTCGGGATCTATTTCCCGAACCTCAGTTCGGGATCTACGTCCCGAACTGAAGAATAATTTAGGGTTTTAGGGGGGTTAAAGAGAGTATAGGGGGGGCGAAAGAGCAATTTTCATTATCGTAGACCAAAATGCTTTCATGGCTCACATTTTATTCTTTTTGAGATATTTGTGATGAAACCATATACTCATAGTACCAATCAATCTGATTAATAAAAGTGGAAATGAAATTGTTGCAAAAAAGACCAAAAAACAAACCATCATATCAATCAAACACCGTTTTGTGGGGTTTTTCTTTACAATAAAACTTAGTGGGACCCATCACATCTAATTTGCCAAATCTTCCACTAGTTGGGGTCTTTAGAAAGCTTCACCTATTTTTCTTTGAAAGTGACAATGGAAATCTATGGGACCACAATATTTAAGCTCATAATTTTTCACAATATTAATAATACATATATCTATCTGAAATGATTATTACCCTTTTCTTAATCGACTCCTAACCCATCTTAATCTATAGCATTAACAAATGGATGTTACTAAAAATAAATAAATAAAAAGTGTCTAGGCGGACACATGTGAAGGCATATATTGTGGTCACATAGTGATTTTTTTCTTCTTTTAATATATATATATATATATATATATATATATATATATATAGAGGGTGTATCCTATGAGAATGACAAATTATACGAGAACGCGAGAATAAATATTAACCATTAGATTAAGCATGAGGGAGTATGATTAAATTACTATGAGTCCTATTTTTTTTTTTTGTTACACTTATTAAAGGATGATGATTCACTAAATCTTTTCCCTTTTTTTTTTTTTGCAGTAATTAAAGAAACCCTTTTTTGCTTACGTCTCCTCCATCTCACTTTTTCTTTTATGATTCAACGTAAAACCTATCTTACAACACATAACCCAGATCAAGAAATCGAATCGTAGAACGCAGAATCCTTGTGTTTAATTTATCTTCTTTTTCCATCCGAAAAAGGTTGTGTTTCATCTTCTTCTTCCACGATTTAGTCGATTTAGTTTTTCAATTTCGATTTTCAATTTCATTTTTCTGTTTTAATTTCATTATTAGCAAGAATCGTCGTCTCGTTTTTCGCTGGAATCAAGTTGCTGCGTTTTTGTTCCTGATGTTGTTCTTGTTGTTTCTAATTGTGCGTTTCTGTTCATGCAAGTCTACTGCAGAGATTTTTTGCTTGATTCTTGATTTTGGTTTGTTTCTCATATTTGAGCAAGTGCTAGGTTTTTACTTTGCTTTAGATAAATGAAAGAATGAAGATGTTGTTGTTGTTGTTCCCACCCGATGGAGGAGACAGTAAGAAAATAAAAGGTTTCTTTAATACTGAAAAAAAAAAGGAAAAGATTTAGTAAATCATCATCCTTTAATGAGTGTAACAAAAAAAAAATAGGACTCATAGTAATTTAATCATACTCCCTCATGCTTAATCTAATGGTTAATATTTATTCTCGCGTTCTCGTATAATTTGTCATTCTCATAGGATACACCCTCTATATATATATATATATATATATATATATATATATATATATATATATGAGATGTATCTAATGAGAAGTGGTTTTAAAATAGAAGTGAGAAGGTTAAATATCAACATTTTAATCAAAATTAATGGTTTAGATCTTATTTCCTTTAAGGTGCACATTTTGTACTTTTCAACAAGTGTAGTTTCTTTACACATGTTCAACTTCTCTCCCACACATGACCACCAATTCTATCCCTTTCTTCTTCTTCTTCATTATTCCTCCCTCTCTCCCTCGTACAGAAGAATGATAACGAATCAAATTGATTTGTGATTAATCATCTTTCTCATTCTAAATAATAGCAAAATTATTATATTGGAAAAAGATAAAATATGTTCTTTGGGCATATACAATTTAAATAATATAGTCAGGGTTGAAGAATCTGCAATGGCGGAACGTACTTCCCAGATTCCGGCCTCGAAATATCTTCGGATAAATTTTTCCTTCCATCTCCTTTCCTGCAGGAGAAAAAATATATGCCTTCGAAGCTCCAAACAAATAATGTCCATAGAGAACTCCGTCAACAAATGCAAATTGACACCCTAGTTATTTAGTTGAAATCCAAGGAAATTTAAAAATTGTATTTAAATGTGTAATGAAGTTTAAACGACGAATTTTAAAAGAATTCAGATTCAGTACATGATTAGAACAATTTTTTATTAAATTTAATTTATTGTGAACAAATTCTAGACTACTGACATCACATGCATTCTCTTTAAGAACCAAAGAATTAATAAAAAAAATTAGTTGTGACTTGTGATTCATTGATAGCATTACATTTTACATTTAGATAATGTATAAAGGGTGAGGATATGTTTTTTTTGTTTTTGACAAAAGGGTGTGGATATGTTGACTCCATGAATTACTCAATTTAATATCTCATATTCACAATGTATTTCACCAATTCAACCGTTGATTATTATCAATTTATCATTGTATATCAATGTCAAGTGCACACTTTTTATATAAATCTGAAATTTTTGGTTATGTAATCTAATCATTGATATTTACTTGTGTTTTTTAAAAGTTTATTATACATTCATTTGAAATTATTTAATGATCTATCAAATAGTTTTAAAATTTCATTAAAATTTGTAGAGTTTATCTATTCAATAAGAATTTTTAATTGGATGATTGAATTAGTGAAATTCATTGTAAATAATGAAATTCCAAGCGGAATATCTCATCTTAGAGTTGAGTTACTACTCCTGGAGTCAACAGATTCTCACCCATATATATATATATATATATATATGAAACTTGTATGTCCTCGTAATCTTAATTTAGTTGATAGAAACATTATATGCATGAACTAGAGTTTGAATTCTTTGTATGCCCACTTATTTATCTTATAAGATAAACTATGATGAAAAAACTTAAGTGAAGTATGATATATCTACTTATCAGATATTTATCCTATTAACCTGATAACATAAATCTATCATGATCATAAACCTAATTACTAGATCTGAATTATAAAAAAGGGTTACACCAATTAAAGCTAAAAAAGCATGGGATCTGTATACCAAAAGAAAATATACCTAAAGTCCAAAGCAAAAGAAATAATAAGAATAGATGAATAAATAGAAGGAGACACTGGCGATGCATTTTGGTAGACATGCATGAAAATGAGAAAATGAAAGACTAGGGAAAAAGGAGACACACTATATATTTGTACACAAAACAAATACTAGAGACATTTTGCACTGAAACATTCATTAATACTAGACAATTCATATGTTGGTCCCCTCTTCCTTGAGCTATTGGAAATTCATTTGTGATGAATGACATTATTTGATAACTAATGAACATTTACAGAATGCATATAAGAAATTAAGATATTAATATGTTAGACCATTTCCAATGGAGAACTCAATATTTGAGTACTTAAAGGGTCCCACATGTACACATTATTCAATTATAATTTTTTAATAAGAGTATCTAATAAGCACTCAATCCCTCCAACTCATCACATCTCTAAAAAGTTCTTAATGGGTCCCACAAATAACTCTATATCATTTATAAATTATTATTTATATGTCAAAAAGTAGGTGAGAGAATAAAAATAACATATAAAAATGTGTGGGACCCTTTAAGAACCAAGAGAGAGGAAGTGTTTATTTAAGAATAGGTACTTAATAGGTACCATTTTTTCATGTCTTGCAATGGGAGTACCTATTAAGTACTACTTCTTAATAGGTACTAGTTCATAAGAACCCACCATTGGAATTGGTCTTAGTAGTAAAGCTTGAAGGAAGACCTTTGACTAACAAGGAGAGATATAAAATTAATATTCCCTCCATCCCGAAATATAATAAATAAAACTATTTTTTTTTGTCCTAAAATATAATGGAAAAATCATTTTCAAGAATATATTTTTCCTTTTTATCATAAAATTAAATACAAATTGCATTTAATTTTTCTTCTCTCTTCTTTTTTCAATAAACAATAACCAATAAAAAATTGTTTTACATCTTCATATGTAACTTATTTCAAGAAAAATCCCACAAAACCATATTTCAAATTCTCATAATTATGTTTTCTTAATAAGTGATATTATTTTTTTCCCTTATATTTTGGAATGAGGGAGTATGACAGTTGACAACAGTTGTCATCATTGTCAATATGGATCAATATTTATTATGCATATCTTAAAAAATTGTGACGAAGCAATATAATTTTGGTCCTCAATTATCAAGCTAAATTATTGGGGAATTTTTTTAGCGTAGGCCTCTTGTCTTGGGTTTGAATAGAACCTTGACGATGAAGATATTAAATTTGGATACACCTTGGAATTGGTGATTTTTTTTGGTATTTCCATTAATGTTTTTATGGAAGGATTGTAATGAATTAGTGTTTAAATAATATTTCAATCATCAACAAAATTATAGCTCTTTCAAATAGTTAGCCAATGACAAATGATTGTTGAAAGTATTGTTAAAACTTGTGGCTTATATGGATATATATAGTTTTGGTTTCATTATCAAGATCATAGTCCTCTTCTACAGGTACACATAAGTTTAATGTTGACGGAGTTCATAGTAAAATAGATATATGACTTCTCAACTTCTGATTACTTAAAAATGCTTGACCTTGTACAAATTTTGATTGCAATCTTGACCGCAATAATTCTCAGGGTGCTTGTGTAGAGCTTAATTCATATTATGCGTATTGATCATGTTATTTTTGAAACATATTCTACCCTTGTTGTAGTTGTTGTTCTTAACTGTTCTACCATCATCCTAATCCTATATCTCAAACCTATCTTAGTAAAAACAGGGTCAAATGCATCTATATGTCCTTTAAGTTTTTGGTTTATACCATATAGGTTTTTTAAGTTATTTTTGTAACATATAGATCCTTTAAGTTTTCCGTTTGTACCACATAGGTCCTTTAAGTTTTATTTTGTAACACATAGGTCCTTTAAGTTTTAAAATTGTAACACATAGGTCATTTCCTTTATCACTTAAATTCACATGATGAATATAACTTGAAAGGACCTATGTGTTACAGTTTTAAAACTTAAGGGACCTATGTGTTACAAAAAAAACTTATAGAATTTATGTCTTACAAATTGAAAACTTAAAGGACCTATGTGTTACAAAAATAACTTAAAGTACCTATGTAGTATAAACCAAAAACTTAGAAGACCCATAGAAGCATTTGGCCTAAAAAAGATTTGATGGTCCTTTCGCCCTAGTTTTAGTTTTACTGTTCATCAATACCATTTTTGTTCTTTTCCTCTTTATCATTCAACCATTTCTCTCCCTCTATGGATTTTCTCTCATCTTAGACTCCCTCCTCTGCAAATTGTCACCAGAGATACATTCACTTCACGTCCATCGATCTCATTGGTTTCAGAGGAGAACCATGTCTATCGGCTGCAAACGTGTGGATTGGGTGGTGCGATGGGGATTTGGTTGTTTGGATAGTCGATGGAGTAGAAGAGGTGTTATTAATGATCTTTGTATTTTATTGTCCTTTTGTACTTTTTATTGCTATATATATATAGGAGGGATCAATTGACTCCAAGAGTAAGTCTTTAGAGTTACTCCAAATCATGACCTTTAATCTTAAAATGAATTAATGGTTAGGATTAATTACTATAGTCTCTATCATAAGCTTTCTCTACTCCTTCTTCCTAAACAACCTAGCACTGGCAAAACAAAAATAAACGCATCAGTAATTCATCTCTACACACATTAATATTATCTCCACAACAAGAATTTTTTTAATCATCATCTCAATAAGAAAGACATATTGAATAATTCAGAATATCTTATGTAGCAAATATACAGACCACTCACAAACCTTAAACAATATGGATCTACACTTAACGAACCTACTTTATGGATAAAAAATTTGGCTAATAATTAGTTTGATGAATCTTATAATTCGATTAAATTTCTTGCATATTAAAATTTTAAAGACAACACATTTCTCCAGATATTACAGAAATTAATTAGATGCATCAAAAAATTTCTTGCATATTAAAGCTCTACTTGGTTTAGATTATACCCATGAATAATAGAAATCTGATTCAATTAACATCATTATCTTATTTCTTCTACCGAAATCAATTAACATCATATCATTAAAGGAATAAAGCATGTTTTGGAGGTGCGCCGTTAATTTTAGTTTGCCGTGTCTCATTGGTGCTAGGTTGTTTAGGAAGAAGGAGTAGAAAAAGCTTATGATGGAGATTAATAGTAATTAATCCTAACCATTAATTCATTTTATGATTAAAGGCTAAGGTTTAGGGTGCGTTTGATCTGCTAAAAAATAAGGAATTGGACAGGACAATTTCTGTTGTACTGTGTTTGATTTTAAAACTGTTAGTGGAACTGGACAAACTGGAGGTCAAGGAACTGGACAAAATCAGATATTCTTGTCCCCCACAGAACCATGGGACAACTTTTTGTCCTCAGCACAACTTGTCTAAATCAGCAAAGTAACATTTTCTCCATCAAGTATCATACAAGACAAAATTTGTTCAATACCGTAAATATTTGTCATGTTCTGCTTTGTACTGTCATGTACTGTTCTGTCCAGTACTTTCATTTTGCAGATCAAACGCACCCTTAGAGTAACTTCAAAGACTTACTCTTGGAGTCAATTGATCCCTCCTCATATATATATATATATATATATATATAATATTTGCCATTTCAAAAAAAATCCATCAATATCATTCTCGCCACCAGTATCATCAGGGCCGGCCCAGAAGCTGTGCTACAGCTTTGGGCCTCCAAAATATTGGGCCTCAATATTTTTTTTTTCTGAACCAACTATTGTAATTTGGGTTATATATTATTAGAGCACTGTAAATATCAAGAAGTTCTGTTTGGTGGAGTGGTTGAGCACTATTATGCATTTCTTGGTGGACTTTTGTTTATTTTTTTTTTCTTCCTGTTTTAAATTTTAATAGTAATAATTCTTTAGGGTAAAAAAATTGTTTTCTTTCATAAAATGATACTCTTATTAATTTTTATTATAAATAGAATCATATATACACAAGTATATTTTAAAAAATAACTATATTATATATATTATGTTATTTCTTTGAAAATAAAAATTTATAATTCAAAAAAAAATTATTATTTGAATTTGAATTTTTTTTGGTAAATTTTTTTTCTAGAAATCAATTTTTATTATTTGTTTTGGACCTCCAAAAAATCGAGACCAACCTTGAGTATCATCATCTTCCCAACAATCATCTTCCATGTCTTCACCCTCACTCTTTCTCTTACCCATCTTCACCAAATTTTATTGAGAATGTGGGATGCTCAATTGATTTGAGCTAAGAATTAAAATGAAATTACAACAAATTCTTTGTATTAAATAGGTTACACAATTTTTCACTTATCAACTGTTGAGTTTTATTTCCTAAAAAAAAAACTGTTGAGTTTTAATTTGTGTCAAAAAAAAAAACTGTTGAGTTTTAATTACATATTATTAAACATTACAAATTATCTCATCCATTAAATTTAAATCAGACGGTATGGGTAAATAACTAATGTCAACTTAGTTACCGCCCAAAACTATTTCCCATCAGAACAGTTATAAACATATATGAATAATACTCCCTCCGTCCCAAAATATAAGGAAAAATAAAAAAAATCACAATTATTAAGAAAATCAAAACATAAAAATTTGAAACATGATTTTGTTTTTTCTTGAAATAAATTGCATAGGAAGATGTAAAAATATTTGTTATTGGTTGTTGTTTAATGATAAAAGGAGAGAAAGAAAAATTAAATGTAATTTGTATTTAATTTTATAAAATTGGGAAAGATAAATGTTTAATTTTTTCCCTTATATTATGGGACAAAAAAAAGTAATTATTTTCCTTTATATTTTAGGACGGAAAGAGTACATTTTTTCAATACAAACCAGATCGAATTAAATCCATAGAAACAACCACTTGTAATATAGGATCACAATCTGCTATGTATCTGCACTTGTATTGTATCTTTCTTTGTCCATCTAAGCAAAGAAATGGAATCATCCATACATCCACCAATCAAAATGTGTTGTGCAATATAAAATATACATCTTTGGTCGTATTTAACTATTTATAAATATAATTTTTTTTAAATTTATTGAACATTTTATATTTAGACATACATAGTTTGTTCAATAAATTTAAAATATAGTTTTTTATTTATAAATTTGACCAGAAAGAGTATACCCCACATAAAAGATTTGGATCATCTCCAATCTTTTTGCTTTCGTACACAAATGAAAGTACAAAATTATCATAAATTTACACAGATAAAGTAGACGTTCAACCCAATAATTTTAATATTTTTTGTCAGTTGAGCTATAACTTCTAAACAAATTTTCTCCAACCTTATTTCTCATGTTTTTGTCCTGTTTTTATCTCAGCCATCCATTCTTTTTTCTCTTTTTTCTATATTGTGTTTTTTTTCTTTAATAAACAATTACCTATTAAAAAAAAAAAAAAAAGGCAGCACATAAAGTACTGTACAGGAGAGGATCCAATTCATAAATCCGTCTATGTAAATATGTGCTACCCTCAAGGGCAATTTTGTTGACCAACCTCATCCTTTCCAACACTTTGATGAGGCCCACTTATTTTATGTTAGCCAATTAAAATACTTCCTTAAAAAATGACATTTTATTCACACCCTTTACCTCAAATGCCTCGAAGTCAGATTGAAAAACTGACATTAATTAATTAGTCCTAATCGAACCTTAACAACTACTATTAGCTCCGTCTTAAAATATAAAATTCATTTTAATCAATGCACATCATTAATATACAACTTTAATCATTACTCCCTCCGTACCAAAATATATGTCGTTTTGAGAAAAAAATTTGTACCACAATATATACCGTTTTACATTACCAATGAAGCATTTAATACTATTTTTCCTCTTATACCCTTAATTAATTATTTCTCTTTCTTCTTTCAATTCTATAATTTATCTCTCACATACCATTAATAAGGGATAATCTTGTAAACTAACACATAATTTACTTTTTCCATACAACAATGATTACATTTCTTAATTTGTGTGATTTAGTCAAAACGACATATATTTTGGTACGGAGGTAGTAATATTTTTAATTGTGCAATAGTAAAAATTATAAATATTTGATATCTTGAAAATACTCATCAAACCAAATCAAATAATATTTTATATGCTAATATTTACATCTATAAATCATGAAAAAAAATACAGTCAAAACAAGATAAGTAAATAATGTCATTTAGTCAAAATATGTCTTATATATTGGGACGAAGATAATACTTCTCTCCGTATCAAAATATATACTAACGTTTTGAAAAAAAAAATTGCACTAAAATATATGTCACTTTACATTATCAATGAAGTATTTAATTTTTTTTCTCTATTATATCATTAACTATTTGTTTATCTTTCTTCTTTCAATTCTACAATTTATCATTTCCATACCAAAAAAAAGTGTAAATAACTTATAATTTCTCATTTCTATGCAACTTTAATTATATTTATTAATTTATAGTATTATATAGTCAAAATATCATATATCTTGATATGAATATAATAGGTTAGAGAAAGATATGATTTGTCAAGTTTGTTGTGCGTTGTGCCTATATTATTGTCGGACTAAACAAATCTTATATCCATACTACCATTTGGCCTCACACATTTATTCTATCATTTTTAACTAATGTACAAGGTACACTAATTAAGTATAATCCTTTTTTTTTTTTTTAAAGGCAGTATGATATTTTTATATATAGGTCAACTTTAACGTAAATTTTTTGAAGGGCATTAGCCATAAATAATATTATTATAATGAATTTGAATTTTATAAATTTTATTGTTAAATTGAAGATTTATATTATTCATTTAAATTTACAGAAATTAAAAATTATTTTATATGTCGATGAAACTCATTAATATTAACGATATTCAAAACAAATTTATAAACTATTAATTTTGATGAATCTCTCAATAACACATCACATAATTTTAAATATCTAGAAAAAAAATTAATGGATAATTTATATGATATAAGTTTTCAACCCAACAGTGAATTTTATAAAATTTATATTTGTTATAATATTACTATTCAATTATTGGTACACCTTGATAAACCTTTTAATGATCAAAACTCATGAATTGACAAACTTATTAAAAATTTCAAATTGAATTTTAAAAATTCTTCATTTTAATAATTTAATTAACAAAATGTAAATAGTTAATTCACTTGAATGAATCTACATCATGACTCATGAGGTCACATGTATTAAATTGAGATTTCAAAGAATTTTAAAAGAATTTTTTATGATAAAACAATCTCATGGTATTCAATCAAAAAAATTATAAAATCAAAAAAAATTATCGTGGTAATCAATCTATATAGACAATTATTTTTTCTTTTCATGACAACGAAATCTACTCATATTCAATTGATACTTTCTCAGGATGTCTAAAATATCTTTTGTTATTCAAAAATCTACATGTTTTAAAAAATTCTTTTGTCGAAAGAATTTTGAGAGATTTTTTAATTAAAAAACAAAGAACACACTCATTCAACAATCTCAACAAAATTCATGAAATTTCATAAAAGTTTTATTTGTTTATTTTTGTTGTTACCTCATCCTTCATAAACCATTATCACTATTATCTTCATCAATCTTCATCATCTTTCATTGTTACCTCTCTCTCTCTCTCACTCTTTCTCTACCCTGTTTTCTATTTTCTTCAATGACTACACTTTTTCCATTTCTCACACTTAGGGTTGGGAATATAGGTCAGGCTGGTCTACGTGTGTCTAACCTACATATGCCTAAGTCAGGTTAGGCCAATTATTGAAATAGAGCAGACCAAAAAAAATTTATAAGCCTAATTAGCTAAAAAGATCAGGCTACAGATCATAATAAAAGTCTTTTAAGTCTATTAGTCCGGCCTATTTAAATAAATATTAAACTTTGAACTAAATTTTAATTCTATGAATTTTAAAATGAATGATTTTTTTGCATGTATATATATATTACTACAAACTATAATTGAAATATGACATATATATAATCAAAATGTCTAAAGAATTTTGTTAAAATATCAAAAGAGAGTTTAATTTCATTGATCCATTATTTGATTAATTTATTTAAATATATAAATAATTACTTATTTAAATATGTTCATATGAAATAGAATTTTAAACAGGCTAACAAGTCAGACCAGACTTTTAAAAGATCAGGCTCAAGCCTAAAAATGAAGCATTTAATAGGTTACTAGGCCAGACTCAGACTTGACAAAGCCTAACCTAACTTATTCCTACCCGTCACACTGATGTTCTGATTATTATTTTTTTTCTTCTTTTTCATCAATTTCTCTTTGATTAATTTTTTTCTTTTATATTATATGCAATATTTATATGATTAGTATTGTTATTTGACAGAATTATTATTATTGATGTAAATTTTATTTTTATTAGTTTATTTTATGTAACTATTATTATGTTATGTTTCTTGAACTTAGCCACTTAGGATTTATATGATTTATTTCTTGTATTGTTATTAAGTAGTTTGTTTATTGATTTTTTACTGAATTGAATATATACGAGGATTGCTAACTTCGGCCACGAGTCAAAGTTAGTAATGTATGACCCACATGTAATTATTTAGTACATCATCTATTGTCTTCACGCGCCCTCAGCTACTCATAAGCCCTCACATGCACCCTCTTTGTAATTACATGTGGGTCATACACTCATACTTGTTAACTTAAATTTACATGATCAAAGTTAGCAACCCATATATATATGGGATTGCTAACTTTGACCCACATGGGTCAAAGTTAGCTAGTATGACCCATGTAAATTTCTCCGCGCGCGCCCCATTGCTCACCACACCCCCTTGCGCCCCACCCCTTGTATTTTTTACATGGGTTATACTTGCTAATTTTGACTCACATGTTCCAAGTTAGCAACTCCCATATATATATATATATATATATATATATATATATATATATATATATATATATATATATATATAAGGCTTTGTCTAATATGGAAGAGTGATTCAAGTGGAGCACGGTGCACCACTTGTGAATAAGATTATAACCAATAAGAATTTTATAAAATTCATCGTTGGATTGAAAATTTATATCATATAAATCATCTACACAAATCTTGACAAGTCTTAATAATAGATCAAATGATTTTTAATTTTTTTTAAAAGTTGTGTAGATGATCTATATGATATAAAATTTCAATTATTTATAAAATTTGTATTCGTTATAGTTTTATTCACAAGTGGTGTACAATGCACCACTTGAGTCACTCAGGGACGGATACATAAATTTTAATAAGTTAGGATAAGGTCATATCATAATTTTTTTTAAAGGATAAATTTATCAATATAATAATTACAACATTTTTTTAATAGAAAGTTTGTTCTTTTGGTTTCTTAATAAGTACCTTTAAGACATTATTTCACTCTTCATAATGTTCTCAAGTTTGCATAGTCAACTCTAGTTTTCACTTCGCAAACTTTCTTCTTCTTCTTTTATCAATTAGGGAGTGGTTTTAAGTCATTTTTGACCTAAAATCATCCTCGGACTCTTTCTTTCATCTTTTTAATTTAAATAAGTGAATTTCCTCATAGATTAAGTTTCTTTATTGTTTTATTGCTATGATTTCGTCGTCTCAAGTTTGGTGTTGTGTTTTTCGTCGTTTTAGTGTGGTGTTGTGTTGTTCATCGTCTTGGTATGACGTTTGTTGATTTCCAATCTTGTTGCGGTGTTCATTTAGTTCATATTGAAAGATCAACTTCAATCAATTGTAGATTCAAGAATGGTTTGGGCGTCAACTTGTAGATCCGGAAGCATGAACATTCTAGTCACTTTAATTTTCTTATATTATCTGTAGGCATCTTGCCGTTATATGTTATTAACTTGGATGATGTGATTTTTTTCACAATATTAATTTTTTATAATTTTTCATAATAGATAATTAAAGATATTGACGATTAAAATTATGTATTGATATACGTGAGTGACAATTATTTTGAAACGAAGAGAGTACATAGAGAGACATTAGTTTGTAGATAACTTATTTAGGTGAAATCTAACTACTTCCTTCATTTTAAAATGAGTGTCATTTTATAAATTTGTTTTAAAAAAAATGTCGTTTTCATTTTTAAATACAATATTTTCAAATTATACTCTCTAATTATTAGTTTATACACTATTTTCAAGAAAATAAATCAAAAAAGTAGGGTTAATTTATTAAAAGTCCTAATTAATTTTTACATCATAATTGCATTATTTAATATGTATGAAAAAACCTTACACAACACTCATTTTGAAATCAATGGAGTACAAGAGGGTTCGTTTGGTTGAGTGGAAGTAAAGTAGAGAGGAAGAAAAATACGGAAACCCTCTACTTTACTTCCACTCAACCAAATGTCAAAGATAATTAAAAAATAATTATCCGATTTCCACTCAACCAAATGTCAAAGATAATTAAAAAATAATTATCCGATTTGTCGTAAGGCATGCTTGGATACCTTTGGAGAGCACGCACTGCATTGCAAGGAGCTTCCAGGCTTCAAATACAGACATGATTTCGTGAGAGATGTTCTTGTTGATGTTCTTCGACGTGCAGGAATATCGGTGAAGAAAGAGGCACCTGTAAATTTCTTGACTGACCCACATGACAGGAGATCGACACTTAGGCCAGCTGATGTTTTGATATATGGATGGGTAGGAGGAAAACATGCATGCGTTGATTTAACTGGAGTTTCTCCACTTGTTGGATTAGGGACAACGAGTTTCATTGTTGGACAAGCGGCCCTCAAGGTCGCTTCAAGCAAAGTGACAAAACATGAAAAAACGTGTTCTGACAATCAACATGTTTTTATACCATTTACTTTTGACACTTTTGGTTTTTTGGCACCAGATGCTGTTAATCTTCTAAATAGAGTCCAAAAAGTCATGCATAACAATGTTGTTTCTCCTAAATCTGTAAATGTGGTCTTTAAGCGAATTGGTTTTGCAATTCAAAAAGGAGTAGCGGCGCAACTTGTTGCCCGTTTACTTTCGACACATATGTAATTATCTTTTATAAATTAAAGTGTAAAGAAACTTCAAATTAAAAATAATGTTTTTCTTTGGTCACCAAGGTATCTACTATAGAACACAATGACTAATCCATTTCTGAATTAAATTGGAGGCACAGGTGCGATAATTGATTTAATAATTTAAAAAATTTCATATCTAAACTAACAATCAAACTCTCAATTTATGATTAAACGATCAACTGCTCAACCACGGTTAAAAACAAAATGAAAAATAAAATAAAATAATTTTAATGATATACCGTAAATGGTAAAGGAAAGAAGAGAGAGGAGTGATAGAAAATCAGAGAATAAAAAGAGACCGGATGTTGACAAATTTCATGTCACTGTTCTTAGAAGCTCGTTTGTTTATGTGTTAAACATTTCTTATCTCGGATCTCTCTCTCTCTCTTTCTCACTCTCTCTCTAAAATCTTCTTCATTCTTTTTCTCTCTTTCTGTGTAGTATTTTTTTCTTAGAGAGAGAAAGAAAAAAAAATAGAAGTGTATCTAGGTGGCCCATTAGATCGAAAAATCTTCTACTATTTTTCTTGAACCTGATGACGATCTAAGCTTCTTCAATGGTCTTCCAACAACACCCACTTTCTTATTTTTATTTTTTCATATAATAATTATTTTATCATAATTATTATTTTGTTTTTTAGTGTTAGTTACCTTTTTTAGCTTTAAATAGTGGGAATCTAAAAGCCCCTTAATTCCTTTTTGCTTCTAATGCTCTTCTTGTTTCTTACTCTCTTCAATGGTAGAATAATCCATCATCTCAGATTCTTAAGGATTATTTGTTAACAACAGGATGTAGCTTTGTCTATGGTAAATTTTCTTATTTTAATTTATTTTGTTTTATTTTTTTGACATTCATTTTTTGTTTAATTATGATTGTATAATTAATTAATTAAATATATGTATTTTTTTAACCTTGTTGAATTTTGGTTTTAGTATTTTATTATTATATATATGATGGTTATGTTTTGTGTACGAGGTTAATTAATTTCTTGGTTCATGTTGTTTTTTGGGGAGATTATTCCAATGAACTACTTCAATTAGCTGTTTTTTTGTTTTTATTTATTATTATTATTATTAATAAAAAATTATTTTTAAGTTTTCTTTGAATCTTGTTAATGGAGTGTTCTGGTTTTTTTATTAATTTTAGTATTGCAAATGTTTCTTCTTAGTTGATTTTTTTTTTCTTTTGATTTTTGTGTTGGTTTTGATAATTGTTTTGTTAGATCTGTTTGATTAAATTTTGTTTGTGTCATATTACCAAAAAAAAATAAAATTTGTTTGTGTCATATTACCAAAAAAAAAAAAAAAATTGTTTGTGTCAATCAATATTCAATATTTGTTTCACTCATAATTCAGTTCCCTTATATTGTGGATGAATTTATGGTGTGCTTGATTTGAAACTGTTACACTATTCAAATTTTCATTTCATTGATATGTGTACCTATGTAACACAATAACTCTTCATAAAGATTTTTGAAAATTGCAAAATTTGTCACTTTCAAATGTGATTCAGCTTATGTGCTTATAATTGTCATGGATTGATAAGTTACATTCATATAAATGTGCTTTAAAACTATACAAATCGACAACGTGGCATTTACATTTTCCCAGTGTTGACCGTTGACAAATAGCGGCGATATTTGGCGTTATAGCCTATCTCAATTTTAACAAAGTGCTATTGTTTTGCAATACGCGATTCGATACAAATTGTTGTCAAGTAGTAGCTATAGCAGGGCTACCTCATTGTAGCGTAGCGGAATTTGAACAAACTGCTATTTTTCATGATATTTGATTGTGTTTATGGTATTCAATGCTAATCAACATTAGTAAATGTTGATTTGCGTCACGGTGCTTAATTGGATGTAACTGTGATCAATTATCAGGAATGGGAACTAAGGTCCAAAATCTACCCGGAAATTACTCGATGATGAGAGATCTTAATGAGGAATCTAGTAGTTGTGGCTGGCCCTTTTATGGCGATCGAACACCGACAAACGGGAAGTATTATGATAATTATCTTCCAAGTTCCGCAACAGATGCATGTTCTGTTCATGATAAGGATAAGGATGTTGTGAAGCGGATGATGCTTGAACATGAAGCTATATTTAAGAATCAGGTATGTGTCACTTCTAGTTTTTAACTTTCATTTTGTCTTTTGTTATAAAATATTTTGTACATAAGCACTTAGATGATAAGTGCTTATGCCACAAGCACCTATTTAAGCTGTTTATCAAATTCAAAACAGGACCAAGTTTACTTAGTTTTAGATACAATTAGAATTAGTGAACTTATTGATATATTTTAGAACTGTTTATTGTCTAGCAGGTTTATGAACTCCACCGCTTATACAGAATACAAAGAGATTTGATGAACGATTTCAAAAGGAAAGAATTACACAGAAACCAGATGCCTGTTGAGGCTTCGTTTTGTACCGGTCCCTTGACATCTCAATTAACAATTGAAGATGGCAGAAAATGGCATGCTTCTGGCTTTCCTTCAGGAAATTCAGCTTATGCTAAGCTATCCATTTCAGGTGCTGCTGGTGTTCATTCTCCTTTAGGTTCTATTCAAGGAATAAGCAACCAAGTCGGTCCGTTTGCATCCCAAGATGCGCGTAGTTTAAAAGATGTTGGGGTGCTTGAGTCCACCAGACCGTTAAAGGTGAGAAGAAAAATGTTTGATCTTTCGCTCCCTGCTGATGAAAACGTTGATTCTGATGAAAGCGATGAAAAGCTCAGCGATGAAAAGACAAGCGGTTCAACGTTATTTCTTCCTGATAGAAGTTGCAAAATTGGAAAGGAGGATGATAGAGGGAAGACTTGTTGCCAGGACACTTCAAGATCTGAGCAGTCTTTAAGGAGAAGAAACGGTTTCGCTGACTTAAACGAACCTGTTCAAGTGGATGAAACGTATGATTCTCCTTATGTTTATGTTCCGAGTAATTCAGTTGCCGCAACTGAATGCTCCGAACTTACTGCCAAAGCCAACCAAAAGTTACAGTTTTTTGGTTCGTCCAGGGAACATTTTCTAAATTCACGTCAGGGAGGTGACAGTTGGACTAGAAATAATGGATATTTGGAGAATAATGGGAATGGAAAAGAGGGAATTTCCTCTGCGCCTGAGGCAGGTTAGGGTTCTTATTGAGTTGCTTCAAGTTTTTATTTATTTATTTTGACATATTTAATTTCACCGCTTACTGCTGGATATGTTCCTAAAAGAAATGGTAGCAAAATTAGTACTTAAGAGAAAGATGATAACAAATTTTTGTTAAGTTAGCATATCTTATTGTGTGATCTTGTTAATACAAGTTGATAAAAAGACGATAACAATTGATGTAATGCCATATTAGCTCTTTGTTTCCTTTTTCTGTGTTTCGTGTTAATGATTAATGAACTTTTTTATCAACTTATAAAATTGTATCATCAGGGCGAGCCTTGGTGCAATAGTAAGGTTGCTTCTTTTTGACCTTGTCATCTGATTAAAATTTATGCCGTGAAAGTAATGTTTTATATGTTGACAGGGCATGCTAAAAGTAACCTACAGCCTGTGCCAAATATCCTCAAACCGGAGAAATCACTTTTATCTTCCCAAACAATGCTGCATACATACAGCCAAGGACCTGCATCCAATTATCTAGATGGTAGAAACAAGCTTGATACATGGAGGGAAAAGACAGTTAGTGAAAGAAATCATGAATACCCAGTTAATAAACTTCCCGAGTCTGTGGTACCTTTACATAAACCTGGTTTTATTCCAGCTGCTCCTTCCTATGATTTATCGAAGTCTTGGTCTCATTCTGCTGCTTCTTGGGGAATGGCGAGTTGCAGCCTAAGCCAGAAATTGATGTCAGTTCAGACACCTCCATATCTTAATGCATCCAGTGCTGTCAATAGGAATTTGGAAGAGTTTTGGCCTCTAAATATGAATTCCAAGCCTAACCCAGTTATTCAATGTGATGCACCATTACGAAATGGATTTTACGCAGGATCTTCATCTGGGTCAAAGGAACCATCGATGAACATGTCTTCCATTAGCTATGACTATCCGAATCATAATAATGACAAGAGGTCTGTAAAAGGCATTGACTTAAATGTGATTCTTTCGAATGGTTCACACAATAACAACTTAGTTCCGCAGTCAAGCATTGGGATAATGGATGGAGATGCGATGTCATGGCTTAGAGCTAAAACCACTCGTAAGAATGAAGCACAAAATAATGATAGAAGCTCCATGACTGCAGGCGAGACAAGTTTTCTTCACACTGCTTCATTATCGATGAAAGGTGAAACTAGAAAGGGGCCTAGCGGAGATTTTATGCACGGTGTAACTTCGGTTTCGTGTTCTAATAATATTGACCAAAGGAGGACTGAGGTAAGTGACAGCTCTAGTAATAAGAAAATTCTTGGTGTTCCAATATTTGATATGCCTCATGTTTCTCCGAAGAAGGAGTTGTCTTCAATCACTTCTCCCTCTGTGTCAATTCGTACTCATTCAGAAGCAGTGGAAAATAAGCACAAAAACCGGATGTTTGATATGAACATTCCTTGTGATGCTAATGATCTTGAGTTCGAAAAAGAAGGGTTCACTGAAACTGTCGTTAGTAAAACAAAATCTCCTGCGGCGGAAGCACAATCTAGAAATCAAATTGATCTGAACTTAAGTATGAGTGAGGATGAAGGATCTTTTACAACTATACCAAGTGCCAATACAAAAATGAAGAACGAGATAGACCTGGAAGCCCCTGCCATTCCCGATTCAGACGAGGATATCATTCCAGAAGAAAACAAGCTTGAAACTTCTTCTCTAGCATCACTGCAAGTTCCACAAGATGTTGGTAAACAGCCACAGGATGAACTTATGAGAAATGCAGCAGAAGCAATTGTTGTCCTTTCATCACTTTCCTGTGATCAAGTGAATGATGTCATCAATATTCCATCAGAAAGTCCAATGGTGGATTCACTAAGTTGGTTTGCGGATGTAGTTTCCTCGTGGGAAGATAATCTCGAGACCAAGTGCGATAATTTGAGGGGGAATGATGACGAGGATGATGAAAGATTGGACTATTTCGAGTCAATGACATTGAAACTTGAGGAGACAAAGGAAGAAGACTACATGCCGAAGCCTCTTGTTCCAGAAAACTTTACAGTGGAAGAAACAACAAGTAATTTACCTACTCGGACACGAAGGGGCCCCGCAAGGAGAGGGAGGCAGAAGCGAGACTTCCAAAGGGACATCCTTCCAGGTCTTGTATCTTTATCAAGGAATGAAGTAACAGAAGATATTCAGACATTTGGAGGGATTATGAAAGCAACCGGTCATTCATGGCAATCAGGACTAACCAGGAAAAGTTTGTCTAAGAACGGTTGTCGGAGGGGGAGGCCGAGGCGGCAAGTGCAGGTTACCCCTTCTCCCTCCCCACCTGTTGCTGTCAATGAAACCACCACCCCGTTAATGCAGCAGATAAATAACATTGAAGTGGCATTGGACGATAGAAGCCTAACGGGTTGGGGCAAAACAACTCGAAGGCCTCGAAGACAGAGGTGTCCGGCTGGTAATCCTCCGTTGATTCCAATAACATAATCATCATAAGAGGCTTAAAATTTTTAGATGAGAATTTATAGAGGTAAGCATCGTCAGATCCATATTTGATTGAGCACATGATGTTCTCAAACATCGGCAATTTCTGTTGTAAATTTTTTCAACCTGGATTCGGGTATAAGCTTGATTGTTGTCAGTCTTTGGATCATACCAACTTGTATTGTTCTTAAATAATGTTGCAGGATTTCTTCTCATTATATCTTTATAGAACTGTTGAAATATATACAAGTACTTTCTTCAATTCGTTGCTGTCTCACTCTGTTGGATTTTTACTAATGATTTTTTTGGTTACACTTGGTAGTAATAATAATATGATATAACTAGATCATATGATATGGTATTAGATTTGTTGCATGATATGGATTTATGTATGTTGATTGAACTCATTCGGATTGCTACAGAGAAAAATCAAGGTTGTTTCTCATCACTCCTGAGAAAAAAATGCTCCATATAGTGTGATACATGCACAATAGAAGTTTGAACCTACGAAGCACGGACACATAAAGAACAAAGACACAGATAAAATTTTGAGAAAATAATAGAATTCAATGTAATCAGAAGTGTCGATGTCAAACACGATGTCTGTCCAATATCGGGATACACCTAATCTGAAAAGTGTTTGTGCTTCACTTTTGAATAAAATGTGACGTATCTTTATGGAAAGAGAATAGGTGTTTAGTAAAATATTTTTTTTTTCTATCATAACATGCGTGCAATTATGATGACTAAACTTTTAAACCGAAAAAGACTACATAAGTGATAAAGTTATGCATCAAGAATTTTAATACTATTGTATATTTTCAGAGTTAAATTTGAATTCAAGATTATTGATTTAGCTGAAAGAGACTTGTGTCATCTGATTTGAATGTTGTTGAGAGTTTAAAATCATGCTTTAGCTAATATGAGCATCACCAAATCGTTTTTGGAATTGTGGGGCATTCAGTTGCTTCTTTAGTTAAGCATGATTACTAAATTGGTGGTAGATGGTAACATCAATAGACTTTTCTGCTATTGAATTAATGTATTTGAAATATAATTATCAAATTAAACGGTTGTTTACATCTAGTATTTGTCCCTGAAAATGAGAGATATTTTGTTAAGAATTTAGAGTGTAGTGGTGAAAATGAAGACTGTGTAAATAAATGTAGAAATAAGAATTTGAATTCTTACTGCATTATATATATATATATATATATATATATATATATATAAATAAAAGATGAGTCTAACGATATCATGTGATGAATATGACATCCAAATTATGATGGCACCCCATAATCGTCATCTATCATTTGCAGTACCCTAATAATTAATATTAAATAATTAAACAAGATAAAAGATAACCAATGTCAAATGACACAAAGAAAACAATATAAAAAATAGTATTAATAGAAAAAAGAAAAAAAAAAGAAGATTATAATTGTTGCGCGCATAATTGTCATAGATGAAGTTTAGAATGGAGTCCCACCACAATATACATGTGACTTGAAATCCATGATTAGCTAAATATCAAATGTCAAATGTTTATGCAATTTTTTACCATTTGAATTATAGTTATGAGATTATTCTCATACAAAATTAGGACAATTTTTTATGCCATTGTCCAGATCATTATGGACAAATGATTATTTGAGTCTGAGCAGTCTATACTAAAAAGTAGGACCAAATTATAAATAAAAACATAAGGGTACAATCATAGAATTTAAAATTATAAGTATAAAACTTGTGCAAATAAGTAATGTTCTCCGTACAATAATACGAAGAATCAATAAACCAAGATAATTGATTTGGTCAAAAAAAATATATAAATCAAGATAATTGAGGTGATACTTTTTAGAAAACAAGCATGTTTGTGAGTTTGTCTACATACATATAAAGCTATATCTTTTTATCATAAATTTTTTTAATCATCATTTAGGTATGAATTTTTATCCCCATTATGAATAATTTTCTCAAAGAGTTTATGGAGTACATAAGATAGTTTCTCTTCACTCAATCGAATTATTCTCATACGTAAGAGTGAAAAAGTCGAATTCTTTATATCCTACTTAAAAGACTTACAACTAGTTACTGTGAGCATAAATCAACCGCTAAAGACATTGCATGTTATATGTAGGGACCTGAGTTCGCACTCTGATACCCACTCTGATACCCACTTATAAAGTGCAATTCTAACCATTAAATTTTAGAAAAATAAAAAATAAAACTTTTATCATTTGAACCAATTCATTCTTGACATGTCTGCATTAGGCAGAGGCGGAACTAGGGGGTGGCTAGAGCCTAGAGGTGGCCACGGCCACCTCAAAAAAATTGGGAAAGTTCTAAAATACCCTTGATATTTTTATAAAATTATAATTAATTATTATATATTTTTACTCACGCGCATTATTAACAAGTTGGAATGGTAGATTAGTTGGTGTTCGACGTTCGACTCCTGTAACCTTTATTTTTGGCATTTGGTTTCTTTTTTATTTAAAAACACCACTTTTAATACCTATACCATGGTTTGAACAAACATCCTTTGAGACCAAAATATTGCCACAAATAAACCGCTAAAGCAAAGACATATTTTAGAAAATATTAACATACCTAAGAACATTTTTTTTTATATTTTTCAAATTTCTGCTTATTATAAATTAATATTTATCGTTGGTTAAAAAAAAAAATTAATATTTATCGGCCCACTCACAAAAAAAATTCTAATTCTGCCACGGGCATTAGGATTTAGGAAGACTAAAGATGTTCCTCCTTTGTTCTTTTACTTTCCTTCTTTCTTTTTAACTTAGAAAATAAACTGAAAAGGAAAGGGTTGTGGTCTTCATTGATTCATTTTCTGACCAACTTTGTTGCATAATTGGTCAATACTCAATACAAGGAAAGAAAAGGAAAGAAAAGTATGGAAGACAAGATTCCAAAAATTATTAGTATTTGCAGAATTTGCACATATTTCTCTAACGTGCCTTTTTTTTTTTTTTTACAATATTGTTAGATATAAAAGAATGTACAAAAAGATATTGGATATAAAAGATGAATATTTTTTTCTGTCAACTAAACTTTTTTATTTGTAGTAAGAGTCAGAGCTTGAATCTTGACCAGTTATTAAAAGGGCTCTATTTTCCTATATTTGATTGATTATGTATATAATTTTCTAAATTTTAATTTGATTGAACAAAGGAAAAATGAGTATCTATTTTTACTATTCTCGAAATGAGTTCTATTATCTTTACGATGTACCAAAAAATTTAACAAGTTTTATTGTATTCTTACAATCAAAACAAATAAATAAATGCGCTTGAATTTAGCTTTGGATCGTACAATTTGTGTCAATCTATAAAAGTTATAAACATGATTATTAACAAGTTTAATAATAATATATTTTTCGTTCAAAAAAAATATAAAATATGATTATTAACAAGTGCAATTCAAAATAAAATATTGTTTATTTACATACTACTTCTTCTTCTCAGATGAAGACATCATTATGTGAATATAATGAGAATGAAGAAGATAACAAATTGAAAAATTATGGTTGAATTTTACAACATAGTCTGTTTTTTTTTATATTGGCTCGAAACACTATTAATGAGTCTTATCATCATGTGTACTAGAATAATCAATAAAATTGGTCATGTGTCCATGCCAAATCATATTCTATCGGTGAGAATTAAAACTAGAGATCAAATTTAAGAATAGATTCCACACGACCATATCAATGAACTGTTTTTTTGCCACATCTATGAATTGTTACCTACATGTAAAGCTGTCAAAATGGACGACCTGACTGATATCGGCCCGACCCGCCTGGGTAGTGTGTTTTATCGGGTCGGACAAAAAAGTCTGGAATAAATTATAAGTTAAAAATTTAGTGCCCGGACTCGGCCTTTTACAGGATAGCGGGTAAGTCCGGCCTAGTTCAATTATTTTTTATTTTTTTTATTTCATTATCAAAAAACAATTTTATGGAGGAAATAAATTAAACATTTCAAATGTAATACAAATAAGTTTACATTATTCAAAATAAGTTACCAATCAACCAAATAACATAAAATAAATTTAAATAATTTTTTGAAAATAACTAAGTTCATGCATAATCAAACAATACAATTATAATTTACAATCAAAATATCACACAAAACAACATAAATGAGCATAATCAAATATAATTATAATTTTGTGACTATTTTATAAGACTTAGACTTAAGTTGTGTCGAAAAAGTAAAAAAAAAAACATATATGCGGGTTAATTGGCGGCTCATAGACTATACTGGTAAACCAATATTTTTTACGGGATAAATACAGGCCAGTCTATAAAGTCCGGATGATAAATCAAGTAGAATTTTCAAAACAAAGCCCAAAGTTATTTTAGGTTTGGCGGCCCGCCGCATACAGTCCGACCTATTTTGACGACTACATGTCATTGGAGATTATCAATTACAAGGGGTCAATGACCAAAATATATCAATTGAAACTTATGAGATTAAAACTTAAAATAGAGTAATAAAAATATTTAGGATCAAAACAATATTTAAATCTTTAAATTATTATGTTTTAATTTTCTTAAAAAATATATATTTTTTTCATTTTCTTTTATAAATTGGAACGGATAAAATATATACTTATATTAACACTTTTCTTAATTATCGCTAAATCAAAAGAATTAAGTATGTTGATAGTGTAAATAAATGTTTTGATACTAATGTTGTTTTTAAAAAAATTATCATTCAAAGAGATGTATTCATGTAATTATTATAATATTTATTATAAAATTGTAGAAAAGGGGTAAATAATTAGATATATTTTTTTAGTACATTGGAAATCAAAATAATCAGTCTCTGTATGATAGTTCAAGTGGTAAGAGCTGGGGGATATATGGGTTGGGTAAGAGGAGGTTCAGAATTCGATCCTTGATTAGAATAATTTAAATTTTCGATGTACTAAAAAAAAATCAAAAGTATATTGGTAAATAAATAATTAATAGAGCTGAAAATTAATGTGAATCTTAAGAAACAAAATACAACAAAAAAGTATTTTTTTTGAGATAATTTTTTTTAGTATATAGACGAAATGAAACATAAATTTTGGATTTATTGGTGTGTGTTTTTTCCTTCTAGTTGTTGTGTTTTGGTATGGTAGTTAGTAGAGATAATGGTGAGTTGTGACCATAATTCATGTCTCTCTCAAAAACGGAGACACGTATGTACTTTCCTCGTCATTCCTCAAAGCACACAACTTGTCATAATTTGATACTCCATTTCAGTCCTATGTATGATCTGTTCAATCCTTGTCATTTTCACTCACCTATCTTTCCTTACCTCTGTCGTGTCAAATCTTCCATTTTTAAACCATTTCTCTGTTATTTGCCATTTACTCATAAGTCATAAGGGTCAAGTTTAACGTGGACCACATGAAAGGTGATTTTTTCAATCTAACTTAATGATCTTAATAATATATTAAATAATTTTTAATTTTATGAAAAAATTTATATCTGTATAAATTTTTAATTCTATAATAAAATTATATTTGATATAATATTATTGAAGACTTATACACCGTAGACTGTTTACAGAAGATACCAAACTTATTTTATCTCATTTACATTTATATAAGTAATGAAGAAATATTAAATTCTTAAAAAAATATTATAATATATTATAGTTTGATTGAAATTCATCATTCTCCTCTTATTCAATTTAAGAAGTAAAATATAACTATTAAGTTAAAAAAAAATTGAACTCATTTAGTTCTATGTAAAATTTCTAAATTGTCCCTTACGGATGTTTTATACATAAACAAAATTTGTCATGTGATATTTTAATTTAGATCAATTGAAGGGCAATTTAAGAATACTACCCAATAAATACAATATAAATAGTTAATATTTACTTATGTTTTTTTTTTTGGTGAAATATTTACTTATGTTTTAATCCAACAAGAATAATTGAAACTACAGTGATAAAACAATGACTTTATATGTATAAAATATTACTAAAATGCCCTTATAATGTTATCAACACACTCTTAAAATGGACACACTCCAACACACTCTTTACCACTGGTTATTTTTTTGAAAAATCAACACATTATTTAAGAAGAGAGAGAATGGTGTTGATTTTTTGAACAATTAATAAATAAAATTATATATTAAATTACAATTAAATTATATATATAATATCATTGATTAATGATTAATAAACAAATCAAAATGATTTTGTTGAAATGTGTTCATCTAAGAGTGTATTGCTAGCATTTCTCTTTGTAGACTTATTAAGTGAATTGAGATATAAGACATAAAAATATTGTAAAGGAAACATTTATTTATAGTGATAGGGAGGGAATATAGTACTAATCATCTTGTAATATAAAATGTTAATTTTGATGGGTATCATTAACATTTTGTAAAATATTTTAATTATCTTACAAATTTAATATCATAATATAAAATTTACTTTTTAAAATAGATTGGTGTCAAGCGACTCTCATTGGAGATATTCATCACAATTGTTCTACAAGAAATCAGCCTCTTAGAAAGCATTGCACAACATCTTGTTTGAGAGCTTGCCTTTCAAGTGGTAGTTGCTTGCATTAACAACCCATAGGAACATAACTGTCAGCTAGGTGACATTATTATGGTTCGCATCGATCTTCTACCTCCATCACATAACTCTGCCGTCTGTTTTGTTAGACGACAAGAAAAAAAAAATCATATATGTGCAGTGATTAAACGGAAAAATATATACTATTTGCATATACTCAGTATTACTCCAATACATTGTGAAGGTTATATATGACCAATTTTCTTCTAAAGAGTAAAATATGCTCAATTATAAAGACAAATTTTCGCATTTTAGGATGTAACATTTTCTCATTAACTCTGTACAGACATATAAAGGTAGGGTTCAGTAACAAGTACTTTCACTGCTGATAAATCATACAAAATGAAAAAAACTTTACAATAGAATAACCTTATAGAGAGGTAGCTATCATTGCACAAGCAATGCTTTATGGGTAATAAGTTTTCTACTTTTCTCCGTAGCAGTTCAACTGATTCTTTCAATATATCGTATCAGGATTTTCAATCTTATTCAGAAGCCGGTATAAGAATTTCAGACAGTAGTCTCACATTGGTAATTTAATTTTACGCTTTTCCTCCATCTTCATCAGTTGGTGGGTCAAAGGGTATTTCATGGCGTGGTTTATTGTACTTTTCCCGTAATTGCTTAATAGGGATGAAATCTCCAGCTGAATCCATTCCATAGAACAGAAAAGACATGTACGGGTGATCAAACCTTCCCTGGACAGTTAAAAAAACACGTTATTTATTTATTTATTTATTGAATAGGCAAATGTTAGTATATTATGTTAATATTTTCTCCTTCATCACGGTTTGAACCTTGATTGTTTAACTCCTTCAACTCCTTTAGCCCTTAGCTCAAACCATTTGAGCTACCCAAAACACCAATTAAATAACATAAATAATACTACCTCCGGTCCTAAATATAAGATAACTTTTGCTTTTTAGGTTCATAGAATGATTGATGTATTTGGTCTTAAATATAGACCAAATACATCAATAATTTCATGAACCTAAAAAGTAAAAAATTTCTTATATTTAGGACCGGAGGGAGTAGCATAATGCACTTACTTTGTCTGGTTTGTCAGGTATTAAAAGATTCTCTTCCGCCACTGCAAAAAATGAGAAAAATTATTCTGCATGTTATTTGTTTTCAATTCACTAAGAAACCATGAACAGCATGGAAACCCATACCATAGAAACCATGACCATCAAAGAAGTTATAATATTTGGTTCAATTCAATGGTATCTTGCAAGTTGCAAGTGAAATATAGTAATGTACAGAAAAACAATTGTAGGTAAGTAACAAGATGTTTGTGAACAAGAAATATTAGATGATAAACACCATTAAATATAATGAAAAGTAAACTCATGAGCCAAAGGAATTAAATAATCAAGCTTTACCATACGCCACCAGTAGATCTGGTTCAGCACGTACGTCAACAAGAACCTGGACATTTGAAAAAGGGAAACCGATCAAAGGTCCGAACAATTCTAAATCAAAATCATTCTTCCAGCTTAGAAAGTTAAAATAGTTAGATAAAATAAAATTTGACCACATACAAACATTGTAATTCATGCAGATGCAGTTTATATTTCGATGTTAATGGTGGTATTGGCTTGGGACCTGGGAGTATGCTCCTCCTCGAGGTCTCAGGTTCGATTCTCTCCAGTGACAATTTAGGTGGGTTAGTTTAGCTTCTTCAAAAAAAAAAAAATATTTCGATGTTAATCAAACCTGATAAAACGGTTGAGTCGAACCACGAGACAACTTCTTAACCTGTGCATTTTCCATCCATGAGTTCGATTCACTGCATACTGGATCCATTCCTACAATTATAGCTCTATAGCCTGAAAATTATATAGAGTAATCAAAATATAAGGAGGAAAGGAAATCACATTTTCCAGTTCAATGAGATTTTCAACTTATGAATGTGTTGACAAAATACAACCAAGAATTACCATTGTTATTGTTGTATCGCATTGTACACTTGAAATACATTTAAAAATAAAACTATTGCATCGATATGAGAGTTTTCAATTACTTACCGAATAATTTATGCCTTACTTTCTGCCCTAAGCGAAACACATATTGTGCATTTTCATGTGCCAAAGCTTTAGCTGATGCAGCCAGAGACTCAGCTTCAAGTTTGGAAATTTCATCACGTAATTTAGCAGCCAAGGCATAATCTTCATTCTCGATAGCACTCTGAAGGTCTGCACTGCAAGCGAAACAGAATTACTCATTATTAGTCTTCAAGCTGACCAACAGATTATATGAAGGAAAAACAAAAAATCGGCCAGCTAGAGTGTGCTTGTTTTCAACATTGTTGTTATCGTTACCACTTACCAGCCCCTCAAATATTAGTCCACCTCACAGCTATTTTCAAATTCGGACAGTTTGGAATTCATGTCAATGCATAACCAAACACACAATGTTAATAACTGAGAACAAGTCCGCCTAGTACAAATGAAGAAGAAAACTCACCGAAGACGTATAATACTTAGAGCTTTATCTTGAGCTTCACTTTTTGCAGACATTCCCCGTTTTGACTGTTGTTGCTTAATTACCTCTTCTTCAACCTTTCATAAACAATATTTATCTAGTAAGTTACGTTACGTGCCATTTCAATACTCCAATAGCAGAAAAGTTAGATGACCTGAAGAGATACGCAGAAAGGGATATACACTGACCGATACACAAAATTCAAGGGTAGCAAAACAGATATAAATAAATAAAATCGCTGATAGAAACTGAAATGTATAAGTGCATGTTTGGGTACAGGGTGATGATGTGAAAAGTACTTTTCATCCGCGAAAATGAGACTTTAACAAAGTTGATTACTTTATATAAGAATTGATTTTGCTTCCCAAGTTCAATTTGACTAGAATGTAAAAAATATATTTTATATCAGGTCGAAAACTTTACACCAAACACTACATCATACTTGCATTTCAGGTAAAAACGGTTGATTATAATCCACTTCACTTTATACTCAATTTTAAGGAAATCAATTTTACAAGTTCAAGTGCACTCAAAATAACCTTTGCTTGAATTGATATTAGTTAAAAGTGAAATTAAGGTAAAACAATTTATGATTGAAATTGAATATGTTCATGGGAAAAGTGAGTTGAAAAATAATTTTAGTGTAAAAATCATATTTGGAGGCAAAATCTACAGGTAAGTATCAATTCTAAAGGAAAAATTAATTAAAGTGTCTGCATAATCTTGATATAGGATACCAGAACAGTATTCATGTCTGCATAATCTAACCTCAGAAAGTTTGTTCCGCAGCTGCTGTGCAATGTCATACTCTTCCATGTTTAAAGCACACTGACATTGAAAAGTTCCAAATAAATAAATCATTAAGGATTCTTCCACAAATATGATAGAAGCACATGTACTACACTACCTAAATATTTATCATGGTTTTAATTGTAGTCTGCAACTGCAATTGCGGCCGCAGTATAAATGATTTTAAGGTCTCTGCAATGGCATCACAACCACACTTTCGAGTTTCGACCGTACAAGCCACATTTTCCCACAATACAAAGGCTCGTAATGCAACCGTGAACACAATTTGAAACCATGCTATATATAAAAGAGCAAAATCAGATATACGCCTATACCTGCACTCTTGTAGCTAAATCCAGCTGAAAGAAGAACATCAAAATATCCTCATTAGCACTTTCACTCTGCTCTACACTTGCATCCAAACCTTGTTCTCCCCCTCTAAACATCCATCCTGCTTCAACCTTAAAACCACTTCTTTCCCTCGACACAAAAGGATACCCAATTAAGACTAAACTCCGCACACACTTGTTCCAAACCACGTGTTTTCCGGTGGCAGAATCAATATGCGATCTTTTAAATGGCTCAAAGGGTGTCATCCAAGAATTAGATGAACCATATATTCTACTCTTTCCACATGTTGCTAGAGTGCTCAATGACACACCTTGCACCATTTCAGTGTATCACCTTAAAAAAGGGTTAAGAAAAACACAAATTTACCCTTTTCTCAAGAGAATGTTCCTGCATTATAGCCAATACATAAATTGAAATTATGAAGCTTCAATACTATTATCTGCATATACCCCCACAAAAAATCAACAATTTAATAAGTATACATCGTCGGTATAAATATTTTTTTACACTGTCAATCAATAATAATCGTCAATTTTCTTAATTTTAATCAACTTTAATTATAACTATCTTAAAATTCACGGTCCCGTAGGATAAGTGGTAAGAGCCGAATGACATATGAGTTGGACACGGGAGGTCCAGTATCAATTCCTGGAGGGAGCAGTTTTCCTTTCCCATGTACCAAAAGAAAAATATTAAAATTCACATATATTCATACTATGGTGTATCAAAATTAAACTTAAAATTTCAATTTTTATTGACAAATTAAACTGCAACTAAACTAATTTTATCTGGGTATAATATGAAATTAAAGGATTAGAAATAAAAACAGGAAAAAACATGTGGGTAATGCAATTTTGATGATTTTGAGAAAATGAAGAGTGAAAATTTGTTGGGAAAACTTACGAAAAGGTTAGGAACAGAAAAAGAAGCAGAAGATTTCCAAAAGCATCGATGAGCTCTCAGTCACAGAACAGAAGCAAAGGAAAGGAGTTACAGTTAATTCTTCATAGTTCTAAAATTTTCTAATAAAATCACAAAGATTGTATGATTGGTTAAGATTTAGGGAGAAAAAATGAAGATAAATATTTTTTTTTTTTATAAAATCTAGTAAGATGCACTTGCGTTTCGTGTGATTTATTGTGTTGGATGTCTTTGATCGTAATAGTTATAATTTTTTTTTTATTGACAAACTCGTAATAGTTAGTTAAAAATATTTTTTATTACAAATTATTATAAATAGTTAAAATATTTTAATCACTCATTAAATAATATTTAATCAATATTTTTAAAAAAACTTTTAGTGATAAAATGATATTATCACTGTGAATCTACTAAAAAATTTAATAATGGTAAAATTAATTATCTCCCTATGAATCTATTATAAAATTGGCAATCTCTCAATGAATCTATTTAATAACAATACTTTAGTAAATCTTTTTAATAATAATAATAATAATAATAAATAATAATTGCTACTACTAAAAATTATTTCCCGTGTTCCTGGAAAATAGATAATAACCAAATAAATTTAATTAAGAATTGTTTTTGTTTATAATTTAAAATTTGATTTAATAGTCGTTTATATTTTTTATAAGCATCTGCTAGTTAAAAAAAAACTATATGTTTATTCCGTATATATTTATTTGAATCATATAAACAAGTAAAAAAATTGTAAAATTCTTTGATATCAATTGAATTAAATAAATTAAAGTTTGAGCAATTTGACTACAACATATTTTTGAAGTGGAATAAATAGTCACAAGAAAGAGGGGTTTGAATTGTGTGACCCTTTAAATCTACCTTATAAAAATTCCTCTTCAAAACAAATAGATGAGATTAATCTGAGATAAAAAAAACTAGCTAAGATATGTACTTCATTCCTTCGTCATCAAGTAACTTTAGTGGAGCCAAAAACTAGCCGTTAATACCCATAAGATGACAACTCATAGTACTTGATGATAGATACTCCCTCTGGTCCTATATATAAGAAAAAATTATATTTTTAGATACATTAAGAATTGGATGAATCTAATCTATAATATAGTCCAAATACTTTAAAAGTTTAATGAATTTAAAAAGCAAATTTTATCTTATATTAAGGACCGGAGGGAGTAGTAAATATGCTAGACCGTTCTCAGAATGTTCTCTGGTCTGGGATTGAAGAGTGAGCCAATGAGTTGGCATGAGCTGGATCTTGTTCATAACTTGTTTCCCAAAGGTATATGCTGTAAAAATAGCCGTTATATTCAAGTACAAACATCTAGAGACAGCTGGAAATGGATGTTCAAATAGTGTGCAAAAAGTTGTACGAAAATGAGAACATTCTCAGATCGTTCTCATGTTCGTTGCTGAAATTTGTCTTAATAAAAGAAGATGTTTGCTTGCTCAACAAGATATCTCATATGTTGATCATAGTAAACCAGTTGACATTCTTATCTCTTGCTACTCAAGTGTACAACCAAAGTACACATAGCTCCATAGATGTAGGAGAAGGACATAGGATAAAATATAAAACTTGCATGTCCTTGCAAGTACAAGACAACTCATACTGAAGAGCTTGTTGGAGCTTGTTTTCTAAATCTTATTGGCACATAAAATGTCTTCAAATAGTATATGATGACAACTTGTAATGTCCTGCAAAAGGCTCTTGTGATATTGTTGTTGGAGTAAGCCCTAAGAATCTATTTTCATAGGATTTGCTTTAGGAGTTTAAAATAAATATGACATTTCTTTATTATGTTTGTAAGAATCCAAAATAATGAAATCTCTAGAATAAATAGTCCGTTTAATATTAAGTGTGACTTAATCATGAGACTAAATTAAACATAAGGACACTATTCTTAAAGTATCCGTAGTTGAGCTTTAAGGTGAAAATGGATAACCTTAAAACATAAAGACTATTATGAAGATAGACTGATGATCGCATCTCATGGATCATAGGATAAGGAGTTATCAAGTCTTGACATAGGTATATATAAAATATTAGGAGTAATATTTATACTGGATTGACCCGCTATGAGAGTACTACATGCAAAGTTATGCAAAGTGTCATAAGTTACTCTCATGGTTATAATGGTGTAGACCACTCTTAGACTTGAAACCACTTTGTACCCTAGATGTGGAGTCAAGTACTTTGTTGTTGATCTAACGTTGTCCGTAACTAGATAACCATAAAGGCAGTTGATGGGTACTTCATAAAGCATGCTGAGGGGCAGTAGTGTCTTAGATGGAATTTGCCAATCCTGCATAACAAGATAAATGTCATGGGCCCAATATTGAACTGGACAAGGATGACACCAAGTATGTCTTGTGTTCAATATCGACATAAGGGCAAAAGGGTAATTCTACACGCAAGCATTATCACAAAAGGTTATGTTTAGATCACATGTTAATTTCTCGTGACGTGGGTAGCATTGATGTGTTGCTAGATACCGCTCAATGTTTATTATATTAAATATGTGATTTAATATAATTTCCAACGTTACGGAAACCTACATAGTCACACACATAAGGACAGTCTAATATGAAATTGAGATAATTAAGGAACACCGTAAGATACGGTGTACCCAAAAGGAATATGGAATGTGATAAGGGTATCACAGTAATTAAATAAGCAATACACCATATGGTATAGTGGGCGTGCGCGCACATGAATGTATAGACACTATGGAGGCGCGCACCCCTTAGCTTATTCTTAATGAGCTTTTTGCTTCAACTTGTTGCACAAGACAAGTATTTGTCTTGGTGCACAATGTTAGACTATTTGGCTATCACTTAGAAGGGGGTTGAATAAATGATCCGTTACACAATTACGGTTTTAAAAAAATTATGCGCAGAAGCCCACCGGATCGGTAGTCTACTTTGCACCCACATGATTAAAGGAAAGATAGTATTACACCATGAATCAAATGACGATAAAATAGAGTTTAGGCGATGGTTTTTAAAATCAATTATTAAGGAAAATCGTTTAGAATCACAACACAACAAGAAACCAATTTAATTATCACAAATCGCAAGCAAAGCAAGTACAATTGAATTTAACAAGCACTTGGTGTGTTTAAGGGATAGAAAAGACGCAAACATGTGATATGGGAGTTCCCTGGCGTTCGTGTCGTCCTTGCGTTCGGCCGGTACGTCTCCTCCCAAATCGTCAAACGGACGATTTGAGATTTTTATAGAAAATCTATTGAATCCTTTACAAGTGCAGAATTTCGAACAATACAATACGCTAGACTATACGAAAGACAACCCTCTTTCTTCCTGTGTAGCTTCGATCGAATTGTGCGAACCTCGACGTATACCGCTACTTCTACCTCCGGTTACCGTGATTGATCCTCACCTTGTTCTTCCGCAAAGAACCCCGTGACAATCACTCGGCTTATTACTTCGTTGCAACGTTGATGCTTCAAAAACCTCTCGTCCTTGAATACCCGATGAGAAATCTAACCGTCAAGCCAATTCAACCCGATCACAATCTGATTCACAGTGATCTGTGTTGAACGTTATCTTGCAATTGATCTAGAACCTCTCAATTGAACCCATATTCAACTTTGAAGTAATTGAGAATTAAAAGAAGATGATGAACTTGACTTGAATGCTCTTTGATCCAAAATTTTTACAAAATTCTGATCAAAAGGGTTTTCCAATTGTTTCTCACACTTACAACAAAACCCCATGATGCTATTTATAGAGAAAATAGAATGGAGTAAATTTAGACACAATTTAACTGATATGTATCGATACAAATTCTTCATAGTTCTAAAAGTTTCTAATAAAATCACAAAGATTGTATGATTGGTTAAGGTTTAGGGAGAAAAAATGAAGATAAAATTTTTCTTTAAATATGTTTTTCCTTTTATAAAAACTAGTAAGATGCCCTCCGCGCAATTCATTGTGTTGGATGTATTTGATGGTAATAGTTATAGTTTTTTTTTTTTGTTGACAAAATCATAATAATTATAGTTAAAAATATTTTTTATTACAAATTATTAAAAATAGTTAAAATATTTTAATCACTCATTAAAAAAAATTTAATCAATATTTTTTTTAAAAATTTTCAGTGATGAAATGATATTATCACTGTGAATCTACTAAAAAATTTAACAATGGTAAAATTAATTATCTCCCCATGAATCTACTATAAAATTGGCAATCTCTCCATGAATCTATTAAGGCTCTGTTTGACCCGACTTATTTTCGACTTTTCTATTTTTTTAAAAATGAAATAAAGAATTATAAAATTGAATTTAGTCATATTTCTCCTTAAAAGTATTAGAGAAATAACGTAAAAAAGTAAAAAATAAAAAGAAGTGGGGTCAAACACAATTTTTTCTTTCTTTACTATTTTTAAGGAGAAGAAAAAAAAGTAAGAAATATATGTTTTTAAGGCAATTTCCCCCAGCACCAGTGTGGCGCCCGCCACAAAATTCTGATTTATCAGAATTGCTGTTTGTTTGTTTCAACGTGATCACAGTTGTCCGTTCCTATTTTGTCTCCCAATCGTACGGTATTTGGTTCTTCTGCAAAGCAAGCCTATCTTTTATTGAAATCATGGATCGTACAAGCAAAATATTTTTATAAATAGGAAGACAAAAACAGAAACTGCTCTCGTCTCGGTTGACGTCCTTTTTCATTCAGTTACTGTTTAATTTAGTTTTAGTACAATAAATTGTAGCAATATTTCCACACCGGGAATCTGCTACGAATTTTAATTCCGTATTTCAATCAAGAATTCTGTACCGGTTTTATTCATGTCTTCAATTCAATTTTCAGATTCAGTAATTTTTACCAGGTTTTTTATGCGCTTTATTATTTATTTATTTATTTATTTATTTATTTATTATGTCTTGTTTAATTTTCTGTTTTAATTAATTTGTTTACTTTATCATGTCCGGCTAGATACCTTGATATTAGTATATAATCTAAATTCACCGTAGGGGATTTAGTAATGATTTAGTGCGTAATTTATTAAACTATTTTTTCTGATTCGGGTTTCTAATTTTAAAATTCCTAAGCTTTTGAACGAGAATAAAATAAGCAATTAAGGTTAAAGTCAATAGAGCGAGGGTTTGAGATTTTAACCAGATAGTAGAAACTTGATATTAATTTTTGAACGAGCGAGAGCCACATTAAAATTAATTAGAACTTATTGGTTTTCAAAATATACTTTCAAAATTAAGTGGTAGAAAAGTGACAGTTAAACTTCTAATCTAGAAAGTATGGTCTTAATCAATAGAACGAGAGTGTGAGGTCTAGACTTTTAAATCAAGAACTTTCTTCTGAAAAATAAATAAATTTAAAACTTCTAAATCTCTCTAAAATCCTAAAATATTAATTAGCCTTAGATTTACACCGTAACGATAGAAATACGGTAGGTCGACTGTTGATCCCTGTGGATTTGATATCTTTTAAAACTACACGACGAGATTGTGCACTTGCAGTTAAAATATATTTTCATACGCAAATCGTCGATCAATTTTTTGGCGCAGTTGCCGAGGATCAATTTAGTCGATATCGTAACTCCGTTGTCACACCGTAGAGACTAAGGCATTTTTAATTTTTAATAAAAGATTTATGTTGGGTTTTTGTATGTTGGCTACATTTTGCAAAAACAACTACTAGCCAAATGCTGAGACAAATGCTGTAGCATGTGGAACAACATTGTGTGACCTGATTGTTGCGCGCCAACACGCGCTATATTTATGTGCAAGATCTTCTGGAGATTCTATGAAGTTTTATATTTAACCTAGCGTGCTGATCAAGACGCGCTTGGCTGATGAAGTGTAAAAGGCTGTCGCCTTGGTGTATTTCCATAATTAACTTTGATATATTTTTGGAAACAATATTATTGCACTTGAAGAATTGTTAGCTGGACCTGACAACGTCCAAGCTATGTTTTGAAGCCCAAACTAATGACTGCTCAGTACTATATATATGTGAAGACACAAACCCTAGTTTGGTGTGTGGAAAACCGTGTGTGTACTAAAGCGTGTGTCTTAAGGTTTTAGGTTTTCTTGTTAGTTGTGAGTCTTACTTGTATCTTCCTGATTCAAGTCAAGTACTCTGTGTTTTATGTTGTAATGTTGTACTGCTCCTAAGCTTTGAAGTACGGAGTTAGTTGTGTCCTTAGAGTGTGACTCTTAAACAATCATAAGAACAAGTGTGTTTAATAACAGTGCTGTCTGTACTGTTAGTGGGGAATTGAGACGGGGTCTCATATCTAGGAGTTCCTAGGTAGGGCATTCATTGGTAGGGTCTAGGTGCAAAGACAAGTAGTGAGGCTACGTTGTGCTTTTCACTAGAACTATAATAGTGGAGTTCATTCCTGGATTGGTATCCCCCAGACTAGGGCAGTTGCGCCGAACTGGGTTAACAAACTCACTGTGTTATTTATCATTCTGTCACGCTTATTTTACTTAGCTACGCTGCGTTTTATTATTATTGTGTGACAAGTGCTCGAACACGTGCTCTAACATTGTGCACAGAATTTGTCTGTCTGGTTGTTATATGTTGTAACCTTGATCTTCAAAGAGAGATTCTCTATTTATATGTGAAGAGAGAATAGAGACGTTTGAAGATAATGACCGTTGCAGAGGTCATTTTCAAGCCAGCTGTGAAAATGACAAGGTAACATGGGATATTTGCCAATTCTGGTAATGCTAATCCTGTTATTCCTTTTGCTTGAGAATATTCGCCCTTATGGAGTAAAATAGTACTAACGTCACAATCCTTGATGATAAGGTTGTAGTACTATGATGTATCAATCAATCATAGCCTTTAATTCAAATGATTTCCAATCATTGAATCACTATCAGTTAACACTAACATTCCTGGCTTGTTATTCAGAGCCTATGTATTGGACATATGCATCTGAGTCTTCAGCTTCTGAAACTTTTGGTCTTCTCCATACGTTGCTTCTGATTCAACATAGCTTCTGAGATGACTTGCTTCTAATTAGCTTTTCTTCTGATATCTTAGCTTCTGATGTCCATGCTTCTGATGTCCATGCTTCTGATATCCATGCTTCTGATATCCATGCTAATGCTTTGTTTCAGAGCTTAATTTAATCAACATAATATATTTAATCTGCACACTTAAAATTAAATATTAAAATACCCTATTGTTCATTAATACTTTGTTATCATCAAAACACTAAGAGTCAGATTCTGAACATCCTTTGTTCCAACAATCTCCCCCTTTTTGATTGATGACAAATCTAGTATTAATTAACAATGGTTGTTATTTTAATTTACTATGTCCAACAGAGGTTCATAAGCTTTGCACGCTCCCCCTAAGTTGTAACATTTAGTAATATAAATAGTTTAAGAATATAATTTTATTATGACTCAAATTCTTCATATTTTGACTCTTAGAGACTAGTTTTGTAAGCTCTCCCCCTGAGTCTGATAATTAATAGAAAAATTGCACTCTTTCCATTTATCATCATATGAAGAACTTAGTTCAACATAAAATATTATTCTCCAGAATAAATAAACAGATAACATAATCAACAAAAACGTAAACAAAATAAATAAACAGATTCTTTTAATTGGTTTCAGTTATTAGCGCTTCTAATATCATTAATTAATGACTATTACTCCCCCTTTTGTCATCAAACAAAAACAGTTTGTATAAAAAGAAGTAAAGACATTTAAAAAGCGCGTAAAAAGATCAGTCAAAAACACAACTTTCAAGGAGTCAAGTCAGGAAAACAGTTACAACAACTCCATTAAAGGGATTGTCTGATTCCAAGAACTGAGAGACTTTGACTCTATTAAAGTCTATAAAAGAAGAGCGCAACACCATTACAATTCACTCAACACTTCCACACATTATTATCAGAAATAATGGATAAGGATAGAAGAGCAAATAAGGGTAAGGCTCCCCAAGAAGTGAAGAAAGAAGAATCACCACAGAAAACAAAACCAAATGCAAAGAAGGTTAAGGGTGAAGCATCTTCTTCAGTTCCATTAAGAAGAAGTTATAGAACCAGATCAAAAACAAAGCCACAACCACCAGTATACATCAATCTCTCATCAGATTCTGATGATACTGATTCTGATTACAGAGAATTTCTCAGAACATATGATCCAGAACAGTGTGAATGTTCTTCAGAAGGATCCTCTTCTGGTTCTGATAAGCCAGATTTTGATTATCTGAGGTACTTGGAGAATTATCATTCTCCAACAGAAACCTCAGGCTCTGGTGACTCACAGAAGTCAGATTTAGATTCTAAGTAGATTTAGGACCTTATGTAATGATATTCTATTTAATCAATAAAGATTTATGGTTCTGTTTTGAAATCTTTTTCTATAATTTCTTTGTGTTTGACATAATTTTCAAAAGCATATTTAAACAAAACAATGCAAACAGTTAACAGCAATCAAAAGAAATTAAGTAAACAAAAGATGTTCATGCTATTTAACAGAAATAAAACTTGTTCAAATATTACAACCACTTAAAAACAATTTTGTGCGCAAACATAGAATCCTAGGGTTGAGATGAGGAGGGGTTAGAAGGAAGTCTTGAGATAAGCAACATCATCATCTTCTCAAGAGCTTTGTCAGACTTCTCAGCATTCTTGTTGATAGTTTCTTTCAGATCCATCTGATTAGTCTTGACCTCTTCCAATCCAGCTTCCAGCACTAAGAGTTTATCTTTTTGTTCTCTTTGAATCTGTTCAACCTTTAGAATCCTAGTTGCAGCAGCATCAGAACTTTCAACCATAACAGTATCAAAGTCACTAGTATTCAAAACATTTACATCTTCTTTCATCATCAGCTCCTGTTCTAGTAACCTTTGTTTCCTTTCTTCAGCCCTCAGAGCTTCCATCTCATCATGTGATAAGTTAGTTAACATCAGTTTTTCTTTTTGAAGAGAATTTTCAAATGCATTTTCAAAAGAATCAGTAAACTGCAGATGTTCATAAACTAACTCATCAACATACTTCTTCTTCAGAGCAGCCATTATTAACCTTTGAGCATTGTCAATCTCATCAAACTTCTCAACAATCTGACTTGGCATAATGCCTCGTTCAGACTTTAAGCTGTGCATTCTTCTAACATCATTATTAACAAGCCTAGCTAGAATCTCAATGCTAGAAACTGTTTGGTTAGAGTGTTGGGTTTGAATGCTTTCAAGAATGGATTGATAAGTTATTTCAGGCTCAGAGAAGGTTTGGCTTATATGTTGCTCAGGATTAAGATTAGGCTCAGAGACGGGTTGAGGTGATTCAGGTAAGCTGACTGTGAAAGCAGGTTGAGTTTGTGAAGATGATTTTGTTAAAGGATTAACAATCTTTATGATTGGGATGGAAGGTTGAGTGACATGTGGAGGAGTGTCAACATGAATTGGAGTGGGGATGGGTTTTGTGTGATCAGATTCAGTATCAGAATCAGAACTAACATCACTGAGAGGATCACCAAATTTTTCTTTAAGCTTATCAAGACCTGATTTCTTAGAAGGAGAAGGTATAACAACAGAAGGTTTGGATGGAGTTTCAGGTAAGCTCTTAGTTTCTGCATGAATGGTTTGAGGTGACAAATGTTCAGATAGCAAATCTAAAACATTTGGTTCTGATACAGGTTCAGATGATGGTTTGATTGGAGAAGGCATTTTAAAAACAGGCTCAGAAGCAGGTTCATTTCTAAATTGAGATTCAACAGACTCATTAATAAAAGCATTAGAAGATGTACCTTGATGCTTCTGACGTTTGTGAGCAGCTCTATCTTTGGCAATCTTCTTCTTCTTCAATATCAGAGGTTCATCATCATCCTCTTCTTCTTCATCAGACTCAACAATAACTTTCCTCTTGTTTTTATTGTTGTCCTCATCCTTCTTGGACCTTGCTTCCTTTTCCTTATCTTCAAGCTCTTGTTCTGTCATGATCTTAACACCACCAAAAGAAGGTTGTTTGATTTTGAATCTATCTCTGGTGACAGCAGTCTTCATCACAAAATCTTGTTTCTGATCAAATCCCAGCTTGGTTATATCAACTTCATTTCCAGGAGTTTCCAGACCATACTCCTCATCCCAATGATTAAACAGACCATCAGCAATCTTCTTTCCTTGTTCAATATCCACAGCAGGAAAGGTTGATTCAAACTCTTCTTCTTGCTTGTTCATAAGCAAAGGGTTGTTAGGAACAACAACTTTCCCTTTGATTAAGAACATCTTCTTCAAGGACTTACCATCAACAATCCTTGATTCCATATAAGAAGACTTGACAAAAGTTGGATAATTCTTTTTCAGAATCTCATGGAAGTTGCTTAGATAAAAGATGTGTGACAGCAATCTAACATGTTGACATTTGGCATGACCTTTTTCAATGCTATTTTTGATAACTTCACACAGATGATCAAAAATGTATTTTGCCATATTCATTCTGATCATACCATGAAGAAAATGCATGAAGTATTTCTGTTCAGAAGAAATACAGTCAGTGCCACCAATCTTTGTAGCAATTGATTCGAACAACACCTTGTACACAGATTTGAAGAAAGGTTTCAAATCTCTCTGTACATTTGAGTTAACATTTTCAAACAAGGCTGCTTGAACTGTTGGATCTTGTGGTTTAGTCTTGAAACCAGACAGTTGAATACCATGATTTGGTAGATTCAAAGCTTTTGCAATGTGATCAGCAGTAATCTTGATATCCATTCCAGCAATGTTTGACCTTATTTCCGTTTGGGTTATCTCAGGAAGACCCAATTCCTTTCTAGATTTCCCTTTCAGCGTAGGGTTTTTCTTCACCAGATTTTGAACTTCAACATATGCAGATTGTTTGTCAAAAACGTATGCTTTCATCCAAAACTCTTTAACCATATCTTCATAGATAGGACCATTCAGAATATTGAAGTAACGTTCTAACCCTTGATAGTAGAACATTTCTTGTAAATCGAATCCATTAGCTTTTAGACTTTCAAAATCGACCCTTTTCTCTACAGTGCTCTTTAAACTTTCAAACTTGAAAACCATAGTATCCTTTCTGATCTTGTACTTCCTTTGATTTTCCAAATCAACGATAGGTTTAACAGAAGGAGTGAGAGCAGATGATGATGCCATTGTTGAGGGTTAGGGTTTTGGTTTTGCTAGAGAGGGAAGAAAGAAAACTGAAGCGTTGGAGGTTTAGAGAGAATATGAAAAAGTGTGGGTTGTGAACGTGTTTGTGTGCAAGTGATATAAGTGTATATTTTTAGAAAACAAACAAACAGTACAACACACAAAAGGACAGAGTAGTCATATTCATTTCAAGCGCTAAACTCATCATAAACCAATACTCATCTAATTGCAAAACGACACGTGTATTAGGAAATTATTTAAATAACTGGTGCGTTAGTGGACAGCAGTTAGAAAAGAAAGGTTGTAAACTGTTCCACTACCACATCAGAACCATTCTTTTGATTCTGATACTTATCAGAAGTAGTTACTCATCAGAACTTCTGACCTTGAGGTTCTGAGGTTCAACATCTTCTGATCCTTATCAGATTTTAAAAACAGTTTTACTCAAAAGAACTTAACAATCAGGAACAAACACCATGTTGAGATTTTTCTTTATGAAATCAAATCTTTCAACAGCCAAAGGTTTTGTACAAATATCAGCCCATTGTTTTTCAGTATCAACAAACTTGATATCTATAACACCTTTCTCAACATAATCTCTTATAAAATGATGTTTGATCTCAATATGTTTTGCTCTAGAGTGTAAAATAGGATTTTTAGAAAGCTGAATGGCTGCAGTGTTATCACAATATAAAGGTATATAGTGACTGCTTATATGATAATCTTCTAATTGATATTTCATCCAAAGAAGTTGTGTGCAACATTTTGCAGCTGAAATGTATTCTGCTTCTGCTGTGGACATAGCAATGGTGGTCTGCCTCTTGCTACACCAGGAGATAAGATTTTCACCCATAAATTGGCAACTGCCACTTGTTGATTTTCTTTCAAGTTTATCTCCAGCATAATCAGCGTCACAGAATCCATTTAACTCATATTTCTTGGATTTCTTATAAAGTAATCCAAAATTACAAGTAGCTTTCAGATATCTAAAGATTCTCTTCACAGCAGTGAGATGAGATTCTCTAGGATCTGATTGAAATCTTGCACACAAGCATACAGAGAACATAATATCAGGTCTAGATGCAGTTAGATAGAGTAGAGAACCAATCATACCTCTATATAACTTCTGATCAACTTTGCCTTCAGATTCATCCAGACTCATGCTTGTTGTTGGATGCATTGGAGTATTCATTGGCTTACAATCTTCAAGATTGAACTTCTTCAAGAGATCCTTTGTATATTTGGTTTGATGAATGTAAGTTCCTTCATTTGTTTGATTGATTTGAATTCCAAGAAAGAACTTCATCTCTCCCATCATGCTCATTTCAAATTCTTTTTCCATTAACTTAGAGAAATTCTTGCAAAGAGTAGCATTAGTTGAACCAAAAACAATATCATCAACATAGATATGAACGATCAGAATGTCTTTCTTCAAGGTTTTTCTAAATAGTGTACAGTCAACTTGTCCTTTTTCAAAACCATTATCAACCAAAAAGTTACTCAGTCTATCATACCAAGCTCTAGGAACTTGTTTAAGACCATAAAGTGACTTTTGCAGTTTATAAACATGATCAGGATTTTGAATATTTTCAAAACCAGGAGGTTGTTTGACATATACTTCTTCAGTAATAAAACCTTTAAGAAATGCACTCTTCACATCCATTTGATATAAAGTAATACCAAGGTTAACTGCATAGGAAAGAAATAACCTGATTGCATCCAATCTTGCAACTGGAGCAAAAGTTTCTGTGTAATCAATTCCTTCCTGTTGACTGTAACCTTGTGCAACTAATCTTGCTTTGTTTCTAGTTACTTCTCCTTTCTCATTGAGCTTGTTTCTGAATACCCATTTTGTTCCAATAATGTTCTTGTCTTTTGGTCTAGGAACTAGATTCCAAACTTTATTTCTGTCAAACTGATGTAGTTCATCTTTCATAGCTAAGATCCAAGCTTTTTCTTTGAGAGCTTCATCAATAGTCTTTGGTTCATTGAGAGAAACCAAACTGACCATTGCATCTTCATTGTGTGAACTTGATCTTGTTTTTCTAGGACTTTCTTTGTTTCCAATGATCAAATCTTCTGGATGAGATGACTTATATTTGAATGAATTCTTCTTAATAACTTCTTCAATCTCAGCATCATAATCACTATCAATTTGAGGAGTTGGAACATCTTCAGAAGGAGCAGTTTCTTGATCATCAGAAGTTGTCTCAGGTTCTGAACTTTTGTTAACCTCTACAGTTTCAACTTCTGAATCTAGATTATCTGCAATAACTTCAACTAGCTCTGACTTATCATCATCAGACTCTTTGTCATCAAATCTTACATGCATAGATTCTTCAACAGTGTTAGTTTCAGAATTATACACTCTGTATGACTTAGAGCGTTCAGAATATCCAATAAAGATACCCTTAGAAGCTTTAGAGTCAAATTTCTTTAAATGAACTTTAGAATTCAGAATGTAACATGTACAACCAAATTGATGAAAATAAGAAATATCAGGTTTTCTTCCTTTGAACAATTCATATGCTGTTTTATTCAATAAAGGTCTGATATAGATCATATTTTGAATATAACAAGCAGTGTTTATAGCTTCTGCCCAAAAATGTTTTGCTAGGTTAGTTTCATGCATCATGGTTCTGGCCATTTCTTGTAAAGATCTGTTCTTTCTCTCTACAACCCCATTTTGCTGTGGAGTTCTAGGAGATGAGAACTCATGAAGAATTCCATTGTTTTCACAATAGATTTCAAAAGGTTCATTTTCAAACTCACCACCATGATCACTTCTAACCTTGACAATTTTCAAGTCTTTTTCAACTTGTATTTGAGTGCAGAAGGTTTTAAACACATAATATGTATCCTCCTTGGATCTCAGGAATCTAACCCATGTCCATCTACTGAAATCATCTACAATGACAAGTCCATACTTCTTACCATTTATTGAAGCAATACTAACTGGTCCAAATAAATCAATATGAAGCAGTTCCAAAGGTCTTGTGGTAGAGACAATGTTTTTATCTTTAAAAGAGCTTTTGAAAAGCTTTCCTTTTTGACAAGGACCACAAATTGTGTCTGACTGATATTTTAAAACAGGTAGGCCTCTCACAAGATCTTGACTACTTAGCTTAGAGATTAATCTCCAGTTAGCATGTCCTAATCTTTTGTGCCAGACCCACTTTTCTTCACTCAGAGTCAGAAGACAAACAACTTGTTGTTCAACTAATTCAAAAAGATTGATTTTGTAAACATTGCCTTTCCTTTTTCCTTTGAAAACTACAGACTTATCAGAATATCTGTTTACAGTACACGTGTTCTTATTAAAAACAACTTCATAACCATTATCACATAATTGGCTTATGCTAAGAAGGTTATGATAAAGTCCATCAACAAGAAGAACATCAGAAATAGTAGAGAAGGAATTACCTACTGTACCAGTACCAATTATTGTGCCTTTTTGGTTCCCACCAAATCCTACAGATCCTCCCTTTTTCAGAGTCAGGGTGAGGAATAAATTCTTTTCTCCCGTCATGTGTCGAGAGCAGCCACTGTCCAGGTACCATGTACTTGAGTTTTTCTCTTTTTGAGTGCAAACCTGCAACATAAACTATTTCAGATTTTGGTACCCACAACTTGTTGGGTCCTGATGGGTTAGTGTAGGCCTTGTGGAAGTATGATTTTTGAAAACCAGTTTGAGGAGCATACTTCTTTTTGCCAAAACTTCTAATAGGTTTCACAGACTTTGTATCAGAAGTACTAGCTTCTGAAGTTCTCAGAACCTTAGTTGGTTTAGGAACTGGTCTCTTCAGAATCTTTACTTCTGAATATCTCATTTTTGAATTTGAGTTATCAAAAATCACTGAATTGTTATCTTCTGAGACTTTTGATTTGCCCTTATTCAAAACAGAAGTTTGTGAAACTTTCTCAGAATTACCAGTTTCTGATATGAAAGTAGAATAGAGAGGAGGAGGTGTTTTGCTCAAACAAACAGACTGACTTGATTTTTCTTTATCAGAAGATGCAGAATAACCAAGTCCATATCCTTTGTTCTTGCTCACACTGTAAATCATGGAAGCAACTTTGCTCTTGTTAACATTGTGTTTAACAAACTCATGAAGAGCAACTTCGTGCTTATCATGTGATTTGTTACAAGCAACACAACCTTCTTCAAGCTCTTTAATTTTCAAAAGAGATTCATTATATTGAGATTGAAGTTGGTCAGATTTCTCTGTAAGCAAGTCAATTTTAGTTTTTAAACTTTTGAAATCATTTGACTTGTTTATGTATTGCTTCATAGTGTCTCTGAGAGCAATAAGAAGCTTATCATGAGGAAGTTTAGAAATTACCTCATCAATATCATCAGTATCAGATTCATTCTCCATATCAGATTCATTATCAGAAGATGTTGTAGCCATAAGTGCTATATTTGCTTCCTCATCATCTTCTTCAGTATCTGATAACTTCTCAAGATCTTCAAAAGTAGCCATAAGACTTTTCTTCATTCTGTTCTTGAAGTTGCCCTTTTTCCCTTTATCGTTTGAGTTCAAATCAGGGCAATCAGCAATAAAATGACCAGTCTTCTTGCAGTTGAAACAGCTATTTTTGGAACCATCTTTCTTGTTTTTAGAATTGGAGCTTTTGTTCCCATAACTCTTAGAACTTGAACTTCTTCCAGAAGCTTTGTTGTTTTTGTACTTATTCCATTTCCTGAACTTTGAAAGCAGAGCAAAGAGTTCCTCATCTGATCCATCCTCCTGTTCATCTACAGAAGATTCATCAGCATCAGATTCAATAACTTTAGCCTTTAAAGCTTTAGGAGATCCACCAGTTGAAGGTTGATTGATCACCATTGAACTTGGGTGCTTTGCTATAAGTTCCACCAGTTTTCTCAAACTTTTCAGAATTGTAATCATATGGAATAGCAACATTCTTTGAACTTTAATCTTCAGACATTGTGTTTTTCAGGATCTTTTTGTCTCACTGTTAAGTGATGCGTAACAAACCAGGCTCTGATACCAATTGAAGGTGTGAAAAACACAAGAAGGGGGGGTTGAATTGTGTTTTGGTATTTTGAAAACTTCTTCTAAGTTCTGAAGCCTATCAGAAGTACCAACGGATAAAGAAACACAATTAACACACTCACACAAAAGAGTAAGGATAGAGAGAGAGGCGAGACAAGCAATTTTATACTGGTTCCTCTCACAAACCGAGAGTAGTCCAGTCCCCTTGCACTTCCAAGGGATTTCACTATAATCACCTAGACTATTACAATGCTCAAACACACTAGTAAGAGACTTCCTACTTGCTCAAGCACACTAGCAAGAGACTTCCTAATATAAAAGAAATAAGATAGAAAGTGATAAACACTTGATTATAAAAATCAAGAGTTTTCTTAAGATTACAACTCAAGACTCTTAAGACTCTAACACAGAATTCCTAATGAATTAGAAAAACAGAGTGTCAGAAGCACAACAGAAAATAGTTTCAGAAGCAGTGCTTTCAGTCTTATGTAAAGGAGTAAAGTTGTATCAGTGCGTGCGTTGTTGTTATATGTTGTAACCTTGATCTTCAAAGAGAGATTCTCTATTTATATGTGAAGAGAGAATAGAGACGTTTGAAGATAATGACCGTTGCAGAGGTCATTTTCAAGCCAGCTGTGAAAAGGACAAGGTAACATGGGATATTTGCCAATTCTGGTAATGCTTATCCTGTTATTCCTTTTGCTTGAGAATATTCGCCCTTATGGAGTAAAATAGTACTAACGTCACAATCCTTGATGATAAGGTTGTAGTACTATGATGTATCAATCAATCACAGCCTTTAATTCAAATGATTTCCAATCATTGAATCACTATCAGTTAACACTGACATTCCTGGCTTGTTATTCAGAGCCTATGTATTGGACATATGCTTCTGAGTCTTCAGCTTCTGAAACTGTTGGTCTTCTCCATACGTTGCTTCTGATTCAACATAGCTTCTGAGATGACTTGCTTCTGATTAGCTTTTCTTCTGATATCTTAGCTTCTGATGTCCATGCTTCTGATGTCCATGCTTCTGATATCCATGCTTCTGATATCCATGCTAATGCTTTGTTTCAGAGCTTAATTTAATCAACATAATATATTTAATCTGCACACTTAAAATTAAATATTAAAATACCCTATTGTTCATTAATACTTTGTTATCATCAAAACACTAAGAGTCAGATTCTGAACATCCTTTGTTCCAACATATTCATCAAGAACTGAGCCTACTATGAAGAATGTCAAGCAATCATGGAATCAAAAGAGCAATACTGTGGATCCAAATCAAGCAGAATCTGAAGGTGTGGAGATTGCTCAAATTGCTCATACATCTCTAAGAGCATCATCTAGTAGTGATTGGTATTTTGACAGTGGATGTTCAAGACACATGACTGGAAATAGAGATTATCTGACATATGTCTTGCCTTATGCTACAAGTTTTGTGACTTTCGGTGATGGAGCCAAAGGAGAGATTAAAGGTATAGGGTCACTGATCAATGAAGGGCTACCTAAACTTGACAAGGTTCTTCATGTGAAAGGGCTAACTGCTAATCTTATAAGCATAAGTCAACTATGTGACAAGGGTCTGAAGGTCAACTTTACAAAGGATGAATGTCTAGTTATTGGTAGTAAAGGTGATCTCCTGATGAAAGGAGAAAGGTCAAAGGATAACTGTTATCTATGGGTCTCTCAAGACAAAGCTGAGTTGTCTACATGTTTAATAACTAAAAGGATGATGTGAAACTGTGGTACAAAAAACTTGGACATCTAAACCTCAAAAGCTTGAAGAAAGCTATTGCTGAATGAGCCATCAGAGGTTTACCAAGGCTTCAGATTCAAGAAGGAAGCATATTTGGAGGAATGTCTGACCAGATGGTAGAGCATTTTGTTCAGCAAATGCAATCTGAATTTGAGATGAGTCTTGTAGGTGAGCTGAATCTCTTTCTAGGTCTTCAAGTAAAACAAATGGAAGACACTATATTTATCTCTCAGAGTAAGTATGCTAAGAGTATGGTCAAGAAATTTGGTATGGAGAATGCTGCCACCAAAAGAACTCCTGCTCCTACACATGTCAAGCTATCCAAAGATGTCAAGGGAGAAGATGTAGATCAAAGTTTATACAGAAGTATGATAGGAAGTCTTCTTTATCTCACTGCAAGTAGACCTGATATCACATTTGCTGTTGGAGTATGTGCTAGGTACCAAGCTGAACCAAAAATTAGCCATCTGACTCAAGTGAAGAGAATTTTAAAGTATGTGAACAGCACCAGTGATTATGGTTTGTTGTATTCTCATGGAGAGAGTACTATGTTGGTAGGATATTGTGATGCTGACTGGGCTGGAAGTGCAGATGATAGAAAAACCACTTCTGGTGGATGTTTCTTCCTAGGTAACAATCTTATATCTTGGTTTAGTAAGAAACAAAATTGTGTTTCCTTATCAACTGCTGAGGCTGAGTACATAGCTGCAGGCAGTAGTTGTACACAATTGGTGTGGATGAGACAGATGCTGAGTGAGTACAATGTCAAGACAGATGCTATGACATTATATTGTGACAACTTGAGTGCAATCAATATCTCTAAAAATCCTATACAACATAGTAGGACTAAGCACATTGATATCAGAAATCATTTTATCAGAGATTTGGTTGAAGAAAAAATTGTTGCTATTGAACATGTTTCAACTGAGGAGCAATTAGCAGATATATTTACAAAAGCTCTTGATATTACCCAATTTGAAAAACTGAGAAGGCGGTTAGGCATTTGCCTAATTGAGGAATTGTAGCAGTTATTGTGTATGAGGCGTGCATCAGTTATTTTCTCTCTCCTCAACCGCTACTTGCACGCCTATCAAGGAAGTGAATCAAAACTTCCCTTAAACAAAACAATCACACGCAATCATCATTATTCTTTACAAAGCTTTTCTGAAACGCTCAACTGCTCACTTGCCGCTCCCATCGTCATTAAAAAATTCTCAATTTCTCAAATCTTCAGAAACTTTACTGCTACCATGTCTGATTCATCAAACTTTCCTATCGCAAACGAACAAGCTTCTCCTACTGTTCCAAAACCAACTTCACCGGAGATCATGAATATTCAACCGCTTGCGACTATAACTGACTCAAAAGCGCTTAAACAACGTCCTAAAACACTTGTGTCAAGGAGAAAGAGCAACAGAAGAGGATCGACTTCGTCAGCAACGAAGAAGACTCCAAAAACAAGAGGTAAGAAAACTCCTGCTGTTCAGAGAATAGGTCTCACCATGCATGATCTTTATTGCAAGGAAAATCCGTTCCAATCGACTGTTGTAGAACCAAATGTTGACACTTCTGTCAATAGATCTGATGAAAAGACCTCTGAGGGAGATGAACCGTTTGTTGAAACCCTAGGTTCTGTTAATCCTAAGGTAGATGAGAAATTAGATGCTGAAGAGTTAAATTTGCATGATGTTGACCATGCTGATGTTAATGACAAGACGGTTATTGATGATGTTACTGTTGATGAGAAAGTTGCTTTGACAGAGGAAAATGTTGAACCCTCTGGTGATATGCCAGATGCTGTGCCAGATGCTCAAGCATCTTTGGAACAAGCCAATGTGGAGTTTTTGGATGTACCAAACACTCCTGAAACTGTTGTAGCTGAAGAGAATGACTCTCCCAAGTCTCAAGACCAGAATGCTGAAATTATTGAAGATGTTGGTCAGCCTGATAATGTAAACATTGACCAAACTGATGTGGTCAATGTTGATGAATTGGAGTCTGAAGAGAGACACCTGGAAGAGACTCCAACTGTTAGTATTGCTCGCAAGACAAGGAGCAAATCTGCTGTTGTTGCATCTACTGCTGGTAAATATGCTAAGAAAGACAAAAAGAAAGCTGCTGACACTGGGAAGAAGCCCATTGGTCCCCCCAAGTCTTGGAGTAAAGTGACTCCCAAGCCTGATCAGAAGAAGAAGAGCCTCAAAAGAAAGGATCACCCTTCAAGTGATTCTGAATTTGAGATTTCTGAGACAGATGCTGCCCCATCTGGTGGAGCATCTAGAAAGACTGTCAAGGGCATGAAAGTCCCTCTTGTTATTCCTCCAGCTCCTCTGGACAATGTATCTTTTCATTTGGAAAATGGTGCCTCTAGGTGGAAATTTGTGTATCACAGAAGACTTGGACTGGAAAGAAATCTGAAGGCAGATGCATTCAAGTGTAAGGAACTGGTTGATGTGCTGGAATTTGTTGGGTTGATGAAGACAGTGAAGAATCTGGGTCACTGCTATGACAAGCTGGTTAGGGAATTTGTGGTCAATATCTCTGAGGTCTGTGATGATGCTAGGAATCCTGAGTATAGACAAGTTTTTGTTCGTGGTAGGTGTGTCAACTTCTCTCCCCAAATCATAAATGCTTATCTAGGAAGGTCCACTGAAGCCATTCCTGAGTTAGAAGTGACTGATGACACCATCTGCAAAGAAATCACAGGTAACAAGCTTAGACACTGACCTGGACATTTGTCTGCTGCAAAATTGTCCCCCTTATATAATGTGTTGAACAAAATTGCTGCTCATAACTGGTCCCCAACCACTCATTCTAATTATGTTGCAACTGGTTTGGCTAAGCTCATCTATGCAGTTGGTACTAAATCTGCATTTGATTTTGGTTCTTATATTTATTATCAATTTTTAGAGCAAGCTAAGTCTTTTGCTGTTAAGTTCCCTATTGCATTTCCTACCCTGCTGTATGATATCATTCTGCAACAACATCCTGATATCTTGGTTAGTGCTGAAGAGCCTGTTAGGAGGCTTAGTCCTCTTGCTTTGGATTGCAAATCTTTATCCCAGCCTGTTGCGGGATTTTTGAGACATACCCCACTACAGTTTTATTTTTCATTTTCAAAGGAGGGGAAAAATTGAAAACCTTTTAAAGAAAGAGATTCTAGGTACGGGGGTTAGTTGCACTTGAGGAAGGTATTAGCACCTCAAGCGCCCATGGTACTCCATGGTAACCTCTTATATGTTTTTAGTGCTTTTTCGATACATGCTCTTAAGAATGGAGGGAGAAATTGTATAGAGGAAAAAAAGAAAGTGGATAAAAGATAAAAAAATTTTCTTTCATAAAGTAAATAAAAAAAAGAAAAGAAGTGTAAATATTTTTGTTTGTAAAAGAAAGATTTTTGAGAGAATTGTAGTTGTTGAGAGAAAAAGGTTGTAAGAAAAGATGTTGTAAAGAAAAAGTTGTTGTTTGAAAACGAAAGTGTATTCGTTTTTTGGTGTTGAAAGAGTGTGTTGTAAAGAAAAGAAGTTCTTGTTGCCAAAAAAAATGTAAGAAAAGATGTTGTAAAAAATGTTGTGATAAAAGCATGTTAAAATGATTGTAGTGACGTTGAGATTAAGGTGAACTTGCGCTGTTTTATAAAAGGATCGCATGTTTGTTTTGAAAAAAAGTTTTTCGTTTCAAAGAAGTCTCGTAATCAATTTAAAATCAATTACGAGCCCTCTCCCTTGGAAATGAATTTTTTGGCCTTGTGTGTGATGTGTGAACTAGAAAGCAGTAAAAAGCGATAAATAAAGTCCTACGCTATTACAACCCAATTGAATAATTAATATTTACAACCATATCGAATTGAATGAATAAATAATAATAAGAGGCAATAAATAAATAAATAAATAAATAGCAATGCATAAAAGTAAAATGCAAGTGCGGAAAATAAATATGATAATGAATATGCGCACAAACAATTAAGAAGAGAAATCATAGCAAGATATTATATTCTAACTTAAAGGTGGAGTGTGTGAAAAAAATGTGTGGGAGGCAAAGACATGATAATGGAAATTTTGAAAGTCATTCATAATAACAAATAATTCTAATTAAAACACACAAGCAAAAAACATTTTTATTTAACAAAAGAAAAATTTTTATTTTATTTGGAAGAGAATGAATTTAGGCCAAAAGGCCCTTCACTATTAATGCCAATTGTTAGAGCTCAATGATTTTATAAAAAATAAAATATTGTCTCTAACATGCATTTTTAAAATGATGCATTGTCCTAATCTAAATGCAATGCATGTAGGAAAAATGTGGAGTAAAATTGTAAAGTGAAATTGTAGTGTGAAATTGTAGTGTGATGCAAAATTAGTGTCAAATGTCATGTGAAATGCAAAATGTAGATTATGATGCAATGTAATGTAGAAGTGTAAAAAAGAAATGTGAGTGTAAATGTAATGAAAAATGTGATATGATGTAGAATCTTTTGTAAAAAAAGGGTTATGTGACAAAAAATGCATAATGTGATGTAGTGCAAAAATGTAAGATTTTAAATGCATGTATGCATGATTTTTTTTTTTATAAAAGCATGTTATATGTTTTTCTTAAAGTGAGATTAACAAAGACATAATCATATTATCAATCGTCATAATAAAAATGATCCAAACATAGCAAAATTAATTTTTGGCATTTTTGTAGTTTTTCATATTATTAATATCATCATAAACAAAATTAAATTAAATAATTGAAGAGAAAAAAAAAAAAGTTTTTTTTGTTAACTTAGAAATTTCAATTTTTTTGTACTTAACACTTTTTAACATGGTAATAATTTTTGTACTAACTTAGAATTTTTACTAACTTAGAAATTTGTACTAACATTTAAACTCCATAATTTCAAGTAAAAAGAAGTTATTATCACACACATATTTTTTTATAGCACATTAAAACACACGACAAAACATAAAATATGAATAAAAATAAAAAATAAAAAAACCAAGAGATAAAAAAACAGAACAAACAAAAACAGAAATAGGCCTAGAGAGGCCCAAAGCCTTCCCAGCCCCATGGGGGGGGGGGCGAGCAGCAATCAGGAAATTGGGGTGAACTGGGCTGAAGTGTAGCGAACCGGGTCAAACCAGACCCGGTCCATGACCCGGTTCGCTGAACCGGTGGGGGGAGTATAATGTGATTTTCATTGCCTTTTTTAGTTAATTTTTTTTCAGATTTTTCTCTCCGCTCTCTCTTTTCCTCTTCTGTTCTGTTTCACGTTGTTTCTCTATTTTTTTTCAATTTTCCCCCATAACTCTCAAGAACTCTAACAACCCTAACCTAGAAATTGTTCAAATCTAAAAACTCAAAACACAAACCCTACACTAAATCGACCTCTAAACACGAATCTAGTAACGAAAATTACAAACAATCACCATAACAAACGGATCGGACTCCACAGATCCAAAAACCCTAACCCCCAAATTGAAACTCTAACCCCAAAATCGAACATCATCATGTAATTAAGGCTCAAATCCGCGGCAAACAACAACGAAACAACGCATATTCATGTCAAGAACGAAGAAAAAAAAACTTAGATCTACATGTTTATGCAAATGAATGAGAAAAGAAAAAAGTTTGAGGGATTACCCTCCTTGCAGTGATACTTCTAGTAAGTCTCCTTCCATTTTCTTTTGATTTCGTCCCTCCTTCTTTTTCTGTTTCTGACCTTGGTTCGTTTCTGCTTCTGTATCTGACCCACTCTTCCTCCTTTCTGCTTGCTAGGTTCTGGTAGAAGAAACGGCTGAGGGAGTACGAACAAGTCTCTTCACAATATGTGAAGAGATTTTGTTTTAATTTTGGTTCTGTTTTGATGATAAGTGGATGAAAATTTTTGTTTTTTTTTCGGTTAGGTCTTGGAGTTTTTGATTGTTTTTTTTATTTTGTTCCTGTTTGGTTTCTTGTTTTTTTTTTTTTTTTTTGGTTAAGGTTAGGGTATTGGTATTGTGTTTGTGTTCTTGTTTTTTTCTTTTTCTACTGCCCTTCTCAAACTTATGTAAAAAAAAGGTCCCCCTCTGTTTGTAATACCCTAATTTTCCGCTTTTTGTAAATAAATATTCTATTTTGAAAATTGTTTCTTATTTTTATAAGAAATGCCCAAAAATAGTTTCAAAAATAATCTTTTCGCGTCTTTCATTAATTTTGCATAAAATCACAAAAAATATGTTTCATTTCGTTTTCATTCGTTCATTTTTTATTTTCATCGCATCATAATTTTAAAAACATCAAAAATATTTTATTTTTATCAATAAAACATTTTATTCTTTTTCATCACAAATATCTTTTTCCAATAGCCAATCACATTATGCCACATCATCATCTCAACCACTTAATCATTTTCATTACCATTTTTGTATTAATCTCTCCTTAACCACAATATTACACAATTATTACAAAAATGCCATCTAACCTAATATTCATCTATAAATACAAACCTCACATCACTCAGTCACTAACAATCATTCTCCACACAATTCCCAAAAAAATCAGAAAATCCTTCCTCCTTCCTCCACCAACACTTTTCCGGCGACCACCGCCGGAAAACCACCTCCGGTCGCCGGAAAACCACCACCCATTTTTCAAAACTCATCCAAATCAAAATCCGAAAACACCATTAGCTTCCTAACCATCTTCTCATCAATAATCCATCATTAATTTCACCAAAAACGCCGCCAAACACGCCGGAAACCGCCGGATCCGAGCCACCCCTCGCCGGAAAATTCAACTACTCTAAAACCACCCAAAATCAACAATCAAACACTCATTTCTTATAGTTTGGACCCTCCTGAGTCCAAATCCGCCATCATTTTCGCCAAGTAACCACTGGAAGACCATTAAAAAGCAGATCTAAGTCGCGGAAAAACCAAAGGCTTTGAATCAGTCATTTCGTTCACAATTGAAGGTAAATAACGCTCAAATCGTGCTTCTGGAACATCTATAAACTAGTTTTGATTGTTTTTTTTACTTGTTTTCATGTGAAAATCATTTTTGAAATTTTGGATTCAAATTTGCGTGGTCTTTTTCTCCTTGTGCGAATACCGATTGTAAAAACTAATGATATATTCGTGATCTACGCGGAGAGTACTATAAAATCGACTATTCGTACGCGTGATTCGGTGATCGTTTGAGCATGTTGTTGTTTGGAACCAAGCTCGAGCTTATTTTAATGGAAGTCATGCGACTCAGTGAGTCATGACTCGCTGATGATGGTGATGCAGCGCCCAGCCACGTGGCGCGCTCCCATTGGATTTAATTTTTTTTTTTTTTGTGCTTTTGAATAAGTGTTTAAATTTATTTCTTCTTAACCTTTTAAGTGATTATGTACCAAAATTGATTTGGTCACATAATCACTTATCTAAAAAAGTGATGTTAATGTTCGTTGATATATTTTGACGCTTGCTAAGTTATTTTGTTGTTAGTTGATTTATTTCGCATTCATTAATTTGTACCTTTCTTATTTAATTGTCATATATTATTGTGTGCATTCTATTTAAATTTGTCATCATATTACCTCATTCATTTGCATTCATATATGCATATATCTCATATCTCACTTTTCTGTTGAACTGTAAATAGTCGGGACTTGGTTTTTTTGAACTTTGTTTCTTTCAACTTAAAACATTCACTTTTCAATTAAAGCGGAAAAGAGGGAGTGTGACGTATGTCCGCTCTGCTCGGGTAGGACAGTCTGTGACGTATGTCCCGGATGGTGGACTACCCTCATTTTAATTGGTGATTCTTAGCTAGTTAATTAAAGTGAAAAGAGGGGAGTGTGACGTATGTCCGCTCTGCTCGGGTAGGATAATCTGTGACGTATGTCCCGGATGGTGGACTATTCTCATTTTAATTAATGAAGCTCAGTTTAGTTAATTAAAGCGAAAAGGAGAAAGTGTGACGTATGTCCGCTTGATTCGAATAGGACAGTCTGTGACGTATGTCCCGGATGGTGGACTATTCTCACTTTAATTAATTAACTTTAAATATTTGAATGAAAAGGAGGGAATGTGACGTATGTCCCGTTTGGCTCGAATTGAACAGTCTGTGACGTATGTCCGGATAAATGTTCAATTCTCATTCAACTAAACAATCTCAAAAATCCTAAAAAAATACTCAACTCACCTCAATTCTTTTTCCTACCTCCGTGCAGTCAACTCTTTTCCACTGCTCTTGCGCAGTCAAATCTTTTTAACATGTTTTCTTAAACGGATGACGCTTTATCCATTCCCCTGCTACAGACAAACGCTTAAGCCTCAGTTGAGCATACAAGCATACTGTTGTATTAGTGGAATGCGACCTAAGCATCGTTCACTAAAAACAACCAACACACAAATCTTTCTTTTCAGGAAGAACTACGTGAGCTTTGACTTCCTCATTGTACTTGGGGGATACGTAGGAGCGAGAGCCTCTCTCGTCAAGCCAAATAATAAAAAACTCTTGTTTTCCCCTTTCTGTTCAATATGCGGTAATTTAATTCTTTTATGCGGTTATCTCTGTTTATGCAAACCAAAATTCCTCAAATGGTTCCCGTTGAGTACAACGGATATGAGGGGGTGCTAACGTCTTCCCCTCATGTAACCAACTCCCGAACCCGATCTTTTAAGGTTTTATCATTATTTTCCTTTCCCCTCATGGGATAAATAAAATATGGTGGCGGCTTCATTGTTTACATTTGTGCATTGTATTTCATCATTGCATATCTGTATATTTTTTCCGCCGGGTACTACAGCTGGCGACTTCACTGGGGACAAGATGATTATAGTGAGTTAAGCCTAGTTTTAGGCTTTTGGTTTGCTTATTCCAGGTTAGCCGTATCTGTCCTATCTTTTACTTTACCGCAAAATATTGAACTGTCTGGATTTGCTGGCTTTGTCTTCTCTTCTACTCTTGTTTTTCTTTTTGCCTTTATGGCGGGATTCTTGGTTACTGTGCGAAGCTCTATACCCGAGTTCAGGAGAAAAGCTTAGGATTAGTTGAGGGGTTCTTGTGTCGGGTTGCGTGACGTATGTCTCGTTAGCGCTGCCATGAGAATTCCGCTCAGAGTGGATTCCCTTGGGTCCGTTGGGTTCCGTGACGTATGATCACGTCGAGCGCTAGTGGGTCCTTGTGGGGTCAATGACTCTGGGGGCCTTTTTATCCGGTCTAGGTATCCGAAACTTTTGTCTAGGGACCACCGTTTAGAACCCGTGTCGAGGTTATAATGTCGACTCATCCAGTTGGTATTATAATCTCGCTCAGATGAGGTTGCTTTTGGAAAAAGTAATCGAGGATTTTGTGAATCCGTGTCAACCTAGAACAACATGTGAGAGGGATGGGTTACAGGTAACTTTGAACTTTTGGCCTCAGAGATTCCATTTTGAAAAGAACCAAGTTGTTATGAATATTGAAGATTTGTGACTTTGAGATCAAGTTCGCCAGATGATACAATGTTACCGTGATCATATCCATGCATTTTGCATTCATGACATCCATGCATTCATGAAAAATAATCATGCATATTCATCTCGCATACATTTCAAAAAAAATATATGAGAAAAGTTTTTGCATAAAAAATATGCATTTTCATTCATAAAAAAAAATATCATGCATTTTTATCGATTAGAAATCTCAGTTTCATTCAGTCATTCCAACAGTTATTTTCTCAGCACCGATATAAGGACAAGAAGGGTTTTTCACCTCATCATGGACAATTTGCAAGAACTGTTTGACATCTGGAAAGGCGAGGTAGCTCAGTTAGCCAAAAATGGATCAAATACTTAAGATGTTGGCTAGTCTGAACCTACCAACACAGTTAGTTATGAATGAAGGGATAGTTCCCGTGGTTTTGAAAATCTGAAGAGAGCCCTCAACATCAATTGGGTCATGGCCGTGTTTTGGTTCACCAGTTGGGTAATGCTCAATTTGTTCAAGGGCTAAGAAACAATAACCCTGATATCCGTATGAGTCAGCCAAGATCACAAAGGACTCAACATCAGGCTAGAAAGGTCTTTGATTCAATTCCTATGACATATGGTCTGCTTCTTCCTCATCTGGTACATAGTGGAATAGAAACTGCTCGAGCTATGAAACTCAAAGTTGCACCATTGCTAGCCCAGTACAATGCCAATGCTAGGTGTGATTGTCATGATGAGACTGAAGTTCATTCCACCAATAATTGCCAAGCCTTTAAGTACAAAGTGCAAGAGCTCATTGATCAGAAATTGTTATCCTGCAAGAGCTTATTTATCACAACAGGTTCAGTGGCCTAGAGAGTTTTTTTGATCCGGTCCCTATGTCGTTCAGTCGATTCCTTCTTGTGCACAGTGGATTGATAGTTCTTAAGGCTCAGAACCCTTTAATTGCACCATTTCTCAGCTTGGTATGACGTTAACGCCAAGTGTGGTTATCATGCTGGTATTGAGGGGCTCTCATAAAAAGACCCTGATGACAACAGAGCAGCATGAGTGCTTGAACATGGCCATGAACAAAGAACTTCCCTGAGGTTAGGGGCATGTATTGACTATACTAAAAGAGAATGACTGGTTTGATTCGGATTATCAGTTGTCCAAAGGAAAATCTCGAGCACTTTAAGGATATTCTCTAGTGTTGGTTTTCAATGATGACCAGATTGCCGTCACAAGAGTCAAAGAGGCTAATGGAAAGTTATTATGGGTTGCACCGGTGTTCTTCAGATACAATTCCTGCTGACTGGAAGACTGTTGGAATTTCTGAAATAACTTTATTTTCAAAATAATTTGTTGTCTTCAAAACATGCTTGTGATAAATGCTTTGTTTGAATGTTTAAATTGTCAATGAATAAAAAATGCTTTTGTGCACAAATTCTGTCTTATTTATTCTTCTTTTTACAGTTTTAAAAAGATAACAATAAAATGGCAATAATTTCTTGCATATCATAAAACACTTTTGCATTCAATCAAATTCAAAAAAAAAAAAATCATCATTCAGAAGTGAATCCATTGAATCATAACAGTGCCGTAATTCCTCATGGTTTCGGGTCGCAAACTTTGTCGAGGAGTTAGTCTGACTGTTGGGTCAAGAACAAGGATGTTTGAACTTCAACCAGTGGATGTGATCGATTTGGTAACTGAGGAAGAAAGAGGTCAAAATGGGCGCCTCCCCACAACATGATATGACAGAGAAAGTTGGTCAAGCTGCTTCAAGTGCACCAAGTGACTCGACTTCGTCAAGAACCAGTGGATGTGATCGATCTGGCAATTGATGAGAAACGGAAAAGAGTCAAATCATATCCTAAGGGCATGAAAGAAAACACAGTCGTTATTCAAGGGACACCTTCTGATACAAAGTCATATCCTTCAATTCAAAATGATGGGGCAATATGTCAGTGTGCCGTGATCACCGTGTTTGTCTTCAAGTTGTTGAAAATCAAAAGACCAGACTGTCAATGTCAAGGGGCATATGACATTTTCTAGAACTTGCACTAATTCTCTGTTGATTAATTGGTTCAGACTTATGCGCATTGAGGCACTTTTCTTGGTACCAAGAGCCTTTCAAGCTACCCTTACAAATGTTATTATCCTTTGCTTAACCCACTTTGAGCCAGGAAAAGAAATATTCTTTTGTTTCGGTGACAAACCACATTACAAGCCTATAGACCAAAAGATTATCTGTTTACCCTCCTTGGAGTTAGGTAGAAACTGTGATACTCTTGTCTTTAAGCAGCGATCAAAATCAAGGTTGCTCATGGAACTAGCAACAATCAAAGTTTTAAGTGGTACACAAAGAAAGCTATTACATAAAAGAGAAGAAAAGTACTAAAAAGAGAGACAAAATTCATCAGAAATTTCAAAAGGAAATATGTCTCTATCAAACCAAAAAAAAAAAAAAAGAAAGAACAAAAAAAGGAGAAACAAAACAAGAGAGCAAAATATGTGATAGCAAGGAACCAATACATCCATATTAGGTTTCTTCACAATAGTGAAAATTTATCTTGTACGAGGTCATCAAAAGAACCATAGGTAAAAAGTTGCATGATACAAAAAGGAAGAGTAGTGGATGCCTAACTCCAAAACAAGCCCACTTTCTCCAAAAATATCCCACCTTTACCTAAGCCAAGTTATAACCCTCAAAGACCTCGAAAATGTGCATGAGTTTGAACTTTGATTAGTCGCTTAGAATTCTTGCCAGCCTATGGAAAAATGTCAGGTGAACATTACAACATCGGTGTGCTACTCAAGAACCAGCAATGATGAAGACATACAAGGACAGTCACAAGATGTCTCCTTCGCACTTCACAGATACATGATCACAGTTCGCACCTCCGCAGGGGCAACTCTTTTGCTACTAGTTAGAAGTTGTGTTCCCAGTGAAAATTGAGATTCCTTCATTAAGAGTCTTGATAGAAAACCAAGTTTGAAGAAGCAAAGTAGGTTCATATCCAGCTTGATCAGCTCAACCTCATTGAAGAAAAAGAATGACAACCTTGTGTCATGGTCAGTTGTACCAACAAAGAGTCAAGAGGGCATTCAACAAGTTTGTCCAAGATAGTTCAAGGAAATCATACCGCCTGTTCACAAAGATATTCGAGGAAAATGGACTCATAACCATGATGGACCATTTGTCGTGAAAAAAGGCCTTCTCTGGTGAAGCCTTAATCCTTGCTACTATGGACAATGAAGAGTTTCCACTCTCAATGAACTCAGCCGCAGTCAAGAAATATTGTGCCTGAAGAAAAGAAGAAAAGAAAAAGCTCGCTAAGTCGAAAACCTGAAAGGGCGGCTTAGGCAATAGAGAGCGTCCCGGTGGGCTGAAAACCTGAAAGGGCGGTCCAGGCAAAAATTAGGGGCATCAAAAAAGGAAAATGAAACCCGTTAAGTCAAAACTCGAAAGATGGCTTAAGCAAAAGAAGGGTACAAACAAATCAGAAAATGAAAAGGCACATGACTGCGATACTTGACTCTATACGGAAGTGGTACTTCAGACAGAAAAGATTGACTCAGTCTCCTTTCTCCAAAGCAAGGTCTTGTAAACTCGAGATCATGAAGAAGGATGGCATCGTTATGATTCAGTGGAATTCATTTATTTTCATTGCCATTATCTTAGCTTCAATTTGCAATTACCTCTTCAAGGGATTTTGCATCCAGTTGAAAATTCTGCACTTTTGCGCAATTAATAAAAATTCTCATTCATCTGTTTGTTAACTTGCTTTTACATTCCAATTGTGTGCATTAGTGCTACTTATTTATGACAAATAAAGCATTTAAACATTGCGAATAAGAAAAAGCATTTGAAAATAGCAAACTGTTTTGAAAACTTGAAGTGTTTGAAGGGAAACCCATGGCATACTGTAAGGTGCTCCGGTCCTAAATACACAAAAGCATGGCAATCCTTTGATTCCATCAGATGAAGAAAGTTGGTGTTCCTCTTTGGGAGCCTTTTTCAACACATGTCCCGCAACAGAAGCTTGCAAGGGTCCTCATCTCAACAATTTCAGAGTTACTCAAATTCCCGGTGCCGGGAAATTCAAACTCTCATCAACAGAAGCTCAGAAAGTCATGCATTCATGCATATAAATTCATGCATTCATCCATGTAGGTTCATGCATTCATACAAACCCAAAAAGGATCACACAAAATCTTTGCATATGATCAGACAATTCATCTGCATTAGTTTTGCATTTAGGCATCAGATGTACACAATCATGCATTCATGAAGTACATGTTCAAAATGTTGTTTAACAGGTTGTGAACTTCGATCTCTCATTCGGTGAAGAAGGTTAGAGGACCTAATTCTCCAACAAGAAAGATTTGTTTGACAAGAAAGATTGATGAATCTTTAATCTCCCTAGTGAACTTACTTGATTTTATCATTACCACTGGTCTTCAGCAAACTGGTCAACAGAGTTTCATCCTTATCAGACGGATCCTCACTCTACACCTACTAGAAAAGGGTTGATGATTCTTTCCCCAGTGAATTGGTCAACAAAGTGTCATCCCCAAGCAGATCAGTCAGTGCATCATATTCTCCATGAGAAAGGTTGAGGAATCATTTCTTTCCCCAATGAGGCAGTTGATAATTGTTCATCTCCAGTAAGTCGGTTGGAACACCGCATTTTCAGCAAGTCGGTTGTTAAACCGTTTTCCCCAGTAAAGTTGACTTATGCACAACATCCCCAGCGAATGGATCGATACGTCATTATCCCCAGTAAGCTGATCAGCATACAACATCATGAGTAAAGTTGGTACTCCGTACCTCAGCAAGTTGGTTTCCCAAACCATATCCTCAATGGAGTTTCTGCATCTACAACAAGTTGATTGATGAACTATGTTTCTCAACAAGACAGGTGTTTGACAATTGCCAAGAATAATGGCAGAATGTTCAACTTTCTTTCCCCAGCGAGTACTCTTTTTCAAGATACCTCAAACCTCAGCAAATTATTCCAGCAAATTTTCGGTGAACTACGATTCAGATTGTCAGTTCTCCAGATTGGATGGTGAATGATTCAAGTCAATATCTCATCTCAAAATTTTCCGGATAGGGCGGGAAATTCTCTAATCTCAAGGTGATTTTTCGGATTGGTCGAAAAGTTATCTCACATTTTTCCGGATTGATCGGAAGGTGATCTTTTTCAAGGTTTTTCGGATTGGTCGATAAACCATTTCATATCATGGTTTTCCAGATTGGTTGGTAAGCTGTGTTATCTCTTGATTTTCCGGATTGGTCGGAAAGTTGTCTTTTTCAAGGTTTTTCGGATTGGTCGATAAACCATTTCATATCATGGTTTTCCAGATTGGTTGGTAAGCTGTGTTATCTCTTGATTTTCCGGATTGGTCGGAAAGTTATCTTTTTCAAGGTTTTTCGAATTGGTCGATAAACCATTTCATATCATGGTTTTCCAGATTGGTTGTTAAGCTGTGTTATCTCTTGATTTTCAGGATTGGTCGGAAAGTTGTCTTTTTCAAGGTTTTTCGGATTGGTCGATAAACCATTTTATATCATGGTTTTCCAGATTGGTTGGTAAGCTGTGTTAACTCTTGATTTCTACGGTCGACACACCAGTGAAGTGGTAACGATCAGTTTTGGAGTTCAGGTACCCTGAGGGGGGAAGACTTCAATTTTATTTTATGATCAACACACCCATAGGGCGGGTAATGATCAGTTTTTGAGATAACGCACCCTGAGGGGAGGCGACTCAACTTTTTATGGTCGACACACCAGTGAAATGATAACGATCAGTTTTGGGAGTTCAGACACCCTGAGGGGAGAAGACTTCATTTTTCTTATGGTCAACACACCAGTGAAGTGGTAATGATCAGTTTTTGAGTTAATGCGCCCATAGGGAGGGAGACAACTCAACTTTTTATGGTCTATACACCCATAGGGCGGGTAATGATCAATTTTAGAGATAACGCACCCTGAGGGGAGGCGACTCAACTTTTTATGGTCTATACACCCATAGGGCGGGTAATGATCAATTTTGGGAGATAACGCACCCTGAGGGAAGGCGACTCAACTTTTTATGGTCTATACACCCATAGGGCGGGTAATGATCAGTTTTTGAGTTAATGCACCCATAGGGAGGGAGACAACTCAGTTTTCATGGTCCATACACCCATAGGGCGGGTAATGATCATTTCATTCTCAGGTATTCAGTTAATAGTTATTCCAGGTATATTTCCGTCTTCATCTTCCATATGCATTCATTATCATTACATCACCTTCACACTACAAAATTAGGGTATTTGTATTTAATTACCTTTTACTTCGAGTGCACAAAAGCGCAAGTTATTTACGCGCTCTAGTATAAGATAATTAAATAGGGGCAACTGTAATACCCTAATTTTCCGCTTTTTGTAAATAAATATTCTATTTTGAAAATTGTTTCTTATTTTTATAAGAAATGCCCAAAAATAGTTTCAAAAATAATCTTTTCGCGTCTTTCATTAATTTTGCATAAAATCACAAAAAATATGTTTCATTTCGTTTTCATTCGTTCATTTTTTATTTTCATCGCATCATAATTTTAAAAGCATCAAAAATATTTTATTTTTATCAATAAAACATTTTATTCTTTTTCATCACAAATATCTTTTTCCAATAGCCAATCACATTATGCCACATCATCATCTCAACCACTTAATCATTTTCATTACCATTTTTGTATTAATCTCTCCTTAACCACAATATTACACAATTATTACAAAAATGTCATCTAACCTAATATTCAACTATAAATACAAACCTCACATCACTCAATCACTAACAATCATTCTCCACACAATTCCCAAAAAAATCAGAAAATCCGTCCTCCTTCCTCCACCAACACTTTTCCGGCGACCACCGCCGGAAAACCACCTCCGGTCGCCGGAAAACCACCACCCATTTTTCAAAACTCATCCAAATCAAAATCCGAAAACACCATTAGCTTCCTAACCATCTTCTCATCAATAATCCATCATTAATTTCACCAAAAACGTCGCCAAACACGCCGGAAACCGTCGGATCCGAGCCACCCCTCGCCGGAAAATTCAACTACTCTAAAACAACCCAAAATCAACAATCAAACACTCATTTCTTATAGTTTGGACCCTCCTGATTCGGTGATCGTTTGAGCATGTTGTTGTTTGGAACCAAGCTCGAGCTTATTTTAATGGAAGTCATGCGACTCAGTGAGTCATGACTCGCTGATGATGGTGATGCAGCGCCCAGCCACGTGGCGCGCTCCCATTGGATTTAATTTTTTTTTTTTTTTTTTGTGCTTTTGAATAAGTGTTTAAATTTATTTCTTCTTAACCTTTTAAGTGATTATGTACCAAAATTGATTTGATCACATAATCACTTATCTAAAAAAGTGATGTTAATGTTCGTTGATATATTTTGACGCTTGCTAAGTTATTTTGTTGTTCGTTGATTCACTTTGGTGTTCGATGATTTATTTCGCATTCATTAATTTGTACCTTTCTTATTTAATTGTCATATATTATTGTGTGCATTCTATTTAAATTTGTCATCATATTACCTCATTCATTTGCATTCATATATGCATATATCTCATATCTCACTTTTCTGTTGAACTGTAAATAGTCGGGACTTGGTTTTTTTGAACTTTGTTTCTTTCAACTTAAAACATTCACTTTTCAATTAAAGCGGAAAAGAGGGAGTGTGACGTATGTCCGCTCTGCTCGGGTAGGACAGTCTGTGACGTATGTCCCGGATGGTGGACTACCCTCATTTTAATTGGTGATTCTTAGCTAGTTAATTAAAGTGAAAAGAGGGGAGTGTGACGTATGTCCGCTCTGCTCGGGTAGGACAGTCTGTGACGTATGTCTCGGATGGTGGACTATTCTCATTTTAATTAATGAAGCTCAGTTTAGTTAATTAAAGCGAAAAGGAGAAAGTGTGACGTATGTCCGCTTGATTCGAATAGGACAGTCTGTGACGTATGTCCCGGATGGTGGACTATTCTCACTTTAATTAATTAACTTTAAATATTTGAATGAAAAGGAGGGAATGTGACGTATGTCCCGTTCGGATCGAATTGAACAGTCTGTGACGTATGTCCGGATAAATGTTCAATTCTCATTCAACTAAACAATCTCAAAAATCCTAAAAAAATACTCGACTCACCTCAATTCTTTTTCCTACCTCCGTGCAGTCAACTCTTTTCCACTGCTCTTGCGCAGTCAAATCTTTTTAACATGTTTTCTTAAACGGATGACGCTTTATCCATTCCCCTGCTACAGACAAACGCTTAAGCCTCAGTTGAGCATACAAGCATACTGTTGTATTAGTGGAATGCGACCTAAGCATCGTTCACTAAAAACAACCAACACACAAATCTTTCTTTTCAGGAAGAACTACGTGAGCTTTGACTTCCTCATTGTACTTGGGGGATACGTAGGAGCGAGAGCCTCTCTCGTCAAGCCAAATAAAAAAAAACTCTTTTTTTCCCCTTTCTGTTCAATATGCGGTAATTTAATTCTTTTATGCGGTTATCTCTGTTTATGCAAACCAAAATTCCTCAAATGGTTCCCGTTGAGTACAACGGATATGAGGGGGTGTTAACGTCTTCCCCTCATGTAACCAACTCCCGAACCCGATCTTTTAAGGTTTTATCATTATTTTCCTTTCCCCTCATGGGATAAATAAAATATGGTGGCGGCTTCATTGTTTACATTTGTGCATTGTATTTCATCATTGCATATCTGTATATTTTTTCCGCCGGGTACTACACTGTTCTGATTTTTGGTGTATTGTGTTTGTGGTCTTGTTTTTTTCTTTTTCTACTGCCCTTCTCAAACGTATGTAAAAAAAAGGTCCCCCTCTGTGTTCTGATTTTTGGTTCAAATTATAGGTTTAGTTGATGAAACTTTGTGTTCAATGGATAAAATTGGATGCTGGATTTTTACTTGCTTTGTTCCAAAAGATAGATTTACAGAAACAAAAGTAGAATGACTTGATTTGTGCTTTTGTTTTGATTGTATTCATGTAGAAGACTAGAACTTATTTTAGTAAAAGTTAGAAAAGACACATCCTGAAATTAGGGGAGGGGAGGGCGCAACACTGTAGCTGCTGTTGTTGTTCAGATTTTATTTTTTTGTTTTTTGTTTTTTACTAGCATAATAATAATATAATAATAATGATGATAAATAAATAAGTAAATAAAAGATGAACATGAAAGGAGAGAGTGGCGCACATGCTGCTATTCTTTTCTTTCTATTGTTTGTTTGGTTTTGTCCTCATTTTAAAAACATTAATTAATTAATTATAATATTAACTAATAGTAAAAAAAAAAAAAAAGTAAGATAAGTTTAAGAAAGACTAGTTGACCGGACAAAATGCACATAAACTTATTTTTTGATGTTTTTTCAATTGAAGTTACAAAAGTTAAAAAAACTTTAAACAATTTGACATATTTTGAAAACAAGTGCATATTTTTTGAATTTTCGAAGATTAACAAAAATTGATGAAATGCATAAAAATTAGTTAAAAGTGTATGAAACTAAAAGTAAAGTTTTTACTACATATAACACTGACTATGATAACAAAAAAATGGGTTTGGACAAAATTGGGGTACTACAATAATAAATAAAAAAGGTAAAAGTTTTTTAGTATACTACTTGTAAATGAAGAAATATGGAAAAATATGAAAATAATTAACAAATTATATGCATGAAAAGAGAAATAAAGTTCGAGTCAAAATCACACATATTTTTTGGTATTTTTATATGAAGAATAAAGAAAATGGATTTTAGGTCAAAAATTGGGGTACAACAGCTGCCCCTATTTAAGTTTCTTCACCTGGATAGATGAAGATTAAGGTCTTTGTCTAGACGGGATTGAAGATACTTAAATATAAAACGTGCACCATTTTTGGACCTAAAATCCTCAAACAATGCTTATGATGCAAATATGAATGCATGGAATGCTGATGACGAGTTTTTTTTGAATTTCGTATTATCGTTGTAAAAGAAAGACGAAGGAAGAAGACATAGTTAGGACTTCACAGGGGAAGAACATAACGTGGCTTGACTGGGAAAAAACAAGATGTGCCCCAAGTCCATTGGGAGAATGAACTACACTGGGGAACAGAGTAAAGTGCTGGGGAAAATATTACTCATTATCATATGGATGACAATAATGTGAAAAGAACATTGTCTACCGTCTTACAGAGAGACAGATTGCAGATAAAAGACAACGTTTATAGAGAATAAGAGAATTGTCCACCGCCTGACAAGGACGGATTGCAGATAAAAGACAATTTCTACAAGAAAAACAGGGACATTGTCCACCGCCTTGCAAAGTGACGGCTTGCAGATAAAAGACAACGTTTACTGAAAACAAGAGCATCGTCCACCGCCTTACGAAGAGACAACTTGCAGATAAAAGACAACGTTTATAGAGAATAAGAGAATTGTCCACCGCCTGACAAGGACGAATTGCAGATAAAAGACAATTTCTACAAGAAAAACAGGAACATTGTCCACCGCCTTGCAGAGTGACGGCTTGCAGATAAAAGACAACGTTTACTGAGAACAAGAGCATCGTCCACCGCCTTACGAAGAGACAGCTTGCAGATAAAAGACGACCTCTATAAAGAACAAGAACATTGTCCACCGCCTTACAAAGAGACAGCTTGCAGATAAAAGACAACATTTATAGAGAATAAGAGAATTGTCCACCGCCTGACAAAGACGGATTGCAGATAAAAGACAATTTCTACAAGAAAAACAGGAACATTGTCCACCGCCTTGCAAAGTGACGGCTTGCAGATAAAAGACAACTTCTACAAGAAAAACAGGCACATTGTCCACCGCCTTGCAAAGTGACAGCTTGCAGATAAAAGACAACGTTTACTGAGAACAAGACCGCCTTACGAAGAGACAGCTTGCAGATAAAAGACGACCTCTATAAAGAACAAGAACATTGTCCACCGCCTTACAAAGAGACAGCTTGCAGATAAAAGACAACGTTTATAGAGAATAAGAGAATTGTCTACCGCCTGACAAGGACGGATTGCAGATAAAAGACAATTTCTACAAGAAAACAAGAACATTGTCCACCGCCTTGCAAAGTGACGGCTTGCAGATAAAAGACAATTTCCACAGATAATAAGAGCATTGTCCACCGCCTTGCAGAGAGACGGATTGCAGATAAAAGACAAACTCTACAAAGAACATGAACATTGTCCACCGCCTTGCAAAGACGGAATGCATAAAGAAGACAAAGTCCACAGAGAACAAGAGCATTGTCCACCGCCTTACAAAGACGGAATGCAGATAAAAGACAACCTCTACATGTCACCCACTGGTAACATGATTCTCTTAAAAGGAAGTAATTCTGACGAGTGTTTCGAACAGTAATTCGAGCTGATTAAACTGTATAAGTGTATGTATTTGTAGAGAGAAAAGATTTGTGTGATCTTTTGTGTAATGTATTGATAAGGTTCACTGGGGATAAACCCGCCTGAGGAATTGTAAAATGTATCTTGTAAAGTACAAGCTTCTTGTGTGAAAAATTTGTCACTTGTTGTTTTGAAATGATGTCCAATCCGGGAACAAACCGGAAGGAAACTGTAAAAACAAGACTCTGTGTTCAATTGAAGAATAAATTCAACTGGGAATTTTCCTTTTGTTGTAGGAAAAACTGAAACAACCATCTTCCACAAGAGAGGAGTCTAGTGGGGAAATTCTTGAAGCAAGAGAGATGTACACTTATCTGCCTAAGCTGACACTCTAATTGGAAAGAACAACATGCCCATCCCGACTCTATTTTGTAGACACAGACAAGACAAAATAAGACAGAAGTTTGTAAAATGATGTAGTAAGGTATGAATGATGTAAATGCTTATGTCACATGTAAATGATATGCTTGAATATATGAAAGTATGTATGAATGTATGTATGTGTATATGTATGTATATGGAACATCTTTTGGTAGACAGACAAAGTGACCAAACCGGAAACACAATCCAACGTCGCATCACTGTTCAGGATGTCTCTACAAAGTGTATATGTCGCTGTAGATAAAGTACGAGAACTCTTCTTGGGAAAGGAACAACTTCTCTGGGGAAAAACCCAACACCAATCAACATGTATCGAAGCTCGGGTGGAGATAGAACAACACCATTAGCTTCATTGGGGATGTACCCTTTTCTTGAGATGACAGGGACGACTTGCCCATTGCTCTAGATTTTGTTTCAATTTAAAGAGCTTTGAAAGAATCGCTCGAAGAGCGTGACTAGATGACCTTTTACATCCAGTGTACCTTTTCAGGAATATATGATCTTGACACAGTATCCCCCAAGTGCTTGGAACTTTGAAGGGTATGCCCCTGACCAACTAATGTTTGTAGTGTAACCAGATCTTGAACCATTTCAACCTTGATAAGAAGAATATTCAACTTGTTTGCCCCTGATTGGCAGAATCCACAAATAGATTGCCCCTTGCTAGGAGCGTCTCAAGTAAGTTTTGCCTTTGATCAGACTATAGCTCAAATTTCTTTGATGTCAAGTATTAATTTGTAGGTAAAATTATTTCTTTTGAAAAGTATTTTTGATAAAATGCACATGTATGTTTTTTGAGATTGAATATTTTTGAAAGGAAACACATATGGTATGTACAAAGATAATTTGTGTTTACTCAACAAACAAGATGAGTCAGCTTAACAAAAGATTTGCCGAGTATGCTTTCACAATGAACCTAGTTTCAATTAGGTCTTTTGTATGTTATAACGTGGTTGGGCTCACGGTTTTCAAAAAAAGATTGTTAGGCTCAAAATTTATTTGGTCCCACCCAATCTTCTTGATGTCCTTCATTCCTAAATTCAATTAATTCAACTGATGCACTCAGTCGAAAAGAGAATTGTTGACAATGATGTTTGAGGTTGACACTTTGGTAGAAGCTTTACTGATGTTCTTTTTGTTGAATAGACATTGATGAGATTTCTTTAAGTGACAGTCACTTTTTGTTTAGGAAGTTTTTCCAATTTTTGAATCACTCTTTATTTGTATGAGCTTGTTCTTTTCGAACTTTGGATTTGTGGTCCATCACACTGCCCCTCTTTTTTTTTATAGGCTCTTTTTTTTGAATTTTTTTTGTAAATACCTTTTTTTTGAACAACTCTTGTAAGATTTTGGTGTATGAATATTGTGACTGTCATATGAACTGTTGTGAGTCTCATCTCTTGACAACTTCTTCTGTTTGAGGTAAGCATTGTGCTTAAATCTCTTACTTGGTATGACCAAATGAATTGATTCTCTTGCATCAAAATGCATCATCAAATTGATTGAAAGACTACCCTGCCCCAGGTTCAAGATTGAGGGTTCAGAAAAGTAGAAAGAAACACCGACTTCGGGCTCAAAGGGGTTGACTACGGATTCTCTCCTTATATCTCCACTGTTTGGGAGTTGAAACAATGCGTTACATCGTCAACTAGGTTTTTCACCATTGAAAGCATATATCAGCAAAAATTAGTTATTTATATTCATCATCCTCGCTCCAAGTTTGTAAGTAATAAAACAAGAAATGAGTGAATACGAATGGATTTATTCCAAAAAACATGCATGTTTATTATATTAAAAGTTCTTGACAAAAGACATAATGTTAAAAGCAAACAAATGCTTGACAAGAAAGAAATAAAAAGTCTAGCGATCATAGGGATGAGCTTCCTTGTACCACTGACTTCAACTAGATAAAAGAGAGTAGTAGCACCATCAACAACCAAAATGCAACAAATCACTCCATGTAGAACAGAGCTGGGTCTATATCCTCGAAAGAAAATTTGTTAGTTTCGATCAATCTTTGGACTTCACCCTTCAGAGTTAAACAATATTCAATACTGTGGCCAGGTGCCCCTTGATGAAAAGCACAAGATAACTCAGGTTTATACCACCATGGCAATTTTGCAGGTATCTTAGGCGGTGCTCTAGTCTGAATTTGATTCCTCTCAAGCAAAATAGGAAGCAAATTTGCATACAACATAGGGATCGGTTCAAAATTAGGTTCTCTTATTGGAGCAGGATTCTGTTTGCTTGGCTGTTGTAGAGCCAGTTGGCGAGGCTGTTGTTGATGCTGTGATTGAGTCTGATGTAGAGCTTGTTGTCGAGACTGTTGTTGAACATGATGCCTTTGTTGAGATTGGAAAGGCAAAAACAGTTGCTCAAGGAGGAGATGGTGGTTATCTTCTGCCATCATTAATGAAGCAATCAGAGCATTTTTCTTTTCCAATTCTGCCCGAAGTGTGATGACTTCTTCACGAAGTTGAGTGTTCTCTTGCACAATTGCTTCCATTCTTTTCTTTTGATTAACACAAGTGTTGACTTGTAAGTTGACTTTGGACAAGAGCGTCAGACCACTGAGAGAAAGATGAAACTCAGACTTTTTGTAGAAGACCATGAATGCACAATGATGCATGAGAAAGAGAGTTTTGTTTTGATTTTTTTGATTTTCAAAGGACTTTAGGATACAAATCATAAATGACCTCCTTTTTTGTTAATGATCAAAAGAAATTTTCTTTTCTTTTCAAAGCAACCCCTTTTTTTTTGAAGGTCCATGATGATTTTGAAGTTTATAAAGAAATTCCTCTAAGTCCTTTGAAAGAGATTTTCATGAATGCATGGATGAATGAGATGTGATGATGCAACAAACACAAACATAAGCAAACATGGTTGGTTGAGATATCACAATGTTGGAGTCAAAGGTAGAACCACCCACAAGGTATGAACTATTGGTTTATCTTCTTTTCGTAACACGGGTTCTACAAAGTTCCCCACGTCATCAACTTTCCTTATTGAATACCAATGTCCATAACTGAACTCACGGTCAAATGAAATATCCAAGATGGGTTAAAGGTGTCTAAAGGTCCACAACATCCTCAGAATACACATCATAGCAACATCTACGTGAGCCTCACGTCGAAAAGAATACTACAACATGATCCCTCCATTGTGCGTGATTTCATCACTTGTGATTATGTGCGAGACTGAACATTCGCCCATTCACTATGATCATACCACAACTAACTTATGGTTCACTCAAGCTCGGGTCAAGCTTATCTCAACTCATGAATCCCCCCCCCCCCCCCACAATATATAAAGCATGTAAATAAATAAACACATATAAACACATAAGTTAGGTTCAACCCTCTTAAGGAGAGAATCCCTAGTGAAGTCGCCATTTTTCTACCCCACTACAGTTTTATTTTTCATTTTCAAAGGAGGGGAAAAATTGAAAACCTTTTAAAGAAAGAGATTCTAGGTACGGGGGTTAGTTGCACTTGAGGAAGGTATTAGCACCTCAAGCGCCCATGGTACTCCATGGTAACCTCTTATATGTTTTTAGTGCTTTTTCGATACATGCTCTTAAGAATGGAGGGAGAAATTGTATAGAGGAAAAAAAGAAAGTGGATAAAAGATAAGAAAATTTTCTTTCATAAAGTAAATAAAAAAAAGAAAAGAAGTGTAAATATTTTTGTTTGTAAAAGAAAGATTTTTGAGAGAATTGTAGTTGTTGAGAGAAAAAGGTTGTAAGAAAAGATGTTGTAAAGAAAAAGTTGTTGTTTGAAGACGAAAGTGTATTCGTTTTTTGGTGTTGAAAGAGTGTGTTGTAAAGAAAAGAAGTTCTTGTTGCCAAAAAAAATGTAAGAAAAGATGTTGTAAAAAATGTTGCGATAAAAGCATGTTAAAATGATTGTAGTGACGTTGAGATTAAGGTGAACTTGCGCTGTTTTGTAAAAGGATCGCATGTTTGTTTTGAAAAAATGTTTTTCGTTTCAAAGAAGTCTCGTAATCAATTTAAAATCAATTACGAGCCCTCTCCCTTGGAAATGAATTTTTTGGCCTTGTGTGTGATGTGTGAACTAGAAAGCAGTAAAAAGCGATAAATAAAGTCCTACGCTATTACAACCCAATTGAATAATTAATATTTACAACCATATCGAATTGAATGAATAAATAATAATAAGAGGCAATAAATAAATAAATAAATAGCAATGCATAAAAGTAAAATGCAAGTGCGGAAAATAAATATGATAATGAATATGCGCACAAACAATTAAGAAGAGAAATCATAGCAAGATATTATATTCTAACTTAAAGGTGGAGTGTGTGAAAAAAATGTGTGGGAGGCAAAGACATGATAATGGAAATTTTGAAAGTCATTCATAATAACAAATAATTCTAATTAAAACACACAAGCAAAAAACATTTTTATTTAACAAAAGAAAAGTTTTTATTTTATTTTGAAGAGAATGAATTTAGGCCAAAAGGCCCTTCACTATTAATGCCAATTGTTAGAGCTCAATGATTTTATAAAAAATAAAATATTGTCTCTAACATGCATTTTTAAAATGATGCATTGTCCTAATCTAAATGCAATGCATGTATGCATGTAGGAAAAATGTGGAGTAAAATTGTAAAGTGAAATTGTAGTGTGATGCAAAATTAGTGTCAAATGTCATGTGAAATGCAAAATGTAGATTATGATGCAATGTAATGTAGAAGTGTAAAAAAGAAATGTGTAGTGTAAATGTAATGAAAAATGTGATATGATGTAGAATCTTTTGTAAAAAAAGGGTTATGTGACAAAAAATGCATAATGTGATGTAGTGCAAAAATGTAAGATTTTAAATGCATGTATGCATGAATTTTTTTTTAATAAAAGCATGTTATATGTTTTTCATAAAGTGAGATTAACAAAGACATAATCTTATTATCAATCGTCACAATAAAAATGATCCAAACATAGCAAAATTAATTTTTGGCATTTTTGTAGTTTTTCATATTATTAATATTCTAACTAAATAAATAAAGTCATAATAAACAAAATTAAATTAAATAATTGAAGAGAAAAAAAAAAGTTTTTTTTGTTAACTTAGAAATTTCAATTTTTTTGTACTTAACACTTTTTAACATGGTAATAATTTTTGTACTAACTTAGAATTTTTACTAACTTAGAAATTTGTACTAACATTTAAACTCCATAATTTCAAGTAAAAAGAAGTTATTATCACACACATATTTTTTTATAGCACATTAAAACACACGACAAAACATAAAATATGAATAAAAATAAAAAATAAAAAAACCAAGAGATAAAAAAAACAGAACAAACAAAAACAGAAATAGGCCTAGAGAGGCCCAAAGCCTTCCCAGCCCCATGGGGGGCGCGCGCAGCAATCAGGAAAGTGGGGGTGAACTGGGCTGAAGTGTAGCGAACCGGGTCAAACCAGACCCGGTCCATGACCCGGTTCGCTGAACCGATGGGGGGAGTATAATGTGATTTTCATTGCCTTTTTTAGTTAATTTTTTTTCAGATTTTTCTCTCCTCTCTCTCTTTTCCACTTCTGTTCTGTTTCACGTTCTTTCTCTGTTTTTTTTCAATTTTCCCCCATAACTCTCAAGAACCCTAACAACCCTAACCTAGAAATTGTTCAAATCCAAAAACTCAAAACACAAACCCTACACTAAATCGACCTCTAAACACGAATCTAGTAACGAAAATCACAAACAATCACCATATCAAATGGATCGGACTCCACAGATCCAAAAACCCTAACCCCCAAATTGAAACTCTAACCCCAAAATCGAACATCATCATGTAATTAAGTCTCAAATCCGCGGCAAACAACAACGAAACAACGCATATTCATGTCAAGAACGAAGAAAAAAAACTTAGATCTACATGTTTATGCAAATGAATGAGAAAAGAAAAAAGTTTGAGGGATTACCCTCCTTGCAGTGATACTTCTAGTAATTCTCCTTCCATTTTCTTTTGATTTCGTCCCTCCTTCTTTTTCTGTTTCTGACCTTGGTTCGTTTCTGCTTCTGTATCTGACCCACTCTTCCACCTTTCTGCTTGCTAGGTTCTGGTAGAAGAAACGGCTGAGGGAGTACGAACAAGTCTCTTCACAATATGTGAAGAGATTTTGTTTTAATTTTGGTTCTGTTTTGATGATAAGTGGATGAAAATTTTTGTTTTTTTTTCGGTTAGGTCTTGGAGTTTTTGATTGTTTTTTTTATTTTGTTCCTGTTTGGTTTCTTGTTTTTTTTTTTATTTTTTTGGTTAAGGTTAGGGTTTTGGTGTATTGTGTTTGTGTTCTTGTTTTTTTCTTTTTCTACTGCCCTTCTCAAACTTATGTAAAAAAAAGGTCCCCCTCTGTTCTGATTTTTGGTTCAAATTATAGGTTTAGTTGATGAAACTTTGTGTTCAATGGATAAAATTGGATGCTGGATTTTTACTTGCTTTGTTCCAAAAGATAGATTTGCAGAAACAAAAGTAGAATGACTTGATTTGTGCTTTTGTTTTGATTGTATTCATGTAGAAGACTAGAACTTATTTTAGTAAAAGTTAGAAAAGACACATCCTGAAATTAGGGGAGGGGAGGGCGCAGCACTGTAGCTGCTGTTGTTGTTCAGATTTTATTTTTTTGTTTTTTGTTTTTTACTAACATAATAATAATATAATAATAATGATGATAAATAAATAAGTAAATAAAAGATGAACATGAAGGGAGAAAGTGACGCACATGCTGCTATTCTTTTCTTTCTATTGTTTGTTTGGTTTTGTCCTCATTTTAAAAACATTAATTAATTAATTTTAATATTAACTAATAGTAAATAAAAAAAAAAGTAAGATAAGTTTAAGAAAGACTAGTTGACCGGACAAAATGCACATAAACTTATTTTTTGATGTTTTATCAATTGAAGTTACAAAAGTTAAAAAAACTTTAAACAATTTGACATATTTTGAAAACAAGTGCATATTTTTTGAATTTTCGAAGATTAACAAAAATTGATGAAATGCATAAAAATTAGTTAAAAGTGTATGAAACTAAAAGTAAAGTTTTTACTACATATAACACTGACTATGATAACAAAAAAATGGGTTTGGACAAAATTGGGGTACTACAATAATAAATAAAAAAGGTAAAAGTTTTTTAGTATACTACTTGTAAATGAAGAAATATGGAAAAATATGAAAATAATTAACAAATTATATGCATGAAGAATAAAGAAAATGGATTTTAGGTCAAAAATTGGGGTACAACACAGCCACAGGCTGATGAGTTGGCTGGCACTTCTGTCCAGACAACTGGTATTATGAGTAGACATGCTATGATTGCTGAGCTTACTGAGGTTAGTTTGGATTTGGGTGCAAAGAAGCTTTAGGTTGACAGGGTTATAGCTTCTTTGAGAGCTGAGGCTGAAGCTGAGGGTGAGCTGAATGCCCAAGGTCTTGACAAGGAAGAAGAAGGAGGAAATGGTAATGCTTCTGCTGCTGGTGACACTGAGGAAATGTCTGATGCCTCTGATGAGGCTGCCTCTTTCTAATGCTTGTGTAATTTTTTTTATTCATTTACTCTGCACCTGTGTGTGCTCTCTGGTCTGTAATAACACTATTTGGGGCCCATTTATGCCTCTCTGACCTCTGTGACTGAATGTGCTACTCAATGATTTTCCGTATGCATGATATTATGTTTGTCAGAATTTATGGCTAAAAAGGGGGAGTAGTAGTATATGTTAGAAATAAATTTTTCTTATGAAGATGATCTGTTGCATGCTCTTGAAGTTGCTTGAAGTGGCTATGCTATGTTTATGCATGAAGATGTATGTTACATGCCCTAGAAGGTGCTATGTTATTTATATGCATGAAGATGATTGGACAGATGCTCTCACATTTGTCTCATTGAAGTAAGTACGTTATTTTATATGCATGCATGTTTTGAGGGGGAGCGCGTATGTTATGTGAATGCATGTGTTGAGGGGGAGCACGTATCTCTGATCTCTATCTGTTGTGGAAGAATTATCTTTTTAAGAGTATGTTTTCATCTCTTTATATGAACCCACTATATATATGTTCTTTTTATCTGGCTATTTCTGTGAGGCTAGACGTATTATGATGAATGCCTCTGATAGTGTTACAAGCTATATCTGTTCAAGGAATTCTCTTGGAGGTAGTTTCGTTATATGCCATGATTGTTTTGGTTGTGAATGCCTATGCATGATGTGGACTTGAAGAAGTTATGTGTATCTCTCCAAGAACTGGCTTTAGATTGTTTTAGCCAAAATTTTGCCAAAGGGGGAGATTGTTGGGTTTTTGTATGTTGGCTACATTTTGCAAAAACAACTACTAGCCAAATGCTGAGACAAATGTTGTAGCATGTGGAACAACATTGTGTGACCTGATTGTTGCGCGCCAACACGCGCTATATTTATGTGCAAGATCTTCTGGAGATTCTATAAAGTTTTATATTTAACCTAGCGTGCTGATCAAGACGCGCTTGGCTGATGAAGTGTAAAAGGCTGTCGCCTTGGTGTATTTCCATAATTAACTTTGATATATTTTTGGAAACAATATTATTGCACTTGAAGAATTGTTAGCTGGACCTGACAACGTCCAAGCTATGTTTTGAAGCCCAAACCAATGACTGCTCAGTACTATATATATGTGAAGACACAAACCCTAGTTTGGTGTGTGGAAAACCGTGTGTGTACTAAAGCGTGTGTCTTAAGGTTTTAGGTTTTCTTGTTAGTTGTGAGTCTTACTTGTATCTTCCTGATTCAAGTCAAGTACTCTGTGTTTTATGTTGTAATGTTGTACTGCTCCTAAGCTTTGAAGTACGGAGTTAGTTGTGTCCTTAGAGTGTGACTCTTAAACAATCATAAGAACAAGTGTGTTTAATAACAGTGCTGTCTGTACTGTTAGTGGGGAATTGAGACGGGGTCTCATATCTAGGAGTTCCTAGGTAGGGCAATCATTGGTAGGGTCTAGGTGCAAAGACAAGTAGTGAGGCTACGTTATGCTTTTCACTAGAACTATAATAGTGGAGTTCATTCCTGGATTGGTATCCCCCAGACTAGGGCAGTTGCGCCGAACTGGGTTAACAAACTCACTGTGTTATTTATCATTCTGTCACGCTTATTTTACTTTGCCACGCTGTGTTTTATTATTATTATTGTGTGACAAGTGCTCGGACACGTGCTCTAACATTGTGCACAACATTTGTCTGTCTGGTTGCCAGAATTTCAATTTAAAAATCGAAAAAAGATTGAATGCCAAATACTCGCTCTTAAAGCGACGAATTAGAACAACCAATTGACAACCCAGAGCGTCTCCTAATTGTAAGACGCCGAATTGAAAGGTTTAGGGAAAGATATATCGCCCCCCTAAATCGAATCAACTTTTCCAAAATAGACGAAGATTCAGAAAAATCCGAAGATGATATAGAGATGGAAGTAGGACCGCAATACCGTCCCCTAAAGTACTACGCCATCCCTTCTCAAGCTGAACCGCATAATAGCATTGTTGCCCCTATGATACAGGCAAACAATTTTGAGCTTAAACCTACCCTGCTCTTAGTTGTTCAGCAGAACCAATTCTCGGGTAGTCATATGGACGACCCTAATCTCCACCTCTCAATCTTTCTGCAATACGCCGATACAGTGAAAGCTAATGGCGTCAGTCCCGAAGCGATTAGGCTTCGACTTTTCCCTTTCTCTCTAAGAGATCGAGCCCGCGCTTGGCTCCAGTCCTTACCTTCCAACTTTGTCACTACGTGGGAAGAGTTGAAGAATGTCTTTCTAGCTAGGTACTTCCCACCTAGCAAGACTGCTACACTAAGAGCCCAAATCAACGGTTTCAAACAAAAAGTCAATGAATCTCTTTACGAAGCATGGGAGAGGTTTAATGACATGTTGATGCTCTGTCCACATCACGGTCTAGAGAAGTGGTGATTATCCACACCTTCTACAATGGTCTCTTGTACAATACAAGGATGACAATAGACGCTGCCGCGAGAGGCGCACTTATGGACAAGCCCTACAATGAAGCCTACCAACTCATCGAGAGTATGGCTCAAAATCACTATCAGTGGGGTAGCGAAAGAACCCCTGCAGAGAAACCTCAGTCGAAAGGTGGAATGCATGAGATAAGCGGCTTTGACCATGTCAACGCCAAGGTTGATGCTCTCACTCAGAAATTAGACAGCTTACTTAATGCTATAGCGGAATTATGTGGCACTCATGGGCATGCCATAGCGGAATGCCATCTTCTGACCGGAGCCTCCTCCGATCAAGTGAATTACGCCCAAGGAGGCCCATATTCTAACAATTATAACTCAGCTTGGAAAAACAATCCATACCTCTCATACAAAAGGAACAATGCATTGTATGCACTTGGCCAAGCACCACCTTCTAGTCCGCCAGGTTTTCAAAAGGCTTCTGTGCAAAATCCTAATGCCCCTAGGAAGCCTAGTGTGGAAGTCATGTTTGAAACCTTCATGGTATCCCAAATGCAGACCAACAAAGGGTTGGAAAATCAAAATTTGCACATGACTAAAATGTTTGAGCAGTTAAGCAACAAAGTAGATACTCTGACCACCCATTCAAAAATGTTAGAAACTCAAATTACACAGGTGGCCCAACAACAAGCATCCATGTCTGGTCTTGCGGGATAGTTTCCTGGTCAACCACATCCTAATCCGAAAACACATGTGAATGCTGTGACACTACGAAGTGGAACACATTATGATGAACCAATTGATCCTATGACTAAGAGGCCAGCCATGCAACAAAAGCCTGATGAACCAGCTGAGAAAGAGAGTGAACCTAAAGAAAAGGATGGAAATGGCGTTGAGACTAAAGAAAGAGTGAAACCTTATGTTCCTCCACCACCATACAAACCACCCATCCCTTATCCTCAAGAAATTCGTGGAGCTTCTAAAATAGTTGAATATAACTATCCCATTCACTGAACTTATCACTCAAATGCCCGCATATGCTAAATTTCTCAAAGAAATCCTAACTAACAAAAAGAGGATCGAGGATGACGAAACTCTTACACTCACTGTTGAGTGTAGCGCCATCCTTCAAAACAAAATGCCACCTAAAATCAAAGACCCAGGAAGCTTTTCTATACCCTGTGTCATTGGAAATTTTGTCATAGATAGGGCCCTATGCGATTTAGGAGCCAGCATTACGATTTAGGAGCCAACATTAGTATGATGCCCATGACCAAATGCGAGATACTTAAGTTAGGTGAGTTGAGACCTACTAGAATGTCTATACAATTCGCTGATCGTTATGTCAAAATGCCTCTAGGTATTATAGAAGACGTTCCTGTGCGTGTAGGTCAATTCTTCATCCCAACTGACTTCATAGTGATGGATATTAAAGAAGACTCTAACACGCCTATCATCTTAGGAAGGCCATTCCTAGCTACAACCGATGCGATAATTGGTGTAAAGAAAGGAAAACTCACTTTTGAAGTGGTGATGAAAAAGTTGAATTCGTTTTGACTCAATTTTTGAGCGCACCAGCCATAGATGATACTTGCTATCTGCAAGACGTCATTGGTGAATGCAGAAAAGAAATGGAGAATGATCAAACTGCATAATCCGAATTTCTGAAATCTTCTCCATTTCCAACTCTCGAAGTTCAGGACGACGAGCTTGGTGAATGCTTTGAGATTACACCATGTCCGACGCCTCCTCCTAACCAAGCTCCTTTAGAACTCAAACCTCTACCTGAGAACCTAATGTATGAATTCCTTGATCAAAACCTTAAGCGCCCCGTGATTGTGTGCGCGGACTTAGGACAACCGAAAACTGATAAGTTGCTAAACGTTCTAAGAAAATATCCATCCGCTTTAGGATATAGCATATCAGATCTAAAGGGGGTATGTCCTTCCCTTTGTATGCACCGCATCTTGCTCGAGGAAGATTGCCAAACATCCTGAGAGCCGCAAAGAAGGATAAAACCCATTCTAATTGAAGTGGTGAAAAAGGAAGTAGAAAAACTGCTAGAAGCAGGAATTATATACCCGACCTCTAACATGTAATGGGCCAGTCCCGTTCATGTCGTTCCTAAGAAAGGGGGGGTTACTGTAGTTACGAATGAGAAAGGAAAATACACAGCTCAAAGAGTCGTGACCGGAAGTAGAATGTGCATTGACTATAGGAAACTTAACAAAGCCACACGCACATATCATTTCCCTCTACCCTTCATTGATCAAATGCTTGAGCGTCTGGCAAATCATTCATACTTCTGCTATCTAGATAGTTATTCATGATTCTTTCAAATTCCTATTCATCCCGATGACCAAGAGATAATGACCTTCACTTGTCCTTTCGGCATGTTTGCATATAGGCGAATGCCATTTGGATTGTGCAATGCCCCCGCTACTTTTCAAAGATGTATGACGGCAATCTTTGCCAATTATATCAATGACATCATGGAAGTTTTCATGGATGATTTCTCCGTGTGCGGGCAAAATTTTGAAGGATGTTTGTCAAACCTAGAAAAGGTACTTGCAAGATGTGAAAAGGTAAATCTTGTACTAAATTGGGAAAAGTGTCATTTCATGGTTTGACAAGGTATTGTTCTTGGACATATTGTGTCCAACAAGGGGATTGGGGTAGATAGAGCTAAGATCAAAGTGATAGAAATTCTACCACCCCCAAGGTCTGTATGAGAAGTTCGAAGCTTTTTAGGTCACGCTGGTTTCTATCGGCGATTTATCAAGGACTTCTCTAAAATTACCAAGCCCTTAACTGGGCTGCTAATGAAAGCAATTTAAGAAAGCTCTCATTTCCGCGCCCATCATGTAGCCACCTGATTGGAGTTTACCATTTGAAATCATGTGTGACGCTACTATGCTATAGGCGCATTCTTAGGACAAAGGAAAGATAAGAAGCTTCATGCTATCTATTATGCTAGTAGAACCTTAGACCTCGCGCAAATTGTTAGAATTGCCTTGAAATCTCATTGGAATGGAAAAGGAGCAAAAACATGGTTATAGAAATTTCTGCCAATTTACACCCGAGCGGGAATACAGGCCGCCCAGGCGCTCAAGACTGGTTTTCAGTTCTGCCTGTTTTCGCCCAGGCGGAGGAGAAGGGCGCCCAGGCGCGCATGAGTAAACTGGCATTCTGCCCGTTTTCGTCTAGGCGGGGGAAACAGGCGCCCAGGCGCGCATGCGCGTGGCTGATTTGTTTTTTGGTAGTTTTTTGTCTGTTTTTGGTTAGATTTGTTCCAGTTTTATATCAGATTTGTTCCTAATTTATTGTTATATTTTCACTATAAATATAGAGGTTTAGGAACAAGGTAAAACACAAGAGGAGAAGGGAAAGAAACAATTGTTCTCTAAATTGTTTATTCTTCACCTTGGAAACACTATATTAAGTTTCTTGGTTACGGGAAGAAACTTGGGATTAGGGTAGGATTAGGTTTCTGATTCTTGTAAGCCTTATTGGGAGTTTCATTGTAACGGTGATACTTTGGAAATAGTGGAACAGAGGGGCTGCTCTCTCCCCCAGATTAGGTCGGAATTTGACTGAACTGGGTAAACAAAGATTGTGTCTTTTACTGCTTTATCTATTTTTCTCTTGCTTCATATTGTTGGATTAATCTTCATTGTCTTTATACTCTTTGATTTGGTTGCTTAATCACTTTGCTCCACACATCAAATTTATTGGTGTGACTTTATCTTAAAACGAATTCACAAAACAAATGAACTATGCCACCACTGAAAAAGAACTCCTGGCTGTTTTTTTGCGGTCGACAAATTTTGTTCTTACCTAATATGAGGCAAAATCATGCCGCAATTAGGTACCTTGTGAAGAAAAAGGATGCCAAACCAAGGCTCCTAAGATGGATCCTGCTCCTACAAGAGTTGACTTAGAAATCCAAGACAAGAAAGGAAACGAGAACACAATTGCGAACCACTTTTCAAGAATGGAGGGAATGGTGCCTGAAAAGGTACCTATAAATGACGATTTTCCATATCAGAGGCTAGTAGCCCTTATGGATAGTGTTGCATCCGAGTGCTCCTTAATCGATGACAACACTGAAGTTGTCAACGATGTTTGCACAAGGGACTCAATACCATGGTACACTGATTTTGTAAACTACCTAGTGTAGTACCCGGCGCAAAAAAATATACAGATATGCAATGATGAAATGCAATGCACAAATGTAAACAATGAAGCCGCCACCATATTTTATTTATCCCGTGAGGGGAAAGGAAAATAATGATAAAACCTTAAAGATCGGGTTCGGGAGTTGGTTACATGAGGGGAAGACGTTAACACCCCCTCATATCCGTTGTACTCAACGGGAACCATTTGAGGAATTTTGGTTTGCATAAACAGAGAATAGCCGCATAAAAAGAATTAACAAAACCGCAAATTGAACAGAAAAGGGAAAAAAAAGTTTTTTATTATTTGGCTTGACGAGAGAAGCTCTCGCTCCTACGTATCCCCCAAGTACAATGAGGAAGTTAAAGCTCACGTAGTTCTTCCTGAAAAGAAAGATTTTTGTTTGTTGGTTGTTTTTTAGTGATCGATGCTTAGGTCGCATTCCACTGATACAACAGTATGCTTGTGTGCTCGCTGCGGAGGCTTAAGCGTTTGTCTGTAGTAGGGGAATGGATAAAGCACTATTCATTTAAGAAAACAGTTGAAAAGAGATTTGAAAGTTTGAAAAAGAGTGACTGCACAAAGCAGTTGAAAAGGTTGACTGCACAGAGGCAGGAAAAAAATTTTGAAGTGAGTTGAGTTGTTTTTATAGTTTTTTAGAAGTGTTCAGTGAATGGGGATTGCACGCCACCACCAGATGTACATCAGGGGTCGGGCTCATCCGGGCCGAGAAAGATGTACGTCAGCCTCCCCCTTTTACCGCTCAAGTTAAATTAAGAACCTTAATTAAGATGAGAATAGTGCACCGTCACGATACGTACGTCAGAGACTGCACTATTCGGGCCGAGAAAGATGTACGTCAGACTCCCCCTTTTTCACTTTAATTAATTAATTTTTTTAAAATAAATCCTTTGATTAAGATGAGAATAGTACACCGTCACGAGATGTACGTCAGAGACTGTACTATTCAGGCCGAGAAAGACGTACGTCAGACTCCCCCTTTTTCACCTTAATTAATTGATTTTTAAATAAATATCCATCGATTAAGATGAGAATAGTACACCGTCACGAGATGTACGTCAGAGACTGTACTATTCGGACCGAGAAAGACGTACGTCAGACTCCCCTTTTTCACCTTAATTAATGGATCTTTATTTATTTTTAGTTATCTTTTTTAAAAAAAAAGAAAAAGAAGAAACCAATCCAGAGAAAAAGGATAGAAGAATACCTGATGACGTGAGAGATGTGCATGAATATGAGATGTATGAGATGCGGTGATGAGCATAAAGTATGGAATATATTACACAATAATAAAATAAATGCGGAATAAACATCGAATTAAAGTATTTATTTTATGTTACTATTATTTTTTTTATTAGCATTTTTCAAATCATAAGTTGTCACAAAATTAATTAATTAATTAAATTGCAGCGGGGGTACAGCAGTAAACTGGATGCAGCAAGCAGTAATAACAAAAAAACAGAACAAAAAAAGAAAACTAGGCCCAAAAAGGGATAGGCCCAAGTCTAATTAAAAAATAAAAAATAAAAAAAACGATACAGGCCGGATCCGGGTCAAACCCAACCTGGACCAACCCAACTCACCCAGCCGGGGGTGCGTACAGAAAAAAGGGGGGCGCGCGCGAGAAAACCTTGTGGCCACTCAGCGCGCGCCACGTGCCCGGGCTGTCTCCTTCAACCTTTCATCCGCCGGAAAACAGAGGACGCGACCAGAGAGGGAGGAATCGTCGTCGCCGGCGATTTCGACCTCAAAAACTACAATCCTATATACCAATCTGATCGCAAAACAACAAAGATTACAGATCCATAACTATATTCACCAATCAAAGTCTAATTAACGCGAAAAAACACTCAAAACCGAACGAACTTCAACGATGGAAAACACGGTTCCGGCGAGTTTCAGCGAAAAATAAACGTATAGGAATGTTCAGAGAAGTCTCAAAGCCACGAATCTACCTTCCTTTACCTTCGATTGTGTTTAGTTTGACCGGATCGGAGTATTTGTTTCGGCCGGAACTTCAAGCTCGCGATTCACTGCTTTCCGGTCCTTTTTTGGCAAAACCGGTGGTAGATTCGTGTTCAGGGAGGTCCGAACTTTAAGAATCGACTATTTGATTGTTAATTTTGGATGGTTTTTGGTTGGCCGGAAGTTGACCGGAAAAGGGAATTCCGGCGGTGGCGCCGGAAAAGTGTTGGTGGAGGAAGGAGGATGTGATTTTTCTGATTTTTTTGTGTTGGAATGTGTGAAAAATGATTGATAATGATTGAGTGATGTGAGGTGTGTATTTATAGTGATAGGATTAGGTGGGTGGTATTTGTGTAATAAAATGATTATGAGGTGGAGATGATGAGGTGTCGCAATGTGATTGGTCAAAAGCAAAGAATTTTTATAAAATGATAAAAAATGTCAAAATCAATAAGAAAAAATGAATAAAAATGTAGAAAAATATAACAATGAAATATAAGCTTAAATAAAGAGATTAAAACTATTTTTGATTATTTTTGTTATTCTTCGTATAAAAAGATAAATTGCGACAAATTAAAAGAAATAAAGGAAAAAGAATAAATTGTAAAATAAAATTATCAAAAATCTATTTTTTTGGGTATTTCTTAAGGAAAATAAGAAATAATTTTTAAATACAATATTTATTTTGAAAAGCTCAAAATTAGGGTATTACACCTAGTAGCTAGAGTCCTTCCAACTAATCTAACCTACCAACAAAAGAAAAAGTTCTTTAATGATCAAAAACATTACTATTGGGATGACACTCTCCCGTCAACATTTCTCCAGTAAATGAGGTAATTTATATTTTATTTAAAACATTAACATAACTTTTGTTCTTAATATGTTCTTACTTGCGTCAATAAAAAATGTTTTTACTTCATTTTTGTAAAATTTTATTACAATAACTTCTAAAACATATATGAATTTAGGTTGTTAGCCCTTCAACTAGGTCAAAAGAAAAACAAAAATGCCCAGACACTCCAGATCCTTTGTTGAAGAATTGGGAAATCTTCGAGAAAATTCAATCTAAGGGGACTAAAATTGATAAGGTATGTCGTCAAATTTGAAATGAATATATTGTTGTTTTTTTCTCTTCATGTGATTATAGAAGCTTTCAAACGTAATGTTCCAACAATTAGTTTTTACAATACTTTCTTATAGTCAAGACCATTTATTCATCAATTTCTTATATTCTATACTACCAAAAAGATGATATATCTTGTGGGTATAAGATAAATATCTCTTGATTACGATTGAAATGAAAAACACTAGTTGAAGAATTTTTCATTGTGCATACTACAACCACTCATATATAGGTATTTCATATTCATGATTAACTATATTGATTTTTCATATTCATTTGTGTGTTTCTTTTGGCTAGAAGTACGCTATGATATTATTGTGGAATATTCCTCTTGCAGAGGCTTATTACTCCCTAAACTCTTTAGTTTTAGATGTTGCATGTCCACTTGGGTGTTCCAGCCTATATATAATGCACCTCTTTTATGTAGTTTCTGTCTTGTGAGTTGTGCACAGATTTAATTATTAATAAATTTTGTCGTTAAAAAAAAAAGTGATACATCCTCGAACAACTTCATATTAGAGTTGATGGGTCATGAGTGATTTTCTATCTTCTTAGTTGCTTATTGACAAAATCAATATTAATGTTTGTGTTGCAGAATTTTTATCATAGAAAGAAAGACTTTACTTTGCGATTTAGAAAAGCTGTTGAGTACTATGAGATGACTAGAAAGTTTCTGGAGAAAAATAGCAAAACAGACGGAAATGAAATATAAATATTATCCATGCTAAATAAGAAGTCAAAATGAAAGTTCTTGCTTTTTGGTGGTTGAAATCTGAAAACTTATGGAGATTAGTTATTCAATATCCAGTTTTGAGTGTTTTGATATTTCATGGATATTTAGATGTATAACTTATGGATTTTTATATGTTAATTTTTAGACATTTAACTATATTTTTAAGATTTATTTCCTGGATAGTGTTACTCGTTCCTGTTAATGTTTTATGATAAAAGCGTTGAGTTAGACGTTACAATAATATATACACTACAATTTTGGGTATATTTCCAAACCACATCGACAGTGAAATTAAGCAATCTCACATGGTTTGAGGTGGCAATGATCATCAAATAAAAAGACATTAACATGCATGCACCAGCTACTATTAACAAAATTACAGTCTTATTGAAATGCGTTATAATCCTGAATTCTCAACTACACATATAAGTGTAAGAACATATGTCTCTACATTCTCTGCATAATTATGGTACTAATAAATGTTTTTTACACTATTATAGTAGTATCACTAAATGAATTCAAATGTTTTTTTCTTCAATACTAAAAATGATAGAAATGTTTTTTCTTTAATGTACCGGTTTCAAAAATCCTAATTGTTTGTCAAAAAACCTTCTTCAATGTTTAGTTCAAACTACAATAAGGCATTTTCATCAATAGAACATACAACTTAAAATGAAGCATACAAGGACCATTATCGAAGTCTTCCATATCTAACAAGTGAATAAGTTTGGACACATAAGGATGGCTCTAGATGTTCAACAACTCGGCTGACCTCTAACTTAGAGGTGGAAGCCGAAGTGCATTTTTATTTACTGCCTAAACCATTTGAAATAATAATTAGACGAGAGAATTCACATTTGCCTTCATGAGCTCCAACATTGAAGTCATAAACAACAGCTCATACAAATGGCAGACTCACACCTAAGATTCATAGGGCAACCCCCAAAGTAGCAAGAAAGAAGCTATTCCAAAATTAATCTTATATCTATCCATCAAAAAATAAACTTATGATTAACAAAAGTTATAAGTAAGAGACCACGTAACATCTTAAATTCATCTAAGATTTACATTGTAGGATGCATTTGTGTTAATGATTTGTCCTTATTCTTCTCTACTAAAAAAATCACATTGAGCATATAAGCCCTCAAAAACAAACAAACAACCGAAAAATTTTATAAACAAATAGGTCCTTATTCAACTATACTTTTACCCGTGCATTGCACGGGTTTATAAACTGATAATTGTAACAATTAATTACTACGTATTTTCATATCAAATGTAATATAATGTTAAAAAAGTGTAAGATTTTATAAACAATAAAAAGAGGGAAGATAAATATATAATAATGGTATTAAACATGAAAGTATAAAAATTTAACAAAAATGGGCCTTTGACCCTCTTTTGTATCAAAAAAAAATTTAACAAAAAAAAACATAGTATAAAATTAAACGATAAAATTAGAAAATCGTACGTATAATGTTAATTAATTTTCAGAAATTAAAAATTTTCTCTAGATCACATTAAAAGTTACAACAGGATCTTTGTATTCCTCGTCGATTATTAATAACTTTAAAATTTAATATTTTATTGGCTAAATTACACTTTTGGCCCCTAAAATTTTAGAAAGTTACAATTTTAGTCTATAACTTAAAAATAGCACTTATGGTCTCATATTTTTATCCTTTTTGCAAAAAGGTAATTTTGACTAAGTCAATGCTCACGTGGCAATTCACTTATGTGACCACGGTCAAATTTTTTTGTCTTATAATTTTAAAAAAAAATTTATCCCTCTATCCTAAAATAATAAACGAAGAACACCCTTTTGGTATGATATTTTAATTTCTCAAACCCATAGACGATGTTAGCAGAATTTGGTTGTTCTTGCTCGAAATTGTAGTCACCTAAATTGTTGCTCTACGTTTTATTCTCATGTTACTCTCCATTTTCAACGTGGCTTAGGCAGAACAAAATCAATATGGTTGTTTTGCTTGCTGCTATCATCAAAACGGTTTTAGGATTAAGAAAATTATTCATTGTAAGGAAGAGATTCAAACAAACAAACAAATGAAAAAAAAATTCGGAATAAGAAAATGAGGAACGCGACTGTCACTATCAATTACCAAACAAAGGGGAAAAGGGCAAGAGAAAAAAAATAATAGAAGTGAGAAGAAAGAATATAATACATCAAAATTGAAACAATATATACAAATTTATTTATAACACTAACATATTCTCACTATTTGTCACCAAAATACTTTATTTGAACTTTGAAATAAATGAAATGGTCTTAATAAGCTTTGAAATTACTTCAAGCACTACAAATATATATTTCATCTTTGAAAATTTAGGAATCGTGAAATGTAGAGGGAACATGAATAGTTTCATGTTTTTTTTTTCTTTCTTTAAACAAATATATTAGATTGACATAATTTTTGCTTTAAAATGGCTGTATAGGTGTGGATTTAAATTTCAAATTGAAGGAAGAATGAGAGAAAATTTATGAGATAATGAGACTTAATTGTTGTTTTATTCAAAAATATTTAAAAATAAACAAAACATCCTCAATTAATGCTTGCATTAGGAGGGAAAAAGTAGGGTTAATTGTGGCTAACCTTATAGGATTTAAAAATAAGAGATATCAGGAACATGAATAAAAGTAGGTTTAACTATCATTTTCGTCTCTGTATGTACACAAAATTTTGATTTAGTCCATGTATCAATTTTTGTTCTAAATAAATCCCTGAATCAACCAAATTTTTTGCTTTTGGTCCTTAAAGTTAAAATCCGCAACTTAAAGGACTAAAAGCAAAAATATTAGTTGATTAAGGGACTTACTTAGAAAAAAAATTGATACAGGGACTAATTAAATCAAAATTTCAAGTACATTCAGGGACTTCTTTTGCTTTTTTTTGAACATAATATTGACTTGTATATGTATAAAACTAGTATTTACACCTACTTTGCATTCTACGGTGAACGCATCGTTGATATAATGAATTAATATTGACTTGATATCATTTTTTCGTTATGTCTAAATTATAAATCATTTAAAAATTAAAATAAAATATTAATATTTTGGGGCAGATTTTTTTATCAAAATGACTTTAATTTCCAGGGTAATATTTATTGATATTATATGTATTTAATTAAAACAAAAAATAAATTACCACAAAACATGCAAGAGATCGTTCATAAAAAAAGGGAAAAGTTACAATAATGGGTAGAGTTAAAAAAAATGATTGGAAAAATTATTATTTTGCTCAAAAATATGGCAAAGTAAAAATAAATTATAACAATTAAAATTAAACATAAGATTATGAATATTAAAAAAAATTAAACCTAAACATAAGATTAACAATAAAAATATAAAAGAAATTGTTGGAACAAGAGTGATTCTGACATAATCTATTTAGTTTTGATGATAACAAAGTATTAATGTACAATAGAGTATACTAAAATTTATTCTAAGTGTGCAAGATTCTAAGATAAAATTTTATATGGTATCAGAAGCTATAAATTATCAAAAGCATAGAAGTCGTCATAAGCTATATGGATTTTAGAAGCACAAGACTCAAAAGCTTAGTAGGGTACTTAGATTCAGAAAGATCAGTTATAGTTGGTTTTGTCAAAAGACGAATTTTCTGATCATGAATGATTGGAGAATATTACCGAACTGACAAATTCAAAATAATTGAAGAATAATCATAGTACAATATTCTTATTCTTTAAGGATTGTAACGTTAGTACTATTGTATTATCTTTACCTCTTACATATGAGCGAATATTCTATACAAAGACAAGAAAAGAATAAGCTTTATTAGACATGATAATAATATCTCATGTTACCTCACAATTATATATACTATTCTTGTTGGCTTAATTGATAAGACCTCCACAACGGTTATCTTCAACGTCTTTATTTATTCATTGCTTCAACACTTAGTATTCCATTGTCTTATGATATTACAGAAGGAATCTTGTAATTGAGTTGTAATAGTGTGAGAACACCTTTGATTCTAATATCAAGTGTTCAAACGCTCTTTCTATCTTTTTTTTTCTACTTTGTAACTTTGAGAAGTCTCTTGCTTTTGTGCTTCAGCATTTGGATGTCTCTTGCTTGTGTGCTTGAGCAATTGTAATCTTTAGCGATTATATTGAAATCTCTTAGAAGTGCAAGAGACTGGACTACTCTCAACTTGTGAGAGGAACTAGTATAAAATTGCTTGTGTCATTCTCTCTTCTCTATTCTTTATATTTTGTTTGTATCCGCTGCACCTAGTGATTACTTGGTTTAAAATCATAAAAAGTATTAAACTACCTAAAACACATATTAACCCCCTTCTAGTGTTTTTCACACCTCCAAATCCACCCCTAGAATCACATCCAAATATAATTACATTCGTAATATTCAATAAATAATTAACTTTATTCATTAGTAAAAAAAACTTTATTCATGTTTTTTTTTATATTTTGTCAGTTAATTATTTTTCAAAAAAATAAATAAACAATTATAGATATATATTAATGGCTAAATATAATTTAATTTTCCGTGTTTTTTTTAATATATTTTTATATTTATCATATATAATTAAATACTAATATCAACTTTAAGTAGTTTTAAAGAAAAAGATAGCAAAATATTGATTATTAATAAAAAATATTGATAACAAAATACGATAATATCAAACGTTAGTTAATTTAGTGGCGATTGACGCTTGTTGGTAAAAGGAACTAACACGCTATTCCCGCAACTACGCTTGGAAGGAAGCGGAATCCAGTTGTGATACTAGAACTGACATCCGAATAAGATTAGTTGATAAAAAATTATATTTATTTATACTTGTGAAAAAAATGATATTATTTTATTATTATTTACTCACTCTCTTTCTCTCTCTCTTACAACAATATTTCAAGCCTTTAAATGGGGTCATTGCATATTCTCAATGAAGAGATTCAACATAGACATTTCAACATAGGGATTATGATTTTCTCCTGTTATCTCTCTCCTGCTCTTCATTCTAACATAATCTCTGCCATTTATTCATATTTTTCTCTCTCTTCCGCATTATTATTTTTTGTGAATCAACAACCATTTTCTCTCTCTTCTACTTTTTTTCTGATATTATTTTATTATTATTTACTCACTCTCTTTCTCTCTCTTACTTGTCAAGCCTTTAAATAAGGTCATGGTATATTCTATATTCAATTCAGACATTTCAACATAGGGATTCAAATCATCTCCTGCTTAATAAACACCAGAAGAGGATCTATTTTCTCAAGCTAGACGTTGCCAGCATACTTTGTTCCATGGCTGCTGCAGAGGGTTCATGCACAAATGTAGATCTGGATTCCAAGGGCAAAGTTGTGGAAGAACAGGTAAATATTGAGTCATATTTTAGTTTTTTTTTCTCACACCTTTTTAAATCATGTTTTTAAATGTGATATTTTTCTAAAAATTGGATCTCAGTTATGTAAATAAACTTTGTGACTTTTGTTTTTTATTATGTGCTGATGTTGGTTTTTTGTGTTTTGCTTGTTGATCTAGATACAAATCGCGTTTAGAGTTGTGTTATATTAATAAATTATACAAATTCAAGAAAACAACTTTTTAGTCAATTAAAGACTTTTTTTTTATGATAAGTCAATTGTAGTATATGGATCTACAACCAAATTTTTTTATGATGAGTCAATTCTATATGGATCTATAACACCTTTCTTTTTTATGACGAGTCAATTGTAGTATATGTGATATAGATCTCAGTTTTGTAAATAAACTTTGGGTTTTTTATTTATTTTTTATGTGTTGATGTGGGTTTTATGCTGGTTTTTATGTTTTGCTTGTTGATCTACAACTTGGGTTCAAATTTGTGTTCGATTAATAAAATTTACTAACTCAAAAATATAACTTGCTAATCAATTGTAGTATATTTTTTGGATGATGAGTCAAAAACCTATATGGATTTACAATGTTTATCAGATCTTTAACGATAAGATCTATAATAAATTATATTAAATTCTATTGTGAGGGATAATATGACATAAGTAAATTCTCTAATTAAGGATGATATTCATTTTCACCATTGTATAATGACAATATTGTCAAAGACAAAATTAGTGACCAATATTATAGATCTAAAGAATGTAATTTCTCTTTAAATCCCTTTTATTTTCAAACCATTATCTTTTTGAATATCTTTCTTTTTTTTCCCCAAACTTCTTTCTTTGGAGGTTCTTCCTCGATTCACTGCTCCAATCGTTTTGGTGGTGGTTGGGTATCTCAAACCGCCATGGCCAGCCTCTTTGGTAGGGGTTGCGATGGTCGGTTTAGTAGCTTTATTTTAACGGTGCTCAGAATCTCTCATTCCAGATATCTGTTTTGGACTTGCCTAAAGTAGATTCTTTATTTGTGCCCAAATCCGTTTTGTCTACGGTCCCACACGCCCATATCTATTTGTTGGTGTTGTTGTGGGTGGTGGGTTTGTGCTCAGGTTCCAGTTGCATCTACCGCGCTGGTGTACTTAGATTGCTTGGCCTAAAAGGGCTCTTTAGCTTGTTGTCTCAATGATTCGTTGCTTTGTGGGTCCGTTTTTAGTGTTAGCGTTTGGATTCATTGCCATTCTCATATTTTCTGGTTTGTTTAGAGTGAGACTCTCTTTCTTGATTGTGTTCATATGTGCATCACTTTGTTTCATTATTCTGTTTGGTTACAGGTCCGTGTGCGAGCCTGCAGGATTACATGTGGGTGATATGCCTTTGTTCATTTATTGTTTTTTAACCCGTTTGAGTTGGCTTGTTAAATCCATTGGGTTTGTTTGTTTTCTGTTTATTTTTGTTTATTGGGTATGACTTTTTTGTCCGCTAAATTATTATAATTTAGAGATTTAATATAGACATTTAACCATAGGAATCATGATCTTCTCCCATTGTCTCTTTCACTCTCACTCTTTCTCTCCTGCTCTTCATTATGCCATAATCCCAACCATTTATTCATATTTCTCTCTCTTGTTTTTTTTTTGGTTTTTTATGATATTATTTTATTATTATATACTCACTCTCTTTCTGTGACAAAATTAGTGACCAATATTATAGATCTAAAGAATGTAATTTCTTTTTAAACTCCTCTTATTTTTAAACCATTATCTTTTTTAATATCTTTATTTTTTTCCCTTCAAGCTTTGTTATTTGGAGTTTCTGGATCGATCTACTGCTCCGATCTGTTTGGTGGTGGTTGGGTATCTCAAACCGCCATGGCCAACCTATTTGGTAGGGGTTGCGGTGGTCGGTTTAGTAGCTCTATTTTAACGGAGCTCAGAATCTCTCATTCTAGATATCTGTTTTGGGCTAGCCTAAAGTAGATTCTTTGTTTGTGCCCAAATCCGTTTTGCTCAAAAGAAAGATAAATAATATGAGAAATCTACTTCTGACATTGAATTTCTTTCGAAACATGGGTCTCCTAGTGGGATACCACGAGTCTCCTACTAGTGCATAAAGTGAAAGTTTTTATTTTTCTCTTGTCTAAGTTCTCTTTATTACTATCATCACAATATTGACTATAAATAATAAATAATTAAATAAATTGACTATGATAGTATATAGTTATATATACGGGCTGCTAACTTAGACCATGTAGATCAAAGTTAGCAATGTTGATCCACATGAAATTACTTAACACGCCCCCCACACAAGCGTCTCCCACCAACCCCCAACGCCTCGCGCGCCCTTCACACATTTTTTCCTAAAAAGTAGAGGGCGCGCGAGAAGGTGAACATTACTTAACTTTGACTAACAGGTCGAAGTTAGCACACTACAAAAAAATTGCCATATAGCAACGGCGTGAAGAAATATTCGTTTCAGTTTCATTACCCACCAATTTTATTTCCCGCGGTTTCGAATTGTTTCTAATTTCATTTCCCTTCTCTTCCAATTGTTCCTTACTTTCAATTTTGCTCTAAATTCACTTTGAATAAACCCTAAAATTGATGAGATTCGCTTCCAATTCTTCCAATTTTGCTCTAAATTCTTCCAATTTTCCCTTCGATTCAACGCTTCATCTTCATCTTCACTTTGCAGATCGTGAATCATCTTCGTCTTCACCTCAACGCTTCAGATCGTGAATCACCTTTATCTTCAGCTTTAGATCGTGAATCATCTTCGTCTTCATCTCAACGCTTCAGATCGTTGTTCGTTTCATATCGTGAATCACCTTCGTCTTCATCTCAACGCTTCATATCGTTGTTCGCTTCAGATCGTGAGCTTCTATTTGCTTACAAGGTATTGTTCGCTTCAAATCGTGAATTATTTTTATCATTATTAATTTCGCAATTATTTGCTTCATATCGTGAGTTAAAATTATTTTTGAATGTTGTTCATGATGCTAATTTGTATGTACTGTTGCTGAATTTCATACTCAAAATCGATACGTTGTCGTTGCTAATTTGTACTTGTTGCTGAATTTCACCTCAAATTCGACACCGTTTTCGTTCCTAATTTGATTTTATTTGTTTCTGTTTGTTTTTAAGCCACATTTGAAGTCATGTTTGGATTTTATGGATTAGATTCGTATTAGTGGCATAATATTATATGGTAGCAACTAAAATTTATGTTAGACTGTGAGAAAAATAGGTTGTTAGTGATTGAAACTTGAATAGAAGTGTTGGCAAGAGACAATGAAAAGATAATGTTGCTACTTTGTGCATTTGATAACATTGATGACACCATATAATTATCAAAGAAATTAAGTAAAATCATAGATTGAATTATGGAGGAAAGTGCAATGACATTTGTCAACTTGTTTAGATTTGCACCTTTGATATACAATTGTCAACTTGTTTTATGATATTTGCTTCAAGTCCTCAAATCTGAATTCTGAGGTGTTGGAAATGAGTTTTGGTAGCATTGAAGATTGCATTATACTTGTATGTATATTGTGCTAGCATAGCCTAATAAATCAGCTTATTTGTGGTTTTTTATCACAAAAAATAGTAAATACTTGTTTTGTGTATTATACATAAGTGAATACATACCCAACTATTAGGGGGTTTACTGCAACAGGAACCGGTGGCGATGACTTTGTGCAATCTATGGTTTTTGGAAATTAGGACTTTGAATCTATTTATTGAGAGGTGGGTGTTGCCGATGAATGTACGTACTAGTACTGATTTTTAGTATGATTCAAATGATGTGTGTAGGCTGCAATTTTTTGTTTGCATAGTTTGGCTGTTGTGGTTCCAAGATTACATGTGAAATTTTATCATTTTATCTGCTAAATGTTTCTGGTTTATAAGGTGGCTTAGTTGTCGCTGATAGTTGTATCAATACTAAACTACTAATTGTATCAAGTTATCGTTAGGTTTACATTTTATCATTCAGATTAAAAACTTATTAGAATGTATATGTGAACTCTGAAAAGAGTTGTGTCATGAGTACTAGTCTGAGAATGATGAGACAATGGGTGCTAATTATCACAAATCAGGACACTACATTACGAAGGACTCTCTGTCCATAGGGTTTTTACAGAGAGTTTTGACTTGCGCTTTTGTCTGATTGGTGGAGCTCAAACTGAAAAATTATCATCTGTTTATAATCCTGAAATTACCACTCACAACACTCACTCACTCCCCTCTTGTCTGATTGGTGGAGCTCTAGTTTAAGCATGTTTTATGATTTAATTATTTACTTGCTTAATTAAAAGTATTGCAGCAATGGGAAGGAGAAGAAAATTAAATATTGGGCATCGCATGTCGAAAGACTCGAACCAACATGTACAAGGAAGTCGCAAAGAAGGAACAGAATCTATGGAAACTCGATCCAATACTAATCATATGGAAGCAGATGCTTATTCTACTCCTTCAGATATTGAAGCAGAAGAATTGCACATTGAAAAAGGTATAAATTATATATAATTTTTATTTTTTTTCTTTATAAAATTGTTGTGATGAGCAGAGTAATCCTTTTTGTCTTCTTTTTTGGCTTTCTCTATAATATTATTTTTCTGTTGATCTACTTGTGTTCTGCACAATTGTTTATGTTTGTTTAAGCTTTGCGACTGGATCTGTTATGTAATCTGCTGCTAGAAGGTTGCAAACACTTGGAGATTTTATAGTTTATAATTTATTGTATTTTGCTGAGATTTTATAGTTTTATAGTTTATAATTTATTGCTATTTCAGGAAGAACTAAATAAACATCATAATGAAGTTGGAACATCTCAATTAGCTCCAAATACACAAAGTCATGTCTCTTGGAAGGACGACATATTTTCTCAAGTGCAAGGACCTGGAATGCGAGGACGTGTGCGTTGTGTAGGCAAGATTCCCAAATCTAAAATATCAAAAGCTTCTTTTTCTGAAAATCAAGAGCTGCGCATTGAACTTAAGCAAATGCGAGAAAGTCATAAGCAAATGCAAGTAAATCAAGAGAGGACAAATACAATTATGGCAAATATGATGACATGGATTCAAAAACGGTTTTCTGGAGAAGATGTGAATGCTATGATACAAGCTGCAAGACAGGTATGTGCATTTTTATTTTAAAGTTTCATTTTATACTAAAAGGTAGAATGTTATAATTATTCTTGTCTAGGTAGTATGGAGAGTCTATTGTAGAAAGGAGAAAAAAAGTAGTGAAGTAATGAATGAGGGATGGTGAGCTTGCAATAGTTATAGTTCCATCTGCACATATGAAATCTGTTTCAGAACTATATGTTTGTTCTGTATTTGTGCTACTGCACGTCCGATTTTTCTGTTGTACAGGCTCATGTTTCTATTTCGGAACACTCGTTTTTCTATATTTTTCATTACCAATTTAGGATCACTTCCATTTAAGGGCATTACTTGTTGATATTGTACAATTTTCAGTCTTCTCGCTTGTTTGGTTCTCCATCAACACTTTGCTAGAACCGTGTGTTCTATCTTAATTACAGTCAATTCTGAAGCAGTTATTCTGGCTTCTCGGTTTTGAGGAAATTGGTTTTCCTGTAATTGATATGTGCCATGCGCATTTATCTACTTTTGCCTTCATTATTATCATAACTTCATAAATAACTGATATTTAACTGCTTTTACGAAGTAGTTCTCTATTTTGATTAAATGCCATGGGGAATATTTGATAAATTACTTCTCTGTTGTGCTCTTAATCCTTTTTGCTTAGTATTTGACAATAATGATAATGGTATTTAGTCCTTGTATAACTTTCTGCATAGATTTAACCCCTCTATATATGTGTTTCTAAAGGTCTGACATGCTACAATATGCTATTTTTTGTTTAGTCTTTAATTTGTTGAGTGTGCTGAGTGTTTGATCATGATTTGGCACTAATGAAGATTGTGTTACTTTGTTTTTCAACAGGTTCCGAATGCCTTTAGTGCCTCTCGCCAAACAAATTCTCTCGGTCCGGACACTAATGAAGATGATTACACTAATGAATGTACAAGAGGAAGACTAGAAGCTAGTTTTGTCTTGATGGAGCAAAACTGAAATCAAGTGGTTAAAAATCTGAATTTTTCTAATTTTTGAGGATTGGTATATGATATATGATACTTTCAATTTTACATTTATCTAGTTTGTAGTTTGACATATTTGTAAGACTTGGTGATAAATTTTAAATATGAATGAAGGTTTATTTGATTTTGTTTCATAAATATTTACATTTTTTTTGACCATAAATATTTCCTTTATTTGATTTTGTTTCATAAATATTTACTTAAGTTGTTTAAAGAGATAATAATAATATTTTTAACAAATATATCATCAAATTTTTTTTGATAAAACAGACCAGCTGTGAGTATAGGCAATTAATTGGTTCCAGCAACCCCTATTCCAACGGAAATCAGCTGTAGGTATAGCCAGCTAATTGGTTCCAAACAATACCTTTTCCAACGGATAAATCAGTAGGTATAAAAGCAATGTCTTTTCCAACGGATTAAAAAACCATCACTGTAGGCTATTGTAACGGATATTTTCCGTAGGTACAGGAAATTAAAAAGGACGGAGCCATAGTGCCGTTGGAAAAGGAATTCCGGGATATACCAACGGTGTTTTACCCTTTACCCACGTTTTTTTGCCGTCGCTATAAGTCAAAGTTAGCAATCCCATATATATATATATATATATATATATATATATATATATATATATATATATATTAAATTTCCTATTAAATAGACTTTAATTATACTTGTCAGTTGACCCGGATGAAGAAATTTACGACGTTGAGCCAATATCTTGGGCATTTCCAGTAGGTTATAACGAGAATATCAATGATGATAATGCTCTCGTCATCATTTCACCAGTAAATGAGGTAATATAACTTTTTGTTCTTAATATGTTTTCACTTATGTCAATTAAAAATGTTTTTACTTAAATTTTATTACAATAACTTCTAAAACATATATGGATTTAGGTTGTAAGCCCTTCAACTAGGTCAGAAGGAAAACAAAAATGCCCAAAGACTCCAGAACCTTTGTTGAAGAATTGGGAAATCTTCGAGAAACTTCAATCCAGCGGGACTAAAAATGATAAGGTTTGTCGTCAAATTTGAAATGAATATTGTTGTTTTTTTTCTCTTCATGTGATTATAGAAGCTTTCAAACGTAATGTTCCAATAATTAGTTTTTACAATTATTTCTTATAGTCAAGCACACTTATCCATCAATTTCTTAAACTAGCAAAAAAAAGATATATCTTGTGGGTATAAGATAAATATCTCTTGATTTCAATTGAAATGTAAAACACTAGTTGAAGAATTTTTCATTGTGCATACTACAATCACTCATATATAGGTATTTCATATTCATGATTAACTATATGAATTTTTCATATTCATTTGTGTTTCATTTGGCTAGAAGCATGCTATGATATTATTGTCGAATATTCCTCTTGCAGAGGCTTATTACTCCTAAACTCTTTAGTTTTAGATGTTGCATGTTCATTTGGGTGTTCCAGCCTATATATACTGCACCTCGTTTATGTAGTTTCTGGCTTGTAAGTTTTGCATAGATTTAATTATTAATAAATTTTGTAGTTAAAAAAAAGTGATACATCCTCGAACAACTTCATATTAGAGTTGATGGGTCATGAGTGATTTCCTATCTTCTTAGTTGCTTATTGACAAAATCAATATTAATGTTTGTGTTGCAGAATTTTTATCATAGAGAAAAAGAGTTTACTTTGCGATCTAGAAAAGCTGCTGAGTACTATGAGATGACTAGAAAGTTTCTGCAGAAAAATAGCAAAACAAACGGAAATGAAATATAAATATTATCCATGCTAAATAAGAAGTCAAAATGAAAGTTCTTGCTTTTTGGTGGTTGAAATCTGAAAACTTATGGAGATTAGTTATTCAATATCCAGTTTTGAGTGTTTTGATATTTCATGGATATTTAGATGTATAACTTATGGATTTTTATATGTTAATTTTTAGACATTTAACTATATTTTTAAGATTTATTTCCTGGATAGTGTTACTCGTTCCTGTTAATGTTTTATGAAAAAAGCGTTGAGTTAGACGTTACAACAATATATACACTACAATTTTGGGTATATTTCCAAACCACATCGACAGTGAAATTAAGCAATCTCACATGGTTTGAGGTGGCAATGATCATCAAATAAAAAGACATTAACATGCATGCACCAGCTACTATTAACAAAATTACAGTCTTATTGAAATGCGTTATAATCCTGAATTCTCAACTACACATATAAGTGTAAAAACATATGTCTCTACATTCTCTGCATAATTATGGTACTAATAAATGTTTTTTACACTATTATAGTAGTATCACTAAATGAATTCAAATGTTTTTTTCTTCAATACTAAAAATGATAGAAATGTTTTTTCTTTAATGTACCGGTTTCAAAAATCCTAATTGTTTGTCAAAAAACCTTCTTCAATGTTTAGTTCAAACTACAATAATGCATTTTCACCAATAGAACATACAACTTAAAGTGAAACATACAAGGACCATTATCGAAGTCTTCCATATCTAACAAGTGAATAAGTTTGGACACATAAGGATGGCTCTAGATGTTCTACAACTCGGCTGACCTCTAACTTAGAGGTGGAAGCCGAAGTGCATTTTTATTTACTGCCTAAACCATTTGAAATAATAATTAGACGAGAGAAATCACATTTGCCTTAATGAGCTCCAACATTGAAGTCATAAACAACAGCTCATACAAATGGCAGACTAACACCTAAGATTCATAGGGCAACCCCCAAAGTAGCTAGAAAGAAGCTATTCCAGAATTAATCTTATATCTATCCATCAAAAAATAAACTTATGATTAACAAAAGTTATAAGTAAGAGACCACGTAACATCTTAATTTTCCGTGTTTTTTTTAATATATTTTTATATTTATCATATATAATTAAATACTAATATCAACTTTAAGTAGTTTTAAAGAAAAAGACAGCAAAATATTGATTATTAATAAAAAATATTGATAACAAAATACGATAATATCAAACGTTAGTTAATTTAGTGGCGATTGACGCTTGTTGGTAAAAGGAACTAACACGTTATTCCCGCAACTACGCTTGGAAGGAAGCGGAATCCAGTTGTGATACTAGAACTGACATCCGAATAAGATTAGTTGATAAAAAATTATATTTATTTATACTTGTGAAAAAAATGATATTATTTTATTATTATTTACTCACTCTCTTTCTCTCTCTCTCTTACAACAATATTTCAAGCCTTTAAATGGGGTCATTGCATATTATCAATGAAGAGATTCAACATAGACATTTCAACATAGGGATTATGATTTTCTCCTGTTATCTCTCTCCTGCTCTTCATTCTAACATAATCTCTGCCATTTATTCATATTTTTCTCTCTCTTCTGCATTATTATTTTTTGTGAATCAACAACCATTTTCTCTCTCTTCTACTTTTTTTCTGATATTATTTTATTATTATTTACTCACTCTCTTTCTCTCTCTTACTTGTCAAGCCTTTAAATAAGGTCATGGTATATTCTATATTCAATTCAGACATTTCAACATAGGGATTCAAATCATCTCCTGCTTAATAAACACCAGAAGAGGATCTATTTTCTCAAGCTAGACGTTGCCAGCATACTTTGTTCCATGGCTGCTGCAGAGGGTTCATGCACAAATGTAGATCTGGATTCCAAGGGCAAAGCTATGGAAGAACAGGTAAATATTGAGTCATATTTTAGTTTTTTTTTCTCACACCTTTTTAAATCATGTTTTTAAATGTGATATTTTTCTAAAAATTGGATCTCAGTTATGTAAATAAACTTTGTGACTTTTGTTTTTTATTATGTGCTGATGTTGGTTTTTTGTGTTTTGCTTGTTGATCTAGATACAAATCGCGTTTAGAATTGTGTTATATTAATAAATTATACAAATTCAAGAAAACAACTTTTTAGTCAATTAAATACTTTTTTTTTATGATAAGTCAATTGTAGTATATGGATCTACAACCAAATTTTTTTATGATGACTCAATTGTAGTATATGGATCTATAACACCTTTCTTTTTTATGACGAGTCAATTGTAGTATATGTGATATAGATCTCAGTTTTGTAAATAAACTTTGGGTTTTTTATTTATTTTTTATGTGCTGATGTGGGTTTTATGCTGGTTTTTATGTTTTGCTTGTTGATCTACAACTTGGGTTCAAAATTTGTGTTCGATTAATAAAATTTACTAACCCAAAAATATAACTTGCTAGTCAATTGTAGTATATTTTTTGGATGATGAGTCAAAAACCTATATGGATTTACAATGTTTATCAGATCTTTAACGATAAGATCTATAATAAATTATATTAAATTCTATTGTGAGGGATAATATGACATAAGTAAATTCTCTAATTAAGGATGATATTCATTTTCACCATTGTATAATGACAATATTGTCAAAGACAAAATTAGTGACCAATATTATAGATCTAAAGAATGTAATTTCTCTTTAAACCCCTTTTATTTTTAAACCATTATCTTTTTGAATATCTTTCTTTTTTTCCCCCAAACTTCTTTCTTTGGAGGTTCTGCCTCGATTCACTGCTCCAATCGTTTTGGTGGTGGTTGGGTATCTCAAACCGCCATGGCCAGCCTCTTTGGTAGGGGTTGCGATGGTCGGTTTAGTAGCTTTATTTTAACTGTGCTCAGAATCTCTCATTCCAGATATCTGTTTCGGACTTGCCTAAAGTAGATTCTTTATTTGTGCCCAAATCCGTTTTGTCTACGGTCCCACACGCCCATATCTATTTGTTGGTGTTGTTGTGGGTGGTGGGTTTGTGCTCAGGTTCCAGTTGCATCTACCGCGCTGGTGTACTTAGATTGCTTGGCCTAAAAGGGCTCTTTAGCTTGTTGTCTCAATGATTCGTTGCTTTGTGGGTCCGTTTTTAGTGTTAGCGTTTGGATTCATTGCCATTCTCATATTTTCTGGTTTGTTTAGAGTGAGACTCTCTTTCTTGATTGTGTTCATATGTGCATCACTTTGTTTCATTATTCTGTTTGGTTACAGGTCCGTGTGCGAGCCTGCAGGATTACATGTGGGTGATATGCCTTTGTTCATTTATTGTTTTTTAACCCGTTTGAGTTGGCTTGTTAAATCCATTGGGTTTGTTTGTTTTCTGTTTATTTTTGTTTATTGGGTATGACTTTTTTGTCCCCTAAATTATTATAATTTAGAGATTTAATATAGACATTTAACCATAGGAATCATGATCTTCTCCCATTGTCTCTTTCACTCTCACTCTTTCTCTCCTGCTCTTCATTATGCCATAATCCCAACCATTTATTCATATTTCTCTCTCTTGTTTTTTTTTGGTTTTTTATGATATTATTTTATTATTATATACTCACTCTCTTTCTGTGACAAAATTAGTGACCAATATTATAGATCTAAAGAATGTAATTTCTTTTTAAACTCCTCTTATTTTCAAACCATTATCTTTTTTAATATCTTTATTTTTTTTTCCCTTCAAGCTTTGTTATTTGGAGGTTCTGGATCGATCTACTGCTCCGATCTGTTTGTTGGTGGTTGGGTATCTCAAACCGCCATGGCCAACCTATTTGGTAGGGGTTGCGGTGGTCGGTTTAGTAGCTCTATTTTAACGGAGCTCAGAATCTCTCATTCTAGATATCTGTTTTGGGCTAGCCTAAAGTAGATTCTTTGTTTGTGCCCAAATCCGTTTTGCTCAAAAGAAAGATAAATAATATGAGAAATCTACTTCTGACATTGAATTTCTTTCGAAACATGGGTCTCCTAGTGGGATACCACGAGTCTCCTACTAGTGCATAAAGTGAAAGTTTTTATTTTTCTCTTGTCTAAGTTCTCTTTATTACTATCATCACAATATTGACTATAAATAATAAATAATTAAATAAATTGACTATGATAGTATATAGTTATATATACGGGCTGCTAACTTAGACCATGTAGATCAAAGTTAGCAATGTTGATCCACATGAAATTACTTAACACGCCCCCCACACAAGCGTCTCCCACCAACCCCCAACGCCTCGCGCGCCCTTCACACATTTTTTCCTAAAAAGTAGAGGGCGCGCGAGAAGGTGAACATTACTTAACTTTGACTAACAGGTCGAAGTTAGTAATCCCATATATATATATATATATATATATATATATTAAATTTCCTATTAAATAGACTTTAATTATACTTGTCAATTGACCCGGATGAAGAAATTTACGACGTTGAGCCAATATCTTGGGCATTTCCAGTAGGTTATATCGAGAATATCAATGATGATAATGCTCTCGTCATCATTGCACCAGTAAATGAGGTAATATAACTTTTTGTTCTTAATATGTTTTCACTTATGTCAATTAAAAATGTTTTTACTTAAATTTTATCACAATAACTTCTAAAACATATATGGATTTAGGTTGTAAGCCCTTCAACTAGGTCAAAAGGAAAACAAAAATGCCCAGAGACTCCAGAACCTTTGTTGAAGAATTGGGAAATCTTCGAGAAACTTCAATCCAGCGGGACTAAAAATGATAAGGTTTGTCGTCAAATTTGAAATGAATATTGTTGTTTTTTTTTCTCTTCATGTGATTATAGAAGCTTTCAAACGTAATGTTCCAATAATTAGTTTTTACAATTATTTCTTATAGTCAAGTACACTTATCCATCAATTTCTTAAACTAGCAAAAAAAAGATATATCTTGTGGGTATAAGATAAATATCTCTTGATTTCAATTGAAATGTAAAACACTAGTTGAAGAATTTTTCATTGTGCATACTACAATCACTCATATATAGGTATTTCATATTCATGATTAACTATATGAATTTTTCATATTCATTTGTGTTTCATTTGGCTAGAAGCATGCTATGATATTATTGTCGAATATTCCTCTTGCAGAGGCTTATTACTCCTAAACTCTTTAGTTTTAGATGTTGCATGTTCATTTGGGTGTTCCAGCCTATATATACTGCACCTCGTTTATGTAGTTTCTGGCTTGTAAGTTTTGCATAGATTTAATTATTAATAAATTTTGTAGTTAAAAAAAAAGTGATACATCCTCGAACAACTTCATATTAGAGTTGATGGGTCATGAGTGATTTCCTATCTTCTTAGTTGCTTGTTGACAAAATCAATATTAATGTTTGTGTTGCAGAATTTTTATCATAGAGAAAAAGAGTTTACTTTGCGATCTAGAAAAGCTGCTGAGTACTATGAGATGACTAGAAAGTTTCTGGAGAAAAATAGCAAAACAAACGGAAATGAAATATAAATATTATCCATGCTAAATAAGAAGTCAAAATGAAAGTTCTTGCTTTTTGGTGGTTGAAATCTGAAAACTTATGGAGATTAGTTATTCAATATCCAGTTTTGAGTGTTTTGATATTTCATGGATATTTAGATGTATAACTTATGGATTTTTATATGTTAATTTTTAGACATTTAACTATATTTTTAAGATTTATTTCCTGGATAGTGTTACTCGTTCCTGTTAATGTTTTATGATAAAAGCGTTGAGTTAGACGTTACAACAATATATACACTACAATTTTGGGTATATTTCCAAACCACATCGACAGTGAAATTAAGCAATCTCACATGGTTTGAGGTGGCAATGATCATCAAATAAAAAGACATTAACATGCATGCACCAGCTACTATTAACAAAATTACAGTCTTATTGAAAATGCGTTATAATCCTGAATTCTCAACTACACATATAAGTGTAAAAACATATGTCTCTACATTCTCTGCATAATTATGTTACTAATAAATGTTTTTTACACTATTATAGTAGTATCACTAAATGAATTCAAATGTTTTTTTCTTCAATACTAAAAATGATAGAAATGTTTTTTCTTTAATGTACCGGTTTCAAAAATCCTAATTGTTTGTCAAAAAACCTTCTTCAATGTTTAGTTCAAACTACAATAATGCATTTTCACCAATAGAACATACAACTTAAAGTGAAACATACAAGGACCATTATCGAAGTCTTCCATATCTAACAAGTGAATAAGTTTGGACACATAAGGATGGCTCTAGATGTTCAACAACTCGGCTGACCTCTAACTTAGAGGTGGAAGCCGAAATGCATTTTTATTTACTGCCTAAACCATTTGAAATAATAATTAGACGAGAGAATTCACATTTGCCTTAATGAGCTCCAACATTGAAGTCATAAACAACAGCTCATACAAATGGCAGACTAACACCTAAGATTCATAGGGCAACCCCCAAAGTAGCTAGAAAGAAGCTATTCCAGAATTAATCTTATATCTATCCATCAAAAAATAAACTTATGATTAACAAAAGTTATAAGTAAGAGACCACGTAACATCTTAATTTTCCGTGTTTTTTTTAATATATTTTTATATTTATCATATATAATTAAATACTAATATCAACTTTAAGTAGTTTTAAAGAAAAAGACAGCAAAATATTGATTATTAATAAAAAATATTGATAACAAAATACGATAATATCAAACGTTAGTTAATTTAGTGGCGATTGACGCTTGTTGGTAAAAGGAACTAACACGCTATTCCCGCAACTACGCTTGGAAGGAAGCGGAATCCAATTGTGATACTAGAACTGACATCCGAATAAGATTAGTTGATAAAAAATTATATTTATTTATACTTGTGAAAAAAATGATATTATTTTATTATTATTTACTCACTCTCTTTCTCTCTCTCTTACAACAATATTTCAAGCCTTTAAATGGGGTCATTGCATATTCTCAATGAAGAGATTCAACATAGACATTTCAACATAGGGATTATGATTTTCTCCTGTTATCTCTCTCCTGCTCTTCATTCTAACATAATCTCTGCCATTTATTCATATTTTTCTCTCTCTTCCGCATTATTATTTTTTGTGAATCAACAACCATTTTCTCTCTCTTCTACTCTTTTTCTGATATTATTTTATTATTATTTACTCACTCTCTTTCTCTCTCTTACTTGTCAAGCCTTTAAATAAGGTCATGGTATATTCTATATTCAATTCAGACATTTCAACATAGGGATTCAAATCATCTCCTGCTTAATAAACACCAGAAGAGGATCTATTTTCTCAAGCTAGACGTTGCCAACATACTTTGTTCCATGGCTGCTGCAGAGGGTTCATGCACAAATGTAGATCTGGATTCCAAGGGCAAAGCTATGGAAGAACAGGTAAATATTGAGTCATATTTTAATTTTTTTTTCTCACACCTTTTTAAATCATGTTTTTAAATGTGATATTTTTCTAAAAATTGGATCTCAGTTATGTAAATAAACTTTGTGACTTTTGTTTTTTATTATGTGCTGATGTTGGTTTTTTGTGTTTTGCTTGTTGATCTAGATACAAATCGCGTTTAGAATTGTGTTATATTAATAAATTATACAAATTCAAGAAAACAACTTTTTAGTCAATTAAATACTTTTTTTTTTATGATAAGTCAATTGTAGTATATGGATCTACAACCAAATTTTTTTATGATGACTCAATTGTAGTATATGGATCTATAACACCTTTCTTTTTTATGACGAGTCAATTGTAGTATATGGATCTATAACACCTTTCTTTTTTATGACGAGTCAATTGTAGTATATGTGATATAGATCTCAGTTTTGTAAATAAACTTTGGGTTTTTTATTTATTTTTTATGTGCTGATGTGGGTTTTATGCTGGTTTTTATGTTTTGCTTGTTGATCTACAACTTGGGTTCAAAATTTGTGTTCGATTAATAAAATTTACTAACTCAAAAATATAACTTGCTAGTCAATTGTAGTATATTTTTTGGATGATGAGTCAAAAACCTATATGGATTTACAATGTTTATCAGATCTTTAACGATAAGATCTATAATAAATTATATTAAATTCTATTGTGAGGGATAATATGACATAAGTAAATTCTCTAATTAAGGATGATATTCATTTTCACCATTGTATAATGACAATATTGTCAAAGACAAAATTAGTGACCAATATTATAGATCTAAAGAATGTAATTTCTCTTTAAACCCCTTTTATTTTTAAACCATTATCTTTTTGAATATCTTTCTTTTTTTCCCCCAAACTTCTTTCTTTGGAGGTTCTGCCTCGATTCACTGCTCCAATCGTTTTGGTGGTGGTTGGGTATCTCAAACCGACATGGCCAGCCTCTTTGGTAGGGGTTGCGATGGTCGGTTTAGTAGCTTTATTTTAACTGTGCTCAGAATCTCTCATTCCAGATATCTGTTTTGGACTTGCCTAAAGTAGATTCTTTATTTGTGCCCAAATCCGTTTTGTCTACGGTCCCACACGCCCATATCTATTTGTTGGTGTTGTTGTGGGTGGTGGGTTTGTGCTCAGGTTCCAGTTGCATCTACCGCGCTGGTGTACTTAGATTGCTTGGCCTAAAAGGGCTCTTTAGCTTGTTGTCTCAATGATTCGTTGCTTTGTGGGTCCGTTTTTAGTGTTAGCGTTGGGATTCATTGCCATTCTCATATTTTCTGGTTTGTTTAGAGTGAGACTCTCTTTCTTGATTGTGTTCATATGTGCATCACTTTGTTTCATTATTCTGTTTGGTTACAGGTCCGTGTGCGAGCCTGCAGGATTACATGTGGGTGATATGCCTTTGTTCATTTATTGTTTTTTAACCCGTTTGAGTTGGCTTGTTAAATCCATTGGGTTTGTTTGTTTTCTGTTTATTTTTGTTTATTGGGTATGACTTTTTTGTCCCCTAAATTATTATAATTTAGAGATTTAATATAGACATTTAACCATAGAAATCATGATCTTCTCCCATTGTCTCTTTCACTCTCACTCTTTCTCTCCTGCTCTTCATTATGCCATAATCCCAACCATTTATTCATATTTCTCTCTCTTGTTTTTTTTTGGTTTTTTATGATATTATTTTATTATTATATACTCACTCTCTTTCTGTGACAAAATTAGTGACCAATATTATAGATCTAAAGAATGTAATTTCTTTTTAAACTCCTCTTATTTTCAAACCATTATCTTTTTTAATATCTTTATTTTTTTCCCTTCAAGCTTTGTTATTTGGAGGTTCTGGATCGATCTACTGCTCCGATCTGTTTGGTGGTGGTTGGGTATCTCAAACCGCCATGGCCAACCTATTTGGTAGGGGTTGCGGTGGTCGGTTAAGTAGCTCTATTTTAACGGAGCTCAGAATCTCTCATTCTAGATATCTGTTTTGGGCTAGCCTAAAGTATATTCTTTGTTTGTGCCCAAATCCGTTTTGCTCAAAAGAAAGATAAATAATATGAGAAATCTACTTCTGACATTGAATTTCTTTCGAAACATGGGTCTCCTAGTGGGATACCACGAGTCTCCTACTAGTGCATAAAGTGAAAGTTTTTATTTTTCTCTTGTCTAAGTTCTCTTTATTACTATCATCACAATATTGACTATAAATAATAAATAATTAAATAAATTGACTATGATAGTATATAGTTATATATACGGGCTGCTAACTTAGACCATGTAGATCAAAGTTAGCAATGTTGATCCACATGAAATTACTTAACACGCCCCCCACACAAGCGTCTCCCACCAACCCCCAACGCCTCGCGCGCCCTTCACACATTTTTTCCTAAAAAGTGCGCGCGAGAAGGTGAACATTACTTAACTTTGACTAACAGGTCGAAGTTAGCAATCCCATATATATATATATATATATATATATATATTAAATTTCCTATTAAATAGACTTTAATTATACTTGTCAGTTGACCCGGATGAAGAAATTTACGACGTTGAGCCAATATCTTGGGCATTTCCAGTAGGTTATAACGAGAATATCAATGATGATAATGCTCTCGTCATCATTTCACCAGTAAATGAGGTAATATAACTTTTTGTTCTTAATATGTTTTCACTTATGTCAATTAAAAATGTTTTTACTTAAATTTTATTACAATAACTTCTAAAACATATATGGATTTAGGTTGTAAGCCCTTCAACTAGGTCAAAAGGAAAACAAAAATGCCCAGAGACTCCAGAACCTTTGTTGAAGAATTGGGAAATCTTCGAGAAACTTCAATCCAGCGGGACTAAAAATGATAAGGTTTGTCGTCAAATTTGAAATGAATATTGTTGTTTTTTTTTTTTCTCTTCATGTGATTATAGAAGCTTTCAAACGTAATGTTCCAATAATTTGTTTTTACAATTATTTCTTATAGTCAAGCACACTTATCCATCAATTTCTTAAACTAGCAAAAAAAAGATATATCTTGTGGGTATAAGATAAATATCTCTTGATTTCAATTGAAATGTAAAACACTAGTTGAAGAATTTTTCATTGTGCATACTACAATCACTCATATATAGGTATTTCATATTAATGATTAACTATATGAATTTTTCATATTCATTTGTGTTTCATTTGGCTAGAAGCATGCTATGATATTATTGTCGAATATTCCTCTTGCAGAGGCTTATTACTCCTAAACTCTTTAGTTTTAGATGTTGCATGTTCATTTGGGTGTTCCAGCCTATATATACTGCACCTCGTTTATGTAGTTTCTGGCTTGTAAGTTTTGCATAGATTTAATTATTAATAAATTTTGTAGTTAAAAAAAAGTGATACGTCCTCGAACAACTTCATATTAGAGTTGATGGGTCATGAGTGATTTCCTATCTTCTTAGTTGCTTATTGACAAAATCAATATTAATGTTTGTGTTGCGGAATTTTTATCATAGAGAAAAAGAGTTTACTTTGCGATCTAGAAAAGCTGCTGAGTACTATGAGATGACTAGAAAGTTTCTGGAGAAAAATAGCAAAACAAACGGAAATGAAATATAAATATTATCCATGCTAAATAAGAAGTCAAAATGAAAGTTCTTGCTTTTTGGTGGTTGAAATCTGAAAACTTATGGAGATTAGTTATTCAATATCCAGTTTTGAGTGTTTTGATATTTCATGGATATTTAGATGTATAACTTATGGATTTTTATATGTTAATTTTTAGACATTTAACTATATTTTTAAGATTTATTTCCTGGATAGTGTTACTCGTTCCTGTTAATGTTTTATGATAAAAGCGTTGAGTTAGACGTTACAACAATATATACAGTACAATTTTGGGTATATTTCCAAACCACATCGACAGTGAAATTAAGCAATCTCACATGGTTTGAGGTGGCAATGATCATCAAATAAAAAGACATTAACATGCATGCACCAGCTACTATTAACAAAATTACAGTCTTATTGAAAATGCGTTATAATCCTGAATTCTCAACTACACATATAAGTGTAAAAACATATGTCTCTACATTCTCTGCATAATTATGTTACTAATAAATGTTTTTTACACTATTATAGTAGTATCACTAAATGAATTCAAATGTTTTTTTCTTCAATACTAAAAATGATAGAAATGTTTTTTCTTTAATGTACCGGTTTCAAAAATCCTAATTGTTTGTCAAAAAACCTTCTTCAATGTTTAGTTCAAACTACAATAATGCATTTTCACCAATAGAACATACAACTTAAAGTGAAACATACAAGGACCATTATCGAAGTCTTCCATATCTAACAAGTGAATAAGTTTGGACACATAAGGATGGCTCTAGATGTTCTACACATCGGCTGACCTCTAACTTAGAGGTGGAAGCCGAAGTGCATTTTTATTTACTGCCTAAACCATTTGAAATAATAATTAGACGAGAGAATTCACATTTGCCTTAATGAGCTCCAACATTGAAGTCATAAACAACAGCTCATACAAATGGCAGACTAACACCTAAGATTCATAGGGCAACCCCCAAAGTAGCTAGAAAGAAGCTATTCCAGAATTAATCTTATATCTATCCATCAAAAAATAAACTTATGATTAACAAAAGTTATAAGTAAGAGACCACGTAACATCTTAATTTTCCGTGTTTTTTTTAATATATTTTTATATTTATCATATATAATTAAATACTAATATCAACTTTAAGTAGTTTTAAAGAAAAAGACAGCAAAATATTGATTATTAATAAAAAATATTGATAACAAAATACGATAATATCAAACGTTAGTTAATTTAGTGGCGATTGACGCTTGTTGGTAAAAGGAACTAACACGTTATTCCCGCAACTACGCTTGGAAGGAAGCGGAATCCAGTTGTGATACTAGAACTGACATCCGAATAAGATTAGTTGATAAAAAATTATATTTATTTATACTTGTGAAAAAAATGATATTATTTTATTATTATTTACTCACTCTCTTTCTCTCTCTCTCTTACAACAATATTTCAAGCCTTTAAATGGGGTCATTGCATATTCTCAATGAAGAGATTCAACATAGACATTTCAACATAGGGATTATGATTTTCTCCTGTTATCTCTCTCCTGCTCTTCATTCTAACATAATCTCTGCCATTTATTCATATTTTTCTCTCTCTTCTGCATTATTATTTTTTGTGAATCAACAACCATTTTCTCTCTCTTCTACTTTTTTTCTGATATTATTTTATTATTATTTACTCACTCTCTTTCTCTCTCTTACTTGTCAAGCCTTTAAATAAGGTCATGGTATATTCTATATTCAATTCAGACATTTCAACATAGGGATTCAAATCATCTCCTGCTTAATAAACACCAGAAGAGGATCTATTTTCTCAAGCTAGACGTTGCCAGCATACTTTGTTCCATGGCTGCTGCAGAGGGTTCATGCACAAATGTAGATCTGGATTCCAAGGGCAAAGCTATGGAAGAACAGGTAAATATTGAGTCATATTTTAGTTTTTTTTTCTCACACCTTTTTAAATCATGTTTTTAAATGTGATATTTTTCTAAAAATTGGATCTCAGTTATGTAAATAAACTTTGTGACTTTTGTTTTTTATTATGTGCTGATGTTGGTTTTTTGTGTTTTGCTTGTTGATCTAGATACAAATCGCGTTTAGAATTGTGTTATATTAATAAATTATACAAATTCAAGAAAACAACTTTTTAGTCAATTAAATACTTTTTTTTTTATGATAAGTCAATTGTAGTATATGGATCTACAACCAAATTTTTTTATGATGACTCAATTGTAGTATATGGATCTATAACACCTTTCATTTTTATGACGAGTCAATTGTAGTATATGTGATATAGATCTCAGTTTTGTAAATAAACTTTGGGTTTTTTATTTATTTTTTATGTGCTGATGTGGGTTTTATGCTGGTTTTTATGTTTTGCTTGTTGATCTACAACTTGGGTTCAAAATTTGTGTTCGATTAATAAAATTTACTAACTCAAAAATATAACTTGCTAGTCAATTGTAGTATATTTTTTGGATGATGAGTCAAAAACCTATATGGATTTACAATGTTTATCAGATCTTTAACGATAAGATCTATAATAAATTATATTAAATTCTATTGTGAGGGATAATATGACATAAGTAAATTCTCTAATTAAGGATGATATTCATTTTCACCATTGTATAATGACAATATTGTCAAAGACAAAATTAGTGACCAATATTATAGATCTAAAGAATGTAATTTCTCTTTAAACCCCTTTTATTTTTAAACCATTATCTTTTTGAATATCTTTCTTTTTTTCCCCCAAACTTCTTTCTTTGGAGGTTCTGCCTCGATTCACTGCTCCAATCGTTTTGGTGGTGGTTGGGTATCTCAAACCGCCATGGCCAGCCTCTTTGGTAGGGGTTGCGATGGTCGGTTTAGTAGCTTTATTTTAACTGTGCTCAGAATCTCTCATTCCAGATATCTGTTTCGGACTTGCCTAAAGTAGATTCTTTATTTGTGCCCAAATCCGTTTTGTCTACGGTCCCACACGCCCATATCTATTTGTTGGTGTTGTTGTGGGTGGTGGGTTTGTGCTCAGGTTCCAGTTGCATCTACCGCGCTGGTGTACTTAGATTGCTTGGCCTAAAAGGGCTCTTTAGCTTGTTGTCTCAATGATTCGTTGCTTTGTGGGTCCGTTTTTAGTGTTAGCGTTTGGATTCATTGCCATTCTCATATTTTCTGGTTTGTTTAGAGTGAGACTCTCTTTCTTGATTGTGTTCATATGTGCATCACTTTGTTTCATTATTCTGTTTGGTTACAGGTCCGTGTGCGAGCCTGCAGGATTACATGTGGGTGATATGCCTTTGTTCATTTATTGTTTTTTAACCCGTTTGAGTTGGCTTGTTAAATCCATTGGGTTTGTTTGTTTTCTGTTTATTTTTGTTTATTGGGTATGACTTTTTTGTCCCCTAAATTATTATAATTTAGAGATTTAATATAGACATTTAACCATAGGAATCATGATCTTCTCCCATTGTCTCTTTCACTCTCACTCTTTCTCTCCTGCTCTTCATTATGCCATAATCCCAACCATTTATTCATATTTCTCTCTCTTGTTTTTTTTTGGTTTTTTATGATATTATTTTATTATTATATACTCACTCTCTTTCTGTGACAAAATTAGTGACCAATATTATAGATCTAAAGAATGTAATTTCTTTTTAAACTCCTCTTATTTTCAAACCATTATCTTTTTTAATATCTTTATTTTTTTTTCCCTTCAAGCTTTGTTATTTGGAGGTTCTGGATCGATCTACTGCTCCGATCTGTTTGTTGGTGGTTGGGTATCTCAAACCGCCATGGCCAACCTATTTGGTAGGGGTTGCGGTGGTCGGTTTAGTAGCTCTATTTTAACGGAGCTCAGAATCTCTCATTCTAGATATCTGTTTTGGGCTAGCCTAAAGTAGATTCTTTGTTTGTGCCCAAATCCGTTTTGCTCAAAAGAAAGATAAATAATATGAGAAATCTACTTCTGACATTGAATTTCTTTCGAAACATGGGTCTCCTAGTGGGATACCACGAGTCTCCTACTAGTGCATAAAGTGAAAGTTTTTATTTTTCTCTTGTCTAAGTTCTCTTTATTACTATCATCACAATATTGACTATAAATAATAAATAATTAAATAAATTGACTATGATAGTATATAGTTATATATACGGGCTGCTAACTTAGACCATGTAGATCAAAGTTAGCAATGTTGATCCACATGAAATTACTTAACACGCCCCCCACACAAGCGTCTCCCACCAACCCCCAACGCCTCGCGCGCCCTTCACACATTTTTTCCTAAAAAGTAGAGGGCGCGCGAGAAGGTGAACATTACTTAACTTTGACTAACAGGTCGAAGTTAGTAATCCCATATATATATATATATATTAAATTTCCTATTAAATAGACTTTAATTATACTTGTCAATTGACCCGGATGAAGAAATTTACGACGTTGAGCCAATATCTTGGGCATTTCCAGTAGGTTATATCGAGAATATCAATGATGATAATGCTCTCGTCATCATTGCACCAGTAAATGAGGTAATATAACTTTTTGTTCTTAATATGTTTTCACTTATGTCAATTAAAAATGTTTTTACTTAAATTTTATTACAATAACTTCTAAAACATATATGGATTTAGGTTGTAAGCCCTTCAACTAGGTCAAAAGGAAAACAAAAATGCCCAGAGACTCCAGAACCTTTGTTGAAGAATTGGGAAATCTTCGAGAAACTTCAATCCAGCGGGACTAAAAATGATAAGGTTTGTCGTCAAATTTGAAATGAATATTGTTGTTTTTTTTTCTCTTCATGTGATTATAGAAGCTTTCAAACGTAATGTTCCAATAATTAGTTTTTACAATTATTTCTTATAGTCAAGTACACTTATCCATCAATTTCTTAAACTAGCAAAAAAAAGATATATCTTGTGGGTATAAGATAAATATCTCTTGATTTCAATTGAAATGTAAAACACTAGTTGAAGAATTTTTCATTGTGCATACTACAATCACTCATATATAGGTATTTCATATTCATGATTAACTATATGAATTTTTCATATTCATTCGTGTTTCATTTGGCTAGAAGCATGCTATGATATTATTGTCGAATATTCCTCTTGCAGAGGCTTATTACTCCTAAACTCTTTAGTTTTAGATGTTGCATGTTCATTTGGGTGTTCCAGCCTATATATACTGCACCTCGTTTATGTAGTTTCTGGCTTGTAAGTTTTGCATAGATTTAATTATTAATAAATTTTGTAGTTAAAAAAAAAGTGATACATCCTCGAACAACTTCATATTAGAGTTGATGGGTCATGAGTGATTTCCTATCTTCTTAGTTGCTTGTTGACAAAATCAATATTAATGTTTGTGTTGCAGAATTTTTATCATAGAGAAAAAGAGTTTACTTTGCGATCTAGAAAAGCTGCTGAGTACTATGAGATGACTAGAAAGTTTCTGGAGAAAAATAGCAAAACAAACGGAAATGAAATATAAATATTATCCATGCTAAATAAGAAGTCAAAATGAAAGTTCTTGCTTTTTGGTGGTTGAAATCTGAAAACTTATGGAGATTAGTTATTCAATATCCAGTTTTGAGTGTTTTGATATTTCATGGATATTTAGATGTATAACTTATGGATTTTTATATGTTAATTTTTAGACATTTAACTATATTTTTAAGATTTATTTCCTGGATAGTGTTACTCGTTCCTGTTAATGTTTTATGATAAAAGCGTTGAGTTAGACGTTACAACAATATATACACTACAATTTTGGGTATATTTCCAAACCACATCGACAGTGAAATTAAGCAATCTCACATGGTTTGAGGTGGCAATGATCATCAAATAAAAAGACATTAACATGCATGCACCAGCTACTATTAACAAAATTACAGTCTTATTGAAATGCGTTATAATCCTGAATTCTCAACTACACATATAAGTGTAAAAACATATGTCTCTACATTCTCTGCATAATTATGTTACTAATAAATGTTTTTTACACTATTATAGTAGTATCACTAAATGAATTCAAATGTTTTTTTCTTCAATACTAAAAATGATAGAAATGTTTTTTCTTTAATGTACCGGTTTCAAAAATCCTAATTGTTTGTCAAAAAACCTTCTTCAATGTTTAGTTCAAAATACAATAATGCATTTTCACCAATAGAACATACAACTTAAAGTGAAACATACAAGGACCATTATCGAAGTCTTCCATATCTAACAAGTGAATAAGTTTGGACACATAAGGATGGCTCTAGATGTTCAACAACTCGGCTGACCTCTAACTTAGAGGTGGAAGCCGAAATGCATTTTTATTTACTGCCTAAACCATTTGAAATAATAATTAGACGAGAGAATTCACATTTGCCTTAATGAGCTCCAACATTGAAGTCATAAACAACAGCTCATACAAATGGCAGACTAACACCTAAGATTCATAGGGCAACCCCCAAAGTAGCTAGAAAGAAGCTATTCCAGAATTAATCTTATATCTATCCATCAAAAAATAAACTTATGATTAACAAAAGTTATAAGTAAGAGACCACGTAACATCTTAATTTTCCGTGTTTTTTTTAATATATTTTTATATTTATCATATATAATTAAATACTAATATCAACTTTAAGTAGTTTTAAAGAAAAAGACAGCAAAATATTGATTATTAATAAAAAATATTGATAACAAAATACGATAATATCAAACGTTAGTTAATTTAGTGGCGATTGACGCTTGTTGGTAAAAGGAACTAACACGCTATTCCCGCAACTACGCTTGGAAGGAAGCGGAATCCAATTGTGATACTAGAACTGACATCCGAATAAGATTAGTTGATAAAAAATTATATTTATTTATACTTGTGAAAAAAATGATATTATTTTATTATTATTTACTCACTCTCTTTCTCTCTCTCTTACAACAATATTTCAAGCCTTTAAATGGGGTCATTGCATATTCTCAATGAAGAGATTCAACATAGACATTTCAACATAGGGATTATGATTTTCTCCTGTTATCTCTCTCCTGCTCTTCATTCTAACATAATCTCTGCCATTTATTCATATTTTTCTCTCTCTTCCGCATTATTATTTTTTGTGAATCAACAACCATTTTCTCTCTCTTCTACTTTTTTTCTGATATTATTTTATTATTATTTACTCACTCTCTTTCTCTCTCTTACTTGTCAAGCCTTTAAATAAGGTCATGGTATATTCTATATTCAATTCAGACATTTCAACATAGGGATTCAAATCATCTCCTGCTTAATAAACACCAGAAGAGGATCTATTTTCTCAAGCTAGACGTTGCCAGCATACTTTGTTCCATGGCTGCTGCAGAGGGTTCATGCACAAATGTAGATCTGGATTCCAAGGGCAAAGCTATGGAAGAACAGGTAAATATTGAGTCATATTTTAGTTTTTTTTTCTCACACCTTTTTAAATCATGTTCTTAAATGTGATATTTTTCTAAAAATTGGATCTCAGTTATGTAAATAAACTTTGTGACTTTTGTTTTTTATTATGTGCTGATGTTGGTTTTTTGTGTTTTGCTTGTTGATCTAGATACAAATCGCGTTTAGAATTGTGTTATATTAATAAATTATACAAATTCAAGAAAACAACTTTTTAGTCAATTAAATACTTTTTTTTTTATGATAAGTCAATTGTAGTATATGGATCTACAACCAAATTTTTTTATGATGACTCAATTGTAATATATGGATCTATACCACCTTTCTTTTTTATGACGAGTCAATTGTAGTATATGTGATATAGATCTCAGTTTTGTAAATAAACTTTAGGTTTTTTATTTATTTTTTATGTGCTGATGTGGGTTTTATGCTGGTTTTTATGTTTTGCTTGTTGATCTACAACTTGGGTTCAAATTTGTGTTCGATTAATAAAATTTACTAACTCAAAAATATAACTTGCTAGTCAATTGTAGTATATTTTTTGGATGATGAGTCAAAAACCTATATGGATTTACAATGTTTATCAGATCTTTAACGATAAGATCTATAATAAATTATATTAAATTCTATTGTGAGGGATAATATGACATAAGTAAATTCTCTAATTAAGGATGATATTCATTTTCACCATTGTATAATGACAATATTGTCAAAGACAAAATTAGTGACCAATATTATAGATCTAAAGAATGTAATTTCTCTTTAAACCCCTTTTATTTTCAAACCATTATCTTTTTGAATATCTTTCTTTTTTTCCCCCAAACTTCTTTCTTTGGAGGTTCTGCCTCGATTCACTGCTCCAATCGTTTTGGTGGTGGTTGGGTATCTCAAACCGCCATGGCCAGCCTCTTTGGTAGGGGTTGCAATGATCGGTTTAGTAGCTTTATTTTAACTGTGCTCAGAATCTCTCATTCCAGATATCTGTTTCGGACTTGCCTAAAGTAGATTCTTTATTTGTGCCCAAATCCGTTTTGTCTACGGTCCCACACGCCCATATCTATTTGTTGGTGTTGTTGTGGGTGGTGGGTTTGTGCTCAGGTTCCAGTTGCATCTACCGCGCTGGTGTACTTAGATTGCTTGGCCTAAAAGGGCTCTTTAGCTTGTTGTCTCAATGATTCGTTGCTTTGTGGGTCCGTTTTTAGTGTTAGCGTTTGGATTCATTGCCATTCTCATATTTTCTGGTTTGTTTAGAGTGAGACTCTCTTTCTTGATTGTGTTCATATGTGCATCACTTTGTTTCATTATTCTGTTTGGTTACAGGTCCGTGTGCGAGCCTGCAGGATTACATGTGGGTGATATGCCTTTGTTCATTTATTGTTTTTTAACCCGTTTGAGTTGGCTTGTTAAATCCATTGGGTTTGTTTGTTTTCTGTTTATTTTTGTTTATTGGGTATGACTTTTTTGTCCCCTAAATTATTATAATTTAGAGATTTAATATAGACATTTAACCATAGGAATCATGATCTTCTCCCATTGTCTCTTTCACTCTCACTCTTTCTCTCCTGCTCTTCATTATAACATAATCCCAACCATTTATTCATATTTCTCTCTCTTGTTTTTTTTTGGTTTTTTATGATATTATTTTATTATTATATACTCACTCTCTTTCTGTGACAAAATTAGTGACCAATATTATAGATCTAAAGAATGTAATTTCTTTTTAAACTCCTCTTATTTTCAAACCATTATCTTTTTTAATATCTTTATTTTTTTTCCCTTCAAGCTTTGTTATTTGGAGGTTCTGGATCGATCTACTGCTCCGATCTGTTTGGTGGTGGTTGGGTATCTCAAACCGCCATGGCCAACCTATTTGGTAGGGGTTGCGGTGGTCGGTTTAGTAGCTCTATTTTAACGGAGCTCAGAATCTCTCATTCTAGATATCTGTTTTGGGCTAGCCTAAAGTAGATTATTTGTTTGTGCCCAAATCCGTTTTGCTCAAAAGAAAGATAAATAATATGAGAAATCTACTTCTGACATTGAATTTCTTTCGAAACATGGGTCTCCTAGTGCGATACCACGAGTCTCCTACTAGTGCATAAAGTGAAAGTTTTTATTTTTCTCTTGTCTAAGTTCTCTATATTACTATCATCACAATATTGACTATAAATAATAAATAATTAAATAAATTGACTATGATAGTATTTAGTTATATATACGGGCTGCTAACTTAGACCATGTAGATCAAAGTTAGCAATGTTGATCCACATGAAATTACTTAACACGCCCCCCACACAAGCGTCTCCCACCAACCCCCAACGCCTCGCGCGCCCTTCACACATTTTTTTCTAAAAAGTAGAGGGCGCGCGAGAAGGTGAACATTACTTAACTTTGACTAACAGGTCGAAGTTAGCAATCCCATATAAATATATATATATATATATATATATATATTAAATTTCCTATTAAATAGACTTTAATTATACTTGTCAATTGACCAGGATGAAGAAATTTACGACGTTGAGCCAATATCTTGGGCATTTCCAGTAGGTTATAACGAGAATATCAATGATGATAATGCTCTCGTCATCATTTCACCAGTAAATGAGGTAATATAACTTTTTGTTCTTAATATGTTTTCACTTATGTCAATTAAAAATGTTTTTACTTAAATTTTATTACAATAACTTCTAAAACATATATGGATTTAGGTTGTAAGCCCTTCAACTAGGTCAAAAGGAAAACAAAAATGCCCAGAGACTCCAGAACCTTTGTTGAAGAATTGGGAAATCTTCGAGAAACTTCAATCCAGCGGGACTAAAAATGATAAGGTTTGTCGTCAAATTTGAAATGAATATTGTTGTTTTTTTTTTCTCTTCATGTGATTATAGAAGCTTTCAAACGTAATGTTCCAATAATTAGTTTTTACAATTATTTCTTATAGTCAAGTACACTTATCCATCAATTTCTTAAACTAGCAAAAAAAAGATATATCTTGTGGGTATAAGATAAATATCTCTTGATTTCAATTGAAATGTAAAACACTAGTTGAAGAATTTTTCATTGTGCATACTACAATCACTCATATATAGGTATTTCATATTCATGATTAACTATATGAATTTTTCATATTCATTTGTGTTTCATTTGGCTAGAAGCATGCTATGATATTATTGTCGAATATTCCTCTTGCAGAGGCTTATTACTCCTAAACTCTTTAGTTTTAGATGTTGCATGTTCATTTGGGTGTTCCAGCCTATATATACTGCACCTCGTTTATGTAGTTTCTGGCTTGTAAGTTTTGCATAGATTTAATTATTAATAAATTTTGTAGTTAAAAAAAAAGTGATACATCCTCGAACAACTTCATATTAGAGTTGATGGGTCATGAGTGATTTCCTATCTTCTTAGTTGCTTGTTGACAAAATCAATATTAATGTTTGTGTTGCAGAATTTTTATCATAGAGAAAAAGAGTTTACTTTGCGATCTAGAAAAGCTGCTGAGTACTATGAGATGACTAGAAAGTTTCTGGAGAAAAATAGCAAAACAAACGGAAATGAAATATAAATATTATCCATGCTAAATAAGAAGTCAAAATGAAAGTTCTTGCTTTTTGGTGGTTGAAATCTGAAAACTTATGGAGATTAGTTATTCAATATCCAGTTTTGAGTGTTTTGATATTTCATGGATATTTAGATGTATAACTTATGGATTTTTATATGTTAATTTTTAGACATTTAACTATATTTTTAAGATTTATTTCCTGGATAGTGTTACTCGTTCCTGTTAATGTTTTATGATAAAAGCGTTGAGTTAGACGTTACAACAATATATACACTACAATTTTGGGTATATTTCCAAACCACATCGACAGTGAAATTAAGCAATCTCACATGGTTTGAGGTGGCAATGATCATCAAATAAAAAGACATTAACATGCATGCACCAGCTACTATTAACAAAATTACAGTCTTATTGAAATGCGTTATAATCCTGAATTCTCAACTACACATATAAGTGTAAAAACATATGTCTCTACATTCTCTGCATAATTATGTTACTAATAAATGTTTTTTACACTATTATAGTAGTATCACTAAATGAATTCAAATGTTTTTTTCTTCAATACTAAAAATGATAGAAATGTTTTTTCTTTAATGTACCGGTTTCAAAAATCCTAATTGTTTGTCAAAAAACCTTCTTCAATGTTTAGTTCAAACTACAATAATGCATTTTCACCAATAGAACATACAACTTAAAGTGAAACATACAAGGACCATTATCGAAGTCTTCCATATCTAACAAGTGAATAAGTTTGGACACATAAGGATGGCTCTAGATGTTCTACAACTCGGCTGACCTCTAACTTAGAGGTGGAAGCCGAAGTGCATTTTTATTTACTGCCTAAACCATTTGAAATAATAATTAGACGAGAGAATTCACATTTGCCTTAATGAGCTCCAACATTGAAGTCATAAACAACAGCTCATACAAATGGCAGACTAACACCTAAGATTCATAGGGCAACCCCCAAAGTAGCTAGAAAAAAGCTATTCCAGAATTAATCTTATATCTATCCATCAAAAAATAAACTTATGATTAACAAAAGTTATAAGTAAGAGACCACGTAACATCTTAATTTTCTGTGTTTTTTTTAATATATTTTTATATTTATCAACTTTAAGTAGTTTTAAAGAAAAAGACAGCAAAATATTGATTATTAATAAAAAATATTGATAACAAACTACGATAATATCAAACGTTAGTTAATTTAGTGGCGATTGACGCTTGTTGGTAAAATGAACTAACACGCTATTCCCGCAACTACGCTTGGAAGGAAGCGGAATCCAGTTGTGATACTAGAACTGACATCCGAATAAGATTAGTTGATAAAAAATTATATTTATTTATACTTGTGAAAAAAATGATATTATTTTATTATTATTTACTCACTCTCTTTCTCTCTCTCTTACAACAATATTTCAAGCCTTTAAATGGGGTCATTGCATATTCTCAATGAAGAGATTCAACATAGACATTTCAACATAGGGATTATGATTTTCTCCTGTTATCTCTCTCCTGCTCTTCATTCTAACATAATCTCTGCCATTTATTCATATTTTTCTCTCTCTTCCGCATTATTATTTTTTGTGAATCAACAACCATTTTCTCTCTCTTCTACTTTTTTCTGATATTATTTTATTATTATTTACTCACTCTCTTTCTCTCTCTTACTTGTCAAGCCTTTAAATAAGGTCATGGTATATTCTATATTCAATTCAGACATTTCAACATAGGGATTCAAATCATCTCCTGCTTAATAAACACCAGAAGAGGATCTATTTTCTCAAGCTAGACGTTGCCAGCATACTTTGTTCCATGGCTGCTGCAGAGGGTTCATGCACAAATGTAGATCTGAATTCCAAGGGCAAAGCTATGGAAGAACAGGTAAATATTGAGTCATATTTTAATTTTTTTTTCTCACACCTTTTTAAATCATGTTTTTAAATGTGATATTTTTCTAAAAATTGGATCTCAGTTATGTAAATAAACTTTGTGACTTTTGTTTTTTATTATGTGCTGATGTTGGTTTTTTGTGTTTTGCTTGTTGATCTAGATACAAATCGCATTTAGAATTGTGTTATATTAATAAATTATACAAATTCAAGAAAATAACTTTTTAGTCAATTAAATACTTTTTTTTTTATGATAAGTCAATTGTAGTATATGGATCTACAACCAAATTTTCTTATGATGACTCAATTGTAGTATATGGATCTATAACACCTTTCTTTTTTATGACGAGTCAATTGTAGTATATGTGATATAGATCTCAGTTTTGTAAATAAACTTTGGGTTTTTTATTTATTTTTTATGTGCTGATGTGGGTTTTATGCTGGTTTTTTATGTGATATAGATCTCAGTTTTGTAAATCAACTTTGGGTTTTTTATTTATTTTTTATGTAGCTAGAAAGAAGCTATTCCAGAATTAATCTTATATCTATCCATCAAAAAATAAACTTATGATTAACAAAAGTTATAAGTAAGAGACCACGTAACATCTTAAATTCATCTAAGATTTACATTGTAGGATGCATTTGTGTTAATGATTTGTCCTTATTCTTCTCTACTAAAAAAATCACATTGAGCATATAGGCCCTCAAAAACAAAAAAACAACCGAAAATATTTATAAACAAATAGGTCCTTATTCAATACCAAGAACATAAATAAAAGTAGGTTTAACTATCATTTTCGTCTCTGTATGTACACAATTTTGGTTTTAGTCCATGTATCAATTTTTGTTCTAAATAAGTCCCTGAATCAACCAATTTTTTTGCTTTTGGTCCTTAATGTTAAAATCCGCAGTAAAATTTTAAGTTTCCTGCATATTTTCCTATGAATTTTCCTACAGATTTTAACTTTAAGGACTAAAAGCAAAAATATTGGTTGATTAAGGGACTTATTTAGAAAAAAAATTGATACAGGGACTAATTAAATCCAAATTTCAAGTACATACATGGAGTTCTTTTGAACATAATATTGACTTGTATATGTATAAAACTAGTATTTACACCTACTTTGCATTCTACGGTGAACAAATCATTGATATAATGAATTAATATTGACTTGATATCATTTTTTCGTTATGTCTAAATTATAAATCATTAAAAAATTAAAATAAAATATTAATATTTTGGGGCAGATTTTTTTATCAAAATGACTTTAATTTCCAGGGTAATATTTATCGATATAATATGTATTTAATTAAAACAAAAATAAATTACAACAAAACATGCAAGAGATCGTTCATAAAAAAAGGGAAAAGTTACAATAATGGGTAGAGTTAAAAAAATGATTGGAAAAATTATTATTTTGCTCAAAAATATGGCAAAGTAAAAATAAATTATAACAATTAAACTTAAACATAAGATTATGAATAATAAAAAAAAATTAAACCTAAACATAAGATTAACAATAAAAATATAAAAGAAATTATTGGAACAAGAGTGGTTCTGACACAATCTATTTAGTTTTGATGATAACAAAGTATTAATGTACAATAGAGTATACTAAAATTTATTCTAAGTGTGCAAGATTCTAAGATAAATTTTTTTTATGGTATCAGAAGCTATAAGTTATCAAAAGCATAGAAGTCGTCATAAGCTATATGGGTTTTAGAAGCACAAGACTCAAAACCTTAGTATGGTACTTAGATTCAGAAAGATCAATTATAGTTGGTTTTGTAAAAAGATGAATTTTCAGATCATCAATGATTGGAGAATATTACCGAACTGACAAATTCAAAATAATTGAAGAATAATCATAGTACAATATTCTTATCCTTTAAGGATTGTAACGTTAGTACTATTGTATTATCTTTACCTCTTACATATGAGCGAATATTCTATACAAAGACATGAAAAAGAATAAGCTTTATTAGACATGATAATAATATCTCATGTTACCTCACAATTATATATACTATTCTTGTTGGCTTAATTGATAAGACCTCCACAATGGTCATCTTCAACGTCTTTATTTATTCATTGCTTCAACACTTAGTATTCCATTGTCTTATGATATTACAGAAGGAATCTAGTAATTGAGTTGTAATAGTGTGAGAACACCTTTGATTTTAATATCAAGTGTTCAAACACTCTTTCTATCTTCTTTTTTTCTACTTTGTAACTTTGAGAAGTCTCTTGCTTTTGTGCTTGAACATTTGGATATCTCATGCTTGTGTGCTTGAGCAATTGTAATCTTTAGCGATTATATTGAAATCTCTTAGAAGTGCAAGAGACTGGACTACTCTCAACTTGTTAGAGGAACTAGTATAAAATTGCTTGTGTCATTCTCTCTTCTCTATTCTTTATATTTTGTCTGTATCCGCTACACCTAGTGATTACTTGCTTTAAAATCATAAAAAGTATTAAACTACCTAAAACACATATTAACCCCCTTCTAGTGTTTTTCACACCTCCAAATCCACCCCTAGAATCACATCCAAATATAATTACATTCGTAATATTCAATAAATAATTAACTTTATTCATTAGTAAAAAAAACTTATTCATGTTTTTTTTATATTTTGTCAGTTAATTATTTTTCAAAAAAAAAATTAAACAATTATAGATATATATTAATGGCTAAACATAATTTAATTTTCCGTGTTTTTTTAATATATTTTTATATTTATCATATATAATTAAATACTAATATCAACTTTAAGTAGTTTTAAAGAAAAAGACAACAAAATATTGATTATTAATAAAAAATATTGATAACAAAATACGATAATATCAAACGTTAGTTAATTTAGTGGCGATTGACGCTTGTTGGTAAAATGAACTAACACGGTATTCCCGCAACTACACTTGAAAGGAAGCGAAATCCAGTTGTGATACTAGAACTGACATCCCAATAAGATTAGTTGATAAAAAATTATATTTATTTATACTTGTGAAAAAAATGATATTATTTTATTATTATTTACTCACTCTCTTTCTCTCTCTCTTACAACAATATTTCAAGCCTTTAAATGGGGTCATTATATATTCTCAATGAAGAGATTCAACATAGACATTTCAACATAGGGATTATGATCTTCTCCTGTTATCTCTCTCCTGCTCTTCATTCTAACATAATCTCTGCCATTTATTCATATTTTTCTCTCTCTTCCGCATTATTATTTTTTGTGAATCAACAACCATTTTCTCTCTCTTCTACTTTTTTTTCTGATATTATTTTTTTATTATTTACTCACTCTCTTTCTCTCTCTTACTTGTCAAGCCTTTAAATAAGGTCATGGTATATTCTATATTCAATTCAGACATTTCAACATAGGGATTCAAATCATCTCCTGCTTAATAAACACCAAGAGAGGATCTATTTTCTCAAGCTAGACGTTGCCAGCATACTTTGTTCCATGGCTGCTGCAGAGGGTTCATGCACAAATGTAGATCTGGATTCCATGGGCAAAGCTGTGGAAGAACAGGTAAATATTGAGTCATATATTAGTTTTTTTTCTCACACCTTTTTAAATCATGTTTTTAAATGTGATATTTTTCCAAAAATTGGATCTCAGTTATGTAAATAAACTTTGTGACTTTTGTTTTTTATTATGTGCTGATGTTGGTTTTTTGTGTTTTGCTTGTTGATCTAGATACAAATCGCGTTTAGAATTGTGTTATATTAATAAATTATACAAATTCAAGAAAACAACTTTCTAGTCAATTAAATACTTTTTTTTTTATGATAAGTAAATTGTAGTATATGGATCTACAACCATAAAATTTTATGATGAGTCAATTGTAGTATATGGATCTATAACACCTTTTTTTTTATGACGAGTCAATTGTAGTATATGTGATATAGATCTCAGTTTTGTATATAAACGTTGGGTTTTTTTTATTTTTTATGTGCTGATGTGGGTTTTATGCTTGTTTTTATGTTTTGCTTGTTGATCTACAACTTGGGTTCAAATTTGTGTTCGATTAATAAAATTTACTAACTCAAAAAAATAACTTGCTAATCAATTGTAGTATATTTTTTGGATGATGAGTCAAAAACCTATATGGATTTACAATGTTTATCAGATCTTTAACGATGAGATTTATAATAATTATATTAAATTCTATTGTGAGGGATCAAAATATGACATAAGTAAATTCTCTAATTAAGGATGATATTCATTTTCACCATTGTATAATGACAATATTGTCAAAGACAAAATTAGTGACCAATATTATAGATCTAAAGAATGTAATTTCTCTTTAAACCCCTTTTATTTTCAAACCATTATCTTTTTGAATATCTTTCTTTTTTTCCCCCAAACTTCTTTCTTTGGAGGTGCAGCCTCGATTCACTGCTCCAATCGTTTTGGTGGTGGTTGGGTGTCTCAAACCGCCATGGCCAGCCTCTTTGGTAGGGGTTGCGATGGTCGGTTTAGTAGCTTTATTTTAACAATGCTCAGAATCTCTCATTCCAGATATCTATTTTGGACTTGCCTAAAGTAGATTCGTTATTTGTGCCCAAATCAGTTTTGTCTGCGGTCCCACACGCCCATATCTATTTGTTGGTGTTGTTGTGGGTGGTGGGTTTGTGCTCAGGTTCCAGTTGCATCTACCGCGCTAGTGTACTTAGATTGCTTGGCCTAAAAGGGCTCTTTAGCTTGTTGTCTCAATGATTCGTTGCTTTGTGGGTCCGTTTTTAGTGTTAGCGTTTGGATTCATTGCCATTCTCATATTTTCTGGTTTGTTTAGAGTGAGACTCTCTTTCTTGATTGTGTTCATATGTGCATCACTTTGTTTCATTATTCTGTTTGGTTACAGGTCCGTGTGCGAGCCTGCAGGATTACATGTGGGTGATATGCCTTTGTTCATTTATTGTTTTTAACCCGTTTGAGTTGGCTTGTTAAATCCATTGGGTTTGTTTGTTTTCTGTTTATTTTTGTTTATTGGGTATGACTTTTTTGTCCCCTAAATTATTATAATTTAGAGATTTAATATAGACATTTAACCATAGGAATCATGATCTTCTCCCATTGTCTCTTTCACTCTCACTCTTTCTCTCCTGCTCTTCATTATGCCATAATCCCAACCATTTATTCATATTTCTCTCTCTTGTTTTTTTTTTTGTTTTTTATGATATTATTTTATTATTATATACTCACTCTCTTTCTGTGACAAAATTAGTGACAAATATTATAGATCTAAAGAATGTAATTTCTCTTTAAACTCCTCTTATTTTCAAACCATTATCTTTTTTAATATCTTTCTTTTTTTTCCCTTCAAGCTTTGTTTTTTGGAGGTTCTGGATCGATCTACTGCTCCGATCTTTTTGGTGGTGGTTGGGTATCTCAAACCGCCATGGCCAACCTATTTGGTAGGGGTTGCGGTGGTCGGTTTAGTAGCTCTATTTTAACGGAGCTCAGAATCTCTCATTCTAGATATCTGTTTTGGGCTAGCCTAAAGTAGATTATTTGTTTGTGCCCAAATCCGTTTTGCTCAAAAGAAAGATAAATAATATGAGAAATCTACTTCTGACATTGAATTTCTTTCGAAACATGGGTCTCCTAGTGCGATACCACGAGTCTCCTACTAGTGCATAAAGTGAAAGTTTTTATTTTTCTCTTGTCTAAGTTCTCTATATTACTATCATCACAATATTGACTATAAATAATAAATAATTAAATAAATTGACTATGATAGTATTTAGTTATATATACGGGCTGCTAACTTAGACCATGTAGATCAAAGTTAGCAATGTTGATCCACATGAAATTACTTAACACGCCCCCCACACAAGCGGGTCCCACCAACCCCCAACGCCTCGCACGCCCTCCACACAGTTTTTCCTAAAAAGTAGAGGGCGCGCAAGAAGGTGAACATTACTTAACTTTGACTAACAGGTCGAAGTTAGCAATCCCATATATATATATATATATATATATTAAATTTCCTATTAAATAGACTTTAATTATACTTGTCTATTGACCAGGATGAAGAAATTTACGACGTTGAGCCAATATCTTGGGCATTTCCAGTAGGTTATAACGAGAATATCAATGATGATAATGGTCCCGTCAACATTTCACCAGTAAATGAGGTAATTTGTATTTTATTTAAAACATTAATATAACTTTTGTTCTTAATATGTTTTCACTTACATCAATTAAAAATGTTTTTACTTCATTTTATTTAAATTTTATTACAATAACTTCTAAAACATATATGGATTTAGGTTGTAAGCCCTTCAACTAGGTCAAAAGGAAAACAAAAATGCCCAGAGACTCCAGAACCTTTGTTGAAGAATTGGGAAATTTTCGAGAAACTTCAATCCAACGGGACTAAAAATGATAAGGTTTGTCGTCAAATTTGAAATGAATATTGTTGTTTTTGTTTCTCTTCATGTGATTATAGAAGCTTTCAAACGTAATGTTCCAATAATTAGTTTTTACAATTATTTCTTATAGTCAAGCACACTTATTCATCAATTCTTAAACTACCAAAAAGATGATATATCTTGTGGGTATAAGATAAATATATCTTGATTTCAATTGAAATGTAAAACACTAGTTGAAGAATTTTTCATTATGCATGCTACAATCACTCGTATATAGGTATTTCATATTCATGATTAACTATATGAATTTTTCATATTCATTTGTGTTTCTTTTGGCTAGAAGCATGCTATGATATTATTGTGGAATATTCCTCTTGCAGAGGCTTATTACTCCTAAACTCTTTAGTTTTAGATGTTGCATGTTCATTTGGGTGTTCCAGCCTATATATACTGCACCTCGTTTATGTAGTTTCTGTCTTGTAAGTTTTTCTTAGATTTAATTATTAATAAATTTTGTAGTTAAAAAAAAAGTGATACATCCTCGAACAACTTCATATTAGAGTTGATGGGTCATGAGTGATTTCCTATCTTCTTAGTTGCTTATTGACAAAATCATTATTAATGTTTGTGTTGCGGAATTTTTATCATAGAGAGAAAGAGTTTACTTTGCGATCTAGAAAAGCTGCTGAGATCTAGAAAAGTTGTTGAGTACTATGAGATGACTAGAAAGTTTCTGGAGAAAAATAGCAAAACAAACGGAAATGAAATATAAATATTATCCATGCTAAATAAGAAGTCAAAGTGAAAGTTCTTGCTTTTTGGTGGTTGAAATCTGAAAACTTATGGAGATTAGTTATTCAATATCCACTTTTGAGTGTTTTGATATTTCATGGATATTTAGATGTATAACTTATGGATTTTTATATGTTAATTTTTAGACATTTAACTATATTTTTAAGATTTATTTCCTGGATAGTGTTACTCGTTCCTGTTAATGTTTTATGATAAAAGCGTTGAGTTAGACGTTACAACAATATATACACTACAATTTTGGGTATATTTCCAAACCACATCGACAGTGAAATTAAGCAATCTCTCATGGTTTGAGGTGGCAATGATCATCAAATAAAAAGACATTAACATGCATGCACCAGCTACTATTAACAAAATTAAAGTCTTATTGAAATGCGTTATAATCCTGAATTCTCAACTACACATATAAGTGTATAAACATATGTCTCTACATTCTCTGCATAATTATGGTACTAATAAATGTTTTTTACACTATTATAGTAGTATCACTAAATGAATTCAAATGTTTTTTTTTCTTCAATACTAAAAATGATAGAAATATTTTTTCTTTAATGTACCGGTTTCAAAAATCCTAATTGTTTGTCAAGAACAATATTTATAAACAAATAGGTCCTTATTCAATATCAAGAACAAACAACCGAAAATATTTATAAACAAATAGGTCCTCATTCAATACCAAGAACATAAATAAAAGTAGGTTTAACTATCATTTTCGTCTCTGTATGTACACAAAATTTTGGTTTTAGTCCATGTATCAATTTTTGTTCTAAATAAGTCCCTGAATTAACCAATTTTTTTGCTTTTGGTTCTTAAAGTTAAAATCCACAGAAAAATTCGTAAATTTCATGCATATTTTCCTATGAATTTTCCTACATATTTTAAATTTAAGGACTAAAAGCAAAAATATTGGTTGATTAAGGGACTTATTTAGAATAAAAATTGATACAGGGACTAATTAAATCAAAATTTCAAGTACATACATGGACTTCTTTTGCTATTTTTGAACATAATATTGACTTGTATATGTATAAAACTAGTATTTACACCTACTTTGCATTCTACGGTGAACAAATCGTTGATATAATGAATTAATATTGACTTGATATCATTTTTTCGTTATGTCTAAATTATAAATCATTAAAAAATTAAAATAAAATATTAATATTTTGGGGCAGATTTTTTTATCAAAATGACTTTAATTTCCAGGGTAATATTTATTGATATAATATGTATTTAATTAAAACAAAAATAAATTACCACAAAACATGCAAGAGATGGTTCATAAAAAAAGGGAAAAGTTACAATAATGGGTAGAGGTAAGGCATCGGTTTTTGGTACCGGCATGTTAAAAAAATGAATGGAAAAATTATTATTTTGCTCAAAAATATGGCAAAGTAAAAATAAATTATAACAATTAAACTGAAACATAAGATTATGAATAATAAAAAAAAATTAAACCTAAACATAAGAGTAACAATAAAAATATAAAAGAAACTGTTGGAACAAGAGTGGTTCTGACACAATCTATTTAGTTTTGATGATAACAAAGTATTAATGTACAATAGAGTATACTAAAATTTATTCTAAGTGTGCAAGATTCTAAGATAAAATTTTATATGGTATCAGAAGCTATAAGTTATCAAAAGCATAGAGGTCGTCATAAGCTATATGGGTTTAGAAGCACAATACTCAAAAGCTTAGTAGGGTACTTAGATTCAAAAAGATCAGTTATAGTTGGTTTTGTCAAAAGACGAATTTTCAGATCATCAATGATTGGAGAATATTACCGAACTGACAAATTCAAAATAATTGAAGAATAATCATAGTACAATATTCTTATCCTTTAAGGATTGTAACGTTAGTACTATTGTATTATCTTTACCTCTTACATATGAGCGAATATTCTATACAAAGACAAGAAAAGGATAAGCTTTATTAGACACGATAATAATATCTCATGTTACCTCACAATTATATATACTATTCTTGTTGGCTTAATTGATAAGACCTCCACAACGGTCATCTTTGTAAGTGCACCAGTTCACCCTTATGTTTTAATAATTGTCAAAACACATGAAAATACAGTAGAACATATTTTGGCAACATTACAAATCACTTGTATCGATACATATATCTTTTGTATCGATACAAAACTGGTCTCTCAGGGGCAGAGAGTCACTTGTGTATCGATCATGCTTGCATGTATCGATACACTCCTAACTCTCTCTAGAAACCAGAGAACGCATGATGTATTGAATCATGTTTGCATGCTTCGATACATACCAGTCAGTTTTTCAAGAAACTGATATATGTATCGATACATACTCGTGTTTGTATCGATACATAGGTCAAATATTTCAAATTTGAACGCTGGTCAAGGGTTTGTATCGATACAAACCGTTTGTATCGATACATGTCTGTTCTGTTTTGCCTAAATTTGCTCAAATCTATTTTCTCTATAAATAGCAATGTGCTTTGTTGATGTAAAGAGAGAGAACATGTGACAAAGTGAAATAGCTTTGAAAAACTCTTTGGATATCAAATTTGGTGAATAATTTGCATCAAAGGGTCATTCTTCACAAGATCATCATCTTCCATCAAATTACAATTCATTGAAGAGTGAGTATGGGATCATTCGGATAAAGATTGTACATTTGATCGATAACGTTCGGTACGGCTTGCGGTGAATCAGAGTTCGTGATCGAGTTGATTTGTGAAGAAGGTTTTGGGTTTTCTCGGTGATTCAAGATTGTGCGATATCTTGAAGGTTCAACAACGAAGAAGCGAGGTACTCAGCTGGACGATCGGTGCGAGGTTTTGCGTACGGATAGGATCGTTGGAATCAGAGGGAGAAGCTTCGCTTCATTACTTGTTGAGTTTATTTCGCATAGTTTACATTAGATTCGATATAGGGTTATTAGAGTCTTTGTAAATTGTGCACTAGTATCAAATCGTTTTTAATCAATAAACGCTCAAATAACCCGTTTGGTTATTTGGGGGGAGACGTACCCGGCCCGAAGCGAGGACGACGTGAAAGCCGTTGGGAACTCCCTAATCAATTGTTTGTGTCTTTCTTCCTTAATCTTTTACTTTACGCAATCACTTTAATTTTCCGATTCAATTGAATTTTTGTGTTCGTAAGTGCTCATAAAAATTTAATTGACATATATCTTGATTGTAGTTGATTTGGAATTGAACTTGTGTAACTTGATTGATTTGTATTTAGATTGTTTGAATTGGATATTTTGTACACGATCGTTTCTTATTTGTTATCATCGTAAGTTCAAGGCTATACTACATTTCCAGTGATCAAGTCGGTAAAAAGAGACTACCGATCCGGTGGGACTTTCGTGCATACCTTAAACAAATTTTTTTAAAACAACATTGTTTAAAAGGACTAATTATTCAACCCCCCTTCTAACAAGTGGTATCAGAGCCAAATTCGATTTTAAACGTTTAAACCGAGTTATTTGTGCCAATTATTAGAAAACATAGCTTTTGCACCTAAAGGGGCTTACAATAAGGCACCTATATTCAATGGAGACCATTTTGATTATTGGAAAAGTAGTATGCGCATACACATCAATTCTTTTGATGGTGAAGTGTGGAATACCATTGAGAACGGTCCATTTGTTCCGACAAATACCGATCAAAATGGTGTTGTCACCAATAAGCCTATGGCACAATGGATGGACGATGATAAGAAAAAGGTCAATTATGATGCAAAGGCACAAAACATACTTATATCATCCCTTGGGATAGATCAATTTTATCATGTGTCGCATTGTTTATCGGCCAAGGAAATGTGGGACACATTGGTTAACCATTTTGAGGGAACCAATGAGGTCAAGATATCCAAAATAAACACCTTAACTCAAGAGTTCGAATTGTTTCATATGCAAGATAGTGAATCCATTGCGGATATGCAACAACGTTTTGTGAAAATTACAAACAAGTTACACGGTTTAGGTAAACCAATTACAAATCAAGATGCTACTAATAAAATTTTGAGATATCTTAGTTGGTCATAGCAACCAAAGGTCATCGCAATCAAAGAAGCAAATGATCTTACAACATTGAGTCACAACTTTATTTGGTAAGCTTACGGAACATGCGCAAGTGCTTAATTTGTTGGAAAAGCATGAAAAAGGTGGGAAAAAAGAGAAACATGACGATAAAGAAAAAGACAAGGAAAAGAAGTCCATTGCTCTAAAGACTTCAAGTTCCAAGTCCAAAGGTAAAGAGCAAGTGGAAAGTAGCTCAAGCGAAGCGATTCCGATGATGATGAAATGGGGCTCTTCGTGCGACGCTACAACCGTTATTTGAGAAACAATGGGATAAGGCAATCCGATGACAATCTTAAGAAGTTTCGGAAAGAAAGTGATTACCGGAAGAATGAAAGTACTAGGAACTCCAAGAAAGGGACATGCTATGAGTGCGGCCAAGTTGGTCACTACAAGCCGGATTGCCCTAAGCTCTAGAGAAAATAGAAGGAGTCACCATCATTCAAAAAGGGAAGCAAGTCTAAGGGAAAGAAGGCTTATGTTGCATGGGAGAGCGGAAGCTCATCTTCTTCTTCATCAACAAGCTCTAGTTCAAGTGATGAAAACGAGATGGCTAATGTATGCTTCACAACTCATCATCACAAAAAGAAAGATAAAGCTCCCAAAAAGGTAAATCAAAATCCCTCTAGCTCAAATACTTTGTGAGAATATCATGACTTGCAAAGTGCATTTGAGGATCTATGTAGTGAAACTAGGAAAGCTTTCAAACGATTAAAGGAAGTCATAAAAGTTAACAAAATTCTTGAAAAGAAAGTTTCCGAAACAGAAGAAGAGTTGAAAGTATCATTATTAGAAAGGTCAAGTGCAAGTCATGATAGTAGTGATATAGTTGGTTGTGATGGATGTGTCACTTTGTCAAAAAATATTAAAATTCTAAAGGACAAAGTGGAAAATGCACCAAAACCTAGAATCACTCATCAATTTGATCCAAAATATTTTGAAAACACTTTCAAAGCCAAAAACAAAAATTTCAAAATTGATCAAAAGAAGAGTGACTCACATATCACTTGTCACTATTGTTGTTGTGAAGGTCATACCATTGCAAAATGTAAAGCTAGGAAATTGTTGGTACCTAAGGGCATATTGCAATGGATGCCAAAACTCAACAAAATTTATTTACCTCACCAATTAGGACCCAATGAGAATTGGGTACCTCCCTCTTATGTTTAAATGTTGTAGGAAAAGTGCTTTGATAATCTAGAAAGGAGATGGTTTCTAGATAGTGGATGTTCAAGGCACATGACGGGTGATGCCTCGCTTTTCATTGAGTTCAAAGCTTAGGAAAAAGAGGAAATTACACTCACCTCCCCTGAGGTTTATTGAAACATCACTAACACCCCCTCTATTTTTAAAACATGCAGTGACCTCCCTTAAATTTTCTTTAAATAGACAAATACCTCCCTTCTCCACTAACACCGTTTATTTCTCCGTTAACATTTTTTTTTTGGTACTATTCCATTAAATTAACTTATAATTTTTTTGTGAATAAAAAAACGTTTACTTCTCCCTTTTTTTTGACACTTGATCATTTTAGAAATAAAAATTTGATAATTAATCATTCCCAGCATGATTTATACTCGAATAGCAATTTTTTAGCAGCAATTTTTATTTATTAAAAGGCATAATAATATACAAGAGGTACAAAACGGCAAAACGTAATTAAACACAGTAATATAGCAAACTTGAAATGGCAAAACGGCAAAATTGTGAACAACCGATTAAAATACATACTTGAAATAGCAAACACAGTAATAACAACGAGTACAGCAAAACGGCGTATACAGAAATTGCAGCAATCGAACGATAGTAAAGACGACATCAACGACAGAAAACAACGCGAACAAGGTATACCGATATTGCTGCAAAACCCAACGACAACGGCAAAGACGGTGAAAGCGAGAACGAAACAGTGAGCGTGTGAATGAGATAGAAGGATAGAGACGGCGGCGCCACTAGTGAAGGTGGACGATCAAGGTTTCCATGAGAGAAATAGCATTTGGGTTTTTGAGAGGGAAAGGAAGGAATAACAAAGAAAAGTTAAACGGCAAAAGCTTTTTCATATTCTAACGGAGATTTGACGGAGTCTAACATTAGGGGAGGTCTATGATTTTTTAAAAACTAGAGGGGAGGTCTCTTGTATTTAGATAATTCTCAGGGGAGGTGAGTGTAATTTTCCCTAGGAAAAAGGCTACGTCACCTATGGAGACAACAACAAGGGCACTATTCTCGGTGTAGTACAATCAGTAACCCATCTAGTATCACCATATCTAATGTTGTACTTGTGGATAACCTTAAACACAACTTGTTAAGTGTCGCGAAACTTTGTGATAAAGGATTTAAATAAATTTCAAACCAACCTTTTGCACAATAGAAAGTGACAAAGACAAGAATGTGGTTCTTAAGGCTATTAGGCATGGAAACGTTAATATGATAGACTTAGATGATAATAGCCTAAGTGATGCTAAATGCCTCATAACAAAAAATGATGAGTCTTGGTTGTGGCATAGAAGATTAGCACATCTTAACTTTGATTTACTAAATAAGATAGTCTCCAAAGATCTTGTAGTCGGTCTACCAAAAATAAGATTTTCAAAAGATCGCTTGTGAGATGCATGTCAAAAGGGTAAACAAACAAAGGCATCTTTCAAATCTAAAATGTTTATTTCAACTACAAAGCCTTTAGAGTTAATCCATATGGACCTTTTTCGATCATCAAGGACCAAAAGCCTTGGTGGTAATTACTATGGACTTGTGATCGTAGACGACTATTCTAGATTTTGTTGGACATTTTTCTTATCTAGTAAAAGTGACACTTTATCCGCTTTTAAACGATTTGCCAAGATGATTCAAAATAAGCTTGGTCTCAAGATCATTTCCATCTGGAGTGATCATGGAGGCGAATTTGAAAACTATAATTTTGAAAATTTTTGCTCAAAACATGGCATTGAACACAATTTTTCGGCTCCACGTACTCCGCAACAAAATGGGGTAGTGGGGAGCAAAAATCGTATTCTAGAAGAGTTAGCTAGGACTATGTTAAGTGAATCCTCACTCCCTAAGTATTTTTGGGCGGATGCGATAAGCACCGCGAGTTATGTTCTCAATAAGGCGATTATTCGACCTATTTTGGATAAAACTCCCTATGAAATACTTAAGGGGCGGAAACCTAATCTTAGTCATTTGCGCTCTTTTGGATGTAAATGCTTTATTTTAAATAATGGAAAAGAGAATCTTGGCAAATTCGGTCCAAAATCGGATGAAGGCGTTTTCTTAGGCTATTCACTCACTAGTAAGGCATATAGGGTTTACAACAAAAGATTACATATTGTTGAGGAGTCGGTTCATATAAACTTTGATGAGTCTTTTCCGGAAGAACAAGGGAAAGGTAGTTTCATTGGTGCAGGTATTGACACAACGAATATTCTAAAGGAAAAAGAAGTTGAAGGGATTGATCAACCTTCAACAAGCACTCCGGAAGATAAAGACGATGAGTCAACACCATCCCATGAAGATAAATATGATGGAGGCTCTTTCTCAAGGAATCATCACAAACATAGAGGAGCCGGTCTTGCAAAGGAGTGGCGAACTCTAAAGAACCATCCTATTGACAAAATCTTGGGAGATATCTCCAAGGGCGTTTCGACACGCTCTCAGATAAGTAATTTTTGTTGTCACTTCGCTTTTGTGTCACAAGTGGAACCTTATAATTCAAAAACCGCATTACATGATGAACATTGGATTCTTGCTATGCAATAAGAATTAAATCAATTTAAAAGAAATGATGTGTGGGATTTAGTACCACCTTCTCCAAATCATCAAGTGATCGGTACACGTTGGGTTTTTAGAAACAAGCTTGATGAAAACGGTATAATTGTTAGAAACAAGGCAAGGTTAGTAGCTCAAGGCTATAACCAAGAAGAGGGCATTGATTATGAGGAGACCTGTGCTCCGGTAGCCCGCCTCGAGGCCATTAGACTTTTATTAGCTTATGCATGTAATATGAATTTCAAGCTATATCAAATGGACGTTAAGAGTGCTTTCCTAAACGGATACATTAATGAAGAAGTGTATGTAAAACAACCACCCGACTTTGAAAACCACGAACATCCGGATTATGTTTTTAAACTAAAAAGGGCTTTATATAGTCTAAAACAAGCCCCTAGGGCTTGGTATGATAGACTTAGCAAGTTCCTAATTAAAAACGGATACTCAAGGGGGAAGGTTGACACCACTCTATTAATTAAACGTAAGGGAAAGGATGTCTTATTAGTTCAAATATATGTTGATGATATTATTTTTGGTTCCACTAACCCATCTCTTGTCAAGAGCTTTTCTAGTTTAATGCAAGGTGAATTTGAGATGAGTATGATGGGTGAGCTTTTCTAGAGGAAGGAACATTCATATATCAAACAAAGTATTGTCTTGAGTTGCTCAAGAAGTTTGGCATGATGGGTTCCAAAGATATGGAAACTCCTATGGCATCAACATGTGCTTTAAGCAAGGATGAGGAAGGTAAAGATGTGGAAATCACTCAATATAGAGGTATAATCGGATCTCTACTCTACTTGACGGCTTCAAGGCCGGATATAATGTTTAGTGTTTGCATGTGCGCACGTTACCAATCATCCCCTAAAGAATCACATTTAAAAGCCGTTAAAAGAATCTTAGGATATTTGAAAGGAACCTCAAATTTCGGCTTGTGGTACTCTAAGGGGAACGATTGTTCTTTGATAGGATATTCCGATTCCGACTTTACCGGTTGCAAGTTGGATAGGAAAAGTACTAGTGGTACTTGTCACCTTTTTTGTAATAGTCTTGTAAGTTGGCATAGTAAGAAACAAGTATCCGTTGCTTTGTCAACCGCCGAGGCGGAATACGTTGCCGCCGGAAGTTGTTTCTTACAAATACTATGGTTAAAGCAACAACTTCTTGACTATGATTTAAAATTGCAACGTATTCCAATTTATTGTGACAATACTAGTGCTATCAATCTTACAAAGAATCCCGTGCTACATTCAAGGACTAAACATATAGAGATAAGGCACCACTTTCTCGGAGACCATGTAGAGAAAGGTGATGTAATTTTTGAGCATGTGGAATCTAAAAACCAACTTGCGGACATTTTCACTAAACCACTTGCTACAGATCCTTTTATCTACATTCGAGGATAATTGGGTATCCTCGATATCTCCAACCTTGAATAAATGTACTTTACATGTGCACTTTATATATTATATGCTTCTTGACAACTTGGAGTATGATTCAAAGGAAAGTGCATCAATGATTACGGTAAAAGGTTCAATTGTGTCATTTCTACCTCTTCCTCTCTATTTCATAACTTTGCCTATATGGATTCTTTTAATCATCAACTTGACATAATCGTTGTATTTCAATTAATTCATGTTTTGCACATTTCCAAAAACTTCGCTTTAAGATAGTAATAATTCTTGAAATCCATAAGTATAAAATGGCAATGCTTGAGATATTGTTTACTTGATGGGTGCTCAGGGGCAGAGAGTCACTTGTGTATCGATCATGCTTGCATGTATCGATACACACCTAACTCTCTCTGAAAACCAGAGAATGCATGATGTATCAAATCATGTTTGCATGCTTCGATACATATCACTCAATTTTTCAAGAAACTAATATATGTATCGATACATACTCGTGTTTGTATCGATACATAGGTCAAATATTTCAAATTTGAACGCTGGTCAAGGGTTTGTATCGATACAAACCATCATTTGTATCGATACATGTCTGTTCTGTTTTGCCTAAATTTGCTCAATTCTATTTTCTCTATAAATAGCAATGTGCTTTGTTGATGTAAAGAGAGAGAACCTGTGATAAAGTGAAATAGCTTTGAAAAACTCTTTGGATATCAAATTTGGTGAATAATTTGCATCAAAGGGTCATTCTTCACAAGATCATCATTTTCCATCAAATTACAATTCATTGAAGAGAGAGTATGGGATCATTCGGATAAAGATTGTACATTTGATCGATAATGTTCGGTACGGCTTGCGGTGAATCAGAGTTCGTGATCGAGTTGATTTGTGAAGAAGGTTTTGGGTTTTCTCGGTGATTCAAGATTGTGCGATATCTTGAAGGTTCAACAACGAAGAAGTGAGGTACTCAGCTGGACGATCGGTGCGAGGTTTTGCGTACGGATAGGATCGTTGGAATCAGAGGGAGAAGCTTCATTACTTGTTGAGTTTATTTCGCATAGTTTACATTAGATTCGATATAGGGTTATTGGAGTCTTTGTAAATTGTGCACTAGTATCAAATCATTTTTAATCAATAAACGCTCAAATTACCCGTTTGGTTATTTGGGGGGAGACGTACCCGGCCCGAAGCGAGGACGACGTGAAAGCCGTTCGGAACTCCCTAACCAATCGTTTGTGTCTTTCTTCCTTAATCTTTTACTTTACGCAATCACTTTAATTTTCCGATTCAATTGAATTTTTGTGTTCGTAAGTGCTCATAGAAATTTAATTGACATATATCTTGATTGTAGTTGATTTGGAATTGAACTTGTGTAACTTGATTGATTTGTGTTTAGATTGTTTGAATTGGATATTTTGTACACGATCGTTTCTTATTTGTTATCATCATAAGTTCAAGGCTATACTACATTTCCAGTGATCAAGTGGGTACAAAGAGACTACCGATCCGGTGGGACTTCCGCGCATACCTTAAACAAATTTTTTTAAAACAACATTGTTTAAAAGGGCTACTTATTCAACCACCCTTCTAACAAGTGGTATCAGAGCCCGGTTCGATTTTAAATGTTTAAACCGAGTTATTTGTGCCAGTTATTAGAAAACATAGCTTTTGCACCTAAATGGGCTTACAATAGGGCACCCATATTCAATGGAGACCATTTTGATTATTGGAAAAGTAGTATGCGCATACACATCAATTCTTTTGATGGTGAAGTGTGGAATACCATTGAGAACGGTCCATTTGTTCTGACAAATAATGATCAAAATGGTGTTGTCACCAATAAGCCTATGGCACAATGGATGGACGATGATAAGAAAAAGGTCAATTACGATGCAAAGGCATAAAACATACTTATATCATCCCTTGGGATAGATCAATTTTATCATGTGTCGCATTGTTTATCGGCCAAGGAAATGTGGGACACATTGGTTAACCATTTTGAGGGAACCAATGAGGTGAAGATATCCAAAATAAACACCTTAACTCAAGAGTTCGAATTGTTTCATATGCAAGATGGTGAATCCATTGCGGATATGCAACAACGTTTTGTGAAAATTACAAACAGGTTACACGGTTTAGGTAAACCAATTACAAATCAAGATGCTACTAATAAAATTTTGAGATATCTTAGTAGGTCATAGCAACCAAAGGTCACCGCAATCAAAGAAGCAAATGATCTTACAACATTGAGTCACAACTTTATTTGGTAAGCTTACGGAACATGGGCAAGTGCTTAACTTGTTGGAAAAGCATGAAAAAGGTGGGAAGAAAGAGAAACATGACGATAAAGAAAAAGAGAAGGAAAAGAAGTCCATTGCTCTAAAGACTTCAAGTTCCAAGTCCAAAGGTAAAGAGCAAGTGTAAAGTAGCTCAAGCGAAGACGATTCCGATGATGAGGCAGTGGGGCTCTTCGTGCGACGCTACAACCGTTATATGAGAAACAATGGGATAAGGCGATCCGATGACAATCTTAAGAAGTTTCGGAAAGATAGTGGTTACCGGAAGAATGAAAGTACTAGGAACTCCAAGAAAGGGACATGCTATGAGTGCGGCCAAGTTGGTCACTACAAGCCGGATTGCCCTAAGCTCTAGAGAAAATAGAAGGAGTCACCATCATTCAAAAAGGGAAGCAAGTCTAAGGGAAAGAAGGCTTATGTTGCATGGGAGAGCGGAAGCTCGTCTTCTTCTTCATCAACAAGCTCTAGTTCAAGTGATGAAAACGAGATGGCTAATGTATGCTTCACAACTCATCATCACAAAAAGAAAGATAAAGCTCCCAAAAAGGTAAATCAAAATCCCTCTAGCTCATATACTTTGTTAGAATATCATGACTTGCAAAGTGCATTTGAGAAAGTTTCTGAAACGGAAGAAGAGTTGAAAGTATCATTATTAGAAAGGTCAAGTGCAAGTCATGATAGTAGTGATATAGTTGGTTGTGATGGATGTGTCACTTTGTCAAAAAATATTAAAATTCTAAAGGACAAAGTGGAAAATCCACCAAAACCTAGAATCACTCATCAATTTGATCCAAAACATTTTGAAAACACTTTCAAAGCCAAAAACAAAAATTTCAAAATGGATCAAAAGAAGAGTGACTCACATATCACTTGTCACTATTGTTGTTGTGAAGGTCATACCATTGCAAAATGTAAAGCTAGGAAATTGTTGGTACCTAAGGGCATATTGCAATGGATGCCAAAACTCAACAAAATTTATTTACCTCACCAATTAGGACCCAATGAGAATTGGGTACCTCCCTCTTATGTTTAAATGTTGTAGGAAAAGTGCTTTGATAATCTAGAAAGGAGATGGTTTCTACATAGTGGATGTTCAAGGCACATGACGAGTGATGCCTCGCTTTTCATTGAGTTCAAAGCTAAGGAAAAAGGCTACGTCACCTATGGAGACAACAACAAGGGCACTATTCTCGGTGTAGGTACAATCAGTAACCCATCTACGTCACCTATCGAAGTCTTACATATCTAACAAGTGAATAAGTTTGGACACATAAGGATGGCTCTAGATGTTCAACAACTCGGCTGACCTCTAACTTAGAGGTGGAAGCCGAAGTGCATTTTTATTTACTGCCTAAACCATTTGAAATAATAATTAGACGAGAGAATTCACATTTGCCTTCATGAGCTCCAACATTGAAGTCATAAACAACAGCTCATACAAATGGCAGACTAACACCTAAGATTCATAGGGCAACCCCCAAAGTAGCAAGAAAGAAGCTATTCCAAAATTAATCTTATATCTATCCATCAAAAAATACACTTATGATTAACAAAAGTTATAAGTAAGAGACCACGTAACATCTTAAATTCATCTAAGATTTACATTGTAGGATGCATTTGTGTTAATGATTTGTCCTTATTCTTCTCTACTAAAAAAATCACATTGAGCATATAGGCCTTCAAAAACAAACAAACAACCGAAAAAATTTATAAACAAATAGGTCCTTATTCAATATCAGGAACATAAATAAAAGTAGGTTTAACTATCATTTTTGTCTCTGTATGTACACAAAATTTTGGTTTTAGTCCATGTATCAATTTTTGTTCTAAATAAGTCCCTGAATCACCAATTTTTTTGCTTTTGGTCCTTAAACTTAAAATCCGCAGTAAAATTTTAAGTTTCCTGCATATTTTCCTATGAATTTTCCTACAGATTTTAACTTTAAGGACTAAAAGCAAAAATATTGGTTGATTAAGGGACTTATTTAGGAAAAAAATTGATACAGGGACTAATTAAATCCAAATTTCAAGTACATACATGGACTTCTTTTGCTATTTTTTGAACATAATATTGACTTGTATATGTATAAAACTAGTATTTACATCTACTTTGCATTCTACGGTGAACAAATCGTTGATATAATGAATTAATATTGACTTGATATCATTTTTTCGTTATGTCTAAATTATAAATCATTAAAAAATTAAAATAAAATATTAATATTTTGGGGCAGATTTTTTTATCAAAATGACTTTAATTTCCAGGGTAATATTTATCGATATAATATGTATTTAATTAAAACAAAGGGGAAAGTTACAATAATGGGTAGAGTTAAAAAAATGATTGGAAAAATTATTATTTTGCTCAAAAATATGGCAAAGTAAAAATAAATTATAACAATTAAACTGAAACATAAGATTATGAATAATAAAAAAAATTAAACCTAAACATAAGATTAACAATAAAAATATAAAAGAAATTGTTGGAACAAGAGTGGTTCTGACACAATCTATTTAGTTTTGATGATAACAAAGTATTAATATACAATAGAGTATACTAAAATTTATTCTAAGTGTGCAAGATTCTAAGATAAAATTTTATATGGTATCAGAAGCTATAAGTTATCAAAAGCATAGAAGTCGTCATAAGCTATATGGGTTTTAGAAGCACAAGACTCAAAAGCTTAGTAGGGTACTAAGATTCAGAAAGATCAGTTATAGTTGGTTTTGCCAAAAGACGAATTTTCTAATCATCAATGATTGGAGAATATTACCGAACTGACAAATTCAAAATAATTGAAGAATAATCATAGTACAATATTCTTATCCTTTAAGGATTGTAACGTTAGTACTATTGTATTATCTTTACCTCTTACATATGAGCGAATATTCTATACAAAGACATGAAAAAGAGAAGCTTTATTAGACATGATAATAATATCTCATGTTACCTCACAATTATATATACTATTCTTGTTGGCTTAATTGATAAGACCTCCACAACGGTCATCTTCAACATCTTTATTTATTCATTGCTTCAACACTTAGTATTCCATTGTCTTATGATATTACAGAAGGAATCTTGTAATTGAGTTGTAATAGTGTGAGAACACCTTTGATTTTAATATCAAGTGTTCAAACACTCTTTCTATCTTTTCTTTTTTTCTTCTACTTTGTAACTTTGAGAAGTCTCTTGCTTTTGTGCTTGAGCATTTGGATGTCTCTTGCTTGTGTGCTTGAGCAATTGTAATCTTTAGCGATTATATTGAAATCTCTTAGAAGTGCAAGAGACTGGACTTCTCTCAACTTGTGAGAGGAACTAGTTTAAAATTGCTTGTGTCATTCTCTCTTCTCTATTCTTTATATTGTGTCTGTATCCGCTGCACCTAGTGATTACTTGCTTTAAAATCATAAAAAGTATTAAACTACCTAAAACACATATGAACCCCCTTCTAGTGTTTTTCACACCTCCAAATCCACCCCTAGAATCACATCCAAATATAATTACATTCGTAATATTCAATAAATAATTAACTTTGTTCATTAGTAAAAAAAACTTTATTCATGTTTTTTTTTTAAATTTTGTCAGTTAATTATTTTTCAAAAAAAAAATTAAACAATTATAGATATATATTAATGGCTAAATATAATTTATTTTTCCGTGTTTTTTTAATATATTTTTATATTTATCATATATAATTAAATACTAATATCAACTTTAAGTAATTTTAAAGAAAAAGACAACAAAATATTGATTATTAATAAAAAATATTGATAACAAAATACGATAATATCAAACGTTAGTTAATTTAGTGGTGATTGACGCTTGTTCGTAAAATGAACTAACACGCTATTCCCGCAACTACGCTTGGAAGGAAGCGGAATCCAGTTGTGATACTAGAACTGACATCCGAATAAGAATAGTTCGTTGATAAAAAATTATATTTATTTATACTTGTGAAAAAAATGATATTATTTTATTATTATTTTACTCACTCTCTTTCTCTCTCTCTTCCAACAATATTTCAAGCCTTTAAATGGGGTCATTATTGCATATTCTCAATGAAGAGATTCAACATAAACATTTCAACATAGGGATTATGATCTTCTCCTGTTATCTCTCTCCTGCTCTTCATTCTGACATAATCTCTGCCATTTATTCATATTTTTCTCTCTCTTCCGCATTATTATTTTTTTTGAATCAAAACCCATTTTCTCTCTCTTCTGCCTTTTTTCTGATATTATTTTATTATTATTTACTCACTCTCTTTCTCTCTCTTACTTGTCAAGCCTTTAAATAAGGTCATGGTATATTCTATATTCAATTCAGACATTTCAACATAGGGATTCAAATCATATCTTACTTAATAAACACTAGAAGAGGATCTATTTTCTCAAGCTAGACGTTGCCAGCATACTTTGTTCCATGGCTGCTGCAGAGGGTTCATGCACAAATGTAGATCTGGATTCCAAGGGCAAAGCTATGGAAGAACAGGTAAATATTGAGTCATATTTTAGTTTTTTTCTCACACCTTTTTAAATCATGTTTTTAAATATGATATTTTTCTAAAAATTGGATCTCAGTTATGTAAATAAACTTTGTGACTTTTGTTTTTTATTATGGGCTGATGTTGGTTTTTTGTGTTCTGCTTGTTGATCTAGATACAAATCGCATTTAGAATTGTGTTATATTAATAAATTATACAAATTCAAGAAAACAACTTTCTAGTCAATTAAAGACTTTTTTTTTATGATAAGTCAATTGTAGTATATGGATCTACAACCAAATTTTTTTATGATGAGTCAATTGTAGTATATGGATCTATAACACATTTTTTTTTATGACGAGTCAATTGTAGAATATGTGATGTGATATAGATCTCAGTTTTGTAAATAAACTTTGGGGGGGTTTTTTTTTATGTGCTGATGTGGGTTTTATGCTTGTTTTTATGTTTTGCTTGTTGATCTACAACTTGGGTTCAAATTTGTGTTTGATTAATAAAATTTACTAACTCAAAAAAATAACTTGCTAGTCAATTGTAGTATATTTTTTGGATGATGAGTCAAAAACCTATATGGATTTACAATGTTTATCAGATCTTTAACGATGAGATCTATAATAAATTATATTAAATTCTATTGTGAGGGATCAAAATATGACATAAGTAAATTCTCTAATTAAAGATGATATTCATTTTCACCATTGTATAATGACAATATTGTCAAAGACAAAATAAGTGACCAATATTATAGATCTAAAGAATGTAATTTCTCTTTAAACCCCTTTTATTTTCAAACCATTATCTTTTTGAATATCTTTCTTTTTTTCCCCCAAACTTCTTTCTTTGGAGGTTCTGCCTCGATTCACTGCTCCAAACGTTTTGGTGGTGGTTGGGTATCTCAAACCGCCATGGCCAGCCTCTTTGGTAGGGGTTGCGATGGTCGGTTTAGTAGCTTTATTTTAACGGTGCTCAGAATCTCTCATTCCAGATATCTGTTTTGGACTTGCCTAAAGTAGATTCTTTATTTGTACCCAAATTTGTTTTGTCTGCGGTCCCACACGCCCATATCTATTTGTTGGTGTTGTTGTGGGTGGTGGGTTTGTGCTCAGGTTCCAGTTGCATCTACCGCGCTGGTGGACTTAGATTGCTTGGCCTAAAAGGGCTCTTTAGCTTGTTGTCTCAATGATTCGTTGCTTTGTGGGTCCGTTTTTAGTGTTAGCGTTTGGATTCATTGCCATTCTCAAATTTTCAGGTTTGTTTAGAGTGAGACTCTCTTTCTTGATTGTGTTCACATGTGCATCACTTTGTTTCATTATTCTGTTTGGTTTCAGGTCCGTGTGCGAGCCTGCAGGATTACATGTGGGTTATATGCCTTTGTTCATTTATTGTTTTTTAACCCGTTTGAGTTGGCTTGTTAAATCCATTGGGTTTGTTTGTTTCCTGTTTATTTTTGTTTATTGGGTATGACTTTTTTGTCCCCTAAATTATTATAATTTAGAGATTTAATATAGACAAACCATAGGCATCATGATCTTCTCCCATTGTCTCTTTCACTCTCACTCTTTCTCTCCTGCTCTTCATTATGTCATAATCCCAACAATGTATTCATATTTCTCTCTCTTTTTTTTTTTGGTTTTTTATGATATTATTTTATTATTATATACTCACTCTTTTTCTGTGACAAAATTAGTGACCAATATTATATATCTAAAGAATGTAATTTCGCTTTAAACTCCTCTTATTTTCAAACCATTATCTTTTTTAATATCTTTCTTTTTTTTTCCCTTCAAGCATTGTTATTTGGAGGTTCTGGATCGATCTACTGCTCCGATCTATTTGGTGGTGGTTGGGTATCTCAAACCGCCATGGCCAACCTATTTGGTAGGGGTTGCGGTGGTCGGTTTAGTAGCTCAATTTTAACGGAGCTCAGAATCTCTCATTCTAGATATCTGTTTTGGGCTAGCCTAAAGTAGATTCTTTGTTTGTGCCAAATCCGTTTTGCTCAAAAGAAAGATAAATAATAAGAGAAATCTATTTCTGACATTGAATTTCTTTCGAAACATGGGTCTCCTAGTGTGATACCACGAGTCTCCTACTAGTGCATAAAGTGAAAGTTTTTATTTTTCTCTTGTCTAAGTTCTCTTTATTACTATCATCACAATATTGACTATAAATAATAAATAATTAAATAAATTGACTATGATAGTATATAGTTTTATATACGGGCTGCTAACTTAGACCATGTAGATCAAAGTTAGCAATGTTGATCCACATGAAATTACTTAACACGCCCCCCACACAAGCGTCTCCCACCAACCTCCAACGCCTCGCGCGCCCTCCACACAGTTTTTCCTAAGAAGTAGAGGGCGCGCGAGAAGGTGAACATTACTTAACTTTGACTAATAGATCGAAGTTAGCAATCCCATATATATATATATATATATATATATATATATATATATATATATATATATATATATATATATATATATATATATATATATATATATATATATATATATATATTAAATTTCCTATTAAATAGACTTTAATTATACTTGTCTATTTACCAGGATGAAGAAATTTACGACGTTGAGCCAATATTTTGGGCATTTCCAGTAGGTTATAACGAGAATATCAATGATGATAATGCTCCCGTCAACATTTCACCAGTAAATGAGGTAATTTGTATTTTATTTAAAACATTAATATAACTTTTGTTCTTAATATGTTTTCACTTACATCAATTAAAAATGTTTTTACTTCATTTTATTTAAATTTTATTACAATAACTTCTAAAACATATATGGATTTAGGTTGTAAGCCCTTCAACTAGGTCAAAAGGAAAACAAAAATGCCCAGAGACTCCAGAACCTTTGTTGAATAATTGGGAAATCTTTGAGAAACTTCAATCCAGCGGGACTAAAAATGATAAGGTTTGTCGTCAAATTTGAAATGAATATTGTTGTTTTTTTTCTCTTCATGCGATTATAGAAGCTTTCAAACGTAATGTTCCAATAATTAGTTTTTACAATTATTTCTTATAGTCAAGCACACTTATCCATCAATTTCTTAAACTACCAAAAAGATGATATATCTTGTGGGTATAAGATAAATATCTCTTGATTTCAATCGAAATGTAAAACACTAGTTGAAGAATTTTTCATTGTGCATACTACAATCATTCATATATAGGTATATCATATTCATGATTAAGTATATGGATTTTTCATATTCATTTGTAGTTCTTTTGGCTAGAAGCATGCTATGATATTATTGTGGAATATTCCTCTTGTAGAGGCTTATTACTCCCTAAACTCTTTAGTTTTAGATGTTGCATGTCCACTTGGGTGTTCCAGCCTATATATACTGCACTTCTTTTATGTAGTTTCTGTCTTGTGAGTTGATGGGTCATGAGTGATTTCCTGTCTTCTTAGTTTCTTATTGACAAAATCAATATTAATGTTTGTGTTGCAGAATTATTATCATAGAGAGAAAGACTTTACTTTGCGATCTAGAAAAGATGCTGAGTACTATGAGATGACTAGAAAGTTTCTGGAGAAAAATAGCAAAACAGACGGAAATGAAATATAAATATTATCCATGCTAAATAAGAAGTCAAAATGAAAGTTCTTGCTTTTTGGTGGTTGAAATTTGAAAACTTATGGAGATTAGTTATTCAATATCCACTTTTGAGTGTTTTGATATTTCATGGATATTTAGATGTATAACTTATGGATTTTTATATGTTAATTTTTAGACATTTAACTATATTTTTAAGATTTATTTCCTGGATAGTGTTTTTCGTTCCTGTTAATGTTTTATGATAAAAGCGTTGAGTTAGACGTTACAACAATATATACACTACAATTTTGGGTATATTTCCAAACCACATCGACAGTGAAATTAAGCAATCTCTCATGGTTTGAGGTGGCAATGATCATCAAATAAAAAGACATTAACATGCATGCACCAGCTACTATTAACAAAATTACAGTCTTATTGAAATGCGTTATAATCCTGAATTCTCAACTACACATATAAGTGTATAAACATATGTCTCTATATTCTCTGCATAATTATGGTACTAATAAATGTTTTTTACACTATTATAGTAGTATCACTAAATGAATTCAAATGTTTTTTTTCTTCAATACTAAAAATGATAGAAATGTTTTTTCTTTAATGTACCGGTTTCAAAAATCCTAATTGTTTGTCAAGAACAATATTTATAAACAAATAGGTCCTTATTCAATATCAAGAACAAACAACCGAAAATATTTATAAACAAATAGATCCTTATTCAATACCAAGAACATAAATAAAAGTAGGTTTAACTATCATTTTCGTCTCTGTATGTACACAGAATTTCGGTTTTAGTCCATGTATCAATTTTTGTTCTAAATAAGTCCCTGAATCAACCAATTTTTTTGCTTTTGGTCCTTAAAGTTAAAATCCGTAGAAAAATTTTAAGTTTCCTGCATATTTTCCTATGAATTTTCCTACAGATTTTAACTTTAAGGACTAAAAGCAAAAATATTGGTTGATTAAGGGACTTATTTAGAACAAAAATTGATACAGGGACTAATTAAATCAAAATTTCAAGTACATCCATGGACTTCTTTTGCTATTTTTTGAACATAATATTGACTTGTATATGTATAAAACTAGTATTTACACCTACTTTGCATTCTACGGTGAACAAATCGTTGATATAATGAATTAATATTGACTTGATATCATTTTTTCGTTATGTCTAAATTATAAATCATTAAAAAATTAAAATAAAATATTAATATTTTGGGGCAGATTTTTTTATCAAAATGACTTTAATTTCCAGGGTAATATTTATTGATATAATACGTATTTAATTAAAACAAAAATAAATTACCACAAAACATGCAAGAGATGGTTCATAAAAAAAGGGAAAAGTTACAATAATGGGTAGAGGTAAGGCATCGGTTTTTGGTACCAGCATGTTAAAAAAATGAATGGAAAAATTATTATTTTGCTCAAAAATATGGCAAAGTAAAAATAAATTATAACAATTAAACTGAAACATAAGATTATGAATAATAAAAAAAATTAAACCTAAACATAAGATTAACAATAAAAATATAAAAGAAACTGTTGGAACAAGAGTGGTTCTGACACAATCTATTTAGTTTTGATGATAACAAAGTATTAATGTACTTTGGAAAATTGATTTTGAGGTGTTTTTTATCGATACATAATCACTTGTATCGATACAAATGTCCTGAAACTACTTCAGACTGATTTTGTGCAATTTGTATCGATACATATATCTTTTGTATCGATACAAAACTGGTCTCTCAGGGGCAGAGAGTCACTTGTGTATCGATCATGCTTGCATGTATCGATACACACCTAACTCTCTCTGAAAACCAGAGAACGCATGATGTATCAAATCATGTTTGCATGCTTCGATACATATCACTCAGTTTTTCAAGAAACTAATATATGTTTCGATACATACTCGTGTTTGTATCGATACATAGGTCTAATATTTCAAATTTAAACGCTGGTCAAGGGTTTGTATCGATACAAACCATCATTTGTATCGATACATGTCTGTTCTGTTTTACCTAAATTTGCTCAATTCTATTTGTATCGGTACGGCTTGCGTTGAATCAGAGTTCGTGATCGAGTTGATTTGTGAAGAAGGTTTTGGGTTTTCTCGGTGATTCAAGATTGTGCGATATCTTGAAGGTTCAACAACGAAGAAGCGAGGTACTCAGCTGGACGATCGGTGCGAGGTTTTGCGTACGGATAGGATCGTTGGAATCAGAGGGAGAAGCTTCATTACTTGTTGAGTTTATTTCGCATAGTTTACATTAGATTCGATATAGGATTATTGGAGTCTTTGTAAATTGTGCACTAGTATCAAATCATTTTTAATCAATAAACGCTCAAATAACCCGTTTGGTTATTTGGGGGGAGACGTACCCGGCCCGAAGCGAGGACGACGTGAAAGCCGTTGGGAACTCCCTAATCAATCGTTTGTGTCTTTCTTCCTTAATCTTTTACTTTACGCAATCACTTTAATTTTCCGATTCAATTGAATTTTTGTGTTCGTAAGTGCTCATAGAAATTTAATTGACATATATCTTGATTGTAGTTGATTTGGAATTGAACTTGTGTAACTTGATTGATTTGTGTTTAGATTGTTTGAATTGGATATTTTGTACACGGTCGTTTCTTATTTGTTATCATCGTAAGTTCAAGGCTATACTACATTTCCAGTGATCAAGTGGGTACAAAGAGACTACCGATCCGGTGGGACTTCCGCGCATACCTTAAACAAATTTTTTTAAAACAACATTGTTTAAAAGGGCTACTTATTCAACCCCCCTTCTAACAAGTGGTATCAGAGCCCGGTTCGATTTTAAATGTTTAAACCGAGTTATTTGTGCCAGTTATTAGAAAACATAGCTTTTGCACCTAAATGGGCTTACAATAGGGAACCTATATTCAATGGAGACCATTTTGATTATTGGAAAAGTAGTATGCATACACATCAATTCTTTTGATGGTGAAGTGTGGAATACCATTGAGAACGGTCCATTTGTTCCGACAAATACTGATCAAAATGGTGTTGTCACCAATAAGCCTATGGCACAATGGATGGATGATGATAAGAAAAAGGTCAATTACGATGCAAAGGCATAAAACATACTTATATCATCCCTTGGGATAGATCAATTTTATCATGTGTCGCATTGTTTATCGGCCAAGGAAATGTGGGACACATTGGTTAACCATTTTGAAGGAACCAATGAGGTCAAGATATCCAAAATAAACACCTTAACTCAAGAGTTCGAATTGTTTCATATGCAAGATGGTGAATCCATTGCGGATATGCAACAACGTTTTGTGAAAATTACAAACAGGTTACACGGTTTAGGTAAACCAATTACAAATCAAGATGCTACTAATAAAATTTTAAGATATCTTAGTAGGTCATGACAACCAAAGGTCACCGCAATCAAAGAAGCAAATGATCTTACAACATTGAGTCACAACTTTATTTGGTAAGCTTACGGATCATGCGCAAGTGCTTAACTTGTTGGAAAAGCATGAAAAAGGTGGGAAAAAAGAGAAACATGACGATAAAGAAAAAGAGAAGGAAAAGAAGTCCATTGCTCTAAAGACTTCAAGTTCCAAGTCCAAAGGTAAAGAGCAAGTGGAAAGTAGCTCAAGCGAAGACGATTCCGATGATGAGGCAATGGGGCTCTTTGTGCGACGCTACAACCGTTATATGAGAAACAATGGGATAAGGCAATCCGATGACAATCTTAAGAAGTTTCGGAAAGATAGTGGTTACCGGAAGAATGAAAGTACTAGGAACTCCAAGAAAGGGACATGCTATGAGTGCGGCCAAGTTGGTCACTACAAGCCGGATTGCCCTAAGCTCTAGAGAAAATAGAAGGAGTCACCATCATTCAAAAAGGGAAGCAAGTCTAAGGGAAAGAAGGCTTATGTTGCATGGGAGAGCGGAAGCTCGTCTTCTTCTTCATCAACAAGCTCTAGTTCAAGTGATGAAAACGAGATGGCTAATGTATGCTTCACAACTCATCATCACAAAAAGAAAGATAAAGCTCCCAAAAAGGTAAATCAAAATCCCTCTAGCTCATATACTTTGTGAGAATATCATGACTTGCAAAGTGCATTTGAGGATCTATGTAGTGAAACTAGGAAAGCTTTCAAACGATTAAAGGATGTCATAAAAGTTAACAAAATTCTTGAAAAGAAAGTTTCCGAAATAGAAGAAGAGTTGAAAGTATCATTATTAGAAAGGTCAAGTGCAAGTCATGATAGTAGTGATATAGTTGGTTGTGATGGATGTGTATCTTTGTCAAAAAATATTAAAATTCATAAGGACAAAGTGGAAAATCCACCAAAACCTAGAATCACTCATCAATTTGATCCAAAACATTTTGAAAACACTTTCAAAGCCAAAAACAAAAATTTCAAAATGGATCAAAAGAAGAGTGACTCACATATCACTTGTCACTATTGTTGTTGTGAAGGTCATACCATTGCAAAATCTAAGGCTAGGAAATTGTTGGTACCTAAGGGCATATTGCAATGGATGCCAAAACTCAACAAAATTTATTTACCTCACCAATTAGGACCCAATGAGAATTGGGTACCTCCCTCTTATGTTTAAATGTTGTAGGAAAAGTGCTTTGATAATCTAGAAAGGAGATGGTTTCTACATAGTGGATGTTCAAGGCACATGACGGGTGATGCCTCGCTTTTCATTGAGTTCAAAGCTAAGGAAAAAGGCTACGTCACCTATGGAGACAACAACAAGGGCACTATTCTCGGTGTAGGTACAATCAGTAACCCATCTACATCACCTATCGAAGTCTTACATATCTAACAAGTGAATAAGTTTGGACACATAAGGATGGCTCTAGATGTTCAACAACTCGGCTGACCTCTAACTTAGAGGCGGAAGCCGAAGTGCATTTTAATTTACTGCCTAAACCATTTGAAATAATAATTAGACGAGAGAATTCACATTTGCCTTCATGAGCTCCAACATTGAAGTCATAAACAACAGCTCATACAAATGGCAGACTAACACCTAAGATTCATAGGGCAACCCCCAAAGTAGCAAGAAAGAAGCTATTCCAAAATTAATCTTATATCTATCCATCAAAAAATACACTTATGATTAACAAAAGTTATAAGTAAGAGACCACGTAACATCTTAAATTCATCTAAGATTTACATTGTAGGATGCATTTGTGTTAATGATTTGTCCTTATTCTTCTCTACTAAAAAAATCACATTGAGCATATAGGCCCTCAAAAACAAACAAACAACCGAAAAAATTTATAAACAAATAGGTCCTTATTCAATATCAGGAACATAAATAAAAGTAGGTTTAACTATCATTTTTGTCTCTGTATGTACACAAAATTTTGGTTTTAGTCCATGTATCAATTTTTGTTCTAAATAAGTCCCTGAATCAACCAATTTTTTTGCTTTTGGTTCTTAAAGTTAAAATCCGTAGAAAAATTTTAAGTTTCCTGCATATTTTCCTATGAATTTTCCTACAGATTTTAACTTTAAGGACTAAAAGCAAAAATATTGGTTGATTAAGGGACTTATTTAGAAAAAAATTGATACAGGGACTAATTAAATCAAAATTTCAAGTACATACAGGGACTTCTTTTGCTATTTTTTGAACATAATATTGACTTGTATATGTATAAAACTAGTATTTACACCTACTTTGCATTCTACGGTGAACAAATCGTTAATATAATGAATTAATATTGACTTGATATCATTTTTTTTTTATGTCTAAATTATAAATCATTAAAAAATTAAAATAAAATATTAATATTTTGGGGCAGATTTTTTTTATCAAAATGACTTTAATTTCCAGGGTAATAATTATTGATATAATATGCATTTGATTAAAACAAAAATAAATTACCACAAAACATGCAAGAGATGGTTCATAAAAAAAAGGGAAAAGTTACAATAATGGGTAGAGTTAAAAAAATGATTGAAAAAATTATTATTTTGCTCGAAAATATGGCAACGTAAAAATAAATTATAACAATTAAACTGAAACATAAGATTATGAGTAATAAAAAAAATTAAACCTAGACATAAGATTAACAATAGAAATATAAAAGAAATTTTTGGAACAAGAGTGGTTCTGACACAATCTATTTAGTTATGATGATAACAAAGTATTAATGTACAATAGAGTATACTAAAATTTATTCTAAGTGTGCAAGATTCTAAGATAAAATTTTATATGGTATCAGAAGCTATAAGTTATCAAAAGCATAGAAGTCGTCATAAGCTATATGGGTTTTAGAAGCACAAGACTCAAAAGCTTAGTATGGTACTTAGATTCAGAAAGATCAATTATAGTTGGTTTTGTAAAAAGACGAATTTTCAGATCATCAATGATTGGAGAATATTACCGAACTGACAAATTCAAAATAATTGAAGAATAATCATAGTACAATATTCTTATCCTTTAAGGATTGTAACGTTAGTACTATTGTATTATCTTTACCTCTTACATATGAGCGAATATTCTATACAAAGACAAGAAAAGGATAAGCTTTATTAGACATGATAATAATATCTCATGTTACCTCACAATTATATATACTATTCTTGTTGGCTTAATTGATAAGACCTCCACAACGGTCATCTTCAACGTCTTTATTTATTCATTGCTTCAACACTTAGTATTCCATTGTCTTATGATATTACAGAAGGAATCTTGTAATTGAGTTGTAATAGTGTGAGAACACCTTTGATTTTAATATCAAGTGTTCAAACACTCTTTCTATCTTTTTTTTTTCTACTTTGTAACTTTGAGAAGTCTCTTGCTTTTGTGCTTGAGCATTTGGATGTCTCTTGCTTGTGTGCTTGAGCAATTGTAATCTTTAGCGATTATATTGAAATCTCTTAGAAGTGCAAGAGCCTGAACTACTCTCAACTTGTGAGAGGAACTAGTATAAAATTGCTTGTGTCATTCTCTCTTCTCTATTCTTTATATTGTGTCTGTATCCGCTGCACCTAGTGATTACTTGCTTTAAAATCATAAAAAGTATTAAACTACCTAAAACACATATGAACCCCCTTCTAGTGTTTTTCACACCTCCAAATCCACCCCTAGAATCACATCCAAATATAATTACATTCGTAATATTCAATAAATAATTAACTTTATTCATTAGTAAAAAAAACTTGATTCATGTTTTTTTTAAATTTTGTCAGTTAATTATTTTTCAAAAAAATAAAATTAAACAATTATAGATATATATTAATGGCTAAATATAATTTATTTTCCCGTGATTTTTTTTAATATATTTTTATATTTATCATATATAATTAAATACTAATATCAACTTTAAATAGTTTTAAAGAAAAAGACAACAAAATATTGATTATTAATAACGATTGATGCTTGTTGGTAAAATGAACTAACACGCTATCCCCGCAACTACGCTTGGAAGGAAGCGGAATCCACTTGTCATACTAGAACTGACATCCGAATAAGATTAGTTGATAAAAAATGATATTTATTTATACTTGTGAAAAAAATGATATTATTTTATTATTATTTACTCACTCTCTTTCTCTCTCTCTTACAACAATATTTCAAGCCTTTAAATGGGGTCATTGTATATTCTCAATGAAGAGATTCAACATAGGGATTATGATCTTCTCCTGTTATCTCTTTCCTGCTCTTCATTCTGACATAATCTCTGCCAATTATTCATATTTTTCTCTCTCTTCCGCATTATTATTTTTTGTAAATCAACAACCATTTTCTCTCTCTTCTGCTTTTTTCTGATATTATTTTATTATTATTTACTCACTCTCTTTCTCTCTCGTACATGTCAAGCCTTTAAATCAAGTCATAGTATATTCTATATTCAATTCAGACATTTAAACATAGGGATTCAAATCATCTCCTGCTTAATAAACACCAGAAGAGGATCAATTTTCTCAAGCTAGACGTTGCCAGCATACCTTGTTCTATGGCTGCTGCAGAGGGTTCATGCACAAATGTAGATCTGGATTCCAAGGGCAAAGCTGTGGAAGAACAGGTAAATATTGAGTCATATTTTAGTTTTTTTCTCACACCTTTTTAAATCATGTTTTTAAAAGTGATATTTTTCTAAAAATTGGATCTCAGTTATGTAAATAAACTTTGTGACTTTTGTTTTTTATTCTATGCTAGTTGATGTTGGTTTTTTGTGTTTTGCTTGTTGATAGATACAAATCGCGTGGAGAGTTGTGTTATATTAATAAATTATACAAATTCAAGAAAACAACTTTCTAGTCAATTAAAGAATTGTTTTTTATGATAAGTCAATTGTAGTATATGGATCTACAACCAAAAAATATTATGATGAGTCAATTGTAGTATATGGATCTATAACACCTTTTTTTTATGACGAGTCAATTGTAGTATATGTGATATAGATCTCAGTTTTGTAAATAAACTTTGGGTTTTTTTTTATTTTTTATGTGCTGATGTGGGTTTTATGCTTGTTTTTATGTTTTGCTTGTTGATCTACAACTTGCGTTCAAATTTGTGTTCAATTAATAAAATTTAGTAATTCAAAAAAAAAACTTGTTAGTCAATTGTAGTTTATTTTTTGGATGATGAGTCAAAAACCTATATGGATCTACAATGTTTATCAGATCTTTAACGGTGAGATCTATAATACAATTATATTAAATTCTATTGTGAAAGATCAAAATATGACATAAGTAAATTCTCTAATTAAGGATGATATTCATTTTCACCATTGTATAATGACAATATTGTCAAAGACAAAATTAGTGACCAATATTATAGATCTAAAGAATGTAATTTCTCTTTAAACCCCTTTTATTTTCAAACCATTATCTTTTTGAATATCTTTCTTTTTTTCCCCCAAGCTTCTTTCTTTGGAGGTTCTGCCTAGATTCACTGCTCAAATCTTATTGGTGGTAGTTGGGTATCTCAAACCGCCATGGCCAGCCTCTTTGGTAGGGGTTGCGATGGTCGGTTTAGTAGCTTTATTTTAACGGTGCTTAGAATCTCTCATTCCAGATATCTGTTTTGGACTTGCCTAAAGTAGATTCTTTATTTGTGCCCAAATCCGTTTTGTCTGCGGTCCCACACGCCCATATCTATTTGTTGGTGTTGTTGTGGGTGGTGGGTTTGTGCTCAGGTTCCAGTTGCATCTACCACGCTGGTGGACTTAGATTGCTTGGCCTAAAAGGGCTCTTTAGCTTGTTGTCTCAATGATTCGTTGCATTGTGGGTCCGTTTTAGTGTTAGCGTTTGGATTCATTGCCATTCTCAAATTTTCTGGTTTGTTTAGAGTGGGACTCTTGTTCTTGATTGTGTTCATATGTGCATCACTTTGTTTCATTATTCTGTTTGGTTTCAGGTCCGTGTGCGGGCCTGCAGGATCACATGTGGGTGATATGCCTTTGTTCATTTATTGTTTTTTAACCCATTTGAGTTGGCTTGTTAAATCCATTGGGTTTGTTTGTTTTCTGTTTGTTTTTGTTTATTGGGTATGATTTTTTTGTCCCCTAAATTATTTTAATTTAGAGATTTAATATAAACATTTAACCATAGGCATCATGATCTTCTCCCGTTGTCTCTTTCACTCTCACTCTTTCTCTCCTGCTCTTCATTATGCCATAAACCCAACCATTTATTCATATTTTTCTCTCTTGTTTTTTTTTGGTTTTTTATGATATTTTTTTATTATTATACTCACTCTCTTTCTGTGACAAAATTAGTGACCAATATTATAGATCTAAAGAATGTAATTACTCTTTAAATTCCTCTTATTTTCGAACCATTATCTTTTTTAATATCTTTCTTTTTTTTCCATTAAGCGTTGTTATTTGGAGGTTCTAGATCGATCTACTGCTATGATCTATTTGGTGGTGGTTGGGTATCTCAAACCGCCATGGCCAACCTATTAGGTAGGGGTTGCGGTGGTCGGTTTAGTAGCTCTATTTTAACGGAGCTCAGAATCTCTCTATCTGTTTTGGGCTTCATTAAAGTAGATTCTTTGTTTGTGCCCAAATCTGTTTTCCTCAAAAGAAAGATAAATAATAAGAGAAATCTACTTCTGACATTGAATTTCTTTCCAAACATGGGTCTCCTAGTGCGATACCACGAGTCTCCTACTAGTGCATAAAGTGAAAGTTTTTATTTTTCTCTTGTTTAAGTTCTCTTTGTTAGTATCATCACAATATTGACTATAAATAATAATAATTAAATAAATTGACTATGATAATATATAATATATACGGGCTGTTAACTTAGACCATGTAGATCAAAGTTAGCAATGTTGATCCACATGAAATTACTTAACATGCCCCCCACACAAGCGTCTCCCACCAACCCCCAACGCCTCGCGCGTCCTCCACATAGTTTTTCCTAAAAAGTAGAGGGCGCGCGAGAAGGTCAACATTACTTAACTTTGACTAACAGGTCGAAGTTAGCAATCCCATATATATATATTAGATTTCCTATTAAATAGACTTTAATTATACTTTTCAATTGACCAGGATGAAGAAATTTACGACGTTGAGCCAATATCTTGGGCATTTCCAGTAGGTTATAACGAGAATATCAATGATGATAATGCTCCCGTCAACATTTCACCAGTAAATGAGGTAATTTGTATTTTATTTAAAACATTAATATAACTTTTGTTCTTAATATGTTTTCTTTTTCGCCAATAAAAAATGCATTTACTTCATTTTTTTAAAATTTTATTACAATAACTTCTAAAATATATATGAGTTTAGGCTGTAAGCCCTTCAACTAGGTCAAAAGAAAAACAAAAATGCCCAGAGACTCCAGATCTTTTGTTGAAAAATTGGGAAATCTTCGAGAAACTTCAACCCAGCGGGACTAAAATTGATAAGGTATGTCGTCAAATTTGAAATGAATATTGTTGTTTTTTTCTCTTCATGTGATTATAGAAGCTTTCAAATGTAATGTTCCAACAATTAGTTTTTACAATACTTTCTTATAGTCAAGCACACTTATCCATCAATTTCTTAAACTACCAAAAAGATGATATATCTTGTGGGTATAAGATAAATATCTCTTGATTTCAATTGAAATGTAAAACACTAGTTGAATAATTTTTCATTGTGCATACTACAACCACTCATATATAGGCATTTCATATTCATGATTAACTATATTGATTTTTCATAGTCATTTGTGTGTTTCTTTTGGCTAGAAGAACACTATGATATTATTGTGGAATATTCCTCTTGCAGAGGCTTATTACTCCCTAAACTCTTTAGTTTTAGATGTTGCATGTCCACTTGGGTGTTCAAGCCTATATATACTGCACCTCTTTTATGTAGTTTCTGTCTTGTGAGTTGTGCATAGATTTAATTATTAATAAATTTTGTCGTTCAAAAAAAAAGTGATACATCCTCGAACAACTTCATATTAGAGTTGATGGGTCATGAGTGATTTTCTATCTTCTTAGTTTCTTATTGACAAAATCAATATTAATGTTTGTGTTGCAGAATTATTATCATAGAGAGAAAGACTTTACTTTGCGATTTAGAAAAGCTGCTGAGTACTATGAGATGACTAGAAAGTTTCTAGAGAAAAATAGCAAAACAGACGGAAATGAAATATTAAATATTATCCATGCTAAATAAGAAGTCAAAATGAAAGTTCTTGCTTTTTGGTGGTTGAAATTTGAAAACTTATGGAGATTAGTTATTCAATATCCAGTTTTGAGTGTTTTGATATTTCATGGATATTTAGATGTATAACTTATGGATTTTTATATGTTAATTTTTAGACATTTAACTATATTTTTAAGATTTATTTCCTGGATAGTGTTACTCGTTGAGTTAGACGTTACAACAATATATACACTACAATTTTGGGTATATTTCCAAATCACATCGACAGTGAAATTAAGCAATCTCACATGGTTTGAGGTGGCAATGATCATCAAATAAAAAGACATTAACATGCATGCACCAGCTACTATTAACAAAATTACAGTCTTATTGAAATGCGTTATGATCCTGAATTCTCAACTACACATATAAGTGTATAAACATATGTCTCTACATTCTCTGCATAATTATGGTACTAATAAATGTTTTTTACACTATTATAGTAGTATCACTAAATGAATTCAAATGTTTTTTTTCTTCAATACTAAAAATGATAGAAATGTTTTTTCTTTAATGTACCGGTTTCAAAAATCCTAATTGTTTGTCAAAAAAACCTTCTTCAATGTTTAGTTCAAACTACAATAAGGCATTTTCACCAATAGAACATACAACTTAAAATGAAACATACAAGGACCATTATCGAAGTCTTACATATCTAATAAGTGAATAAGTTTGGACACATAAGGATGGCTCTAGATGTTCAACAACTCGGCTGACCTCTAATTTAGAGGTGGACGTCGAAGTGCATTTTTATTTACTGCCTAAACCATTTGAAATAATAATTAGACGAGAGAATTCACATTTGCCTTCATGAGCTCCAACATTGAAGTCATAAACAACAGCTCATACAAATGGCAGACTAACACCTAAGATTCATAGGGCAACCCCCAAAGTAGCAAGAAAGAAGCTATTCCAAAATTAATCTTATATCTATCCATCAAAAAATACACTTATGATTAACAAAAGTTATAAGTAAGAGACCACGTAACATCTTAAATTCATCTAAGATTTACATTGTAGGATGCATTTGTGTTAATGATTTGTCCTTATTCTTCTCTACTAAAAAAATCACATTGAGCATATGGGCCCTCAAAAACAAACAAACAACCGAAAAAATTTATAAACAAATAGGTCCTTATTCAATATCAGGAACATAAATAAAAGTAGGTTTAACTATCATTTCCGTCTCTGTATGTACACAAAATTTTGGTTTTAGTCCATGTATCAATTTTTGTTCTAAATAAGTCCCTGAATCAACCAAATTTTTTGCTTTTGTCTTTAAAGTTAAAATCCGCAGGAAAATTTTAAGTTTCCTGCATATTTTCCTACAGATTTTAACTTTAAGGACTAAAAGCAAAAATATTGATTGATTAAGGGACTTATTTAGAAAAAAAATTGATACAGGGACTAATTAAATCAAAATTTCAAGTACATACAGGGACTTCTTTTGCTATTTTTTGAACATAATATTGACTTGTATATGTATAAAACTAGTATTTACACCTACTTTGCATTCTACGGTGAACAAATCGTTCATATAATGAATTAATATTGACGAGAGGATAGAAGGCAAATGTGAGCTCCAACATTGAAGTCATAAACAACAGCTCATACAAATGGCAGACTAACACCTAAGATTCATAGGGCAACCCCCAAAGAAGCAAGAAAGAAGCTATTCCAAAATTAATCTTATATCTATCCATCAAAAAATACACTTATGATTAACAAAAGTTATAAGTAAGAGACCACGCAACATCTTAAATTCATCTAAGATTTACATTGTAGGATGCATTTGTGTTAATGATTTGTCCTTATTCTTCTCTACTAAAAAATCTCATTGAGCATATCGGCCATCAAAAACAAACAAACAACCGAAAAAAATTTAGAAGCAAATAGGTCCTTATTCAATATCAAGAACATAAATAAAAGTAGGTTTAACTATCGTTTTCGTCTATGTATGTACACGGAATTTTGATTTTAGTTCTTGTGTCGATTTTTGTTCTAAATAAGTCCCTTAATCAACCATTTTTTTTGCTTTTAGAACAAAATTTGATACAGGGACTAAAACCAAAATTTCAAGTACATACAGGGACTTCTTTTGCTATTTTTTGAACATAATATTGACATGTAAATGTATAAAACTAGTATTTACACCTACTTTGCATTCAATGGTGAACAAATCGTTGATATAATAAACTAATATTGACTTGATATCATTTTTTCGTTATGTCTAAATTATAAATCAATAAAAAATTAAAATAAAATTTTAATATTTTGGGGCAGATTTTTTTGTCAAAATGACTTTAATTTCTAGGGTAATATTTACTGATATAATTTGTATTTAATTAAAACAAAATAAATTACCACAAAACATGCAAGAGATGATTCATAAAAAAGGGAAAAGTTACAATAATGGGTAGAGTTAAAAAAATGACTGGGAAAATTATTATTTTGCTCAAAAATATGGCAAAGTAAAAATAAATGACAACAATTAAACTGAAACATAAGATTATGAATAAAAACAAAATTAAACCTAAACATAAGATTATCAATAAAAATATAAAAGAAATTGTTGGAACAAGAGCGGTTCTGACACAATCTATTTAGTTTTGATGATAACAAAGTATTAATGTACAATAGAGTATACTAAAATTTATTCTAAGTGTGCAAGATTCTAAGATAAAATTTTATATGGTATCAGAAGCTAAGTTATCAAAAGCATAGAAGTCATCATAAGCTATATGGGTTTTAGAAGCACAAGACTCAAAAGCTTAGTAGGGTACATAGATTCTGCAAGATCAGTTATAGCTGGTTTTTTCAAAAGACGAATTTTCTGATCATCAATGATTGGAGAATATTACCAACAAATTCAAAATAATTGAAGAATAATCATAGTACAATATTCTTATCCTTTAAGGATTGTAACATTAGTACCATTGTACTATCTTTACCTCTTACATATGAGCAAATATTCTATACAAAGATAAGAAAATGATAAGCTTTATTAGACATGATAATAATATCTCATGTTACTCACAATTGTACTATTCTTGTTGGCTTAATTGATAAGACCTCCACAACGGTCATCTTCAACGTCTCTATTAATTGCTTCAACACTTAGTATTCTATTTTCGTAGGATATTACAGTAGGAGTCTTGTAATTGAGTTATAATAGTGTGAGAACACTTTTGATTAAATATCAAGTGTTCAAACACTCTTGTTGATTTTGCACAAAGTTGAAAAGTAATTTTTAATTAAGTTCAACTATCAAATCAATTTCTAATTTTTGAAAAGTAATTTATGCACAAAGTTGGTTCTTACACACAAATATCGAACCAGAACTATGTTTGAGTATGACTTGAGTTTTGGAGAATACATGAGATTCATATAGACATTTAAATTAGTTTTTCAAAGAATAGATCAATAATGTGTGTTTAAAAAATATTTCTAAAAGAGTGCATTGCTAATATTCTTCATCTATGAATGATAAATCTTTTCTCCACAAATAACATTCTACATCACATCCTTGTTCTTGTGCAAAGCTTTGAAAATTTTCTAAAAACATGCAAATTTCATTCATTTGCCATTCAGAAATATCACCAGCTCCAAATCTATAGATTTTCCTATCTATCTCAATTGTACTGTAACCAGGTACTTTCTTCAGTCCCATTCCTTCCATTCTTGATCTCACCTTTCTTGATTCATACCATTTTCCTCCTTCAGCATATATGTTAGATAACAAAGTATAGTAACCTGTATCATTTGTGTTTATTTGTCCAAGTTCTTCACTGATGTTCTCAATCATGTCCATTCGCCCATGTATTCGACACCCGTTAAGTAAAGCTCCCCATATACTAGCATCTACAGGCGGGCGTATCGATTTAATTATTTCATACGCTCCGTTGATATCACCGGCACGACTTAGAAGGTCGACTATGGAGGCAAAATGTTCTGCATTAGGCACTATGCAATAATCCTTCATAGAGTTGAAATAAAGTTTTCCTTCCTTGACGGATCCGGCATGCCTGCAGGCGGATAAGATATTCATGAAGGTTATTTCATTTGGTTTGATATGTGAGCGAACCATTTTTGTGAAGAGTGAAGTTGCAGCATTTATTTGACCATGTATTCCATGAGCAGCAATCATGGTACTCCATGACACCACACTTTTCTCGAGCATGCTATCGAAAACTCTTCGAGCTGTTTGTAGGTCTCCACACTTGGCATACATGTCTACCAAAGCTGTATTGATGTAAAGATCGTTCTGATTACCGGTTATGATGATTTTATGGTGAATCCATTTTCCCTTCTCAAGATAACCTAAATTGGAGCAAGCTTGAATTGCACTTAAAAAGGTTACTTCATTAATCTCAAGGCAATTTTCATACATCTCATCATATAGGTTTAGTGCTTCTACCGAAATCCCATTCTGAGAAAATCCACACATCATACAGTTCCATGTCACAGTGCTTTTCTGTTTTATCTTTTTAAAAATTGTGTATGCCAAATCTACAAAGCCACATTTTGAATACATATCCATCAAAGAGTTCTGAACAAATTCATCAATGAATCCTCTTTTCATGACATGACCATGTATCTGCTGTCCATACCGTATTGAACCAGCACTTGCAATTGCTGAAATTGAACTTGCTATGCTAAACGAGTCTGGTGTTAAACCCGTTGCCACCATTTTCGCAAAGAGTACCATTGCTTCCTCGTTAAAACCTTCCCGAGCATAAAATGAAATGAGTGTATTCCACGATACAACATTTTTGTTTCCGATTAAATAAACAAGTTTTTCACAACTACTTATTTTCCAACATGCTGCATAGAAATCTATAAGTGCAGGCCCAAGATCAAGATCAGCAGCATCCATTGCTTTCCTTAAAACAAAGCAATGAACTGATTTTCCCTCTTTTATCCGACCTAATCTGGCACACGAATTCAGAACATTAATCATTGTCACTTCATTCGGTTCTACCTCTGTTTCTTGCATCTTAATGAAAGCATCCATTGCCTCTTTAAAGCACCCATTTTGATTATAGGATGAAATCATAGAAGTCCAACAAGAAGTACTTCGATTATCAAGATATTCAAAGAGCTTTTTTGCTTGACACAAGTAACCACACTGACTGTACATAACAATAAGAGAATTCCTCAAACTACCATCACCAATCATACATTCTCTGATCACATATCCATGAACCGACATAGCCAACCTCAAGCAACCAATTTTACCACAAGCCTCAGCTACACTAAGCAGCGTAACCGAATCCGGTCTAATCCCCTCAGAAACCATCGAACGAAACATTTCCAACCCTTCTCTATAAATCCCATTCTCAACATAACACGAAAAAATCGAACTCCAAGAAACCAAATCTCTCAGACACATTTCATCAAACACCTTCTTAGCATCACTTAAACAACATAATCCCCCATACATTCCAAGCAACGAAGTCCCAATAACACGATCCTCGCAAAACCCAGATTTAACAATCTTTCCATGTAATTTTCTTCCCATTATCAAATCACCAACACCAGAAGCAGCTCTTATAACAGAAGGATACAAAAAACTACAATTTTGAGTCAACTTAGAACCCTTATGAACATGATCATTGTAAAGAGAAATTACTTGGTCAAAAAGGTGATTCCAAAGGTAACATTTAATTAGAACACCAAACATGAAGGAATCAGGTGATGGGTATGAATAAAAAACGAGTCTTGATGATTGAAGAGACCCCATTTGAGAATAGGATTCAAGAAGCTTTGTAGAGGCAAGTGGGTCATTGTGAAGATTAGTGACGACAAGGTGGGCATGGAGTTGAGTGAGTTGTTTTAAGGTTGAACATGATCTGAACAATGGCATGTAAAGTGTCATGTTTGTTTGAATGATAATGAAATGTCTGGTTTTTGTGTTGTAATATTGTTGCTAATAATAGTTGTGAGACATCATCATCCTAGGTTGGATGAATGTTAAGGCATGAAGCATATGCAAAGAGGTAAGAAAAGTGCCATCAATGAACGTTAGCAGGAATACGATGGGGACTAATTTTATAATTCAATCGGCAACACGAATAATAGGTGAAATTTTCCCACCGAGAGAGGAAGGAACAGCCTCAATGTCATAAATCGACACTCCTGGGAAGGCCCTTGAAGATGTTGACGAGATTCCCATATTAAACTCTCGCTTTATTCTCCTGGGAAATTAAACACAAAGATGCGTCACACATAAGGGCGGATCAAGACATAAAATATTAGTGAGGCTAAACATAAAAGAAACTATGAACTAAATTCTTGTCTAAGATTGGTTCACCACAAGTCAAACACTTCAAACTTTTTCCAAGTACCTCTCATTATAGTTAAAAAACCTCTCGTAATCGAAACACAATAAAAAGCTTATAGACATTACTAATTCTACAGACTACAATTATAGTCGCATTTTCATCCCCACAATACTCTAACAACAGAACATATTGATAATTCCAGATCAAAACTACAACTAAAGAAGTTTAAATAAACAATGTTCAATATGCCTCATATTAATATTCAACAAACGGTTCAATCAATTTCCTTACACAGTTACACAATTCTATTTTCTAGCTCAACATTTATCTATATTTATTTATTTATTCAATCAGTCAAATAAACAAAGCAAAATCTCCCAAAAACATAAAACCAACAAAAATTGTAGAAATTCCACAGAAATTCATATCAAAATTTCAGTAACTAAAAAGAATTTAGATTTTGAAATTGAGCTTTGTTTCTAACATTTCAGTTTAGTACCTGTTGTCGAAGTAGAGAGACAGAAAGCCGTTGATGTCGAGCAGAGAGAGATAAAGGGGGAGAACGGCGGCCGGCGTTGAGGGAGAAACCAACGGCGCGGCGAGTGTGTCGGTGTGGCGCAATGACCGGCGAGTTATTTCACTCACTCAAACTCTCACTCTCAATAAATACATAATTCCTCACTCACAAAATATTTAAAAAAAAAAAATAAAAAAAAAATTATTTATTAAGAAAACATAATCATGAACATAATTATGAGAATTTAAAATATGGTTTTGTAGAGTTTTGTTTTAAATAAGTTATATAGTAAGATGTAAAACAATTTTCTATTGATTATTGAGAAAAGGAGAGAGGAAGGAAAATTAAATGTAATTTTTATTTAATTTTATAAGAATAAAGAAAAACATATTCTTAAAAATGGTTTTTCTCTTATATTTTGGAACCAAAAAATTGAGTTTTTTCACTTATATTTCGGGACAAAAGGAGTATTTTTTTCCATTAATTACTACTTTGTCCCTATTTATAGAAGTCATTTGGACAAAAATTATGTCCTATGTTAAATAACAATATCAATATTAATTACTCTCCGTCTTTTATTATAAGTCTCTTCAACTAATTTTTTATATTAAGAAAATTTGATGATGTAATTATTGTATCTAATTTGTGTGTAAAATTTACTAAATTATCCTTTGTGCAAGAGTTTCAACATTACCATTTTGTCCCATGTAGATTGTTATACAGTCAACATTACATAGAGCTGTCAAAAATAAGCCGGTCCATTAGTTCACAGGCTTGGACGGATTGGTCTTCAAAAATGTCATCCCAAATGCACTCAAACTTTTTAGGCCCAAGCCTAAGAAGCTCTCTAGAGGATTGGGACGGGTTAGTTTATTGGGCTTCGGACCGGTCCATTATCTAAAAATTTGTACCGTTTTTGTAAAAATAATATCAATAATACATAAAATATTATTATCTAATTGAAAAATTATTATAAAAATATAGTTTAATGTGTAAGTTCAATAAAAATGGTTATATTTACCTAAAAATTTAATAAAAAATAATTTTTAATTTATTAATGTCTATTTAATGATGATGTAAAAATTATTTACACTTACGTACAATTATATCTCAATAAAATTAATAATTTTAAAGAATTAATATCTCAAAATCACTTTAAAAAAGATCGAATAAGCTAAAAAAGGAAAAAAAATGTCGGACAAGCCCATAGAGCAAGGGCAGACTCATGCAGGGCCGGGTCGGACTCGTTAAAGTATGACCTAATATATAAAATATGGGTCGCACCAGTCTGATCCATATATAGTGCAAAACGAAAATTGCTTTATCCGCCCCCTGAATTACTTCCACGCCTCCCAAAATACCTTAAATACCCTTCGGATTATATCTTCCAAAATACAGTAAGACAAAAATTTCAGATCATATAACACGAAAACATATAATTTTTGGATTCTATAACCTAAAATTGTAATTTATGTGTTGTTGGAGCCATTTTGATAGATACGATCTGAAAACTCTTAATTTTTAGGAGTTACGATCTGAAAACTCTTAATTTTCAGGAGTTATGATCCGAAATGGTTTTTTAAAAGCCAACTAGCAGGAGAAATTTTCAGGAGTTACGATCTAAAATGTCTTAATTTTCAAGAGTTACGATCTGAAAATTCTTAAAAGTCAGTAAGTAAATGTACATTATTTTTATTATTGTTGCTGCTTGTTTTGGCATGTCTGAACCTCCAACTCAACAAAATGATATCGATGAAGCAAATATTGTTGATCCAGTTCAAGCTATTATTCATAACACAGCCAAGTTTTTTTTTTTACAAACAAAAAACAACAATGATGTTAGAACCATGTTCTCAATTTTCAACCGTGTATTATTGTTTTTATTCATCATTTTTTCTATGTTGTTATTGTTTATGTTTAATGTTTTTTTTTTTGACAAAAGTTTATGTTTAATGTTGTTGTTGTTTAATTGAATTAAAATTTTTAATCAACTACTTATGTTTAATTATGTGCAAAAATTTAGAGATTACAGAGTTTCAGAAGTTACGATCCAATATTTTGGCTTAGTTTAGAAGTTACGAACTGAAATATAAATTATTTTGGTAGATACAATCCAAAAAAATGAGAAAAACAGATTATACATACTTAAATTTTTATTTTTCAAGCTGAGGATATTTTCGAGTTTTTTTTTGGGGTGGGGGGGGGGGCGTCTAGGAGCATTTTGAAGGACTTAAAAAACAATTTTTGTACAAAACTCTATGGACCAAACTGGACCCGACTGACTGGACCATTTGACAACTCTAAGTTCTAGCGTTACAACCATATATATGCTGAAGCGCAGTATATGATTCATGGAGAAGAATGAAACTGACATTGCCACTTTAGTCATTTTCCCAAGTACTGGACAAATCCAAGTATTAAATTGAGGGTTTTTTTTAGCTAAAGGACTATAGTGCTAGACTGCTAGAGGAGGCTATATATTAGGTGAAAATCTACGATATATATATATTTGTGATCTTATTGAACATCCTTTGAATTACAATGCATAAGTTTTATAGAATTCAGTACACAAGATCGATCTGAAAGACTCGATCTTTTCAAAATATAAATATTTTATAATTTTTCATAAATTAAAAATATATATTAGTGATCAAAAATATGCATGAACATACGTAAATTGGTCAAATATGATAAATATTTGACGATTATCAAAAATCACTTTTTGTAATCTTTAACTTAAATGCTTTCAATTTAGGAATCAAAAATGACTTTTATCATTTGTCCTTATCTTTATCAACTTGTGCTTAACATGCTTAATGCTTTTAGACTTTACTACTGCTGTGTTCAGTGGTCACAATAATTTAGCTCATCTTGGTTTGATTGTCTTTACAAAGTGATGATCAAGATTTTCATTACATGAAGCACAAATGTTAGTAAGCATGACTCCCTTATTATATAGAACTCTAATACATCAATTCTGCAACAAAAACTCTCAAAAAACCTAAACAAGCATAAATCCTAAATAAGCCAAAGAATTCATCCACCAAGGATTAAAAAAAAAGGACAAAACAAACCATATAAATATCATCATATATACAAACATGAATGAAGGACAAAAACAATATATTTTTTGGTCGAGACCGGGGTATCCACCGCCGAACGCAGTGACTAAGACAAAAACAATATATAATTTTGCCTAAAATATTTACTTTTTTTGTACGATACTTAAAATATATTTTTTTTGAATCAATACTTAAAATATATGTTGACTTGTTTATTGCCCATATATTTATTTATTTTTTGTTAACCAAATATCAACAACCAAATTATAAAAAAATAAAAAGATCCAAAACAAAATTATCAAATAAAATAAAGTCCCCAAAGTCACGGTTTGCCCTATGAATTCTCAGGATGAATTTTATGTTTCTCTTCTCTCAGTTCTTACAAATTGAATAAACTTGCCGTTAGTGCAAGTTACACTTATAGAGGTAAAATGGCGCTAACATCAACACCGTCACATCCCTTTCTTCCTTTCGATCTCATTCATGAAATACTAAGTAGATTACCGGTGAAGGTTCTCATTCAATTCCAATGCATATGTAAATCATGGAAATCTTTAATCTCGGATCCAAAATTCACAAAGAAGCACCTTAGTCTTTCAACTAGGCACAGCCTACACTGCTTTCAGAAGAAAAAAGAACGCTACAATCAAAGATACATCAATGTATGGTCTTACTCATTCGACTCTGTCAGCAACAACGTAATCACTACCGAAATTTCCCAGTTCCATTTTAATTGGGACCGTGATGCTTACTTCGTTGGATCTTGCAATGGTATCCTTTGTCTTGCCAATGAACGTGTAGGATCGACTCTTATTCGATTGTGGAACCCTTCCATCGGAAAATTTAAGAAATTGCCCCCTCTTCTAGAGCCAGAAAAGTTTCCTCAATTTATGTATGGATTCGGACATGATCCAAATAAAGATAAGTACAAGGTTGTTGTTTTACCTATATTTGATGATGGTAAGAGTGGTAATATCGTTCAAACAAATAAAGGGAAAGTTCATACTTTGGGCACCGATTTATGGAAAAGCATTCCAATGTTTCCTTTTGTTGGTGTCCTTGTTCAGCTATATGGGCAATATGTGAATGGCACAACTAATTGGTTGGCTTTTAAGTCTATGGAATATTCTAAGAAACATCAATATTTAATTGCTTCTTTTGATTTGCGAAACGAGTCTTATCAAGAGGTTTTGCTACCCGATTATGATGAAGTAGATTTGAACTTGAGTGTTTTTAAGGATTGTTTGTGTATCAATGCAGGTGCAAATATTTGGATTATGAAGGAATATGGAAATAAAGAGTCTTGGACTAAATTGTTCACCATTTCTTATATTTTGAATTCTTTTACATTACCATCGTATTCCTATCTTACGGCAATGTATGTTTTTGACGATGACCCAGTGCTCCTGAAGTCTATAAGGAATCCGACACGTAAGTTTATTTTTTACAATTTAAAAAATGACACTTCAAAGGTTATATGGTTTGAAAATATTCCAGAAATCTGCATTGAGAGTTTGATATCACCTTGTTTTTAATGCAAGGTAGTAGATGCAAATATAAATGCTATGTCACTTGAACATGAAATTTAACTAGAACCTATATGATTAATTTTTGTTTATGATATTTATTTTGCAATTGTTTTTATGATTAGATATATATTATTTCATGAATTAGGTTCAGTTAATGATAATTTGAATATGCAGTTTGATAAATTAATTTGTTTGTTTGTTTGAGGATTTTATTCTCTTTTCATGCATTTTATTTTAGATATAGTTCAAAATATTCATGCATTATTTACTCTTTATACGTGGTTTGAGGTTAGAATTTCAAAAGCAAGGAAAGGGGTTACAGTTAATTCTTCATAGAGTTCTAAAATTTTCTAATAAAATCACAAAGATAGTAGTTTGATTGGTTAAGGTTTAGGGAGAAAAGATGAAGATAGTTTTTTTCTTTAAACATGGTTTTTCCTTCTATAAAAGTAGTTAATTTTGATTTTCGTTGTTGTAAGAAAAATTACTCCCTCAGTTCATTTTTAAGTGTCGTTTGTGATATGTATACACTATTTATATAATGTACTTTGATCATTTTTTTAATTGATATATAAAAACAAATATTAACATATAAGATGTTGTTCAATTTATCGACGAATATTTTCAAAATATAATTTTTTATAATACATAATTAAATTTATTGACATATTTACAATTATCAATTGTGACAACTAAAAAGGAACGAAGATAGTGCATGTTTTTATTCTTAAATAAATTTGTGTGGTTTGTTTTTTGTCTTAAATTAAAATAAAAAAATTGGTCTTAGTGAGCTTTACTCGATTGGTAGGAAAATTGCATCTAATGTGCAGAGGCCAGAATTCTAACTCAATATACGCCAATTTATTCACGGGTGAAATTCTAACAGTTATCCTACATGACCTTTCTAAATATGGAGCACATATTAGTATAGTTCAAAACAGAAACATCACATATGACATATATATAGATTAATTACGCACAAAATCAAGTACAAGAGTAAACATGAAACATTACATAATATACCAATATACACCCATAAGTGCTTAAAGTTTACACATGATTTTTTATGGAAGAACTGTAACCACTCTGATCATCATAGTACCTAGACCAAAGCATAACACCTCCATATTTGGAAGAACCCTTAATTGCTGGAAGCACTTTTGAAGTAAGATCAGTGGCAGAAATGAATCCACTACCTGCAGCCTCAGGTGAAGCTGGCAGCCCCAAGAAAATCTTCTTGGCTGGAATATCAGATATCCATTGCTTCCATGCATCTTCAAGATTGATAATTGCACCTCCGCTATATTGACAAGGAGGGTTATTGTAGAATTGGACCCAAACAAAATCGAAAAGACCGGTTTTAAGGGCATTTCCTATCCAAGCATCAGGAAAAGGGCATTGAGGAGCGGCTGTCAAATACAAATTTTTGTTGTATCCTTTAAGGAACCTAGCAAGATCGTCCCAATAAAGATTTGTTCCTCCTTCAATATCGAAATCGATGCCATCGAGAATAGCAGGACCGAGAGGGCGAGACGGAGATTGCCCTCCCAAGAAGTTGTTCCATAGATAAGTTGCTACTTGTTTTGCGTCCTGAGAGGATGTGAGCGAGTAGCCACCAGCGGCTCCTCCTATTGATAACAACACCTTGACGCCTTTGGCTTGGCAGGATTTAATGTCGGAGGTTAACTTTGTGCAAGTGTTACTGTATGGATCACAATGTCCTGCTAGATTTATCATTGGTTTTTGGCCATTGCCAAATGTTGGAAGAAAGGCTAAGATAACATATTCATAGTTTCCTGTGGCACAAGTTTGTGCAAGAGTTCCTTCATTACCATTTTGTCCCCAGTAAATTGCTATGCTGCCAGCATTTGAACCATATGCTAAAGCTAGCAGTATCATGAAGAAGAATGAAACTGATATTGCCAATTTAGCCATTTCCCAAGTACTAGTCAAATCCAAGTATGATGATAAATTGAACTTTTTTTTAGTTTGTAAGACTATGGTGTTAGAGGATGCTATTTATAAGGTGAAAATTAACAAAAACATGTCTTGCTTAATTACATGTTTGACCCATGATTTCAAGTTTGTCCTCTATATTTAAAAAAGGTTTAAAATTGGTCCCTTACATTACCGATATTATTATTATTATTATTATTATTATTATTATTATTATTATTATTATTATTATTATAAGTTTCTCATTTCCATCAAATTTTGAGTTAATTTCGTCTAAAACTTCCACGTGGCACCGTCTCTAAGTTATCCATGTATACGACTATGTTAGTCCTGTGGACAATTCAAATAGAAATTTGACTAAAATGATTAACTTACCGAAATATAAGAAACCAACTTGAAACTTTTCAAACGGAAGAGATCAAATTAAAATCTAAAATAAACATAAAGGAACCAAATATACAATATTGCCTTTAATCTTAAACAATTTCTTTGCTCATAATTATTCTCATAATTAGTCCAAAATTGGAATCATTGATGTTGATAGATATTAAGGAAGCAGCGTGCAAGTTAGCCAAGATTTATTTGCTATTGTCTACTACTGCTTCTGATTTTCTTCCACTCCACTCTTGATAATAGAGTCAGCATACCAGTCAAATTCAACTTAGCACCATATAATTTTTATTTATTTATTTTGTCTATTTACATTTTACAATGTATTTAAATAAGCTAAATGATAAACAAGAAATCAAAATCTTAATGAACAAGATACTTGCACAAAGACAACAATCCAGCTTCAACAGAGATCAAAATCACATTAGACTTTATTCAGAACTCACTTATGAGAGATTACAAAGAAAAATAATATTGTATTACTTACAGAGAAACATATTGACAGTGAAAATAAATTAGAAAACTGAATTCTTACATACACAGACACATAGATCCTCTTCCACCTATAACAAGTGACATTGTGAGAGTAATTGGAAAGGCAATTAGTGAAGAAACTATAACAAGTGATGCTCTTCATCAACTGATTATAGAACTGCGGATGACGAGCTCAAGGTCTTTGATAAACATATTTTGTTCTGGGATCCACCATAAGACCCTTTCCTCCGTTCACTTCTAAGTCATGCCTACAAAATAATAGTACAAAGCAAATTACAACCAATAAAATATACTACATTTACCAGAAATAGAAACACAGACATGAACACTGGACACGACACTAGCATGTAGACACTGATAATAATTTGAGAAAATAAAAGTTATTTAATGTAATCAAATGCGTTGTGTTGGACACTAAAAAAGCCTACAATAATAGTTGTTGGTGTTACATAGGAAAATACTTTCATAAATCAAATGAAACATTTCATGCAATGCCTTTACCAAGAACAAAGGAATACAACACATGAAAACATTAAGACTCAACTGAAAAACAAAATCTGGAATGGTCAACTGCTCACGCGGCACGTATCTGAAGAGCTGCAGAAGTCTATCAACATATACCACTTTCTTCCATACCTAGAAGTCAGACACCAATCACAATAACAAAATTAGGATATTCTCAAATTGGGATAAGAGCCTGTTTGGATTGACTTATTTGAGCTTATCTATTGACATTAAGCACTTATAAGACTGTTTGGAAGAGCTTATGTCAATAGTTTATGACATGTCCAAAAGTTGTTTGCAACTTATTTCCATAAGCTCTCCATAATATCTTATGAATATAGCTTAGATGGAAAAAAAATATGAACTTAATTTATCTTTTATTACAGAAATAGCTTAAACATAAGCACTTAATTAAGCCGTTTATCCAAACAGGGATTAAGTCCATTAAAAGAATTTGATTTTCCTAACATACCACATTGTTCACAAGCACCTGAAGAGCTAATACTGCAACTTTTAGTCCTATAGTTGGGTGAAGAATATATATTGCCTGGACATAACAGACGGTGAGATCAGATCAAACACTGCTACAAAGTACAAAGGTCTAAAAGTAATGTATTAGAAAAACAGAAATACTACTTACATGTAGATTTTGCTGGTGCTTCCGTCCAAGTATTTGTTGTAACCTTTTCATCCAACCTAAGTCTGGTTGCCTATGAATGCAAAAATAGGGTCGAGAAGGTGATTAAGAAACCACACTACTTAGCATTGTGCAAAATTTGGAGCAACCGATAATAGAAATTACTTATAAATTAGCAAAGAAGCAACCCGCATAAGTAAAATATTCTTAACAAATCTTCATGACACAATTCTCTTCTGTTATATTTTTTTCTTTCAAGTTAAGTTGCACGTAGCCAAACCACAATGAATCAAACCTAAGGATTGCCTGATTTAGATATGGGGCTATGTATTGAGAATTAATGATGTTAAACGAGCAGAAAAAGAATGCAGATCCAACCTCAGTATGACTGATGCAACGTGAGATGTTTAGCAATTAAATAAAATGCTTTATAAGTTCAAACAAAATTGATCAGCCATATTTTCATGCATCGAGAGTTATTTGCAGCTCTCATATTTCTGTTTGAATAAAAGTGAATTTACTGAATTTTAGACATGAAAGTGTTTTTTTATATATGTAATCAACAATACATTTAACAACTAAATCACCTAATTAAGGTATACAGTTAGCCAATTACTCTCAAACATCCAAGTAATTTTCAAATACAACACTTAGAAAGTTAGAATATTTCATACATTCATTTTAGCATCAAAGAATAAACCAATCTATAAATCCTAGAAGTCCATTATTAACACTTACACTTGCAAAGATGCAGCAGAATGAAAGTACACAATAGTATAGGGCTTCTGTATTATTGGCTCGAACTCCTGCATAATGGAAAATATATGCATTAAAACTAAATTATCATAAACGAGTTTTAAGAGAAATAAGCATTCTCAACATCTAGAAGATGAAAATTTTGTAGTCAAACTTATGCTTGTCAATAGTAAAATATGTCGCGCTGAAGGGTACAAATATAAATATAAATCACCTTCACCACATAAAACACAAATCGCTCCAAATCAAGACATCTGAGCAAAAAGTGAGCCCCAACAACAACCATGACGGGACGACCCTCACTGTCCACCCCTCCACGATAACTGAAAAACACAAATATCTCTGAAACTAAATGAAAATATTAATCTGAACGCATGCATCTATTGATTGGTTAAGAAACAAAAGTATATCAAAACATTAAAAAGCATAAAACTTCATTATTCGTTTATCAATTAATAAAATATTTTATTCTCACTTTTGTTGAAGAACACCACTTCATCATTTCAGTTACAGGACTGCCTTACAGATGTCTTCAAATTTGGTTAGGAAGCCAAAAATAATTGAAGAATGTACAACACAAATGTGAATTTATCTCGTATTGTCCAAATGGCAGAAAATTTCGAAACATAGGTGATTAGTACTGGTTAGCTTTAACTTCCAAGATGATTTCCCTTATGATTAATGATTAATACCATACATAAAAGATATGTACATGTAGAATGGTTAGTAAAACAAAACACACACAATGAAAGTAATGAACGTATATATGTATACAAAACACACACGATGAAATAGATGGATGCTTACAGAATCTTCATCTCTGCAATTTCAGATAGATTTAAGGATTTTGCTTTAGAAAGATATCTGGAGTGCACAGAATATTCTTCAGCGGCAGACAGTGGAGGTCCACCTAGATCACCGAATCCAAGAAAATTAGCAAAATTCCAGCCTCGTTGTGCTTGAACAGTTTTCTCCCACTGCTCCAGACGTCTTTCATCAGGGTCTTTAATCAAAGACATGAAGGCAGGATCCAGAAATGAATCTAAATATGACGAAGTCCTACAAAAACAACATTAATCAAGAAAGCTCTACATGTAAAATTCTAAAAATTGATATTTGTTCACTTAAATACATTGGAAAAACTTCAAGAGAATAAAATTAATGGTAAATGATATTGTGGCAGGTAAACATAGAACCAGGGGGAGAGTGATATTTATTTGCTTGTTTAAGACCACAAAATGTTCTGGAGAATGATAAAATAACTTTCTGCTATTTTTATTGCCGAAGCTATGTTAAGACAGCTGAAGGGCATTCATGGTTATTTATTGATAATGCTGGACAGACTTGCTCGCTAGATGAAGCACAGTGGCATTGTAGAAAAATTTAGATTGTAGTGTAAAACCATATTTTGGTCTGACTCTGACATTTGCTTTTTCTCACTTCAGTCCTTGACATTTCTTATTTTTTTCACTTTAGTCTCTGTCATTTTCAAACTCGCTTAAACTTAGTCCTTGTTATTTAAAATAAAAAATGCTCATGTATATGTTAGAGATAATCATTCTTTGCAAGTGCGACAGTTTGATCAAAGATGACCGGACAAATACATTATAAAAGGTTGTCAAGCTCGAGAATTTAGGTAAACTCGTGGAGCATCCTTAATCTTGATTCGTAAACTCTTGTAAGAGTTTACCTAATATATTTAAAAAAAAAAGTAAAAACTATACATACTATATACAGCATTACAATAAAATAGTAATATATTACCATTAAAACAGGTAAATAACAATAATTAAACAATAAAATTTAACTACTTCCTTAAAAAAAAATTAATTCCATAATAAAGTATAAATCTTTTTAAATAGATTAAATACTTATCAGAAAGTTTTAAGACTAAAATTACGGAAGGTTTAAATCATAAATAAGAAAATACACTTGATAGTAACGTTGAAGAAAGATATTGAAGTTTCAGAGAAACAATAAAGCCATATCAAATCATACACAAGAAGAGCTAATTTGACCGACTTTTCAGTCAAACATTTTATTTTGTATCTAATAAAACAAAACAAAAAACAGTAAGATTACATTTATGGCCAATATTTGTTGCAATAGATAAATAGTTAAACAAATATCATACAGTAATGACCATAAACGTACATTTTAAGGCCTAAACGGCTAAACCCTAAAGCATCTTACATGATAATGTCTCACTCATTACTTGCCATTTGGAAGAAAGAAATAAAAAACTCATCCTGTATTCCAAATGGCGAGCAAACAGTTAAACAAGTGGCTTTGGATGCATAGATATTGGTGTCACATCTTTTTCAAGAGTAACTCTTTAGATGACTAGTAGTATAATGATTGATCATTAAATTGAAGTGCATTCATAAATGTCAAGGACTAAAGTGAGAAATAAAAGCAAATGTCAAAGACATATAGAGTTTTAGACATAGATTACATTATCAGATACCATGAAATCTGCCATTTATTTATGCTCAAATTGGTACCACCCATGCAAGTATTTGTAGATTGTGGAACACACTGATAATTACAGAGAGAAATATAAAATATATAAAAATCTCTTACTAATGATTTACTGACCTGCGAACCAAACCAACATCGCTAACAGGAAGATCAACTGGTCCTCTGGGAGGTTTTGGAACCTTCTTTTTAGGCAAGGGCTTTATTCTGATTTTACGCTCATCAATTGTAGTCTCACCATTCTCATCCCCAACATCTGCAGGAAGCTTTGACATAGCCACCGCCTCCTCGTGTTTATCCCGAGGAAAGTAAAGTGGAAGTAACCTAATATGGAAATAATGTAAATGGAAAGAATGAATAATACAAAAAAAAAATGGCATATTCTTAAAGAAGTTCCTTTAATTTGAAAAATGGCAGGTACCAACAATAGACAAACACCTTTTATATATCTCGGTATCAATTACGCTGGTAGTGCAAAAGACAACAGCTGTTACATTGTCTTTCTGCTTCTCAAGAAACCGTCTGACAGTTCCTGAATAAAAAGACATAAGAAAATGTGAAAGGACACAAGGTGTTGTTTCTAATGATAAATATATTATCCATCCGGCATGAGAAAACAGTTCTCTAATTAATAACATATAAAATCATACATTTTTTTTTTGACGAATATAAAATCATTCATTATAGCTAGAGAAATTTAACATAGCACGATTATACCCTGAGGCTATGTTTGGATATATAATGATGACCGCAATGGATTGGGGATAAGATGGAAGCCAATCGGATAGAACGTAGATTTTGGAAACTGTATACGATGGTAGAATCATGCATAAAAGATGCAGGCAAACATGCATATATTTTCCTTCATCTTCTTATGTAGCACCTTGTCATCGTTCCCTTCATTAACTTAAACACCATTTTTTTGCAAAGGAAATTTTATCTACCACTTAGTAAGATGTGAAATTAAACAAACAAAACAGAAAATTATTGATTGACAATTTGAAGGCTTTAGTGTGTGCTTTGTGATTCTATTTTTTCCCTCTCCCCCTCCCCTGACCAATGAGATTTTCTTCCTCTCTCTCTAAGATAAAGTCGGCACATTATTTTTCTGGTTTTTGGCATCCACGGCAACAGTTTTCAATACGGATGGAACAGAAAAGACGTAATATATCTCCAACATTTAACTTATCACGTCATAGTTAACCTATTTAACTTATCAGGTCAGAATTAATATAGAAACCGGAAAATTGAGGGGAATCACTCACTTATAGCTACATGTGCAGCTGGTTCACGGGGATAGTTCTTTGCTTCTGTATAAATACATCCCATAGCAATGCTGCATCAGTACATACAAAAACAAAAACTAAGTTTTAGATATTTGAGGTAACATGGAAGATGGGCACTATTTCAAAAAAATAATGACAATATTTGAAAACCTTCGAAGCCCATTTTCAATTAGAAGCTCAAGGCAAGAACGATAGCAATGACTTAAAGCATTCTCTGCAGCAGTGTGATACTTCATTGCATACTTTGGACCAACTGTATGGATAACTTTCCTGCAACAATTTATTAAGGCATACAATATCAAATTCTAGGAATCTAACTTCTAGCCAGGACAACTAAGGAAGAAATATAGGAAGACACATGGCAGAATATATTAACATAATTGCTGGGACACGGCATACGAATAACAGAGCTCACATACCAAAACATAGGAAAAGAGAAAACATGCCATAATAACAAATATCATGCCGATGCAACCAGGATTCTAAGCAAATCTAAGAAAGCATGTCAATGCAACCTTGCAGCAATGCAACAACATTTACTTAAAGATATTATTCATGTGCCTTTTCTCTCAGAAAAGAGACAAAAAAAGTAAGCCATTATGCATAGTGCATTGGGGCTTCCGAATTCCCATATGGAAAATGGAGATAATTACTTTCTAACCTTGAAAAAGTAAACTTAAAGGGGCCAGTGAACAAACCTTGCAGGAAGGTCATAGGCATTGGAAGCTTTAGCCATCCCTGTTCGACATCCACCCTGTCGAGAATAAGTTATATGATGTCATTTATTTTATCTCATATTTATATATCATTTGACAAAAAATTCTTCCCATTTTTGCAGTATATTTATCTCAATCTCCCAACCAAACTCTTATTCCACATATGAATTCCAATTATTTCATGAAAAAAAAATTATAGTTACTAAATTAAAAAACATAAATGTTATTGCAGAAGCAATTAATAAGAACTATACCAAAGTTGCACATTCTTCTGCAAGACCGGGTCCGGCAGCAGCATGCAACCCAGGGCTGCTGTGTGCTTCATCCAAGACCTGTTGCCAGGAAACCAAAACCATATAAGATAAATGATTTATTAGCACCATTTATTTACTGGAGGTCAGCTCTACCCTGCTATGAAATTTCATTATATTGCATAGTAACAATGGTCTGAGAATTGGAACAAGCGAACTGTTATTAAGGGTGAACAAGAATTGGTCTTTTTATCGTGTTTATTTTAATTAAGGATTCTGCTTTAGTGACATTATTTGATTAACTTTATGCTAACAATCCAACATTATGTGATTCTTTTCATCATTTATAATTATATTTAAACACCAAACAGAGAGCAAGCACCTCTATGATATAAATGACTCAAAATAGAAATATCATTTATGTAATATCTCAGCAAGTAAGTTTCTTATCTGTTGAAATTTATGTAATGTAAAGGACTGCATAATCTGGAATTGATATTATTGTGATTATATGATGTTAAATACAAAGCACTAACCACTACTGATACTGATATTGAACTCCTATCCCTAGTTTTGATTAAATAAGGAAACACATCACAAAAATATGGAAACCTTGCTATGATATCATTTTGAATATCTCGCTTGGGACTAACTAACACTTTCACACAATAAATGATCAGGATGTGATTGAGCAATCTCTCCCTAATTAGTAGCTATTATCTGATTCTATAGTAAAGAGAAATATTAACATGTGACTAATTCTAACAGCAGCAATAGAGTTCTAGGTTTTAGGGAACTCAACACTAAAGCACAAGTCGTGGAGGATGGTAATACTCAGATACCATATTGAATTTTCAGATGAGAAAGGAGGAAATGAGAGAATTGAAACTGAATCATATGAATTTGATATTAATTTGAGGCCATGTTTGGTGTTTAGTTTTAATTACAAAAATACCACCTCGTTTTCACTTTGTTTCCTCTACAAAACTTAGGAAACATGAAAGGATAAAAGAACACAAAAAGTGAAAACAATGTGATATTTTTGCAATGAAAAATAAAAACAGAAAATGAACATGAAAAATAGAAAATATATAATGTATTTTAAAACCAAACAAGTCTTCATTGAGTAACAACTAATTGGGTGGGGTCATCTAACAAACTAAAGCGATCAGAATTCAGAAGTGGATTTTATTATCCAATTATCCACTACCAATGTTGTCAATCAGGGATCAAAGAAAATAGAAGCTTGTTTAAATTCCACTACACAACAGTGATGCTATAGTCTCTATTTGACAGTATTTTGAACTAAATAGTGTATCACAGAATAATAATGATTTATTCAAATTTCTCTACACAATAGCGCTACAACGCCACTATTTAATAGCACTTCCCATTACACTGCAATCAATGGAAATTTGATGAAGATTGAACTTTAACTTCAAAAAAAGCAGTGGGAAAACTTTATAGTTATCAAAATAGTTCACTTTTCATAAGTTCCTTCACGTGGTCCTAGTGTGTCCTGTTTTGCTCGCACAATATAATCAAAGAGAAAAGATAGCAAGCATAACGACAATGATAACTGTGACTTAGCAATTACCAACCGAGAAAAGTTAAACCAGACATAATTTTCATAAGTTCCTTCACGTGGTCCTAGTGTGCTTGTCTGTACCTAATACTCGCTCCATCTTATATTAACTGTCTTTTAAGGTAGTGCATAATGCACACATCTTAAGAAAATGATTACCTATACTAATTTCCAATTGAAAATCTGTGTTAAGAAGACTATAATATCCTTGTGCTCTCATTTATGATCAAACAACCTACAGCTGCAACTATTTATAATAATGGAAAACATGAATACATGCTTAATTGAAATTCCTAAGGCGATAAATAATATGCGACAAAGAAATATTTTGAAGTGACACTTAATATGAGAAAAGAAGGGAGTATTACTAACCTCATTTGTTGAATTCACCACCGCATCCACCTCAAGGTTCCAAGGGTTCCCTCTCCATAAATATATCCGGGAATTTATTTCATGGTCAACAGGAAACCTAGCCACCGAACTACCAGCACCACCCCCATTTCCCGATTGGAACGCCAAAGGATCATGGAAATATGGATTGGAAAACAGTGAATCTTCATTGTCATTCTCCACTAAATGCTCAGCATCAATCCACCTTGGAATTTGATCTAATGTAACAACAGAGTACTCCTCGCTGTCATTAGGCAATCCACCTCGAGGTGTGGCTGACGAAGCAGCCACAGGCCTATACATTTCAGGGACTCCTATCAACAAAATAGTATTACCACCACACCAACCCTTCTTGTAGTTCTAAACCACCCCTTCCAAGTTCCACAATCACTCACTGTAACAACACATAAACAATCCAAAATTCACACATTAGCTAAATAAATTACATAGCATATGAAACACTTACACCAACACGGATATCAGACACAACACTGACACAGACAGACACGGATACCAGACACAACACAGACACGGATACACAATTATAGTTTTCTAGCAGGAAAAGAAAAATGCATTACCGAATTGAAAAACGAAATTGAATCTTATGTTATAAGAGAAAACCTAATTCAAGAAATTTGAATGTGATGTGAAAAATTTACATATAAAAATAAAGGTGAATTTGATTTGAAAAGGAAAAATTACCTGGAATTGAAAATTTGGTATCGAAAAAGAAGAGTTGTTTAGGTATATAATTATCAACGAGAAGTGTTAAACTGTTATTGCGAGGATGAGCTTGCAAAAGATGAAGAAGAGAAAAAATGAATGAATTTCTTGTTTGTTGTGTTTTTTTTCCTGCTCCAATTTCATGATTAACTACCGCTTCTAATGCTTACTTAATTAATACTATGCATTTCGTAATTGACCTGTTTTTCTTTTTACTAATATATAAACAAACATAAATATTAACGTTTAAGATGTTGTTTGATTTGTTTCAATGTAAATTTTTAAGATATACAAAGTTGTTTGTTGACAAACGTGAACTGATCTACTGTGATTTTTTTTTTGGAAGGGAGGAAGTATTTTTTTTTGGGTTAAATTTGTTTTTTATTCTTATAAAATTTCTAAATTTAATCCTTACTTAATTTTTATTATTTTTTAGTCTTTATAATTTATTTCTTACATATAATATATAGTTTTAGTCTCTTCTAAAACAAATTTGTTTAATTATAATTAAATTCTTAAATTTTTAATAATGTTTTTATGGGCATGATTAAAATATCATATAAAGTTTAATTATTAAGATTTAGAAATTTTTTACATTATATGAATTAAATATGAATTTTTCAAAAAGTAAAATATTTTCAACATTTAAACCATACTCCCTCCGTCCCAAAATGTAAGAGAAAAAAACTCAAATCTTTTGTCCCAAAATATAAGAGAAAAAGTCCAAACATTTATCTTTTCGAGAAAAGTTTACTCTCTCTCTTAATTTTTTTATACCCAACACAATCAATAAAAATTGTTTTTACATCTTTCCATAGAACTTTTTCTAAAAAAATATACTCTCAACTATTATATTTTACTTTTTTAAAATAAAGTGATCGCACTTTTATGTTTGAAATGGGGAGTAAAACAAGAATATAGGTTGTTTCTTATGTAATTACTTTGATATTCAATAATTTAAGTATTTTCTTAAAAAATTGTTTTGTTTTTGTTTATGATAATAATAAAAATCAAGTTTTTTTGTGAGGAAATAGGATACCTAATGACATAATGACAGTGTAAAATAAATTTACACTATTAGAGTGCGTTTGATTCGCAAAACAGTAAATACTGGACAGAACAGTACATGACAGAACAAGATAGTACAGGACAAAATAAGATGGTACAGGACAGGACAAAATTGTATCAAAGAGAGATAGGGAGATAATTTTTTCCTATTTGAAAATAAAAAGGGTATTTTTGTATTTTTTATAATTGTACTGTGGACAAAAAGTTGTCCTGTGATTTAGTGAAGAACAAAAATTCTTGATTTTGTCTTGTCCCTTGCTACCTATTTTGTCCAGTCCCATAACCAATTTTTACAGCAAATAGGGTACAAAAATTTGTCAGCAGATCAAACGCACCAATCTTATATATTTTGTCAAATTACTCCATGATAGCCCCACAAATGCACAAAATAGTACATGCGATGAAGATTTTTTTTGAAATTTTGTAAGATTTTATTTGCAAATAAAAAGGATTATATTTTTATGAGAGATTATATTTCTATACTCGTGTTGATTGTTGAACCTGCCAAAGTCGTGGCCAACTCCACACAGGTCGTAACAGTGTTTGAAAAACGAAAACGAGATGATACAATTATGTCATTATGTCCATTGACACTGTAAAATTATTTTACATTTCATTGAATTTTTTTTTCTCATTATAAAATAGACCGGTTAAAAGAAATTCATAATTAAAAACAAAAATAAAAATATTATCCTTTCATGAAAAAAAATAAAAGATAATCAATGAACATAATAGTGAAAAACAAGCAAAGAAAATATTTTAACACACTTAGAATACTATAATTCTTGTAAAAGAAAAACATCAATATAATTTTTTGAAAAAAACAAGATGGCCCTCTTAATGTTCTTGGAGGAAGTAAATGTAAATACATTAATGTGTTATCTGACTATCTGAGCCCTAAATCTCCCCTACCTTAAACTGAGAAATCATCCTCTAGATCTAAATTTGTTTTTATAACCAAAAAGAAACTAAAAATAAAAAACTCCAAATTGCTACTACTATAGGCAAGATGGAGGATTTTGTTCACCATAAACAGCACCATTAACATGTGAACATAAATTGCTTAATCTTCCTATACCACGATCTTGCCAAAAATTAATGTTATCCAATGTAATATTTTGGCATGGATATTTTTCACTGCATCCCAAACTCACTGCAACTTGGGTATTGGAAGTTCCATAAATATTCTTGTAATACACGTTACTTATTTCCACGTTTGAAGGCTCCTACAACAAAAAAAAAAAATTGGGAGGAGTTATATAATTAAATCATGGTACATAAATAAAGTCATATATCAATTATGAATTATACATATTTTTAGGACGATTATATTATTTTTAATCAACATTTATAAAATATTAAAATTTCTTTCGCTAGTTTAGGAAACCTCAAAAAATTAGGAAATCTCAAATCGAATTTTCCCATTTCAAAATGAAGTAATGAAAAAAATTAATATTAATGAAATTTTACCACAAAAATAATGCAGTTTATTACGGTCATGAATTTTCTCATAATTTGAATGAAAACTTGACCACTCATTATAAAATAATCAAATTAGTTTACAAATACATCTCACGGTTGCATAAATACAATAAATAAATAAATAAAAATGATTAATTTCAGTTTAATACTAATACTAATAGAGTTTGTACCAACAAAAAAAAAATAGGAAGTAGGTTCAAAGTACTAACCGTAGGGTTACAAGCATGACCTGGACAATATTCTTGATCAATAATAATGGGATTATCCACTTGATTCATCGTAATATTCTCATACACAAAATTAGAAGCCTTCAAAGTTTTGCTCAATGGACGAGCCCATGATTTAATTCTTAGACCATTAGTTGTGCCACTAAGAGTACAATTCCTTACATCTATATTTTCAACATCTTCTTCTCCATCAATATGACCAAGACTTCCAACACTAATTCCATGACCAGGACCACAAAAAACATCGGAAATCCAAACATTCTTAGAACCGGAGATTATAGCAATGCAATCATCACCAGTACCAATGTTAACACTTTTGACAGTTACGCTTTTTGATTGTGCTATTTTGATTCCATCTGTGTTTGGACTATCACCTGGGGCAGAAATATTAATTTTAGTGAAAGTTATATTCTCACATGCAAATACTTTGAAATGTCCTCCTTTGCTGTTAAGGGAAGTCATGTGATGAATGTAACCATTTGTCACAAAGTTAAATGTCATTGACTGATGAAACAAAAAACACACATACATAAGATATTGTAATCACATAACAATATCATGCTAAACAAAATGAATAAATAAGTAGTATCTTTGTGAAAAAATATTTGATAGAAACTATTTAGAACAAATGTATTTTATTAAACGGACTTACAATCGCAAGATCGGCACAATTGGAATTTGTATCGCAATCATTTACCCGCCAAGCAGACGAGCCTTGACCATCCAATGTGCCAGGTCCACCCACAATCAAATTGTCTACATGCCGAAAATTTATCCATTTTTCAGTTGCGAAATATGGATTACTCGGCGCAATCAAGACACCTTCAATTTTGAAATTAATCCAGCCTTTGCACGGTCCATTGAAGATAACTTGGTTCAGCATATACGTTCCTTGCGGAATCATCACAGTAACTTTTGCAACAGATTGACAAGCATCACTCCATGCTTTCAAAAATGCCTTTAAAAGAGTGTTACATATTAGTTAGATAAACAAAACCAAAAGTTAAAGAAATAGCAGTAATAGAGAAGGAGTGAACATGGTTATATACCGCACTGTTATCGGTTTTGCCATCCGCGATTGCGCCATAGTTCATGACATTAAATAAATTCATGACTTTAGCTTGTGATTCTGCAAAACAAACTACTAGTAAGCACAATGAAAACAAAAGTTTTGCAGCCATTTTTATGTTCTAAACAAATTTACTTTGTTTTCTCTTTAGAATAGTGTCACAAAAAGTGAATATTACTTCACCTCTATATATATATATATATATATATATATATATATATATATATATATATATATATATATAGTGTAGTTAATGCCGTGGATTTGCAAAAATTTTGCAATAGGAAAGTTCATTATTATGAAGATTCAGTAGGGGAATATTCAGTCTGTTTTTGTTTTTTTTGGTGGTGAGTCTCTTTTTGTTTTGGAAACACTAGATTATCGTTTATCAATCAAATAAAACTTTTTTCAATTAAAAAAAACTAAATAAAAAACTTATCAATGGAGATCAATTTGAAAAGATAGTTCCGAAAATCAATTCTATAATTTGTGTTGGTTAATTAAATTTAGAAATTTGTGTCAAAAATAAAATAATAAATTTAGTATTCCGTAAATCAATTCCATACTTTGTGTTGATTAATTAAATTTAGTAATTTGTGTCAAAATTAAAATAAAATAAATTTAGTAATTAGTTATTTAGTCAATTAATTAAGGCAAATTATATTGTACAATAACAGACAAATTCTATTGTCCTAGTACATAGGGTTTTGAAATAATAGAAAAAAGAATATATTTTGAAAAGAAATATTTTTTTATTATTTAAAATATTATAATAACTAAATATCATTCATAAAAATTGTAAAAAAAAAATTATTGTTATTGAATATTTATCACTCATAACAGTGAATATTAAATTTTTTATGGAAAAATATAAAAAAAATTAGTATAATATTTATAAAAAATAAAATTATGATTTTTATTATGAAATTATGTTCTCTAAAATATAATATCAATAAATAAATTTTTAATTTATAAAAAAAAATTATTTACTTATCATTTTAACATCAAGTGTACCGGTACATTAGAATTTACTAATGTGCCGTAGTAGCTCCCATTAATTAATACTAACTCCGTTCATTTTTTACTGTTAGAATTGGTCACTCTACACATTTTAATACACATCTTTGACCACTAATATCTTTAGTTATGTATTATAAAAAATCATAAAAAATTAAAGTTATATTTTGAAATTATTATCGAAACAAATATTGAAGAACATTTTATATTCTTTTGTTTTCTTGGTAAACCAAGGTATGTTCTGTGCATAACTACAGGAACTAATTCCAAACAAATGCTTCTCCACATCCATCGGCCGGAGATCGAACTCAGGACCAAATGGTTAAGAGACCTATCAAGCTACCACTTGTGTCGCACTATGTTGACCTATCTACCAAATGGATGACTAATATTTGTTTTAATATATTAATAAAGTTATATGGTCAGTGTGACAATACACCTCCGATTATTAGTCATCCGCAACGACATTGAGGTGATCAGATTTAAAGAAACTGTAAGATTTAGAAGACAACAGTTGGATACAAGATTTGTATGAAAAAAGAAACATGCGACTAAAATTTCTTATACAAGAATTATTTTTTTGCAAAAATAAGAACAACTTCAAGATTTGAAGCGTTGATGCACAATCAGTTTTTTTCTTTTGACTCCTTAATAAAATCAGTTAAATCACTAAACAAAGCCTTAATATAGTTTTTTTACTAAGCCTTAATATAGTTAATTATTATGGTTCATTTTAAAGAGATAGTCACATTTAAATCTATTTCACTACGGAAACTGCATCACACATTGCTTCAATATTTCCTTTCAGTGCAAGTACAAACACTTGCTTATACGTGTATGTTTAAACCTGCGGTGAATTTGTCAAAGTCATGATGAATCACCGTAACTTTGTAAAAGTTATACTCAGTAATAGTGACTAGTGCATGCATTAGAAAACATGCACACAATTCATCAAGAGACAAATTGTTCAATTTAGATAAAATGTGTTGGGTGAGTTGGGACCAAGTGTGTGGTCCGAAGGATTTGGGTGGTTTAGACATCAAGAATTTGGAATTGTTCAATTTAGCTTTGCTTAGTAAGTGGAAATGGCGATGTTTATCGCAAAGGCAGGCTGGTTGGTTGAAGTTACTATGGTTCCGGTACGGTTCTATGCACGCTAATTTTCTGGGTTACGCTGAACGACCTAGTAGGACCAAGTTCTCAATATGGTGGTGTGATTTGATAGGCAAAGGAGAGTTAATGTGGATTTTTTCCGAACCAATGTTCGAACTGTTGTAGGGAGGGGGGGATCATGTTGGTTTTTGGCAAGAAAAATGGATGTGCAATCAACCGTTGAAAGAGTTTTTTCCTATGTTATTTGTTCACAAGCTCGTTCCGGATGTTTTGTTGGTTGATAGGTGGGACACGGCGAACTGGTGCTGGAAGTGGGAGTGGAAAGATGTGTTAACCTATGATGAGGTGTTGGCCGTGGGGGAGCTAGAGAATTTTTTAATGAGTGTTAGGCTCGATTCCAACCAAGAAGATTCATGGCGTTGGATTCCAAATCAGTTGGGACTATTTTCGGTTAATTCTTGTTACTCTGCTTTGCTGTCTTTAAAGGCAACGAATGTAGTGGTGCTGGAGTCAGCAGTGGCTCTTCGAAAGCTTTGGAAAACCAATGTACCTTCTAAAGTGAGTTTCTTTGGATGGCGATTACTCTTGGACAAACTGCCGTCTAAAATTGCTCTGAGACACAAAGGTATAATTCTTGATGATTTTGATACTTTTTGCGTGTTCTGTTTTATGGATAGAGAGGATTGCTCCCATTTATTCTTTTCTTGTGCTTTTGCACAAGTGGTATGGAGGAAAGTAGGCGCATGGTTAGGCTTGAATCTTGGTACATGGGCTGAGGCTTGGAGGCATTTCATTATGTTTGGCAACGTGATTCAAGTTAATAAGAAATTGCGCGCGAGGCACCTAGTTTGGTTGGCAACAACATGGTGCATTTGGAGCATGAGGAACAACATTATTTTCCAAGGAGCTCGAGTAGATTTAGATGCTTTGATGAATAATGTTTATTTTTCTTGGTTTTGGATCAGTTATCGTGTAGGACATGTTTCCTCTTTCTCACTTTCGGATTGGAGTCATAATCCGATTGCTTGTATACAAACATTATGACTTTGTTTGTTTTGAATTGTAAGGGTTGAGTACCCCTTGTACTCCTTATAATTCAATTTGCTTATAAAAAAAAAAAATCAAGAGGCAAATTATATAACACAAAATTAAATCATCTAAACTAGTAGAAAAATATCTATAGCAAGTGTTTTTCTTTTACAATCATACATAATCCATGTATAATGAATGGATTCAAACAAAAACAAGATTTTGAAACTATGCAAGAGGCCTATTCTTTACTAACTAGTGCCACCCTACATGTCAAAATTGTGTTTTTTTTTTTTACCTTTTCCATAACAATATATCAAAAAATTTATTTTCTCTATGCTCTAGCTGCATCATATTACTTTTCTCCAACCTTCTCCTTCAACATTGCTATGAATTTTTCCCTCTCATCTGGAGACATTCCCTCTGCCGAACAATCTCCAACTCCCCATTCTGCCCCGCGTAAGCAATACTTGTTCTCAATTTCTTTGCTATTCCTGAAAAGTAACACAAAATGTTATTACTATCATGAGCCATCTGAAATCAATTGTTGCTGCATACGATTTTTCTTATGTTAAATTTAGGTTGACTCTGACGCTACTCTACAAAACTGACTTATAAGGTTATCAATATCCCACTTCTAAACAAATTTGCAAATCATATCTTGTTTGGGACTCTTAACACATTTTTTCATGCCTAGGACCGAACATCATCTGGAGTGTGACTCAAGTGACCTGATAGCAGTCGACCAACAAATCTTAGATAGAATCTTATATGATCTTAAAATTTAGGTTGCACCTAACTGAACCCTACAAAATCTACTTGTTAAGTGAGGAGTACCACTATTTACAAATTCCTTTCAACCCTTTTCTCTTTTCACTATGAGACTTGAGTGTTTCTCAATGGTCTAAACAAAAACACTCAGATTAAATTATGATCATAACTAAAGAATTACTTCTCTTTATTCAACTTAGATTGCTCGAGCAATTTCTTCACCAGGGGGGTCTCTTTAAATCTTGCATCATTTTCAGCATATCTTTTCTGGTTTTCATCTGTAAAACAACAATAGTAAAAAGAGATGAAACAATATATTTTAGTTTTCATTTCATCATATTAAGCTTTAAAAAATCACAACATGTTCTAAGAGTTTGAAAGTTGAAACCATTAAAACGTTTGAGGAAGTCAATTTGTGGCAGCTGAGGACCAGGAACAGACTCTAGTCCTGAGATTCCTGACATGAATCCAGCATGTGCTGCAAAATATGAAAGAATTTAATTCAAACATACTGTTTGTAACTACATATATTAATTTTACAATGTCAATTAATCACAATAGTCGGATAATTAAAAATATTTGACTTTGATCGTAACTATTTCTAAAGTCACTTAAGAAAATTTCTAAAACCATGAGTATATAAATTGATTGTTATTTGTTGACGGTATTCAGTATTAAATTTTTTACACCGAAAGTGTATCAAAATTAAACTCAATAAACAAAATGCTCAGAACTTTTAATTACTTTTTTTTCGGATTGATCAGCCACTGAGCTATAATTCCACTTTTATAAAAGCGAATAAGTGGGCGTGTTCGAACCATGGTTCCTACACATCACGTACAATGTTCCTAGTAACTAACTGAGTTAAGCTCACGGTTACACTTTTAATTACTTTTAGTTAGTTAGCAAATATGTATCCAATGAAGTTTAAGTTCAGCCAACCCTAAACAACAAAATGACTTGAAATGAATTGCTAAATTAAATGACATGCAAAGAGGGCAAAAGGGTACTTTACCAGGTGTTGACCAGAGAAGAATTGCAACTGAAGCAGCCAAAGGAAGTGATTTTTGAAGAATGTTGTAGGAAGGAGGAGAAGATAAAGAAGAGCTTGAAAATTCTGTGTCTCTTTTTACTATCCCAAGTTGAAACTTCTTTTGAGGTTTGTTGAGTTTTTCACAGAAAGTGGAAATCTGAATGAAAGATGGTAATGAAGAGGAACCCATGATTGGCTGATTTTGGCTTCCCCTATGCTCTACACTGCCTGCCTATCCGCTGAACAGTTGAGACTTGGAAGGAAAGGGCGGGGAGATAAGGGGAGCAGAGATACAAGGCTGGTATTGTTTCTTGGCCAAATGCATTCGTGTGTCATTTAAATTCTTTTTAATAGTACTTTTAAGTTTTAAAATCGTAACATATGGGTCTTTCCAATTTATATACTTCATTTTAATCTTTAAATCTAACTGCCTATCAAAAAAAAATAAAAATCTTTAAATCTAACTACATTTAAATGATGTTTGGTATAAAGATTCAGATGATAGGTATAACATAGAAGAACTTATGTATTATAGTTTTAAAACTTATTTATATGCTAAAAAAAAAACTTAAAAGATTTATATTGTACAAATTAAAAATTTAAAGGACCCAGAGATACATTTGGTCTTGTTTCTTTCATGCGAGTTAAATATATTTTTTACCTCTACAATTGCTTTTTAATACATAAAATAAACTATCAAATTAGTCACCATCTTTCTAACTTGCCCTTAAATAGATCTATGACTTTATTAAAATCCCAAATTAATTATTGTTTTTGTTAAATGTTTTTCAATTTTGTCATTGTATAAGTATTATTTGTCAAAATTTCTCAATGAATAAATTGAAAAATAATTGATAAAAACAAGGACTCATTTGCGATAATAATATAGTATGCGACTTATTTGAGAGTGACTTACAAGACAAAAACCAATTTAGTGGTTTACTTTTTATATATATATAGAAAAAAATCAAATTATATCGATGTAACATTTGAGTAATGTTACGCAGTTCAATAACGTTGTAACAAATATGAATTTTATAAAACTCACTGTGAGATTGAATGTTCATATCATATAAATCATCTGTATAAAAATTTTTAAAAAATTAAAAAATCATTTGATATGTTATTAACACTCATCTAAGTTAATCGTCCGTATAAACAATTACTGTTGATGGATTTCAAGAGCATATAAATGATTTTCAATTTTTTAAAAATTTCGTATGGTTGACCTATATGATATAAATTTTCAATTCAATTATTGATTTTATAAAATTTATACTCGATAAAACATTTAAAGGGAGCTCTTAACAAGTGTATCTCAGACAACTAATCAATTTGTGTGTCGAAAAGTTCTATTCTTGTGTTTGTTTAGTATCACTCAAGCATGGTCTTGGCAGCATCAATCAATATTGATCTAAATCCTTCATCAATAACTCGACCGTGCACCCTTAGCGGGTGTGTTAAATATCAAAAACTGGGAAAAACCAGTTCGTTGGCTGCACAATGAATCATGTTTGCACTGTAAACTACGAACATGTCGGAAGTAAAAAAATGCAGTCCCATATGTAGTCAAAATTGTTTGCCCTGTGACAAATTGTGATTGGCCACGTGGCAGATCGTGCCTATGCATCAGCCACTGAGAATTCATCAAGAATTCTATAAATAGGACACATTTGTGTGAGAAATTTTTCACCAAAATTATTCACTTCATTCTCTCTTTTTCTTTCTTTGTTTCTTGTGTGTTTTGTGTAAGTTTCGTATAAACGGCCGCATATATAGTTCGTCGTTGATTACTAATATCGTTATTATCGACACTCTTATATAATCACATTTTAGCACGATATGGTAATCGACGAGGGAGTTTTTTTGTGACTTAATGGGAACGATGTGAGTAATTGGATTGGATGCAACATCCATCTTAAAGGTGGAGAGTGGCGAGGGGAGAAGCTGGGTGCTTCAGCAACTTGTTCTTGGGCATGGAAACTTTGGATAAAAACTAAAGATTAGAAGCTCGATATTGGAACTTCGTTCCTCAACTAAGTGTGAAACTTAAACCCTTCTCATTTAACACCTTACATATGTGGGTGGGGACTTCCCTATAATCCCAACATATATAATGCGTTTGATTCCATAATCTGTGACCTATCACTTACGAAAATCATTAAAAAAACTAAGGAAATGAATAAAATGTTTTCCAAACAAATATTAATTTTGACACATATCATATATACCTAATTATTGATGAAAGATTTAGATCAATATTGATTAAGTAATAATGTATCTATTCAATGTATTTTAAATACATTGAATAAGTATTCAGCAATGCTATTTCCAGCGAAAACCTTTATCCCGAAAGTGTCCCGACAAAAAAATTGGCCAATACAAATTCATTGTTTAGTGGAAAACATGGGTGGTGGGTTGAATATATAGATAATTATGCAATGAAAATGTGCAAGCTGTGTCGGGATAAATTCGCTATCAATAGCATTTTCCATAAGCAATAATGTATCTATTCAATGTATTTTAAAAGTAATTTTTGCTTAAAAAAAGGTCGGAGGGACTAGAGAGTACACCTTTTTTTTTTTTTTTTTGAAACAAGAATACACCTTTATAGGACTAACAAAGATCACAGCGGTTGTGATAGGAACAGGGCAAAAAATTACTTGACTCAAAGAACACTAACAAAATCGAAGTGCAGTGAGAAGAATGGGTGTTGTTGTGTGGACTGTGGAAGATGAAGACTATCAGAGGAAAACAGAACAAGTTGTTCAAGTTTCTTAGTGAATGTGTGTTGGTGTGGACTGTATAAGCATGGTTTTAAATCGTGGTTGCGGCAACGGATGCCTCTCTAACATTGCGAATGTGGTCATATGCAATTTAAAACCCTGCGTATATGCAACATGGTGGCGACTATCGTTTATAACAAGGAATTTCGAGTGTGGATACCAAATAATCCATCCATAAGAGATAGTTAACTTGGTCATTTATTAAGTGGTAAAACACAACAAAGAACAAAACATCAAAACAACAACAAAACGAGAGGCGCTTATAAGCCTTCCACCATATCTCGAAGCTCGTTCCAGAGGTTACAAATTTCTTTCATCTTCGCCATTGCCACTTCCTGATCCTCCTTGATTTTCCTTCGTTCAATATCCAAAGAAGCTTTCTGAGAAGCAAGCTCATCGAGTCTACGTAGCTTCTGAACATACTTCACAATGTCCCTGTTAATGGCACTTTGGATATCCCTCTTTTTCTGGTGGAGACCGGACAGTTCAGCCTCCACACGATTGATTTCGGCATCAAGGGTTGCTTCCAGCGCCTGTTGGGAAACATAAACCATCTTCAAAAATATATCCTCAGAACAACTAATCAACCAAAGGTTATATTCATGCAACTATGACTTTGATCTAAGTGCTGCATATTTATAGTGGTAAAGAAGGTAAGTACTGAACTAACGAGAAAAGAGTGGGAGTAATGAGTGGAAAATCCCTCCAGAACCCAACAATAGCTCGAAAATCGTTTCAACCGTAATGAGAAACCAAGGGGAAATGGTAAAAAGATAGACACGAGCTATGGACAGAATAAGAAACGTGGGGTGCTCAAATTAAAAACAATCTAAATTAAAAACAAACAAATAATAGGTTAATGCTATACTCACTCCGTTCCAAAATTTAAGAGAAAAAACAAAAATTAAACTTATTAAAAAAAAGTAAAATATAATGATTGAGAGTATGTTTTTTTGTTAAAAGTTGTATGGAAAGATGTAAAAACAATTTTTATTGGTTGTTGGTTATAGAAAAAGTAAGAGAGTAAATTTTTCTTAAAAAGATAAATGTTTTGATTTTTTCTCTTATATTTTGGGACAAAAAAATTGAACATTTTTCTCTTGATAGTAATAAAAAGATAAATCATTTTAGGACGGAAGGATTATATATTTTTTTGGTATGGAAGCTAATAAAAAGAAAAAAGAAAGACTAAAACGAAAGACTAAGCACGAGGGAAGAAAGTTCCCAGTGCGTCATTCCTAAGAAGGTCACGAAGGTCTTCTGGAGGAGATGGATGATTCAGGAGGTCGACATCTGATGATGCTCCAAGTTTAGCAAAAAATCTGCACATTGATTTCCTTCTCTAAGTGTGTGGTGGAGAGCACCATTGGTTTGAGATAGCAACTCCTTGATATCCTGGATCAACACAGCATAAATATGATACTTAACTTGTGGACCTTTGATGAGGTTGACACAGAGTAAAGAGTCAGAGTAGCAGACAAGTTCAGCAATATTCATGTCTTTGGCCAGCAAGAGGCCCCTAAATATAGCAGTCAGTTCCGCAAGCAAAATGTCAGATGATCCTTGAATGGAGCCTGAGAAGCCTGCAAGATAATGACCGAAAGTGTTTCTGATAATGCCTCCAAATCCAGCTCGAACAGGGGTACCGAGACAACTTCCGTCCACATTCAAAATGGTACAAGAAAAGTTATTATTGTTCCACCTTATATGTCTATCTACTAACTCGTCGTTAGAAGTGGGAGAGAAACACTTTCAGTTTCGACCATAACTCGGATGTTGAAGGAGAGACGGTTAAGGGCCAAGTCTCATTGTTCAAACACATCAAATTTCTGTGTCTCCAAGACCACCAGACAACGGCCGAGAAAGTGAAGGCGTGTGCACCTGTGGTACCCTACTTGAGCCAACGGAAGGATTATATGATAGTCATAATATGTGGTTTGATTTGTGTTAGAAGTCCCACATTGGCTAGAGATATGGCATAGATAGCATTTACAAATGTGTGCAAACCTCAACTAGTTTTTGTGGTTGAGTATAGGCCTCCCAAATTCTAAGATGGTATCAGAGCCTATCCTAGATCAATTTGTTGTTTGTTGCGGAGACCTCCCATATTTGGGGCATCCGTTATTGTTGATTCCACGTTCCAGCTTGTTCAGTTCTGGACGTGAGGGGGTGTGTTAGAAGTCCCACATTGGCTAGAGATATGGCATAGATAGCCTTTATAAATGTGTGCAAACCTCAACCCTTAAGCTAGCTTTTGTGGTTGAGTATAGGCCTCCCAAATTCTAAGAATTTGGTTTGGAGAAATTAATCCAAATTCTTATCTGATTCAGCGGTTTTCACAAAAGAACATCCAAACACAAAAAAAATATTCAATTTTTTAGACCAATCTTGCGGTTTTATTTTGGATTGGTTTGAATTTGAGCACCCTTAGTTATGATGTTCTTTTTGAAAACTGCGATCGAATTGAATTTTAGATTGATTTTTAAAATCGATTCAAACCAAACTGCATAGATATATTTGTTGGTTTTTATTTTTTTTTGAAGAGCAAATATTTTATTAAAAGGACCAAGTCTCTGCAGAAGACAAGCAGAGACCGGTAAAAAAAAAGTTACAAAACAAAGGTGCCGTATATAAGCGGAGCACCAATAAAAATACTAAAACACGCACTACCTAAAAGATATCCACTTCGAAAATATTAATACTACTTATTAGTTCAATTTAACCTATTTTTATACTATTTTATAAGTTTCAATTAGTCGACCAACATAGTGTGAAACAAGTGGTAGATACTCGAGTCCCTTAACCATTTGATCCTGGGTTCGATCCTCGGCCGGTGCGTATGGAGAAGCATTTGTTGGAAGAGGTCAACCCCTTAACTGGATCTCAGTTACCTCGAAGGATTAGTCTCTGCAGTTGCGCGTGGAGGATATCTTTGATTTACCAAAGTAAAAGTTTCAATTAGTCGATAATTGTCCATCCAAAATATTAATTTTAGTATATTATATGATATATTTTACATCAAGCTTATTTTTTTATCGTATCTTTATAATATAAATCTTTAATAATTTTTTTTACAATTAGCAATTTTTTACAATCTCAAATAAACCGCACTAAATTGAATTAGATCGAATTAGATTTTTTAAATCAGTCATCCAAAAATTAAACCGAATCTATAAACTCTCAATTAATTTGGTTTTAAATGTTTTTTAAAAATAATCCGAATCAAACTAGTGGATATGGTTATGTGGTAATGGCAACGTACATCCAAGTGGATCCTAAATGGGTTGTGCTATTTCAAGGGGTACGTGAGTACCCACCACGCCCGTGAAGGAACGATTATTCTTATTGCCGGTAACTTCAAGGCTTATATATAGGCTAATAAAAGACCGAGAGAAGAGGACCAACAAATTGAAAGTATAAATGGAATTTTAAACAGATCTAAGTGGTAAGAATTTTGGTTCATTTAAAGGTATGTTTGGTTCAACTGAGGAGGAGGGGAGGGATTAGGCATGACAAATTTTGCTCTCCTTAAACCCAAATTCATAAAGTTCGGGTATCTCCATACCCGTCCCCATTTATATCGGGGATAAAAATTGAAACCCCAAACCCATATCCAATGGGGTTCGGGTAATCCCAACGGATTTCGGATATTCTTGTTTCATCTCACTTCTACATAAAATTGTATTGCATTTTTGTTTTTTTAATTAAAAAACTATACAACGCAAACTTAAATTTTTAATCAAAGATTAAAATAGATAAAATGATTCATTTAATACTAAAATTATATATAAAAATAAACATATGAAATAAAATTTAAGAATTTGTATAAAAATTTCTAATTTAAAAAAGATAAAATATAATTATAATATAAATGGGGTGGGTTCGGGGACGGGGACGGGTTCGGGATGGATATCAATGTTTCCATTACCCGCACATACCCGTCTTTTAAAATCAATAGCATTTGCCATAAAATGAAAAAACTAATGTTTATCAGCTTCTTGTAACTATTCAATATCCTTATGAAAAATTAATCACATCAGAGCGTTTTTGAGGATATCATAAACATTAGTTTTTATATTTTATGGCAAATGCCTAATTAGTTATGTTAGTATTTTTTTTCTATCACAGATCATTTGTTTCCTCAAACTCCTCCAACCCCTAGCTCAAACCAATTGTGGTGCTAAAACTCCGCTCCTAAATATTTGCCTATGGTAGGGAAAATAACCTCTAAAACTTGTTAAAATGCTATTGAAAAAAAAGAGAGACAGAAATCCAAGGCTGGTTAGTGAAAATGCAAGCCATTGAATGCACTCAATGGTAATACACATAAAATAGGCCATAAGCAAAAATCCTTGTTTCATCTACAGCACAATACTCTCTCTTTTGCATTATACTGAAAATTTTCTCATTCTCTTGTTTTTGTACTTTGTATCACTCCAGCATGGTCTTGGCAGCATCAATCAATATTGATCTAAATCCTTCATCAGTAACTCGACCGAGCACTGTGTACCCTTCCTTGTCCTCTACATCAACATCTGCTCCATGCCTAATAAGAAGGAGTGCTACCTATAAACCATATACATGATATATATTTAAGCTGCTCCAAAATTATGAGAATCCAATAAGTATAACAGAACTACCAAAATCATATTTCACAAGGAGATTTTGAGGTTGTGTAAAAACGTAATTTTGGGTAGAATATAATGTGAAGAAAACCAACTATCCCAAAAGCTTAAGTCGTTAGGTGAAGACATATCTTTCAGAATTTAACGTTCATTTCAAAGAACTCAAGACCACTTGGTCATAAAGGATCTAACACCATGTCATGAACCAACAATTCCAAAAGCTTAAGCTGTTGGGTGTAGACATATGAATGACTCTTGCGCACACGGTAGAAGCCACCCATATAATCATGAGGAAACAACTAATCTAATGAGTTAAAATGCTTATGCACCATGCAAGATATGAGTGACTCTTGTATGCATGGTAAAATCCGCCCGTTTTATTTATATAAATTTGATAAACTATGCTTAATCTACATTTTGTGTACAACAGGGCAGAAATAAACTACAAGAGATTTTGTTTTCAATAGAAGTATAGCAAATTATTTGACATCTTATTATGAAGATGCATGCCACTGCAACAAAACAGTTTTTATAGTACTTGATAAAAACTTAAATATCATGCTAACTGTTAATAAAGATTGATGCCTCGACACTTGTCATCAATATAACTAGTGTGTGTACCCGTGCGTGCACGGGAAATTTTCTTAAATTAAAAATAAAATATTTGATAGGACATATTTTAAATTTTCTTAAACTAATTTAACTTTTTTAGAAAAGGTTTTGGGAAAATATAATCTATAAAAATACAACAATAAAAAGTAAGACAACAATGCGAGTTTGAATAGTATGGTATAACCCATCTTTGAACAAAAATACTCATATTGTTATTATTAGTAAAAACATTGCAACACAACTATAATTATTCCTCATTGTTTATTACATGTGACCATGAAGATACAAATTTGATATATTTCTTCTTGCAGGTGAACAACTTGATCAATAAAATGATTTACTTTTAGATATGGTGATAAAATAACTCTATCTAAAAGGTCTAATATATTGAAATCGTACACACTAATAAATAATGACTCAAAATTATAGGTTCACCCTCACAATAGGAAGAACAAATAAATTTGCAATATCACAATCACACAACTCAAACAACTATATTCAGGATTTCTTTGGAGAGCTAATTGCAAAGTCAAAATTAAGAATATAATTGATCTCACTCATTGAAAACGGTGGTTACATAATGAGGGGGAAAAGAAGAAATACAAAGCAATACACACGATAAACAAATTTTGAAAGAAAAAAAGTGTCAATTCAGAATAAATGAAATGTATTCTTATTTATAGATGAAAAATCTAAAAGGTGGATGAAAAAAAAATAATCGTTTGTATTTTTCACATGACAAATGAATCAAAAAAGAGGGAATATTCAAGGATGTATTAGTAGTGGATGTATCTCTCTCTCTCTCTCTCTCTCTCTCTCTCTCTCTCTCTCTCTCTCTCTCTCTCTCTCTCTTCCTTGTTTTGACTTGCATTGGTTAAGAGAAAGTGTATTTTCCCATGAAAACACACTAATCTTTCTTCTCCCAATATACAAATAACAATGTGAATTTAAATTTAAATTTAAATTAATAATTCAAAATAAAGCAATTAACAAATTAAATAATAAAAAATTAAATAAAAAGATAATTAAGGAAATAATTCTAATAATAGAAAGTTTTAAAATAGTAAGAACCTTCATTAGATGACAAATGTCACACTTGCCAAATAACTACTTTTGCTTTATTATATTCTATGATACATGTGGATGTGGGTGGAGTAACATATGTGAGAAAACCATGATAAGGAATGAAATTTATAAATCCAAATTGCAGTTCTATAACCACGGATTTAAAAATCAACAGTTAAAATTTTAATTGTTTGCTATATATGAGCATGGGCATTGGGCATAATCACAACCACAATCCCTATTGTTAATTTTCAAGCAATAGCTATGATGCTACACTTTACTCCTTAAAGCGCATCCTTCACTTTAGAAAAGCCAAATCATAAGAAGTTTGTGCATGAAATTTATATATATAATAACCACAGAAATGGTTTACTGCAAGGGAAATTTCCTTCTATGCACAATAAATTCATGCATTCATAATTATATGGTAAAATTCTTACCATTAATTTTGTCATTTTTTAAAATGTGAAGTATTCAGAGACAAGATATAATAATAAGAAAGTACATTGTGAATTGGTGAAAAAAACAAGCTAAGCTCTGGCATACAATGCTTCACTGTTGTCAATCAGACATTACAACAAAGCAACGCAAGGTACCAGACTACCAGCACAATTTTTGTTCAAGATGAGTTATGACATATTTGTTAAAAAAACACCATGTTCATATATATATATATATACACACTCACATTTTATTCAATCATAAAAATTTAATATACAATCCATGTAAAATAAACTCTTCAAATTAAAGGATTATAAGAAAAGTAATAGATGAATCAAGAAGTCTCAGCAACTTATTTAATAGGCAAGTATATAAGGATTTTGCAAACAAAATCATTAAGCAAGGTGAAGCTGTCAAAAATACATATGCATTGATAGAATAAGCATACCTCTTTGTTATAACAAATCACGGCACTCATCAGAGGAGTTTGACCAGCTCTATCAACAGCATCAACATCTGCTCCTTCTTCAATCAAAAGTTCACACAACTCGGAATTCCCAGTGCTAGCTGCCCGATGCAATGGTGTGCAACCAACCTGATCATCATATTACAATTTACAAGATATACACTAAATTATTATAATGTCATCTTTAATAATGTGATTATTATGAAAAGCGGGGGACATCAAAACCAGAGTGTTACAAATATTTCAAATGAACCCATGCTTTACCTTGTCTTTTATATTAATATTGGCATTATGGGAGATGAGTTTTTCAGCAATCTTCATCCGACCTTTGCTGGCTGCATAGTGTAAGGCAGTGCGTCCCCCATTGTTTATTATATTAACATCAGCTCCTACCAAAAATGAAGAATAAGAATATTCAAGATGGTTGATGAATCTTGCTACCTATATAACACCGACACTTCAAATTGAAGGTGTGTTTGACATGTGTGCATGTCCAACACCAACACAACACTAACACCTGTGGTTACATACAATCACTTCTATTTTATCAAATTATCAGCAGTGTCTATGTCATATCAGGTGTTGTCCATGTCAATGTTTCATTTCTACATTGTAAATGAAATATAATCAGGAAGGGTATGGGTTATTAATGGTAAATATTGCATCCTATTACTAGATCAATAAACCTTAAGAACTATGGATAGTGGATATTGCACATAATAACAGCCTGCATGTTCAATCAAGTCGACATGATAAAAACACGAAAACAGCATGAGACACAAAGACAAGTCGCTATGGACAACACCTTTCTTAAAATACTACGATACATCTAATTAATGTGGCTTACAGATACAAGTCGACATTTACCTAACCTTTCTTACAATCAAGTACTATACTTAAGTTAAACTGAACAAAACTTAACAGAACTCAAGGAAAACACCTAAACCTTTTAGCCACTTAGCTAACAGTAGAATTACTAATGTTTACAAAAGATAATTGTTTTCTTATAAACAATAATTTATTTTCACGGGCTATCCTAAAGATCTTATGAAAATAAGCTAAAAATAGCTTAAGGACATGTCAATATGTCATCAGCAGTTTTCATTAGGTCTTCCAAACAATCAAACAAATGTTTATACTAATAGATAAACTAAAATAAGCCAATGCAAACAAACCATGTTTGGGAGTTAGGTTTTGGAGGGCTAAGTCTATAATTTGATATTTTAAAAACATTGAAAGAACAGTATGATAAATATCATATTATACTTTTTTTTTTGTTTTTAAAAGAGGTGCAACACAAGGACTTCCTAGGAGGTCACCCATCCTAGTACTACTCTCGCCCAAGCACGCTTAACTGCGGAGTTCTGATGGGATCCGGTGCATTAGTGCTGGTATGATCGCACCTATAAAGTATAATTGAAGTATAATATCATATTATACTTCAATCACACTCTATGAAGTATGAAGCACGGACACAGACTCATATATTGGACACGACATAGACATTGACACGTCGTCACAAATACAAAATTGGGAAAATATATAATTCAATGTAATCATAAATGTCGTGTCAGTGTCATGTTGGACACTAATGCGTGTCTGACAACAGAACACATCTAATCCGAGGAGTGTCTGTGCTTCATAGATGCAGTTAACTCATTTTTAAAGGGTCCTTAATTTGAAAAAGAAAAGTAAACCCTCCCATCTAAAACCCTCAAATCAATCGAAACACTCCCTTGTTCAAATAAGTTAATAGAATAAAATAAAAATAGACCTTTGTTCAACAAATCCTCCAATATCTCCAAATTCCCAATACTAGCAGCAGAATGAAGCGGCGCCCACCCTTCTTCATCAGCACTATTTATCACCTCAGACGATGCATCAGAAGACAACAATATCTTCACAACCTAATAAATTCCAATCCCAAAAAACAAAAACAACAACAAAAAACTTCAAATTTAACCTTGAATTCAATTAACTAACTACAAAACCCCAATTTAGGATTCTGATAAAATACCAAAAAAGAACAAATATTTATGCAATTGAATGAAAAAGGAAGAGACCCTTTTGAGAAAAAGGAAAAGGGTACCTTAGAGTGAGCAGAAGAAGCGGCTACATGAAGAAGAGAACGAGCGTCTTCGTTTCTTAGAGAAAGGGATTTGGAGAGTGATTCAGGTGACAATGATTCGAAGATTGAAGAATCTCCTTCTTCAGCTGCTTTGAATAGATCCTTCTCTTCTTCTCTGTTTTCAGTGTCTACTTCCATTTTTGTTTCCATGGAGTTTTTACTTTGATTTGAAATAACAGAGAAACAAACACTCCTCTTTTGTTTTTGTTTGTCTTGTTTATCAAGCTATTTTGTGTAGGTCAGTACGAGTATTCCGACACTTCTCAAATATTAAAAATAGGTCTTTAATAAAATAGTGTAAAAAAATTTAAAAAGAACCAAATTTTAATTTTTTTTGGTACATAAACTAAAAAAAAATATTAAAAAGAGAAATTATAATGGAAAGAAGCTTCAAATTTTGCAAAGTCTGCATATTAAGTATCCGTTTATTATAGTTTTTTTTTAAGAAAAAAATCACTTATTTTTTTAAAGAAAATAACATCCGTTTATTATAGAAGTGGCAAAATAATCTATTAAAAAAAATTCATCTATTAATTTATTCATTCAATCCATCCATAATAAAATTATTTTGTAATTTGATTGAATTGGATCCATCCACTAATTGATTGGATGGATTTAATCCATCCACTTTAGTTTCAAAATCCAATTGGATCATTATCTATTTTCAAACAAATTGTAACAAACTTTATATAAAAACAAACAAACTTTGTATACAATAATATATTTGTTTCAACAAAAAAAATATTATACAAAATTTAGTCAATAAATTGATGGATGGATTGGATATCCTTCCATTAAAATGGTGATAATAGATGGATTGGATGGATTTGATTTTCAATAGACGGATTGGATTGAATTTTATTTTAAGAATTTTAATGGATTGGTAATGGATTAATGGATTGGTAATGGATTAATGGATTATTATAATCCATCCATTATAATCCAAGTCCAAATTCATCCATCCATTTTGCCACCCCTAGTTTGTTATACCTTAAAAATAATTACAATATGAAAGTAATTTAAAAATTGGCAATCATCTGAAGCTGATATTAGTAGCTACTACCTCCGTTCCTTTTTACTTGTCGTTTTAGAAAAAAATATTTGTTTCTTTTTACTTGTCGTTTTGGCAATTTACGTTATATTTTTTCTATTATACTCTCCTTCCTATTTTATTTTATTAACTAAATTTTGTATATTTTTTTTTTGTTGAAGCAATATAATCTTTTTATTGTATACAAATTTTGTTTGTTTTTAAATAAAGTTTGTTAAATTTTTTTTATAAATAGATAATATTTGTGAAAAATTATGAATTTATTAGTTGATTAAAATTATGATATATATTTTAAAAAAAGGACATAATAGGAAAATAAAGTTAAAAAATACACTCTCCTATTTTGGTCTTTTTCCTTTTCTAAAACGACAAGTAAAAAGGAACAGAGGTAGTATTTTCTATAGATTATTTTAGAGGAGAGAGAAAATAATTGTCAAAAAATTTCAAACAAAAATATCCTTAATATTTTTCTAATATTCCAATATATCTTGTTTAGAATTTATAGGATTAGTTTGTTATTTTTAGAAGATATGATTTAGAAATTTGTTTTATTTGTGGCTATATATAAACAAGAACTTAAGTATTTTTCATATATTTATTTTATATGATATACTATATCTGGATAATTGTACTTTATCGTAATTTTGTGATTCAAAATCACTTTTATATTTTTTTGGTAAGGAAGCTAATAAAAAGAAAAAAGAAAACTAAAAAGAAAAACTAAGCACGAGGGAAGAAAGTTCTCATTGCGTCATTTCTAAGAAATTTTCGAAGGCCTTCTAGAAGAGATGTGTGACTCAGGAAGTCGGCATCTGATGAAGCTCTAAGTTTAGCGAAAAAGTCTGCACATTGATTCTCTTCTCTAAGTGTGTGGTGGAGAGAACCATTGGTTTGAGAGAGCAACACCTTGATATCCTAGATCAACACACCATAGATATGATGTTTAACTTGAAAATCACTTTTATATGGTTGCATCCAAACAAGTTAAAGACTATTTTTTTTACAAAAAATAATTTTTTAATGGTAAACAAACACAAAATAGCTTCTGATTTTTTGTAAAATCTTTAAAACATAATCTCTAAAAAATCATTTATTTTTTAATCTATAACAAACGAGCCGTAATTCCTTTCTCTAAGAGTGTGATAGAGAGAAACATTTGTTTGAGAGTGTAATTTCTTTATATCATAGATCAGCACAACATGAATATAATACTTAACATGTGGATCTTTGATGAGGTTGACATAATGTAATGAGTAACCAAACTTTAATTTAAAAATAAATAACCAAAAAAAAGGTTTGTAACTAACATAATCAATAATGTAACTAGTCCAATTTTTTATCAGATACATCGATTTTCTTTGAGAAAATTAGCATAAAATAAACATATGATTGTATAAAGGAGCGGTTCTAGAGCCAAAAGTATGCCCAAACATTTGCCCGGGCTCCGCTAAACAATGTTGGTATCTCTATCTTTTTTTTTTTTAGTCAAAAAGAGCGGTGCAGCTAAGGTGCTGCAGCCACCAAAAGTATATTAACTAAGAGAAAGAAATATACAAAAAAGAGGGGGTGCCAAACCAAAACCCTCTTAAAAGGAAATGAACCTATAGTTAGGAAGACCAAGCTTGTTTCTAGCAAAACAGTTGCCTAAAGTTGCAGGAAGATCAAGCCAATAAGAAGGTTCTCTAAGATTCAAATTAAGACCAATGTTTGCTAACATGTCTGCACACTCATTCCCTTCCCTAAAGATGTGAGTTATCAAAAAGTTCATATTTCTTAAGAGGGCTTGACAATTAAACCATTTATTCTTTAGGGGCCAAGGAATGATAGCAGATGATTTAAAAGCCATGACTGTCAAAGAGGAATCAGTCTCTATCCACAAGTTGGGCCAGTTTTGATGGCTAGCAATCTCAATTGCTCTCAAAACACCAGAGATTTCTGCAAAAAAAGCTGAACAAGGCTCAATTCTCTCAACAAAACAACCGATGAGATCAGCTTGATGGTCTCTAAAAATTCCACCATAAGAAGAAGATGTGGTTGTTGAAGCACCATCAGTGTTGCACTTTATCCAATTAGAGATTGGAGGTAACCATAGCACTTCTTTAACTATAGGGGCTCCGGGAGGATGTATCTCAACTGAAATTTTTTTGAGAATCATGAAGTCTGTCATAGAGTTGGAATAAGTTTTCTTGGTGTTATTGCCTGCTAAAGACAAATTTGCCAAAATCAAAGTGACTGCATTCTTCCAATGAATAAGTTTCCTCTTGAATCTAGCTTGATTTCTTACAAACCAAATGGTATTGATGATGTTAACCAAAGAAGCCTGCACTATAACCTTACACTGTGGAGTCCATTGTTTGTCACATAACTTCCATAATTCCTCAATAGAGTTGAAGTATAAATTCAAACCAACCATTTCAGAAAACCAGGTCCAAATGTTAACGGAATAAGAGCATTCAAAGAATAAATGAAAAGAGGTTTCAACTTGCTGAAAGCAAAGGTTACAAACTGAAGGTAAGTTACATCCTCTTAACATCAAATTTTCATCAGTGGGAATCTTACCATGCATAAGTCTCCAAGCAACTATGGACTTTGAAGGAGGGACATCTCTGCTCCACACAAGCTTAGCCCACTGAAGATCAATGGAACAATGATCTTTGAAGGAATAGGCCTCCATAAGGGACAAGTTACCCGAGTTAGTGTGCTTCCAAATTAAAACATCAGGCTTATGCTCATTTGGAATTGAAACCTGAACAATGAAATGTCTGATATTTGGGAAAAGATCTTCCAGCCCAAGGGGAATATGCCAATGATGATCAATAATGAAGTCAGCAACAGTAGCAGACAGAAACTGATGAAGATTAATAGGTATGTGTAAAAGATGAGCTAAAGGTTGCTGAGCACACCAGATGTCATTCCAAAAATTAATTTTAGACCCATCTCCGACTAAATAGCAAGAATTCTCCACAATTAAGTTGTATTCTGATTTCAAACTGCACCATTGAGAGGAGAAAATGTGATGATTTATGCAGTGTTTGTCTCTAAAGACCCTACTTCTTAGTAAAATGGCCCAATGTTCTTCTGAATGCAGCAAGTCCCAACAAAGCTTTAAATTAGAGGCTTCGTTATTATTATATTATATTTATATATATTACGATAGTTTCACGGAACTCTCTTGTGCATTCACAAAAAAATTTACTTATGTGTCATTCAATTAGACTTTCTCTAAGATTTATTTATTTATATTTTTTTAGATATTTCTTTTAGCATAATTAAGTTGCATTCCTAAAAAAATTTGTTTATGTGTCATTCAATTAAAGCTTCTCTAATATTTTTTTTAGCATAATTCAGTTTTTATAATATTTTATGAAAATCTACTCTTTTTTTTGTAGAGAAACAATTAAACAAAAATTATTTTCTTATGTGTCATTCAGTTAGAGCTTATTTTAAAAAAATTATTTTGTAACCTAATTCAATTTCTATGATATCTTATGATTTGTTTAGAGTTTTTTCTGTAGCTTAGAGTATATTACAACTAAAATTATGAATACCAACAAAAAGAGAACATTTAACGGATAACAACTACTTTGTTTTCATTTATATATAGAAAATATAATGCATTCACAGACCTACTGATGTCTGATTTTCACAAACCTTAAAGACGTGTTTACTGATACATATGATATCAATTATTTGTGTCGTAAGTTTATATATATTTTCATGATCATCAATATATATGAGTATATTCTTCATTCACTGAAACGATTTTTAAAACTATCTTTTATTATGCAGATCTTATGGGATTCTTTTTAGTATTGGCATGGAGCATTCAAAGTAGTTGTTTATGATCATAATTTGATTGAACAATGGAAAGAAGTAGGAAAATTTAAGGTACTACATACCCAGTACATGACCTATACGTACTAATTTTTTATCAGTATAATTCATACTTTATATGTTCTAAACTATTTATATAAAATTGTGTATCATATTGTATCACCTAGCATGTCAAAATTTAGTGTTAATTGTGTTGACGTCAAGTCACAATTCAATTATGATATGATAAGGCAGGTAACTTTGTTCAATTTAAAAATAATTTATTTCAGAATCATATCCGTTTAACTTATTGATTTGTCTCTTGACGTTCTTTTGTTCACAGAGTCTTATTATAAAGTTTGATGAAATAGCAGAGGAGAAGGTCAAAGCTAACACGGCTATAGATGTCTAGACTTATGTTCACATAAAGTTGATTGTGTATCAACTTTAGAGAGCTTGCTTTAATAGCTTATTTACAAAGAATCAAATATATGAAGAACCCAAGGGATGTGGTTGAGCGGTTGGGGCTCATCCTCCCTTAACACAGGGTCGAGGGTTCGATCATCACCTTGGGTATCAAGCAGTTTTAAATTCTTGGGCCAAAGATACTCCAATCTAGCGAGGGATTAGTCACTGTGTTCGACGGTGGATACCCCGGTCTCGACCAAAGAAAAAAATAAATATATGAAGACCAATGTTAAAACTGAGAAAGACTAGACAATATCAGTTATATGATCGTTATACAACAGTTTTTTCATTGTTTACTTTTTATATTTTATTATGCACTATTAATATTGACAATTTTATCCAGTTTTTCCAATTAGTTCAATAGATCAATTTTAAACTACTCTCATTGATATAATTAATCAGATTTATTTCGTGACATATTTTTAGGTAATTCATTTTTATTATATGCAAGGATGTCAATTTCTTAGTACTTTTTTGTTGTTCTTTAAATTTACATGTGGATTAGTGCGAAAAATATATATTAACTTACACTATATTTAAAAAAATGTAGTTTGATGAGATTTTAGTTGAATAAATCTACATTAAACGTAGAAATATCATCGATTTGGGATTCTTTTTGTTGACAAAACAATGTTGTGATATTCAAGGTTGCCTGTTTTTTTTTTTAAAAAAATTTATATGTGGATTACTACGAAAAAGTTGAAACAAAGTGAAAGAACGATTGGAAAAGTATTTAATGTATATTGTATTTAATGTATTTAAAATTTCTATTTTAATTTATATTGTATTTAATGTATTTAAAATTAAAAGTATTTATCTAATGATATTCGGTTGAATCTAGGAGTTGCTCTCTCAAACCAATGGTTCTCTCCATCACACACTTAGAGAAGGAAATCAATGTGCAGACTTTCTCGCTAAACTTGGAGCATCATCAGATGCCGACCTCCTGACTCATACATTTCCTCCAGAAGGTCTTCGTGAACTTCTTGAAAACTTTCTTCCCTCGTGCTTAGTTTTTCTTTTTTGTTTTCCTTTTTTCTTTTTATTAGCTTCCTTACCAAAAAAAGATATTCAGTTGAATAAATCCACAATAAATAGTAGGAAGATCACCGAATGTGTTAGTTTTTTTGTTTTACAAAACAAAGTGACAGTTTTGTAACATTAAGATTTCTATTGCTTTGTTATTTTTTTTCTTAAAATTTAACATGGGGATTATTACGAAATAAGTTGAAACAAGGTGGGACAACGACGAAAAATAAATAAATTTACACTGTCTTTAAAAAATGTAGTTTGATGGGATTGAAATTAATAATTATATAATAAACGTAGGTACATCACTGAATGTGAGTTTTTTTTTTGAAGAAAAAATGTCGGAGTTTCATGATATGCAAGGTTGTCTATGTAAGTGCACCAGTTCACTCCCATGTTTTAATAATTGTCAAAACCCATGAAAATAGTGTAGAACATATTTTGGCAACATTAAAACAACTTGACAGCGAAAAACTATTTTTAATCTTTGAAAAATTGATTTTAAGGTTCTTTGTATCGATACATAAATACTTGTATCGATACAAATGCCCTGAAACTACTTCAGACTGATTTTGAGCATTTTGTATCGATACACACTTCATTTGTATCGATACAAAAACTGGTGTTCAGGGGCAGAGAGTCACTTGTGTATCGAATCATGCTTGCATGTGTCGATACACACCTAACTCTCTCAAAACACCAGAGAAAGCATTGTGTATCGAATCATGCTTGCATGCTTCCATACATATCAGTCAGGTTTTCAAAAAACTGATATATGTATCGATACATATTCGTGTTTGTATCGATACATAGGTCAAATATTTCAAATTTGAACGTTGGTCAAGGTGTTTGTATCGATACATACCATCATATGTATCGATACAAGTCTGTTCTGTTTTGCCTAAATTTGCTCAATTCTATTTTCACTATAAATAGCAATGTGAGTTTTTGTTGTAAGTGTGAGAATCCATCTGAAAAACACGTTTGATCAAGGTTTAAAAAAAATTTTGGATCAAAGACTTATTCAACACAAGTTCTTTATCTTCTATCAAATCACTTCAAATTTGAGATTGAGTATGGGATCAATCATGGGTTCGTAGTTGATTCGGTGGATAACGTTCGGTGCAATTCGCGGTGAATCAGAATTGCGATCGAGTTGAGTTGTGTTGGAGGTTTGGATTTTCATCAAGGGATTCAAGATTGTGCGATATCTTGAAGGTTCAACATCGAGGAAGCGAGGGAATCAGCTGGACGTTCGGTGCGAAGGTTTTCGGTATGAAGACGGCGCAAGATTGGGACGTTGGAATAAGAGGTTGAAGCTTCGCGAGGTGTTGAGATTACATTGCTCAATTTGCATTAGATTGAATAGGGTTATTCGAGTCTTTGTAAATTGTGCACTATCAAAGCGTTTTTAATAAATTGCTCAAATCGTCCTTTTGACGATTTGGGGGGAGACGTACCTGACCCGAAGCGAGGACGACGTGAAAGCCAAGGGAACTCCCTAATCATCTGTTTGCGTCTTTCTATCCCTACACTCTTTACTTTTCGTATTGTTGATTAATTGGATCAATTGAATTCGGTGATCGTAAGTGTTCATCGTAATTCAATTGAATTGAAACTTGAATTTGTGATTGTGTAACGTGATAGTTGAAACTTGTTGATTTTGTTTGTGTTAGAAATTTGATTGCAAAACATAACCTAAATTCAATTTGTAGTTAATTGCTCCAAGGCTTATACTACCTTTCCTTTGATCGAATGGTGCAAAGTAGACTATCGATCCGGTAGCCTTCCGCGTACTCGAAATATTTTTGAAAAACTCATTGTATAGAAAGAGTCACTTATTCACCCCCCTCTAAGTGATCTCCATATAGTCTAACATTTTGTTTTGACGAAAAAAATGTGGGTGTTTCATGATACGCAAGGTTGTCTATTTCTATGTATTTTTAAAAAAAATTATACATGGAGTACTATGAAACAAGTTGAAAAAGGTGAAAGGACGATGAGAAAATATATTTTATTTTACATTGTATTTAAAAAAAAATTAGTTTGTTGAAATTCAATTGAATAAATCTATAATAAAGTTTAAAATGTCGTTGAATGTGGGAGTATTTTTTTTTGACGAAAAAAAGTGAGAGTTTTGTGATTGAAAAAAAAATTAGTAATTGATGAAGTACAAAAGTAAGTATAGTTTTATCGTATCCACAGGGACTGATGCAATATCATAGCCTTTCAACAATTGATATAATTTCAAGTATATAGATTAAAATATGTTTGTTCGTTTAAGTAAGAACTAAACAACTATAAATAATTAAAAGATTGACAGAGAGATAAGTTTGCTGTGATTAGACTTCACTACCTTAATCATATGGATTCACTTAATCAGTTATAAAAATCTTAGCTATTTATCAAAATTATCACTGGGCGAGAGAACATTTCTTCATATGTGGGTTTTCTGACACGTGCCCCCATTTGACCGCCATAGCTCGCTGTGCCACGAAAAGCTCGCCCAGAGCTCACCAGGCTGCGAGCAGTTTTTGGCTTCCGTCTCGCCAGATCTCGCTGAGCCACGGTGACAGCAACTGGTGTTTCTGCATTTTTCTATTTTGACCTCGCTTTGAGCTCGCTTAGCCATAATGCTGAACTTTATTTCACTGTTCATTTGTCAAGATTCAAAAGGCAAGCACAAATACCCACAAAATAGTTGGGAATAGGTACAAAAAACACAATTTAACTATTTTCTAACAAAACCTAATATTTACATATTAATTGGAGTTTCATATGAATATCTTTCGAAACACGTTAATAAGGGCCTAAAATATATATGGAATTTTACTATTTTTTGATTTATTTGTAACAAATTGATGAAATACCTAAAACCACATTTTAAGATAAGTGAAACAATTTTTTCATTTTTTTAGTAAGGTCCATTAAACAAAATTTTCATTTGAAGATTTTATAAAATTTATTTGCTAAAAATGTTTTAACTAAAAAACAATACACCAAAAATCATTTACAAAACATTTAAAACAAACGCATCTGTGTGATATATAAGAATTAGGCCATATTGAATCAAGACTACTAAAATTTCAAAATATTAAATTATATTATTTTCCGTTAATATATATTAAAATGTCACTGGCCAATCTAAAATTTTACTACCTCCGTTCCTTATTATAAGGGACAAGTCACTTTTTAGATACATTGAATAATTAATGTATCTGGTCAATATTTAGACTAGATACATTAATAATTCAATGTATCTAAAAAGTAATTTGTCCCTTATAATAAGGAACGGTTATTAGATTAAATATGTTTTTAGTCCTTCCTATTTTTCTAAATTTTAAAAATTGTTTTATTATCCTTAAACTTTTAACTTTTTAATGTCATTTATACGATTCAGAATATATTTACTCCAAATTTCTGTCAAAAAATATCTTTACTCCAACAATTTGTATTTAAACAACTCATAAGATATAATATCTCAAATTTACTATTGAATATTACAATAAAATAATCAAATAATAATTTAGAATAAATTAATAAATAATATTAAAAAAGAAAATAATCCTGTGCACAGCACGAGCTAACATACTAGTTATTTATAGAATATAGATGAAAGACTTTATTCACTACTAACTTTTTATTTAAATTGGGACAAGGTGAAATTTTTATCAATTACAACACTATTTTACTCAAGTAAGGTTGAGCTCTTATTACGGATCTAACACTTCATATCTTTATTCACTACTAAATATAAAGATACAACAAAAATTTATTATTGATAAATACTAATAAGCCAAAGCATAATCTCTCAACTGGGAAACTTGTAAAAACAAGCCTGGCAAGGAAGTTTTCATAGAACAAATACGAAGCAGTCCTTCAACGGCGAAGAAAATCAACCACAGTTTTGATCAATCTTTTAGATTCCTCTGAATTAAAATCATACATGTTATAAACAAGATCCTCATCTTTCTCTTCAAAGAATTCCACTTCCCCATTCCAGCCACTCTCTTTCACAGCCTCATAATATCTTTAAGTTATGTCCTTAAAGAGAAGGTGATCCTTTCCAGCAACAGTAATAAGCATCATAGAACAACCAAGTGTAGCCAAACTAGGTTCCAAAGAAACCAATGGATTGATCATAGGGTTATCTAACCCACCAAAAGCAGAAGGGTAAGCAAATTTCCAAATCCTATATTGAAAAGTTCCCTCAAATCATATCACAGGTTCCTTCCTTATAGGTTTTGCACTCCAAAAGTAACGGTGGTTAAGATATGCATTAAGTAGTTTAACACCACCAGAAAAAGCTTCAACATCAGCATGCATAACAACATTGTGAACAAGGTTGCCACCACTACTATCACCATCAATGAAAACTCTGTTAAAATCACCATTATTATTGATCCAAGGATCACTGTTTATGGGATTTTGAGTTGCATGAGAAGCAACCCAACATAGACCAACCCAACATAGGAAGATAATAATCTAGAGCATTTCTATGCATGTTTGATCGACGATTTGTGTATCAAAATATTTTAATGACCGCAAGTGCACAGTCTTGTCGTTGAGTTTTAAAAGATATCGAATCCACAGGGACCAATAGTCGACCTACCGAATTTCTGTCGTTACGGTGTAAATCTAAGACTAATGAATGTTTTAGATTTTTAAGAATGTTTAGAATTTAGAAGAAATTAAATTAAAGATTTGAATTAATTAATTAAAGACGGGATATTGGTATGTAACTAACAACCATCGGGGATTTGGTAAATTAATAGCGCGCGAAAAAGGATTTATTTTTCAGAAGGACTTTCTTGATTTAAAGGTCTAAACCTCACACTCTCGTTTTATTGATAAAAACCATACTTCCTAGACTAGGAGTTTTACTGTCACTATTCTACCACCTTAGTTTTGAAAGTATATTTTGAAAATCAATAATTCCTAATTAATTCTAACGTGGCTTCCGCTCGTTCGAAAATCAATATCAAATTCCTACTATCTAGTTAAAACCTCAAATTCTCGCTCTATTGATTTTAACCTTAGTTGCTTTATTTTACTTTCGTTCAAAAGCTTAGAATTAAATTAGGAATTCGAATCAGAAAAATAGTGTATGTATACGTGCGCTAAATCATTACTAAATCCCCTTGGAGAATTAAATTACATATCGATATCAACTAATTTAGCTAGACATGATAAAAGAAATAAACAAACAAAAACAGAAACAATAAGTTAAATAAGGCATAATAATTAAATAAATAAATAAACGCATAGAAACCTGAATAAAATTCTGAATCTGAAAACTGAATAAGAGTGCTTGAATTAACCGGTATGAAAAACTTGATACAAATATGAAATTTAAATTGGCAACGGATTCCCGGTGTGAAAATACCGTTGCAGTTTATTAAACAGAATATAAAATCTGACTGAAAAGTAATGAAAAAGGCGGGGAGAAAAATCTGAATTTTTGACATCTATTTATAGAAGAATTTTGTCTTCTACGATCCTAAAAAATAGGAGAGGATAAACTTTCTTTGATGTTATCCAATAGCCGCACGATAAGCATGACAAAACTGATCGTACGCTGAAAAACCCAAAAAAACGCAATTCTGGTGAACCAGAATTCTGTGGCGGGCGCCACAGAATTGGTGGCGGGCGCCACCAGCCTGCTTCCTGCTGGGCTCAATTGGGCTGCGTGAATTTGTGCTTTGCACCCCCCTTTTTGCTTCATTTTGAGTGCTTTTTGCTCAATTCTCTTCTCCGACCTATTTTATTAACAAAACTGAAAAGGAAACAAATACCGGCATAAAAAGAGACAAATGAAATAAAAACATAAGAAAATGCAACTAAAGTTCATGTAAATTAAGCTAAAAATACGATATGATTTCGTGTCATCAAAGTTCTATGCTAGCAATCACAACATTTGCTTGAGAAGCTATGAGATTGCAATATGTGTGGTGGGTAGATGAAAAGGCTGAGTCGAAGTAGAATGCACCACCATGAAAATAAACTAAGATTGATAGTTTTTGGTTCTGATCATTGGTTTGTGATAGTTTTGGAAGGTAAAGTCGTGCAGTGAGGTAAGGGTCATTGGAAAAGACAATGTCTTTGGATGAGACATCAGTTTCAGGGCCCTCTTGTTGTGTTGGAACACTTGTAAAGTTTCTTCGACGATCTAGAGTATCATCACTATAGACAACTAGGTGGGGAAGCAGGCTGTGGACTATTACCTTTTTTCATTGTTGTCTGTTGAGGAAGCCATTTTAATTAAGCAAGCAATGTTAAAAAATGATTTCACAAAGCACTTTCAGACTACCTTGTGTAATTTATATATGTCTATGTGTTTGTGAAACACTAAAATTTGAAAAATATTACAAATAAAAACCTAAACGCATTAATTATATAGTGGAATAGCAAGTAATGCATTGTATTTTTAAATGAACTTTTGTCCTTACAAATAAAAAGTACGTTGAATTTCCATATATATAAAAGTAAAAATATATTTAGTTTAAATTATAGTTAAATGTATTTAAAAATCAAACAAAAATTAATTTAAACTTTTTTTTAATTAAAATGCAATTTCATAGCTTCTCAAGCAAATGTTGTGAATGCTATAGGAAGCAAATGTTTATATTGCAATTTCATATAAATTAAATGCAAAAATTAATTTTAGTCAAGTTTAATTTCATTTTTACTAAATATTGTGTTACTAAATATTTTAGTCAAGTGCAATCATCATAAACATTTTTGTAATCACAACATTTTTGTAATATAAACATTTGCTTAAGAAACTATAGGAAGCAAATGTTTATATTGCAATTTCATTTTAATTAAAATGTAATTTCATTTTATGTTTATAAAAATTAAAATGCAAAAATTAATTTTAGTCAAATGCAATTTCATTTTATGTTTATCTTTATATTTTGTTTTTGGTATAATATATTTATGTTTGCCTATTAGTTAATACTTAATACACACAATATTTGTATTCCAAAAAAAGAAATACACACAATATTTAGGGAATAGTTTTTATTATACGTTAATTTAATTAAAACTATTAAACGGTTTAATCGTATTTATGAAATAATATTATTTTTTATGGTTACCTAGTATATTTTTATTTTATTTATACAAAGTATTAGAATATTTTCTATTTTTATTTATCATAATTTTTTTTCTTCTATATTTATGAAAATATACTGTTATTTTTTTGAATCTTGTCATCTTGAACGCTGGCAAAATAAGTATAAGTAAAAAGTTCAAATGTTAAGAATCAGTTTTTCACACATTCCATTACACTAAATATACTGTTTTTATCTTGAACACTGACAATATTTGTGTAAAAAGTCAATCAATTTTTTTACCTTAAATGATATGATAAATATCAAATACTATCAAAATTCACACGTTCCTATGAACTTAATTCAGTTGTTTAATTGTATGGATCTCACTAAGAGAATCTCTCTTATTATTTCTCACTTCTATAGTGGACGTAAACATATTTTCTTTAGAAACAACAAGTTTGGCTTGTCCATATGTAGGTTTAGATAATTTTCATGGTTATTTTGCTCGGGTTTTGGCCTAGCTTTTCAAGAATTGTATTTTCTTTTTGTGGCATTATAACTTTGCATTTTTTTTCGTGGAAAACAGAACATAAAAAGGAAAAATAGGAGAAAATTAAAATAATTTCATTTCATTACACTACTTTATTTTAAGCAAATGAGGTGCATATAACTCCAACACGCTAAATAGAAAAAGAAACAACAAAAAACAAAATGGTTATAAAGTAAAACCAGATAAACAAGTTGAAATTAATTCAGTGGTGAAGAAAATCAGTCACCACTTTGATGAGTTTCTTGCCCTTATCAGATTCAGGATGAAACATATAATAAACATGGTCTTCATCTTCTTCTTCAAACAATTCCACTTCTCCTTTCCATTCACTCCCTTTCACAGCTTCATAATACAAAACTGCTCTGTCCCTAAAACCATCGTTACCAGCAACAGTAATAAGCATTTTAGAGCAATTAAGTGTACTCAAATTAGGTGCCATTGGACTCAATGGATTCACATTTGGATTATCTATCCCAAAAGGTGAACAAGGATACACAAATTCCCATGCCAATTTACATAATTCACTTACTTTCTCAAATTTCTCAACTTTTTCAAACCCAATTGGTTTTGAACCCCAAAAAAATGGATGGTTCATGTAAGCACCAAATATTTTAACACCATAAGGTAATTTCTCAACACCTGCACGCATAGCAATGTTATGAACAATGTTTGCACCACTACTATCACCACCTATGTACACTTTGTTAAAATCACCATGATTAATGATCCAAGGGTCACTATTTTTTGGAACATTTTCAATTGTATTATTATGTGATGCAACCCAACTGAGACCAAGCCAACAATCATTGTATTGTGTTGGAAGAAAATATTCTGGTGCTTTTCTATATTCAATAGAAAAAATCAAAACATTTCCTTGAGAAGAAACAATGTTACAATATTTGTGATGGTGTGATGCAAAAGCTGATTCACAACAAAATGCACCACCATGAAAATAAACTAATATTGGTATTTTTTGGTTTTGATTGGATAGTTTAGGTAGGTAAAGTCTAGCAAAGAGTGCAGGATCATTGGAAAAGAGAATGTCTTTAGATGAGACATTTGTTTGAGGGTCTTGTGGTGAAGGCGGGACTCTTGGCATGTCATTGAGACGTTCAATGGTTCCATCATTGTAGACATGAATGAAATTAGGAACTTTTGACACTATCACCTACTTTGATGTGGAAGCCATTTTCTAGCTAATTGGAAGTTTATACCATGCAAAACAAAAACAATAAGGAATAATATTTTCAATTTTTTCATGGAGCAGGTTCCCTATTTATTTTCTTTACTACAACATATTGTTTAAGAAATGGAATTAATGACATATTATCTTAACAATTTAAACTTTTTTTTATAGAAAGAGTTAGGTATTTCACTTTAACAAAGAATCAAAATTATTTCAGTCAAGATTCAAACCCCACCATATGAGAATACATAAAAAAAATATTATATTTTTGCAATGAAGTATAATAGTAAAAAAATTTCAAGTTTGAAAGATTTTTATCGGTTAACCAAATATGTTCACCAACTCCCCAATAATCTAGACATAACTCCCCACATTTATATTGATGATAATTCTAAGGAATCTCTCACTATTTGTTCAAAAGAGACATATGTGAGATAAACTTTGAATTGTTTGCATATGATAAAGATAAAACAGAGTTAAAGATGAATAATTTTTTTTTTAAGTTTGGAAGATTTTTATCGGTTAACTAAATATGTTCCCCAACTACCCAATAATCTAGACATAACTCCCCACATCTATATTGATAATAATTCTAAGGAATCTCTCACTATTTGTTCAAAAGAGACATTGTATGTGAGAGACACTTTAAATTGTTTGTATATGATAAAGCTAAAACAGAGTTAAAGGTGAATGTTTTTTTTTTTAAGTTTGGAAGATTTTTATCGGTTAACCAAATATGTTCCCCAACTCCCCAGTAAAATACACATACATAACTCCCTATGTCTACATTGATAAAGGCGAATGATTTTTTTCATTACATAAGTGGGGAGTCAAGCTTATAAAATTGGAGAGTTGAGTAACTATTTTGGTTAACCAGTGTAAAATCTTTCAAAGTTAAAAAAAATCATTTATCACCTTTAACTTTGTTTTAAATTTAGTATCTTCATAAACTCATAAGTGTGCACCATGTCTCATAAGTATCTTCATAAACTCATGTTTCCTTTAAACTCATAAGTTTCCTTTAAATTATTGTCATTACAGATAGGGGGAGTCAAGGACATATTATTGCGGAGTTGATGGACTATTATGGTTAATCGGCTTAAAATTTTTCAAAATTAAAAACAATTCATCTTTAAATTTGTTTTAACTTTATTACCTTTGAACAATCACAAGTCATGTGCCCCATGTATAGTCTATAGAGCCACGCGTGAAAGAACAACCAGATTTCTTTAAAGTATTTTCAATACAGATGTGGGGAGTAAAGTTCGTATAAATGAGGAGTTGATGAACTACTCTGGTTAATCAGTGTAAAATCATCCAAAGTTTAAAAAATCATTCGCCTTTAACTTTAGCATCTTCAAACAACCAGAAGTGTGCCTCGTGTAAAGTGTCATGACTGAAAAAATATTAAAATTTATTTAAATTGTTCCCATTACAGATGTGGGGAGTCGTAATCATATTAGTTGGGAGTTGATGAACTACTTTGATTAAGCGATATAAAATCTTCCAAAATTTAAAAAATCATTCACCTTTAACTTTTTTAACTTTAGCACCTTCAAACAATCAAAAGTGTGCCCAATGTAAAGTGTCACACGTGAAAAAACAGTAAAATTCATTTAAATTGTTGTCGTTATAGATGTGGGGATTCATGTTCATATAAGTGGGGAGTTGATGAACTACTTTTGTTAACGGATATAAAATCTTCCATATAGTGAAAATCATTCGCCTTTAACATTATCATATGCAAAAAAAAAATCATAAGTGTGTCCCAAACACATTGTCACATGTGAATAAATAGTAAAATTCCTTTAAATTAACAGGATTACGTATGTATAGAGTCATGTGTATGTGATAAGTGTCAAAAAGTAGTTATATTTCACATTTAAATAAGGCATTTGTTAACTTGTTTTGGAAGTTATTTGTATGTAAAGTCCCCAAGATCTTGTATATATTTGTTTACTTATCTTTTGTTTTATGTTATCTAAATTCAAGTTATTTTGACAGGTTTTAGAGCATAGAGTGAATTGTTGATGAAGTGGATCATTTTGAGTTTTAGACGCTCGCCAAAGCTCGCCCAGCGAGCATCATCGAAGAGATCATGAGTCAGAGCGTAATCCACGTGTCAGCAAACCTATTGGTGAAGGAGAAAACTCAGCGAGCATGACAGATCAGATTATATAAATAGCTTTTTGAAAACAGAACAGAGGTTCCATTCACTTGTGCTGAGATCTGAAACAAGGAGAAATATCATAGAGCATTATTCTAAGAGATTGAAGGTGAATTCATACAACTTGAGACATCAAGTGTTGATGTTCATTCATTTCTCTTCTTGTAATCACTTTTGTAAGAAACCCATGACAAGGTAGCTAAACTTCTCCTTGTTGAGATTAGATGTAGCTTGTTTATGACTATGTATCTATTTTGATTATGTTATATATGTTTTAGTTCATCAATTACTCTTAGTGTTACCCTTGAGTTGCATACTTTGAGATTTGAATTAATATAGACATATATGGTTTGAATCATTAGGAAGGGTAATCACTTGTTAAACTCTAAACTCTAGACATATATTTAGAGTTTAATATTCATTTAAAAGATCAAAACTTAATGTTATTGGGTTGGTTGAATCATCCAAGACATCAGAATTCAAGTAATTTAATATAGCCGTTGTATTGAGTGATACATGACAATAGTGATTGATAGCTGAAACATATATAGTAATTTTTTAGATAATACATAGGATTAAATTGATAAAGTCTAATCCCGACAATTTCATCTCTCAGAAACTAAATCATCTTTATATCGCACTTTTATGTTTAAGAGTTCTAAACAAAAATATCTTTGAAATCTACACTTGAAATGATTTTAGTTGTTGAATGTTATTTGATATCACACTACTCCCTGTAGATATGATATAAACAAAATACTTACAAAAGTACTTTAACATTATGTAACTAGGGAGTTGACACATATATTTGGTTAACTTTATCATCTGAAAAAAAAATCAAAAGTATGCTCCATATACATTTTTATATGTGAATAAATAGTAAGTTAATTTAAATGTTTACCAATAAAAATGTGGGAATTCATGTGTAAGTTTTTGGGGTAATGAAGAATAGTGTTGGGTGTCTTAAAATTTGTCATACATGACACACTCCAGATGTAATTGAGTGTATGGGTTGAATGTGAGTATTAGACCTTGTTTGGTTCAGGGTTTTTGCAGGGTAGGGGAGGGGAGTGAATATTTTACATTTTTGTGTTTGATTCAACTTTTTAATGAGAGGAGGGGAGGGGAGCGAATAATTAATTTACTTTTTTATCCTTAAATATATAAACTCAAAATAAGGATTAAATTATAATGGATATATTACGTAAAAAAAAAGTCTAAAGGATATATAACCAAAAAAGAATCTAATGAGTAGAAAACCTAAATTTTTTTTGTTGTCAAAAAAATAAAACTTAAATTTTTAATATTCTAACAAGGATAATTTAGGATTTTAATAAAAAAGTGTGGGTAATAACATAATAAATTATATTTTCTCTCACTTTACCTCCTTAAAAATCCATCCCCTCACCTCCCCTCCCCTCCCTTTCACCTACTTAAAAATCCCTCCCCTCCCCTCCCCTCCCTTCCCCCTAGATTGAACCAAACAGAGTCTTAGAGCGAGTGTCATACCCCAAATTTTGACCAATATAAGTTATTATGTCGAATTTCTTTTGAATATTTAGTTTGGTTGAGTTGGTCATTAATTAAGAGCATGATAGTGTTGCAAGCATATAGTCATGGGTTCAGGCCCCACCATTAACATTTTTTCTATTTTTGAATTTTATTTTATTTTTATCTCATCTCTCACATTTTTGTGTGTCTTGTATATATATATATATTTTTGTTCACATAATAAAAAGTAAAAAAAAAACAACAAGAAAAAGGGGAAAAACAGTAACCGAAAAAAAAAAAGGGGAATAGCAAAGGAAGAACAAAAAAACGAGACTTAGGAGGAGGAAAAAGAGATATGCTGAAACAAACTTTCTTGTCAATCCATTAACAACAAAATTCAGCAAAAAAAAGGTAAAGGATTCCTATCAAATTCTATCCAAATTTGTCGCAAAAAAGAGCAAATTCAACTCTAATTCTCCACTATAAATACATAACCAACTTACACTCTCAAAGGGGACGAAAAAAATATGAAAACAATCACACACACAAATCTTAGAACAAAAAAAACAAGCAACACATTCTACACACACAGACTTCACAAGCCAAACATCTCTTAACAAGAAAATTCAAGAAGAACAATATTGTTCTTCTTTTTCATCTCATGAACACGCCACCACATTCATCATCTCTTACTCACTCCAATCACACCTTGATAATCACCCCAAAACTTTTACCTATTGTAATAATTCCATCGAAATAGCAAAAAACAAAACCACAAACGGAAAACCCGAAGCAGAAACGGTTTGAGAAACAAAAAAAGAAGACGACAGGAAGTAGTAGCGCGGAACCAGAACACCGCCGACGTACGAAATCCTACAAATCCCATCGACATCAATGCAAAACAGAAGCACCGCATTTAGCCCATCGTCACTGGAAAGCATCGCTGAAAGCACGCCGTTGGTCCTCCCTCCGGTTAGGCCTTTCTTTAACCTGTTCACGCGTTTCGTTTCTGTCCTTTTTGTTTCCGAAACACATATGTCTGTTTTTTTTTTTTTTTGAGAAAACATATGTCTCTTTGTTTTGTTGGTATATTCACTTGTTAATTTATTTATATTTATATTGTGGGTGCCCCTGTCTTGGTATTTGTCTAATCAGTGGAGTGAATATATTTATTTATGTATTGATAAAGTAAGCCTGGTGTATGTATTTTGCCGGTTTATCATTTTCTAGACTACTACTTGTTTTGTGTTATAGGTTCAAAGCTCAAGTCATGTATATATCCTTTAATCTACTATCAACTACAAAGATATATTATTAAAAAAAAAAGGATTTCTTTGAATTAACTTTTTTTTTAACAAGCTAAAATGATATATATATATATATATATATATAAAGATAACCAAGTACAAACGAACCCCCTAGCACAAGGTGTGCTAAGGCAGACCATAAGAGTTTACATCAAGAGAGACAAAACTAGAAAAGCATAATGAAAACTACAAGTCAAACATGAAGTCAAATACCCAAACACAACAAAGGGTTTATCCACCAACTATGAAGATTAACCCCTAAGTTTGGATTCTTAGACGTCAACCACCAAAAGGAATATCGCTTCACAAAATCCAGCAAATAAGAAATAGGTTGCACTAAATTATTGAAAAGACCCTGGTTCCTCTCCGTCCACATGACCCAAACACAAACAAGCCAAATGAGTTGCATAAAAGATCTCCGATTCCGACGGCCATCTGCTGCACAGACAAACTGAGTAAAGTGGGCAGATGGTGTCGGAGGATCCACCGCCGCAAAACCTATCCAAGACCTGATCAACGTCCATAGAGAACCAAACACTCCACAGGTGAAGAAAATATGCTGAGCCGACTCAATACCACCACAACCAGAAACACAGTACTAGGCCTTCAAAGAAAAAATGCCCCGTCAAAACAAATTTGTCTTCGTAGGCAACCTGTCTCACAAAAGTCGCCAAGCAAATAAAGACACCTTCAAAGGAACCTATCGATGCCAAATAAGATCTGCTGCATCGTCTAAAGCAACCACATCTTGTGCGGTCAGTAACTGATATGCTTCATTGATAGAATACCCACCCTCTAGATCGAAAAGCCAACGCCACACATCGGGAAGAAAACATCTCTACAACCGTACGTTGCTTGGTTTCTGCTAAATCGAACAGACGACCAAACCTCGCACTCAACGAAACCCCATCCAACCAAGGATCCAACCAGAAAGATGTGTCTCTCCCATGCCCTACCTGTCTCAGCACACCCTCCGCAAACCAGCCACCCCCTAACCCAGCATCACTGTCCCTAATCTTCATTATCTCCCTCCACTACACCGACCCTCTCCCCCCCCCCGCGCTCGCACCTGACCTCCCTCTAGCCCGTACTTAGCCGCCAACACCCTAAACCACATACCCCCTATCTACCAACAGATGCCAACACCACTTTCCCAAAAGAGTAAAACTGAACTCCCTCAACCGCCTAACCCCCAAACCGCCATACTCCATACGTAGACAAATAGTTTTCCAGCTAACCCAAGAAATTTTCCTAGAATCCTCACCCCCTCCCCAAAAAAATGTAAGCAAAAGATATTCAAGGGAAAAAATGATACCTGAGGGAGCTTTGAAGAAAGAAAGAGCATAAACAGGAAGAGACTGTCAGAACAGATTTGAGCAAAACTAGACGACCACCAAAAGATAAGAAATGACTCTTCCACCCAGACAATTTCCATCGAACACGCGTCAGCACTGGTTCCCAAAAACCTGTGAACAACTTCTGCTTAGTCATCGAATTTATCAAAACATTCGACCCTTCTGCTGCCAATAAAAAGAGAAAAGGAGATAGATGATCCCCTTGCCTTAAGCCCCTTTCTATTGGAAACTCATATGTTGGGCTACCATTGACAAGTACAGACGCAGAAGCTGTACAGACACATCCCTTAATCCATTTTCTCCAAAGAGTCGGAAAAGACATCTGCCTCATCACTACCTCTAAATAGCCACAGTCAACAGAATCATAAGCTTTCTCAAAGTCCACTTTGAACATCATTAGCTCTTTCCTATTCTTGCGAGCCTCGTCCACTATCTCGTTCGCAATAAGAATTCGCTCTAGTATTTGTCTATCCCGCACAAAAGTAGACTGAGACTCAGAGACAACACTCCCTATAACAAAACGCAATCGATTAGCTAGAACCTTTGCAAGAATCTTATAGAGACTCCCCACCAGCTCAATAGGCCGAAAATCATGAATCTCTGAGGGTTATCAACTTTAGGAATCAGGGCAATAAAAGTAGAATTCAAACCCTTAGTCAACCGCGCATTGCGGTGGAACTCAGATACAAACCGCATGTTATCGCCTTGCAGTACCCCCCGATAAATCTTTTATAAATCCAAAAATTACCCCATCCGGGCCTGGACTTTTGTAACTATCGCAGTCCCAAATAGCCGTCTTCACCTCCGCTACCGAAAACGGCTTAACCAAACTAGTGCCCTCCAACCAACTCAGTTGCTTGAACTGAAGATTCTCCACCCCGGGCTGTTCAACATTTACCGCTTTGAAATGGGATGCAAAGTGACTGAACACCGCTTGCCGTATAGGGTTAACTACATCCAAATGCACCCCATCCACCAGAACAGTCTTAATCGCATTACCCCTCCGACGATTTGCCAAGAGCGAATGAAGAAACTTGGAATTACCATCCCCTTCCTTGAGCCACAACGATCGAGATTGTTGCCAAGAAATGCTAGCATTCAAGCGAGATAGCGAATGAATATCTGAAAAAACCCGATGTAAATCCGCAATCTCATCTTCAGACAGAAAATCATCTTCACCTCTACAATAGAGATCCACAAAGCGAGATTTCAAAGAGTCTATTCGACTTGGAAAATTATGAGTATGATTTAAGTGTCATTCTTTCAGCGCCACTTTGATTAACTTAAACTTCTTCTTGAGAACAAAACCACCCCAACCATCCACCTGAAGAGCACCCCATTTCGCCTTGACAAACTCATGATACCCAGGAATATCCGCCCAGCATTTTAGCATCCACAAAGGCCTAGGCCCCCAATCTTCCTCATTGACTACCAACAGTAACGGACAATGATCCGACTGACCTCATAACTGAGCTAACTGCGTGCAATTAGGCCTGGTCAAACACCACTCCTCTGAGAGTAAGAATCTGTCTAGCCGACTCATTGACGACCCATCTCCTTTGTACCAAGTATACTTACGACCACCCAAGGGAAGATCAACTAGAAAATTATCCTCTATGAAAGAATTAAAGGGAACATGATCCAACGAATGGTAACCTGATCTCACCGACCTTCTCTCTTCAATTTGTCTAACAACATTGAAATCTCCACACACAAAAACATGTCTGCCCGCCAGAGATTGAAGACGGACGGACAACGAGTCCCACAACTCTTGCTTTCCCCCTAAGTCACATGACGCATAAACATTTGCCACGATAAAATCCTCCCTCGTCTGCTTAAACCTACCATAGCACCATAAGACATGTGCTAGACTTACGACGACCACATCTCCACCTCATCAGAGTCCCAAATCGTCAACAAACCCTCGATGCCCCAACCGAAAGACGAAAAGAAAAGGCATGCGGAGAGGTACCCCATAAACCAGCCACAAGTGCCACATCACAAGCCTGCAGACTATACAGAGATTCTTTTCCCCAACCAACCTACAAACCTCCTTTCTCTTCTCTGCCCCGCCCAACCCCCTAATATTCCAAGATATAAGCTTCACACACTTTCGCGTCATTAGTGCCATCCAGCGCCAGACCTAATGTCGTCGGCTTACCTCTACCAGTTCTAGAAAGAACAAAAAACATATTCCCTCTATCGCCCTTGACATCGATCCCGATAGGTTGCCCCTGCATGGCCACCTCATTCACCTTACAGCCGCCCGGCTTGCCACACCGCTGGCGATCATTCTTTCGTAACACACCTAAAACTTCTCGACGATCCTGACTTGGCAGTCGAGCGATTTTCTTGACCTTAACCGCGGGCTGGGGCACCAAATCCCTAGCCAGGGCCCCCCTCCAAAAAAGGACTCGGTGTCACAACCCCTCACCTCACATGACTTTTTCGCGGTGGAAAAATACCCCCAACATCCCCATGGTTATGTAGCAATTCCAGACTCCAAGGTCCCGAAATCGTGGATCGTTTCGCTGAAGGCGGACAAGACAAATTCCGCTGGCGACAAGGCAAAACCCGAGATCTCTCCCGAAACATCCTGTCAGACTTAACAACCCTTTCCTCTACTGCCCTTAAGTCAACCATCTGATGCTTGTTCACCGGAATATCGACGCATTGAACGTTTTCCCTGCTCACTACAAGCTTTTCCGGGAAAGGCCCAAAAGCATATTGACTTTGCTCTTGATCAGACACCCGCTGCTCAACCACCTGATCCACATGACCAAAACCCTCCACGACCTTGTCAACCAACTCGTCAACAACATGATTGTCCGCCGCGTCCCCCAATGAGAGCGCATCATCAGAAGCACCTTCCTCGGAGTCACTATCAGGCCCAAACAAACAGGCATCATCTCCTAAAGCGAAACCCCATTCCTCAATAATCTATATATCAACCACTTGGCCATCTACAAAAAGGCTCTCTGTCACTTTGACAACCTCAAGAGTCGGCGTAGCAATAAGAACTCTGGCATAGTCGAGTCTATCCTTTTCTAGAGTGTTGTTATCAGCCCGAAGATACTTCCCACAGTCAAAAACACAGAGTTTAAAGAATTCCTCATGCCGCGCATGTAGAGGTATACCATAGAGGCGCACCCACGCTCCTCTCCGAACAATCACCATATCATTAGCCCATCTCCTCTAGTCCGATAAGAAAAGACTATAGAAATCTTTTGCGCCAGCAAGAGTCACAGCAACATCAGTGATCGACAAACTACAGATAAAAACTTTGTCTGTTCCTAAAGTAGTCACGTCCAGGTCCAAAAAACCTGCATCCAGGATGCGAGTCTGGACCACTAGAATCGCTTCTCCGTTAACCACAGTTGCCATAACACCGCTTGTTGCCCATTGAACCACCTCCGGCCTAGGCTTATACTTGCGCAACAACACCCGTTTATCCAAAACATCCTTATTACCACTAGAAACCTTCCCGACCTTACCTGCCTGTAAAGACAAGTCTTTTTGCTTGTCTAAACAAACCACCACCTCCCCTACCTTGACGAACTCCCCTGAAGCCGAATCCCTAGTCGAAACAGCAAGCTTAGCAATCTCCACTAGCTTATTGGTAATTGTGTCGTCACCCCCCTTCAGAGGTCCCTCCAACACCACCCCTTTTGGGTTACTGTCCTTAGGGTCGCCACGGGCATATCTAGCCACACTTGCCCGAATGTGGTACTGACCAAACCAAACGTTATTCAACGCTCTAGTTAACTTAATGACGTCCTTAACCTTAGAAAAACGGACGAACCCATAAGGCATACCAGACACATTCAACTTTTCTGCCACGTACACATCATCTAATAACCCGCACACTTCAAAACCTTTTCGGAGATGAAAACATGACAACAAAGGTGGAAAGTTTGTAAAATCAAAAGTGACATACCTACTCAAATATCCCTTAGGTACTTGTTTCTCCAAAGCCCCCATAACATGCTTCTCTAATTCCACCGACCTCCCTTCATAAACTTGCTTCTCTAGAGCCACCGACCTCCCTTCATAATTCCCCCTTGCCACTGTAATATGTTTATTCATAGCCACCGACTTCCCTTCATGCTCCACCACACTGTCATGCTTCCTTCTCTCTCCAGCCTTGAATGCACGATGATGAGCAATTCCCGTTTCAGCCTTCCTGACTGACTCCTGCACAGCCCGCGTCCTCTGGTGTACAAGCCCACCACCACGTCGCGTTTCAAATCGTGGTCGCACGCCCCTGAAAAACCGGCCGTTGAGATGAACGTTGATGCTCAAAGCTGTAGCGCGAGTGATGGAGATGCAGCCAACTCAGTTGAAGATCCTTTGCTCGAGATAGGTGGTCCTATGACTAGGTCCAAGACTATGAGGATGAATCAAGCTTTAGAAAGTTTAGTCATCAAGATCAAAGAAAAAGAAGGTCGATATCCATCGGAGGCTGAACCAACTTGGCTCAATTTCTTACAATTGGATGAAGTTGCTTTGAGCCCAACTTGAAGCTCAATTTCCTTACTAAGAAAATAATATTGGACTAAATAGAAAATAATTAAGTCCAATTTTCTTTATTTTTTATGTAATTTTCGTTTTTGTCATTAGGTGAATTTTTAGATGACTTTTAGTTTCATCCTAGGCACTCTAAATGCTTCTTCGTGGTGCACTAAGTCATTATAAGGGCTAGTGGGAATTTATTTACATGTTAGTGCTCATTTTGGTGATTCCTAGGATGAATGCATGGTAGTGGACAATAAATCCTACTATGTAAGGATATGCTATAAATAAGAGTCTCATGTAATTCTCAAAACACAACTTGAATAATAACAGTTTGAGAGTTTTCTATTGTGAGAGCTTTTCCTTTGTTCTTGAGATAAGAACTTTATAGTGTTGGTTCTACCGGCAGGTCGCGGTTAGGGTCACGCTTTATTTGATAACTTTGGTTCTTCCGGCAGGTCGCGGTTTGGGTCAAGTTACTTTACCTGTTTTCAAGACGATCCTTAGTAGTTTTCGTATCAGTTGGCATCAGAGCTTCGGGTCTTGAAATCAGGTTTTATTTATCATCTTTTTTATCTTGTTCGAAAAAAGGAAAAAAAAAGTTGTTGCTTTTCCCATGTTATTGAGTCAGGTTCATTGTGTTGAAGCAAAATCCCTAAATGATGTTTTAAAGATAACAAACATCTTCAATTATATTTTCATTTATATTCTGATCATATTGTGATCTAACTTGTGCTTTTGAGTGATTTTAATAAGCTAGATCAAATTGCAATATCATATTGTGATCTAACTTGTGCAATATTCTGATCATATTGTGATCTAACTTTGTGAAAGAAATGAACACTACTACAGAGAACGATCAGAGAACGCTCTCTGAGTAACAGTCAGCACAGGCTTCAAAAGAGATTCTTGTCATAAGCGCTTAATAATGATTCATCAGGCTACAAGACATTATTCCACTTTATCATTGGACTTCAATTCAGTATCACAACAGTGGATAAGTCATTTAAGGCCAAACAAGACCATGTGCATGAAGAACATTCCTTGTATGACATGTTTAAGGAAAGGAATCAATGAACAATGAAGACAAGCAAGTGTGAACTAGCGTTTCTACTGGTTTTTGGATCTGATGGTGTTTCATAGACCAATCACAATGCAGCAGCAAGCAACTGAACTATTAGTTGGCATTGTACTTGCACATGTACTTCAAAAGAACATTCTCCAAGGCTTCTCTCATATAAGACAAGGAGGTTTGTACTTGCAAAGGACAACATGAACAGCTACCTACATTAGTCTCAGTTGTTTGAGACGCTCCACTACAGCTGTTCATGATCAAGCAATAAAATCCCACTCATGAATTTTTGCATCAGCCCAATAAGGGGAGAACGTTGCCAGAACGATCTCTTACCCAGGCAGTTTATGTACTTGAACATTCAAACTCATATCCAGCTGTTCAAATGTACTTTGATTTGATGCACAACGGCTATTTGCAACGTCCATACTTGAAGATCAAGCTTCATACAGCCAGATACAACTGTTTACAGCTCATCACCTTTATTTGGTGAAATGAAGAAACTGAAGAGAGTGTTTGCAGAACGTTCTCACAGATTTGAATTATGCAGCAAACTCTCTATGAGCTATCATATGAAGGATGCAACGACTCTCTACTGTACTTACATGATGACTAAGCATCAAGAGCGTATTTGGCATCTAAAAATAGCACCCCATGGTGCATTGGAAGAGCAAGAAGTTTAGTTACAAGTTTGCATACAACAAGTTTAGTTCTCAAGCAATCAAAACTCTTACCAGTTTGTTTTTTACTCACATTCCAGCTCTGCTATCAATCTTTGGATCACAAATTTAGAGTGTTCTGAGTAGTTTACATAAAGCCTATCAATCTCTAGTTTAAGTCATTGTATAAGCTTAGATCCAGAAACAAACCCTTCTTGTAAGAGAAAGAACTCCTCAAGTCAATACGTAACTATTGATTGAGTGACCTTGGATAGCCAGGATTGGCTAGAGGTAAAGTCCTTGGATAGTCAGGATTGACTAGAGGCAGAAAAGATTTGATCTTAGTCTAGATCATAGAAGAAGAAATTGTATTGAGAGATCGGTAGCATCTCATTCATACTAGTGATAAATCTCACATGAGTGGGGACTGAACTAGCCCAACATTTGGGTGAACCAGGATAAATTGATGTGTGTCATTCTCTCTTCCCTTGCTCCTTTTCATTTACTCGCACACAACACATTTATATTGTTTGTTTAATTAATATGCCTGCACTAACGAGAACGATCTCAAAACGTTCTATCTCTCACTGTTTAAATTGTTTTTAAACTAACAAAGTTGTTTGTTTTAGAAGCTTATTTTTAAAAGGGTCACAATTCAAACCCCCCCCCCCTTTCTTGTGAAACTTTGCTACTTCACATTGTTCTATTTCTTGAGTCAACTCTTGTTTAGATAAATTATATTTTGCATAAATCGTACTTTATCTACTCTTTCTATTCCAAAAACAAAAAAACAAAAAAAAAAGACAACATAATTTCACAAAAAAAAAGTGTACAAAAAAAAAGGAACAAAATTGAAAAAAAAAAGACGAGAAAAAAAAAAGAGAAAGAAAAGACAATTGAAAGGAGTAGAAAGGTAGGTTTACGGCAACACAAAAAAAAAATTTGGTAAAAGTGTCAATTTAATTCCTTTATTCTACCGTAACTTTCCATTGACCTAATCTCTCAAAGTCTTGTTCTGTTTTGTGATCAATCTATTTTGATCCATTGGTTTTAATTCCTAATCTGTTTGTTGTTCTTCTAATTGCTGCTTGTTTGTTCCAACACCATAAGTTATCAATTCCAAGTTATCGATTCTTTACTGTTTCTTGTTGTGTAGAATCAGCCCAAATGTTTTTTCTTAAGAGCTCATAAGGAAAAGTTGAGTGGTAAAAGGCAAGAGTGGTGAGATTATCAGAGGGAAAAAGCCAAAATAAGAGTGAAACACAAAGTGTTTTTTTTTTCCGAGTGTAAACACGTGAGGGAGTGTTGTGTGAGGATTTTATCATTATTTTTTTGCAATCACTTCTAACCCATATTTTGCAGCAATTTAATCATGAGTGGAGGAGGAGAAGAAAATGAAATTGATCTTAAGTCATTTGTGACGACTGTCAACCAACAATTCTAGGCTTTAAACATGAGATTGGATAATTTGCAACCCCCGAGCCGAACTAACAGCCGAAGACATCCAAGTTCAGAGGAGGAGGATTATTCTGATGGAAGAAGTAATGATAGGAGGCGAAGAGTTGAATCAAGAAGAGATAGCCATGTGGGAAGCATTAAGATGACAATTCCTTCATTTAAAGGTAAGAATGATCCTGAACTATATTTAGAGTGGGAAAGAGAGATTGAACATGTATTTGATTGTCATAATTATTCCGAGGAGAAAAAAATTAAACTAGTCGTTGTTGAATTCACCGATTATGCTAGTATTTGGTGGGATCAACTCGTGACTAGTAGGAGGAGAAATGGGGAGAGACAAATCAATACATGGAATAAGATGAAAATTGTCATGAGAAAAAGATTTGTACCAAGTCACTATCATAGGGATTTGTATAGAAAATTGCAAACTTTAACACAGGGGTCCATGAGTGTTGAGGATTATTACAAGGAGATGGAAATAGCCATGATTAAAGCCAATATTGACGAAGATCGTGAGCCAACTATGGCTAGATTCATTGCGGGGTTAAAGAAAGAAATAACTGATGTGGTAGAATTGCAGTACTACGTGGAGATGGAAGATTTGTTGCACAAAGCTATCCAAGTGGAAAGGCAGTTGAAAGCAAAGAGTACTTCCAAATTTTCTTCTAGTTCTTCATGGAAATCAAGCTCGCAAAACAAAAAATCCATTTCAAAGCCAAGAGAAGATTCAAGGGCAAAATCCTCATTTGTTCCACATAAAGGTAAATCAGAAACAAGCTCATCTTCTAGGTCTCGAGATATCAGTTGTTACAGGTGTAAAGGAATTGGTCATTATGCTGCTGATTGTCCAAACAAAAGAGCCATGATATTGTTGGATAATGGAGACATAAAGAGTGTGAGTTCCAATGATGATGAAATACCTTACTTAGAGGATTGTAGTGATGTTGATGTTGCTGAACCTGTGAGTGGAGATGTCCTTGTTACTAGGCGTGCTCTTAACATGCAGCATAAGGTAGGAGGTGATGAGGAGCAGCGTGAGCATATTTTTTATACAAGATGCCACATAAATGACAAGGTATGTAGTTTAATCATTGACAATGGAAGTTGTACTAATGTTGCAAGCACTTTGTTGGTTGAAAATTTGAGTTTGCCCACTTTGAAGCATCCTAATCCATATAGACTTCAGTGGTTGAATGATTGTGGAGATATAAAGGTGACTAAGCAAGTGTTGGTTTCATTTTCCATTGGCAAATACAAAGATGAAGTTCTTTGTGATGTGGCACCTATGCATGCTGGTCATTCACTTCTTGGGCGTCCATGGCAATTTGATAGAAAAGTTAAGCATGATGGATACAAAAATAGATACACCCTTGTTTTGAATGATCGCATCATTGTTTTAACACCACTTCAACCTGCTGAGGCCTATGCCGATCAAATCAGAATTTCAAGTGAGTGTAAGTCGAGAGAATTGAGCATTCAAGAAAAAAAGAGTGAGAGTGAAAAAAAGAGTGAGAATGAAAAAAAGATAAATGAGAATGAAAAAAAGAGTGAGAGTGAAAAAAAGAAAAATGAGAATGAAAAAAAGAGTGAGAGTGAAAAAAAGAAAAATGAGAGTGAAAAAAAAAATGAGAGTGAGCATAAGAGAGGAAAAAATGAAGAGATAAAAAAAAGTTAGTGCATTTGCAAAAAGAAGAGATGTTCAAAGTGCTTTGATAGCTAGAGAACAGCTACTTGTACTCACGTACTTGTACTCACGTACAAGGATGTTTATTTTGCTAATGACTTTAATTCTTCTTTGCCTTGTGAAGTTGTTTCATTGTTACATGAATTTGATGATATTTTTCCAGAAGAAGTACCCGATGGGTTACCTCCATTGAGTGGTATTGAGCATCAAATTGACTTCATTCCCGGCGCTTCACTTCCAAATAGGCCAGCCTATAGATCCAGTCCCGAAGAAGCAAAGGAAATCCAAAGACAAGTTGACGAGTTCTTACAAAAGGGATACGTGAAGGAGAGTCTCAGTACATGTTCAGTTCCTGTGATCTTGGTTCCAAAGAAAGACGGGACATGGAAAATGTGTACTGATTGTCGAGCCATAAACAAAATCAAGGTAAAGTATAGATATCCTATCCCTAGATTGGAAGATATGCTTGATGAGTTGCATGGTTCATGTTTGTTTTCTAAAATTGATTTGAAAAGTGGATATTACCAAATCCGCATGAAAGAAGGTGATGAATGGAAAACAGCGTTTAAAACTAAATTTGGTTTATATGAGTGGTTAGTAATGCCATTTGGCTTAACTAATGCACCCAGCACCTTCATGAGGTTAATGAACCATGTTTTGCGTTCTTTCATTGGAAAATTTGTGGTAGTGTATTGTGATGATATTTTGATTTATAGCAAAACATTGGGTGAACATGTTGATCATTTGAAAGTTGTTCTTAAGGTGTTAAGAGAAAATAAATTGTATGCAAATCTTAAAAAATGTTCATTTTATCTTGAATCTGTTGTGTTTTTGGGCTTTGTTATAAGCTCCAAGGGAGTAAGTGTGGATGAAGAGAAGGTAAAGGCAATTAGGGAATGGCCTATTCCTAAGAATGCCAGCGAGGTAAGAAGTTTTCATGGTTTAGCAAGTTTTTATAGAAGATTTGTAAAGAATTTTAGTTCTATTGTTGCACCTTTGAATGAATTAGTCAAAAAGAATGTTGTGTTCAAGTGGACTGATGTGCATGAAAAAGCTTTTAATTTATTGAAAGATATGTTGACTAATGCACCTTTGCTTTGTTTGCCTAATTTTGATAAAGCATTTGAAATAGAGTGTGATGCTTATGGTGTGGGAATAGGAGCTGTTTTAATGCAGGATTCTAAACCAATTGCATTCTTCAGTGAAAAGCTCAATGGAGCAGCATTGAATTATTCCACTTATGACAAGGAATTGTATGCTATAGTGAGAGCTTTGCAAACTTGGCAACACTACTTGTGGTCAAGGGAATTTGTCATTCACTCTAACCATCAAAGTTTGAAGATTTTGAAATCTCAAGGTAAGCTTCAAAAGAGACATGCCAAGTGGTTGGAATTCATTGAGATGTTTCCTTATGTGATCAAGTACAAGAATGGTAAGCACAATGTAGTGGCTGATGCTTTGTCAAGAAGGTATGCATTACTTACTTCTTTGCAAACTAAGTTACTTGGTTTTGAACTTATAAAGGACTTGTATTCTAATGATTCTGACTTTGGAAACATATGGGATTCTTGTTCTAAACATGCATTTGGAGATTATTATATGCATGATGGTTTCTTGTTTAAGAAAGATAAATTGTGTGTGCCTAATTGTTCTTTGCGTGAAATGCTTGTTAGGGAAAGTCATGGAGGGGGGTTAATGGGACATTTTGGTGTGAAAAAGACTTTAGAAATTTTGCAGGAACATTTTTATTGGCCTAAAATGATGCATGATGTGCAATCTGTTTGTGTTAAATGTGTTCCATGTAAACAAGCTAAGTCTAAAGTCATGCCTCATGGTTTATATACACCTTTGACTGTGCCTAGCCAACCTTGGACTGATATTTCAATGGATTTTGTGTTGGGTCTACCTCGTTCTAAAGGTGGAAAGGATAGTATATTTGTTGTTGTTGTTGACAGGTTTAGTAAAATGGCGCATTTCATTGCATGCTCTAAAACCAATGATGCAACACATATGGTTGATCTGTTCTTTGAAGAAGTAGTGCGTTTGCATGGGTTGCCAAAAACCATAGTAAGTGATAGAGATGTGAAGATTCTAAGTCATTTTTGGAGAACATTGTGGAATAAGCTAGGAACAAAGCTCTTGTTTTCTACGGTTGCACATCCTCAAACGGATGGACAAACCGAAGTGGTGAATAGAACACTTACTACCTTGTTGCGTGCTATCATTCAAAAGAATTTGAAAAATTGGGAGAAAAGTTTGCCGCATGTTGACTTTGCTTATAATAGAACATTCCATTCTACTACTTCTTATTCTCCTTTTGAAATTGTATATGGTTTTAATCCTCTGACTCCTTTGGATATTTTACCTTTGCCTACTAATGAGTTTGCTAATTTTGATGGTAAGAAAAAGGCAGATGCTATTAAAGAGTTGCATGCACAGGTTCGAGCCAACATTGAGAAAAAGAATGAGCAATATGCCAAGAAAGCAAATAAGGGGCGTGTGAAAGTTACTTTTGAACCGGGAGATTGGGTTTGGGTTCATATGAGGACCGAACGGTTTCCAAATCAAATAAAATCCAAATTGCAACCAAGAGGAGATGGACCTTTCCAAGTTGTAGAGAAGATCAATGAAAATGCCTACAAACTGGATCTGCCAAGTGAATATGGAAATATAAGTGCCACTTTTAATGTAGCTGACTTATCTCTGTTTGATGTAGGTAATGGATCAGATTCGAGGACGAATCCTATCGAAGAGGGAGGGAATGATGGAGATGTAGCCAACTCAGCTGAAGATCCTTTGCTCGAGATAGGTGGTCCTATGACTAGGTCCAAGACTATGAGGATGAATCAAGCTTTAGAAAGTTTAGTCATCAAGATCAAAGAAAAAGAAGGTCGATATCCATCGGAGGCTGAACCAACTTGGCTCAATTTCTTACAATTGGATGAAGTTGCTTTGAGCCCAACTTGAAGCTCAATTTCCTTACTAAGAAAATAATATTGGACTAAATAGAAAATAATTAAGTCCAATTTTCTTTATTTTTTATGTAATTTTCGTTTTTGTCATTAGGTGAATTTTTAGATGACTTTTAGTTTCATCCTAGGCACTCTAAATGCTTCTTCGTGGTGCACTAAGTCATTATAAGGGCTAGTGGGAATTTATTTACATGTTAGTGCTCATTTTGGTGATTCCTAGGATGAATGCATGGTAGTGGACAATAAATCCTACTACGTAAGGATATGCTATAAATAAGAGTCTCATGTAATTCTCAAAACACAACTTGAATAATAACAATTTGAGAGTTTTCTATTGTGAGAGCTTTTCCTTTGTTCTTGAGATAAGAACTTTATAGTGTTGGTTCTACCGGCAGGTCGCGGTTAGGGTCACGCTTTATTTGATAACTTTGGTTCTTCCGGCAGGTCGTGGTTTGGGTCAAGTTACTTTACCTGTTTTCAAGACGATCCTTAGTAGTTTTCGTATCAGCGAGTGACCCCTGTAACGTGATAATCCATCAGTATAAGGAATACAGAACCGTTGTTGAGTCACGTTGGCTTGAAAACGCATAGCAGTCAAGCCATTCATGTATCTGTCATGGTAATCGAAATTATGCTCATATACCTGACATCTATCTTCCTGTTGCCGCGCTTTCCGCCGTCATGGACTCACCTCAGTCCACCCATCCCCGTTATCGATGTCCGTCACCCCCTCAAGAATGTCTCTCTACCGGCGAAAATGACCGACGCGACTGCCCTAGAGGTGCTACCTCTCTCTCTACCTCTCTCTCTCATTTTTTGTCTATGTTATTTTAATTAACTTAATGTGCAAAAACTCTTTTTTCCGCTAAATAAAATTTGGATGAAAAAGAGACGGTTTGGCGTATGCCTCTTCATCTCCGGTTATTTAATTTCTTGGTGTTTACACTAATTTTTGGTAAACAAGCACTAGTTTGCAATGCTTAAAAGACCAACTAGAGAATCTTGGAACATGTTTGTGCATTTATTGTTTAAGATTGAAAATAATAACGTTCATTAATTGCAATGAATAAGTTTGTTTGAAAAAGTAACTTGAATGACAAGAAAGATAAAAAGACTTTAAAGTAAATGCAATAAAAGTAAAAATTTCAAATGAATTTAAATGCAGAAAATGTAAATGAAAACAATTAAATTGCATGAAAACATAAATTGCATTGACTTAGTAAAGATTGATCACAAGATCATACATTTTGCCTTGTTTGCTCTTTTCGCTCGAACGCATGGGTACTCAGAGTGTTTAAGGATTTCTAGTATGAGAATTTGTGATAGAAATTACATCAAATGAACTAGTATTTATAGACAGATCCTATAACGACCTAAATAACGTCTATAAAACGTTCATTTGACATGTGTCTTGCCACCTAGTTACGCTGAGTACGGGTTAATTCCGCGATCACACATCTAGGAGCTTTATAGAAAGAGAAAAAATACAAAGTCAAACTTGCTAAGACCGAATTAATCAACGTTAAACGCCCACCATAAGACAAGTGCCGCCCTTGCCAACTGCTCAACTGTTTAGCCATAGAATCAAGCACAGGTCGCCAAGTTTCTCTTCGACGGGGATTAGCACCCACTGGAATTCTTAGGAATTTAAAAGGAATTGCATCTGATTTACAAGAAAGGAAAGTCGCCCCTGCTGCCAAAAAATTGTCATCAACGTTAATACCAAATAATTTACTCTTCAAGAAATTTATCTTTAACCCAGAAACCAACTCAAAACTACGCAAAATAGTCTTCAAACACCATAAATTAACCCATGTAGCCTCCCCCACAAGGATAGTATCATCCGCGAATTGTAAAATAGAAAAATTAAGAGATTCATCAACTTTGAAACCCTTAAACTTTCCTAGCTCTACTACCGATCTAACCAAACCAGTTAAACCTTCCGCTGCAATTAAAAATAGAAAGGGTGAGAGTGGGTTACCCTTGACGTAAACCTTTCCTCACATTAAAATCCTCCGTTGGGCTGCCATTTACCATGACCGACATACTACTTGTGAAAATGCAAGCTCTCATCCATTTAATCCACCCTGCTCCAAAACCCATTGATAACATCATTCGTTCCAAATATTTCCAATTAATAGAATCATATGCGCGTTCAAAATCCACTTTAAACAGGAGACATGAATCTTTTCTCCGCCTTGTCAAATCTATAACTTCATTAAGAGCCACCACCCCATCTAAAATCTGACGCTGTGGTAAAAAAAAAAAGACTAAAATGTTTCCCCAACCCATCTTTTGGATTGTGTGTGTGTCACCTTTCTAATTATTGTAGCTATTTTGAACATTGTTCTTAATTCCTTTTCAAAAGAAAATAATAATGCCAGGCTATATTTTAGGTAAGCATGACAATTGACAACTAAATAGTGGTATTAAACAAATTACTAATTGCATGATTAGGTAACTGTAAACTTTATGTTTATTGAGCCTAAAAGATTTAAAAGCTGCTTATAAATATATAGTTGAGACTTAAGACAGTGATTTAAATGTTTTTTTTGACAAAAAATGGCTGGAGTTTCGTGATATGCAAGATTATCTATTTATTTGTATTTTTTGATGTTCTTGAAATTTACAAGTGAATTACTACGAAATAAGTTGAACAAGATGAGAGAACGTTAGAAAAAATATCTTAATTTACACTGTGAAATTCCTGGCACTTAGTCGTAAATGCTTTAGCAATTGCTACAGCGTCTACACACGATACAAATAACAATAAAAACAATAAAAAGCTTAAACGTAAATAACACAGATGTTTGTTGACCCAGTTCGGCGCAAATAGCCCTAGTCTGGGGGATACCAATCCAGGAAGGAATCCACTAAATAGCCCTAGTTCAAAGACCTCAGTAAACGCCCCATTTACGTCTCCTCACCTCGCAACTACTCGTGCAACTCAATCTAGGAACTCCTAGATCAAAGGCGGGCCTTACTTCCTTACTAACAACACACACACAAGTGTTGTATACAAACAAACAACTGTTTATGGTGAGAGCACACTCAAACACAGAATTGACTCCGTACCTACAGGCTTAAGAGCAATCACACAATAACGAAACACAAAGCCTATGTGCTTAGCATGTATCAACGTGATACAAGAAAAGGCTCACAAGTTCACTAGGTAAAAATAGGATTACACACGCTTTAGTGAACACAATAAAATTCCCACAACCCTAATTAGGTTTTACACAAGTATATATAGAGTCTTCATGCTGGGCTTGGCTTGTTCCTAAAGAATAGGAGTCTTCAAAATATATCCAATAACACTTCAGCAAAAATAAAATAATTCCTAAAATATAGGAGATATATTTTAGAATTAAATCTTCACACACAAGAGATTACTTGTGACACAAGGCGAACGTGTTGTGCCAGCTGGGCTTTAAAAAATATAATTTCTAAAACAAATCTTCTTCAAGATATCTTCTAGAAATAACAAAAACGCGCACGCGCCTAAAGCTTCAGAACACAACATACTCTGATGCTACATCATTTGCTAGAGCATGTGACAAAATAGGTTTTTGCAAAATTATAGCCAACACCCAAAAAAGCCAACACACTGTATTTAAATAAGACTAGTATGTTAGCCCGTGTCGTGTAAGGGATTATTTTCTATTTAATATTATCTGTTAATTTATTTTAAATTATTATTTAATTAATTTATTTTAATATTCAATAGTGAATTTGAAATATTATACCTTATGAGTTGTTTAAATATACAATGTTGGAGTAAATTTTTTTTTTACTGAAAATTGGAGTAATCTATTCTGAATCGTACAAATGAAATTAAATTTAGAAAATACAAAAAATACAGAGGGTGTGGTTGAGAGGTTGAGGTTCATCCTCCCTTAACCAATAGTTGAGGGTTCGATTCTCATCTTGAGTATGGAGCAATTTTAAATCTCCGGATAAGCTATCCCACCCTTCGAGGTACCTCCAATCTAGCGAGGGATTAGTAACTGCATTCGGTGGTGGATACCCCAGTCTCGACTAAAAAAAAGATATTTTAAAAAAATATCATTTAAAAAGTTAAAAGTTTAAGGATAATAAAGCAATTTTTAAAATTTAGAAAAATAGAAAGGATTAAAAACATATTTAATTTATTATAATAAAGTTTTAGATTGGAAAGTGACATTTTAAGTTATATAAAAGAAAAATAATATGATTTAATATGGGTTAATTCCTATATATCATACACTAAAAGTGCGTTTGTTATAAATATTCTTGAAAAAGATTTTTGTTGTGTATTGTTTTTTCGTTAAAATTGTATTAATAAATATTTTTTATAAATGTTTCAAATAAATTTTTTTAATAAACATTTATTATAGAATTATTCAACTGAATTTCATCAAACTGCATATTTTATAAATACAATGTAAAATAAGATAATTTTTTAATCGTTCTTTCACCTTGTTTCAACTTCTTTCGTCGTAATCCATATATAAATTTCAAAAACAAAAAAATAGACAACATTGCATATCAAAAAACTAACATTTTTTCATCGAATATAACATTCACATTCAGTCATCTTCCTAAGTTTATTGTAGATTCATTTAGTTGAATCTCATCAAACTACCGTTATTTTAAATACAATGTAGATTAAGATATATTTTCCCATCGTTCTCTCACTTTCTTATTTCAACCTTTTACATAGTATTCCACATGTAGTTTTTTAGAACACAAAAAATACAAATAAATTGACAACCTTGCATATCACAAAATTCACATTTGTTCGTCAAAAGAAAAACTCCCACATTTAGTAAACTAATTTTTTTTTAAATACAATGTAAATTAAGATATCTCTTTTCCAACGTTCTTTCATCTTATTTTAACTTGTTTTGTAATAATTTACATTCAAATTTCAAGAACAACAAAAAAACAAAGAAATATACAACCTTACATATCACAAAACTAACATATTTTTTCATCAGAAAAAAAAACTCTCACATTCAGTGATTTTCCTAAGTTTATTGTAGATTCATTCAGTTGAATCTCATCAAACTATATTTATAAATTAAGATATATTTTCCAATCGTTCTCTAACTTTCTTGTTTCAACTTTTTACATAGTAATCCAAATGTAAAGTTTTAGAACAAAAAATACACAAAAACTCACATATAAAAAAGTTTTAGTGAACTACATTTTTTTTAAATACAATGTAAATTATGATATATTTTCCCAACGTTCTTTCATCTTGTTTTAACTTGTTTCGTAATAATCTACATGTCAACTTCAAGAACAACAAAATAAAATAAAGAAAGATACAACTTTGTATATCACAAAACCAACACATTTTTTCATCAAAAAAAAAACTCCCACATTTAGTGATCGTCCTAAGTTTATTGTAGATTCATTCAACTGAATTTCATCAATTTTATTTTTAAATACGTTGTAAAAAATTAAGATATATTTTCTCATTGTAATCTCTTTTTTTTTTTTGCATAACACAAAACTCAGACAGTTTTTCGTAAAAAAAACTTTTACATTTGATGATGGTCCAACGTTTATTGTAGATTTATTCATGAAATCACATGAAAATAATTTTTTTTAAAATATAGTGTAAATTAAGATATATATTCCCATCGTTCTTTCACCCTATTTCATAGTAATCCACATGTAAATTTTGAGAAGAAAAAAGAAACAAACAAATAGACAACCTTGAATATCACAAAACTTTCATATTTTTTTGTCAAAACAATAAAATCCACATTCAATGACCTTCCAACATTTATTGTAAAATTATTCAACTGAATCACATCAAAATACATTTTTTTTAAATATAGTGTAAATTAGGATATATTTTCCTAACGTTCTCTCATCTTGTTCAACTTGTTTCATAATAATTCACATGAAAATTTCAAGAACAACAAAAAAATACAAATAAATAGACAACCTTGCATATCAAAAACTCCGGCATTTTTTTGTAGAAAAAAAATCTTTCACATATTGTGATGTTCCTACGTTTATTGTATATTTATTCATTCAAATCCCATCACACCACATGTTTTTAAATACAATGTACATTAAGATATCTTTTTCCATCACTGTCCCACTTTGTTTCAATTTGTTTCGTAGTAATCCACATATGAATTTTAAGAAAAAAATAAATAAAATAGACATCTTAATATCACAAAACTCTCACATTGTTTTCTCAAAACACAAAAACTACCACATTCGGTGATCTTCCTACTGTTTACTGTAGATTTATTCAACTGATCTCATTAGATTGATACTTTTATTTTTAAATATATGAAATACAATGTAAATTAAAATATTTTTGTCAAAATAAATACATGTAAATTTCAAGTAATCCACATGTAAATTTCAAGATAAATAAATAAATACACATCCTTGAATATCACAAAACTCCCGCATTGTTTTGTCAAAAAAAAACTCTCACATTCAGTGATCTTCCTACGTTTAATTTTGATTTATGCACCTGAAATATCATCAAACTACATTTCTTTTAAAATACAGTGTAAATTAATATATATTTTACCATCGTTCCCTCACCTTCTTGTTTCAACTTGTTTCGCACCAATCCACATGTAAATTTCAAGAACAAAAAATTACTAAGAAATAGACATCCTTACATATATTAAAACTCTCATTTTCAGTGGCCTTTATATATTTACACTCACTTTTTCAACTCATATCTCACTATTTATTGTCTTACAAATATTACAAATATCTCACTTATGTGGCCCCCTCAAAGGCTATTTGTGAATTAATATTACTATCAAGTATCAACTACATATTTTATACAACTTGAATTAAGTAGTTTGATACAATGCATCAACGGTTGTTCATGAATTATGATATATTATTATCAGCGATTTTAGAAATAGATACATATCAGTCATACAATTTGATAATATAGTTCTGCTATGGTTATACTTATATGATACTAATTACTGTTTATTTATTATCTTACCAAATATGATTAATATAACTATTTGACTTTTAAAGGTGGACAAAAATAAAACTAATAGTATATACCTGAGAATCAAATAGAACACGATCCATTGAGAAGACCATTTTAGAATTTTTTTTGATCAATGGCAAATCAATTATGACAACTAAGACAACATAGTTAATGTAATACCCTAATTTTGAACCTTTTTAAACAAATATTTTATTTTGAAAATTATTTCTTATTTTTATAAAAACCCCCAAAAATAGTTTCAAAAATAGAGTTTTCGCGTCTTTCATTAAATTTCGCATAAAATCACAAAAAAAAATGTTATGTTTCATTTTCATTCGATCATTTTTATTCGTCGCATCTTAATTTTAAGTACATAGAATAAAAGCTTTGAGAATATTCAATTTCCACATCAAAAATCATTTTTCAAGAGAACCAATCATTTTATGCCACATCATCATCTCCACCTCATAATCATTTTCATTTACCATTTATTTTTATTTACCATTTTTCTACACAATATTACACAAATGTCATCCAACCTATTTTTTCCCCTATAAATACAAACCTCACATCACTCAATCATTTGGACACAATTCCCAAAAAAATCAGAAAAAATCACTCCTCCCTCCTCCACCAACACTTTTCCGGCGCCAGTGCCGGAATTCCAAATTCCGGCCACCACCACCCAAATTCCGGCCATCAAAAAATCATCCAAAATCCAAAATCAAACACTCTTTTCTTATTATTTCCACCCCGCTATACTCAAATCCGCCATCGAAACCGCATAAAAACAACCGGAAGTACGCCAATATGAGCCATTGTCGTTGGAAAGAAAAGAGGGACTAGATTCGGTCGATTCACACCTCAAACGTAATGGTTTCCAATTGCTTTGTGTTCTTGGAACTCATCTGAAGCTTTCCCAGCCATCGTTTTCCTTTGAATTCACCGGAATTGTGCTTGTTCCATTTCTCCGATCCGTTCGTTTTTTGGACCAATCTTGTTGATACAAGCATCGTTTGAGAAAACTAGCCTTGGATTTGTGATCTACATGTAAAATCGATCAAGATAGAGTGGTTAATTGCAAGCTTTGGTGACCGGAGGCGTTTCCGGTAAAAGCTCGACGGTTAGGAAAACGGTGACTGGTTCTGCATGTGTGAAGGAAGAAGAAGACTCCCCCTTGCCACGTGTCACTCTCGGATTCATCCTGAAATTTGCTACGCGCGCCCCTATCGACGATTTGTGTATCAAAAATATTTAATAACTGCAAGTGCACAGTTTCGTCGTTGAGTTTTAAAAGATATCGAACCACAGAGACCAATAGTCGAGCTACCGTATTTCTGTCGTTACGTTGTAAATCTAAGGCTATCAATATTTTAGAGATTTAGAAATATTTAGAATTTAGAAAAAATTAAATTGAAGTTTTAAATTAATTAAAGACGGGATATCGGTATGTAACTAATTAACCATCGAGGATTTGGTAAATTAATAGCGCGCGAAAAATGATTTATTTTTCAGAAGGACTTTCTCGATTTAAATGTCTAAACCTCACACTCTCGTTTTATTGATAAAAACCATACTTTCTAGACTAGGAGTTTTACTGTCACTTTTCTACCACCTTAGTTTTGAAAGTATATTTTGAAAATCAATAAGTCCTAATTAATTCTAACGTGGCTCCCGCTCGTTCAAAAATCAATATCAAATTCCTACTATCTAGTTAAAACCTCAAACTCTCGCTCTATTTATTTTAACCTTAGTTGCTATATTTTACTTTCGTTCAAAAGCTTTAGAATTAAATTAGGAATTCGAATCAGAAAAATACTTTGAATATGTGCGTGCTAAATCATTACTAAATCCCCATCGAAGAATTAAATTACATACCGATATCAACTAATTTAGCTAGACATGGTATAAAAGCAAACAAATAAAAACAGTAAACAAATTTAGACATGAAAAATAAATAAATAATTAAACGCATAAAAAACCTAGAAATTATAAATCTGGAAAACTTGAATTAAAGTTGCTGGAAATAATCGGTACAAGATTCTTGACACAAATATGAAATTAAAATTCGTAATGGCTTTCCGGTGTGGAAATATCGTTATAGTTTATTAAACTGAAAGAACAATCTGACTGGAAAAACAAAGGGAAAAGGACGTAAAAAGAACAGAAACAAGTTTCTATTTTCATCCTCTATTTATAGAGTGAGTTTGGCTTGTACGATCCTATTTTTAAGGAAGTGATAAGTTTGCTTTTGAGATCAATCCACTGTCGTACGATCAGGAACAAGCTGTTGAGAATGCGCTGAAATTGCAATTCTGTTTGGATCAGAATTCTGTGGCGGGCGCCATAGAACTGGTGGCGGGCGCCACCAAGCATGCTGGGGCAAATGCCCTCTTTTTGTTGGGCCTGCTTGGGCTGCGTGAATTTATGCATTGCACCTCCCTTTTTGCTCCATTTTGAGTACTTTTTGCTCAATTCTCTTCTCCGACCTATTTTATTCATTAATAATGAAAAGGAAACAAATATCAACATAAAAAGAGACAAATGAAATTAAAACATATGAAAATGCAACTAAAGTTCATGTAAATCAAGCTAAAAATACGATATGATTTCGTGTCATCAAAGTTCTATGCTAGCAATCACAACATTTGCTTGAGAAGCTATGAGATTGCAATATGTGTGGTGGGTAGATGAAAAGGCTGAGTCGAAGTAGAATGCACCACCATGAAAATAAACTAAGATTGATTTCGTGTCATCAGCCCCCCTCCGGTTTCTAGTTGGATCCGGTTCGGATCAGGTGAGCTGGGTTTGGCCCGGTCCAGTACTCTGGAGATGGGTATGGGCCAGTATTCTTTGGGCCTAGTTTTTTGTTTATTCAATTTTTTTATTCTCTGTTTGCAACACCATTCTGCATCTGCACCCCTACTGCAATTTTATTTGATTTTGGAATTTTTTAATTGAAAATTGCCTATTAATGTGAAAATTTCTTTTATAAAAAACGAGATAAAAAATAAACGGGTCCCTGCTGTACGGCTTGCGTCTGAGAGTTATTTTTTATTTCAAACACTAAAAAAATTTGTTAATTAAGATAGAATGGGAAAGTGTCTGCCGAACAGCTTGTCTCCGACTCGATTTTATTTTAATTAATGAAGTTTAGTTGAAACTTTCTATTTAATGTTCATTGGACTACTTTCTGCTTATATGTCTATGTACGTGCTATTTATTTGCTTATTTACGCGCTATTTATTTGTGCTATCAACTTTGCTATGCCTTGGTGCTTTGTCTGAACTTGGATATTGTAAAAAGCTTTGACTGAAATGAGTATAAACCGGTCCCTGCCGTTTGCGAGTTATACTCAGACCAGTCAAAAGGAAACTTGTTAATTAAAAAGAATTAAGGAAGTGTCTGCCACACGGCTTGTCTCCGACTTAATTCATTTTAATTAATGAAGTTCATATTTAACTGTTATGTGATGTTCGATCTTTTATTTCGCACCCATTTGCTTGTTAATTCTCATATTTTACTCTGTGCATTTAACTGTTCAGCATCATCATTGATATCTCATTCATGTGCGTTCATATATGCATTTCTCCTCTTCCACCTTTCTTTTTTCTTTTTGGTTTTGATCTGAAAATGTGAAACTCTTTTCTTTTACAAGCGGAATGAGAATAAATTCAGTCCCTGCCGTACAGCTTGTGTCTGTGAATTATTCTCATCCCATTTAAATCGGAACTTTGCTAATTAAAGAGAATGAGGAAGTGTCTGCCGCACGGCTTGTCTCTGATTCATCTCACTTTAATTAATAAAGTTCAACTAATTGAATTGAATGAAAAGGGGATGTACGGTGAGTGATCTGCTACTCTGGATAGTTCAGTCCCTGCTACACTGCTTGTGTCTGTGACTTATCCTCATTCACTAAACAATCTTGAAAACTCCTAAAAAACACTCAACACATTCAACCAGCTTTTCAAACTGCCCTTGTGCAACAAAACTCTTTTCAACTACTTTCTTAAACGGATAGTGCTTTATCCATTCCTCTGCTACAGACAAACGCTTAAAGCCTCAGTTGAGCATACAAGTACAATGTCGTCTTAGTGGAATGCGACCTAGGCATCGTTCACTAAAAATAACTAACACACAAAACAATTTTCAGGAAGAACTACGTGAGCTTTGACTTCCTCAATGTACTTGGGGGATACGTAGGAGCGAGAGTCTCTCTCGTCAAGCCAAATAATAAAAAAACTCTTTTTTTCCTTTTTTGTTCAATATGCGGTAATCTTTTCTTTATATGCGGTTAATCTCTGTTTATGCAAACCAAAATTCCTCAAATGGTTCCCGTTGAGTACAACGGATATGAGGAGGTGTTAACGTCTTCCCCTCATGTAACCAACTCCCGAACCCAATATTTTTAACATTTTGTCATTATTTTCCTTTACCCTCATGGGATAAATAAAATGTGGTGGCGGCTTCATTGTTTACATTTGTGCATTGGACTTCATCATTGCATATCTGTATATTTTTTGCGCTGGGTGTTACAGCTAACATTAGCAAACTTAGTTGTGATGTATTTGATTATAATATAATCTGGTGAATTCATCTTTGAAGGAAAGTTAATTATTTTTTAAAATAATATTACTTTTTATTTGTATTTTAGGTGCTTTGGAATGAAGCTGCACAATGAATGTGTTTTTTGTATATAGAGTGGAAATAAAGTAGTTTTTATCTGTAGAGTGGAAACAAAGTAATTGTTATCCTTAAAATTTACTTTTTTTTGTTGTTATCCATAATTTTTGTTTTAATTGTTTCTCTACAAAAAAAAAGTCGATTTTTATAAAACATTATAAAAATTAAAAACCGAATAATGCTAAAAAAATATCAAAAAATATATTAGAGACGCTTTAAATGAATTACACATAAACAAATTTATCTAAAAATGTAACTGAATTATGCTAAAAAAAATATCTAAAATAAATTTTAAAAAAAAAATCTTAGAGAAACTCTAATTGAAATGACACATAAGTAAATTTTCCTGAGAATGCACGAGAGAGCTTCGTGAAACTATTGAAATGTATGTAATAAAGATATAATAAAGATAAGGGTTAATTACCTTTTACCCCTGTAAAATAGACCAAAGTTGTTTTACCTCCTATAAAAAAAAATTGTTGCTTTCCCCCCTGAACTCAGTCAACCATAATATAATTTGCGGCGGTTTGGTTTTGCAGGGGGTAAAGCAACAAAAAAATTTTACAGGGGGGTAAAATAACTTTGTCCTGTTTTACAGGAGGGTAAAAGGTAATTAACCCTAAAGATAAAGATGTAGTTTGACGAAATTTAGTTGAATAAATATGCAATAAATGTTGGAAGGTCATTGAATGTGGGGTTTTTTGTTGATAAAAAAATGTGGGAGTTTTGTGATCATTATTCGAGGTTGTCTTTCTTTGTTTTTTTAATTTTTTCTTTTCGAAATTTACATGTGGATTAGTATGAAAAAAGTTGAAACAATGTGAGAGAACAATGAGAAAATATATCTTAATTTACACTATATTTTAAAAAATGTAGTTTCATGGGATTCATGTGAATAAATCTACAATTAATGTAGGAATATCACTAAATGTGAAAGTTTTCTTTTTTATGAAAAAATGTCGGAGTTTTGTGATATGCAAATTTTTTATTTAGATAAAAAAAATGTCAGAGTTTAGTGATACGCAATGTTGTTTATTTATTTGTATTTGTTTTTGAAATTTACACGTGGATTACTAAGTAATAAGTTGAAACAAGAAAGTGAGAGAACAATGGAAAAATATATGTTAATCTACGATGTATTATAAGAGAGAAAAAAATAGTTTGATGAAATTCAATTGAACGAATCTACAATAAACTTAGGAAGATCACTGAATGTGCGAGTTATTTTTTTGATGAAAAATTGTGTTAGTTTTTTGATACGCAAGGTTGTCTATTTCTTTGTATTTTTTGTTGTTTTTGAATTTACATGCAGATTACTACGACACAAGTAAAAACAGGATGAGAGAATGTTGGGAGAAAATATATTAATCTACACTGTATTTAAAATGTATGAGTTTTGTGATATGCAAGGTTGTCTATTTATTTAAATTTTTTTGATCTAAAAATTTACATCTAGATTACTACTAACCAAGTTGAAACAAGGTGAGAGAATGATGAGAAAAAATATCTTAATTTACACTGTATTTATAAAAACATGTAGTTTGATGAGATTGGATTGAATGAATCTATAATAAACGTAGGAAGATCACTGAATGCGAGTTTTTTATTTTGACGAAAAAACGTGCATGTTTCGTGATTGCAAAGTTGTCTATTTCTATTTATCTTATTAAAAAAAATTATATATAGATTACTACGAAACAAGTTGAAACAAAGTAAAAGAACGACGAGAAAATATATTATATTTTACTTGTGTTTAAAAAATGTAGTTTGATGAAATTAAGTTGAATAAATCTATAATAAACGTGAAAAATCGCTGAATGTGAGAGTTTTGTGATTTAAAAAATTTAGTAACAAAATGATAAAATACTTAAAACCACATTATAAGATAAATTAAACAGCTTTGTCATTTATTTTTAGTAAGGTCCGTTAAACAAATTTTTCATTTGAAGATTTTATCTAAAATTTAGTTGCTAAAAAACAATACACCAAATATCATTTTTTATTTTTTTTTTAAGACAAACGCACCTGTATATGATATATAAGAATTAGATTATATTGAATAGAGACTACGAAAAATTTCAAAATATTAAATTATACTATTTTTCTTTAATCTAAATTAAAATGTCACTTTCCAATCTAAAGTTTTATTTTATTAGATTAAATATGTTTTTAGTCTTTCCTATTTTTCTAAATTTTTAAAATTGTTTTATTATCCTTAAACTTTTAACTTTCTAAATAATATTTTTTTAATATACCTTTTATTTTTATTTAATGTCATTTATACGATTCAGAATATATTTACTCCAAATTTTTGTCAAAAAATATCTTTACTCCAACAATTTATATTTAAACAACTCATTAGATATAATATAATATCTCAAATTCAATATTGAATATTAATATAAAGTAATCAAATAATAATTTAGAATAAATTTTTTTTTGAAACGGCTAAAATATTTTATTAAAGAAAGCTAGAGGCGCACAAGACGTGCCCGTCTAGGCGAAAATCAAACAACTACAGAGTCCTGAAAAAAACACGACTAATCAAAAGATAAGAAAAAACCAAGAAGGCCATAAAAACGAGAAACTGAAACTCAGCCCCTCTTCCACCCTAAACAAGTCTTAGGGTTGGAATACCATAAACAAAAATCATAAGCAAAACCTTTACACCTAGCCTTTAACCACCACCAAATTTGAAGTTCAACTTGCTCCACCACTACCTCGGACTGGAAAGGTTTATTTTGGAACAGAACATCATTACGAGCTTTCCATAGTAACCAAATAACAGCTAACCAAAAGACTTAAAAAATATATTTGGGATGTAGACCTTGGGGCTGAAAACCAAGGAACTGAGGAGCATGATAAACAGGATCGGAGTGAAAAATACCTTGAAAGCCCAACCAACAAATGATCCCACACCACACCTGATGAGTTTCTTCACAACCAAAGAACATATAAGGTAAAGATTCTACATCCTCACAACCGAGACTACAAAATAAAAATTGGATATGTGAAAATTTTAGGAGTTAATTTTGGAGAAAATTAAAAAAAAAAAAATTCAATTTTGAATGAAAAATCTCAATTTTCCCCAGATTTAACTCTTAAAATTTTTACATATCCAATTTTTATTTTGTGAAATTTTAATGTATGTTATTTACACCAAGTGTTTGACAATATTCCTTGCATTTAATTCTACATTTGCACTATAAGTCTATAACTATCAATCAGGAATTGTACATAGAGACTGCTGTTGCTGTTGAAATTGTGCTAATAGCTTCATTCACTTCAATTTCTACAATGTTGTTATTCCTATACTTTACTTTTTACATCTCTACTCCACACCTCCCTTTGATTGAAAAAAGAGAGAGAAATAAACACCCTTTTATCTTTCTTTTCAATTCAATAAAAGAAAGGTAGGAAGTATTTTAGTGTAAAAAATAAAGTATAGGAGTAACACCATTGATTTATCTATACCTTCCACATGCTTGCAAAGCATTGTCTATTTTAAAACTTTTTCCTTCAAAAAACCCCAAAGCAACCTGCAATTCTCAAATTTGAAAACTTTATAATAGGAGAGAAAATCAAAACCATCAAAACAACCAAATTGTGACTATTACACAAAATTTTACAATTAAAATATAATCATAATAATTAACAAGGTTGACTCAAAGGGGTGACCTGAGAACACAAAATAAATTAGGAACAAACAAATTATTCTGTTCAACCAATCAATCTTGTATTCTCAGTTTCACTCCTCTGAGATAGAACCATATGCTAGATGAAATGATGATGAAACACTATAAAATGAAAGACAAAACACATTTGCTTTTTTGGGTTAATTAAGGATATTTCATTTTATATGAAATATGGTGGTGACATACGGTGTAATGTCCTGTAACCGGTTTCACTATGTCGTCATTTCTAAGACATTGGTTTTTTTATTTATTTATTTTAGGATGTGTTTGAGTAATAATATAATAATAAGATAACAGCTTATATTTAGTCAAAAAAAGATAATAGCTTATATATGTTGTCATTTTATTGACACCATGAGAGAGATGTTATCATTTTTTGTACGTAGATAGCATTATTGTCAAACTAGAAAAAGATAGAAAAATAAAAACAAATCATCAAGATATAAATTGTTTATGGTCTTAAAATCTTCAGGTTCCTAATTATAAGGGGTATGATAATAATAATATGAATATTCGTAATAAAATAAATAAAATCATCAAAAAAACATTGTTTCACTTATAATTCCAACTCGAATTCCTCGCTGATTAAAATTTGTTATTGAATTTAAAAGTTATAATGGAATAGAATTAAGTAGTATCACTCAAAAATTATGAGATGGATGTTTGGAAACTACGTACAATTCCAAGAAAAACTTATATTTTAGATTGATTGAAGTGTGTCTAAAATGATATTCCAAATGGAGAGATTTTAAGAAGTATTTTTGTGTTATAATATTTGGTTTTTAGAGGAAGGCGTCGTTGATAATCTAAAATTCAACTGTGAATTAAAGTTTGAACAAAAATTGTTCTTCATTAGAAATCGAATTCGAATTCTTCTTCCGAACAACTCGTTATAAGGAATTTTAATTTTAATTTGATATGAACTTTTTAATAGATGTAATCTTTCACTCTTCTTACGTATTATATATATATATATATATATATATATATATATATATATTAAAAAAATAGGGCACAAAATTCATAATTCGCACATAGCACCCAAAATCTTAGCGCCTATAATGTGTGAATTTCACTCTATGTTACTACGGTTCTGAATAGTGTATAGGCCTTAACCAATCACCTGACTTATTTTAGTCGATTACGTATTGTGATAGAAATTGTAGCCAATGGAAGTACTACGGTCTACGGCCCCGACCTATAGGCATTGTACCATGGTCGTATTGTTGGAACATGATGTGTGAATTTCATTCTAATGTGACTATGGTTCCGAGTAGTGTTGGCTGCAACCAATCACCTAACTTATTTTTATCGATTACGTTTTATAAATAATATTAAGTTTTATAAACATATGTAGTATACAACAAACTTTAATTATGATATGAAATTAACATTCTTAAATTTTTACAAACATATGTATACAAATAAATAATATCGAAAATAGCACGGTGATCATTATTTTTTATATATTTTGATATCTCTCCACCTTGATTCCATATAGTTACTTATATCAACAGGTGCAGCATAAACCCCACACTTGAAGTACAAATCACCTGGTCCATGATCCTTTGTTTGAAACTTCTTCTCTCCATCAATGAACACAGTCACTATTCCTCCATCCACATCATGGATTATATTAAGTCTAAACCATTTATCATAAAGATTCTTAGCAATCAAATCTGTGTCATAATACCTCATATCTCCATTGTATATTCTTAGAATCAAAGTGGTAGCACCACTGGCTGCACCATGGATTTGTGCTATTGTAGCACCTGATGTTATCTTTGGTACATAGCTATATCCTTCAAATTGCCAAACACCAGAGTGGTAGTCAAGCCCCTGGCATTATATATGACAAGTTAAAGATGTTTCTATATATGTAAATAACTTATTTGCAGCTTATAACACAAACTTAGATAATATATTTTTCAAGCAATATTAGTCCAAAAAAAATATTTTTCATGCAATAGATAAAATAAAATAATTTTTTTTATATGCTATAAGGTTTTTTAATTAGCTATCTTTAAGAGTTTATTACAATAAACTGAAAAAAATGTCTCACGAAAAAATTATGAAAAGATAAGTTCGAATAAGTCATTTCAATTAGATCTATAAATCATTCAATTATGGCACTTGAGATAATGTTTTTTTTTTGTTTCAGCCCATTATGCCATTCTTTTGTGGACCTAGACAAAGGTCTTCGTGGCCACAGTTTTGTGTGAGCCCATAATTTTCTGAGTTTTTTTTTTCTTTCCTAAAACAAGTAATAGAATGAAAAGTAAGTAAAAAAATAGTAGTAAAAGAAAACAAAGAAAATGTTAGCAAATTTTAGAATTTTGGGTTGAGCTTGACTCAACTCTATAAAACATGCTTAAGACATTCACATGAGAGAGTTTGATGCATAGAAATAAATTGTGTGTGAGCTGATAGTAAAAAGGTGCGAAGCTTGATACATGAATATAAATGATAGATGAACCGATAACAAAACCTGATAGGATTTGATTTAATATATTTTCAATTTGACTTTGATAACATCTTATAATCTACTCAACTCTAAAAAATCAGTTTGTTAGCCGAATATTGTCTTTATTTATAAAACTCATGTTTAGACTATCTAACATTTAATTTAAAACTTTTAATAGTCAACTTTAATCGATCACATGAATTTAAAAGATTATTTATTACACCGGCCCCACAAACACATACACTAGAATTAAATTTCATGGGCTTGTATAAATTGACAGCTATAAACAGAGTTTAGTTAGTACTACTTCCGTTCCTTATTATAAGAGACAAATTACTTTTTAGATTTTTTAAATGATTAATGTACCTAGTCCAGATACATGAATTATTCAATGTATCTAAAAAGTAATTTGTCTCTTATAATAAGAAACGAAGGTAATACTTAGCACTATAAACTAAACTTAAATTATATACCTTAATGCGAATTTCAGTCCGTGGCTGAGTAGGGCTACTAGGAGAATAAGGCTTGTCATGAGCATAAACCCAGAATCTATGAACACCATCAATGAAGCTATACCTTTGATCAACTGGTATGTTATATGGTTTCTGCACCTCAAAATTTGCTTCTGTCAATGGGACAGAGGTAAAACCATAAGTAGGATCTTCACCACATACTATCACAATGTTTTCTATACACATCACAAACATCAAAGATAGAATCAAGAAAATGTAAGAGCTACTCATTTTTTCTTTAATTCCTTAAATACACACCACTTGATTGCTTCTATAGAATAGTATGAGTAATTTATGTGTATATATAGCCACACCAAACATAATATTTTTATTTTTTATTTAATCCATCTAAAATTTTAGAATACATACAATGTTTTTAATTGACTCTTAAATCTTCACTTTATATGTAAATAAATATTTAATTTCATTCCGCTTCAAAAATAGTATATATTTAATTTCATGTTGTTACGCGAACGTTGTTTGTACCCTGAATAAAGTCCAATTAAGGTTCACATGATGTCCTTTGGGTGAAGTTTTTTTTTTTTTTTTTTGACTTAAGCAAAGATTGGAATATTGATTGTAGTTTTGGACTCATTAGAATATGTTAATTTTTAATTTAGAGATGCAGTAATTTCCGTTTCTTTCATCTTCATGTAAAACAAGCAAAGTGGTCACAAGACTATGAGCCCGTTTGATCCGGCTTAATTTCTACTTTTTTATTTTTTTAAAATGAAATAGAGAAGTATAAAATTGAATTTAATCATATTTCTCCTTAAAAGTATTAGAGAAATGAAGTAAAGAAGTAAAATATAAAGAGAAGTAGAGTCAAATACAATTTTTTCCTTCTTTACTATTTTTAAGGAGAAGAAAAAAAGTAGAAAATAAGTCGGGCCAAACAGATACTATGTATAGTACTTTTACTTTTTTGGTGGTGTTACAGAGTAATTCTAATTAATAGTTTTTTTAAAAAAAGTTAATGGAAATGACCAAAATAATTACGAAAGTTAAGTTAAGAAATTAATTTATAAAAATAATTGGTTAAATAATAAAAGTGAAACCAATAAAATAATTAAGGGACTAATTTATAGCAACAATTAATTAAATGACTAAAAGGAAATTAAAAATTAATTAAAAGACCAATTTGTAATAATAATTAAAATTAGATAAGGGACTAACATGAAATCAATAAATTAGTTAAGGACCAAATATTCAATTAAACCTCCTATTTTAATTTATTTTTAGTATATAGATGAAATGACAAAATAATCATAAATTCACAAACACAAAGTGGAATAACAAGGAATTGAACCCAGTCATAAACGTCCGGCCTAATAACTTCGATATTTTTTGTTAGTTGGGATAAAACTTCCAGACTTAATCCTCCTAATTAATATAAATATTTAGTTCTTATTATTTAATTTCAATGGAGTTTACTTCAGTTGCTTTCATGTATTTCTTTGATTCCCAAAACCCTCCCTCAAAGTTACAATATTTTCCTTCTTTTTGGAACAAACTTTCACCCAAATGCAAGTAAGTTCGTTCAAGTTGGCAATTAACTTGTTCAACGTCAGATAATCAATAGTGGGATTTAGCATATTTCATAATTAATGGAAAACTCACATCAATACATAGCCATTCTGAAAGAGCATATTATTCTCCCTTTAATTATAGGGGTTCTCCACCGAATCAATCCTCTCCGAATGCTAATCCTCTCATATATTCCCCTCCAACTTTATTCGCAATGAAAGAGACGACCAATTCTTTACTCGCTCCGATCCAAAATTATTGTCCGTTAATTTTTTAGTTTTGTCTCAAGCTATTTTCTTTTTCGCAATTCAATGTAAAGAACAACTACAAAATCTTAATTACTTCAACCACAATTTTCACATACTTTTAAGATAAAATTTTCCCTACAAATACCCTTTCCTAGATTCAACCAACCTCATTACAACAAGAGCAACAACACCACATTGTTTATTTCTCATATTGATTTCACAACAATAAAATATGGACTACGACTACAACAATAACAACTCCTATGGTAGTCAAAGGAAGCAACAACGTCGTGGCCAAAATCATTCGAGTGGTGAGCTTTTCTCCTCTGCTAAGGTTTTATCAGAAGCGGCTCAATCAGTTTACAACCATGAACCTGGCAAGGTGAACAAAGTCAAGGTTGTCGCTGCTGCTTCCAATATTTTAGGTGCAGTCGGTGTTGTTGATGAGAGTAAGGGCTATGGCAAGTACGTTGACAAAACTGCTGACTATCTTAACAAACATGACTCTTCCTCCGGTTTTCCTACGGGAGGAAAGATTGGTCATTCTGGTGGTGGGTTCGGTGGAAGTGGTGGTTATGGTGGTGGGTATGGGAACAATAAGGAGAGTGGATATGGAAGTGGACGTTTTGGTGGTGGCTATGAGAATAAAAATGAGAGTGGATATGGAGGGGGCCATTCCAGTGGTGGCTATGGGAGCGGATATGGAAGTGGACGTTCAAGTGTTGTTACTGGTGGTGGTTATGGGAATAATAATGAGAGTGGGTTTGGAGGTGCACAGTTTGGTGGTGGTTATAGTGATAAGGACCGTTTTGAGAGTATATACGGACGTTCTGGCAGTGGAATTGGTGGTGGTTATGGTGTTGATGCCCGTTCTGAAAGTGGGTATGGGCGCTCTGGAGGTGGATATGGTGGTGGAGAACGTTTGAGTGGTGGATATGGAGAAGAAAATCATTCTGGCAGTGGATATGGTTATGAACGTTATGGAAGTGGTTATGGAAATGGTGGTGATATTCGTTCCAACGGTGGATACAACTATAATTATTAGGTTAGAAATATATAGCTAAAGGGACACAGTCCATACATACTAATATGCAAACTTTGCACTTTTATTTTCTCTAAATATATTGTATGAGAGTGTGGGACTCTATGTGTATGTTGTCGCCTCATAGTTTTAATTTAGCTTTAGTAGTATGTTTTACTCTTTTGTTCTGTGTATTGATGTTCCAACAATGGCAACGATGTATTTGCCTCGTAGTGAAATAAATTATTTATAAAAATTGTTTTCTTTTTAATTTTATAATAATAACCATACAAGGTCCGTCAAAAATAATAATAATCATACAAGATTTTTGTTTTGTTTTTACTGTCACTATTCGGATTACTGAACCGATTAATCCAGTAAATAAGTAGATTTTATAAAATTATTTTACACCACACACATATATATATTTTGAATGATTGACACAATAACACGTTGTGACAAGTGTGAGGTGATGAGTAAGCTCTCCAATAAAAAGAGTGAAGGTTAAATACTTTATGACTGTGAGAATCTATAAATTCAATGTCTTAAGCTTTTGATTAACATTGTGGTTTCTAACTCATTTGTATCGATGCAATTGACCCATTGTGCATGATCTTCTAACTGCTGTTTCGTGGCCCAAAAATGATATTAGAACTAATGGTTAGATCATACTCCTTGTATCAAAAGTCTTCCACATGGCCGGCCCAGAAGCTGTACGGGCTGTGCTACAGCTTTGGGCTTCTAAAATATTGGGGCCTCAATTTTTTTTTTCTTCCGAACCAACTATTCTAATTTGGTTATATAATATTAGCGCATTCTTAGGATCATGAAGTTCTAGTTGGTTTAGTGGTTGAGCGTTTTTGTGGTATTTGTTGGGGAAAGGGAGGTCTCGAGTTCAACTCTCCAGACAATTTTTTTGTACCCTGTTTGACTGAACAAATTTTTTTTGAAATTATTTTTTTCAAAATATAGTTATTTTTCGATTATTTCGAAATCTATTGTACCGGTACAATAGAATTTGTCTATTGTACCATAGAATTTGTTATATTTTAATTCATAATAACAAAATACACTTTCAAACCAATACAATAGACAAATTCTATTGTACCGGTACAATAGATTTCGAAATAATTGAAAAATGACTATATTTTGAAAAAAATAATTTCTTTTTTCTTCTAAAATATTATAATAACTAAATATCATTCATCAAAATTGTCAAAAAAATTAAAATTTGACTTTTTAGAATTTTTATTATTCATTATAGTAAATATTGAATTTTTTATGAAAAAATATAAAAAAATTAGTATAATGTTTATAAAAAATGAAATTATAATTTTTCTTGTATAGTTATATTCTCTAAAATATAATAGTTCATAAATATATTTTTAATTTATAAAAAATAATTGTTTGTTTATTATTTAAAGATCAAGTGTAAATGTACATTAGAATTTTACTAATGTACCATAGAAGTTCCCTTAAAACATAACTATATTTTATATTTTAATCTATACTATATATAAAGAGAAAATATTGTGTTTTGGTGTAGCCTTTTTTTATAATACCTAAAACGTCCTTAACAGCTATTTTTTAAAATTTAAATTCTATAACTTTTTTAATATTATTATTAACTTCTATAATTTCTATCTTTTTAACTTTTATATTTGTTACTTAATTTGTTGTTTTTTAAAAACTAACTATTAATAACACAAATATGTATCACACAGACGGGCACGGAAAGTGCCCGTTTGGCCCGCTAGTTAAAATAATATGACTACTTTTGATGTTGTTTACTATTTAAATATACACATTCTTCTTTTTTCGATGAATATATGATGTTATTTTTATAAAAAAAAATTGTATATTTATTAGAGGTCTATTTTTATTATTTGCCTTGGACCTCCAAAAACTCGAGACCGACATTAGTCTTCGTGACAAAAGTCGTCACACGGCGAGTCCCTTAAAAAAGAAACCATAAACTTAATGTTTTAAAATTTTGAATATGAATGTGGTGTTTATCTCACTTATATCAATATTCTTGACCCCTCTCAAACCACGTGACTCACCGCGTGACTCAACCGATTCTAAGACATTATTTAAGAAAGACTTAAACATCATTTTAGTCCTTATATGTACATGAAATTTTGGTTTTAGTCCATTTATCGAATTTTGTTCAAAATAAGTCCTTGAATCAACCAATTTTTTTGATTTTTTTCTTTAAAGTGAAAATCTGCAAGAAAATTGGTAGGAAAATCTGCAGGAAACTTGAAAATTTTCCTGCGGATTTTCGCTTTTGGGACTAAAATAAAAAAATTTAGTTGATTCAAGGACTTATTTTGAACAAAATTCGATACATAGACTAAAACCAAAATTTCGCGTACATAGACTTAAATAATGTTTAAGCCTTTAAGAAAAAACAAATAGTAGTTCACACAACAATTGTTTCTCTTCCGTTGAAAACTCATGAAAGAACGAACATTATTAATAGAACTCCGTAGAAAACGCATAATTGACCAGTTTTGTTGTTTGTTGTGTGTGTGTCACAAATTAACTATCTATGCCTACCTCATTCATACCGATGCCAAAACTACTAAAATTTCTCTAAAACGGCGTCGTTTCCTCTCCTTTTCCTCTTCATATAAATTACCGCATATTCCTCTTCATGCAATTCACCAAAACTGAAGAAAAATAAATAAACAGAGAGTGAGAGAGAACAGAAATTAACCTATTTTTCTTTCTTTCCAGATTCAACCAATTTTCTGATTCATTCTCAAATCTTACACTTCTTGTTAATTAACGGTATGAATTTTTTCTTGTAATTCTCATTTATCGTTTTGCAATTTAGATTCTAGGTCTTATACTTAGATTTTTAATTTTCTTATTTGAATTATAATGCAAATGCAAATTAGGTTTTTGTTAATTCAGTTATTATAATTTCATATATTGATTTCAGATTTTGTTTTTGTTTTCTGATGAATTTTAATTGATTTTTTGTTTTTGTTATTTACTAATTAAGAAAGTGTTGGAAATGAGATTGCTATTTTGTTTAGTTAATCATATATTCTTACATACCGCCAATGCATCAACTCATTTTGAATTTAATTTATATACGCCGATAGTGTGATAATTTTTTACACATGCATAAAAATCAAATCACACCAGAATGCCACTTTAATTAGTAAGTTTCTAAAATATCTCTACAAATATTTACACGGTATGATTTGATTGGATGCATGTGTAAATAAGTTTAATGGCTGCGTCAGGGCATAGCAATTAAACTCAATTATTTTTGTTTTGTTCCATCGTATATTTTCTTACGAATATTTTTCTTTATGAGTTTAATTGCTATGTACTGACAGTGTAAAACGTTTTTACATGTTCATCCAATCAAATCACTGCGTAATGTCACTTTTATGAGAGTGTTAGTTACACATTTTATATATTTACATCTTATAGTGGCATTGATTGTAGTTATTTTAAAGAGTCGTACACAAATTAAGATTTTGTTATTCTTTTTTTGTGTAGATTTTTATTGAGGTGTGAAAACAGGGCGCGCTAATAGATGGGAGCATGGGGCTTAGCTTCACCTGAAAGTGATTCTTTTGTTGAACAATGGCTTATATACTGATATTGCTGTAATTTCTGCATTTGCATTGTAAAGTTTTCATCTTTTACAATGTGGAATTTTGCATCACATGCCCTTACAAGTATTAGAATGAAAAGAAGCTCGACTGAGCCAATCCTAAGTTGTGTGGAATGCTCAGATGATGAGGTCTGCTCTAATGCCAGTAGAGATGAAGGGCTGGAATGCCCAATATGCTGGGAATCATTCAATATAGTTGAGAATGTGCCTTATGTCTTATGGTGTGGCCACTCCCTATGTAAAAATTGTGTCTTAGGACTTCAGTGGGCTGTCATGAAATTTCCCACCCAACAAATTAAGATTCCATTTTTCATTACTTGTCCATGGTGCCATCTACTATCATTCCGGTTAATCTACAAGGGAAATCTTAAATTTCCCCGCAAGAATTTTTTCCTTCTTTGGATGGTTGAAAGCCTGAATGGTGATAGGCATAAGGCCGTTTCTGCTTCTGTCGACACCCAACCAATTTGGTCTCCTAAGTTTAACCTTCCAGGAACTCAAGGTACTAGTTGTAGCCTTAGAAGGCCCTCAAATAGTCATTGTCCTGGACAATTGGGATCTAACAACGATGTTCCTGTCAGTATAGGAGAAAGACACTATTTTTCCCTTCATAAATCTCTGGATTTCTTCCTTCACTTTACATCCAAGTTTCCTTTGGTCATCATTTTCCTTCTGATAGCCTTTTTTGTAATTCCCTGCAGTGTTGTTATTTTAATCATTTACTTTCTACTCACTATTGTTTTTGCTATCCCATCATTCGTCGTACTGTACTTTGCATACCCAACGATCCAAAGATTGGTTAGAGAAATAACTTCGTAAGATGTAGCCTTCCTTCTACAGTCAGTTGTGGCATGTTAATCCAACTTCAACAAATTTACTATATACCTTTGGATTGAATGTTCTACCATGTGGTGCTTCCTTTGTTATTTTTAGGTTTTCACATTTTTACGATTTACTTTCTTCTGTAGTCTTTTCTGTTCCACTTTTATATCAATTTCAAGATGACTTAAGAGGAATTTTATTCTTTTGTTGGTTGTAATTTTGTTTTTCCTGAAGTGAAGTTTAACTATTGTACAAAGAACTCTTACATGCTAAAACTTTATGTGCAAAGTTACTATGGTTATGTGAATACTAAATACTTGTAGAAAATATGTTTCTTGCAACATCTCTAAGTCTTGGCTTAATTTAAAATTTACATGTCACTGAGGCAAATTGCCAGATGCCTCATTCTATAGCTTAAATTTCTCATCTATTAAGCTCTGGATTAGCATTTGTTTCAGCATTTCTGACCAAATTACTGGTTGACATTTAGCGTCTGCCCTGGTTCCCACGCCCTAGTCCTTATATTTTTCTTCAAGCCTGTTGGAGAGAAGTGGTGATGGTGTAGCCAGTTAGCTGCTTCCAGATTTAACAGAAGCAAGGCATCCAAGTTAGTAGTTTCTAATTATTTATGTTATAATTGCTATTTTTACTTCAGTTTTACACAAACTAGGTGGATATAGCCATTTTTCTATCCCAGCCATGCTGCTTCTCTGGATTCTCCCAAATTTGAAATTCTTTATATGTTTTCGTTGTGGACTTGGTGGTGATGTTAAATACCAATCTTAAGAGAGTTTATGTCTTGGCCTCTCCAATGTGTGGTTTCCTCACCACCATTGTGTAAGTGCCAAGTGCTGTAGGTTAAAAACTAAAGGGAAATTAACAATCTGGGTTAGCTTGATTACAATCACTGATTTTTTATAACATCATTAACCATTTTGCTGGTTAAGTTGTCATGTCCTGAAAATGAAGTTTACTATCAAACTGTGTTACCAAAACAAGAAAAGCTGAACTGATTTTCACAAGTAGCTCATGTATTTGTTGAAGCTTTATAGTTCATTCTTTTTTACAATTTATATAGCATGAGAACATCATGCTTTGTTTTACTAGAAATGATGACAGAGCTATAGATAGAACTATGTAACAAACAATTATATTATATCTTTGCTACTCAAACTCCTTGATGTTTTGTAATGGGTGATCTCAGAAGCAGAAATAAGTCTGTGGAAATTTGCCTGTTGTTCGAATTGTACCTGCCTTCCCTTTTGCTTGTAGCTCTTCATTCTTTCGGTTTTCCTCTGCTTTTGCTCTTGCTCCGTCTGCAACTTGATTTGCATACTTCATCTTATTTTGAAATTTCTCCAAAGCTTTCAACCTTCTATGCTCAAGTTCACTCTGCAGTTTTTAGAAGTTTGCAATTAGTCTTTACAAAGTTCAATTTTTCATCTCTGTCAACATTTTTTATCTGGCCATTGTAGTTTCTTTTTATCATTCCATACTCTAAATTTATCACCTATGCTTAATGGTCAAATAAGAATGCGAATTGTTTTACACATAGCATCATCTGAGATCATGTTTTAAACTCTGAAAAGGTCTTGAATAAGACACACGTACCCAAACTATGAAAGCATTTGATGATCTTTAAAATAATGATTAGTACGTAATTATTAAATGAATAGTGTCTGAGTTAAACCTCGTGCTTAATTAGCTTTCGTTTGGCTTTCATTCTCTTCTTGTCTTCCCATGAATCTATCATCTCTTTCAACTTCTCATACCTGACAATGTTTTTCATTATTATAAAAACTGCCTGCAATCCCTGATTCAAGCGAATGATTGTATTTATTCTAGTTCTGGTTGAAAATAGTTTCTTTGGTAGAAATTCATTGTAATCTTGCTTCCATGTACCTTTGTTTTATCTTGTCGAGCTCAGTCCTCTCCCATTCATCAGCATTTGTCTCCTCAGCACTTGATCCTGTTGCAGTCTTTCTTATAGGGTCAGGTTTCCTAGAAGTCTTCCTAATTGGTGGTGGTGGTGGCGGAGGTGGTGGCAGTGGAGGAGCTTTTTGTGTTGTGCTGTCAGTTATTTTTGCAGTGAAAGTTGAAGTCTTTTTCATTGACGGTGCAGCGGTAATGGCCTTTTCTGGCTTCTTTTCTTCTGTTACCGAGGATATTGGCACCTTGTTACCCTGGTCATCTTTAGATCTAAATGAACCTAAACATGATCATCGATCAGACAGTTTAATAAACCTTTCTCTTTTCCCTCAATAATGATAATTATGAGTGGAGGGCTATGTGCTCATCTTTACCTGATAATCGCTTGGATGCGCTACTAAGTAGGGACTTTGAAGATTTTGCGCCATCCATCATGCTTTTGGGCCTTGCCAATGAGATCTCAGGAGTCTCACTCTTCTGCTGAGAGGTCTCTTGCAAATTAATTGAGAATGCAGCAGCAGCCACTGCTGCAGCATGCACCATTTCCTTTGAGTCATAATCACGACTTGTTTTACTTGAAAGCTGTTTTTGGAACCAGTTCTGACCTTTTTTCTTCTCTGTTAAAATAGTTAACACAGTTTATAACAAAGGGATAAAATGAATGTGAGAAATGAAAGTAAGGGGAAAAACAAAACAATATACCTTTGAAAGATTGGGTTTTCTGTATAGGTATTTTCTGATCCCTTGTGGCACCAAGATCAGCTTTGTTCTCCTTTGTACCAGTAAGTTGTACCCTAACACAATTGTTCATGTAATTGTAAACCGATGAAAATTATCTGTATATTTGGTTCTATTTTTATATAACTTTTTCTTTGGTACGTAAACGAAATGACAAACTATTATAAACTCACGTACATAAAGTGGAGAGGGTTGGGGTTTCAAACCCCGATTATGGACGTCCGACTTAGTAATTTCTAAGTCGGACGTCAGCTGAACAAGGATTTGTGGACCTCTTTTTACATAACTTATAAAAACATATTTGTTGAAATTTTTTTATTTATTATGTAGCAATTTTATTAATAAATGCTTGTATACAAGCAACTACTCAGGATTTGTCTAAAGAAAAACTCTTGAGGGAAGAAATTAAAAGAGCCGAACATTTTTTTATGAATCATAATCCTGTTAATTAGAGGAAAGGATTCACTCCGGTAGATAAGGATTCACTCCGGTGACACTGACGTTATGGTTATGTGAAATCAAGATCTCAATTTTTTTTTATATTCAATTTATTGGAAACTAGAAAACATCTTTTGTGTACCAAAAAAGAAAAAGAAAAAAAGAAAACATATGTTTTGCAATCTTGTTGCCACCATTAACATGGTAAATATTGTAAGAATAAGCAAGATATATGACTAGCATTTATTTACAATTCATGTTTGCCATGCAATATATGATGTCTAGCTCGAAAAATCAGAACAACTAACCTCATTTGATTCCATAAATTCTTCATTCTACCGCAAGAATTTTGTCCTCGGGGTTCCTTCTATAACTAAAATACATGTGCTTATTCGAAATAGAAGAAACCTTGGAAAGGAAACTTTCTTTGGGTTATTTATGGGCCATGATTTGAAGGGCAACAAGCAAGGTCGGATATTCTTTTCTTGGTTGCAGACATAGCTTTCATTATAGTATATTCTGAACCAAAATTTTTAATCCATATGTATGTGGTAAAATATTTGAAGAATCACTAGTTGAGTGCTCAATAAAACCAAACCTAGAATAAGGATGGAAAGGAACCATCTCTTTCCATTGTCTTCAAGGAAACGAATAAATAAAAAATAAAACAGACTTTAGTTATCAATTTAGTTCAATATGCAAAATATTATGGCGCAAATTATACTTCCCATATGTGATTTTGCTTATGGAAGTCATACTTTCCAATGTACCACTTTCACTTATTTATGAAGACATGATTTTTATCGGGAAGAGATCCTAGTCCAGTAGTAGTCCACTTTCACCTTAATATTTATTCCAACAAAATTATAGTGTTACATAGTACACATCCTTCTTCAAGATAATTAATATCATCTCTAATATCATATACAAACTAATTAGCACATGCCGGTGCATTGAAGCTTTTGAGATGCACAAACACAATAGATTGACGCCCCACTTTGATCGGAGAAGATGAAGAAACCAATATTGGATTCAATTCTGGAATGTCCAACGACTCGGTTAGCTTCAATGGAGTTCCATTCAACAAAACCACATCACTTTGAATGTTTCCATCTTTCGGTGTCAAATGATACTCTTCCCTCATATATTTATCAATCGAGTTGCTTGTACTTGTTGTTTGTACACTACCTTCTGGTGTATATTCCTCTAGATACAGATTCATGTCATTCACAAGTGAAAAATTGAATGCGGACTTGGCCATGTTTATGATCAACACAGTAATACCAGACTAAAAGGAATAATCATGTGGTTAGAAGTTAGAATCGTTTAAGCAAATAGATATATATGAGATAAAGAACTAAAGATAAAATTTTGAATATGCATAAGCTGACCTGTTTCTTAGAACAATGAGCATATGTACGAATATAAGGCGACCCTTCATGAAAGATAGACAGTACATTGCTTCCCATTAGCTTATTCCACAAAAGTGCTCTGTGTTCATTTTATGTATAGATCTATCTTACTAAATTTTTGTTTATAATGTATTCAATCCTAATGTAAATTAACAATATTAATTAGGGTTATATTTGAGAGAGGGTTTATAATTAAAGACAAATTTTTATTCTCATTGAGTGTTTATAATTAGAGACGAAGAAAATTTAAAAAGATTTACCCATAATAATCAGGATTTGGAATAAAAGTTGTGGTGTTTAGCAAAGCATAATTTCCTCCAATTAGAGTTTGTCTACAATAAACCTTATGGTTGAATGCTGCTGTCATGCCTAGTTGATCCAAGTACCTAGTTAAACCGATATACATTATTATGCCAATGGTAATAATTTTGTAAAAAGGGAAAAAAAATTCATTAAATTTGTCATTTTAATGTAATATTAAACTGACCAAAAACCGTTTACGAAAGTGTGCGACACATCTTTGCCACCACTATTATAAGCTCCACCAGACTCTCCAACCCATGCTCCTGCCCATGGTGTGAATTCATTGACTGCTACTGAGACATCTTTGAAAGTTTGAGCAATTTGACTCAAAAAATAAGGGTCTTGAACTTTGTTGATAAGATCCTTATCAATACCTACATTTATGATAATTTTATTAGAAACCAATGACTAAGATAATAAGACAGATTAGAAGGAAATTTCAACTAATTATATGATAATGTTATTATTTCTAAATTACCTTTAAATTTATTTAGATTTAACTTTCCAATAACCGTTTTATTTGAAACAAGTTGCTATGAGGGTCATTTTGTAAAATCAATTACTTTTATGATTACTTTGAGATGGAAAGGTGTTAGCAACTCATTTTCTAACATATATTTTTTTTAAAATACTGTATTTCATAGATTAAAATTTATTTATAGTCTCCACTAAACTATGTGGTGTCCATATAAATTTAGGGGAGGGGATTCATGAGTTTTAACATGTAAAAGAGTATGGAGTATGTTAGAAAATGTGTTGTTAAAATTAATTTCTTTTGCTTATATATATATATATATATATTTTTTTTTTTTTTGACACCAACAAACTTAATGCATTTCATTCATAATAGTAGCTTCGATACAAGATGGACAACAATTATAAATTTGGGGACCGGCGATAAAACGATTTGTCTGAGCTAAATTATAGGCAACTCGATTGGCTTGTCTCCGATGCTTATATATAAAACTTGAAAGTTATATAGAATAAAAATAAATTAAATATTATTGAAGCTATACATACCAGCACCAAGATTATAAATATGATGAGTAACTCCATCAACCACTCCAGGTCCCACATTTTGTAAGAAGCTCTCAAACCATTCCTTACCATAAAAACCAGCAGGACCTAACAACTTTGGCCTTGTAGTCACATTTGGGTATAATCTATTAATTATAAATCTTAATTTAGTAATATCTTTAGCATATTGAACACTGTCTACTCTGGCAGAGACCCCTTCTGAACATAGCTCATTCCCTGATACACAATATATTAAACCACATAATTCAATAAATCATATTGCATGAAAAATATTAAAAAAAATGTATATGTTAACTTATAAGTAATCTACTTAATATAGATATCAAAGTATATTGAACTGTAAAAAAACAATACCCAATTCATATGAATCAATTTTGTATCCTTTTGAAATGGTGTACTTCATCAGACTTATGGCATTTAATGACTGCCATTCTCCCAAATAGTTCAACTTGTCTTCCATAGAAATTTTCTTTCCAATGAGGGCGTTTAGGCCAAAAGTTAATTTTGCTCTGCAAAATTAAATTAAAATAAAGGAAAAATATATCAAATTATTGATAGAATTAGTGCTTGTGCATAAGGTAATTTTATAAAAGAAGTTAAGATATAGTCATATAGTCAAACTATGTTTTGTTTAAAAAAAATTATTTTAATATGAGCTATAAGTTATTTTTAGAAACCCAAAGAGTGTGGTTGAGCGGTTGGGGCTCATCCTCCCTTAACCAAGGGTCGAGGGTTCGATCCTCACCTTGGGTATGGAGCAGCCTTAAATCCTTGGGCCAGCTATCCCACCCATCGAGGTGCCTCCAATCTAGCGAGGGATTAGTCACTGCGTTCGGCGGTGGATAACCCAGTCTCAACAAAAAATAAGTTAATTTTAGAAGCTATTATAAGTTTTATTGAAATATGTAAACTCTATTGTATATTATTCAGATTATACAATACATATTTATAATGAGATACAATGAATAGTTTGAGAGCCTAGGAATCATCTAAACTAGAAAGCCTAGGAGTCATCTATGCATAGGAATCATCTAAACATTAAATGCATGTTTCTATTTAATTCTAACACTCCTCCTCAAGCTGGAGCATATATGTCATATGCACCAAGCTTGTTACAAATAGAATCAACCCGAGGTCCTCTAAGAGACTTAGTAAATATGTCAACCAATTGATCATTTGAACCAACAAAACTAGTTTCAATTTCTCCTGAAAGAACCTTATCTCGTACAAAGTGACAGTCGATCTCTATGTGTTTAATCCTTTCATGAAAAACTGGGTTGGAGGCAATATGTAGTGCAACTTGGTTGTCACAAATTAATTTCATTGTTTTGACATCTCCTAATTTGAGTTGTTGGAGTAACTGTCTTAGCCATGTAAGTTCACAAGCTGCTGCTGCCATAGCACGATATTCTGCTTCTGCACTCGACCTTGCAACTACGTTTTGTTTCTTGCTTCGCCATGAGATCAAGTTTCCTCCAATGAGGACACAATACCCTGAAGTGGATCTTCTATCTGATGGTGAACATGCCCAATCAGCATCAGAATAGCCCACAACTTGAGTGTCACCTTTGTTTTCATAAAGTAATCCCTTGCCCGGCGCATTCTTTATATACTTAAGAATGCGAATCACTGCGTTCCAATGGTCATCACATGGAGCATTTAGAAACTGACTAACCACACCGACAGCAAAAGTAATGTCCGGTCTCGTTACTGTGAGGTAATTAAGTTTCCCAACTAGACGTCGATATCTACCAGGATCTTTCAATGGCTCCCCCTGACCTGGTAGTAGCTTAACGTTGGGATCCATAGGAGTATCACAAGGTCGGCAATCAAGCAATCCAGTTTCCTCAAGTATATCAAGAGCATATTTTCGCTGAGTAATAGCCACACCGGTTTTGGACTGAGCAACCTCAATTCCCAAAAAATATTTTAGCGGCCCCAAATCTTTAGTCTGGAAGTGTAAAGATAAATGTGGTTTCAACCGTTGGATACCAATTGTATCATTACCAGTGATGATGATATCATCGACATAGACAAGCAGGTAGAGGCAAGTGGTTGGTGAAGAATGCAAGAAGAAGACAGAATAATCAACCTCACTTCTTGTCATGCCATACTCTTGGAGCACATTGCTAAACCTTCCAAACCAAGCTCGGGGAGACTGTTTCAAACCGTAAAGAGAGCGATGTAGCCGACAGACAAGGTGAGAAGCACTGTTAACAGTGAATCCAGGTGGTTGTTCCATATACACCTCCTCCTGTAACTCACCATGTAAGAAGGCATTTTTGATGTCCAGTTGATGTAGTGGCCATTGATGAATAGCAGCTATGGCAAGAAAAAGGCGGACAGATGCAATCTTAGCAACTGGAGAAAAGGTGTCTCCATAGTCAAGGCCGAAGATTTGTGTGTATCCTTTAGCCAAGAGGCGAGCTTTTAAGCGGTCGATCTTTCCATCTGGCCCGATTTTAACTGTATAGACCCAACGACAACCCACTGTGGTTTTTCCATCGGGCAAGGGAACCAAATCCCAAGTATGATTAGAGTGCAAAGCAGCCATCTCATCTACCATAGCTTGTCGCCATCCGGGGTCAGACATGGCTTCACCTGTGGTTTTGGGAATAGACACAGAATCCAAAGAAACTACAAAAGCAGAATAGGATGGAGATAATCGATGATAATCCAAATGACAAGCATAAATAGGATTAGGATTACGAGATGATCTGTTACCTTTACGGAGAGCAATGGGTAGTTCCGGTGTCGGATCCGAAGTATGAGAGTCCGATGCGGCAGAGGATGAGTCTTGAGGAGCGGGTGGTGTATGTGGCCTTCGTTGATATACGCGAAGTGGAGGTGTGGGGATAGACACATGTGTGGGGATAGAGACAGGGGTAGGTGCAATGGGAAGAGTAAAAACCTCTGGGCCAATATCATTCGGCTCTTGACTAGTAGATGGAAAGAAGGGGCGAGTTTCAAAGAAGCTAACATCGGCAGAGACAATGTATCGGCGAAGATCTAGGGAATAACATCTGTAACCTTTCTGCAGACGAGAATAGCCGAGGAAAAGACACTTGAGGGATTTTGCAGCAAGTTTATCTTTACCTGGAGTAAGGTCGTGAACAAAACATGTGCACCCGAAGACGCGAAGTGGTAGAGAATAGAGGTGTTGTTGGGGAAATAAAATGGAATGTGGCACTTGGTTTTTAAGTATAGAGGAGGGCATGCGGTTGATTAGGTAGCAAGCTGTGAGTATTACATCTCCCCAAAAACGAGGAGGAACATTATTGTGAAGGAGCATGGTACGGGCTGTTTCAACTAAGTGTCGGTTCTTTCTCTCAGCGACACCGTTTTGTTGAGGAGTATGAGCACATGAAAGTCTGGTGGAGGATACCCTCTGAAGTCAAAAAGGATTGAAAAGACGAAGACAAATATTCACGAGCATTATCACTTTGCAATATTTTAATCTGGGTACCAAATTGTGTATTTATTTCGGAGCAAAAAGTTTTAAATATAGAAAAAATATCGGAGCGATTTTTCATTAAAAATATCCAGGTGCATCGGGAAAAGTCATCAATAAAAGTAACAAAATATTGATAACTTAAACATGAAACAATACGACTAGGACCCCAAATATCTGAATGAACTAAATCAAATGGAGATGTTGCTCTTTTATTGACTCTTTCAGGAAAGAAACTCCTAGTATGTTTCCCAAACTGACACGACTCATATTCTAAGGTAGATACTTTTGACAAACTAGGAACCAAAAGATGTAACTTTTGAAGGCTAGGATGGCTTAAACGTTGGTGAATGATTTGTGAAGACTCGACGGCTGAACAAGCAATTGGCTTTGTTGGTGTTGAGAGATAATATAAACCTTGAGACTCATGCCCTACGGCAATCGTCGTCCCAGTACTCCGATCATGCTCTGATACCATATTGAAATATGTAAACTCTATTGTATATTATTCAGATTATACAATACATATATATAATGAGATACAATGAATAGTTTGAGAGCCTAGGAATCATCTAAACTAGAAAGCCTAAGATTCATCTATGCATAGGAATCATCTAAACATTAAATACATGTTTCTATTTAATTCTAACAACTAAAAAAATATGTCTATTAGTAGATAGACTAAAAAAAAATTACACATCACACAACTCCATAAAGACACAAATATATTGAGAAAAGGATAAAAAGGTAATACCCAGTTTTGTTAATAAATTTATTTACTTCATCCCATCTTTTTTGTGGAAGGCAGCCAACACTGAAATTAAACAAGCCATCATCTTTTTTTATCAATTGGGGGCATTCTTTTTGAGGCCCAAATTGATAAATAATTTGATCTTGCAATGATCCTCCAATTCTGATTCTCAAGGGATCGAAAGCTGAAATTTTTTGACAGGAATTAGACATTAATTTATAATAAGTGTGGAGTCCAGCTTCTTGGCCAATTATAAAGATATTATTTTATGATCATGAACTATGATTTGAATCAAGAAATATCATATACCTTTGATAGCATTTGATAGAATTTTGTTATTCAAGTCCTACAAATATTGAGCATGCATCACACAAGTTAGGTATAAATATAAACTTTGGATAAACAAAACCAAAGTAATTAAGATGAAAAATATGAATGAATCTTAAAGTTTAATGATAAATTTACCAAATTGAGAATGCCGGTTTTTCCCCATGGACATTGATTATAGTCACACTTATTTTCAGGCCACCAATCCAAAGTTGCGCATATAAAGTTTTCATCTGTGGTAGCAATATTTGTTATTCCTTTCACTCTAAGCTTAATATCTTCAGCTAAAGATATGAAAAACAATAAAAAAAGAGTGTAACAGAGAATTCCTAATTTCACATCCATGATGAATAGAATATTGAAAAGAAGCACAGGAAATAGTATGCACAATACAACTTTTGGTTTATGTCACTTGTATTAATTTGTAGAGTTTGTATTTAACAAAAATCCCCACTTTTTTGGATCGTAAAACAATTATCCACTTGTGTTTTAGTTGATCTTAAATTCCTTCTTATTAAGTATGATGATCTATTATGCATTAACTTTAGACTTTTGTTTGTTTCTTCTATGAGATTGAATTTTTGTTTTTTTATGGTTTTATCGGTTAACATACGTACTTGTTGTTTTGGATAGTTATGATTAGTCAATACTATTGAATAATCATAGAAAATCGAACAATCAAACCAAAAATTTAAGGCGAATGAACTGACTGTCAACAAAGGAACGATCCACTACCCACTTTTCCCTGCAGCAAGCAGCAAATGATGAAAGTTTTTTCAAACAAACTAGTCCGAAATCAAAGAATGATATATTGACAAATCATATATATATATTGTGTTTAAAAGTATATGATGTAACACCATATTATTAAATGCATGTGTAAAATAACTTTACATCAATGGTTGTTGATAACAATTATAAGCTAGCATTGAGTAGACTTCAATGTTACAAGTTTTTGGCTTTCTTTGAATGTTTGAATATTATCATAAAATAAATTAACGAATTTTAACGAGAATGGATTCTGGATTTTTGAAATTTTTTTGAGGAAATAATGTGTATATCTAGACCATTGGATTATAAACATGTGATAGCATTTTAATTAGAAAAAATGAAGAAATGTTGATCAATGGTTAAGATATAAAAATTGACTGATTGAGAAAACTTGGGGATCCTTTCTCAATTTTAAGTTTTAACCATTTGAAGTTTTTTGGCTTAATTGCACTTTTGGTCCCCCTATTTTACATTTTTTGCAATTTTGGTCCCCTTATTTTAAAATCAAACATTTTAACCCTCCTATTTTAATTTTTGTTGCACTTTTGGTCCCCCAATCCATTTTGTTCAAAAAAAAAGTTGATGTGGCATTTTTTTTATTAGGTGGCACTGATGACTAGGATTAAAACATGTTGACCCATAAAATTTCATGACACAATGACACAAATGCCCCCTTTTTCATCCTCATTTCATCTTCCTTCAACCCCTTTCCCACCCAGCCAGCAACATTGTTCATCATCTTCAAAAAAATATCCATAAATAAATCCAAAAAAATCAGTTTATTCAATCATGTTTATTCAAACAAAAATCTATAAATCCCAAAAATTTATCAAATTATTTAAACGAAAACCCCTAATTTCATACCCACACTACCCATTTCTATCGATCTCTTCTCCAAACTATACAAAACACTACCCCTTCAAATTTTCGTTCTTAATCTTTTAGTTCCTCAAAACTCTTCGTCTCTTATTCCAATTCCTCTTCCTTTCATACGTGGTAAAATATGAGTAATGAACAACTACTTCTTAATTTTCTCTTATAATGAGTTCTTCATATTTCTTTTTTGGTTTGGATTTTCTTATCTCTTGTTCATTCTCGCTTCATACCTTCTTTTGGTTCTTCTTGTGGTTGAACTTTTGGATTTGGGTTGAATCTCTGTATTTTTCGGTTTAAGATGAAAAGAATTGAATCTGAATTTTTATTTTAGAAAGAAAATGAGAAGATTAACTAAAAGAGATGAAAATGAAAGCAAGGAAGAAAAGAATCTGGGTTTGGATTGTTGTTGTAGATTTTTAATTTTTTTTCTTTTAAATTAATTAAAAATGAATTAAAAAACCACATAATCAATACTAGTATTTATTTATGTGCTATTTCATTTATGTGCCACCCAATAATAAAATGTCACATCAACATTTTTGTGAACAAAATAGATTGGGGGACCAAAAGTGTAACAAAAATTAAAATAAGAGGGCTAAAATGTTTAATTTTAAAATAGGGGGACTAAAATTGCAAAAGAAGTAAAATAGGGGGACTAAAAGTGCAATTAAGCCAAGTTTTTTAATGGATTTAATGAAATAAATAAATTTGAAAAAAATATATAAAATTAAATGAAATAAAAAACAATTCCCTTTCTAAAAATAAGCCTCAATTTTTTTCTTTCTACATTACATTTTTTTTTCAAATTAGTTTCGTGAGTTGTTTATTTATTTTGTCATTAAACAAAACCGAAATTTTATAAATAAAAAACTCATCAATTTTCTTTTTATAAAATATACGTGGGGAAAATAGTTGGCTTGCTTAGAAAGTTTTTATAATTTACTATCTGAATTAATTTTCCATTATTGTCAAATTTTGCTTACAAGGTCAATGTTACATTTAATTTTTTTATCCTCTGGTTCCTAAGGGAAAAGTGCTTAAATAGTTTAGAGTTTAGGGCGAGTTCTTGCTTCAAGTGATTTCAGTTCTCTCCCTAACGCAGTTGCAGAGATGAAACTGCGGCTCTCTCTGCCAAATTCAACGTCAATAATCACTCATGAACCAACAAATGTTTAGGGGGTGTATTGAATTGGAATTTTGAGAGATTATTTTGACCAAAAAAGTCTTGAAGATTTTAAAAGACTCTGCTTACATTTTATAAAAGTCTTGATTGAATACCACAAGATTTGCTTACATTTTATAAAAGTCTTGATTGAATACCACAAGACCTTTTTATCATAAAAAAGTTTTTTTTTTTTTTTTAAATCTATTGAAATTCCAATTGAATACCCCTTTTAAAATAGACATGTGAGATATTGAGATTCGAACAATATAAAAGGCAATATTAATCATGTGCATAGAACATTCCTAAAATATAATATTAAATTTTAATTTATTTTCATTATTGTCAAATGTATTTTTCTAGTCTCAGAAAAAACATACTGTTTTGTGGCTTTTCCCAACTTGTATGAGGCTAACCAGGACCGAAAAACTGTTGGTTAATCTTTTGAGCTTCATGCATGCATCTATACATTGGTGCTACTTGAATATGTTTGTATATATCATTGGTTCAAACAAATAAAATACATGGTCCACTTTAAATTCAACAAATAACAAATGATAAGTTTTTCATACAGATATCTTTCAATAGTACTGGAAATATAGGATGGAAGTCATATATTACAATGTCAATAAATAAAATATACTTTATGTGAAATATGTGTTCATATTTGATGAAGTATGTGAAATACTCAAATAAATTATGTCTGTGTATCCGTTATGAAAATGCAGTCTTTCAGCCTAAATAATTAACCTAATGGAAATAAATGGATACTAGAGGGATATCAACATCATTATCTTCATCATCATCACATGCCACGACCACGTCCAAATGACGACGATATGAAGGACTCTCCAACCTAGCTAGATCTCTAATTTTTCTGTCCATTCGCTCTTTATGTCCAGATAAAAACTTATTAAAGAGCAGAACATTTCCGCATGAAATACTGTAAGCTTCCGAGCCTTTAGCCTTCAGCCATTGAATAAGTTCCCCGAGGGTGGGATCGTTTTTCAGAGTCCATCTGTCCCAAACTGTCCAACTCGTATCTTGATGTTCGATAACTTTCGGTGGGACTGGCTCCGCCATTGAAAAGAGAGGCAATGCTAAGTTTGCAAATGTGTTTCTATAGTCTTCGACTTTGTGGCCCCCGTCCAAAACTTTGTACAGCTCCAAGCAGACAAGACCGGTGGCCATGGCAGTTGAGGTCGCAATTGCAGGAATAATCCGCCCAGCAATAAACTTGGCTTTAAGCTTGTCAACCTCAGGAATGCTGTAATTCCGAGCCCTCATGTTCGCAAGCCCAACAATCACATCCATATGGTAGTTTGTATCATCATCCTGCAGTTTATTAACAATATCTTAGGTTATGAAAACTACTAACAAAAAGCACATCCAAATACAGAATATGAGGTTCATAAAACGATCCCAATCTAAAGCAAATACAAATCAAATCAACCGATCCAGAATTTTAGCCTACAACATATGAACATGCCAAGAATACAGACAGTCTAATAAAGAGACTACTTAGGGCCCATTTGGATTGACTTATTCTTGAGCTTATGCGAAACAGCTTATGCAAATAAATAACCTTTTATGCATTATTATAAGCTTTTCAAGGTAGTTTATGAGAATACAGCTTAGAAAAATACAATTTCTGTTAGTGAAAACTTATAAATTAACATAAGACTATTTATTTGCATAAATTATTTTCGTAAGTTAAAAACTAAGCCAAATCCAAAGGGAACCTTAGTTTCACGCAACTGTAATGAAGACAAAAACATACCTTCTCAAACTGAATTGGTTTCATCCTGAATATGGGGATCAAATTTGTTCGGCACCTCTCTAACTTGAATATTAGATCATTAATAACATTTGCATCATCAATAGATGCAGTGGAGAGACTAGTGGCCTTCTCGTCTGTCACTACTTTCACACCTTCTTTAGGTTGAAAGTTAGGTACAATCACCCTATCAACTGCATCAGCCACCTTCCTAGGGTTCTTAACCCAGTCAGGAATTGGGATACAAAAAGTTTCCGAGCGTAAAATAGCAGCAGACATCACAAAATTTAAATGAGTCGGATCAGAGGTCAAAAACTGCAATGGGCGAGGAAACCTTTTTGGTGCAGACCAGAAAGGAGCTCCGGTACTAGTTGCAGCATCTTCAGGAAAAGCAAAGGTCAACTGCTTCACCCGATTAGCAAAGTAATCTTCAAACCTATAAAAAAAAAGTTATAAATGGATAGAAAAATTAATATGCTCCCACAACATTACTAAAATAGAACACAAGCATATATATAAATATAAGCACGTACTTCAGTCGAGCCCAAGTAATACAATCTTCAAATGTGTCACACTTATCTCTGTCCAGACAATCAAGAACACGCTCCAAATTATCCCTTGTTTGAGCATCTCCAGCTGTCCTCATAGCATTAGTATATTCGCTTGGGTTGGACAAATACATATTCACTTCAGCCGGAGTTTTCTCAAGCAAACCATCAAACTCTGATCGGGCCCATGTCAAGCAATGATCAATGTTGTGTGGAAATGAGTGCACAGTGCACATCGGTGCCTGTTTCTCAGGAGGATCTCTTGATGCACCATAATTTTCTGTGAGATGGGGAATGACCATCTGGGTATTGCATTTCGCTCCAAGAGTCCCAGATTCAAGAAGAGGTTTTTGGAAATAGAGGCATCTCTGATCAACATACAGTCTTGCATTCACATTGTCCAGCGCATTTATCACAACACTCAAATTTTCCCAGAAGGTATCATGAAACACATTTTCGGTTTCAAGGCTCACACGGTTTTGTAGAGCTTCAATATTAAAACTAGGATTTATAGATACAGCAGCTGAAGCAGCAACAGTGGACTTGGCCTGACCAATATTCCAATCACGGAAGAGGAATTGTCTACTTAGATTGCTTTTCTCTATCACATCATCATCAGTAATTGTCAGCTTCCCCTTATTTCCACAAGAAACTCCCATAAGTGCAAGGTTTTTTAAAAATTCACATCCCAAGGCACCAGATCCAACAACAAACACTTGAGAGTCCTCTAACTTCTTTTGTAACTTCCGTCCAAAAACTGAAATTTGTGCATCATAACGACTATTTACTGGTCTGAAATCATCAGGGTCCAACGGTTCTGAAGGAAGTGATTCCACCGAATCAAAATAGAAAAACTGCATAGGAACAAAAGTTTAAACAAAGGTATTTTAAAAGAGCGGAGAACATGATGAAACAGTTAAAAATATACTTATTTGAAAAAGTGGGTGAAATTTCCCAGAGCATGCTTTGACAACCTCTTGTCCAACAATTCCACCAAACATGGCAGCCATAGGATTCAATACAGCCCTAGCACCAAAGGCAAATTGGCGCAAAAGTTTTGGATTTATATTGTTTAGTTTATCATCACCTGAGCTTTCGTTCATATTCCTGGCAATGGTTATAATCTTCTGTGCATCATCCTCAACTCCAGCAACAGGGAAGCGGCCTAACTCAGAGATGAACTTATCCAAAGCTTGAAATGCTAAGTGAAGGAGAGGTGAGCGATCAAACTTGGCAAAATCACTAAGAAGAAAATCACCTGGATCACTAAGAAGAAAATCACCTGGATCACTAAGTGCTTCCCTCAGTGGCTTAAAGTTCAAAATCTTTTGTTGCTTGACTTGTGTGACAATACCACCTTTTTCATAGCTACCATAATTTGTCGTGTCTTCTTCAAGGGTAAATGAATAAGCTCTAGCATTTTTAATCTTTGTTGGCCTTCCGTCATTTAATTCCTTCATGCCATGAACTTCAGAAAATACAACAAGATCTCCATCCTGAAATTCAAGCCTCTCATCATCAACACAGGATACTAGAGCAGGATTGTCGTTGCTGACAGATGCAATTATGCCAGTATGGGCTTCCTCTCCGTCAACATCAAAAACAGTAAACTCAGGCCCAAAATCACAGAACACGGAACCAAAAAGGCCTCTAACTTCACTTTTAATAAAAGCAATAGGAGGTTGATGGTTGTGACAGTAATCATTGAACTCAATGGCTTTCTCAAGACTAATATCAGTAAAAACAACAGCCTACAAAAATAGCAACAACAAAAATTGTCAATAACACAAGCTACACTACTTATGAAAGCACAAACAGTTCAGAAAAAATTTCACAATAAATTACAACATTATACGACAAATATTATCAGTCTTGGGATATATATTAGTGTTTACTTCAGAATTATACAAATTAATATGCATATAAGAGTGCTTATCATGGTTTTATATGCTAGGCAAACTAGGAAATTTTACAAACAAATTTTCTAAATATCAACATTTTCAGCAGCAACATTACCGTTTCAAAAACAATAGATAAATTAAAATATTCGGAAATAACAAACAAATAAACAGACAAACATATATGTCGGTGTGTGTGTGTGTGTGTGTGTGAAGAGTAGAAAGCAGGAGAATTACATGGAAATTAGCAAGTTGCTCTTTTGTCAGCTCAGATGTTAAGCTTTGCACAACCACTGCATTGTTCAGCTCTTGCAACTTAGCAACAGAAGCCAATGCTCGGTTTTTACCAACATCATTCTCCGAAAACACAAAATTGCTAGACATATCCCATAGCTCAACAGTCCCCACATCATGCAAGGTCACAGATTTGACACCAGCAAGAATGAGATTCTTCGCTGCAGGTAGTTAGTTAACTTTATTAGAATACAAAAGAAGATCAAATATTTCAGAACTAACAAATGTTAAATTTAAGCCTAAATTAAATATCACAACCATCAAAAGAATTATTCCACTTTTATTGTGTAATGTATTATAAAATCTTAAACTAGTTTGAACAAGATACCACATAAATAAATGCAGCATAAATGGCCTAATTAAACACTGTAAAGACTAAAGATTGAAGCAATGCATGGAAGTACAATGGAAAATTAATGGCCTAAGTTAACAATGTAAATATTATTATAAGTTTAAATTTGAAGAGCAGGTAATCATTGTCCATTGAAATCTCTCACCATAAACAATAAACTACAATAGGTACAGTGATATTCCCTCCAGAAATAACCAGTGTCAGTTTTACAAACAATCATTATAAATCAAAAGTTGAACAAAAAACACAAACCAAAACTATATTTAGGCATCAAGAAACTAAACTTAAAATGTACAGAAGAAACAACAATAACAACATGAAAAGCAAACATCAAAGATTCAAGATAAAAAACTACATACCAATCTCAACGCCAAGACCATTCATCCCAGACACAAGAACACTAGCTCCAAAAAGCCTCCGCATAGTCTCTCTACCATACACAGCCAGCTGCCGACTATGCAAATCTTCATCAATATCTTGTGGATTGTTATCTCCCACAGCCATAACGTAAGTTCCTCGATCAACCTCTTTTCCATTACTACTATTGTTATTATTACTGCCACTCAAACTCCGATCGCTGTTAACAGCCGAATCGGCAGCTCCAAATTCCACAATCAGATTCTTCTTTTTCGGTAAACTTCTATTCCCCGTCTCTTCTTCCATAACCACTGCTTCACACTGTCGCTTTCTAGGAAGCATATCAATCAACTAAAAAACAACACAACAACAATACGATCGCACATGATTAGTAAAGATTAACTGAAAAATGTCGAACAAAAACCCTAATGCTAGAGATTCTTTAGCATGATTACAATTTGATGAACAAAATAACAAAATGCTCGTCTAAATTTCTTGCCGGCCAAAATTGGCAACAAGTGCTAAGCAGATTCAACGACCACTTCTTGGCGACCAAAACCCGCCATCAAATATCCTGGTGGCTTGGACCGCTAGCTACTTTCATTCATAATTTAAACAAAAAAATATCTTGATTAAACCGTAAATATTTCCGGTTCCCACACCCTGCATCCAGGGGCAATTGCATCATAAACATGATGAACAAACTTTTTTTCCAATTTCAGGGAGTAGATTTTACACTTATTGATGAAATTGAATCATCTGTGATGTAGGGTTCATCAGATTCATTGTTGATTTGTTTCATTGAAGTAGTTAAACTTGTAACTTGCAGTACAAGTTATCCATGCTACAAGCATTTTGTAATAGGTTTAGTTTCTCATGTACATTGTAACAATAGTGTGGATGATGTATGTTAGCCTACTAGCTAGTAGAAGTATGTTAGAAGCTGTCATAGAAGTTATCTTCTATATATACTTAATAATTGTAACAGTTTCATCATTCAATAACAATAATCAGAGTTAGTTAACTCTTTCTTTCATCATTTTGATACTTCTTCTTCTCTGTTCATACATCATGAACAATAACTTCATGAGAAGTAAATCGTGAAGTAGAAATAGCTAACAATAGGAAAATCGACGAATCTAGTTGGTTCGAAGGGCACTAAAAATGCTATGTTTAGGAAGAAGAAGAAGAAGGAAAACCTGGTTGAGTTTGCTGGTGTTTCTGGCAGCAGCCGAAGCGGAGCTCCGGTAGTGTTTTCCTGGAAGACGAGTTCAGACTTCAGACAGAATCCAAAACTGTTTCTTCTGTTATACTACGATGGGAAAGTACTAAAGAGGCTTTATTCTATTTTGTTTTTTTCTTAGAGATGATGTGATTTAAATATTTGTATCAAAATTCAAAGAAAATCCTTATAATATTTTTGAGAAATCAAAAACATGATTTGTATTAGCATGATTTTAGTTTTTTTTTTTACTTGGATCTTATCATGATTTAAAAACTTTTTTTTTTGACAATAATCATGATTTAAAAACTTAAAACAGTTTAGTATTTTTTTTTGGCTACATAAACAGTTTAGTATATATTTTATACAATTAAATGTAGTTGATGTTGATTGATTCTTTTTTTGGTAAGTGTAATTGATTAATTCAGTATTTTTTTTTGGTTACAAGATTAATTCAGTATAATAATTGTAAAATAGACAACTTTTTTTTTTGAAAGGAAAATAGACAATTTTAAAAATACAAAATATAAAAATATGATCATATGCTCAACAAAAATATAAAAAATACACACAAAAAATAAAGTTTTATTTTAAAATTTTCTCGTATCACCGTATCTGTATTGTATCATATCCATGTCGTATCAATTATCAGGACTTCATAGGTGATGAGTAAAGTTCTATAACTAAAAAAAATAACTAAATTCAAACATTGAATCATGGTGTTATATATAGACCTAAATTTTTTATTTTTATATATTAATGCGGACTACGGGTTGTTACTATTGCTCATAGTTAGTTTTTTATATCGATTCATATAGGCACTATAGCTTATTGACTTATTAGACTACCTTTATTTAAAGGTTATATATGTGAAAAAATAGGCGTATCTGAGTTCGAACTCCCATACCAACACATTAAATACAATGTACATATCAATTGAGCTAACATCAATTCTATTTATTTTTTCATGATGAAACTATGACTAACGAATTTAAATATTTTTATTTTTATTTTTAAAAGAGGTGCAACACAAGAACTTCTCAAGAGCTCATCCATCTTAGTACTACTCTCGCCCAAGCACGTTTAATTGCGGAGTTCTGATGGAATCCGGTGCATTAGTGCTGGTCACTACAATGAATAACAAAGTCGTCATTTATTTATTTATGAGATAAATACTGTAATTTAATTTTGAACTTAGTTTCCTTCATAATTCCCATGTCAAGTAGCACCAAAAAATGCTTAGTACTATTAGAGAAATGCAAGAACATGAAACACTTAAAACAAGCTCATGCACAAGTATTCACAACAGGCCTTGAAAACAATACCTTTGCTCTAAGCAGAGTTTTGGCTTTTTGTTCATCAAACTCACATCATCATGGAAGCCTCACTTATGCATGTAGAGTCTTTGAAAGAATTCAGAATCCCACAATTTGTATATACAACACTATTATTAAAGCTTTTCTACTCAATAACAAGTTCAAAAACACCCTCCAAGTGTTTGTTAAATTGCTTCAGAGTGAACTGAAACCTGATAACTATACTTTACCTTATTTGTTGAAGGCTTGTGCATCACTTCATGATTGTTGTTTAGGGAAAATGGTTCATGGGTATGGTTCAAAATTGGGTCTTGTGTTTGATATTTTTGTGGGTAATAGTTTGATGTCAATGTACTGTGTTTTTGGTGATGTTGTGGGTGCACGGTACGTGTTCGATGAAATTCCTAGCTTAAGTGCTGTTTCTTGGAGTGTGATGATTTCTGGATATGCTAAAGTTGGTGATGTTGATTCAGCTAGATTGTTCTTTGATGAAGCACCTGAGAAGGATAAAGGGATTTGGGGTGCTATGATTTCTGGTTATGTGCAAAATAGTTGCTTTAAGGAAAGTCTTTATTTGTTTCGTTTGATGCAGTTGACTGATATAGTACCTGATGAATCTATATTTGTTAGCATTCTTTCTGCTTGTGCTCATTTAGGTGCTTTGGATATTGGTGTTTGGATCCATAGGTGTTTGAATCGATCAAAGCTACTACCGTTGAGCATTCGTTTGAGTACTAGTTTATTAGATATGTATGCTAAATGTGGGAATTTGGAACTGGCGAAAAGATTATTCGATTCAATGCAAGAGAGAGATATTGTTTGTTGGAATGCTATGATTTCTGGTATGGCAATGCATGGAGATGGAAAAGGTGCACTAAAGCTGTTTTATGATATGGAAAAAGTTGGGATTAAACCAGATGATATAACATTCATCGCTGTTTTTACTGCTTGTAGTTACTCAGGAATGGCATATGAGGGTTTGAAGTTGTTGGATAAAATGTGTAGTGTTTACAAAATTGAGCCAAAAAGTGAGCATTATAGTTGTTTAGTTGACTTATTAAGCAGAAAAGGGCTTTTTGAAGAAGCAATGGTAATAATAAGAAAAATGAGTAATTCATGGAATCACTCTGAGGAGACATTAGCTTGGAGAGCATTTCTGAGTGCATGTTGTAATCATAGAGAAACTAAACTGGCTGAACTTGCTGCTGAAAAAGTATTGCAGTTGGATAATCACATTCACAGTGGAGTATATGTTTTGTTGTCTAATTTGTATGCAACATCTGGGAAACATACTGATGCTAGAAGGGTGAGAGATATGATGAAAATCAAAGGTGCAAACAAAGCACCAGGTTGTAGCTCAGTAGAGATTGATGGTGTCGTCAGCGAGTTTGTCGCCGGCGAAAAAACACATCCACATATGGAAGAAATACATGCAGTTTTGGAGAAAATGCATATACAATTAGACTATAATCAATAGATATTCATGGTGTAACTAGCTTTTATTGAAATCATTACTGTATATTGTTTATTGACGCAGAGCACTTGGCGTCACGACAACACCACTTCTTTACCTTCTAGGGGGTGGTCCAAGCAGCCGCCGGCATCCTCCTCCGACGCGGAATGCTTTCGTGCTTTTAAAACGCGTTTTCGTGCGGCTTTTATAATTCAGATCACTGGTTTTTACAGATTTGGGCTTGTCGTTTGGTGTTTGTTCTCTGTGCTAAGGGTTGTTCTCAGATATGGTTCGCCAGAAACAGGAAGCCTTGGCTGTTGCCGGCTCATCACCAGTGGATTCACCGTGCTGATCTGTTGGTAGTGTTTCTTTAATCTGTTGTCGTTGCCAGGCCAGTTCAATTTTGCTCTGCAGTTTTCCTGGTTTCGCGCCATGTGTTGGTGTATTGGTGTTCTTCTTTTAGTGCCATCAAGATTGACTTCAGACTGTTTGGCTAGAAATTGCCACAATTGCTTGTTGTTGGTTGCTGCAGTAAGTTGTCGTTTTATGGAGAAAATTTCAAAAAGTGATTTATCATTTTTATTTTTTTATAAGCAAAGTGATTTATCTTTGATTTCATGTAATGTTAAATAAGTTTATTTAAAAATTTAATATTATACATCCTCTATTTATAGTACAAGAGTCCTTAACTATAAACTATCTATAGTACAAATCATGAAATATCAACTTATTAGTAAGAATTTGACTTTGTAACCTCAAGAGAAGGAGTTCAAATACATTATCTATTCTATAGTACAATGAACTTCTTAGATCTATGAAAAGCATAAATAATAAACAACTATTGTTTATTGATAGTAACAAGATAGCTTTGGCAAAAAATTGAAATGCCTATTTTGGCTATTTCATTGAGATAGTAAGAGGAACTATTGTTTCAACAATTATACATGTAGACTTGTAAAAAGTAAATACTATGTTCCATTAAACTAGGAATTCTGAATCAGAAACTTCAAGCACTTTGTGTAAACCAATGGGATTGACACCAGGCCGGAATGCATTTCCCTCGATGTACCTAACAAAGACAATATGATATGATTATTCGGTTCAATTCAATGAAAACAAGATAACGATGGTTTACTAAACGGTAGAAACTCACATTTCTTTCAAAAATGGATGCTTATAAAATGGTTCAGGAATTCTCCCTGAAAACTGATTGTGATCCAAGTACCTGAAATAAAATATTAGAAAATCTTAAAATTGTAAATACTTCACTAAGAACCAAACACATATTTGCAAGTATTGATATGTGTCTATCTAACCAGCAGAAACCAAATAAGTCATGGCAAATTTCAATCTCCAATTTTCAAATGACTACAGAAATTTGAGCTCGAATAATCAAGCATTGAAGGTCATAGAACCAAATTAGGACCATACTTTGTCAGTGGAGAATTGATAACAGCTAGTTAAGCATGAGTTTCTAGTTCTTATAATGTAATAGTGGATCGAATGCCTAAATGTTTACAAATTTTGACAAAAAAGGGCAACCAAAACTTGCGTCGGATTTTCAGCAATTAAACATAGTTTAAAGCATATCTGTTACCAAAGGATTTTTAAGTAAATGCATAAATATCAGGAAGCAAATGTAAAAATTTCAAAACAGATATATTGCAACAAAAAAGAAAATTTGGTCTAATGAAAAAATTAATCAAGATTTCCTATTTGACAAACAGTGCTATTCCAATGATCAAAATCAAATGTTTTCTTCTCTATGCTAAAAATATGCTTCATCAACTAGTCCAGTAAATGTTGAATGAAAAACTTACAAATACGTCAATTTAGGAATATGAGCAACGCTAGATGGTATAACTCCTGACATTTTGTTATATGACAAGTACCTGCCTCCAACAAACAAACAAACATGTTATGGAAATTTTCAAGCAAGATGGATCTTGACACAGTAAAATCATCTTTAACAGCATTGTTAAATCACGTATTAAGAGGAGGGACGAAGAAAATAGTAAGTAAAAAAGGAATACTCACAATATTTCAAGACTCGATAAGTTAGCAAGTTGTGCAGGTATTCCTCCAGTAAAATAATTGTTGTTTAGATACCTGATTAGGAGAATAGAGATAATTGCAGTTTATTTATTTAAGATCATATGGTAATATCTTGAATCGGGACAAATAATTCACAAACAAGAACTTACAAATTGCGTAGCGAAGGAAAGCAACCTTCAATACGAATGAGTTCCCTTATGGTACCAACCAAATGATTGTTACCGGCATCCCTATAAACATAACAGTAATATTTTTTGATCAATCAGTAATATAATGAGGCATAATTGGTTTAAGATATAATTATTCTCCAATGTAGCAGTGTTATTAATGGCAGATGGCAGACCATGGCAGAAAGCCATAAATCCACAATAGAACGCCATGGCACAGCCATACTTGATAAGTTGGCCATGGTGGTTGTCAAAAATCCACCACTTCAATCGGCCATGGAACTGCTATTGCCGGTACTTGACAACACTGCTCTGAAGTACAAGATTGTTGAAAGGATTTGAAAATTACAAGTGTCGAAGGTATTGTAGAGTCCCCAATTCTGGTGGTAATCTTCCAGTTAAACGGTTTTCATGAAGATAAAGGTAACGAAGGTCAGGTAGATCTGCTAACTCCTTCGGGATTTCACCTTTGAAACTATTGAAACTTAAGTACCTGCATAAGGATATCATGTCTCAATTGTTAGCCAAATGCGAAAATGAGGAACAAAGGACTAACAAACCCAAATCTAAAAGGAAGGTATAAGTTACTTACAGATGCGTCAAACTTTTAAGCTCGCCAATTTCTGGAGGAATTGCATCCTGTAGTTTGTTCCACCTCAAATTTCTGGAAGGAAATGAAGGAAAAAATGAACCACAAAGAAATCAACAACTGTTATTAGCCTATAAATCTTGCATATTTCATTGTACTTCATCACATTGAAATTTAAGTATCAGAACCATACACAAAGAAAAACCAGAATCTAAGAGGGATTAGAGAATTCATACAGTATTTTAAGACGCTTCAGCCGACCAATTTGAGGAGGAATCGGCCCTGTCAACTTGTTATTATGAAGATCCCTGTCAAACGCGCACATTACTTCAATTACTAAGAGCTTGGAAGAAAGCAACAAAATGGAAGTCTTTCCATGTGAAGAGAAAATTGAAGGTAGATAAACAGTAAGAAAGCAATATACAATCTTAAAATGTTCAGAATCAACCATTTATAGAATATAATTGGAAAATGTATACAAAAATATTTCAAAGTTATTCACTTCAATGATTACATTATACAGTCATTTTAGTTGACAAGAATCTTCTGTGACTGTTGATGCAAACATGCTGAATTCTTCTCTATGTTAAATCCTCAAAGTTGGTAATGTACATGAAAAGTAATGAGAGTAAACAAAATCCTTGGACTTTGATCATACATCACAACACAAAGACTAAACTCATGGTCCACCACCACAACTCTTCACAAATAAGAACCCAACCTTCCACTATCAAGGTACCAAACCAATTAAAATGTTCGCAAAACTACATGACAATACACACACACCCCAATTGGCATCCAACTCCAACACAACCATATGCATCAATCAGTTTTTGAAAATGAAGAAACTTAGGTGCTGTTCTATATGTGTTGCCTGTGGTGTTCACTATTTATAACATGCCACATAGATTAAACTTTAGTTCGATTCAAAATGGTTTTATTTTTACTATTGGATATATAGTCCATATGTTGAACTCTTGTAATAGAAGATTAGTAAAAAACACACTTAAGGAACTACACCTAAGTTTTGTTATGTCTCCACGACTACAAAGTGGCCACAAATGAGGCTACATCAGTCATTTTTTACTGCAATTCTCCACAATATGAAGGATCACAACACAACCGCAATTGCGATTTGAAACTTTAGTATCAAGCAACAACACATAATCTTGAAGCAATTTCAAGGATCAAAAGACAAGTTAACACAAATTAAGAAAGATACTTACAGGCGTGTAAGATCCAACAAGCTGGTAACAGCAGTAGGAAAAGGTCCAACAATCGACACAGCATACACCTCACTGCAAATAACAACAAACCAATCCCAATTACACCAAACTGTCACAATCTACATATCTAAGCCATAACAAATAACACTCAGTGCATATTTGGTATCATGATGATATGCTAGAATCACGATGACCCACCATGATTTTCAAAAAGCTAAACTTTGTAGCTTCTGCAAAATCACAGTAGTGTCTGGGACACCGTGATTCTGACATATCCACCATGTACTAAATATAGGCTTAAACTTTCTAAAAAACATAAAAATCATTTTTTTTCTTCTTACAGTTCAGTTACAACACGATAATCACCGACAGTAGAACAAGTAACACCAGACCAAGGAGGAAGATCACCATCACCACAAGGATCATCACCAACCCAAGCATACACTACTCTCCAACCAAGAGAAGCCTTGATCTCATTCAAAGCTTTAACTGCAACAACAACAACAAAATCCCATCAAATAAAAAAGCGAAAAGAACAACCCCATTAACTGAATCAGAAAAAGATTGATAAAGGGTATTTCGTTACCATCACGTTTAAGGGTCTTGCAGTGTGCAAGATTGAAAATTGAAATAGCGAAAATGAGGGTAAAGGAAAGTGAAGTAAAGGGTATACGCGGCATTTTGAGGAAATTAATGTTGTTTCCTTTAATGTTGTTGTTGTTGTTGTTGTGTAGATCTGAATTTTGAAGTGTTGTTGTTGATGATGTTTTGTTTTTTGTTTGATTTAGATTTTGAGAATTATTTTATGAGATTTGAGTGAAAGAAGAAGAAGAAGAGAAAGTTGAGAAAGAGCTAACGCGGAAGGAATCATCAAGTTGGAAATTAGAAATTGGAAATCTCACTCACTAGTCGGCAGACAGCATTCAAGTTCTATTTTATGCTATTTTACTTTCATACTATTTCTTCTTCTTTATATTTATTTATCCTCATAATCTCAAATTTTATATATTATTATATATATAATATATAATTTAATTAAGCTTAAATACACTTTTGGTCCCTTAATTTATTTTTTGGTTTCGTTTTGGTCCCTTAACTATTAAAAGTTTCATTTTGGTCCCTTAACTTATTTTTTGGTTTCATTTTGGTCCCTTAATTATTAAAAGTTTCATTTTGGTCCTTAACTATTTTCTTGGTTTCATTTTGGTCCTTAATTATTTTTTTGGTTTTGTTTTGGTCCCTTGAAATGAAGACCAAAGTAGTTGACGTAGGAAGAGTTAAGGGACCAAATCGAAACCAAAAAGTAAGTTAAGGGACCAAAATGAAACTTTTAATAGTTAAGGGACCAAAACGAAACCAAAAAATAAATTAAAGGACTAAAACGAAACTTTTAATAGTTAAGGGACCAAAACGAAACTAAAAAATAAGTTAAGGGACCAAAAGTGTATTTAAGCCATTTAATTACAAATGAATAGATATGAATAGAGGTAATCGGACAACAAACTGCGCCGCTAATCTTTTTTGGATAGCAAAACTCATTCTTTTAAAAACAAAATCTGTAGATCTAGGAGAAACAATATTGCTGTGCATGACTTTTTGAATTCTATGTAACAGATCAACAGCCTCTAGTGCTAGAAAACCAAAAGTGTCAAATGCAAATGGTATAAAAGCATGTTGATTATCCGAACTTATTTTTCTATGTTTAGCAACTTTACTTGAAACAGCTTTGAAGGTCGCCTGTCCTACAATGAAATCATGAGTCCTCAAGAGTATAAAAGCAGCTTTGATTATCCGAACATGCTTTTTTTTTTACTAAATTTATCCTCATTTCTTTTGTTTATTACTCCCTCGTTCTTTTTTATCAGTAGTTTGAGTTATGTGCGTACTATTCAAATAATACAATTCTATCATATATTTTTATTAATATATAAAAATAAATTTTAGAATATAAGATATTATTCAATTGTCACCGTTCTTTTTAGGCAGCCTTGTTTCTGACATTTCATAGGCCGTAGGCCAAATTTAAAACAAAAAATCGTTGCATAATACTAAAAACTCACAATTTTTTATTTATAAACGAAAACATGAATTAATTATGATTTCAGACATCTCAGCTATGGTAGAACCTCAAGTCGTCAATGTTTTGAAATTCAAGATGATTGTTTGTAATACGCAATTTCCGCAATTGGTAGGAGAAATATAATATAGCTAAATAGACAAAAGGGAATATAAAAAAAGAGATATGAAAATCGAAATTCAATGAAAAATCGTCTAAATTTGTAAAAAAGATTATTGTTTGATATCGTGAGATAGATAATCAAATATATGATGTTGAAAACTTTATAGAAATTAAAATTCTGAGAATAAAGTTTATAACAACAAAATCAGAAATCGAAAATAAAAAATGTAGAAATTCAATCGATCACGGGAATCAATAGCTGAAGAAAAGAAATACAAATTTAAATTTTAATGCAAGACAAGATGATATTTTATATTTTACATTTTTGTTTATGCATTTTAAGTTTTACTTCTCAATTTTGTGTTTTGGGGAATGAAATTATAGGGATAGAAATGAAAGGGGTGAGTTTAAGGTGTAAATAAAATTATGGTGAGTTGGTAAATAAAAATGTTATGATTTTTTTTATACTCTTTGTTATACAATCCCTATAAAAAATAAGTATTATTATATACACCCCTATATAATTTTTTTGGGCCCCTTAAAAGTATGGGCCCTTAGGCCTTCGCACCCCGAGCCTATGCTCAGAGTCGGCCTTGCATATGGGTTGGGTAGGGGGAGGTTCAAGGTTTGATCCCTAGCAGGAGCAATTTATATTTCCGAAGTATGAAAAAAATTGTTTTTCAATTTTCTCGATGCATATTTTTAAAATATAATTTTTTTGTAATACATGATTAAAGATATTAGTGGTCAAATATATGCATCGACATACGTACAATTGTCAATTGTTTGGGGTTCATCCTCGCTTAACCAAGGGTCGAAGGTTTGACGATCACCTTGGGTATGAATGAGCTTTAAATCTCTGGACCAACTATCCTACTCTTTGAGGTGCGTGCAATATAGCGAAGGATTAGTCACCACGTTCGGCGGTGGATACTCCGGTCTCTACAAAAAAATGGTGGCTTAAATACAATTTTGGTCATCTAACTATTTTCAAGGTGTCCCTTTAGTCTTTTAACTATTTTTCGTTCTATTTTGGTCCTCTAACTTTCCTTCCGTTAACCTACTTGGTCCTAACCGTTAGAAAAATGCAAAAAAAAACGTTAAGTCTTGTGTACGTGGCACTTAATATAAATGATTCCAAATCTATGACATGGCATAATCTGAATTTTAGAGAGATAAAAAGAGATAAAAGAGAAGAGAGAAAATTTAGGGTTTTGAAATTAAGGTGTTGTATTTCATGCATCATAAATATACAAAAAAATATACATGCATTGCTGTTCATATTAATTTTCTTTTCAAGCATTTTCTGATTATTTTCCTCATATTTTATTATTTATTCATATTTTCTTTTTACAAAAAAATATATAGTTTTAATTTTCCTTTTATAAAAATAATATCAGTTTCATGCATATTTTATTTCACCTTTGGTTTAACGCATAATTTTGGTTTTTTGACCATCTTATTCCTTCTTTTTTGGTCGAGACTGGGGTATCCACCGCCGAACGCAGTGACTAATCCCTCGTTAAATTGGAGGCACACCCCTTGAGTTACCATCTTATTCCTTCTAGTTTAGTATTTTTTTTCCCTATAATTAGCGTAAAAGGTTAAAAATGTCCAAAAAATAGTTTTTATTGTTTTAGTTCAATTTCGTAATTTTATTATCATACATTTCAAAAATACCAAAAATATTTTCATTTTATTGCATTTTATTTCAATTCATTTACTCTCTTACATTTCTATCTCAAAGTTTGTCAAAAATAGAAAAATCTCCTTTTATCTTATCTTATACCACATTTTCTTTTTTAAAATAAAACCAAAAATAGTCTTTTCCACCTCACAAAGAAATCTTTCACATAGAGCAATCCATTTTTGCCACATAACCTCATTCTCATCATAAATCATTTTCTTTTTTAAAAAATAAATCAAAAATCCTATTCGTTTTCATCTTTGACCATTTTGTCCTACCTATTTTTCATTAAATCAACATTACCCTTTACCCTAATCCTAGCCTATATAAAGAAACATTTATTGATTAGAGAGACAACTTATTCACTAGACAAAAAAACCCTAATCAGAATTTCTTCTGATTTCTCTCGAATCAAACACAAAAAGAAAAGCCAAAAAATAAAAAGAATAAAAAATATAAAAAAAAGGGAAGAACATCATCTCCCATTTTTCTTTCTAGAATACAATCATACCGCCTTTCTCCATTTTAATCTCTCGTCTCCTTCCTAAAAATCCAAATCACCATAATAAATTTCATTTCACCTATTCATTAAAACATCACCGTTATCTCCTCAAACTCAATAAAATAATCAAAACAAAACTCACAGTCTCGATCGCGATTCCGTTTTCGACGCCACTTTTTCTCTGATTCATCATTCCGATCCGTTTCTGTTGATTCAAAGGTTGATTACTGAACCCTGAGATCTCCTTAACATGCTTGAAACGTTTTCTTACGCAAATTTAGACGGATTTCCGTTGATTGATCTCTTTTTTTTTGTTTTAGATCCGTTTTGTTCTTTTGTTCAATTCGTAATATGTAAGCACTGTTTTCAAAAACTGATTTCGGATTTGAATTCCTCATGAAAATCCGATTCAAATGATATCCTCGTTTACAATTTCTGATGATCTGCAAGTTCGCCGGGAAAAAGGCCACCGCGCCGGTGCCGAAGAACAGGGTCGGCTCTGGGCATAGGCCCGGAGTGCGACGGCTTAAGGCCCATGTCGATAAGGGGCCCAAATATTTTTATATATAGTGTATATAGTAATACTCATATTATTATATACAGTATATATAGCAAAAAAATATAAAAAAGATTCAAATATTTATCAGATTTGAACCCAATAATTCTTTATATTTTTTTTAGGAAGTCAACATAATTTATTTTTTACACCTCAAGCTTAACATTTTCATTTTCACACCTAAATTTCATTAGCCAAAACACAAAATTGAGAAGTAAAACTTAAAATGCATAACCAAAATGAATCTCTTTTTGTCTTGCATTAAAATTTAAATTGTTTTTTTCTCTTCAGCTATTGATCCTCACGATCGATTGTATTTCTACTCTTTTTAATATTTCGACTTTTGAATTTGTTAAAAACTTTATTCTCTAGATTTTAATTTCTATAATATTTTCAACAACAAATATTTGATTATCTATCTCACGATATCAAACAACAACAAATTTTTAAATTTAGATAATTTTTCATTGAATTTCGAGTATTAAGATATCATTTTTTTTTAATTCTCGTTTGCCTAATTAACTAGATTATATTTCTCATACCAATTGCAGAAGTATCGTATTACAAACAATGATCTTGAATTTCAAAACATTTGTGACTTGGGGTGCTATCATAACTGAGATGTTTGTTGTCATAATTTATTCATATTTCATTGACCGTTTATTAAAAAAATTGTGATGTATTATACAATAGGTTTCTTTTTTCAAATTTGGCCTAAGACCCATAAAATCTCAGAAACGGGGCTGTTGGAGAACAGTCGGAGAAGAAAAGGAACATAACATAGATCCTCGTTTACAACTTTCAATCAGGATCATTTATCCTTAACTTTTGAGCATATACGTATGATGGAACACGATACACCGTGACACACACACACACACACACACTCACACAATGACTATTTGGACTAAAATTTATACCCAAGCAAATGGAGACGGACCTAGAAAATAGAACCTTAAAAAACTTAGGATAGTTTTAGTTAGTTTATTTGCTTTGTTATGATTTTGTGTAATTGCATATTCATTCAAATGTTGCATTCATTCATGTTTAAATTTTCGCAAAACTCTTAGAATGTACTTAGGAAGAATGTAACCCCACGAGGATGTAGTACATGCATTGCATGCATTTTATTTTTTATCGCTTTCCAAAAATGCTAAAAAACCAATTAAAAACAAACTTTCATTTCCAAAGAGCAACATTAGAATAATCTCATAGAAACTAGAAAAAAAATAACAACATCTTCTCTCTTTAAACACAATTTCTTTAGTCCAAAACTCATTTAGTCACGCGATTAGATTTAGGCATAAAGTTTTAAATTTTCTTGCTATCACTTTCTCTTCTCATCTAAATCTCCACATGCACACATTTTTCTATTCAATACAAACTCTCCCTCCATTTCTTACCAATTTCTCCCCCATTTCTTAAGCACATAAAAAAGCAAATAAAAAAGTAATAGATTAGAGGTTACCATGGAGTACCATGGACGTTTAGGATGCTAATACCTTCCCTAGGCGTAACTAACCCACGAGCTTAGAATCTCTCTTTTTAGGTTTTCGATACTTTCTCTTCTTTGGAAATGAAAGATCAATGCCGTGGTGGAAATCCCAAAATCCCCGCAACAGAAAAATGGCGACTTCACTGGGGATTCTCTCCTTAAGAGGGTTGAACCTATCTAGTTTATATTTCTTTATTGCTTTCCTGTGTGCATACTTGTTTACATACTTTATATTATGGGGGTACTTGATTTGAGACAATCTTGACCCGAGCTTGAGTGCACCATGAGATAGGCGTTGGTATGATCATAGTGAATGGACGAAAGTAAAGTTTTGCACATACACACATGTGATGAAACCACGCACAATTGAGGGTCATCTTATAATATTCTTTTCGACGTGAGATTCGCGTAGATGTTGCAATGACATGTATCCAAGGATATTGTGGACCTTTTAGTCACCTTTAACCCATCTTTGCCTTTAGGATGTGGTGCGATAGCTAAGCCGAGAGTAAGTCTTGGATTAGTTCACTCCGCAATACCACACTCAAACGAGGCTTTCCCTTGGATATTTCATTTGGCCGTAAGTTCAGTTATGGACATTGGTATTCAAGAAGGAAAGTTGATGACTTTGGGAACTTTGTAGAAACCTTGTTACGAATGAAAAGAAAACCAATAGTTCATACATTGTGGGTGGTTTACCTTTTGAATCCAACTTTTAACCATACATGCATGCATTCATGAAAATATCTTTCCATTAGTTTTCCAAGAACTTAGAGAAATTTCTGTATAAACCTTACAATCATCATGGACCTCGAAAAGAAAAGAGAAAGGGTTGCTTTGAAAAAAAAAGTTCATTTGATCATATACAAACAAAAATGAGGTTCTTTATGATTGATATCCTAAAGTCCTTTAAAAATCAAAATCATAAAACTTTCTTTATCATGTATCATTTTGCATTCATGGTCTTCTCCAAAAAAAAAGTCTAAGCTTCATGTCTTTCTCTCAATGGTCCGACACTCTCGTCAAAAGTTAACTTGCAAGTACAACACTCATGTTAATCAAGAGAAAAGAATGGAAGCAATCATGCAAGAGAACATGCAACTTCGTGAAGAAGTCACCACACTTCGGGCAGAGTTGGAAAAGAAAGATGCCTTGATCGCTTCATTAATGGTGGCGCAAAATAACCACCATCTTTTCATCGAGCAACTGTTTTTGCCTTTCCAAGCTCAACAAAGGCATCAGATTCAACAACAGTCTTGATCACAGTCTCAACTACAGCCTCTCCAACAAGCTCCACCACAGGTTCCACATCAGATTCAACAACAGTCTCGCCAACCGGCTCCATAACAACCAAACAAATAGAAAACTGCTCCAAAAAGGGCGCCTAAGTTTGAACCGATCCCTATGTTGTATGCAGATTTGTTTCCCATTTTGCTTAATAGGAATTTGATTCAAACTAGAACACCGCCTCGGGTACCTGCAAAATTACCATGGTGGTATAAAACGGAGTTATCTTGTGCTTTTCATCAATGAGCACCTGACCACAATATTGAATATTGTTTGACTTTGAAGGGTAAAGTCCAAAGGTTGATAGAGGCTAATAAAGTTTCTTTCAAGGATATAGACCCAACTCTATGATACATTGAATGGTTTGCCACATTTGGGGTTGTTGTTGAAGTTACCTCTGCTACTCTCTTACCTAGTTGAAGACGGTGATACTAGGAAGTTCATCCCCATGGTCGCTAGGCTTTTATTTATTTCTTGTCAAGCATTTGTTTGCTTTTAAAATTCTGTCTTTTAACATAATAAACATGCATGTTTTTGAAATCCATCCATTAGTGTTCACTCTTGTCTTATTTTATAACTTACAAACTTGGAGCGAGGATGATGAAAACAAATAACTGATTTTTGCTGATATATGCTTTCAATGGTGAAAAACCTAGTTGATGTGTAAGGCATTGCTTAACTTCCTTTCAGTGTTTCATGCGTAAAAAAAAAACAAACAAAAAGAGTTCATGCTAAATTGAGTCATTCTTGCATATGTTCTTGTTGTTATCTGATTCTCCCAGTTTCTTGAGATATATCCTTTAAAAAAAACACAAAAAACAATTTTGGTTTGACACTTGACACGGCACTGTATGAGTATAGGTTGTTTTTGCACTTTTATGCTACATTATGAAGGTTTAGTAATGATTCAATAAGATTGATACTGTCTTAACACCTTAGACTCTTAGAAGTATGCAAGATTAATTTGAGTACTAATTTTGACAATGTCTTGAATTTAAGTTTTAAGGTAACCCTTAGTAGTTTATCTTAGCAGTCGGCACCATCTTGAACACAAACTAAGTGGGAAATCGATGAACATAAGTGAATGATCCATAAATGAAAGTTTGTATACTTTGGTTGATTTTAAAAGTGGGGATGAACTTATTAAGTTAGACGACTCTCACTCGGTCTGTCGGTTGTTTAATCCAACAGTTGTTGAACATACAAAAAAAACCATAGTAGATAAACTTATTAGTAGATTGTTCAGAGGAGTCTGATTCTGAACTTGGTAGGGCGGGTTACGATAGGATCCCCTACAACTGCATTTGGGAGAGAAAAAAGGGGTTTACCAAACTTAAGTTATCAGCACCCCTCGGTATATGATCATAATCACTAACAGATTTCCTACCATGAGCGTGTACAAGATAACAGGCTTAATGTGATTGCACTTGAATGCAAAGGGTGAATAAAACTTAAACAAAAGTTAGAGTTAAAATAAAATACTTCAGATTTGTCTTCATGTGATGGAAGTCTTTGACCGCAATGTATGATTTTGTATTACTACAGTACTCTTGGTTTTGATGTCAATTACTTGATTTTCCTACCTAGCCGACAACCACGTATGATTAGAATTGTCGTGTCCTGTTTCAAACTTGTGCTAAAAAGAGTTACTATTTTTATGCTTAAGGACAAGCAATGTTCAAGTATGGAGGATGTTGCAGGATTTTTGAGACATACCCCACTACAGTTTTATTTTTCATTTCCAAAGAGGGGAAAAATTTGAAAACCTTTTTAAGAGAGAGATTCTAGGGTACGGGGGTTAGTTGCGCTCAAGGAAGGTGTTAGCACCTCAAGCGACCATGGTACTACATGGTAACCTCTTATATGTTTTTGTGCTTTTTGATACATGCTTTTAAGAATGGAGGGAGAAATTGTATAGAAGAAAAGAGAAAGAGACTAATGTCATTTTGAGTCTCACCTTGTAAAGATTTAATATAAACACACTAAACCATTCCCCTTTGTAAAGAGATTGATTGAATTCTTGCAATGTTTATAAAAATCGTCAAAATTTGAGACGAAGAATGATAAAAGTCTCTTAACAGAAAAGTAGTAAAAATTAAGAAAAGTTTTCTTTCACAAAGTGAATAAAAGAAAAGAAGTGTAAATGTTTTTTGTTTGTAAGAAAGGTTTTTTGAGAGTAAATATAATTGTTGTATTGTAAGGAAAATGTTTTTGAAAGAAAGAAGTTGAAAGAAAGTATAAATATTGTTGTGTAAAAAAGAAAAGAAGTTAAATGTAGATAAATAATTTAGTGAAATAGTGTAACAACGTTGCGACTAAAATGGACCTACGATTGTTTTTGTTATCTTTATAAAATATCGCGTTTGAGGGTTGAAAGGAGCTTTGTCGCAAGAGACCTCATAATCAATTGAAATTTAATTACAAGCCCTCTCGCTTGGAAATGAAATTTTGGCTTTGTGTATGTATGGTGTAAGCTAGAAAGCAATAAAGAAAGCAATAAAATCCTACGCTATTACAACCAAATCAAATAATTATTACAACCATATCGAATCAAATGAATAAATAATAAAAGGCAATAAAATGCAAGCGGAGAAATAAACATGAGTATGAAATGCACTTACAAAAAAAAGGAAACAAAATGTCAAATATTGATGTGAAGTGTGTGTGAAAATGTCATGTGAAATATAATGTGAATGTGACAAAAAGTGAAAACATGCAAAGAGCACAAAGTCATTTAAAGCAACAACACATATGAGCATACACTTTTAAACTTAGCAAGGAAAAAATGAATCAATTAACAAGCATGAATGAATGAATTTAGGCCAAAAAAGTCCTTAACTATTAATGCTAGTATTAGAGCTCAATGATTTTATAAAGCAAAATATTGTCTCTAATATGCATTTTTAAATGATGAATTGTCCTAATCTAAATGCAAATGCATGTATGCATGTAAAAAGTGTGTAGTGAAACATGTAATGTGAAATTGTAGTGTGATATAAAAATTAGTGTCAATGTCATCTAAAAATGCAAAATGTAGATTGTAATGTAATGTGATGTAGAAATGTAGAAAAATGTGTAGTGTAAATGTGATGTGAAAATGTAGTGATGATAAAATATTATGCAAATGTGGATGATTGTAAAAAATGCTCAATGCAAATGTCCATAAACATGAATATGTATGCAACTATATGATAAGCTAAAACAAAGCATATGCAAATGCAAAAAGACATATAGTGGAGAATCATATTAAGTGATAATCAAGTTCATGCAAGAAACCATCAATAAAACATCTAGGAATTAAAGATTTAGACCTCAAAGGAATCCTTAGATGTTAGTAAAGACATTGGTTTCAATAAGTTTAAATAAGCTATTGTTCCAAAAATCACTTATTGAATAAGCTAGCGCTAACTAAAGTAAAAAAAAAAAACAACTAAAAATAAAATAAAGTTGAAATTTAAATCTCAAATGGGATCCTTTTTAATATTAGTATAAAATTCGGACTCAATAAGCTTAAATAAGCTATTGTCCCAAATAATCACTTATTTGAAAATAAATTAGTACTAACACATAATCAAAATAAGCAACTAAAAGAAAGAAGTTAAAAATTAAATAATCTCAAAGGAAGTCCCAAAATATTAATGTAAAATTTGGACTCAATGAGCTTAAATAAGCTATTGTCTCAAATAAGCACTTATTGAATTAAGTTATAAAAACAAACAAAGTTGCAGTGGTATAGCAGTAAAATGGAGTGTAAAAGTAGTAAAACAGAAAAGCAACAGAATCCAGCCCAAAAGGCCCAGTCAACCAGCCCAGAGAAGTCAAAGTTTCTGAGGATCCAGTGTGGCGCAAATACTGTGAGCGCGCGCTAAAATCAACCTCATCACCATCAAATTTCACTTAAATGAAATCTGACAGTTCTGTTATAAAGTTTAAATCAGGCGTCCCAGATTCAATCACAACACAGATTAGACGCGCGTGATTAAATCTGGGAAAACACATATCTATAGTGACAGCAAAACAGGTTTTAGTGATGAAATTCATACATTCATACTTTTAGTGACAAATCTGAAAATCTTTAGTGACGGTGTTCTTCATTTTTTTTCAAAAAAACATAACAAACTCAAAACAAGCTCAAATCATATGAAACAAAAGCCTAAACCACTTGTTTTTTTCGTGTAGATCATGAATATGCAATTAGTTTAGAAAAATAACAGTCATAACACCAAAATCGAAACACCAATCAAGAAGATGCAAAAACCCAAGAACATGATTCAGAGCAATTTGTACCAGGTGCCAAAGGAACCGATGAAACCAAGCTTAGATCCAGATTTAAGTGAAATGAAAATTTCAAAACCCTCCAAAAGTGAGCTCGGGTTTGATGTTTTATGGTGTTTTGAGGTTGTTTTTGTAGTGATTTGTAGTTGTTTCACGTTGCTGGAAGTAGTGTGAGGCTTGTGGAATCAATTGTTTTCAGATTTGAGAGTGTTTTAGTGAGATTTGTGGTGTTTTGACTTAAACCGAAAATGGCAAAACAAGGGTGAAGTTGATGATGATTTTTGTAGTTTTGAGTATGAGTTTGGTGGTTTTGTGATTGAAGATAGTTGAGATGAATTTGTAGCAAGAAAAATGAGATGATATGGATTGTTAAGAGATTTATTGTGGTTTGATTTTGTGTGAGGAAATGAAGATGGAGGTGATGTTATGTTGATGATTGAAGATGATTGTTGATGTTGTTGTTGTGTTTTTCATCCGCCTCCCTTTTCTCTCTGACTTGTGTTTTGTTATATAGTGGGAAGTTAGGGTTTCATGGTCAAATGAAGGAATGAGACATTGTGCTTTGTTTAACTCAATTTTTGGTTAGGGAAATTGTATCAAATGGGGAAAGAAGACAAAGTTGTGTGTACTGGTTTTGCTTGCCATCCATTGGATTCCTTTTAATTCATTTTCTTTGATATTTTGTTTTTTCTTGGTGTTGGATAAAAGCATGACCGAAAAAAAAACATAAGAGAAAAAATAAAAATAAAAATAAAAGGAAATTGTTCTTTTTTTTTTTTGTTTTTTGAAAATAAAAAAATGTAAATGAAAATAAAATAAATTAAAATAGAATATATTGAAATAAAATATAGTATGAATATTATTGATATTTTGGAATATGTGATAATAAAATATAAAATGAGTGTAAAATAAGAAAAAGACTATTTTTTTTGATATTTTTGGACTTTTACGCGAATTCAATAACTATTTAAATAAAATAAAATAAAAGAGCAAAATAGTGAAAAATAATGTAATTGTGAGAAAATAATGCAAAATGTGGGCAAAATAGAAAAACATGCATGAAAAGAGTGAATTTAAACACATGTAATAAATCACATATTTTTTGTCTATTTATGATTTTTTAAAAAGCAAATTGGATTTTTGGTCCAAAATTGATGTATAACAGCTGCCCCTATTTAAGTTTCTTTACCCGGAGAGATGAAGATTTAAAAATCTTTGTCTAGACGGGAATGAAGGGACTTAAATATATAAAATGCACCATTTTTAGACCTAAAATCCTCTAACAATGCTTATGATGCAAATGCGAATGTATAAAATGCAGATGATGAATTTTTTTGAATTTTGTATGAATGTTGTAAAAGACAGACAAAGAAAGAAAAACATAGTTAAGACTCCACAGGGGAAGAACATAACATGGCCCGACTGGGAAAATAACAAGATGTGCCCCAAGTCCATTGGAAGAACGAACTCCTCTGGGGAATAGAGTAAAACACTGGGGAAAATATTACTTACTATCATGCGGGTGACAGTAATGTGAAATGAACATTGTCCACCGTCTTATAAAGAGACGGATTGCAAATAAAAGACAACATTTACAGAGAACAAGAGCATTGTCCACCGCCTTACAGAGAGACGAATTGCAGATAAAAGACAACGTCTACAAAGAACAGGAACATTGTCCACCGCCTTACAAAGAGGGAATGCAGATAAAAGACAACATTCACAGAGAACAAGTATTGTCCACCGCCTTACAAAGACGGAATGCAAATAAAAGACAATCCCAACAACGAACAGGAACATTGTCCACCGCCTTGCAAATAAACGGATTGCATAAAGAAGACAATTTCCACAGATAATAAGAGTATTGTCCACCGCCTTACAAAGACGGAATGCAGATAAAAGACAACCTCTACAAAGAACAGGAACATTGTCCACCGCCTTGCAAATAGACGGATTGCATAAAGAAGACAAAGTCCACAGAGAACAAGAGCATTGTCCAACGCCTTACAAAGACGGAATGCAGATAAAAGACAACCTCTACAAAGAACAAGAACATTGTCCACCGCCTTGCAAATAGACTGATTGCATAAAGAAGACAAAGTCCACAGATAATAAGAGTATTGTCCACCGCCTTACAAAGACGGAATGCAGATAAAAGACAACCTCTACAAAGAACAGGAACATTGTCCATCGCCTTGCAAATAGACGGATTGCATTAAGAAGACAAAGCCCACAGAGAACAAGAGCATTGTCCACCGCCTTACAAAGACGGAATGCAGATAAAAGACAACCTCTACAAAGAACAGGAACATTGTCCACCGCCTTGCAAATAGACGGATTGCATAAAGAAGACAAAGTCCACAGAGAACAAGAGCATTTTCCACCGCCTTACAAAGACGGAATGCAGATAAAAGACAACCTCTACAAAGAACAGGAACATTGTCCACTACCTTGCAAATAGAAGGATTGCATAAAGAAGACAACTTCCATAGGGAACAAGAGCATTGTCCACCGCCTTACAAAGACGGAATGCAGATAAAAGACAACCTCTACAAAGAACAGGAACATTGTCCACCGCCTTTCAACGAGACAGATTGCATAAAGAAGACAACTTCCATAGGGAACAAGAGCATTGTCCACTGCCTTACAAAGACGGAATGCAGATAAAAGACAACCTCTACATGTCACCCACTGGTAACATGATTCTCTTAAAAGGAAGTAATTGTGACGAGTGTTTCGAACAGTGATTTGAGTTGATTAAACTGTATAAGTGTATGTATTTGTAGAGAGAAAAAATTTGTGTGATCTTTTGTGTAATGTATTGATAAGGTTCACTGGGGATAAAACCACCTGAGGAACTGTAAAATGTATCTTGTAAAGTACAAGCTTCTTGTGTGGAAAACTTGTCACTTGTTGTTTTGAAATGATGTCCAATCCGGGAACAAACCGGAGGGAAACGGTAAAAACAAGACTCTTTGTCCAATTGAAGAATAAATTCAACTGGGAATTTTCCTTTTGTTGTAGGAAAAACTGAAATAACCATCTTCCACAAGAGATAAGTCTAGTGGGGAATTTTTAAAATAAGAGGTGTACACTTATCTGCCTAAACTGACACTCTAATTGAAGAGAACAACATGCACATCCCGACTCTATTTTGTAGACACAGACAAGACAAAAGAGATAGAAATTTGTATATGTTGTAACAAGGTATGAATGATGTAAATGTTCATGACACATATAAATGCTATGTTTGAATATATGAAAGTATGTATGAATGTATGTATGTTATGAATGTATATGTATATGTATATGTATGTATGCGGAACATCTTTTGATGGACAGACAAAATGACCTAACCAGAAACACAAGCCGACGTCGCATCATTGCTCTGGATATCTCAATAAAGTGTAAATGTTACTGTATATAAAGCAAGAGAACTCCTCTTAGGGAAGGAACAACTTCTCTGGGGAAACGACCGTTTTAACTGAATAATCTGTACATAAACTTGATTGTACTCAAGACAAAAAAATTCAATCTTCATTGGGGATGTACCATTTTCTTGAGATGACTGTTGATATTCTCTTAGAGAAAACATGTTTGTTGTTGATGAAAAAATATGAGGAGACAGAGACGACTTGCCCCTTGCTTTAGATTCTTTGCTTCAGTCTAAAGATCCTTGAAGAAATTCGCTCGAAGAGCGTGACTGGTTGACCTTTTACATTAGGCATTGTATCTGTTGAATGTAGCAGTGTGCTAAGAGTTGAAAATCTTTTATGCTCATGGTAATGGCGACCAGAATCTTGCCATACTTCACAACATGTGACTATTCAGGAAGATATGATCTTGACATAGTATGCCCCAAGTGCTTGAAACCTTGAAGGGTATGCCCCTGACCAACTGACGTTTGTAGTGTAACCAAATTTTGAACTCTTTTCAACCTTGATAAGCAGGATGTTCAACTTGTTTGCCACTGATTAGCAGAATCCATTAAGTAACTTGCCCCTAGTTAGGAATGTCTCCACTCAGCTTTGCCTTTGATCAGACTATAGCTCAAATTTCCTTGATGTCAAGTATTAATTTGCAAATAAAATTATTTCTTTTGAAAATGTATTTTTGATATAATGCACATGTATGTTATTTGAAATTGAATATTTTGTGGTGGAAGAACATATGGTATGTACAAAGATAATTTGTGATTACTCAACAAACAGGATGAGTCAGCTTAAAAATAAATTTGCCAAATATACTTTCACAGTGAACCTAGTTTCAATTAGGTCTTTTGTATGTTATAACACGGTTGGGCTCACGGTTTTCAAAAAAGGATTGTTAGGCTCAAAATTTTATTTGGTCCCATCTATTCTTCTTGATGTCCTTCATTCCTAAGTTCAATTAATTCAACTGATGCACCCAGTCGGCAAGAGAATCTTTTTGGCAATGATGTTTGAGCTTGACACTTTGGCGGAAGCTTCATTGATATTCTTTTTGGAACAGACTTTGATGAGATTTTTTGAAGTGACAATCACTTTTTGTTTAGGAAGTTGTTCCTATTTTTGAATCACTCTTTATTTGTATGGACTAGTTCTTTTCGAACTTTGAATTTGTGGTTCATCAGGATGCCCCCCCTTCTCGGTGGGCTCTTCTTTTGTATTCACTTTTTTTTTTTGTAATAACTCTATTTTTTTTGTACTCTCTTTTTTGTATTCACTTTTTTTTTTTATGTATTCTCACTTGTTTTTGGAACAACCATTGTAACATTTTGGTATATGAATATTGTGACTGCCGAATAAATTGTTGTGAGTCTTATCTCTTGACAACTTCTTCTGTTTGAGGTAAGCATTGTGCTTAAACCTCTTACTTGGTATGACCAGACAAATTGATTCTCTTGTATCAGGATGCAGCATCTAATTAATTGATATACTACCCTGCCCCAGGTTATGATTAAGGGTTCATAAAAAATAAAAAGAAACACCGACTTCATGCTCAAAGGGGCTGATTACGGATTATCTCCTTATATCTCCAGTGTTTGAGAATTGAAACAATGCCTTACATCATCAACTAGGTTTTTCACCATTGAAAGCATATATTAGAAAAAAATTAGTTATTTATATTCATCATCCTCGCTCCAAGTTTGTAAGTAATAAAACAAGAAATGAGTGAATACGAATGGATTTATTGCAAAAACATGCATGTTTACTATATTAAAAGTACTTGACAAAAGACATAATGTTAAAAGCAAACAAAAGCTTGACAAGAAAGAAAAAAAAGCCTAGCGATCATAGGGATGAACTTCCTTGTATCACTGACTTAAAAAAAGAGTAGCAGAGCAACATCAATAACAACCCAATTGCAACAAATCATTCCATGTATAACAAAGCTGGGTCTATATTCTCGAAAGAAAATTTGTTATCCCTCACCAACTTTTGAACTTTAGATTGTAGAAGATAACAATGTTCGATGTCATGGTCAGGTGCCCCTGAGTGAAAAGCACAAGAGAGCTCTAGTTTGTACCAATAAGGCAATTTTGCAGGTACCCGAGGCAGTGCTCTAGTCTCAATCAACTTTCTCTCAAGCAAAATAGGAAGCAGATTTGCATATAACATAGGGATCGGTTCATATTGAGGTGACCTCTTTGGAACAGGATCTTGTTTGTTTGACCTTTGTGAAACCAGTTGTTAATTCTGATTTGGAACCTGTTGTGGAGCCTGTTCGAGAGGCTGTTGTCGAGACTGTTGTTGAACATGATGCCTTTGTTGAGATTGGAAAGGCAAAAATAGTTGCTCAAGGAGGAGATGGTGGTTATCTTCTGCCACCATTATTGAAGCAACCAAAGCATTTTTCTTTTCCAATTCTGCCCGAAGTGTGATGACTTCTTCACGAAGTTGAGTGTTCTCTTGTATAATTGCTTCCATTCTCCTTTAACACGAGCGTTGACTTTCAAGTTGACTTTGGACAAGAGTGTCAGACCACTGAGAGGAAGACACAAATTAGACTCTTTTTTTTTGAAGAAAACTATGAATGCACAATGATGCATGAGAAAGAAAGTTTTGTTTTGATTTTTGATTTTCAAAGGACATTAGGATACAAATCATAAAGGACCTTATTTTTGTTTCGTTGATGATCAAAAGAATTTTTTTCAAAGCAATCTTTATTTTGAAGGTCCATGATGATTGTGAAGTTTATAAAGAAAATCCTATAAGTCATTTGAAAACCAATGGAAAGAGATTTTCATGGATGCATGGATGTATGAATGCAACAACCACAAACATAAGCAAATATGGTTGGTTGAGGTATCACAATGTTGGAGCCAAAGGTAGAAGCCACCCACAAGGTATGAACTATGGTTTTCTTTGCATTTGTAACAAGGGTTCTAAAAAGTTTCCAAAGTCATCAACTTTCCTATTGAATACCACGCGCACATAATTGACTCATGGCTCAATGAAATATCTAAAGGAGAAGTCTCGTTTGAGCGTAGCATCGCGTGACAACTAAAAGCAAAATTGACTCGTGATTTTAGCCACCGCGCTACATTCTAAGGGCAGAGATGGGTTAATGTAACTAAAAGGTTCCCAAGCTTCTCGGGATCTACAAAAATGGTATCGCCAACACAATTGACTCGTGCCAACTACCCCACCTTCATAAACCCTCCACTTGAGCGTGGCCATATCACATGTGTTTATGCAAAGACCTAATATCAAGCACAACACTATGACTTCACCACAAGTCCTATCTTATTTGTTCACTCAAGCATGTGTATTGTGCTTGTCTCACCACTCAAGAATCCCCACAAGGTATATATTAAGCATATAAGCAAATAAAGCACATTAAAACATTTAAGTTAGGTTCAACCCTCTTAAGGAGAGAATTCCCAGTGAAGTCGCCATTTTTCTGTTGCGGGATTTTTGAGACATACCCCACTATAGTTTTATTTTTCATTTCCAAAGAGGGGAAAAATTTGAAAACCTTTTTAAGAGAGGGATTCTAGGGTACGGGGGTTAGTTGCGCTCAAGGAAGGTGTTAGCACCTCAAGCGCCCATGGTACTCCATGGTAACCTCTTATATGTTTTTGTGCTTTTTGATACATGCTTTTAAGAATGGAGGGAGAAATTGTATAGAAGAAAAGAGAAAGAGACTAATGTCATTTTGAGTCTCACCTTGTAAAGATTTAATATAAACACACTAAAACCATTCCCCTTTGTAAAGAGATTGATTGAATTCTTGCAATGTTTATAAAAATCGTCAAAATTTGAGACGGAGAATGATAAAAGTCTCTTAACAGAAAAGTAGTAAAAATTAAGAAAAGTTTTCTTTCACAAAGTGAATAAAAGAAAAGAAGTGTAAGTGTTTTTTGTTTGTAAGAAAGGTTTTTTGAGAGTAAATATAATTGTTGTATTGTAAGGAAAATGTTGTTGAAAGAAAGAAGTTGAAAGAAAGTATAAATATTGTTGTGTAAAAAGAAAAGAAGTTAAATGTAGATAAATAATTTAGTGAAATAGTGTAACAGCATTGCGACTAAAATGGACCTACGATTATTTTTGTTATCTTTATAAAATATTGCGTTTGAGGGTTGAAAGGAGCTTTGTCGCAAGAGACCTCATAATCAATTGAATTTAATTACAAGCCCTCTCGCTTGGAAATGAAATTTTGGCTTTGTGTGTGTATGGTGTAAGCTAGAAAGCAATAAAATCCTACGCTATTACAACCAAATCAAATAATTATTACAACCATATCGAATCAAATGAATAAATAATAAAAGGCAATAAAATGCAAGCGGAGAAATAAACATGAGTATGAAATGCACTTACAAAAAAAAGGAAACAAAATGTCAAATATTGATGTGAAGTGTGTGTGAAAATGTCATGTGAAATAAAATGTGAATGTGACAAAAAGTGAAAACATGCAAAGAGCACAAAGTCATTTAAAGCAACAACACATATGAGCATACATTTTTAAACTTAGCAAGGAAAAAATGAATCAATTAACAAGCGTGAATGAATGAATTTAGGCCAAAAAGGTCCTTAACTATTAATGCTAGTACACTACAACATTTTCGATCTACGACAACACCCAAAAACCGTGGCTGAATGTAAAAAAACCGTTCTCCTATCCTACCAGAACGGTTTTGAAACTGTGGTGTACTGAGGCGTTGTCTAATGTTTCGAGAACGGTTTTTTGCTTATAGACAACGCCGTTTGAAAACCGTACTGTAAGGTATGTTTATAAGAACGGTTCTATCATTTTTCATAAACAACGGTTTTTCAGTGTTGACTCAAAAAACCGTTCTCGTAGGAGACTATTATGAAACAATTTTAATTAGCTACTTTACAGTACATTAAAAAACCGTTGCGGTTGACTATAGTTTTTTTAAAAAAAACAGAAATCTTTTGAGTGCTCCATTAATTCATTCATGCACTTGAAAATAAATAAGAAGGTTATTTATAGGGTAAACATCACTCAGATTAATACAAATTACATTAACTTTCTTATTGTTATATAATACATAAAATGGATGGAGGAATAATATTCTAACACTTAGTTCTAATGCTTACAAATCTCTACAACATATAAATTAGATTAACTTTCTTATATATATATATATACATAATACATAAAATCGATGGAGGAATAATATTCTAACACCTAGTTCTAATACTTATAAATCTCTACAACAAATTAGAAATTCTTATTGTGGTTACTTCTAAAAGTTTATGTTGTTCCTTTCATTCTCTCATGTCTAGCCTGCAATTTCAAACATTGATGATTTAAAATCTATATAAAACAGTAGCGAGTTGTAACTTAAAAGCACTCGATCTACTGCTCTAGCATAAAATTGTAGACTAGAGCACCACACCAAAATTCACACCTTATTCATGATTATTCTATGTTGTCAACAATCTGAAAAAACCTGAAAAGGAAACATTTCTTATTAACCACAAGAATAAAGATAAGAATAGAAATTAACTAATACACAAATGGCAAGAAATACATCACAAAAAAAAAAAAAAACAAAGCCACAACTTATTACTCTAGCTTATAGCAATAAAATGAATGGAAAGTGAACATAGAATAATCATGACTACCTCATTACAATAAGGCATTACTTCTCTATTGGCTTACCCTGCATATGATAAAATTGATATCTAACAAGTTGGCAAACTAAATCTTTCGGCACAGCATCATAATACACACTAATGTCTACGTATTTAACTTGAGAATAGAAACAAATTCAATTTGTATGGACATGTAAAATGTACGTCCATAAAAAACATTAGTCAAATCCAACCATGGGACTTATTATTTCAATAGACATGCATTTAGCTTGATAATAGAACAATGAACTATGTGCAAAAGTATTGGGAAAACTTATAAGACAAGTTGAAGCTACTGCATAAACTTGTCCAAGTTCATTTCACTTTTAAATGCCTCACCTAATTCATAAACAAGTTCTTCAAGTCGCTCATTAAACTATTGCCGTAATTTTGAGCACCAAAAAACAAAGATAAAGATAGAATATGAACTTTTAAGCACAAGCAAATGAGTGGTAGCACAAGGATACCTCTCATAGTTTGTAGTCGGCGCTGCCGAAACCCTCTTAGAAGAAGAAGGTGGACTTTTGACCACTTGAATTAGAAGAGCAAGGCTTCATGAGAATCAGAGGCAATACCATAAAGTAGAAATTCTAGTCCCGTTCTCTTTGAGTGCGCCTAGCGTTTTGACAAAACGAAGAGTTTGCGTTTTGACGAGATGAAGAGTTCGCGTTTCTTTGAATGAGGCTAGGATTCGTTGCTTTCTTGGAATGAATCAACCCACGGTTTCTTCAATTTCTAAGTTTAGGCTAGGGTTTTGAGTGAGAAAAATTAAGCCATCGAAAGGGATTAGAGTACATACAGTGAGTTTGAATCGCATTTTCTTTTGGGAGAATTCGATTTTTGAGAATCAATTTCTGAGTTTAGAAATTGATTTTGAGAAGAAGATGAAATTTGGGGATGAAGAAAAGAAAACAAGGATACGCGTTATATTTTGTTTCGGGAGAAATAGATCTTCTATTTTTTTTTTGTTGAGAGAATTTTTTTTTTTTAATTTAACAAGGGTACATACGTGAGTTTTTTTTTTAAATATATATGTTTATATATAAAAAAATAAAATAAAAAACTTATATCAAAGTGAAAAAAAAATTAACAAAAAAACAGCATAATGAAAAGTTTAAGAACGGTTCTAGTATATTATTTTATCCATTCTAAAAGAACGGTTTTACATATGCAATTTGATTAGTATAATTTAAATTATATCAGAACGGTTTTCAACAGTTGCAGTATGAAATAGATATAAAACCGTTCTCGTTGAACCTATAAGAACGGTTTTTCAGTGTTGCATAACATTAGCCAAAGAAAAGTAAACTACCACAACGGAATATGAAGACCGATCGTTGACACTCTAAGAGAACGGTTTTTTTGCATCTTAAAATATAGGCGTTGCTGTAGACCTAAAATGTTGTAGTGGTATTAGAGCTCAATGATTTTATAAAGCAAAATATTGTCTCTAATATGCATTTTTAAATGATGAATTGTCTTAATCTAAATGCAAATGCATGTATGCATGTAAAAAGTGTGGAGTGAAACATGTAATGTGAAATTGTAGTGTGATATAAAAATTAGTGTCAATGTCATGTAAAAATGCAAAATGTAGATTGTAATGTAATGTGATGTAGAAATGTAGAAAAATTAGGGGTGGCAAAACGGGCCTAGCCCGCCGGGTCGACCCATTTAACCCGCCATTTTTGGCGGGCTGGGCTAAGGTTTTTGAACTGCCACCTTAAGTTAGCCCGCCCCGTTTAGCCCGCTCTAAAAACGGGCCGAGGCGGGGCGGGGCAGTCACCCGCGGGCATTTGCTTTTTTTTTACAATTTTTTATTTATTGTGGAGTCCACCCTAAATACTCAAACCACTATTTTCCCCCCTTAATTTATAAAAATATGTACAGTACGATGATCTCATATTTTATTTTGGTGTTTTAGTTGCACAGTAAATATATGCACCTAAGTGGTTATCAATTTTTGGTGTTGTACTTAAGTTGTTTTGTTTATTTTGAACACTATGACATTGACATTTTCATATTATGCGATGTTAAAAAATATTTTTTTGTCGGCATCCTTGATATTACTAATGATTTATAATTTTGTACTAAATAAAATTGTAAAAAAAAAAAAAAATTAGCGGGCTGGCCCGCTAGCCCGCCAACTCGCCGATAAATGGGGCAGGCTTGAGTTTTGAACTCGCACCCCTAAGTATGCCCGCCCCGCCCCACCCCGTTTATAGGCGGGCATAAACGGGGAGGGCCTAAACGGGGCGGGCCGCCCGTTTTACCACCCCTAAGAAAAATGTGTAGTGTAAATGTGATGTGAAAATGTAGTGATGATAAAATATTATGCAAATGTGGATGATTGTAAAAAATGCACAATGCAAATGTCCATAAACATGAATATGTATGCAACTATATGAAAAGCTAAAACAAAGCATATGCAAATGCAAAAAGACATAGTGGAGAATCATATTAAGTGATAATCAAGTTCATGCAAGAAACCATCAATAAAACATCTAGGAATTAAAGATTTAGACCTCAAAGGAATTCTTAAATGTAAGTAAAGACATTGGTTTCAATAAGCTTAAATAAGCTATTGTTCCAAAAATCACTTATTGAATAAGCTAGCGCTAACTAAAGTAAAAAAAAAAACAACTAAAAATAAAATAAAGTTGAAATTTAAATCTCAAATGGGATCCTTTTTAATATTAGTATAAAATTCGGACTCAATAAGCTTAAATAAGCTATTGTCCCAAATAATCACTTATTTGAAAATAAGCTAGTACTAACACATAATCAAAATAAGCAACTAAAAGAAAGAAGTTAAAAATTAAATAATCTCAAAGGAAGTCCCAAAATATTAGTGTAAAATTTGGACTCAATGAGCTTATATAAGCTATTGTCCCAAATAAGCACTTATTGAATTAAGTTATAAAAACAAACAAAGTTGCAGTGGTATAGCAGTAAAATGGAGTGTAAAAGTAGTAAAACAGAAAAGCAATAGAATCCAGCCCAAAAGGCCTAGTCAACCAGCCCATAGAAGTCAAAGTTTCTGAGGATCCAGTGTGGCGCCAATACTGTGAGTGCGCGCTAAAATCAACCTCATCACCGTCTAATTTCACTTAAATGAAATCTGACGGTTCTGTTATAAAGTTTAAATCAGGCGTCCCAAATTCAATCACAACACAGATCAGACGCGCGTGATTAAATCTGGGAAAACACATATCTATAGTGACAGCAAAACAGGTTTTAGTGATGAAATTCATACATTCATACTTTTAGTGACAGATCTAAACGGTGTTCTTCATTTTTTTTCAAAAAAACATAACAAACTCAAAACAAGCTCAAATCATATGAAACAAAAGCCTAAACCACTTGTTTTTTTTCGTGTAGATCATGAATATGCAATTAGTTTAGAAAAATAACAGTCATAACACCAAAATCGAAACACCAATCAAGAAGATGCAAAAACCCAAGAACATGATTCAGAGCGATTTGTACCAGGTGCCAAAGGAACCGATGAAACCAAGCTTAGATCCAGATTTAAGTGAAATGAAAATTTCAAAACCCTCCAAAAGTGAGCTCGGGTTTGATGTTTTATGGTGTTTTGAGGTTGTTTTTGTAGTGATTTGTAGTTGTTTCACGTTGCTGGAAGTAGTGTGAGGCTTGTGGAATCAATTGTTTTCAGATTTGAGAGTGTTTTAGTGAGATTTGTGGTGTTTTGACTTAAACCGAAAATGGCAAAACAAGGGTGAAGTTGATGATGATTTTTGTAGTTTTGAGTATGAGTTTGGTGGTTTTGTGATTGAAGACAGTTGAGATGAATTTGTAGCAAGAAAAATGAGATGATATGGATTGTTAAGAGATTTATTGTGGTTTGATTTTGTGTGAGGAAATGAAGATGGAGGTGATGTTATGTTGATGATTGAAGATGATTGTTGATGTTGTTGTTGTGTTTTTCATCCGCCTCCCTTTTCTCTCTGACTTGTGTTTTGTTATATAGTGGGAAGTTAGGGTTTCATGGTCAAATGAAGGAATGAGACATTGTGCTTTGTTTAACTCAATTTTTGGTTAGGGAAATTGTATCAAATGGGGAAAGAAGACAAAGTTGTGTGTACTGGTTTTGGTTGCCATCCATTGGATTCCTTTTAATTCATTTTCTTTGATATTTTGTTTTTTCTTGGTGTTGGATAAAAGCATGACCGAAAAAAAAAACATAAGAGAAAAAATAAAAATAAAAATAAAAGGAAATTGTTCTTTTTTTTTTTGTTTTTTGAAAATAAAAAAAATGTAAATGAAAATAAAATAAATTAAAATAGAATATATTGAAATAAAATAAAGTATGAATATTGATATTTTGGAATATGTGATAATAAAATATAAAATGAGTGTAAAATAAAAAAAAGACTATTTTTTTGATATTTTTGGACTTTTACGCTAATTCAGTAACTATTTAAATAAAATTAAAGAGCAAAATAGTGAAAAATAATGTAATTGTGAGAAAATAATGCAAAATGTGGGCAAAATAGAAAAACATGCATGAAAAGAGTGAATTTAAACACATGTAATAAATCACATATTTTTTGTCTATTTATGATTTTTAAAAAAGCAAATTGGATTTTTGGTCCAAAATTGGGGTATAACAGAGGAATTTGATAACACAAATTTATTTTATTTTTTGGCATGATTTACATGAATTTTAGTTGTACTCAAAAGACCTAATTGAAGCTAGGTTCATTGAGAAAGCATTCGGCAAATGTATTGTTAAGCTGACTCCTCCTATTGTTGAATAATTAATAATTATCTTTCTTTTTTTACACATCATATGTGTTTCCATTCAAAAAATACAAAAAGTATGGTCAATTTCAAAAAAAAAAACTTGCATGTGCATGATATCAAAAATACTTTTTCAAAAAAATAATAATTTTAGTTACAAATTAATACTTGACATCAATGAAATTTGAGCTATAGTCTGATCAAAGGCAAAGCTGACTTGAGATGCTCCTAGCCAGGGGCAAGTTATTTGTGGATTCTGCCAATCAGGGGCAAGCAAGTTGAATATTCTGCTTATCAAGGTTGAAAATGTTCAAGATTTAGTTTCTCAACAAATATCATTTGGTCCGGGACATACCCTTCAAGGTCTCAAACACTAGGGGTATACTATGTCAAGATCATATCTTCCTTAAAGGTTACACGTTGTGAAATATGGCAGAATCTTGGTTGTCAAATACCATGAATGGTAAAGAGTTTCCACTCTCAATGCACGTTGTTACAATCAACAGATACAAAGATGAATCCAAAGCAAGGGGTAAGTCGTCTCCGTCTTCTCAAGTTATTCATTAACAACAAACATGTTTTTTCTAAAAAGGTGTCAACAATTGTCTCAAGGCAGTTTCCTATACACCAGTGGAATCTTATGTCTGGTATTTCCAGCATGATTTGAATACAGTTTATTGATTGACATGGGTTTTCCCCCATAAATTGACACATCCCGGTGAGATGCGTACATTTATTCTATCTTTGACAGAGTTTTAATTCATTTTATTGACTGATATGGGGTTTTCATCTCAAGAAGAGGGTACATCCCCGATGAAAGTTGATCATATTGTCTTGAATACAATCAAGTTTGAATACAGATCGTTTAGTTAAAACGGTCTTTTCTCAGAGAAGTTGTTCCTTCTCCAAGAAGAGATTCTCTTGCTTCATCTACAACAACATATACACCTTGTTGAGATACTTTGAGTTGTGACGTTATCTTGATTCACCACAATACGTGTCAGACGTTATCTTGCAATTGATCTAGAACCTCTGAATTGAACCCATATTCAACCTTGAAGTAATTGAGAATTGAAAGAAGATGATGAACTTGACTTGAATGCTCGTTGATCCAAAATTTCCACAAAATTCTGATCAAAAGTGTTTTCCAATTGTTTCTCACACATACAACAAAACACCATGATGCTATTTATAGAGAAAATAGAATGGAGTAAATTTAGGCACATTTTAGCTGATATGTATCGTTACAAGTGTTGTTTTGTATTGATACAAGTCCTTGACAGCATACCAAATTTGAAGTTTTTCAGTTATGTATCGATACAACTTCGAGTTTGTATGGATACATACACTAGTAAATTGAAAACCATGACTGATATGTATCGATACGTGCAAGCATGTATTGATACATGATGTTCTCTCTGATCCAAAGAGAGACTGAAGTGTATCGATACATGCAAGCATGATTCGATACACAAGAGCTTCTCTATCCCTTTGTGAACAATTTTGTATCGATACAAAAATGTGAATTTCAGCCAGAACAAATTTCAGGACATTTGTATCGATACAAATGAAGTGTGTATCGATACAAAATACCTATAATTCAGTTTTTCAAAGTTTAAAATAGTTTTTCGCTGTCCAGTCAATTATAATGTTACCAAAATATATTCTACTCTATTTTCATGTGTTTTGACAATTATTAAAACGTGGAGGTGAACTGGTGCACTTACATTCTCCCCCTTTTTGATAATTGTCAAAACTTTGCATAAGCTAACTAAGTCAATACCTAATATGCAATAAAATAGCAACATGTTTACGGACGCAAATACATCAAGGCAAACTAAAAGCACGCTCCCCCTGAGTTGATGCCAATATGAGTTTGAGCGGTTGATCCGGTATCCAAAAAACATCTTAGCTGTATCCTTAGCTTATGTTTCCAATCTTCTCTCCCCCTTTGACAATATCAAAAAGCAGAAAAGAATACACATGAGAAGTATCAAGATTCAAATAAATTTTCAAAAATATAGTCATATTGTGCACTTACATTTGTCGAAATGCACTTTATGACGAACAACCATATCAATTATATAAATTCAAGATATGCACAACGTATTCCAATGACGAATAACCAAATATCATGACAAATTATGGTATGTAGAACAACAAACCAAACCCAAAGCATGAATATCATAAACATTGATATTATGAACGAATTATCATATCAAGATAAAAAGATGATATAATTAAAAATGTATCCTATTATCATACATGTAGAATTTCATGTAGCCATATCATATTATAACCGAGATCATAAAGAAATGAAAGACACAGACAACATATATGCAACATGTTAAGCTATAGACACATCATGTAATGATTATTTCAAACATTGCCATTTGATACATATGGACTCTAAGAATTATTACTATCTTAAAGCAAAATTTTTGGAAATGAGCAAGACATGAATTAATTAATTACATAACTATGACATGTCAAGTCGATGATTGAAAATGATTCACTAATGCAAGGCAAACAACAAGATATAAAGAGAAGAAGAGATAAAGATGATACAATAGAACCTTTTACCGTAACCTTTTGATGCACTTTCCTTGAATAGTGCTTCGAGTTGCCACGATGCATATAATATGTATATAAAGTGCATATGTACAACATGTTTATTCAAGGTTTTACATATCGAGGATACCTAATTCTCCTCGAATGTAGATGAAAGTATCCGTAGCAAGTGGTTTTGTAAAAATGTCCGCAAGTTAATTTTTGGATTCAATATGCTCGAAAACCACAACACCTTTCTCTACATGGTCTCGGAGAAAATGGTGCCTAATCTCAATAGGTTTAGTTCTTGAATGTAGCACGGGTTTTTTTTGGTAAGATTGATTGCACTAGTGTTGTCACATTGGATCGGAATACGTTGCAATTTTAAATCATAGTCGAGAAGTTGTTATTTTTAACCAAAGTATTTGTGAACAACAACTTTCGGTCGCAACATACTATGCTTCGGCGGTTGACAAAGCCAAGGAAACTTGTTTCTTGCTATGCCAACTCACCAAGCTATTACAAAATAAGTGATATGTTCCACTAGTACTCTTCCTATCAACCTTTGTTACGCTGCGTTATTTTACTATTTTAAGTTCTGAGTTAGACAAGTGCTCGGACAGTTGTGCTAACATTGTTCACCGCATCTGTCTATCAGGTTGCCAGAATTTCAATTGGTATTGATGACACGAAATCATATCGTATTTTAAGCTCAATTTATGTGAATTTTAGTTGCATTTGCATATGTTTTTATTTCATTTATGTCTTTTTATGTTGGTATTTGTTTTGTTTTCAGTTTTGTCGAATAAAATAGGTCGGAGAAGAGAATTGAGCGGAAAGGGTAAAAAATGGAGCAAAAAGGGGTGCAAATCAAGCAAAATCAGCCAAGCCCAGAATTTGGCCTGGTGGCGCTCGCCACAGAAGCCCAATCCAGCAAAAACAGATTTTTGCGCAACGTGGGGAGCACGCACGCGTCTGATCCTTTTCAGTTGCTGATCGTGTGGCTAATGGATGGAATCAAAAATGAGCTTATCACTTCCTACTTTCCTAGATCGTAACTAGAAAAATCCCTCTATAAATAGTGGATCAAATTCAGTTCTCCAGACGCCTTATTTTCTTTACTTTTCAGTCAGTTTTAGTTTCTTGTTATAGTAACTGTAACGGTATTTCCACATCGGGAATCCGTTTTCAGTTCTGTTTTCACTTTCCTGTCAAGAATATTATTCCGATTAATTCCAGCAGTTTTATTTCAAGTTTCCAGCAATTTCTATTTTCAGGTTTTTATGTCGTTATTTAATTATTTATTTATTATGCTTTATTTAATTTTCTGTTTTTATTTATTTATTTCCTTTGTCATGTCTAGCTAAATTTCTAGATATCGGTATGTAAATTAGTTCTCCGAAGGGAATTTAATAATGATTTAGCGCGCACTTATTAAAGTATTTTTCTGATTCAAATTCCTAATTTAATTCAAAGCTTTTGTACGAGAGTAAAAGAAAGCAACTAAGGTTAAAATCAATAGAGCGAGAGTTTGAGGTTTTAACTAGATGGTAGGAATTTGATATTAATCTTTGAACGAGAGAGAGCCACGTTAGGATTAATTAGAACTAATTAATTTTCAAAATATACTTTCAAAGCTAAGGTGGTAGAAAAGTGACAGTAAAACTCCTAGCTTAGAAAGTATGGTTTTTATCAACAAAACGAGAGTGTGAGGTTTAGACCTTTAAATTGAGAAAGTTCTTCTGAAAAATAAACCCTTTTTCGCGCGCTATTAATTTATTAAATTCCCGAAGGATAATTAAGTTACATACCGATATCCGTCTTTAATTAATTAATTTAATTCTAAATTTTAATTCTAAAACAACTCTAAACCCCCATTCATTAGCCTTAGATTTACACCGTAACGGTAGAAGTACGGTAGCTCGACTGTTGGTCTCTGTGGTTCGATATCTTTTAAAATTACACGACGAAACTGTGCACTTGTAGTTATAAAATATCTATTGATACACAAATCGTCGATCAGGTATCAGAGCAGGCACCCATTTCTAGTTAGGGTGAGCTCCAGGGAGGTTATTTCTGACTATAATGGACAAAGAAGGAGGACCTATGAACAGACCACCACTTCTCGTTTGTGACTCAAATTATGATAACTGGAAGTCCCATATGACAACGATTCTGAATTCCATGGACCACAAAACATGGAGGTATGTGTTGTAAGGATGGGAACATCCATCGATTACTGGTAAAGATGACGAAGTTACCACTGCACTAAAACCCGAGGAGGACTGGAGCAAAGAGGAGGAGGCATTAGCTAATGCAAATGCAAAAAATTTAAATGCTCTATTTAATGGAGTTGACGCGCACATCTTCAAACTGATAAAAAGATGCATGATTGCGAAGGAGGCTTGGAAAATATTTCAAACTGTTCATGAAGGCACCTCTAAGGTGAAAAGCTCAAGGTTGCAACTCTTAACTAGTAAGTTTGAGAACTTGAGAATGAAGGATGATGAAAGCATTCAAGAATTTCACATGATAATTCTTGATTATGACAATCAATTTGATGCCTTGGGTGAGAAGATATCTGAAAAATTTCTAGTAAGAAAAATGCTTAGATCCCTGCCTAAGAAGTTTGACATGAAGGTCACTGCAATAGAGGAAGCCAAAGACATTTCAGAATTGAAAATGGATGAATTAGTTGGTTCTCTACAAACTTTTGAGATGTCCGCAAATGAGAGATCTGAAAAGAAGACGAAAAGCATTGCTTTTGCCTCTAATGCTGAGGAGACTGATCAACAGAGTGATATGGAGGCTGATGAGAGCATCTCTGAAGCTATTGTGCTGTTGGGTAAACAATTTAATAAGGTCTTGAAAAGGATGGACAGACACCCTAGGACATATGCTCCGGACAATAGTCGCAGCATCAATAGAAATGCCAACAATCAGAGGAGACCGAAAACTGACGATAAGATAAATCAAAGCAAATGGGTCCAATGCCATGAATGTGAAGGATATTGTCACATCCGGGCTGAGTGTGTGACATATTTGAAGAAGCAAATTAAGCGGATGATTGTTTCTTGGTCTGATGAAGATGAGTCAGAAGAAGAAATTGAAACTGATAAACATGTGATTGCTCTAATAGGAGTGTGTACATCTGACATTGAATCTTTTGATGGAGAGGTAACATATGATGAACTAGTTGATTCCTACAGGGAGTTATGTCTCAGAAGTGAAGAAGTTTGTAGAATCCTAGAAAAGCAAAAGAGGACCATTGCTCTCCTGCAAGCTGAGAAGAACAAACTTCTGGAAACGAACTCAGGTCTCAATGGTGAGGTCACTTTACTTAAATCCAAGATTGACAACATGAATAAAAAATTGAGGATGCTGAACACAGGCACTAATACTTTAGACAAAATTCTAGAGATGGGACAAAAACCTAGTAATTCTAAATGTATTGGGTTTGACTACAGATCCTTGCTTCATCAGAAACAACCACTAGTGAGACAGTTTGTGCCATCGGTTAATACTTATGATCCAACAATGTTAAGACAGATGCCCCAACATCAGGTGAGACAACAGACAACTGGATATAGGCCCAGATCAAGAGATAAATATTATGGTTGGGTATGCCACTACTGTGGAAGAAAAGGACATAATTGACCTTTTTGTTTCAAATTATATGGTTATCTTGACAGAACTTATTCATCAAGACCTGAGTCTATAGTGAAGAACATCAAGAAGGAGTGGAAGCAAAAAAAAGATGAACTTACAAGCAACACTGTGGATCCTAGCAAAACAGAACCTGAAGTTGCTGAGATTGCTCAAATTGCTCATACATCACTAAGAGCATCATCTAGAAGTGATTGCTATTTTGACAGTGGGTGTTCTAGGCATATGACTGGAGATAAAAATTACTTAACGAATGTTATGCCTTATGCTACCAGTTTCGTGACTTTTTGTGATGAAGCAAAAGGAGAGATCAAGGGTATAGGAAAACTGGTGAATGAAGGTCTACCCAAACTTGACAAGGTTCTTCACGTGAAAGGACTGATTGCTAACCTAATTAGCATTAGTCAACTGTGTGATCAAGGATTGAAGGTCAACTTTACAAAGAGTGAATGCTTAATCACTAACAGAAAAGGTTACATCCTGATGAAAGGTGAAAGTTCAAAGGACAATTGCTACTCATGGGTCTCTCAAGACAAAGCTAAGTTTTCTACTTGTCTTATAACCAAAGAAGATGAAGTGAAACTATGGCACCAAAAACTTGGGCACTTGAATCTCAGAAGCATGAAGCCAGCTATGGTTGAAGGAGCTATCAGAGGTGTACCGAAACTTCAGATTCAAGAAGGGAGTATTTGTGGAGAACAGATAAAGATTCCTCACTAGAAGTTGCAACATTTGACAACATCTAAAGTCCTTGAGTTACTGTATACAGACTTAATGGGGCCTATGCAAGTCGAAAGCCTAGGTCGTAAGAAGTATGCCCTTGTCATTGTTGATGATTTTTCCAGATACACTTGGATAAACTTCATTAAGGAAAAATTTGACACCTTTGAGAAATTTAAGGATCTTTGCTTGCAACTTCAGAGAGAGAAGGAATGTGGTATAGTTAGAATCAGGAGTGATCATGGGAAAGAGTTTGAGAATGGTAAGTTAAATAATTTTGCACTACTGAAGGAATATTTCACGAGTTCTCTGCTCCTATTACTCCTCAACAAAATGGAATAGTTGAAAGAAAGAACGAGACTCTATAAGAATCTGTAAGAGTTATGCTACATGCCAAGAAACTGCCATTTTACTTTTGGGTTGAAGCCATGAACACAGCCTGCTATATTCATAACAGAGTGACCTTGAGAAAAGGTACATCCACTATCTTGTACGAACTATGGAAGGACAGGAAGCCAACAGTGAAACACTTTTATGTGTTTGGCAGTAAGTGCTATATTTTAGCTGATGGAGAACCAAGGAGAAAGATGGATGCTAAAAGTGATGAGGGAATCTTTCTAGGTTATTCAACTAACAGCAGAGCCTATAGTGTGTACAATTCCAAAACCAAGACCATGATGGAGTCTATAAATGTTGTGATAGATGACGGTGGTAATGATGATGTGCAAGATGATAGAACATTTGATTCAGCATGTGATCTTCAAGAAGAAGAGACAGAAGATGATGTCATCAATAAGGAAGATTCTTAAGTAACCAGTTCAGAGATACTGTCCTCAACAAAGGACCATCTATCAGAGTTCAAAAGAACCATCCCATAGACCAAGTCATTGGCGATCCTAGTCAGGGGATCACAACTAGAAAGAAAAACAATGTCATATCAAATTCTTGCTTCATATCTAATTTTGAATCAAAGAATATTAAGGAGACCCTAACTGATGAGTTCTGGATAAATGCAGTGCAAGAAGAATTAACTCAGTTCAAGAAAAATGATGTGTCAGACTTAGTTCCTAGACCAGATAATGTGAATGTCATAGGCACAAAATGGGTGTACAAAAACAAGTCAGATGAAAATGGTACAATCACAAGAAACAAAGCTAGACTTGTTGCACAAGGTTATGCTCAGATTGAAAGGGTAGATTTTGGTGAGACTTTTGCTCCTGTAGCTAGGCTGGAATCCATTAGGTTGTTACTAGGGATTGCTTGCATCCTCAAATTCAAGTTTTATCAGATGGATGTCAAGAGTGCATTTCTCAATGGGAACTTAAATGAAGTTGTCTATGTGGAACAGCCTAAAGGCTTCATTGATCCAAGTCTTCCAAATCATGTTTACAAATGAAAGAAAGCTCTATATGGACTGAAGCAAGCTCCTAGAGCTTGGTATGAGAGACTTACTGAGTTCTTGGTTTACAATGGCTACAGGAAGGGGGGAAATGACAAAACTTTGTTTGTGAAAGACGAGAGAAGGCAACTGATGATTGTAGAAATTTATGTTGATGACATAGTTTTTGGAGGAATGTCTGACCAGATGGTAGAGCATTTTGTTCAGCAAATGCAATCTGAATTCGAGATGAGTCTTATAGGTGAGCTAAATTTCTTTCTTGGTCATCAAGTGAAACAAATGGAAGACACCATCTTTATCTCTCAAAGTAAGTATGCTAAAAATATTGTCAAGAAATTTGGTATGGAGAATAATACTTCTAAAAGAACTCCTGCTCCTACACATGTGAAACTATCAAGGGATGAAAAAGGTGTAGATGTTGATCAAAGCATGTATAGAAGTATGATAGGAAGTCTTCTATATCTCACTACAAGTAAGCCAAATATCACATTTGTAGTTGGGGTGTGTGCTAGGTACCAAGTTGAACCAAAAATTAGTCATCTGACTCAGGTAAAGAGAATTTTGAAGTATGTGAACAGTACCAGTGACAATGTTATACTGTACTGTCATGGGGAAAGTACTATGTTGGTAGGGTATTGTGATGCTGACTGGGCTGGAAGTGCATACGATAAAAAAAAGTACTTCTGGTGGATGTTTCTTTCTGGGAAACAATCTTATATCCTGGTTCAGTAAGAAGCAAAATTGTGTGTTCTTATCTATAGCTGAAGTTTAGTACATAGCAGCTGGTTGCAGTTGTGCGCAATTGGTGTGGATGAGACAAATGTTGGGTGAGTACAATGTCAAGTATGATGCTATGACATTATATTGTGACAATTTGAGTGCAATTAATATCTCTAAAATTCCTATACAACACAACAGGACTAAAGACATTGATATTAGACATCATTTTATTAGAAATCTGGTTGAAGAAAAAATTCTGACTCTTGAGCATGTTTCAACTGAAGAGCAATTAGCAGATATTTTTACAAAAGCTCTTGATACTACTCAATTTGAAAAACTAATAGGGAAGTTAGGAATCTGTTTAATTGAGGAATGTAGCAGTTAATTCATGGAAGGCGTGTTGCAGTTATTTCCTCCCTCCTCAACCACTTAATGCACGCTAATCAAGGAGATTATTCTCAACCTTCCTTAAGCAAACTTCTCACACGCAACCATCATTACCATTTTTCAAATCAGTCTCAACCTCTCAACTTCTCTCTTACCGCTCTCATCATCATTCAAAATTTATCTATTTCTCACACTTTCAAACATCTCATCTTCACCATGTCTGATTTTGTTTCTCCGCCAACCATTCAAGATCAACCTTCCAACATTCCATTTGATTCAATGACTGACTCCGTCGCCCAACAAGAGAATCCCTCGACAGTTATTACCGACGCTCAATCGCTAGTCATGGTTCTTAGTCCCGATTCGAAGATGCAATGTCCTAAGTTGCCGGTGTCAAGGAAGAAGATTTCTAGAAAAGCGTCTTCCTCCTCTCCAACAAATAAGGGTTCAAAATCGAAAGGTAAGAAACCTAAATCCTCTGTTGTTCAGCGTATAAGATTAACAATGCATGATCTGTATTGTAAGGATAACCCTTTTAAATTGACGCTCGTGGAACCAATTGTTGACACTTCCGTGAACAAATCTGAGATTACCCTTGTTGAGGGAACTGTTGATGTATCTGAAACCCTAGGTTCTTATAATTCTAAGGTATTTAACAAATTAGTAGGTGATAGGCCAAATTTCTCTACTGAACAAGTTGTTTATATTGTTTCTAATAAGAAAACTGATGCTGATAGTATTGTTGCTGAGAATCCTGTTATTTCTCCTGATAAGCTGAAGGATGCTGTGGTAGATGCTCAAGCATCTTTGGCACAAGCCAATGAAGAGGCTATAGTGGTTCTAAATACTCCTAACACTATGAGTATCCATGAGGATGATTCACCCAAGTCGTAGGGTCAAGATATTGAGACTCAAAAAACTGTGGGTCATATTGGGACTGCAAATTTGGAATAGAATGATGTTGTTAATATTGAGGATGGTGTATCTGAAGAAAGATCTTTGGAGAAGAATCCTGCCACAGGTGTTGCTCGCAGAACAAGGAGCAAATTAAATCACTCAAAATTGTATCTAATGTTAGTGAAAGTGCCAAAGGGAGTAAGAAGAAAACAACTGATACTAGGAAAAATCCTATGTATAGTCCCCCTAAGGCTTGGAGCAAGATTATGCCTAAATTTGATTAGAAGAAAAAGAATCTCAAGAGGAAAGATCCTCCTACTAGTGATTCTGATTTTGAGATTGCTGAGACAAATGCTACCACATCTGGTGGAGCATATAGAAAAACCATCAAGGGTATGAAAGTTCCAATGACCATTCCTCCAGCTCCTCTGGATAATGTGTCTTTTCATTTGGAAAGTGGGTCTGCTAGGTGGAAATATACCTATTACAGAAGACTTGGGTTGGAAAGAAATTTGAAGGAAGATGTGCTCAAATGCCAAGAACTGGTTGATCTTTTGTGTTTCTGTTATGAAGACTAAGAAAAATCTGGGTTTTTCTTATGATAAATTGGTCAGAGAGTTTTTGGTTAATATCTCTGAAGACTGCGATGATTCAAGGAATCCGGAGTACATGCAAGTGTTTGTTAGGGGTAGGTGTGTCAAATTCTCTCATCTAGTTATTAACATTTATCTTGAGAGATCTGTTGAGGAGAATCCTGAGTTGAAGGTGATTGATGACACAATTTGCAAGACAATCACAAGTAACAAGGTTAAGCATTGGCCTAGACATTTGTCTTCTGCACAACTCTCTCCACTATATGCTGTTCTAAACAAGATTGCTGCTCAAAACTGGACTCCAACCACCCATTCAAATTCTGTTGCTACTAGTTTGGCCAAGCTCATATATGTTGTTGGTACGAAGTCTTCCTTTGATTATGGCTCCTACATCAATTATCAATTTTTGGAGCATGCTAAGTCTTATGTTATCAAGTTCCCTATCACTTTTCCCACTCTCTTGATTAGCACTGATGAGCCATGTAAGAGGCCTAGTCCTTTGTCCTGATTACAAGTTGCTGTCTGAATCACATGTTGCTGACTTAGCTGGTACTTCTGGCCAGCCAACTGGTGTTCTCAATAGAAAACAAATGATTGTTGATCTTACTGAGACTAGTATGACACTTGGTGCTAGAAAGATGAAAATTGATAGGATTATTGTAGCTTTGAAGGCTGAAGGTAAAGCTGAGGGTGAAGATATTGAGGGAGTGCAGGAAGAAGAAGAAGGAGGAAATGAAAATGTTTCTGCTGCTGGTGATACTGAGGAATTGTAAGTTGACCCTGATGAGACTGCCTCTTTCTAATTTTGGTGTTTCCCTATTTCTTATGCACCTATGTGTACCTTATGGTCTGTAATAAGTACTATGTGATATCTCCCTACTGGGTATACTACTATGTGATTTTCTTTTTATGCATGGATGTTGTTTGTCAGAATTTGTGGCTAAAAAGGGGAAGTAGTAGGCGCTTATATTATATTATTGTGTTGGTATGTATAATGCATGAAGCTATGACAAATGCTCTGACATCTGACTTATAGTAGTAAGGGAGTTTATGGTGTATGTATGCATGTTTTGAGGGGGAGCAATTATGTCTGATTATCTCTGCTGCTGTGTGGAAACTTATTTTTTCTAAGAGTATTTATCTCCTCACTCTATGAATCCGCTATATGAGAGTTTATTTCTATCTGGTTGTTCCTATGAGGCTAGATGTGTTATGTTTTCGTTGTTGCATGCCTCTGATACTACTTGCAAGTTATCTTTGTCCAAAGAGCTCCCTTGAAAGTAGTCTCGTTATCTGCTATGATATTTTATTTCTTAGTTGGGTGCTTATGTTGACTTGAAGGAAAATTATCTTTGTATCTCTCCAAGAATTAGCTCTAGAATGTTTTAGCCAAAAATTTGCCAAAGGGGGAGATTGTTGGATTTTTGTAGATTGGCTACATTTTGCAAAAACATCTACTAGCCAGATGCATGGCCAGATGATGTACCATATGGAACAGCATTATGTGATATGTATTTTTGCGCCAGCTAGCGTTATATTTCTGTACGCAATCTTCTACAGATTCTCTTGTAGTTTTATTTTCTTCTAGCTTGCTGATTAAGGTACGTGTATCTGATGAAGTGTTAAAGGCGGTCTTGCCTTGGTGTATTTCCAAAAGTGACATCGTTGTATTTTTGGAAACTTATTACATGTCCTTGAAGATTTTCCAGCTGGACCAGACAATGTCCAAGCTCTGTTTGAAGCCCAAACCCGTGCTATCTCAGTGATTTATATATGTAAAGACAAACCCTAATTGTGGGTGGAAAAACCGTGTGCGTACTAAGAGCGTGTGTTTAAGGTTTTAGTGTGTTCTTGTTAATTGTGAGCCTTACTTGTATCTTCCTGATTCAAGCGAAGGACTGGGTTTGTTAGAGTTGTAATTGTGAACTTCTCTTAAGCTTGTAAGTACGGAGCAAGTCTGTGTTATTAGAGTGTGTCTCTTTTGCGTGTGAACTTGTGTGTTTGATAACATCACTGTCTGTGTTGTTGGTAGGAATTGAGGCAGGGTCTCATATCTAGGAGTTCCTAGATAGAGTTTTCACGGGTAGGGTATAGGTGCAAAGTCGAGTAGCGTGTCTATGCTGGTCTTTTCACTAGAAATATTATAGTGGATTCATTCCTAGATTGGTATCCCCAGACTAGGGCAGTTGCACCGAACAGGGTTAACAAACTCACCGTGTTCTTTATCTTACTGCTGTGTTCCATTTATTTTGTGCTTTGTTACGCTGCATTATTTTACTATTTTAAGTTATGAGTTTGACAAGTGCTCGGACAGTTGTGCCAACATTGTTCACCGCATCTGTCTGTCAGGTTGCCAGAATTTCACATCATCATAAATAACATCATTTTAAAATTTTGGACTAATTTGGCTAACAAAATCAACATTGAGGGATACTTTCAGGGACCAAAATGGTTGTTTACTCGAATAAAATAGATACATAATTATTAATTAAAAAAAATAAATGTATTTGTAGTACAATAATTTTGGTGATAATTCACCCTAACTAGATTTTACTATATTTTATACTAAAAAGAAGATACCTATATTTGTTCTCAAACATTGAGAAACCATCTTGTTTTGCTCATGTTTGAAAAGTAGTTTTAAAACATTGAGTTTTTTTGTGAATGAATTCTACAACTGGCTAAAGAAAAGAAAGAGAGAAAAATAAGAAGATGCAAGAGAATAAAGCTTTTACATGGTGAAGATAGAGATCACTTCATTTTTGAAACAGAGGAATGAGAAGTGAAAAATGATGTTTCAGTTGTTTTTGGGATAGAAAATGATAGAAAAAATATAATAAAAGAAAGATGAATGAAAGATATGATTGAAAATTAGAGTTTTGATGGAAAGCAAGAGACACATGAAAATGTGTAATGGCAATGAAAAAAATAGGGGGTGCTAGGTCAATTAATTTTAGGGTTTTGGATATAAAGTCACCGATCAATTTCACATCTTAATTTTCATGAAAAGGGTATGGAGTTTATATGTGCATTTTATGTATGTGCATTAAAATTGGATTCAAACAATTGTGACTTCTAGGGTTGACAAAAAAAAATTTGGACTGGGAGGAAAAATTATATTTTGGGCTAGATGGTTTTAATGACCTATTTATGAATGGTTGTGTTTGACTAATTTGTTGCTAAAGTTATTTCTAATTTTTAATCTAGATTGTGAAAATTTAATTTAGTTTTTGATCTTGAATCCAAATTTTATTTTACTAGTGTTAGGTCATTATTGTACCTTCATAAAGGAATTAACAATTGGTTAGTCAATTATTATTTTGCCAAATTTAATGAATTTTTTTTGTAATTGAGATTGTGGTATATACTTGGTGCTAAGTCCAGAGGTGAGGATATGTGGAATGGAATCCACCTTGTTCTTGTATTGGGGATTAATATGTGTGAAGTTTACTTTACAATCAAATTAGTTGAAGACTTTTCAAAATTATTTGTTAAGTTAGAGTTCTATTTGAGAATATGCTATAAAATTAGACACAAATTTAGTAAAATGGGTTCAAACGATTTTGATTTATATGGTTGGCAAAAAAAATTGGGTTGGAGAGGAAAAATGATATTTTGGTTGGACGATTTTAAATTGGGGGTGCTATTCTGAATGAATGTTTGTCTTTGACTAGTTTGTTTTCGTGATGTAGAGCTAGATCGTTTGATTCATATGAAAAAAGTGAAAATTTAATTTGGTTTTTGAAATGTGTGTTAGTGTACGTTTGGTTTTGCTTTTTTTTTATGCATGGTTTGGTTTGACTTTTGAAAGAGTCAAAACTAATTTCATAAGTGTAGAATTGATTCTGGATTGATTTTAAGATATTTGGTTATTTTAAATTAGAATTTATTCTGCTTCTAGAATTCATTTTGCTAGAAACTGAGATTTGTAGCTTATGACTTTAAGTAATATGATTTTTACACTGAAATGTATTGTTTAACTCATTTTTACATAATTGTATTCAAACATAAATCAATTCTGCTAAAATCAATTTTGATAAAATTAATTCTATCAAAATCAATTATATCTAAAGTCAAACCAAACATACGCTTAAAGTTTGATCTTGTTTCCAAGTTTTGTTTACAAGTGTTAGGTCATTATTGTGGGATTGGTTATTATGCATAAGGATCATTTATGCACCATGCATAAGCTAGAAAATTTCTCGCGCTCCCCTCAGCCCCTCACCATTGCCTCTCTATCCCCACCCCCTTTCTTTTGCACTTTTTCCGTTTTTGGCATACTAGGGTTGAAGGCCCAGTTTATTTTTTTGTTTGTTTTGAAGTTTTTTTGGTTTGGTTTACTGGGCGTGAAGGTCTAGTTCGAAAATATTTGATGAAAGTTTTTTTTGAATTTTTCTTTGTTTTTTATTTATGTGAAAATGATTTTAAATGTTTCTCACAAAACTATTAAACAATTATTTTAGTTTCAAATAGAAAACTATCAAAATCATTAAACAATACTTATGGTTTTAGTGCATAACATCTTCAAACAATTTAAAAATACAAATGATTTCAGTGTATAACATTTTGAAATCTTTGTAAAAAAAATATCTTGAACTATTTAACAATACTAATGATTTCAAAAATCTATTTAACAATACCTATGATTATATAAAACCATTTAACAATATTAATGGTTTCAGTGTATAAATTCTTGAAACCATTTAATAATACTAATAATTTCAATGTATAACATCTTTTGAAATCATTTTTGCTGTGGAATGGTTTCAGAGGATTGTACTCCAAAACCATTTAATGTACATAATAACTATTAAGTACATTAATATCGTATATATTTTAGTATGTAATTTTAAATTAAAATATGGCTATATAATCATCAAAAAAATTTTGTTATATTATTTACTTCAAAGGAACAAAACCAAAAAAAAAACCAAAAAAAAAATTCAACAAAAATTTAAATTTTGTTTTTCAAATGCGTCAAAAAAAAATTCAAAAGTGGGTGCAAACATAAATTACTACTTGTAAGTGTAAAACTAGGTAAAAAATAAAACCAACAAAAAAACCAAAAAGGAACTGGGCCTTCAGGCACAGTAGACTAAAAATAAAAATAAAACACGCACATCAGCAAAAAGGAGATGGGGATAGTGAGCCATTGAAGGGAGGAGCTGGGGGCGTGTACGAGAAACTTCTAGAGGGCACGTGAGTAATACTGAATTTATGCACACTGCATACGAATCCCACTTATACATAATAACTTTTGCACATTATTGTATCTTGATAACTTTTGCACATTATTGTGCCTGTTTGGTTGTTTTGGTTATTATTATTATTATTATTATTAGTCTTTATCCTTATTTTACAGTAAATAGAATAATAACAATATGATGTACCAAAAAAAAAAGAATAGTAACATTATGGCCTATTTATTTGGCTATTATTTTGGGGCGGTTGTGAAAAGGTTTAGTGAAACAATAATATAAATTTTATGTATGAGTAATGTCGTTTTCATATCAGAGAATACACTTAAATTTTTTTTTTCAATGGCCTGAGTTTACACGTCAATCAATCGCAACAACTAAATAAAATGTTTACAGACATTGCACGTAGTTCGAATTATAATACACTCATTTATTTGAGTGCTATTTTAGCCTCTAAATAAGTTGTATATGGTAATTGAGATTGTGGTATATAATTAGTGCTAAGTCCAAAGAGGAGATGAGGATGTGGAATGGAATCCACAATGTTCTTAGTATGAAAAAATGTATTGGGGATTAACATGTATAAAAATTGATTTTATCATGTACCAAGTTAGTTGAAGATTATTTTGAAATATTCATGAAGTTAGATGTAGAATCTCGGCCATATCTAAATCATTTGTTTTTATTTTGTTCTTTATTGTGCATCATGTGTTTTAGATGTATATGAGTTTATGCTTGGTTTAACACCCTTTGTCTTATAGTATACTAAAAAATTTTACATTATTAGGAATTGAAGTTAAGGGTAGTTTATATATATACAACACTCATATTTATCAACTTGACGTGGTGTGGCGTACTTCAAGGTGGAACAAATTAAACATTGGTGTTAGAAGGAGGGGGCATAAGCTACATGTCTCTCAACTGATGGGCAAATGTTCAACTACACCTAAAAGTCTCACATAGCTTGGGAAGTGAGACTAAAGGGTAGTTTTATAAAACATTCATACTCATCAATCCAACGAGACAATTTTACAAAGAACAATTCGTGAGATCTCGCACACAGCTCAAAACGCACAATAAGTCTAAACATACTTGAAAGTGGAATGGAACACTTAACAAAGTACCTGAGAAAATATCGTACACTTAGCTCAATTGATAGGACATATTACACGTATATGCAGGGGATTAGACCCTACTTGATAAAAAAATTTCCTTTAAAAACATCAACAGAATGACTTATGAATAAAATAGATACATAATTGCTTATAAAAAAATAAATACATAATTATTAAATAAAAAAATAAATGTATTTGTAGTACAATAATTTTGGTGATAATTCACCCTAACTAGATTTTACTATATTTTGTAACAAAAAGAAAATACCTATATTTGTTCTCAAACATTGAGAAATCATCTTCTTTTGCTCATGTTCTAAAAGTAGTTTTAAAACACTTAACAATTTCAAATAGAAATAGAAAAAAAAAACTATCATTTCTCAAATGCTCTCACTAAAACTGTAAAGTGAAATACTAAAAAACAAATATACAAATCACAACCAGTAAGTGAAAGCACCATAACAGTCAAAAAGAGAAATTTGAATGAATTCAGTAGAACAGTCTTTTTCAGCCTATCATTTGTCTCACTTCGCTACTAACTTGCGTGCACGCTGATTAGCGCCTTTTACTCGAGAGTTCAGCTCATCAACATCGTCACTAAGATGATCAAGTGCTTTGTTTTGGCTACAAAATTATCACCAAAATGTGCAACATTAGAAAAATAATCACCATACTGATGTTTTTTTTATATAAATTGGTCAAAATTCTTATTATTAATTGTATGTCGAGGGAATCAAGTATGTATCATTTGAGTCATGCTATGTCGAGGGAATAAAGTATGTATCATTTGTTGTTCTGCCAAATTAACAAATTAAAGGTACTTCCGAACACTAATAGAAATTCGTTATTCAGCAACCGATTTAGTGATTAAATTATTCCAATCTCACTAGCAACCAAATTTTGCAATCAGTCCTTTAATCAACACTCCAACATGTTAGGTTAACCGCATCGCCTAAAATTTAGAAGGTAGGAAAACCGTTCTTGTAGAGTGCTATATATGCAACTGTTTTCATATTTTGTTAAGGGGTAGGAATTTTTTTTAAATCTTATGCAACGGCTCTAATTTTGTCGATGGTTTTATGTTTGGTATAAACATCATTGCATAAGGCACATAATGCAACACAACGGTTTACCACAACTTTAAAACCGTTACCGTAGCCTATGAAAATGGTTTTGCAACGGGTTTTTTCGTTACTGTAGGATAATATATTGTAGTGCAATCTCTACATCGATCACTAAATTACATTTTCTTAGTAGTGAAACGATCCACAATGTAACTCAAATTAAGATTAATAATTATAATTCTTATTAAGGATAACAAAGGCTTTACCTGTCAAGTTCAGTTCCCATACTAACTGCCATACCCTTTAAATCACCCAAGATATCACTGAGATCTGAGAGTGCATCATCTTGTTTAGCCTTTTCATGCTGTTTTAGCAATATAAACATAAGTTAATCCAATGAAAGTGATACATAAAAGTTCATAGACATAATAAGTGATTAAATTACAAAACAAAAACCGCAACACTTACATCAATTTTCTGATAAGCATCAGCAGATTCATTAGGAGGTGTGGTAGGTGCAGAGCGTCCCTTTGGCATAGGAGCTAACCCCAACTTTTCTCTATCTTCCTTATTCTTTATATTCTTTTTGGATGAATTACTCTCTGATAACACACCAAATTCAATTATAATATCATTATTTGAGAAAATGAGACATGGGTATAAACTAATTTTATACTGACATCAACTAATTTGCAGTTATTTTTAAAAAGCTTGGACACTGTCGGTGCAAAAAATTTTACACCGTCAACCAATCAGAAACCATCATTTGTATGACATTTAAGTTAGATATGATGAATGTTAAAAAAAAAAATTAATGATCGAAGGATTATGATTGACTGATTAAAATACTTTACTCTGTCGTAGTAAACTTACACGGAAATATAGTGACTTTCCATTTAATGACAGTGTAAAATTAATTTATCTCAATAGTAAATCTCCATTAAACTCTTACCATATTTACATTTGAAAAATAACTAAAATGTTAAGTCATAATAACTCAAGCATGAAAGTGAGAAGAAAACCTGGTGCAATTATAGGGCCTGTAATGGTCTTGTTCTTTTTTGGCTTCCATGGTTTAGAAAACATGCCACCAAGATTGTTTAGGAGTTTTTCACCCTGTGAGAGTTAGAATGAATTTTTTTTAAATTATAAATATTACTAGAAAGTAATATATTTATTTCAAAATATTATATTTTTACAACATAAACAACCAAAAATTTAAAATTTAAGCACTCAAAATTTCATGGTCAATTTACACTCTCAAAGATACAACTACGATTCCGTCAAAATTCATCTTGATTCCATACATGCACTAAGCCAACCTCCTTGGATAAAAAACTTATACAACTTACTACTACACACATTAATATCCAATCCTCAACTATGATTTCATCAAATTCATCCTGATTCCATACATGCACCATGCAAGCACTAAGTCAACCGCCTTAGATAAAAAAAACTTATACTACACACATGAAGATCCAATCCTCAACCACGATTTCTTCAAATTGATCCTAATTCTATACATGCACTAAGCCAATCACCTTAGATAAGAACTTATCCTATGCTATTGGTCAATTAACACTCCCATACAGCTATGATTTCGTCAAATTCATCCCGATTCCATACATGCACTAAGGCCTAAGCCAATCGTCTTTGATAAAAAAATTATCTCATGTTTTTGGTCAATTTACACTCCCATACAACTACAATTTTGTCAAAACTATCCTGGTTCCAAACATGCACCAAGTCAATCGTCTTGGATAAAAAACTTACATTACTTACTACTACACAAATGAATATCCAATCATCAAATTCACAACATCACGAAAATTAAACCAAAAACAAATTTTTTTAAACCAATTGAAAAGAAACATGATACACATACCTTACTTAAATCCTTCTCAGTGTCAACAACCATATTATGAGTCCTATGAATCTGCTCACCTTGCTGGTGTAACATATCAAGAGTTCTTGTAGCATCACTTCTAATATCCTCAGCAATTCTCAAACAATTATTAACAGTACTTGTTGTTTCCTCAGATTTGTTGACTGCATAGTTTTCTAGTTCTTGAACACTTTGGTTCTCTAGTCCTCCAGAACCCTTGGTTTTGGTAGGTTTTCTTCCCCAATCGTCGTCATCGTCTTCATCAAAATAGTTTCCTTTTGACTTCGGTGTTGCAAGGACGGGTTCAGAAGAAGTTCGTCTAGCTGGAGTAAGGGTTGTGTTCTTATCCGGTTCAGATGGTGCTGCTGGTGCCGCTTTTCGAAACCCAAACATTTTTGTGTTTAGGAGAATAAATGGTTTTCAAGTTATTCAAAAGCTAGTAGAAAGAAGATTTTTATTAGTTAGTTTATATTGTCAAATGCAAAGAGACTTGAAAAATAATCGTAAAGTTCTAGACTCGTGTTTTTAGGAATATGATTGGTAGCATTTCATTCATAATTAACTCGTCAGTAAATATGAATGTCTTAACAAGAAAATAACAATCACATCTGTTTGTTTTCTAATAAACTCAATTATATCACGGCAATATTTTGATGAATTTCACCCTTGCTTCGTGAAAGAATATGGTTTTAAATTATAGTTGTTTGTGGTTATTCCACAAAATTTTATATTGCAGGAAAATGCGATTGATACAATTGAAATTATTGTTGTTTTCGTCAAAGACATGTGACAAATAAAAGACTACATAAACATATGAACAAGAATTTAATATCTTTAGTTACATATAATTTATCATGATAGAAAGTATTGCAAGAGAATATATGAGAGTATGTATGAAGCACGTCAACTCCCCTGGGTGTGTTCCGATGTCGAACAAGGCGTTGTGATTGACACCAACACGACACCGACAGTTATAAATTTACAATTACATTAAATTATATCATTTTCTAACATTTCTATCTGTGTCGACACTCGACGCATCTTTGTGTCCATGATGACATCTACATATCCATGTCTGTGTCCGTGCTTCATAGGAGACAATTAGTTTTGTTTAATTTTGAAAGTTTGATTATGAACCGCATTAAATTAAATGTCTTATAATCATTATACTTGTGAAGAAGGTAAACACTATTAATGAAATTCTACATTTTCATGAATCAAAATGTTTATATATATTTCAAAAACAAAATATAACAAGCAATAATACCTGTATATTTGAGAACAACAATGATATCTTGTTGTGTTTGGGGTACACAAACCCAAACGTTTTTTATGGGTTTGCGCACGAGAAAAGGAAAAGAAAGAAGAAAAAAAAAGAAAAGAATGAGAAATTGTTGATACGAAAATGAGAGAGTTAGAATTGTGACTGTGTTTCTAAGAACATAAAGAATGGATGAAAGGAGCAGCGAAAAAACAGAGACCTTTGCCCTGTTTCAACCATTCACCTTCCTTCAATAGTTTTAGACCATTGCCTTTGGTAGTTACCTTCTCTCTCTCATTTTTTTTTAACGTGAACAATCCGGTACTCAATTTACATGGTTAAAAAGATATAACTAAATTTAATATCGTGTAATAATTTTATATTAATTTATATTTATAAAATATTTAATTGCTATGCCATATGTAATTTTCATTACACATGTATCTAATCAAATCACACTATAATCTCACTTTTATAAATAAGTTCTTAAAATATCTCACATGGTATAATTATTACTTTGTTGGGGTATGAATTTAATTTGTATACATTAATAGTGTAAAATTATTTTATATGTGCATCAAATCAAATTATGATATGTAAATATTTGTGAAGATATTTTAAAAACTACAAATAAAAAAGGCATTAAGATGTAATTTGATTGGATGCACGTGTAAAAAATATTAACACCATCATTGCATAAAAGTTAATCTTTTAATAAAAATTATATTTGAAATAAATTTTGTTTATGAATATCAATATTCAACAATATAAGTAGAATATAAAAAAAAATTACATTTATTAATTCTTTTTACCGTATATATTCTTTAGGGATGTCAATGGGGCGGGAGTGGAGGGGAGGGTACATCACCACTCCTTACCACATTCCCCGCTTCGGAGACATTTCGTCCTCCATCCCCATCTCCGCGGGGAGATTTCTTTCTCCATCCCCAAGCCCACGAATCTCTACAATATGCATAGAGCTCCACAAACATAAAAAATTTACAAAATTGCTATACATTTTAATCAAAAGAATGACACTAATATCTTGTTTTTTATAAATAAAAAAAGAAGACATATTTTGTATTTTTTTAAAATAAAATTACATTTTGCATCAATAACGGAAAATTTCAAAAGCAATATCTTAATATTTTTCTTGTAAAAAAATAAATAAATATCCAATTGAACTTGTTGCCACAATACACAATCATAAACTTTATAACGTATTAATTATTTTTTATTTATTAAAAAACATATAAAGTTATATAATTATATATAATTTAAATAATAAGATCGGAGTCGGAGAATCCGCCGTGGTGGAGGGACCTTCCCCATTCCCTGCCCCAAGTTATCCACGTGGAAATTTCTCCCTTCATCTCCGTCTCCACGGGAAAATATCGCGACTTCGGATCTCCATACAGATAATCTTCATGGATAATCTGTTATCAGATACAAATTGACATCCTTAATACTCCCTCTAGTCTTTAATATAAGGTAAAATTTTCTCCCTCTGTTCCTTTTTAAGTGTCATAAGATGTCAGATTTAACGTTTTTAATTAAGTGTCGCTTTAGTATATGTATTTTAAAGGTATGATTTGTCAATGATACCTTTTGTCAATTACTGTTATCTTTTAAACAAAGTTTGTTTCCTGGTATATTCAAGTTTAAACATATTATTTATTTCTTTGGTACATCATAACATATTAATTTTTTTTGGTACATTATATCATATTAAATTTATTGGAAAGAGAAATTGTGAGTAAAAAAATAGGAATTTATTGGTAGATTAAAATATGGGTAAATAGGAAAAAAATTTAAAAAGGAGCAAAAAAATCACTTTTTGAATTTAGTGTTACTATTCCTGAAAGACACTTAAAAAAAACGGAGTGAGTACATTTTAGGTTCATTAAATGATTGATGTATTTGACCTATATTATAGACAAGATACATAAATCATTCAATGAACCCAAAAAATAAAGTTTTCCATACTAGTATAAGTTACCCGTACAAAGTGCGGGTTAGTTTTTACCTATAAAAATATAAATTGTTTGATTATGATATAAGTTTTTTTTTAAATTATTTTAATAATAACTAAATTTAAATATATTTATTTTTAAATGTGTATATAATATTTTGGAAAAAAATTTGGTGTCCAACTTACATTGTTGGATACCGTAACCATAGAGAAAATTTAGGTACATGAGTATTTACCACTTGTCTCATATATAATTGATGTAGTATTTCTCTGTATTGATTTTAATAATAATATAAAAAATATCATATTTTGATTAGTTAGAATGTTTTGTACAATAATTCCTATGAATATAATTTATTTGGTAAGATTCACCAAAAAAAAAAATTATTGGGTAAGAGTCGAGACGTCCCAATCAGAGTTAGAAATCAAGATACTCTGCCTAATTATTTTAAGAGGTAAATTTTTTACCACTAAACTACTTGGCAAGAAAGAAAAATAAAATTCGTGCACAATATTTAATTTCTAGAATTAATTTTATTTTTACCTTGTCCATTTATTTTAGCATTTTAACCATATAAAATGAATATTAGGTTAACTGAAATCTATATATATTTTTTCATCGATAATTCAACTGATAAAAAATTTCCACAATAATATTTTAAATAACAGAGAAGAAGAAGAAGAAGAAAAACTTTATTGATTAAAGAGATTTTAACTCAATTACTTGATTTTAACTCCCTAAGTTTCACAATTGTTCGATTTTAGTCACCTAAATTTCAATTGTTCTATTTTGCCCCTCAAGTTTACCCCATTTTGCATTTCCTAGTTCTATTGACTTTTTTTTAATTAAAATTACTTATGTGGTATTTTAAATAAATATATGCTTTTAAATTTGTTTGTACCCCGTGTGTTTTCTTATAATTTTTTTAATGTGTGTGCCCCGTGTATTTTTAAATGGTATCTTGAATGTGTGTGTATCCCGTGTGTTTTCTTATAAATTTTTTAAGAAAAATATAATTATATTAAATGATATATTAACAGTGTGTCTATCCCGTGTGATTTTCCACGGAGATTTTGCATTGATAATTCAATTATTTGATTTTAACTCCCTAAATTTTACAACTGGTCCTTAACCAATAGGCCCTCCGTTATCGGAGAAACCGTGCTAGGACTTTAAACTCTCGCTTGACTGAGATCTCAATGGTGAGATTGTTGTCGAGAAGATAAAGATGGATGTGTTTAGCGAAACCCTAACAGACACCAATAGGAAGGAGAATGAAATGATCGATTTGGGCGTTCTTCTAGAAATTTGATTAAGGTATTTAATTGCACAAGTTTAATAAAAAAGGTCCTTTAACCATGCAGGTAAAGATGGATGCACACGTTTTCTAAGAAACTTCCCAAAAGGTCACCCATTCAAGGTTTTATTTGTTAAGCTACTAAAAAGAAGATGTATCTTGTTGGTATATGTAGTATTGATCAATTCTTATAAGTCTTCCTTTAACCATGCAGTCCCATACCTACACATCCTCAAGATCTCTCTCATTTCAACGTGAATTCAGTTTTTTTTAGAAGCTGTGAGGAGCCTCTCATTGTCATTCCTTGTGCATCGGTGACCATTCCCCGCCTCGTTAGCCTGGGTGTTTCATGCCCACCAATTTCTGCTTGGTTCGTCCCGGAACCACATCGTACCTAGGAGAGGTATGCTTAACATAAGAATTTCTTATTTGTTTGGGCTGTTTAACTATGAAGTTCTTATTTAATGGGCTACCGAAAATAAGAATTATCTTTTTGGTATAGGTATGAGTCTTCCTTTAATCATGCAGTCTGATACCTACACAACTTTACGAGTCTTTTCATTACAATGTGAATTCTATTTTTTTTAAAAGCTGTCAGGAGTCCCTCATTATCATACCTTGTTGACCGGCAACCACTTCCACCCTTGTTAGCACTAATACTTTTCTTTAAGAGGCATTTATGCTTTTCTTCGACACAACATTTTTTCTAATAGTGTTATGACTTATAAGGAGCTTTTTTGGATAAATTTTTTTATTTTTGATAATCTAAAGTATCCTTAATAAGGATTAAAGATCATAACTAATGTAAATTTAAAAATATATAATTAATTAAAAGATAATTTTTAGTTAATGTGTGCTACACGGTTTTTCCGAGTAAGCAAAAAAAATGTGTGCTACACGATTTTGTCTATGCTCTTTTCTAAATAACCAAATGACTTTTCTCTATTTTTTATTGAATAAAAATGTCCTCTTATTTTTACAATAAAATGTCTTTCCTCTTTGCTTTAAGCGCAATCTCTCTTCAATACATAATTAGTTATTAAAAATTAAAATACTGTGGGCGAGAAAACAGGGACGATATGATTTCCAGATTTTGATATGTATTATAGTTTTCATTGTTTACCATTTTATCATCATTAAGATAGTGTCAAAAACTTCACCGGTTAAGATTATCGAAATTTTGTCATTATTGCATATATAGAAATCTTGGATAATTATAAACTATCATTTGGTAGGCACATTTCAGGAATATAAATGTATATAATATTCTCAATTGAGTAAAGTCATCAAATAGACTCATGAGATTTGGCTATAATCAATTCATTAAGATGTGATTTGCGCAATATGTCAACATTTAGTATATAAGCTACTCCCTCCGTCCCAAAATGTAAGTAAATTTGATTTTTTAGATACATTTGACTATTGATGTATTTAGCTCATATTATGGACCAAATATATCAATAGTCAAATATACCTAAAAAGTCAAATTTGCTTACATTTTGGGGCGGAGGGAGTAATTTCTATGTTTTACACTTTTGGTACGAAAATGACAAAATCATGCCCCCCTAAATCATGCCGACCCTTTAAGGCTTAATTGCACTTTTGGTCCCCTTATTTTACATATCTTGCAATTTTGGTCCCCCTAGTTTAAAATCAAACAATCTAGCCCCCCTATTTTGATTTTTGTTGCACTTTTGATCCCCCAACCCATTTTGTTCACAAAAATTGTTGATGTGGCATCTGACTGGACAAAATTGATGATGTGGCAATAACACATAATTTTTTATTTATTTTTAGTATCTAACTCATTTAAAATATTTATTTTATTTTTTAATAAAATCAGAAAAAAAAAATAAACAGAAAAAAAAAATAAAGGGAAAAAACTCTTTCTTCTCCAACCAAAAAAATAAAAACTTATTTCTTCTTCTAACGTGAAATACAGGGGGGGAAAAATGATCAACAACAACATCATCACCACCACTAGAAATTGAAAAAGAGCATCAAAGAAATCCAGGTTGAACAAAAGAATTAACAACAACAACAACATCATCACCAACAACAAAAAATGTTTACAAAAAAAAACCAACAACCAGAAATTGAAATTAGGGTTTGTGGAAATTGGGGATTTTTGAAGAAGAAGAAGAGTGATTATGTTGTTGTCCTCTGCTCCAGTTCGGAAACAACACCAATCGACCACCGTGAAAAGGAAATCGACGGCGGTGATGTTGAAACGATTCTCGATCTCGTTTTTTGAAACGATGTTGATGTTGATGTTGTTGTTGTTCTAGGTTTGATGATTCTGTTGTTGTTCTGCGTTTTTGTTCAGAATTGAAATCGATTCAGGCATAGAGGGAAGATGATAATGTTTGTGTTGTTGTTGATGTTTGATAGATGAAAATTGAAGAAACAAAAAGAAGTCTGGGAATAGGAACACAACGCATGAATACAGATATAATAATCTTCAACTTATTTTATTTTGACAAAATAACCTTCAAATTTTCTTTCTTATGTTTTTTGTTTTTATTCTTTTTATAATTTTTGTTTAAAAAAATTAAAATAAATATATTTAATGAGTTGGATAGTAAAAATTAATAAATTAATAAATAAAAAATTATGTGTTATTGCCACATCATCAATTTTGTCCAGTCAGCTGCCACATCAACAATTTTTGTAAACAAAACAGGTTGGGGGATCAAAAGTGCAACAAAAATCAAAATAGGGGAGCTAGATTGTTTGATTTTAAAATAAAGAGACCAAAATTGCAAGATATGTAAAATAGGGGGACCAAAAGTGCAATTAAGCCTTTCTTTAAAAATATTTTTTGGTACGAAAATGACAAAATCATCATAAATGTAAATGACACATACAAGTGAAAGAGTCGGGGTATGAAGTTTGAACCTCAATCACGTCGTTCGACCTAATAATTTTGACAATTTTTTATCAGTTGAGTTAGAACTTATGAATTTTTTCAAAAATATTTAATTAGATATCAAAATATATAGGATATATTGAAAACAAATATCTACATATATATATATATATATATATATATATATATATATATATATATATATATCACCCAGAAAAGAATATAAACTTAAAAGGAAAATATTATGATTTTGGCACACAATCACGAAGGTTAATTTTACAAGTGTAGCTATATAATTGTAAGAGATTGTGAGAGACATTTGATATGTTAGAGAATAATAAAATTCAAATGAGTAGTATTTTTTATTACATCTGATATGTGAATTTATCCACTAGGAAGACGAAGGAAAAGTTTTTAATTTTTTTACTAAAAAAAAAATATTCATTCGTTCAAAATTGTAAAATACATTATATAATACAAATTTAAAATCGCTAAAAAATAGTAAAAGATGAATCTGCTAACAAACTCACATCATCAAAGTTAGTAGCATATAAGGGAAAAATACTTAAAAATATGATGAAATTAAAGTGTTTGAAATACTCATTTTCATATATATATATATATATATATACACACACACAACGTTGATGACACAAAAATCATTGATTGAATCTGCATTTGATCGAACCTAATCTGACAACTTGAATCCAACGAACATCGCATAAAGACGGGACAAAAAACAATGCCGCACCAAGACGAATAACAAAAACAATATCGCAATATAAGACGACGAAATCATAAAAGAAAAATTAAATATATGTAAAAGTCACTTATTTAAATAAAATGTAAGGGATAAACGATTCAGAGAAGTATTTTAGATCAAAAATTGACCTTAATCACCACTCTTTAGTGGAGGAAGAAGGAGAAGAAAAAAAAATTCTACTAAGAATAGGTTTAGTGGGTGGCGGCTGTGTGATAAGACGAAGGGAAGAGCATAACAATTCAAGAAATTTCAAAATTTAGAGCGATGATTAAAATTTATGTGGGTGGAAGTTATATATTTTTTGGCCTAAAACAAGTTTCCTCTATGCGCAAATGTCTAAACTAATCATTCAAATTTTATATAATTTAGATGGACAACAAATTCTTCCTAAAAGTTTTAACGTTGTTGTCTGCCAAACACATCTATTTTCTTTTAATAAATAGGTTATTAGTTGCAATATCCCTAGAGCCTAATGAAGTTACAATATCCCTCAAATAAATAGCTATTAGTTGGTATGAACACATGCCAAATAAAACTTTAGATACTGAAATGTCCACTTATTTTCTTTTAATAATATCCTCATTCTGTCTCAAAATATAAAAAATAATTTATCAAAAATGGTCAACTAAATACATCTATTTTCTTTAACCAATTTTCTTTTATATTTTGAGACGAATAGAGTATTAAGCAAAGAGTCTAGAAGTTCTAACTCTCTCAACCGATAAAAAAATGTTAAAATTGTTAAACAAAATATCCAAGATTGAGATTCGAACTTAAGTCCCTAACATTTTGAACATGCTTCGTAGGACTTTATTTTTTCCATCTCACAACTCCATGTAATCAAAACATCATCAAAATGATCATAAGGAGAAATTATGAAGAAAACAAAAAACAAGGTATTAAAATCACAACAAGGTAACAATAAATAAAAATCAATAAATAGAATTTATTATATATCGTTTTCAACAATAATTAAGGATGAGGTTGCAAGTGAAGGAGAATGAGCTGAAGCTCAAACACAATAACAATAACGGTTGGAGATTTTGACCTTTCACTTGTGTTGTGTTAGCTTATAAACAAAGACAATTTTTTTTAACCGCAAAAAACTTATAGCATTTCATTAATAATTCAATCTTGAATAAATATAGGAATAATAATAAAAATATGACCCGAATATTGTATAGTTTTTTTTTTTTTTTTTGGTATGGCAAAAGGTGAATATATAGTCTTTTTTTTGGTATGGTGAATATTATATAGTCGATAAGTGATTGTACAATAAAAATACATTTTTATTATGAATTATCTAATGGTGATCAAACAATTACATATCAGTAATTGCATGAGTGCACACAATCACTCACTGCACATATCTAAATTCCAATTTTTTTTATACATTAAAAAGATAAATTTTTCCCATCAAAATTTAATTTCTAGACTTTCTCCTAACTAACTAATTATGTCCTTAAACTCTTAAGCTTTCCTAATTTAAGGCTTAGTTTTGATTTTTTGACAAATAAGGCTTAGTTTTGATGTTTGAGTTTTTGGTTTGCCAAATCTGCCACACCATTAACCTAGAGATCCTCAAAACAAATTTCTAATCCTAGCCGTCCAAATTATTCCTTAACACTTTTTGTTTTTTATTTATTTAAATTTTTGTAACAATATACCCTTTTTTCCATGCATGGAATTCTCCTCTAACTACAACACCACCAACAAGAGAAACCCAAAAAGAATCAACCCATTTCATCAAAATTTGATTTTTTCCATTAAATTCGCTAGCTTTGGGAAATGAAGAATTGAAGGGTTCTTCTTTTTTCGTTCCTTTTTTTGTGGGTCTAATATTTTGTACTTCACAAGAACTGTCACATCTTAACCCTTTTTGATTCTCTTCTCTGATCATCATCATCATCATCATCAAAGCTAAACAACCTTCGTGATCTGTTTTTCTCTCTGTTTCATCATCATGGAATGTTTCAACAAAAATTGAGGTAAGTGTTTGTTCACTGATCTTGTTTTGTTGGTTCATAAATTTTAAGTTTGATTTAGATTCATAATAATGGAAGAGAAGAAGTTTGTTTGTAAGTATTGTAGCAAAAGGTATCCGTGTGGAAAATCTCTTGGTGGTCACATTAGGACTCATATGATGAGTGAAAATTCACTTCAATCAAAAGAAGAAAAAAGAATCAATGCTAATGCTAATGTTAATGCTATGTTTAAGTATGATGATGGAAGAAAGAGAAAGAGATTGGATTTAGGGTCTAGTGGTAGTGGTAGTGGTAGCGGTGGTGCTAGTGGTGGTGTTGATGATGGAAATCTTATTTATGGTCTTAGAGAGAATCCCAAGAAAACATCAAGGTTTGTGCATTCCAATGTTGCTACTGTTCAAATGGAGAGATTTTGCAAAGAATGTGGAAAAGGTTTTCCATCATTGAAAGCTCTCTGTGGTCACATGGCTTGTCACTCTGAGAAAGATAAAGGAATCAATCGGATTGAAAGTGTCTCTGGTGTCAGCGAAAAGCAGAAATTGGTTATGGATAGTCAGTCAGATACTGAGGCTTCGGTTCCAACTGATACACGGAGATCGAAGAGAATGAAGTTGAAGAATGTTAGTGGCGGTGACAATAGTCATCCACCGTCTTCTTCTTCGCTTCATTGGGGAAATTGTTCTTCTTCGGTGTCTGAAGTTGAGCAAGAACAAGAAGATGTTGCTAGGTGTTTAATGATGTTGTCAAGAGACAAGGGTCGGTTTGCTTTGGTGACAGACTCTTCTGATAACAATTCAGTTGTTCTCGAAGCTAAATCAAAATCCCCATCTGTTGATACCAAGTTTGCTGCTATCAAGAACATTGTTAGTACTAAAAACAATGCTTTTGAGTTTGAGGAGAAGAAGGTGAACAAGGACACGAAGATGAAATCGGTCGAAATTGGCTATATTTCTGATAACTCTGATTCTGGTTATTTCACCTATGGTCCTAAAAAAGTAGAATCAGATGATTCGAGCGACGGTTTTTTTATGAATGATGTTAAGTCTTCAAAAGCCGGATTTATCTCTCGATTTGAAGATCATGAATTTGATTCAAGGAAGAAGATAATGAGCAGAGAAAAAAGAGGCAGAAACAATAATGAATTCAAGAAACTAGTTTTGGATGATTCAAGGAAGAAACCAAATTTAGTTGACAGTAGTTCTAGCAAGAAAAAAACAAAGGTCAATGTTACTTATAGCAATGATGAAAACTATGAGAATATGAAAATTGAAAGAGAGAGTGTTTCTGAAGATTCAGCTTATGAGAGTGATGAAAACAGCACTGACAGTGATTCATATCATGCTCCTCCAAAGACACAAAGCAATAAGAACTTGAATGCAAAGACTAAGAAGTTAACAAACAAAGGAAAGAAGAAAATGAAGTCAAAGAAAAGCAAAGAACATGAGTGTCCAATTTGCAACAAGATTTTTAGGTCAGGACAAGCTTTAGGTGGTCACAAAAGGTCCCATTTTGTTGGAGGGAATGATGAAAACACTTTTGTGATTAGACCAGCTGGTAATGCTGCTCCTGCTAATCCCCCTGCTGCAAATCCTTGCTTAATTGATCTTAATCTACCTGCCCCTGATGATGAATAAAGGGTTTTGCACTATGAAGTACTAATACTCTTCCGGTTAAGTGTGTCCCAGTGTCGGACACGCATCGACACTTACAATTATATTAAATTATATCGTTTTTAAAAAAAAATTATCTATGTCGAAATGTCGTTTTTAGTGTTTGTGCTTCATAGATTTTGCATCATTTTGAAGCATTTGTTTTGTTTGAGGTTAGCTGAGTTATGGAATTATGAAATTGTTTTGTTTTTATCCCATATGATGAAATCTATGACAATGTACAGACAAATGGGTAATTGGAAGGTGCTTTTTTTTTTGTTTCTTAAGGCACTTTTAGATTCATTATTTAGTAAGAGTAAGCTGTTTCTTTTCGTGTTTTTTTGAGCATAATGACAATTTACTTGTTTCTCAATTAAATTCTTTTTTCCTTTTTTTAAGTATAAAATCATATACTCTTTAATTTATATTTGCTATGATACATTTGTATTGGTGTTATTCCAATTCTTAGTTTTTTTGTAATAAATATTAGAATCATTCCTCAACTGCAATGTATGAATAATATGATATGTTTAGATCATGTGTTACTTAGTGCTTATTTGGTACTTAATCTTAATTTTTTTTATTATGAAAAATGGATGAATATAGAACTCCGTCTTTCTCAAAATATAAGTAAAAATAGGTAAAAAATACTTATATTATGGGCGAAGGAGTAATTTTTACTTATATTTTGAAATTGAGGATACTTAATTATTTGAAGAAAGTTAATAAACTTAAACGATTCAATTGCATTTTTTCTTAATTATTTGTAAAATCATTCCAAGTTCCTCTATGCAATTTGTCATTTGTCTTTTGGGAGGCATGATAATGAGACAAGAATTACTAGCTTCACTCTTTCTGTCTCCAAATATAATCAAAAATTACTTTTAATTAAGTTACGTGTTGTTCTTAGAATACTGTGAAAATGGATAAAATAAATAGACATTGGAGGTGGAAGATCGGTTTTCCAAAGGTTGAAATAAAGGTCACGATATTCTTATAGATAAATAAATAATTTTGCTTTACTCAAAAGAAAAATAAATAAACCATTTTTCTAATTTAAACTTAACTACAAATTACTATAGAACAATAATGTCTCTTACAATCATGTCCTAAGATTTTTAATGTCATGAACAAATATTTACAATCAATGTTCTCTTTTTTTTCATTAATTATTTTTATTATAATGGAAGATAATGTTGTAATGGTTTACTATTTGCACATCTTTTGCACCTCTTTATGTGTGGGAGAATAACGTTGTTTTGCAGATTAACGTGATTGATACGCGTGGATTTGGAGAACATGCGGCCATTCAGAGGTTTACAAAGTCAAAGAAGCATATCATACTATGACAGGAAGAGAAGAACAAGATGGAGAAGAGTACTCTGGTTTGAAATAAAGTGGTTCCTCTTAAAGTGTCAGTTTTTGTTTGGCATCTTTTGGCTAATCGAATTCCTACTCACGATAATCTTTTTAAAAGGAGTGTCTTGAATGTAGATTCACTCAATTGCATTTTTTGTTGCGGAACAGTCGAAACTGTATCACATCTTTTCTTGATTTGTGGATCTTCTCATAAGGTGTGGTGTGACGTTCTTAATTGGTGAGGTGTGCAAAGTGTTATGCATAATAATATGCTTGCTCATGCTTATCAGTTTAGAGGTTTATAAGTTCGATTCTTGAAGATTAAGGATTGCTTTCAAGTTATTTAGTTGACAACTACTGGGTTGATTTGGAAGGCTCGTAATGATTGTTGCTTTAATAATAATACTTTTGTAGCGGATTTTGTTGTTTTTCAAGTTAAAATTCATGTTTGGTGGTAGTTTAAGGTGAAGTTTAAAAATTTTGATTGTGTTTTTACTTCTTGGTTTAGCCACCATTTGCTCTGTATGAGTTGGCGAGAAGTGTAATTTTTTTTCTTTTTGTTGTATTTCGATTTTCTTTAGCATCTAATTTGTGCACTTCTTGTGCCATTTTTGTGCATTTTTATCTAATATAATTGGTTCTTTAATTGTTTCAAAAAAATAAAATAATAATAATAATAATAATAATAATAATAATAATAATATAGAAGATAATATCATTTTATCTTTCTTTTTTTGAGTAAAAATATAATTTTATCTTGTTAAGTATGTTTTTGGTCCTTATAAAATAAAGATCTTTTAAGTTTAATCTTTATTTAATTTTAATGATATTTTTGGTCCCTACAAAAATTTTATTGCACAAAGTTTTAGTCCTTACTAAAGCTAAATTTGTTTAATTATCTTCTTCAAAAAAAAAAATTTGTTTAATTATCATTAAAATCTTAAATTTTTAAATGATTTTTATAGCTATATTTAAAATATCTTATAAAAATTATCTTCGAAATTTAGAATTCGTTAGCGTGATATAAATTAAATATAAATTTTGTAAATGAAAACCGTTTAAGATAAAAATAACGAAAATTATAACATAGAAATTAAATTTTAAACTTTTTTTTTTTTGACGAACAAATTTTAAACTTATTATTTTGAAAGAACTTGTAATGATGTTCTAAACATACTTGCAAAAAAAATAAAATTAAATACATTTAATTTGACTTAACAATAAGAACCAAAAGTGAGTGCAAGACAATTTTATAAATATCATAAAATTAATAAAAATTAAGTCAAAATTAAACTTAAAATATTAGCATTTTGTAGGGACCAAGGACATATTTAATCCTTTTATCTATCTTATTAAATAATTTAAGTAATTTTTAATAATTATTTTTAGGGTTAAATATGTTTTTAGTCTCTATAAAATACAATAACCTTTTAATTTTAGTCCTTACTTAATTTTTATTAAATTTTTAGTCCCTGGAAAATTATCTTGTACTCAGTTTTGGTCCCTACTTAAAATTCAACATTTTTTTGAATGATTTTTCACAAGTTTGTTTAGAACGTCATAAAAAATTCCTCCAGACAAAACTAGCTCAAAATTTGATTTTTAGGTCATTATTTTCGTTACTTTTATCTTAAATTTTTTCCAATTAAATATTTGTATTTAATTCTTATCATGTTAAAAATTTCTAAATTTTAGTAAATAAACTTTATATGATTTTTTAAACATGGATTTAAGAAAATATTTCCAAAATTTAAGAGTTTAATGATAATTAAACAAATATAGTTTTAGTAAGAACTTAAACCATGTTCAAAAGAAAATTTATAGTGTGACTAAAATTATAATAAAAATTAAATAAGAACGAAACATAGAAAATCGTCGTTTTATAGGGATCAAAAATATATTTAACCCTTATCTTTAATCAATATTTTAATTTTATTTTTTTTATTTTTAGAAATCAAAGTGATTTTTAATTTTTTTTATTTCAAATCGATGTTCTCTGAAAAACATAATTTTCTTAGAAATCGAAGTGATTTTTAATAATTTTTTTATGAAAAGTAAATAAATTTTAATATTTTCCAATTTCAAAAATTCCACTCAACAAGAGCAATATAGTAGCAAAATTAATCATACCTCTGTTTCTTATTATAAGGGGTGGGGGGCTGGTTTGGTCGTAATGTGAATAGTATAGTAGGTGATGGCAAATATATTAGCTTTACGAAAGAAAAATGGATGGGAACCTCTTCTCTATGCATTCTTTTTCCTTCCTTGTTTGCTAAAAGTTTGCACCAAAATGCTTGTGTAACGAATATGGATGCTTTGGTGAATAATGTTCGGTTATGGAAGTTTGATCGGACAGATCCGCTCACGGATACAGAATCTGCATATGCTGATGAGTTGCTTTTAGTCTTAGAGGTCTCTTGGACCATTTTCAGCTAAGGCCGGATGTTGAGGATAAGCATAAATGGATACCACGTTTAGTAGGCGGTTTTTCTATTTATTCGACGTATATTTTTCTGCTAGAACGGAGAGAGATGGCAACCATAAACATGATTACGGAGACAACTTTGAAAGCTCTTTGGCGGAACAACATCCCGTCAAAAGTTAACATTTTTAAGTGGAGGTTATTGCTTTCAAAACTACCAACGAAAGAAGCTCTTTTTCGTAAAAGACTTATCCTTCATAACCAAGATAGGAGCTGCATTTTGAAAAATTCTCTTTCACCCCCCATCCTTCTTTTTCACCCCCTAACTACCTCATTTGCCCTCATAAGAACAAATTCGGAACGCACAACCAGAAGTTGAATTCGGGATATACGTCCCGAAATACAACATGAGAGCACCCCGAAAACATTTACTTCGTGACGAGCATCCCGAATTATAATTCGGTTTGCAAGTCACGAATTTTAGTATGAAGACGCACACCCCCACTTTTAGTTCGTGACTTGGCTCACGAACCAGAATTCGGGATCCAAGACCCGAACTTTTTTGTGCTTATATAGGCAAAAACCCCAGCTCACTTTTTCAAACTTCTTACTTACTCAATCAAATTTTCTCCTCTATTTTGTGGGCGATTTTCTCACTTTGGTTGTCACAAATCAGTATTGGCGTTTTGGTTAGGTTGTTGCATACTATTTAAAGCGTTTACATAAGGTAATGTTCACTTGAAACCAATTCTTTGTTGTTGATGTTGTTGTATGTTGTTGCTGCTGTCTTGTCAGCGCTGGGACTGGTGTGATTCGTGGTCTACGCCCCGAATTTTCCATATCAGTATCGGTACTGGCGATTTGAGCATCGATACTGAGTTGTTTACTCATTTGACATCAGGATGGTTCCCTGGTGGTTTTTTATATCCAGCATCGATGCTGGCGATTGTAGTATTGATGCTGGCCACTTTCCTGTTTCTAAAACTGAACTCAAGATCGCCAGTATCGATGCTATAATCGCCAGCATCGATGCTCATGCACCTTGACATCTGGTTGGTTTCCTGATGGTCTGCTATATCCAGCATCGATGCTGGTGATGCAGCGTCGATAATGTTCAATTTCCTGTTTTATTACTGCTAGATAAAAGATCGCTAGTATCGATACTAAGTTCTTCAGCATCGATGCTGTATATTTTTCTGACTGATTTTTAGGGTCACAAGATATTCAGCATCGATACTTATCACACCGGTATCGATGCTCACGTTAGTCAGGTTTTTTTCCATGTGGTCTGCTATGACCAGAATCGATACTGGCACAGTTAGCATCGATGCTGAATATGTAATTGCTGTTTTGACTCATTCTTGTTGTTGTTGTATTTGTTTGCAGTTATGGATGACGAAGCTAAAGCACCGGAGGAAGAACTGAAAGAGATGAATGAGATTGTTGTGGTTGGTAATTCAAATTCGATCTAATCGTCCGCAAGTTGAGGAAATTGAAATTGATACAAGTGCTTACTTTCAGACGAAGAAAAAATATGCGGATAGAGATGAGTAATTGCATGGGTTCGGGCCGAAGCTGCCAAGTTGAAGTTTTCAGTTGCGATAGTTAAATCGGATTATGGTGCAGATCGAAGAAAGCAATTCTTTGTGTTCGGTTGCAAACGGGGAGGGGTGTACAAACCAACGAAGAAGAAGACCAAAGTAAAAGAGCTTGGAACTAGGAAATGTAATTGTCCCTTTAGGCTGCGTGGATATTATAACACAGGAAAAGAATGGAGTCTATCGGTTGTTAGAGGGCAACACAACCATGTCTTGGATAGAGCTTTAGAAGGTCATTTGCTTGCGGGGCATTTGAAACCGGCTGAGAAAGAGCTAGTTGATGAACTGACGAGAAATTTGGTCACGCCAAAAGCAATTATAACCACTTTGAAAGAGAGAAATCCTTTAAATGCAATAGAGATAAAGCAAGTATACAATGCGCGTCATAGATCGAAGGTTGCTGCTAGGGGTTCAATGACCGAGATGCAACATTTGATTAAATGTCTAGAGGATCAAAAATATGTTTACAAATACAGGACGGTTGGTGAGTCTACAACTATGCGGGATATATTCTTTGCACATCCTAAGTCTGTAAAGTTGTTCAACTCATTTCCAGCTGTTTTGGTGATGGATTGCACATACAAGACAAACCGGTACAAAATGCCGTTGTTTGAGATAGTCGGTGTCACTTCGACTATGAAGACATTTTGTGTTTGTTTTGCTTTGCTCGATAAAGAAAAGGAGGATAATTATAAGTGGGCGCTTGAAGCTTGTCGCGATCTTTTGAACAAAAAAGACATCTCACCGAGTGTCATTGTGACAGATAGGGATACTACACTGATGAATGGTATTGCCGTAGTATTTCCGAAGTCAACGCACTTGGTTTGTAAGCTTCATGTAAGAAAGAATGTAAAAGCTAAGATGAAGAAGCTTTGCACAGTACGGGAAAGCAAGAAGGTGAAGAAGGAGGATGTGTGGAAAAGGATAATGAGGGCTTATGATTATGTCATTTGCTCACCTACTGAAGAGGAATATATTGAAGCTCTTGATGAATTCAGAGATTTATGTGAGGAGTGGCCGGTCTTTTGGAAATATGTTAAAGAAACTGTTTTTGACTCTGTTAAAGAGAAGCTTGTGTATGCGTGGACTGATCGTGTATGTATTTGGGTAATACTACATCAAACAGAGCTGAATCAGCACATGGTAAATTGAAGGGTTGGATACCAAATAGCAAGATTGATTTCGTCAAGTTATGGGAATGTATAGAAAAAATGTTGATAGGACAATTCAATGAGATGTTATTACAATCGACTACAGATGTCCTGCAGTCATCTCAGACGGATGCGTGGTAAGTTTTAACAATGTGCGTCTCAACAACGACAACGATGTCAGATCGATGTTTCAGACGTCTGATCAGTACAATAGAATGACTCATATCGAGTTGGATGCAAGACTGACCAGATCTGTTGAAGAAATTATGTTAGCTTTGGTTGAACCTGTAGCAGAGCCCGTTGTTAACTACGTTAGTTATTGTTATCATATGACATTTTGTTTGCTTAATTTGTTGTTTTAATTAAGGTTTTATATGTATGTTAATGTTGCAGAATGGAATTGTTGTTTTGTAACAGATATGAATGTTAATGTTGCAAGATTTCTAATAGGGTTTTTTCAATGTTGCAAGATTTCTAATGTTGCAAGAATGGTTTTTTTGCCTTTTCACTGATTTAGCATCGATACTAAAACATCTAGAATCGATACAGGCTCAACTTCTGTTTTTTTCCCTGGTGTTCAACATATTTTAGCATCAATTCTGATATAACTGGTATCGATACTTAAACTTTTCCAGGATCACCTGAAGCCTTTTCAATGATTTAGTATCGATTCTAAAATAGCTAGTATCGATACTGTCACTTTTACAGGAACAGATTACGCCTTTTCACTTATTTAGTATCGATGCTAAGACGAATAGTATCGATTCAAGTTGATCTTCTGTTTTTACCATGGTTTTCCCCAATATTTAGTATCGATACTCATAGGTAGTATCGATACTGACACTTTTTCAGGAGCACCTGACGCCTTTTCACAATTTATGTATCGATGCTAAAACACCTAGTATCGATTCAGGCACAATTTATGTCTTTTTAACATATTTTTCAGCATCTTTCGCCCTGTATACATTACCAAATAGTTGTGTGCATTAGACAACTAACATACCAACATAAATAACATTATATAACAACAAGAAAAAAGTTTGTCAACACATAACCAGTCTAAATCGAGTCTCAAAACACAACGATTCCTAAAACAAGTTCCCAGAAACAAACAAGTTCAAAGCTAACTAAATTAGGTACGAAATAATACAACCAATACTTAACGAAGTCATTACATAACCCAAGTCTTAATCTTCTTCCATTGCCTCTCCTGCCCTTCTACGTCGCCCGTGTCGTTCAACTGCCGGGGAAACATAACCCAACATCCTCAGATGCCTTTCATATGCCGGTGATCCCACCTCAATTTCACCAGTCACAAAAGACTCATCCAAATCATGTTGCACCATCCGCAGTAATCGAAGCTGCTCAGAAATCTCATTCTCCTCCTGCTCCTGTGTCAATGCCTCCAAGTTTGGTGGCACAGGTGGTTGTTCCGGAGCCATGACTGGACGCATTTTCAAATGCGACACCCTAGTATACCACGTCATATAGCCTGCCGCAACATCCCACGGGGCAACCACCGCTGGCCCCTTCTCCTCTTCAGGTATAATCCTCGATAGTAATTCTTCTTCAAAACAGACATCAATCTCAGAATATGTCATGAATTTAGGCGCTGAATTAGTGGGATAGGGTGGAATGCCTTGCACATGTCCAAATTGCCTCAGCACATGTTCAGGCAAATGCTTTGCTTTAATATTTCCATTTCGTAGCCATCCAGAGTACCAACATTCGACAGTCACAGGCCGTACATTGCGGTGAGCATCGTATGGACTGAATATCACATCTTGCATCAGGAGATTATCCAGAAATGATTTATATATGTGTACATCCGAGTGCCCTTGTCCTACATAGTACATGGAACAACGCGGTTGTTCCTCTTTGTAATTATTCTCGTAGTACCACGTGGTCATGTTGGGAAAGTGGGATATGATCCATCATTAAAAAAAACAATCAACTCTTAATAACATTATAATTATGATAATAAAACTTTGTAAATAAGTAATTACTCTAACTTATCAAGTACAAAAACTAATAACTTATTAAGTTACCTCAAGCAGTGACAAGTATCCTGCAATCCCTTTGCTCTTGACATTGCATGCATGATCCAACTATCTAACTAGATAACAAAGAGTAGCAGCACCCCAATTCCAAGTATGAATCGCTGTCAAATCGGCAAAGTACTGAAGATAGACAACATCCAAGTAATTGTCAGTTTTGTTGGTGAAGATGGTGCATCCTATAAGATACAACGGAAAGGCTCTAATGATCCTATCTCTCAACACAGTAACCTCTTCCATCGGCTTGCGACGATTAAGAGCTATATCAGCAGCTTTCCAACTATCAAGGTAAATATCCCTCACATAATCAAACGGCAAATGTAGTCCGCCTCACACTACAAACCAATTGTCTACTTGTTCTGCATCAGATCCAAAAAATTGAACACACAGTTCACCACCTTCATCTCTTTTCATTGCCTTGTGGTGGTTCAATAATGGACCACTGATAGGAAGATGGAGAAGACACTTGACGTCATCTAGTGTGATGCCCATTTCACCGACCGGAAGGTGGAAGGTAGCAGTCTCACTATGACATCTCTCAGCAAATGCTGTCATCACCCTATGGTTGATGATGCTGTAGTTTGTATGCAACAATGGCTCCAGACCAGAGTTTTCTACAGTGGCGGAGCCAGAAAAAAAAAATTAGGTGGGCGACTAAAATATATATTATAACATGATCAGTTAGAATTTTTTATATTATTATATCTGAAGTGATTTTTTTCAGCAATCTCATCATCTTCAATATAAATATTCATGGAGCTTTTTAGAAAATCAACTCTCATATGTTACGCACGCAACCGTGCTTTTATAATTTTCATCGTTGAAAAGACACGTTCAATGGTTGTTGTTGACACGGAGAAAATCAAAACAAGTCGTAACACTCGATCAGACAATGAATACAAATTTGATTTATTTGTGTCTACTAATTTTTGACATAATTCACCAATATTGGACAAATTCGGAAAGACTATTTTTATTTATTAGCAAAAAAAACTCAATATACATTAATATTTATATATAGTCTCTACAAAAAATAATAACACATATATATTATATGGTACATATAATACTACTACTAATATAACAATATATTTGAGTGGGTGGGCTATTGCCCACCTTGGTCCTAAGGGTCCTCCGCCACTGGTTGTCTACAACTTCCCAAAACCACGCATATTTTTCTGTGCGCCTGGGTTTTTCAAGGCCATCAATCTTCCTTCCATGAGTGCGAAGAACTTGTGTTTTGTGCACATCCTAAAAAAATAAATTAAATCATATAACATATTCAGCTAATAACCCATATCAATCAATACTAATTCAATTTATAAAATTCAGGTATATACCTCATCCCGTTCATCTGCACTCCATATTTTAAATGCTCTGTGCTCACGGTATCCCGTTAGTAACGACAAATTCTTCGGTCCTCCAGGATAACCTACAACCTCATAGTCTTCCTCTTCCTCTTCCTCTACATGCACATTTACATTTTCATTAGCTTTTGCCTCAGGTTTATGAACAGGTTCAGACCATGGTGTTCTTGCCCTTGAAGTACCCTCACCATCATCATTAATCTGTCGACGACCCCGCTTCTTTGGAACAACAATAGCACGACCAGATACATGATCAATTTTAAAGCATTAGCACAAGTTCATGTTCAACAAAAATCAACAAAAAGCACAAGCACAATTATATATCACACAACTTAGCACAAGCACAACAATAAGCATAACAATAAGCATAAGAATATTTCACATACCAAAACTAACCCAACACAATAAGCATAAGCATAACAATAAGCATAAGCATAAGGTTAAAATACAAAATCATCAATAAAAACAACATAATGCAAATCAGTTTTTTACCCAAATTATCTAACAACAACACAAAATCATCTAACATCTAACATCAAAACAAACCCAAAGAACATATTCACAAATTCTTCCTCCCAAAATTCGTCCTCCCAAATTCTTGTTTCCTTTGTTCAAATTGAAGGAATGTTGAATGTAAGGTTAGAACATATTCACAAACAAACCGAAAGACATATTCACAAACAACTTACATCAATTCCATTCCTTCTTCACAAACTAATCAATATAAACCACATAATGCGAATCAATTTTTTACCCAAATTAAACCCTAAATGTTCAAAACATACCAAAATCATAATATTAACATAAAAATCATTTTTATGTTAATCAACTGGGAGGTAGAGGATCTTCATCATTTTTTTTCTTCACTTGTAGCATTATCAATAAGGTGTGACACTTTACCGTCATATCATTTGGTTGGCTACGTCTTTGAGCATTTGGAGGATGCGCAACAATCATATTTTTAAAGGAGTTAGAGCAAATGTTTCTTCTCTGGTGGAACATATTCTTTATGTTTCGTAGTTTTAGTTTGTAGGCCGTTTTGCGAGCAAAGTTAATTTATCTTTTTTCGATTAGTATAACAACTCTCTAATGTGCTTCCAAAACATTTAAAGGGTTGTTATTTGAATTGTAAGTGTTGAGTACCCCTTGTACTTCTTATAATTCCATTTTGCTTATAAAAAAATTAATAATAAGTAGCATTATCTTATAAGTAGTAATATTTAACTTGAATAAAATAATTTTTTTTTTGGTAAACCAAATGTACCCTCTTTATGCAATTGCAGGAAAATTTCTCTTTTGCCTCCCCACGTTTCTCTATTACCCCTCTAAAATTCCAAATTACCCTTCAATTTGAGACGTAGATCCTGAAATGAGGTTTGGGAAGTAGAACCCGAAGTATGTGCGGAGTTTTGGGGGGGGTGCAGGCACCATATCGGGATCTAGAACCCGAAATGGTGCAAATTTTAAGTTCAGCATTGATGCTGATAAATTCAGCATCTTTTTGGGTGAGTTTTGGGGGGTGTAGGCACCACTTCGGGATCTACAAATTTCCCCAAAACTCTGAAAAACTTCAGGTTCTACATTTCGAAATGCATTTCGGGATCTACGTCCCGAATTTTGCTTAAATACCCCCTAGGGGGGGAAGAATATAGGGGGATTATTGAGAAATTTTCCAATCGCAGAGATTGATCTCTCTAAATATTCAGATTCATTTAAGGGGTTTAACCTCTACCCAAACAATTTCACACACAAGTTTTGCTCAGAAAAATATCTTGAACAATTGTAGACTCGCTAGCCGTTCTAAATATTTGTAAACATATTTGTGATCTTTTAGAGATTTCAACTGTTGTTTTGATTAGTCATGTTACCCTTAACTAATGGACTATTTGTATGGTGCACATTGTAGACTTATTTAGCTTTACTAGTGGACAAAATGTTTCTTGGTAAGATGAGTTTCTTTGTCATCATCTCAACAACAAATTTATTTTCTTCCAATTTTTATAACGTCCAACAAAAATATGATCTTTGACAAAAAGAAAATGATCTTGCTAGAAAAAATGATATTATAACTTTTGCTTCATTTTATGGTTGTGTAAGTCAGATTGACAGATTCAACACAAATAGCATTCTTGGAATGCCAAAAAGTAACTGCGGAGTCTTAAAGAATATCCATATTTCTTTGTTTCTGGGTCTTGAAATTTCAAGTCTTTATTTGTTAGCCGATACATGCACCCCTTTCATAACCCTGCTTAGAAAATTATTCTCTTCTCCCGGAACCGGTAACCACGATCAGATTTCTAAATAACAATAGTAAATTTTAACTTTGCAACTTCATTGTATCCAAGTATCCATTTAATCAAATAATCTCGATCCTTATATTATTTTGTGTGAAAAAGTGGTTCCTAGTATAAACAACATGCATCTCAGGTTTAGCAATGTTCGCTTTTGAATCATCAGGAGATTTAACAATGTTAGGTTTCGAATCATCAAAAAGTTCAACTATAACTACAAATAAATCGTCAGACATAAAAATAAATAAACGAAAACTACAAACAATTAATTTCACTACAAAATCCACCGATAAATGTAGGTTTTCAACATAGCTTCCAAACCTAGTTCGACATATATCTTCCAAACCCAGCTGATATGTTAACTTTTGAATTGTACCAATACATGGTACAAAATTCAAAACGCTAAATACACAAAAAAATGGCTTAAAAACACACATTAAAAATTAGAGTTTTTGTTGTGTATGGACTAGCCCAATGTGAAAAACCTTTGTGAATGGGTCAATGTGGATTTGAAACCCAAAATACGTGAAAATAGCAACGTTTTTGAGAGAAAATGAGATTAAATGTAGATTAAAAAAAATGATAGTACAATGGATATAATCGCTGGTGTATAAACTGGCATGGTTTAAAAATTGTGTTTTAAGACACATAACATAACTATCTTAAAAGTTGAGGCAAGGAAAAATGTATGTGGATAGAAGAAAAAATTGTGAATTCTCAAATTTCCTTTATTATTATTATTATTATTATTATTATTATTATTATTATTATTATTATTATCTGCAGATAGATGATATTGATGGTTTGGTTGTTAGGATATAGAATTTGGTTTGATATCTTATCTTTTCTGCAAAGTTTATGTATAAGGCAATCCATGATTTGGTAGACATTTTCTATAGATTTGGCTCCTTAAAGTTGTTGGGATTTGGGAATGCCCCTTCAATGTTAACACTTGAGCTATGTAACATTCTTTGTTTTAATAAATGATGAAGCTATTGTTTAATGTAAAAAATGGAATGGAACATTATGAAGAATAGTAAGAACTAATTATGAAGCAAAGTTTCACTAAAATATATTATTTTCTCTATCATCCAAGATCATTCAAAAGCTAATTGAAAACCACACCAACAAGTAGAATGTTCTTAATAAAAAAATCAAAGGACAATGAGTTAAAATTGGAAACATGAGTAATGAATAATCCGAGAGTAGATTTATAGAGTCAAACTCATTTTAGAGTAATGAGTCACTATATTTCTAGAATGTTCTAGATAAAGTTTTAGGGTGAATATACTAAAGAATATGCCATATTCATTTTTATTACATTGAGAGTTCTACTATATATAACCTAGAATATGGCATATTCTTTAGTATATTCACCCTAAAACTTTATCTAGAACATTCTAAATATATAAATATATAGTGACTCATTACTCTAAAATGGGCTTGACTCTATACTCTTGAACTATACATTATAAAATGTCTATAATGTCTCTTTTATTTATAATTTTATGGACTAAATTGATCGATCAACAAAAAACACATATAAAGACCAAACTGACTACCGAAAATCAAATTTGAGGACCGAAATCAAAATGACTAATAACAGAGAAATTTGAAGATGTATTTACAATTTAGAGGACTAAAATGTTGGTTTGTCAATTGATTTGTTTATATACTCTTTCAAAGCAGGAGTATATTGTTAATTAGACAGAAGCTATGAAGATAGTGAAAGAGAATGAATAAATAAATATTGGAACCTATAAAGTAATGATATCCATGTATAAAATTCCCTCCACCACCAATTTATTACATTAAACCATGTCAAACAAATAAGGATATTTGGCGAATTAAGATCTAACTTGCCACCAAAATCTCATAAAAATCAAAGTAACATAGATGAAAAAACAGCAACAGAAATATATCTAAACTATAAGAATAACAGCATGATAAAATATATCAGATGGAGCAATGAATCCACCTATCTGAAAATGACCAACAAATTCATCCCTAATGGCAGCACCAGCTTCTGAATTTATGCCACTGCAGGCATGTCCTTGAGCCAAGCATCTAGTGGCTTTCCAATGGAGTAAACAATAAATCCAATTTCCCTCAGCTTTTTCACATCGACAACATTTCTTCCATCAAAGATAAATGCAGGCTTCTGCATGTTGTCAAAAACTTTCTTGTAATCAAGGTTCTTGAACTCATCCCACTCAGTCATAATGCAAACACCATGTGCATCCTTAACAGCCTCGTACGCGTCCCAAACCACGGACACTTGCTTGTTGGAAACTGTTGGGCTAGTTGGTTGAAGATGAGCTGGATGATCCCAATCAAATTTCTTCATTGCCAAATCCTTCGAGATCTGCTCTTCCGAAACTTGAGGATCATATATGCTCAACTTAGCCTTGTCTCCCAGTAAACCCTTGCAAACATCGATAGCAGGAGTCTCCCTAGTGTCACCGGTATCCTTCTTGAAAGCAAAGCCCAAAACAGCAATCTTTTTTCCTGAGACAGTGTTGAACATCGAAGAAACAACTCGGTTCACGAACCGAGATTTCTGGTAGTCATTCACCTTAATGACCTGTTTCCAGTAGTTAGCCACCTCAGGAAGTCCGTTGCACTCGCAGATATAGACCAAGTTCAGAATATCCTTCTGAAAGCAAGATCCACCAAAACCAACACTAGCATTCAAGAATTTTGGTCCAATTCTTGAGTCAGTTCCAATTGAGTGAGAAACCTGCGAGACATCAGCACCAGTTGCCTCACAAAGTGCAGACATGGCATTCACAGAGGAGATCCTCTGAGCCAAGAAAGCATTGGCAGCAAGCTTTGAGAGTTCGGCAGACCACAAATTGGTGCAAAGGATACGATCCAATGGGACCCAATGAGCATAAACATCTCTCAAAGCATGGATGGCCTTTTGACCTTCAGGGGTTTCCCTACCTCCAATAAGGACACGATCCGGATTGTACAGATCTTTGATAGCAGTACCCTCAGCAAGAAACTCGGGGTTAGACAAAATAGTGAAATTAATGCCTTTCCTATTGTGAGTCAGAATCCTCTCAATTGCCTCGGCTGTTTTAACCGGAACAGTGGATTTTTCAACAACAATCTTGTCCGATTTTGAAACATCGGCAATCATCCTAGCAGCACTTTCCCAGTATGTGAGATCAGCTGCTTTGCCAGCTCCAAGACCCTGAGTCTTTGTAGGAGTGTTTACCGACACAAAGACGATATCGGCCTCAGCAACATGTTTCTCAACATCAGTGCTGAAGAAAAGGTTCCTTCCTCTACACTCCTTCACCACATCTTCAAGACCAGGCTCATATATTGGAAGGTGATCACTGTTCCAAGCATTGATTCTCGGCGCAGCAATATCCACCACAGCTACCTCGATCTCAGGACACTTCAAAGCAATCACCGCCATTGTTGGACCACCAACATAGCCAGCTCCAATACAGCAAATCTTCACCATTTTTTCTCAGCAACCTATTACAACACAAACAATCCAAATTCAAAATCAACACACACAATTGATTAGACCAAACCAAACAATAAAATTCATACAATATTCACATACATATATAATAAACATTGCATCAACCAAAAGTATTTTCACAAATCATGATGAGTACAAAACAATCACATTAAAAACAAGATCTATAATTTTCATTAAAAATAACTCAGATCTATACAATATCAAGGGAACAAAATACAAAGTATTTAAATAAATATCATTAAGCTATGTTTGGTATCACGGTAGGTATACCAGAATCACAATGATCCACCGTGACACAGTGGATCACTGTAATTCTGTCACGGTGGATCACTATGATTCCGGCACACCCACTATGATACCAAACATGCACGAAAATGTTGACCTCAATGATCATTCTCTGTTTCTACACATGCAGACATAAAAACACAAAACAAGAGACAAATTATGAAAAATCCAAATCACCACATTATATAATCAAAAATCAGATCTAACGACAAATCAACGAAAAAAGCCAAAACAACAGATCCAACAACAATTCAAATAACAAACAATAAAAAAAAAACATTTCAACCGGATCACACACTGAAAAAAAACCAAAAAACGAAAAACAACATAATGAAAGAATGTGAGCATTTAATTTAATTTAAGAGCGAAATAAAAATACCCAGAATGTAAAATCGAAAGAGAAGGTGTAAAAATGAAATGGGTAAGAACAAAAAAAGTGAATTGTGAACTAGAAAAACAAAATCAGAGAAAACAAAAGAAGAAGAAGAATGAAATGAAAATTTAAGAAGAAATTGTTAGTTACCTTATAGTAAAGAAGAGGTTGAGATCGAAAGAAGGAAAAGAGAGATCTGAGGAGAAGAAGAATTCAGAGATGGGAATGAGAAGAATGAAAGAAGACGCGTCACAATTTATAGGAGTGAGTGTTGTTAGAGAAAGAGAGAGTATTTCATTTTGCATCAGCAACATTAGGAAATTTTTATTCAAATTTTATACCAAAAATATTTAATTATTTGTTTATTCAAAAATTTGACCGGATGTATTAAAATTATTAAGCTATTTATGTTACGTACCAAAAAAATTAAGCTATTTATGTTAACTGTTATTTTTACAGTTTGACTTTGCATGTTGAATATACAATTTTAATTTATAGAATGTTATTAGTTTAAAAATATTTGTTGACCATTTGAATAACTTTTATATATTACTTCCTCTTAGTATTATTTTTAGAAAAGACATTTTATTTTTTTAGATTTGTTTTATAATTGATGTATTTGGTCTATAATATATATCACATTCATTAATTATTCAATAAATTTAAAAAGGTAAAACGTCTCTTATGAAAATGATCAGAGGAGTAATATATATATATATATATATATCAATAAAAAAATAGCTAAATTATCGTTTGATTCTCGAGTGTGTAATTTGTTGTCATATTTTTGTTTTTTAAAGTTCAGTAGACCGACTAATCTGAGGGGACAAATTTCCACCGTCCATTTGTGGGGACCTCATTTAAATCTAGAGTTTTTGTTCTATATGGATTATATCCCCAAAATTAACACCAATGATGATCGAACCTGAGACTTTGTGAGAAGCATACTCTAAAGACCCAAATCAACACCATTTGACCAACTCAAGTGGGTTAATTTGTTGTCATATTAGTCTCTAAATATATCGAAATTGAAAAAAGATAATTTTTTTTATTAGTCATTTTAGTCCTTGAATCTGATTTAGTAATTAATCAGATTTAGTCTATAATAAAACTATTATCAAATGACCTAACAAAAAAAACTATAATCAAATGAGGTATTAGGGATATATTTGCAATTTTAACACATTTAGGGATTAATATGAAAGTGAGTTATTTTTTTAGAGGACAAAATGGTGGTTTGTCCATAAAAAGATGTAATTGAAATAGATTATGTAAATCGTATACATTGTAGTGCAATTCTTATTTTAAGAGGAAGACAATATTCTATGGTGACAAATATTGGTAGTTTAGAGTTCGACCTCGAAATAAATAAAATGTAGCTAAGAAATTATTCCGCTTATAAATTAAATATAAAATTATCGTAAAATTCGTCATTTGGTGAAACTCACTAATTCTGTAACACTATTAAATATGACTAAAAGGAAATTGATAGTAAAATAATTGATGTTTAATTTAAATTCATTCTTATAAAATTAAGTTGAACAAAAATCTACTTTTTCTTGACAGTATGAACATAAATCTACTTATGAAAGAAAATAATATATAATGGAAAAGATCAAATTACCCTCGTCTCTTTTTTTACATCTATATAATTGGAGCATAAATGAGGTCTTTTGATATAAAATTTAATTTTATATAATTTTTATATTATAAATTTAAATAATAATATTTTACGCTATAACAAAAATACGTTACGGACCAAATTTAACTAAAGTGAAAACATGTTATGGATCAAATTTAATAAGTCAAAAGTATATGATATATAATTTTTACGGGTATTTATATTTTTTTTGGTTACACGGGTACTTATATTTTTACTCATGTATGATGATCAATTTTTTTAATTTTTTATTAAAATTTTTTTGTTTAATTTTTTTACTCATGTACGAATGTCAATTTTTTTGTGTAATTTCAATGATACATATATTTCTACTTATTTATTACTATTAATGTATCTATATTTATATTCATATATTAATATAAAAACATGTTACATGGGTATTAATATTTCTATAAATATACGCTGTCCATTTTTTATTTCAACAAGTATTTATATTTTTACTTATATATATTAATACGAAAGTCAAATTCTTTTGTATATATATATATATATATATATATATAGTTTTAGTTATAAAATAATCAGAAGTCTTTTTTATTTTATTATATTTACGGGTACTTAATTTTTCGATAATTTCTATGGGTACTTAATTTTTTTTAATTTCTTAAGATACTCATATATTAATATAAAAACTTATTTTTTTGATAATTTTTGCGGAGTCATACGTTTTGTAATTTATATGGAGTTATATTTCTACTTATATTTTTTTTAAAAGGAGTTATATTTCTACTTATATATTAATACGGATATCTACTTTTTTTTGTTGCTAATTGTACAGGTAACTATAGTCAATTCCTTTTGTATTTTTTGTTGATAAAGTTACTTTTTTTTGTGTAATTACAATAAATAGTATCTATAGTTTTAGTTATACTTAATTAAACCCAAGGGGTGTGGTTGAGCGGTTGGGGCTCATCCTCCCTTAACCAAGGGTCGAGGGTTCGATCCTCACCTGTGCGAAAGCATGGGTCTCTTACAAGTTAGTGTCTAAAATTAATCTAGTATTTTTTCAAAAAAATAAATAATATCTAGAATCAAAACTTTAAATTATAAATTCAAGTTAGCAATCTCAGATTTCAGTCGGCTTTCGTTAAAGGTCGGGAAATACTTGATGGTACTTTAATCGCAAATGAATTGGTTGATGACGCAAAAAAGAACAAGAAGGAGATGCTTATGTTTAAAGTGGATTTTGAAAAGGCATACGACTCGGTGGAATGGGGGTACCTGTTATTGGTTATGCATAAAATGAATTTTCCTGATAAGTGGTGCCGGTGGATTTCTCAGTGTATTAGTACAGTTTCAGCTTCTGTGTTGGTGAATGGTAGTCCCACAAAGGAGTTCTGTTTTGAGCGTGGATTGCGCCAAGGGGATCCTCTATCTCCGTTCCTCTTTCTGATTGCGGCAGAGGGTCTTAGTGTGATGATGAAAGATTCGATTCAGGCTAATTTATTTTCTGGTTATCCTGTCGGATTGGTGGATCCTTTACATGTTTCTCATTTACAGTTTGCTGATGACACATTGCTGATCGGGGTTAAGAGTTGGGAGAACATACGTGCTATTAAAGCAGTATTGTTGCTTTTTGAATTGATGTTAGGTTTCAAAGTTAATGTTCATAAGAGTATGCTGATTGGGGTGAATGTGGCAGAGTCGTGGTTGGGGGAGGCAGCTCATATCCTGAATTGTAGAATTGGTTATATTCCTTTTGTTTATTTGGGGTTGCCGATTGGTGGTAATTCTCGAAGAATATCTTTTTAGAATCATGTGATAGAGAAAATCAAAACTCGTTTGTCTCTGTGGAAATGTCGTAATCTGCCCATGGGTGGTCGCCTTGTCCTGCTCAAAGCTGCTCTGTCTTCTATTCCGGAATACTTCCTTTCCTTTTTCAAAGCTCCATCAGGTATTATCTCTCTCATTGAATCTATGTTTAAGTCTTTTTTGTGGGGTGGGGGTCAGGAGGCGCGAAAGGTCCATTGGGTTCTGTGGGATAAGGTGTGTCGGTATAGAAATCAGGGTGGTCTAGGGGTGAGGAAGGTGAAGGAGTTTAACTTGGCATTACTTGGGAAGTGGTGTTGGCGAGTAAAAACAGAGGAGGGGGGTCTTTAGAGGCGAGTCCTAATGCATAAATATGGGGTGGTTAGAGGAGAGATTCAGGAAGGGGGTAATCAGGCTTCGAATTGGTGGAAGGATGTGGTGGGTGTTCGTCGGGGGGATGTAGTGGGGCTGGGGGCTGGTTTGATGCTGTTTTATCTCGGAGGGTTGGTGATGGGGAGTCGAAGTTGTTTTGGGATGATCCTTGGTTGGGGGAGGGGTTTGTTTTGCAGGAGTTGTATCCGAGGTTAGCAGGGCTCTGTTTAGATTCTCAGGTTACGGTTGCGGACATGTGTCGGAGGGGGTGGCAGGTGGGTGGTGGGGGGTGGTCTTGGTGGCGTACTATGTTTGCCTGGGAGGATGAATTGCTGGTTGATTGTTGTGGTCTTTTCCATAATGTTGTTTTGCAGTCTTTTGTGTCTCACAGGTGGCGGTGGCCGGGTGACGCTTCCTGGTCGTATATGGTTAAAGATGCCTATGTGACTTTGACTAGACAGGTTGATCCTGAGGTTGTTTCAGATCATGATAGGACACTTCCGTGGCATTCATATGTTCCTGTCAAGGTGTCTGTGTTTGCATGGAGATTCTTGCAAAATCGCCTACCGACAAGAGATAATCTGCTTCATCGTGGTATTCTTCCTGAAGGATCTCATCTTTGTAGTCTCGGGTGCACGTCCGTGGAATCTTAAGTTCACCTCTTTTTTGAGTGCTCTAATTCTTATTTGGTCTGGTGTGGTGTGCTGAAGTGGCTAGGAATTCAGGGAGTTATGCAGTCGGTGCCTTCTCTGTATGCGCTCCAATTTGTTGGTTTTCAGGTGTCTCAGGGGAATCCAAAGAATTTTTTTCAGGTTCTGTGGTTAGCAACATATGGCTGATCTGGAAGGCCCGAAATGAAGGTCTTTTTCAAAACAAGCCTTTTAATGTAAAAATGTAAAAATGTAAAAACAAGCCTTTAGACTTGGTGGTGGATTAAAACAAAATGTAAAAATGCATCCTTTGAATTTTGTCTGTGGTGTTCTAACCCCTTAGCATGCTTAAGATGGAAGGGTGTTTGATTTTGTGACACAGTGGTGTTTGTTTGTCCGTTTGTTGGACTTTTGATTTTCCAAACTTTTGTGTATTTTGACATTTTAATGCTAGATGAAGCACACCTTGTGCTAATCTAGGCATTCCATTTAGTAAATTCATTTTGCTGCTTAAAAAAAAAAGTTAGCAAAAGTTTAAAGGTAAAATAAACTATAGTGGTCAAAATGAAATAGCAAATAGTTATTTAAAATATTAAATAATAAATGCCTAGTGACTAAGGTGGATCTAACCAACTATAGACCATAGTTTCCGTAACAAAAACATTACTTGTTTTTTTCTTCTTCTTGTTATCCGCCCTTGGGTGCACAACACGTTTTTTCTTTTCTCTTTATGTGTATGTGTATTTTTCTTTCCCTATCTTTTAAGTTAATCTTTGTCAATTAAATAATTAATTTTTTTTTCATAAATGTGTTCAATAGATAATTAGTAGTAGAGTCCAGAAGTCCTAGCTCAACTTGCAGAAAATGCCGAAATTGCTAGGCCGGACATCCATGACCCGAGTTCGAACCTTGGTCACTCCACTTGTGTGTGTGAGTTTATTGGTGACTTTGTCATCTCGTCTATGTACAAAAAAAAAAAGATAACTAGTAGTAGAAATATTATTAGACAAATTGATATTTAAACAAAGATCGTTATTTTTTTATATTTTAAATGCATGTGAGTTTAAGTCAATGCCAATCTCGATTTTTTAGAGGTTCAATGCAAATAATAAAAATGAACCCCTAATAAAAAATATATTTTTTTATAAAAAAAATACGTTATAAATTTACCATCAAAAAAAAATTAAATCATATATTTAAATAATAATAACACCAACAACATCAAAAATAATTGTCAAATAATGAATATTTGATGCTAATTTAACTTATTATAGTGGTTTTGATTTTGTCCCACCCTAATTTTTTTTGGTACGGGAGATTCAAACTCACTCTCTCACTCTCTGCTCTCATCCTCTTCCTCGCTACTATTGCACCAAAAAATACCTCATGAATTAAATGCAGCGCAAGAAATGCTTAAGCTAAGAATCAAACCCGCACCATCCTTCACAAAATAAACAACTAAAGCATGTCCTTAAATTATAATTAATAAGTAACTAATAATATCTTACCAAAAAAAAACTAATAATATATATTTGAAAATTTATCCTTCCACCCCAACAATTCTACCTTCACCCCTACAAACAATTTTTTTTTTCTCCAATTTTGTCCCTTTTATCACTTTACTTCACCTCTACAAACACTCCGAAATACTTAAAACAGAGATCCGGTATGTAACAATCCGGAATACTTAAAAAGAGATCCTGGAAATAATAACAACAATCTCAAAAACAAGAGAGTCTTCTTATACAACTGGAACAATTACAAATCATCATCATTCTTCCACCGCTGTCATCAACAATTTTCCCTTCTTGCAAGTTTAGAAGAATACAATTTTAGCGATCCTTTGACGTTGATTCAAAGAGTGACATTGGGGTCCGCTCTTCCTTTTCCCAAATCAAATTCCAGAATAACGATTCCTCTTCATCTTAATAAGAATAAAAAAAAAAGAGACCACTAGTAGTAGTGGTAAAAAAAGGGATTTTGCTTGTAAAAAGAAAAGGGATTTTGATGGATGATTGGTACTTAAATTGTTAATGTATAGCGCCATAGCCAGTAATTTATTTGTGGCTTATGAATTTTAACAGTGAAGTTTCTCTTCAATTCTGCCCTTGAATAGATTTTGCGATTTAGCCATGATTTAATTGTGTTTATTCAGAATTCTTTTTCATTAAAAAAATTCATGTGTTCCGGAAAAAATTTGTAGGGTGAACTTAGATGATAGAAAGGATAAAATTGGAAAAAAATAATTGTTTGTAGGGGTGAAAGTATAATTGTTGGGGTGGAAGAAAAAATTTTCTATATATTTTTTTGGTCGGCCCTCAACATTTTGAGGCTCATAACTGTGGGCCTAATTATCATTCTCTAGGTCGGCCCTAGTCTTACCGCTAATTTTTTTTTTATTAAAGAAAATGACTTTTTTAATACAATAATTATTATATTAAAAACTAAAATCACCAAAAGGGCACACCTAGACCAGAGAAGTTTCTATTTAGAAGAGAAGAGGATGGTTGTACAAACTCTTTTACCCCTCATGACTCCACACTAAGATGTGAAAAAATCAAAGGGACAAGGTATCGCCTTAGTCGCATCTGTAACCGCCGTGCCGACATAGTCAGGGGTGATTGTATCTGAATCAATGCAAAAACAAAATCGTAAATCGAATCAATCTAAATAAAAAATCACAAAAATTCGCATTTAATTAAAACCGTACGGATCATGTTTTTGCTTAACCGCGCGGTTTGGTTAGGTTGACGATTTTCATTTTTCAAAATGAAACCAAATCAAATCAAACTTCATTACTTAACTCTATCATTTTGTAGCAATTAACCTATTACGTAGTTCAACTTAACAAGTTCAGTCCAAATTGAGTCTATAAAATAGTAGGTTATCAAAACATATTCTCTCACGCAATTCAAAATTATAATGTTTGTATAAAAATAAGTTATTATTATAAGATATACAACTTTATAGGATATATTATTATGTAAAATTAATATTTCTTATGTTTGTTATGTATAAGTTGGTAATATTGTCATATTTTTTATATCGCGATAAACCGTAAAAACCGATCCAATCCAAACAACATTGGTTGAGTTTGAATTGATTTAGATGACTTTTTAAAAACTAATAAAACCAAACCAAACTGCAATGCGAGTGCCCTTAAACATAGCAGTAGTCTCAATCACAATCGTAGTCTTGTTTGATCCGACTTGAGCCATTGACGCCATCGATCTCTAAATATCATCAGAGTGAACATATATTCCATATCTAATTTGTTTTTTTTTATTTATAAATAATAAAAGAGAAAAGTGAACTATAAGGAGAACACAACTACTCTCAACTCTTATAATTCGAAAAAATAGTTCATCACAATCATATCTTTTTTTGTTTTTTGCTAAGCATCATAATCATATCTAATTATCTAATTAGTATTGTTGTTTTAAAAACTGAATAAAACATTCTAATGAGACCTTGTTTTTTTTTTTGGCCAAGTCTAACGAGACCTTTTAGTTGTTTGTGATTAAAGTATTTTAACACATGCATATGTTCTCATGAAGTAAAGTTGGAGTCCACCAAGTGACCAACTCATTCCGTGGAGATACATAGCATAACATGTGTAAATAACCTTTACTTCTTTCATACTAAACTGCATTCTTAAGCTATTCATCATCATGTCATTAACTGTTTAAAGATATCTTTTAGACAAATATTTGTGTAGTTTAATTACACATTAGACATTAAGACCTACCTCTTACTCACTTTTTTTTTTGATAATTACCCCTTACTCACTTTAAATTAATAATATATTGTGTGTCGTTGATGATTGGTACACAGATGATACGAATGTGTTCATGAAGATATGGAACATTTTTCTTTGACTCATTGTAAGACATTTTTTTTACTCACAAGGGAGAATTTCTTAGATATTTGAATATAATAAATTGAGTAAGAGGTAGGTCTAATGTGTAAGTGTTGTATGAGTAGACGTAGTATTATAATAGTAGGAACTAAGATGTCCCTTATGAGTAAAAAAAAAAAAAGTATTTTGTGAACGCTAAGAATTATTCAAATTATATGGGTGGATGCGATATTTTTTTTAGATAAAATTAAAAATCATATCATATTTTTATATTAATTTATATTTAAAAAATAGTTTAATTGTACTTCTAGCACTCTATTTTTCACAAATTTGTGATCAACTAACTTTTAATTCAAAATTTTATTTTAGTGTGGAAAATATTAATTTTGACCAACGTATACATTTAAGCGACCTACATATTATGTCAAACTTCTTGAACAATCTTTTTACATGTCACTATATAAGAAAAAACGTGGCTTCCAACATCAACATCAAGTTCAAATATTTGATTCATATCTTCCTAAACTGCTGGCTAGATTAACGTGATGCTAACAACTCATGTGAGGTTGGTGATGTATCACTTAAAAAAGCTAAACCATATACACTTCTTTTCTTTGGAATGCCAGCGAACCAAACTTTTACCGTTTTCTGACCATATTTGGTTTTCCTAAATAACTTGACTTGTCACAAAGTTTCCATGAGAAGTAAAAGGCAAAACTCTGAATAATTTATTTGTCAAAATCCGTGGCATTCACATTATATGAAGCAACCTCTCATATGATTAAAGGTCTTAGTAATTGGTACTCAACCTAACAAACCAAATTAAACATATTAAGTTTGTTTTGAAGAAAAAATTGGTTTTAACACAAACTAGTTTATTTTATTGTAATGGAAACTCCATATCAAAATTGACTATAAGTGCATTAAGTACCATACATTTGAACTTGAAAACAAATCCTTTGAACGAAGGGGTACTATACATGTACAACACTTACACATTTGAATATACCCACCTCTTACTCAATTTATTATATATTCAAATATCTAAGAAAAATTCTCCCTTATACCTAGGTGGCAAAACAGTCCGAGCCCACTAGGCCTGCCCATTAAACTTGCTATTTTTGATGGACTGGGCTTTTAACCTAGGCCTAGGCCCGTTTAACCCGCCTAAAAGAGGCGGGTTAGCCCGCAGGCTTTTAATATATATTTTTGTCGCAATTTTTTTTATTTTACATGAAAATTGGATTGTGCAAGAACTATTTTTTCTTTTATTTATAAAAAATTTAACAGTTTCATCTCATATATATATACTCTTATTTTGTCAGTATAAAATTAGTGTTTCTTCTATAGAAGTGTTGAACACTTGAACCATGTTAGATATTTTGGTGATGTTGTTAAGTTGTTTTCTTTATGTTGAATATTATGACATTGATATTTTTTTATTATGCACTGTTAAAAAATATCATTTGTCGGCATCATTGCTAATGATAAATAATTAATAATTTTGTAGTAAATCAAACTGTAAAAAATAACAATAGTTTGGCGGGTCAACCCGCTAACCCGCCTATATACGGGGCGGGCTTGTGTTTTGAGCTCGAAAGTCTAAGTATGATCGCCCTGCCCCACCCTATTATTTATGGACAGGCTTAAACGGATCTGGCCTAAACACGGCGGGCTGCATGTTTTACCACCCCCTACTTATACCTACCTGAAATAAAACTGTTAACTCTTCTTAGGCATATCTCTAAAAACTGCAATTGACAAAAAGTAAAACCAATTGCTCGTCTCAAATAGTGTATTTCACAACCAAATCCAACCTCAAGCCGACCGACAATATTAACTAAATGTTAGGTCATAAGGAGAGTCAGGCGGATAAGATCATTGATACAAGTGAGTTAAACATTTTTACATATATCAAGCACAAGGGCGGAGCTGAGCTTGGGTTGTGCTTGGGTAGTGGCACAACCCGTACCATGGAATTTTTTTAAAAGAATTATAGTGAGAGATTACTAAATAGAGCATTATTTTATAGTTGGAATATTTTTTACTACCATTGCCAAACAATTAGAAGAGTTGAATTGTAGATTTAGTGAGTAATCAATGGAATTATTAACTATAAGTTGTGTTTTGACTCCTAAGAAAAATTACAAAGTTTTTAAGATTGAAAATATTTGCACTCTAATTGAAAAATATTTTCCCATAGATTTCACTGATCAAGAGCAGCTTCAGTTAGCATGTCAGTTTATATTGAAATGGAAATTCTTGCATCAGTTCAAATACCATTATTGATGAATTCAAGACCCTCTCAATGTATAATGTATCATTTAAAGTTATTTTAAATAATTTAGTTTAATTTTTTTGATGACCACATTTGTGCTTATGACAACTTAATTTTTTTAATATATAATATGAATTATATGATTTGCATTTTTTATTAATAAACTATTTTTTTAAGACCCTATCCATTGTTTTTGGCTAGCTCCGACACCAACTAGACATTGATTTTCTCGGTCTCTCACTTACAAATAGGGATGACAATGAACCGAACCAACTCGAAGAAAGTTCGATACTCGATTCGACAATTGATTTGTTGAATTTGGTTCATGAACAAAATGAGCCGATTTTGAGCTAAAAATTAAGTTCGTTAATTAAATGAGCTGAACTTGAACTATATATAGTTCGACTCGTTTGGTTTATGAGTTGACTCGATTATTTATTTATATATATATATATATATATATATATATATATTTTCGGTCAGGTAGCCTAGCGGCTAGAAATTCACCCCTTAAAGGTGAATAAGTGGGTATACGGGGTTCGAATCCCAGTCCCTGCACAAATGTGCAATGTCCTTTACCAATTGAGCGAAGCTCATGAGGACGACTCGATTATATATATATATATATATATACTACTTCAAAAACATTTTTATATTTAATTTTATACATTATATTTATATAACTAATTTCATAGATTTAAATGATTGATTATACATATAAACACTTAACAATATGATAAAACTTTACTCAAAAAATGATAATATGATAAAACTGAATCACATAATAAAGTATCATGCTTGTAGAGTTGTAGTCTAGTATCAAAATGCATAAATTATTTCACCAAATCTTGAAAATTATAAGTTCCTAAATATGCTAAAAGTACATATTAAAAAATATAGAATATCAATAAGCTAATTTATTAACAATTTTATAATTATAATTATTATTATTATTATTATAAAATTAATTAAACTAAAGCCAACAATTATTAACAACATGATAGGAATTATGTGATAGAAAAATAGATTAAGTATAAAAGTAGAGGAATTTTTGAAAAAAAAAAGCATGTGTCTCAATAACATATCAAATGATTTTAGATTTGTCTGAAATTTTACACAAATGATCTATATGATATAAACTTTTAATCCAACAGTGTATTTTATAAAAAATTATTTCGCTTAAAACTTTTTATAGTGATTGGGAGTAAATACCCCAACATTTTGAGAAGATACACAAGTTGTCACCTTTTAAAAAAATATGACCATGTAAAGAGTCTCACATCGCTAGTTTGGAAACAACTGAGAGTAAGAGCGACTCTATAAAACAACATCTATAACACAACCGTACAATAAGATATGATTGGGCGTTGCACTAATATTGTTATTTAACAATTAACACATGTCATTTAACAATATAATAAGGGCATTAAGTCATTTTACTTGTCAAGTGGTCTTGAGACCAACGTTTTTGTGAATCTAATGAGTTTATCGCTAATTAATAATTTTATTGAATTGAAAAAATTAAACTACATGATTTAAAATAACTTAAAATGATATATTATATGTTGAGAGGGTCTTGAATTCATCAATAATGATACATTTAAACGAGCTGAATTTGAATTGAAAAAAAAAATTGTGTCGAACTCGAGTCGAGTTTCGTATCGAACTAAATCTTATTGAGTCGAGTCAAGCTCAGGCAGGTTCGACTCGATTCATTTCCACCCCTACTTACAAAGTGCTCAACCTTAATTTTTCTAAATAACGTGGGACATGTGGGGAATCTAGGGAATCATCCGTAATGGTCTAAGATCATCGGTATAAGTGAGTTGGACACCACATCTTTACCCAAAACCTCAAGCTAATGAGTTTTGAGTTTTCTCAGTTATAAAATATTCAACCTTCACTTTTCTAAGCAATGTGAAACTTAACTTTTCTTAGTTCTCACACTTGTCACAACACTAAGAGCATCTCCAATAGGAGTATATGAAGAAGCAAAGTTTTCACAATAGGGGGTTTGAAATGAATTAAGTCAAAACAAAAGTATTAAGTGTTGAGAGAATGTTCTCCGATCAGTCTATGTTATATTGCAGTTCAATATTGGTACCGAGACATTTATCCTGTTATGCAGGATTGGCAAATTCCATCTAGGATACTACTGCCCCTCAGCATGCTTTGTGAAGTACACATTAACTGCCTTTATAATTATCCAGTTACATACAACGTTAGATCGGCAACAAAGTACTTAACTCCACATCTAGCGTACAAAGTGGTTTCAGGTCTAAGGGCGGTTTACACCATTATCACCATGAGAGTAACTTATGACACTTTGCATAACTTTGCATGTAGTACTCTCATAGCGGGTATATCTAGTATAAATATTACTCATAATATTTTATATACTTAGTCAAGACTTGATAACTCCTTATCCTATGGTCCATGAGATGCGATCATCAGTCTATCTTCATAATAGTCTTTATGCTTTAAGGTTATCCCTTTTCTTCTTAAAGCTCGACTACAGATATTTTAAGAATAATGTCCTTATGTTTGATTTAGTCTCATGATTAAGTCACACTTAATATTAAACGGACTATCTATTCTAGGGACTTCATTATTTTGTACTCTTACAAACATAATAAAGGAATGCCATATTTATATTCAAACTCCTAAAGCAAATACTACGAAAATAGATTGGCTCTTAGGGCTTACTCCAACAATAACTAGCCGTTATTTCCATATGTGAAGTAAACTAGAGAATGTTCTCCAAGAGGAGCGTGCTAGATGAGCTAACATTGTCCTTGATTGCTTGAGAACAAAGCATTGTCCTTGTTGTTATACATACTGTAAATTTGTTCGTTTTATCTTTTTGGTTTGTTCAGTTTGCTTGTTCGTGTACTTTTAGGCTGTTACTAACTTCATACCATTATTTCCAATTCATACTCCCTGTTTGTATTCATTTGTTTTATATTGAATCATTCAATTTAGATTAATTAGTTTAATTGGTTTGTTTTATTCATTCAATTCAAATCTACTGCTAAAATATAAAAATAAAGTTTAAAACACAAAAATGCTAATTTCAGATTCTTTCCTTGTAAATACAAAATATTTTTAATAATTTGGATTAAAACAGGGAGGACGAATGCACTTTCATTTTTCTCTCGAATTATTGGTGGCTTTGTGTACACTTAGTTTACCAATAATTCGTCTTCCGCTCCAACTCATAAAGAACATGAAAAAACATCAACATATCAAATTAAATTTTTGCCTTCGGGTCAATTTAAAAATAAAAAACAAGAATCTTTTTCATAAACGAACATGTTTTCAATCAATTCAAGCGTGATACAAACAAAGCTTAAGCCTCCACCATGTGAGAATACAAGTGGCGTTTAACCACTAGAATGCGATTAAAACATCATTCTCTAAAAAATACCAACCAACAGCTTGTACCCAGAACTACGTAGCTTTGAATTCCTCATCGCACCAGAGGATACGTAGGAGCAAGATTCAACATCTTGTCAAGCATAATAATAAAAAACTTAATTCCCCCCTTCTTGTATATATTTCTTAATAAAAATAAAATCTAATTAAAAACATGTAAATAAAACTCTACAAAATTATTTGATACCCTAGAATTAATTAGGAGGTTCCCGTTGAGTACAACGGATGTGAGGAGTGCTAATACCTTCCCCTTGCATAATCAACTCCTGAACTTGGAAATGGTTGTGATGACCATCTTTCCATTGTTTTTAAGGTTTTATCAATATTTTCCTAATAAAATAAAATTTGGTGGCGACTCTGTGTCATACCGAGTGTCCTATACGCTCGGGCGATTTTCGCGGCGCGACAGCTGGCGACTCTGCTGGGGACTTAGAGAGTTAAGCCTATCCATGTAGTTTTAGGGTTAAATGTTTTTTGTTTTATTTATTTGTTTTTTATTTTATTTATTTTTTTATTTTCCCGCATTTATTTTATTATATATTGTGGGGTTGGGTTTATTTATTGTTGAGGGAAGCTTTAAAAACAAACTTGAGAAAAACCTTAGGTTTAAGTTAGGAGTTGCTAGTATGGACCCCCGGGATGCACATCCCTCGGGTGATTTACGAAGACTCCGCTCAGAGTAGACCTATTCGTAACGTCCCTCAGGCATTGGCTAGCCCATCCTCCTGTTGGAATTTCGGACATGGTCAACGACTCTGGGGACCTTTTAGAACCCAATGACTGCATTTGAGGGAAACCCTTCAAGATTCCGCCATGTATCATGGGGAAAGCCTTGAATGTGGTTCACAACCTCAAGTGTTGCTCTAAACAAAAGAAGCAAAAAAAACAAAACCCCTTAGAACCATCCTTGTGAGGGGTTTGGGTAAAAAAGCTTAGAACTGACCTATCATAAGGAGCCCTTCTATGTAGGTTGTTATGTTAAACATACCCCTCATAAAATTAATGCATGACACAAATTCTTTTAGCATACAAAATAATATTTCTTGCACACCCATGCATCCATCATGCACTGTCATGCACATGCATTCATTCATGAAAAAATAGCCATGCATCTTCATGCATTCTCATGCATACAAAAACTCATCTCCTCACCCTCCATACTTCAGGAATTTCAAAAATTGTCCAGAAACCAAAGAAGCGGTTGCCATCAGCATCTGTTCTCCCACACTATCACGGGACGCGTGCTAATTTGAAAAGGATTATGGATCAGATAGAGAAGAATCTAGTTGCTTTGAGAGAGGACGTAGATTCCCTCAATAAAGGCATGGAAAGCTCTTTGAAACGCTCTAGAAACAAGCCAATGAGAAAGCTGCGAGAACCGAAGAGAAGAAGAATGCCAAGGCGCTTAAGGATAAACTCAAGGGAATCGAGGAACCTGTCAAGATCACCTGGCCTCCTAAAGATCCCCCTCATCTAGGCTTCAAACCTCTTAAAATCCCGGAACTGAACTCCTCTGGAGGATTTGTCGAAGTACTGAGGCCGTACGATGAATCATCAAAGTTTTGAATCTACACAGATCTAAGCACTAGAAGAAAGACTAAAAGTTATGGAAGGTTTTAATGCTTATGGTTTCAATGCCTTGGACATGTGTCTGGTCCCAGATGTGGTGATCCCACCAAAATTCAAAGCACCAGACTTTGAGAAATACAAAGAGATTCCCTGTCCTAGGAACCATCTGAGAATGTTTTGTAGAAAGATGGCGGCCTACGCCACCAATGAGAAGTTGATGATCCACGTGTTCCAAGACAGTCTGAGTGGGGCATCTTTAGATTGGTACATGCAGTTGGAAAGAGACCAAATCCAATCATGGAAGGACCTCACTGAAGCCTTCATGAAGCAGTACAAGTACAATCTAGACATGACTCCCAATCGAATGCAGTTGCAAGCTACTACACAAAAGAAGGATGAATCTTTTAAGGAGTATGCTCAGAGATGGAGAGAATTGGCTGCTCGTGTCCAACCCCCACTCTTAGAAAGGGAGTTGGTTGACACATTCATGAGTACTCTACAAGGGCCATATTATGAGAAAATGGTCTGGAGTATATCATCTGGTTTTGCTGATATGGTCATGGTTGGCAAACGAGTAGAAGAAGGTTTGAGGAGCGGTAAAATCCAAGCCACCTTCAACAATCAAGCTGGGTCAAAGAAGTTCTTCCACAACAATTCAAAAAAACAAAGAGGAAGAAACTAATGCTGTGATGACATCCTCAAATCAGATGTCATATTTCCAACGACAACAGAATGGGCATCCACAGAGGAATCAATCTGGATCCAGGAATAATCAAGAAAGAGAGACTCTCTAGTTCGACTCGATCCCAACAACATATAGTCGATTATGGTCTCATATGGTCCAAACTTCTTCAATAACTCCTAAAAAGACTAGATCCATGAAGTCTCCTTTTCCTCCTTGGTACAATCCGAGTGCCCAATGTGAATTTCATGACGGAGTAGTGGGGCACTCAATTGAAGACTGCAATACTTTCAAAGAAGTGGTGCAAGATCTGATTGACAACAAGCAACTAACTTTTGATAAAGATGGCCCGCACACGGTGGCTAACTCCTGAAAGCAGATGCACCAAGAAGCATCCCTCAAAATTTGGCCAATCATCAAGAAAGCTCCTTTCCAAGGATCATTCAACTTTGAATTTCCAGTTTTAATTTCATTCTTGTTAAGAATTTATTTGTCTTTGGAGTTGTAACTTTTGACTAGTATTTTTAATAAAATTAGTATGCATGTTTCTGGAATTCATCTTTTCATATTTCACTCTTTCATCTCTGTCTCTTTCCATTTCTTTGTTCATAGTAACAAATTTGGGGGAGGATGATGTACATAAAATAATTAAATTTGCTGACGTATGCTTTCATTAGTAAGATCTGGTTGACGATGTAAGGCATTGTTTCACTTCCTAAACACTGGAGAAATAAGAAGATAATCCGTAGTCAACCCATTTAAACCTGATGTTGGAGTTTTTTCTACTTTTTCTGAACCCTTAATTTGAACCTGGGGCAGGTTAGTACTTCAATTAATTTGATGATGCATTCTGATACAAAAGAATCAATTCATATAGTCATACCAAATAAGAGGTTTAAGGACAATGCTTTCTTCAAACAAAAGGAGCGATCAAGAGATGAGACTCACAACAATTCATGTGGTAGTCACAATCTCCATACACCAAAATCGGGTTGTTCAAAAAAAGAAAAAAGGGGGCATCCCGAAGGAATTCAAATTCAAAGAAGAGTGACTGCCACTCCAAAGAAATCTCATCAAAATTCATCTGACAAGATAGAATCTCATCAAAATATGAATAATCATTGGAGCTCCATCAAGTGTCAACTTCAAACATCATCATAACTATAAAAATTCTCTTGTAGACGGAAAACATTTGTTGAATTAATTGAATATAGGACTGAAGATCATCAAGGAGAATGTGGTGGGACCAAATAAAATTTTGAGCCTTATATCCTTTTATTCAATAACTGTGAACCCGACCACGTTACAACCCTCAAAAGACCTAATTGAAACTAGGTTCACTATGAAAGCATATTCAACAAAGATATTGTTAAACTGACTCCTTTAAATCAATTTTTGTTCTATCACTTCTTCACCTTTGGATTTCAAAACTTGCATGTGCATTGTGTTAGAAATACATGTCAAAAGAAATAATTTTATTTGCAAGTCAATACTCGGGATCTGGCAAAGAATTCGATCAAAGGAGAATCAAATCAAAACGCTCTTAATTAAGGGCAACGCATCTAGGGGTCCCAACAATCAATGGCAAGTCCTCATAATCAGGGGCAGGTCACTCAAGTTCCTGCTAGCTGTAATACCCTAATTTTGCGCTTTTTAAAATAAATATTTTATTTAAAAATTATTTCTTATTTTTATGAGAAATACCAAAAAAATAGTTTCTTCGATAATTTTGTTTTACAATTTATTCATTTTTATTTATTTCTTTTAATTTGTCGCAATTTATCTTTTTATACGAAAAATAGCAAAAATAATCAAAAATAGTTTTTATCTCTTTATTTAAGTTCATATTTTCTTTTTATATTTTTCTACTTTTTTATTCATTTTTTTCTTATTGATTTTTGCATTTTCTACCATTTTATAAAAATTCTTTGTTTTTCAACCAATCACATCGCGACACCTCATCATCTACATCTCACCTTCATTTTCATTTACCCTTTTACCATTAATTATCCCTTAATCTCAAAATTACACAAAATCACAAAAATGCCATTTGCCCTAATTTTTTCCTATATATATTAAAATAATCAGACCCAATCATTGGTTCACAATTTCCAAGAAACCCTAAAAAATATTCTTCTCCCTTCCATTTTCCGGCACCGTCGCCGTCTCCGGCCACCAACCTAAAAGCACCCAAAATCAATAATCAAGTACTCATTTCTAAAGCTTTAGACCCTCCTGAGTCCAAATCTACCATCAATTTCGCCAAATAACAACCGGAAAACCATTCAAAAACAGATCTAAGTTCCGGCCGAAACTAAAACTTCCAAGGTGGCTAATGTTCAAACATAGTCTTTGCAAACTAGCTTTTTATTTCCTTCTTGTCAAGCATTTGTTTGCTTTTAAGATTATGTATTTTGTCAAGTACTCTTAATATAATAAACATGCATGTTTTTGAAATCAATCCATTTGTATTCACCTCTTTTTCTTATTACTTGCAAATTTGGAGCGAGGATGATGAAAACAAATAACTGATCTTTACTGATATATGCTTTCAATGGTGAAAAAAAAACCTAGTTGAGGATGTAAGGCATCGTTTTACTTTCTTTCATTATTTCATAAAATAAAAAATTGAATTGAGCCGTTCTTGCATATGTTTTGTTGTTATCTGATTCTCCTAGTTTCTTGAGATATATCTTTTTAGAAAAGAAAGAATAAACAAGTAATTTTGGTTTGATACTTAACATGACACTTTAAGAGTATATAAGTTGTTTTGCACTTTAGGCTACGTTATGAAGGTTCAGAAATGATTCAATAAAATCGGTACTGTCTTAACATCTTAGACTCTTAGAAGTATGTATGATCAATTTGAGTACTGATTTTGATGAAGACCTGAACATAAGTTTTAGGTAACCCTCAGTAGTTTATCTTAGCAGTCGGCACCATCTTGGACACAAACTAAGTAGGAATTTGAGGAACATAAGTGAATGATCCAGAAATGACATTTTGTATACTTTGGTTAATGCACTTATTGAGTTTGATGACCCTCACTCGGTTGTTTAACCCAGCAGTTGTTGAAAAACCATAGTAAATATACTCATTTAGTAGTTGGTTCAGAGGAGTCTGGTTCTGAACTTCGTAGGGCAGGTTGCTATCCGATCCCCCACAACTGCATTTGGAAGAGAAAAAGGGGTTTACCAAACTGATTTTACCAGCTCCCCTCGATATATGATCATAATCACTAACAGATTTTTCTACCATGAGCGTGTACAAGATAACAGGCTTAATGTGATTGCGCTTGAATGAAAAGGGTGAATAAAATTTAAGCAAAAGTTAGAGTCACAATAAAATGCTTCAGATTTGTCTTCATATGATGAGAGTCTTTGACTGCATTATGTTGTTTTGTGTTACTACAGTACCCTTGGTATTGATGTTTATTACTTGATTTTCTTTACTAGCCGGCAACCACGTATGATTAGAGTTGTCTGTCCTGCTTCAAACCTGCGACTAAAAAAGAGTTACTATTATTGTGCTTAAGGACAAGCAAATGTTCAAGTATGGAGAAATCAGATGACAAAAATTTATATCATTTTCTGGCTTGATTTACATGAATCCTAATTGCATGTTATAATACTCAAAAGACCTAATTGAAGTTAGGTTCCCTTTGAAAGCATTCAACAAATGTATTGTTAAGCTGACTCCTCCAGTTTGTTGAGTAATTAATAATCATCTCTCTACACATCATATGTGTTTCAAAAAAAACTTGCATTTTCAAAAGAAATGATTTTGCTTGCAAATTAATACTTGACATCAAAGAAATTTGAGCTATGGTTCGATCACAAGCAAAACTGATTTGAGACGCTTCTATCTAGGGGCAAGTTATCTATGGATTCTGCCAATTAGGGGCAAACAAGTTGAATACCTTGCTCATCAAGATGAATTGGTTCAAGAACTGGTTACACTATAAATATCAGTTGGTCAGGGGCACACCCTTCATGGATTCAAATGCTTGGGGCATACTATGCCAAGATTATATCTTCCTGAAAGTTACATGTGGTAAGATATGGCAGAACCGTGGTTGTCAATACCATGGATGGTAAAGAGTTTCCACTCTCAGTGAACGCTGTTGTAATCAAAGAAAGTTGCTGTTCCTCTTTGGAAGTCTGTTTGAACACCCGTCCTGCAACAAAAGCTTGCAAGGGTCCTCATTTCAACAATATCAGAGTTACTCAGATTCTCGGTGCCGGGAAATTGAAACTCTCTTCAACAGAAACTCATAAATTCATGCATTCACGCATACATGCATACAAACTCCTACATAAAATCAAATACTTCATCTGCATTAGTTTTGCATTTACGTATCAGATATACATAATCATGCATTCATGAAACATAGGTTCAAAACATTGTTTTAACAGGTTGCGGACTTGGATCTCTAATTCAGTGAAAAAGGCTGATGTGCCTAATTCTCCAATAAGGCGGTTATTGAATCGCAATTTCTCAATAAGAAGGGTTGATGAATCTTTTCCCCAGTGAACTGGTCAACAAAGTGTCATCTCCAAGCAGATCGGCCAGTACATCATATTCTCAATGAGGAAGGTTGATGAATCCTTTCTTTCCTAGTGAGGCAGTTGATTTGTTCATCCCCAGTAAGTCGGTTGGAACACCGCATTTTCAACAAGTCGGTTGTTAAGCCGTTTTCCCCAATAATGTTGGCTCATGCACAACATCCCCATCGAATGGATCAATAAGTCATTATCCCCAGTAAGCTTATCAGCATACAGCATCCTGAGTAAAGTTGGTACTCCGTACCTCAGCAAGTTGGTTTCCCAAACCATATCCTCAATGGAGTTTCCGCATCTACAATAAGTTGATTGATGAACCATGTTTCTCAACAAGACAGGTGTCTGACAATTGCCAAGAATAATGGCAGAATGTTCAACTTTCTTTCCCCAACGAGTACTCTTTTTCAAGATACCTCAAACCTCAGCAAATTACTCCAGCAAATTTTTAGTGAACTACGGTTCAGATTGTCAGTTCCCCAGATTGGATGGTGAATGATTCAAGTCAATATCTCATCTCACAATTTTCCGGATAGGGTGGGAAATTCTCTAATCTCAAGGTGATTTTTCGGATTGGTCGAAAAGTTATCTCACATTTTTCCGGATTGGTCGGAAGGTAAGCTTTTTCAAGGTTTTTCGGATTGGTCAATAAACCATTTCATATCATGGTTTTCCAGATTGGTTGGTAAGCTATGTTATCTCTTGATTTTCCGGATTGGTCGGAAGGTAAGCTGTTTCAAGGTTTTTCGGATTGGTCGATAAACCATTTCATATCATGGTTTTCCAAATTGGTTGGTAAGCTATGTTATCTCTTGATTTTCCGGATTGGTCGGAAGGTTGTCTTTTTCAAGGTTTTTCGGATTGGTCGATAAACCATTTTATATCATGGTTTTCCAAATTGGTTGGTAAGTTGTGTTATCTCTTGATCTTCCGGATTGGTCGGAAGGTTGTCCTTTTCATGGTTCTTCAGATTGGTAAAGAAAATATTTCAAATCATTGTTTGCTAGTAAGCTATATTATCTCATGATTTCTACGGTCAACACACCAGTGAAGTGGTAACGATCAATTTTGGAGTTCAGGTACCCTGAGGGGAGAAGACTTTATTTTTCTTTTTTCGTCGACACACCAGTGAAGTGGTAACGATTAATTTTGGAGTTCAGGTACCCTGAGGGGAGAAGACTTCATTGTTTCTTTTATGGTCGACACACCAGTGAAGTGGTAACGATCAGTTTTGGAGTTCAGGTACCTGAGGGGAGAAGACTTCATTTTATCTTTTATGGTCAACACACCCGGATGAGAGGTAATGATCAATTTTGAAGATAACGCACCCTGAGGGGAGGCGACTCAGTTTTTTATGGTCGACACACCAGTGAAGTGGTAACGATCAGTTTTGGAGTTCAGGTACCCTGAGAGGAGAAGACTTCATTTTTCTTTTGTGGTCGACACACCAGTGAAGTGGTAACGATCAGTTTTGGAGTTCAGGTACCCTGAGGGGAGAAGACTTCGTTTTTCTTTTATGGTCAACACACCCAGAGGAGAGGTAATGATCATTTTATTCTCAGGTATTCAGTTACTAGTGATTCCAGGCATGTTTCCACCTTCATCTTCCATATGCATTCATTACTATTACATCACATTCACACCACAAAATTAGGGCATTTGTATTTAATTATCTTTTACTTCGAACACGTAAAGACGCAAGTCATTTACGCATTCGAGTATAAGACAATTAAATAGGGGCAGCTGTAATACCCTAATTTTGTGCTTTTTAAAATAAATATTTTATTTAAAAATTATTTCTTATTTTTATGAGAAATACCAAAAAAATAGTTTCTTCGATAATTTTGTTTTACAATTTATTCATTTTTATTTATTTCTTTTAATTTGTCGCAATTTATCTTTTTATACGAAAAATAGCAAAAATAATCAAAAATAGTTTTTATCTCTTTATTTAAGTTCATATTTTCTTTTTATATTTTTCTACTTTTTTATTCATTTTTTTCTTATTGATTTTTGCATTTTCTACCATTTTATAAAAATTCTTTGTTTTTCAACCAATCACATCGCGACACCTCATCATCTACATCTCACCTTCATTTTCATTTACCCTTTTACCATTAATTATCCCTTAATCTCAAAATTACACAAAATCACAAAAATGCCATTTGCCCTAATTTTTTCCTATATATATTAAAATAATCAGACCCAATCATTGGTTCAAAATTTCCAAGAAACCCTAAAAAATATTCTTCTCCCTTCCATTTTCCGGCGCCGTCGCCGTCTCCGGCCACCACCGTCACCACCTCCGGCTACCAACCTAAAAGCACCCAAAATCAATAATCAAGTACTCATTTCTAAAGCTTTAGACCCTCCTGAGTCCAAATCCACCATCAATTTCGCCAAATAACAACCGGAAAACCATTCAAAAACATATCTAAGTTCCGGCCGAAACTAAAACTTCCAATCCGGCCAAACCACACACGAAACAAGGTGGCTAATGTTCGATCTACACTCCTGAAGCCTCTCTGAGCAGTTTTCTTTGGCCGTTTTCGTCAAAACTCGCCGGAAATTCGTGTATAACGTTTTGAACCACCGGTGTGTTCTCGTCTGTTTTTCGTGTTTTTGTTCATAATCTGTGCAAACAAGTTGTAAATTTGTAATCTATGTGATTTTCCGATTGAAATGGTATTTTCGTTTGTTTGTTTTGGTGACCAGTGGTGAAAGTTGTGTTTCGCCGGCGATCCCTCCATTTCGCTCCGTCGCGCTTGGTTTCTGAGTTTTGGTGAAGAAGAAGAGAAGCTCCGGCCACGTGTCAGCTTCTGTGTGGCCAGGTTTTTTTCTCCGCGCGCCCCCAGTCTTCTTGCGCGCCCCCCAGCTGGGTATGTGGTTGGACCGGATAGATCCGGATCCAAATCTGCGCCCGACCCGCTTTGCCTGATTTTAGGTTATATGGACCTGGGCCTGGATTTATTTGGGCCTGTTTCTTTTTTTTTTTTTTATTTTACTTTTTTGATTCTGTTTTGCTGCATGAACTCCCATAACTGCTTTTGCACCCCCGCTGATATTAATTAATTATGACGAATATCTAAAAAAAAATGCTATATCATTTATATGTTCGAAAATTCATATTTGAATTAAAAATAAATCGCACTCTGACGTACGTCTCGCATCCTTGATTTATTTTTATTTTGAATATTTTAAACAACTTAATTAATGTAGAGATAAAAGGGCTTGACTTACGACTTGTCTCTGTTTATCCTCTTTTAATTAATTTTGTTTAAACGACTTTTTCCCGTTATGTCGCTTGATCACTTATAACGTCATAATTAAATAATATCTCTGTTGTCTGTTAGATTTAATATTGAGTGAAATAAAGATAAATTGGGCCCTATCTTACGACTCGCGCTTTGAATTTATTTTTATTTCGTTCAAAATGTGATTTGATGTTTGAAACGTAAGATAAGCGAGAGCCTGACGTACGACTCGTCTTGAGCTTATTTTACGCTTGCTTGCTAAATGTTCGTTAGTTTGCCTCTCTGTTTGCCAGTTTCATTTTATGGCTGATTATCTGATTACTCATTTATTTATGTGTCCGCATATTTATTTCGAGTAACTATCACATTATTACACTGTCATTATCATACATGGTGCATTTGCATTCGTCGCTCTTCTACCCTTTTCTTTTCTTTTCTTTACTGATCTGGAATCTGTTGTGAACTTGTTTTTGGATATGGAATGTGAATAAATCAGTCTCTGTCGTACGACTCTGGGTTCGAATTATTCGCATGCCATTTAAAACGGAACATTCTTTAATTAAATGAAATGGGAAGGAGCCTGACTTACGACTCGCCTTCGGCTCGTTTCACTTTAATTAAGAATGTTCAATTAATAAACTGAATGAAAAGAGGGAGCCTGTCGTACGACTCGTTTCTACTCGGATGATCCGGTCCCTGACTGACGACTCGTGATTTAGGATCATTCTCATTCTCAAAACAATTTCCTAAAATCATAAAAGACACTCAACCCACTCAACTGCTTTTCATGCCCTTGTGCAGTTAACTCTTTTTTCAACTGCCTTTGTGCAGTCAAATCTTTTTCAACTTTCTTTTCCTAAATGGATGACGCTTTATCCATTCCCCTGATACAGACAAACGCTTAAGCCTCCGAAGCGAGCATACAAGCATACTGTTGTATCAGTGGAATGCGACCTAAGCATCGTTCACTAAAAACAACCAACAAACAAAACCTTTTTCAGGAAGAACTACGTGAGCTTTGACTTCCTCATTGTACTTGGGGGATACGTAGGAGCGAGAGCCTCTCTCGTCAAGCCAAATAATAAAAAACTCTTTTTCCCTTTTCTGTTCAATATGCGGTAATTTATTTCTTTTACACGGCTATTCTCTGTTTATGCAAACCAAAATTCCTCAAATGGTTCCCGTTGAGTACAACAGATATGAGGGTGTGTTAACATCTTCCCCTCATGTAACCAACTCCCGAACCCAATCTTTTCAAGGTTTTATCATTATTTTCCTTTCCCCTCACGGGATAAATAAAATATGGTGGCGGCTTCATTGTTTACATTTGTGCATTGCATTTCATCATTGCATATCTGTATATTTTTTTGCGCCGGGTACTACACTAATCAGGGTCAAAAGTGTTCAAGAATTGGTCTGCCTGGGGAACTACCCCTAAACGCCAGTTAATTAGGGGCATACTTCTCGAGAATTCAAACCAAAAGGGAAGTTCATAGCTACGTCATATCTTTTTAAGCAGCTTCCTTTGCTCCAATATTCAACATTGAATGTTGCACTCCTCTTGAATGGTCATCTTACACCAGGGAAGGAAAGGAATCTCTTCTCATAAGACTCCAACGGAATAAAAAGATAAATTAAAAAATAAAAGCTCGCAAAGTCGAAAACCCAAAAGGGCGGCTTAGGCAATAGAGAGCGTCTCGCTGGGCTGAAAACCTGAAAAGGTGGTCCAGCCAAAAATTAGGGACACCAAAAAAGGAAAATATTCCCAGTGGACTGAAAACTCGAAAGAGCGGTCCAGGCAAAAGTTAGGGATTTCAAAAATAAAAGAAAAGGCAAGACGAGCTGCTGCAGGGACAATCCCTCTCCGTACTTTCAAGTCGTTCAAATAAATCATGCCAGTCATCAGCAACTGTGAGTTCAAAATGGGTGTCGGGGGAATCATGCTAGCAAAGTTCTTATGACCTTTATACAAAGAAACTTTGTTGCAAAACACATCTTCAAGCCTTAAGCCATTCAATTGCCCACCACAAGGAACTTTCATACACCTTCAAAATCATCTTCATGCATCATTCATGTCAGCATTCATCTAATACCAAGACATGCATTGGCATTCATAAGCCCAATCTTTATTCAACCTCAATCGGTTATCCAAAAACATTGATTCTTCTTGGTCCCCAAAGGTCTATCCTCACTGGCGTTTCAAATACCAAACTCGACTTGACCTTTCCCATCAAAAGAAAACCGAGAGCCATTTAACATTCATCTTGAAGCCCAATTATCATCGGCACGCATTCAATACATACATCAATAATGCATTTCATTTCATGCATGACATGTACTACGCGTAATCACAAATGCATCTGCATCACAATGCATTCATAGCATAATTAAAGATTCTCCAATCCAAAAGTCCAATCGTCATTGGCAAATCTCGTCAAAAACCCAATCGTCATTGACAAATCACATCCAAAAGGTCGATCTTATGCGGCAAGGACTCCAAAGTCCAATCTTACGCGGAAAATTCTAATATCCGGTCTTATGCGGCCAAACAAAAGTCCAGCCTTCATTAACAAACCCAAATCAAGCTTAGGCTCCCCCAATATTTTGCATCGTGCATCATCCATGCATGACATCATCGTGCACAAAACACTGCATACATGCATATCTTTTTAGTAGGCACCCTCCGGGGGTAATGATTTTGCTGCATTAAACATCCCAAGGGGTAATGATTTTGATCATTGGTATATAGGCACCCTCCGGGGCAGCGCCTATCTTTTTAGTAGAAATATCCTTCGGGGTCAGGTCTTCTTCAACACCCCAAGGGGTAAAGATTTCGATCATTGGTATATAGGCACCCTCCGGGGCAACGCTTGTCTTTTAGTAGAAGCACCCTTCAGGGTCATGTCTTCTTCTTAAGCACCTCAAGGAGTAATGATTTCGAATCATTGGTATATGGGCACCCTCCGGGGCAACGCCTGTCTTTTAGTAGAAGAACGAAATTATAAAAATATTTAAATATTTATTATCACTTTTTTTTTGTCCAAAATTATAAAAATAAAGCACACATATAAAAAGACGGAAAATATTTAAACTTGTGTAGAAAGAAAAAAAAAAGACAATAAACCATAAAAAAGACGTAAATAAAAATAAAAGAGAATGAAATCTTTGGTCTTGGAGAGCAAGCAAGGGAATTAACACTAAAACATAAAATGAGAGAAAATCAATCATAAAAAACAAACAAAATCTCTCAAATTAATTTACAAACCAAATCTCTCAAGATTCATTCAAGTTTTAAAAAGCCTAATTCAAAACTATAAATAGAGGCTCTTTCTACACAATAGTTCACACACCAATTCTTCACTCATACAACAAAAATTCTTCACAAATCAAAACGAATTCAGTTCCTCACATAACACCAAAATTCTGAACATAGAAAAAATAGTGTGTGTTCCTCTTCTTCCTCAAATACACTTGAAACCACCATTCCCCACAATTAACCATATTCATCAACAACACCATCATAAAACTACCACCTTCAACCATTATTAATCCAAACCCATTCATAAACCAAACAAAAATAGAACATTAGCAAAGAAGCTTCAACAGAACAGAGATCAAAGGAGAGAAGAAATATCACAGCCGTCGGAATCCACCACCACCATCATACAAGCGCCGAAAGCCGTCCCTCTCGTGCTGGTAGCGCGAGCCGCCGCATAACCTTGGAGTCGACGAAGGAGACCTGGTTTTTCTTCTTCTGTTTGATTTTTATTTCTCTCTATTTGTTGTTATACATACTGTCTATTTGTTCGTTTTATCTTTTTGGTTTATTCAGTTTGCTTGTTCGTGTACTTTTAGGCTGTTACTATCTTCATACCATTATTTCCAATTCATACTCCCTGTTTGTATTCATTTGTTTTATATTCAATCATTCAATTTAGCGTTTAACCACTAGAATGCGATTAAAACATCATTCCCTAAAAAATACCAACCAACAACTTGTACCCAGAACTACGTAACTTTGAATTCCTCATCGCACCAGAGGATACGTAGGAGCAAGATTCAACATCTTGTCAAGCATAATAATAAAAAACTTAATTCCCCCCTTCTTGTATATATTTCTTAATAAAAATAAAATCTAATTAAAAACATGTAAATAAAACTCTACAAAATTATTTGATACCTTAGAATTAATTAGGAGGTTCCCGTTGAGTACAACGGATGTGAGGGGTGCTAATACCTTCCCCTTGCATAATCAACTCCCAAACTTGGAAATGGTTGTGATGACCCTCTTTCCATTGTTTTTAAGGTTATCAATATTTTCCTAATAAAATAAAATTTGGTGGCGACTCTGTGTCATACCGAGTGTCCTATACGCTCGGGCGATTTTCACGGCGCGACATTCGCGTTTATGGGTCTCGACGGATTGAAATTCCTGGCACTCAGTAGTAGATTGCTTTAGCAATTGCTACAGCGTCTACTCGCAACACAGATAATAATAAAAACGATAAAGGACAGAATGTAAATAACACAGGAGTTTGTTGACCCAGTTCGGCGCAAACTTGCCCTAATCTGGGGGATACAAATCCAGGAGGAATCCACTACTATAGCCCTAGTTCAAAGATCAACGTAAACGACCCGTTTACTTCTTCTCGCCTAGCAACTACCTTGTGTAACTCAACCTAGGAACTCCTAGGTCAAAGGCGCCCCGCCTTACTCCCCTACTTACAACACAGACACACCGTGTTGTTCTTAATCAACAAACATATAATGGTGAGAACACACTTGAACAAACCGATCAACTCCGTGCTTAAAAGCTTAAGAGTAATCACTCAATAAATACAACAGCCTATGTCTTTAGCATGTATCAATTCGAGGATACAAGAAAAGACTCACACAGTTCACTAGGAAAAGATAAACAACACACGCTTTAGTGAACACAACAAATTCCCACAAAAACCTAACTAGGTTTTACACTTGTATTTATAGAGTCTTCATGCTGGGCTTTACTTGTTCCTTAAGAAAAGGAGTCTTCAGAAATATATCCAATAAATCTTCAGCGCCAAACAAAAAATTCATAAAATATATAAATATATTTTAGAATTAAATCTTCACACACAAGGTTACTTGTGACACAAGGTACGCGTGCTGTGCCAGCTCCGCCCTAACAAAAATATATTTTCCAGCAAAAATATAATTTCTGAAACGAATCTTCTGGAAATAACAAACAAAAACGCGCACGTGTCTAGAAGCTTCCGGTTACAACGTACTCAGTTGCTACAGCATTTTCTAGAGCATATGACAAAATGGGTTTTTGCAAAATTATAGCCAACACAAAAACGCCAACAATCTCCCCCTTTGGCAAATTTTGGCTAAAACACTTTTTGATCAGCATGCATAGAAATAATTCTTCAATTCAACTTCAAGACATAACTTCAGAAGAAATAAAGGACATTACTTGAATGCAAAATGTAACCATGTATCAGAGGCATGCAGCGGATATGAAATTCAATTAGCCTCACAGAGTATGATCAGAGAGACTTACTCTCAAGTGGATTCCATATAAAAAATCAGTAGATAAAAATGAAAATTCAGCAGTTTCCTTAGAGTCTTCCGCCACCAAATCATCACCCAATCAACTAATTTTAAGGATTAGGAAAAAATTCCTCCCCCTCAATTCATGCAACCAGGATTAGGAAAAATAAATTCCTCCCCCTCAATGCATATAAAGAATAAACCTCCACTTCAATGGAAAAAATAAATTTCCACACATACATACTACACTCCCCCTGTCTTCTTGCATAGCTAAGCGAAATATACCATAGAGAATAGTAGCTAGCAATAATCTTCAGTAGTGCATCAACACTAATAATACTCCCCCTTTTTAGCCAAATAATTTGACAAAAGGAAAAGAAAATCATACTGTCAGAACATCAAATAAGTAAAGAATTGTACTTATTACAGACCAAATGGCACACACAGGTGCATAGAATCCAGGGCTTCACCCTTAAAACAAAACATCAGAAGAAAAAAATGGATTATTAAAAATCAACACTTTCTTCAGAATCCTCCACCACCAGACCTTCATCATGAGCAACCAGCTCTTCAGCTTCCAAAGTCTGAATCACACGATCAACCAAGAACTTCTTATCATCCAGAGCCTTACTCACAACCTTCAGATCAGCAATCATCTGTTGTCTACTGAGTATAGCAGATTTCCCTTTGCCAGATGCTAGAGCAATATCTGCAGCATGTGATTTTTCCAAAAACCTAGAGTCTAAAGTGATGTCTGACTCTCTCTTAGCAGGCTCATCAGTAGGAAAACACAGCTCAGGAAATTGTTGCAAGATGATATCACAGAGCAAAGTAGGAAAAGCAATAGGAATCTTTGTAGCATTTGTCTTCCTATGAGCTATAGTTTGATAATAGATAAAATCACCAAAGTTAAAAACAGATTTTGTACCTATAGCATAGATGAATTTGCTCAGACCTCTGGACACATCATTAGAATGGGTAGTTGGCACCCAATTAGCAGCTGCAATCTTGTTGAGAATAGCATACTTTGTGGACAGCTTAGCAGCAGACAAATTGCTCTTCACAGGCCACTCCTTGACCAAATCACTTGTGAGGGTTTTGCAGATCTGATTCTGAGTTACCTCCAACTCAGCAACATCTTCAACACTCCTGCCTAGATATTCATTGATTATAGCAGGGGAAAATTTGACACACTTGCCACGCACATAAACTTGCCTATATTCTGGACTCATAGGATCATCACAGTCAGTTCCTATGTTCACAATGAATTCTCTGACCAGCTTGATGTAGCACTTCCCAAAGCTTTTAACAGTCTTCACTAAACCAGCTGCTTTAATAACCTCCATAAGCTCTTGGAGATTCAATAGATCATGATGTAGATTCCTTTCCACAGCTACCCTTCTTTCACAAATAAACTTCCACCTGGAAGCACCTTCCTCATGGTGAAAGGACACATTGTCAAGAGGTACAGATGGTACACTCTTAGCTCTCTTCCTTCCTGTATCAACTGGCTTGTCAGATGTGCCAGCATCCTCTACAACATCCTCTTCAGCCACAAAATCACTGTCATCATCAGATGACACATGCTTTCTCTTTAGGACCTTCTTCTTAGGTTCAGCAGACACAATTACCTTGCTCTTTGTCCTACCAGGACCATACTTCACAGGTTTCAAGCCATCAGAATTCTTGGCTTTCTTTGTTGACTTTGGTGGTGGTGTAGCATCCCTTTTAGCTCTACTCCTTAACCTTCCAGCAATACTAGGTGTAGGAGTGTTCTTCACCATTGTCTCCACAGCAGACACAATTTCAACATCAGGTTCTTTATCTTGTGGACCTGTTTGTACATCAGAGAGGGTATGATCCTCTATCTCCTGTTCAGCATCCTTCATGCTCTCGTCATTTTGAGAGACTTCAACAGTGTTACCAGACAAAATTTCTTCAGAATCTTTTGCAATGTCTGGAACATCAGATGCTCTAGCATCTGGTACAGCATCAGATACCTGATGATTTGCATCTTCTTGACTCTTATCAGAAACAGCAGTTGAGTCAATTTTCTGAGTTGACTCTAGAATAGCATCATCCATGGTCTTTGTGGTAGCACCACCATCATCAGCAACAGTATCAGAATCAACTAAACCTAGGGTTTCAGACTCTTGAACTACCCTACTAGAAGATTCAACATTTTTATTATCTAAATCATCAAGATACAGTTCTTGCATGGAATGAGATTTACTAGATTTAGATTTAGCCTTAGACTTCTTCTTCTTCCCTTTTGATTTCACGGATTCAGGGGAAAGTACACTTACCGATTTCTTCTTCTTCTTTGATTTGCTTTTCTTTGGTAGTTCAGCAGTGTCGGCTGCGACAACTGTTATAGGATCTGCGATAGCAATCATAGAAGCAGGTTCTTCTTTCGGTGGTGAGATCGGTGAGTTTTCTCTGATCGGTGAGGAAACCGGAGTAGACATGATTAGTTTTGAGAAAATAGCGATGAGAGATACTGGAAGTCTGAGAGTTGTGAAGTTGCAGACGAAAAACAATGATGCAGAAAATAGAGTGATCGTTTGAGTTTTTGAGATGTGAAGCAATGATCACTGCAAAAGAAGTAAATAGAAAAGAAAACTGTTCCTTGATATGCGTGCACCCTAACTTGATAGGAGGGAGAAACAGTTGCACGCCTTTTCAAATGTAACTGCTATTGGCTTTCTAATAGGCAAATTCCCAATTTGCCCCTCAACTTCTCAAATTGTGTTGCATCCAATGCTTTTGTGAAAATATCAGCAAGTTGTTCATTTGTTGCTACATGCTCAAGTGTGACAATCTTTTCTTCAACAAGATCTCTAATAAAATGATGCCTTATATCAATATGCTTAGTCCTACTATGTTGAATTGGATTTTTAGAGATGTTTATGGCACTCAAGTTGTCACAGTATAATGTCATAGCATTTTGTACCACATTGTACTCCTTCAACATTTGCTTCATCCACACTAGCTGAGAACAACTACTACCAGCTGCAATATATTCTGCCTCTGCAGTTGATAGAGACACACAATTTTGTTTCTTACTAAACCAAGATATGAGATTATTACCAAGGAAGAAACATGCTCCTGAAGTGCTTTTCCTATCATCCGCACTTCCTGCCCAATCAGCATCACAATACCCTATTAACATAGAGTTATCACTATGACAATACAAGATTCCATAGTCACAAGTCCCATTCACATATTTTAAGATTCTTTTGACTTGTGTGAGGTGACTCATTTTAGGCTCAGCTTGATATCTTGCACATACTCCTACAGAAAAAGTAATATCAGGTCTACTTGGTGTGAGATACAATAAGCTTCCAATCATACTTCTGTAAAGACTTTGATCAACACTGATCCCTTTATCATCTTTGGTAAGCTTCAAATGTGCTGCTGCTGGTGTTCTTTTGGTACTAGCACTCTCCATACCAAACTTTTTCACAATATTTCTTGCATACTTACTTTGAGACACAAATATAGTATCCTCCATTTGTTTCACTTGGAGGCCAAGAAAGAAAGTAAGTTCACCAACTAAACTCATCTCAAACTCTAACTGCATATGCTGCACAAATTGCTGGACCATCTGATCAGACATTCCACCAAAAACTATATCATCCACATAGACTTGTGCAATCATCACTTTATCTTTCTCTTCTCTCACAAACAGAGTCTTGTCATTACCACCTTTTCTGTATCCATGAGTAACCAGAAATTCAGTCAACCTTTCATACCAAGCCCTAGGAGCTTGCTTTAGGCCATACAAAGCCTTCTTCAATCTGTAGACATGATCTGGAAAACTAGGATCAATAAAACCCTTGGGCTGTTCAACATAGACTTCTTCATTCAAATACCCATTGAGAAAGGCACTTTTCACATCCATTTGAAATAGCTTGAACTTCAGAATACATGCAATTCCTAAGAGAAGTCTTATGGATTCAAGACGTGCTACTGGAGCAAATGTCTCATCAAAGTCTATACCTTCAATCTGAGCATAGCCTTGAGCTACCAGTCTAGCCTTGTTTCTAGTTATGTTCCCACTCTCATCAGATTTATTCTTGAACACCCATTTAGTACCAATGACATTCACACCTTTAGGTCTAGGCACAAGATCCCATACCTCATTCCTCTTGAATTGTTCAAGTTCTTCCTGCATGGCATTTATCCAGAATTCATCAGTAAGAGCTTCTTTGACATTCTTGGGTTCAATCTTTGACACAAAGCATGAATTAGACACAGCATCTCTTGTTCTTCTTGTAACAATGCCTTGATTAAGATCACCAATGATAAGCTCTTTTGGATGATTCTTCTGAACTCTTGTAGATGGACCTTTGTTGGGTTCAGTACTACTAGATCCAGAGTCAACATCTTCCTTTTCAGCTTCAAATACCTCTTCCTGCTGATCAGATGCTATAGGTATTGCTGGAGCATCAGACCTCTTCTCTTCACTGGAGTCATCTACAACAACATTAAAGGATTCCATCATGACTTTAGTTCTGGAGTTGAACACTCTATAAGCTCTGCTGTTGGTAGAGTATCCTAAGAATATGCCTTCATCACTCTTGGAGTCCAATTTCCTTCGTTGTTCCCTATCCGCAAGAATATAACATTTGCTTCCAAAGACATGGAAGTATTTGACAGTTGGTTTCTTATTCTTCCACAGCTCATATAGGGTAACTTTAGTGCCAGTTCTCAGAGTGACTCTATTGTGAATATAGCAAGCAGTATTCATAGCTTCAGCCCAAAAATGGTATGGAAGATTTTTGGCATGTAACATAACTCTAGCTGACTCTTGCAAAGTTCTATTCTTTCTCTCAACCACACCGTTTTGTTGTGGTGTAATTGGTGAAGAGAATTCATGTGCTATCCCTTCAGCTGTACAGAACTCAGAGAACTTGGAATTCTCAAACTCCTTGCCATAATCACTTCTTATCTTCAAGACCGTACTATCTTTTTCTCTTTGTATTTGAACACATAACTCCTTGAAGACATCAGAAGTATCAGATTTCTCTCTAATGAATTTGATCCAAGTGTACCTTGAGAAGTCATCTACCATTACAAATGCATATCTTTTGCCACCTAAGCTTTCAACTTGCATAGGACCCATCAAATCCATGTGTAACAACTCAAGAATTCTAGAAGTTGTCAGATGCTGTAGCTGATGATGAGGCTTCTTGGTTTGTTTCCCAATCTGACATTCACCACATATGTTTCCTTCAACAATTTTGAGCTTGGGTAAACCTCTGATTGCTTCTTCAGCTATGGCATTCTTAATACTCCTTAGGTTCAGATGACCTAACTTTTGGTGCCATAATGTTACTTCATCTTCCTTAGTAAGCAAGCAAGTTGACAAGCCTACTTCCTCTTGTGGTTCCCATAAGTAACAATTATCCTTTGATCGCACACCCTTCATTATGACTTCTCCTTCTTGATTAGTGACTAGACATTCAGCTTTTGTAAAGTTAACCACCAATCCTTGATCACATAGCTGACTAATACTGATTAGATTAGCCGTCAAACCTTTCACAAACAAGACTTTTGTAAGTTTGGGTAGACCCTTTCTTTCCAAGTTTCCTATCCCCTTGATTTCTCCTTTAGATCCATCACCAAAAGTGACAAAGCTTGTTGAATAGGACTTGATATCAACCAGAAAATTCTCAATTCCAGTCATGTGTCTGGAGCAACCACTGTCAAAATACCAATCTTCCCTAGATGTTGCTTTTAAAGATGTGTGAGCAATGAGTGAAACAAGCTTCTTTCTAGGTTTAGGTTTCCATTCTTTCTTGACATTCTTCTTGGATTTTGCTTGCTGCATCTTACTGGGGGGTCCATGGAGTATGAAACAATAAGGTTTTATGTGACCCCTTTTCCCACAGTAGTGACATATCCAAGGTTGAGATTTTTCTTTCACTCCCTGATGCTGCACAGATTGCTGAGGCAACTGACTCGGCCTTGCTGAGAATGTTTCTTTGAGAGGTGGATACCTAGTCTTCTGAATATTCTTCTTCTTTTTGTTGAACTTCTCATAGTCAAATCCAACTCCTTTTGGCCTACCTGAGATTTGTTGATTCAGAATGTCATCTAATTACTCAGTACCATTAGTCATCATAGAAACATACTTCCTTTGCTTTCTGATTTGTGAATTCAGCACAATCACATCTTGTTGGAGATCATAAATAGCTGATAAGTATTTTTCTTTTTCACCCTGGAGCTGGAATATAGTCTCCTTTTGTTGCTCACTGATTCCGAACTCTTCAGCACTTTTGATACATAACTCATTATAGGCAGCTGCTAGTGCATCATAAGTTAGGTATCCATCTTCATCAGATAGACATATTCCTGTTAGTGCAGTGATGTTCTTTGCAGACTCAGTTTCACTTTCTTCCTCAGATGCGTCTTCATCTGACCAAGTTGCACTCATACCTTTCTTCTGCCTCTTTAGATATGTTGCACATTCAGGTCTAATGTGGCCATAACCTTCACATTCATGACACTGAACACCTTTGCCTTGAGTAGGTTTATCATCAGTTCTTGGGCTCTTTTGAGAAACAGTATTTCTGTTGAGTTCATATGATTTACCCTGCGCAGATGTTCTAGCATTTCCTTCAGCAAATCTTAGTCTGGGTCTTCTGTCCATAGATTTCAGCACCTTGTTGAACTGTTTTCCAAGCATTACCACAGCATTTGATAAGCCTTCATCAGTATCTATGGAACTCTCCACATCATCTTCATCAATGTTCGAGGCAAGAGCTATACTTTTATTTTTCTTTTCTACCCTCTCATTGATTTTCAACTCAAAAGTTTGAAGGGAGCCAATCAGCTCATCAACTTTCATATCACTAATGTCTTGTGCTTCTTCTATTGCACACACTTTCATATCAAACCTTTTGGGTAAAGATCTTAGGATTTTGCTTACTAGTTTTTCATCAGATATCTTTTCTCCCAAGGATTCAAATGAGTTAGCATATTCTAGCACATTCATATGAAAGTCATGAACATTTTATTCTTCCTTCATCTTAAGATTCTCAAACTGAGTTGTTAGAAGCTGGAGTTTTGACTTCTTTACCCTCTGAGTACCTTCATGAGCAGTCTTCAAAATATTCCACGCGTCCTTGGCAACAGTACATTGATTGATCAATCTAAACATGTTTGGATCTACTCCATTAAATAAGGCGTTTAGAGCTTTGGAGTTTCCAATTGCTGCCGTGTCTTCAGCCGTGGTCCATTCTTCTTCAGGTTTGAGTTCATCAGTATCATTATTATCAGCATCTTTCACTTTGGGATGATCCCAACCTCTGAGTACAACCTTCCAAGCCCTGCTATCTAGTGATTTCAAGAAAGCCGTCATGCGAGACTTCCAAATATCATAGTTAGACCCACTCAGCAGGGGTGGTCTGTTCACCATTCCTCCTTCTTTATCCATTATGCCAGAAATAGTTTCCCTGGAGCTCACCCAAACAGGCAGGGTGCCTGCTCTGATACCAATTGAAATTCCTGGCACTCAGTAGTAGATTGCTTTAGCAATTGCAACAGCGTCTACTCGCAACACAGATAATAATAAAAACGATAAAGGACAGAATGTAAATAACACAGGAGTTTGTTGACCCAGTTCGGCGTAAACTTGCCCTAATCTGGGGGATACCAATCCAGGAGGAATCCACTACTATAGCCCTAGTTCAAAGATCAACGTAAACGACCCGTTTACTTCTTCTCGCCTAGCAACTACCTTGTGTAACTCAACCTAGGAACTCCTAGGTCAAAGGCGCCCCGCCTTACTCCCCTACTTACAACACAGACACACCGTGTTGTTCTTAATCAACAAACATATAATGGTGAGAACACACTCGAACAAACCGATCAACTCCGTGCTTAAAAGCTTAAGAGTAATCACTCAATAAATACAACAGCCTATGTCTTTAGCATGTATCAATTCGAGGATACAAGAAAAGACTCACACAGTTCACTAGGAAAAGATAAACAACACACGCTTTAGTGAACACAACAAATTCCCACAAAAACCTAACTAGGTTTTACACTTGTATTTATAGAGTCTTCATGCTGGGCTTTACTTGTTCCTTAAGAAAAGGAGTCTTCAGAAATATATCCAATAAATCTTCAGCGCCAAACAAAAAATTCATAAAATATATAAATATATTTTAGAATTAAATCTTCACACACAAGGTTACTTGTGACACAAGGTACGCGTGCTGTGCCAGCTCCGCCCTAACAAAAATATATTTTCCAGCAAAAATATAATTTCTGAAACGAATCTTCTGGAAATAACAAACAAAAACGCGCACGTGTCTAGAAGCTTCCGGTTACAACGTACTCAGTTGCTACAACATTTTCTAGAGCATATGACAAAATGGGTTTTTGCAAAATTTTAGCCAACACAAAAACGCCAACAGGTTTCATCGTCGTTTTCACTGATTGAAGCTTCTTTTGCGAAATTTAACGCCGAATTTGTATTCTACGTGAAAAACCGTGTGGGATTGTGTCTCGTTTCGCAAGCTTCGGTGAATGGATGAGATTCCGGCAATGGCGCCGATGATGGTGGACGGAGAACGCGAGCTCTGTTATGTTTCCATGAAGAAGAAGGTCCAGGCCACGTGTCGCCACCTGAGTGGTTGATCTGTTTACTCACGCGCGCCCCCCACCTTCTGCACGCACCCCCAACTGGTTTTCATGTGGATCGGGCTCTGGACCGGTTTTGACCCGGTTCATTTTTAACATGGGTTTGGGCTGGACTTTGCTGTTTTGTGTTTTGTACGCGCGTTCTCACTTCCTGCACCCCCTTCTGGCTGGATCTAAAATGGACTTTGGGCCTAATTTGCTGGATTCTGTTTATTGCTTGTACACCCAACTTTCAGGTTTGTGTTTCAACGTTGAAATTATTTATCGACGATGAATTTATTTATCCTTAGATGAATTTGTTTATCCTTCGATAAATTTATTAATCCTTCGATAAATTGTTTATCCTTCGATAAATTTATTTATCCTTCGACAAATTATTTATCATTCGATAAATTGTTTATCATTCGATAAATTTATTTATCAAGCGATAAGTTCATACAATGTCTTTTTCTCATTTATTTAACTGTCTGAATATCGAACTGTGATCTGTCTTAACCTGAAAACTTGGATTTGAAAAACGGATGAAAAATAAATAGTCTCTGATGCATGACTTTGGCTAATTTATTTTTAATTCGGAGTTTTTGAATTTGAATTTTGAAATGAAAAATCGGATTAAAAATAATTAGTCTGTGACGCATGACTTTGGCCAATTTATTTTTAATTCGGAGTTATTGTGTTTGAAACCTAGATTTGAGAAATGGATTAAAAATAAATAGTCTCTAACGCATGACTTTGGCTAATTTATTTTTAATTCGGAACTTTAAAAAATTGAAACTGAACCTTCTCAAAAACCACGAGGCAGAGCCTGACGCATGATTTGTCTCTGTCTCGACTTTTGCTTTGACTTGTCACTTTGACTTTTAAGTTGACTATAAGTTGACTTTTACTTTGACTTCTTAGTTTGACTTTTTGGTTGACTTTTGCATTGACCTTTTAGTTTGACTTTTTAGTTGACTTTTGTTGTTGACTTCATATAGTTGACTTTTCTCTCTTTGACTGAGTTATGTTGATTGCTTGTAATTGCTTGATGATTTATTTCTCTTTGTCTGATGCATGATTACTTGTTTATATGCTCATATTTGATGCATTTTTAATTGTTCAGTATCATGGATTATATGTCATTTGCATTCATGCATTTGCATTTTTCTCCTCTTCTACCTTTCTTTTTCTTTTTCTTTTTTAAAACTTGAAAACTCTGAAAATACCTTAAATAATCTATTGAATTAACACTACAAGAATACCTTGAATTTGGAACGAAGGGTTAAATTAATTATGGACGGTCAGAGCCGTCCCAAAATTATGGACGGTCTGAGCCGTCCGAAATTACTCCCTAAGCCGTCCGAAATTAAAAGCAATAAAATAAAGAAATCAATTATCATTCTGGACGGCCTAAGCCGTCCTAAATAAATGACGGATTGACCGTTGATTTTTCCGGACGGGCATGACCGTTCCAAATCAATGACGAAATAAATTTAATATTCAAAAAATCGCGGGAGACGTTCTGGACGGCTTTGACCGTCCGGAATCACTTCGAATTTCAAAAAATCAGGGTTTTTATTATGGACGGCTTTGACCGTCCGGAATTGGTGCGCCAGAATTAATGCAACGGTTACTTATGGCTCCATATATATATCTCATTCCTTCAAATTTTTCCCCACTTCAACTTCATTCCTACATTTTACTTCTCTCTCAAACTTCTCTCTAATTCTTCCAATATCAAATCCTCTCAACCAAATCCTTTCAACCAAATCCTCTCTCTAAAACTTTTCTATCATGTAAATAATCTTCATCATCCATCTATTTAGTTTCTTCAAGATTTTGTAAGTGGTTATTATTTGTAAAAATTTAGTCTATTATTTTATTAAATAATAAGTTATTAATACTAACATTATTTGTTATTATTTTTGTTTAGTATCATTTTGTTGATTTGATCGTTGTGGCGTGATTGTGTGGTAAAGCTTCAAGTCAAACTCTACTCGGCCATCAAGTAAGTAGTGCAATTTAAATTTATGAAATATAATTTATTTTTTATGCGAATAATGTGCATGTAAATTTTACGCTTTCATAAAATTGATAAATTGTATTTGTAAACTGTTTTTTTTTTTTACATTTATGTTGTTATACTGTTTTTTTTTATATATGTGTAGAAAATTATAACTTTAATTAAATTTAGTATACTTAAAAATAAAACTTTAATTCCAGTAAAAAAAAAATAAAACTGTAATTTTCGAAATTTTTTTAACTAATTAATTTTCGGAATTAAAAAAAATAATTATAATATAATTTTCGAATTTTTTTAGTATACTAATTAATTTTTTTACATTTAAGTTCTTATACTGTTTTTTTTTTATTTAAAATTTTCAGAATTTTTTATATCCTGTTTTTTTTTTGTTAAAATTGTAAAACTTTTTTTATTTAATATATTTATATATTGTTTTTTAATATATATATAATTGTTAAAATTGTCAAAAAGTTAAGAAAAGGACAAAATTATATTAAAAAAACAGTTTAACAAAAAAACAGTTTAACAATATATAAATATATTAAAAAAAAAACAGTTTTTTAATATACTGTTAGTATTACAGTTTAACAATAAAAAAAAACAGTTTTTTAATATACTGTTAGTATTATTAAATTAATTATAATACTGTTTTTTTTAAATTTATATATTGTTTTTTTTGTATATTTGTTGGACCGATTAAAAGTTAAAAAAAGGACAAAATTTGAACTTTATTTTTATTTGTTTTGGTAGAAAAATGATAAAAAAGTTAAGAAAAGTTTCATTTTCGAATTTTAATTTAATTATTTATTTTTTGAAATAAAAAAGAAATTAATTATACTAAAATTTAAATTTAAAAAACTGATTATAATTAATTTTCGCAATAATAAAAAAATAAATTATATCAATATTAAAAAACTGGTTATAATTTAATTTAAAATGTTATTAATAAAAAATATTAAAAATATTAAAAGGCAATTATATCAATATTAAAAAACTGGTTATAATTTAATTAAGAATATTATTAAATTATTTAGTAATTTAATTGCAGAATTAAATTAGCAAAAAAATTTAACTTTTATAATTAAAATTAAATTTCAGCTCGTAGCTAATCATGGATCGTAGTTGGATGTATGATAGACACGATCCTGGAAAGAGAGGTCAAGTTAGAGAATATTTTAAATTTGGGGTTGAGTTATTTATCAATGCCGTCAAACGAAGACCCATTGTGGTTAGTGAAGGGGGAATTAGATGTCCGTGTGCGGTTTGTCAATGTACACGTTTTGGAAGTGAAGATGACATCAAATTTCATTTGTACACTAGAGGATTCCAACCAAATTATTATATTTGGTCGAGTCATGGTGAATCATTTGTCTCGGATTCTGCTAGCAACTTTCCAGTCGATCAAGGTGCTTCAAGTAGTGTTGCAACGCAATTGGTCGAACAAAATTATCAGCATTATCCGTTGAACGAGATGAATGATATGTTATCGAATGCTTTCGGCATTCATGCTGTGAACAATGAATCAGATGATGATGAATACGATGGAGATGAACTTCCAAATGAAGAAGCCCAGAGATTTTATGTTCTGTTGAAAGAAACAAATACACCATTGTATGAGGGGGCGCAACACTCGAAGTTGACAGTCTGTGTTAGACTTTTGGGTTTGAAATCTCAATTTTTAGTTCCAGAATTGGCGATGGATTTGATGAATAAATTGATGTTGGAGACAGCCAAAAATCCTACTGACATGCCACAAAGTTATTATGCTGCAAAACAATTAGTGGGAAAGCTAGGATTAGGAGTGAAAAGAATTGATTGTTGTGTTAATGGGTGTATGTTGTTCTATAACAATGAGTTCGGTGTGAATGATGGTGGATTACTTGAATGTAAATTTTGTCATGAACCAAGATATCGTGCCAGAAGAAATTCCCGTTCTACTCGGCAAAAGCCAATTCCAAGAAAGGCAATGTTTTACCTCCCTATAATACCACGTTTACAACGAATGTTTGCATCATTGCAAACTGCAAAGAAAATGTCGTGGCACTCCGAAAATTATGAAAGAAGAAAAAATTCAGGAGAGTTGCGACATCTGTCTGATGGTTTGGCATGGAAGCATTTTGATGAAGTTCATCCTGAGTTTGCATCTGAACCACGTAATGTACGGCTAGGGTTATGCTCTGATGGATTTACTCCATACACTCAAGTATCAGCCATTCCATATTCGTGTTGGCCTATCATTGTTACCCCTTACAATCTTCCACCTGACATGTGCATGTCAAAGCCTTACATGTTTTTAGCTGCTGTAATACCAGGTCCATCCAGTCCAACAGTCGGAATTGATATCTACTTACAACCTTTGATTGATGATTTGAAGCGATTGTGGAACGGTGTTGTGACATATGATATCAGTCGAAAACAAAATTTTCGTATGAGAGCAACTTTGATGTGGACCATTAATGATTTCTCTGCTTATGGTATGTTGTCTGGATGGGGGACACATGGTAAATTGGCATGTCCTATTTGCATGACTGATACAAAAGCGTTCACGTTAGAGTATGGTGGAAAGCCATCTTGGTTTGACTGCCATCGTCGTTTCCTTCCTTTTGATCATCCATTTAGAAGGAACAAAAATGCATTCGTTAAGGATCAGTTTGAAACTCGTGGTCCACCTGTTAATATGACATCTGAAGAAGTCTTTAACGAGGTGAAAGATATTCCAAAGGTGAAGATAGTACGAGGCGTATCCTCCAAACCGCTTGGCTATGGAAAGAAGCACAATTGGACCAAAAAAAGCATATTTTGGGATTTGCCTTATTGGAAAGACAATCTTTTACGACACAATCTTGATGTTATGCATGTTGAAAAAAATGTCTTTGAAAACTTCTTCAACACTGTAATGAATGTCAAAGGAAAAACTAAGGATAATGACAAAGCTAGAAAAGATCTCGTGGAGCTTTGTAGACGCAATGATCTTTTGTTGGTGGAAATGAATAATGGCAAGTTTTTAAAACCTCGTGCAAACTATACTTTGTCTGTTGATGAAGTAAAATCTGTTTGTCGGTGGATAAAAGAACTGAAGATGCCAGATGGTTATTCGTCGAACTTGGCAAAATGTGCAGATGTTGAAACTGGAAGGATGCGGGGGATGAAAATTCATGATTGTCATGTTTTTATGCAATCTTTACTCCCTGTTGCCTTTAGTACTTTGCCACCACATGTCCTAAATCCGCTTGTTGAGCTCAGTAATTATTTCAGAAACTTATGTTCATCAACATTGAGGGAAGATGATCTCATAAAGATGGAAAAAGATATTCCAATGATTTTGTGTAAGTTGGAAAGAATTTTTCCTCCTGCATTGTTCGATTCCATGGAACATCTTGTAGTTCATCTTGGTGGGCCAGTACAATATAGATGGATGTATCCGTTTGAGAGGTACAATTCCTACTTCTATATATATATATATATATATATATATATATATATATCAAGTAATGTAATATTTGATTTATATATATACACGTGAAGTTAATTCATCATATTTAAATATAGGTTCATGGGAGATTCAAAGCGGTCAGTGAAAAATAAAGCAAGGGTTGAAGGTTCAATTTGTGCAACTTATTTACACCGTGAAACCATTCATTTTTGTTCTCATTATTTCAAAGACACTTCATTGTTGACAAGAAATATCAGGAGGAATGAAGTTGAAACAAGTGATATAATTCACCCCTTGAACCTTTCTGTATTCAACTTGCCTGGACGTCATGCTGGTGCGGAGAAAGTTTTTTTTCCCGAACAAAGAGTGTTAAAATCGGCGCATGTACATGTGTTGATTAACTGCAAAGAAGTTCAGCCTTACTATGAGTAAGTGAAAATAATTCACATAATATTATTGTTGGGCCGTATATTAATAATATTTACAATATTATTAACAATTATTTTCATCAGGTTGTTTCTGACCTCGGAGGGAATAACTGCGGGAAATAAAAGTGCTCAAACTGATGCATTGTTTCCTGCATGGTTCAGAAAACACATGTATCTTCAAGAGCCAACTCCTATCGTACAACACTTGATTAACTTATCTGAAGAGCCAAAGTCAAATGTTAAACAATGGCACACTTACTTCGTCAACGGATACAAATTTCATACACATAGGTGGACTGAAGGAAAAGAAACAATAAATAGTGGAGTGTGTATGAAAGGTCTGACTGAAAATGGTGAAGATGATTGGTATGGTGTCATTGAGAACATAATCGAAATCGAATATCCATACTTAGACTACAAAAAAAATGTAGTATTGTTTTATTGTCAATGGTTTGATCCATCATCCAGGGGTACAAAGTTAAATCCAAAGAACAACACCGTAAACATTAAAATGAACATGAGATATCGCCTTTTTGATCCATTTGCAATGGCCCATAATGTCAGACAAGTTTACTACATTCCTTACCCTTCAACAAGAGTTGACAAGCGAGGCTGGTGTGTCGCAATGACTACTAAACCAAGGGGGCGAATCGAAAAAGATGAAATAGTTGATGATGACATCCCATACCAAATTGATGAAATGTCTAATGTAAATGATGTCATTCACGTTGAAAGATTTAATCGTCTTTGTGTTGAAGATGAATTAGAAGATGTACCTTCAGATGGTGATGTAGATGAAGATGAAGAAATAATTGAAGAAGAAGATGACGATGACGACGACGATGATGATGATTGGGATAATGATAGTTGATTTCTATTTGTCTTTGTCTTTGTCTTTATATTTATTTATTGTCTAGTATGAACAATATTACTTGTCTTTGTCATATTAATTTAATATATTTGTCTTTTATTTGTCTAGTACGAACAATATTATTTGTCTTTAATTTGTCTATTACGAACAATATTATTTGTCTTTGTCATATTATTTTAATATATCTTTAATTTGTCTAGTACGAACAATATTATTTGTCTTTGTCATATTATTTTAATATATCTTTAATTTGTCTAGTACGAACAATATTATTTGTCTTTGTCATATTATTTTAAGGTATTTGTATACTTGTAGATATGTCCTCGTCAGTTGAACCATCAGGATCAGGTGAACCATCAGGATCAAGGTTACGTAAAAAAAAGGTTGTGCCTGCCCACAAGATGAAAAAGAAAGTTGTTTACCATTCTGGTTTAACTGATATGCCTCAGACCAGCGACATAGCACGCATTGTTGATGATGGTCGACAGGATGACATAATTGATTGGCAGGCTGTAATGCTAGCTGAAGAGGAATTATTAGTTGACAAATATCATTGACTTGTCATCGCACCTTATGGGAATGAGTAAGCAATTATATAAATTTTACAAAAATATTCGGTGTAATTTTTTTAATGACATGTAATTTATTATAATTTAATCTATTGAAATTGCTTTTGTATGTAGCTTAATGCCACAGAGGCATGTGGCCAAAGTCATCACATCGGTGATAGAATCAAAGTATCAAAAGTCGTGGTTGACTTGGGGCGAAGTCCAGGAAGATGAAGATGGCAAGTTCTGGAAGATGTTTTGGGGAGTGTTTCAGGTAAATTAATCAAACTCATTAATTTAATATATTTATAAATTATTATTATTTAGTAATATTTAATGATTTGTTTTTTAATGTAGGAAAAATGTACGTGGATGAGACACCAAACTGATGCTGTAATGTCAATTTTCAACTCAAAAGCTTCTCATCGACTGTCACATAAGTTGTCTGATGCTCGCTCAAAAGGTGTAAGGGACGCCAAATTGAAGTGGATTGGTGATGATGTGTGGCCACTTTTAGAGTTAAAGTGGGCAGATGTTGAGTACAAGAAGATTTGTGCACAAGCCAAAGAAAACAGAGCTAAGGATGCTACAGCTAGTCATCACACCTTAGGCTCTGTATCAGCTTCTACTATTAGACTGCTATACGAGAGAGAGTATGGCCACCCACCTACTCTGTAACACCCTGATTTCCCAACTATTATTTTAGCTGATTTTATTAATATTGTAAAATAGAAACACAAGGGTGTCACATTCTTTTCCAAATTAAATCTAATTACTAGAGTAATTTAAATATGCAGCGAATTAATTTCAAATTAAAAAAAATTAAATAAATAAATAAAGACTATTTTTTTTTTTTAACAAAGTCTGAATTAAAATTAAGTATAAAGAAATAACAATTTTCTAAATTTCCATAAATGAATCAACAATGTTCCAAAGATCTTAAAGTTGTAATTCCCAAAAACAATAAATGAAATTCCTCAAGTCAGGTATCCAGAGCGACTCCAAAAGACTCAAACAAAAATGTAACGCAACTCATAATGCCATCTCGAACACCGTAAACTAAGCTTGGACTCCTATCTGAAAACTACGGTTGCACACCGTAGGGCCAAGCCAGAGGGGAAATGTAAAGGTGAGCACAAAACATCAAATGATAACCGAAGTACAATAGCAAGAAGAGATAGCAAAACAAATATCAAGGAAAAGATCACTATAACGGGTGACCGCACATTCACTCACAATCAACTAATATTCAACTACAACAATAAATCATATATAACTCACACAATATATTTATATATACATATATATATATATATATATATATATACTCCCCTATGGTACCAAGGGCTACTTCATTGCTACATCATTTATACATAATAGCTACATCATTTATATATAGTTGCTACATCATTGCTACATCATTTATATATATATATATATAATAGCTACATCATTTATATATACTTGCTACATCATTGCTACATCATTTATATATATATATATAATAGCTACATCATTTATATTCACTTGCTACATCATTTCAACATCATTAAACACATGAACGGATACATGGTCATTTTATAATTGACAACATCATTCAACATCTTTATAATAGCATAGTCTTACATCATTAGTAACAATTATACAACATATTTAACAACAGCTTAATCCCAAGCATCAATAACTAACAACATAAAACCAACACCAATAATCATCAACCTCTTTTCAACATCATTTCAACATCATTAACTCAACTTCATTAAATACATGAATGCACATACTTAGTCAACATCATTGTTCAAACAAGACAACATCAATTATTATCAACGAACAATACCTTAAGCAACACCAACAAACATTTAAAATGAGCAGTTTAAACAAATCAAAAACAGCCTATTTCGACATCAATAGCAATGACTTAAAACAACACCAATACATAACAATTACTAGCACTTCGGTTAAATACCCTAATAACAATTCGTTGAAAATTCGTTATCCTAAGAATTAAGTGATTGAATTAATTAATCCAGAACCTCCCTCGGCTACATTCTCTAACACTTCACAACCTATTAATTAGTTAATACTAACTCCATTTTATTTTCAAAACAGTTACTTTTTATTTACTCACTAAATTTATTATGAAAAGAATTACCTAAAACTCATTAACCAAACACGTCAATTAAATACATCTTCAATGCACAGATCATAACTTGAGCTGTAATTATCCGATTGAGACCCAAAAATATTCATTAGAAAGCTAAGAAAAAATGCTACAAGTTTTATGTTGACCTCAGAAGCCAATTCAGAGCGCAAAGGATTAAAATAATTACGTTTCATACCAGAATTTATAAAACAGATTTGTTCCTGTTCACTGTGCAGACCATAACTTTGGCTACGGTTGTCCAACCGATGCGTGCAAGTAGGCGTTGGAAAGCTAAGTAAAAGAGCTACAACTTTTATGTTTAACACAACTTCCAGTTCGGATGTCTTAACGATGAAAAAACTCGATTTTCTAAACCACTAAAGTTGACTGCGGATTTTTAAGCTACAAATCTCAAATTTGACCTTTTCCAAAACCCTATTATTTAATATGGCACATACACGCTGCTTATAATCATGGTTCTAACATAGAGATGAACATTCGGATCCAAATTCCATCTCTATAACTCTACAATTAATCTCTACTAACTCGTAATATTATCAACTCATCAAAACTAAACTTTTAAATTTCTTATTGATTATTAAATTGTACTTTTTCAACATCTCTAAGAATAAGAACAAAACAACTTAATTAAAAAATACAAACAAAAGATAAAACTAACTTATTTTTATTCACATGTTCAATCCAAGAAAAGACGAAGAAAAAATTATAACTTTCAAAAACTCCATAACTCTAAACAGAAAGAGAAACTTGAAACAACAGCAATCGTCGATCAATCAAAACCACAATCCAAATAACAACATGAACACAATTAGAAATAGAAAAGGAATCCAAAACAACGCCAAGCATCAAGTAACAGGAATATAGTAAAAAAATAATGGCAAGCTATATTCTTGTATTCAAACTTCAGAAAATCATACAGATGGTGCAAAGCTCCCTTACCTTAATTCCTAGCAGCAATTTACTCTTTAGTTTTAATATTTGATCTCCACAAATTTCCAAAGCTCCACTCCTTTCTTTGTTGTATTAGGTTTTTTAAAAAAAAAGTGGTAATCCTAATTTAGTTTTAACCTAATCTATTTATAGAAGATTACTATTTTTTTTTTTAATCATAAAAGTAATACAAATTGAATTTTCTTAAAAAAAAATCTACAACAGTTGTTTTATCTTTTTTTTTTTAAAACAAAATTAGACAGATTTCTAATTCACACCCCCCACTTCAAGTTTTACTTTAAATACACCTCTCTTCTCTTTTCTTTATAATATTTCATTTTTTTTTTATTTCCTTCTCTCCTTTGATTTAATAAAACATTCTCATTAATCAAATAATTAAATTCTATTCATCTCAATCTTTCTACTGTAAATTTCACATAATTAATTAATTAATTAACATGCCAAAACCATAGCAAAACCACACAAACACATCCAAGCAAGACATTAATAATAAAACAAATATGAACTAACTCAATTTTAATAAAACGAATAATTTTAAAAATTGGGGCGTTACAACTCTCCCCTCCTTTAAGAATTTTTGCCCTCAAAAATTGTCTATGGTTCCCAAAAGGCAAGTTGTTAACTCATTCTACTAAACAAACTTATTATCCACTAACTAAATTTACCTAAACTATTCTTATACAATTAAAAAAAAGTATTGTTAGATAATAATGTAATACATCATCAATTATAAGTATTCTTAACTATTCATAAAGGCAAGAAACGCAAATCTTAAGCTACCATAAACTTAAAATATAAGCTACGTGGAATCATTCAAGTAATAAAGAAAAATATCGGTTAGCAAAATAGAACTCAAGAAACTTAGTGAAATTTTCAAAATAAAAAAAAAAGTGACTAATGTGCAAGTGTGACTTCAAAATAAAATTTGACACACATGAAAGCATGCTAAAAGATAGACACGGTTGACACACGACGACTGATGGCATGACATGGGACTAGGCATCGATAGTGTTCGCACACATCGCCTACAAAGGCACGATACAACAAAACTTTTGTCCTATGGACTGACCTGCTCTGATACCAACTTGTAACACCCTGATTTCCCAACTATTATTTTAGCTGATTTTATTAATATTGTAAAATAGAAACACAAGGGTGTCACATTCTTTTCCAAATTAAATCTAATTACTAGAGTAATTTAAATATGCAGCGAATTAATTTCAAATTAAAAAAAATTAAATAAATAAATAAAGACTATTTTTTTTTTTAACAAAGTCTGAATTAAAATTAAGTATAAAGAAATAACAATTTTCTAAATTTCCATAAATGAATCAACAATGTTCCAAAGATCTTAAAGTTGTAATTCCCAAAAACAATAAATGAAATTCCTCAGGTCAGGTATCTAGAGCGACTCCAAAAGACTCAAACAAAAATGTAACGCAACTCATAATGCCATCTCGAACACCGTAAACTAAGCTTGGACTCCTATCTGAAAACTACGGTTGCACACCGTAGGGCCAAGCCAGAGGGGAAATGTAAAGGTGAGCACAAAACATTAAATGATAACCGAAGTACAATAGCAAGAAGAGATAGCAAAACAAATATCAAGGAAAAGATCACTATAACGGGTGACCGCACGTTCACTCACAATCAACTAATATTCAACTACAACAATAAATCATATATAACTCACACAATATATTTATATATACATATATATATATATATATATACTCCCCTATGGTACCAAGGGCTACTTCATTGCTACATCATTTATACATAATAGCTACATCATTTATATATAGTTGCTACATCATTGCTACATCATTTATATATATATATATAATAGCTACATCATTTATATATACTTGCTACATCATTGCTACATCATTTATATATATATATATAATAGCTACATCATTTATATTCACTTGCTACATCATTTCAACATCATTAAACACATGAACGGATACATGGTCATTTTATAATTGACAACATCATTCAACATCTTTATAATAGCATAGTCTTACATCATTAGTAACAATTATACAACATATTTAACAACAGCTTAATCCCAAGCATCAATAACTAACAACATAAAACCAACACCAATAATCATCAACCTCTTTTCAACATCATTTCAACATCATTAACTCAACTTCATTAAATACATGAATGCACATACTTAGTCAACATCATTGTTCAAACAAGACAACATCAATTATTATCAACGAACAATACCTTAAGCAACACCAACAAACATTTAAAATGAGCAGTTTAAACAAATCAAAAACAGCCTATTTCGACATCAATAGCAATGACTTAAAACAACACCAATACATAACAATTACTAGCACTTCGGTTAAATACCCTAATAACAATTCGTTGAAAATTCGTTATCCTAAGAATTAAGTGATTGAATTAATTAATCCAGAACCTCCCTCGGCTACATTCTCTAACACTTCACAACCTATTAATTAGTTAATACTAACTCCATTTTATTTTCAAAACAGTTACTTTTTATTTACTCACTAAATTTATTATGAAAAGAATTACCTAAAACTCATTAACCAAACACGTCAATTAAATACATCTTCAATGCACAGATCATAACTTGAGCTGTAATTATCCGATTGAGACCCAAAAATATTCGTTAGAAAGCTAAGAAAAAATGCTACAAGTTTTATGTTGACCTCAGAAGCCAATTCAGAGCGCAAAGGATTAAAATAATTACGTTTCATACCAGAATTTATAAAACAGATTTGTTCCTGTTCACTGGGCAGACCATAACTTTGGCTACGGTTGTCCAACCGATGCGTGCAAGTAGGCGTTGGAAAGCTAAGTAAAAGAGCTACAACTTTTATGTTTAACACAACTTCCAGTTCGGATGTCTTAACGATGAAAAAACTCGATTTTCTAAACCACTAAAGCTGACTGCGGATTTTTAAGCTACAAATCTCAAATTTGACCTTTTCCAAAACCCTATTATTTAATATGGCACATACACGCTGCTTATAATCATGGTTCTAACATAGAGATGAACATTCGGATCCAAATTCCATCTCTATAACTCTACAATTAATCTCTACTAACTCGTAATATTATCAACTCATCAAAACTAAACTTTTAAATTTCTTATTGATTATTAAATTGTACTTTTTCAACATCTCTAAGAATAAGAACAAAACAACTTAATTAAAAAATACAAACAAAAGATAAAACTAACTTATTTTTATTCACATGTTCAATCCAAGAAAAGACGAAGAAAAAATTATAACTTTCAAAAACTCCATAACTCTAAACAGAAAGAGAAACTTGAAACAACAGCAATCGTCGATCAATCAAAACCACAATCCAAATAACAACATGAACACAATTAGAAATAGAAAAGGAATCCAAAACAACGCCAAGCATCAAGTAACAGGAATATAGTAAAAAAATAATGGCAAGCTATATTCTTGTATTCAAACTTCAGAAAATCATACAGATGGTGCAAAGCTCCCTTACCTTAATTCCTAGCAGCAATTTACTCTTTAGTTTTAATATTTGATCTCCACAAATTTCCAAAGCTCCACTCCTTTCTTTGTTGTATTAGGTTTTTAAAAAAAAAGTGGTAATCCTAATTTAGTTTTAACCTAATCTATTTATAGAAGATTACTATTTTTTTTTTTAATCATAAAAGTAATACAAATTGAATTTTCTTAAAAAAAAATCTACAACAGTTGTTTTATCTTTTTTTTTTTTAAAACAAAATTAGACAGATTTCTAATTCACACCCCCCACTTCAAGTTTTACTTTAAATACACCTCTCTTCTCTTTTCTTTATAATATTTCATTTTTTTTTTATTTCCTTCTCTCCTTTGATTTAATAAAACATTCTCATTAATCAAATAATTAAATTCTATTCATCTCAATCTTTCTACTGTAAATTTCACATAATTAATTAATTAATTAACATGCCAAAACCATAGCAAAACCACACAAACACATCCAAGCAAGACATTAATAATAAAACAAATAAGAACTAACTCAATTTTAATAAAACGAATAATTTTAAAAATTGGGGCGTTACAACTCTCCCCTCCTTTAAGAATTTTTGCCCTCAAAAATTGTCTATGGTTCCCAAAAGGCAAGTTGTTAACTCATTCTACTAAACAAACTTATTATCCACTAACTAAATTTACCTAAACTATTCTTATACAATTAAAAAAAAGTATTGTTAGATAATAATGTAATACATCATCAATTATAAGTATTCTTAACTATTCATAAAGGCAAGAAACGCAAATCTTAAGCTACCATAAACTTAAAATATAAGCTACGTGGAATCATTCAAGTAATAAAGAAAAATATCGGTTAGCAAAATAGAACTCAAGAAACTTAGTGAAATTTTCAAAATAAAAAAAAAAGTGACTAATGTGCAAGTGTGACTTCAAAATAAAATTTGACACACATGAAAGCATGCTAAAAGATAGACACGGTTGACACACGACGACTGATGGCATGACATGGGACTAGGCATCGATAGTGTTCGCACACATCGCCTACAAAGGCACGATACAACAAAACTTTTGTCCTATGGACTGACCTGCTCTGATACCAACTTGTAACACCCTGATTTCCCAACTATTATTTTAGCTGATTTTATTAATATTGTAAAATAGAAACACAAGGGTGTCACATTCTTTTCCAAATTAAATCTAATTACTAGAGTAATTTAAATATGCAGCGAATTAATTTCAAATTAAAAAAAATTAAATAAATAAATAAAGACTATTTTTTTTTTTAACAAAGTCTGAATTAAAATTAAGTATAAAGAAATAACAATTTTCTAAATTTCCATAAATGAATCAACAATGTTCCAAAGATCTTAAAGTTGTAATTCCCAAAAACAATAAATGAAATTCCTCAGGTCAGGTATCTAGAGCGACTCCAAAAGACTCAAACAAAAATGTAACGCAACTCATAATGCCATCTCGAACACCGTAAACTAAGCTTGGACTCCTATCTGAAAACTACGGTTGCACACCGTAGGGCCAAGCCAGAGGGGAAATGTAAAGGTGAGCACAAAACATCAAATGATAACCGAAGTACAATAGCAAGAAGAGATAGCAAAACAAATATCAAGGAAAAGATCACTATAACGGGTGACCGCACGTTCACTCACAATCAACTAATATTCAACTACAACAATAAATCATATATAACTCACACAATATATTTATATATACATATATATATATATATATACTCCCCTATGGTACCAAGGGCTACTTCATTGCTACATCATTTATACATAATAGCTACATCATTTATATATAGTTGCTACATCATTGCTACATCATTTATATATATATATATATATATAATAGCTACATCATTTATATATACTTGCTACATCATTGCTACATCATTTATATATATATATATAATAGCTACATCATTTATATTCACTTGCTACATCATTTCAACATCATTAAACACATGAACGGATACATGGTCATTTTATAATTGACAACATCATTCAACATCTTTATAATAGCATAGTCTTACATCATTAGTAACAATTATACAACATATTTAACAACAGCTTAATCCCAAGCATCAATAACTAACAACATAAAACCAACACCAATAATCATCAACCTCTTTTCAACATCATTTCAACATCATTAACTCAACTTCATTAAATACATGAATGCACATACTTAGTCAACATCATTGTTCAAACAAGACAACATCAATTATTATCAACGAACAATACCTTAAGCAACACCAACAAACATTTAAAATGAGCAGTTTAAACAAATCAAAAACAGCCTATTTCGACATCAATAGCAATGACTTAAAACAACACCAATACATAACAATTACTAGCACTTCGGTTAAATACCCTAATAACAATTCGTTGAAAATTCGTTATCCTAAGAATTAAGTGATTGAATTAATTAATCCAGAACCTCCCTCGGCTACATTCTCTAACACTTCACAACCTATTAATTAGTTAATACTAACTCCATTTTATTTTCAAAACAGTTACTTTTTATTTACTCACTAAATTTATTATGAAAAGAATTACCTAAAACTCATTAACCAAACACGTCAATTAAATACATCTTCAATGCACAGATCATAACTTGAGCTGTAATTATCCGATTGAGACCCAAAAATATTCGTTAGAAAGCTAAGAAAAAATGCTACAAGTTTTATGTTGACCTCAGAAGCCAATTCAGAGCGCAAAGGATTAAAATAATTACGTTTCATACCAGAATTTATAAAACAGATTTGTTCCTGTTCACTGTGCAGACCATAACTTTGGCTACGGTTGTCCAACCGATGCGTGCAAGTAGGCGTTGGAAAGCTAAGTAAAAGAGCTACAACTTTTATGTTTAACACAACTTCCAGTTCGGATGTCTTAACGATGAAAAAACTCGATTTTCTAAACCACAAAAGCTGACTGCGGATTTTTAAGCTACAAATCTCAAATTTGACCTTTTCCAAAACCCTATTATTTAATATGGCACATACACGCTGCTTATAATCATGGTTCTAACATAGAGATGAACATTCGGATCCAAATTCCATCTCTATAACTCTACAATTAATCTCTACTAACTCGTAATATTATCAACTCATCAAAACTAAACTTTTAAATTTCTTATTGATTATTAAATTGTACTTTTTCAACATCTCTAAGAATAAGAACAAAACAACTTAATTAAAAAATACAAACAAAAGATAAAACTAACTTATTTTTATTCACATGTTCAATCCAAGAAAAGACGAAGAAAAAATTATAACTTTCAAAAACTCCATAACTCTAAACAGAAAGAGAAACTTGAAACAACAGCAATCGTCGATCAATCAAAACCACAATCCAAATAACAACATGAACACAATTAGAAATAGAAAAGGAATCCAAAACAACGCCAAGCATCAAGTAACAGGAATATAGTAAAAAAATAATGGCAAGCTATATTCTTGTATTCAAACTTCAGAAAATCATACAGATGGTGCAAAGCTCCCTTACCTTAATTCCTAGCAGCAATTTACTCTTTAGTTTTAATATTTGATCTCCACAAATTTCCAAAGCTCCACTCCTTTCTTTGTTGTATTAGGTTTTTAAAAAAAAAGTGGTAATCCTAATTTAGTTTTAACCTAATCTATTTATAGAAGATTACTATTTTTTTTTTTAATCATAAAAGTAATACAAATTGAATTTTCTTAAAAAAAAATCTACAACAGTTGTTTTATTTTTTTTTTTTTTAAAACAAAATTAGACAGATTTCTAATTCACACCCCCCACTTCAAGTTTTACTTTAAATACACCTCTCTTCTCTTTTCTTTATAATATTTCATTTTTTTTTTTATTTCCTTCTCTCCTTTGATTTAATAAAACATTCTCATTAATCAAATAATTAAATTCTATTCATCTCAATCTTTCTACTGTAAATTTCACATAATTAATTAATTAATTAATTAACATGCCAAAACCATAGCAAAACCACACAAACACATCCAAGCAAGACATTAATAATAAAACAAATAAGAACTAACTCAATTTTAATAAAACGAATAATTTTAAAAATTGGGGCGTTACAACTCTCCCCTCCTTTAAGAATTTTTGCCCTCAAAAATTGTCTATGGTTCCCAAAAGGCAAGTTGTTAACTCATTCTACTAAACAAACTTATTATCCACTAACTAAATTTACCTAAACTATTCTTATACAATTAAAAAAAAGTATTGTTAGATAATAATGTAATACATCATCAATTATAAGTATTCTTAACTATTCATAAAGGCAAGAAACGCAAATCTTAAGCTACCATAAACTTAAAATATAAGCTACGTGGAATCATTCAAGTAATAAAGAAAAATATCGGTTAGCAAAATAGAACTCAAGAAACTTAGTGAAATTTTCAAAATAAAAAAAAAAGTGACTAATGTGCAAGTGTGACTTCAAAATAAAATTTGACACACATGAAAGCATGCTAAAAGATAGACACGGTTGACACACGACGACTGATGGCATGACATGGGACTAGGCATCGATAGTGTTCGCACACATCGCCTACAAAGGCACGATACAACAAAACTTTTGTCCTATGGACTGACCTGCTCTGATACCAACTTGTAACACCCTGATTTCCCAACTATTATTTTAGCTGATTTTATTAATATTGTAAAATAGAAACACAAGGGTGTCACATTCTTTTCCAAATTAAATCTAATTACTAGAGTAATTTAAATATGCAGCGAATTAATTTCAAATTAAAAAAAATTAAATAAATAAATAAAGACTATTTTTTTTTTTAACAAAGTCTGAATTAAAATTAAGTATAAAGAAATAACAATTTTCTAAATTTCCATAAATGAATCAACAATGTTCCAAAGATCTTAAAGTTGTAATTCCCAAAAACAATAAATGAAATTCCTCAGGTCAGGTATCTAGAGCGACTCCAAAAGACTCAAACAAAAATGTAACGCAACTCATAATGCCATCTCGAACACCGTAAACTAAGCTTGGACTCCTATCTGAAAACTACGGTTGCACATCGTAGGGCCAAGCTAGAGGGGAAATGTAAAGGTGAGCACAAAACATCAAATGATAACCGAAGTACAATAGCAAGAAGAGATAGCAAAACAAATATCAAGGAAAAGATCACTATAACGGGTGACCGCACGTTCACTCACAATCAACTAATATTCAACTACAACAATAAATCATATATAACTCACACAATATATTTATATATACATATATATATATATATATACTCCCCTATGGTACCAAGGGCTACTTCATTGCTACATCATTTATACATAATAGCTACATCATTTATATATAGTTGCTACATCATTGCTACATCATTTATATATATATATATAATAGCTACATCATTTATATATACTTGCTACATCATTGCTACATCATTTATATATATATATATATAATAGCTACATCATTTATATTCACTTGCTACATCATTTCAACATCATTAAACACATGAACGGATACATGGTCATTTTATAATTGACAACATCATTCAACATCTTTATAATAGCATAGTCTTACATCATTAGTAACAATTATACAACATATTTAACAACAGCTTAATCCCAAGCATCAATAACTAACAACATAAAACCAACACCAATAATCATCAACCTCTTTTCAACATCATTTCAACATCATTAACTCAACTTCATTAAATACATGAATGCACATACTTAGTCAACATCATTGTTCAAACAAGACAACATCAATTATTATCAACGAACAATACCTTAAGCAACACCAACAAACATTTAAAATGAGCAGTTTAAACAAATCAAAAACAGCCTATTTCGACATCAATAGCAATGACTTAAAACAACACCAATACATAACAATTACTAGCACTTCGGTTAAATACCCTAATAACAATTCGTTGAAAATTCGTTATCCTAAGAATTAAGTGATTGAATTAATTAATCCAGAACCTCCCTCGGCTACATTCTCTAACACTTCACAACCTATTAATTAGTTAATACTAACTCCATTTTATTTTCAAAACAGTTACTTTTTATTTACTCACTAAATTTATTATGAAAAGAATTACCTAAAACTCATTAACCAAACATGTCAATTAAATACATCTTCAATGCACAGATCATAACTTGAGCTGTAATTATCCGATTGAGACCCAAAAATATTCGTTAGAAAGCTAAGAAAAAATGCTACAAGTTTTATGTTGACCTCAGAAGCCAATTCAGAGCGCAAAGGATTAAAATAATTACGTTTCATACCAGAATTTATAAAACAGATTTGTTCCTGTTCACTGTGCAGACCATAACTTTGGCTACGGTTGTCCAACCGATGCGTGCAAGTAGGCGTTGGAAAGCTAAGTAAAAGAGCTACAACTTTTATGTTTAACACAACTTCCAGTTCGGATGTCTTAACGATGAAAAAACTCGATTTTCTAAACCACTAAAGCTGACTGCGGATTTTTAAGCTACAAATCTCAAATTTGACCTTTTCCAAAACCCTATTATTTAATATGGCACATACACGCTGCTTATAATCATGGTTCTAACATAGAGATGAACATTCGGATCCAAATTCCATCTCTATAACTCTACAATTAATCTCTACTAACTCGTAATATTATCAACTCATCAAAACTAAACTTTTAAATTTCTTATTGATTATTAAATTGTACTTTTTCAACATCTCTAAGAATAAGAACAAAACAACTTAATTAAAAAATACAAACAAAAGATAAAACTAACTTATTTTTATTCACATGTTCAATCCAAGAAAAGACGAAGAAAAAATTATAACTTTCAAAAACTCCATAACTCTAAACAGAAAGAGAAACTTGAAACAACAGCAATCGTCGATCAATCAAAACCACAATCCAAATAACAACATGAACACAATTAGAAATAGAAAAGGAATCCAAAACAACGCCAAGCATCAAGTAACAGGAATATAGTAAAAAAATAATGGCAAGCTATATTCTTGTATTCAAACTTCAGAAAATCATACAGATGGTGCAAAGCTCCCTTACCTTAATTCCTAGCAGCAATTTACTCTTTAGTTTTAATATTTGATCTCCACAAATTTCCAAAGCTCCACTCCTTTCTTTGTTGTATTAGGTTTTTAAAAAAAAAGTGGTAATCCTAATTTAGTTTTAACCTAATCTATTTATAGAAGATTACTATTTTTTTTTTTAATCATAAAAGTAATACAAATTGAATTTTCTTAAAAAAAAATCTACAACAGTTGTTTTATCTTTTTTTTTTTTAAAACAAAATTAGACAGATTTCTAATTCACACCCCCCACTTCAAGTTTTACTTTAAATACACCTCTCTTCTCTTTTCTTTATAATATTTCATTTTTTTTTTTTATTTCCTTCTCTCCTTTGATTTAATAAAACATTCTCATTAATCAAATAATTAAATTCTATTCATCTCAATCTTTCTACTGTAAATTTCACATAATTAATTAATTAATTAATTAACATGCCAAAACCATAGCAAAACCACACAAACACATCCAAGCAAGACATTAATAATAAAACAAATAAGAACTAACTCAATTTTAATAAAACGAATAATTTTAAAAATTGGGGCGTTACAACTCTCCCCTCCTTTAAGAATTTTTGCCCTCAAAAATTGTCTATGGTTCCCAAAAGGCAAGTTGTTAACTCATTCTACTAAACAAACTTATTATCCACTAACTAAATTTACCTAAACTATTCTTATACAATTAAAAAAAAGTATTGTTAGATAATAATGTAATACATCATCAATTATAAGTATTCTTAACTATTCATAAAGGCAAGAAACGCAAATCTTAAGCTACCATAAACTTAAAATATAAGCTACGTGGAATCATTCAAGTAATAAAGAAAAATATCGGTTAGCAAAATAGAACTCAAGAAACTTAGTGAAATTTTCAAAATAAAAAAAAAAGTGACTAATGTGCAAGTGTGACTTCAAAATAAAATTTGACACACATGAAAGCATGCTAAAAGATAGACACGGTTGACACACGACGACTGATGGCATGACATGGGACTAGGCATCGATAGTGTTCGCACACATCGCCTACAAAGGCACGATACAACAAAACTTTTGTCCTATGGACTGACCTGCTCTGATACCAACTTGTAACACCCTGATTTCCCAACTATTATTTTAGCTGATTTTATTAATATTGTAAAATAGAAACACAAGGGTGTCACATTCTTTTCCAAATTAAATCTAATTACTAGAGTAATTTAAATATGCAGCGAATTAATTTCAAATTAAAAAAAATTAAATAAATAAATAAAGACTATTTTTTTTTTTAACAAAGTCTGAATTAAAATTAAGTATAAAGAAATAACAATTTTCTAAATTTCCATAAATGAATCAACAATGTTCCAAAGATCTTAAAGTTGTAATTCCCAAAAACAATAAATGAAATTCCTCAGGTCAGGTATCTAGAGCGACTCCAAAAGACTCAAACAAAAATGTAACGCAACTCATAATGCCATCTCGAACACCGTAAACTAAGCTTGGACTCCTATCTGAAAACTACGGTTGCACATCGTAGGGCCAAGCCAGAGGGGAAATGTAAAGGTGAGCACAAAACATCAAATGATAACCGAAGTACAATAGCAAGAAGAGATAGCAAAACAAATATCAAGGAAAAGATCACTATAACGGGTGACCGCACGTTCACTCACAATCAACTAATATTCAACTACAACAATAAATCATATATAACTCACACAATATATTTATATATACATATATATATATATATATACTCCCCTATGGTACCAAGGGCTACTTCATTGCTACATCATTTATACATAATAGCTACATCATTTATATATAGTTGCTACATCATTGCTACATCATTTATATATATATATATAATAGCTACATCATTTATATATACTTGCTACATCATTGCTACATCATTTATATATATATATATATAATAGCTACATCATTTATATTCACTTGCTACATCATTTCAACATCATTAAACACATGAACGGATACATGGTCATTTTATAATTGACAACATCATTCAACATCTTTATAATAGCATAGTCTTACATCATTAGTAACAATTATACAACATATTTAACAACAGCTTAATCCCAAGCATCAATAACTAACAACATAAAACCAACACCAATAATCATCAACCTCTTTTCAACATCATTTCAACATCATTAACTCAACTTCATTAAATACATGAATGCACATACTTAGTCAACATCATTGTTCAAACAAGACAACATCAATTATTATCAACGAACAATACCTTAAGCAACACCAACAAACATTTAAAATGAGCAGTTTAAACAAATCAAAAACAGCCTATTTCGACATCAATAGCAATGACTTAAAACAACACCAATACATAACAATTACTAGCACTTCGGTTAAATACCCTAATAACAATTCGTTGAAAATTCGTTATCCTAAGAATTAAGTGATTGAATTAATTAATCCAGAACCTCCCTCGGCTACATTCTCTAACACTTCACAACCTATTAATTAGTTAATACTAACTCCATTTTATTTTCAAAACAGTTACTTTTTATTTACTCACTAAATTTATTATGAAAAGAATTACCTAAAACTCATTAACCAAACACGTCAATTAAATACATCTTCAATGCACAGATCATAACTTGAGCTGTAATTATCCGATTGAGACCCAAAAATATTCATTAGAAAGCTAAGAAAAAATGCTACAAGTTTTATGTTGACCTCAGAAGCCAATTCAGAGCGCAAAGGATTAAAATAATTACGTTTCATACCAGAATTTATAAAACAGATTTGTTCCTGTTCACTGTGCAGACCATAACTTTGGCTACGGTTGTCCAACCGATGCGTGCAAGTAGGCGTTGGAAAGCTAAGTAAAAGAGCTACAACTTTTATGTTTAACACAACTTCCAGTTCGGATGTCTTAACGATGAAAAAACTCGATTTTCTAAACCACTAAAGCTGACTGCGGATTTTTAAGCTACAAATCTCAAATTTGACCTTTTCCAAAACCCTATTATTTAATATGGCACATACACGCTGCTTATAATCATGGTTCTAACATAGAGATGAACATTCGGATCCAAATTCCATCTCTATAACTCTACAATTAATCTCTACTAACTCGTAATATTATCAACTCATCAAAACTAAACTTTTAAATTTCTTATTGATTATTAAATTGTACTTTTTCAACATCTCTAAGAATAAGAACAAAACAACTTAATTAAAAAATACAAACAAAAGATAAAACTAACTTATTTTTATTCACATGTTCAATCCAAGAAAAGACGAAGAAAAAATTATAACTTTCAAAAACTCCATAACTCTAAACAGAAAGAGAAACTTGAAACAACAGCAATCGTCGATCAATCAAAACCACAATCCAAATAACAACATGAACACAATTAGAAATAGAAAAGGAATCCAAAACAACGCCAAGCATCAAGTAACAGGAATATAGTAAAAAAATAATGGCAAGCTATATTCTTGTATTCAAACTTCAGAAAATCATACAGATGGTGCAAAGCTCCCTTACCTTAATTCCTAGCAGCAATTTACTCTTTAGTTTTAATATTTGATCTCCACAAATTTCCAAAGCTCCACTCCTTTCTTTGTTGTATTAGGTTTTTAAAAAAAAAGTGGTAATCCTAATTTAGTTTTAACCTAATCTATTTATAGAAGATTACTATTTTTTTTTTTAATCATAAAAGTAATACAAATTGAATTTTCTTAAAAAAAAATCTACAACAGTTGTTTTATTTTTATTTTTTTTAAAACAAAATTAGACAGATTTCTAATTCACACCCCCCACTTCAAGTTTTACTTTAAATACACCTCTCTTCTCTTTTCTTTATAATATTTCATTTTTTTTTTATTTCCTTCTCTCCTTTGATTTAATAAAACATTCTCATTAATCAAATAATTAAATTCTATTCATCTCAATCTTTCTACTGTAAATTTCACATAATTAATTAATTAATTAACATGCCAAAACCATAGCAAAACCACACAAACACATCCAAGCAAGACATTAATAATAAAACAAATAAGAACTAACTCAATTTTAATAAAACGAATAATTTTAAAAATTGGGGCGTTACAACTCTCCCCTCCTTTAAGAATTTTTGCCCTCAAAAATTGTCTATGGTTCCCAAAAGGCAAGTTGTTAACTCATTCTACTAAACAAACTTATTATCCACTAACTAAATTTACCTAAACTATTCTTATACAATTAAAAAAAAGTATTGTTAGATAATAATGTAATACATCATCAATTATAAGTATTCTTAACTATTCATAAAGGCAAGAAACGCAAATCTTAAGCTACCATAAACTTAAAATATAAGCTACGTGGAATCATTCAAGTAATAAAGAAAAATATCGGTTAGCAAAATAGAACTCAAGAAACTTAGTGAAATTTTCAAAATAAAAAAAAAAGTGACTAATGTGCAAGTGTGACTTCAAAATAAAATTTGACACACATGAAAGCATGCTAAAAGATAGACACGGTTGACACACGACGACTGATGGCATGACATGGGACTAGGCATCGATAGTGTTCGCACACATCGCCTACAAAGGCACGATACAACAAAACTTTTGTCCTATGGACTGACCTGCTCTGATACCAACTTGTAACACCCTGATTTCCCAACTATTATTTTAGCTGATTTTATTAATATTGTAAAATAGAAACACAAGGGTGTCACATTCTTTTCCAAATTAAATCTAATTACTAGAGTAATTTAAATATGCAGCGAATTAATTTCAAATTAAAAAAAATTAAATAAATAAATAAAGACTATTTTTTTTTTTAACAAAGTCTGAATTAAAATTAAGTATAAAGAAATAACAATTTTCTAAATTTCCATAAATGAATCAACAATGTTCCAAAGATCTTAAAGTTGTAATTCCCAAAAACAATAAATGAAATTCCTCAGGTCAGGTATCTAGAGCGACTCCAAAAGACTCAAACAAAAATGTAACGCAACTCATAATGCCATCTCGAACACCGTAAACTAAGCTTGGACTCCTATCTGAAAACTACGGTTGCACATCGTAGGGCCAAGCCAGAGGGGAAATGTAAAGGTGAGCACAAAACATCAAATGATAACCGAAGTACAATAGCAAGAAGAGATAGCAAAACAAATATCAAGGAAAAGATCACTATAACGGGTGACCGCACGTTCACTCACAATCAACTAATATTCAACTACAACAATAAATCATATATAACTCACACAATATATTTATATATACATATATATATATATATATACTCCCCTATGGTACCAAGGGCTACTTCATTGCTACATCATTTATACATAATAGCTACATCATTTATATATAGTTGCTACATCATTGCTACATCATTTATATATATATATATAATAGCTACATCATTTATATATACTTGCTACATCATTGCTACATCATTTATATATATATATATATAATAGCTACATCATTTATATTCACTTGCTACATCATTTCAACATCATTAAACACATGAACGGATACATGGTCATTTTATAATTGACAACATCATTCAACATCTTTATAATAGCATAGTCTTACATCATTAGTAACAATTATACAACATATTTAACAACAGCTTAATCCCAAGCATCAATAACTAACAACATAAAACCAACACCAATAATCATCAACCTCTTTTCAACATCATTTCAACATCATTAACTCAACTTCATTAAATACATGAATGCACATACTTAGTCAACATCATTGTTCAAACAAGACAACATCAATTATTATCAACGAACAATACCTTAAGCAACACCAACAAACATTTAAAATGAGCAGTTTAAACAAATCAAAAACAGCCTATTTCGACATCAATAGCAATGACTTAAAACAACACCAATACATAACAATTACTAGCACTTCGGTTAAATACCCTAATAACAATTCGTTGAAAATTCGTTATCCTAAGAATTAAGTGATTGAATTAATTAATCCAGAACCTCCCTCGGCTACATTCTCTAACACTTCACAACCTATTAATTAGTTAATACTAACTCCATTTTATTTTCAAAACAGTTACTTTTTATTTACTCACTAAATTTATTATGAAAAGAATTACCTAAAACTCATTAACCAAACACGTCAATTAAATACATCTTCAATGCACAGATCATAACTTGAGCTGTAATTATCCGATTGAGACCCAAAAATATTCGTTAGAAAGCTAAGAAAAAATGCTACAAGTTTTATGTTGACCTCAGAAGCCAATTCAGAGCGCAAAGGATTAAAATAATTACGTTTCATACCAGAATTTATAAAACAGATTTGTTCCTGTTCACTGTGCAGACCATAACTTTGGCTACGGTTGTCCAACCGATGCGTGCAAGTAGGCGTTGGAAAGCTAAGTAAAAGAGCTACAACTTTTATGTTTAACACAACTTCCAGTTCGGATGTCTTAACGATGAAAAAACTCGATTTTCTAAACCACTAAAGCTGACTGCGGATTTTTAAGCTACAAATCTCAAATTTGACCTTTTCCAAAACCCTATTATTTAATATGGCACATACACGCTGCTTATAATCATGGTTCTAACATAGAGATGAACATTCGGATCCAAATTCCATCTCTATAACTCTACAATTAATCTCTACTAACTCGTAATATTATCAACTCATCAAAACTAAACTTTTAAATTTCTTATTGATTATTAAATTGTACTTTTTCAACATCTCTAAGAATAAGAACAAAACAACTTAATTAAAAAATACAAACAAAAGATAAAACTAACTTATTTTTATTCACATGTTCAATCCAAGAAAAGACGAAGAAAAAATTATAACTTTCAAAAACTCCATAACTCTAAACAGAAAGAGAAACTTGAAACAACAGCAATCGTCGATCAATCAAAACCACAATCCAAATAACAACATGAACACAATTAGAAATAGAAAAGGAATCCAAAACAACGCCAAGCATCAAGTAACAGGAATATAGTAAAAAAATAATGGCAAGCTATATTCTTGTATTCAAACTTCAGAAAATCATACAGATGGTGCAAAGCTCCCTTACCTTAATTCCTAGCAGCAATTTACTCTTTAGTTTTAATATTTGATCTCCACAAATTTCCAAAGCTCCACTCCTTTCTTTGTTGTATTAGGTTTTTAAAAAAAAAGTGGTAATCCTAATTTAGTTTTAACCTAATCTATTTATAGAAGATTACTATTTTTTTTTTAATCATAAAAGTAATACAAATTGAATTTTCTTAAAAAAAAATCTACAACAGTTGTTTTATCTTTTTTTTTTTTAAAACAAAATTAGACAGATTTCTAATTCACACCCCCCACTTCAAGTTTTACTTTAAATACACCTCTCTTCTCTTTTCTTTATAATATTTCATTTTTTTTTTATTTCCTTCTCTCCTTTGATTTAATAAAACATTCTCATTAATCAAATAATTAAATTCTATTCATCTCAATCTTTCTACTGTAAATTTCACATAATTAATTAATTAATTAACATGCCAAAACCATAGCAAAACCACACAAACACATCCAAGCAAGACATTAATAATAAAACAAATAAGAACTAACTCAATTTTAATAAAACGAATAATTTTAAAAATTGGGGCGTTACATACTCCACTTCAAATGCATGAAATGGTGCATAGGTCAGCTGATGGAAATTGGGACAGTCCAAAAAGTAAAACAATTATGGTAAATACCTTAAATTTTGTTTTAATTTTGTTTTATATATATAACATTGATTATATGAGATGTTAATTAATATATTCTTATTTGTTTTAATTTGTGTAGGAATCCATAGTTGACTATATGCACAGTTTTGAGCAGAATGAAGAAACTCTTCCTCCGGCTCAGAAAAAGACTGAAGAGGAAAAGTTTGCCATATATACGAAGAAATATATGGAGTTAGTTGGAGGCAAGCGAAAAGGCCGTGTTAGAGGTGTTTGTAATTCTTCTAGCCTTATACAGAAGACTCCGACTGGATACGTTGATGTAGGCTCCTCTGGTTACAGTCTTGGTGGCATGACGAGTTCAGGCCTTGCTCGAGCTCAAGCTGAGGCATTTGAGAAGTATAAGGAAGAACTTGAGGCTAAGCATGAAGGTGTGAAAAACACAAGAAGGGGGGGTTGAATTGTGTTTTGGTATTTTGAAAACTTCTGCTAAGTTCTGAAGCCTATCAGAAGTACCAGCGGATAAAGAAACACAATTAACATACTCACACAAAAGAGTAAGGATAGAGAGAGAGGCGAGACAAGCAATTTTATACTGGTTCCTCTCACAAACCGAGAGTAGTCCAGTCCCCTTGCACTTCCAAGGGATTTCACTATAATCACCTAGACTATTACAATGCTCAAACACACTAGTAAGAGACTTCCTACTTGTTCAAGCACACTTGCAAGAGGCTTCCTAATATAAAAGAAATAAGATAGAAAGTGATAAACACTTGATTATAAAATCAAGAGTTTTCTTAAGATTACAACTCAAGACTCTTAAGACTCTAACACAGAATTCCTAATGAATTAGAAAAACAGAGTGTCAGAAGCACAACAGAAATAGTTTCAGAAGCAGTGCTTTCAGTCTTATGTAAAGGAGTAAAGTTGTATCAGTGCGTGCGTTGTCCTAACCTTAATCTTCAAGAAGAGATTCTCTATTTATATGTGAAGAGGAAATAGAGACGTTTGAAGATAATGACCGTTGCAGAGGTCATTTTCAAGCCAGCTGTGAAAAGGACAAGGTAACATGGGATATTTGCCAATTCTGGTAATGCTTATCCTGTTATTCCTTTTGCTTGAGAATATCCGTCCTTATGGAGTAAAATAGTACTAACGTCACAATCCTTGATGATAAGGTTGTAGTACTATGATGTCTCAATCAATCACAGCCTTTAATTCAAATGATTTCCAATCATTGAATCACTATCAGTTAACACTGGCTTTTCTGGCTTGTTATTCAGAGCCTATGTATCAGACATATGCTTCTGATGTCTTCAGCTTCTGAAACTGTTGGTCTTCTCCATACGTTGCTTCTGATTCAACATTAATCTTCTGAGATGACTTGCTTCTGATTAGCTTTTCTTCTGATATCTTAGATTCTGATGTCCATGCTTCTGATGTCCATGCTTCTGATATCTATGCTTCTAATATCCATGCTTCTGATATCTATGCTTCTGATATCCATGCTTCTGATATCTATGCTAATGCTTTGTTTCAGAGCTTAATTTAATCAACATAATATATTTAATCTGCACACTTAAAATTAAATATTAAAATACCCTATTCTTCATTAATACTTTGTTATCATCAAAACACTAAGAGTCAGATTCTGAACATCCTTTGTTCCAACAATCTCCCCCTTTTTGATTGATGACAAATCTAGTATTAATTAACAATGGTTGTTATTTTAATTTACTATGTTCAACAGAGGTTCATAAGCTTTGCACGCTCCCCCTAAGTTGTAACATTTAGTAATTAAAATAGTTTAAGAATATAATTTTATTATGACTCAAATTCTTCATATTTTGACTCTTAGAGACTAGTTTTGTAAGCTCTCCCCCTGAGTCTGATAATTAATGGAAAAATTGCACTCTTTCCATTTATCATCATATGAAGAACTTAGTTCAACATAAAATATTATTCTCCAGAATAAATAAACAGATAACATAATCAACAAAAACGTAAAAAAAATTAAACAGATTCTTTTAATTGGTTTCAGTTATTAGCGCTTCTAATCTCATTAATTAATGACTATTACTCCCCCTTTTGTCATCAAACAAAAACAGTTTGTATAAAAAGAAGTAAAGACATTTAAAAAGCGCGTAAAAAGATCAGTCAAAAACACAACTTTCAAGGAGTCAAGTCAGGAAAACAGTTACAACAACTCCATTAAAGGGATTGTCTGATTCCAAGAACTGAGAGACTTTGACTCTATAAAAGTCTATAAAAGAAGAGCGCAACACCATTACAATGCACTCAACACTTCCACACATTATTATCAGAAATAATGGATAAGGATAGAAGAGCAAATAAGGGTAAGGCTCCCCAAGAAGTGAAGAAAGAATAATCACCACAGAAAACAAAACCAAAGGCAAAGAAGGTTAAGGGTGAAGCATCTTCTTCAGTTCCATTAAGAAGAAGTTATAGAACTAGATCGAAAACAAAGCCACAACCACCAGTATACATCAATCTCTCATCAGATTCTGATGATACTGATTCTGATTACAGAGAATTTCTCAGAACATATGATCCAGAACAGTGTGAATGTTCTTCAGAAGGATCCTCTTCTGGTTCTGATAAGTGATCGACGATTTGTGTATCAATAAATTTAATTGACCGCAAGTGCACAGTCTCGTCGTTGAGTTTTAAAAGATATCGAACCACAGAGACCAATAGTTGATCTACCGTAATTCTGCCGCTACGTTGTAAATCTAAGGCGATTAAGTAGTTGTTTAGGGTTGTATTAGAATTAAGAAGAGGGAGAATTTAAACTTAAGATTTAAATTAATTAAAAGCGATATCGGTATGTAACTAATTAACCATCGGGGATTTAATAAATTAATAGTGCGCGGATAGGTGTTTACTTTTCAGAAGAACTTTCTTAATTTAAAGGTTTAAACCTCACACTCTTGTTTTGTTGATAAAAACCATACTTCCTAAGCTAGGAGTTTTACTGTCACTTTTCTACCACCTTAGCCTCGAAAGTATATTTTGAAAACCAATGAGTTCTAATTAATCCTAACGTGGCTCTCGCTCGTTCAAAGATTAATATCAAATTCCTACTATCTAGTTAAAACCTCAAACTCTCGCTCTATTGATTTTAACCTTAGTTGCTTTATTTTACTCTCGTTCAAAAGCTTTGAATTAAATTAGGAATTTGAATCAGAAAAGTAGTGTGTGTGCGCGCGCTATGTCATCATTAAATCCCCTTCGGAGAATTAAATTACATACCGATATCTAGGAATTTAGCTAGACATGGTAAAGGAAGTAAAGAAATAAAAACAGTAAATAAAACAAGACATAATAATTAAATAAATAAATGAACGTATAAAAACCTGGGAATAAAAGTTGCTGGAAACTTGAATTAAACTTGCTTGAATTAAAGGAAATATAATTCTTGACAGGAAACTGAAAACGGATCTGAAATCGGATTCCCGGTGTGGAAATACCGACACAGTTTACAAAGCGGGAATTATAAACTGACTGAAAATAAAGAAAGTAAGGCGTAGAGAAATCTGAGAAATGAGCTTGCTATTTATAGGAGGGGATTGGCTAGTACGATCCACAAAAAGAGGGAGGATAAGCTTCATTTTGATCTCATCCGATTGCCATCCGATTAGGAACAGAAAACGGATCAGACGTGCACTTCTTCCCCACGTCACGCAAATTCAGTTGCTATGGGCTTTCTCACTGGGTGGCGCTCGCCACTGGGTCTTCAATTGGTGGCGCTCGCCACCCCCACTGTGGCGCTCGCCACTGTGCAAATTTGGGCCAATGCCCATTTTTGCTATGCTCCTTTGTGGGCTGCGCGAATTTGGGCTTTGCACCCCCTTTTTGCTCCGTTTTTGACACTTTTTGCTCAATTCACTTCTCCGGCCTATTTTATTTAACAAAAGTAAAAACAAATCAAATAACAACATAAAAACACATAAAAGAAATAAATACGTATGAAAATGCACCTAAAGTTCACCTAAATTAAGCTAAAAATACGATATGATTTCGTGTCATCAAATTCCCCCACACTTGAACCATTGCTTGTCCTCAAGCATGAAAGAATAGTGAATTGCAAAGTGCAAGTAAAAACCATGACACGATCATCCTACTCGTACGTGGCTGCCGGCTAAGCTATGAAAATTAAATAACAGTGCAGATAACAAGAACACCATGATGACACACTAGATTCCCATTGTATGAAAGCAGACCTGAGGCACTTCTTTTTTACTCTACCTCTCACCTAAGTTTTCTTCCCCCTTTTCATTCTAGCGCAATCACATTAAGCCCGTTATCTCGTACACGCCCATGGTAGGAAACCTGTTAATGATTATGATCATCATATAGCGAGGGGTGCTGATAACATAAGTCTGGTAACCCCTATTTGCTTTACCCATTTCGCAGTTGCGGGGGATCGGATCGTAACCCGCCCTACCAAGTTCAGAATCAGACACCTCTGAACCAACTACTAACGAGTTTCTATACTATGGTATTTTTTTTTTCTTCCTCATGTTTCAACATTTGCTGAATTTTCATCAATTATTTCAAGGAATCAACCAATAGTATTTATAACATTTATAATCAAGATCATTCACTTATATTCTTCGGTTTCCCACTTAGTTTGTGCCTTGAGATGGTGCCGACTGCTAGATAAACTACTAAGGGTTCATTAAAACTCAAGTTCAAAGTTTTATCAAAATTAGTACTCAAATCAGTTTTACACACTTCAGGGAATCTTAGGTGTTAAAATGATATTGATTTTATCTAATCGTTACCCAAATTCCACAACATAGCCTAAATAGTGCAAACAACCTATATACTTTCAAACAATCAATATCAAGCATCAGAACTCAATACTTTTGCTTTTCACAAGAAAATTTTGGTATGGCTCAAGAAATGGGAAAATCAGACAATAACAAGACCAACACGCAAAATCAACTCAATCTAAGTGAACTAACCTAAGGTTTTATTATGCATGCAAAACTAAATGACTGAAAAATAAAGGGAAAGCGATAAAGCTTCCTCCCCCACACTTAAATCGAGCATTGTCCCCAATGCAACGAATAAAGGTGAGCTTGGAAGGGTACAACCTGAGTAGCGAAGCTTTCACAACTTGTAAAGTCGTCGAGCGTGCTATCTCTTTATTACCTGCAAAATAAAATGAACTAAAAGGAGAAAAACATTAAATTTAAAATCAGCGGGTTGCCTCCCACCAAGCGCTTTGTTTAAAGTCGGTTAGCTCGACTTCAAAGACGGTGACTTAGTTCACGTGACAGCGGACAGGGCGGATAGGTTGAAATTTGTAAGTGTGGTGTCACTATCCTTAAGGTTGTAATGTTTCAACCGCTGCCCATTAACTGTGAATGTATCACCAGAGTCACTCTTTATCTCAATCGCCCCATGAGGATATGTATTAGAAATTGTAAAGGGGCCTGACCACTTTGAGCTAAGTTTTCCAGGAAAGAGTTTAAGTCTTGAATTAAAAAGCAGTACTAATTGTCCTACCTTACACTCTCTCCTAGATAGACGCTTATCATGCCATTTCTTTGTTCTTTCCTTATAAATTCTGGCATTCTCATAAGCGTCCAACCTGAGCTCTTCTAACTCATGGATATCCAAGGTCCTTTTCCTACCGGCGGTGGTGTAATCAAAATTGAGGGCTTTGATAGCCCAATAAGCTTTGTGTTCCAGTTCCACCGGCAGATGGCATGATTTGCCATAAACGAGCTTGAAAGGAGTGGTCCCAATTGGGGTCTTATAGGCTGTCATGTATGCCCACAGTGCCTCATTCAGTTTTAAGGACCAATCCTTCCTAGAGGTTGCAACTGATTTTTCGAGGATGTGCTTGATCTCCCTATTGGAGACCTCCACTTGTCCGCTTGTTTGCGGGTGGTAGGGAGTTGCTATACGGTGTCGGACCCCATATTTTGATAACAGTCTTTCAAAGATCCTAGAGATAAAATGGGAGCCACCATCGCTGATGACAAGTCTCAGCACACCGAACCTAGGGAAGATCTGGTTTTTGAACAATCGAATCACTACTTTGGCGTCATTAGTTGGAGAGGCGACAGCCTCGATCCATTTGGACACGTAATCGACAGCCACAAGTATGTATTTGTTCCCAAAAGAAGTTGGGAATGGTCCCATGAAATCTATCCCCCAAACATCAAATACTTCCACTTCTAGGATGCCATGTTGAGGCATTTCATCGCGCCTAGAGATGCCACCAGCGCGTTGGCACTGATCACAACCCCTTATGGCAGCGTGAACATCTTTCCAAAGAGTGGGCCAAAAGAGGTCGGCTTGTAAGATCTTAGCACAGGTTTTGGAAGTACTTGCATGTCCTCCATAGGGCGCAGAAGGACTCTTGCTGCTAAGTAATTAACAATATCAGCATACCATGGCAAAGAGTCTCTTGAGAAGACAGAGTTGACGACTTCGATGTCGTCTTGAAGCAAAGGGCACTTGGAGGCGACACTTTCCATAAGGGCTACCAGCCTCTCATACGGGAAATCATCATTTATGGGTACCGTTTCGGGCACCATTCCCTCCATTCTTGACAAATGGTCCGCGAGTGTGTTGTCGATTCCTTTCTTATCTTGGATCTCTAAATCAAATTCTTGAAGAAGCAAGATCCATCTCAAGAGCCTTGGTTTGGCATCCTTTTTGTTCACTAAGTACCTAATCGCGGCATGATCTGTATAGACAATGATTTTTGCCCTATTAGGTAGGAACGAAATTTATCAACCGCGAACACAACAGCCAGGAGCTCTTTTTCTGTGGTGGCGTAGTTCATCTGCGCAGGGTCTAAGGTCCTACTAGCATAGTAGATAGCATGAAGCTTCTTATCCTTCCTTTGGCCTAGAACTGCGCCTATAGCATAGTCACTAGCGTCACACATGATCTCAAATGGTGGATTCCAATCAGGTGGCTGCATGATGGGGGCAGAAATGAGAGCTACCTTTAATTGCTTGAATGCCGTTAGGCACTCCTCATCAAAATTGAACTCGGCATCTTTCATTAGCAGCCCGGTTAACGGCTTTGTGATTTTGGAGAAGTCTTTAATGAATCGCCGATAGAAACCGGCGTGTCCCAAAAAGCTTCGGACTTCTCTCACAGATTTGGGAGGTGGTAGGTTCTCTATAACTTGGATTTTAGCTCTATCTACCTCAATCCCTTTGTCGGACACTATGTGTCCAAGAACAATACCTTGACGAACCATGAAATGGCACTTTTCCCAATTAAGAACAAGATTGACTTTTTCACATCTTTCTAGTACCTTCTCGAGGTTTGTCAAGCATCCTTCAAAACTTTGCCCGCATACGGAGAAATCATCCACGAAGACCTCCATAGTGTCATTGATGTAATCGGCGAAGATTGCTTGCATACATCTTTGGAAAGTAGCGGGGGCATTACACAATCCAAATGGCATTCGCCTATATGCAAATGTGCCAAAAGGACAAGTGAAGGTCATTTTCTCTTGGTCATCGGGATGAATAGGAATCTGGAAGAATCCCGAATAACCATCTAGATAGCAGAAGTAGGAATGATTAGCCAGACGCTCAAGCATTTGATCAATGAAGGGCAGAGGGAAATGATCCTTGCGTGTGGCTTTGTTGAGTTTCCTATAGTCAATGCACATTCTACTACCCGTTACGACTCTTTGTGCTACAGACTCTCCTTTCTCATTGGTAACTACAGTCACTCCACCTTTCTTAGGCACGACATGAACGGGACTGACCCATTTACTGTCGGAGATCGGGTATATTATTCCTGCATCCAGAAGTTTTTCAACTTCCTTCTTAACTACTTCAGTGAGAATGGGATTTATCCTTCTTTGCGGTTCTCGAGAGGTTTTGCAATCTGCCTCGAGGTAGATGCGGTGCATGCAAAGAGAAGGACTTATCCCTTTAAGATCAGATATGCTATATCCTAAAGCAGCTGGGAATTTTCTTAGGACTTTTAGCAATTCTTCGGTTTCGGATTGTCCTAAATCGGCGCACACAATCACAGGGCGCTTAAGCTCTTGATCAAGGAATTCATACCTTAGACTCTCAGGTAGAGGTTTTAGTTCGAGAGAAGATTGATCAGGAGACGGTGTCGGGTTTCGGTGTAATCTCAAAGCATTCGCCGAGCTCGTCATCCTGAACTTCGAGAGTAGGAGTTGGAGAAGATGTGAGAATTTCAGTGTAAATGGTTTGATCATTCTCCATTTCCTTTCTGCATTCGTCAATTACGTCAAGCTGATAGCAAGTATCATCTATAGCAGGTGCGCTTAGGAATTGAGTCAAAATGAATTCAACTTTTTCATCTCCCACTTCAAAGGTGAGCTTTCCCTTTTTGACATCAATTATCGCACCGGCTGTAGCAAGGAATGGCCTTCCTAAAATGATAGGTGTGTTAGAGTCTTCCTTAATATCCATGACTATGAAGTCGGTTGGAATAAAGAACTGACCTACACGCACCGGCACATTTTCTAAGACTCCTATAGGCATCTTGACCGAACGGTCGGCAAACTGAATGGACATTCTGGTGGGTCTTAGCTCGCCTAGCTTGAGTCTCTCACATATGGTCATGGGCATCAAACTAATGCTAGCACCTAAATCACATAGGGCTTTGTCAATAACAAACTTCCATATGACACAGGGTATGGAGAAACTTCCTGGATCCTTGAGTTTAGGAGGCATATTGTTTTAAAGGATAGCACTACACTCGGCAGTGAGTGTAACAGTTTCGTTGTCCTCAATCCTCTTTTTGTTGGTTAGGATCTCCTTGAGAAACTTAGCATATGCGGGCATTTGTGTGATAGCTTCGGTGAATGGGATGGTGATATTCAACTGCTTGAGAACTCCACAAATTTCTTGAATTACCCCATGCTTTTGGTCTTTTCCAACCTTTGAGGATAAGGAATGGGTGGTTTGTAAGGTGGCGGAGGCACATATGGTGTTTCTTTTTCTTTTGCCTCGACGCCATTTCCTTCTTTCTCTTTGGGTTCACTTTCTTTCTCAGCTGGTTCATCTGGCTTTTGCTGCATGGCAGGCCTCTCAATCCTAGGGTCAACTGGTTCATCATACTGTGTTCCACTTCGCAGTGTTACAGCGTTTACATGGGCTTTAGGATTGGGCAAAGGTTGGCCAGGAAATGTTCCTGCAGGAGCAGACATGGATGATTGCTGTTGAGCCACCTGTGCAACTTGAGTTTCTAGTATCTTATGATGGGTGGTCAAAACATCAACTTTACTGTTCAATTGCTCGAACATCTTGGCGAAATGCAGATTTTGATTCTTGATCCCCTCGTTAGTTTGCATTTGGGACGCCATGAAGGTTTCAAACATGGCGTCAAGGCTAGACTTCCCAGAGTTTTCTTGATTTAGCATGGGAGCTTTCTGAAAACCTGGTGGACCAGAGGATTGGCTTTGTCTAGGTGGATACAATGCATTGTTGTTCTTGTATGAGAGATAGGGAATGTTCTTCCAAGCTGAGTTGTAGTTGTTGGAATATGGGCCTCCTTGGGCATAGTTCACTTGATCGGAAGGAGTTCCGGCCAAGAGTTGGCATTCAGCTGTAGCATGCCCTGGGGAGCCACATATCTCACAACTAGAGACGGTTGCTGCTACGGTAGCAGCAGGAGCATTGAGTAAGCTGTCTAGTTTCAGAGTGAGTGCATCAACCTTGGCACTGACGTGGTCAAGGCCGCTTATCTCATGCATTCCTCCTCTCGATAGAGGTTTTTCTGCGGAGGTTCTTTCGCCTCCCCACTGGTAGTGATTCTGAGCCATGCTCTCGATGAGCTGATAGGCATCAGTGTAGGCCTTGTCCATGAGGGCGCCACCCGCGGCAGCGTCTATGGTCATCCTTGTATTGTACAGGAGACCGTTGTAGAAGGTGTGGATAATTAGCCACTCTTCTAAACCATGATGTGGACAGAGCCTCAACATGTCCTTAAATCTCTCCCACGCTTCATAAAGAGATTCGTTGTCTTTCTGCTTAAATCCATTGATTTGTGCTCTTAGCATAGCAGTCTTGCTAGGTGGGAAATACCTAGCCAGAAAGACTTTCTTCAATCCTTCCCATGTAATGACGGAGTTGGAAGGTAGGGACTGGAGCCAAGCACGGGCTCGATCTCTTAGAGAGAAGGGGAAGAGACGAAGCCTTATTGCTTCGGGACTTACGCCATTAGCTTTCACTGTATCGGCGTATTGTAAGAAGACAGAGAAATGGAGATTAGGGTCTTCTGAAGGACCACCCGAGAACTGACTTTGCTGAACTGCTGAGAGCAGGGAAGGTTTAAGCTCAAAATTGTTGGCCTCTATCGCAGGGGCAACAATGCTGTTATGTGGTTCAGCATCTGTAGGGGTAGCATAGTACTTCAGAGGGCGGTTTTGAGGACCTATTTCCATTTCTAATTCCTCTTCGGATTGTTCCGAGTCTTCGTCTGTTTCGGGAAAGATGATTTGACTTTGGGGCACTATGTATCTTTCCCGGAACTGTTCAATTCGGCGTCTTACACTTAGTAGACGCTCTGGGTTGTCGACTGGAGTTTCTAATTCTTTGCTATTAGAGCGGGTACTTGGCATACAATCGACAAGCCAAAAGGGTAATTTTTTAGATTTTTTTCTTTTTAATTTTTTTTCTATTTTTTTTTTTTTTTTGAATTTTTGACAGAAAAATAAAGGTTGCCTTAGTCTCTACGTTGTAACGACGGAGTTACAATATCGACTAAATTGGTCCCCGGCAACGGCGCCAAAAACTTGATCGACGATTTGTGTATCAATAAATTTAATTGACCGCAAGTGCACAGTCTCGTCGTTGAGTTTTAAAAGATATCGAACCACAGAGACCAATAGTTGATCTACCGTAATTCTGCCGCTACGTTGTAAATCTAAGGCGATTAAGTAGTTGTTTAGGGTTGTATTAGAATTAAGAAGAGGGAGAATTTAAACTTAAGATTTAAATTAATTAAAAGCGATATCGGTATGTAACTAATTAACCATAGGGGATTTAATAAATTAATAGTGCGCGGATAGGTGTTTACTTTTCAGAAGAACTTTCTTAATTTAAAGGTTTAAACCTCACACTCTCGTTTTGTTGATAAAAACCATACTTCCTAAGCTAGGAGTTTTACTGTCACTTTTCTACCACCTTAGCCTCGAAAGTATATTTTGAAAACCAATGAGTTCTAATTAATCCTAACGTGGCTCTCGCTCGTTCAAAGATTAATATCAAATTCCTACTATCTAGTTAAAACCTCAAACTCTCGCTCTATTGATTTTAACCTTAGTTGCTTTATTTTACTCTCGTTCAAAAGCTTTGAATTAAATTAGGAATTTGAATCAGAAAAGTAGTGTGTGTGCGCGCGCTATGTCATCATTAAATCCCCTTCGGAGAATTAAATTACATACCGATATCTAGGAATTTAGCTAGACATGGTAAAGGAAGTAAAGAAATAAAAACAGTAAATAAAACAAGACATAATAATTAAATAAATAAATGAACGCATAAAAACCTGGGAATAAAAGTTGCTGGAAACTTGAATTAAACTTGCTTGAATTAAAGGAAATATAATTCTTGACAGGAAACTGAAAACGGATCTGAAATCGGATTCCCGGTGTGGAAATACCGACACAGTTTACAAAGTGGGAATTATAAACTGACTGAAAATAAAGAAAGTAAGGCATAGAGAAATCTGAGAAATGAGCTTGCTATTTATAGGAGGGGATTGGCTAGTACGATCCACAAAAAGAGGGAGGATAAGCTTCATGTTGATCTCATCCGATTGCCATCCGATTAGGAACAGAAAACGGATCAGACGTGCACTTCTTCCCCACGTCACGCAAATTCAGTTGCTATGGGCTTTCTCACTGGGTGGCGCTCGCCACCCATTCTGTGGCGCTCGCCACTGGGCCTTCAATTGGTGGCGCTCGCCACCCCCACTGTGGCGCTCGCCACTGTGCAAATTTGGGCCAATGCCCATTTTTGCTATGCTCCTTTGTGGGCTGCGCGAATTTGGGCTTTGCACCCCCTTTTTGCTCCGTTTTTGACACTTTTTGCTCAATTCACTTCTCCGGCCTATTTTATTTAACAAAAGTAAAAACAAATCAAATAACAACATAAAAACACATAAAAGAAATAAATACGTATGAAAAAGCACCTAAAGTTCACCTAAACTAAGCTAAAAATACGATATGATTTCGTGTCATCAATAAGCCAGATTTTGATTATCTGAGGTACTTGGAGAATTATCATTCTCCAACAGAAACCTCAGGCTCTGGTGACTCACAGAAGTCAGATTTAGATTCTAAGTAGATTTAGGACCTTATGTAATGATATTCTATTTAATCAATAAAGATTTATGGTTCTGTTTTGAAATCTTTTTCTATAATTTCTTTGTGTTTGACATAATTTTCAAAAACATAATTAAACAAAACAATGCAAACAGTTAACAGCAATCAAAACAAATTAAGTAAGCAAAAGATGTTCATGCAATTAAAAGAAATAAAACTTGTTCAAATATTACAACCACTTAAAAACAATTTTGTGCGCAAACATAGAATCCTAGGGTTGAGATGAGGAGGGGTTAGAAGGAAGTCTTGAGATAAGCAACATCATCATCTTCTCAAGAGCTTTGTCAGACTTCTCAGCATTCTTGTTGATAGTTTCTTTCAGATCCGTCTGATTTGTCTTGACCTCTTCCAATCCAGCTTCCAGCACTAAGAGTTTATCTCTTTGTTCTCTTTGAATCTGTTCAACCTTTAGAATCCTAGTAGCAGCAACATCAGAACTTTCAACCATGTGTGTATCAAAACTTAGCACATTAACATCTTCTTCCAGCATCATCTTCTGTTCCAGACTTCTTTGTTCTCTTTCTTTAGCTTTTAGAACTTCCATCTAATCATGTGATAAGTTAGTTAACATCAATCTTTTCTTTTGAAGAGCACTTCCAAAAGAATCAGTGAATTGCAGATGTTCATAAACTAACTCATCAACATACTTTTTCTTCAAAGCAGCCATGATCAACCTCTGAGCATTATCAATCTCATCAAACTTTTCAACAATCTGACTTGGCATAATACCACGTTCAGATTTTAAGCTGTGCATTCTTCTAACATCATTATTAACAAGCCTTGCTAAAATCTCAATGCTAGAAACAGTTTGGTTAGAGTGTTGAGTTTGAATGCTTTCTATGATAGATTGATAAGTAATTTCAGGCTCAAAAACAGTTTGATTGATATGTTGTTCAAGGTTAGATGGAGGTGAGACTGGGGATTGAGGTGATGAAGGTATGCTAACAGTGAATTCAGGTTGTGAAGATGATTGAGTTAAAGGATTAACAATCTCTATGGTTGGAATGGAGGGTTGAATGATATGTGGAGGAGTGTTAACATGAATTGGAGTGGGGATGGGATTAGTGTGATCAGATTCAGTATCAGAATCAGAACTAACATCACTAAGAGGATCACCAAATTTTTCTTTAAGCTTATCAAGACCTGATTTCTCAGAAGGAGAAGGTATAACAACAGAAGGTTTGGATGGAGTTTCAGGTAAGCTCTTAGTTTCTGCATGAATGGTATGAGGTGACAAATGTTCAGATAGCATATCTAAAACATTTGGTTCTGATACAGGTTCAGAAGAAGGTTTGGTTGGAGAAGGTTTCACAAAAACAGGCTCAAGAACAGGTTCATCATTTCTAGTTTGAGATTCAACAGACTCATTAATAAAAGCATTAAAAGATGTACCTTGATGTTTCTGTCGTTTGTGAGCAGCTCTATCTCTGGCTATCTTCTTCTTCTTCAATATCAGAGGTTCATCATCATCCTCTTCTTCTTCATCAGACTCAACAATAACTTTCCTCTTGTTTTTATTGTTGTCCTCATCCTTCTTGGACCTTTCTTCTTTTCTAAGATTTTCAATCTGTTCTTCTGTTAAGATCTTGACACCACCAATTGAAGGAGTTTTCAGCTTTACTCTATCTCTTGTCATAGTGGTCTTCATCACAAAGTCTTGCTTCTGATCAAAACCAAGTTTGGTGATATCCACTTCATCTCCAGGAGTTTCCAATCCATACTTATCCTTCCAATGATTGAAACATCCATCAGCAATCTTCTTTCCTTCTTCAACATCAACAGCAGGAAAAGAAGAATCAATCACATCTTCTTCTTTGTTCATTAGCAAGGGGTTGTTAGGAACCACAACCTTACCTTTTACTAAGAACATCTTCTTTAGAGACTTTCCATCAACAACTCTTGATTCCAAAAAGGTAGCTTTAACAAAACTTGGGTAGTTTTCTTTAAGAATCTCATGAAAGTTGCTCAGATAGAATATGTGAGATAGCAACCTAACATGATGACAGTTGGTGTGATTCTTTTCCATACTGTTTTTAATCATTTCACAGAGATGATCAAAAATGTATTTAGCCACATTCATTTTGACAAAGCTGTGAAGATAATACATGAAGTATTTTTGTTCAGAAGAAATGCAGTCAGTTCCACCCACTTTTGTAGCAATAGACTCAAACAGTACCTTCTAAACACTTTTGAAGAATGTTTTCAAATCTTTCTGACCATTTGAAGTGACATTCTCAAACAGAGTTGATTGAACAGTTGGATCTTGTGGCTTAGTCCTGTAACCAGCAAGATGAATTCCTTGATTTGGTAGGTTCAAAACCTTTGCAATATGATCTGCAGTGATTTTGATATCCATACCAGCAATGTTGGATCTAATTTCTGTTTGGGTAAACTCAGAAAGACCCAATTCTTTCCTTGATTTTCCTTTCAGCATAGGATTTTTCTTCACCAGATTTTGGACTTCAATATAAGCTAACTGCTTATCATACACATACGCCTTCATCCAAAATTCTTTTACCATCTCTTCAAAGATTGGACCATTCAGAATCATGAAGTAGCGTTCTAACCCTTGATAGTAGAACATCTTCTGTAAATCAAAACCATTTGCTTTCAGACTTTCAAAATCCACCCGTTTCTCTACCATGCATTTTAACTCTTTAAACTTGAAGGTCATAGAGTCTTTTCTGATTGAGAACTTCTTTTGATTTTCCAAATCAATGATGGGTTTTACGGATATAGAAGCAGTAGAAGATGACGATGCCATTGTTGAGGGTTAGGGTTTTGGTTTTGCTAAAGAGGGAAGAAAGAAAACTGAAGCGTTGGAAGTTTAGAGAGAATGAGAAAAAGTGTGGGTTGTGATCGTGTTTGTGTGCAAGTGATATAGGTGTATATTTTTAGAAAACAAACAAACAGTACAACACACAAAAGGACATAGTAGTCATATTCATTTTAAGCGCTAAACTCATCATAAACCAATACTCATCTAATTGCAAAATGACACGTGTATTAGAAAATTATTTAAATAACTGGTGCGTTAGTGGACAGCAGTTAAAAAAGAAAGGTTGTAAACTGTTCCACTACCACATCAGAACCATTCTTTTGATTCTGATACTTATCAGAAGTAGTTACTCATCAGAACTTCTGACCTTGAGGTTCTGAGGTTCAACATCTTCTGATCCTTATCAGATTTTAAAAACAGTTTTACTCAAAAGAACTTAACAATCAGGAACAAACACCATGTTGAGATTTTTCTTTATGAAATCAAATCTTTCAACAGCCAAAGGTTTTGTACAAATATCAGCCCATTGTCTTTCAGTATCAACAAACTTGATATCTATAACACCTTTCTCAACATAATCTCTTATAAAATGATGTTTGATCTCAATATGTTTTGCTCTAGAGTGTAAAATAGAATTTTTGGAAAGCTGAATGGCTGCAGTGTTATCACAATATAAAGGTATATAATGACTGCTTATATGATAATCTTCTAATTGATATTTCATCCAAAGAAGTTGTGTGCAACATTTTGCAGCTGAAATGTATTCTGCTTCTGCTGTGGACATAGCAATGGTGGTCTGCCTCTTGCTACACCAGGAGATAAGATTTTCACCCATAAATTGGCAACTGCCACTTGTTGATTTTCTTTCAAGTTTATCTCCAGCATAACCAGCGTCACAGAATCCATTTAACTCATATTTCTTGGATTTCTTATAAAGTAATCCAAAATTACAAGTAGCTTTCAGATATCTAAAGATTCTCTTCACAGCAGTGAGATGAGATTCTCTAGGATCTGATTGAAATCTTGCACACAAGCATACAGAGAACATAATATCAGGTCTAGATGCAGTTAGATAGAGTAGAGAACCAATCATACCTCTATATAACTTCTGATCAACTTTGCCTTCAGATTCATCCAGACTCATGCTTGTTGTTGGATGCATTGGAGTATTCATTGGCTTACAATCTTCAAGATTGAACTTCTTCAAGAGATCCTTTGTATATTTGGTTTGATGAATGTAAGTTCCTTCCTTTGTTTGATTGATTTGAATTCCAAGAAAGAACTTCATCTCTCCCATCATGCTCATTTCAAATTCTTTTTCCATTAACTTAGAGAAATTCTTGCATAGAGTAGCATTAGTTGAACCAAACACAATATCATCAACATAGATCTGAACGATCAGAATGTCTTTCTTCAAGGTTTTTCTAAATAGTGTACAGTCAACTTGTCCTTTTTCAAAACCATTATCAACCAAAAAGTTACTCAGTCTATCATACCAAGCTCTAGGAGCTTGTTTAAGACCATAAAGTGACTTTTGCAGTTTATAAACATGATCAGGATTTTGAATATTTTCAAAAGTAGGAGGTTGTTTGACATATACTTCTTCAGTAATAAAACCTTTAAGAAATGCACTCTTCACATCCATTTGATATAAAGTAATACCAAGGTTAACTGCATAGGAAAGAAATAACCTGATTGCATCAAATCTTGCAACTTGAGCAAAAGTTTCTGTGTAATCAATTCCTTCTTGTTGACTGTAACCTTGTGCAACTAATCTTGCTTTGTTTCTAGTTACTTCTCCTTTCTCATTGAGCTTGTTTCTGAACACCCATTTTGTTCCAATAATGTTCTTGTCTTTTGGTCTAGGAACTAGATTCTAAACTTCATTTCTGTCAAACGGATGAAGTTCATCTTTCATAGCTAAGATCCAAGCTTTTTCTTTGAGAGCTTCATCAATAGTCTTTGGTTCATTGAGAGAAACCAAACTGACCATTGCATCTTCATTTTGTGAGCTTGATCTTGTTTTTCTAGGACTTTATTTATTTCCAATGATCAAATCTTCTGGATGAGATGACTTATATTTGAATGAATTCTTCTTAATAACTTCTTAAATCTCAGCATCAGAATCACTATCAATTTGAGGAGTTGGAACATCTTCAGAAGGAGCAGTTTCTTGATCATCAGAAGTTGTCTCAGGTTCTGAACTCTTGTTAACCTCTATAGTTTCAACTTCTGAATCTGGATTATTTGCAATAACTTCAACTAGCTCTGACTTATCATCATCAGGCTCTTTGTCATCAAATCTTACATGCATAGATTCTTCAAAAGTGTTAGTTTCAGAATTATACACTCTTGATGACTTAGAACGTTCAGAATATCCAATAAAGATACCCTTAGAAGCTTTAGAGTCAAATTTCTTTAAATGAACTTTAGAATTCAGAATGTAACATGTACAACCAAATTGATGAAAATAAGAAATATCAGGTTTTCTTCCTTTGAACAATTCATATGCTGTTTTATTCAATAAAGGTCTGATATAGATCCTATTTTGAATATAACAAGCAGTGTTTATAGCTTCTGCCCAAAAATGTTTTGCTAGGTTAGTTTCATGCATCATGGTTCTGACCATTTCTTGTAAAGATCTGTTCTTTCTCTCTACAACCCCATTTTGCTGTGGAGTTCTAGGAGATGAGAACTCATGAAAAATTCCATTGTTTTCACAATAGATTTCAAAAGGTTCATTTTCAAACTCACCACCATGATCACTTCTAACCTTGACAATTTTCAAGTCTTTTTCAACTTGTATTTGAGTGCATAAAGTTTTAAACACATAATATGTATCCTCCTTGGATCTCAGGAATCTAACCCATGTCCATCTACTGAAATCATCTATAATGACAAGTCCATACTTCTTACCATTTATTGAAGCAGTACTAACTGGTCCAAATAAATCAATATGAAGCAGTTCCAAAGGTCTTGTGGTAGATGATGACACAAAATCATATCGTATTTTTAGCTTAGTTTAGGTGAATTTTAGTTGCATTTGCATATGTATTTATTTCATTTATGTCTTTTTATGTTAGTATTTGATTTGTTTTTACTTTTGTCGAATAAAATAGGTCGGAAAAGAAATTTGAGCAAAAAGTGTCAAAAACGGAGCAAAAAGGGGGTGCAAAGCACAAAATCTGCGCAGCCCAACTGAGCCCAATTGAGCCCAGCAAGAAAGCAGCATGGTGGCGCTCGCCACCAGCCCTGTGGCGCTCGCCACAGAATTCAGGGCCCAAATGTAACTAATTTTGCGTGACGTGGGGAAGAGGCACTCGTCTGATCCGTTTTCTGTTCATAATCGGATGGCAATTGGATGAGATCAAATTGAAGCTTATCTTTCCTACTTTTGTGGATCGTACTAGCAAATCCTCCCCTATAAATAGAAGCTCAAATTTCAGATCTGATTACATATTATTTCCTTCAGTTTTCTGTCAGTTTAGGTTTCTAGTAACAGTAACTGTGACGGTATTTCCACACCGTGAATCCGTTTTCAGTTCTGTTTTCACTTTCCTGTCAAGAATATTATTCCAGTTATTTCAGTCAAGTTAATTCAGCATTTATTCCAGGTTTTTTATTTAATGTTTTTATTCATTTATTTAATTATGCTTTATTTAATTTTCTGTTTTTGTTTATTTAATTTCTTTACTATGTCTAGCTAAATTCCTAGATATCGGTATGTGAATTAATTCTCCGAAGGGAATTTAATAATGATTTAGCGCGCACTTCCTAAACTATTTTTCTGATTCGAATTCCTAATTTTAAAACTCCTAAGCTTTTGAACGAGAGTAATATAAAGCGATTAAGGTTAAAATCAATAGAGCGAGAGTTTGAGGTTTTAACTAGATAGTAGGAATTTGATATTAATCTTTGAACGAGCGAGAGCCACGTTAGGATTAATTAGAACTAATTGATTTTCAAAATATACTTTCGAACCTAAGGTGGTAGAAAAGTGACAGTAAAACTCCTAGCTTAGAAAGTATGGTTTTTATCAACAAAACGAGAGTGTGAGGTTTAAACCTTTGAATTAAGAAAGTTCTTCTGAAAGATAAACCCTTTTCACACGCGCTATTAATTTATTAAATTCCCGACGGTTAATTAAGTTACATACCGATATCCCGCTTTTATTAATTTAATTCTTTAATTTTAATTTTCTTTTAAAAATTCAAAACAATTCTAAAACATCTATTAGCCTTAGATTTACACCGTGACAACAGAAAAACGGTAGTTCGATTATTGGTCTCTGTGGTTCGATAATCTCTTAAAACTACATGACGAGACTGTGCACTTGCAGTCAATTAAATTTATTGATACACAAATCGTCGATCAGTAGAGACAATGTTTTTATCTTTAAAAGAGCTTTTGAAAAGCTTTCCTTTTTGACAAGGACCACAAATTGTGTCTGACTGATATTTTAAAACAGGTAGGCTTCTCACAAGATCTTGACTACTTAGCTTAGAGATTAATCTCCAGTTAGCATGTCCTAATCTTTTGTGCCAGACCCACTTTTCTTCACTCAGAGTCGGAAGACAAACAACTTGTTGTTCAACTAATTCAAAAAGATTGATTTTGTAAACATTTCCTTTCCTTTTTCCTTTGAAAACTACAGACTTATCAGAGTAATTGTTTACAGTACATGTGTTCTTATTAAAAACAACTTCATAACCATTATCACATAATTGGCTTATGCTAAGAAGGTTATGATAAAGTCCATCAACAAGAAGAACATCAGAAATAGTAGAGAAGGAATTACCTACTGTACCAGTACCAATTATTGTGCCTTTTTGGTTCCCACCAAATCCTACAGATCCTCCCTTTTTCAGATTCAGGGTGAGGAATAAATGCTTTTCTCCCGTCATGTGTCGAGAGCAGCCACTGTCCAGGTACCATGTGCTTGAGTTTTTCTCTTTTTGAGTGCAAACCTGCAACATAAACTATTTCAGATTTTGGTACCCACAACTTGGTGGGTTCTGATGGGTTAGTGTAGGCCTTGTAGAAGTATGATTTTTGAAAACCAGTTTGAGGAGCATACTTCTTCTTGCCAAAACTTCTAATAGGTTTCACAGACATTGTATCAGAAGTACTAGCTTCTGAAGTTCTCAGAACCTTAGTTGGTTTAGGAACTGGTCTCTTCAGAATCTTTACTTCTGAGTATCTCATTTTTGAATTTGAGTTATCAAAAATCACTGAATTGTTATCTTCTGAGACTTTTGATTTGCCCTTATTCAAAACAGAAGTTTGTGAAACTTTCTCAGAGTTACCAGTTTCTGATATGAAAGTAGAATAGAGAGGAGGAGGTGTTTTGCTCAAACAAACAGACTGACTTGATTTTTCTTTATCAGAAGATGCAGAATAACCAAGTCCATATCCTTTGTTCTTGCTCACACTGTAAATCATGGAAGCAACTTTGCTCTTGTTAACATTGTGTTTAACAAACTCATGAAGAGCAACTTCGTGCTTATCATGTGATTTGTTACAAGCAACACAACCTTCTTCAAGCTCTTTAATTTTCAAAAGAGATTCATTATATTGAGATTGAAGTTGGTCAGATTTCTCTGTAAGCAAGTCAATTTTAGTTTTTAAACTTTTGAAATCATTTGACTTGTTTATGTATTGCTTCATAGTGTCTTTGAGAGCAATAAGAAGCTTATCATGAGGAAGTTTAGAAATTACCTCATCAATATCATCAGTATCAGATTCATTCTCCATATCAGATTCATTATCAGAAGATGTTGTAGCCATAAGTGCAATATTTGCTTCCTCATCATCTTCTTCAGTATCTGATAACTTCTCAAGATCTTCAAAAGTAGCCATAAGACTTTTCTTCATTCTGTTCTTGAAGTTACCCTTTTTTCCTTTATCATTTGAGTTCAAATCAGGACAATCAGCAATAAAATGACCAGTCTTCTTGCAGTTGAAACAACTATTTTTGGAACCATCTTTCTTGTCTTTAGAATTGGAGCTTTTGTTCCCATAACTCTTAGAACCAGAACTTCTTCCAGAAACTTTGTTGTTTTTGTACTTATTCCATTTCCTGAACTTTGAAAGCAGAGCAAAGAGTTCCTCATCTGATCCATCCTCCTGTTCATCTATAGAAGATTCATCAGCATCAGATTCAATAACTTTAGCCTTTAAAGCTTTAGGAGATTTCAAAGTTGCTGGCAAAGCCAATGACTTTGACTTCTTCTTAGGCTCATCAGAAGCTAATTCCATCTCGTGACTTATGAGAGAACTAGTTAACTCTTCTAGGCTTAAGGTATTGAGATCTTTTGCTTCTTGTATAGCAGTGACCTTAGGTCTCCACTTGGGTGGTAAACACCTCAGAATCTTCTTAACATGATCAGCAGTGGTATAACTTTTCTTTAAGACTCCAAGACCAGAAACCAAGATTTTAAACCTTGCATACATTTCTTCAATGCTTTCTGTTTCTTTCATCTTAAACATTTCATACTGATGAACCAGAAGATTAGCCTTTGCTTCTTTCACTTGTTGGTTTCCTTCATAAGTAGCACACAAAGAGTCATAAATACCCTTAGCACTAGATCTGTTTCCAAGTTTCAAAAACTCATCATGAGTGATACAGCTAGCAAGGATAGAAATAGCTCTGTTGTGTCTGTTCCATTCTTTCTTTTGTTCAGCTGTGAAGGTCTTCTTTACAGCTGCTGTGGTCTTACCATCTTCATCAAGCTTATCTTGAAAGCTAACACCTTTGAAGGTACAAAAACACAAGAAGGGGGGGTTGAATTGTGTTTTGGATAGTTTAAAAAACTTCTTCTAAGTTCTTTCGAACTTATCAGATTTAGCAGCGGATAACTCAATAAAGGAGAGTAGAGAGAGAGAAAAGACACAAGCAATTTATACTGGTTCCTCTCACAAGTTGAGAGTAGTCCAGTCCCCTTGCACTTCCAAGGGAGTTCACTAAAAACACTTTTCTTACACTTGCTCAAACTCACTAGTAAGAGACTTTCCACAATGCTCAAGTATTCTAACAAGAGACTTCCTAAACTAGATGATAAATATATTGTTTTTGAGAACCTTTGAGTACTTGATAAGAATCAAATACTCAAGGCAAATTACAACACTAAACACAAGAACTACACTTAAGATTCTAACGAAAGCTAAGTGATAAAGCAAGGCTGTTTGTTATCGGAAGCGCTGTTTGCTCTCTTGTGAATATGATCAGTTTGCAAGTTGTAATCCACGCTTGACTATGTCTTCGAGGTCTCTATATATATGACAAGATAGAGACGTTGCTAATTTGACCGTTGTCAAGCTGTTTTGTTTGCTGGAGCAGTTCCTAGGTGGTCACATGTGATTAAGCTCAACAAGGAAACTTGTTGACTTCACTTTGCAGGTTAAGGCTTTGTGTGTGTCCAAAAGAGGTAATGCGAAAGTGACTAATGCACATATTATCTTCCCAAGATAATATTACAATGTGCTTTGATTTTCCTTCACACATATTTGAATTTGACCGTTGTTAATCCCTAAGCCAACATGTGATTCCCTTTCATGAAACTTCCAGCACAAGACTGATCTCAGAAGTCTGTACTCCCAATACAGCTTCTGGTGTTGTGTACTTCTGATGACTTATATTTCTGATGATCATCCTTCTGATAGATCATCAGAACTCGCGTTTGGTGCTTCTGATCAGAGCTTATGTTGATCCTTCTGATCATCATCAGAACTTCTAAGCTTTAGTGCATTGTTGACTTTTCACTAATGTTCCTGCACACTTAAATTAAATATTAAAATACCCTATTGTTCATTAATACTTTGTTATCATCAAAACTTAAGCAGATAATCGTCAGAACCACTTTTGTTCCAACAATCTCCCCCTTTTTGATGATGACAAACTAAGTATTAATTTACAATGGTTGTTGAATTAATTTATCAAGTTTCAAAACAGGTTTATGAGTTTTGCACACTCCCCCTGAGTTAAACCTTGATTAATTAAATTCAGTTTAAGATTATATTTGAAATTTGAACTAATTTTCACATATTTGACTCTTGGGAAAAGAGTTTTGCAAGCTCTCCCCCTAAGTCAGATACTTCTAGAAAAATTGCATTTTTTCTTGAATTATAATATGTTTAATTCTTTCAAGTTTAACATATATTCCCCACAATAAAAAGACGTTTGTGTAAGGCATAAACTTAAATGTAATGACAGTTAAATGTAATGACAGTTTCAGTACAGTGCATTTAAGTTTTTATCCAAATTAATTCCTCTTTCTCCCCCTTTTGTCATCAACAAAAAAAACATTTACTTGAAAAGAAGAGAAGAGTAAAAACAGTCAACGCAAACTATTGGTCAGTTAAAACGGTATGCATGGAAAAACAACATGCAAGGTTCTATAAATGCACATGACCATGAAGAAAACATATTCATTTCAAGAAAACAGTTTTAGAGGAGCAATGAATAATGAAACTAGAATCTTTTTGGATACAGCTTCTGAAAGTGCAAGAAAGAAGAGTCCAGCTCATAGAAAATCAACAGAAGCCAATCGTGAAGATGGCAGAACTACATCAGTGGAATCAACTGCACGCTCAAAATCTAAGGAGAGGAAGCCAAAGGATGATAATGGGCTTAGTCTCGTGTTGGAAGGAGATAGGCTTATAATTAAGGAGGAGAGTGTAGGATCAAATTTCTATTCTGAATAGAAATTTCTATTCTGTACTTTTGTAATAAACATTTTTGGATTAAAATTGATCCATACTCAACCTTTATTATTTACCTATGTACCCGCTTTTCTTTTCGTTAAAAACTTGGTATAAAGTGAAATAAATGCAGTCAAAGAAAGAGTTTCAAAAAGATAAGGTCAAGAATTGGTTACAACTATGTCATAAATGACATTGTTGACCACGACTGACTCAAGTAAAAACAAAACTCTATAAAAACGCTACCCATATCATGTATCTCAACACTTCCATATTTTCATTAAGGTAAGAAAATGGATAAGGATAGAAGAGATATCAATGGAAAGAAGTTGGCAGAGAAGAAGAAATCTAAGAAACCACCAAGTCCAAGACCAGAAAATGGTAAAGGAAAGGGTGGAGCATCTTCATCTAGGCCACTCAGAAGAAGTTGTAGAGTTCGTTCAAAGATAAAACCGTCAGAACCAATCACTATCTGTTCCTCAACAGATTCAGATGAGATTGATTCTGATTATGCAGAATTTTTGAGGACATATGATCCTATAGCTGCTGAAGGCTCATCATCCGCTTCAGACTCAACAAGCACAGATCCTGATTATGCAAGGTTTCTGGAGACTTATGTTCCTCCAGAAGAACCCTCTTCATCTGAAGGATCGGCCGTGTCTGAATTAGATTCTAAGTAGTAGCTTTAGAATTCTTATGTACTCTAAATTCTACTGTTTGCAATAAAAAGTTATCTTTGATTCGTACTAGAGATACTTCTGGCTTCATAATGCATATTTAAAAACTAGTTATAACTAAACACACCAGGCAAATAAATCACATGCATCTAAAAGAAACTAATAAACTGAGTAAAAGGAAAAACTGAGTTTCAAATAACAAGAATTATCCAGAAATTAAATAGTGCATAGAATCCTAAGGGTTTGTGATTAGAAGGCTAGGTTGGCTTATTCTGTAGTAGGCTTAGAATTGCATCCAAGGAATGCTTCATACTAGAAAACTCAGCAGCTTGAGCATCCTGTTTTGCTTCCAATCTAGCAAACCTTTCTTCTTGTCTTGCTTCCATAGCAGCAATTTTCTCATCAACAGAAGGATCTTGACTTACTTCAGATTGGACCACTTCTGGTGATTTAGCTGCTTCTGCTAACCTTGCTTCTGCTAATTTGGCTTCTGCCAGCTGGGCCTCCTCTGCTATCTTAGCCTCTTCTGCTAATCTAGCCTCTTCTGCTAGCTTAGCTTCTAATTCAGCAGCACGCCTTGCAGCTGTTGCGGGTTTTTTGAGACATACCCCACTACAGTTTTATTTTTCATTTCCAAAGGAGGGGAAAAATTGAAAACCTTTTAAAAGAAAGAGATTCTAGGTACGGGGGTTAGTTGCGCTCAAGGAAGGTGTTAGCACCCCAAGCGCCCATGGTACTCCATGGTAACCTCTTATATGTTTTTATGCTTTTTTATATACATGCTTTAAGAATGGAGGGAGAAGTTGTATAGAAGAAAGAAAAGAAAGTGGACAAAAAATAAGGAAATTTTATATCATAAAGTAAATAAAAGAAAAGAAATGTAAGTATTTTTGTTTGTAAAAAAGATTTTTTTGAAAGAATTGTAATTGTTCAGAGAAAGTGGATGTTGTAAAGAAAATGTTGTAAATAAAAAAAGTTGTTGTTTGAAAACGAAAGTGTATTCGTTTTTTGATGTTGAAAAAGTGTGTTGTAAAGAAAAGAAGTTCTTGTTGTCAAAAAATTGTAAGAAAAGATGTTGTAAAAAATGTTGTGATAAAAGCATGTTAAAATGATTGTAGTGACGTTGAGATTAAGGTGAACTTGCGCTTGTCTTGTAAAAGGATCGCTTGTTTGTTTTTAAAGAAAGGTTTTTTTTTGTTTCAAAAAAAGGTCTCGTAATTAATTTGAAATTTAACTACGAGTTCTCTCCTTTGGAAATGAAATTTTTTATCGTTGTGTGTGATGTGTGAGCTAGGAAAGCAGTAAAGAGCGATAAATAAAGTCCTACGCTATTACAACCCAATTGAATAATTGATATTTACAACCATATCGAATTGAATGAATAAATAATAATAAGCAATAAATAAATAAATAAATAAATAAATAAATAGCAATGCATAAAATAAAATGCAAATGCGAAAGATAAATATGGCAACGAATATGTACACAAACAATTAAGAAGAGAAATCATAGCAAGATATCATATTCTACTTAAAGGTGAAGTGTGTGAAAAAAGGTATGGAAAGCAAAGACATGATAATGGAAATTTTGAGAGTCATTCACATCAACAAACACTCCTAATTAACATATACAAGCAAAAACATTTTATTTAGCAAAAAGAAAAGTTTTTATTTTTATGAAGAGAATGAATTTAGGCCAAAAGGCCCTTAACTATTAATGCTAACGTTAGAGCTCAATGATTTTATTAATTAAAATATTGTCTCTAACATGCATTTTTAAAATGATGCATTGTCCTAATCTAAATGCAATGCATGTAGAAAAAAAATGTAAAGTGAAATTGTAATGTGAAATTGTAGTGTGATGCCAAAATTAGTGTCAATGTCATGTAAAATTGCAAAAAATGTAGATTGTGATGTAGTAAAAAAATGTAATGTTGCAAATGCATGTATGCATGAAAATGTGTAGTGAACATGTGATATAAAATGTTATGTGATGTAGAAACTTTGTAAAAAAGGTTATGTGGCTAAAAAAATGCATAATGTGATGTAGTGCAAAAATGTAAGATTTTTGAATGCATGTATGCATGAAAATTTTAATAAAAAGCATGTTACATGTTTTTATAAAATGGAATTAAATGAAGACATAATCATGTTATCAACCATAAAAGAAAAAAAGAACAAACATAGCATAATTCAATTTTTTTGCATTTTTGTAGTTTTTTCATATTATTTTTTGCATACTAAATAACTAAAAAAAATGGCTAACAAACTAACATTTTTTTATTTTTAATTTTTTTTAGTAACTAATTAGAAAAAAGGTCATAACAAACAAACAAGCATTTACTTAAAAAAAGAATTTTCGAAATTTTGTATTAGTACTTAAACTTAAAAAATTTCAAGAAAAAGAAACTATACACTTACGCATATATTTTTCATGGCAGAATATCTAAAAAACAACACAAATATGACGCATATGTGAATGCTAGGCAAATGATAAAAAAATGAAATGACAATAAATAACATACCAAGGTAAAATCAAATAGATCAATGAGCAAACAAATAAAAAAGCACAAAACAAGAAAAAGAAAAGAAAAGGGCAAAATTGGGCTGTAATGTTAAACCCAGGTTCAGTTTTAGATAAAACCGGGTCGGACCTGACCCAAACCCGGTTCACATTAACCCAACCGGTGGGGGGGCGCGAGAAGCTAGAGGGTGCGTTGAGAAAATAGAAAGTGGGGGGTATTATTTGTGAAATCTCTTTGCCATTCTTAGTTAAATCTCACGCTCTCTTTCTTCCTTTCTCTGTTTCTTTCTCTCTGTTTCTTCAAGAACAGAGTTCTTCAAATCCCCCAAACCCCAGAAAAAATCAAACCGGCCAAAAACAAAAAAACATCAACACAAACCATACTTAAAATCCTATCCTAAACACGGATTCAACAACAAAAACCACAAATAATCATCAAAACCGCCGGATCGAGTTTCACAGATCCAAACCAAAAATCCCAAATTTGAAACCCTAACTCTCAAGTTCGTCCTAATCATGAAATCAGTCACACAAACACGCAATAAACAACATGGGAATGAAATTATGCAAAAAACCCTAGATTTATATGTTCATGATAGTGAATGAAATTATGCAATGAAATGAAGAGAACAAAGAGTAACCTTCCTTGCAGTGAATCTTGAAGGTAAGTGTCGTTCCCTCCTTCCTCTGTCTTTGCTTTCCTTGAATCCGACCTGCTCTTCTTTTGTTCCTTCTCTAACCCTTTTTGTATTTCGGTTTTGTGAAGGTGATTTGTTTTTTTTGCTTTCCTTTTAAACTGATGGAAGGCTCAAAGATTCAAGAGAAATGGGTTTGTGCTAATCTTTGGTTTAGACAGAGTTTGGATTCAAGGGTTAATTTGTTGAAGATTGATATTGGTGGCCGTGTTAGTTCATGGAAAGGAGGCTAGCGTTTTTTCTGGTTTTGATTAGGTTCAGACTTGTATTTTTTTGTGTTTGTAATTTCTGTGATTTTTTTCTAGGGTTTTTGGTTCTTGAGGTTCTGTTTCTTTTTTTTTGGCCGTTTTGTTCTATGATTTTCGCCCCCCCAGCTTCTGTAAAATTGTCTCTGTTATATAGAGGGATTTTTAGGGTTTTGAGATAAATGGAGAAAGGGAGCATTAAGCTTTGTTGAATCAGTGATGAATTTGAAGTTTTTGTAGTATAATGGGAAAAAAGGACAAAGAAGGGTCATTGTTGCTGTACTGGATTTTTCAGAAGCAATTGTGAAGCATAGAATCTTATTTTTTTCAAATTTGTGATTTTTGTTCTATTTTTTCTCTTAAAAAAACCGAAATAAAAAAAGAAAGGGAACAAAGGAATTAAAAAAACTGTTTTTTTGTCTTTTTGTTTAAATAATAATAATAATAATAATGATAATAATAATAATAATATGACCGTAATTTTTTAAGAGGACTATATAAAAAAACTGTTTTTTTTATTATATAACTATGCATTTTTTAATAAATAAATAAACAAGAATTGAAAAAAGGATTAATAATAATAATAAAAGTAGAAAAAACAAATAAAGTGAAACTCATTTTTTTTGAAAAGGATTTTTGATAATAATAATAATAATAAAAGTATTTATAATAATGATGATAAATGATAATAGTAATAATAATGGTTAAAAATAAAACGATGATAAATGAGCGGACATGAAAGTACGACGATAAAAAAGTGATAAAAAAAACGAACATAAACAAAACGACGAAAAAGGAATGGACGTGATGACACTTTTATTATGCAATGAATGTTTTTGATATTTTATAACAAAAAAGAGGACAATGGATTTTTGGTCCAAAATTGGGGTACAACAGCTGCCCCTATTTAAGTTTCTTCACCCGGAGAGATGAAGATTGAAATCTTTGTCTAGACGGGATTGAAGAGACTTAAATATAAAACGTGCACCATTTTTGGACCTAAAATCCTCTAACAATGCCTATGATGCAAATATGAATGCATGAAGTGCAGATGATGAATTTTTTAGAATTTTGTATGGACGTTGTAAAAGACAAACAAAGAAAGAAGAGCATGGTTAAGACTCCACAGGGGAAGAACATAACATGGCCGGATTGGGGAAAAACAAGATGTGCCCCCAAGTCCATTGGAAGAACGAACTCTACTGGGGAACAGAGTAAAACACTGGGGAAAATATTACTTACTATCATGTGGATGACAGTAATGGTGAAAAGAACATTGTCCACCGCCTTACAAAGAGACGGGTTGCAGATAAAAGACAACGTTTATAGAGAATAAGAGAATTGTCCACCGCCTGACAAGGACGGATTGCAGATAAAAGACAATTTCTACAAGAAAAACAGGAACATTGTCCACCGCCTTGCAAAGTGACGGCTTGCAGATAAAAGACAACGTTTACTGAGAACAAGAGCATCGTCCACTGCCTTACGAAGAGACAGCTTGCAGATAAAAGACGAACTCCATAAAGAATAAGAACATTGTCCACCGCCTTACAAAGAGACAGCTTGCAGATAAAAGACAACGTCTATAGAGAATAAGAGAATTGTCCACCGCCTGACAAGGACGGATTGCAGATAAAAGACAATTTCTACAAGAAAAACAGAAACATTGTCCACCGCCTTGCAAAGTGACGGCTTGCAGATAAAAGACAACGTTTACTGAGAACAAGAGCATCGTCCACCGCCTTACGAAGAGACAGCTTGCAGATAAAAGACGACCTCTATAAAGAACAAGAACATTGTCCACCGCCTTACAAAGAGACAGCTTGCAGATAAAAGACAATGTTTATAGAGAATAAGAGAATTGTCCACCGCCTTGCAAATAGACGGAATGCAGATAAAAGACAATCTCTACATGTCACCCACTAGTAACATGATTCTCTAAAAGAAAAGTAACTTTGACGAGTACTTCGAAAAAAAGATTCAATTTGATTGAACTGTATAAGTGTATGTATTTGTAGAGAAAAAGATTTGTATGATATTTTGTGTAATGTACTGATAGGATTCACTGGGGATAAAAATCACATGAGGAACTGTGAAATGTATTTGTAAAACACAAGCTTCTTGTATGGAAAACTTGTCACTTGTTGTGTTGAGGATATAACTGATGATGTACAAGCTTCTCAGATGACGAGATTGCCACTTGTAATGTGTACAAGCTTCTCGGATGACGAGATTGCCACTTGTTGAAAGGGTACAAGCTTCTCAGATGACGAGATTGCCACTTGTAAAATGCGTACAAGCTTCTCGGATGACGAGATTGCCACTTGTAAAGTGGTGTACAAGCTTCTCGAATGACGAGATTGCCACTTGTAAAATGGATACAAGCTTCTCGAATGACGAAATTGCCACTTGTAATAATGTGCACAAGCTTCTCAAATGACGAGATTGCCACTTGTGAACATGACTGATGACATACAAGCTTCTCGGATGACGAGACTGCCACTTGTAAAATGAATACAAGCTTCTCGAACGACGAGACTGCCACTTGTTGAAAGGGTACAAGCTTCTCAGATGACGAGATTGCCACTTGTAAAACTTGGATACAAGCTTCTCGAACGACGAGACTGCCACTTGTGAAATTGAATACAAGCTTCTCGAACGACGAGACTGCCACTTGTAAACTTGGATACAAGCTTCTCGAACGACGAGACTGCCACTTGTAAAATTGGGTTGACGTCCAATCCGAGAACAAACCGGAGGGAAACTGTAAACAAGACTCTGTGTCCAATTGAAGAATAAATTCAACTGGAATTTTCCTTTTGTTGTAGGAAAAACTGAAACAACCATCTTCCACAAGAGAGGAGTCTAGTGGGGAATTTTTGAAACAAGGGGTGTACACTTATCTGCCTAAGCTGACACTCTAATTGGGGAGAACAACATGCCCATCCCGACTCTATTTTTGTAGACACGGACAAAACGAAAGAGATAGACATCTGTATATGATGTAGTAATGTATGAATGATGTAAATGTTGATGGCACATATAAATGCTATGTTTGAATATATGAAAGTATGTATGAATGTTTGTATGTTATGAATGTATGTGTATATGTATGTATGTGAAACATCTTTTGATGGACAGACAAAGTGACCAAACTGGAAACACAAGCCAACGTCGCATCACTGCTCAGGATATCTCAACAAAGTGTATATGTCACTGTAGATAAAGTAAGAGAACTCTTCTTGGGGAAGGAACAACTTCTCTGGGGAATTGATCGTTCTAGCCGAAACGATCTATATATTGAAACTTGACTGCACTCAAAACAACTTTGTCAACTTTCATTGGGGATGTACCCTTTTCTAAGAAAAAGATTGTTTACATTCTCTAGAGAAAAAATGTTTGTTGTTGATGAACATCTGAGAGAATGAAGACGACTTGCCCCTTACTTCAGACTCTTTGCTTTAGTCTAAAGATCTTTGAAAGAATCGCTCGAAGAGCGTCACTGGTTGACCTTTTACATTCAGTGTACCTTTTCAGGAATATATGATCTTGACACAGTATGTCCCAAGTGCTTGAAATCTTGAAGGATTTGCTCCTGACCAACTGATGTTTGTAATAACCAAATCCTGAACCATTTTCAACCTTGATAAGCAGAATATTCAACTTGTTTGCCCCTGATTGGCATAATCCACAGATAACATGCCCCTGGCTAGGAGCGTCTCAAGTCAGCTTTGCCCCTAATCAGACTATAGCTCAAATTTCTTTGATGTCAAGTATTATTTTGCAAGTAAAATTATTTCTTTTGAAAAGTATTTTTGATAAAATGCATATGTATGTTTTTGAAATTGAATATTTTTGTGATGGAAGCACATATGGTGTGTACAAAGTTAATTTGTGATTACTCAACAAACAGGATGAGTCAGCTTAACAATAAATTTGCCGAATATATGCTTTCACAGTGAACCTAGCTTCAATTAGGTCTTTTGTATGTTATAATGTGGCTGGGCTCACGGTTTTCAAAAGAAAGATTGTTAGGCTCAAAATTTATTTAGTCCCACCCATTCTTCTTGATGTTCTTCAATCCTAAGTTCAATTAAATCAACTGATGCACTCAGTCGACAAGAGAAATTTTTTTGCAATGATGTTTGAGGTTGACACTTTGATCGAAGCTCCATTGATATTCTTTTTGTTGAACAGACTCGATGAGATTTCTTGAAGTGGCAGTCATTTTTTTTTTTTTTAGGAAGTTGTTCCTATTTTTTGAATCACTCTTTATTTGTATGGACTAGTTCTTTTCGAACTTTGAATTTCTGGTCCATCGGGATGCCCCTCTTTTGTGTGGGCTATTTTTTGTATTCACTCTTTTTTATTTTATACTCTCATTTTTTGTAATCACTCTGTTTTTTTGTATAACCTTTATAAGATGAATATTGTGACTGTCGTATGAATTGTTGTGAGTCTCATCTCTTGACGGCTTCCTTTATCTGAGGAAAGCATTGTGACTAAACCAGACAAATTGATTCTCTTGCATCAGGATGCATCATCAAATTAATTGAAAGACTACCCAGCCCCAGGTTATGATTAAGGGTTCAGAAAAAAGAAAGAAACACTGACTTCAGGCTCAAAGGGGCTGATTACGGATTATCTCCTTATATCTCCATTGTTTGGGAAGAGAAACAATGCCTTACATCGTCAACTAGGTTTTTCACCATTGAAAGCATATATCAGCAAAAATTAGTTATTTATATTCATCATCCTCGCTCCAAGTTTGTAAGTAATAAAACAAGAAATGAGTGAATACGAATGAATTTATTCCAAAAACATGCATGTTTATTATATTAAAAGTTCTTGACAAAAGACATAATGTTAAAAGCAAACAAATGCTTGACAAGAAAGAAATAAAAAGTCTAGCGATCATAGGGATGAGCTTCCTTGTACCACTGACTTCAACTGGATAAAAGAGTAGCATAAGCACCATCAACAACCAAAATGCAATAAATCACTCCATGTAGAACAGAGCTGGGTCTATATCCTTGAAAGAAAATTTGTTAGTTTCGATCAATCTTTGGACTTCACCCTTCAGAGTTAAACAATATTCAATACTGTGGCCAGGTGCCCCTTGATGAAAAGCACAAGATAACTCAGGTTTATACCACCATGGTAATTTTGCAGGTATCTTAGGCGGTGCTCTAGTCTGAATTTGATTCCTCTCAAGCAAAATAGGGAGCAAATTTGCATACAACATAGGGATCGGTTCAAACTTAGGTTCTCTTATAGGAGCAGAATTCTGTTTGCTTGGCTGTTGTAGAGCCAGTTGGCGAGGCTGTTGTTGATGTTGTGATTGAGTCTGATGTAGAGCTTGTTGTCGAGACTGTTGTTGAACATGATGCCTTTGTTGAGCTTGGAAAGGCAAAAACAGTTGCTCGAGGAGAAGATGGTGGTTATTCTGCGCCACCATTAAGGAAGTGATCAGGGCATTTTTCTTTTCCAATTCTGCCCGAAGTGTGATGACTTCTTCACGAAGCTGAGTGTTCTCTTGTTCAATTGCTTCCATTCTTTTCTTTTGACTAACCAAATGTTGTAATTGCGAGTTGACTTTGGACGAGAGCGTCGGACCAGAATCTGTTAAGAACGTGAGACTCAACACCTTGAAAACTGAATCATGAATGCAAATGATGCATGATATGCCATGTGTATAAAATTTTCTTTGTTATGTGTGTTTTTTTTATTCAAAGGATCTTTAAAAGCAATGAGAGAAATGTAATCATGACAGGGACCTTGATTCATTAATAAATAAAAGGAAATACAACTGTTTGAGCACATAAAACAACAAAGACACGTACAAAAAAAGAAATAAAGAAAAATTACATCGAATTGTTGAAAGCTACAAACAAATTAACATTACAGGCATTAGACAAATACATAGTAAATAAAACACACTAGTCCCTTCCTTGTGCAGTCTTCACTTCTTGTTCTTTCTTTGCCTTTTCATTTCTCGACCTGGATTCCTACCTCCATACAGCCACACATCCAAAGGATCCATCTCTTGGCTTTTTCCTTTCTTTGACTCTTCCATCTTTTTCTTCTCAAGCTCAAGAACACGACATTTCTCATCTAATTCTTTCTTCAATTTTTCTTTCTCAAGTTCTGACACATAAAACTTCTCTTCCCAAGAAATCTCCTCATCATTTGCTTCAGTTGGTTGCTGTTCTGGCGCAACTAGGGCCACAGGAGACAGAGATGTAGAAGATGAAGGTGTAGAGAGAGCATATGGTAACACAAGTTTTGCAGCTCTGGCGATGACCCAATCAGTATACTCTTTCAAAGCTACACAGTGTTGTTTCCCTAATTCACTCTTTGTTTTTCTGTTAATCTTTTCCCAAGCACCCGCAAACCTTGCCCTTGTGATGAGACTGTCTTTCCCATTGATGTAAAAAACTCCGTCCAATAAGAGAGTATTAGGACATTTTCTCATAGTAAAACCAAACTGACGCCTGGCAAGAGTAGGGTTATAAGTGATTCCTCCTTGTGTACCAATGAGGGGTACATTAGGAAAATCCCCACAGTTGTCGATGATAGTTCCATTGAAATAATCAGAGTTATACCAGGTTATGTCTGAATGAGTGATGGCCATGATTCGTTTGGACCAAAGGGTATGGCTTGGATAGTTTCCGAAGTCATTAGACTTAGGTAGGTGTGAGCAATACCACATTTGAAGTAATGGGGCACAACAGTTGATCCGTCCCCCTTTTGAAAACCTGTAGTGAATTGAATGGTAAGTATCAGCAAGCAAGGTTGGGACAGGGTTCCCAATCAAAAAGATCCGGATAGCATCAGCATCCACAAAGTAATCAATGTTGGGAAATAGCAACAGCCCATAGATAAGCACAACTAGAATGACCTCAAAAGCATCCAAATTTTTCTTCTCAAGAAACTCAAAAGCTTTTTCTATCAAGAAAGTTGAAGCTAAACCCGAACGGCCGTTCTTCAGAGCCATGTTATGTACCACTTCGGGCTCCTTCAAGTGTAAAGCAGACGCGATAGTTGACACTTCAAGCTCTCCATCCAATCCATAAAATGGTACTTTGTCTTTGACTGGTATTCCTATCCAATGAGCATATTCTTCCAAAGTTGGAACAAGTTGATAATCTTTGAAAGTGAAACAGTGGTACACGGGATCATAAAATTGCAGAAGGGTACTGAGTAATCCGGGGTCCACCCTACCATTGAGAACATCCATAAGCTTTCCATAACGACGTTCAAAGTGGACATCATTTGGTACAAAAGTCGCGAGATGCCTCAACTTCCTCAAATCTGGAGTTCTGAAACTGAACTTCTTGGTAAGCTTCCTCTTTGAGTCCATAACTGTGATGTTTATGTTGCGGGATTTTCGTGACATACCCCACTACAGTTTTATTTTTCATTTCCAAAGGAGGGGAAAAATTGAAAACCTTTTAAAAGAAAGAGATTCTAAGGTACGGGGGTTAGTTGCGCTCAAGGAAGGTGTTAGCACCTCAAGCGCCCATGGTACTCCATGGTAACCTCTTATATGTTTTTAGTGCTTTTTTTATGTACATGCTTTAAGAATGGAGGGAGAAATTGTATAGAATCAAAAAGAAAGTGGAATAGTAAAGATTGATAAATTTTCTTTCAAAAGAGTAAATAAAAGAAAAGAAGTGTAAATGTTTTTTTTCTTTGTAAAAAGAAAGTTTTTTTTTTTTTGAGAGTAATGTAATTATTGTATTGTAAAGAAAATGTTTAAAAGAAAAGAAATAGTAAGAAAGTATAAGTATTGTTATGTAAAAAAAAGAAGTTAAATGTTTGAAAATGAAAGTGTGCTCGTTTTTTGTGTGTTTGCAAAAAAGATGTTGTAATGAAGATAAATTGTAGATAGTATACTGTTAAGGATGATTATAAGGTGAGCTTGCGTTTGTTTTGTGAAAGGATCGCATGTTTGTTTTCAAAAAGGTTTTTTGTTTCGAAAAAGTCTCGTAATTAATTTGAAATTTTAACTACGAGCCCTCTCCTTTGGAAATGAATTTGTTTTGGCATTTGTGTGTGTTGTGTGAACTAAAAAAAACAATAAAAGCGATAAATAAAGTCCTACGCTATTACAACCAAATTGAATAATTAATTTACAACCATATCGAATTAGAATGAATAAATAATAATAATAATAATAAATAAATAAATAGCAATGCATAAAATAAAATGCAAATGCGAAAAATAAATATGGCAATGAATATGTACACAAACAATTAAGAAGAGAAATCGTAGCAATATATTATATTCTACTTAAAGGTGAAGTGTGTGAAAGAAATGTGTCGGAGGCAAAGACATAATAATGCATTTTTGGAGGCCACTCACAACAATAAATAATTTTAACCTAGGCACACAAGTAACATACAATTTTATTTATCAAAAGAAAAGCCTTTTTTTATTTTTATGAAAAGAATGAATTTAGGCCAAAAATGGTCCTTCACTATTAATGCCAATTATTAGAGCTCAATGATTTTATAAAAATAAAATATTGTCTCTAACATGCATTTTTTAAAAATGATACATTGTCCTAATCTAAATGCAATGCATGTATGCATGAAGAAATGTGAAGTAAAATTGTAATGTGAAATTGTAGTGTAAAACTGTAGTGTAGTGCAAAAATTTGTGTAAATGTCATGTAAAAATGCAAAAAAAAGTAGATTATGATGTAGTAAAAATGTAATGTTGCAAATGCAAGTATGCATGTAATAAAATGTGTAATGAACATGTGATATAAAAAATGTGATGTAGAAATTTTGTAAAAAAAAGGTTATGTGACTAAGAATGCATAATATGATGTAGATGCAAAGAAGTAAGATTTAAAATGCATGAAAATTTTAATGAAAAGCATGTTATATGTTTTTAAAAAGAAATTAAATGGAGACATAATCATGTTATCAACTATAGAAAAAAAAACAAACATAGCATATTTCAATTTTTTGGCATTTTTGTTATTTTCATATTTTTTGCATTTTTCTAAATAAATAATAAAAATAAAGTCACACCAATTAAACAAATTTTTTTTATTCTTCATAATAGTAAAAAAAAAATAAATTAAAAAAGATGGTGCAAATAGCAAGATGGGGAGTGCATACATCAAAAGCATAGGTCCAAAGGGTTAATCCTAAACCCAAACCAAAGGAGTCAAACTAAGCCATCTGATCATGGATCGGAGGCTGATAAACGCGAGGGAGTATGGTAAGCTGCGCGCGTGAGCGCGCACTGGAACAGAGGGAGTATAAGTCGCCTGATCAGAGATCAGCGACCATTGGGGGGAGGTGCACGCTGCCTATGGTGCGCGCGCAGGCATGGGATTAGGAGGGAGTATAAACATGTTTTCTTCACAAAACACATTCATTTTTTCATTTTTCTTTCTCTTCTACCGCCCCCTCTCTCTCTTATTCTCTCAAGAGCTCTGCTAGGGTTCTTGTTTTCATGATGAACTTCATCACTTCCGGCGGTACTCCGCCTAGAACCCATATTCCGGCGCGGCGGCCGGCCAACAAGGTGGCGGCGCCGCCGCCGGAAACTCACCAAAACAGAAAATCTTCAACACTAACCCCACCTAAAAAACCCTTCTAAACACAAATCTAAACCTTAAATTTCCTAAATCCTCACCAAATCGCCGGATCAGGAGTTTCAGTTTACAAACCCTAACTTTTTATTTCAAACTAAATCACAAACCAAAAGAAAGAAGATGCAAACATATGACTTGAACGAAAGAAAAACATACAGTGGAAAAAAAAGAGAACTCCGGCGAAGTGTTGTGGTGGCCGATGGTGAGCTCGCGCGGCCAGTGGTGTTTCTCGTCCTATCTCCTTCTGTGTTTGATTCTTTCTTCTTTCCGTTCCCTTTTATTTCCGTTCTGTTCTGTTCGCTGTTTGTTTGTTTGGTTTCTCTGCTTGGTTTTTGTTTCTGTTTTGATTTTGGTGGAGGCTAAGGTTTGTGTTTTTTGGTTCTGTTTGGTTTCTGTTCTGTGTTTTTTTGGTTCTGTGTTTGGTTCTGCCTTTTTTTCCCTTCCCTTCTTCGTTTCTTTTCGGCTTTTGTTTCGTTTTGTTTATTTGATTCACTGCTTCCGTTTCAATTTTTGGTGAAAATGGTTTTTTTATATGAGGGTTTGAGTTCGATTGGGATGTTGGTAGGTTTTTGTCGTTTTGATTTCTGTTCTGTTTCAGCCGTCCTCAATTTTTCCAAAGTCCCCTTTTCTTTGCTGTGAATTGTGTTTGTTAAGTAGACAATTTTTAGGGTTTGATTGATTAGAGTAGAAAAGAGCAGAACAAGCTTTGTGGTACCAGTGTTGGTTTGAAAATTGGTAATCAAAAATGAAAAAAAGGACAAAAGGAGGGTCACTGTTATGTGCTGGATTTTGCAGAAATTGGTTCAAGCATTGGATCCCTTATTTTTTCAATTTTTGTGATATTTTTTCATTTTTGGTGATCGCAAAAAAAAAAATAAAAAAAAATAAAAAGGGAAAAGAAGAAGAAAATTAATCTGTTTTTTTTAATAATAATACCAATACTAATAATAATAAGTAATAATAGATAAAATAATAATAATAATAATAGTAGTAATAAAGGTGATGATAATAATAATAATAGTGATAAACATGGTAATAATAATAATGATAAATAACAATTGATAATAACAATAAAAGTGATAAAAATAGTGATAAAAGAAATAAGAAATATGATGATGAAAAGAGTGTTGAAAAAGGTGAGTGATAATAATATAAAAAATATGTTTATAAAAAGAGTAATGGTAGAAAGTACTTTAGAAAAAAGGGTAATAAGATAATTTAAAAACAATGATAACGAGTAAAAATGAAATAAATTGACGGAGATAAAACTGATGCAAGAGTATTTTTTAAACGATGGATATCTTTGATATTTTATAACGAAAAAGCGGACAATGGATTTTGGGTCCAAAATTGGGGTACAACAGCTGCCCCTATTTAAGTTTCTTCACCCGGAGAGATGAAGATGAAAATCTTCGTCTAGACGGGATTGAAGAGACTTAAATATAAAACGTGCACCATTTTTGAACCTAAAATCCTTTAACAATGCTTATGATGCAAATATGAATGCATGAAATGCAGATGATCAGTTTTTTTGAATTTTGCATGAATGTTGTAAAAGACAGACAAATGAAGAAAAGCAAAGTTAAGACTACAGGGGAAGAATATAACATGATCAGACTGGGAAAAACAAGACGTGCCCCAAATCCATTGGAAGAACGAACTCCACTGGGGAACAGAGTAAAATGCTGGGGAGAATATTACTTATTATCATATGGATGAAAGTATTGTCAGAAGAACATTGTCTACCGCCTTACAAAGAGACGGATTGCAGATAAAAGACAACGTCTAAAGAACACAAGAGAATTGTCCACCGCCTTGCAAATAGACGGATTGCATAAAGAAGACAACCTCTACAAAAAACAGGAACATTGTCCACCGCCTTGTAAATAGACGGATTGCAGATAAAAGACAATTTCTACAAGAAAAAACAGAAACATTGTCCACCGCCAAAATCAAAACAGAAACAAAAATTAAGCAGAGAAACCAAACAAACAAACAGCGAACAGAACAGAACGGAAATAAAAGGGAACGGAAAGAAGAAAGAATCAAACACAGAAGGAGATAGGACGAGAAACACCACTGGCCGCGCGAGCTCACCATCGGCCACCACAACACTTCGCCGGAGTTCTCTTTTTTTTCCACTGTATGTTTTTCTTTCGTTCAAGTCATATGTTTGCATCTTCTTTCTTTTGGTTTGTGATTTAGTTTGAAATAAAAAGTTAGGGTTTGTAAACTGAAACTCCCGATCCGGCGATTTGGTGAGGATTTAGGAAATTTAAGGTTTAGATTTGTGTTTAGAAGGGTTTTTTAGGTGGGGTTAGTGTTGAAGATTTTCTGTTTTGGTGAGTTTCCGGCGGCGGCGCCGCCACCTTGTTGGCCGGCCGCCGCGCCGGAATATGGGTTCTAGGCGGAGTACCGCCGGAAGTGATGAAGTTCATCATGAAAACAAGAACCCTAGCAGAGCTCTTGAGAGAATAAGAGAGAGAGGGGGCGGTAGAAGAGAAAGAAAAATGAAAAAATGAATGTGTTTTGTGAAGAAAACATGTTTATACTCCCTCCTAATCCCATGCCTGCGCGCGCACCATAGGCAGCGTGCACCTCCCCCCAATGGTCGCTGATCTCTGATCAGGCGACTTATACTCCCTCTGTTCTAGTGCGCGCTCACGCGCGCAGCTTACCTGTGAAGTCGCCATTTTTCTGTTGCGGGATTTTTGAGACATACCCCACTACAGTTTTATTTTTCATTTCCAAAGGAGGGAAAAATTGAAAACCTTTTAAAGAAAGAGATTCTAGGTACGGGGGTTAGTTGCACTTGAGGAAGGTATTAGCACCTCAAGCACCCATGGTACTCCATGGTAACCTTTTATATATTTTTAGTGCTTTTTTTTTTTTTTATACATGCTTTAAGAATGGAGGGAGAGATTGTATAGAAGAAAAAAGAAAGTGGATAAAAATTAAGGAAATTTTATTTCATAAAGTAAATAAAAGAAAAGAAGTGTAAATGTTTTTTTGTTTGTAAAAAAAAGATTTTTGAGAGAAGTGTAATTGTTGAGAGAAAGAGGTTGTAAGAAAAGATGTTGTAAAGAAAAAGTTGTTGTTTGAAAACGAAATTGTATTCGTTTTTTGTTATTGAAAAAGTGTGTTGTAAAGAAAAGAAGTTCTTGTTGCCAAAAAAAATGTAAGAAAAGATGTTGTAAAAATATTTTGATAAAAGCATGTTAAAATGATTGTAGTGACGTTGAGATTAAGTTGAACTTGCGCTTGTCTTGTAAAAGGATCGCATGTTTGTTTTAAAGAAAGGGTTTTTTGTTTCAAAAAAAAGTCTCGTAATTAATTTGAAATTTAACTACGAGTCCTCTCTTTTGGAAATGAATTTTTGGCGTTTGTGTGTGATGTGTAAGCTAGGAAAGCAATAAAAGCAATAAATAAAGTCCTACGCTATTACAACCCAATTGAATAATTAATTTACAACCATATCGAATTAGAATAAATAAATAATAATAATAATAATAATAATAAGCAATAGATAAATAAATAAATAGCAATGCATAAAATAAAATGCAAATGCGAAAAATAAATATGATGATGAATATGCACATAGGAGGAGAAAAGGAAAACATCGCAAAATAACATCCTAATTAAGTGGAGTGTGTGAAAGAAATGTGTCGGAAGCAAAGACATGATAATACATTTTTGGAGGCCACTCACAACAACAAATAATTCTAACATAGACACACAAGCAACATGCAATTTTATTTATCAAAAGAAATGTTTTTATTTTATTATTCATGAGCATGAATTTAGACCAATAAGGGTCCTTCACTATTAATGCCAATTGTTAGAGCTCAATGATTTTATAAATTAAAATATTGTCTCTAACATGCATTTTTAAAATGATGCATTGTCCTAATCTAAATGCAATGCATGTATGCATGTAAAGAAAATGTGAAGTAAAATTGTAATGTGAGATTGTAGTGTGATGCAAAATTTTGTGTCAAAAGATTTTGATGCAATGTAATGTAGAAATGTAAAAAGAAATGTGTAGTGCAAATGTAATTAAAAATGAGATATGATGTAGAATTTTGTAAAAAAAGTGTTATGTGACAAAAAAATAAAAAATAAAAAAATGCATAATGCGATGTAATGCAAAAATGTAAGATTTTATATGCATGTATGCATGAAAATTTCTAATAAAAAGCATATTATATATTTTTATAAAATGAAATTAACAAAGACATAATCAATCATCAACCATAAAAGAAAAAAAAACAAACAACATATTAAAAGGATTTTTAGTATTTTTTTTGTTCTTTTCAAATTTTCTTGCATACTAAATAAATAAATAAAACCAACAAACAAACTAATTTTTGACATCATAAGTGACAAAAAAAACTTTCTAATCTAAAGATGAGTTTTTGTTTCCTCTAGTAAAGGAATTTTTATTTAACTTAGAAATTTTTTATACTAACTATTTTTGCATTAACTTAGTAAATTTGCAAAAAAAAAAAAACAAACAAAAGAACTCACACATATTTTTTGTGGTTTAAGAAAACTTTGACTATTAGCAAAATAATTTGAACTCAACAATTTACATAAAAAAAAGTCATTGTCTCAAACCTACACATAATTATTGAAATGAGATAAATATATAGGGAAGAAATAAATTTTAATTAATAAACAAAAATAAAAATAAATAAACAAAAAGAACAGAAAAAAAAGAAACAAGAAAAGACCAAAAAAAAGAACTGGGGCCTAAACAGGCCCAATATCAACTTTAGAAAGAGAGGCGGGTCGGGTCGGACCCAACCCGCGACCCGGTTCAGTAACCGGTTAAGGGGGGTGCGCTGAGAAAAGTTAGGGGGGCGCGCGGAGTAACTGATTGGGGGGAGTATTTGTGATGTTTGTTCTTTTTTTGGCAAAATAATTTCTTTCTTTCTCTCTTCTTCTCTCTCGTTCTTTTTCTTTCTTTCTCTTCTTCCTCCTACTCTCTCTCAAACCCTAACCCCCTTTGGTTCAAATCAAAAGCATAAAACATAAACCTTGCCTAGAATCTTATCCTAATCACGAATCTATCAATGAAAATCACAAATAATCATCATAACCACCGGATCGGTCCTTACAAATCAAGAACCCTAACCCCCAAATCCGAACCCTAACTATTCAAATCATGAAATCAAACGTATTTTTGATGTGAATGATGACGATTAAAATGAAAAAAAAACGTACCAAGCCTGCAGTGATTCTTCAAGGTAAGCGTTCTTGATCTCCTTCTCTTTCTTTCCGTCTTTGCTTCTTCTCTGCTTCTTCTGCTCTTTCGTTCTCCTCCCTTTGACTTCTTTTTCTTCTCTGTTTGGCAAGGTACTGGTGACGGTGATGGACAATGATGAAAAAAACGATTCTTAACCCTTCATAGTGTATGAAGAGTTAAGTTAGGGTTGGGTGTTCTTAGATGTTTCTGTTTCTGTGATGTTGTAATTTTTGGTTTCTGCCTTGTTGTGTTTGTTAGTGGTAGTTGGGTGATTTGATGATGTATTTGGAGGATTGAAAAATGAAAGAGGCTAGGGTTTCTGTTTTTTTGGTTTTTTTTGATTCTGTGTGATGTGTTTGCTGCCGTTCCCAAATTTTTTCTTCTTTTTGTATATGTTTTTTGGTTCTGTGTTTTTTCTGTCCGCCGTTTCCTCCAATTTTTCTTCCTCTCCCTGCTGTTGTGAATTATGTTCTGTTAAGTAGAAAAATTTTAGGGTTTGATGAATTAAAAGAGACAGTGGCAGGAACCACTTTGTTTTAACAGGTTTGAAATTTGAAAAAAACAGTGATGAAATGGGAAAGAGACAAAGAGATGTCGCTGTTGTAGTGCTGTATTTTTGCAGAAAGAACTTTGAAGCTTTGGATCCTTTTTCTCAATTTTTTTGTTCTGTATTCTGTTTTGTTGAGAAAGAAGCAAAAAAAAGAACATAACCGAAAAAAAAGAAAAGAAAACTATGTATTTTTTGGTCTTTTGGAATAATAATAATAATAATAATAATAATTTTAATAATAATGATAAATAATAATAATAATAATAATAATAGGTGACTGAAAAATAAAATTAAAGAAAAAAAAGACAATTAGAAAAACTGTTTTTTTTATGATTATATTTATTTTTAAGTAAAAAAAGAGTAAGTGAAAAAGAAAGGGATTTGGATTAATAGTAATAATAATAAATAAAAGTAGAAAAGAAATAAAGGAAAACCCTCTTGTTTTTTTGAAAATGAATTTTGATAATAATAATAATAATAAAAGTATTTATAATAATGATGATAAATGATAATAGTAATAATAATGGTTAAAAATAAAACGATGATAAATGAGCGGACATGAAAGTACGACGATAAAAAAAATGATAAAAAAAAAACGAACATAAACAAAACGACGAAATAAAGAACGGATGTGATGACACTTTTATTATGCGATGAATGTTTTTGATATTTTATAACGAAAAAAGAGGGCAGTGGATTTTAGGTCCAAAATTGGGGTACAACAGCTGCCCCTATTTAAGTTTCTTCACCCGGAGAGATGAAGATTGAAATCTTTGTCTAGACGGGATTGAAGATACTTAAATATAAAACGTGCACCATTTTTGGACCTAAAATCCTTAAACAATGCTTATGATGCGAATATGAATGTATGAGATGCAAATGATGAATTTTTTGAATTTTTGTATAAATGTTGTAAAAGACAGACAAAGGAAGAAGACATAGTTAGGACTCCACAGGGGAAGAACATGACCGGACTGGGAAAAAACAAGATGTGCCCCAAGTCCATTGGAAGAACGAACTCCACTGGGGAATAAAGTAAAACAATGGGGAAAATATTAATTACTATTATGTGGATGACAGTAATGGTGAAAAGAACATTGTCCACCGTCTTACAAAGAGACGGAATGCAGATAAAAGACAACGTTTACTGAGAATAAGAGTATCGTCCACTGCCTTACGAAGAGACAGCTTGCAGATAAAAGACGACCTCTATAAAGAATAAGAATATTGTCCACCGCCTTACAAAGAGACAGCTTGCAGATAAAAGACAACGTTAACAGAGAACAGGAACATTGTCCACCGCCTTGCAAAGTGACGGCTTGCAGATAAAAGACAACATTTACTGAGAATAAGAGTATCGTCCACTGCCTTACGAAGAGACAGCTTGCAGATAAAAGACGACCTCTATAAAGAATAAGAACATTGTCCACCGCCTTACAAAGAGACAGCTTGCAGATAAAAGACAACGTTAACAGAGAACAGGAACATTGTCCACCGCCTTGCAAAGTGACGGCTTGCAGATAAAAGACAATGTTTATAGAGAATAAGAGAATTGTCCACCGCCTGACAAGGACGGAATGCAGATAAAAGACAATTTCTACATGAAAAACAGGAACATTGTCCACCGCCTTGCAAAGTGACGGCTTGCAGATAAAAGACAACATTTACTGAGAATAAGAGTATCGTCCACTGCCTTACGAAGAGACAGCTTGCAGATAAAAGACGACCTCTATAAAGAATAAGAACATTGTCCACCGCCTTACAAAGAGACAGCTTGCAGATAAAAGACAATGTTTATAGAGAATAAGAGAATTGTCCACCGCCTTGCAAATAGACGGAATGCAGATAAAAGACAATCTCTACATGTCACCCACTAGTAACATGATTCTCTGAAAGAAAGTGATTCTGACGAGTGTTTCGAACAGTGATTTGAGCTGATTAAACTGTATAAGTGTATGTATTTGTAGAGAGAAAAGATTTGTGTGATCTTTTGTGTAATGTATTGATAAGGTTCACTGGGGATAAAGCCACCTGAAGAACTTTAAAATGTATCTTGTAAAGTACAAGCTTCTTGTGCGGAAAACTTGTCACTTGTTTGATATGTACAAGCTTCTCGGATGACGAGACTGCCACTTGTAAAATGGATACAAGCTTCTCGAATGACGAGACTGCCACTTGTGAAATTGGATACAAGCTTCTCGAATGACGAAACTGCCACTTGTGAAATTGGATACAAGCTTCTCGAATGACGAGACTGCCACTTGTGAAATCGGATACAAGCTTCTCGAATGACGAGACTGCCACTTGTGAAATTGGATACAAGCTTCTCGAATGACGAGACTGCCACTTGTGAAATTGGATACAAGCTTCTCGAATGACGAGACTGCCACTTGTAAAATGAACGATGACATACAAGCTTCTCAGATGACGAGATTGCCACTTGTTGATGGTAATTGATGACATACAAGCTTCTCGGATGACGAGACTGCCACTTGTAAAATGAATACAAGCTTCTCGAATGACGAGATTGCCACTTGTGAACATGACTGATGACATACAAGCTTCTCGGATGACGAGACTGCCACTTGTAAAATGAATACAAGCTTCTCGAATGACGAGATTGCCACTTGTGAACATAACTGATGACATACAAGCTTCTCGGATGACGAGACTGCCACTTGTAAAATGAATATAAGCTTCTCGAACGACGAGACTGCCACTTGTAAACTTGGATACAAGCTTCTCGAACGACGAGATTGCCACTTGTAAAATTGGGTTGACGTCCAATCCGAGAACAAACCGGAGGGAAACTGTAAACAAGACGCTGTGTCCAATTGAAGAATAAATTCAACTGGAATTTTCCTTTTGTTGTAGGAAAAACTGAAACAACCATCTTCCACAAGAGAGGAGTCTAGTGGGGAATTTTTGAAACAAGAGGTGTACACTTATCTGCCTAAGCTGACACTCTAATTGGGGAGAACAACATGCCCATCCCGACTCTATTTTTGTAGACACGGACAAAACGAAGGAGATAGACATCTGTATATGATGTAGTAATGTATGAATGATGTAAATGCTGATGGCACATGTAAATGCTATATTTGAATGAAAGTATGTATGAATGCTTGTATGTTATGAATGTATGTGTATATGCATGTATGTGAAACATCTTTTGATGGACAGACAAAGTGACCAAACCGGAAACACAAGCCAACGTCACATCACTGCTCAGGATATCTCAACAAAGTGTATATGTCACTGTAGATAAAGTAAGAGAACTCTTCTTGGGGAAGGAACAACTTCTCTGGGGAAATGATCGTTTAATCCGAAACGATCTGTATACTAAACTTGACTGTACAACATTGTCAACTTTCATAGGGGATGTATCCTTTTCTAGGAAGATGATTGTTTACATTCTCTTAGAGAAAACATGTTTGTTGTTGATGAACATCTGAGAGAATGGAGACGACCTGCCCCCTACTCTAGATCCTTGCTTCAGTCTAAAGATCCTTGAATGAATCGCTCGAAGAGCGTGACTGGTTGACCTTTTACACCTAGTGTACTTTTCAGGGATATATTATCTTAGCACAGTATGCCCCAAGTGCTTGAACCTTGATTAGCAGAACATTCAACTTTTTTTTTTTTTTTTTTTTTTTTTTTTTTTTTTGCCCCTGATTGGCAGAATTCATATATAACTTGCCCCTGGCTAGGAGCGTCTCAAGTCAGATTTGTCTTTGATCAGACCATAGCTTAAATTTCTTTGATGTCAAGCATTAATTTGCAAATAAAATTATTTATTTTGAAAAGTATTTTTGATATAATGCACATGTAAGTTTTTTGAAATTGAATATTCTGTGGTGGAAGAACATATGGTATGTACAAAGATAAATTGTGATTACTCAACAAACAGGATGAGTCAGGTTAACAATAAATTTACTGAATATGCTTTTAAAGTGAACCTAGTTTCAATTAGGTCTTTTGTATGTTATAACGTGGCTGGGCTCACGGTTTTCAAAAAAAGGATAGTTAGGCTCAAAATTTATTTGGTCCCACCCATTCTTCTTGATGTTCTTCAATCCTAAGTTCAATTAATTCAACTGATGCACTCAGTCGACAAGAGAAAATTTTAGGCAATGATGTTTGAGGTCGACACTTTGATAGAATTTTTATTGATGTTCTTTTTGTTGACAGACTTTGAAGAGATTTCTTGAAGTGGCAGTCACTTTTTGTTTAGGAAGTTGTTCCTATTTTTTGAATCACTCTTTATTTGTATGGACTAGCTCTTTTCGAACTTTGAATTTGTGGTCCATCACAGTGCCCCTTTTTTTTTTTTTTATGGGCTCTTTTTTTGAATTTTTTTTTGTAAATACTTTTTTGAACAACTCTTGTAAGATTTTGGTGTATGAATATTGTGATTGCCATATGAACTGTTTTGAGTCTCATCTCTTGACAGCTTCCTTTGTCTGAGGAAAGCATTGTGACTAAACCTCTAATTTGGTATGATCAGGCAAATTGATTCTCTTGCATCAGGATGCATCATCAAATTAATTGAAAGACTACCCTGCCCTAGGTTATGATTAAAGGTTCAGAAAAATAGACAGAAACACCGACTTCAGGCTCAAAGGGGCTGATTACGGATTATCTCCTTATATCTCCACTGTTTGGGAAGACAAGCAATGCCTTACATCGTCAATTAGGTTTTTCACCATTGAAAGCATATATCAGCAAAAATTAGTTATTTATATTCATCATCCTCGCTCCAAGTTTGTAAGTAATAAAGCAAGAGAAAAGAGTGAATACGAATGGATGAATTCAAAAACATGCATGTTTATTATATTAAAAGTACTTGACAAAAGACATAATGTTAAAAGCAAACAAATGCTTGACAAGAAAGAAATAAAAACCTAGTGATCATAGAGGATGAGCTTCTTTATATCACCGACTTCAACGAGATGAGTGTAGCAAAAGTAACATCAACAGCAAACCAGATTGCAACAAACCACTTAATGTATCACAAAAATTGGGTCTGCATCCTTGAAGGAAAGTTGGTGCCTGCTGGATAGGTTGGGATTAAGACTATTGTTGAATCTGATGCCTTTGTTGAGATTGTAAAGGCAAAAACAATTGCTCAAGGAGTGAGATGGTGGTTATTTTGCGCCACCATTAAGGAAGTGATCAGGGCATTTTTCTTTTCCAATTCTGCCCGAAGTGTGACGACTTCTTCACGAAGCTGAGTGTTCTCTTGTTCAATTGCTTCCATTCTTTTCTTTTGACTAACCAAATGTTGTAATTGCGAGTTGACTTTGGACGAGAGCATCGGACCAGAATAGTGGGAACGAGAGACTCAACACCTTGAAAACTGAATCATGAATGCAAATGATGCATGATATGCCATGTATATAAAATTTTCTTTGTTATGTGTGTTTTTTATTCAAAGGATCTTTAAAAGCAATGAGAGAAATGTAATCATGACAGGGACCTTGATTCATTAATAAATAAAAGGAAATACAACTGTTTGAGCACATAAAACAACAAAGACACGTACAAAAAAAAGAAATAAAGAAAAATTACATCGAATTGTTAAAAGCTACAAACAAATTAACATTACAGACATTAGACAAGTACATAGTAAATAAAACACACTAGTCCCTTCCTTGTGCAGTCTTCACTTCTTGTTCTTTCTTTGCCTTTTCATTTCTTGACCTGGATTCCTACCTCCATACAGCCACACATCCAAAGGATCCATCTCTTGGCTCTTTCCTTTCTTTGACTCTTCCATCTTTTTCTTCTCAAGCTCAAGAACACGACATTTCTCATCTAATTCTTTCTTCAATTTTTCTTTCTCAAGTTCTGACACATAAAACTTCTCTTCCCAAGAAATCTCCTCATCATTTGCTTCAGTTGGTTGCTGTTCTGGCGCAACTAGGGCCACAGGAGACAGAGATGTAGAAGATGAAGGTGTAGAGAGAGCATATGGTAACACAAGTTTGGCAGCTCTGGCGATGACCCAATCAGTATACTCTTTCAAAGCTACACAGTGTTGTTTCCCTAATTCACTCTTTGTTTTTCTGTTAATCTTTTCCCAAGCACCCGCAAACCTTGCCCTTGTGATGAGACTGTCTTTCCCATTGATGTAAAAAACTCCGTCCAATAAGAGAGTATTAGGACATTTTCTCATAGTAAAACCAAACTGACGCCTGGCAAGAGTAGGGTTATAAGTGATTCCTCCTTGTGTACCAATGAGGGGTACATTAGGAAAATCCCCACAGTTGTCGATGATAGTTCCATTGAAATAATCAGAGTTATACCAGGTTATGTCTGAATGAGTGATGGCCATGATTCGTTTGGACCAAAGGGTATGGCTTGGATAGTTTCCGAAGTCATTAGACTTAGGTAGGTGTGAGCAATACCACATTTGAAGTAATGGGGCACAACAGTTGATCCGTCCCCCTTTTGAAAACCTGTAGTGAATTGAATGGTAAGTATCAGCAAGCAAGGTTGGGACAGGGTTCCCAATCAAAAAGATCCGGATAGCATCAGCATCCACAAAGTAATCAGTGCTGGGAAATAGCAACAGCCCATAGATAAGCACAACTAGAATGACCTCAAAAGCATCAAAATTTTTCTTCTCAAGAAACTCAAAAGCTTTTTCTATCAAGAAAGTTGAAGCTAAACCCGAACGCCCGTTCTTCAGAGCCATGTTATGTACCACTTCGGGCTCCTTCAAGTGTAAAGCAGACGCTATAGTTGACACTTCAAGCTCTCCATCCAATCCATAAAATGGTACTTTGTCTTTGACTGGTATTCCTATCCAATGAGCATATTCTTCCAAAGTTGGAACAAGTTGATAATCTTTGAAAGTGAAACAGTGGTACACAGGATCATAAAATTGCAGAAGGGTACTGAGTAATCCGGGGTCCACCCTACCATTGAGAACATCCATAAGCTTTCCATAACGACGTTCAAAGTGGACATCATTTGGTACAAAAGTCGCGAGATGCCTCAACTTCCTCAAATCTGGAGTTCTGAAACTGAACTTCTTGGTAAGCTTCCTCTTTGAGTCCATAACTGTGATGTTTACATTTCCATTATTTTAAATCCTTTGAATATGGAAAAAAAGTATCATGTATGCATGGATGTATGAATGATATGATATGAATATGTAACAACCACAAACATAAGCAAACATGGGTGGTTTAGGTGTCATGATGTTGGAGTCAAAGGGTAAAACCCGCCCAAAAGGTATGAACTATTGGTTTACTTTGTACCTGTATCACGGGTGCTACAAGGTTCCCAAAGTTATCAACTCCTCATTGGAGATTATCGTACCCACAATTGACTCGTGGTCCGATAAATATCCAACAAGAAAGTCTCGTCTGAGCGTAGTATCGCGGAACAACTAAAGTCAGGAAAAAGAAATTCCGTCATACTCTAGCCATCGCACTACATCCTAAAAGGGCTAAGATGGGTTAAATGTGACTAAAAGGTCCCCAAGCTTCTCGGGATTTCCGGAAATAGTTATTGCCAATACAATTGACTCGTATCGACAACTCCTATTCTCGTAAACCCTCCACTTGAGCGTAGTCGTATCACATGTGCATCATGAAATGAATTGACTCCAAACATGTCACTATGATTACACCACATTTTCTATCCTATGTGTGCACTCAAGCTCGGGTCAAGCTTGTCTCAACTCAAGAACCCCCCCACAGTGTATATAAAGTATGTAAATAAATAAGCACATATAAACACATAAGTTAGGTTCAACCCTCTTAAGGAGAGAGTCCCCAGTGAAGTCGCCATTTTTCTGTTGCGGGATTTTCGTGACATACCCCACTACAGTTTTATTTTTCATTTCCAAAGGAGGGGAAAAATTGAAAACCTTTTAAAAGAAAGAGATTCTAAGGTACGGGGGTTAGTTGCGCTCAAGGAAGGTGTTAGCACCTCAAGCGCCCATGGTACTCCATGGTAACCTCTTATATGTTTTTAGTGCTTTTTTTATGTACATGCTTTAAGAATGGAGGGAGAAATTGTATAGAATCAAAAAGAAAGTGGAATAGTAAAGATTGATAAATTTTCTTTCAAAAGAGTAAATAAAAGAAAAGAAGTGTAAATGTTTTTTTTCTTTGTAAAAAGAAAGTTTTTTTTTTTTTGAGAGTAATGTAATTATTGTATTGTAAAGAAAATGTTTAAAAGAAAAGAAATAGTAAGAAAGTATAAGTATTGTTATGTAAAAAAAAGAAGTTAAATGTTTGAAAATGAAAGTGTGCTCGTTTTTTGTGTGTTTGCAAAAAAGATGTTGTAATGAAGATAAATTGTAGATAGTATACTGTTAAGGATGATTATAAGGTGAGCTTGCGTTTGTTTTGTGAAAGGATCGCATGTTTGTTTTCAAAAAGGTTTTTTGTTTCGAAAAAGTCTCGTAATTAATTTGAAATTTTAACTACGAGCCCTCTCCTTTGGAAATGAATTTGTTTTGGCATTTGTGTGTGTTGTGTGAACTAAAAAAAACAATAAAAGCGATAAATAAAGTCCTACGCTATTACAACCAAATTGAATAATTAATTTACAACCATATCGAATTAGAATGAATAAATAATAATAATAATAATAAATAAATAAATAGCAATGCATAAAATAAAATGCAAATGCGAAAAATAAATATGGCAATGAATATGTACACAAACAATTAAGAAGAGAAATCGTAGCAATATATTATATTCTACTTAAAGGTGAAGTGTGTGAAAGAAATGTGTCGGAGGCAAAGACATAATAATGCATTTTTGGAGGCCACTCACAACAATAAATAATTTTAACCTAGGCACACAAGTAACATACAATTTTATTTATCAAAAGAAAAGCCTTTTTTTATTTTTATGAAAAGAATGAATTTAGGCCAAAAATGGTCCTTCACTATTAATGCCAATTATTAGAGCTCAATGATTTTATAAAAATAAAATATTGTCTCTAACATGCATTTTTTAAAAATGATACATTGTCCTAATCTAAATGCAATGCATGTATGCATGAAGAAATGTGAAGTAAAATTGTAATGTGAAATTGTAGTGTAAAACTGTAGTGTAGTGCAAAAATTTGTGTAAATGTCATGTAAAAATGCAAAAAAAAGTAGATTATGATGTAGTAAAAATGTAATGTTGCAAATGCAAGTATGCATGTAATAAAATGTGTAATGAACATGTGATATAAAAAATGTGATGTAGAAATTTTGTAAAAAAAAGGTTATGTGACTAAGAATGCATAATATGATGTAGATGCAAAGAAGTAAGATTTAAAATGCATGAAAATTTTAATGAAAAGCATGTTATATGTTTTTAAAAAGAAATTAAATGGAGACATAATCATGTTATCAACTATAGAAAAAAAAACAAACATAGCATATTTCAATTTTTTGGCATTTTTGTTATTTTCATATTTTTTGCATTTTTCTAAATAAATAATAAAAATAAAGTCACACCAATTAAACAAATTTTTTTTATTCTTCATAATAGTAAAAAAAAACTAAATTAAAAAAGATGGTGCAAATAGCAAGATGGGGAGTGCATACATCAAAAGCATAGGTCCAAAGGGTTAATCCTAAACCCAAACCAAAGGAGTCAAACTAAGCCATCTGATCATGGATCGGAGGCTGATAAACGCGAGGGAGTATGGTAAGCTGCGCGCGTGAGCGCGCACTGGAACAGAGGGAGTATAAGTCGCCTGATCAAAGATCAGCGACCATTGGGGGGAGGTGCACGCTGCCTATGGTGCGCGCGCAGGCATGGGATTAGGAGGGAGTATAAACATGTTTTCTTCACAAAACACATTCATTTTTTCATTTTTCTTTCTCTTCTACCGCCCCCTCTCTCTCTTATTCTCTCAAGAGCTCTGCTAGGGTTCTTGTTTTCATGATGAACTTCATCACTTCCGGCGGTACTCCGCCTAGAACCCATATTCCGGCGCGGCGGCCGGCCAACAAGGTGGCGGCGCCGCCGCCGGAAACTCACCAAAACAGAAAATCTTCAACACTAACCCCACCTAAAAAACCCTTCTAAACACAAATCTAAACCTTAAATTTCCTAAATCCTCACCAAATCGCCGGATCGGGAGTTTCAGTTTACAAACCCTAACTTTTTATTTCAAACTAAATCACAAACCAAAAGAAAGAAGATGCAAACATATGACTTGAACGAAAGAAAAACATACAGTGGAAAAAAAAGAGAACTCCGGCGAAGTGTTGTGGTGGCCGATGGTGAGCTCGCGCGGCCAGTGGTGTTTCTCGTCCTATCTCCTTCTGTGTTTGATTCTTTCTTCTTTCCGTTCCCTTTTATTTCCGTTCTGTTCTGTTCGCTGTTTGTTTGTTTGGTTTCTCTGCTTGGTTTTTGTTTCTGTTTTGATTTTGGTGGAGGCTAAGGTTTGTGTTTTTTGGTTCTGTTTGGTTTCTGTTCTGTGTTTTTTTGGTTCTGTGTTTAGTTCTGCCTTTTTTTCCCTTCCCTTCTTCGTTTCTTTTCGGCTTTTGTTTCGTTTTGTTTATTTGATTCACTGCTTCCGTTTCAATTTTTGGTGAAAATGGTTTTTTTATATGAGGGTTTGAGTTCGATTGGGATGTTGGTAGGTTTTTGTCGTTTTGATTTCTGTTCTGTTTCAGCCGTCCTCAATTTTTCCAAAGTCCCCTTTTCTTTGCTGTGAATTGTGTTTGTTAAGTAGACAATTTTTAGGGTTTGATTGATTAGAGTAGAAAAGAGCAGAACAAGCTTTGTGGTACCAGTGTTGGTTTGAAAATTGGTAATCAAAAATGAAAAAAAGGACAAAAGGAGGGTCACTGTTATGTGCTGGATTTTGCAGAAATTGGTTCAAGCATTGGATCCCTTATTTTTTCAATTTTTGTGATATTTTTTCATTTTTGGTGATCGCAAAAAAACAAAAAAAATAAAAATAAAAAGGGAAAAGAAGAAGAAAATTAATCTGTTTTTTTTTAATAATAATACCAATACTAATAATAATAAGTAATAATAGATAAAATAATAATAATAATAATAATAGTAGTAATAAAGGTGATGATAATAATAATAATAGTGATAAACATGGTAATAATAATAATGATAAATAACAATTGATAATAACAATAAAAGTGATAAAAATAGTGATAAAAGAAATAAGAAATATGATGATGAAAAGAGTGTTGAAAAAGGTGAGTGATAATAATATAAAAAATATGTTTATAAAAAGAGTAATGGTAGAAAGTACTTTAGAAAAAAGGGTAATAAGATAATTTAAAAACAATGATAACGAGTAAAAATGAAATAAATTGACGGAGATAAAACTGATGCAAGAGTATTTTTTAAACGATGGATATCTTTGATATTTTATAACGAAAAAGCGGACAATGGATTTTGGGTCCAAAATTGGGGTACAACAGTTTACATTTCCATTATTTTTAAATCCTTTGAATATGGAAAAAAAAGGTATCATGTATGCATGGATGTATGGATGATATGATATGAATATGCAACAACCACAAACATAAGCAAACATGGGTGGTTTAGGTGTCATGATGTTGAAGTCAAAGGGTAAAACCCGCCCAAAAGGTATGAACTATTGGTTTACTTTGTACCTGTATCACGGGTGCTACAAGGTTCCCAAAGTTATCAACTCCTCATTGGAGATTATCGTACCCACAATTGACTCGTGGTCCGATAAATATCCAACAAGAAAGTCTCGTCTGAGCGTAGTATCGCGGAACAACTAAAGTCAGGAAAAAAAATTTCCGTCATACTCTAGCCATCGCACTACATCCTAAAAGGGTTAAGATGGGTTAAATGTGACTAAAAGGTCCCCAAGCTTCTCGGGATTTCCGGAAATAGTTATTGCCAATACAATTGACTCGTATCAACAACTCCTATTCTCGTAAACCCTCCACTTGAGCGTAGTCGTATCACATGTGCATCATGAAATGAATTGACTCCAAACATGTCACTATGATTACACCACATTTTCTATCCTATGTGTGCACTCAAGCTCGGGTCAAGCTTATCTCAACTCATGATCCCCCCCATAATATATATAAAGCATGTAAACATTTAAGCACATAAAAGCATATAAGTTAGGTTCAACCCTCTTAAGAAGAGAATCCCCAATGAAATCGCCATTTTTCTGTTGCGGGTTTTTTGAGACATACCCCACTACAGTTTTATTTTTCATTTCCAAAGGAGGGGAAAAATTGAAAACCTTTTAAAAGAAAGAGATTCTAGGTACGGGGGTTAGTTGCGCTCAAGGAAGGTGTTAGCACCCCAAGCGCCCATGGTACTCCATGGTAACCTCTTATATGTTTTTATGCTTTTTTATATACATGCTTTAAGAATGGAGGGAGAAGTTGTATAGAAGAAAGAAAAGAAAGTGGACAAAAAATAAGGAAATTTTATATCATAAAGTAAATAAAAGAAAAGAAATGTAAGTATTTTTGTTTGTAAAAAAGATTTTTTTGAAAGAATTGTAATTGTTCGGAGAAAGTGGATGTTGTAAAGAAAATGTTGTAAATAAAAAAAGTTGTTGTTTGAAAACGAAAGTGTATTCGTTTTTTGATGTTGAAAAAGTGTGTTGTAAAGAAAAGAAGTTCTTGTTGTCAAAAAATTGTAAGAAAAGATGTTGTAAAAAATGTTGTGATAAAAGCATGTTAAAATGATTGTAGTGACGTTGAGATTAAGGTGAACTTGTGCTTGTCTTGTAAAAGGATCGCTTGTTTGTTTTTAAAGAAAGGTTTTTTTTTGTTTCAAAAAAAGGTCTCGTAATTAATTTGAAATTTAACTACGAGTTCTCTCCTTTGGAAATGAAATTTTTTGTCGTTGTGTGTGATGTGTGAGCTAGGAAAGCAGTAAAGAGCGATAAATAAAGTCCTACGCTATTACAACCCAATTGAATAATTGATATTTACAACCATATCGAATTGAATGAATAAATAATAATAAGCAATAAATAAATAAATAAATAAATAAATAAATAAATAAATAAATAGCAATGCATAAAATAAAATGCAAATGCGAAAGATAAATATGGCAACGAATATGTACACAAACAATTAAGAAGAGAAATCATAGCAAGATATCATATTCTACTTAAAGGTGAAGTGTGTGAAAAAAGGTATGGGAAGCAAAGACATGATAATGGAAATTTTGAGAGTCATTCACATCAACAAACACTCCTAATTAACATATACAAGCAAAAACATTTTATTTAGCAAAAAGAAAAGTTTTTATTTTTATGAAGAGAATGAATTTAGGCCAAAAGGCCCTTAACTATTAATGCTAACGTTAGAGCTCAATGATTTTATTAATTAAAATATTGTCTCTAACATGCATTTTTAAAATGATGCATTGTCCTAATCTAAATGCAATGCATGTAGAAAAAAAATGTAAAGTGAAATTGTAATGTGAAATTGTAGTGTGATGCCAAAATTAGTGTCAATGTCATGTAAAATTGCAAAAAATGTAGATTGTGATGTAGTAAAAAAATGTAATGTTGCAAATGCATGTATGCATGAAAATGTGTAGTGAACATGTGATATAAAATGTTATGTGATGTAGAAACTTTGTAAAAAAGGTTATGTGGCTAAAAAAATGCATAATGTGATGTAGTGCAAAAATGTAAGATTTTTGAATGCATGTATGCATGAAAATTTTAATAAAAAGCATGTTACATGTTTTTATAAAATGGAATTAAATGAAGACATAATCATGTTATCAACCATAAAAGAAAAAAAGAACAAACATAGCATAATTCAATTTTTTTGCATTTTTGTAGTTTTTTCATATTATTTTTTGCATACTAAATAACTAAAAAAAATGGCTAACAAACTAACATTTTTTTATTTTTAATTTTTTTTAGTAACTAATTAGAAAAAAGGTCATAACAAACAAACAAGCATTTACTTAAAAAAAGAATTTTCGAAATTTTGTATTAGTACTTAAACTTAAAAAATTTCAAGAAAAAGAAACTATACACTTACGCATATATTTTTCATGGCAGAATATCTAAAAAACAACACAAATATGACGCATATGTGAATGCTAGGCAAATGATAAAAAAATGAAATGACAATAAATAACATACCAAGGTAAAATCAAATAGATCAATGAGCAAACAAATAAAAAAGCACAAAACAAGAAAAAGAAAAGAAAAGGGCAAAATTGGGCTGTAATGTTAAACCCAGGTCCAGTTTTAGATAAAACCGGGTCGGACCTGACCCAAACCCGGTTCACATTAACCCAACCGATGGGGGGGGCGCGAGAAGCTAGAGGGTGCGTTGAGAAAATAGAAAGTGGGGGGTATTATTTGTGAAATCTCTTTGCCATTCTTAGTTAAATCCCACGCTCTCTTTCTTCCTTTCTCTGTTTCTTTCTCTCTGTTTCTTCAAGAACAGAGTTCTTCAAATCCCCCAAACCCCAGAAAAAATCAAACCGGCCAAAAACAAAAAAACATCAACACAAACCATACCTAAAATCCTATCCTAAACACGGATTCAACAACAAAAACCACAAATAATCATCAAAACCGCCGGATCGAGTTTCACAGATCCAAACCAAAAATCCCAAATTTGAAACCCTAACTCTCAAATTCGTCCTAATCATGAAATCAGTCACACAAACACGCAATAAACAACATGGGAATGAAATTATGCAAAAAACCCTAGATTTATATGTTCATGACAGTGAATGAAATTATGCAATGAAATGAAGAGAACAAAGAGTAACCTTCCTTGCAGTGAATCTTGAAGGTAAGTGTCGTTCCCTCCTTCCTCTGTCTTTGCTTTCCTTGAATCCGACCTGCTCTTCTTTTGTTCCTTCTCTAACCCTTTTTGTATTTCGGTTTTGTGAAGGTGATTTGTTTTTTTTGCTTTCCTTTTAAACTGATGGAAGGCTCAAAGATTCAAGAGAAATGGGTTTGTGCTAATCTTTGGTTTAGACAGAGTTTGGATTCAAGGGTTAATTTGTTGAAGATTGATATTGGTGGCCGTGTTAGTTCATGGAAAGGAGGCTAGCGTTTTTTCTGGTTTTGATTAGGTTCAGACTTGTATTTTTTTGTGTTTGTAATTTCTGTGATTTTTTTCTAGGGTTTTTGGTTCTTGAGGTTCTGTTTCTTTTTTTTTGGCCGTTTTGTTCTATGATTTTCGCCCCCCCAGCTTCTGTAAAATTGTCTCTGTTATATAGAGGGATTTTTAGGGTTTTGAGATAAATGGAGAAAGGGAGCATTAAGCTTTGTTGAATCAGTGATGAATTTGAAGTTTTTGTAGTATAATGGGAAAAAAGGACAAAGAAGGGTCATTGTTGCTGTACTGGCTTTTTCAGAAGCAATTGTGAAGCATAGAATCTTATTTTTTTCAAATTTGTGATTTTTGTTCTATTTTTTCTCTTAAAAAAACCGAAATAAAAAAAGAAAGGGAACAAAGGAATTAAAAAAACTGTTTTTTTGTCTTTTTGTTTAAATAATAATAATAATAATAATATGACCGTAATTTTTTAAGAGGACTATATAAAAAAACTGTTTTTTTTTATTATATAACTATGCATTTTTTAATAAATAAATAAACAAGAATTGAAAAAAGGATTAATAATAATAATAAAAGTAGAAAAAACAAATAAAGTGAAACTCATTTTTTTTGAAAAGGATTTTTGATAATAATAATAATAATAAAAGTATTTATAATAATGATGATAAATGATAATAGTAATAATAATGGTTAAAAATAAAACGATGATAAATGAGCGGACATGAAAGTACGACGATAAAAAAGTGATAAAAAAAACGAACATAAACAAAACGACGAAAAAGGAATGGACGTGATGACACTTTTATTATGCAATGAATGTTTTTGATATTTTATAACAAAAAAGAGGACAATGGATTTTTGGTCCAAAATTGGGGTACAACAGCAGCTTCTTCACGTTTTTTCCTTTCAATCTCTTCATGAGATTTGTCTGTGAGCAAAAACACTTGACATGTGGGAGCAACACTTTCTTTCTCCAATTCCTCCAGCTTTCTCTTCTTGGCTAACACAAGCTTTCTGATAGTCCTTCTTGAAATAGCTTGTACAACCTTGGTCACACATTCAGACAGCTCCTCCATCTTCCAAGCAACTTGATCAGGAACTATTTTCATTTTTGAAGCAAAGTACTCTACCTTGTAACCATCATTTCTAATTAGTTCTGTTAACTGATCATAAAAAGGGACAGATGGTTCAACTGAGAAGTCATTGATTCTATCAATCAATGCCTCATAAGGTAGGGCTTGGTGAAAGATGAGGTCATGAATGTTTGGTTCAGTGGGAGGTTGAGGGATTTCTAAAGCAAGTGGTTCAGCATGAGTTTTGGCAATCTTAGAGATCATCGGAAGAGTTGATGAAGATGATGAAGATTCTGAGGATTCTGACTCAGATGATGATGAGTCAGAAGGCACATTGTGAATGACTGGAGATTGAAGTGTTCGTGGGATGGTTTCAGTTGATTGTGAAATTGTTTCATCAGCAACAACTTCTTGAACATTGTCCACAACATGTTCACTCACTGGCTCATCAACAACTTTTTCAAGTTGGTTAGTTTCTTCAGGTTCAGTGATAAGTGGATGAGTTATTACTGGCTCAGGGTCAGGGCATGTATCTTTTGGAGACACAGGTGTTTCATCAGTAAAGTTGAATGGTTTTGCTACCAGAGTATCAGAATTTACAGGTTGTGTGGATGGTGGTGATTTATTTTGTGGAGGTGAGTGAGGGGTTTGATAATCTGATTCAGGGGTAACTGTGATGACAGGAGACTGATCAACAGCTTGTTCAGGAATGTCAGAAGCATCTGCTACATTCAATGGTTGGACAACAATAGGTGAGTTGTTTATCAGTGTTCTAATTGGTAGAGTATCATCTGGTGATGAGTCAGGAATGGTTTCACCAGGTTGAGGATTTGGCTCAGCATAGTCAGACTCAATAGGTATCTCAATTAAGGTTTCTACCCTAGGATTCAGGTTATCAGATACATCATGATCAGCAACAAACTTATTATAAATGAGATTAGAAGGTGTACCTGATGTGTTTCCTTCAGTTCTTCTCCTTTGATTTAGAGGGCTTTCCTCATCTGTTGATTCATCACTGCTGGGTTGCAGAATTAGCTTAGGAATCCTCTTTCCTTCTTTCTTTGGTAGCATCTCTGCAGCCTTTCTCTTGTGCTCAGCAGCTTCTCTAGCCTTTGCTTCATTCTCTTGCTCAGAGGCAAGACGAGTTGTTCTACCAGACCTTAATGTCCTATCTTTCACAATAGGTTCTTCAACAACAAGCTTCTTTCCTCTTCTTTGTTGAGGTTTGGCAGCAGGCTTGTCTACCTTTACCACTCTCTTTCTTTTCTTCTTCTTACCAACACCAGCTTTTTCACAAGCTTCTTCAAAAACTTCTTTTGAAGGAATTTCATCTCTAGCAATGTAAACCCCATTTGCAGCAGCATCTAGAATCATAGCTTGGATCACATGCTCAGCATCAGCCTCTGAGATCATAGGGAAGTCATCATTGTAGATGAAAGAATTCTTACTCTGAATCAAGGGCTGAGCTGGATGAATTAATGCAGTGCTTTCTACCAGTTTCTTGTGACTTAAGGTTAACTCATTGATTACTTTCTTTTCAACTGTGTAGGGTGCACTCAGAATTTGAGCATACTCAGAGTCAATTTGTTTAATCATTTCTAAGAACTTGCTTTGGTGAAAGAGTTCAGATAGTAGTCTTGGATGATGTACTGCTCTTCTGTTCTTTGTTTTGCTCTTCTTGATTGCATCACACAAATGCTCAAACAAACAACCAGCAAGGTCTACCTTCTGACCAGTTACAATAGCATATAGAAACGAGACACTGTCAAGAGACATAAACTCTACACCACCTTCTCTCGTCCAGATTGAGCAAATAAGAACATGATACACAATGTTGTACAAAAAAAGAAGTTGAGCAGAGGTAGGCTTTGTGCCTTTCCCTTTCTTCTCGTACCAATCATTCAGTTTAACAAGATCAAAAAGCAGTTCCATCATCTCTTTTGGAAACTGAGTTCCTTTCTCAGCAACTTTTGGAGTGAAAATTTTCCCTTCCATACCAGTGTTGAGTATCTTAGCTATGTGTTCAGGTCTTATAGCCATATACGTTCCAAGTATCACTGACCTTATTTCTTTTCCAACATAGGGTCTCAGACCCATTTCTTCTCTGGTTTTTCCTTCTAGGTCAGGATTGTCTCTTATCATAGCATCAACCTCTTCTTGAGCTATTACATCATCGTACACTTGTGCCTTCATCCAAAAAAGCGTACACAGATCCTTGTAGATGATTCGGTTAAGAATCTCAAAGTATCTGTCCCATCCTTGCGCAGAGAAGAACGATTTCACATCAAACCCATTTATCTCCAGGCTTTCGAAATCGACCAACTTCTCAGTAGTTAGGGTTAGATCTTTTTCTGGAAAACTTAACACATTCCCAGTATCTTCCAGAAAACGATCACTCTCCTTGAAGATGTTGACAAGAGGAGGAATAGATTGTGTTTCAGAATCCATTGTTGAAGGTTAGGGTTTTGGTAAGGCTAATCGTTTGGAGAGAGAGAAAGAAAATTTCTGTAGTCTGAGAGAGAATGAAAGTGCGTGTAGGTTGTGAAGTGTTTGTGTGCGAGTGTAAAGTGCTTTTAGAAAACCAAAGGTTTTTGAAAACCGTAAAACGAGGTACACACAAAAAAGGGGGGAAAAAGCTAATTAACTTTATGCATTGATAACCGCACTTAATCATCATAAACTGTCTTCCCCATCAAATCACATAGAGACACGTGCATTAGAGACTATTTTAATAACTGACGCGTTAGTGGGTGTCAGTTGAAAAGAAAGAAGTTACAACCTTTACCACTTCCGTGTCAGAACCATACATTAGCTTCTGAGTTATATCAGAAGCACTTGTCATCAGAAGTCTTTACCAGGGCTTCTGACATCAATCTCTTCTGATCTATCTCAGAAGCTTCATCATTCCAAAACCACACTTAATCAGAAGCAAGGACCATGTTCAGATATTTCTTTATGAAATCAAATCTTTCAATTGTTAAAGATTTTGTAAATATGTCAGCCCATTGATTTTCAGTCTCAACAAACTTAATATCAATGACACCTTTCTGAACGTAGTCTCTTATAAAGTGATGCTTTATTTCAATATGTTTGGCCCTTGAATGTAGAATAGGATTTTTGGAAAGATGTATGGCTGCAGTATTATCACAGTACAAAGGTATACTGTGACTGCTAATTTGATAGTCTTCTAATTGATATTTCATCCACAGGAGTTGTGTGCAACATTTAGCAACTGATATGTATTCTGCTTCTGCTGTAGACAGTGTTATGGTAGATTGTCTTTTACTACCCCAGGAGACAAGGTTTTCACCAACAAATTGACAAATGCCACTTGTGGATTTTCTTTCTAATTTGTCTCCTGCGTAGTCAGCATCACAGAATCCATTGAGTTGATAATTGTTGGATTTCTGATAAAGTAATCCAAGATTTGTTGTTCCTTTTAAATATCTAAAGATTCTCTTCACAGCAGTGAGATGAGATTCTCTAGGATCTGATTGAAATCTCGCACACAAGCATACTGAGTACAGAATATCGGGTCTAGATGCAGTCAGATAGAGAAGTGAACCAATCATACCTCTGTATTGCTTCTGGTCAACTTTTCCATCAGAGTCATCCAAGCTTAGACTTGATGTGGGATGCATTGGAGTGTTCATTGGTTTGCATTCTTCCAAATTGAATTTCTTCAGAAGTTCCTTAGTATACTTGGATTGATGGATATATGTGCCATTCTCCTTTTGATTTACTTGAATACCAAGAAAGAACTTTAGTTCTCCCATCATGCTCATTTCAAATCCATCCTGCATAAGCTTAGAAAAACTCTTGCACAAGGTAGCATTAGTTGAACCAAAAATTATATCATCAACATAAATTTGGATGATTAAAATGTCTTTCTTTAATGTTTTTCTAAACAAGGTATTGTCAACTTTTCCTTTTTCAAATCCATTTTCAACTAAGAAATTACTTAGTCTATCATACCAAGCTCTGGGAGCTTGTTTGAGACCATATAGGGATTTCTTTAGTCTAAAGACATGTTCAGGAAATTGTATATTTTCAAAACCAGGAGGTTGTTTGACATATACTTCTTCAGTTATGAAACCATTAAGAAAGACACTTTTAACATCCATTTGATATAGTTTTATATTATGATTAACTGCATAGGATAGAAGCAACCTTATTGCTTCCAGTCTTGCAACTGGAGCAAAAGTTTCTGTATAGTCAATTCCTTCTTGCTGACTGTACCCTTGTGCAACAAGTCTAGCCTTGTTCCTAGTTACTTCTCCTTGTTCATTTAATTTGTTTCTGAAGACCCACTTTGTTCCAATGATGTTTTTCCCTTTAGGCTTCGGAACCAGATTCCAGACATCATTCCTTTCAAACTGATTCAGTTCTTCTTGCATGGCTAGAATCCATGAATCATCTTTTAGAGCTTCATCAATAGTTTTTGGTTCAATAAGAGATATTAGACCAAACAGGGATTCTTCATTTCTAAAGCTTGATCTTGTTTTCCTTGGACTATCCTTGTTGCCAAGGATTAGTTCTTCTGGATGAGATGATTTATATTTGAAGGATCTCTTGGGAACTTCTTCAGAGTCAGACTCAGCTTCATCTGTCTGCACTTCTGGGTGAATATCAGAAGCATTGTTCTCAGAAGCAGTTGTTACATCAGAAGCAATTGTAGATTCTGACATAGTAACAGGTTCTTGTTCTGTTCTGTCTGTTCTTCTAACCACTTCTGGGAATTCATCATCTGATTCTTCACTACCTGCATGTTCTTTAACAGGCTCTGACTTTTTGTTGTCAGGCTCTTTGTCATCAAATCTAACATGCATAGATTCTTCAACTGTTTTAGTTTCTGAATTATACACTCTGTATGACTTGGAGTGTTCAGAGTATCCAATAAAGATACCCTTAAATGCTTTAGAGTCAAATTTCTTTAGATGGAGCTTATTATTCAGAATGTAACAAGTACAACCAAATTGATGAAAATAAGAGAGATTTGGTTTTCTTCCTTTAAACAATTCATATGCTGTTTTATTCAACTTAGGTCTGATGTAGATCCTATTTTGAATATAACATGCAGTGTTTATAGCTTCTGCCCAAAAATATTTAGCCAAGTTAGTTTCATGCATCATGGTTCTGGCCATTTCTTGTAGTGATCTGTTCTTTCTCTCTACAACTCCATTTTACTGTGGAGTTCTAGGAGATGAGAACTCATGGAGAATTCCATGCTTATTACAAAAAAGTTCAAAAGGTTCGTTTTCAAATTCACCACCATGATCACTTCTAACTTTGATAATTTTTAAAAACTTTTCATTTTGTATTTGAAGGCAGAAGGTGCTAAACACTTCATATGTCTCATCCTTTGTTCTTAGGAATTTTACCCAAGTCCATCTACTGTAATCATCAACAATGACTAATCCATATTTCTTTCCATTTATTGAAGCTGTGCTAACAGGCCCAAATAAATCTATATGAAGTAATTCTAGTGGTTTTGAGGTAGAGACAAAGTTTTTAGTTTTGAAAGAGCTTTTGAAAATCTTGCCCTTCTGACATGCTCCACAAAGAGATTCTGAGTGATATTTAATTTCAGGCAGGCCTCTTACAAGGTTGTCCTTGCTAAGTTTAGAAATTAATCTCCAATTAGCATGGCCAAGTTTCTTGTGCCAGACCCATTTTTCATCACTCACTGTCAGAAGGCATAAAACATTTTGCTCCATTAATTCAAAGATATTTATTTTATACATATTGTCTTGTCTCTTTCCTCTAAACACAGTGGATTTATCAGATGCTTTGCTTACAGTACATGCATTCTTATTGAACATTACTTCATATCCACTGTCACATAATTGGCTTATGCTCAGAAGATTATGAAATAGTCCATCTACAAAAAGTACATCAGAGATAGAGGCAGAGGAGTTACCAACTGTACCAATACCAACTATCTTTCCTTTTTGGTTCCCACCAAACCCTACACTCCCTCCCTCTTTGGGAGTCAGGGTGAGGAACATATCCTTCTTGCCCGTCATATGATGCAAACAACCACTGTCCAAGTACCAGGTACTTGGCTTCTTGTTTCTTAGTGTGCAAACCTGAAAGACAAACAAACTCAGATTTTGGTACCCACAACTTGTTGGGTCCGTTTGGGTTAGTGTAGGCTTTCTTGAAGTATGACTTTTTGAAAGTCCTTTTTGGTTCATACTTCTTCTTGCCTGAGTTTGTAGTTGGCTGAGCAAACCTAGCTTTAGAGGTGCTAGCTTCTGATGATCTCAGAACCTTGGTTGCCTTAGGTTCTAGTCTCTTTAGAATTCTGACCTCAGCATGCTTCTGCTTTGAATAAGTGTTGGTCTTAGCTTCTGAAGTTCTCACTTCTGAAACTTTAGACTTGCCTTTATTCAAGGCTTTGGTTTGATCAACCTTCTCAACTCTACCGGTAGCTGGTGTAAAAGTGGAATACAAATAAGGTGGAGTTCTGCTAATGCAAACTGATGAACTTGGTTGTCCTTTATCATCAGAAGCAGAATAACCAAGTCCTTCACCTTTGTTCTTTGTAGCGCTATAGATCATGGAAGCCACCTTACTCTTATTGACATTTTGATTAACAAATTCATGCAATGCAACTTCATGCACGTCATGAGATTTGCTGCAAGAGGCACAACCACTTTCAAGCTCTTGTATTTTTAAAACAGATTTATCATATTGAGCTTGAAGTTGATCAAATCTCTTAACAAGCAAGCTAACATCATTTTTCAAACTTTTGACACTTTTAATTTTGCTAATGTATTGTCTCATTGTGTCTCTAAGAGCAGGTAAAAGCTTTTCATGAGGAATATTAGAAGTTACCTCATCAATGTCATCTGTTTCTGATTCATCTCCAGAGTCATTATCATTGTCAGAAGCAGTTGTAGCCATCAGTGCAAGATTTGCTTCTTCATCATCTGCTTCATCATCTGATAATTTATCCAGATCCTCAAAAGTAGCCATTAAACTCTTCTTCAAATTGTTTTTAACACTGCTTTTTCTTCCCTTATTTTTGGAGCTTAGATCTGGACAATCAGCAATGAAATGTCCAGGTTTCTTGCAGTTAAAGCACGTGTTCTTAGATTCATCCTTCTTATCCTTGTAGTTTGAGTTTCTGCTTCCAGAACCTTTTGAATTAAATTTTCTACCACCAGACTTATCAACAAACTTGTCCCATTTTCTGAATCTTGTCATTAGAGCAAAGAATTCTTCATCAGAGTTGTCTTCAGGACCTTCTCCCACAGATTCTTCAACATTAGACTCTACTACCTTGGCTTTTAGAGCCTTGGAGGTAGATACAGTTGTTGAAGCTTTTGATTTCTTCTTTATGTCATCAGAAGCTAACTCCATCTCATGACTGATGAGATTGCTGGTTAGTTCTTCCAGAGTTAATGTGTTCAAATTCTTTGCTTCCTGTATAGCAGTGACCTTGGGTCTCCACTTAGGAGGTAAACTTCTTAAAATTTTCTTCACGTGATCAGCAGGTGTATAACTTTTCTTCAGCACAGAAAGACCAGCAACTAGGATTTGAAATCTTGAGTACATCTCTTCAATACTCTCATTGTCCTTCATTTTAAACAACTCATACTTCTGAACCAACAGGTTAGCTCTTGCTTCTTTAACTTGTTGGTTTCCTTCATATAGAGAACAAAGAGAGTCATAAATGCCTTTAGCACTTTGCCTGTTTCCTAGTTTTAGAAATTCATCATGAGTGATACAGCTGGCCATAATGGTTTTTGCTCTGCTATGCTTCTTCCATTCTTTCTTCTGATCAGCTGTAAATGTTTTGATTACAGCTGTTGACACTTTGCCATCTTCATCAAGCAAATGATGGAAGCTAACACCTTCCTCAACCATTTCCCATAGACTAGGATCTTCAGCTATGATGTAAGGATAGATTTGCCATTTCCACCAGCTGAAGTTATCAGGATCACCATTGAACTTAGGTGCCTTGCCATTGTTTCCAGACTTCTCATTGTCATAGTCATATGGAATCTGAGCTCTTTGACCAGGACCACCAGTAGATGTGGATTCGGTTTCACCTGACATAGTGACTTAGAGTTTTGTGTTTTTCAAGATCTTTATGTCTCACTGTTAAGTGGCTTAAAGACAACCGGGCTCTTGATGCCAATTGAAGGTACAAAAACACAAGAAGGGGGGGTTGAATTGTGTTTTGGATAGTTTAAAAAACTTCTTCTAAGTTCTTTCGAACTTATCAGATTTAGCAGCGGATAACACAATAAAGGAGAGTAGAGAGAGAGAAAAGACACAAGCAATTTATACTGGTTCCTCTCACAAGTTGAGAGTAGTCCAGTCCCCTTGCACTTCCAAGGGAGTTCACTAAAAACACTTTTGTTACACTTGCTCAAACTCACTAGTAAGAGACTTCCACAATGCTCAAGTATTCTAACAAGAGACTTCCTAAACTAGATGATAAATATATTGTTTTTGATAACCTTTGAGTACTTGATAAGAATCAAATACTCAAGGCAAATTACAACACTAAACACAAGAACTACACTTAAGATTCTAACGAAAGCTAAGTGATAAAGCAAGGTTGTTTGTTATCGGAAGCGCTGTTTGCTCTCTTGTGAATATGATCAGTTTGCAAGTTGTAATCCACGCTTGACTATGTCTTCGAGGTCTCTATATATATGACAAGATAGAGACGTTGCTAATTTGATCGTTGTCAAGCTGTTTTGTTTGCTGGAGCAGTTCCTAGGTGGTCACATGTGATTAAGCTCAACAAGGAAACTTGTTGACTTCACTTTGCAGGTTAAGGCTTTGTGTGTGTCCAAAAGAGGTAATGCGAAAGTGACTAATGCACATATTATCTTCCCAAGATAATATTACAACGTGCTTTGATTTTCCTTCACACATATTTGAATTTGACCGTTGTTAATCCCTAAGCCAACATGTGATTCCCTTTCATGAAACTTCCAGCACAAGACTGATCTCAGAAGTCTGTACTCCCAATACAGCTTCTGGTGTTGTGTACTTCTGATGACTTATATTTCTGATGATCATCCTTCTGATAGATCTTCAGAACTCGCGTTTGGTGCTTCTGATCAGAGCTTATGTTGATCCTTCTGATCATCATCAGAACTTCTAAGCTTTAGTGCATTGTTGACTTTTCACTAATGTTCCTGCACACTTAGATTAAATATTAAATACCCTATTGTTCATTAATACTTTGTTATCATCAAAACTTAAGCAGATAATCGTCAGAACCACTTTTGTTCCAACAACCTTCTTCAATGATATCCCACAAACCTTCATCTTCAGCAATGATATGAGGATAGATTTTCTATTTCCACCAGTTGAAGGTTGATTGATCACCATTGAACTTGGGTGCTTTGCTATAAGTTCCACCAGTTTTCTCAGACTTTTCAGAATTGTAATCATATGGAATAGCAACATTCATTGAACTTGAATCTTCAGACATTGTGTTTTTCAGGATCTTTTTGTCTCACTGTTAAGTGATGCGTAACAAACCGGAGCTCTAGATACCAATTGAAGGTGTGAAAAACACAAGAAGGGGGGGTTGAATTGTGTTTTGGTATTTTGAAAACTTCTGCTAAGTTCTGAAGCCTATCAAAAGTACCAGCGGATAAAGAAACACAATTAACATACTCACACAAAAGAGTAAGGATAGAGAGAGAGGCGAGACAAGCAATTTTATACTGGTTCCTCTCACAAACCGAGAGTAGTCCAGTCCCCTTGCACTTCCAAGGGATTTCACTATAATCACCTAGACTATTACAATGCTCAAACACACTAGTAAGAGACTTCCTACTTGCTCAAGCACACTGCAAGAGGCTTCCTAATATAAAAGAAATAAGTTAGAAAGTGATAAACACTTGATTATAAAATCAAGAGTTTTCTTAAGATTACAACTCAAGACTCTTAAGACTCTAACACAGAATTCCTAATGAATTAGAAAAACAGAGTGTCAGAAGCACAACAGAAATAGTTTCAGAAGCAGTGCTTTCAGTCTTATGTAAAGGAGTAAAGTTGTATCAGTGCGTGCGTTGTTGTAACCTTAATCTTCAAGAAGAGATTCTCTATTTATATGTGAAGAGGAAATAGAGACGTTTGAAGATAATGACCGTTGCAGAGGTCATTATCAAGCCAGCTGTGAAAAGGACAAGGTAACATGGGATATTTGCCAATTCTGGTAATGCTTATCCTGTTATTCCTTTTGCTTGAGAATATTCGCCCTTATGGAGTAAAATAGTACTAACGTCACAATCCTTGATGATAAGGTTGTAGTACTATGATGTAACAATCAATCACAGCCTTTAATTCAAATGATTTCCAATCATTGAATCACTATCAGTTAACACTGGCTTTTCTGGCTTGTTATTCAGAGCCTATGTATCAGACATATGCTTCTAATGTCTTCAGCTTCTGAAACTGTTGGTCTTCTCCATACGTTGCTTCTGATTCAACATTAATCTTCTGAGATGACTTGCTTCTGATTAGCTTTTCTTCTGATATCTTAGCTTCTGATGTCCATGCTTCTGATGTCCATGCTTCTGATATCTATGCTTCTGATATCCATGCTTCTGATATCTATGCTTCTGATATCCATGCTTCTGATATCTATGCTAATGCTTTGTTTCAGAGCTTAATTTAATCAACATAATATATTTAATCTGCACACTTAAAATTAAATATTAAAATACCCTATTGTTCATTAATACTTTGTTATCATCAAAACACTAAGAGTCAGATTCTGAACATCCTTTGTTCCAACAAAGCAAGCTCAACACAAGGCAGATATGGAAGCTCAGCTTGCTCTGCAGCAGCAGCAGAATCAGGATCTACAAGCACAATTGACTCAAGCCGTGAGTATGTTTCAGCAGTTCCAGCAGCAACAACCACCACTGTACCAGCCTCAGCCTCAGCAACAACCACCATTTTACCAGCCTCAGCCACCACTGTACCAGCCTACTCAGCCTCAGCCACAACCACAGCGGTACCAGCTTCAGCCACAACCACTGCCGTACCATACGCAGCCTCAGCCACAACCGTTGCCGTACGAGCAGCCGCGCCAGCGTCATCCACCGCCGCCGCCCCGCATAATAAGCGATGATCCTTCAGCCGTGAGCAGGGATTTTGAAGACCTTCTAAACAGTGATATTCGTGTTGATGATGATTCATGGGCTAATGCTGGTGAGGAATTTTATGTCCAAAATTATGACCCCCATCCGGCGGAAGGGAGAGGCGGCCCAAGAGTGAGAAGAGGAGGAGGAGGAAGCGGCCATTCCTACGGCACTACTCGACCACAAGATTATGACAGTCATTAAATATTTATTTTCGTTTCATATATTTAGTTGGTTTGTAATATCATGACAAAATTTTATTTGTTTTGGATTGTTATATTATGACAATATTATTGTTTATCGCAATATTATGCATGTTTTAATTAGTAGTATTGAATGTTTATTTTTTATAATTTTATATTATTAATAAATATGTTAAATATAATATATTATTTTAAATTATAATAAATTGTATATTATTTAAATCTAATAATTATAATTAAATTTTTTTTATTAATTATAATAATTCTATATTATGATTAATTATTTAAAATATTTTAAATTATAATAAATTGTATATTATAATTAAATTATTTGTATTACAAAAATTTTTTTTTTTAAATCAGATTGGGACGGTCTGGACCGTCCCTAATCTGATCACGCGCGTGCGCAATCTGGACGGCCAGGACCGTCCCTAATGGAAGATATTATTCTGGACGGCCTAGGCCGTCCCAAATGGAGTCAACCCTGTCAGAGATTCTGGACGGCCTAGACCGTCCCAAATATGGTCAGTTTTCACTTTCTTCATTCTGGACGGCTTAGACCGTCCAAAATGTTTGTGACCCCCAAATTTTGTACGCCCCTTGGTCGTCCCAAGGCCGTCCGGAAAGTTGCAATTCTGGACGGTTTTTGGCTATTTGGGACGGTTTTTGGCCGTCCAGAATTGCTTAAATTCTTGTAGTGGAAAAGAGAGATGTCTGACGTATGCCTTTCATCTCTTGAATAGTCGAAGCACCTGCCGCATGGCTCGCGACTGAGGACTATTCTCATTCACTGAATAATTCCTCAGAAAACCTAAAAGACACTCAACCCACTCAAGTTTTTTCTTGCCCTTGCGCAGTCAACTCTTTTTCAACTGCCCTTGTGCAGTCAAATCTTTTACAACTTCTTTTTCCTAAATGGATGGTGCTTTTTCCATTCCCCTGATACAGACAAACGCTTAAACCTCAGTTGGGAATACTGTTGTCCATTCCACCAAAATTATACTTTAAAATATAATTAAGATGTTTGTTATCTTTAAAACATCAAATTGGGAATTTGCCTCAACAAACTCCCTTGTTTTGATGATGACAAACTTCTTGAATTATGTTTTGAATGATTAATTTTGGTTTAATCAAATCCCAAAGCAATATGAAATATTAATGCTTTTATCTTTTTAGGCTCCCCCTCAATTCAAGCATTCATTAATCAATAAAATTGTAAAACTTGATATGATGCAAATTCAGACACATAAAATATGAATCATATATATAATTGCAAAATATGAAACATATATATAATTCAAGCATTGATACTGAATGCTAGAAGGACTAAAACCAAAAAATTAAACTAATTGCAAAATGACCCATTTAAACTCTAAATCCCTAAATTGAAATTTGTTTCTCCACTCTTCTCTTCTCTTCTCATAAACCAGCTTTCATGGCAAAAATAACTTTGCATCGATCATTGCGCCCCATTTGGATGAGTTTTTTGATAAAATTATGAGAGGCATTGCGAATGTTGACAACGTGATCAGAAAGTGCGTCGAGAAAACCACCGCGGTTGGGCAGTTGTTGATCGGGATCGTTGAAAGGGAAATCATCAGGATAATTGATCGACGATTTGTGTATCAATAGATATTTAATAACTGCAAGTGCACAGTTTCGTCGTGTAGTTTTAAAAGATTATCGAACCACAGAGACCAATAATCGAACTACCGTATTTCTGTCGTCACGGTGTAAATCTAAGGCTAATAGATGTTTTAGAATTGTTTTGAATTTTAAAAGAAAATTAAAATTAAAGAATTAAATTAATAAAAACGGGATATCGGTACGTAACTTAATTAACCAACTATCTAGTTAAGGCCTCAAACTCTCGCTCTATTGACTTTAACCTTAGTTGCGTTATTTTACTCTCGTTCAAAAGCTTTGTATTAAATTAGGAATTTGAATCAGAAAAATAGTTTAATAAATGCGCGCGTTAAATCATTATTAAATCCCCTTCGGAGAATTAGTTTACATACCGATATCTAGGAAATTTAGCTAGACATAATTAAGAAATTAAACAAGCAAAAACAGGAAATTAAATAAAGCATAATTAAATAATTAAATAAAAACATTAAATAAAAACCTGGAAGTAAATGCTGAATGAACTTGATATAAATAATTGGAATAATATTTTTGACAGGAAAGTGAAAACAGAACTGAAAACGGATTCCCGGTGTGGAAATACCGTTACAGTTACTGTAACAAGAAACTAAAACTGTACTGAAAATAAAGAAAATAAGGCGTGCGGAGAATGAAATTTGAGTCTTCTATTTATAGGAGAAATTTGGCTTCTACGATCCATGATTTAAGGAAAGGATAGGCTTCATTTGATATCATCCAGTAGCCGTGCGATTAGGAACTGAAACGGATCAGACGGTGTGCTTCTTCCCCACGTCACGCGAAATTCAGTTGTACTGGGCTTTGCATTCTGTGGCGCTCGCCACCCATTCTGTGGCGCTCGCCACTTTGGGCTTGCGCTGGGTGGCGCTCGCCACCCTCCTGTGGCGCTCGCTACTATGCAAATTTGGGCAAATGCCCATTTTTGCTAGGCTCCTTTGTGGGCTGCGCGAATTTGGGCTTTGCACCCCTTTTTGCTCCGTTTTTGATACTTTTTGCTCAATTTCCTTCTCCGACCTATTTTATTTGACAAAACTAAAAACAAATCAAATACAAACATAAAACGACATAAATGATAAAAACATATGCAAATGCAACTAAAATTCACCTAAACTAAGCTAAAAAATACGATATGATTTCGTGTCATCAATAATCTTTTTTAGCAATGAGTCTCTCTGTTGAAAGGTTGATGAGAAGAGATGAGTAGAGAAACAAATTTCAATTTAGGGATTTAGAGTTTAAATGGGTCATTTTGCAAATAGTTTAATTTTTTGGTTTTAGTCCCTTTAGCATTCAGCTCAATTTTTTGGTTTTGGTCCCTGCATTCAGTTCAATTTTTTGGTTTTGGTCCCTTTAGCATTCATTAATCCAGTCAGCAACATTTTTTGGCCACGTGGCAGGGTCCAGGTGGCAAAACGTTTGCCACTTGGATGAAATTGGACGGCAGGGACCAACGTCAAAAAAAAAAGGCGCAATACAGGGACTATTTTGTCAAAATTTTTGATTCAGGGACTAAAACGAAAAATTGGTGTATATATAGGGACCAAATGTATGTTTAAGCCATATATTAATCCATAATCTCACAAAGTGAGGATTGAAAATGATTAGAGTATCAGGATTAATATAAAAGAATTCATGACATAATACATACTATTAGAAGTTCACAACAAGTTTTGTCAAAATGAACTTCCTATAATATATATTTTCAAAAAGATCAAAAGCAGAGAATAATCTTTAGATTATTATTGCAAACCAACAAATTAAAAAACTTGATTATTTAAAACTTCCTACTCCCCTTTTGTTAGAAATAAAAATGGAGGGGCTTGGTAATGAAAGCTAGTAATCATATGTGGAGGCATCAAATGATAATGAAGTGCTAGGAGAGGGAATAAATCAAAAACTGGTACAATATCTGCATAAGCAGGGGCAATGCCAAATTTTGGACAAGCTTCAGTTTCAACCCATTTTTTCATGATCATTTGTTGATTTATCATATGGTACATCATATTGTTTTGGATTTCCAAAGCCACCATTATCTTAGCTTGACCTTTTCTAAACTTAAGGTGTGTTTGATCTGCTAAAAAATAAGGGACTAGATAGGACAGCTTCTGTTGTACTGTGTTTGATTTGAAAACTGTCATTGGGACTGGACAAACTGGGAGTCAAGGGACTAGACAAAATCAGATATTCTTATCCCCCACATAATCCTAACATTTTCCTTTTCCAACTTTTGTTGTTTGGTATGTCTTGTATAGGATGGTCCACCAATTAATTTAAGTGAATGCTATAAAAACCTATCCCAAGCCTCAGCAGAACCATAGTTCCCAGGAGAAATGAAAATATGTATAAGTTGCATAACTATTACATGACATTGTAGGGACCACTTATTAGTAGTGTATGATACCTAAAGTGGTATCACCATTGGAGATGCTCTAAAAATATTTAATAAATAGTATTTCATCTTTGTCTTCGTGAGCATAACTCATTTGGTAGAAATATATGTAGGAATCGGAGTTTGAATTCCGAACACTCTACTTATTCATCATATTGTTGTGGATTTCCAAAGCCACCATTATCTTAGCTTGACCTTTTCTAAACTTAGGGTGCGTTTGATCCGTTAAAAAATAAAGGACTGGACATGACAACTTCTGTTGTACTGTGTTTGATTTGAAAAATGTCATTGGGACTAGACAAACTGGGGGTCAAGGGACTGGACAAAATCAAATATTCTTGTCCCCCACAGAATCCTAACATTTTCCTTTTCCAAATTTTGTTGTTTGGTATGTCTTGTATAGGATGGTCCACCAATTAATTTAGGTGAATACCCTAAAAACCTACCCCGAGCCTCAATAGAACCAGAGTTGCCAAGAGAAATGGAAATATATATATATATATATATATATATATATATATATATATATATATATATATATATATATGTTGCATAATTATTACATGATATTGTAGGGACCACTTACTAGTAATGTATGATATCTAAAGTGGTATCATCATTGCAGATGCTCTAAAAATATTTAATAAATAGTATTTAATCTTTGTCTTTGTGAGCTTAACTCAATTGGTAGAAATATATGTAAGAATCGGAGTTTAAATTCCGAACACTCTACTTATTCATCTTTAAATATGAAATTCTAGTCATTATAGTACTTAGCGTGTGAAGCTTGAATCAAAATATGAGTGGTATTGGGGGATTAAGAGGTTAAAGTCAGAAACTGAAGTTCCAAAGCTAGGATTTGCTGATGCTAATCAGGTGGATATTCTTGATTAAGTAGAGACATGGCATCCATAAGTCCAAAACACATGGTTTTACATTTTTTTTTAGAAATGCATGTAATTTAGGATTTGAAATCCTTAGTATTAGCAAACTCTTAAATTGATTAATGAATAATTTGGAAATTGTCCTTGCATGTTTGAATTGGAATTGTACTCGTGTTATATGATGTTTAGAAAGTTTTAATAAAATTTAAAGATCTGAATTGAACTGAGTTTCTATGTTTTCTACAAACTTTACTGTCATGAAGTGATTCATGTATACCTCAGTTAAGCTCAGACTTGGTTTTGCGCACAGATGAACCGATGCTTACTCAGTATGAACCCATGAATCTTGTAACTATTTTTAAAAGTATTATTTTATTTAAATTACATGAATACAATCGATCTCACTTGCCATAAAATGATTAATAAAGATAATGGGTAGTGGTCTCAGGTGGTTAACTCCAAAATGTCGATCCTTAATCATAGGATTATTCGATAAGTATTAGTTATAGCCTTCGAGCTAAATACAATTGAATAACTAGATAAGTGAGGTATTTCCAACATTTATCGGTTTAGCTTGTGCTACGAGCCCGACCTTTTGTGTCTAGAATGATTCCTGTATATTATTAGAAATCCAATAAGTTTAATAATAATAATAATGTGAGTTTTACCAAATGGGGCATATATTATCAATGCGTGTACAGACATCCAGAACTTTGACCCAATAGTAGTTTAAAACGAACTCAGATTATTGATGTGTTACACCTTTATTACCTTTTCACGTTATTTAGTTATTTGTTCATGGGATTGGTTTATATTCGTTTTATGAATATAAGTCATCATTGAGAGCCCCGATTCTAGTACATCAATGAGCTGGGTAGTGAGGAGCTCACTGAGGCTTAGTTGTCTCACACTACAACCTTTTGAGCACGACATTTAATATGGATAGCAACGACTTGGTGCATGTGGAGTATGCGGAATAAAATTATCTTTCAAGTAGCTTCAATGGATTTGAATTCTTTGTTGAATAATATTTTTTATTTCTCTTAGTTTTGGTTCAATTGTCGTTTCGGGCGTGTTGCCTCTTTTTCTTTTTTCGACATCTTTATGTCTACAAAGTTTTACAACTTTGAACTCATGAATGGTAAGGGTTTATTACTCCTTGTACTCCTTATAATTCAATTCTAGCTTATAAAAAAACGTCTGTGACAAATATAAAATTAAATGATAATATTGAAGAAATGTGTGTCGCGCCGCGAAAATCGCCCGAGCGTGTAAGACACTCGGAATGACACAGAGTTACTACCAAATTTTATTTATTAAGGAAAATATTGATAAAACCTTAAAAACAATGGAAAGATGATCATCACAGCCATTTCTAAGTTCGGGAGTTGGTTATGTAAGGGGAAGGTATTAGCACCCCTCACATCCGTTGTACTCAACGGGAACCTCCTAATTAATTCTAGGGCATTAGGAATTTTTAGAGTTTATTTACATATTTTTTATTGTTAAATTTTTATTTTATTAAGAAATATTTACAGATAGAAAGGGGGGATTAAGTTTTTTTATTATTATGGTTGACAAGATGTCTCTTGCTCCTATGTATCCTCCGGTGCGATGAGGAAATCAAATCTACGTAATTCTGGGTCTAAGTTGTTGGTTGTTGTTTTTCATGAAAAAAGAGTTTTGTTTGATTTTTTAAATTGGCACGAATGCAAAGATTTAATTTGATGTGTTGGTAAACCACTGCTTGATCAAGGATCAACGGAGGGAGCATGGTAACTACTATGGGCGCACGCGCAGGGGATCTAGGAGGCCTACATATTTGTTTTTTTTTCGGATTTTCTCTAATTTAACCAAAAAAAATTTCTCTCTTCTTTCTTTCTCTCACATATCGCTCTCCTCTCTCTATGAACACCTTCATAGTGTTCTTCATGTTCTTCAATTTATGAAGAACTCCGGTTGAAGCTCAACCGGACCACCGCGCGGTACCCAATTTCCGGCGGCTTCGCAACTGCGTGCCACCGTCCGCCGCCGTACTTCCCCAGTTTTCGATGAGTTTTTCGGTTGAGTTTCATCCGAAAAACTCCCATATTCATACGATTTTCCAGAATTTTTTCGACCCAAAAAATCGTTTTTTAGCACTTTTAAACATGATTAAACCACTTTTAAACACGAATTAAACCTTAAAAACACAGAATCAAACCAAAAAAATTTTGAGTCCGAAAATTCTTAGATTTAAATTTCTGTTTTTTTTCTTTTTACTGTTTTTTCTGATTATGTTTATATACACATTCTTGTGTCTGCAAATTAGTTTAAACCCTCATATACAAACACAGATCCGACGGCAAAATATGCATACAAAAAACGAAAGCAAATAGACATATATAAAAGCAAACAGATTCATGCCAACAACCTACATGTCTACGAGTGTTTAGAGTACCAACTTGGAGTGCCGTGAATTCCTTGATAAGTCCTTTTATCTTTCTGTTTCTGTTTCGATTTCGTTCCGATTCGATTTTGTTCCATTTCTGAATTTTTGTATTATGTTCTTGCGAGGTACTGGGATTGATGATGGCTTAACTAACAAGGATAGGCTTAACTCTCTAAAGTTCCCCAGTAGAGTCACCAGCTGTCGCGCCGCAAAAATCGCCCGAGCGTATAAGACACTCGGAATGACACAGAGTCTGCACCAAATTTATTTACTAAGGAAAATATTGATAAAACCTTAAAAACAATGGAAAGATGGTCATCGCAACCATTTTTAAGTTCGAGAGTTGGTTATGCAATGGGAAGGTATTAACACCCCTCACATCCATTTTACTTAACGGGAACCTCCTAATTAATTCTAGGGTATTAGTAATTTTTTAGAGTTTATTTACATGTTTTTGATTATTAGATTTTTATTTTGTTAAGAAATATTTACAAAAAAAAGGGGGGGAAATTAAGTTTTTTATTATTATGCTTGACAATATGTATCTTGCTCCTACGTATCCTCCGGTGCAATGAGGAAATTCAAATTACGTAGTTCTGGGTCTAAGTTGTTGGTTGGTATTTTTTATGAAAAAAAAGTTTTGTTTGATTTTTTTTAAATTGGCACGAATGCAAAGATTTAATTTGATGTGTTGGTATTTTTTAATGTTTTTTGTTAGTTGGAACGGAAGACAAATGTTGGTAAACCAAGTGTGCACTAGGCCACCAATTATCCGAGAGAAAAATGAATAATGTACATTCATCCTCTCCTTTTTAATCCACATTATTTTTTAGAATATGTTTTATTTTACAAGAGCATTAGCATGAGAAATATATTACATTTAAATTACATACATTAAATAAATTACAGAAGGGGTGCAAACAGCAGTCAAGGGGGTGCAAACATGAGGGAGGCAGAAATAAAACTGGACCTAAGTCACAACTAAAGCCCAACACACGCAGGAGCTTCAGCCACTGCTTGATCAGGGATCAACGGAGGGAGCATGGTAACTACTATGGACGCGCGCGCGTGGGATCCAGGAGGCCTATATATTTGTTTTTTTTTTCTTCAGATTTTCTCTCATTTCACCAAAAAATTTCTCTCTCTTCTTTCTTTCTCTCACACATCGCTCTCTCCTCTCTCTATGAACACCTTCATAGTGTTCTTCATGTTCTTCAATTTATGAAGAACTCTGGTTGAAGCTCAACCGGACCACCGCGCGGTACCCAGTTTCCGGCGGCTTCACAGCCGCGCGCCACCGTCCGCCGCCGTACCCATGTTTTTTTAGCACTTTTAAACACAATTAAACCACTTCTAAACATGAATTAAACCTCAAAAACACAGAATCAAACCTAAAATTTTTTGAGTCCAAAAATTCTTAGATTTAAAGTTCTGTTTTTTTTCTTTTTACTGTTTTTTCCGATTCTGTTTCTATACACATTTTTGTGTTTACAAATTAGTTTAAACCCTCATATACAAACACAGATCCGACGGCAAAATATGCATACAAAAAATGAAAGCAAATAGACATATATACAAGAAATTATATTCATGTCAACAACCTACATGTCTACGAGTGTTTAGAGTACCAACCTGGAGTGTCATGAATTCCCAGTAAGTGCTTTTATCTTTCTGTTTCTGTTTCAATTCTGTTCTGATTCGATTCTATTCCGTTTTTTATTTTTTGTATTTTGTTCTTGCGAGGTAATGGGATTGATGATGGACGAAGGTTGAACTTGGGTTAATTTTTCTACAATGTGTAGAAAAATTAACTTAGGGTTTATTTGTGAGAATCATTGAAGATTTGTTGTGTAAATTAATTTGAGAGATTTGCTCAGTTTTTGTAATTGATTTGCTGTAAAAATTATATTCAGTGTAATTTCCTTTTCTTGCTGATCAAGGCCAGAGATTGGCTTATATAACCTCTTTTTTCTGGACAATAAAAATTTGATGAAACAAAAATTAAACATAAAAATGACCCAAATGAGGTTCAAACCCCTTACCTCAAACTCAATGAATTATCAAATACAACCTCTATTGCCAACTCAGGTGACCCTTTATTTTGAAAGTAAAATGAATTAAAAATAACATATTCCAAAATTAAAGGGTAAAATTTGGGGGTATGACAATGTGCATAGAATTTTCTCTATCAAATTTAGGGGTTTGACAATGAAGATTGGACTTTTCTTTTGATTTGTCAATAATGATTGGACTTCTGTTTTGATTTACCAATAACGATTGAACTTTTGATTTGATTCATCAATGACGATTGGACTTCTTGATGAGATAAACTCCCTAAGGACCGTAGTCAAAATTTGACCTGGACTTATATGGGGAATATTAATTATCCTATGAATGCATTGTGATGCGTTTGTGATTATGCATTTGTTGATGCATGCGACGCTTTTCGTTCGGCATAGTGTATGAAATGTAAGATGATGCATGAAAGGAAATTCAAAGTTGATGTGTGTAATGAGTGTAGGCCAACAGATATTGGGCTTCAAGATGAATGTTAAGTGGCTCTCGATTTCCTTTTGGTGGGAAAAGCCAAATATAGTTAAGGTTTGAAATGCCAGTGAAGGGGAATCAATGTTAATATATTTAATCCTTCTTTAAATAACTTTTATATTGAACACTAATATCTAAAACAAAAATTTGCTTATGTCCTTATCTAGCTTTTGCAATCATTATAATGACAATTACAAAACAATTTGTTTATACTGTCAACAAAAAATTTTAGTTTTTTAATTGGATAAGTTGATATTCATAAAGCACGAATGAGTAAGCTTTGGAGCCTATACTATAAAATGCACATATTAAAAGTATAAAACCTATTATTAGATGTATACTCATAACTTGTTCAAAAAAAGTTGTATTACCAAAAACATAGTTGCAATTTTACAAACAATTATTCTTGTTCTATTTTGCAATATCTTAACATTTCAATCATATATTATATTTGCAAGAGCATTCACAAAAAAAATGAGATTGATTTAATAGTATTTTATTGATGTATTTTTAATTATATATTTCAAAAATATAGTCAAATTATAAGTAGACTGAGGGTCATACATTAACAAATCGGCATGGATATACATACAGTGATTTTTTTGTTGTCTTTATTTACAAATATGAGAAAATAAAATTATGAAAGTAAGGTGTGCCGGCCATATTAAATGTTAGTTTGGAGAGAAATTAGAAGTGAAAATCAAAAAAGGATTAAGATTAAATGTTACTTAGTGGATAAGCTAAGTAACAAACTTTTATATTAAGTGATTATGATTTAAACATTCACTTTATTAAGATTTAAATATTCTTTATTTGAAAGGGTAAATATGTTTTAACTTCTGCAATATACCGAATTTATTTTTACCCCAATAAAATAAAATTTTGGTGTGTTTTTATTTAAATTAATTTTTAAAATATGGTCAAATTAGAATTTGACTAACGGCCATACATTAACAAATCGATAGAGATATGCACATATATGCATATAGTAATTTTTATTTATTTTGGTGTTTAATTACTGAAATGAAAAAAAAAATATTCATGGAAGTTAAGTGTGCCGGTCGTTTTTTTTTTTTGGAACGGCAAAATAACTTTTATTAAAAGTGATCTAGACACAAGGAGTGTTGGAACCACTACAACATAAACTGGGAGTTACAAATACATACACCATTACACCATTACTTGAACAAAAATTTTACAAACAAAGAAAATTTGTATTTTCTCTAATACAAGAATTAAATCAAGATAATTGTCACCTTTTCCTACCTTTCAAGAGGGAAACAACGTCATATACATTATGTTTGCACGGAAGAGTATTAGTCACACATAATCCAGATGACCATTAGGTGATCCTCTTTAAATGATGATAAGGCAATGGTTGTGTTACCGAAATCGGAATTTAGACAAATTTAAAAGATGTTAATTGACCAAGTTTAAAGTAACTTCAACAGTGTAGAACATAATGGAATGGAGTGGAACAAAGTAAAATTAAACAATTAAACATTAAACACGATAATATAAAATTAAATGATAATATTGAAGAAATGTACATACAATTTTAATATATTTTTTTCAATAGCTAATTATGATATATATATAATTACACATGAATAAACACATTAATTATCATCATATAATACACAAACATTTTCTATTAGATCATATTTAAAGTTACATAAGTATTATATATCATCATTTTTGTTGGTTATTAATATATATAACCTTTCTTTAAATAACTTTAATATTGAACATTCATATATAAAATAAAAAATTGTTTATGTCCTTGTCTAGCTTTTGCAATCTTATTAATGACAATTACAAAACAATTTGTTTATATTGTCAACAAATTTTTTTATTTTTTTAATTGGATAAGTTTATATTCATAATGCATGAGTGAGTAAGCTTTGGAGGTTATACTATAAAATACACATATGAAAAGTATAAAACCTATTATTAGATGTATTATCATAACTTGTTCTAAAATAAGATGTATTATACTAAACAAAGTTGCAATTTTACACACATGTATGTTTGTTCTATTTTACAATATCTTAATATTTCAATCATATACTCCCTCCGTCCCAAAACTATTGTCCTTTTAGCATTTTAGTTTTGTCCCAAAACTATTGTCCTTTTCGAAAACCAATGTAAAGTTAATGTTAGTTTATCAATTGTACCCTTACAAAAGTTAAAGTATTAATTAAATATATTTTCTCTTTCTTAATAAAGTAAGGGTAAAATAAACTTAACTTATCAATCTTTATTGTTTCTTAATCCACGTGCATAACTCTAAAAAGACAATAGTTTTGGGACGGAGGGAGTATTATATTTGCAAGAGTATTCACAAAAAAATATGAGATGTATTTAATAGTATTTTTTGGTGTATTTTTAGTTATATAAATTTCATAAACATAGTTAAATTAGAAGTAGACTGCCATCATTATCAACTTTCATCGCAATATTTGCATGAAACACCAACACCATCATTATCAACTTCATCAACCAACCATGTTGTATGTTTCTTCATCTTCCCATTGCTCTGACATGTGCTAGAACAATAAAAAAATAAACTTTGATATGGAACCACCACACGATTTCTCACCCACATGCTTTGAATAAAATACTTCACCTTCTTTGTACATTTTACAATACTAATATCCATTGAATTTTTTAATTCATCAAAGAGATCAAACCCAAGTTTTCTTCCTTCTTCATCTTCACAATTAGCTATCAAAAGCATAGAATAAACTTGGCTTCATAATGACCCTCTAAAGCAGCTTTTTTCAAATTCACAAAACTCAAATTCACCATCAAACTACTAAAATATTGCACCATTCCTTCACGATAAAGAATCTCTAAATTTCCATTTTCTCTACAACGATTCAAGAAAGATGTTTCGTTTTCATTTCTGAACCATGAAAGTGGAACCAAAGCTAAGATATCCAAAGATGCATGTTGATAAGCATAACCATCTTCTGAAGCATTAAGAAATTCTTTGAAACTAAGTTTCGATTTAGAAAGATCAACCATTGATCGAGATGCAACTTTTCCTACGATATCCACTAATAAATACTTTGGAAGTGCGCTGAGGGGGGAATCACTTCTATACTCATTCTTAAATTTATTGACTTCCTTATTTGCTTTTAACAAAGCCATTGAGAATTGTGTTGATATATAACCAAGAGACGAGAGAAGAACCAAAAAGAGAATTGAAAGTGTAGCTTGATTGATTAAGTACGGTATGATCTTCTATTTATAGGAGCAGTGAAGAAAAATCTTGAATTTGGAGAACAAGTTATCTTTAAATAAAAAATCAAATATTTTTGTGTCTAAAAGAATCTTTTTAAGATAGGATAAAATAACTACTTGATTTTATTTTACTTAAAAAGATATAAAAAACAACATAGCGGTAACTACTGTCTAAATTTTTGTTAATAAAAATATCTAAACATAAGTGAAAGATTAATTTAAAAAAAAAAAAATATATATATATATATATATATATATATATATATATATATATATATTCTAATAAAAAATCAGAATATATTTATCTCTTCTTTTTTTTTGGATAAACTTATCTCCTTTTCATTTCACTAAAAAAAATATTTATCTTTCTTATAAATAAAAAATCTGTAAAGACCATATTTTTTGGTTATAAAAGACTTTTTTTTTCAATTTTAAAAATAAAAAGGTGGAACAATTTATTTGTGGGCGGTGCTTGACCAGTAAAACTGAATGAATGATTACGCAACACAATAGTAACTATTTTTGACCGTCCACATGTTAAAAATTTAGTTTTTCATTTTACTTTGGTTACATACAGCAACCGATTTGGATTACTAGGATCAAAACTGAAATAATACAGTAAGTTCAATATTCTTTCTTTCTGAAAAATGACATATGACACCCACTTTTTGTGATGCCAAAACAAATATACACATTACACACATCTAGGGTTGGGAATAGGCCAGGCCAGACCAGGCTTTGAAAGGCCTGAGCCTGGCCTACGAACTTTTTTTAAGCCTGAGCCTGGCCTACGGCCTATCAAACACTATTTTTTTTAGCCTGGCCTGGCCTTTTTAAAAGTCTGGCCTGGCCTTATAGCCTATTAAAAGCCTGTATAAATAAAGACCTTTATATAATTTATATTACCTATTTTTTCAAGTATACTTAAACAGGCCTTAAAGCCTATTTCACATATAAGCATATAAGTTTTAACATCATAACAAATTTTACTACTAATTACTACCACAATTTGTAAAGCATTAAGAAAAGCCAATAAAATGATTAGCACGCGAATTAAACGCGTATATTAAGAATGCCATATTATACCAGACTTACTAATATATTGATTGTTTGCTAAGCACTATTTAGTAGTAATGATAATCAATGTAGTATGCAACAATCAAAATATACACTTCCTATTTGCAAAAAACACATAAAATCTTCAAATCCAATTTTTTCAATGGTAGAACCAGCAAAACACATCCAAAATACAAGGGGAACGGTGTCTAACATCAAATCTTCAAGGTGATTTGTATCTCCTCTTTTTCAACCTTCAATGCCAAAAGAAGAAAAAAAATATTTATTAGTTCACAAATAAGACTTACATATTATAATCAATTAATCATGCCATCATATAACCAAAATATTTGTATGATAAGCCAAACAGTACATAACTATAATCAAATGAATAAATACTAAATAAATATTGTATTAAATAATACCTTTAACAATTTAGTCACATTATATTTATGACGGAACCAATCCCCACAACAAATGAGAGCTTCAACAGAATCTCCAGTTAATCTAGAACGAAATTCATCAATAACTCTACCTCTGGCACTAAATGTGGACTCAGACGCCACAGTTGAGATTGAAATAGCTAATATATCAGCAGCCATCTTAGACAAGATCTTATATTTCATGCTTTTGTTCCTCCACCAATCCAAAGCACTAAAGAAGGGAGTGCTAGGAACGTAAATACCTTCATCAAGATAATCTTGCAATTCTTATTTCATTGGAGAAATGGCTTCATTTTCTTGAATAATGCTCATAATTTCATCAAATCCAGTTTTGGCAACTGCAACATTCACTCGGGAGGATGATTGATTATTACTATCCAAATTAGCAACAACAGAAGAAGAAGCCTCAGCCAAAGATAGAGCTACATACTCATCATACAACTCATCCAATGAAGATCTGACCTTCTTAATATGTTCATCGGCAACTGTTTTAGATTTGTATATCTTGGGAAAACAAATTCGAACCATATGAAACTTGCACCTAGGATCTAAAACACTAGCAATAGCCATCAACAGATTACACTCCCCCCAATATTTGTCAAACTTTACTTTCATTGGGTTTGCCATCTTCATCCGCCTTATCAAGAGTTTCTTTCACCTTCCAAACTTCAGCCAAATACAAATTTGCAGTCGGATACTCACTACCTACATTTTAAAATAGTAGTTATATTAATAAAGTACCAAAACGGTTTGATAAACTACAAAAAATTGATAAACTACAAAAATGAACAAATTAGTAGTTATAAGAATAATAAAGTACAAAAAAGAAATAATAAAGTATAAAATATTTGATAAACTACCTGAGATTATATGAGTAGCACAATTAAACACTTCTAGCAATTTACAAACTTTCTCAACTTTGTTCCATTCATCAATTGAAGGGGCAAAGTCATAAAGAGGATCTCGTTCTTTATATGATGCAAATGCAATCTTGAAGTTTAAAGCACATGACAACATATTAAAAGTTGAGTTCCATCTTGTTGGAGTATCAATAATGAGTTTCCTTTCTTTCAAACCTTTTTGCTCAACCACATCACAAAATGCCTTTAGTCTTCCATCATTGTGGTTAATATATTTTACACTTTCACGGATATTGAAAATGGTATCCTTAATTTTACTAAGGCCATCTTGCACTAACAGATTCAAAATGTGTGCACAACATCTAACATAAAACAAAGAGCCTCGAAGGATTAACTTACTAGTTAAAGATAAATTATCTTTAAGACATCTGACATATGAATCATTGTAAGAAGCATTATCAACAGATATTGAAAAAACCTTATTTTCAATCCCCCAAGTCTTCAAACATTTATAAATAGCATCAGCCACATCAATACCACGCCTTGGTGCAGGCACTTTCACAAAACTCAAAACTCTTTTTTGAAGATTCCATCCTACATCAATGAAATGTCCAGTTATGACCATATATTCAACTACTTGGTGGCTAGATTTCCAAATATCGGTAGTTAAACTAATCTTGCTCACATTTTCCAACTCTTTCTTCAACATTTTCTTTTCATTCTCATAGAGTGCCACACAATCACTTCTTGAAGTTTTATGGGAAACCTTACGAAATTCTGAGTTTGCGTATTCAAAGGCCCAAATCAAAACTTGATGCTCAACAATATTAAAGGGATATTCATGAAGCATAATAGCAGTTGCCATTATTTCCCTCATCTTTTCATTACTATATTTAGCACCAGGAACAATAAAGGGATTACCTGCTTTAGGCTGAAATGGAATGGTGGTTTGTCTCTTTTCATTTTCAGTAGCAGTCTTATCGTGCAATTTCTTTTAAATCAAGATTCATCAATGTGTCTTCTCAAATGACTAGTGCTAGCTCTTTTCCCCCCCAGTAGCAAATTGTTGGCCACAATATTTGCAAACAGCTTTCATCACACCTCTACTAACTTCAACTTCATCAAAATCGTTCCAAACTTTACTTGTTCTTTTCCTCTTTCTCCCAACAATTGGTGCTTCTTCTTCTTGAGATGGGTTTGCTCCTACTTGAGTAAGAGTTGAATCTATAGGCACGTTTTGATTCACCTCTTGAGTTGAGTTTGCTCCATCTTGAGTTGACATTGGTGTACTGTACAGAGCAAAAAAAAAACAAATTAAAAATAACTAAGTTTCGATCATTATTTAACATTCTTGTAACTATATGATATTGTATCACTCATTGAAAAATAACACTATAATATGAATAAATCATTGCAAAAAAAACACTATATGAACAAAAGTATCAGTTTTGGAATATGAACAAATAACATTATATCATTGAATAAGTATCAATAATAAGTATCAGTTTTGGAATATGAATAAATAACACTATATCATTGCCAAAATTAACAAAACTAATTGAAAAAAATAACACTATAACTGTTTTTTATAAATCAATTTTTGTAAACTGTTTTCAACAAAAAAAATTGTAAGAAATTTGTTATAAAGATGGAAGAATAAAAAAGCTTCTTTGATAAACCCATGTTATAAACCTATACTATGTGGTGAAACAAGAGAGAGACAGAGAGAGATCAAAAGGGAACCTGATATCGCGACAGGGAAAGATGGAGTCACGGTAATCGGTAGAGAGGGATGAAGTCGCGCGCGGTGGAGGTGAAAATGGAGTATGGAATCACGTTTGCAATTGGGAAGACGAAAGGTAAGAAGCATACTTGCGTTTCCTATTCCCTGGGTCTAGGGTTTCTAACTTTCTATTCTGTTTGTATATGTTAAATGTATATGCCTTTCCTTTCTTTAACCCTTTGTCGTTTCCTATTTCTTTCTTTTTTTTTTACTCATCCTATTTCTTATAATATATATATATATATAGCATATGTGGCAAAATAATAGGTATATATAAACAGGCCGGCTTATCAGGCCTTGTAGGCTTTTTTAATAGCCTGAGCCTGGCCTATTTAAGTAAATGGGCTATTTCCAAAGCCTAAGCCTATGTAGGCCAGGCCGTAGGCCTCTGTAGGCCAGCCTGGCCTATTCCCAACCCTACACACATCTACATTTAAGACATTCTATCTTCAACCCATTTCTAAATCCATCCAATAAGAAAAAAAAATATTTTTCAAAGTAATCCAATTCAAATTTTCTTAGTAGAAATTGTTTTTAAATGTATTGTATTTCACTTAAGTTACGAGAAATTTAACTTATAGTGATAAACAAAGTGTTTTTTATAAGGTTTTTTGATTTGGAAGGACAAGGCATTTTGCCTACGTACCCGTGAAGGATTAAATCCTGTAGTTCGGGGTAAAAATTGAAAATTGGGTTGTTTGATTGTTTTTAGAAGAAAAGACAGATTTTCATTTTTAGTTCCAATTTCTTCATAATCCACCAAAAATACGCTAAACTAAATCTTTTTTGTCACAACTGAGAAGGGCTCCAACTCGTTAATATAGACATTCTCATAAAAAAGGTAAAAGAGGCTAGGGTTTCCATTACAGTAAACAAAAGCAGCTTGAATACAAAGGAATTGTTCTTATAAATTACTAAATCATCACTAAGCTAAAAACCCAATTACAACTAAAAAATCATTACATATATGTTAAATCTATTACATATTGTCTAACAATTTTATGCCCTCAAAATTATATTTTTTTTCCACAAGTTCTAGAGTTGAGAGCACGGAATATATGATTGTTCTAGAGGGTCCAAGCATAATTGAATTTGTGTCAAGAATGTTCTCATACAAATGAGAGAATGTTCAAAACCTATCTCACTGTTTATAATGTCATCTCTAATTATGTCCCTTGCATTAACAACTCATGGTATATATAATGTCTTACTCCTCCATTATGGCCGTAATGTTGTATTCCTCCCAAATGTCAATTCATAAATTAAAATATTGATATGGGTTAAAAATGAAACATGAGCCATGCTTATTCCATTGATTTCGCCACATTGGTTGTTGATGATTAAACAATTCCATCTGAAACACAGTCCGGAGACACACAGTCCGGAGACAAAGCTGGTAATCTGTAAAATAAATTAAAAAATGTTTCTTGTGATGACAATAAAAAAAACATTATGTTTGCACGGAAGAGTATTAGTCGTGCATAATCCCTATGACCAATAGTCGATCCTCTTTAAATGATGATAAGGCAATGGTTGTGTTACCAAAATCGAAATTTAGACAAATTTAAAAGATGTTAATTGACCAAGTTTAAAGTAACCTTAATAGTGCGAAACATAATGGAATGGACTGGAACAAAGTAAAATTAAATATAACTAAATCTTCGACCTGTACAATGAATAAGTCTAATAAGGAGTTATGCTTAACAACAAAATATAAGATGAAAATATGTTAATATTAAAATGTCTGTGACAAAAGTATAGAAATATTAAACACGATAATATAAAATTAAATGATAACATTGAAGAAATGTACATACAATTTTAATTAATTATCATCATTGAATATAAAAACATTTTCTATTAGATCATATTTAAAGTTACAGAAGTATTATCGTCATTTTTGTTGGTTAGTAATATATTTACCCCTTCTTTTAATAACTTTATTATTGCAGCATTCCTAGCTAATTGCTATACTCGGATTGATTTGATTATACGCTTACTTTTATAAATAAAAAACAAGGGTTAATTACCTTTTACCCCCTATAAAATATGTCAAAGTTGCTTTACCCCTCTGTAATACAAGATTATGTGCTTTACCCCCTAGACTCAAGTCAACCATACTATAGCCACCGCTAAAAAACTGCCGCAAATAAAACCTCCGCAAAATATAATTTTAGTGAGGGTTGTTCCCTTGAAACGTGTGCAAGTATACACAGTCCAAAGTAGCAAGTGATAAGAAAAGTATTGATCCCACGAGGATTGTCTAAGTGCACATTTTCACTAAACAAACAAAATCACATTCTAATTCATGAGCAAGAAGGTAACCAAAATATATCAGAGTTTCAGATTCAATAGTAAATTAAATTAAAAAGGATTTAAAGATCAGTATTGGTAGTGATGTTGGAAGCATGATCCATTCAACTAATAATCTAGCATATGTGACTTATAACTACTGTCATGACATCGGTGAGCAAAACTCGTTGTGGTGCATGTCTACAACGTTAAATATGAAACAGCGGATCAGTTGAGTCCTATGTTTAGGTCATTCTTAATTTGTTCCAGTTCAGAAAAGCTTGTTTTGTATTCTCACTATGGCCTTAATACTTATGTCTAAGCTATTAAGAAAGAAGTATGTGTCCATCCTCTATTTAACCATATTAGTTATTAAGTTCCATTTATTACTAGATGTCTCATAATAATAAACTTTCTTTCAATCCTAAGTTGGCCAGACCTTGAATCAAACATATATCATAAAAGCATAAGAACTAAAGATGCAATAAACACCACAAATCATTCACATAAATAATACTAGACTTTCATTGAATATCACACAGGCCCGGTCTTGTGGGGTGTGCTGGGTGAGCCACCGCGCAGGGCCTCAAAAAATTAGGGGCCTCTAAATATTTGTATGTGTCTATTAAAATTTAAATATATGTATAAAAAAAATAATGATTTGTTATTGCTTAAAAATATTTTGGTTTTGCTAAAGAAATAAATTTAGTAGACATATTTTTAATTTGATAAGTAACTTTGTGATCTATTGTAAAAAAAAGACGTAACATCACTTAAAAACATGTAAACTAACAATAATTTGTAGTTAAATCAATCACATGTTCATTTTTAAGCATAAAATTTTCTCAAAGAAAATTGATGTATTTGGTTAAAAAATTGGACTATATACATTAACTTTGGTTGACCAATTTTGCATTATAATTTCAGACAGAGAGAGTAATAATTAAGGTTACTATAAAATATGTTAAACTTAGTTGACATGAGGACATTGCATTTTGTAGGTGAAATTTTTATGTTATTTATAATTTAAATTAAAGATTGGTTCTTTTTTAAAAAAAATCAATTTTTTATTAAGGCCTACTTTTAATTTTTGAACAGGGCTTCTAAAAACACCGGGCCGGCTCTGATATCACATGATTCCAACAACAAGAGTTTTAGCTCATGGTGAGCACAGTGGCGGAGCTAGCAAAATTTTAACAATGGGGCAGGAACAAAATTATAAAAAGAAAATGCAAATTATAGAATTCATTTTATATATTAAAATATTAAGTTGTTATAAGCACACAAATGTGATTATAAAAAAAAATTAAACTATATGATTTAAAATACATTAAATTGTTCTATTACGCGTTAAGAGGGCCTTGATTTAAAAAGAAATATTACATGATTTAAAAATTCATTTTTAATACATTGTCAAAATAAATTACACATTTTAAAACACCTATAAATTATTAAATTAAACTACAAAAGATTAGAAGAAATGATTCAAAATAAAATTAGAAGAAAGATTTAAAGCATTACCAAAGAAAAAAAAAATTAACAGAACAATTTAGAGGAGATTATTAACTCCCAGAAATTATACTTTACAAACTGACAAACAGATCTAAGGGGCTTAAAAGCCCCCACAAACTAGAGAAAAATATGCAGAAACTCAAAACCGCCGCTAAATAGATAAAAGCTGTCACTAAATTAAATAAAACTGCCGTTAAATTATATACCTCAAAAAAATTATTTTTTTTAAGGGGCGGGCTGCGACCCGGCACTGCCCTAAGGCAGCTCCGCCCCTGGGTGAGCATAGTAAAGCATACAAACAGAGATGTGAGGTTACACATAACTAACATCAAGAGAGAATTAGAAATGATAAACCTAAGAGAGCACAACCAATAAGAAGGAAGAATAAAGTTGTCAGCTTCATTGTCGCGCCTCTGGTTACCTCTAGTTATCAGCTTCACTCGACAGCCATGGTTGAAGAATGGAGTTGTGAAGAAGGGGAAGATGGAGGCTACCAAATATTTCTCTTAGGGTTCCAAAAACTAATGAACTTTAGGGTTTAGATCTCCTTATATAGACTTTCATTGCAATTTGGCTGATCCAACTTGTCCTCCAAGACTAGTCAAAAGCATAAAGGATACTCATTTCATTTGTACTAGGAGATGTCACTTTCAGCACATGTGTGTCAACAACTGTCGTGTCTGAACAAAAATCATTTGTTCTTATCCATCTTCCAGATCATGTTTTGACTGTCAACCTTTCTTAACTGTACGGAATCAGCTGTCTTGCCTCTAGTTATCAGACTATGACACTGAAACCTCTTTGAGTGTAGGCTCTTTCGCGACTGTCATGACAATAGTTATCACCAAGCTAAACTCTGCACATCAAAATATCGTGAAATGCACAAAACACAGCACATAGAGTGCTTGACTCAAAATAACTAAAAACTTGATATTATTTACTCATATTAAGATTAATCACCATATTGGTATGTAATAATATAAGTATTAGAGGCTTAAAAATGACTCATAAAGTGAGTCATCAAGGGTTTTAAACCGCCGAAAAACAATATTTAGCGACAGTTTTAAACCGCCGCAAATTATATTTCAAATTATATTATGGTTGACTGAGTCCAGGGGTAAAGCACAAAATCTTATATTACAGGGGTTAAAGCAACAAACAAATTTACATGGAGTAAAACAACTTTAGTTTATTTTACAGGAGGGTAAAAGGTAATTAACACAAAAAACAACGAACCAAACACTTTGAATTGAGGTTTGTCATCGGATTGAAGCATCAAATCCCCTAGCTACTTGCTATACTAATAAATTCCCATACACTAGCAAATTAACCCCTATTAATTTTCTCATACAAAACTTATTAAAATAAACAACAATACATAAAAGAAGACATGATTTTTTCCAATTTTCAATAATATCATTTTGATCAATAATATTTACTTCACTTGTATTGCCTTATTGTGTTTTTAGGTAAAATCCATATATAGTTAGGGGATTGAGATTTGCTGAGGTAAAACAATACACATTTTTTTACAGTTCTAATTCATATTGTAGTTTTTATACCAAATCATATTGGTAGTTGTTTATAGATTAAACAGTTCAAATGTATGCAATTATAAAATTATTTAAAACGACTTCGACCGTATATTTTTTATCAAACTATCCTAAAGCAAAATTTTGTAAAAATTTACAACAGAGAATTTATCTCGATAATTAGAAAATTGAGCCAAAATTTCAATTTCTCATGATTTGGTCCACTTGTGGTTGGAGTTGACATTGTTCTCAACTTTATTAAATTCTTCCCCCTCATGTGGTAGAGATGGTTTGCATGCCCAAAACTTATTAGAGTCTCTATGTGGAGAAGGTTAAGCAGTGGCTAGAGATCTTTTAGATGTTATCACTCTAGTGGTTAATTTATGGCTAGGCGGATGATGTCCCAAGAGGTTGTTAGAGTTTGTAGTGTCTTCACTCTTGACACCATTATTAAAACATGATGGAGGGATTCGCGCCATTGTTTTAGGTACTATTTGGAGGCTTCTGGTACCCAAGGTTGCTACGAAAGGTGTCAGTAAATATATGGCTAAATATCAGGTGGTGTAGAGGCTATTTTGCACAGTGCCAACAGATTATTAAGCCAACGACATAGAGATTGTGCATTGACTATGCTCACTGTAGATTTTTCGAATGCTTTCAACATGGTGAATTTCCATCAATTTCTCGAATGCTTTAAACATGGTCAGGCAGCAAGGTTGTACCTTGGAGATGGACATATTATTTCATCCACTAGAGTGCAACAAGGAGATCCGTTGGGACCACATATTTTTGCTCTTGTATTACACCCTCTTATTCATAAGATTAGAGACGCTTGCGAGCTTCTTCTTCATGCTTGGTATCTTGATGATGGAACTATCATAGGAGATTTAAGGGAAGTTGCTAAAGCACTTGATATCATTCGAGAGACAGGCCCAAGTTCAAGTCTTGATTTGAACATTCGTAAGACGGAGATCTTTTGGCCACCATGCGACAACATTAAACTTCATGAGGGGTCGTTCCCTTTGGACATTGGGAGGCCAATGTTAAGGGTAAAATTTTTCATAGGGGCCATTAGTCATGATAAAAGGTTTATTGATGGTGTGGCCATGAAGAGAGCTGTTAGAGAAATTGAGTTAATGCACATTCTTCCCCCACCTAAGGGATCCCAGTGTAAACTTCTTCTACTTCAATCTTGCATGGGAATTTCCACATTACTTTTTGGCATAAGGACGTGCCAACCAATTCTCAAATTGAGAGGGCAACTATTTTATTTGATAAAGAGCTGCGAAGTGCAATTGAAGATATTGTGGATGGTGAAAGACCTTTTTTTGGAAAATTTCAATGGAAGTTGGCATCTTTACCAATTAAAGTTGAAGGGTTGGGTTTATACTCAGTAGTAGAGACCACCTCGTACGCTTTTTTTCTTCTACGGCCCAAGATCATATTTTAAGAGATAATGGAGTATCTAACATGAACTATGATTTTGAGAACACTTTGAATAGGCTTCATGATACAATATCCAATTTTTTCATTACCAATTTCACTAGTAAGGACACCGTCCCCCTAAAGCCAAACATGTTTTGGCGTGTGTGCTTTTTATTAAAATTGTTCAAGACATGGAAGTCACCTTCAACATGACAAAAAGATAGAAAGCAGTTTTTGGGTGTTTACAAGTAGTTTATGCTCATGATTTTCTTTTAGTTATTCCCATTGATGGGTTAGGCTAGCATATGTCTCTAGTAGAGTATCGTACCATCCTTAAATATCGCCTCATGATTCCTTTATTTCCTATTGATGAAGTGTGCCCAATTTGTCGTAAGGTATGCTTGGATTCATTTGGAGAACATGCAGTTCACTGCAAGGAACTTTCAGGCTTCAAAAATATGCACAACTTTGTGAGGGATGTCCTGTATGATATATTTAGACGCGCATCAATATATGTAAAAAAAAAGGAGGCTCCTGTGAACTTCTTAACTAACCTACAGAAAGGAAGATTGACACTTAGGCAAGCAGACATTTTGGTGTATGGATGGGTAAGAGGAAAACATGCGTGTGTACGTAGACTTGACTAGAGTTTCTCCACTTGTGGGATTGATGACTCGCTATTTCATTATGGGACATGCCCTAAAAGTTTCTTTAAGTAAAATTGCTAAATATGAAAAACATGTTCGGGATAATCAACATGCTTTTATACCATTTCAATTTCACACTCTTGGTTTTCTAGCACCAGAGAATGTTAATCTTTTAAATAGAGTTCAAAATGTCATGCATAGCAATGTTGTTCTCCTAGGTCTATGAATGTAGTATTTAAAAGAATGAGTTTTGCAACCAAAAAAGAAGTAGCGGCGCAGCTTGTTGTCCATTAACCTTCTATATATATATATATATATATATATATATATATATATATATATATATATATATATATACACACGAACTTTGTTGATCTTCACTTAAATTTGATTTTTTACATATTAATGAACATAAACCAAAAAATAAATGCTAACATGCATGTGTTTTGGAACTAGATAAAAAATTAGTTGTAAGAATATTTTCTTGAAAGTTTTGCACTAAACATTTTTTTTTGAAAAAAAAATAGAAGGATGTTCATTTATTCAAATAGGTAAAGTACATCAGATACTTCAACAACGTTAAAAACAAAAAGGATAAATCTGCGAACAAATTTACAGCATCCAAGTTAATAGAATAGCATGCATGCCTACAATTACAAATAATGTGATAAACTTAAAGTAACCGAAATACATATGCCTTCGGATCTGCATCGTTGACGAACTTGATCATTGGTTGAATCAGTAGCTGACCTAAGTTAATATGTCGATCTAAACCAAATAAACACAGCAATAAGACAAAACACTACTTAAAGATTTTTACGTTGAATTGACTAAATATGTTTTTTTTTCTTTTTGTGAACATTGAATTGAGTAGTTTATAGGTTTTTACCCATACTAATATAAACAACAACAGATCAAACACTTCGAATTGAGTTGTGTCATCGGATTGAAGCATCAATTCCCCTAGCTATACCTGCTATACTAACAAACTCCCACACCCTTGCAAATTAACCCCTATTAACCCCTATTAATTACATAAAATTCACTAGTTTGGGAAATAAAAGGTTATATATGTCCTTATTACTTATAAATCATATTTATTGTTGAGTTTAGTTCAAGAACTTATTGAACCATTCAACAGATTTTTTTGGGTATCTCTTTAGGTTGTCATTGTAGTCAATAAAATATAGACCAAATCTAGAAGTGTATCCAGCTTGCCACTCCCAATTATCCAACAGTGACCACACAAAATAGCCCTTTACATTGCATCCATCATCCCTACACAACATTAAGAACTCATTAGCCAATTTAATTAATTAATTAACTAGAGTGACTCAGTCAATTCAGTGTTCACCCAAAAAAAATGACTCAATTCAACAAATAGGCGCATGCCCATATACATACACATAGTTTTATAATTAAAGACAAAAAAACATATTTAATCATTATTTATTTTTTTGGTCAAATTTAATCATTATTTATATCTATAAAAAGTTACTTTATTTTATTTGTCTTTTAAAATATTGAATGTATATTTTTTGAAAATGGAGAATCAATATTATAAAATAACATTATATTACTTATGCTAATCACCAATTCACCATTATATTGTTAAATAATTATTTTTATAATAAAATGGCCCTATTATATATAGTACGTAGCACGATAGATTATTAATCAACTCTCTAACTAGCTTACCAAAAAAAAGTCACTAACACTTAGCACAAAAAATAACTAAGTTAACATTGTTAGGTGTTTTGAGTTTGGACTTTGCACTTTGGGCTTATTGGGTCAGTTGCAATGTATTTGTAATAAGTCTATAAATAGACATGTAGTAGTGTGCAAAGAGTAACAATCAATATACTAATTTTTCTAACAATTGGTATCATTGAAGCCACCAACCCAGGACTTGTTATTCCGTTGCAACCGTTATAACCATTTTCCTCTTTTCTCATCATTCTTCCGTTTCCGGTCATCTTCTCCAATCAACATGGCGGAGCACACCAGCTATGCACAACCGGCAGTTCCCAAATTCGACGGTATCTATGATCATTGGTCTATGGTCATGGAAAATTTCCTCCGTTCCAAGAACTATTGGTCTTTAATTGAAGATGGCGTTACTGTTGCTCCGGCAGATGCTACGGCGGAGAAAGCACGCGTTGCTACTGAGAGCGAGAATCTTGATCAGAAAGCAAAGAATTATCTTTTTCAGGCCATTGATCATACCATTCTTGAAACAATTCTTGTCAAAGAAACCTCTAAAGACATCTGGGATGTCATGCGACGCAAGTTCCAAGTTTCTAACAAGGTCAAACGAGCTCAACTGCAAACTCTCCGACGAGAATTTGAAATCTTGACGATGGCAGAAACTGAATATGTCAATGAATATTTCTCACGCACTCTTGCTATTGCTACACGCATGTCAGCTCATGGTGAACGTATGGAGCAAGTCACTGTAGTGGAAAAGATTATGTGCTCTATGACTGAAAGATTTGACTATGCGTTCGTTCAATTGAGGAATCAAACGATGTCACCACCATGACAATTGATGAGTTGCAAAGTAGTTTACTTGTTCATGAGCAACGTATGAATGCTCATTGCCATAACTCTCAAGAACAAGCGCTAAAGGTGGCAAATCAGGGAAGAGGTGGCAGTTCAGGGAGGGGAAGAAGAAGAACTGCACCACGAGGTAGAGGAAGAGGAAGGTCTGGTAAAGAACTTGTTGAATGCTACAAGTGTCACAAACTTGGATACTATTAGTATAAATGTCCAAGTTGGGAAGTAAAATGCGAATTTTGCAGAATTCCATGATGATGAAGAGATGATCTTGATGGCGCACACAGAAGATCAAGATTATACTAGTGCTAAATTGTGGTACTTAGACTCTAGTTGTAGCAATCACATGATTGGTACAAAAGAATGGCTTTTTGACTTTGATCCCAATTTTAGAGATTCTATCAAGCTTGGAGATGATTGAAAAATGGCAGTAATGGGAAAAGGAAATGTGAAGCTACATCTAGGAGGTAAGGTACATGTCATTACAAATGTGTATTACCTACCTGGTTTGAAAAATGTTAAGCATAAGACAATTGAAACAAAAGGGACTCACCATAGTTTTTAAGACCAACTTATGTCAAATTTTTCATGAAGAAAGAGGTCTAACTGTTGCAACACAAATGACTGCAAACAGAATGTACATCCTATTTGCAAATATTGTAATTCCAATGTGCTTACTAACTAAGAAGGAAGAAGCACATCTATGGCATGTCAGATATGGACATCTTAGTGTCAAAGGTTTGAATACCTTAGCTAAGAAAAACATGGTGAAAGGTCTACTAAATTTGAATGAATTAGAGAGGAAATACACCGATTGCTTGGTGGGGAAGCAACACAGGGAAGCTATTCCAAAAAGGGCTAATTGGAGAGCAACTATGAAGCTTGAATTAATCCACTCTGACATATGTGGACCAATTAAGCCAATATCAAATGGAGGTAATAAGTACTTTATCACCTTCACTGATGATTTCAGCAGAAAAACTTGGGTTTACATGATGAGGGACAAATCAAATGCATTTGATATCTTTAGAAAGTTCAAAGTGCTTGTTGAAAATGAGTCACAGTGTACTATACAATGAATAAGAACTAACAGGGGTGGTGAATTCACTAGCAAAGATTTTGAAGAATTTTGCAGTGAAAAGGGAATCAAAAAGCAATTAACTACAACTTATACACCACAGCAGAATGGTGTATCATAGAGGAAGAACGGAACCCTAATGAATATGGTGAGAAGTACATTAGCATGTAGAAATATGCCTAAAACTTTCTGGCCTGATGCTCTAAATTGGGCTACATATGTTATGAATAGAAGTCCAACACATGTTGTCAAAGACATTACGCCTCAGGAAGCTTGGAGTGGTGTTAAGCCATCAGTTCATCACTTTAGGGTGTTTGAATGCATAGCCTATGTACATGTTCCTGATGAACAAAGAAATAAACTTGATGATTAGAGTATAAAGTGTGTAACATAGGTTTCTAAGGCATATAAGTTAATCCAAAAAGTAGAAAAGTGATTATCAGCAGAGATGTTGTGTTTAAAGAATCAAAAGGGCGGAATTGGAGTTATAAGACCAAAGAGGGAACTTTTGAACAAACTTTCAGTGACAATGAAGATGTGGAAGCAGCTACAGATGAAATTGATCACCCCACAAACCCACTAGATGAAACTAATCAACTACAAGACATGCCAGCACTTGAAGACATTCCAAATGAGAATTCATCTGGTGACATGACATTAACTGATACAAGTGAACTAGAACTAGAAAATATCCCTATTGGAGCAGGAACAAGAACCAGGAAACCTCCTGGAGACCTTGATGATTTCATAATTGGCGAAGCTTTAGAAGAACTAGATCAATTGCAAAATCTTGCAGTGTTCAGCTCAAGTAAAGATCTTATCAACTATGAAGAGGCTTGCAAGTCAAAGGTATGGAGGGAAGCTATGGATTTAGAGATTGAAGCAATAAAAAGCAACAACACTTGGGAACTTGTGACTCTTCCACCATGTTCAAAGACTATTGGAGTGAAGTGGGTGTACAAAACTAAGTATAATGAAAGAGGAGAAGTTGATAAGCACAAAGCTAGACTTGTAGCAAAGGGGTATGCTCAAAAATATGGAGTTGATTATAATGAAGTTTTTGCACCAGTGGCTAGATAGGATACTATAAGATGCATATTAGCTTTAGCAGCTTATGAAGGATGGAATGTGTATCAGCTAGATGTAAAAAGTGCCTTTTTACATGGTGAGCTTACTGAAAATGTATATGTTGATCAACCAGCAGGTTATATCATAGATGGAGACAACATAGTGTATAAGTTAAAGAAGGCACTTTATGGGTTAAAGCAAGCCCCTAGAGCTTGGTATAGTAAAATTGAGTCCTACTTTTCTTCAGAAAAATTTGTGAAATGTCCCCATGAGCATACTCTCTTCATTAAACATGTAGCACCAGAAGGAATCATCATTGTGAGTCTTTATGTTGATGATTTGATTTACACTAGAAACAACTTGTCTCAGCTACAAGAATTCAAAGAATCTATGCAAAGCAAGTTTGCTATGACAGATTTGGGAAAGATGAGGTACTTTCTTGGCATAGAAGTAATTAAAGGATGAAATGACATCTGAAACTCTGAGTAAATATGGTATGCAATCATGCAATAAAGTTTGTAGTCCAATTGTTCCTGGTTGCAAACTTAAAAAGGATGAGAATGGCAAAACCATAGATGCAACAACCTATAAGCAAATAGTTGGGAGTCTAATGTATCTATTGGCTACTAGACCTGATTTGGCATTCTCTGTATGCTTAGTAGCTAGATATATGGCTAAGCCAACTGAGTTACATATTGGTGCAGTCAAAAGAATTTCAAAATACATCAAAGGAACTGCAAGTCATGGTATCTGGTATAATAATGGCAAAACTAAAGAACTCAAATTGAGTGGTTCGTCAAATTTTGATTATGCTGGTGATTATGATGATAGAAGAAGTACTACAGGATTTGTTTTCATGCTAGGAAATGGTGCTATATCATGGTTTTCAAAGAATTAACCCATGTAACTTTGTCCACCATAGAAGTTGAATATGTTGCAGCAGTAGCTTGTGCATGTCAACGAATCTGGCTAAGGAATGTGTTGAATTACTTGCAGCTGAAGCAACAAGGAAAGACCACCATCTACTGTGATAACAGCTCCTCAATTAAGATGTAAAAAAATCCAGTCATGCATGGTAGTTGCAAACACATAGATGTAAGGTTTCACTTCCTAAGAGATCTTGTTAAAGATGAAGTTGTAGAACTGAAGCAGTGCAGCACAAAGGAGCAGCTAGCTGACATTCTTACAAAGTCTCTGAGTGTTGATTGCTATTGTAAGCTTAGAAGTGATTAGGAGTAGTTGACATACAAGTATTAACCTGATTTGGTGATGAAATACAGGTTAAGGGAGGGTATGTTAGGTGTTTTGGGTTTGGACTTTGCACTTTGGACTTATTGGGCCAGTTGCAATGTACTTGTAATAAGTCTATAAATAGACATGTAGTAGTATGCAAAGAGTAACAATCAATCTACTAGTTTTTCTAACAAACACAAGATGCGCACAAACCAAAACCAACAAAACAAGTGACAAACACTACAATCGCCCAACTTAAATGGGATATATAGCTTCGTTGTGCTCTAACATTCTTGCTAATACATTATTCTCATTTTGTTCGGGATTGTAATCTCTAATAAAAAAGATAGTTTCATGAGCAAAAGCCCCCGTCATAATAAATCCTGCAATGTATTGATGGTGAGTATATAACGCAGCTTGAGTGGTAAAGTCTTGTGCTATTAACGCTGTTGGTGTTTTTGTATTGGCATCATTTTTGCTAAAACACTAACCAGCCAGATGTTGGACCAGATGCTCTAGGAAATGCTGAAGCATCTGAGTATGTTGTGATCGGAAGCTTCTAGGCGCGTGCGCGTTTTTGTTTTTGTTTGTTATTTCTAAAAAGATATCTTTCAGAAGATTTGTTTTTGAAATTATATTTAAGGCGGAGCTGGCTCAACACGTGCGCCTTGTGTCACAAGTAATCTCTTGTGTGAAGATTTAATTCTAAAATATATCTTATATATTTTAGAAATTATTTGTTTGGTGTTGAAGACTTATTGGATATATTTTTGAAGACTCCTATTCTTTAGGAACAAGCCAAGCTGTGTGTAGAACTTTCAGGAGGTGGCGGTTTGCCCTGATTGTTTCATAAAATATGTTTATCCTTTATGGAAACATATTATATGGTTCTAAAATATATCTACAAGATTTCTTTTAGACCAATTGGATTCTAAAGCCCATGTATCTTGTCCAACACGTTCTCACTGATTATATATATTGGAAGATGCAAAACCTAAAAGGTGCGAAGCCAATATTTACAAGATGTAGTCTTTAGGGTTTTAGGGTTTCGTCGTTAAAGCCTTGTGCTTTAACGTGTGTACTCCTAAGCTTTTAAGTATGGAGTTGTCTGTGTACCACTCTTAAGCTTTTAAGTACGGAGTTGGTTGTTTGTGTACCACTCTTAAACTATGAAGTACGGAGTTGGTTGTTTCATGTGTTCACTAAAGCGTGCGTGGTTTTATATGTTAAGTAGTGAACTTGTGAGCCTTTCCTGTGTCACGTTGATACATGATAAGGACGTAGGCTGGTTGTATTGTTTATGGTGAAGTTGCTCCTAAGCCTTTAGGTACGGAGTTCGTTTCTATGTTTGAGAGTGTTCTCACATAAGTATTTGTGTATTGAACTTAATGCCAGTGCGAAGATCAGTGAACCAGAGGTTGTTTGCGTGGAAGTCTTCAAACTGAGAGGAAGTAAGGCGGGGCGCCTTTGATCTTGGAGTTCCTAGGTTGAGTTGTCATTGGTAGTTGCTAGGAGAGGAGACGTAAACGGAGCGTTTACTGATGTCTTTAAACTAGGGCTATTTTAGTGGATTCCTTCCTGGATTGGTATCCCCCAGACTAGGGCAGTTGCGCCGAACTGGGTTAACAAACACTTGTGTTATTTATGTTTATGTCCTTTAATATTCTTATGTTATCTGTTCTGTGCGTAGATGCTGTAGCAATTGCTAAAGCATCTGACTACTGATTGCCAGGAATTTCAATTGGTATCAGAGCAGGTCACTCTACCTGTTCTGGTTAATAGGACATATTTTGTGGACACTGAGGAAAGTATTTCATATTCAATTCTTGGAAGAGAATTCAAGAACATGTTAATGAGAATTGAAAGGAATCAAAGGTCCAATGTCAAGCACTCTGCCATGTAAATGTTGAAGCATCTGTTAAAACTCAGCTCAATTCCCTCAAGAAAACAAATCATGAGCGTGATGTTGTACAGGATGTTGAAACATCCTTTGCTCAATCTGGACAAAATGTTGAAATTGTCCAAAGTATATCAGATGATGAGGTGCTTCTTGGAAGAGAGTTTAACTTACATATGAAGAAGCTGAATAGAAGACCTAATGCTCAAGACATCTCATCCAATGAGAAGTCTATCTCGCTTGGTAAGTATGACACTGATAAATTTAATGTTGAAGACCAAGATACTCTTGATATGAAGAATCAGGAGACTCCTGAGCAGCCTACTTCAAAGATTACTAGTGATATTTCTAAAAGGCTGAGGAATCCGAGTGGTAAAGCTATTGTCTCAACAAGCCAATCTATGAAAACCCCTACTATGGTAACGAGGCAATCTGCTAGTGTGGGTTCTAAGAAAGGATGGAGCAAGATTATTCTTCATGTTGTCATGTCAACTGGGAATAAAAGTTTGAATAGAAGGAGTCCACCTACAAGTGACTCTAATCATGATGTGGCAGAAGATGCTCCAACATCTATGTTTTCTGCACATAAGAGGACAGTCAACAGGGAAATTCCCCTCATTGTCCCCGATGTTTCCATAGACAAAGTATTTCCCCACTCCATTGCAAATATACAGAGGAGGAAGTTTATGTGCACCAAGAGATCAACCATGGAAAGGGATCAGGTCAAAGTTTGGCCAAAGAAGGGCAAGTTGTCATCTAATAAGCTCACGGTGAAATATGCAATTTTAAACAGGAATGGAGCTATCAACTTGATGTTCACTTCACACAGTTTTGACATAGCTACATGTCTGGACAAGTCTCTTTATTCTGTTGGTACTAAGACCTCCTATGACTTTGACACTTATGTTCTTGATCAAACCATAAAGTATGATAAGTGTTTGAATGTGAAGATGCTAATAGAATTTCCCACGTTGCTCTGTGGTATTATTCCTGATCAGCATCTTGATTTTTTGATCGGCTCTGATGTTTCCAGTAAGAGGGAATCTCCTCTCAAGTTGCACTGTAGAATATATGAAGGGACACATGTCTCAGATAATGCTGTAACATCTGATCAGAAAACTTATGTGATGGGTCTTTGAAGGTTGAAAGTCTTGGAAAGAGAAAGAATGAAAATGTGTTTGTAAGGATCATAAGTGACCGTGGAAGAAATTTAAAGATGTCAAGGTCTCTGATTTCTGCTCCTCTGGAATAACTACTCTCGGTTACTCTATCTATAACATAGCTTACAAAGTTCTTAATTCCATAATCAATGCTATGATAGAATCCTTATATGTAGAAGATTTGGATAAAAGGGTAGTGATTCTCCTATTGAGATAGTACAAGAATCTCAAACCTAGGATTAGATGATTCTGATGATGTTGTTGTTGATGGTGGTGCTAA